>OV702283.1:242133562-246933562 GCA_916181665.1 Avena sativa | reverse complement strand
AGGTGGCATGCATGATACTCGATACTAACACTATGGCTTACAACACCCTGGTAACGTGAAAATGGCATAGTACCTTTGCTATGAGCCATTGGAGGTGAAAATAACAAACTGTGTGCGGGCCAGCTCATGCTTGATGAGGTCTCAATTATTCACGATACTCGATACTAACACTATGTCTTACAACACCTGGGTAACGTGAAAATGGCACAGTACCTTTGCTAAGAGCCATTAGAGGTGAAAATAACAAACTGTGTGTGGGCCAGCTCATGCTTGATGAGGTTTCAATTGTTTCATGGTCATCATATCTAATATGATTTCTGATATGCCCATCTCAGTAACATAATTATGAAAAATTTGGATCATAGACATTTAGCAAGGGGAACCAAAGAAAATATGTGATAAAAGTAAGCCATCCTCGTTACAAGGTATGAACAAACTATTACTAAGATGAATGATGTGAATATTCAACATGCAAAAAAGCTTTGGGTTAAGTATGGTGATAAAAATAATAACTTTTTTCCATCGATCCATTGCTAAAAGAAGAAGGAAAACATGATCCTTTCTATTAGAGATGAACAGAATGTTACTCACTTCATGCTAGACTGTATAGCTAACACCTTTGTGTCCTACTTCAGGTATATTTTTACCTCCTCTATGACACATCACACTGGCATTTATAGCAACACTAATGAGCCCATTCCTAATGACCCAACCTACTCCATTCCTGATAAAGAGGAAATCTGGGGGGTTCTTAATGAAATTAAACGTAATACCTTTCCTGGTCCTAATGGGTTTAATGTGGAGTTTTACCTTGCCACTTGGTCTTGGATTGGTAATGATGTAACTAATCTGGTAAAAAATTTCTTTCTCACTGCTACTCTTCATGAACACATTAGTGACACCAATATTGCTTTGATTCCCAAAAAGTTGGTTCCTAGGGTTCCCACTGATTATATACCCACTAGTCTTTGTAATTTCATTTACAAAATCATAGTTAAATGTGTCGCTAATAGATTGAAACCCCACCTCCCAGATTACATTCACCCCTCTCAGTAGGCTTTTATTGGAGGTAGAAGAATCAGTGATACCATCATTGCACCCCAGGAAATCACTCACTCTTTTAGCCTATCCTCGTGGAAAATCAAAGCTTTCATATTTAAAATTGATTTTGCCAAGGCTTTTGACATGCTGGAATGGAATTTTATTTGCAAAGATCTTGCTCGTAAAGGGCTACATGGGCATTTCATAAAATTGGTGCATGCTTGCATATCCACCCCTTCTTTCTCTGTTATTATCAATGGGCAAACCTATGCAAACTTTGTCAGCACCAGGGGAATTAGACAAGGATGTCCTCTATCCCCATATTTATTTATTCTGGCCATTAATGAAAACTCAATTGCGCTGTCAGATGCTTTGTCTACCTCTAACCTTGCAGGGATCTCTCTTGGGCCCATGTGCCCACCAATTCATTCTCTTATTTTTGCAGACGACCTGTTGGTTTGTGGGATAGCCTCTATACAAGAAGAACATGCTATCGAGAACAATCTCATGGATTTATGTGCTACATTGGGTCAGATTCCAAACTGGAGAAAATCAGGTATCATCTTTCGCAAGAAAGTGGACCCATCAACTGTTAGTGATATTACTCAAATTTTCATCGTCCCTATCATTGATGAAAACTTCACTCACCTAGGCCACCCTCTTATTCTACCTGCTAAGAACAGAAGCGATGCCTACAGTTTCTCATGCTGCTAGGCTTGAGCTCATAAACTCGGTTTAAGTCAAAACTCTCCACATACAAAGAAAATTATCTTTCTCATGCTGCTAGGCTTGAGCTCATAAACTCGGTTTTTCCTCAATCCATGTCTACTACATGTCTAACATAATCTTCTCCAAAAAAACTCCTGAAAAAATTTACAAGCCATGATCAAAGTTTTTTGGTGGACAGGTAGCTCCTCTGAACCTAGCACTAGAGCTCTTTGCCTCACCGCCTGGAATAATATATGTGCCCCTAAAACTGGAGGTGGTTTAGGTGTTCATAATCTGCAAGCAACTAACATGGGCCTTATCATTTCTGTTGCCTGGAGAATTACTGAAAAACCAAACTCCTTCCTTCAGGCCTTCCTTAGGGCAAAATATTTTCCTCAGTCCACCACTTGGAGGGCAAACACTAATGTTCCTAAATTTGCTTTCTGGTCTTCAGTGCTTAAAGTTTTACATCTCCTTCATAAAAACTCCTCTTATCAGGTATGTAATGGCAATTCCTCTATTTGGAGCACATCGTGGTTTGTTGGGTGGAATAACATTTATGAAAATCTCATGGTTTAACAATCTGGGTTTAGATATCCTGCCACCATTAATCAAATTTGGATAACAGGGACAAAAAATGGGACAATACTTCAATTGATTCCTTGTTTCACAATACCACTACAGAGGCTATTAAGAGCACGGTCACTGTTACCTCAGATGAGGATGATATCCTTTGTTGTAAACCCATGCCCAATGGAAAAAGCAATTCCAAATCTACTTATAGAATATGCTTTCAATGGCTATTTGACATAGGTACGCCACGTCTAGAGAAAGTCAGAGAATCAACCAAAATCATCATGAAACATGTATGGAAATGCAAGATGATGATCCCCAGAGTGAAAACTTTTGCTTGGAGCTTACTGAGACAAGCTCTGGCCACAGATAATAGAGCTTCAGAGTTTTCTACTCATATTGAAAAGGTATGTTGCAGATGTGATGTGCCGAAAACTGATTTGCATTTTTTTTCTTCTGTCCCTTTGCAAAAGTTGCTTGGTACTTACCTCCCTGTTTCATCAAATCTGAAATCCTTATTACCCAAACAAATGATATATCTCAAATCATTCTTGATAGAATACGTGTATTAGGAGGTTTCTGACTCTAACTAACTGTGTTCGGTTTGTACTTGTAAATCACGTCTCAGCTAATATATATTCAGAGGCCACGCTCGATAGCGCTGTGCCATTCCAAACCATCATAGTCTATTGTTTTATATGGTATCAGACGACCCGTTTCGATACAATCTCGACTAAGCCTCAGCCGCCGCCACGTCAATCTCGCTACTGCCGCCCCGTCTAGTCACCATGACTTCCGCTGCAACCTACGCGTCCACCATGGGCGCCACCACGGTCTCGACCTCCCTCGCACTCAACCAAGCGACCTTCTCTGCGCTCGGGAATGCCACTGTTGGTCTCCCCTTGGTCAGCACCATGGGCACCCTCGGCACAACTCCCTTGTTGCTGTTGTTGATGCTCGTGACACGCCCATCCCTCCTCGTGACCTCTGCGCCTGTTTGTTGAGTGCTGAACAGCGTGTCGAGTCTCATCGCGCCGGCGTCCACATCTCTGATGCTTCAGCCAACGCCGCCAATCGCAATGGTGGTCGTGGCTCTCGTCCGCAAGGTGGAGGTAACGGAGACAATAACTCTGGAATCCGTCCTACCTACACTTCTCACCCACCGAACCCTAGTCCACCGCCCTTCAACAACAACTATGGTGGTGGTAATGGAGGTGGCGGCAATGGAGGTGGGAAACGCCGCAATGACGGCAATGGAGGTGGACGTCCTCAATGTCAACTCTGCAATGGCTTGGGACACATAGCTTCCAAGTGCTTCAAGAGGTTCCAACGCGATTTCTTGGGTGTTGGTAATGATGGCTCTCAAACCGAGCGTCAAATCGCGATGGCCACTCAAGGCTGTCCTCAGGCACACACTGTGGACACACGCTGGTACATGGATACTGGAGCAACTGATCACCTCACCGGCAACCTTGATAGGCTTGCCATGAAGGAACCATACAACGACAACGATCAAGTCCACACGGCAAATGGTTCAGGTATGCGCATCTCTCATATTGGTCAATCATCCATCCCCACTCATGCATCTAGGTCACTTTGACTTAATAATGTTCTTCATGTCCCTCAAGTCACACGTTTTTTATGTTTTTCTTGCTTTCCAAACACATGTTGAACGTCTTCTTGGTCACAAAATTCTTCATGTTCAATCAGATTGGGATGGAGAATATCGCAACCTCAATACTTTCTTCAATAAGCTAGGGATTGTTCATCGTGTTTCATGTCCTCATACTCATCAGCAAAACGGTGCCGCCGAACGCAAGCATCGGCATATTGTTGAAACCGGGCTTACTCTTCTTGCTCATGCATCTGTTCCTTTTCGTTTTTGGAGTGATGCTTTTGTCACTGCCTGTTTCTTATTAACAGATTACCCACGCGTACTCTTGACATGAAATCTCCCATAGAAAAAATGTTTAATGAAACACCTGACTATAATTTTTTTAAGGTTTTTGGTTGTGCTTGTTGGCCACATATTCGTCCGTATAACAACCGTAAACTCGAGTTTCTCTCCAAACAGTGTGTTTTTCTGGGTTATAGTTCCCTTCATAAGGGCTACAAATGTCTCCAAATTGCCTCCAATCGTATGTATATTTCTAGGGATGTTATTTTTAACGAAACTATGTTTTCGTTCTCTTAATTGTCATCCAACTTTGTGCATCCATCAAATTCCTTGTCTCATGTTTCGATTGACCAATTTGAAGATGTTGCATATACACCCATGTTATTGCCTAACCACGGTGCAGGTGTTGGATGCGGAGTTCGCCTTGAAATCTTGGATCAATCAGCTTCCCAAGACGTTTACAGTACTATTCATGCTCCTCCCGAGGCCATGCAGAATAATACAACGGACATGTCCTTGTCCCCTGGATTGGCTCGCGCTGGTGCTACTCCAGCTACTGACACTGGCACAGGGACGTACGTGGACTCCCCAGGCTCGCGTTCACCTGGCCCTTCCTCACCTGGGTCGTACACTACACCGGGGCCGTGTGGGCCGGTCTCCTGTGCATCCTCCGAGACAGTTGACTCTTCTGAGATGCCTGCGTCGAACGAGTCTACTATTTCGGTCTCGCCACCACTGCCGATAGCACCGCCTAATCGGATCACCACACGCAGTCGTACCGGGGGTTTTCAACCTAAGCAACGTACAGACGGCACTGTTGCCTGGCTTGCTGCGTGTCAGGCCCATGGCATTGCAGATTCGACTATTGAACCAACAAATTATGAAGAGGCGCTTCGTATTCCGCATTGGCGTGCCGCTATGGAACAAGAATTCCATGCTCTTCTTCACAATGAGACATGGAAGCTTGTACCTTCTCATCCTGGACTGAATATCATCGACTCCAAATGGGTCTTCCAGGTTAAGAAGCGTTCTGATGGTTCTATCGAATGCTACAAGGCACGTCTTGTCGCCAAAGGGTTTAAGCAACGCTACAGTCTAGATTACGAGGACACTTTCAGTCCGGTTGTGAAGCCTACCACTATCCGTTTGTTGCTCTCTTTGGCTGTGACAAAAGGTTGGTTCCTTCGCCAACTTGATGTCCAGAATGCATTCCTTCATGGTGTTTTGGAGGAGGAGGTTTATATGCGCCAGCCACCTGGGTTTGTTGATCCATCTCAGCCGCATCATTTGTGTCGCTTGGTCAAGGTGCTCTATGGTCTCAAGCAGGCCCCGCGTGCTTGGCATTCTCGTCTTGGGACTGCTCTTCGTGCTCTTGGCTTCACTCCCTCGACAGCTGACACCTCGCTTTTCATGCTTCGTCGTCCTGAGATTACTATGTATCTCCTTGTCTATGTTGATGATATTATTCTTGTGAGCTCCTCTATGTGTGCTGCTGATCGTCTGGTTCATGGACTATGTTCTGAGTTTGTTGTTAAAGACTTAGGACCGTTGCACTTATTTCTTGGTTTGGAGGTTTCTACTTTCTCCCAAGGTCTTGCAGTCACGCAGAAAAAGTATGCCATGGATCTTCTTCGCCGCGCTGGTATGTTGAAGTGCACTCCTGTGTATACTCCTATGGCTGCTACAGATAAATTGTCAGCGACAGATGGTGATCCGCTGTCGACAGAGGATGCGACAACTTATCGCAGCATTGTTGGAGGTTTACAATATCTCCTAATCACTCGACTAGATCTTTTGTTTGCAGTCAACAAGGTTTGTCAGTACCTTCATGCTCTGCACACTACTCACTGGTCTGCTGTTAAGCGCATATTATGCTATGTTCGCTTGACTGTTTCCCATGGTCTGCATCTCCAAGCAGACTCGTCCAGTCTTCTCTTTGCATTTTCTGATGCTGATTGGGCTGGTAACTCTGTTGATCGGCGATCCACGGGGGGCTATGCCATATTTTATGGTCCTAACTTGATCGCATGGAGTGCTCGCAAACAAGCTACAGTGTCACGCTCGAGCACTAAGTTAGAGTATAAGGCGCTTGCTAATGCAACTGCTGAACTGATTTGGGTACAGTCATTGCTCCAGGATTTGGGGATTTCTCAGGATCGTCCACCTGTTCTTTGGTGTGACAATATTGGGGCTACGTACTTATCATCCAATCCTGTCCTTCATGCAAGGACGAAGCATATTGAGGTTGACTATCATTTTGTGAGGGAACGAGTTGCTCAGAAACTCCTACACATCAAGTTCATCTCATCGAAGGATCAACTTGCTGACATTTTCACCAAACCGCTGCCGTTGCCATTCTTTGAAGCATTGCCGGCATAATCTTAACTTGTTAGACACTGTTAATATTAAGGGAGGGTGATAGAATACGTGTATTAGGAGGTTTCTGACTCTAACTAACTGTGTCCGGTTTGTACTTATAAATCATGTCTCAGCTAATATATATTCAGAGGCCACGCTCGATAGCATTGTGCCGTTCCAAACCATCATAGTCTATTGTTTTATAAGTCTCAATTTCTTAGGCCAAAAGCACCCTATGATGAATATTAACTTCTTGTTCGCTTTTCTTTGTTGCATTTTGAAGGCTAGAAACAATCGGTTGTTTTGCATGAAGAAAACAACTCCTCAATAGGTGGCCATCAATACTTATGTTTTGCTCAATGATCTGGAGATGGAACAGATCTTTCCAAATACCGAAACATCCCAAGCTGCTCGATGGTCTGGTATACATGTGCCCACTGATTATCATTTTACAAGACCAAAGTTGTATGCGGATGCGGCCTGGACAAGGAGGAGAAGCAATCCAACTGTAATAGCAGGCATTGGCATATATTATGCAGAATCTCTGTAGGAGGAAAGAAGAGATGTTTTCATAATAGCATCCAGGAAGGATGTTGTGTCTCCTTTGCAGGCTGAAGCCCATGCGATGACCCTAGCGGCCCATTTTGCTTCAGCCATGAATCTCAGCAATCCAACTTTCTTTAAAGACTGTCTAAACTTTGCAAAGATGACAACGGCACCCAGAACAACAGATCATAATATGCTTTGGGAAATAAGGAGACAAGCTATTCAATTTCAGAATTTTTCTCAAGATATGGAAGCCTCAACTTATCATATCTCCAGGGAGATCAATGGAGTAGCCCACAAATGCGCTCAATAGGCAAGAAGATCTCTAAGATCTGAGCATACTAGTTCTTGCAGGAACACAACTCCCAATAACTTCCCATGCGCTGTCATTGCTCCAATTGACTCGATTCGGCATCTCGGCTATGTAATTCATGATGTACAATGTTTCTGAGCTGATATATATTTAGGATGTCCTTGTCAGCTTCCAGGATAGGGGATGAACACACGCACACACACGAGAGAGACTGAGCTCGAGGGGTGATGAGGGTGAGGCTGAATGCTCTTCTTTTGCATTTCTTTAAAATGATACAAGGGACTACTACTTATACTACTCTAGTCTACTACTAGAACCACTAATTTACAATATGAATAGAACCTTTGAAGTCCAACCTCCATTGGAACCTGACCTGCACTAGCTGCAGCCCTGCATGCTATCCTGATCCCTTATCCCTTCAACTTATCCTCTCACATTTTATGATGACTACTGCAGATGCTAGCTATCCTGACTATTGCAGATAGAATCTTGACTTGCTAGCTATGAAGAAAGGGTCTCATGTTCACACCCCATGCACCAATTCTCACGTTCACACTCCACATGCAGTGTAATCACGTATGCATGTACTAGTGCTTATTAGCAACTAAATTAAAGCAACAGTCCTCGCGATCCTTTTCTCGTTAAAAAAAAATATATATGATACGTTTGACCATGGATTTCAATGATTTTGGCAAAACCACTTTTTCGACCTGGTGGCAAAACCACTATGACATATTACTCATATGAAAAAAAATGCAGATTTATAATCATAGTAAGTGGTTTATAAATTCTTTCTAGAGCTAATTACACTTTTCATCCCACATCTTGCACTAGGGGGGCAAAATAGTCCCATTTCTTGCAAAGTGGTCAGAAGTAGTCCCCCAACTTGTACCCGGGTGCAAACTGGTCCAATTCGAATAAATTTTGTTAGATATGGACCGTATTCAAACGAGTTGAGCGGCATTTTACAATGAAGTATAGAAAACAATTTGTTTCTTTGGCCTGACCCTCCCTCTCACTCGCGAAGAACAAAACACATCGGAGGCGATGGCGTGGGTGGTGGAGTTGTTGGACGCGGCGACCTGGCACCGGCGCCGATTCCGCCTCGATTCCACTGACGATGCACTATCGCGAGCATGGCAAGGACCCGTCGGCTTACGGTACCAGATTTTTCCCTCTCTTGTCATTCTTCCTCCTATCACGGCTGTGTCGGTTGTTTAGGCATACTGGGCGCATGATCATCTAGATCCTATGAAGTTTTGGACGGTAAAATTGCTAGGAAAAGTTGTTAGTAGCAGTGGTAGAGCGATTAGAAGGGTTAAATTTCTAGTTTAATGTTGATTTATGTCGGGTCAATGTCCAGTTTGTCGTGGTTGAGCACGAGCTCATCAGTGGCCATGGTTTACATGAATTGATGCAAAAAATTGAACTTTCGGATTTGTTGTTGTTTAAGGAATGGTTGCTGCGTCAGTTGCTTGCTGATTGTCATAGTAAAGCATCGAAATTTGATAAAATTTCAGTTAGCCGAAAGTTTTGATGTTTAGTTTTAGTTTAGTTAACTGAAACTGTCCTGTTCAGGGTCAGTTTGATGTGTATTTGTTTTCATGGATGCAACTGCCATGTTCCTGTTGTGTGACAATGCCTAAGTTCTGAATCCAACCCACCATGTATGTTCAGATGAGACTAGTTAATCACAGCTAGAATTAAGTTTGCGTAAAGGTTATGAAGCACAACTAGATATAAAACCTCATCTAAATTAGCTTTTAATTTAATTTCTGCATACACACATGGCAATGCAAGGAAATATAGTTCAACTGACTTTGACATAAAAATTGGGAATTGACTAACATCTTTGTGTTTTCTACTAACTATATACTGATGTTAGAATCATGCTTTACCTTGTACTTAATCATGCACTAGTTTGTCTCCAGTAATATAAATATTGTGTATTCATTACAGTTGAATCATTCATACCTTGTACTATTCATTGTTTAAATTTTGAAATTTCGTACAAATTACAAATACAACTTCACTAGTAGGTTTCAGATGTTGCAAAATCATAACAACAGTACAATAGCTTCTTGTGCTCCTGAACACTACAACAACCAATGTTGGGGATATCGTTTATCGTTAACTTCTCGGTCAGCCCGAAATTAGTGATTTTTAGGTGTATCGAACGATAAATTGATTTATTGGGAGATAAATTGATTAATCGGTTTATCGGTCACCCAGTGATGAGTGATAAATCGGTCGAGCCAGGTGAGAGAAGGAGCGAAGAGGGTCCGGTCGAGCCAGGTCAGCTCGTTTGAATATGGTCCAGATCTGATGAAATTCATTCGAATTTATTTAAATTGGACCCGTTTGCACCTGGTATATAGTTGTGGGACTATTTTTGATCATTTTGCAAAAAGTGGAACTATTTTGTGCCCCGGGTGCAAGATGTGGGATGAAAAGTGTACTTACCTCTTCTTTCTACCACTACAAAATCTAGAATAAAACAATTAGACATACAATCTACTACTCCTAGCTTTATAGTATCTTAGCATGCCATAAACCCAGCTTGTATCATAAAGGACTAGAAGGACCTTGCGCGCGTTGCTGCGCCAACTCTTGAAGCTCTCTTTTTTTCCACACGATGTGCGAATATTTGGCTTCAACTTGGATATTTTGGGGTGCCCATGATCTCTAATTTGCTTGGTAGAATGGAACTAACCGGACAAAAAGCATCAATCGCACCAACGGCCACACCAAATAAACAGCAATGAAAAACCAAGCATATCGTTAACGTGTGCTGACATGACAGAAGGACAAATAATAGCCAGAGAAGAACTACATATCTAAGAGCAAGGACAATAGTAGAGCTAGCTGCTGGCTATAAGACATGTACATGTCATCTATAGTCAATCTAATAGGCAACTTATACAATAGATAGACATAAATTATACTATTTTATTAGTGGCATGGTCCACCTTTCACTCTCACATGGTGCCTAGGAGCACGTGCTGCAGCTGGATGTTAGCCAAAAACCCACTCCCCTTCTCTCTTCTTCTCTCTTCTCCAACTAACCAAAAATACATTATTTAATCTCTTATAGCCCCTTATGTCAGCTTATTGTACTTGCTCTAAGCTCTCCACGGTAGTCAAACGTTGTAACATTAGATATCCCAATGATAAGCCCTACGACATGCACAAGAAAAAAGATATCGGCACACCATTATATAGCGAGCAAAAGATAAGGTAATTGGGCACCGAGCCTACCAAAACATGTAACACCTCAGCCGAAAGAGGCATGGTAAAACCCAAGATTTTTACACAGTTACTTTTCCTTTTAGTCAGCAAAGACGGCAATACATCTAGAGTGCACTACTAAGATCTACTGTATACAACCTCATAGGAAACTACCTAAACAATTACCAAGAATGTTTGAGAGCATAACAGTTGATGATAACTCCAAGTTAGCATGTGAAAGTAAGTCAAGATAAGATGGAGATTTAAAATCCTAGAAAACCAAGCCTAATCAAATATCACAAAAAATCATTCATCTCACTGTCCTTATAGCTATGGCATGCACGCCTCGGATCGCAGGCTGGACCATCCTCCATCTCCCTTGTCCATGTTGTGAAACGCAGCTTATAATTGTGGTAAGTAGGCTAGTATTGTTTCACCGCTAGGCTAGTCTAGAAGTACCGAAAGTGGTATATTCGGCCTTCCTTCGACATTTACTGGAACTTTGGTATCCCTTGGGGACAAAGCATGTATGCTATCACCCTGTGCACGCAGGAAGATTCATATAAGTACTCAATCAGCCAAACAAAATATCCAGCGGGAAACACAATAAAATAAACGCAGATTACCTTCTCGTCCACAAGGACCAAATGCATACAAGAAGCTCATCATCCTTCTTTTCATCATGGTTCTCCCACAAATGCGACACCCATGTACAGATTCGTCAGTTCTGTGCGCCTTGATTAACCTCCTTTAAGAGCGAATATGCCATTGGGTTCATCTCCCATGAAAATGAAATAGTAAAAAAATTCTAGGTATGAAGTCAGAAGTAAAGTCCAATTTATTCTCATGCTTGAGATATGAAAGATTAATTGATGCAAAATCTACACTCTGCCTGCTGGCATTTGCTAGTATTCAATAACCAAACGACCAATTCCAAACCAAAAAATTCAAGGCTCAAAGTACATGCGCCAGAAAAGCAATAAAGATGCAATGAGAACAAAAGGAGGTGTTTGTAGTGTAGCACCAGCTACACATACTCCCTAGACGTATTTTATGCATAAGAATGTGCATATCATAACACTGGCTTAGCCATAACTGTACTAGCACTGAATGACATGAATAAACTGGGCACATCAAAACCACATGATGCATGAGATATCCATTCTAATTGGAGCACAAACTGTTTAGTCCTGAACAAATATGTAAAGAACAAGTTAAAAAATATTTAGAGCTTAGGCATCATACATTCGTTAATGTTGAAGATCATAAGCATTAGACATACCATGAAGATAGATTAGTGCACTCAGAATAAACAACACATGGAATCCAGATCATATCCATATAAACTGTCATGTAGTATCATTGGCTGATACTCCAATTAGTGAGTGTAAGGCAAAATAACATGGAACAAAATCTGCAAAGCCTAATGTGAAAGAACTTGTTGTCTAGTATTTGACTTGCTGATGCAGGGAAAATAATCCTATTGGAGATATTTTTGTGGTACCTATGGATGCAAAGCATGAAAGAAAAACTATGAACATCCCAACCCAAAAGTGAAAATTCAATACAGCAAAATGAATCATATCTTACATGGTTTGTTAGTTTAGGTTGGTCTACAAAATTGTAAATACTGAACGACTCAATGTTTTGCTAGACTACGCAGAAGTGATCAATGTCTTCATAGAGCAGATAAACAGTGATTAAAGGCCAGGGATAGAGATGGAAAAGTGAAAGTAGACATCATACTTTTCTTCAAAGTAAGAGGTTTAAACAATCGCAAGGTAAGTACACAAATAATGCATCCTGCATATATAAAATAGGCATAGTCTTACCCTCTTTTAAAGTCTAGATCAAACCGATGCCCTGCAACGACCTTGTCAATCTCATACATGATTCGCGCAAAAAACTTTTAGTTGAGTATGCTAGTGGAAATTCTCGGTATTAACAGCTTAAACTAAAAAGTTGATACTAACTTCAGTTCACTCGTCTTATCAATATAATCAGAGAGTTTTCAGTCTCCTTCTGTAACAAAGAGAAATGGTTTTCCTACATGGAGGGAAGTTCCATTATTGAGCTTCTTTAGCCAAAATTATAATAACCAGGTCTGACTTAAAAGAGTTAGCTCGAGAAAATATGATGAATCACGACACTGCAACCATATATTATGATATTGCCGTCCATAAACCATGATAATAAATGAATGGCAGTAGAAGGATCCACATCTTAAAATTGTAGATCTTACTATCCCAGATGAAACTTCATATATTGTCCAATAACATTTCCCCATTTCAGATATAAAACTATGCATCTAGACCTCGTAACTATTAAGCGACCGAAAAGCGCATCAACCTAACAAAGTTAAGTGGAACATATCACATAACCATTAGCTAAAAATGTTACCAAAAAGGCAAAGGATAAGATGATATGAATAGCATTAAATATGATGCACATCACTTTATTCTCGCCTGCTAAATATGTCTGCATATTCATATCATAGTTAGGCACCACCATGTCCACCTTAGAACTGCTTTGACCCCTCTTCACTATAATGGGCATAGATCTCCCTCTTCACTTGATCCATCAAGACCTCATATCTCAGCAAGGTGAGATGTCTAACAATAATCCTTAGAAATGGAGTAAACAATGTTAACCAATTTAAGTATTTCACCTGGTAGGGAGGTTATTCAGATAATCACAACATGAAGGTGCAATCATTAGTGACCTATAAGCAGTGACGGAGCCAGCTGTGCGACATAGCCAGGGCAAAGTAGGAAGGCTCCTGGACAATATTATTTTACACATGGAAAGAGTTGATTAGTTCCTCATTAGCAGCTACAACATCAACAAAAGACTCTAGAGAACCCGGGTAGCTGTCATCTCTGCCCCTACATGTAAGTACCAATGTTTGGATTGCGGGACGACAAACCTCGGTGTGCTAAATTCCCCTCGCCCCACGAGCTAGCTGCAATTCCCTCACTGACTCGTATTGCCCATCCTTGCCCCCATATGAGACAGCTGTAGCTCTTTGTGCCACCATTGTCGACTGCACCGGCATTCCCGCCTAACAAACAAAAATATGTGTGGCCATCAAACATCAGTAGGAGTAAACATATTTGCCTACTTATCTACAATAATGTTCCACTGCTGCATAACATCATTTTAACTGAACATGTATTCCAAATATCTTGACTCAAACATAATAGATAATGCATAACTAAATTCTGCAGTACGTTTTATAACCCCATAAACATTGGATGCAAATTTTAAACAAATAAATAAACTCGGATGCATCCAGTGATGACACGTTGCCAAAAGGCAATACAAAGGATTATGAAATGTTTCGTGTTGGGTCTAACAAAAATAAGTAGAAATTATTTTCTTTTATTTGCAAGTAGCATAGAAAATACAGGATATGCATCAACATCAGGGGTTGCTCAGCCAGAAAATTCTGAATCGGAGGCTGCTTCTCAAGATTCTGCATAAGTTTGTTAGGATACTACTGCATCTATCTATTAATCCTCTCAACGATGGTACTGGTTACAGGGATTCGAAACAGGAATAAGAGCTATCTATTACAAGTAAGAACACCACCGCCGCCAGATAGCCGTGATCCCGAGGATGTCGTTCCTGTTGTCCTGAGGTTGCCTTAAGTAGATGATGGAGAAGCGTGATACAGCTTCACTTGTCCCACTCAGGCCCAAGGTACTTCCTGTTGGGCTGCACCAGTCTCTTGGGTCGGGCTTGCTGCAGAGTTACTCCCATGTCATTTGCTGTAGAGGATGGTGTAGGATGAGCCCTGACATCCCCTCCTTCTTGAGACACGGCTTGTCCCCAAGCCGGTGCCATCGGGGACCGCTGCTACAGCTCGATATGGTCTTCCCAAGTGATGTCCATGACTGTGGAATCAGATCACTGTACTTGGACTTGCTTGCGCTGACCCGATGGTGTGCGACGCCATCGGTGAGCAAGGATCTTGAGGGTAAAGACAACAACATCAGTAGGCGAAGGAGGAACAGCAGAAACATGTGTACCTGGGAGTAGAGCTCACCGAAGCTGTGATACATGAAAAATTGGATGTATCCGGGATTCTGGTGGTAGCTCAACCTCATATGCCACTGGATTTATAACCCTGATGATGTGATAGGGGCCAAAATAGTGGAAAGCTAATTTGTGATTAGCCCTTCTGGCTACAGATGACTGCACATATGGTTGAAGCTTCACAAAGATACTGCCCCCTGGCTGGAAAGTACGATCAGTTCTCTTTTTGTCAGCTTGCACTTTCATCTACTTTTTGGCATGATTGAGATTGTGTTGTAACACATCCTGGATGAGCTTGCGTTCTTCCAGCCATTCTTCCACTGTTGGAACATTGCAGGTGGAAGTTGTTTCGATACCCCAGTGGTGTGGTTCTTTGTCATACAGTGCTATGAACGGTGTCATCTGGATTGCGGAATGAAAGCTATTATTGTACCAGAATTCCGCAAGTGACAAAAACTGACTCCATTTGGAAGGACAGGCATGTGTCAAGCAACGAAGATATATCTCAAGACATTGGTTAATGCGCTCAGATTGCCCATCTGTTTGTGGATGGCATGCTGAGCTCATCCGCAACTCGCTACCCATCTGACTAAAGAGTGCTTGCCAAAACTTACTTGTGAAAATGGGGTCTCGGTCAGAGATCATGATTTTGGGTAGGCCATGAAGCTTAAAGACATTGTCCAGATATGCTATTGCCACCTTAGCTGTTGTAAAAGGATGGTGTGGTATGAATGAGCGTAATGCGTGAATTTGTCCACTACCACCATGATACTGTTTAACGAGCCCGACAGAGGTAAGCCTTTGATGAAATCCATTGTCACCATTTTCCAAGATTCATCGGGTGTAGGGAGTGGTTCAAGAAGGCTTGGATATTTAACTCGTTATGGCTTCGCTTACTGACACACAAGGCAAGATTATACATACTGTCGTGTGTGTTTCTTCATATTTGGCCAAGCGAAGAGGCGTCGTAGTCTCTTGTAAGTGACTAGAAAGCCAGAATGGTCGGCAATAGGACTGGAATGGAATGCTGCTAGGATTTTTCTTGAAGTTGTGGTACATCTCCCAACCAAATTCTATCTCGGAAGTAGAGCATATTGTTTTGCATGGTAAAACGTTTCTTCTTATCTGGTCCTTGCTGCAATATCTTAATCCAGCGCTGAGCTTGTAGATTAGTGGCATAGCTGGCATTTATTTTTTCAATCCAAGCTGGCTGGCATGAATAGACTGTGTGCAAGGATTCAGTTACATAGTGTGGGCTTCGAGACAGTGCGTCGCACTGTTTTCTGGTCCACGACGGTAGAGGATTTTGTACTGCAACCCTAGAAGCTTGGTAAAAGCTTTTTGTTGCCAAACTGTGTGTAAGCGCTGATCTTCAAGGTGGACAAAACTTTTTCGATCGGTACGTATCTCGAACTCCTTATGCTGCAAGTATGCTCTCCACTGTTCTATTGCCATGAGAACTGCTAAACATTCTTTCTCGTACGTCGAGAGGCCACGGTTCTTTGGTCCCAATGGCTTGCTCATATATGCTATGGGGTGCCCCTCTTGCTGAGCACAGCACCAACCCCCGTGTCACATGCGTCTGTATCAATTACAAATGTTTTGCTGAAGTCTGCGAGTTTCAGAACTGGTGCTTCCACTAAGAGTTTCTTCAGCAGTTGGAAGGCCGTCTCTGTTTCAGTTGTCCAGACAAAAGTGAAATTCTTCTTCAATAAGTTGAACAGAGGTCTTGCTATGATGCCGAAATACTTGACGAACTTGCGATAGTAACCTGCAAGACCTAGAAAACTGCGCACGTCTTTGCAGTTTTGTGGTGTAGGCCAAGCAGACACCTTGGCAATCTTAGTTGGATCAGAAGATACTCCTTGATGATCAATGACGTGACTCAAATATGCAATCCTTTGCTGTCCAAAAGAGCACTTTGATTCTTTTACTTTCCACTCATCGCGTCTCAGTAATTCCAGTACAGAACGTAAGTGCTCGACGTGCTCTTTTAGAGTTTTGCTATAGACAAGTATGTCGTCGAAAAAGACGACGACACACTTGCGCAACAGGGGCTGTAGGGTGACGTTCATCGCACCGAGAAAGGTTGCGGGTGCTCCTGCCAGACCAAAAGGCATAACTTTGTACTCCCAATGGCCTGAATGCGTTTGAAACGTCGTTTTGTACTCCTCGCCAGCTGCCAATCGGATTTGGTGATAGACGGCACGGAGGTCCAATTTGGAGAACCATCGTGCACCTGCTAGTTCATCAAGGAGCTCGTCTATGATCGGCACCGGATACCTGCTAATAATGGTCATCGAATTCAGAGTGCTATAATCAACACACAGACGCCATGTGCCGTCTTTCTTCTTCACCAGTATAGCTGGAGATGAGAACTGGCTTGTACTTCTCTGAATGATGCCTGATTGCAGTAATTCCGCCACTTGGCGCTCGATTTCAGACTTTAGTTCAGGTTTGTGCCTGTATGCCCGCAAGTTGACAGGTTGTGCTCCTTCCATCAAAGGTATCCGATGGTCACAAGCACGACATGGTGGTAGCTCTTTAGGTTCAGCAAAGACATCAGTGAATTGTGAAATTAGTTGTTGCACTTCTTCTGGTGTTACCTCTTCAACTTGGACAGAATCATCAAGAGCATATACATGAATCAGGTGGGCAACAGAACTCTGACGACAAAGTAACTGCAGTTCTATAGTAGAGATAGCGGAACACTGAACTTGAGAGGTTTGGTGGCCTTGTAGTAGAATATTGCCATGTGTCATGTCAATACGCCGTGACTTGGCTATCCAATCGATGTGTGGATTGGCTCGAGCCAATCCATGCCTAAAATGGCATCAAATGAGCCAAGAGGGAGTATTTTCAAGTCAGTAGTGAAATGATGTCCTTGGGATGACCACTGACATGCAGGTAAGAACGTGGTGCATCTGTGTTGCGAGCCATCTGCAATTTTCACTCTGCAAGGTACTGGAAGTTGCTGAATGCCTATCATTTTCTCTGCCAGGTGCTGATTAATGAAGGATGTCGAGCTACCTGAATCGACTAGGATCAGAATTTCATGATCTGCTAAGACAGCATGCAATTGGATAACCCCTGAACTTCCAGATAGAACTCCTGTAAGAGCATACATTGAAATGGAACAGACTGTTTCATGTTGTTCTACCGTGTCAGGTGAACTGTCCATGCCGATAACTTCATCAGAGGTGAATAATGCAAATAATTCTTCTACAATGTGCATCTGCACAGTGGCAGGACATGTGTGATCATGGCCCCAACGTTCGCCACATTTGTAGCAGAGTCCTTTAGCTCTCCGGTAAGCACGCAAGGGTGCTACCTTATCATCTCCAGTTGATCTAGCAGCTTCAGTTGCACGGTTATCATTTTCTCTTGGAGAAGAGGTGGCATATGAATTACCTTTGAACCATGACAACTGCTCTGATGTCCGCCCTCATTCCCTCGACAAACCGGGTGAGAAAGTAAAATGGATGAGTAGTATCCGAATAAGAAATCAAGTGATTCATAAGAATATCGAAACGGTCAATATACTCAACAATGGTTGTAGTTTGTTTAATGGAGTAGAATTGCCTAATTAACAGTTGATGGCGATCTCTACCAAAGCGAGTGCACAATAAGAAAGTGAAAGAAATCCAATCTAAACTAGCCAATTTTTTTTGAACTGACTGCAACCATATGCCAGCAGCGCCCGTGAAGTGGAGAATTGACATAGGAACCCAGTAGGATTCATGAGTGGCAAACATCAGGAAATATTGCTCGGCTAGAGTCTTCCAAAGATTTGGATTATCTTTGGAAAATTGAGGAAAAGGCATGGCTGGGGCATTAGCACCTAAGCTAGACATGATTTGAGTTGAGATGAAATTGGTGTCGCCCGAACGAATTTCCATGGGATTTTGCAGGGAAAACATACCCGTGACCGGAGGTGCCGACGACGAAGGTGAATTCATCGCCGACAAACCCCCGGATGTGTCGATCTCGCGGTGGCCGTGTTGCCCGTGGACCTCCCCCTGGAGTGATTGGGGAAAGGCACCGAGATGGTCCCGCGCCCGTCCACCCGAAGCATCGGCAGAGGGTTCCCGTGTGCGCTGCAGTTCGGTGACCGCCTCTTGAAGTTTGGAGAGGCGAGCCTCCAGGTCAGGTTTCCACTCCACCAGATCGCGTAGCTGGGTGGATTGGGCTGCGATCTGTTTCGCCAGCCCCTCTTGAGTGGCCAGCAGCGTCTTGCTCTGCGCCATCACCGCATCGCTGTGCGTGATCGCGTCCTACTGCATGCGATCCAGATAGTCGCGAAGGGCTGGATCCATGGCGTTGAGAAGCTTGATATGATCCTAGGTTTTCCGTCTTGTTTCCAGAGCGGCGGTCAAAATTGGGAGGGGATTTTGTGGATCTGGCTGTCTCTGATACCAGATGTTAGGATACTACTGCATCTATCTATTAATCCTCTCAACGATGGTACTGGTTACAGGGATTCGAAACAGGAATAAGAGCTATCTAATACAAGTAAGAACACCGCCGCCGCCGCCAGATAGCCGTCATCCCGAGGATGTCGTTCCTGTTGTCCTGAGGTTGCCTTAAGTAGATGATAGAGAAGCGTGATGCAGCTTCACTTGTCCTACTCCAGCCCAAGGTACTTCCTGTTGGGCTGCACCAGTCTCTTGGGCCGGGCTTGCTGCAGAGTTACTCCCATGTCATTTGCTGTAGAGGATGGTGTAGGATGAGCCCTGACAAAGTTTTATCACCAAGATGATATACTGTACAAAGTTTTATCAATTCCAGCCTACTGCGCCGATGAATTTTGGACAGCCTCCCTATTCCGGGCCGCCGGGGATGCCCCCGCCCAGTGCGTTTTATCCGGGGATGCCGCCGCATACTGCCACTCAATTCCAACCGCCTGCGGCTTTCTTCCACTCTCAGCCTCCACAGTTTGTTCCGCAGTCCCTTCAACCATCGTATCGCGGCCCGCCCGCGGGGACTTTCACTGTTCAGCAAGGTTTGCAGGGGGTGGTGACTGCTCCGCCTGCGATGGGAGGTCCTTCATCGGGGCAGCAGTTTGCGGTGGGAGTTGGGGCTGTTGCTGCTTCGGTTCCAAAGCGAAATAAGAAGAAGAAGAAGCAGGTGGAACATCAGCTTCAGCAGCAAAGTTCTGGTCTATATGGGATCCCTCAGGCTCAGTTTCCTGGACAGTTTAGTTCTTCTTTTCCGGCTGAGGGTGAGCATGCACAGTACCCATACACTGCACAGGGTCATCAGGGCACTGCATCTATACCATCTGTTGTGACTCCGTTGGCAACAAATGTTGCACCGACGACGGTCGTTGTTGGTAAGAAAAATCAAAAGTTTGTTAGATGCTGGAAGTGTGCTGTTAATACTCATGCGTCTAAGGACTGCAAGGTCGTGCACTATTGCTACATTTGTGACAACTCTGCCCATCCCACTTTGAGATGTCTGGTGCTGAAGCAGCCGCGGCTGACTCCTTATATGGCTGGTATTGGCAATGAGCTTTCACTGTTTACTCAGATTCCTGATGCCGCGGCTCGTGATCATTTGTTGCCTAGTTAGACTCCTATTGCTCTGGTGCGAGTGTCTAGACAGATGGTCTCGGCGGATGTTGTTCAGCGTCAGATAGCCAGGAGATGTACAGTGCGTGAACAATGGAAGTGGGAGGCTTTGCCATATGGAGATGATGCATTCTTAGTGAGCTTTCCTTCCCTGGAGGACCTGGATAAGGTCGATGGGATCCAGATGTCAGTGCCGCTCTGCACGTCTCAGCTTTCTTTCTCTACTACAGGACGTAGGAGGTGCCTCACAAGTTCGAGCTTCAGCGGGTTTGGTTGCATG
This sequence comes from Avena sativa, assembly GCA_916181665.1. NCBI lineage: Eukaryota > Viridiplantae > Streptophyta > Magnoliopsida > Poales > Poaceae > Avena > Avena sativa. The sequence goes on along the minus strand of OV702283.1, from coordinate 246,913,010 downwards.
TCGAAGGGGTTCCTCATATTTTGCGCTCTTTCTCTGGTCTGTGGGCTGTTGGTGGTCTCATGGGGAATACCCTAGATGTTGATCTGTTCAGTTTGCAGAAGAACGGGGTAGTTCGTATTCTTGTGGATATGTTTGATACTAAGGTCTTCCTGAAGCAGCATGATTCTCTAGGTCACTATATTACGTCGGATGCTATGGTTAAGCATAGGGCCTATGAGTTCCGTTTCAGGTTGGAGCCTGAAGGTTATGTTTCGGAGCCTAAGTTTGTTCCTTTCTTGTGGCGGAAAGGGGGAGACGATGCAGATGATGATTCTAATGAGAAGCATATGGAGGATGATATGGATACTTCTGATACGGTTACTACTACTCAGGTAGCGGGATCTAGTTCCTCTTTGGCTATGCTTGGGAAGGGGGTTTCGGCACCTCCAGCTTCTTCTCAGAGGGCGCAGAGGGTGTTTGTTGTCACACCATTCAATGTCAATCCGTCGACCCCACGTGGAAGAGAATTAGTGGCTGCTCTACCATTGGATTCTCCCCTTCGTGGAAGGGGCACTTCTTCAGCGCCTCATGTCACTCAGGCTCAGTTGCAGGAGGCTTTACTGTCTACCTCTGCGACGGTTTAGCAGGCTCGTTCAGCTTCACCGGCTAGGTCCAGGACACATGTTATGGGCAGATCTATTCTGTCTGACCGCCCTCGACCAGTGCTCGAGGATGTGGTCCTGTTGGAGAGCTCGCGAAAGCTGACCCAGGAGGGGTCGGTTGACCGCGGCATTGGCGAATGGGACGTCATTGGCATACTCACGGGGCCCACCCAGGAGGGGTTGGCCGACCGTGACGGAGTGGCCGAGCACGTCAATGTGGTCCGAGCGGACATGGTGACACATGATCAGGACAGGTGGGCTCCTTTGGAAGGCCATGAGATCTCGTTGGACGACGGGGGCGGCCGGACCCAGGAGGGGTCAGGGCTGTCTCGGTCTCCAACGCGGGTTTCTTCTCCTGGTATTGCTACACCAGGTGTTGCGCAGGGGAGTGGTACTCCCTTCAGGCGGAGTTCGCGCCATGGAGTCGATGCCTCTGGGGCGTCGGCTACTGATGAGGACTCCATGGTCAAGGCCATGCGTCGAAAGGCTGAGAAGAACTTAGATTCGCCAGGTATAATGAGTTCTTCGAAATCATTTTTGTCTTTTTCTACTCCTGTTATTTCTTCTAAACTAGCCAATGTCGGCATTTGTTTGGGTAGTTCTGTACAGGATGTTATTTTTTCATCTAATGTTTTGCGACACATGGAGGTTGACCGTCTAACGGTTACTCCTAAGGTCGTTGTTGTTCCTGAGGCTTCACTAACCGAGGAGGAGGAGGAGTTGCATGTCACAGTTGATGGTCAACTCCTTTCCCACTTAGTTGGTGAAGTGTCGAAAGTGGACTTTGATGAGACTGGGCTTGCCTCTATGTATGAGCTAAAAGCTTCTGGTCGGAAATGAAAGAGCCAGCGGTCGCGCAAGAGATCCCGTGTATCCAAATCCCCTATAGTTTCTCAATGAATGGAATGTTTTCAAATAGCAGAGGTCTTTGAGACTTGGCTAAACATTTATTCTTTGTTGATTGTGTGAGAGACCATAATTTGGATTTTCTGGGTATTTCCGAGACTGGCAGACGAGATTTTTCACAAGCCCTACTCAATCGCCTTTCTGGTGGTGTGGACTTTACGTGGATATCACGTCCGCCGCGTGGTCGATCTGGGGGGATCCTGTTAGGCGTTCGAGATGAGACTATGGAAGTTTTAGCTAGTTCGGTGGGAGATTTTTTTTATAAAACTCCATGTCCGTAACAAGGCTGACAATTTCACATGGTCTCTAGTCGGCGTTTATGGGGCCGCCTAGGATGTTTATAAGGCTGACTTTTTACACGAGCTAGTGAATCTGGCAAAGGACAATCCATACCCTATTCTTATAGGAGGGGATTTTAATTTGCTTAGATTCCCTCACGAGAAAAGTCGGGGCAGGTTCGATGTACATTGGCCTTTTCGGTTCAATGCTATTATAGACAGTCTGGACTTAAGAGAGGTTACAATGTTAGGAAGGCAATTTACATGGGCTAATAGTCTCCCGGAGCCAACATACGAAAAACTAGATCGAGTGCTTATGGATACCGACTGGGAACATAAGTTTCCGATGGTAACTGTTCAAGCTCTAGAGCGTATTGAGGCTTTGTCGGATCATGCTCCTTTACTTTTATCTTTTGGATCACCGCCACGGAAGTCTAGGAATGAGTTTAAATTTGAACTCGGATGGATGATCCGTGATGGTTTTTACGAGATGGTTAAGGCTATTTGGGAGAAACCGGTTGGTGGCCAAACGCCTATCTTACGATGGAATAACAAAATGCGTGCTTTACGCAAGTTCCTTCGTGGCTGGGCCAGGCACACAGCTGGGATCTTAAAAAACAAAAAAATACGCCTAACATCTATAATTGATGACTTAGAGGCTTCCGCGGAGGTCAGGCCGTTAACTGCACAAGAAATTGAGCTTAAAAGCCAATCGAATGCAGAAATAGTTCGACTCCTGCGTGAAGAGGAACTCAAATGGTACCAACTCTTTCAAGCAAAATTCATTCTGGAAGAAGATGCGAATACAAGGTACTTCCATGCTGTTGCCAACGGCAAGCATAAGAAGAAACTTATTCAGTCTCTGATCCAGGATGAAGGTATGATTGAGGGACAGGAGCATCTGAAGTCATATATTACTGCTTACTATAAATCCTTGTTTGGGGCCCCAGCGGAAAATTCATTCTCTCTGGACGAGTCCCGAACGGCCGATATCCCCCAGGTTTCTGTCGAAGAAAACAACTTTCTAACTGCCTCATATACCAAGGAAGAGGTTAAGAAAGCAGTTTTCTAAATGGAACATAACAGAGCGCCAGGACCGGATGGCTTCCCAGCGGAATTTTACCAAATTTTTTGGAATGTTATCAAGGAGGACCTGATGCATTTGTTTGGGTTTTTACAAGTCAGACATTTAGATCTCTTTAGGCTAAACTTTGGCAATATAATTTTACTGCCTAAGGTTAACAATGCAGAACGTATACAACAGTATCGTCCAATCTGCTTGCTTAACGTTAGCTTTAAGATTTTTACTAAAGTTGCCACGATTAGACTAAACTCAGTTGCTGACCATGTTGTTAGCCCGTCTCAAACTGTGTTCATGCAAGGAAGAAATATCCTAAATGGTGTTGTAATTTTGCATGAAACAATCCATGAACTACACTCAAAAAAATTAAATGGTCTACCGTTCAAGGTTGACTTTGAGAAGGCATACGACAAGGTTAATTGGTCTTTTCTTCAACAAACACTCCGCATGAAAGGTTTTTCTGAGGAGTGGCGCGCTCTCATTCAGTCGTTTGTGTCTGGGGGTAGTGTTGCCATTAAAGTAAATGAAGATACTGGCAAATACTTCCAGACCAAAAAGGACTAAGACAAGGGGGTTTATTATCGCCTTTATTATTTAATATAGTGGCTGATATGTTGGCCATCCTTATTAAGAGAGCAAAGGCTGATGGTCAAATTGAAGGATTAGTGCCACATCATATTGATGGTGGACTCTCTACGCTGATGACACAATCCTTTTTATGGAACATGATCTGGAGAAGGCTAAGAATCTGAAATTAATTTTATCAGCATTCGAGCAGCTATCTAGACTTAAAATTAACTTCCATAAGAGTGATTTGTATTGTTTCGGCGAGGCCCAAAACGAGGCCCACCTATATGCTGAACTTTTCGGCTGTGGTCAGGGGCAATTTCCAATCAACTATTTGGGAATACCGATTCATTATCGGCGTCTCACAATTGCTGAATGGAAACTTATTGAGGAAAAGCTATAAAAACATCTTAATAGTTGGAAAGGCAAATTGTTATCCCTTGGTGGAAGACTAGTACTTATAAATTCAGTACTTACTAACATGGTACTGTATATGATCTCATTTTTCCAATTACCTAAAGGTGTCTTGAATAAAGTTGATTATTTCCGTTCAAGATTCTTTTGGCAAGGGGATAGTGAGAAAAAGAAGTATTGATTGGCCAAATGGAAAGTGGTTTGCCGCCCAAAGGAGTATGGTGGACTGGGCATACACGATTTGCAAGTCAAAAACACCGCGCTTCTGGGCAAATGGCTTTTTAAACTACTTACACAAGATGGTGTTTGGCAAACCATGTTATGGAGGAAATATGTGGGGTCCAAAGCTGTGTCTCAAGTGGTTTGGAAACCCGGTGATTCACACTTTTGGGCTGGCCTTATGGCCAACAAAAAGCATTTCTTTCGTTTTGGTGCTTTCGAGATTAAGGATGGATCATAGATTAGGTTTTGGGATGATAAGTGGTTTGGCCAAACTACTCTCCGCGAATAATATCTAGCTCTATATTCGATTGTTAGACACAAAGGGGATACAATTTCCACAGTGATGGAAGACAACTCTCCTAATGTGTCTTTCAGAAGAAGTCTCATTGGTCCTCGACTGGTATCTTAGAACAATCTACTATTACGATTATGCATGATACAATTGTCAGATGGTGTTGACGTGTTTAAATGGAAATTACTAGAAAGTGGTAAATTTTCTGTTGGCTCACTATATAGAGCATTGATTCAACCTGATATCCCGGTCGATGATAATAGTAAAATTTGGAAAATGAAAATACTCCTTAAGACGAAGATATTTGCATGGTATCTACGGAAGGGTGTAATCCTGACAAAAGATAATCTTGTAAAGAGGAATTGGCATGGAAGTACACAATGCGTTTTTGTCATCACGATGAAACAATTCGTCATTTATTCTTCCATTACAAATTTGCTCGTTCTATATGGTCATTCATCCAAATAGCTTCTGGTTTATCTCCTCCAAGTTCAGTAACCAATGTTTTTGGTAATTGGCTGCATGGAATTGTTGATAAGTACAGAACTTTGTTTAGGGTGGGAGCGCTTGCCATTATATGGTCGCTATGGCTTTGTAGAAATGACAAGATTTTTAATAACATTGTGTCTTCTCCTCTGCAGGTTATTTATCGAGCTACGGCTATCCTCCAATCATGGACTATTCTTCAACGCATGGAGTTTCGCGACTTATTTATGGTGAGATGTACGCGATTGGAAGACACGGCGAGGGTATTTTCTGCCGACATGGATGGTCGCGTGATTTGAGGATTGATCTACTCTAGATTGAAGACAATCATTTCGATTGTGCATTTTTGTAATGCTTGTCTTTATTTTATTCCCTTGTTCTTTCATTCGTGTGGCTGTGTGCATCTTAGTTATGCAGAGGCCGGGTGTAAACATTAAACATTTTATGTTAATACAAGCGCCAATTTCCAAAAAAAATGCAGCACGGGCAATTTAATGAGTATTTACCCTAGGATCGCATCCATTACAGTCAAGTCTGGTGCCCAAACACTTCTTTGGAAGTTATTTGGCAAGATGACCCTGAAACAATCCATTGCTAGATTATTCTTATTTGCCCTACATGAGGTTGTCTCGGTTCAGAACTACGTGCTTAATCCTAATCTTCACTTCCTGCCGCTTTCTATTAAGGCAACGCTAAACTAACTCAGCATCAGTAGATAATCAGTAATGCAAAACAGGACGATGATAGGGTTGATAACCGGACACCCAACTATTGCCCTCCACGCAAGAACCGTGTGGGGGAGGAATAGCCAAACAAATAGGAGGATGGGTCAGGCGGCGAAACACGTGTATCTATTGCGTATTCCCTCTCAAAGAGCGGCCCGCCGATCCCCACGCGTTTTTTCTTAGGATGATCCACATGGACACACATTTTAACCCAAGCGGACCGACTCTAATTTCTTCGTGTCATGGCGTGAGGGATATCCACCACCGATCATACGCAGAGAACTAACAGAGCTTCAATTCCAGGGAGCTTAGAGCTCCTTAGGAATGTCGTGTAGTAGCTGCCGGAGTGTTGCGATTGACTTTTGTTTTCAGTACAAAACCTGAATTTTTTTTTTCAGTCATTTTTTTCACGGAATCGTTGCAATTCAGCTTCTTTTTCAACACGGAAAGCTTTGCGATTCAGGTAATTTCGTAGTGAAGGTTTAATTCAGCTTCTTTTCCAATACGGCGAGTGTTTCGAATTCGACTAGGCGACCGACTCGCCTGCCCAGTATAAACGACAGCCCAACCCACTCCCGAGCGCCCGACCGACCAAAGCCCACACAGCCCATACCGCCAGCTACCCCCGTCGTTGTCGCAACTCGCTACTGACGCTTTGCACGACCTCGGCGAATCCGACAAGCCCCCGACCTCTCCTCTCCTCTCCTCGCTCGCCGCCCGCGAGATCCCGCGCCCATGGCGGTCGGCATCGCGCTCCTGCTCGACCTAGCCGCCCGCGTGCCCCGCGGCTCCGTCCACTCCCACGCTACCCTATCCGCCGCCGCCGCAGCCGCGGCCTTCTCCGCCTCCGCCGTTCCCATCTCCGCGCGACACTTCTTCGGGTTAGTTCCACCCCCCTCAACTCCTTCATCACCTATACTACTACTAGGGATTTTGTTGTTGCACCGCCTGTCCCGTGTTTGTTTGTTTCTTTGTTTGTTTGTGCGCGCGGTGCCTGTGTCGCGATTGAGGTGTTCGACGCATTGCTCTGCATAAACTGTTCGTGTGGAGGAATTTGGAAAAGTTCAGTTAACAGTCTCATTCCGTGTAGTCTGTGATTTGAATCAAGCTGTCTTTGTTCACTAGCTAGTACAAGTAATGCACTTCTACAAACGAATGAATGAATGATAACAAGATATCTTCACTACTTCCTTGGGAGTAATAAAACCTAGAAAAAGGAACTCTTCACTGCCATATGTGAATGCGCATTTACCTCCTATTAGTAATCACGCTGTTTATCGATGCAGGAAGGTTGCTTATTGTGATGCTGGCGCAACTTACGGATCGAATGATACTCCTGATCTTGTCAACGATCTTAATAATAAGATATATGACTCAATCCATGATATCTCGATCCACGACATCCAATTGCCAGTAAAAGAATACCCTTTGGAGCTGAAGCCGCTTAACTATGCATTCAGCTTTAAGCATTTAAGCTTGACGACCCTCAGGGCCTTTTTGTTGTACTATTTACCGCTTCTTGAGCCTCGTCCGCCCACTGATGATGAGGACGATGATGATCTTCTTCAAGATGATTCAGAGAGGCCGCCTGTCGACCTGGTTACACCCTTCCACAAATCATTGGAGCAAATTGCCCGCGAGGTACATATTTACTCAGTGACACTTTAACAATGTAGTCGCTATCAGTTCTAATTGTCTTCCATAAACCGGCTATTATGCCTCCAATATAGAAGTTGTATTGTTTGGAAAAGTATGATTTCTCACAAAGATTTTTAGTCAGAGTGAGTGGCCATCCACTTGCTTAGTTTGAGTGCCTGAGCAGATAAAACATGTCAGTATCTTGATACCTGTTGCTCCCATGTGTGCATCTTAAATGACCTCCCTAGTTGCATTGCCTTTCCCATCAAGTGTATTTTTAGTCTGTGCAAACAAATCCAATTCTTGCTGGATTTTTCAACCACAGACTTGTTGATCTTAGCTTTCTAGCTAGACCAGTAAACATAAATTTCTTCTCTATATATGTGGAATATATAAATGTACTTGTAGTATTCATGTTGTTTGGGGGCCTGGAGGGCGAAACTAGGCCAAACGGTGGGGCTCTATCCTGTTCCACTTTGTACTAGAAACCACAAATAAGCTGAAGCCTGATTCTGCTCTTAAGCTGAAGCTTAAACTTGCTTGGGGTATAATTTTAAGCTAGGCCCAGAAGACCATTACTGTTTCAACTATTAAAAGTAAAATCCAGTACTTGTTCTTATGTTCACATTTTGCAGACTTCTGTCGTAACAACTAGAAGAGTATTCGAAAGGATTGCAGTTCGCCATGTTTCAGATAGAACAGCATGGAAGCTTCTCAAAGGTGAAATGTTTCTGTTTTCCTATGCCCGGTGCATTATTGGAAAGGAACATTGGAATGTATTTTTTTCTGTACAAGTCCTGAAGTAAATATGTAGACTACCAGTACACGCAGTACATAATTTTTTTAACTCCAGTTCAGCTATTTTTGGTGCACTCAATAGTTTTACCATGGTTTTCCTCCACATTAATTTACTGATGGTCTTAAGCATTGATTTTGTTCTCTGTTTTGATAAGTTGCTATATATGTTCCTTAGATCTCCTTAAATGCATAAAGCTGTTGGACTTTTTGATGTTTTCAGAACGATTTGGTAGTAGAAAGTATTGTGGACAGGGTTCGAGTATATTAAGAGATTTAAATAATTTCAACTCCAAATCTTCATTCAGTTATCATCTAATGGAGATTGATGAAACCAACGGCGTTGCTAGTAGAAATCCAGAACAGAAAATTTCTTACTCCAGATTAATATCAGGGGATCAATCTGTTTGAATAACTGTAAAATCAAAATGTATAGTTCTAATTGAATAATGCTGCAAAATTCTTGGAATTATTATTTTCATGGAAAGAATGTATTCTTGATTAATCTTACCTTACTGTCGCAGTTTCCTGGTTGTAGCCTTTATCAGTAAACTTCTTCACCAGATCATTGTCATGCTTATTGCTGCTATTTCCATAATAAGTATTGGATGCTCTGTTTGAGCTTGCAAATTGCTTGTTGGTTTAACTTGAAACTTTTAGGAAACTAAAAGCACATTAGGGCTAGGAAAAATACACAAGCTGTCAAGAATTCCCTTTGTACTCAGCGGTAGCTTGCACATGAGCATTTGAAGTTTGGACACCTGACTGACTTCCACAAAAGTAAAACCTAACGCAGTTTGTCTATGCTCATTAGAATCTGTCAATTGAGATTTTTGTTTGGTATGTCTTATGCCCTCAATGCCGAATTAGTTGGTGGGTAATGCCTCTTTATTGGTCGGGTCGAGTACTCAGTCCCAACCATCAAATGGATTGTTTACTTTGACTTCTTGTGCTGGCTCAACATTTCGGTCCCTTTGCAGGATGAGCCCTGAAACTTGCGTTAGATAGGCTAGCTTACCAATAAGTTATGTCCTGTTCTGTTACCTGTGTCTGACTGATCAGTTATTTTGTTTTAGTTTCTTGTGTACTGAGTTCTAATATAATGCCTTACCATTTACTTCCTTTTTTAAAGATGCTGCAAAATCATCAAAGAGGAAAGCTACAAGGGGAATGTCAATTCCAGAATACACATACTGTGTTGCCAGGACAACTTTGCGAGGTAAAATTTTCCTGCGCTGTCACTTTTCCTTATATTGATTTTACTCATCATTTTTTCTTTCTTTTTTCAAACAGCACATGTATTGGGAGTAGCTGCTGCTTGGGTTATACAATCTATAGTCCAAGTTTACAAATGTTTCATTCGTCAACCTGATAATGATGAGGAATTGCTTGATGAGAGTAATAAATTCAAATTGTTCGGGAGAAAGATCTATAGTGTAACCATCAAATGTGGTTTCTCTTTGGTTTTTGCCTCAATTGGAGCAGGCGTTGGTGCCCTCCTGCATCCAATGCATGGCCAGTGGATTGGTGAGTTCTGACTTCCTTTATTCCATCGATTCAAGTTCTAGACAATGAAACTTTTGCCAAATTATCTTACTCCCTCTATCCCAGTTTATAAGACTTACGCGTATATCTAGGTCGTCCGCATGAGCTATATAATATGAATTATATAATATAAAAATTATAACATTAGAAAATATAACATTTAAAGTTTTTAATAATATAGTTTTTATCTTATGTACCTCATGCTAAGTTGGTTAATTTGTTAACCTAGAAATACGCGTAAGTCTTATAAACCGAGACGGAGGGAGTATTTTATTTCTGGACTTAACAATATTTATTGAAGAGTTTAATGTTCACATTACCTAGGCTTTAATTAATCAGATCTTTTGGTTGCTCAAAATTCACCATAAATTGCTTTTATTACACTGCATGTGATGCTCTTTCTGCATTTTGTCTTTTTAGTAAGTTTACAGCCTTCAATGTTGCCAAGAGTAAGAAAAGTGTCCTCTACGTGTTTATCGTGGAATATTTGAAGCGCAGATTTTTTTTTTTCATTTTGGATTTGTCACTCTAAGGTCCAGCATCGAAGGAATTTAGCACAACACCAGCATCTTAGTATTGATTCAGTTCAAACTAAGGTAACACTATATCCTCCTATGGCTTGTAGGTTGTACCCTTGGAGATTTCGCTGGACCAGTTGTTGCTATACTCGTCTTTGAGAAATTCCAGTTCCCGCTAGAAGGTTAAAAACATCCAGTTCCTGCTACGCAGTTAAAAAACAGGCCAGTTGGTCCTTGAAGAACATGAAGTGGCGACACTTCGCCTTGAGTCTGCCCTTTTCTGGATCTCTGTTGATCTAACTTGAAGCTTATTACAGTTGATGAATAACTAGATATCGCCTCTTGCTATGTGCATGGTTGTTAAAGCTTCTTTCAGAGGCACATAGTGTGCCTTCGGGCTTCATGAGATGTTGATATATTGTCATATGCTTAATTTGCTACTGTGATTTTGAACTGAAATGAATCTATTTTTGTGCACTGATCTGTTTTTTTTACGTAAGTACTAAGTACATTCACTAGCCTTATTGCTTGGGACTTGCATGATCGACTTTTTTTTGAAACGGGGCAAAAGCTTTGCCCCAATCTATTAATTAAGGGAAGTTTTACAAGCAAAGAAATGCGACCAAAAATATTATAAAGAGATCTCTATTATAAACCACTACTCCCGCTGCATCAATTTCCCAAATGCTTGGTGCCCACAATCATCCACAATTGGGCGTCACTCTTAATCTTATTGAGAACAACTAAAGGTGGAGCAAATTTGTCTCTAAAAACCCAAGCATTGCGCTCACTCCAAACTTTCCAAAACACCAACATGGTATCTCCAAACTTCCCAAGACACCAACATGGTGAGGGAAGCCATAGCCTTACGGCTCAAGCTTTGACCACCCGCCAATCTAGACCACCATTTGATAATTGAGAGGCCCGTCGAAAGATTAGGGTGGATGCCCATCCACTTCTTGGTAGCGCTCCAAAGTCTAATGGTATACTGACAATGAAAAAAAAGATGGTCTGACCGATTCCAGTGCTCGCTTGCATAAAGTGCAAAGCCCACAATTAAGCCATCCTCGCTTCTCCAACCGTTCGGCCGTCCAAATCCTATTGCACCTAGCAATCCAAGCAAAGACTTAACTTTAGGAGGAGCCCAAGCTTTCCAAATCATGTTGTACGAGTTGGAGGCAATCGAACCCAAGAATTGCATCTCATAGGCCGAAGCCGCCGAATATTGCCCATCTTCCGGGAACTTCCACCTGATTCCATCCTCCATACTTTCATCAAGTTCAACATTGTTGAGGAGGCCCCAAAGCTCAATAAATTGGATGGGATGCTCCACAAAGAAAGTTGGCTCCAACTTAACTTTACCGATCCAAGCGCTCTCCTTCAAAGCTTGGCTAACCGTCCACTTATTACGCATAGAGGAAGCAAAACTTAAGGGATCAATCTCAATTGGCTTCCTCCCATTGAGCTAAGGTGCAAACCAAAAGGGTGTCTTTCGACCATTTCCCACGTTGATAGAAGTGACCTCATAGAAAAGATCCATATCTTCTTTGGAGCATGGGCTCTCTATACCCACCCAAATTTTGTTGGGGTCGTTCCATTCAAGCCAAGGCCACCGAAGGCGCAAAGCCATGGTAAATTTATCCATGTCAAGGATCCCCAACCCCCCAAGTTTCTTAGGGTGGCACACCGTGTCCCAATTTACTTTACATATGGCGCCGGTAGTGGTGTCTTTTGCCGACCAAAGAAAAGACACTCTCAATTTTATTTATAAACTTAATTGTTCCTAAAGGGACAATAAGGGGCGTCAAATGGTAGATGGCTTGAGAGAAGATGAACGATTTGACAAGCTTAGCACGGCCGTCCGCGGTGATGAATTTGCCATTCAAAGTTGGAAGCTTGCTGACACATTTGTCTTCAAGATGTTGAAAGTCCACCTGTCTAAGCCGCCAAACCAAGAGAGGGAGGCCAAGATACCGCAAGGGAAAGTTGGTGCACATTGCCGGAAATGCCCTCAAGAACATTGTCAAGGTTTATGTTGTCACATCTAATAGGAACGACATTGCTCTTTTAAAAGTTTGTGCATAGCCCGGTGACCTCACCAAACCCCTCAAGAATTGTTGCAAGATTTTGAATACCCTCCTTGAAAGGGGGCACAAAAACCGCCGCATCGTCCGCATATAGGGAGGTTCTCAAAATGGAGCCACAAGCCCAAACCTTATGGAGCAACCCATGCCGAGTTGCACCATCTAGGATTTGCGATAGAGGGTCTATGGCAAGGACAAAGAGGAGTGGAGAAAGCGGGTATCCTTGTCTAAGCCCCCTCCCACGAGAGGCCGGGACACCAGCAATACCATTGAGAAGGACACAAGATGAGGATGTAGCAAGCAAGGCGACAATCCAATCGCGGAATTGACTTGGGAAGCTGTGGCGTTGAAGGAGATCGAGAATATATTCCCTCCTCACAGAGTGAAAAGCCTTGCGGATGTCAAGCTTAAAAAGAAACACAGGTGCCTTGCCCTTGTGAAGTTTCTTTGCAAAATATTAGAGTAGAGAAATAGACAAAGCTTTCCCTCATTGCAACTCTGAAAGACGGACGCTTAACAATGTGACAACTCTAAATGACATGATACTATACAACACAAACGACTTAATATTCATCCTTCACTTGGCATATTTTCATCCAAACTGTGGTTTCCGTAGTAAGAGTAATACCAGTCCGAGTCCTCACTATTTTCGTTCTTACACTTTGAATGATAGCTTAATCACTTCGAAGTTATGTCCTCAACAAGAGGCGTGCCACCAGCAACCAACACAGCCATACCAAACTGCAGCACATTACTGCCAACCCATTTTGTGTTCCTAACCTCCTACGTTCCATCTGTAATGAACCGTAGCTGCTCTTGCCATAGCACCATCAAATCCACCATTGATTCCTCACGACCATAGCACCAACAAATCCACCATTGATTCCTCGCAATCTTTTTGTTGTCCAACTTGACTTGGCTCATAAGCTCTAGGGATGCAGAAGTGGAACAATTGGGATAAGTGGGATCCACTTTTAGACTACTAGACTAACTCTAATTTAGGTGGGATAAGTGGGATAAGCGGGATATGTCAAATCTAGCTTATCCCACTTGCCCCACTTAATTTTGAGTTAGTCTAGTAGTCTAAAAATAGTATCCCACTTGTCCCAATTGTCCCACTTCTGCAACCCTAATAAGCTCAAGTAGTATATGTGATGGTCGCATTTAAGTTAGCTCAGTAGATTTGAAGAAATACCTTGAAGATGTCAGATGTGTTCGAGAAGCTCAATCAGGGTTTTCTTTTAAGCTGAAAGTTTGTAGGGAACAAAAGGTACATCAACTGTACAGGAACACTCAGCCTAGAGAATCTCCATACTCAATTACTCCCTCCGTTTGGAAATATAAGACGTTTTAGGTTTGTGAAGGAGATGTATCTAGACACCTTTTAGTGTCTAGATTCATTTGAACCTATACACTAAAAGGTGTCTAGATACATCTCATTCACAAACCTAAAAGGTCTTATATTTCCAAACGGAGGGAGTAGTTCATACAATTCGTGAGTGGGTTCTCATGTGAACGGGTAGAAGTTGGGGAAGAGCAAACTGCCTAGTAGAATGTAAGCAATGAAGTAAACAATGATGAAGTATCCCCGTCTCTTGTTAGAGCCCTTTGAAGAAGCCAAAATGCACGAAGCAGTCCAGTAGATCGGAGGACTAGCAGACAGGAATCGCGTTGACACCTAGACCAAGGAAAGAACAGACAAAACTTGAGTAATCGACTCTGCAGCACTTAAAAATACATTCTGTTCTACGGCGCAGGCATTATACTGACCTGGACGTGCATCACGAAGAAGGCAGTAAATGTCATGAATGTCAGATGTAAAATGAAAGGAAGAACTAGTATGGAGCACTCATCCTTATCAACTTTGATAATTTGACTGGTCAACCTATTGCCATCCAAAGATGCCGAAGCAGCGTTGGCTGCAGCAGATTTTCTCTTCTTAACATTAGTGCGTTCTGTTCAAACAGTGAAGAGTTAGGTACATATAAAAGGTTTTATTCAAATCCATTCGGTTGATGCCGGTTCTCATTTTCACAGGTCACTTCAAACTTTCTGAATTTCTAGGCCAGCTTCAAAGTAGTCGGTTTTATTCAAATCCATTCGGTTGATGCCAGTTCTCATTTTCACAGGCCACTTCAAACTTTCTGAATTCCTATGCTAACTTCAAAGCACTGGACTTAATTTTATAGAATTTACATATTAGCAAGTCAGAAAAAACAGCATCTTTAAGAAAGTTGAATAATATAAATTTGATGATGTGTCCAATAATCTTTCAGGATAGAGAAAATATGTTGACAGCTGAGAATGTAATATTACCTTGTTTTTTGTTACTTAGTCCAGTAGAAAATGCACTCTTTAGCACTGTGGCTACATCTGTGCTTTCACAAGTTTCAACTGACCTCCCCTCAACAGTGTCAATAATTTGCTCGTGTATGTTATTTGACTGGAAGAGTTGGTGAAGAATTTTTGTGTAATGAGCTATAGAATAAACTGCAAGAGATAGCACTGGTGAAGCTAACAGAAAGTTGGGCAGCTGCTTCACTTGAAAGTATCTCAAGAAACCAACTCCCCTGTAAAGAAAGATAGAAAACAACGTAAAGCTTGACTGCAAACATGAGACTCATAAGTGGTCAAGAGATAGTAGCCATTAGTCAAAGAGCAAGCTTAGTAGTATAGGCTGTGTACAATTGTATAGGACATGGACATTCTTAACCAACGGTTCAGAGCAGCACAAATATTTCAAATCCTGGCGTGCCTATGGATTTTCCCATTTCCTATACGGGGGCACAGAGCACAAACAAGGGTCCCACAATAGCAAGCATGGCATCCTGAAAACCTAATAGCATACAGTTTTTTTTTTTGAAACGTGGCAAAAGAATTGCCATTTTCATTAAACAAGGAGAAGTTTTTAGAGTGTTATACAGAACCAAGCCTTGGCAACGACACCAAGGCAGCCACAAAAACGACACAAAAACCAACTACTCACGCAGCATTATACTACTAATGGCCTTGGCGCCGGCAAGGCATCACATAGAAACCTCCTCCTTAATTTTGTTGACTAACATTTCCACGGTTATGGAGTGGTTTCGGGAGACCCTAGCGTTTCTCTCCTTCCAAATTTCCCAAGAGACCAACATTCCCACTGAGGACATAGCCTTCCTTTGTGCTCCCCTTTTGTGGATCACCTCTTTCCACCATTCTTTCACGGATCTATAATGGTGCCAATTTGCGGTGTTAATGTCTTGTAGGCCGAGCCAATCTTTCAGCTTGTTCCAAACTCTCATTGAGTAACGACATTTGAAAAGTAGGTGTGAGGCCGATTCTTGTGTTTGGCTACAAAGTTTGCAACGGTCACAATTGGGCCAACCTCTTCGAGTGAGTCTATCCACCGTCCAAACCCGGTTTTGTAGAACCAACCAAGCGAAGGTTTTGCACTTGGGAGTCGCCCAAGGTTTCCAAACCATGTTCAGCATCAAGGAGTTGACTTGTCCCAAGTATTGCATGTTGTATGCCGATTTAGCCGAGTAACACCCATCTCTTGTTAGTTTCCAAGTGATATCATCCGGGGTGTGTTGGTCTAAATTGATGTTGGCTAGCCTCTCCCAAAGCTTGTAGAATTGTTCAATATGTTGCATGGTGAGGCCATCTTGCGTGTTGGTTTGTGAGACCCAAAAGTCATTTAGAAGAGCTTGTTGCACCGAGCATCGCTTCTTCTTTGAGATGTCAAAAATAAGGGGGGGGGGGGGGGCACATCTTTAGGTCTCTCTCCGTCTAGCCAACTTGCCTCCCAAGAAAGTGTCTTCTTAACATTCCCAATGGTTACTTTGGTCACCGCCGCAAAGAGGTTATGGTCCTTGGAGTTACAAGGGTTACCAAGCCCCACCCACGGTTTGTCCTCGTTTTTCCATTCTTGCCAAAGCCATCTTAGCCTAAGAGCACTGGCAAATTTTCTTAGGTTCAAAATTCCTAGCCCCCCTTTTTCTTTTGGCTTGCAAACAAGATCCCAATTGACTTTGCACTTCCTACCGGTAACTTTATCACTAGCCGCCCATAAGTATGCTCTTCTCAAACTATCGATCTTCGTTAGGACCTCAATAGGGACTTCAAGAACGGTGATGAAATAAATGACAATGCTTGTAAGGACCGCTTTCACTTGTGTTGTCCTCCCGCCATAGTAATGTGCTTTCCTATCCAAGGAAAGAGTTTAGCCGCCACCCTATCTTCGAGTGGTTGGAAATGGATTCTTCTAAGTCTAGTCACCGACAAGGGAAGCCCGAGGTACTTCATTGGGAAGGTAGTGCGGGTAGCCGGGAAGGCTTGGAGAATGTCATCAAGATTGATATTGTCACATCGAATAGGCGCCACTTGGCTTTTTGCGCAATTCGTCACAAGTCTGATAACCTCTCCAAAGTTGTCAAGCGTGGTGGCAAGGAAGTCAATATCGTTTTTGAGAGGCTTCAGAAGATGGCGGCATCGTCGGCATAGAGTGAGGTCCTCACCATGGGTGCACGCCCGCGGAGCTTGTGGAGGTGACCTTGATCCGTGGTTTTACGAAGGATGTGATGAAGCGAGTCAATAGCCAAAACGAAAGAAGTGGAGATAGGGGTATCCTTGTCTTAATCATCTTCCATGCTTGATAGGGTCACCAGCAACACCATTAAGAAGGACTCTCGAAGTAGCAGTACGAAGTAGCACCAAGATCCAATCTCTAAATTTACTAGGGAAGCCCAAGTGTCGCAACATATCCATTAAGTAGTCCCATCGGACCGAATCGAAGGCCTTCTTGATGTTGAGCTTGAAGAGTAGTGTTGGAGATCTTGATTTGTGGAGCTTCCTAGCAAGGTTCCTTACATACAAAAAATTGTCATGAATACTTCTTTTCTTGATAAAAGCACTTTGGGCGTTTGAGACTAGCTCATGTGTGGGGCGAGACACGCGGCTATCATTTTTGAAATGAGCTTGGAGATAGCATGGATGAGGCTAATTGGCCTAAAGTCGATGACATCTTCGGCCCCCTCTTTTTTGGGTATGAGGGCAATATTTGCGGACTTGAGCCAATGGAGGTTGTTTGATTGGAGGCTTGCGAATTGGTTAACCACCGCCAATATGTCATCTTTTATGGTGCTCCAACAAGCTTTGAAGAAAGCCCCGGTGAAACCATCTGGTCCCGGTGCCTTGTCACTAGCGGTATTGTCCACCGCGGTCTTCACTTCCTCCTCCGTGAAGGGACCATCGATATTGGAGAGGTCACATTGCGGAGTTGGGATGACATTCCAATTGAAGTTCCGTGATCTCAGAGGCCCTTTTTTAATAATCTTTTGGAAGTGGGCATGGATGTAGCATACACTATTGATGAAATAGAACACAAGGATGAAGGAACAGGTAAATCACAGTCCACAAAGATTAATGTGGAATTTTCATGGTTGTACTGTATAAGAGAAATGGCGACTAATACTCACAAGAGCACTTGTTAAGTCCACAAAAAAAAACAGAACAGAACTCTTTTTTAAGGATACAATGGCATTTATATATGAGTTGCGACACAAAATAGAATACTATCTGCAGAAGAAGACATTACAATCAATAATACTATGCACAACAATGGTCAGATTTGATAAATTATGAAGCTAATGCTGGTAAAGCTCAGATAGAAATAATTACCAGTAGTGGCTCTGGATAAAACTATACAGAAGGGGCAATTTTGCTTTGCACCATGGCCTCAGCTCATCTGTGTTCCCATGTAGACATATATTAAAATATCCATAAGCTTGGAAAGCAAAGAACGGTAGAAATATAAAAGTGGAGCGCAAAAATCCAGTGATAAGGGCCTGCACTGCCAACTAGGGCCAAAGGAAAATGTAATGTCGTTAGATACACACAGTTTCCCTAACAACGTCTTATGTAGCCAGACAAAACATTTGCACAGATAGAACAAAGTAACATATAAGGCCATGTAGAAGATATATGACTAATGCTCAGACATTTGTATGCATTTTGGTCGCTTTGAATCAGGAATTTCAGGAAAGTCAAAAAATATCATATTGGTAAAACAGGTGAAAGACCTGTACATGCAAATTTCGTGGACAATTTTGATCATATGTGCATATACAAAACAAAGGGAAAATGATTGCACTAGCATTTGCAATATGAGCACCATCTTCCGTCCTACTGCACAGAGCACATATAATCATATTTTTGCACAACTGTTTGCATGTACACAAAGTTCACAACTACAATTGAACTTTTTGAGAATCTTTTCAAATTTCCTAGTGAAAATCCATGAAGGTGTGCATATGACCATGAATGGGGATGCATCACATCCCCTTCAATCATGTAGCCTCTTCATGTCAGCTAGTTATAATAAGCACCGTGCAGAACAATAGAAAAGTTCATAAAAGTCCAAAGTAAAACTTACTATGGGCCTTTTCTTCTGGATAGCAGCATCATATGCTTGTAGCAAAGCCTGAAAACAGAAATAACCAGCATTAAGTGCTCCATTTGACCTAGCGGAGCCAGAGAGAGCGAGCATTATCATTGCAATGTTATTGGCACCGGAAAGCATGTAGAACAGCCCTCCGAGCGAAAATAGTGCATAAAGACTTTCTGAATATCTGCCAAAACAACAAAAAAGAAACATGTTGATGTTAATTCATGGTTAGTACGTGATTTTGTTTTTCTAGTTGTGGCATAAAGAGAATGATAACTACAGTGATGAGTAGAACACGGAAGCAGGATTGAAGCAAAAAAGAACAGACGCTCGGTAGGCTGCTCCTGAGTCCTTCAAGATGAGTACAGATAATCTGCAAGAATCAGAATAGATAATCAGTTTAGCCATATTGAAAATGCTAGGCAAAGGGAAACATTTATAAACTAGTATAGTTTGTCATCCTGCACATGAAATGAGTGCACTACAACTTGAAACTGATGGCAGATTTTTCACTGCAGCTACTCGAACACTATAAACAATACAATCCTGTTACTCCGATGGATACCAAGACAGTAGCAAACACCAAGTACCTCAATGATCAAATGAACCAACATTAGTAGAAAATTATATGCATCAACCAAACAACACATACGCTCTAACAGCCTGAAAATTCTCTACCGGCACAACTCCAATAAAATGAATTAGACACAGCATGCTCTCTCGTACACCCTTAAGTTGACTTGGGTTCCTATCTGTCAAACACAGAACCTAAGACAGCAGTTAAAGGCTAACATGACTTGCGTTGCTGGAGATTACACTGAACGAGATTGAAACCAAACTTGCGTTGCTGGAGAAGGCCTGTCACCTGTAGAAGTAGGCCGCGGCGGCAACGAACGCCACATTGTTCAAAATATGCCCGGAGATCACGAGCACGTCCCTGTACCCCAGCACCGGCACCAGGGGCGCGAACACTTGGGAGAAAGGCAAGCCAGACAAACGCAACACCAGATCAGATCAAGCAGACACCTCGACAAAAGAGAAGATGATGCGAGGTGACTTACGGGTTCGGGAGAGGAGAGCCATTGAGGCGGGGAGGAGGGGGAGGAAGGCGAACGACTGCTCGTACTCGTAGCCGCACTCGGCCGAGCGGGAGAAGTGGACGCCGTCCCATACGGCCAAGGACGAGATGGCGGCGGCGGTGGAATTATAAGAGGAGGAGGCAGAGGGGAGGGGAGGAGAGGCAGGGCGGGTGGAGGGAGGCCGAGGTGTCGTAGGGGCGGAAGAGTAGGCGAGCGAGCAGGGAGAGCGCAAGGATCAAGGCGCGGGAGACGGTGGCGAGCCGCACAATGGCGGCTAGCGGCGGCGTCATGGGTCGGGTGGCGGAGAGGAGCCGTGAGAGCGAGATACGTATACCGAGATACCGGCGGGGTGGGGTGACTGCTTGGTAGCCCTTCCAACTCGTCAGAGCATCTCCGTTCGCCGTTTCCGGTCCAAAATTCGGACTTTATTTTTTCGTCGAATTAAACTAGTTTTCGATCCTATGATTTAGCTAAAATTTAATAAATTCGATAAATTTTGGTTGAATATAGACGGTTTTTATTAATAAAGGGCGGAATACATAAATATGGCGAACACCCAAATTTTAACTGCATTTATGCTAAATCTCTATCTCTATCTACTATCTAAAAAGAACTTTGTTGTTCCGTTTTCTGCCGCTTCCGCACTACGTCGGTCCCTTCGTCGCACACGCGTCGTTTCGCTTTGCGAGTCAACCGCCTCCTCCGCCCCCGCTGGGATTTTTTCATCCATCCCTACTTCTCCTACCTCCTTGCCCAACGCTCCCGATTCAAATCACCCAGCCTTGACGCCCATCCGACGCCAACATCACCACCACCACCGTGCCACTCGCCCACTCCTTACATTGCAAGATCTAGATCTTGCGGAAGAAATCTGTGGCATCCCGCAAAAACCACTACTAGAAAATCGCGTTGTTTTTTGTGCATTGCATCATCATGATCACATGCTCATGTCATCATGCCACATTGCATTTGAGCATCGTCATCATCATGCGTTTGTTTGTTTGAAACTATTTTTGGAAAAACATATTTTTGTTTTCTAAATACCCCGCTTTTATTTCAAAATTCAAAAACCCGGGTCTCCGGATTATTTTGTTTCGTCTACCAATGGATTTCAAAAGCGTCATTTTAAATAATAAAATATTTAGTTTATTTTTAGGGGGCAGCCGTACGGGCCGATCCGACCCAGTCGGCCACCCCAAGTACAAAACCGGACTACCCAGACCTTTTCCTACACAAACCCTTTTCTACCCAGCCCCCTCCACCTCACCACAGCCACTCACGGCACGACACGTCACCCTGGCCCAATCCCCCATCCAATCGCCGCCTGCCACCTCACCCCAGCCACCACATCAGCCCACCTATCCACCACACCACCCGCCTCCTTCTCCCTGCCCCTGGGCCCCACCCGCACTGGTCAGCCACTTCCTTGCCGCCGCCTGGCACGCGCGCCCCGACCACCCCGACCCCACCTCGCGGGATTCCCGTGCCACCTTCCTCTCGATCCCCAACTCCCTCCCGCTCACGACACTGCTCCTCTGCTCTCCTCCCTCCCCGCGTCTCCCTCCTCCCGCTGCAGGCCCCGCCGCCCCTCTCCGTCTGCCTCACGCGGATCCCCGCAGCACCGCGTGTCGCCGGCGGGCATCGCCACCGTCTCCTCGTCGCCGGCCTCGGAGCCCGCCGCCAGGATCCGCAACCGTGCGGCGCGCCGCACCCGGCCGCTGCCCCGTGCCGTCCCCGTCGCCAGGGAGAGGCCCCGCTCGATCCCCATGGCCGCCGCCCCGCGAAGCCTCCGCCGCGACCCTCCCCTCGCCGCTCCTCCTCCGTGCGAGCCCCGTGGCGCCGCCGCCGGAGCCACGGCGACCCCCTTCGGCCTCCTCCTGTCTCCCCCGTGCCCCATCCTCGTTTCCTCCGCCGCCTTCCTCCGTCCCCAACCACCAACCGCCTGCGGCCGTCTCGCCGGAGCATGGCCGGCCCGTCCTGCGCCGCCGCCCCGCGGGTTTCCTCTCCTGCGGCCCCGTCCGCATCGAGCCGTCGCCTCCTCACCGATCCTGCGGCCTCCTCCGTGCCGGCCGGAGCTCCACCTCCTCTCCTCCACCGCTTTCCCAGCCGAGCCGCCCCGCCCCGAGCTCCTCCGGTTGGTGGTCCGCGCGATGCCGGCCGCATGTCCCCTGCTCGTCGGCGTACATAGCATACCGAGCCAGCACCCCGCGGTGCTGACCCTCCTCCGGCCACAAGCGCTTCCCCTGTAGCTGTATGACACCAAGGACCCGAACCATCTGCAGGTTCCCTGCTGTTTTGCGGTGTTTGCGCGTTGTGGCGCGATCTGCCTATGTTGGGGCACGATGACCCGAGACGATGTGCAACCCCACCACAAGAACATTGTGTCGCTGCTAAGGACCCCGATGAACCATCGATGCTCACACTAGTTTGCCATTGACCATGAGCCCTTCTCATGGACCCGATGGCCGAGCCCCTGAAGACCGATCTAGAGCGCCAAGGCCTTCGCATGGAGTCGGCAAGATCATCCTGGAACACCAAGATCAACTTCGCGGGCACCGAGCGTCAAGATCTTCTTCACAGATCGCCGAGAACCCGGACGCCAAGGTCGCCTACACGGAATGCCAAGTTCTCCCCCTTGAACGCCATGACCGTCTACACGGGCCCGAAGACCACGGATGCGACAAGATCTACTCCGTTGTCCTAGAACGTTCCCGCCGAGACCAATCCCCGTCGAATCCTGTCGAACCCTGAACCCCTGGAACCCAAGATCTGCCGTACCCAGACGTATGACCCATTAATCCGAGACCCCCATTTTTATAATATGACATTATCAACTGATGCATATTAAATTGTTCGTGCATGCATACTTGTCTGTGGTTTGGGGACATTATGCCAATTCATCTCATAATTAAATATGGAGTCTATATGCGGGATATCTTTGTCTTATTCCGGACTTCATTTAAATTGGCATAGCGAACCGAAGCCATGTTTGGTCTGCTAATCCAACATTTAAATTGCAGGGTATCTAAACAACATGAACCTATTAATTAATTGTCGGGGCCGCGGTTCCGCTTAATATTGTCTAATTGCATCGCATGCTTGCCATGTCATACATCATACATGCATCATGCCCGCTCTTCTGCCGTAGTATTAAATATTGCATCCGGTGTTTCTTCTAGTGCTTTGCTTCTTCACGGATTAGGCCGATGAGTTGATGCGAGTGTCGACCCGATCTTCGGATGAACCTTCGGCAATGTTTTCAGGCGAGCATCTCCCCCTTTCTACCTATCTTACTTTTATAGTATTTATTCCCTCCTTTTGATCTATTGCTATCTGTGTTGCGATGCTCTAGTTTTCGTACCCGTGAAATCCCTTGCAGCCTTATATTGCCTTGGACACATCCTATTACCTGTTGTTTGGTAGATAGTTGGACTTGCGTGTCGTAGCCGCCTGCTCCAGTGCTGTTGCGTGTCGTCAAGTACCACAGTTGTTGGAGTATTGCCGCATGTTTAATGTTGGAGATGATCAAGACTTTAATTACTGTTTAATAACTAAAATTGAAGTAGGTAAATGCAGAGGCACCGGTGGGTAATAGACAATTTTTGGATTTTAACCGCTCACTAGTGTCCCGTAGGACCCCGAGTTCTTGACACCTGTTCCGAGATCGAGCGCGCTAACCACAGGTGGGGTGTATGGGCACCCCCATCGATTTAGTACCTGATTCCAAGTACTGTACTGGGGGCCACAAGTAGTTTGGGGCTTTATTACTATCCTGTACTTATGTCATGCTTTACTGCTTTATTTACGATTGTGCGAGGAGCACCTGTACTGTTTAGGATCGTGACACGTTTTCGCTGTATCGACAAGCCCAGTCACACTTTCGGGTTCCCAGTCGTTTACAGCCGTCTACACAAACCCTGAGTCCGTCTCGGAGACCGGCCGACTTCGTCGCGGGTAGCTTAGTGGGGTGGCCCCCCGTGCTTGCTTTGGGTCTGGGAAACGTCGTGTCCGAAACCCCGTCGACATACCGTTCGGTGTATGTTTTGTGATCTTGTACCTACCTGATCTGACAACAAGGGTGTAGGTGCGTGTGGGAACTTTGGTGCACCCCTGCAGGGTTAAATCTTTTCGAGAAGCCGTGTCCGCGGTTATGGACGACTTGGAGCACAGTTCTCGATCATAGACAACTATAACTAAAGTTTACTGTTATAATTTGACTTGTATCCGATATGACTAGTAATCAGCTTCACTACAACGGAATGGCTAAATAAAAGTAACTGCTGGGTTTGGGGATATCTCATGCTAATTGTATCTGACTAGTAAGTGTTGCAACTACAACGGAATGTTTAACTAAAACTGCCCACTGCTTATTATATCAGGATGACTCATGCCATCTTTATTTGACTAGTAATTGCCGCAACTATAACGGAATGAATAAAACTGCCAACGGTGTGAGTTCCTCGGTTGACTTCCTCGTTTGGTCTCGAGGGGGAAATACCAGGATGGGTATGTTTGGTGGTAGTATCAGGTTGGTTCCGAATAAGTCTTTCTTACCCCTCTCTGATAGCCGCTAGTTGTATCAAGTCTCTATAGGTTGTTTAGTGCATGCCGCGCTGCCGCTTCAGTCCACCATACCTATGTAGGCGAGGACCGCCGAATTCTAGCCTCGCCGTGTACTGGCCTCAGTACTGACCGCTCTCTCTTTTTCCTTTGCCCTTTGTCGGCACCCCTTTTGTTTAAGCAGGTTTTGAGATCGACGTCGTTAGCAGGGTTACCCTTCTGGCTTGGCCTGGGCAGGGTTATGGACGCCATTGGTTATTCTTCAGGGCTCTTAGCTCAATTTGCATCTTGTCCGTACTCGGACGCTATATCGTTTTAAAGGTGATTCGGATCTTTGTATTGTACATCTGTATTCTTGACTCTTTGAGTCGTTGTTGTATATCTGTTCTGTGGGTCCCATCGAGGACTGTTGTGTAATGATATTACTTCGTTTTCCACCTGCACGAAAGTGCCTGGTGGCGTCCTTGAATCGTTTCTATGCGGGTTTGGCGGGAAGCGCTAAAACTTGCATAGGGCCGATTTGAGGGTGTTACAGAGTGGTATCAGAGCTCAGCAGTTGCGATACCCCACAAGTCCAGCCTGTAGGATAACCTAGCCAACGGCCGAAGTAGAGTGTCAAAACTATTTTTGAAAAATCGGTTGGATAGTTCTGATTAGGTCTGATTTTACTCCTTACCCCTCTGCTGCTCTCCCCTCACCTCTGCGTGTTTTGACTCCGCTCTCTTCTCTCTCTTCGAGTCCAGGATTTCTCGTGGTTGGGTTCCATCGTACCTTCAGGGTTTCGCTTCCTCCTTTGGTAACGGTGTTGCTACATCTGGTCTTCATGCTATCCGAGGAATCCTTCGTCTGGTGGACTTCTCTGTTCCTTCTTGTGCCTTCCGGTGCTTTCTGACGCGACGACATCATCTACGCCAGATCCGATGCAGAGTCTGCATCACTCCTTTGTTCCTGAACCTCGATTGTCGAGATCTTCAGTCTGATTCCGAGAATGGTTGCACACTTTTCTACTGATTGTACAGAGTAATAGTTTGGGTGCGTGATGGATTGGCCCCCATGCCGACTACTCACTCTATTCGCTTGTGTACATTGAAGTGGATGAGAATGCATCGGTTCTCTCTTTCTATCGAAGTTAGAGGTGGATTGATTGGTTGATACCTCTACCTTCGCCTTTGTTTCCCGGAGTGTTCTCTCGACGATCACGGGCAACGACCTCTTGTTAGTGGTGTCGCGAGGATCTACACGATGTGAGAAGATTCAGATCGCCGCCCTTCTTCCTGGTACCATGAGGCGGATCTCGAGGGCGAGATCCATTGTTAGTGGTGTCGAATTGTGGCATCCCGCAAAAACCACTACTAGAAAATCGCGTTGTTTTTGTGCATTGCATCATCATGACCGCATGCTCATGTCATCATGCCACATTGCATTTGAGCATCGTCATCATCATGCGTTTGTTTGTCTGAAACTATTTTCGGAAAAACATATTTTTGTTTTCTAAATACCCCGCCTTTATTTCAAAATCCAAAAACCCGGGTCTCCGGATTATTTTGTTTCGTCTACCAATGGATTTCAAAAGCCCCGTTTTAAATAATAAAATATTTTAGTTTATTTTTAGGGGGCAGCCGTACCGGGCCGATCCGACCCAGTCGGCCACCCCCAGTACAAAACCGGACTACCCAGACCTTTTCCTACCCAAACCCTTTTCTACCCAGCCCCCTCCGCCTCACCACAGCCACTCACGGCACGACACGTCACCCTGGCCCAATCCCCCATCCAATCGCCACCTGCCACCTCACCCCAGCCACCACATCAGCCCACCTATCCACCACACCACCCGCCTCCTTCTCCCTGCCCCTGGGCCCCACCCGCACTGGTCAGCCACTCCCTTGCCGCCGCCTGGCACGCGCGCCCCGACCACCCCGACCCCACCTCGCGGGATTCCCGTGCCACCTTCCTCTCGATCCCCAACTCCCTCCCGCTCACGACACCGCTCCTCTGCTCTCCTCCCTCCCCGTGTCTCCCTCCTCCCGCTGCAGGCCCCGCCGCCCCTCTCCGTCTGCCTCACGCGGATCCCCGCAGCACCGCGTGTCACCAGCGGGCATCGCCACCGTCTCCTCGTCGCCGGCCTCGGAGCCCGCCGCCAGGATCCGCAACCGCGCGGCGCGCCGCACCCGGCCGCTGCCCCGTGCCGTCCCCGTCGCCAGGGAGAGGCCCCGCTCGATCCCCATGGCCGCCGCCCCGCGAAGCCTCCGCCGCGACCCTCCCCTCGCCGCTCCTCCTCCGTGCGAGCCCCGTGGCGCCGCCGCCGGAGCCACGGCGACCCCCTTCGGCCTCCTCCTGTCTCCCCCGTGCCCCATCCTCGTTTCCTCCGCCGCCTTCCTCCGTCCCCAACCACCAACCGCCTGCGGCCGTCTCGCCGGAGCATGGCCGGCCCGTCCTGCGCCGCCGCCCCGCGGGTTTCCTCTCCTGCGGCCCCGTCCGCATCGAGCCGTCGCCTCCTCACCGAGCCTGCGGCCTCCTCCGTGCCGGTCGGAGCTCCACCTCCTCTCCTCCACCGCCTTCCCAGCCGAGCCGCCCCGCCCCGAGCTCCTCCGGTTGGTGGTCCACGCGATGCCGGCCGCATGTCCCCTGCTCGTCGGCGTACATAGCATACCGAGCCAGCACCCCGCGGTGCTGACCCTCCTCCGGCCACAAGCGCTTCCCCTGTAGCTGTATGACACCAAGGACCCGAACCATCTGCAGGTTCCCTGCTGTTTTGCGGTGTTTGCGCGTTGTGGCGCGATCTGCCTATGTTGGGGCACGATGACCCGAGACGATGTGCAACCCCACCACAAGAACATTGTGTCGCTGCCAAGGACCCCGATGAACCATCGATGCTCACACAAGTTTGCCATTGACCACGAGCCCTTCTCATGGACCCGATGGCCGAGCCCCTGAAGACCGATCTAGAGCGCCAAGGCCTTCGCATGGAGTCGGCAAGATCATCCTGGAACACCAAGATCAACTTCGCGGGCACCGAGCGTCAAGATCTTCTTCACAGATCGCCGAGAACCCGGACGCCAAGGTCGCCTACACGGAACGCCAAGTTCTCCCCCTTGAACGCCATGACCGTCTACACGGGCCCGAAGACCACGGATGCGACAAGATCTACTCCGTTGTCCTAGAACGTTCCCGCCGAGACCAATCCCCGTCGAATCCTGTCGAACCCTGAACCCCTGGAACCCAAGATCTGCCGTACCCAGACGTATGACCCATTAATCTGAGACCCCCATTTTTATAATATGACATTATCAACTGATGCATATTAAATTGTTCGTGCATGCATACTTGTCTGTGGTTTGGGGACATTATGCCAATTCATCTCATAATTAAATATGGAGTCTATATGCGGGATATCTTTGTCTTATTCCGGACTTCATTTAAATTGGCATAGCGAACCGAAGCCATGTTTGGTCTGCTAATCCAACATTTAAATTGCAGGGTATCTAAACAACATGAACCTATTAATTAATTGTCGGGGCCGCGGTTCCGCTTAATATTGTCTAATTGCATCGCATGCTTGCCATGTCATACATCATACATGCATCATGCCCGCTCTTCTGCTGTAGTATTAAATATTGCATCCGGTGTTTCTTCTAGTGCGTTGCTTCTTCACGGATTAGGCCGATGAGTTGATGCGAGTGTCGATCCGATCTTCGGATGAACCTTCGGCAATGTTTTCAGGCGAGCATCTCCCCCTTTCTACCTATCTTACTTTTATAGTATTTATTCCCTCCTTTTGATCTATTGCTATCTGTGTTGCGATGCTCTAGTTTTCGTACCCGTGAAATCCCTTGCAGCCTTATATTGCCTTGGACACATCCTATTACCTGTTGTTTGGTAGATAGTTGGACTTGCGTGTCGTAGCCGCCTGCTCCAGTGCTGTTGCGTGTCGTCAAGTACCACAGTTGTTGGAGTATTGCCGCATGTTTAATGTTGGAGATGATCAAGACTTTAATTATTGTTTAATAACTAAAATTGAAGTAGGTAAATGCAGAGGCACCGGTGGGTAATAGACAATTTTTGGATTTTAACCGCTCACTGGTGTCCCGTAGGACCCCGAGTTCTTGACACCTGTTCCGAGATCGAGCGCGCTAACCACAGGTGGGGTGTATGGGCACCCCCATCGATTTAGTACCTGATTCCAAGTACTGTACTGGGGGCCACAAGTAGTTTGAGGCTTTATTACTATCCTGTACTTATGCCATGCTTTACTGCTTTATTTACGATTGTGCGAGGAGCACCTATACTGTTTAGGATCGTGACACGTTTTCGCTGTATCGACAAGCCAAGTCACACTTTCGGGTTCCCAGTCGTTTACAGCCGTCTACACAAACCCTGAGTCCGTCTCGGAGACCGGCCGACTTCGTCGCGGGTAGCTTAGTGGGGTGGCCCCCCGTGCTTGCTTTGGGTCTGGGAAACGTCGTGTCCGAAACCCCGTCGACATACCGTTCGGTGTATGTTTTGTGATCTTGTACCTACCTGATCTGACAACAAGGGTGTAGGTGCGTGTGGGAACTTTGGTGCACCCCTGCAGGGTTAAATCTTTTCGAGAAGCCGTGTCCGCGGTTATGGACGACTTGGAGCACAATTCTCGATCATAGACAACTATAACTAAAGTTTACTGTTATAATTTGACTTGTATCCGATATGACTAGTAATCAGCTTCACTACAACGGAATGGCTAAATAAAAGTACCAACAACTGCTGGGTTTGGGGATATCTCATGCTAATTGTATCTGACTAGTAAGTGTTGCAACTACAACGGAATGTTTAACTAAAACTGCCCACTGCTTATTATATCAGGATGACTCATGCCATCTTTATTTGACTAGTAATTGCCGCAACTATAACGGAATGAATAAAACTGCCAACGGTGTGAGTTCCTCGGTTGACTTCCTCGTTTGGTCTCGAGGGGGAAATACCAGGATGGGTATGTTTAGTGGTAGTATCAGGTTGGTTCCGAGTAGGTCTTTCTTACCCCTCTCTGATAGCCGCGAGTTGTATCGAGTCTCTATAGGTTGTTTAGTGCATGCCGCGCTGCCGCTTCAGTCCATCATACCTATGTAGGCGAGGACCGCCAAATTCTAGCCTCGCCGTGTACTGGCCTCAGTACTGACCGCTCTCTCTTTTTCCTTTGCCCTTTGTCGGCACCCCTTTTGTTTAAGCAGGTTTTGAGATCGACGTCGTTAGCAGGGTTACCCTTCCGGCTTGGCCTGGGCAGGGTTATGGACGCCATTGGTTATTCTTCAGGGCTCTTAGCTCAATTTGCATCTTGTCCGTACTCGGACGCTATATCGTTTTAAAGGTGATTCGGATCTTTGTATTGTACATCTGTATTCTTGACTCTTTGAGTCGTTGTTGTATATCTGTTCTGTGGGTCCCATCGAGGACTGTTGTGTAATGATATTACTTCGTTTTCCACCCACACGAAAGTGCCTGGTGGCGTCCTTGAATCGTTTCTATGCGGGTTTGGCGGGAAGCGCTAAAACTTGCATAGGGCCGATTTGAGGGTGTTACAAAATCCCCCACCGCATCGGCCCCGAACACCCCTCTTCGGCCTCTCCATGTCCAACACAAGCTCCTCGTCAAACTATTATCGTTGTCTTCAACATATGGAGTTTCCTCGACGAGGTCCAGCGGGACTGGACGGAAGAGGAGCCGTGCTCGCGACGCCCGCTCATGGGATGCCCCTGTCGCCATGGTCGATGCGATGCCCACCTACTCCACCGCGCCACTCCTCGGTAGTCCACCTCACCAGGGCCGACCGACATCGAGCGATCTAATCCCTTCCCCGATCTGGCCAGGGAGATCGTGGATCCGTCCTTCACTCTATGCTTGATTTTAGCGCAACATGTTAATTCTTCTTTTCAGATGCTAGAGGAGAGATGGGTTTT
Organism: Avena sativa; assembly: GCA_916181665.1. Lineage (NCBI taxonomy): Eukaryota > Viridiplantae > Streptophyta > Magnoliopsida > Poales > Poaceae > Avena > Avena sativa. Next base: position 246,882,819 of record OV702283.1, on the reverse strand, counting down.
TTGTTCGGGTTCAGTGGAGAACAACCAATCAATGGCCTTAATTTGGATCAGTTTTGGGTGTTAATGTTAATTCATCTGAACGAGCCTGACTATTACCATGTTTGTTTCATCTCAACACGATATCAAGTAGGTTACCACTATATGCAATTCTCCATGTTGTTAGGTTAGCTGGTGTCCTAGATGTTTTAGTGTGTGATGCATTTGCATAGGGGACAAGCTTAGAGAGTTCTTTCATCACCCATACTTGAATACATGGTTCTGTTGGAGATATGCCCAAGATGCAATAATAAGGTGGTTATTATCATGTCTTCACACTTATGATAAATGTTTACATACCATGCTATAATTGTATTAACCGGAAACATTAATACTTGTGTGATTTGTAAACTAAAATAAGAGTCCCTAGTAAAGCCTCTTGTTAAACTAGCTTGTTGGTTAATATATGATCATGGTTTCCTGATCATGAACATAGAGATGTTATTAACAACAGGATCATATCATTAGGAGAATGATGTGATGGACATACTCCTATAGATAAGCGTAGCATAAAGATCAAGTCATTTAAATAGTTCAATTGCTATATGCTTTCTGATACATAGTAACCTAATTCCTTCGACCATGAGATCATGCATATCACCTTTGCCGGATGGATGCTTTTATGACATCAAACACCACACCGTAACAGGGTGGCTATAAAAGTGGCATTGAGTGTTCGGAAAGTATTGGTTGAAACACATGGATCAAGAGTGGGATTTGTCCATCCATATGACGGATAGATATACTCTGGGCCCTCTCGGTGGAATGTCATCCAATTAGCTTGCAAGCATGTGACTTGGTCACAAGGGATCACATATCACGGGAACGAGAAAAGAGTACTTATTGGTAACGAGGTTGAACTAGGTATGCAGAGATACCGACGATCATAACCTCGGATAAGTAAACTATCGTGAGACAAAGGGAAATTGGTATCGTATGTAAGTGGTTCATTCGATCGCAAAGTAATCGTAGAAATATGTGGGAGCCATATGAATTTCCAGATTCCTCTATTGGTTATTGATCGGAGAAGTGTTTCGATCATGTCCGCATAATTCACGAACCGTAGGGAGACACACTTAAGGATTCGACGTTGTTTGAGTAGTTATGGTATTATGAGAAAGAGACCAAATGTTGTTCGGAGTCTCGGATGGGATCCGGGATATCACAAGGTGATCCGGAATGGTCCGGAGAATAAGATTCATATAAGGAAAGTCCCGTTTCGGAGTTGGGGAATGGTTCCGGTGTTTTCATCGGGAACATTCTAGAAGGTCCCGGAATGTCCGGCACTCCGGAAGGGGAAGGGTACATGAATGTGTCATTGTAAGTTGGAATGATTGCATCATGTACTAGGTGTTCTTGCTGTCCAAAATAAAGGGTTTATTTAAATCCTAAATTGAAAAGTCAAACGGCTAGTTTGAAAGTCAAACGGCAATTTTGGGAAGTGGGAAGAGAGGAGGATTGGTGGAGGCCGAATTGGAGGAGGGTTCCTCCCTTGGCCGGCGCCCCACCAAGCCGACTTGGGGAGGGACTCTCCTCCCCTTGGCCGGCCAGCCCTCCCACCTATATAAGGAGGGGCAGGGCTCCCTCCTAGAACACACAAGTTCCTATCTTCTACCTCCGGTTTAGAGCCGTTTTGGTTTAGAGCTTCTAATTGCTTTAGCCTGCGGTTTAGAGCCTTCTAATTGGTTTAGAGCCTTCTAATTGGTGTGTCTAATTACTAGACCACTAATAGCCTCTCTCATAAGCTCCACCATACTCGCACCGGCTTAAGGCGAAGCCCTGCGGGATTTCCCCTCTACTTCCGGTACCACGCCGTTGTGCTGCCGGAATCGCGAGGAGAGTGCTACAACCTCCGCTGCCTGCTGGAACAAGGGAGAGGAAGGTCTTCGTTGAGTACCGAACGTGTGACCGACTGCGGGAGCGCTGCCGGAACGTGGCGCCGGAAGGATCGTCTACGCGATCTTGAGATCGGAAAGAGTACGACTACATCACCCACGAGAATCTGCTCTCGTTAACCGCTTTGGAATCTTCGAGGGTAAGTTATTCCATCGACTCGTTGCTACAATCTAATAGATAGATCTTGGCTTGTTTGTTTGTATGCGGTAGAAAAATTTTGTTTTCCATGCTACGAACCCCTACAGTGGTATCAGAGTCGTGTCTATATGTAGATCTGTTGCACGAGTAGAACACAATGGTCATTGTGGGCGTTGATGCTCTTATTGTCGATTGCTTTTTGTGTACTTTGTATCTTGCGGTATGTTGGGATGAAGCGGCCCGAGCTAACCTTACATGACATCGTTCATGAGACTTGCTCCACGCTTGACATGCAACTTGTATTGCATAAGTGGCTTTGCGGGTGCCTGTTTCTCCTAGCATAGTTAAGATCCAATTTACAACGGGTGATTAACAATACTAGTATCAATGTTGTGGTTCTTGTTCGTAAGTTAGAACGACACTTATTGAAAGCCCCAAACCACGTAAAATATGCAAAGAAAGTAGAGGCGTCTAACTTTGTTTTGCAGGGGTGTGCAGTGATGTGATATGGCCATGATTGTGATTATATATATGATGTATGCAATGTTCCTTATTGTAAGTTGGCAACCGACAGGAGCCATATGGTTGTCTTTAATTTATGTTAAGACCCGCGTGTCTATTCAAAGTAGTTGTAATAGTTGAAGCCGGTGGACGACAACCATGGTGAAGCGTCATTGACCTTGATGCAATGCCGGTGATGATGGAGATCATGTTCGTGTTTGAAGATGGAGATCGGAAGCACAAAGAAGAAAGGCCATATCATATCACATATTATGAATTGCATGTGATGTTAATCCTTTATGCATCTTGTATTGCTTAGTAGACGACGGTAGCATTATAAGATGATCCCTCATGCACATAAATTTCAAGTTCTAAAGTGTTCACCCTTAGTATGCACCGTTGCCAAAGCTTGCTGTTTCGAAGCACCACGTGATGATCGGGTGTTTTGATTCCGCGGGTGAATACAACGTAAGCAAGCCAGATTTGCTTATGCGGTAGCTAAGGTTTGATCTTGACGAGCCTAGCATGTACAGACATGGTCTCAGGAACACGGATCACCGAAAGGTAAAGCATGAATCATATAGTAGATGTGATGAACATGTTGATTGTTCGCCATTGAAGCTATATCAACTCTCGTGATGATCGGTTTTTATGTGGTTGATTTGGTTCGTGTGATCACTAAAACAATGTGAGGGATATTGTTTTGAGTGGGAGTTCACCTAGATTAATTTAATTATTAATTAGAACTCAATTTATCATAAACTAAATCAAAGTGAATTTGCATAGTTGTTGTAGTCATTGGCATCCGTTTACCACCTTGCGCTTAGTTATAATTGAGATGATAGAACTATAGAATTCTGGTTAGTTACTTTACGAACTGGTATCGTATTGTTTTGAAGTGTTAATCTAAAGTTTAAAAGTCCTATTGCAAACTTTCAGTAAGTTCCGGTTACTCCATGAAGTTTAATAATTAGTATTAAATCAAGAGTAACAATTCCAAGTGTTAGTATATAAGTATCATGTTTGTCTCCATGATTCTTGATATTCAAAGGATTCTCTTAATATCAAGGTTATCTAGGATCTGAAAGAGTTGTTTCAGAAACCATGATGTGTGGAAGATATTGTGATATCTGAAACGAAGTTTTGGTTACAACATGATAGAGTATAATATGGCAAAGTTCATGTTCTCATATTTTGATGAGAATTTATAAAAAAAAGGTTGGAGACACTTGTTGTCCTAATCCTCCAAAAGGTTTTGGATAGCAACATTATACTCATAATTCATCGTTATAAGCTAAAAATAGCTTGATCATGGACGATTCCATGATAAGGGTGAATATTTGATGTAGGTAAAATGTTTACTACACCAAGAGATTACTAAAGAAAGGAATTTGAAAGAACACCAAATATTTGATGATGGTGATCTACTTCAAAGTGCAAGTCCAAAGACATTGGTATTTAATTATACATGCTTTGGACTATATGTCATATGTATGACTCCACTATTGATATTGATAGATTCTTTCAAATAGAAAAGGAAATATTGAAAGAGAATCTCATAAATATATGGCAGAAAAGAAAAGACTAGAATTGTTCAGTTTAAGTATATAGATGATATACATGTTATGGCTATATTCTTTGCTTATTAAACAATGTGGTTCTCAAGTATTTGATACTGAATTTGTTGGTGTGAATCGTCATACGAAACAACACAATTCATGAACTACAATGGCCTAAGTAACTAGCAAAAGAATATGTGATGATGTTCATCGAGAACAAATAAAGGGTTATTGTATTGCTCGTTAAACATCAAAGCTTGCCTTCAAAGATTTGTTTTATCAGGTATTATGAGAACAAAAGGGTTGTTCAAATAATTGCCGTAATCCATAAAAGATGGATGATTCACAAATCTCGTTGGAGAAATCACATCCATAAAACTAGTGCTAAAATGTCGAAAGACAAATTGATTGAAAGATCACTTAGGAAGTGACATCGCTGTTTGAATTATATTGGAAAGATAACATGAAGAAACTCCATGTGGATGGAATTTTGGAGTCTTCTGATTTTTGATCAAATGACGCTTGTGAAACTTTCCTAGAGATAATTAAAACTTCGTTCATAGGCCAAAAGGGAACGAATGACTAGCTTATTGGAACTTGTACATATTGTTGTACGAAGTCCGTTATGTGTAGTCAAGAGCGATGGATTTCGACTTCATATGCTTTCTCCAAAAATTTGAGTGAATATATGAATATTTACTTAATAAGGATAAAGTATGAAACACTTGAAAAGTTCAAAGACTTTCAAGATGAAGTGCAAGATCATTGTAACAAGAATATAAATAGTTTATGATAAGATCATAAAGGAAGATATTTGAGTTACAAGTTTAGCATAATACCTAAGATTTAAGGAATCGTTCCGTGGATTTGCATTTTCCCGAAACACCATAAGAGTATGGAGCGTTCGAGATATGTAATTAAACCTTGTTTGACATGGTAAGATCGAAAGGTGTAATTCATAAAACTGCCATTGTATTTTAAAGATTAAAAGCTTTAGAGATTACCGTTTTTCCACTGAAAAGAGCTCCATCATAATCCGTTGAAATGACACCATATAAGGTTATGGTTTGGGATAAAACCCAAGTTGTCCTTTCTTAAACATTGGTATGCTATGCATAAGAAAGATGTTTGCAACCAAAGTCGGATGAACCTGTCTTTGTATGTTATTTCGAATAACTGTTAAGTACTCCTCCATAACATCGGAGACAAAAGTGTTTTGTCACTTAAAACGTCAAGTTTCTTTAAGAAGGAATTTTTCGTGAAAAGTTAAGTGGGAGGACAATAGAAACTTTGATAAGGTTAAAAGAACCTTAGCTGTATGTGCAGAGTTGCGCAGCGCCGAAAAGTGTTTCGGAGGCAGCAACAATGCTCATGGTTCACGTACCTCAAAGGTTGTGGTCACGGAGATCCAAGTTCCTATTGAAACAAGTAGGTCGGATGAACAATCAAATACCAAGATTTGAGGGTTGAATCATTATTTGAGAATAATGAACCGACTACATGCAGAGAAGCGATGATGGGCCCTGACTCCGTAAAATGGCTTGAAGCCATAAAATCCGTGATAGTTCCATACACGAGAAATCAAGTTTTGAACTTGAAGGACCCTCGAGAAAGGTGTAAGACCTTATAGTTGTGTCTGGATCTATAAAGAAATAGACATGGATGTTTCACATCTATGAAATAGTCGACATGTTGGGAAAGAGTTCACAACAATGTTCAAAGGTTGACTATGACAAGATTTGATCTTTCATAGTGATATTTAGTCTAGACGGATTAATGTAGCAACCACTACATATAATTTGTTATATGGTAGTTGAATAAACAAAACAAGTTCTTCTAATAGAATCGTTACCTAGGACATGTGCATAACACGGTCCATAGGGTTTTGTTAATTCAAAGGATGCTAAAAGCATATACAAACTTCAATGGTTAGAGTGAGCATAGCGGAGTTGGAATCTTCACTATGATGAAACTGTTAAAAGGGTTTAATTTCATCAGAGACAATGAAGATGCTTGCATTTGCAAGAAATTAAGTGGGAGCGCTAAGACATGTTTCTAATACATTATGTGGAAGACATATTGTTGATTGGAAATAATGTATCTTTTATTAACACATATTAAGAATTTCATCCCGATGAAAGACTTAGGCAAAACCCAAATATTTGGCTTCAATAGACGCTAATATGGTTGTGCCAGAAGTACATAGACAAGATATTGAATGAGTTCAATATAGAAACTACAAGAGAAGGTTCTTGTCGCACAGAAAGGATTGAATGAGTTCAATGTTGATGATATATTCAAGTGTATTGACATTTGGTAAAGTGAAACAAATAATCAAGTATAGATTGATACTTGATGTATGAAATCACAAAGAGTATTTATATCAATCATACTGTGATATGTACAAATCCAGATATGTCCTATGCTCTAAATGTTGAGAGCATATACCAGAATGATTCGTAAGATGATCATTGGACAATAGTAAGGATATTCTTATGATCTTCTGAAAGAACTAAGAGTATAATATTTGTAGAAGTGACAAATAGATGGTTAGTTCATTGTAAAAGTACTACATTGATACTAGCTTTGTCACAAAGTACAAATTAAGTTTATCTCAATCTAAAACTAAAGGTGGCACAATATAATGGAAAGTGAGTTCCATAATGGATTTGGATGAGTTCCAAAGTTAAGACATTGTGTCAGATACTACAACAAAAGGCTAAGTATATGACTGCTATATTAGCAGCAAAAGAGGGCATTTGTGTCAAGTAGTTTGTTATCAAACTAGGTGTAGTTCACAGTGGGATAATACTATGAAGATATATTGTGCGACAATGTTATCAACATGTTTTAACCCCAAAGAGCTAAAGGTCACACCGAAAGACCAAATTTATACAAAGCCATCTCATTAGAGAATGAGTGATGCGTAGAGACGCAAAGACATGCAATTACACACGGACCTGGAAGTGTCAGATCCAGAGGTCAGTTGACCACTAGCAATCGTGTACATACAACACCGAAAAGCCATAGGTGTTATATACACAAAGGTTCGAAACTAGATTATTGACTCTAGTGCAAGTGGGAGACTGTTGGAGATATGCCCAAGATGCAATAATAAGGTGGTTATTATCATGTCTTCACACTTATGATAAATGTTTACATACCATGCTATAATTGTATTAACCGGAAACATTAATACTTGTGTGATTTGTAAACTAAAATAAGAGTCCCTAGTAAAGCCTCTTGTTAAACTAGCTTGTTGGTTAATATATGATCATGGTTTCCTGATCATGAACATAGAGATGTTATTAACAACAGGATCATATCATTAGGAAAATGATGTGATGGACATACTCCTATAGATAAGCGTAGCATAAAGATCAAGTCATTTAAATAGTTCAATTGCTATATGCTTTCTGATACATAGTAACCTAATTCCTTCGACCATGAGATCATGCATATCACCTTTGTCGGATGGATGCTTTGATGACATCAAACACCACACCGTAACAGGGTGGCTATAAAAGTGGCATTGAGTGTTCGGAAAGTATTGGTTGAAACACATGGATCAAGAGTGGGATTTGTCCATCCATATGACGGATAGATATACTCTGGGCCCTCTCGGTGGAATGTCATCCAATTAGCTTGCAAGCATGTGACTTGGTCACAAGGGATCACATATCACGGGAACGAGAAAAGAGTACTTATTGGTAACGAGGTTGAACTAGGTATGCAGAGATACCGACGATCATAACCTCGGATAAGTAAACTATCGTGAGACAAAGGGAAATTGGTATCGTATGTAAGTGGTTCATTCGATCGCAAAGTAATCGTAGAAATATGTGGGAGCCATATGAATTTCCAGATTCCTCTATTGGTTATTGATCGGAGAAGTGTTTCGATCATGTCCGCATAATTCACGAACCGTAGGGAGACACACTTAAGGATTCGACGTTGTTTGAGTAGTTATGGTATTATGAGAAAGAGACCGAATGTTGTTCGGAGTCTCGGATGGGATCCGGGATATCACAAGGTGATCCGGAATGGTCCGGAGAATAAGATTCATATAAGGAAAGTCCCGTTTCGGAGTTGGGGAATGGTTCCGGTGTTTTCATCGGGAACATTCTAGAAGGTCCCGGAATGTCCGGCACTCCGGAAGGGGAAGGGTACATGAATGTGTCATTGTAAGTTGGAATGATTGCATCATGTACTAGGTGTTCTTGCTGTCCAAAATAAAGGGTTTATTTAAATCCTAAATTGAAAAGTCAAACGGCTAGTTTGAAAGTCAAACGGCAATTTTGGGAAGTGGGAAGAGAGGAGGATTGGTGGAGGCCGAATTGGAGGAGGGTTCCTCCCTTGGCCGGCGCCCCACCAAGCCGACTTGGGGAGGGACTCTCCTCCCCTTGGCCGGCCAGCCCTCCCACCTATATAAGGAGGGGCAGGGCTCCCTCCTAGAACACACAAGTTCCTATCTTCTACCTCCGGTTTAGAGCCGTTTTGGTTTAGAGCTTCTAATTGCTTTAGCCTGCGGTTTAGAGCCTTCTAATTGGTTTAGAGCCTTCTAATTGGTGTGTCTAATTACTAGACCACTAATAGCCTCTCTCATAAGCTCCACCATACTCGCACCGGCTTAAGGCGAAGCCCTGCGGGATTTCCCCTCTACTTCCGGTACCACGCCGTTGTGCTGCCGGAATCGCGAGGAGAGTGCTACAACCTCCGCTGCCTGCTGGAACAAGGGAGAGGAAGGTCTTCGTTGAGTACCGAACGTGTGACCGACTGCGGGAGCGCTGCCGGAACGTGGCGCCGGAAGGATCGTCTACGCGATCTTGAGATCGGAAAGAGTACGACTACATCACCCACGAGAATCTGCTCTCGTTAACCGCTTTGGAATCTTCGAGGGTAAGTTATTCCATCGACTCGTTGCTACAATCTAATAGATAGATCTTGGCTTGTTTGTTTGTATGCGGTAGAAAATTTTTGTTTTCCATGCTACGAACCCCTACAGGTTCCTCATGGTTTAGGGTTTACGGTCTCAATAAAACATAAGCATTCAAGACAATTTGAATCGATGTGTACTTTTTCAGCTAGCACACCATAAGTTGTGGTGGAAGAAGACGTGAGAACGAATGATCTTAAACTGGTAAAACTTATATTTCTTCAATTCTGTTCCGTTTTATCAGTGTGAACAGAATTCAAGCAAGGACTGCATTGGACATAGAGGTAAGTGATGGGTTTCTGCATCTTGTTAGCTACCTTCATCGAGACCTTGAGTTACCCAGTTTTCATGCAGAAGAAATTCAAAGCGCCTATATACAATAAAAATGGAAGGCTGGTCATGTTTTGTTTCTAAATTTTCAAATATAAATGGTTCACTAACTCATTCTTTTCATGAAGTGATTAATGTTTCATATTCATTTCTAGGAGAGCTGAACTGAAGCTATATTGTCAGCATCTTCATCTTTGTGATCAAGTAATTAGTAACCAATTTGTTTAGAACCATCAGTTTAATGCTTATCTCTACTATCTAAAAAGAATTTTGATGTCCCATTTCCCGCCACCGGAGCGTTCGGCTCGACTTTCATCCAACCCACCGCTCCACTGATTTCAAACAGAATCAATCACCGTAATAAGCGGAATCACAATAACGTCTATTTGTTTACCCACAGAATCATCTCTACTACCTAATCTCGCGACACCACTTGTGATGTTGCATGTGCCCACCTAGCTCAGGCCTCACCGCCAGAGCGCAGCTCCCCGCTGCTGCCTTCCCCACCTCAAAGGCCTGGACACTTCTGGCTTGAGTGGCGTCGCCCCCCACCATGTGGGCCTAGACGTCGTCGCCGCCCTCGAGCTCCATGGGCGGAGTTTGTTGTAGTGATCCACATTGTCCTTGACGACATCACCCGCACCTTGCGTGCATGGATGTCACCGCCCTAGGGCTCCACGGGCGGAGTGCGCTACCATGATCCACGCTAGCCTTGAGGCATTGCCCACACCTTGCGAGAACAATATCCAAATGAGGATGCAGCTTCAAGAGGGACTATAGAATCAGTGGCCTAGACAAAAGAGGTAATTTTAAAATCTTTTGGAGGAGCTTCAGTACTAAAAATGATTTTTTTGTTTGTGATGATTAATATCTTCAAAAATAAAACATCAATTCTGGCAATTGTAGTTTGTTTGGCCATACACTGCATGCTGAATTATAATGGGACAACGATCACGAACTAAAATTCTAGAATTTTTAGCTTTGTGCATTGTCTATTTGTCATCATGTAAGAAATGAAAATTGCCACATTCAGGGTCACGAATTGTACATGTAAACCTGGTTGAAATTTACCTAAGTATAACACACTTAGCTTTGCATTTAGTGGGTATTAGTGTGTACATAGATATAGAGTGTGTTTTGTTTATGTAGGCGGCAAATGTATTAAGTTGACACGGTGAGTGACAATGACATACAATACTAAAACTATATGAACTTGGTAGCTATTTGTACAATTACCATGTTCAGTATTGGACATAGAAGTAAGTGATGGGTTTCTGCATGTTGTTAGCTACCTTCATCGAGACCTTGAGTTACACGTTTTTCATGCAGAAGAGATTCAAAGCGCCTACATACAATAAAAATGGAAGGCTGGTCATGTTTTATTTCTAAATTTTCAAACATAAATGGTTCACTAACTCATTATTTTCATGAAGTGATTAATGTTTCATATTCATTTCATGAACTTGTACAAAAGTAATGTATTTCGAAGTTGTTTTTAGTTTATGGTTCTCTATATAAAATGGTATCAGTTTACTTTTTATGGTATAGATTGGGATAGCTCACCCTGCACAACAGAGCGCTCCAAGACATATAAGTGCGCTAGTAAAGTCTCTAAAAGATGTGGTGTTGAGTTGTGTACAAAGTTACAGTAGACTATGAACTGGAAAGCTTTACACATGTGAGTGATAATTTTGAGCACATGGATCTGATTTGCTACCACTCATTGAAGGCAAGTCGCAACATGCATGTTCAATGTTTTAAAAATCTTTATTATGCAAGATTGTTTAATCTCACTTGATTTGTTGTCAAATATGTGTGCCAACAGTGGATGTTGTGACATACGATCAATCAGTTTGGTACACTACCAAAAAGATAAAGAGGACCTTCAAAAATAAATACCTTTAGCGTTCAAAGTTGCATCTGGAATTTATGGAACTGGTTTGCATAGGGGGTGTTCTTTATTCTAACTGAAGGAGGAGTTTGACACCAGGTCAGCAACATCATCCGGATATATCAAGTCATCGAAAGAACATATATGGCCATGCGATATCTTTAGGTTTCATTCTGCCTTAGAAGAAATTATTATTCTAACTGAAGGAGTTTGACACCAAGTCAGCTACATCATCCGGCTATATCAAGTCATTGAAAGAACACATGTGGCCATGCAATATCTTCAGGTCTCATTCTACCTTAGAAGAAATGTCGCTCATCGTGGAAATTTTTAGGGTTTGTAAGAAGTTGTTATCTGCGATGTGCTTTTGTAATTTAGAGTGAGGGATTGGTGTTCTACTGAGTTAGCATACGACAGATTTTTCAGTTAGATGTGTTCTCTTAAAATCTTTTTTTGTTTTATTTATGTGTGTTTTTATGTTGTCCATTGAGCATGTGATAAGCCGTCATGAACTCCTTCCTTCTTGACTTTCAGTGTCTTTATCAATAAGAACCATTATGAATATTTCATAGTTCATTGGTACAACGCTCGTGCATTGCAATATTAATCACAATCATCCTATTATGCAACTTCTAGCGCAACTTGCAGTTGAGTTAGACTAATGTTGACACCTCTTTTACCTCCATAACACAATCTAGGACTATTAATTTTTGCAAAACAAATTTAACCAAGAATTACTCTATCAACACGCACTCCATGTTAGCTACGTGTAGGGTCGAACCCACACCCAGGGCAGCGCGTACTCAGACTTCTTGAATTCAAAATCGTGCATCTTGTTCAGTACAATGCATTGTTCAATCGGTTAGTAAAGCCTCATGAATCTTCTTTTTTATTTATTCAATCAGGTCATTTGTATCAACAATATGAGATCCCACACTTCTCACATCAACCCACAAAGACATTAAACAATGACTAGTGATTATCTTTACCAGTTAGTCAGCTCTCCCCTAGACAAAGGGTTAAACTGTTCATGCTCTTCCCTAGACAGACTATAGGGTTGCGATGAGGGATCGGAAACTCTCACATGCAGCATGTCATCAATGTACTATCGCCGGTTGTGCTGCTTCGATGTCAACTAGCAACCCTGCAACTAAACAGGACCACAAGAATAGAAATAAAATAAACACAAGCATCACAAAATTCTATCCCTGGAAGAGAAGAACGCCTTCCTTGACGGCAAAAACGATGCAACGTCTTAATCCGCCTACAAAATCCTCGTGCTCTTCAACCTCTTCGCCTTTGATTTGTACTTGAATACGTGATGCCACGAAAGAACACTGAGGACTAATGGATTTGAGGGAAGTTGGAAAAACATTGGATAGACGAGGGTGGTTAGAGCCTCAACGTGGCCTCCACCATAGAGAGCCTTGTCGGCAAATTAGCGCACGCATCTAGCAGAACGTTGGATTGGGGAAAGCCAGAGCATGCACGAACTCGGAATCAATTTGCCTAGCGATTCTATTGTCTCCTAACCATTTTTAGCGGTCATAATCATTTCCTGACTATCTTCTTAGGGATCGTGCGTACAAAAATGATAAGAATACGAAAACGGCAAGGCAGGGACCTACAATAAGGACGACCATCACCAATGAAAACATCATTAAGTAAAGATGTAGTGATGTGAAGAAACCAGATGCACGCGTATTCAAATTGAATGAGGAGGATAGTTTGTAGCTTAGATGGAATGAGCCGAAGAACATTGGAAAATCTAGATAAAGAATAGAGGAATCTATGAAGTTTGTGGTGAAATTTTAGTGACCGTGGCGACAAACGGGCATTTAACTAGTAATAACTAAAAAAATTAAAAAAAGGCTGTCGCCGCCGATGCCGATACCGGACGCCGCTTCTATATGCCGAAGTTGTTGTAGAAGCAGGTGTAGCCGGGGTTGGCCTTACCGTCGTCGTCGCTCGGCGACTGCGGTGGGCGGGAGCTGCCCTAGCCGCTGTTGACGCACCTCCAGGGCTGGTATGATGGTCTTGTGTCTTCGTCGTTGTCAAGAACGACGAGCGACGTGCCCTGATAGGCGAACTCGCGGCCAACCCTGGCCTGGCGTTCGGCCTCCTCTTGCTGGCGCTAGACACGGAGCTACTCTGTCTGCTCCCAGTCCGCCTTGGACCAGGCGAGGATGTATGGTGACGCCGGTTCCATCGCCGGCACGGTGTCGTGGAGGGACCGCTCCATCGCCATCCTCATGACAAAGACGTCTTCGTCGACTGGCACCGCTCATTCCATCGGCTCCAGCTTCGGCTGGCGAAGGCGGAGACGGCCAGTGGGCGGCGATGGCGCGCGGGGATCGTTGATGATGATGCCCCGCGCCCTTGTCCGCGGCGGCGAGCGAACCGGCGTGTCTAGATCCAGCTTGACCGGCGGAGTGGCGGCGAAGACGTCGGCATGGAACCAGACGAGCATGAGCTCGAGGCTGCGGAGGAGGAGGAGCTGAGGCTGGACATCCTCCTCGATAGCCAGTTGGCTGGAGGATGGCGCTTCACCCTAGATGTCGGCGCCGGGTGCGGGGGAAGCCGAGCCGCGGGTTGTCGCCGACGTGGATGTGCTCCAGCACGGCTGCGAGCGTTCATCCGGGAGCGCTCCACCGTCGTCGTCGTGCCGCAACGTTGTTGCGCTTTGGTGGCGATCCTGGCGGCCCCTCGTGGTAGGCGAGCTCCTGGAGCCGCCGGTCGGCGAAGAACTGCTCCCAGTAGAGCAGGTTGCCGGGGTCCTCGGCGAGATCCGGGTCGTCCATGACCGCGATGGCGGCCTGGATCTCCTCGACCATCTCCTTGTCGATTGGCATCGGCGGCAGGGGGTCCCGCCAGCGCTGAGCTTCCAGACGGGCGGGTTCCGGGTGTCGGCCGGCGCCATGTACCCCGCGTCGTGTAGCATCCGGGCCTCCCAGGACTGGATAGTGCGGCGTCCGAAGACGTTCGCTGCCGCGGGACCACCGGGAAACCTCTCGGCCATGGCGTTCGCTAGAGTTGGGGAGTGGGGAAGCTATGCGAGTTGGAGTTCGCTGGAGTTGGAGGAGTGGGGAAGCTGTGAGAGTTGGAGTTTGTCAGAGTTGGGGGAGTGGGGAAGCTGTGAGAGTGTGTGAAGTGAGCCGGCGAGGTCGACGGCTTTTATAGGCTTAAGTGAGCGGCGAGGGCGGGAGGGGTGTAGCGGCGAGGGCGGGAAAAGGGGAACCGGCGGGAAGTTATTACCCGCCGGTCCGTCGTGAGAGCCGAGGCAACGGTGGTGCGCCATTACGGCGACGCGCGGTCGACGAGACGGGCAGTTATTGACCGGCGGTCCATCACGGGTGAAAGGATCGTATGGGCACCTAGAGGGGGGTGAATAGTGTAGGGGTTCGTAGCATGGAAAACAAAAATTTTCTATCGCATACAAACAAACAAGCCAAGATCTATCTACTAGATTGTAGCAACGAGTCGATGGAATAACTCACCCTCGAAGATTCCAAAGTGTTTAACGAGAGCAGATTCTCGTGGGTGATGTAGTCGTACTCTTTCCGATCTCAAGATCGCGTAGACGATCCTTCCGGCGCCGCGTTCCCGCAGCGCTCCCGCAGTCGGTCACACGTTCGGTACTCGACGAAGACCTTCCTCTCCCTTGTTCCAGCAGGCAGCGGAGGTTGTAGCACTCTCCTCGCGATTCCGGCAGCACAACGGCGTGGTACCGGAGGTAGAGGGGAGATCCCGCAGGGCTTCGCCTTAAGCCGGTGCGAGTATGGTGGAGCTTATGAGAGAGGCTATTAGTGGTCTAGTAATTAGACACACCAATTAGAGGGCTCTAAACCAATTAGAAGGCTCTAAACCAATTAGAAGGCTCTAAACCGAAACAGCTCTAAACCGGGGTCTAGGTCTAGTTTCTAGTTTAGAGGATAGGAACTTGTGTGTGTTGGGAGGGGAGCCCTGCCCCTCCCTTTATAGGTGGGAGGGCTGGCGCGCTAGGGGAGGGAGGGAGTCCCTCCCCAACTCGGCCTAGGGCTGGCCGCCGGCTTGGGGACTCCTTCCCCAAGTCGGTCTCCTCTTCTCCTCCTCTTCCCACTTTCCAAAACTGGCAGTTTGACTTTCAAACTAGCCGTTTGACTTTTCCAATTTAGGAATTAAATAAACCCTTTATTTTGGACAGCGAGAACACTTAGTACATGATGCAATCATTCCATCTTGCAATGACACATTCATGTACCCCTTCCCCCCCGGAGTGCCGGACATTCCGGGACCTTCTAGAATGTTCCCGATGAAAACACCGGAACCATTCCCCAACTCCGAAATGGGACTTTCCTTATATGAATCTTATTCTCCGGACCATTCCGGATCACCTCGTGATATCCCGGATCCCATCCGAGACTCCGAACAACATTCGGTCTCTTTCTCATAATACCATAACTACTCAAACAACGTCGAATCCTTAAGTGTGTCTCCCTACGGTTCGTGAATTATGCGGACATGATCGAGACACTTCTCCGAACAATAACCAATAGAGGAATCTGGAAATTCATATGGCTCCCACATATTTCTACGATTACTTTGCGATCGAATGAACCACTTACATACGATACCAATTTCCCTTTGTCTCACGATATGTTACTTATCCGAGGTCATGATCGTCGGTATCTCTGCATACCTAGTTCAACCTCGTTACTGATAAGTACTCTTTTCTCGTTCCCGTGATATGTGATCCCTTGTGACCAAGTCACATGCTTGCAAGCTAATTGGATGACATTTCACCGAGAGGGCCCAGAGAATATCTATCCGTCATGTGGATGGACAAATCCCACTCTTGATCCATGTGTTTCAACCAATACTTTCCGAACACCCAATGCCACTTTTATAGCCACCCTGTTACGGTGTGGTGTTTGATGACATCAAAGCATCCATCCAGTAAAGGCAATATGCATGATCTCATGGTCGAAGGAATTAGGTTACTATGTATCAGAAAGCATATAGCAATTGAACTATTGAAATGACTTGATCTTTATGCTACGCTTGTCTATAGGAGTATGTCCACCATATCATTCTCCTAACGATATGATCTTGTTGTTGATAACATCTCAATGTTCATGACAAAGAAACCACATCATCAATCAACCAACAAGCTAGTGAAGTATAGAGGCCATACTAGGGACTTCAAATTAAGTTTACAAATCACACAAGTATTAATGGTTTCCTTGTTAATACTATTATAGCATGAATGTAAACATTTATCATAAACACAAAGATATATAATAATAACTACATTTATTATTACCTCTAGGGCATATCTCCAACAGTCTCCCACTTGCACTAGAGTCATCTAATCTAGATTACATGGTAATATACCGAACACCCATGGCAGTTTGGTGTTGGTCATGTTTTGCCCTCGGGAGAGGTTTAGTCAACGGATCCGCCACATTCAGATCTGTGTGTACTTTGCAAATCTTTATATCCCCATCCTGGATATGTTCTCGAATAGCGTGGAAACGCAGCTTGATATGCTTCAGCTTCTTGTGTGACCTTGGTTCTTGCGCATTGGCTATGGCGCCCATGTTATCACAGTAGATAGACATTGGGTCCAGCGCACTTGGAACCACACCCAGCTCTGTAATGAACTCTTTCATCCATATCGCTTCTTGTGAAGCCTCCGAAGCAGCCATGTATTCCGATTCAGTTGAAGATCTCGCCACAACGCTTTGCTTTGCACTCCTCCAGCTAACTGCTGCACCATTCAAAATAAATACGTATCCAGATTGTGATTTAGAATCATCCGGATCGGTGTTCCAACTAGCATCGGTGTAACCATTAACAACGAGCTGTTCATCACCTCCATAAGAAAGAACCATATCCTTAGTTCTTCTTAAGTACTTAAGGATGTTTTTGACCGCTGTCCAATGATCCACTCCTGGATCACTTTGATATCTGCTAGTTAGACTAACAGCATATGCGATGTCGGGTCTAGTACATAGCATGGCATACATTAGAGATCCTATGGCTGAGGCATAGGGAGTCTTACTCATCTTTTCTCTATCTTCTGCCGATGTCGGACTTTGAGTTTTACTCAAGGTCGTATTGGGCAACATGGGCAAGAACCCTTTCTTGCTATCTTCCATTCCAAACCTCTTTAGAACTTTGTCCAAATATGTACTTTGTGACAATGATATTTGGCGTTTCGATCTATCTCTATAAATCTTTATGCCTAATATGTAAGCTGCTTCGCCAAGATCCTTCATTGAAAAACTATTATTCAAATATTCCTTGACACTATTAAGAAGGTCTACATCATTCCCAATCAACAATATGTCATCCACATACAGTATTAAGAATGCTACAGAGCTCCCACTCACTTTCTTGTAAATACAAGCTTCTCCATAAGTTTGTATAAAACCAAAACTTTTGATTACCTTATCAAAACGTTGATTCCAACTTCGGGATGCTTGCTTCAATCCATAGATGGACCGTTGAAGCTTGCATACCTTGTTAGCATCTTTAGGATCGACAAAACCTTTGGGTTGTATCATATACAACTCTTCATCAATGTCTCCATTGAGGAATGCTGTTTTGACATCCATCTGCCATATCTCATAATCATAATATGCAGCGATTGCTAACATAATCCTCACAGACTTTAGCTTCGCCACCGGTGAGAAAGTCTCATCGTAGTCAACTCCTTGAATTTGTCGAAACCCTTTTGCGACAAGTCGAGCTTTATAGACAGTAACATTACCATCAGCATCTGTTTTCTTCTTGAAAATCCATTTGTTCTCGACAGCCTTCCGGCCATCCGGTAAGTCCACCAAAGTCCATACTTGGTTTTCGTACATGGATCCAATCTCGGATTTCATGGCTTCTTGCCATTTATTGGAATCTGGGCTCATCATCGCTTCCTCATATGTCTCGGGGTTATCGGTGTTGTCCACCAACATGACATTCATAACGGAGTCATACCAATCTGGAGTGGTACGAGTTCTCGTTGACCTCCGAGGCTCTGTAGTAACTTCAACCGAAGTTTCATGATCACCATCATTAGCTTCCTCTCTTATTGGTGCAGGCACCACAGGAACTTCTTCCGGTGCTGCGCTACTCGCAATTTCGAGAGAAGGTTCGACAACCTCGTCGAGTTCTACTTTCCTTCCAGTCACTTCTTTCGAGAGAAATTCCTTCTCTAGAAAGGATCCATTCTTAGCAACGAAGATTTTGCCTTCGGATCTATGATAGAAGGTATACCCAACAGTTTCCTTCGGGTATCCTATGAAGACGCATTTTTCCGCTTTGGGTTCAAGCTTGTCCGGCTGTAACTTCTTTACATAGGCTTCGCATCCCCAAACTTTAAGGAACGACAATTTAGGTTTCTTCCCAAACCATAATTCATACGGTGTCGTTTCAACGGATTTAGACGGTGCCCTATTTAAAGTGAATGCGGCTGTTTCTAATGCATAACCCCAAAATGATAGTGGCAAATCTGTAAGTGACATCATAGAACGAACCATATCTAAGAGAGTTCGATTACGACGTTCAGACACACCATTACGCTGTGGTGTTCCCGGCGGTGTCAACTGCGAAAGTATTCCACATTTCTTCAAATGCTCGCCAAACTCGTAACTTAGATATTCACCTCCACGATCAGATCGTAGAAATTTAATCTTCTTGTTACGTTGATTCTCTACCTCACTTTGAAACTCCTTAAACTTCTCGAAAGTTTCGGACTTATGTTTCATAAAATAGATATACCCATATCTACTCAAGTCATCCGTGAAGGTAAGAACATAACGATAACCACTGCGCGATGCTACACTCATTGGACCACACACATCGGTATGTATGATTTCCAATAAGTCTGTAGCTCGCTCCATCATACCAGAAAATGGAGTCTTAGTCATTTTACCCATCAGACATGCTTCGCATCTTTCAAGTGATTCAAAATCAAGTGATTCAAGAAGTCCATCGGAATGGAGTTTCTTCATACGCTTCACTCCAATGTGACCAAGACGACAGTGCCACATATAGGTCAAATTATCGCTTGATTTCAAACGTTTAGCCTCAATGTTATTAATATGTGTATTTCTACTATCGAGATTCAATATGAATAGACCATCTATCAAAGGTGCATGTGCATAAAACATATTACTCATATAAATCGAACAACCATTATTCTCGGATTTAAACAAGTAACCGTCTCGCAATAAACAAGATCCCGATATAATGTTCATGCTCAACGCAGGCACCAAATAACAATTATTTAAGTATAAAACTAATCCCGATGGTAGATGAAGAGGTAGTGTGCCGACCGCGATCACATCAACCTTTGATCCGTTTCCCACGCGCATCGTCACCTCGTTCTTCACTAGCTTCCGTTTATTCTGCAGCTCCTGTTTCGAGTTACAAATATGAGCAACCGAACCAGTATCAAATACCCAGGCACTACTACGAGTACTAGTGAGATACACATCAATAACATGTATATCAGATATACCTTTCTTCTTGATGTTGCCGTTCTTCAAATCCGCCAAGTACCTTGGGCAATTCCGCTTCCAGTGACCTTCTCCCTTGCAGTAAAAGCACTCAGTATCAGGCTTGGGTCCAGCCTTGGTCCTCTTCGTCGGCGTGGTAACTTTCTTACCACCCTTCTTGAAGTGTCCCTTCTGCTTAGACTTGCCTTTCTTGAATTTGGTGGTCTTATTGACCATCAACACTTGGTGCTCTTTCTTGATCTCCACTTCTGCAGATTTTAACATAGCAAATAGTTCTGGCAACTCTTTGTTCATGTTCTGCATGTTGTAGTTCATCACAAAGTTCTTGTAACTTGGTGGTAGTGATTGGAGGATGCGGTAAACTCCCAAAGTATTAGGAATCACTATACCCAAACTTTGAAGTTTATTTGCGTGCCCAGACATTTTAAGCACATGCTCACTGACGGAGCTACCCTCTTCCATCTTGCAGTTAAAGAACTTTTCAGAAGCTTCATAACTTTCAATTGCCGCATGAGTCTCAAAGATTAATTTGAGATCCTCGACAATATCATATGGATCTGACTCTTCAAACCTTTTCTGAAGCTCCGATTCTAAACCATACAAGATAGCACACTGAACTATGGAGTACTGATTCTTCCGAGCGAGGTAAACATTCTTTACTTCATCGGTAGCATCAGCTGCAGGTGGGTCACCTAGCGGTGCATCCAGCACATAGGTCAAATTACCAGCTGTGAGGACAATCCTCAAATTGCGGAACCAATCCGCGAAGTTGCTTCCATTGTTTTTCAACTTTTCTTTCTCTAGGAACGCATTAAAATTGATGGTAGGGGCTGCCATTGATCTACAACATATTTGCAATAGTTTAGACTAAGTTTATGACAAATTGAGTTCAAATTAATTAATGAAATTAAACTAGGTGAACTCCCACTCAAAACAACATCCCTCACATTGTTTTAGTGATCACACGAACCAAATCCACTACATCAACACCGATCATCACGAGAGCTGATATAGTTTTAATGGCGAACAATCATCATGTTCATCATATCTACTATATGATTCATGCTTTGCCTTTCGGCGATCCGTGTTCCTGAGGCCATGTCTGTACATGCTAGGCTCGTCAAGATCAAACCTTAGCTTCCGCATAAGCAAATCTGGCTTGCTTACGTTGTAGTCACCCGCGGAATCAAAGACACCCGATCATCACGTGGTGCTTCGAAGCAGCAAGCTTTGGCAACGGTGCATACTAAGGGTGAACACTTTTAGAACTTGAAATTTATGTGCATGAGGGATCATCTTATAATGCTACCGTCGTCTACTAAGCAATACAAGATGCATAAAGGATTAACATCACATGCAATTCATAATATGTGATATGATATGGCCTTTCTTCTTTGTGCTTCCGATCTCCATCTTCAAGCACGAACATGATCTCCATCATCACCGGCATAGCATCAAGGTCAATGACGCTTCTTCATGGTTGTCGTCCGCCAACTTCAACTATTACAACTATTTTGAATAGACACGCAGGCCTTAACAGAAATTAAAGACAACCATATGGCTCCTGCCGGTTGCCAACTTACAATAAGGATCATTGCATACATCAAATATAATCACAATCATGGCCATATCACATCACTGCACACCCCTGCAAAACAAAGTTAGACGCTTCTACTTTCTTTGCATATTTTACGTGGTTTGGGGCTTTCCATAAGTGTCGTTCTAACTTACGAACAAGAACCACAACATTGATACTAGCATTGTTGATCACCCGTTGTAAATTGGATCTTTACTATGCTAGGAGAAACAGGCACCCGCAAAGCCACTTATGCAAAACGAGTTGCATGTCAAGCGTGGAGCAAGTCTCATGAACGATGTCATGTAAGGTTAGCCCGGGCCGCTTCATCCCAACATACCGCAAGATGCAAAGTACACAAAAAGCAATCTACAATAAAAGCATCAACGCCCACAATGACCATTGTGTTCTACTCGTGCAACAGATCTACATATAGACACGGCTCTGATACCACTGTAGGGGTTCGTAGCATGGAAAACAAAAATTTTCTATCGCATACAAACAAACAAGCCAAGATCTATCTACTAGATTGTAGCAACGAGTCGATGGAATAACTCACCCTCGAAGATTCCAAAGTGTTTAACGAGAGCAGATTCTCGTGGGTGATGTAGTCGTACTCTTTCCGATCTCAAGATCGCGTAGACGATCCTTCCGGCGCCGCGTTCCCGCAGCGCTCCCGCAGTCGGTCACACGTTCGGTACTCGACGAAGACCTTCCTCTCCCTTGTTCCAGCAGGCAGCGGAGGTTGTAGCACTCTCCTCGCGATTCCGGCAGCACAACGGCGTGGTACCGGAGGTAGAGGGGAGATCCCGCAGGGCTTCGCCTTAAGCCGGTGCGAGTATGGTGGAGCTTATGAGAGAGGCTATTAGTGGTCTAGTAATTAGACACACCAATTAGAGGGCTCTAAACCAATTAGAAGGCTCTAAACCAATTAGAAGGCTCTAAACCGAAACAGCTCTAAACCGGGGTCTAGGTCTAGTTTCTAGTTTAGAGGATAGGAACTTGTGTGTGTTGGGAGGGGAGCCCTGCCCCTCCCTTTATAGGTGGGAGGGCTGGCGCGCTAGGGGAGGGAGGGAGTCCCTCCCCAACTCGGCCTAGGGCTGGCCGCCGGCTTGGGGACTCCTTCCCCAAGTCGGTCTCCTCTTCTCCTCCTCTTCCCACTTTCCAAAACTGGCAGTTTGACTTTCAAACTAGCCGTTTGACTTTTCCAATTTAGGAATTAAATAAACCCTTTATTTTGGACAGCGAGAACACTTAGTACATGATGCAATCATTCCATCTTGCAATGACACATTCATGTACCCCTTCCCCCCCGGAGTGCCGGACATTCCGGGACCTTCTAGAATGTTCCCGATGAAAACACCGGAACCATTCCCCAACTCCGAAATGGGACTTTCCTTATATGAATCTTATTCTCCGGACCATTCCGGATCACCTCGTGATATCCCGGATCCCATCCGAGACTCCGAACAACATTCGGTCTCTTTCTCATAATACCATAACTACTCAAACAACGTCGAATCCTTAAGTGTGTCTCCCTACGGTTCGTGAATTATGCGGACATGATCGAGACACTTCTCCGAACAATAACCAATAGAGGAATCTGGAAATTCATATGGCTCCCACATATTTCTACGATTACTTTGCGATCGAATGAACCACTTACATACGATACCAATTTCCCTTTGTCTCACGATATGTTACTTATCCGAGGTCATGATCGTCGGTATCTCTGCATACCTAGTTCAACCTCGTTACTGATAAGTACTCTTTTCTCGTTCCCGTGATATGTGATCCCTTGTGACCAAGTCACATGCTTGCAAGCTAATTGGATGACATTTCACCGAGAGGGCCCAGAGAATATCTATCCGTCATGTGGATGGACAAATCCCACTCTTGATCCATGTGTTTCAACCAATACTTTCCGAACACCCAATGCCACTTTTATAGCCACCCTGTTACGGTGTGGTGTTTGATGACATCAAAGCATCCATCCAGTAAAGGCAATATGCATGATCTCATGGTCGAAGGAATTAGGTTACTATGTATCAGAAAGCATATAGCAATTGAACTATTGAAATGACTTGATCTTTATGCTACGCTTGTCTATAGGAGTATGTCCACCATATCATTCTCCTAACGATATGATCTTGTTGTTGATAACATCTCAATGTTCATGACAAAGAAACCACATCATCAATCAACCAACAAGCTAGTGAAGTATAGAGGCCATACTAGGGACTTCAAATTAAGTTTACAAATCACACAAGTATTAATGGTTTCCTTGTTAATACTATTATAGCATGAATGTAAACATTTATCATAAACACAAAGATATATAATAATAACTACATTTATTATTACCTCTAGGGCATATCTCCAACAGTGCTACTTCAAATTTTCTTATTTTTCAAATTAGGATTTGACAAGAAAGGTAAATTCTCTAGATTATGCAACTAAGGTGAATTTACCTATATGTCAAACAAGCACCAACTAGCACAACACTAAGCAAGAACAAGTAAAGTAAAGTGCGGTAAAGGATAGAAGTAACCAAAGTGGTGGACGCGGAGACACAAGGATTTGTTTCCCGTAGTTGCTTCCTTTTAAGGGGAAGTACGTGGAGATGGGGTGGTTCCAAACCACCAACGCCACGAGAGGCCTCCCTTGTTCTCCGATGAACTTTACCCCAAACGGTTCGATTCACCTCTTCCACTATATCGGCAACCTTCAAGGTGGAAGCCGACACCTTTACAACGAGTTTGGGGCACACATCCACAACTGAATTGGAGGCTCCCAAATACAAGCAAGCTGTCAAACAATCAAAGACAAGCTTGTAAGAACCAAATCAAAAGCTAGGGTTTTCAAAGAAACACTAGAGCATGGGGGCCCTCAGGTGAATGAGGGGGAAATGAAGATCTCTCTTGGTGAAGCTGTAGATCAAGGCCTCCTCCTTCGATTCTCCAAAGATCAATGACTTTGGATGGTTGGATGAAGAGATCTTGTTGATTTGGTGGCTCAAATGGGGGTAGTGTTCTTGAGTGGGTCGAGCAGCTGGAGGAAGGGGGTAAGGTGCTCTATTTATAAGCAGCCCCCTCCACTGAACCGTTTTCTGACCGTTGGATAAAAGTCAGACCGGAGACTCCGGTGTGAAGACCGGAGATTCCAGTCTACACCAGAGAATCCGGCCCACCTCCGGACCAGCATACAGACTGTCCCAGCCCTTCTGTGAGCCAGGTGGACCGGAGACTCCGATCCGGCCACATCGGAGACTCCAGTCTGAAACATGGATAGGAGTCTCCAGACTTTCTCTGGACCTTGCTCCGGATCCCCTATCAGACTGTCCCAGCCAGAATTCTGTAGCCCCCTCCGAGGATTCCTGCGGAAACTCTGGTCCACACCGAAAACTCCGGTCCAGCCAGACCGGAGACTCCGGTCTGGAATTTCCAGAAACATGTCAATCTTGCAGGAATTTTTCCAAAGTGTAAGGGTCCTTTTCACTTAGCATTATATCAACCTGTGGGCAGTAACATACTATAAAATGATATACTTGTTGTTAACGAACACCAAAAGTGATTATGACAGTAAATGTCATTTGAATCTCCCCCTTTTTGGTGTTCGTTGACAACAAGTGATTTTGCATGGAATAATTGGTATTAAGCTCCCCCTGACTATGTGCATTAAAGTAAACAAGTAAATCATGCATGATAGATGGTTCATAGATAAATCACATAGTTCTCACATGAGGTGCACAACCACATAGTCACACGCAAATAGCAAATAGTCTCGCAAGCACATTATAAGGCAATTAAAACACGAAGTTCGAGATAGCAAATAAACATCAAATTAGCCCAAACCCATGCAAATCCCGATGACAATGTCTTCTCCCCCTTTGGCATCGAAACACCAAAAAGGAAAAAAAAACTAACCTAGTGCCCCAACAACTCAGTAGTCCTCGTCATCCTCGTCATCCTCATCCTCATCCATGTCCTGATCCTCATCACCCTCATCATAGTCATCATCATCATCAGGAGCTGCAGGCCCTTTGCCGTGAGGGCGAGAAGAGGAGGTACCCTGGTACCCATATCCAGAGGTGACATCAGAAAAAGTCTTCCAGTCCACCAAGTTGTCCCGTTGGGCATTCCATGCCCCAAAAGAAAGAGTGTGATCTGACTCTGTGAACTATTGAGCACCATGCTCATCATTGTACTCACCCTCTCCTTCCTCATCATCCTCTTCTCCCTAAGCCTTAATTTCCTTCAGGAGCTTCTCAATGTGCCGGTTGCTTTGGTAGGAGGCATGCTGTTGCTTACGGATGTCTACATTAATGCAACACAGGGTCCTCTTCCATAAAGTGGCCTTCTTGACCTTCTCATGTACATAGTTACGGGTCATGGGAGGCATGGGTGCATTGGAGGCATTCTTCCTCCAAGCTCTAGGAGGAGAGGGGGCCCTCTCTCAGTGATATCCTCATCCTCCTTGCCATAGGAACATCTATGAGGAGGCCCCATGCGCCCCTTCTGCTGCAGTGATACTAGGGTGTGCTCGGTAAGGTTGGGGGCCAAGCCAAGTGGGGAACCATGCTCCTGGGAGTTGATGAGTCTCATAACCAGTGGTGCATATGGAGGAGACTTCTTGTACAGAATGGCATGGAACATCTTCTCAAATATGAAATCCATCACATCAATAGGATTAGCATCTGCCTCGGGGCCAGCATGGTGAATCCTGTGGGTATGATATAGTAGATTGACTAGACCACATCTAATGGCATCATCATTTCCAGCACTTGGTGAGATGGTATGATGGAATATCCTCCACATAAGATTGTAGAGGGGCTTGAGTCCCTTGGACCCCCCCACAACACCTTCGCTGCCATACAAAGGTGCAAGCTTCATCTTGTTCTCCCCAAGAGCTGCTGAGTGCATGCGCAACCCAACGGGAGTGGATACGCCATGGAATGTCTTGAAGATGACATTAGCAAAGTCATAGAAAGTATCCGAGCAGCGGGTGGTGCCAGTCATCCAAGTCATGGTCCTGGCATGGTCAGATCCAAACACAACAATGGCGTAGAACTGCTGCACAAGTGTGATGTTGTAGTCTTCACGGAGCTCCATCAAGTTGAATAGCCCTAGCTTCTCACAAATCCACAGTGCATCAGAGAAGTAGGGGCTGATCCTCATCCGCTCAACACTCATAAACTTTTGGGGGCACACTGGTGACTTCTTGAGCACACCGTAAACATCCTTCATGAACACAGCCTGTTCCTTTCTCCAAAAGCGTGGATCCTCGCTGGTACGTGGTGATACGTCCAAAACGCATCTACTTTCCCAAACACTTTTGCTATTGTTTCTCCTCTAAACTTGTGTCATTTGGATACAACTAACATGGACTAACGTTGTTTTCAGCAGAATTACCTTGGTGTCTAGTTTTTATGCATAAAATCAACTATCAGGAAAAATCCCGAAAAATATGCCAAAAATCCTATTTCACCAGAAGACTCACGGAGCCAGAATACGAGACGGAGTGGGGACCTGGGGGGCCCAAACCCCCCAGCCACGCGGGCCAGGCCTGGCCACGCCTGGAGGGGGTGTGGCCGCCCCAGGCACCCCTCGGCCTCCCTCTTTGCCTATAAGTTGCCCGTTGACCTAAAACTCAGGGGGGTCAACATTTTTCCAGAAAGTGTTCCGCTGCGCCGCCACCACCAGAAACTCCGTTCTGGCACCCTGCCGGGACGGGGAATTTGGAGAGGATCATGGCCATCATCATCGCCAACGCCTCTCCATCAACCATCCATGTTTCCCTCATCCATGAGTGAGTAATCCCCCGCTGTAGGCTATGGGGATGGTAGGGATTGGATGAGTTTGTTAGGGCATGGTGCCTAGTATCTCTATTAGTGCTACTGGACTTTGTTGCAACTTGTTGTGCTTGATGCTTGTCACTAGGGCCCGAGTGCCATGATCTCAGATTTGAACTTATTATTGATTCATTATGATAGTACTGTTTGTGATCTTATCTGCAAGTTGTGTACACATATCATTGTCCAGATCCAAAGGCCCCGAAGTGACATAAATTGGGATAACCTGAGGGGATGGCTGTTATGTGAGGATCACATGTGTTCACAGAGTGTTAATGCTTTGCTCCGGTGCTCTATTAAAAGAAGCACCTTAATTGCCAGTAGTTCCCTTGAGGCCCCGTTGCAATGGGCTGGCAGGAGAAAAGATGTTGTGCAAGTTCTCATTGCGAGCATGCATGACTATATATGGAGCACATGCCTATGATTGTTCAGTACTTCGATGCTTTATCTTATTTATCTGCAATTGCCCTAGATCTTTAAGTTACATGCATAGTCTCGTCCATGCAACTCCCGTCCATCCATCCCTATGCCTACCGCACTCATATCCTACTGTTTGCTACTACTGTTACTATTGCTTCTGTTCTATTGTTGTTGTTGCTTTGCTATTGCTACTACAAAACGGTTGCTACTGATAAACTTCTGAGCAAGAACTATTTCCAGGTGCGGCTGAATTGATAACTCAGTTGTTAAGGCTTATAAGTATTCTTTGGCTCCCCTTGTGTTGAATCAATAAATTGGGTAATACTACCCTCGAAGACTGTTGCGGTCCCCTATACTTGTGGGTTATCAAGACTATTTTCTGGCGCCGTTGCTGGGGAGCATAGTAAGTTCACTTGGATCTATTATTGTTCACTGCTACTCCTTTTATCATGGGTAAGTCTCATGATGGAAAGTTTCCTATTTTACCATCCACTACAAGAAGAGGTACGGTCCTAAACACCTCTGCTGCTCTTGATTCACCTGTTATAAGTAAGCTTGTTACACCACCACCACATACACATGCTACACACACTGCTACTACTGCTGAATCTCAAAATTGCTTCTGATACTCATGATGTTACTTCTACTGTGCTTGATGCAAGTGGTTCATTAGGTCCTTTCCTAGATGCTACTATTGCTAGAACTATTTTGGGAAACACTGAAACTACTAGTGAAGACACTGTTACACCTGTTAGCTCACCTGGGTCTAGAGATATATATTATATTAGTGATGGTTACATTGAAATGACTGATGAATTTATTGAAGAGTACCAAAACACACATGGTTCTAGTGCTATTAGGAGTCTCCTTAAGAGACGTAACATTATTCCTAAACTGTCTTCTGATCCTAAGTTTGCCACTTCTCCCATAGATATTAAAGATGAAGATTATGATTTCTCTCTTGATTTATCCTATTTAGACATTGTTGAGAAAGAACCTTTTTGTGGGACTAAAAATGAGAGTGTTGTGGCACATATGAATGAGCTTTCCACTATGAGTGCCTTATTCTCTGATGATTTTAAGATGCGCAAGTACTTTGTTACTAAGATCTTCCCCTTTTCACTAAAAGGGGAAGCTAAAGCTTGGTTTAATAGATTACCTCCTGGATCCATTCATACAACTGATTTCTTGATTGCTTCTTTCTTCTAGAAATATTTTCCTCCCAGTGCTAGACATGCTGCTTTGCAGAAACTTTTTGATTTTAAATAGGGAGAAGAAGAGAAATTGTCTGACTCATGGACAAGGTTCTGTGCCTTGATTCATACACATCCTGAATGTCCATTACCAAAAAATGAGCTTCTTGATATTTATTATAATGGACTATATCATGATTCTAGGACATACCTAGATAGTTTTGCTGATTGTGTTTTTAGGAAAAGAACTCCTATAGATGCTGAAGAATTAATGGCTAAAATAAGCAAGAATTATGATGATTGGACTTCAACTGAGCTAAATACACCTAAGCCTATTACTCCTGAACCAATTGTGCCTGAACCAGCTCCAACGCCAACACCAAAGAAGAGGGGAGTAATTGCATTAAATTATGAAGTGATGAAGGAAGCTAAGGAATGTCTTAAGGAGAAAGGTATTAGAGCTGAAGATGTGAAGAATCTACCTCTATAGAAGAATTATGTAAGCCAATTCCCCACTCATCTACTATTGAGGTACACTCTCTCCACTTTGATGAAGGTTATATTCCCTATGGTAAGCCTCCCGATCAATGCTTAGATGAACTTGACACATTTATTGTTGAACAAGGTAATTTTAATAAACAAGTTCAGAATCATTTATTGGAAAAGTATAGAGCTATTAATGAGTTGAAAGATATTGTGGAAATAAGTGCTAATGATGTTAGAATGCTTTGTAAACACTTTCAAATGGTTCAAACCTAAATTGATCAACTTGCTAAGGTACAAAAGGATATGCTAGTTAATGCTTCTGGAGATAAACATGCTTATGGAATTAGAACTAGGAGTGGTATAGCTACTCAAGATCCTTTATATCCTGAAGGACACCCTAAAAGAATTGAGCAGGATTCTCAACAAGGTGAAAGTAGTGGTAGTCCTCGTAAGAGAAAGAAAAAGAAACATAAAATAGTTGAGGAACCCTTTGAACCTGCTGTAGATCCTAATAGTATATCTGTCTCTGATGCTGAAACTGAAAGTGGTGATAAAAATGATGCTCCTGATAAGGAGGAAGTTGAGGAAGAACCTGAGAAGCACACTAAGAACACTAGGTACACTAAGGAAGATCTATTGCTAAAAAACATGGTAGTGAAAGAGAACCTTGGGTGCAGAAACCTATGCCTTTTCCCAATAAGAAACACAAGTCAAAGGAGGAAGAACACTACAACAATTTTTGTGAGTGGATGGAACCTTTATTTTTGCAAATTCCTTTGACTGATGCTATTAAGATGCCTCCTTATTCAAAGTATATGAAGGATATTGTCTCTAATAAAAGGAAGATTCCTAATGAGGAAATTTCTACTTTGCTTGCTAATTATCCCTTCAATGGTAAGGTTCCAAAGAAACTTGGTGATCCAGGTATACCAACTATTCCTTGCTCTATTAAGAAAAAGTATGTTAGAACTGCTTTATGTGATTTGGGAGCTGGAGTTAGTGTTATGCCTTTTTCTCTCTACAAGAGACTCCAGCTAGAAAAGTTGATACCAAATGATATATCTTTGCAAATGGCTGATAAGTCTACTACTATTACTATTGGTATATGTGAGGATGTTCCTGTTCAAGTGGCTCATAATTGCTTGGTTTTAACTAATTTTGTTGTGCTTGAGATGCCCAAAGATGATAATATGTCTATTATTCTTGGGAGACATTTTCTTAATACTGCAGGTGCTGTCATCAATTGTAATCAAGGAAAAGTAACTTTTAATATTAATGACAAGATCATACTATCTATTTCCCCAAGAAGATTGATAAGAGCTATTGCCTGAATTCCATTGAAAATATTAAGAGCATCAAAGTTGGAGAAATATATTGTCCCATTCCACAAGAAAGTTTTGAAACTATTATGATTGGGACTATTGCTATCAAGTTTGAGGTAACATAATCACTTTGTGGAATGCAAAGTTTTGTTTCCTATAAGATTGTTTTGGTAACAAGACTTGATCAACCTTGTCAACAAAGGTATTTTAATGAACAAAACAATGTTTTCATAGTGGTTATACTTGCTCACTTTTATTATTTTCCTTCTTAGTCTTTGCTCTTTCTCTTGTTAGCTTTAGTTTTGCTAGTTATTTGCTTGTTAGAGTGTCTTAGAACTTCTATAGTTTTGGTTCTTATTTGCTTTTGCTTCTTCTAAACAATCTTTGTCTGCGAGAAAATCAATTTTCATAACCTGAAAATTGGCCAAAAATAAAGTTTCCCAAAAAATTCCAGAAAATTCATATTAAAATTTTCCTCGAAAAAAGGGGCAGAGGGACACCTGGATGGCCCAGGGGGACCCACCAGGCCAGCACACCCCTGGTGGCATGGCCAGCCCCCAGGGCGCGCCTGGCCTGGGTGGGGCCCACCTGTGGCCCTCCAAGTTGCCTCCTCCCAGCCACTTCTTTCTCTCTCCCAAAAAACACCGGAAAAATTTCTCAAGCTCGAGTTCCTGCTGTTCTTGCTCCCTATTTTCGATATCCTTGCTCAGCCCATCTTTGCTGCTGATTTTTGGAGGGATTACTCCTTGGTATGTGCCTCCTCCGCTTGTCTAATTAGATTTTTGATTGGTAGATTGTATCTTGAGTATTTTGCTGCTATAGGTGTCAGGTTGTGTGAGCTTGCATGCTTGTTCTATGCTTAGAGATTTCATTTTGATGCATGTTTATCCCTCTAGCAAGTTCCTATAGTAGTTCCTCATCATTTATCAACTTGGAAATCACTTGGTTTGATTTTTGTCTAAAAATTTCAGAAAGGAAGATGAGTGCATACCCACTGAATCAACGTGATTTGATGGTACCTGAGCCAATAAAAGTTCATCGTGAGGAAGGAGTCTTCCCTTCCTTATATACATGACTTGAATTTATGAGAGCCACGGGAATCTTCCAAGATTTCGAAACTATGATTACTAATGCAAGGTTGGAACACTTTGTTGAAGAGGAACCATATCAGTATGTTAAGCTAACCATGGCTATGGTGCAGGACTTCCGGTTTACTTGGTACTCGTCTAACCCCATGGTCCATTATAAAATCTACAATATAGCTGTTGATCTGCCTTTTGATGATTTCTGTGCAGCTATTAGAGTGCCTCATTGGGGATCTTGTGAGAAGATCAAGGAGAGGCCTAAGTCACTTATGGATTTATATGCTGAAATTTGCCAAGGTTTCGACTTCTCAAAGGAAAGTGGTAAAATTCGGAACATTCAGTTCCCATCCATTAGATATTTTGCTTATTTCATTACCAAGTGTGTTCTTGCTAGAAAGTTATCTTCATTTGATCTAGCTTTTATCTCAGCGGCTTTGAATAGGGGTATAACTTATAGCCTGGGTGTTTTGATAGCTTACCGTCTTACCACTAACCGCGAGAAGGGTGGAATTTGTGGAGGTCTCATTGCCTCTAGGTTGCTAGCTTTCCATGGTTTAGAGCCACACCATTCAGATTATCGGTTCCCCTTAGAGAAACTTGATCTCGATTCCATGGTTCAGCATAATTTTGTTTCTTCTTGGGCTACTGTGATAAATTTACCGTATGAGTTATCCTTTGTCAAGCGTGGTTGGAGAGGGGGTAGGACTGAGAAAGTAGTTTATTTGCCTGTACATGCTTTGTTTAATTTTGATAATAGACAAGGTTGGTCGCTCACAAAGGAGGAGTTTGACACATACGTGGCAGAGTTCTCCCAGCAAGAGGAGAATGTTAGAGAGGATGCCGAAGATGATTCGGTTCAGCCCTCCAACATGGAAGAGTCTTCATACCAGCAGCCCTCCTCTGATTGGAGCGCGTCTTCTTCTTCATCGCGAGGGCCTGATTATGATCATTCCTATGATGATCCACTAGCTTGGGGTTATTACCCACGATATTGAGACCCACTTAGGCCAAAATCCTAAGCTTGGGGGGAGGTATACCGACATCACACTCATCTATATATCATGTTTCGTCGGTTCTTTGTATATCCATGTTTCGCTTTCTTTTTGGTTTTTGTTTCTGCTTTCTTAAAACACAAAAATACCAAAAATATTTTCGTTGTTTCTCTTGGTTTGTTTCTTTGCTTTTTAGCTTTGGTTTGCCTTAAAGAAAATCCAAAAAGATTTTGCTTTGTTTGTTTTTTTGCTTTGTGTGCTTGCCTTAAAAAAATCAAAAACACCAAAAATATTTGTTGTTCTTCTTTGGTTTTGTGAAGTTCTTTGCAGGGTTCAGCAGTTCTCAGTGGAGTTTGGTTTCATGTTATTATTCAAGCCACACAAGTGAAGGGCAATAATGAAGATTAAGACAACTCGAGGTATGGTAAGAGGCTGGTAATGAACTCTATTTGTTTTCATTTTTGTACATATACTCATCATTGTGGGCATGCTTAGTCTATTCATGTAAGGTGTATGTTATTTATGGATGCTTAGTAGTTCTTGCTTTCTTATGATTAGCTCCAGCTTGCTAATAGTTTATGGCATGTCATATGAATGTTTGCTTTCATTGTTCTATTCATAACTTGGTATGACATTGTGGTATCCTCCTCTGAATGTTTCATGTGAATCGACTTGGCACATGCTCACGCATGCATATTGTAACATCCCAAAAATACTAAACTTGGATCATCAAATTCTAATCCTCACATTTAGGGTTAACAAAAACTGTTCTAAATAAAATTATGAATGCATGCATATGTGTATGCATTGATTTTTGAATTCTTTTAAAACCACCTTGTTTGTTTGTTTCATTGCTTGTAAAATGTTTCTTAGGTGAAATAAACATCATCTAAAACATTTCCCACACTTTTCCTAAAGACAAGTAAATCAAAACACATATATGAAATGAATGGTCATTTTGGCCAATTTAACTCCCATGCCTACTTTGGCTGTCTCAAACTTTCAAAACTTAACAGAAACTTTTCTGGATCTTTGCACCCCTTGAATGTACTCATAACAAGGTATCAAGGCCCACTTTGTGATCATCCAGAAACTTTCAAATGCATAGTTTAAATGACAATTCAAAATTGAATCTTTATCACATGGGAAGATCCCACTTTTTCAAAAACCACTCAAACAAGCTCAACTTTCAAAACCCAAGCATCTGCAGACTCACCAGCACCAATCTAGCAAACCCACCAAAATTCATTTCAAAATTCAAAACTTGATTTCATGCGGCCATTTCATCAAACAGGTTGCAGACACAAATCAAACAAACATCAAACACTATAGTGTGCAGTAAAATTGGCCTAACTTATTCCCTAGTTAGCTCACACACAGCTCAGTAGATCATCTAGGAAGTTTAACTAAAGACTAGCACCCCTGTGAGCTTGCCATTGCCATCAATGGTGAAAAGCCGAAGCCAACCTTGCCACCCCATTGTGGACAGCAGGCTAGAGGAAGAACTAGCCGTGCCAACCTTGTCTGGGAGGCAGCCCACCGTCCACCGCCACTACCTGTCCCAGCCGCGAGCGTTGCCAAGCTCTGGACCACGCGCACAAGCCGCGCCCAGACCATGCCGAGCATGCGCCAGAGCGCCACACTCGACCAGCGTCCACAGACCGCGCGCCGCCCTCACCGCGTGCACACACGATCACCACCGACCCAGCAGACCGCCAGACATCCCCGTTTGCCGCCCCGTGCCATACAGCCACCGCTCGCCGTCGAAGACGCCGCCTCTGCCGCGCAGAGCACCGCCCGTTCCAGACCAAGCCGCACCGCCCCATGCCTCGAGACCATGTTGTTGAGCATCGCCAGGAGACACCGCACCGTCCCCTACCCTTGCCCATGCCTTTAGCCGCCTGTAACCTCACCCCCGACGAGCTCACCGTGCGCCCCGACGGTCCCCTCGCTCGACTATAAATAGAGGCCACCCCCGCACGATTTCTTCACACCATCTCACTCCCCTCTCCTCACTGACCGTGCCACACCGTTCTCAGAGCAAGGCGAGCACCACCCTGCCGGAATTTCACCGGAGCCCGCCGCCTCTGGAGAATAAGGGAGCCAGCGATTGGAGCCGCCCCAGGAGAAGCCACCAGTACCAGGAGATTCGCCGTCGTCGACTTCGTCGTTTGCCCGCCTCGCCGACCCTCGCCCGTACCCCGGTGAGCCCCCAGCACCCCTCACTGGCCGCGCTAGGTTTCGTTCTCGCCGGAGTTGTCTCGCGTCGACGATGACTCCCAGCCGTTAGATTAGAACTAGATCGAACGATCCACGTTGCCCCATACCGCTTCGCCCAGCCCCGCGTCACTGACGAGTGGGGACACCACTTAAGCAGCCCGCGGGAGCACTACGCTTAGCAGGCCGGCCCAGTACTTTTTCCTGTGCAGCCCAGCGATTCAAATTAAACCTTTTTCTTTTTAAATCCAAACACACTTCTGTACCCAACTTCAAAAATCAACCCAGATTGATTCAGTACACCAAATTGGATGGAACCAATTTTGTTGGAAAGGTCTGTGAATGCTGAATCCAAGCCCGTTGGATTCAAGTCATTTGGATATGTAGATCACCCATAGTAAAAATAACAAGGCAGAAGCTTTTCTGCATTCAAACATTTTTCAAATTTAAACCATAAAAGCTTTTGAGTTGATTCCAACTCTCAAAAATCACATTTAACCATACCTTTCAGAATATATAAAAATATATAGGTTTACTTGCAGAAATAATGTTCAAGTAATAAAAGAATGCTACATAAGCATTTCTAGCCACTTTAATTAATTAAAATAAAAGGGTAAAACCTTATTAAATTGTGACACCACTTTAAATCACATTCCCATAGACTACAATATGTGGTGATGACATGTGTCAACATGATCCCATATTTGGTTTGGAGAATATTAAATCTTAAGTAGTTTTTCAATGAGTAGAAATTACTTTTCTAAAAATAAAAGAAATTAAATCAAGCCTTAACCTTGTAAGGTTAGAGATGATGCTAGATCATCTATAGGACCCTTGTGTGTGATGATTGCAAGTAGTTAAGTATTGTTTGGTGATTGTGTACCTCGTATTTATTCATAGACGCTAGTACCGACCAAGACTACGAGGAGGAAGGAGGATACTACGAAGAAGAAGCCGAGGAGAACTTCAACCACTGCTCTGCACAAGGCAAGCTAGTAACTATGCAAGCCTTACTAATCAAGTTGACCTATGCAAGCTAACCCTTGCAAGATTACCCATTTTATAAACCAATCCTAGTTTTATGTGCAAGCTTCTCACTTTATTTCTTTATCAAAGCTCACTTAGAGTTTACTTAAGTGACCGGTAGATTTTGGAAAGATGCTGAAGGTTGCATAAAGAGCATAAAATTTGGCCTAAGCTAGAAACCTTAATATCAGCCTAAGATATAAGGTTGGACTTAGTTGAAACTCCACTAGTTACTACCCCATCATCAGTACTACCCCCCCTCTACCTTAGATGCTAGTGGTAAGCATAAAATTTGATCAACTCTAGATGGGAATACTTGGTGGAAAAATGGTTATGAAAACCTTGGAATGATGGATCATTCTATTGAAATGTTTTGGACATGTGTTTCCAAACACTTGATGATTTTGGTGATGAAAATGTTGAGGCCTGAGCCTTAGCCCTTTATAAAACTGATGGTTGTCTGGATGCGATACCATTCCAATTTTAGCGTACAACCACAATACCCGAATATTGAGTAGGGCTTGACTGGAAACTTATGTTCCTTAGTATTAGTTCCCTCATGGCCAAGGTTTGAGCTGAGGCTACCTTGTGAAGATTGTCCACCTGTGCAGTACCCAAGATGACAGTTGGTCATGGTTGGGAGGCCAAACTCACATGAGAGGTGCTTATACTAGGGCGTGTAATTGAAAGGTTAGGATTGATTATCCGCATACTAAGTATGGTGAATTCAGGATTTGTTCCTGACGGATGTATCAAATGTTGTGGTGAAAGTGTACAATCTCTGCAGAGTGTCAAACTATTCGAATAGCCGCATCCGCGGTTATGGACAGTTGGAGTGGCCATACTGTTCCCCCGTCAGACTTTTCAAAATGATTTGTGAAATGAATTGAGACTTTGACTTGACCACAACAGATTTGTGACCTGAAATACAAGTTCCCACTTAGGATTTATAAAATTATGACTAGCTTCAGAACCTAGTAGAGATAAATCTGGCTTTTGCAAAACAACCCTAGAGCCTAGTGTCCTATTATTACAAAAACCCCTTTACTTGTTAGTATTAGTTTGCGAGTACTTAAAGAGTACTCATGGCTTTGTCCCTGGCTATTCCCATGGCCATACTATGAAGAGGAGTACCTGGAAGATGGACCCCAGGAAGGTTACGACAACTAGGATCATGTCCCATCGTCAGCATTGCCTGTGACCCTGAAGATGGAGCCTTGCCTACGCTACCGTTATTATTACGTATTCCGCTGCTTGATGTTGTATTAAGAACTGGATCATGAGATCCCTATTTGTGTAAGAACTTATGTATCGTTTGTAATGGATGAAGCACTATGGTATCCAATTCTTCTATGTCTCGCAAAAATGGTAATCCTGGGATTGCGATGTATGGCATAACAGGCATCCAAGATTGAAAAATCTGGGTGTTGACAAGTTGGTATCAGAGCCATCCTGACCATAGGAGACCCTAGTTAGATTGTACGTTGAACCAAAAACTTAGTTTCAAAACCAAAGAAAACAAATATTTACGAAAACTTATTCTCATTCTTACCTCTTTAATTCTTTCATAAAAATTCATGTTCCTCAAAAACTCTTGCAAAATAGATAAAATTTTGACACACTTGATCACTCTGCTAATCTACTCATCCTCTATTTTTATAGATGGACGTGAAGTACAGCAAGTTTTACCAACTGGGGAATGGTGGAGACCTTATCTTTGAGAGGGATCTGGATCAGCTTTCGGAACTTCTGGAGCGTCCGCACCCCGAGTTCTTCGGAGCTCAGCTCAATGATCAAGGAGGAGAAGATCTGCAGTGGATAATTATTGCAAGTCTCCGAGGAAAGATTGAACCTCCCACTGCGGAGGGAATTCAGTTTACCTTGAGGGAAAACAACTGGCTCGATGGACTTGCCCGAGCAATGCAGGAAGCTCTTTCCCGTCTGTGTGGGCAGAGCATCAATCAGATCAAGGGTACTCGCTTTGAGTTTTGCCCAAGGCGTGATGCAAATGGACAACCATTGGAAGCCCCATACCACCCCGAGCTGAAGACTCAATTGGACCACCTTAGCTTCATGATGTATGATCGTCAGCAGGATTGGACAACTGCCGTGACTATTGCAACCACAAGTCTGCCATCATCAAGACGAAGGACCAGACCATCGCCATGCTAGCAAAGGATCGCAAGTCTCACCGCCGTCAGCTCGACAAGAAGGAGCGCATTATTGCCCGTCTTCGCCATCGCATCTCATCTCTGGAGGAGACCATCCACGGGAGAGACATGCAGTTAGAGGAAAGGGAGAATGCCGGAGAGGATCTTCCTGGAGACCCTTACTCCTATCTCAGCGATGACGATGATTTTCTGGAGGATCAGGCCATGGACTTCTTCACCGATGAGGATGATTTCGCCTTCATCGATGATGATGAAGATGATGAAGCCACATATTTCGAGGAGTAGTAGCACTTGAGCACTAGCGTAGTGAGTAATAGTCAGTCCCACTATATCGTAGATTCCAGAATGGTTCTTAAAACCATCTGTTTTTCCTTGCTGTGGTGTGCGTTGTATCGTGTGAATGAATGAATGAAAAAGCAAGTTGCTAGAAAAATCTGAATCAAACATTTAAAACTTTTCAAAGACCCAAAACCTTAGAAATTTCCCTCTTTTCTCATGATCTATATCAATCTTCAGATGCCACGTGGAGGAAGTGGTTCAGCCCCGGACCCGATGTTGCAGATCCTGCAAATGTTGACTTCTGACCGCGAAGCTGAAAGAGCAGAACGTCAAGCCAACCTAGCCACTCTGCAACAGATAGCCCAGCTAGCCCACAACAACCAAGGCCACGGAAATCAGGACAACCATGGATCTAAGCTCAAGAATTTCCAGAATACCAACCCACCCATTTTCACCAAGTCAGAAGAACCCCTAGATGCTGATGATTGGCTGCAAACCATGGAAAACAACCTAGAAGTCGCCGGAGTGGAAGCCAACGAGAAAGTCCTGTTCGCCACCCATTATCTAGCCGGAGATGCCAGGGCATGGTGGAACTGTGTTCGCGCCATGACCGGAGGCCAAATGATGACCTGGGAGGAATTCAAAGTCAAGTTCAGCAGAACCCATGTGCCACCAGGTTTGATCAAGAGAATGAGAGACGAGTTCAGAGAGCTGAAGCAAGGAAGGATGACTGTAGTGGAATACCGTGACAAATTTTTGTCATTAGCTAGGTATGCCCCGGACGAGATAGACACCGAATCCAAGAAGAAAGAAACGTTCTTGAATGGTCTGCATGACGAGATGCAGACGGTGTTAGTCAATATCCCCTTTGCAGATATTGAAGCCCTTGTCGACTCTGCTATCCAGATGGAAGGAAAGATCAACCAGGCCAATGAGAACCGCACGCGTCGCATGATGCATCAACCAGGAACCCATCAGACCCCAAAGTATCGCCCCAACCCATCTCCAGGATTTGCCCCAAGAACCAACAGACCCCCTATGACCCGTCCGACCTATCCCAACCGTGGAAACCCTAGACCCGGAGGAAATCACAACAACCCCGGCAAATCTAGCAATTTCACCCGTGCCCCACCCAAGTTCAACAACAACAATGCTACCGCCAACCCCAACACTGCCCCGAGGACTGGAAACAATGTTGTGCCTGTCGTAGCCAAGGATAAGTCACAAGTGACCTGTTATGACTGTGGAAATAAAGGCCACTATTCCAACGAGTGCCCCAAGAAGAAGAATGCTACAGCCCCCAACACCAATGTCCCAGCTCAGCAGCAGCGTCGTGTTCAGCCCGGAACAAGATTTGCCCCAGGGAATTCACTCAACCGCAATGGCCGTCTTTTTCTCATGCATGCTGAAGAAGCTCAGGAAGCGCCAGACGTCGTGCTGGGTATGTTTTCTGTTAATTCAGTACTTGCAAGAGTGTTGTTTGACTCTAGTGCATCGCATTCATTTGTCACCGAAGAATTTGCCTGCACTAGTAAAATTCAACCAACCAAATTGAAGCATGTGATGATTGTACAAATTCCCGGATCAACCACCAAGGCTAGGCAAATTTGCAAAGCCATCCCTATCCGAATCCATGGCATAGATTTTTATGCTAATCTAATAGTACTCGGAACTAAAGGTTTGGAAGTAGTACTAGGAATGGATTGGATGTCCAAACATAAGGGATTGATTTACTGTGCCAAGAAAGCCATCACTATGACCAGTACCGCCGGAATATCAGTCGAGCATATATCTGAAACCTTACCTCGACAATTCAAATGCAACAAGAGTATAGCCCAACCTACCATTGACCAAGTCCGGATAGTCTGCGAATACCCCGATGTATTTCCAGATGTTTTGCCCGGTATGACCCCCAGATCGGGATATCGAGTTCATCATTGAACTAATCCCCGGAAGCGGACCCATAGCCCAGAGACCCTATAGTATGAACCCGTCAGAACTAGAAGAACTGAAGAAGCAACTGGATTCCATGCTGGAAATCGGATTGATTCAACCAAGTGCGTCCCCATGGAGATCACCTGTCTTGTTTGTGGACAAGAAGGATGGAGGTAACCGTTTGTGTACGGATTATCGGAGGTTGAATGATGTCACCATCAAGAATAAGTACCCCTTACCCAAGATAGAAGATTTGTTTGATCAGTTGACCGGTGCCAAAGTGTTTTCTAAGATTGATCTTCGAACTGGCTATCATCAACTCAAAATTCGTGCAGAGGATATTCCAAAGACTGCCTTTACCACCAGATATGGATTGTATGAGTATACAGTCATGTCTTTTGGATTAACAAATGCCCCCGCTTATTTCATGAACCTCATGAATAAGATTTTTATGAACTTCCGGATAAGTTTGTCGTTGTTTTCATTGATGGCATTCTGATTTATTCCAAATCAGAAGAAGAACATGAGCTACACCTAAGGACCATTCTTGGAACCCTTAGAGAGCATCAGCTGTATGCAAAGTTTAGCAAATGTGAATTCTGGTTACAGGAAGTAGGATTCCTCGGTCACATTGTATCAG
The DNA here is from genome assembly GCA_916181665.1 of Avena sativa. Taxonomy (NCBI): domain Eukaryota; kingdom Viridiplantae; phylum Streptophyta; class Magnoliopsida; order Poales; family Poaceae; genus Avena; species Avena sativa. The sequence goes on along the minus strand of OV702283.1, from coordinate 246,841,841 downwards.
CCGGAGGAATTGCCGTTGACCCTGCCAAAGTGAAAGATGTAGAAGACTGGCAAGCCCCAACCACTCAAACCCAAGTTCGTGCTTTTCTCGGATTGGCGGGATATTACCGCAAATTTGTAGAAGGATTCTCTAGTATCGCCAGACCCATGACCCAATTGCTGAAGAAGGACAAGAAGTTTGAATGGACCGACAAATGTGGAGCGAGTTTTCAAGAACTCAAAAGGAGATTGATTTCAGCCCCAATCTTGATCATGCCGGATATCACGAAGCCCTTTGATGTGTATTGTGACGCATCCAAGATTGGTCTCGGATGTGTGATAATGCAATAAGGCAAAGTTATATCTTATCTATCGCGACAACTGAAGCAACATGAACAAAATTACCCAACCCATGACCTCGAACTCGCAGCCGTAGTTCTAGCCCTGAAGACATGGAGACATTACCTGATGGGAAACCGTTGTGAGATTTATTCGGATCACAAGAGCCTAAAGTATATATTCACTCAGAAGGAGCTGAATATGAGGCAGAGAAGATGGATTGAGATAATCAAGGGTTACGACCTGGACAATCACTATCACCCTGGTAAAGCCAACGTGGTAGCCGATGCCCTTAGCAGATTACCGTGCCGCTTGAACTCCATGATTTTGAAGGAGCAACCAAGTTTGCACAAAGAGATGGAAGATTTTCGAATGGAATTAGTAAGTGAAGGATTTTTGGCTAGCATAGAACTTCAGCCCACTTTGATCAGTCAGATTAAAGAGGCGCAGAAGGGAAATGCCAGTATCGACGGAATCAAGCGTCGTATCGGTACATGCAAAGTACCCGGATTCACCGAGGACGAAGAAGGAGTTTTGTGGTACAAAGGACGCCTTTGTGTACCATTAGATTCTGAGTTAAAAGAAGTTATCTTGAAGGAGGCTCATGATACTCTTTATTCTATCCATCCCGGAGGAACTAAGATGTATCAAGATTTGAAAGAGCAATTTTGGTGGCATAAGATGAAGTGAGAAATCGGAAGCTATATCGCCAAGTGTGATATATGTCAGCGAGTCAAGGCCGGACATCAAAGACCCGCTGGATTGTTGCAACCTTTGCAAATTCCGGAATGGAAATGGGATTCTGTAGGAATGGACTTTATCACTGGACTACCTACTTCTAGTAGGGGAAATGACTCTATTTGGGTCATAGTGGACATATTGTCCAAAGTCGCCCATTTCTTCCCCGTCAAAACCACCTATCAGAGTTCGAAGCTAGCAGAGTTGTACATCGCTAGAAACGTTAGTTTGCATGGAGTCCCCAAGAACATCGTATCGGATCGAGGAACTCAGTTTACCTCGAGATTCTGGAAGAAAGTTCAAGAAGGTTTAGGAACCCGCCTAGATTTCAGTACCGCGTATCACCCTCAGACCGATGGACAAACGGAGCGAGTAAATCAAATACTCGAAGATATGCTGAGAGCATGTGTGTTAGAATATGGATCCAAATGGGAAGACTGTCTGCCGTTTGCAGAATTTTCATACAACAACAGTTACCAAGCCAGTTTGCAAATGGCCCCATTTGAATTTATGTACGGAAGGAAGTGTCGCACCCCCTTGAACTGGTCAGAAGTAGGAGAGAGTCAGATTTTCGGACCCGACATCCTACGAGAAGCAGAAGAGAAGGTTCACAAGATTCGTGAGCACCTCAAGACAGCCCAATCCCGACAGAAGAGTTACGCCGACAAGAGACGTAGAGACCTCACCTTCAACATAGGAGATTTTGTTTATCTGAAAGTGTCGCCATTGAAGGGAATGCAGCGTTTCCAACTCAAGGGAAAGTTAGCCCCCAGATATATCAGACCTTTCAAAATTCTGAACCGTCGAGGAGAAGTATCGTATCAATTGGAACTACCAGAAGAGATGTCAGCTGTGCATAATGTGTTCCATATCTCGTTACTTCGCAAGTGTCTCGAAGTCCCCGATAAGACCGAAGTGTTCAAGAATATCGATCACCGGACCATAGAGATCAACGATGACCTGACCTATCCCGAAGTACCCATCCGTATTTTGGAACAAGCCTTTCGAACTACCCGAACCCGAAGCATCAAGTTTCTCAAGATTCAGTGGAGCAACCACACAGAAGAGGAAGCTACCTGGGGACGCGAAGATCACATCAGGACGGAGTTTCCAGATCTCTTCAAAACCTAGGTAATCTTTTCGTCCTTTTCAAATCTCGGGACGAGATTTTGTTTAAGGGGGGAAGGTTTGTAACATCCCAAAAATACTAAACTTGGATCATCAAATTCTAATCCTCACATTTACGGTTAACAAAAACTTTTCTAAATAAAATTATGAATGCATGCATATGTGTATGCATTGATTTTTGAATTCTTTTAAAACCACCTTGTTTGTTTGGTTCATTGCTTGTAAAATGTTTCTTAGGTGAAATAAACATCATCTAAAACATTTCCCACACTTTTCCTAAAGACAAGTAAATCAAAACACATATATGAAATGAATGGTCATTTTGGCCAATTTAACTCCCATGCCTACTTTGGTTGTCTCAAACTTTCAAAACTTAACAGAAACTTTTCTGGATCTTTGCACCCCTTGAATGTACTCATAACAAGGTATCAAGGCCCACTTTGTGATCATCCAGAAACTTTCAAATGCATAGTTTAAATGACAATTCAAAATTGAATCTTTATCACATGGGAAGATCCCACTTTTTCAAAAACCACTCAAACAAGCTCAACTTTCAAAACCCAAGCATCTGCAGACTCACCAGCACCAATCTAGCAAACCCACCAAAATTCATTTCAAAATTCAAAACTTGATTTCATGCGGCCATTTCATCAAACAGGTTGCAGACACAAATCAAACAAACATCAAACACTATAGTGTGCAGTAAAATTGGCCTAACTTGTTCCCTAGTTAGCTCACACACAGCTCAGTAGATCATCTAGGAAGTTTAACTAAAGACTAGCACCCTTGTGAGCTTGCCATTGCCATCAATGGTGAACAGCCGAAGCCAACCTTGCCACCCCATTGTGGACAGCAGGCTAGAGGAAGAACTGGTCGTGCCAACCTTGTCTGGGAGGCAGCCCACCGTCCACCGCCACTACCTGTCCCAGCTGCGAGCGTTGCCAAGCTCTGGACCACGCGCACAAGCCGTGCCCAGACCATGACGAGCATGCGCCAGAGCGCCACACTCGACCAGAGTCCACAGACCGCGCGCCGCCCTCACCGCGTGCACACACGATCACCACCGAACCAGCAGACCGCCAAACATCTCCGTTTGCCGCCCCGTGCCATACAGCCACCGCCCGCCATCGAAGACGCCGCCTCTGCCGCGCAGAGCACCGCCCGTTCCAGACCAAGCCGCACCGCCCCATGCCTCGAGACCATGTCGTTGAGCATCGCCAGGAGACACCGCACCGTCCCCTACCCTTGCCCATGCCTTTAGCTGCCTGTAACCTTGCCCCCGACGAGCTCACCGTGCGCCCCGACGGTCCCCTCGCTCGACTATAAATAGAGGCCACCCCCGCACGATTTCTTCACACCATCTCACTCCCCTCTCCTCACTGACCGTGCCACACCGTTCTCAGAGCAAGGCGAGCACCACCCTGCCGGAATTTCACCGGAGCCCGCCGCCTCTGGAGAAGAAGGGAGCCAGCGATTGGAGCCGCCCCAGGAGAAGCCACCAGTACCAAGAGATTCGCCGTCGTCGACTTCGTCGTTCGCCCGCCTCGCCAACCCTCGCCCGTACGCCAGCGAGCCCCCAGCACCCCTCACTGGCCGCGCTAGGTTTCATTCTCGCCGGAGTTGTCTCGCGTCGACGATGACTCCCAGCCGTTAGATTAGAACTAGATCGCACGATCCACGTTGCCCCATACCGCTTCGCCCAGCCCCGCGTCACTGATGAGTGGGGACACCACTTAAGCAGCCCGCGGGAGCACTGCGCTTAGCGGGCCGGCCCAGTACTTTTTCCCGCGCAGCCCAGCGATTCAAATTAAACCTTTTTCTTTTTAAATTCAAACGCACTTCTGTACCCAACTTCAAAAATCAACCCAGATCGATTCAGTGCACCAAATTGGATGGAACCAATTTTGTTGGAAAGTTCTGTGAATGCTGAATCCAAGCCTATTGGATTCAAGTCATTTGTATCTGTAGATCACCCATAGTAAAAATAACAAGGCAGAAGCTTTTCTGCATTCAAACATTTTTCAAATTTAAACCATAAAATCTTTTGAGTTGATTCCAACTCTCAAAAATCACATTTAACCATACCTTTCAGAATATATTAAAATATATAGGTTTACTTGCAGAAATAATGTTCAAGTAATAAAAGAATGCTACATAAGCATTTCTAGCCACTTTAATTAATTAAAATAAAAGGGTAAAACCTTATTAAATTGTGACACCACTTTAAATCACATTCCCATAGACTACAATATGTGGTGATGACATGTGCAACATGATCCCATATTTGGTTTGGAGAATATTAAATCTTAAGTAGTTTTTCAATGAGTAGAAATTACTTTTCTAAAAATAAAAGGAATTAAATCAAGCCTTAACCTTGTAAGGTTAGAGATGATGCTAGATCATCTATAGGACCCTTGTGTGTGATGATTTCAAGTAGTTAAGTATTGTTTGGTGATTGTGTACCTCGTATTTATTCATAGACGCTAGTACCGACCAAGGCTACGAGGAGGAAGGAGGATACTACGAATAAGAAGCCGAGGAGAACTTCAACCACTACTCTGCACAAGGCAAGCTAGTAACTATGCAAGCCTTACTAATCAAGTTGACCTATGCAAGCTAAACCTTGCAAGATTACCCATTTGATAAACCAATCCTAGTTTTATGTGCAAGCTTCTCACTTTATTTCTTTATCAAAGCTCACTTAGAGTTTACTTAAGTGACCGGTAGATTTTGGAAAGATGCTGAAGGTTGCATAAAGAGCATAAAATTTGGCCTAAGCTAGAAACCTTGATATCAGCCTAAGATATAAGGTTGGACTTAGTTGAAACTCCACTAGTTACTACCCCATCATCAGTACTACCCCCCCTCTACCTTAGATGCTAGTGGTAAGCATAAAATTTGATCAACTCTAGATGGGAATACTTGGTGGAAAAATGGTTATGAAAACCTTGGAATGATGGATCATTCTATTGAAATGTTTTGGACATGTGTTTCCAAACACTTGATGATTTTGGTGATGAAAATGTTGAGGCCTGAGCCTTAGCCCTTTATAAAACTGATGGTTGTCTGGATGCGATACCATTCCAATTTTAGCGTACAACCACAATACCCGAATATTGGGTAGGGCTTGACTGGAAACTTATGTTCCTTAGTATTAGTTCCCGCACGGCCAAGGTTTGAGCTGAGGCTACCTTGTGAAGATTGTCCACCTGTGAAGTACCCAAGATGACAGTTGGTCATGGTTGGGAGGCCAAACTCACAGGAGAGGTGCTTATACTAGGGCGTGTAATTGAAAGGTTAGGATTGATTATCCGCATACTGAGTATGGTGAATTCAGGATTTGTTCCTGACGGATGTATCAAATGTTGTGGTGAAAGTGTACAATCTCTGCAGAGTGTCAAACTATTCGAATAGTCGCGTCCGCGGTTATGGACAGTTGGAGTGGCCATACTGTTCCCCCGTCAGACTTTTCAAAATGACTTGTGAAATGAATTGAGACTTTGACTTGACCACAACAGAGTTGTGACCTGAAATACAAGTTCCCACTTAGGATTTATAAAATTATGACTAGCTTCAGAACCTAGTAGAGATAAATCTGGCTTTTGCAAAACAACCCTAGAGCCTAGTGTCCTATTATTACAAAAACCCCTTTACTTGTTAGTATTAGTTTGCGAGTACTTAAAGAGTACTCATGGCTTTGTCCCTGGCTATTCCCATGGTCAGACTATGAAGAGGAGTACCTGGAAGATGGACCCCAGGAAGGTTACGACAACTAGGATCATGTCCCATCGTCAGCATTGCCTGTGACCCTGAAGATGGAGCCTCGCCTACGCTACCGTTATTATTACGTATTCCGCTGCTTGATGTTGTATTAAGAACTGGATCATGAGATCCCTATTTGTGTAAGAACTTATGTATCGTTTGTAATGGATGAAGTACTATGGTATCCAATTCTGTTATGTCTCGCAAAAATGGTAATCCTGGGATTGCGATGTATGGCATAACAGGCATCCAGGATTGAAAAATCCGGGTGTTGACACATATGACTAAACAATACTCAGTAAGCCTTGATGATTTATTTTGCCTCAGAGTTCTTGTATCACTTTCATGCCATAATTAGTCCTGTTTTATTGCAAGCATGATTATGACAATTATTTCTCTCTCGTTTCACGGAGTATGAGCTCTACTCGTGTTTCCAACTCCCCAAAACCAATATTGCCAACAGTGTCCACCATACCTACCTATTAGCATCATTTGCTAATTCCGTGCATATTTATTATGCCTTGTTTTCTTCCAAATAAACTGTTTGACTGTTTTGAGAAAGTTGGTTAGTAAAGCTCTCACGAACTTGATGGCACACTTTATTCCCTGCACTTGATAAACCTGAACCATTGTGACTGTCCATGAAAGTTATATGCTTGCAAATTATAGGCTATGAGTTAGCAGAACTGTGCTGTCACGGGGAACGCTTTCAACACTTGTGGATACATATCCAGTTGATATCATACTCTTTTTTTTGCGGATGTCATCGGTGTGAAATAAAAGGGGAGCTTGTAAGTTCATGGAGTTATATATATGTGTTAGAGAAACGCCTGGGCCACTAGCCTAAGCCATGCCTAATCATGGTGGAAACTTGCAGCATAACCATAATGAGCAATCTGTGAAGCATCCTCAATAAAAACCTATGCAAATAGCAAATAAAAATATCGCTGAGATGCTCATTGTCTGCTTGCCTTGTCATTTTGATTATGGGATAACTCCTGTATCATGTGCAAGGGGTACCCCATTGGCGGTTCTCTATGATACGCATGTGTTTACGATGATAGGAACTTATAGGTAACTAAAGTTGAGTAGCATGAGGAGCGGCCCTCATACTCAAGGGACATGAGATTTCCAGTTTATGTTCTGTCAAGCATATAACTCATATTGGACCTCACTTTCACCTTAACCATTTAAAGATGCCTATGATAGGGGCAATGAGAGATCAAAGCTAATGAGTACCTTACTTTCAGCATTTGGAAGCCTTTCAAACTTTTCAAAACCTTTCTCATTTCCTTGTTGAGTCACCACTTATTCTATGCGCACCTTCTTGAGAGCATAGTTGTCATTCTTAGTGTAATGTGATTGTCTCAAAACTTGGTTAATTATGGCATGACTTTGATGCTTGTATCTCTGATATCTTTACTTCTAGTCTTCACTTGAACTTTAGAGGTGCCTTGGCATTTATGTTGTGCTCTACAAACAAAGGCAAGTGAGATACCACTCTATCATACCTTTTTTATTAGCATTGCAATGTTGCTTATGTTTATGTTTCATGCTACTTATTGTTATTGAGCTGGAATCTCTTCATAGCTTGCAATGACTATTGATTAGACTTAGTTGCATACCCCTTATTATGAATGGTCTAAGTATCTACTCCTGTGCTAAGAATATATACATCATATGAAGCAAATGTGTTCGTGGAAATCTTTTATCGCACTCAATTTTCAACTGAATTGCTTGAGGACAAGCAATAAGCTAAGCTGGGGGGGGGGGAGGGAGTTGATACGTCCAAAACATATCTACTTTCCCGAACACTTTTGATATTGTTTCTCCTATAAACTTGTGTGATTTGGATACAACTAACACGGACTGACGCTGTTTTCAGCAGAATTACCTTGGTGTCTAGTTTTTGTGCAGAAAATCAACTATCAGGAAAAATCCCGGAAAATATGCCAAAAATCCTATTTCACTAGAAGACTCACGGAGCCATAATACGAGACGGAGTGGGGCCCTGGGGGGCCCACACCTCCCCAGCCATGCGGGCTAGGCCTGGCCGCGCCTGGAGGGGGTGTGGCCGCCCCAGGCACCCCCCTCGGCCTCCCTCTTTGCCTATAAGTTGCCTCTTGACCTAAAAACTCAGGGGGGTTCGATGTTTTTCCAGAAAGAGTTCCGCTACGCCGACACCACCAGAAACCGCGATTCGGAACCAGAAACTCCGTTCTGGCACCCTGCCGGGACGGGGAATTTGGAGAGGATCATCGCCATCATCATCACCAACGCCTCTCCATCAACCATCCATGAGTGAGTAATCCCCCACTGTAGGCTATGGGGATGGTAGGGATTGGATGATTTCTATCATGTAATCGAATAATATTGTTAGGGCATGGTGCCTAGTATCTCTATTAGTGCTATTTGACTTTGTTGCAACTTGTTGTGCTTAATGCTTGTCACTAGGGCCCGAGTGCCATGATCTCAGATCTGAACTTATTATTGATTCATTATGATGGTATTGTTTGTGATCTTATCTTCAAGTTGTGTACACATATCATTGTCCGGATCCAAAGGCCCCGAAGTGACAGAAATTGGGATAACCTGAGGGGATGGCTGTGATGTGAGGATCACATGTGTTCACGGAATGTTAATGCTTTGCTCCGGTGCTCTATTAAAAGGAGAACCTTAATTGCCAGTAGTTCCCTTGAGGCCCCGCTGCAACGGGCTGGCAGGAGAAAAGATGTTGTGCAAGTTCTCATTGCGAGCATGCATGATTTATCTTCAATTGCCCTAGATCTTGAAGTTACATGAATAGTCTCGTCCATGCAATGCCCGTCCATCCATCCCTATGTCTACCGCACTCATATCCTACTATTTGCTACTACTGTTACTATTGCTCCTGTTCTATTGTTGTTGTTGCTTTTCTATTGCTACTACAAAACTATTGCTACTGATAAACTTCTGTGAGCAAGAACTATTTCAAGGTGCAGCTGAATTGACAACTCAGTTGTTAAGGCTTATAAGTATTCTTTGACTCCCCTTGTGTCGAATCAATAAATTGGGTAATACTACCCTCGAAGACTATTGCGATCCCCTATACTTGTGGGTCATCACGTGGCAAGTCATAGAAATTAGTCTTCCTTAGCTTACGGTACTCATTCTTTGACATGTGGGCCAAAGACTGAAGATTGTCATACTTTGCCCTCTTGGCACGGTTCTCTTGCTCAGCCTTTTCCTGTTCCCTCCTCAAGTATGCTGCATCACGAGCTTGCTGTCTCCGGTTGGATGGTGGCACAACATACTGCCCCTCTGACTCATCAAATCACGGATTAGCCCGCCTTGTCGAGCTCTTAGTGCGAGGAGGACGACGAGAACCAGAACCTGTGAACAACAAAGAGGGAGATAGCATGGAGGTAAGCATATATGTCCCAAATATGCAGCACAAGAGCCTTGAGACATTACTGAACCTATTTGAGTCACCCCACACCAGAGTCTCCGCAGCTCACACCAGAGTCACTGGCTCAGAACGGAGTCTCCGGTCCTGTGGACCGGAGTCTCCGGCCCTGGGGCCAAAATCTGCGGTCGGGAGGCTCAGGCATGAATTGGGAGGCTGCTGGTGGGGGTGATTCTAACATATCAGGCAATGCAACAGGGATAAAGTACTAGAGTGCACGCATACGAGTGATTCCAATGGACAAAACATCACAAATCCTCAAAAACACATCTAGAGATGAACCCTAGGAGAAAAAGAGGAAGAGAGGTACCAGATCTGTCCATGGGATCGATCCCACCGGTGGGAATGACCCAATGGTGGAGGGGAGAAGGCTGGCTGGCGGCACGGCGGATCCCGGGGGCTTCGTGACCTCCGAGGAGGAGTTTTGGAGGAGGAGGCGACGGGTTTGAGAGTGGGGGACGGGGTGGATGAATGAAACTGACTGTTTCAGGTCACCACGTCCCCCCTTTAAGTGGCAGAAAACCGTCTGGACCGGAGACTCTGGCCTACACCAGAGACTCCAGTGCGAGCGTACCAGAGACTTTGGTCCTCCTCAACCAAAAGCTCCAGGTTTTGTGGTTGGGGACATATATGAGAGATAGAGTGTTTTAAGACAAGGTATAAGCTTGGGTTAAGATGTCACAGTGTGAAGAATCAATAAGAGCCATATAAATCCACTAGAATATTCAAGAAAGCTCCAAATAGACACGAACCAAGAACCAACTCTTCACTAAGAAGAGGGCGGTGGCCGAGGCCACCATGTAAGAGTTTGTGGCATGACAACGCGAAGAATTGTCCTTGGGTTCATAGCCACTACTCATCAATGAAGCTCACATATCACAAAATGATATTAAGATAATTGAATTTCTTAATTTTGGCATTATGGGGGGAGGGATAGTCCAATGTATTAGGACCGCACTCCCCTATTTCCATGCTTGCACCTAAACCAAATAAGGGTCAAGACATAGGTGAGTATGCAAGGTGGTAAAGTCAAGCTCCTTGAATCTATGATATTTAGTTCATTCCTCAAATAACAAAACCTTGCTTCATCAAGTGGCTTCGTGAAGATGTCGACAAGTTGGTCTTTGGTTGACACATATGATAGCTCAATATCTCCTCGAGCAACATGATCCCTAATGAAGTGATGACGAATCTCAATATGCTTTGTCCTTGTGTGATCCACCGGGTTGTAGGCAATCTTGATAGCACTTTCATTGTCACATAGAATAGGCACTTTGTCACAATGGACACCGTATTCCTTTAAAGTTTGCCTCATCCATAGCAATTGAGTGCAAGCACTAGCATCTGCCACATACTCGGCTTCAGCGGTGGAGAGAGATATACAATTTTGCTTCTTAGAAGACCAATATACCAAGGACCTACCAAGGAATTGGCAAGCCCCGGATGTTGATTTTCTATCATCCTTATCACCAGCCCAATCCGAGTCTATGTACCCACAAAGATAAAATGTTGACCCTCGAGGATACCAAAGACCATAGTGTGGGGTATGAACCAAATATTGAAAGATTCTCTTGACCGCCATCAAATGGCTTTCTTTAGGAGTCACTTGATATCTTGCACATACTCCTACACTCAACATAATATCGGGTCTAGATGCACAAAGGTAAAGCAAAGAACCAATCATAGACCGATATACCTTTTGATACACATCTTTACCATTTGGATTTAGTTCAAGATGACTCTTTGTAGCCATGGGGGTAGGAGCACCATTTAAATCTTTCATGTTGAATCTTTTGAGCATATCTTGAGTGTACTTGGCTTGGTTGAAGAATGTTCCTCCTCTTACTTGCTTGATCTCAAAACCAAGAAATACTCTCAACCCCCCCATCATAGAAATCCAGAACCTATTAGTCATAAGCTTTGAGAATTTATCATTAGAAACTTTGTTAGATGAGCCAAAGATAATATCATCAACATATATTTGGCATACAAAAAGCTCCCCATTGACCTTCTTAGAAAAAAGAGTGGGATCGGTTTTCCCAACCTCAAACCCACAGTCAAACAACAACTCTCTAAGGTGCTCATACCACGTGCGTGGGGCTTGTTTGAGCCCATAGAGCGCCTTATCAAGTTTGTAGACATGGTTTGGGAAGTTGGGATCCTCAAATCCCGGGGGTTGCTTTACATATACCAACTCATTCAATGGACCATTAAGGAATGCACTTTCTACATCCATTTTTTGCAACTTAAAATTATGATGTGCCGCATAATCAAGGAGGATACAGATGGACTCAAGGCGAGCCACGGGTGCATATGTCTCTCCATAATCAATGCCTTCAATTTGAGAGAACCCTTGTGCAACCAATCTTTCCTTGTTCCTTACTACAATTCCATGCTCATCTTGCTTGTTCTTGAATATCCACTTGGTGCCTATAACATTGCAGCAATCCTTTGGCTTCTCAACTAACTTCCATACTTTGTTCCTCTCAAAGTTGTTAAGATCTTTGTGCATTGCTTCCAACCAATCCGAATCTTCAAGAGCTTCCCACACTTTCTTTGGTTCAATCATGGATATGTGTGCTTGGTGTTCACTAAACCTCTTCAATTGTGCTCTTGTGGATATTCCTCTCCTTAGATCTCCAACCACATTCTCTAGAGAGTGGTATCTTAATTCCAACATCCTATCCATTCTAGCTTCGCGACGAGTATGGATCTCCTTGTTGTTTCTTGGGGGGGGGACCTCTTCATCATTTTGGTCCTCGTCTTGACCATCAACTTGACCCTGATCATCATCGGAATCATTCTCTTCATTAAGAGGCAAAGGTTGACCTTGGTCTTGATTCGGTACATTACTAGATTGGAGTTGAGCTGCTCTCACGACTGATTGTATAGATTTTCCCTCAATGTTCATGATCAGGAAACCATGATCATATATTAACCAACAAGCTAGTTTAACAAGAGACTTTACTAGGGATTCTTACATGTTCACAAATCACACAAGTATTAATGTTTCCGGTTAATACAATTATAGCATGGTATGTAAACATTTATCATAAGTACGCAGATATGATAATAACCACTTTATTATTGACTCTTGGGCATATCTCCAACAGTCTCCCACTTGCACTAGAGACAATAATCTAGTTTCAAAACTTTGTGTATTCAACACCTATGGCTTTCCGGTGTTGTATGTTCACGATTGCTAGTGGTCAACTGATCTTCGGATCCGACACTTACATGTCCATGTGTAATTGCATGTCTTTGCATCTCCACGCATCACTCATTATCTACTGAGATGGCTTTGTATAAATTTTGTCCTTTGGTGAGACCTTTAGTTCCTTGGGGTTAAAACATGTTGATAATATTGTCATACGATATATCTTCATAAAACTATCCCGCTGTGAACCACACCTAGTTTGATAACAAACTACTTGACACAAATGCCCTCTTTTGCTGCTATAATAGCAGTCTGAAAGAGTAATTGCCCCTATGTGTGGTTTTGGTGATTAATGACAATCCCTATGGACTAATGTTTTCACTGAGTTTTATATGAAGGAATATTCCATAGGTCATGCTTGTAGTCTATGTGTTGGATTCAAGTATGGATGCCATGAAGATAAAGATATACCTTGAGTATTTGGCATCAAGATCATTGAGTTGAAGAGAAGAATATGATATGATCAAGATCTTGAGAGTGTGATTTCAATAGAATAATTCAAGATATGGCTCTAAGACGGTGTCATGATAGCCTTATTAGTTGAGCTATGATTAACTAAGATTTAGAGCATGTAATCAAATTAAGAGTTCTTTATGTACCTCAATATATTGATATGGAGCATGAGAAGATACATGGTTGACCTATACAAAGAGTGAAGAGTGATTTCAAGTTGGTCAACACATGAAGCATAAAGAATGTACCACATGGATCTTGTGGTATGGTTGAGAAGGGCAAGTTCAAGATAAGCATCTCGAGAAGATCATTTGCTTGAAACTCGCTGTCCATATTGGTGATAATGGGCATGTGAAGACATGTATTAATGAAGCTATCCAATAGTGGTGTATGGGGGAGCAAATTAGAAGTCTTCACGAAGTAACAACGATCAAGTGATGCATTCCGACTTGGATGGAGATTGAAGTGTTGTCTTCAAGATCAAGCGGGATGCGCAAGGCAAAGGTATGACCTTGCTAGGTTTTCCTTTTACCGGTCTCAAGGTGTTTGTTGGGAGACCGGGTTATAGGATACATAGCCACACTATTAAGAGGGGCTTTCGGTTGGGTAACTTGATCACATTGTCATAGGAAGCTCAATCCTTTGCATACTTTGCATCTTCCTATTTTTTTTCTTCTTGGTGTTTCTCCATGTGAGGTTCTTGATCTTGTTGTTAGCTCTTCAACAAGCCCAAGTTCATCGAAAACGGAATGCGTATGCATCTTCTATGGCGTTTCCGAGTTTGAAGGTTTTATCAGTTCTTCTTATAGGGAGGCTTCTTACCTTTCTTTATTTGTTTCTATCCTCCTCTTTTGTACTATGATGTTTCTCTGCACCATATTTTAGGGCTTGTTTTCCTCGTCAAAACAAGCCCAAGATCATCAAAATCAGAGTCCGGACGCAAAAGTTATCGCCGTTTTCGTGTGCTCTGTTTTGTTCCGGCGGGAATTCCGGCGAGACCGAGCCTGTGGCCGGAATTTCCGGCAAACCGCCAAAAATCGGTTCAGTAAGCTGTTTTGGTTTTTGTCGGAACTTCCGGTTTTGACCGAAAATTCCGGCGGTTGATCCGGCGGCGCCGGTTTCGTCGCCGGAACGTGTTCGCCCAGCGCATCTTGCTTCCAGCGGTCATCCCCCTTGAAGGGGAATAAAATGGGGGCTTCTTCCCCAAAGTTCTAGGGCTCTTGAGCACGTTTTTGAACACCATTGTTGACCCCTTTGAGATTGCTTCCTCTCCCTTCCCTCCTATGATTCTTGCATATTTTTTAGGGATTTGGAAGAGGAGATCTAGATCTACAATCCCCACCAATCAATTCCTCCTCTAAGTGAGGGGAACCCATTAGATCTAGATATTGGAGTCATTTGTTGATTTCCACCATTGTTCTTCCTCCCTAATTCCTCCCTATCACTTGTTGCTTTGGTGGGATTTGAGAGTGGAGGATTTGAGCACCCTTGGTGTTCTTGCTTTGCATTCTTGCATAAGTGTTGGGCTCTCCATTTCGATTTGTTCGAGTGAGAGACCGTGAGCTTGTTACTCTTGGAGGGTGTCCTCCTAGTTGGCTTGGAGGTTGGTGCCGTGGTGTTCTCTTCGTGGAATATTGTGAAGAGACCCGGGCTTCTCCTTCGTGGAGCTTGCCATCTCCGGAGTGGAGGAAAATCTAGCCATAAGGAAAGGGCCTATTCCTTCGTGGGATAGACTCAGAGAAGAAGGTGAGCCTTTGTGGCGCGTGAGGAATCCTTCATGGAACCTCACACCTCTCCAACGTGACGTAGCCCCCTTCCCAAAGGTGGTGAACACAGGAATACATCTTCGTCTCCGCGTTCCTCGGTTATCTCTATATCCGAGCTTACTTTCCTTGTGATAGCCATCGAGCTTGAAGTACTTATATCTTGCTTATCACTTATGGTATATTTTGTGCTATCTTGCTTAGCTTATTTTGTTGTTGGTGCAGTTAGTTGAGCCTAGTGTATTTAGGTTTTGTGCTTGTAAAATAAACGTTAGTTTAATTCCGCATTCTATCAAGCCAAAACTGTAATAGTTTTGAAATTGCCTATTCACCCCCTCTAGGCGACATCTTTATCCTTTCAATTGGTATCACAACAATGTATCTCCTTGTTTAGGCTTCACTGCCTAGAGTGTAAAGATGTCGGCTAGTAGTATAGTGCACAATGACACAATTATCTTTGATGGAACAAATTATGCTTTGTGGAGAAATTTCTTGCTTTATAATCTTCAGACCTTGTGTCCAAATATTGAGCGATTTCTAGATGTAGGGTTTTCTCCTCTGATGGATCCTCAAAATCGATCTCTAGAGGATGAGAAAAATTTACATCTCGAAGCTCAAGTATCTAATGAGCTTATTTTCTCTTTGAGCCCCATAGTTAATTTGTTCTTGACGATTGTAAAGCGCAAGTCATCTCATGAGATGTGGACCAAGCTTAAAGAAATATTTGGTGGCTCCATTTCTCATAGGGTTGGTGGTATCTCCAAGGAGCTCTCTTCTCACTCACATCATGAAGAGCTCCAAGTTGCTTCCACCTCCGGTCGCGATGTGACCTCAATTCTTTCCACCTCACTTACTGTAAGATCCCTCCTTTGTAAAGGCAAGGATCCCTATGATTGCAATGCTAGTCCCTAGATCATTTCTAGCATCCAAAGTTTAAGATGAAGTACACAGATACAAAGGTCATTTATTACATTCATTCCAGAGATAAAACATAGTCTTTTACAACTCATGGCCACAGGCCTAATACAATAGTTTTGGAACAAGTAAATAAACACAAGTCTTCATCTTCATGTGCCACAGGCAAGCATGTTGAGTGTAGACTCATGACTCCTACTCATCATCGGAGTAACCTGCAACATCACACGTTACAACCATAGTGGGTCAATACTTTGGAATAGTATTGGCAAGTGATACCTTAGTAAATTTTAGGTGGACTATATTACTATATGCATTTTGGCTAAGTGTAGCTTGGCTTGCTTTGCTTGAAAATAGGTTTTTCCTATTAGTTGAAATCACTAAGTTTTTCTTTATCAAAAACTTCCCAAGAAACCACCAATAGACATTGGGGTCCTTCACCCTTGTTCACCCACAAGTTTTACTTAGAAGTTGGAGTGATGAGATTCTTGTAGATTCCATGTCTTGATGCTCAAGTTGTCCATTGCCATGGACTTGGCTAAGTACTTAGATTTTTCCATCTGCAGAGGTTGTGCACTTTCCCCACCAGACTTGGTTTCCCAAGACAAGACCTTTCAGAAGCCTTTCCTTAGTCAAATGGACGCGCTCCAACCTATCATTCCCACTACCACCAACTTTCCAAGTGACTAAGTTCTAGCAACCTATATGATCAAGGCAGAGCCCATATTACCAAGTGGTTGCACTGTAAGCTTTCTCAACACTTGGCCTCCAAATCCCTTTGTGCCTGGGTGGCATACCACAAGTGAGATACACAAGCCAAGTCCATGGCCTTGTGTAACCACTCAACCAAAAACCACCATTCAAGTCCCATTCCACCCAGGAAGTTCATTGACTTAGTTGTTTTATTAAGAAAAGCATGAGTCCAAAAGGACTTAGAATTATTTCATCATAGCATGTACATTCTTCACCAACCCTTGCTTTCTACTAGCTAGGCTAAGCATGGCATAGTAACTTAACTTAGGAGAATCCCTAGCAATTCTACAATTCTACATCTACATAGGATTTCCCAACATAGGATTTGGCAAAAGTAACATGCAAGACTTAACAAAATAATTCTAATGCTTATTCAAAATAAAGGGGTGGAAATATCATGAAGTATCACTTGCCTTGATAA
Source organism: Avena sativa (assembly GCA_916181665.1). Taxonomy (NCBI): domain Eukaryota; kingdom Viridiplantae; phylum Streptophyta; class Magnoliopsida; order Poales; family Poaceae; genus Avena; species Avena sativa. Next base: position 246,824,929 of record OV702283.1, on the reverse strand, counting down.
TGGGGGAGAGTAGCACTCTTCACAATCACAGTCACTAGCAAAATCTACACAAAAATTTATAGCATACAATTACACACAATTTATATACAAGCAAAAATATGAATGCATGCATGCAAGAATTTACTAAGTGATGATTTTGAAAAACTCTACCAAACAAGTGCATGATACAGAAACATAAAAGGTCATAAAGTTTGCTAACTAAACTTGTTTAGCACTAGTACAAATTACCAAACTAAATCTATGCTCAAAATAGACCTAAATATGTTTCTGCACACAAAGTCATTTTAACAGATACTATTTGTTAAACACATTGCAGATTTAGAAAGGCCTTGATTCACTGATTCCAACGATATAAAATTTGCAAAAATCTAACGTGGGAATCTCAAGTTATAGCCATTTGAAATCTGGATCAAATTCTGTTTTTGAATTCTGTTTTTGAATCAACCCTAGCCACGTGTCGTAGTATTATTGGTGCGTACCGGTTCGTTTGGATCGACCAACGCGGACCGTAGGATCTAAGTGAGATCTGGCGGCTCAGACGCGCGCTTACCTCTTCGCCCACGTTCTAATCTACGCCGTAGGATATACATCTGACGCTCCTAATCGACCTGACCATACACGGGCGGCGCTAGCGGCGTTGACTGGCGGCGGCGCGTCTGACTTCGGCAGTGCCGACGCTCTAGGTCGCCTGGGAAGGAAGGGAGGCGCTTACCGGATCCGCAGTGGCGTGCTGATGCTCGACGTGGTGTTGGTTTGCGAAGGGGCGCGCTGGCACGGTCCAGGAACTCGTCGGAGTATCAGGCGGCGTCGGTAGCTTGCAGTCGTGGTCCTTGCCGAGGTTTGGCGCTGCCCTAGCACGAACCAGAGGCATCAGGATTTGCGCAAGACATAGGCGAACAAGCTCGCGTGAAGGAGGGGGCAAGGGGCGCTCGGGTTTTACCTTAATTGGTCGCCGGAGTCAGGCGTCGGCGCAGGTGGTTTCGGTCGTGGACGGAGACGACAACCTGGGTCACGAGCAAGCAAAGGAAAGGTGTCAGCAGGTGCGCAAGAATGTGCTGAGCATCCTCGTTTGAACGAGAGAGAGGGGGGCGGTCGAGGCTCACCGGAATCGGTCGCCGGAGTCATCGGTACAGCGGGGCTTCGAGAGCTAATGCGCGCAGCCTGGTGGCGGAGTGAGCGAGGAGAGTGGGGGAAAATGTTCGCGGTGCAGAGGGGATTAAATAGGCCCAGGCGCGACAGGAAACGCCTGCGGCATAATGGCTAATTACGCCGCGCTATTACCGGCCTTGACAGCAGCGGCGACGTGGTCGCGGGCGCGGTTTGGGGAAGACGAGAGCAACGTGGAGAGGGCCCGCTCGTCAGCGAAGCGCGCGAAGGGGAGGTGGGGTCTGGCTGTCAGCGGCTGTGTGGGTGCGCTGGCGCGTGCGAGAGATAAAGAGATGGCCCGAATGGGCTAGCTGGGCCTGTTCTGAAGCTGGGCTGGAATGGTAGCGCTCGGCCTTTTCCATTTGTTTGCTTCTTTTCTTTTTCTGATTCGATTTTCTGAATTGATTTTCAAATGAATTCTAGTTCCATTTGAATTCAAATTTTCTTGAGATTTTTTGCAGTGAGCAGTAGTCTCAAATATAGGCATAAGATCATATGGTTGCTTTGCAAAGGCTTGGTCAAGCTTGAGGATCAAAATATCAGAGACTTGGCACTTGGTTTGCAAAATTTGAAAAATAGTTTTTGAACCTATTTCCCAATTTGAAAACTTGGTTTAAATTCTACACTTAAACCTGTCTCCATAGAAGGCAACAAACTTGGTTTATAAACAATCAAACTTTCAAATGGGGATACCCATTTGATTTAAATCTGTTCACATAAAATCATAGCACCAAGTGCTTCTGTTTTTCTGAAATGAGTTTGAAATTTGATCTCAAATCTATATGCATGCATGAATGATATGCAACTTTGAAATTATGATTTTAGGGATGTTACAAATCTAACCCCCTTAAGGTGAATCTCGCCCTCGAGATTCGGATTGGCTAGCAAATAGGTGAGGGTGGTCTTTCCGAAGATCATCTTCTCTTTCCCATGTTGCTTCTTCCTCGGAATGATGGTTCCATTGCACTTTGCAAAACTTGATAGTTTTTGTTCTCGTGACTCTTTCTGCAGTCTCAAGAATCTTGATAGGCTTTTCCTCATAAGTGAGATCACTTTCTAGTTGAACTTCTTCCAAAGGTATGGTATCCCTCAAAGAAGTTTCTTCCATTTCTGGGTGACATTTCTTAAGCTGACTCACATGAAACACATTATGGACTGCTGATAGAGATGCTGGCAGTTCAATTTCATAAGCAACTTCTCCTTTGCGACTCAGAATCTTGAATGGCCCAACATATCTTGGTGCCAATTTTCCTTTGACTCCGAATCTTTTCACTCCACGGAGTGGTGATACTCTAAGATAGGCTCTATCACCGACTTCGTAGGTGACTTCTCTACGCTTAGGATCTGCGTATCTTTTCTGTCGAGACTGTGCTATCTTCAACCTATCCTTAACCAATTTGACCTTCTCTTCGGCTTCTTTGATAAGATCTGGCCCAAATAAACTTCTTTCTCCCACACCATTCCATAACAATGGGGTGGTACATTTTCTTCCGTAGAGAAACTCAAACGGTGCCATCTCAATGCTGGCTTGATAGCTGTTGTTGTAAGAAAATTCTGCGTAAGGCAGACTTTCATCCCAACTTGCTCCATAATCTAGGGCACATGCCCTCAACATGTCTTCCAGAATTTGATTCGTCCTTTCTGTTTGTCCATCGGTTTGAGGATGAAAAGCAGTACTGAATTCCAACCTCGTTCCCAATGACTCATGTAGCTGTCTCCAAAAATGGGAAGTGAATTGGGTTCCCCTATCGGACACAATACTCTTAGGCACACCGTGAAGGCATACAATTCTACTCATGTAGATTTTGGCTAACTTGGCACTTGTATAGGTTGTCTTCACGGGTATGAAATGAGCCACTTTAGTTAGGCGATCCACTACTACCCATATGGAATCATATCCTGATCTGGTCCTTGGCAATCCGGTGATGAAATCCATACCAATTTTGTCCCATTTCCAATCAGGAATAGGTAGTGGTTGAAGCAAACCTGCTGGTTTATGATGCTCCGCTTTTACTCTACTACACACATCACACAAAGAAATATGCTCGGCGATGTCCCTCTTGAGATTGTTCCACCAAAATCTTTCTTTCATGTCCATGTACATTTTGGTGTTACCCGGGTGAATGGAATACGGGGAGTTATGTGCTTCTTGCAAAATCAGTTTTCGTAACTCCGGATCTTGTGGAACACAGATACGTTTCCCATGCCATAATGTACCCTGTTCGTCTTCATGGAAATTCTTAGCTTTCCCTAGACCAATATTTTTCTTAATCTCTTCAATTTCCTTATCGGATTTCTGAGCTTCTCGGATCTTGTCCAACAAAGTGGGTTGAACATACAAAGACATAAGATGTCCTTCAGGTACTATTTCCAATCGGAGTTCTTTGAATTGATTACACAAATCATCTGGCAATTCACCTTTGGTAAGGCCATTTACAAACACCTTACGACTTAGAGCATCAGCTACAACATTTGCTTTACCGGGGTGGTATTGCAAACTCAAGTCATAATCCTTGATAAGCTCTAACCATCTTCTTTGTCTCATATTGATTTCCTTTTGGGTGAAGATGTACTTCAAACTCTTGTGGTCAGTGAACACTTCGCAACGCTTACCCAAAAGGTAATGTCTCCATGTTTTGAGTGCGTGGACGACAGAGGCTAACTCCAAATCATGAGTAGGATAGTTTACTTCATGAGTTTTGAGTTGTCTTGAGGCATAGGCCACAACTTTACCGTCTTGCATAAGTACGGCACCCAAACCTTGATGAGACGCATCACAATATACTTGGAAATCCTTTTCCAAATCTGGCAGACATAGAACTGGTGCTGTCACAAGTCTCTTCTTTAATTCTTGAAAGCTGACTTCACAACCTTCAGACCAAGCAAATTTCTTGTCCTTCTTTAACAATTCAGTCATTGGATTAGCAACCTTTGAGAAATTTTCAATGAACCTTCTGTAGTAACCTGCTAAGCCAAGGAAACTGCGTACTTCTTTCACGTTCTTGGGAGATTCCCATTCTGTCACAGCTGAAACTTTAGCAGGATCAACTGCCACACCATCCTTTGTCATAACATGACCGAGAAAACCAACTTCCTCTAACCAAAACTCACACTTGCTGAATTTGTCATAAAGTTTATGCTCTCTTAACTTTTCAAGTATCAAACGCAAGTGTCCTTCATGCTCTTCCTTGCTCTTGGAGTAGACTAAGATGTCATCGATGAAAATGACAACGAACTTGTCAAGAAATTCCATGAACACCTTGTTCATCATATTCATGAAGTATGCTGGAGCATTGGTTAAGCCAAAAGGCATCACGGTATACTCATACAATCCATACCTTGTTGTGAATGCTGTTTTAGGTATGTCTTGCTCTCTTATCTTGAGTTGAAAATAGCCTGACCGGAGATCAATCTTCGAGAACACACATGCTCCCTCTAGCTGGTCAAACAAGTCATTGATTCTTGGAAAAGGATATTTGTTCTTGATAGTTACCTCGTTGAGCGAACGGTAATCTATGCATAACCTTTGGCTTCTATCTTTCTTCTCCACGAACAATACTGGGGCTCCCCAAGATGAAGAACTTGGTTGAATAAACCCTTTCTGCAACTGTTCGCCTAGTTGCTTTTTGAGTTCCTTCAGTTCATCAACTGACATTTTGTACGGTCTCTTTGCTATTGGTCCAGATCCTGGTACCAAATCTATCAGAAATTCCACATCTCTATCTGGTGGCATTCCTGGCAACTCTTCTGGAAACACATCCGGATACTCACATACAATTGGCACACTGTCCATGCTAACCCCCTTAAGAGAATTTAGCTTACTTCCTTTGGATTCAAAGTTTGACCTGAATTTTATTATTTTTCCTTCTGGGGTTGTGAGTGCAACAGTACGATTAGCACAATCTAGTACTCCTTCATACTTAGCCATCCAATCCATTCCCAATATTACGTCTAGTCCTTGGGAATCTAGGATTATTAGGCTCACTGGAAACTTATGCTTTCCAAACTCTATGACAAGATCCCGGCATCCAAGACTTACTATCATATCTCCACCCGGAGAACTAACTTTTATTGGACACCCAATGTTTTCAGATGCAAACCCATTTCTATCAACAAATGCTTTTGATATGAATTAATGAGATGCACCAGTGTCAAAGAGTACAAATGCTGGAATGGAATTGAGTCTGAACTTACCAGCAACAGCATCAGGCTCCTCATAGACCTCCTCCACATTGATGTGGTTAACCTGTCCTTTCTGAAAAGGATTGGGCTTGTTAGGTCCTTCAACTTTCTTCTCAGGGCACTCATTAGCATAATGCCCCAGCTTCTTGCATTTGAAGCACTCAACCTGACTGATGTCCCTTTTTGCAGGCTGACTTCCACTTCCACTACCATTTCCACTGTGGTGGATCTTATGTCCACTCTTGTGGTTCTTGTATTTGTCATTGTCATGACTGTGGTGATGCTTGTTGTCATGACGGTTGTGGTTGTGGTGCTTGTTGAATTTCCCATGCTTATGGGATCCTGAGCTTCCACTGTCATCATAGTGAGATCGTTTGTGAGACGACCCCGAGCTGTGTTTGTCGGAGTGTTTCCTCTTCCTACTCTCGACTTGCTTCATTTTATTCTCCAAAATAGCAGCCTTGTCACACAGAGACTGATAAGTTGGAACATATGCCACAGACAGCTGCAAGTTTAACTCATCATTCAAGCCTTCCAGAAACATTTCCTTTCTTTTGGCATCTGTGTCAACCTCATCCGGTGCATAGCGCGCCAGATTGTTGAACTCTTCTATATATTCAGCCACGCTGCGGTGGCGCTGCTTCAGGTTGTGAAACTCCTTCTTTTTCAGGCTCATTATTCCTGATGAGATATGAGCAGTGCGAAAGCCATCTTCAAAGATAGCCCAAGTCACCTCATCTAAAGGAGTAGTGATTTGGAAGTTGTCCCACCAAGTGGCGGCTGGTCCTTCCAACAGATGCGCTGCGAACCTGACCTTTTCAGCATCCGTGCAGCCCACGGTCACTAAGTCCTTGTTCACAGAACGTAGCCAATCATTGGCCACCATGGGATCAGTTGTCCCCGAAAACTTAGCTGGCCTCAAACGCAGAAATCTGGTGAGCATATCAAAACCCGGAGGGTTGTTGTTGTTGTTATGGTTGTTGTTGTTATTGGGGTTGTTGTTGTTGTTATTCTGGTTTTGGATGAATGTTGTCATCATCTGCATAAGCTGTGTTTGAGCATTCATCATCTGTTGCATTTCTGGAGTGATGTTGTTGGGGTTGGGGTTTGCGCGACGGGGAGGCATCTGTGGTTTGTTCAAATAGAGATAAGAATGAGATACCCATAGATGTTTTATGCACAATACATCACAAGAAAACACAAAGCATGCAACACAGATAACAAGTTCTCGAAATAAAACACACAAGTGGCAAGCCATCCACATGTCGGATGGTCCAATAATAAGTTCACAAAATAGCAAGTACGATAATGAAAGATAAACGAGTAGTCAAGTCTACTCATCAGCATCAATCTCCTCCTCGACAAAGGTAAGACCTGCGTTCTCCATCGCGGTCTTGTTCTCCTCAATAGTAGTGGTCAAGGAATCGATCTTGGCCTTGAGAGCCCTCTTCTGGGAGCAAAGCCTCTCGATCACCATCTGCTGCTGCTCTAGCTCGAAATCCTTGGACTTCAGTTCTTCAGTCATGTCCCGGATCTTCTTGTTCCTATCCTGGACGCGTTTCTCCTGACTCTTGAACTTACGGTCCTGGGCCTCGAACTTCATCTCCATTTCCTTGACTATCTTGTCCTGCTGTGCGAAAAGCTTGTCCTTCTCGCGAAGCTGCACCTGGAGCTCGTCATTGTTGAGCATGACATTGGTCCTGTCCGTGTCCACGTGCCTGATGAGAGACTCTAAGTCCTGAAGATAGAGACGTATCGGCTCTGCTACGTCCCTTGAGTCGTCCTCAAAGTCGATGGACTCTCCATCATCATCACGTCTTCCGAAGACGTGAAAGTGGGTGCCTCTAACCTGTCGGGAGTGACGGCCTAACAGACATCCTATCAGGTCCTGCATGACGACCTCCATGCCTCTCTCCCTGTCATCGTGCATAAGCTTGAAGACGATGGCCTCCGTAGTAGGCTTTGTCTGGCGTCCGGGCTGGTTCACCTTGAAGCCCCAGAGGTCCTTCCTCTCGAACTTGGTGAGTGGATGCACCATGATGGTGGGAAGAGGGAGATCGAGCAAAGTGGTAAGCTCAACGATACGAGGACCAAAACGGGTAACCTGGAACTCCTCAACAGTGCTGAAGGTAATAGGCATCTATTTATAAGATAGAAAAGTTAGAACAACACTATTTAAGATAAACAAAGACAAACATCACATACACATCCTTGGAACACAAAATCACACAAGTCATGCATACATGAATCCATTACATCAATCAAGGTCCAAACTTATTTAAGGTATCATTTTGGAAAATAAGGTGATAGGTGGTGGTCCAACTAACGAAATGTGTTTACAACCCTATCTCACTGGATCTGTTGGCTAACACAATGTTCCTAGAGGCAATCCACCTATCTTGTTCACATGATTCCATCACTAAGTCTATAATATCTCCCCTTAAGGTTTGGTTGGTGGCTTCCAACTCTTGGGTAAGTTCCTTCTCTTTCTCTAAGTCTTTTTGGAGGTTGAGCATTCTGCACTTGACTCTAGCACTTAGTTCTTTGATAGTCCTCCAAGCTTCTTCTCTTGCTGACTCAAAGAATGTGGTGTGCATCACAGTGTTGGTATACATGCAGAATCCTCTTTGTTTGTGGTTGTCTTCCTTGTTTTTGTACAAGTGAAGTTGCACCCACCAATACTCCACTCCTTCATCCATCACTGGGAAGCCTTTGTAAACAGCTGCACCATGTGCTTCCATTGCCACCATGAGGTCCTTGAGAATTTTGGGAAACTCAGTTTCACACTCCAAGGTCATGGTCATGAGTGGTCCTTTCTTCACGGCTTCGTTGATGGAGTTCATCTACAAATAGAGATGAGAATGAGAAGATTAGAAAAGTTTTACGAGAAGAATAGACAAGTGTAGAAGTAGTTGAAATTTTTTCCTTAGTGGTTTTCCAATCCTAGGGGTCATAATCCTACAGGCAACACAGTGCTCTGATACCATCTGTAAGATCCCTCCTTTGTAAAGGCAAGGATCCCTGTGATTGCAATGCTAGTCCCTGGATCATTGCTAGCATCCACAGTTTAAGATGAAGTACACAGATACAAAGGTCATTTATTACATTCATTCCAGAGATAAAACATAGTCTTTTACAACTCATGGCCACAGGCCTAATACAATAGTTTTGGAACAAGTAAATAAACACAAGTCTTCATCTTCATGTGCCACAGGCAAGCATGTTGAGTGTAGACTCATGACTCCTACTCATCATCGGAGTAACCTGCAACATCACAAGTTACAGCCATAGTGGGTCAATACTTTGGAATAGTATTGGCAAGTGATACCTTAGTAAATTTTAGGTGGACTATATTACTATATGCATTTTGGCTAAGTGTAGCTTGGCTTGCTTTGCTTGAAAATAGGTTTTTCCTATTAGTTGAAATCACTAAGTTTTTCTTTATCAAAAACTTCCCAAGAAACCACCAATAGACATTGGGGTCCTTCACACTTGTTCACCCACAAGTTTTACTTAGAAGTTGGAGTGATGAGATTCTTGTAGATTCCATGTCTTGATGCTCAAGTTGTCCATTGCCATGGACTTGGCTAAGTACTTAGATTTTTCCATCTGCAGAGGTTGTGCACTTTCCCCACCAGACTTGGTTTCCCAAGACAAGACCTTTCAGAAGCCTTTCCTTAGTCAAATGGACGCGCTCCAACCTATCATTCCCACTACCACCAACTTTCCAAGTGACTAAGTTCTAGCAACCTATATGATCAAGGCAGAGCCCATATTACCAAGTGGTTGCACTGTAAGCTTTCTCAACACTTGGCCTCCAAATCCCTTTGTGCCTGGGTGGCATACCACAAGTGAGATACACAAGCCAAGTCCATGGCCTTGTGTAACCACTCAACCAAAAACCACCATTCAAGTCCCATTCCACCCAGGAAGTTCATTGACTTAGTTGTTTTATTAAGAAAAGCATGAGTCCAAAAGGACTTAGAATTATTTCATCATAGCATGTACATTATTTACCAACCCTTGTTTTCTACTAGCTAGGCTAAGCATGGCATAGTAACTTAACTTAGGAGAATCCCTAGCAATTCTACAATTCTACATCTACATAGGATTTCCCAACATAGCATTTGGAAAAAGTAACATGCAAGACTTAACAAAATAATTCTAATGCTTATTCAAAATAAAGGGGTGGAAATATCATGAAGTATCACTTGCCTTGGTAATGGGGAGAGTAGCACTCTTCACAATCACAGTCACTAGCAAAATCTACACAAAAAATTATAGCATACAATTACACACAATTTATATACAAGCAAAAATATGAATGCAAGAATTTACTAAGTGATGATTTTGAAAAACTCTACCAAACAAGTGCATGGTACAGAAACATAACAGGTCATAAAGTTTGCTAACTAAACTTGTTTAGCACTAGTACAAATTACCAAACTAAATCTATGCTCAAAATAGACCTAAATATGTTTCTACACACAAAGTCATTTTAACAGATACTATTTGTTAAACACATTGCAGATTCAGAAAGGCCTTGATTCACTGATTCCAATGATATGAAATTTGCAAAAATCTAACGTGGGAATCTCAAGTTATAGCCATTTGAAATCTGGATCAAATTCTGTTTTTGAATTCTGTTTTTGAATCAACCCTAGCCACGTGTCGTAGTATTATTGGTGCGTACCGGTTCGTTTGGATCGACCAACGCGGACCGTAGGATCTAAGTGAGATCTGGCGGCTCAGACGCGCGCTTACCTCTTTGCCCACGTTCTAATCTACGCCGTAGGATCTACATCTGACGCTCCTAATCGACCTGACCATACACGGGCGGCGCTAGCGGCGTTGACTGGCGGCGGCGCGTCTGACTGCGGCGGTGCTGGCGCTCTAGGTCGCCTGGGAAGGAAGGGAGGTGCTTACCGGATCCGCAGTGGCATGCTGATGCTCGACGTGGTGTTGGTTTGCGAAGGGGCGCGCTGGCACGGTCTCAGGAACTCGTCGGAGTATCGGGCGGCGTTGGTAGCTAGCAGTCGTGGTCCTTGCCGAGGTTTGGCGTCGCCCTAGCACGAACCAGAGGCATCAGGATTTGCGCAAGACATAGGCGAACAAGCTCGCGTGAAGGAGGGGGCAAGGGGCGCTCGGGTTTTACCTTAATTGGTCGCTGGAGTCAGGCGGCGGCGCAGGTGGTTTCGGTCGTGGACGGAGACGACAACCTGGGTCACGAGCAAGCAAAGGAAAGGTGTCAGCAGGTGCGCAAGAATGTGCTGAGCATCCTCGTTTGAACGAGAGAGAGGGGGGCGGTCGAGGCTCACTGGAATCGGTCGCCGGAGTCGTCGGTACAGCGGGGCTTCGAGAGCTAATGCGCGCAGCCTGGTGGCGGAGTGAGCGAGGAGAGTGGGGGAAAATGTTCGCGGTGCAGAGGGGATTAAATAGGCCCAGGCGCGACAGGAAACGCCTGCGGCATAATGGCTAATTACGCCGCGCCATTACCGGCCTTGACAGCAGCGGCGGCGTGGTCGCGGGCGCGGTTTGGGGAAGACGAGAGCAACGTGGAGAGGGCCCGCTCGTCAGCGAAGCGCGCGAAGGGGAGGTGGGGTCTGGCTGTCAGCGGCTGTGTGGGTGCGCTGGCGCGTGCGAGAGATAAAGAGATGGCCCGGGTGGGCTAGCTGGGCCTGTTCTGAAGCTGGGCTGGAATGGTAGCGCTCGGCCTTTTCCATTTGTTTGCTTCTTTTCTTTTTCTGATTCGATTTTCTGAATTGATTTTCAAATGAATTCTAGTTCCATTTGAATTCAATTTTTCTTGAGATTTTTTGCAGTGAGCAGTAGTCTCAAATATAGGCATAAGATCATATGGTTGCTTTGCAAAGGCTTGGTCAAGCTTGGGGATCAAAATATCAGAGACTTGGCACTTGGTTTGCAAAATTTGAAAAATAGTTTTTGAACCTATTTCCCATTTTGAAAACTTGGTTTAAATTCTACACTTAAACCTGTCTCCATAGAAGGTAACAAACTTGGTTTATAAACAATCAAACTTTCAAATGGGGATACCCATTTGATTTAAATCTGTTCACATAAAATCATAGCACCAAGTGCTTCTGTTTTTCTGAAATGAGTTTGAAATTTGATCTCAAATCTATATGCATGCATGAATGATATGCAACTTTGAAATTATGATTTTAGGGATGTTACACTTACATGTGACAAGTCACAAGGTAATGACATGGTGAGTGGAAAAATCATATGTGATGATGGTAGTGTTTCTCTTTACACCAATGATTCTATTTCTATAAATGGTAATGGTGTAGGGAGTTTGGACTTAAGCACTTCTTGCAACAATGATTCTATATACCCTAGTATTGCTAGTCCTTGTATATCTTATAGAATTTTTTTGAGTACTAGTGTAGATGATATGCTTGATTTGCCTTGTTCCCATGAACAAAATGCTTCTATTTCCTATAGCTGTTTATCTAACAATGTAGAGGAAATCAAACATTCGATGGAGCAAGACATGATCATGAATGAAGATTCAAGAATATCCTCATCTTCATCCTCCCGTGCTCACACGTTCCTTATGGCAAGAGGATCAAAGGTATCTCCTACTTTGGATCCCAATATATCTTCTAAAGATAATAGCAATGATAATGATGATAGTGATGATGACATTGATGAGGATACTAGTGCTCTCTTGCTTGAGTTGACTTTTTTGTGTACCTCTCTTCATGGTAATAATAAGGCTGATACTTGTCTCAAACATGTTATGGACACCATAACTAAACAAACGGGAACCATTGAGGAGTTGGATTTCCAACTTGATGATGAGAGTCGGAGATTCAATCTCCTTAAGCAAGAGCTTGCTGAGGAGAAGCACACTAATTGTCTCCTCACACAAAAAATTGAATCTTATGAGCTTGAAAAGAAAAATTCCATTAATGATGCTTGTGCTACTTGTAGGGGTTCGTAGCATGGAAAACAAAAAATTTCTACCGCATGCACACAAACAAGCCAAGATCTATCTACTAGATTGTAGCAACGAGTCGATAGAAGCACTCACCCTCGAAGATTCCAAAGCGTTTAACGAGAGCAGATTCTCGTGGGTAATGTAGTCGTACACTTGCCGATCTCAAGATCGCATAGACGATCCTTCCGGCGCTGCGTTCCGGCAGCACTTCCGCAGTCGGTCACACGTTCGGTACTCGATGAAGACCTTCCTCTCCCTTGTTCCAGCAGGCAGCAGAGGTTGTAGTTCTCCCCTCGCGATTCCGGCAGCACGACGACGTGGTGTCGGAAGTAGAGGGAAGATCCCGCAGGGCGTCGCCTAAGCTGGTGCGAGTTACGGTGGATTAGGGTTTCTCGGAGATCTAGGGTTTAGATGACCGGGAGGAGGAGGAGGTGTCGGCGGCAGCTAGGGCGGCGACGACGAACCGGCGGCGGCGACGTCGTCGGCGCGGCAGCGGGGCTACGGCAGCGACTCGGGTGTGGGGAGAGGGGCTAGGGCTTGTGTGCTTTGGGGCAGCCCTCCCCCTCTATTTATGAGAGGGAGGGAAGCCTTGGGAGGGGTGGGTTTGAATCCAAACCCAAACCCAAGTTGGATTGAGAGAAGGACTTGTTTCTTCTCCCCCTAGGAAACCATTGTTCCAGTTTGACTTTTCAAACTCCCGTTTGACTTTCAATTTAGAGCTTTAACTCTCTCTTGCAAATGCACACACCATGAGACCTAGCATATGATCCAATCATTCCAGTTACCCATGACACGTTCATGGACCATTCTCCTTCATGATCGGTGAACCTTCTAGACCCTTCTAGAACCTCTCCGATGAAAACATCAGAAACTTCCCGAACTCCGAAATAGGATTTTCCTTATATGAATCTTATTCTTCGGACCATTCCGGATCTCCTCGTGATATCCCGGATCCCATCCGAGACTCTGAACAACATTCGGTATCCCTACTAACATTCCATATCTACTAAACAACATCGAATCCTTAAGTGTGTCACCCTACGGTTCGTGAATTATGCGGACTTGGCCAAGACACTTCTCCGATCAATAACCAATAGAGGAATCTGGAAATTCATATGGCTCCCACATATTTCTACGATTACTTTGCGATTGAATGAACCACTCACATACGATACCAATTTCCCTTTGTCTCACGATAGTTTATTTATCCGAGGTTTTGATCGTCGGTATCTCTGCATACCTAGTTCAACCTCGTTACCGATAATTACTCTTTTCTCGTTCCCGTGATATGTGATCCCTTGTGAGCCAGTCACATGCTTGCAAGCTAATTGGATGACATTCCATCGAGAGGGCCCAGAGTATATCTATCCGTCATATGGATGGACAAATCCCACTCTTGATCCATGTGCCTCAACCCATACTTTTCGAACACTCAATGCCACCTTTATAGCCACCCAGTTACAGTGTGGTGTTTGATGTCATCAAAGCATCCTTCCGGTGATGGTCATTAACATGATGTCATGGTCAAAAGAATTAGGTTACTATGTATCAGTGGGAGGGGTTATTGAATCTTGAACTGCTGCTGTTTTTATTCTCTCGGCTCACTTTGCTGATAACCTACCTCCTGATGTGGATCAGATGCCTCCTGATGGCAACCCTCACCCCCTACCTGGAGATTTGGCTGTTAATAACAATCTGTGGGTGGGACCTCAATTCCCTGAAATTGGCTGGGACCATGCTCATTGGCAAGATAATAATGGGAATCATGAGGCTAATGGTCAAAATCCACAGAATCAAAATAATATGGAAGAGGAGCAGGAAGCTCAGGATTCACAAGAGTCTATTGTTGTTGAGGATTCTGTACATGCAAACTCTTCTGAGGTGGCTCCTGTTGGACAAGAGCTTCAGTTGGGTCTGGGGCAAGTGGCAAATAACAACCCTTTGGGGCCTATTGGACCTCACCAAGTTTTTTATGATTTTCTGCATGTGGGACAGGTACATCGTACTGTGGGACCTGTTCTGCCTCCTGATATGTTATGGAGAAGGTTTTTTGATGGAATGCTACCATTGTATTTGTCTTCCAAGCTCCCTTTAGCAATGCAGACACCTCCTTTTCAGATGCTAAAAGCTAAGAGATCTTGGTCTGAAGCTTTCTTTCCATGGACTGATCTGTTTCAACATGATTGGGTAACCCCAATTTGTGCTAATATGCCCTCCAGTGACAAGGTTACAAAGGTTTACAAACAAAAGCCTGTTGAAATTCAGACTACTTTGCAGGTGCAGCCTGATCAAAGGGAGCCAATTTTCTTGGCTACTAGTGAGCTTACTCCTAAAGAAAAAGTGGTGAAGAAAAAGAAATTAGTTGTCCAGTCTTCTGAGAGAAGATTCACCAGAAGTTTGCTTGCTTCACAAGGGATGAGGCCAAAGTCTGTTTCTGACACATCTCCAAGACCCAGGAAGCGTGGTCGTGCGGTCTTGCTTGTACCACATTTATCTGATCCAAGTACTGAGGGGGATGATGGCACTGATCAGTCTCATGAGGTGCCTCTGCCGGTTACCCCTCTACATATATTGCAGGCGATGGGGTTTCAGCTCCGCATTGATCAGCAGGAACTCACGAAGGAGAAGCTTGAAGCCAATCCTGATGACAAGGTGGACAAAGTTTAGCTATGTGTAGGTACTTCTTTTGGAGGGTTAGACCATTATCCATAAATGGTACATTACAGTCTGTTTGTCTTTACTTTGAACCAAGTCTGTCAGTTTCTCAAGTCTTTCAGTTTGTCAAGTGTGTGTCTGGTGTTGTTTATGTCTTTGTTCAGTATCAGGTTGAGACAGTTATATCTCTATCAGTGTCAGTGGTCAGTGGTTTTATGGTACTTGAAACTATGTCTCAAGTGGTGTTTTCTAATAGCCCTTGTTTTAATGAATCATATTACCAAAAGGAAATGGTGGGTATTATGTTGGAATGTGAGAGGGCTTAATGCTGAAGTTAGGCAAAGAGCAGTTTTTAACAAGATTAATGAGAGTGAATGTGATATAGTTTGCCTGCAAGAAACCAAATGTGAATCTTTTGACTGGAGATTTATTCGCAAATTTTGTCCCAAGAGGTTTGATAATTTTTCTTATGCACCTTCTGTTGGTGCCTCGGGGGGAATTATTATTCTATGGAACTCCGCAATTTTTAATGGCATTTTGGTTGATACCCAGCGTTTTGGTGTGATCATCAAATTCACATCATCACATAATAATGATGCCTGGACACTTGTTTCTGTTTATGGACCTTGTACTGGGGTTGAGAGAGATTTGTTTGTTTCATGGCTATATAATTTAAATATTCCTTCAGATGAGAATTGGTTGATTATTGGGGATTTTAACTTTATTAGAGCACCTGATAACAGAAATAGACCTGGTGGAGATTTAAATGATATGTTCCTTTTTAATGAGATCATTGGGCATCTGGGTCTGCTTGAATTGCCTTTGAAAGGTCGTGCATACACTTGGTCTAATATGCAAAGAACACCCTTACTTGAACAGTTGGATTGGTTTTTCACTAGCACAAATTGCATATCTGATTATCCTAATTCTTTGGTTCTACCTTTGGCTAGAAATGGGTCTGATCATACTCCCTGCATGGTTAATATTGATACCAATATACCTAAAGCTAAGATTTTTAGGTTTGACAACTTTTGGGTTGATCTACCTGGGTTCCATGATTGTGTGGCTTCTTCTTGGAGTAAGCAGTCCTTTAAAGATTATAGTTCAGCCGTTTTAGTGGATAAATTTAAAACTCTGAGACATGATCTGAGGAAATGGCACACCAATCTCTCTAAACTGAAATGGCTCATCAAAAAAGGCAATGAAGTCATTCTTTACTTTGATTCTCTTGAAGAGATTAGGCCACTGTTTCGTACTGAGTTTAACTTCAGGAAAATTGTGAAGGTGCACCTGGACAGGTTATTACTTGCAGAGTGTAATTACTGGCGTAAAAGGTGCACAATACGATGGATACAACAAGGTGAAGATAAGACTAAATTCTTCCATGCTATGGCTACTGAAAGATATAGAAGGAATGCCATTTCTGCCTTAAGAGATGAGAATGGGGTGGAACACTCTGATCATGAGTCTATGGCTGGATTACTTTGGCAGTCTTATAAAGATAAGATGGGATGTTCTGAGGGGATTTCTATGCAATTTGATTTAAGTAATCTGTTACAAAAAGTGGAGGGGTTGGATGATCTGACTGTTCCTTTTACTAAGAAGGAGATGGATGAGGTGGTGACCTCAATGCCTGTTGACCGTGCTCCTGGGCCAGATGGTTTTAATGGCCTTTTCGTTAAGAGATGCTGGCCTATCATTCAATCTGAATTCTATCAAATTGCCAAGGATTTTCATACGGGCACTCTGAAACTTGAGAATATTAATGGCTCATATATTACTCTGATTCCTAAAAAGCATGCTCCTATTGAGGTTAATGACTTTAGGCCAATATCTCTAACCAATGTATGTCTCAAGTTATTAACTAAACTAGTTGCCAATAGACTCCAGGATAAGATTCTATCTTGTATTCACAAGAATCAATATGGGTTTCTAAGGAATAGGTCAATTCAAGACTGTCTGGCTTTGTCTTTTGAGTATTTGTTTCTCTGTCATACTTCTAAGAAACCTATCATTACTTTAAAACTGGATTTTGCTAAGGCTTTTGATACCATTGAACATGAGGCTATCTTGGAGATTCTGAAGCACAAAGGTTTTAACTCAGTTTGGATTGGCTGGATGAAAGCAATCCTGTCATCTGGCAACTCTTCTATTCTGCTCAATGGGATCCCTGGCAAACAGTGTAAATGCAAGAGGGGTGTTCGACAGGGAGACCCTTTGTCTCCTATTTTATATACCCTGGGATCTGATTTGTTACAATCTGCAGTAAATGAGCTCTTATGTTCTAATGGTATCAGTTTGCCTATTGTCACCAATGAGAATGATTATCCAATAATACAATATGCAGATGACACTTTGATGATTATGCCTGCTGATATGATTCAACTTAGGGCTCTGAAGGTTTTATTGCATAAATTTGCACTTTCTACTGGCCTTAAAATTAACTATAGCAAATCTATGATGGTTCCAATCAATGTTCCTGATGACCAGGTGAAGGAGCTGGCTGATGAGTTTGGTTGTCTTGTGGGGTCTATGCCTTTTACCTACTTGGGGCTGCCTTTGGGTACTACTAGACCCACTATAGCTGAAATGCAACCGTTGGTTTGCAGACTTGAAAGGAAACTCACTTCTAGCTCTAGTTTTTTATCTCAGGGGGCTAGATTACAGCTCATCAACTCTGCCTTGTCTTCTATGCCATTACACTTCCTAAGTTCCTTGCAACTAGCTAAAGGATTAACTAAGAAGTTAGATCGAATACTCAAGCAATGTCTTTGGAGGAAGAAACATGATGAGCCAAAGCCTGCTTTGGCAGCATGGGACATTGTCTGTTTGCCGAAGGAAAAAGGTGGTCTTGGTGTTATTGATTTTCAGAAGAAGAATGCATCTCTGCTCATTAAGTTTCTGGATAAATATTATAATAGTAATGATATACCTTGGGTCAAATTAGTGAAACATGCCTATTACACAAATAAGGTGCCTCATGCTGAAAATTTATGTGGTTCTTTTTGGTGGAAAGATGTTTTGAAACAAGTGGATAATTTTCGAGGGGTGGCTGCAGTGCACCAGGGTTGTGGGGACTCTTTTCTGTTTTGGTCAGATAATTGGGAACTAAATGGATCTACCAGGCCTTTAAAAGAAAGATACCCAAAACTTTTCTCATTTGTGCTCAATGAAAATTTATCTGCTGCTCAGGTATATTCTTCTGAGGATATCCATGATCTATTCTATTTGCCTCTATCTGTTGAGGCTTTTCAGGAATTGAGAGAGATTCAGAATGTGATGGTGGCTAACCCACTTTTTGCACAGAAGGATGTATGGACTTATAGGTGGGGGACAGTTATGCCCCAAGTAAACTTTACAAGTGCATTTTTGACAATATAATGGCCCCTAAGGTTTATGTTTGGTTATGGAAATCTTGTTGTACCATGAAAACTAAGGTGTTTGCTTGGTTACTTCTGAAGGACAGATTGAACACCAGAGATTTGTTGCAGAGGAGACATTGGAACGTTACTGATGATATACATTGTGAACTGTGCCCTTCCAGAGCATATGAGGACAGATCTCACCTTTTCTTTGAGTGCAATTTCAGTGCTAGGATATGGAATTACTTACAGATTGTTTGGTTACCTCTTGGAGATTTGCAGTTGATTGTTGCAGCAGCTAAAAGATCTTTTGGTCATCAGTGTTTCATGGAAGTCTTGATCACTGCTTGCTGGAATATTTGGTTAATTCGAAATGATAAAAATTTTAATCATCAGAGACCGTCTTTCTCACAATGGAAATCAAGATTTATTCATGATATCAACTTGCTTAAATATAGAATTAAGAAGAAATGGAGAGCTTCTCTGATAGATTGGGTAGATGGTTTGCACTAGGGATCAAGACATGCTTAATGATCCTGCTTGTAATTAGTAGTACTAGTAGTAGTTTCTTTCTTTTAGCCTTAACACTTGTAAGTATTTCTTTTTGACTCTTTGTTTTCTGTTTTATCTATTAATAAATTGCTGTGGGGCTTTTGCCTCACAGTCTTATAGTCAAAAAAAATGACTTGATCTTAATGCTACGCTTATCTATAGGAGTATGTCCATCATACCATTCTCCTAATGATATGATCTTGTTATTAATAACATCTCAATGTTCATGATCGAGAAACCACGATCATCTATTAATGAACAAGCTAGTATTATAAAGAGGCTTTACTAGGGACTCTAATTTAGTTTACAAATCACACAAGTATTAATGTTTCCTGTTTAATACTATTATAGCATGAATGTAAACATTTATCATAAACACAAAGATATAATAATAACCACTTTTATTATTGCCTCTAGGGCATATCTCCAACACTACTAACTCTACTTCTTGTGAAGCATATACCCTAAAGGAGAACGTTGAGCTAAGGGATCAACTTGAGTTGCTAACTAGAAAGTATAGGAAATTGGAAGAAAGTCATGAAAAGCTCTCAGGCTCTCATAATGATCTTCTAATCTCCCATGATGGGCTAATGTTAGCTCGTGAGGCAAGTATTACTAAGGTAACATATTGTGAGCCTCTTATGGAAATTTGCACAACTTCTACTCAAAATGCTATTTTGCCGTGTGCTAGTCCTAGTAATCCATCTAGCCATACTATTGATAAACCTTGTGTTGGATTACTTGCTTTGCCTTGTTGCTCTAACAATGAAGCTTCTACAACCTATAGTACTTGTATTTCTATTAACCATGTAGAGGAAATCAAAGAGCTCAAGGCCCAAGTCACTTCCTTGAGGAATGACTTGGAAAAGAGTCATGAAGGGAAATCCACACTCGATAATATTTTGAGTGTGCAAAAATCCCATAATGACAAAAGTGGACTTGGATTCAACTCCAATAACAAGTCCAAGAGAAACAAGAATAAGGGCCAAAAACAAGTCAAGAATTTGGCCAAGATTATTTGCTTTAAGTGCAAGGTTGAAGGACATCTTGTAAGATCTTGTCCATTGAAGAAAAAGCACTTGAGTGAGAAGCAACAAGGGAAGCAGCCACAAGTACAAGGTCAAGCCCAAGTTGAAGTTAGGCCACTTCCAAAGAAGAATCAAGATAATGCTCCCCAAGCCAAGAAATAAATGAAGAAGAGAAAGGGGAGCACTTGTTGCTACATATGTCGTGTTAAGGGGCACTTTGCCTCTTCATGTTCAAACGGTACCTTATCTAACCCTATCATTGTTGATGATGATTATTATCTTAGGAAGGATAAGGATGGAATTGTGTTTGCCAAGTTTGTTGGAACTCAAAGTGGTGTCAAGAAAAGAGCCATTTGGGTTGCCAAGCCTATTGTGACTAACCTCTTAGGACCCAACTTGATTGGGGACCAACAAGATCAAACTTGATCATAGGTGTTTATGGAGGGCATTGAAGACTTGGCTAACTCATGAAGAATTAAGGGATCTTCATATATTATATTTGATCTAAACAAGTCATATGGATTATCATTTCCCTATCTTATATCCAATGTGCCTCTTCGCGGTAACTTGTACTTAACCCATTTATTTTGTAAGTTACTTGCCCCTTTACATGTTTTGGTTGTGTACCAAGTATGTGTTTGTATTTGGTGTGCCTCATGATTGATTATTTTGTGTATTCAAGTATGTCTAGGTGTTTGGCACATCATTTACCCGTGTGTTTTGTTTTGAGCCTCTAATGCATCTTGATGATATCTTATTTGGCTCTTTTCGAGTGGTTAATGGAACATCCCATTTTGGGGGAGTGACATGCCCCGCGCATCTCTAAAACCTTAAAATGTGTGTACATGAGTACTACCACTTAGTATTGATATTGCAAGCTTATCTAGTCACTATGTGGTGTGTCATACTCATGAGAAATTCAAATTCTAAATGTCCATTAATTCTCTCTAGTTGAAGTTGCTTTTCCTATTATTAAGAAAAATTGAATATCACATTATGGGGGAGTAATATGCTTCTTTTGCATATCACAATCCTAGGAAATGTGAACATATGAGGTAGTGCCACTTAGAGTTGATATTGTTGATTATCTTGTTTCTAGGTGGCATGTTGGCTCAAACAAGGTCCTATTTTTGTTAGAAGCTTTTATTGCTTGTATTTTTGGTCTTTGTTTGAGCAAGAAATTCTTAATGCGGTCTTCCTCAAATACATATCTCTATATCTTTTTGGGAGACCATTTGCTTCAAGTTATTCTAATCATTGCTTTGCATGATTGTGTGACTAGATTGAAGCTATCAAGAATCTCTATCTTTGCATAGTGCTTAATATTTTTATTCCTATCCTATGCTTTTTATTGTGAAGATTTATCTTTAATATCCGTGCAATATACCATCAAAAATCAATTCCAATACACTCATGTCTTCAACAATTGATATACTTATGTGTGGTATCATTTGTGGATCATATTCACCTTGGATTTCATCTCTTATTGCCTTATTTTCTTTCCAAAAATTTGTTGTGGCTCCCATTGTCTTCCTTGTATTTTTAACATCTCTTTGATGATGTTTTTGATTATTATAAAATGTGTTTTAGTGGAAGATAAACCTTTTCTTCTCGGAACCTTGTGCCATTGTGAAAAGTGTTAAGGGTTTGGTTTATTTGTTGAAACCTTGCTCTTTTGGGAGTTTGTTATCTCATTCTTTATTTTCTATTTTATTTGCTTGAATGAGATAAATCGTTGAGTATTTTTGTTTTTATTTCATCTTTTTGCTCAATAGTTTTTGCTTAGTTCATTGGTTGAACTTCGTTGAACAAATCTTGTGTTGATTTGATTCTTTGATATAGTTTGGGCAACAAATGTGTTTTGTCACACCTTGTATGCCTTCTTGAATATTTTGGTGTTTTTCCAAATTATATCTTCTTTGGATATTGAAAGTTGTGTTTGCTTTCTTTGATCTAATATATAGGGTATACTCCATCAAATCCTTAAACGGCTAAGATGTGCATGAAATTCAAATTTCATCTCTAAATATGTACATATTTTTAATGGAGTGTGTCCTATGTGTTGTGGTTAGTCTAACCACTTTGGACCCAATAAGTTTGGGGACCAATATGTACTTGAATGTTGTTTTAGGTACATTGGAGATGCAGTGGATGCTTGTCTCGTCTATAAGGAAAGTGTTGTCACCACATGATAATTGGAGCCAAGCTAGGATGATCGAAAAATTCTTATCTACTACATCATACCATTGCTATCTCGGTAACAAGTATCTTATTCATGCATACTATTCATTCATCCAATCTCTTGTAGGTTGCATCTTGGCATGAATTTATCCGTTTGTAAATGTTGCGGTTCTGGCAAGGATCTTTGAAAGACTTCTTTATCCTTATTGCTTATGTGAGTAATTTGAGATGATGCATATAATGGGGAGTATATAAAATCATGTTCATGATTCACCAATTAAAAATATGCCTTCTAGCAATTTATTGCATATCAATTCCTCAAGGTACTCTCATGTGCAATATTGTTGAAATTGCTTTGAATCCTTCCTTTTGCTACTTGTTGCCTTTCTCAAAGTATCCCAACTAGCATTTGTTCCCTTAGTGTTAGTTGTGATGTTTTTGAGGTTTTTATTTTTTCTTTGGTGAAGCTCATTGATATAACATAATATAAAATAGAGCCATTGCTATATATGCACTTAAGCAAAAAATATCATGTTTGGTATATCTTATGACTTCCTCTTGGATATCATGTTTTCTTATTTTATTAACCTCTTATGTATGGTTGTTTATTTGTGGATTATTCTCATGTTTTGTCCACTTATAAACTTATATACACGAGAGTGTTAATCTCTCGCCTTGATATCACCGCTCTTTGCCGACCATATCTCTTATCCTCTTGGTTTTTAATGGTATTGGTAAGGTCTTGATTTATGAGTGCTTGGTTTACTTTTATTGCATCTTCACACACTCATATCTCATATTTGGTTTATTTTGGACTTAAGATTGTCTTGACAAGTGTATTTATTTATATCTACTCCTTGTATCTTGGTTGTCTTCTAAATAATATAGAGGGAGTGAGGATTCCATGTTTGTGCATATTGTATTCAAATACAATAATTAAAATTTATGCACGAACCTTGGGGAGCTTCCTTATTTCATTTAGAGCACTATTTGTCCATTTTATTTTTGGATCATTGGATTGCTTGCTTCATCCATTGAAGTTTCTTCACCGTTTTATCCTTTTAGCAATCTTTGATCCTCAATATAGCTTGATTTCCTCCAAATATTCATCATTGGATACGTGCATTTGATTTCACTCAAATTATGAGAAATGCACACCTTGGGGATGAACTCATACTATATTGGCCTTCTAACTTTGTCATCCATTTTGGCACTTGTTTTCAATGGGGGAGAAGTTTAGAGGGTTTAGGGAAATGGTTTTATACTTAAGATTGGTTTGTTCTTAAGTGTCTGCCTTTCATGCATTTCATCTTTATTATGTTTTGCATGGTTGTATATATAGTATAAACTCTCCCAAAGTTTATTCTTGACAATGTATGCAATGAAATTCAAGTTCATCACACATGCATATATTGTGGGGGAGTTTGCTCTATATATGTTGGTTCTACTCACATCTCTTACATTACTTGTAGTTTGTGTAAGTAGAATTAGTTTTGATATGTGCTAGTATCTTTGTGTTACTTGACCATATCAAATGCAACCTCTTGTACATAACTTATTCTCGGATAATTTGCGTACTTGTTTCTCATATTCATTATATAAACCCTCTTATTGTGATTGTCATCAATTACCAAAAAGGGGAGATTGAAAGAGTAATTTCCCCTATTTGTGGTTTTGGTGATTAATGACAATCCCTATGGACTAATGTTTTCATTGAGTTTTATATGAAGGAATATTCCATAGGTCATGCTTGTAGTCTATGTGTTGGATTCAAGTATGGATGCCATGAAGATAAAGATATACCTTGAGTATTGGCATCAAGATCATCGAGCTGAAGAGAAGAATATGATCTGATCAAGATCTTGAGAGTGTGATTTCAATAGAAGAATTCAAGATATGGCTCTAAGACGGTGTCATGATAGCCTCATTAGTTGAGCTATGATTGACTAAGATTTAGAGCATGTAATCAAATTAAGAGTTCTTTATGTACCTCAATATATTGAGATGGAGCATGAGAATATACATGGTTGACCTATACAAAGAGTGAAGAGTGATTTCAAGTTGGTCAACACATGAAGCATAAAGAATGTACCACATGGATCTTGTGGTATGGTTGAGAAGGGAAAGTTCAAGATAAGCATCTCGAGAAGATCATTTGCTTGAAACTCGCTGTCCATATTTGTGATAATGGACATGTGAAGACATATATTAATGAAGCTATCCAATAGTGGTGTATAGGGGAGCAAATTAGAAGTCTTCACGAAGCAACAACGATCAAGTGATGCATTCCGACTTGGATGGATATTGAAGTGTTGTCTTCAAGATCAAGCGGGATGCGCAAGGCAAAGGTATGGCCTTGATAGGTTTTCCTTTTACCGGTCTCAAGGTGGTTGTTGGGAGACCGGGTTATAGGATACATATCCACACTATTAAGAGGGGCTTTCGGTTGGGTAACTTGATCACATTGTCATAGGAAGCTCAATCCTTTGCATACTTTGCATCTTCCTATTTTTTTGCTTCTTGGTGTTTCTCCATGTGAGGTTCTTGATATTGTTGGTAGCTCTTCAACAAGCCCAAGTTCATCGAAAACGGAATGCGTATGCATCTTCTATGGCGTTTTCGAGTTTGAAGGTTTTATCAGTTCTTCTTATAGGGAGGCTTCTTACCTTTATTTACTTGGTTCTATACTCCTCTTTTGTACTACGATGTTTCTTTGCACCATCTTGTAGGGCTTGTTTTCCTCGTCAAAACAAGCCCAAGATCATCGAAATAGGAGTCCGGACGCAAAAGTTATCGCCGTTTTCGTGTGCTCTTGTAACATCCCTAAAATCATGTTTCAAAATCCATGAATATCATCCATGCATCCATGATCATTTAGGGTTCCATTTTCAAAACCATTTCAAAACAGGAGCATATGTTGCTCATTGTTTTATGTAAGTATGCTTAAGCCTTAGTGCTACTTTATAATGAGAAGAGTACTTGTTTTTTTCAGTAGTGTTTTGAATTCAAACTTAAGTACTATCCAAAGCTTCAGCAAAGTTTCAAAACAAAGTATGAAATAAAACCAAATTTATGCCTATTTTTATATCACATAAAGGCTTGGTTTTATTTTATTTTTCAAATGACCCAAGTATGTTTGAGTAAACAGAAGTGTTTGACACTTATTTGAGTACAAAGTTCACTGTACAAAACTCCAGAGAAGGTTTGAAATCAAACTGATTTGAAATAGAGTTTGAAAACCATTTCTCGAAAATCAAACAGAAAAAGAAAAGGAGTAAAGAGGAAAAAAATAAGCAAACAGCCAATTTGGCCCAACCCAGCCCAACTCGACCCACCTAGCCCAGCTACTCCCTCCCGCGAATCGTTTTTCTTTACTCGCAATCAAACCCATAGAGTCACTGACCGCCGGACCCATCCCCTCTTCCTTTCTCTCGCTGACAACCACGGCCCACATGGCAGTCGTCGTCTCCACCCCCCAGCGACCAGTTCATCCCCAAATTACGCCGGGCGTTTCCTATTTAAATTCGCGGCTTCAATTCACGATCAATGCTCGAGTAAATCTCGCCCGCGCCCTTGCTACTTAAACCCCCTCTGCCCCCTCTCCATTTTCCCCCAAACCCCAAGCACAGAGCGCCCCCAGGCTGCGAGAATTCCTCGCTGCGACCTCGCTGCTCCGACGAACCGCAGCCTCAATTCCGGCCAACCCCGACCACCCCTCTGCTCCTGGTTCACACGAGCAGGCTCCACTTCACCTTGCGCACCTCCCAGTACCACTAGCTCGCCCGCGCGTGACCCAGAGCGTCGGCAACACCATCGACTGAGCGCCACCGTCTTTGGCTTCAACTCCGACGACCTCCAGTGGTAATTTACGACCGCCCCTTTTCCTCTCGTTGACACCTGCGTGACTAGCATCGTCTTGCGCATCTGACCTACCCCTTCTTTTGCCTTGGCATGATCTGCATCCTCGCCAACGTCGACGAACAGAAGCATCCACCGCCAGAGACTTCTCCGACGAGCAATCCTCGACGACCCCGAGCGCCCCTTCGCCAACCGAGCACACGTTGAGCTTCAACACATTGCTGCGAGTCTGGTAAGCCTCTCCGACGAGCCCAATCCCCTCTGTAGCCACCACGCCGCCGCTCACCGTCGCCGCGCGCCGCCAGACTTTGGTAGGTTGATCGAGCACCGTTGGATCTGGATCTGACGTGTAGGGTAGATCACTTAACGAAGGGGTATGGATCAGATCTGACCGCGCGTTTTAGTTAGATCTAATGGGTCGGAAGCACGATCCAGCGCGAAGCGGTACCAGCCAATTAGAAAGCGCCGCGTGGCTGTGAGTTAGATTTAAAATCAGAAATTTGATCTATTAAATGTTTAAACTTGTTTAATTCATAACTTTTGATTCCCACGTCCAAATTTGACAAATTTTAAATCAATGGAATCAGGAGAGAAAGCCCTTTCCATTTATGCAATGTGTTTAATGTTTTGCTTCTGTTAAAATGGGTGTTTTTGCAGAAACATTTGTAGGAATAATTTGGGTATAATAATTATTTGAAAAATGTTTTAATGTTCAAATAAAGTTTATTTAGCTTGTTTTGTACTTGTTTATGATTCAGTACCATGCACTTGTCTTGTTTGGTGTAGAAAATCATCACATGGCATTATGCATGCATCCATATATTTTTGCTTGTATTTATTTTGTATGTGATTTTGGTGCCATCATTTTATGTGTAGATTTTGGTGCAAGTAGTGATTGTGATTGTGAGGATTGTAGCTACTCTCCAAACTACCAAGGCAAGTGGTGCTTCATGATTTTATTCCTATGTTTTTCAACTATGCATTAGAAATATTTTGCTAGTCTTGCATGGATATTTTGATCTATATGCTATGCTTGGGAAATCCTAGTAGTTGTAGAATTGCTAGAAATTTCTAAGTTAAGATGCTTATCTATGCCATGCTTAGCCTAGCTAGTAGCAACCATGGGTGGTTAAATATTCATGCTATGATAAAATATTTCAAAGTCCTTGGACTTGTGTTTTGCTTAATAAAACAACTAAGTGAATGAAACACCTGGGTGGAATGGAAGGAATGGTTTATGTTGAGTGGTTACACAAGGCCCATTTATATGGTTTACCTTGTGTATCTCACTTGTGGAAAGCCACCCAGGAACAAAGGGATCTGAGAGGCCAAATGTTAAGAAGCTTCTAGTGTAGCCACTTGGCAATATGGGCTCTGCCTGGATCACATAGGATGCAATAACTTAGCCATTTGGACAGTTGGTGGTAGTGGGATGATAGGTTGGAACGCGTCCATTTGGTCTAAGGGAAGGCTTCTGAAAGGTCCTGTCTTGGTGAAAATCAAGTCTTGTGGGGAAAGTGCACAACCTCTGCAGATGGAAGAATCTAAGTACTTAGCCATGTCCCTGGTATTGGACAATTTGAGCATCAAGACATGGAAGCTATCAAGAATCTCCTCATCCCAATTTCTAAGTAAAAACTTGTGGTTGAACAAGGGTGAAGGTTCACCAATGTCTATTGGTGGTTTCTTGGGAAAGATTTTGACAAAGAAAAACTTAGTGTTTTCAACTAATAGGCAAAACCTATTTTGAGCAAAGCAAGCCTAAGCTACACTTAGCCAAAATGCATATAGTATTTAGTCCACCAATATTCTACTAAGGTATCACTTGCCAATACTATTCCAATGTATTGACCCACTGTGGCTGTAACTTGTGATGTTGCAGGTTATTCTGATGATGATTAGGAGTCATGAGTCTACACTCAACATGCTTGCCTATGGCACATGAAGATGAAGACTTATTTATCATATTACTTATTTAAACTCTTGTATTAGGCCTTTGGCCATGGAGTTGTAAAAGACTATGTTTGTCTCTGGGATGACTTGTAATAATGACCTTTGTTTCTGTGTACTTCATCTTAAACTGTGGATGCTAGCATTGATCCAGGGACTAGCATTGCAATCACAGGGATCCTTTCCTTTACAAAGGAGGGATCTTACAGATGGTATCAGAGCACTGTGTTGCCTGTAGGATTATGACCCTAGGATTGGAAACCACTAAGGAAATTTTTTCAACAACTTCCACACTTGTCTTTTCTTCTCGTAAACTCTTCTAATCTTCTTTCTCATCTCTATTTGTAGATGAACTCTATCAACGAAGCCGTGAGGAAGGGACCACTCATGACTATGACTTTGGAGTGTGAGACAAAATTCCCCAAGGCTCTCAAGGACCTCATGGTTGCCATGGGAATACATGGTGCAGGTGTGTACAAAAGTTTTCCTGTGATGGATGAATGAGTTGAGTACTGGTGGGTGCAACTTCACTTGTATAAAAACAAGGAAGACAACCACAAGGACTCAGGATTCTGCATGGTCACCAACATAGTGATGCACACTACATTCTTTGATTCAGCAAGGGATGCAGCTTGGAGGGCCATCAAAGAACTTGGTGATAGAATCAAGTGCAGAATGCTGAACACCCAGAATGACCTTAGGTAAGAAAAGAAGCATACCCAAGAGCTAGAGTCTACCAACCAAAGTTTAAGGAAAGACATCATAGACTTAGCAATGGAGTCATGTGATCAAGATAAACAGATTGCCTCTAGGGATGCCCTGTTAGCCAACTTGGCAAGTGAGATGGGATTGTAAACGTACTCCATTAGTTGGACCACCACACTTATCATTTTATTTTCCAAAAATGTTGTCTAAAATAAGTTGAACCTTGGATGCTTGTAATGGATTTTATGTATGCTATGACTTGTGTGTTTGTCAATGTTGTGCCTGTGATGCTTTGTATTTAAATTATTCATTGTGTTGACTCTAACTTTTTCTATCTTATAAATAGATGCCTAATGTTACTATCAGCACGGATGAAGAGTTCAAGGGAACTCGTTTTGGCCCTCGTATTATTGAGCTCACTAGTTTGCTCAATCTCCCTCTTCCTACCATCATGGTGCTTCCCCTCACCAAGTTTGAGAGGAAAGACCTTTGGGGCTTCAAGGTTAATCAGCCCGGACGCCAGACTGAGCCTACCACGGACGCAATCATCTTCAAGCTCATGCATGATGACAAGGAAAGAGGCCTGGAGGTAGTCATGCAGGATTTGATTGGACGTCTGTTAGGGAGACACTCTCGACAGGTTAGAGGTACTCACTTCCACGCCTTCGGTAGACGTGATGAGGATGGTGAGGCCATTGACTTCAAGGATACTTCGAGGGAGACAGCAGAGCCAATTGGTCTATACCTCCAGGACTTAGAGGTTCTTCTTAGGCACATAGACACTGATAGGACCAACGTCATGCTCAGCAATGACGAACTCTAGGTGCAGCTTCGTGAGAAGGACAAGCTCTTCGCGGAGCAAGATGAGATAGTCAAGGAGATGGAGGCCAAGTTTGAGAGTCAGGACAGAAAGTTCAAGAGTCAAGAGAAGCGAGTCCAAGATAGGAACAAGAGGATTCGAGACATGACTGCAGAACTGGAGGCCAAGGACTTCGAGCTCGAGCATCAGCAGACTGTGATTGAGAGACTTTGTTCACAGAAGAGGGCTCTCAAAGCCAAGGTAGAGACCTTGACCACCAATGTCGAGGAGTACAAGACCGCTATGGAGAATGCAGGTCTTACACTTGTCGACGAGGAGGTTGATGCAGAGGAGTAGTGATGACTACTCATTTACCTTTATTTATCATGTCTTTGATTATTGAGTCGCAATGACCATCCAACATGTGGATGGCTTGCTATTGGTGTGTTTACTTTTCCTAAAATTTGTTGTCTGTGTTGTTGAACCTTTACTACTATGATGCATGATTGTGATTTGTTATGCGATGTATTGTGCATGTTAGCATCTATGGGTATCTCATTCTTATCCTTATTGAAAACCACAGATGCCTCCCCGACGTGCCAATCCCAACCCCAACAACAACAACATCACCCCTGAGATGCAGCAAATGATGACAGCTCAGACTCAGCTGATGCAAATGATTACTACGTTCATCCAGAATCAGCACAACAACAACAATAACAACAATAACAACAACAACAATCAGAACAACCCACCGGGTTTTGACATGCTTACCAGGTTCTTAAGATTGAGGCCAGCAAAATTCTCAGGAACTACTGATCCTATGGTGGCCAATGATTGGCTACGCTTTGCGAATAAGGACTTGGTAACCGTTGGCTGTACTGATGAAGAGAAAGTCAGATTTGCATCTCACTTGTTGGAAGGACCAGCAGCCACTTGGTGGGATAACTTCCAGATCACCACTCCCATTGAGGATGTGACATGGGCTATCTTTGAAGATGGTTTCCGTACTGCTCACATCTCATTGGGAGTGATGAGTTTGAAGAATAAAGAGTTCCATAACTTGAAGCAGCGCCACCGCAGCGTGGCTGAATATATTGAGGAGTTCAACAATCTGGAGCGATATGCACCGGATGAAATTGACACTGATGCTAAGAGGAAGGAAAAGTTCCTTGAAGGGTTGAATGATGAATTGAACCTGCAGTTATCTGTGGCCTATGTTCCCACATACCAGTCTCTTTGTGACAAGGCTGCTATTTTGGAGAGCAAGATGAAACAAGTTGAAAGCAGGAAGAGAAAGCACTCTGACAAGCACATCTCGGGATCGTCTCACAAGCGTTCCCATTATGATGAAAGTGGGAGTTCTGGATCCCACAAGCATGGGAAGTTCAACAAGCACCACAACCACAACCGTTATCATGACAACAAGCACCATCGTAGTCATGACAACGATAAGTACAAGAATCACAAGAGTGGATATAAGAGCCACCACAGTGGAAGTGGAAGTGGCAGTGGAAGCCAGCCTGTCAGAAGGATCTTAGTCAGGTTGAATGTTTCAAGTGCAAGAAGATGGGGCATTATACAAATGAATGCCCAGAAAAGAAAGTTGAAGGACCCAACAAGCCCAACCCTTTTCAAAAGGGACAAGTGAACCACATCAATGTGGAGGAAATTTATGAGGAACCTGATGCTGTTGCTGGTAAGTTCAAACTCAATTCTGTTCCAGTATTTGTTCTCTTTGATACTGGTGCACCTCATACATTCATATCAAGAGCATTTGTTGAAAGAAATGAACTATCGGTAGAAACTATTGGGTGTCCTATAAAAGTAAGTTCTCCTGGCGGAGAAATGATAGTGAATTCAGGATGTCATGATCTAGTCATAGAGTTTGGGAATGTAAGATCCCTCCTTTGTAAAGGAAAAGGATCCCTATGATTGCAATGCTAGTCCCTGGATCAATAGCTAGCATCCATAGTTAAGATGTAATATCAAGAAACAAAGGTCATAATACAACTTTATAACCAGGAATAAAATAATTTATTACATCTTACATAGCTCATTTGGCTATTACATTACATTGCAGCAGAATATCTATAAGCATGGGGTCCTTCATCTTCAAAGTGCCACAGGCAGACATGTTGGTTGTAGACTTGTAATC
Source organism: Avena sativa (assembly GCA_916181665.1). NCBI lineage: Eukaryota > Viridiplantae > Streptophyta > Magnoliopsida > Poales > Poaceae > Avena > Avena sativa. Next base: position 246,793,389 of record OV702283.1, on the reverse strand, counting down.
CTAATCATCTAAACTTCACTAATGTCAATCAAACCTGCAACATAACAAGTTACAGCCACAAGGGTCAATACATTTGAATTGTATTGGCAAGTGATACTATGGTAGTATAGTGGTAACTAGCATCTATATGCATTTGGCTAAGTGGAGTTGAGGCTTGCATTGCTCAAAATATATTTTTCCTTATCATTTGAAAACACTAAGTTTTGCTTGACAAAATAATCCTTCCCAAGGCATCTCCCAATCAAAGATTGAAGATCCTTTAATCCCTTGTTCAACCACAAGTTTTTAACTTAGAAATTTGGATGATGAGATTCTTGATAGTTTCCATGTCTTGATGCTCAAATTGTCCTTTACCAGGGACATGGCTAAGTACTTAGATTTTTACACTCTGCAGAGGTGGTGCACTTTCCCCACAAGACTTGGTTTCACCAAGACAAGATCTTTCAGAAGCCTTTCCTTAGACCAAATGGATGCGTTACAACCTATCATCCCACTACCACCAACTGTCCAAATGGATAAGTTCTAGCAACCTATGTGATCCAGGCAGAGCCCATAATGCCAAGTGGTTGCACTTGAAGCTTCTCAACATTTGACATCTCAAATCTCTTTGTTCCTGGGTGGCTATCCACAAGTGTGATACACAAGGTAAACCATAGCCATGGGCCTTGTGTAACCACTCAACCAAAAACCACCAAGCAATTACCATTCCACCCAGGTGATTCATTAACTTAGTTGTTTTATTAAACAAAAACACAAGTCCTCAGACTTAGAAATCTTTCCATAGTGTGAATATATATATTCCACCCTTGTTTTCTACTAGCTAAGCTAAGCATGATAGTAGTAGGGATCTTAACTTAGGATATTTCAACTTAAAGTTTCATCTACTAGGATTTCCCATAGCATGGTTTATACTTAGCAAAAATTCCATGCAAGCTTTACTTAGAAAAATCACTAATACATAGTGAAAGTAATGGGACAAAAGTATGAAGCATCACTTGCCTTTTTGGTAGAGGGTATAAGTTCACTACTTGTCCTTGCAACAATCACACTCTTCAAATCACTACAATTCAATCAAGCAAGGCACAATCTCAATCTACCAATCAAGCAAAACATCACATAAAATGATGAAGTCAAGGTAATGCATGCAAGCATGCCAAGCTTTGTTTTATTTGAAAAAGTGGTTCCTAATGGGTAATAAACATTTGAAAACACCTAATGGTCTTTTTGTAAAGTGGCAAAGTCGTTTGCAAAAGGTTTCACTTCATAAACCATTTTCAAAACAAGGTATCATTTTATGTGGTGTAGAAATGTTTTTACTAAGGCATTAATCTATAGGGTTCACAAAATACATTTTCAAATCATAAAACTTGGTGTTTGGGGTCAGAGAGTTTAAAACAAAACATTACCAAAGGTTTTCTTCAAAAACCATTTTTAATAAATAAACCATATTTTTATTTGACTAGAATTGGTTTTAAATCAAATAATCATTCTTTTGCATCACCAAATATTTTTTTGAAACCACAAAGTGATTTCTAGGGTCAGTAGGTTAAAAAAAAACCATTTGCGAAAGATTTTATCCCCAAAATCATTTTTGAACAATTTTTATAACCTAAACAAGCATACAAATGTTTTTGCAAAAACAAACATTTTACCAGAAGCTTTTTACTAAACAAATGGTATGGTTGGCTAGGTCTTGTTCCACTGATTCCATTGATATAAAGTTTGCAAAATTTGGACGTGTGGAACTAAAGTTATGCAATTTACAAAATTGGAATCTAATAGATCAAATTCTTTTTAAATCAGACAGACTGGGACACGCGTCCTATTCTGATTCGTCCATACCGTTTCGTCCGTATCAGCTACTCTGGTGCGTTGGATCTAAAGTAAATCGTGTGGCTCAGAAGCAAACATACCCCTTCGCCTAAGTATCTTTCCTATCCACTAGATCGAGATCGGACGGCTATCCTCTGCTTGTCACTAACTGGCGGCGCAAGGTCAACGGCGAGCGGCGGCGCGGTCAGATGGTGGCGGTGCTGGTGAAGCAGGAAGCGAGAGAGGATGGGATGATGCTCACCGAGATCGTCGTGCTTTGCTGGTGCTCAACGTGGCAGTATCTCGTCGAGGGGCGCACGGGGATGAGGACAATGGCTTGCCGGAGTTGCTCCTGGCGACGGGTACGCTCGGGCGTCGTTGGAGGCGAGGCTACGGTTCACGAGGAGACAAACGGGAAGCATGGTTAGATGCGTAAGGTCAAGGCGAAGATGCGTGCGTGAAGGAGAAGTAGAGGCGCGGTCGGAAACTACCTGTGGAGCTCGTCGGAGTTGGAGCGGACGGCAGCGTCGTTCAGTCGAAGACGAAGTCGACGCTGCAGAGCACGAGCAGACAAGTGGGAGGTACTGGAAGAAGCGCACGGTGATGGTGAACGAGCTCGTAGCATCCAAGGGGCAAGGGGAGGCAGGTACTGGCTGGAATTGGCCGGACAGCTCGTCGGAGCAAAGGGCGTTCCAGGTCAAAACTTGCTCGGCCTGGGGGCAGAAGGAAGGCGGTGTCTGGGGGAAACGGAAGAGGGGAGGCAGGCGCTTTTACCTTGCGTGATGGCTGGGCGAATTAACGCGGCAGTTAACGGGGATTGAAGGAGCTATCAACGGGCAGAAACGGCAGCGAGGGGGAAGTGGCCACCGCGGGTGAAGACGACAAACATGAGGGGTGGGGTCGGTTGGTCAGTGAGAGAGAGGAGAGGGGAGTTGGGTCCACCGGTCGGCGTCTCTGCGGGTCTGTAAGCAGGTGCGAAACGTTTTTCTTCGGGAGAGAGAGGAGCTGGGCTGCTGGGCTTAGTGGGCCAGGTTAGGTTGGGCCGTCCTTGTTCTATTTTTTTTCTGTTCTGAATCTTTTTCTTTTTCTCTTTTGATTTTCTGTTTTGAAATTCAATCAAACAATTCAAACAACAAATCAAATCAAAACTTTCACCAAACTTTGTATTGTGTTAGTTCTGTTTAACAACACAAAACAAGTCCAAAATAAAATAATATTTTTATTCTTTTTAGGATCTATTTAATAATTAAATAAAATAGACTTTATTTATTAATTCAAAATAGGTTTTGATTTATTTATTTAAAATCTCCATTTGAAATCTAAATATTATCAAAACCAAATCAGTAGGTTTTATTTGAAAATATAAAATACTTGGAAAACTTGTTTAAAATAATTTAACAAGTTTTTGATGTTTAATTAAAATGGTAGAACCTTTATTTTTAATAAATTTGGATATTAATAAATCCTCATTATTTTGTTTAAATAAACCTTTACTCTTTTAATCAAAGCAAAACATTTTATTTCAAAAGATTGGCCAAGGTTTAATGTGGCTCTATAAAATAATCCTTATTTATAAATCTACCTTTTCTTTTGAAAACCAAATCTTTTATTAAAAGATCCAAAATAGTAATTCCAAATATTTTTAACTTTATTGTTTATTTAAATTTTTAAATCCCTTTAGGATTTTATTTGATCCAAATAGGTTTTGAAAGTTTCCAATTGGATTCAAAAAGTTTCTTCTCACCCTGAAAATCAACAAAGTTTTATTTTATTCATTTATTTTTCACATTACAAGATTTGGAAAATCTTGGGATGTGACAGGGAAGTATAAGTTTCCCGTTAACCTGATAATCCTAAACTCCCAAGGATTGGATGTTATATTGGGAATGGACTGGATGACTAAGTACAAGGGAGTGATAGATTGTGCCAACCATACTGTCTCACTCACAACTCCAGAAAACAAGAGGATTACATTCAAGACCAACTTTGAATCGAAAAGGAGTAAGCTTAATTCTCTTAAGGGGGTTAACATAGACAGTGTGCCAATTGTGAGTGAATATCTGGATGTGTTTCCAGAAGAATTGCCGGGAATGCCACCCGATAGAGATGTGGAGTTTCTTATTGATTTGCTACTAGGATCTGGACCAATAGTAAAGAGACTGTACAAGATGTCAGTTGATGAGTTGAAAGAACTCAAGAAGCAGCTTGGAGAACAGTTTCAGAAAGGTTTTATCCAACCAAGTTCTTCATCTTGGGGAGCACCAGTTTTGTTTGTGGAAAATAAATATAGAAGTCAAAGGCTATGCATAGATTACCGTTCACTCAATGAGGTGACTATCAAGAACAAATACCCTTTGCCAAGAATCAATGACTTGTTTGATCAGTTACAAGAAGCTTGTGTGTTCTCAAAGATTGATCTCCGATCAGGTTATTTCCAGCTCAAGATAAGGGAACAAGACATACCTAAGACAGCTTTCACCACAAGGTATGGATTGTATGAGTATACCGTGATGCCATTTGGTTTGACCAATGCACCAGCTTATTTCATGAATATGATGAACAAGGTGTTCATAGAATTTCTTGATAAGTTTGTTGTCGTTTTCATCGATGACATTTTGATCTACTCCAAGAGCAAAGAAGAGCATGAAGGACATCTACGTTTGATACTTGAGAAGCTTCGAGAGCATAAGCTGTATGCCAAGTTCAGCAAGTGTGAATTTTGGTTAAATGAAGTTGGATTTCTTGGACACGTTGTGTCAGGAGATGGTGTAGCAGTTGATCCTGCTAAAGTTTCAGCTATAACTGAATGGGAATCTCCTAAGTCGGTAAAAGAGGTTCGTAGTTTCCTTGGCTTGGCAGGATACTACAGAAGGTTCATTGAGAATTTCTCCAAGATAGCTAAGCCAATGACAGAATTGCTAAAGAAAGACAAGAAATTTGCTTGGTCTAAAGGTTGTGAACTCAGTTTCCAAGAATTGAAGAAGAGACTAGTGACAGCACCAGTCTTATGTTTGCCAGATTTGGAGAAAGATTTCCAAGTATATTGTGATGCATCTCATCATGGATTAGGTGCAGTACTTATGCAAGAAGGGAAAGTTGTGGCTTATGCCTCGAGACAACTCAAAACTCATGAGGTAAGTTACCCTACTCATGATTTAGAGTTAGCCTCTGTTGTCCATGCACTCAAAACATGGAGACATTATCTTTTGGGAAAGCGTTGTGAAGTGTTCACAGATCACAAGAGTTTGAAGTATATTTTCACCCAGAAAGAAATTGACAAAGAAGATGGCTAGAACTCATCAAGGACTATGACTTGAGTTTGCAATACCACCCCGGTAAAGCAAATGTTGTAGCGAATGCTCTAAGCCGTAAGGTTTTTGTGAATGGCCTTACTAAGGGAGAATTGCCATATGATTTGTGTGCCCAATTTAGAGATCTCAGATTGGAGATTGTGCCTGAGGGACATCTCATGTCTTTGGATGTTCAACCCACTTTGTTGGACAAGATCAAAGAAGCCCAAAAGATAGATATGGAAATTGAAGAGATTAAGGAAAAGATTAGCAAGGGAAAATCCAAAGGATTCCATGAAGACGAACAGGGTACTTTATGGCATGGAAAACGTATCTGTGTTCCACAAGATCCGGAGCTTCGGAAACTGATTTTACAAGAAGCACATAACTCACCATATTCTATTCATCCCGGTAACACCAAAATGTACATGGATATGAAGGAAATATTTTGGTGGAATAATCTCAAGAAGGACATCGCTGAACATATTGCTTTGTGTGATGTATGTAGTAGAGTGAAAGCGGAACATCAGAAACCAGCAGGATTGTTAAAACCACTACCTATTACTGATTGGAAATGGGACAAGATTGGTATGGATTTCATCACCGGATTGCCAAGGACTCGGTCAGGATATGATTCTATTTGGGTAATAGTGGATCGCCTAACTAAAGTGGCTCATTTCATACCCGTGAAGACAACTTACACAAGTGCTAAGTTAGCCAAGATCTATATGAGTAGAATTGTATGTCTACATGGAGTACCCAAGAGTATTGTGTCTGATAGGGGAACTCAATTCACTTCTCATTTTTGGAGGCAGCTACATGAGTCATTGGGAACGAGGTTGGAATTCAGCACTGCTTTTCATCCTCAGACTGATGGACAGACAGAAAGGACTAATCATATTCTTGAAGATATGTTGAGAGCATGTGCTCTAGACTATGGAGCCAGTTGGGATGAAAGTATGCCCTACGCAGAATTCTCTTACAATAACAGCTATCAAGCCAGTATTGAGATGGCACCATTTGAGTTTCTCTATGGGAGAAAGTGTACCACCCCATTGCTATGGAATGGTGTGGGAGAAAGAAGTTTGTTCGGACCAGAACTAATCAAAGAGGTTGAAGAGAAAGTCAAGCTAGTCAAGGACAGATTGAAGATAGCATAGTCTCGACAAAAGAGCTACGCAGATCCTAAGCGTAAACAAGTCACCTATGAAGCGGGTGATAGAGCTTATCTTAGAGTGTCACCACTTCATGGAGTGAAGAGGTTTGGTGTCAAAGGTAAGTTGGACCCAAGGTATGTTGGACCATTCAAGATTCTGAGTCGTAAAGGAGAAGTAGCTTATGAGATTGAATTGCCAGTCTTTGTCAGCTGTTCATAATGTGTTTCATGTGAGTCAGCTTAAGAAATGTCATCCAGAAATGGAAGAGACTTCTTTGAAGGATACTATACCTTTGGAAGAGGTTCAATTGGAGAGTGACCTCACTTATGAAGAGAAACCTATCAAGATTCTTGAGACTGCAGAAAGAGTTACTCGGACTAAGACTATCAAATTCTGCAAAGTTCAATGGAACCATCATTCCGAAGAAGAAGCAACATGTGAAAGACAAGATGATCTTCGGAAAGACCACCCTCACCTATTTGCTAGCCAACCCGAATCTCGAGGGCGAGATTCACCTTAAGGGGGTTAGATTTGTAACATCCCTAAAATCATGTTTCAAAATCAATGCATATCATCCATGCATCCATGATCATTTAGGGTTCCATTTTCAAAACCATTTCAAAACAGGAGCATATGTTTCTCATTGTTTTATGTAAGTATGCTTAAGCCTTAGTGCTACTTTATAATTTGAAGAGTACTTGTTTTGTTCAGTAGTGTTTTGAATTCAAACTTAAGTACTATCCAAAGCTTGAGAAAAGTTTCAAAACAAAGTATGAAATAAAACCAAATTTATGCCTATTTTTATATCTCATAAAGGCTTGATTTTATTTTATTTTTCAAATGACCCAAGTATGTTTGAGTAAACAGAAGTGTTTGACACTTATTTGAGTACAAAGTTCACTGTACAAAACTCCAGAGAAGGTTTGAAATCAAACTGATTTGAAATAGAGTTTGAAAACCATTTCTCGAAAATCAAACAGAAAAAGAAAAGGAGTAAAGAGGAAAAAAATAAGCAAACAGCCAATCTGGCCCAACCCAACCCAACTCGACCCACCTAGCCCAGCTACTCCCTCCCGCGAATCGTTTTTCTTTACTCGCAATCAAACCCACGGAGTCACTTACCGCCTGGACCCATCCCCTCTTCCTTTCTCTCGCTGACAACCGCGGCCCACATGGTAGTCGTCGTCTGCACCCCCCAGCGACCAGTTCATCCCCAAATTACGCCGGGCGTTTCCTGTTTAAATTCGCGGATTCAATTCACGATCAATGCTCGAGTAAATCTCTCCCGCTCCCTTGCTACTTAAACCCCCTCTGCCCCCTCTCCATTTTCCCCCAAACCCCAAGCATAGAGCGCCCCCAGGCTGCGAGAATTCCTCGCCGCGACCTCGCTGCTCCGACGAACCGTAGCCTCAATTCCGGCCAACCCCGACCACCCCTCTGCTCCTGGTTCACACGAGCAGGCTCCACTTCACCTTGCACACCTCCCAGTACCACTAGCTCGCCCGCGTGTGACCCAGAGCGTCGACAACACCATCGACTGAGCGCCACCGTCTTCGGCTTCAACTCCGACGACCTCCAGTGCTAATTTCCCACCGCCCCTTTTCCTCTCGTTGACACCCGCGTGACTAGCATCGTCTTGCGCATCTGACCCACCCCTTCTTTTGCCTTGGCATGATCTGCATCCTCGCCAACGTCGACGAACAGAAGCATCCACCGCCAGAGACTTCTCCGACGAGCAATCCTCGACGACCCCGAGCGCCCCTTCGCCAACCGAGCACACGTTGAGCTTCAACACATCGCCGCGAGTCTGGTAAGCCTCTCCGACGACCCCAAACCCCTCTGTAGCCACCGCGCCGCCGTAGACAGAGCGCGCCGCCGCTCACCGTCGCCGCGCGCCGCCAGACTTTGGTAGGTTGATCGAGCACCGTTGGATCTGGATCTGACGTGTAGGATAGATCACTTAACGAAGGGGTATGGATCAGATCTGACCGCGCGTTTTAGTTAGATCTAACGGATCAGAAGCGCGATCCAGCGTGAAGCGGTACCAGCCAATTAGAAAGCGCCGCGTGGCTGTGAGTTAGATTTAAAATCAGAAATTTGATCTATTAAATGTTTAAACTTGTTTAATTCATAACTTTTGATTCCCACGTCCAAATTTGACAAATTTTATATCAATGGAATCAGGAGAGAAAGCCCTTTACATTTATGCAATGTGTTTAATGTTTTGCTTCTGTTAAAATGGGTGTTTTTGCAGAAACATTTGTAGGCATAATTTGGGTATAATAATTATTTGAAAAATGTTTTAATGTTCAAATAAAGTTTTTTAGCTTGTTTTGTACTTGTTTATGATTCAGTACCATGAACTTGTCTTTTTTGGTGTAGAAAATCATCACATGGCATTATGCATGCATCCATATATTTTTGCTTGTATTTATTTTGTATGTGATTTTGGTGCTATCATTTTATGTGTAGATTTTGGTGCAAGTAGTGATTGTGAGGATTGTAGCTACTATCCAAACTACCAAGGCAAGTGGTGCTTCATGATTTGATTCCTATGTTTTTCAACTATGCATTAGAAATATTTTGCTAGTCTTGCATGGATATTTTGATCTATATGCTATGCTTGGGAAATCCTAGTAGTTGTAGAATTGCTAGAAATTTCTAAGTTAAGATGCTTATCTATGCCATGCTTAGCCTAGCTAGTAGCAACCAAGGGTGGTTAAATATTCATGCTATGATAAAATATTTCAAAGTCCTTGGACTTGTGTTTTGCTTAATAAAACAACTAAGTGAATGAAACACCTGGGTGGAATGGAAGGAATGGTTTATGTTGAGTGGTTACACAAGGCCCATTTCTATGGTTTACCTTGTGTATCTCACTTGTGGAAAGCCACCCAGGAACAAAGGGATCTGAGAGGCCAAATGTTAAGAAGCTTCTAGTGTAGCCACTTGGCAATATGGGCTCTGCCTGGATCACATAGGTTGCAATAACTTAGCCATTTGGACAGTTGGTGGTAGTGGGATGATAGGTTGGAACGCGTCAATTTGGTCTAAGGGAAGGCTTCTGAAAGGTCCTGTCTTGGTGAAAATCAAGTCTTGTGGGAAAAGTGCACAACCTCTGCAGATGGAAGAATCTAAGTACTTAGCCATGTCCCTGGTATTGGACAATTTGAGCATCAAGACATGGAAGCTATCAAGAATCTCCTCATCCCAATTTCTAAGTAAAAACTTGTGGTTGAACAAGGGTGAAGGTTCACCAATGTCTATTGGTGGCTCCTTGGGAAATATTTTGACAAAGAAAAACTTAGTGTTTTCAAATAATAGGCAAAACCTATTTTGAGCAAAGCAAGCCTAAGCTACACTTAGCCAAAATGCATATAGTATTTAGTCCACCAATATTCTACTAAGGTATCACTTGCCAATACTATTCCAATGTATTGACCCACTGTTGCTGTAAATTGTGATGTTGCAGGTTATTCTGATGATGATTAGGAGTCATGAGTCTACACTCAACATGCTTGCCTGTGGCACATGAAGATGAAGACTTATTTATCATATTACTTATTTAAACTCTTGTATTAGGCCTGTGGCCATGGAGTTGTAAAAGACTATGTTTGTCTCTGGGATGACTTGTAATAATGACCTTTGTTTCTGTGTACTTCATCTTAAACTGTGGATGCTAGCATTGATCCAGGGACTAGCATTGCAATCACAGGGATCCTTTCCTTTACAAAGGAGGGATCTTATAGCTCTGTTTTGTTTCGGCGGGAATTCCGGCGAGACCGATCCTGTGGCCGGAATTTCCGGCGACCGCCGAAAATTTCCGGCAAACCGCCGAAAATCGGTTCAGTAAGCTGTTTTGGTTTTTGCCAGAACTTCCAGTTTTGACCGGAAATTCCGGCGGTAGATCCGGCGGCGCCGGTTTCGTCGCCGGAACGTGTTCGCCCAGCGCATCTTGCTTCCAACGGTCATCCCCCTTGAAGGGGTATAAAAATGGGCTTCTTTCCCAAAGTTCTAGGGATCTTGAGCACATTTTTGACCACCATTGTTGACCCCTTTGAGATTGCTTCCTCTCCCTTCCCTCCTATGATTCTTGCATATTTTTAGGGATTTGGAAGAGGAGATCTAGATCTACAATCCCCACCAATCAATTCCTCCTCTAAGTGAGGGGAACCCATTGGATCTAGATCTTGGAGTCATTTGTTGATTTCCACCATTGTTCTTCCTCCCTAATTCCTCCCTATCACTTGTTGCTTTGGTGGGATTTGAGAGTGGAGGATTTGAGCACCCTTGGTGTTCTTGCTTTGCATTCTTGCATAAGTGTTGAGCTCTCCATTTCGATTTGTTCGAGTGAGAGACCGTGAGCTTGTTACTCTTGGAGGGTGACCTCCTAGTTGGCTTGGAGGTTGGTGTCATGGTGTTCTCTTCGTGGAAGATTGTGAAGAGACCCGGGCTTCTCCTTCGTGGAGCTTGTGAAGTGGTTGTGGAGCTTGCCATCTCCGGAGTGGAGGAAAATCTAGCCATAAGGAAAGGGCCTATTCCTTCGTGGGATAGACTCAGAGAAGAAGGTGAGCCTTTGTGGCGCGTGAGGAATCCTTCATGGAACCTCACACCTCTCCAACGTGACGTAGCCCCCTTCCCAAAGGTGGTGAACACAGGAATACATCTTCGTCTCCGCGTTCCTCGGTTATCTCTATATCCGAGCTTACTTTCCTTGTGATAGCCATCGAGCTTGAAGTACTTATATCTTGCTTATCACTTATGGTATATTTTGTGCTATCTTGCTTAGCTTATTTTGTTGTTGGTGCAGTTAGTTGAGCCTAGTGTATTTAGGTTTTGTGCTTGTAAAATAAACGTTAGTTTAATTCCGCATTCTATCAAGCCAAAACTGTAATAGTTTTGAAATTGCCTATTCACCCCCTCTAGGCGATATCTCTATCCTTTCACAGTCATATACTTAGCCTTTTGTTGTAGTATCTGTCACAATGTCTTAACTTTGGGACTCATCCAAATCCATTATGGAACTTACTTTCCATCATATTGTGCCACCCTTAGTTTATATTGAGATGAACTTAATTTGTACTTTGTGATAAAACTAGTATCAATGTAGTACTTTTACAATGAACTAACCATCTATTTTTCACTTCTACAAAATAATATATTCTTAGTTCTTGCAAAAGATCATAAGAATATCCTTACTATCGTCCAATGATCATCTTATGAATCATTATGGTATATGCTCATAACATTTAGAGCATAGGACATATCTGGATTTGTACATATCACAATATGATTGAAAAATACTCTTTGTGATTTTATTCATCAAGTATCAATCAATACTTGAATCTTTGTTTCACTTACCAAGTGTTGATACACTTGAATTTCGATTTAATCCTTTATGTGTGGCAAGAAACTTTCTTGTCATTTCCATATTGAACTCATTCAATATCTCATATATGTACATTTGGCACAACCATATTAGCGTCTCAATCTATATATATATAGATATTGATGTCAAAATATTCGGGTTTTGCCTAAGTCTTTCATCGAGATGAAATTCTTAACATGTGTTAATAAAAGATACATCATTTCCAATAAACAATATGTCTTCCACATAATGTATTAGAAATATGTCTTAGCTCTCCCACTTAATTTCTTGCAAATGCAAGCATCTTCATCATCTTTGATGAATTTAAACTCTTTTAACAGTTTCATCATGGTGAAAATTCCAACTCCACGATGCTCACTTCAACCATTGAAGTTTGCATACGCTTTTAGCATATTTTGAATTAACAAAACCCTTTGGACCGTGTTATACACATGTCCTAGGTAACAATTCTATTAGAAGAACTTGTTTTGTTAATTCAACTACCACTTAACAAAATTATATGTAGTGGTTGCTACATTAATCCGTCTAGACTAAATATCTCTATGGAAGATCAAATCTTATCATAGTCAACTACTTGAACATTGTCGTGAACTCTTTCCCGACATGTCGATTATTTCAGAGATGTGAAACATCCATGTCTATTTCTTTATAGATCCAAATATGACTGTAAGGTTTTTGCACCTTTCAGAGGGTCTTCCAAGTTTAAAACTTGGTTTCTCATGTATGGAGCTATCACGGATTCTATGGCTTCAAGCCATCTGACGGAGTCAGGGCCCATCATCACTTCTTTGTATGTAGTCGGTTCATCATTGTCAAATAACAATGATATACTTTCAAGTCCTAGTATTTGATTGTTTACCTGACCTACTTGGTTCAATAAGAACTTAGCCCTCCATGTCCACAACCTTTGAGGCACGTGAGCCATGAGCATTGTTGCTGCCTCCGGGACACTTTCTGGTGCTGCGCAACTCAGCACATATAGCTAAGGTTCTTTTAACCTTATCAAAGTTCTATTATCCTCACACTTAACTTTTCACGGAAAATTTTCTTCTAAAAGAAACTTGACGTTCTAAGTGACAAACACTTTTGTCTTCTGTGTTATGGAAGAATACTCAACGGTTATTCGAAATAACATACAAAGACATGTTCATCCGACTTTGGTTGCAAACATCTTTCTTATGCATAGCATACCAATGTTTAAGAAATGAAAACTTGGGTTTTATCCCAAACCATAACTTTATATGGCGTCATTTCAACAGATCATGATGGAGCTCTTTCCAGTAAAAGCGGTAGTCTTTAAAGATTTAATCTTTAAAATACAATGGCAGTTTTATAACTCGCACACCTTTGATATTACCATGTCAAAAAAGGTTTTATTACATATCTCAAACATTCCATACTCATATGGTGTTTCGGGTAACGCAAATCCATGGAACGATTCCTCAAATCTTAGGTGTTTATGCTAAACTTGTAAATCAATTATCTTCCTTTATGATCTATCATAAATTCTTTATTTTCTTGTTACATTGATTTTGCACTTCATCTTAAAAGTCTTAGAACTTTTTCAAATGTTTCACACTTCATCCTTATTAAGTAAATATTCAAATATTCACTCAAATTTTCGGAGAAAGCATATGAAGTTGAAATCCATCGCTCTTGACTACACATAATGAGCTTCATACATCTATATGTATAAGTTCCAATAAGCTAGTCATTCGTTCACTTTTGGCCTATGAACAGAGTTTTAATTATATCTAGGAAAGTTTCACAAGCGTCATTTGATCGAAATCAAAATAATCCAAAATTCCATCCATATGGAGTTTCTTCATATTTTCTTTCCAATATAATTTAAACAGCGATGTCACTTCTTAAGTGATCTTTCAACCAATTGTCTTTTGACATTTTTAGCACTTGTTTTATGGATGTGATTAAGCCAACGACATTTGTAAATCATCCATCTTTTATGGATTATGGCAATTATTTGAACAAACCTTTGTTCTCATAATACTTGATAAAACAAATCTTGAAGGCAAACTTTGATATTAACGAGCAACACAACAACCCTTTGTTTGTTCTCGATGAACATCATCACATATTCTTTTGATAGTTACTTAGGCCATTGTAGTTCATGAATTGTGTTGTTTTGTATGACGATTCACACCAACAAATTCAGTATCCAATACTCAAGAACTACATTGTTTAACAAGCAAAGAATACAACCATAACACGTATATCCTCTATATACCTAAGCTGAAAAATTCTAGTCTTTTCTTTTCAACCAAATATTTCTTAGATTTCTCTTTTAGTATTTCTTTATCCTTTCGAAAGAATCTATCAACATCAACAGTGGCGCCATACTCATGACACATAGTCCAAAGCATGTATAGTTAAATACCAATGTCTTTGGACTTGCACTTTGAAGTAGATCACCATCATCAAATGCTTGGTGTTCTTTCAAATTCCATCTTTAGTAATCTTTTAGTGTAGTAAACATTTTATCTACATCAAATATTCATGCTTATCATGGAACTATTCATGATGAAGCTACTTTATCTTATAACGGTGAATTATGAGTATAATGTTGCTCTCCAAAACCTTTTGGAGGATTAGGACAACCAGCGTCTTCAACCTTTTGCAAATTCTCATCAAATATGAGAACATAAACTTTTGCCATATTATACTCTATCATGTTGTAACCAAAATATCGTTTCAATTATCGCAATATCTTCCACACATGATGGTTTTTGAAATAACTCTTTGAGCTCCTAGATTGTAATACCCCAAAATATAAGAGTGGGTGGAATATGAAATACTTATAGAACATAGCGTCATGGAAATAAAATAGTTTATAGGGTAAATGGATGTATAATATTATTGGTTCGTAAGGAGAAAAAATAAGACAAATTGGAGGAGTCTTCAAAATATACGGTGGCAATCTAAAGCAACTACAAAGTTGAACAGTTTTTTTGGTTGCATTTCTCTTCCAGCGCGCTGTGCAGCCTGAGCTAGTAAGTCACGTGAAATGAAAAGGACAGAACATAAGAAGTAAACGGGCTGGGCTTAACTACTCATACACATGGGGTCCTCGCTCTAACCAGTTTTGTTGTACGCATAAGTGTATTAGGGTTGGGGGCCGTCATTATCTCTTTTGCCCTATCCAATTCTAATCCAACAGAAGGTTGGTTTGTCGCCGCCGCCGCATTGTAGTCACAGCCTCCCTGCTCTAAATAATTTTCGAGGCTACTTCCCTGAGCTTGCCCCTGATATGTGCTCTCAATCTTCTATGTCGCTGCTATGGGACTGCATAGCTGTTGCTCCGATCATCTCCGGCAAGCTGTAGCATGTAGCCGTTCCGCCAAAGCCTATGTTCCACGGCGACACGCGCCAGATGAAGAAGCCGCTTCGTCCATCATGTCATCGCCATCGCGGTGGTATGTATCTTTGTCCTTATCGTTGCTGAAGGCAAGATGTTTTTCCCGTTAGCTATCCGGTAGGTTAGGACTGTTAAACGACAGTTTATTTTCCTTTGCCCGACTGCTTCTTTGCCTGTTAGAGATGAATAGGGAGTAGTACACTTGTGCACCTAGGAGAGAGCGGCATGAGAAGTTCAGCGGGTTAGCTAATTTCTATAAATTTTGTAATTGGGTGAATTAAATCAGTTTCAGTCGGAAGGCTCATGAAAGGAGGTAGGAGCAGAATTAAAATTACTTGTAGTTAGTACTAGAGACAAATAGCTACTTTTTTGTCCCGGGGCTCGGTGGTGGAATCCATCAATTTCTGATATGTCCTCGTTCTCTAATGGTTGAGGCAATAAGAAAATGGAAGAAAGCTACTTGGGAGTAAGAAAATAACTTGTACTTTCTAGCTGATTACCTAGAACATACCGTGAGTCTCATGCATGTGGTGGAACAAATTTCTTGTGCTTTTGGCTAACTCAAGGTCTGACACATATCAGGTTGCTTATACTTAAATCAATTAAGTTTACACATGAGTGAGCTGCAAGCTTATATTATTTTAGGACTTTAGCCGAGAGCACGGTGCTTGGGCTGTTAACAGAAAAGGGAAAGAAAAGAATGTAACAACAAATAGAACTGGTAATCTATGTTTATTGTTTATTATTTTTAGCCTTTCGGGGTTGTTTCTTGAATAATTTGTAACAATCTGCGAGAATGCCCATGGGTTGACTGCGTGTAGGTGCGATGCTAATTTTCTTGTAACTATATGTGATAATATTGTGTATTGAGTGAGATACATGCTTGGATAACAGGTATCGTTACTTCCAGTTCAGAACCATATAAGTCATAGTTGTGCCCCACGGTTGAGGTAAGTTCATAATGAGATAATACTTTGCATGATTCCTTCATTTGAATTTTATTTTATAGCACTCTCCCATTACTCAGTTGCTATATATTGGTTTATATGTGTGGAGATATAGTGGACATAGAAAAGAAAACAGTTGCACTTTCATTCTTGCATATCATCTTAAAGAAAAAGTACAGTGTTGTGTTCTACTGAGGTAGACACCTTGAGTCCGTCGATGTTGGGACGAGTCCCACATTGTCGGCAACCTCTATAAGTTGGAGTGAGTGGATGCCGACGGGTGTTCACTCAGCGATACCGGTATACGCAAAAAAGTGAAAGAAAACAGCATATAGGCATACAGAGCATCTTTTCACAATGACATGTGTTATAGGATAATTGTCGGTGTCAAGTTTTATGCAAATGCTTATTATTTCTTTATGTACTTGTTGAGTATTTTTATACTCACCCTTGTTTCTTTAATATTTTTAGGTAAAACTTGAGGACGACATGCATGGGGATTATGGGAGTAGCACCTACACATACTTCACACCATGACCACACTTTTATAACCATTTTCTTGGAACTATTCATTTGAGAGTTAAGAGTTAAAGTTTGGCATAAACGTTTCATGGAGTCTCAAAATTTGCTACTTAGATTGTGTTGGATATTTATCTGTTGGCAGTGGTTATGGAGATAGTGTGAGGATGGTAATTCTCAAAGTTGTGGAATTGGAGATTTATTTATGGTTGAATCGTGTGTCAACCTTTTATTAAGTTGTATTCTTGTGTCCCTATATTTTGGCGTGTCGTGGTTGTCCTAAAAGAAAAGGAGACTCTGTCGAATTTTCCTAAAACGTCTTAGCTATTTTCTTTGTGTAGTAAATGTCGTAGCACTCCAAGGGTTGGTTGGCTTTGGGGTGTTACAGTAGGTATCAGAGCCTAGGCTTTAGGTCTCTGGAGTGTTAATAGTAAATAGGATAATTTTTCAAGACCTCTAATAAGTAAAACTTTGAATTTATTTAGCTTAAGATCTTAAAAATTTATTTAAAATTATAATAACTTAAAACTTGACACACCGGTGCACAATAGGATGGGTTTGGGAATGCATTGCATTTACGCTTCTGCTATATTGTACTATTGAGTTGCTTTATACTTTTATGTTGTTGTGTGTATTGGCGGTCCATTTCCATAAGAGGTTTACATGCCATGTTTTAGTTACCATTGTCCCCTTTGTAGTTGACTAGAGAGGTAGAAGGATACAGAAAGAGACTCTTCGTGGTTGATGAATTCATCCTTGGAAGGGAAATATTCGATATTTTTATGCTAGTTCAGTGGTTGTGGGAAGAACAAATTGCAAGTGTTCGATTGATAGATTTAGATATTTGTGTTACTTTGTGGGATTCATGAGAAGATAGTTGCAGAGACTAGTTTTGGCATCAAAGTTTGATTTTGAAATAGTTTGAACGTGGAAGATTAAACTTTTGCTTTCCTAGGATGTATGAATTAAAGGAATTTAAGAAAACAGGTTGCTAATCTTGGAGATGTTGTGTATAAGGTGTTTGGTTTCCAAAATAATAAAGCTAGATTGGATAACCTAGCTAGTGTAGTAGTGGGGTAGATAGTATAACTTTATGAAGACTTACCTAGGTCCAGACCGGTATGAGAAGCTTTTGCCTTCATCAATGTCTCCTAAACCACAATTTTGACATGGCTTCCTTATTCTCATTCACCTATTCTTGGTAGTGTATCTCTGCACTTTTGGTTTGATGACCATCATCTAGTAGAGGAATTATTAGTGTTGAATTTTTGCCCATTGTTTTTGAAGTACATATTCTCAATCATGTACTTTGGATATACTCACTGACTATTAGTGTTCCAGAGTTCACATTTTCAGTTTGTCCCAATCTATGTCTGTTGTATTCTTCTTTGACATTCGTTTAGTGTCCCTTCTCTTACTTATGAGAATAAATAATGGTGAACGCATTATTCTCCTTGGAGGAAACTTAGTTATCCTTTAAAAAAATCGTGTAAACCTTTTCCTTTTTATAAATTCTAGAAGTTTGCCCTTACTTTATCTTATAAGTGCATGCTTTATATGTCAAGCCGATAGTCAGCCTTATAATGTCTATTTGTACTTTTAAAAGTGTGTTTTGTTCATGCAACCCCGAGTTTTTTTAAGAGATCAATAGATTAAACTTTTTTGTAGCGTCTTTGCAACAACTATTGTTGGGAGTCGACCATGAACCTCAGTTCATGCCCATTAAATCTATTTGCAACACAAGTTAGGAGTCCTGAGAGATCGTGTTGCGTGATTACTCTTCCAATTGTAGTGTTAATAATTAGGGTGCGGGATGGATTGACCCCATACCAATTACCCTTATTATTTGCTCTTTTATATTGGAGTGGTGAATCATTATATGCCTTTTCTTTATTTAGCTGAGAGAAGATATTGTCCAGCCAAAACCATAGAAAGGTATACTATTTCACATGTAGTTGAGGCAATCTATGCCCAACATTGGAGATGTTATGAGGCAAAACCTTCATTGTTCTTATGGTTCACTATGAGAGTTTAAGATAGGTTAGATTGTGTACTATAGTTGTGTTCCAAAGTTTAGACATCATGAGAATTTAGTGGTTATCTAACGTATATATTCTTTAGAAGGATTTCATGATTTACAGAGAGGCAAGAAAAGTTGTTTATGACCAAGATACCAACCTGGTTTCCAAGTTCAATGGTATAGGGAGTGTAGAATTTCTCTTTGATCTTATTCCCAGTGTTCGACCTACATTTCTTCTCTCCTTATCATTTGTTATGACCATTTCTAGTAGAATTGAAGAGGTAGTTGGACTATATGTTATCCAAAGATTATTGCATATATGCTTTCTAGGCAATTAAAAAAAAGCTCGAGCAGGACTATGCTACTCATGATCTATAACTTACACTTGTTTTCTTTGCACTCAAGATTGGAGGCATTATCTTTATGGAGAATTTTGTGATTTTTTTACTCATCATAAGAGTCTCAAATATCTCTTCACATAGGGGTTGAAATTTAGGAAAATACTATAGCTAGAATTGACAAAGGACTATGACCTATCTATCCAGTACAACCTAGGAAAGGTGGATTTGATCTCATATGCTCTTAGTCGCAAGTTTGTTCCTCTCACTGTAGTTTGTCTTGTTACTTATTTGGAACAGATGAGCGTCTCTTATCTTTGCTAGTGTAGCAAGTGAGGAGACGCAATTCATCCTTTAGCCAACCATTTGAGATATGGGAAGCAAGAGATTGATTGTTACAACAATTGCAACTTTGCATTCTTGCTAGTAGAACTAGATTGTTTAGTATAGATGGAACTAGATTTGTTTGGTATTGTCCCTATCTTTGTGTGCCACATAAGTCTTCGGTGAAGGAGGATAATCTAAGGGAGGATAATCATACCCCAGACACCGTTCATCCCAGAGAGTCAAAGATGTATCAGGATCGAAAAAGTATTATTGGTGTAAGAGAAGGACTGTTGATGTGGCTAAGTATGTGTCCTCTTCTGAGTTTTTACATCTATTAAAGGAGTATCATAAGAGGACATTAGGCCTAATGCAATCCTTGGAGGATCCAGTGTGGCCATTTGATGACATTGGATGGATTTTTTTGCTATCCTACCTTCTACACTGAGAGGGAACAATGCAATTTTGATGGTCGTGGATCGACTTAGCAAAGTGGCTCATTTTATTCCTATCAGCACCGCCGATTTTGCAAAGACTCTGCACCATTTTAGAGTGGGTGAGATAGTGGGTTGCTTGCTGTTCCTAGAACTATTATGTGCGATATAGATGCTAAGTTTGTATCATAGTTATAGGAGAATAGTGATTTCGGTACTCGGTTGAGGGTGCTAGGAGGATCACATGCCGCTTGTGGAGTTTATTATGATAAAAACTACCATGCTAGCACACGAATGAGACATTGTCACATCCCAAAATTTTCCAAATTTTGTAATGTGAAAAATAAATAAACCAAATAAATAATTGTTGAAATTTAGCGTGAAAAGAAACTTTTTATTTCTAATTGGAAACTTAAAAGAACCCATCTTGAACAAACTTTGAATAAAATTTGAATCCAACTAAATTCAAAATCAAGTGAAATGAATTCTTCATAAATGCATCTTGAAATTTAAACACTTGGAAAATAAACCAAAACTCTAAAACCCTAATGGATAAAAACTTATGAATTTAATAAGTTGAAAGGAAATAATTTCCAAATCTAATAAATCTCCTATCTAAAATCCATAACAATGGTGAGCAAACTAATCCTAAAGGATTTAAAAGGATAAACAAATAATAAATAAAATTTTAAAAGTTGTAATCACCAATTTTGGATCTATAAATGAAAAGATATGAATTTTATAAAATAAAGAAAGAAATAATTAATAAGGAATATTTAAAAGCCAAATTAAAACTTGGCCTAATCCATAAGCAAATGCAATCAAGGAAATCACCTAAATAAAATTTATGGAATTAAACCATATTTGAATTTCATTGGAATAAAGACAATTGCCCAAATTAAATGATTAATAATCATATTAAAATACTTTAAATAATTCAAAGTAAGATATTTAACACCCCATTTAAATAAATAAACCTACTGAAAAGGTTTTGTGAAAGATTGGAATTTAAATAAGGGTTTGAAAATAAAATGAAATCTTATTTAATAAAGGAAAATACCCTTTTTAAATAAAATATAAACCCTAAATAAATAAAGGATTTATTCCTAAAAAGGACTTTAAATACATGTTTAAAACATATTAAAAACTTACTGAAAAGTTTAGAGGGTTTTGAATTCAAATGATTGTTTGAAATGTTTAAACAAATTTAAAACATAAATGAAAATGGAAAAAGAAAAGGAGAATAGAGAAGGAAAAAATAAAAGAACCCAGCCTAGCCAGCTAAACCCATCAGGCCCATCAACCAGCCCACTCCCTCTCCTGCAGAAAAACGGTTCACACCCAGACTCACACCCGCGCAGACACTGACCACTGGACCCCACTCCTTCTTTCTCTCTCACGCTGACGAAATGACCCCACCAGTCAGACCATCTTCCTCACCCGCGCGCTGACCTCACCGGTCGTTTCTGCAAATCAATCGCGGCTTCAATTCACCTAAATGCCGCGGCGATTACTCACTGCGACCACGCACGATTAAACCCCCCTCTCTCCTCTCTTTCCCCCAGAAATCCTCTGCTAGAGAGCCCCCAGGCTGCCTTGAATTCCGTTTGCACCGCCGCTGCTCCATCGAGCATCCGCGACGATTCCGGCCAGGCACCGTCGCCCCTTGCCCCCTCGACCCCACGTGCGCGTTCCCCATCACCCCCTGAACCTCCCAGTAACCTCGGCTTGCCCGCGCTTGACCCACAATGCCGGCAACGACCACGTCTAAGCAGCCCTGCCGACTGCCTCGACTCCGGCAAGCTTCCCTGGTGAGCATAGACCCTCCTTACCCTCTTTTTGATGCTCACTTGTTTGCCACTCGCGTACGAAGCTAACATACCCTCCATTTACTTTCCCAAGCCCTGTAGCCTTGCCTTCAACGTCGTCTGACTGCACCCGAGGTGAAGCACAGCTCCGGCGAGCGATTGAGGACTACCTCGTGCGCCCCTCGACAAACGGCGAGTACGTTGAGCTTCAGCACGAAGAGGCGACCTCGGTGAACCCTCTCTCCCTCTCTGTAGCTTCGTGTATCACCGGAACCATCGCGAGCAGAGCGTGCCGCCGCCGACCACCAACACAGCGCCACCAGTTCTTGGCTAATACGATGTGAGCCGTTAGATCACGATCCTATGCACACGATAGATCCATTTAACAAAGAGGTACGAGTGATCTTGTGCTGCTCAATCTGTTTTAATCTAATGCTCCACAGAGCTCAATCCTCGCGAAACGTTTTTGACCAATCAAAACACAACACGTGGCTCAGGTTTTGTTTTAAAAACAGAATAGAAACTATTAGATATTTGATTTTGTAAATTGCATAACTTTAAATCTACACGTCCAAATTTTGCAAATTTTATATGAATCAGCAAAACAAACACTTTCCAACCATGTACTTTTTTTAGTAAATTGCTTCTGTTAAATTGGTTGTTCTTGCAGAAACTTGTGTAGGCATAATTTAAATATAAAAATTATTCTAGAAATATTTTTAAGGTAAAATCTTTGGCAATTGGATTGTTTTGAACCTACTGACCATAGAAACCAACTTGTGGATTCAAAAACATATTTTGTGAAGCAAAATAATAAATCTTTGAATTAAAGCATTTCTAGTTAAACAAAAATATTGCTTATGTGTTAAAAATACTTTTTTGAGTAAAACCTTTGAAAAATGATTAGATTTAAACTCTCTGACCCTAAACACCAAGTTTTGATATTTAAAAATATATTTGATGAACCCTATAAAATTATTACTTTGCTAAAAGGCATTTCCAACAACATAAAATATTGCTTTGGTATAAAAATGGTTTATAGGTGAAACCTTTTGCAAATGGTTTAATATTAAACACTTGACCATAAAACACTAACATTTGTGTTAAAAATATATTTATCAAACACTAGAAAATATTACTTTGATTTGAACCATTTCTAGCAAAACAAAAATGACTTAAAATGGCCATTTTCACTAACTTGTTATCCAATGGTTTTGCCACTTTTATAAATGACCAATATGTGTTTTAAAATGTTTATAACCTATTAGAAACCACTTTTCCAAATAAAACAAACTTTGGCATGCTTGCATGCGTAGCTTTGTTTTTATTATTCGATGTGTTGATTGCTTGAATGGTAGTTTGAATTTGTGCCTTGCTTGATTGAATTGTAGTGACATTTGAAGAGTGTGACTATTGCAAGATCAAGGAGTGATCTTATATCCTCTACCAAAAAGGCAAGTGGTGCTTCATACTTTTGTCCCATTATTTTCACTATGCATTAGTGATATTTCTAAGTAGGACTTGCATGGAATTTTTGCTAAGTATAAACTATGCCATGGGAAATCCTAGTAGATGAAACCTCAGTAGAATTTTCCTAAGTTAAGATTCCTACTACCGTCATGCTTAGCCTAGCTAGTAGTAACCAAGGGTGGATTATATATTCATGCTATGGAATATTTCTAAGTCAAGGACTTGTGTCTTGTTTAATAAAACAACTAAGTGAATGAATCACCTGGGTGGAATGGAAAGAAAGGTTTGTGTTGAGTGGTTCACAAGTCCAGTATACTGGGGAAAACTTGGTATCTCACTTGTGGAATGTCACCCAGGAACAAAGAGATTTGAGATGTCAAATGTTGAGAAGCTTCAAGTGCAGCCACTTGGCATTATGGGCTCTGCCTGGATCATATAGGTTGCAATAACTTAGTCAAATGGACAATTGTTGGTAGGGGATGATAGGTTGGAGCGCGTCCATTCTGGTCTAAGGGAAGGCTTCTGAAAGATCTTGTCTTGGTGAAAATCAAGTCTTGTGGGGAAAATGCACCACCTCTGTAGAGTGTAAAATCTAAGTTCTTAGCCATGTCCCTGGCAAAGGAAAATTTGAGCATCAAGACATGGAAGCTATCAAGAATCTCCTCATCCCAATTTCTAAGTTAAAAACTTGTGGTTGAACAAGGGTTTAAGGATCACCAATTTCTATTGGGAGATGCCTTGGGTGATTTTTTCTAAACAAAAACTTAGTGTTTTCAAATGATAAGGAAAATCTATTTTGAGCAAAGCAAGCCTAAGCTCCACCTATCCAAATGCATATAGATGATAGACTCCACTATACTACCATAGTATCACTTGCCAATACAATTCAAATGTATTGACCCTTGTGGCTGTAACTTATTATGTTGCAGGTTTGTTTGATGTTAGTGAAGTGTGTTGATTAGGATTACAAGTCTACAACCAACATGATTGCCTGTGGCACTTTGAAGATGAAGGACTCCATGCTATAGTGAATTCTGCTGCATTGTAATGAGATAGCCAAATGAGCTATGTAAGATGTAATGAATTATTTTATTCATGGTTATAAAGTTGTAATAAGACCTTTGTTTCTTGATATTACAACTTAACTGTGGATGCTAGATATTGATCCAGGGACTAGCATTGTAAACACAGGGATCTCTACCTTATTAAAGGTTGGGACCTCTACAGACCTTGAGAAGCTTTGCATAGGAGAGAGAGTGTAGAGATCCACTTTGGGGGACTCTCGAGGAGAAGATAGTGCTGGGAACGTACCGGGTTCACCAAAGAGAGGGTAGACAACTCATGTTAGCAGCGAAGAGCTGGCGAAAGGGCTTCGATGATTTCAAGGGGTTGAATGTGGAATTTCTAGTTGGTAAGGATGTACTCTTAAGGGTGTCACCCACTAGTGGTGTTGTAAGGTTAACATCGAAGGGAAGCTTAGTCCATGGTACATGGTATCATTCAGAAGTGGCGAATCTAGCCTGCCAACTTGAGCTGCCCCAGTCGATGAAATCTGTACATAATGTGTTCGAGGTTGGAAGCATTTTTTTTCATGATCCAGACCAACAAATTACCATGAAGACAAATTACAATGAAACAAGACGTAACATTTGAGGTCCTTCCAGTGGGTATATTTGAAGACTCTAGGAGAGTGATGGGGCGACTTGGTTTTGTATGCGAGAGAAATATCCAAAATTGTTCATCACTAATATGTGATATAGAATTATATATTTAACGAATGCTTTTAGTTATGTGAGTAGTAAAGTGAGGAAGAATTCAGGTCGAATTCTATTTAAGGGGGTAAGAATGTAATACCCCAAAATATAAGAGTGGGTGGAATATGAAATACTTATAGAACATAGCGTCATGGAAATAAAATAGTTTATAGGGTAAATGGATGTATAATATTATGGGTTTGTAAGGAGAAAAAATAAGACAATTTGGAGGAGTCTTCAAAATATACGGTGGCAATGTAAAGCAACTAAAAAGTTGAACTGTTTTCTTTGTTGCATTTCTCTTCCAGCGCGCTGTGCAGCCTAAGCTAGTAAGTCACGTAAAATGAAAAGGACAGAACATAAGAAGTAAACGGGCTGGGCTTAACTACTCATACTGACCAGATTTGTTGTACTCATAAGTGTATTAGGGTTGGGGCCGTCGTTATCTCTTTTGCCCTATCCAATTCTAATCCAACAGATGGTTGGTTTGTTGCCGCCGCCGCATTGTAGTTGCAGCCTCCCTGCTCTAAAGAATTTCTGAGGCTACTTCCCTTAGGTTGCCCCTGATGTGTGCTCTCAATCTGCTATGTCGCTGCTGTGGGACTGCATAGCTTTCTGCCCCGATCATCTCCGGCAATCTGTAGCATGTAGCCGTTCCGCCAAAGCCTAGGTTCCGTGGCGACACGCGCTGGATGCAGAAGCCACTTCGTCCATCATGTCATCGCCACCGCCTTTAGCGGTAGGTATCTTTGTCCTTATCGTTGCTGAAGGCAAGATGTTTTTCATGTTAGTTATTCGGTAGGTTAGAACCGTTAAACGACAGTTTATTTTCCTTTGTACGACTGCTTCTTTGCCTTTTAGAGAGGAATAGGGAGTAGTACACTTGTGCACCTGGGCGAGAGCGGCAGGAGAAGTTCAGCGGGTTAGCTAATTTCTGTAAATTTTGTAACTCGGTGAATTAAATCAGTTTCGGTCGAAAGGATCATGAAAGGGGGTATCGACACAATTCAAATTTCTTGTAATTAGTACTAGAGACAAATAAGTACTTTTTTTGTATTGGGGCTCGGTGGTGGAATCCATCAATTTCTGATATGTCCTTGTTCTCTAATTATTGAGGCAAATAAGAAAAGGGAATAAAGCTACTTGGGAGTAAAAAAATAACTTGTACTTTCTAGCTGATTACCTAGAGCATACCGTGAGTCTCATGCATGTGGTGGACCAAAGTTCTTGTGCTTTTGGCTAACTCCAGGTCTGACACATATCAGGTTGCTTATAGTTAAATCAATTAACTTTACACATGAGTGAACTGCAAGCTTATATTATTTTAGGACTTTAGCCGAGAGCATGGTGCTTGGGTTGTTAACAGAAAAGGGAAAAAAGAATGTAACATGCAAATATAACTAATAATATATGTTTACTGTCTATTATTTTTAGCCTTTCGGGGTTGTTTCTTCAATAATTTGTAACAATCTGCGAGAATGCCCGTGGGTTGACTGCGTGTAGGTGCGATGCTAATTTTCTTGTAACTATATGTGATAATATTGTGTATTGAGTGAGATACATGCTTGGATAACAGGTATCGTTACTTCCATTTCAGAACCATACAAGTCACAGTTGTGCTCCACGATTGAGGCAAGTTCATAACGGGATAATATTTTGCATGATTCCTTTATTTGAATTTTATTTTATAGCACTCTCCCATTACTCAGTTGCTATATATTGATTTATATGTGGGGAGATATAGTGGATATAGAAAAGGAAACAATTGCACTTTCATTCTTGCATAGCATCTTAAAGAAAAAGTACAGTGTTGTGTTCTTCTGAGGTAGACACCTTGAGTCCTTCGGTGTTGGGACGAGTCCCACATTGTCGGCAACCTCCATAAGTTGGAGTGAGTAGATGCCGACGGGTGATCACTCGGCGATACCAGTATACGCAAAAAAAAAGTGAAAGCAAAGAGCATGTAGGCATACAGAGCATCTTTTCACAATGACATGTGTTATAGGATAATTGTCGGTGTCGAGTTTTATGCAAATGTTTATTATTTCTTTATGTACTTGTTGAGTATTTTTATACCCACCCTTGTTTCTTTAATGTTTTTAGGTAAAACTCGAGGACCACATACATGGGGATTATGGGAGTAGCACCTACACATACTTCACACCATGACCACACTTTTATAACCATTTTCTTGGAACTATTCATTTGAGAGTTAAGAGTTAAAGTTTGCCATAAACGTTTCCTGGAGTCTCAAAGTTTGCTACTTAGATTGTGTTGGATATTTATCCGTTGGCAGTGGTTACAGATATAGTGTGAAGATGGTAATTCTCATGTGGAATTGGAGATTTATTTATGGTTGAATTGTGTGTCAACCTTTTATTAAGTTGTATTCTCGTGTCCCTATTTTTTGGCGTGTCGTGGTTGTCGTAAAAACAAAGGAGACTCTGTCCAATTTTCCTAAAACGTCTTAGTTATTTTCGTTGTGTAGTAAATGTGGTAGCACTCCAAGGGCTGGTTGGATTTGGGGTGTTACATAGATAACCTTGATATTAAAATAATCTTTTGAACATCAAGAATCATGGATACAAACATGATACTTATATACTAACACTGGAATTGTTACTCTTGATTTAATACGAATTATTAAATTTTACAGAGTAGCCAGAACTTACTGAAAGTTTGCAATAGGACTTTTAAACTTTAGATTAACACTTCAAATCAATACGATACCAGTTTGTAAAGTAACTAAACAGAATTCTATAGTTCTATTATCTCAATTCTAATTAAGCGCAAGGTGGTAAACGGATGCCAATGACTATAACAATTATGCAAATTCACTTTGATTTAATTTATGATAAATAGTGTTCAACTTTTAATCATATTGCTGTTGAACTCCCACTCAAAACAATATTCCTCACATTGTTTTAGTGATCACATGAACCAAATCCACTACACCAAGTCCGATCATCACGTGACATGATGTAGTTTCAAAGGAGAACAATCATCATGTTCATCATATCATCTATATGACTCATGCTTTACCTTTCGGTGATCCGTGTTCCGAGACCATATTTGTACATGCTAGGTTCGTCAAGATTTACCTTAGTTTCTGCATGAGAAAATCTGGCTTGCTCCCATTGTATGCACACGTTGATTCTATCACACCCGATCATCACGTGGTGCTTCAAAACGACAAGTCTTGGTAACGATGCTAACCAAGGGTGAACACTTTACTTGATAATTTTGTGAGAGGGATCATCTTATAATGCTGCCGTCACGATCTAAGCAATACAAGGTGCATAAAAGGATTAACATCACATGCAATTCATAATATGTGATATGATATGGCCTTTCTTCTTGTGCTTCCGATCTCCATCTTCAAGGTCAATGGCACCGCTCCATGGTTATCGTCCACCAGCATCACTGGCGTGGCATCAAGGTCAATGGCACCTCTCCATGGTTATCGTCCACCAGCATCAACTATTACAACTACTTTGAATAATAGATACGCGGGTCTTAACAAAATTAAAGACAACCATAAGGCTCCTGCCGGTTGCCGACTTACAATAAGGATCATTGCATACATCATATATAATCACAATCATGACCAGTGCATTACACTATTCATTCTGAGATAAATCCCCTTTTCACACTTACTGTTTTGTTATTGTTTGTTTGCAGGTATAAGATCAGGAGTAAGAAGAGAGGATTTAGAAGATAAAGATAATGAAGATGAATTTAGTTTTAAGTGTTTTTCTTTATTCTTTTATAATCTACCATTTTCTTTTGTGAAATGTAAAGCATTGTAAAAGAATTATTTTTATTTATTCATTCTTATTTTGTAAAGAATATTGTATTGTTAATTTTATTCAATAAAATTTACTAGTTTTATTTTTTTCTTTATAATATATTTGCAAAGATAATGTAGTATTTATATCTTCTTGTAATATTCATATCTTGTTTATAATTACGAACTCAATTCTTATTGTAAATCTTTTTCCTTTTGTGTTTGAATTTTCAATTATCTTGTATACTTAGATAATTGTAAATACTGTATCTTAATCATAAATAAGAGTTCACCTTTTATTTATTATTACAATTTACTTTCCAATTATCATTCCATTTCAAGTTCTTTTAGAATTCAAATTCACCAATTGAATATTCAAATTTGAATTTCCTTCCCCTCAAACACAAAAGTACAATAGAGGTCATGTCGAAATCCATCGCACCTGTCCTGGTGTTTCCATTAGAACAAGAGAGATCTCGATCCCTCTACAACTCTTCTAGTTTCGCGCAAAAATTCCCCAGATTTTCTTTGCATGAATGCAATGCACAACCCTGTGTCCTCTTTATTTCTAGGTGCTAATCCTAGGATGTTACAGACTCTCCTCCTTAAAATAAACTTCGTCCTCGAAGTTCGTATACTCTCATGTTTTAGAATAAGGAATTGCCATTGTATTGATCACGACACTTCCCAATTCCATGATAACCTCAAATGGGAATAATTGTAATATCCCATATCCATACCTTTTCCTTGAATTCTCCTCCTACTTGGCAATGTCCAACTTGTTGTCTACAATGCACTAATGTTCCTCTTACTATAATCCCTTAGGGCTATGTCCTTACTAGAAGATCCTTCAATTGGGGTCTCTGCTTTAGTTCATTACCCTTATTAGGTATCCTAATACAACTCCCTTACTTGATTATCAAACTTCCTGATTATACTATATAAGTTCTTAGAAGTCTCACTAAAACAGGTTTTTAATTTAGTCAATAGTGGAGGCCAAAAGACTAACCTTTGACTTATCATTGTTTGGTTTATACTAGTGGTCCTTCCGAAAAGTGGATTTGAACTCATTTAGTCCATACCCATTGGAATTTCTTATTTCTCTATCCATGACCAATTGGATGTGTTTTATTCCCTCTCAAGGATTACTTAAGAGTTGTTTCCTTTAGAATTAGCCTGTTAGGACTATTTTATTACTTCAAGCTTTTACCCTCTCAAGCTTTAGACAATCTATTATTATCACCTTAAGTACTTCTTCAACTTCCTTATAATAATTGCCTTAAGGTTTGAGTCTTACTACCTTGAAATAAATTTCGATCTTTCATCTAGACTTACTTCAGAGGGTACTTTTTTGATGATTTCCTGTTAACCTTATAAAAATAAAGCTTACTGTTGTTGTAGGTTAGTCCTTCTTCTTGAACCTTTATTCGAAAATTCAGATAATGATACTTTTATTTCTAATGTTTTACTCTCCCCCTTAGGGTTTACTAATAGTATTCAAACTATCTATATAGTAACCATTGGCTCTATAATTAGAATATTGGTCTCTATCTAGCTTATACTCTACCTAGTTAGGTCTTATGAAAGATTGTACGGTGTATCCACACAATTGTGGATCTCTGAAGTGAATCTTTCAGCATTAGTTGTCTTACTTACTATTTGGACATGTTCGTTTTGATAGGTCTGACTTTACGAAACGTCTCGAGAGTCGGTCGCTTAAAATTCTATATTTTTTTAGGTCTCACTTAGCTTAGGCCAAGTTTTATGCTCTTTATGCAACCATTAAAATGATTAGGTTAACTATGTCAACTAACTCCGGCTGCGAACAAGATACCAACTGTGGATCGAAATGCCGACTATGGATTAAATACCAACGGCGGATCCCTCTAGGTGGTAGGTATTACATTATAGTTTTCGACCTACTACTGGCATTCTCTCTGAATTGTCAGAGCTTGGATACTATTTTGCTCCAAAGCTTCTTCTTTGTACTAATTCATGATGCTTCCATGAACTAGGTATTACTATTCATTAATTCCTTAGTAATATCACCTACTTTGATTGAACCTTAAGTTCATCCCTTAAAATTGTGTTAATACTCCTTATACTTGGCTTTAATAAGTCTTAATCTTGATCCTTGAAACTCGTCACTCCCTTACACGAATTCCCATTTCTATCTAGGTCTATAACATCAAGTAATAACAGGGTGTTACATCATGCATTTGCGCACCTAATTAACTTCATGTATAGATCTAGCCAATCAATAAGATTCAAGAAAATCCAAAAGTTAATAAACAACAAAACATATACCATGTATTATACATAGGTTTTTAGATAATTTACAAATGTACTAGATGTACCAACGGTTTGCTCCTCCCTATTTACACAACTATCTTACAAGAACTTCTGGTTCTTGTGAGTATATCCTCACTTATTGCGGCAAACCTTTCAAACTACAATAGGCATTACCTTCCATGTACATTATTCAAGCACTCATCCCTTGGGATGTCGTTCCTTTCTCACTTTCATCTTCCTCTAGTGCTTCCTGGAGTTCCGTCCATGATGACGTGAAGTCCTACGACTGCCTTCTGGAGCGTAAGAGCATCCAGGAGGTGTGTATTCTTGATTAGAAGTACCGAGACTGAGATTAGTCATTGAAAAATGACTAGAGTTGGCGTAATCTTCCACAGAATATTCCTGGTTTTCCGGCAACGCTTCCTCAAAGTAAGTTGGATCCTTAGCCTTTTCTTGGATCCAGTTGTATATATTGGTATAGTAGCTATCGGAATACTCTTCTAAGTTGATTGGGTTAGTATCACCCCCAAACGGTCCATAAGGCTCTCTATGGTTATAACTGGTCTCTTCTCCGATACCTGTATCACAAGGTATAGGATTTCCTATGGTTCCACCTTGAGATTCTACTTCCCATTTATACTGGTTTTGCTCAGGGTTATTTGGAATAAATCTATTCCATTCCTGTTGTTCGGAGTTATACCTGGTCCATAGATCTTCAGGTGGTTTGAATTCATTTTGATAGTAGGCATAATTTTCTGAGTTTGGATCATCAAACTCAGTTTCCTCATACACTTCCCATGAATGTATGTATTTGGGATGCCTAGCTTCTTTATCTAACTTCTTCCTATGTGCCATTGCTTTATCAGGATCAGTAAAATCCTCAATGACCGTATCCAGTTCCTAAACTAAGACTTGGCGAGTGTTATGATAAGTGTTTATCAAAGACCGATAACGATCCATATACTCTACAGCTAGAGTGGGTTCAGTTTGGACTAGAGTAGAGTGATCTAACTCATTCTCTGGTTTTGAGGTTTCATGGGGTATAATGGTGTGAGTATTTCCTTCTAGAGCTTGGGATGTTTGTTCACGGATCATGGTTATGGCTGCTGCTACGGCAATCTGATATGCGGATGCCATGCACCTTGCTTCTCCTGATGGCATTTCTCCCTTAATTCCTAACTTCTTGGGTAACATGATCATGACACGATACTTAGCTAATACCTGCCCATCATACTAACTATAAATCTTGACCAAAAGTCTTGATTCACAATCCAAACTCCATAGAAGTTGTCGGAGATTATCCGTCCAATCCCCTCCGTAGTCATTCAACGTCCTGTTCATCACTTGAACATTCCGGGGTGGATATCGAGGTCCCATGTGGAACTGTGGATAATAAATTATCATCAGTCGCATAGAGTTAAAACTCTTGGGTAATGATCGGATTTGCAATCATACTAAAGAATTATCGCACTAGCAACATGACAGGATTATTCTCAAGTGAATATCCCTCCTATCACTAGAGAAATCTTTATTTTTGCAAGTGTAAGTCCTACAGGTTCTACCCATTTACTAGGTCTCCAACCTAAGGTCAAAGCATATGCTCTGATACCAAATGCGGTGACCCAGCATACCACTGCATGATGTAGTACACTATAGTTGTTGATATAACACCAATGAAACACCGTTCACTAGTATTACATCCCTCAGAGTGGTACAACAGAAATACATCAGGTCCAAGACATGACTAGAGGTTACAACTCAACTCTTTACACAAGATCCAGAGAACACTCTAGGTTAAAGAGAGAAAGAAACTTCTTACAAAGAAGAATCAGAAATAAACAACTCCAAAACTATAATACTATTAAGACTAATATCTTAACTAATGGTCTGGCATTGCTGCTATTGCAATACACTACAGAAATAGGTTCTATGGCTAGAGATTCTATTCTTGTCTAATCAGCAACTTCTTCTTCACTTGAGTTGATGTATATGTTGATTTTCTTGACATCATTAAAGAGATTTAGCTTTTGATGATGATTCTTGGAGCATGACTTGATGTAGTCATCGTATGTACGGGCTTTAGAACATAGCAAGGGTTAAGAAGATACTTTGAGTACGAGCGTACTCAACAAGTTCACTAGAAAAGGAGTGTTTGATGCATTATATCTACAACCACAAACCGTAGGTCGTAGGCAATGCAAGTTTTCATAAACATTTCTTCAAAGGTTGATTTTATTCTGAAAAGCTATGTCCGTCAGCCTTCACGGGTTTACCAGAACTTTCATGGAGTTCCTTTCCCGCCGTGTTCGCAGCTCCTTCCCGGAATAGGGAGTAACAAGTTACAGTTCTTACACTCTGCAGATGTGCGTTACTTTACCCATGAGAGACCTTAGCCTTGTTGCACAACCAAGTCATGACCTTGTCCATACTTCCTTTGTATGTGGCCCAGTCTAAGATCCAAGCTAATCACTGCCCCCTTCGCGACCCCGCATGCCTCCTTGGTGTACACCATGCCCACATATCGAATTACGGCAATGGTTTGTAAAAACCGTTAGATGCCAGAACTATCGTGGGACACTGAGGGTTCCCACCCATATGCAGCATATCCTCTACGAATTACCAATTAATATGCACGCTACGAGTGATAATAGCCAAGACCTACACATCCGGCTACATGCGAGAGGAAGAAGATACGGCTGACTTCTCTGTCCCATTCCAAATCTCATGGTTAACGCGCGATATACGGCGCAAGAATCACTGGCGACATTGGTTGTTAAGTCCTAGATAATATGTTCCTATACCACCGGAACTTTCATAGTAGGTTTATTACCTCATGGTAAATAACCTATAATCACATTATTATGAAAATAGTGTTTTCGGGCCTTTTTCAAATGCAGGTGATGACAACACTGGATTTGCAAAATACTTTACAGAAAATAATCAAAGGACATGAGCAAGTGTGAACTTTCCTTTTGTGATTGCAAGA
Organism: Avena sativa; assembly: GCA_916181665.1. Taxonomy (NCBI): domain Eukaryota; kingdom Viridiplantae; phylum Streptophyta; class Magnoliopsida; order Poales; family Poaceae; genus Avena; species Avena sativa. Next base: position 246,759,689 of record OV702283.1, on the reverse strand, counting down.
TTATGCACTCACGGTCTTTGAGACAATATAACATCCAATATCTGAAATTAGCATCATTGGTCCGGTAAGGACTAATGTTTAAAGAAGCAATATGCTGTTGTGCATAAGTAATGCTATGCATTTTGTAAAAACCCCAAAGTGAATCCCCCATGCTTTGAGTGAAGTGAATTTAGGTGATTATTTTAAGAATTGGTTTATCTTCAAATTTTACTTTATAAATAATGACATTTATAAGGAACCTAGGTGATAAAAATTCCAAATATACAGGTAAAGTATAAAGTAATGTGATTATGTTTAATTTCCATTTGGTGACTAAGTTAAAAGTCCTTGGTTTTAGTTGTTAAGAGTTGAAGAATTTATTATGAGATTATTCTTTGAAGTGGCAAAAACAATAACATTTGAAGAAAATATTTTCTTCCTAAGGTTTAAACAACCCTGATAGCTTTTAGAATATGATTGATGTTGTTTATGCTTGCTTGAATAGTCTAAACTTGAGATGCTTTATGTCTTAATTGAAATAGACTAAAGTTAACTATAAAAACATAAGTGGTGTATTAGACCTATTGTTTATAAGTTTTGAGACTAAAGTTAACTTTAAAAAGGTAAGTAAACTTAATATGTAATATGTTTTAATCATTTCATGTTTTAGATTTATGATAGGTATAGCTAATGTGTGGAATTATTCACTTTATATTTTAGTGAATGGTTATAAAGTTATTTTGAAGGTTGTGGTTTTAAATCTTTATTTAAGGTTTCAAAATATATTATAAAGTTAATAATTTACACTTAATGTTTTATTATAAACCTTAGTTCTGGTTTAGAACTTTAGTAATTTGATTTTTAGGGTATTAATATTTCAGAAGAAATATAATTATTTCTTACTTAAGAAATGTTCTTAAAGAATTTTTAAAAAATATAATGGATAAGGATTTATTATTTTAATATATTAAAAACTTTTCTACTAATATATCTAGTATTTTTCTAGTGTAATATATTTATTCAAGACTTTGAAAATTATTTTTATTTTATTTTTAAGTATTATTTTTATATTTATAAAATTCCATAAAGGATCAATTGTCTTTGAATATTAATTTAAAATTTATTTATATAAAAAATAAGTTATTATTTTTATAAAATAGTAGATTTATTTATATACATAAAAATGATTTTTATTCATTTTTACGATTTTTCTTATTTTATGAAATTTCTCTTTGGATGTAATGGTGTTAATATTTATCTACATTTTATTTATATTAACGAGTAGGATTATAATTTTTCTATGTATATATTATTCTTGAGGTCATTTTGACATATCATATGTATTTTTGAAATTTTTCTATATTTTCTAGGGTATAAATTATGTTTAGGGGTAGTTTGGTAATTTAGTGATTTGATAAATATCTTATTATTATTATTATTATTTTTCCTTTGGAATTAGGCCAGGCTCACCAACTGGCCCAACTTGGCCCAACTGGTCCAAGGCAGGGACAAAATCGGCCCTTACTCCCCCTTCCCTACATTCAGGGCTGGAATTCGAGCCGAGCCGAGCCAACTCAGCTCCACTCCCTAAAGCTCGTTCAACTAACGAGTTAGCTCGACTCGACTCGTTTACAGAACGATCTCATATTTGAAACTCGGCTCGACTCGATAAACTCACGAGTAGCTCGCGAGCAGCTCGTTTAGATTGTTATATGTTATGAATATGAGCACATATAAGAAAAACTTGTAATTATTCTACTAATTTGAAACTAGAACAACAATAGTACTTCCATAATAACACGAAGGAAGATTAATAAAAAATATAGTAGCTCTACACCATTACAAGTTCAAGGAACATTCATAGTATGGCACTTATCAATGGAAATTTTTATACTCTATATTTGAACGAGTTTAACGAGCTAAATAGTAGCTCGCGAGTAGCTCATTTAGCTTGGGTGAACAAACAAGCTCAAATCAAAAACTTGGCTCGACTCGTTAGACACCGAGTTCGAGCCTAGTCAAGCTGTGTCACGAGTTACTCATTTAGCTCGCGAGTTTCGAGTTATAATTCTAGCCCTACCTACATTCGACCTTATCTCTCTCGTCCTCGCTCTGGTGCTGCCATGGCCGCCCCCTGGCTCTACTCGATTCCGACAGACTCCACTGCTGTGGCCATGCCGCAGTGCAAGACTACTGAGTCGACGCCGCCGCACGATCCTGTCCCAGCCGATTCCCCTCTGGGATCTTCTCCCGGCCGCGCTGACCCTCGCCCGAGGCTAGGGTTAGGGTTCAGCCGCCTTGGTGCTTTGTTGACGCCGTGCTGGGTTGCTCACGATCCTCACCCCTTCTCCACAGGCTGCTCCCGATGAGCCGCGTGTGCGGGTTGCAGCGCCCCTCCGGGGGTGCTCCCCGTGTTGTCGCCTCTTCATCACCGCCGTCCACTCCTCTGCTTCCTCTTCTAACTTTTTGCGAGGACCTCGGGTAAGTGTGCTTCCCCTACTGTGTTTCTCTCTATGCCCCATCTACCTTGCCATGTCAATCATGCTTGCTGTGATTACCCCCTGTCAATGTTGTATCTCTGTAACTAGGGTTCATACCCCCTGTAGTGATGTTTGGTTACTATGACATTGCTGGCAGATATTCTCCTAAACTTGTACTTTTGATGCTTGCTATGCCTGGTTAAATAACAGGCTCTGCCATATGATTCTGTATACTACAAGTAATGTGTATATAAATTTAGTTTTCCGAAGTTAGGATAATGGCCTCCTGTGGTCTGTCCATGTATTAGCAATTTGAGATTGCTAGATGGTTCTTTATACTGAAGCCATTTGCTAAAGTAACTAGATTATCTAGATGTGATGTTGTCACTAAATGGTACTGTCTGTTTGACAAATCATTGATCTACTTGATGATTCCTAGATTGGTGGCTAGGCTTTAATCTTATAAGAGATATATTTGATGCCGTGAATCTGATTCAGTGATGATCTTGATTTCCCCTTGAATATAGTGGCATCATTTCTTTAAATGATTTATAGCAAAAGATAGCTAGGAAAATGATTTAGATTATTGTTTGAGTTGCTTGCAGATGGTTGTGAATAAGTTGGTGTGGATCAGATCATGTATAGGCATGATCTTGGGTTAGACAAGAATTGGAATATGCAGAGTAGATCTTCTTTGGCTACTTAATGTCTTGCTAATCTGGACAAATGATTCCTAGATTTTTACTAAGGAAGATGATAAGATTGTTTGGTTAGTAAGTGTAACTGAGTGTCCATTATAGGTATACTGCCTATATGACAACAACCATTTCAAATGATTCCTGAATCTTTTTAGGAAAATGATTTGTGGATTTAGGAAAATGGACTTGAGTTTATGCTCAAGACATTCTAAATCTTCTAGGTGCAGAGGTGCTACCCTCTGGGAATGTGCCCTGTAGCCTAGCAGCTGTGGTATGTTTATCTAGTAAAAACTAGATAATAAGCTAATGATGCTGGTCTGAAGCTGAATAGTGCATGGATGTTATTTTCCTGACTACGATCAGTTGCTATGGTTAATGTTTTGGTGGAATAAAGTCTTGACCCAGCCAATGATGCATACAGGCTTAGGCCAAATCCTTTGGAATAAAAACAGATATGATTTGTTGGCTTTAATATTTTATGATGAACCTGACATGGAATTTCCATGTAATTCTGAGAGTATCTCCCCATCCAATCCTCCTAGATACAATTCTAGTGGAAGGGTAGATGGGTTTAGTTGATTAATATTGTATCCCTTGTAGCCCCAGATCTTTATCCTGATATGAGAATGAATGCTACATGATCATTTGTGTATTTCTGATGGTTGTTACCTGCTTTTGGTGATTGGCTGATGATCTATTGTAGATCTTGATCAGCTACAACTCATGCTACTGCTAGCATGCCCCCCCTTTGGCCTTGTCCTTCTTTTCCTGGAACAGATCTTGCTCCTCTTTGCTCCTAAGTGGCTTTGCTGTCCTTTTAAACTTTCCCCTCCATTAAGCCATCATCTTTTTATGGATCTGTTTGGTCTTCTTGTGATGAATGATTGTGTGATCTGGTGGAAATCTAGCAGGAACCAATGTGATGTAGGCTTATGAGTTGGTGTGATGTGCTGATGTGTTATGGAGAGATGTGGATCAACCTCTAGCTGAGCTATTACGATTGTGCTCTTCCTTTTGTACTTCCTGTGAGGCTCCTGGTGTTGACAGCATAGCTGCTGCATGCAGTGTGTGAGCTGCTTACTTGTGGCCCTTCTCTGGTTCAAGTTACAAGAACTGTAACTTAGAAAGTATGGATCAGATCAGGTAAAAACCTGATGTTTACCACCTGCACTTTTATTTTCCTTTGGTGAAAATTGCCCCTGGCCAATGAGGGTGTTCTGAGGCTTAATCTGATAAGAACAGATTCTAACTTATTTGGTGAAATTTGCCCCATTTAGGATAAGCTCAATGATGAAATGATTACTGTGCATTGCACTATTCATTCTGAGATAAATCCCCTTTTCACACTTACTGTTTTGTTATTGTTTGTTTGCAGGTATAAGATCAGGAGTAAGAAGAGAGGATTTAGAAGATAAAGATAATGAAGATGAATTTAGTTTTAAGTGTTTTTATTTATTCTTTTGTAATCTACCATTTTCTTTTGTGAAATGTAAAGCATTGTAAAAGAATTATTTTTATTTATTCATTCTTATTTTGTAAAGAATATTGTATTGTTAATTTTATTCAATAAAATTTACTAGTTTTATTTTTTTTCTTTATAATATATTTGCAAAGATAATGTAGTATTTATATCTTCTTGTAATATTCATATCTTGTTTATAATTATGAACTCAATTCTTATTATAAATCTTTTTCCTTTTGTGTTTGAATTTTCAATTATCTTGTATACTTAGATAATTGTAAATACTGTATCTTAATCATAAATAAGAGTTCACCTTTTATTTATTATTACAATTTACTTTCCAATTATCATTCCATTTCAAATTCTTTTAGAATTCAAATTCACTAATTGAATATTCAACTTTGAATTTCCTTCCCCTCAAACACAAAAGTACAATAGAGGTCATGTCGAAATCCATCGCACCTGTCCTGGTGTTTCCATCAGAACAAGAGAGATCTCGATCCCTCTACAGCTCTTTTAGTTTTGTGCGAAAATTCCCCGGATTTTCTTATGCATGAATGCAATGCACAACCCTGTGTCCTCTTTATTTCTAGGTGTAATCCTGGGATGTTATAGACTCTCCTCCTTTAAATAAACTTCGTCCTCGAAGTTCGTATACTCTCACGTTTTAGAATAAGGAATTGCCATTGTATTGATCATGACACTTCCCAATTCCATGATAACCTCAAATGGGAATAATTGTAATGTCCCATATCCATACCTTTTCCTTGAATTCTCCTCCTACTTGGCAATGTCCAACTTGTTGTCTATAATGCACTAATGTTCCTCTTACTATAATCCCTTAGGGCTATGTCCTTACTAGAAGATCCTTCAATTGGGGTCTCTGCTTTAGTTCATTACCCTTATGAGGTATCCTAATACAACTCCCTTACTTGATTATCAAACTTCCTGATTATACTATATAAGTTCTTGGAAGTCTCACTAAAACATGGTTTTAATTTAGTCAATAGTGGAGGCCAAAAGACTAACCTTTGACTTATCATTGCATGGTTTATACTAGTGGTCCTTCCGAAAAGTAGATTTGAACTCATTTAGTCCATACACATTGGAATTTCTTATTTCTCTATCCATGACCAATTGGATGTGTTTTATTCCCTCTCAAGGATTACTTAAGAGTTGTTTCCTTTATTATTATCCTGTTAGGACTATTTTATTACTTCAAGCTTTTACCCTCTCAAGCTTTAGAAAATCTATTATTATCACCTTAAGTACTTCTTCAAATTCCTTATAATAATTGCCTTAAGGTTTGAGTCTTACTACCTTGAAATAAATTTCGATCTTTCATCTAGACTTACTCCAGAGGGTACTTTTCTGATGATTTCCTGTTAACCTTATAAAAATAAAGCTTACTGTTGTTGTAGGTTACTCCTTCTTATTAAACCTTTATTCGGAAAGTCAGATAATGATACTTTCATTTCTAATGTTTTACTCTCCCCCTTAGGGTTTACTAATAGTCTTCAAACTATCTATATAGTAACCATTGGCTCTATAATTAGAATATTGGTCTCTATCCAGCTTATACTCTACCTATTTAGGGTCTTATGAAAGATTGTACGGTGTATCCACACAATTGTGGATCTCCGAAGTGAATCTTTCAGCATTAGTTGTCTTACTTACTATTTGGACATGTTCGTTTTGATAGGTTTGACTTTACAAAATGTCTCGAGAGTCGGTCGCTTAAAATTCTATATATTTTTTTAGGTCTCACTTAGCTTAGGACAAGTTTTATGCTCTTTATGCAACCATTAAAATGATTAGGTTAACTATGTCAACTAACACCGGCTGCGAACAAGATACCAACTGTGGATCGGAATGCTGACTATGGATTAAATACCAACGGCGAATCCCTCTAGGTGGTAGGTATTACCTTATAGTTTTCGACCTACTACTGGCATTCTCTCTGAATTGTCAGAGCTTGGATACTATTTTGCTCCAAAGCTTCTTCTTTGTACTAATTCATGATGCTTCCATGAACTAGGTATTACTATTCATTAATTCCTTAGTAATATCACCTACTTTGATTGAACCTTAAGTTCATCCCTTAAAATTATGTTAATACTCCTTATACTTGGCTTTAATAAGTCTTAATCTTGATCCTTGAAACTCGTCACTCCCTTACATGAATTCCCATTTCTATCTAGGTCTATAACATCAAGTAATAACTGGGTGTTACATCATGCATTTGCACACCTAATTAACTTCATGTATAGATCTAGCCAATCAATAAGATTCAAGAAAATCCAAAAGTTGATAAACAACAAAACATATACCATGTATTATACATAGGTTTTTAGATAATTTACAAATGTACTAGATGTACCAACGGTTTGCTCCTCCCTATTTACACAACTATCTTACAAGAACTTCTAGTTCTTGTGAGTATATCCTCACTTATTGCGGCAAACCTTTCAAACTACAATATGCATTACCTTCCATGTACATTATTCAAGCACTCATCCCTTGGGATGTCGTTCCTTTCTCACTTTCATCTTCCTCTAGTGCTTCCTGGAGTTCCGTCCATGATGACGTGAAGTCCTACGACTGCCTTCTGGAGCGTAAGAGCATCCAGGAGGTGCGTATTCTTGATTAGAAGTACCGAGACTAAGATTAGTCATTGAAAAATGACTAGAGTTAGCGTAATCTTCCACAGAATATTCCTGGTTTTCCGGCAACGCTTCCTCAAAGTAAGTTGGATCCTTAGCCTTTTCTTGGATCCAGTTGTATATATTGGTATAGTAGCTATCGGAATACTCTTCTAAGTTGATTGGGTTAGTATCACCCCCAAATGGTCCATAAGGCTCTCTATGGTTATAACTGGTCTCTTCTTCGATACCTGTATCACAAGGTATAGGATTTCCTATGGTTCCACCTTGAGATTCTACTTCCCATTTATACTGGTTTTGCTCAGGGTTATTTCGAATAACTCTATTCCATTCCTGTTGTTCGGAGTTATACTTGGTCCATAGATCTTCAGGTGGTTTGAATTCATTTTGATAGTAGGCATAATTTTCCGAGTTTGGATCATCAAACTCAGTTTCCTCATACACTTCCCCTGCAGGTATGTATTTGGGATGCCTAGCTTCTTTATCTAACTTCTTCCTACGTGCCATTGCTTTATCAGGATCAGTAAAATCCTTAATGACCGTATCCAGTTCCTGAACTAAGACTTGGTGAGTGTTATGATAAGTGTTTAGCAAAGACCGATAGCGATCCATATACTGTAACATCCCAAATATATTAAACTTGGATCATCAAACTCTAATCATCAAAATTAGGGTTAACAAAAACTTTCCCAACAAAAAATATGAAAGCATTCATATGTGTGTGTATTCAAAATTTGGATTCTTTTGAATTGCCATAGTTCTGTGTTTCTTTGCTTGTAAAATGATTCTTAGGTGAAATAAACATAATCTAAACAATCCCAAAACTTTTCCCAAAGACAAACAACTCAAAATGAATAAATTAAGTGAATGGTCACTTTGGCCAAATTAACTCTCATGCCTACTTGGGCTATCTCTAATTTTCAAAACTCAACAGAAACATGTATGGATCTTTGCACCCCTTGTTAGTACTCATAATAAGGTACCATGGCCCACTTTGTGATCATCCAAAAACATTCAAATGCTAAGTTTAAATGACAGTTTAAAATTGAATCTATCTCATATGGGAAGATCCCACTATTTCAAAAACCACTCAAACAAGCTCAATTTTCAAAACCCAAGCACCCACATAATCCTCAACTCATGCCTAGCACACCCACCAAAATTCTTTTCAAAATTCAAAAATAAATTTCTTGCAGCCATTTCATCAAACAGGTTGCAGATTCAAATCAAACAAATCACAAACACTATTTTGAGCAGTGTTTTGGCCAATCTTGTCCCCTCTCTAGCTCACAGCAAACATCTAGTAGATCATCTAGCTTAGTTATTAACCTCTAGCATCATTGTGAGCTTGCCATTGCCATCAATGGTGAGCGGGCTGAGCCTCACCATGTCACCCCAGTGTGGACAGCAAGCTAGATGAAGAACTAGCTGTGCCAACCTTGTCTGGGAGGTAGCCCATGCCTCACCGCCCCCTATCGACCAGCCCTAGCTCAAGAACAGAGACCAGAACCGCGAGGAACGCCGCGCCCGCGCTGCTGTCGACCATGCCGATGCGCACCCCAGTGCACGTGCCGTTCCCACGCAACCCGACCACCTCGAGCCCTTGCCGCCCGCCAGCATGCACCCCACCGTCCCAGGAGACCACCAGACATGTTCGTTTCATCGCCCGTACCCCGTAGCCACCGCTTGCCGCGGAGTTCGTCGCCTCTGCCTCGCAAAGCACCGCATGTTCCCGACCAATTGCCACCACCCCTAAGCTCGCATTCAAGTTCTAGAGCATCGCCAGGAGACCGCCCGTCGATCGCCAACCGCAGCCATGCCTCTAGCCGCCCGTAGCCGTGTCTCCACCGTCGCCTTCCCATCCCTCTCGGTCTCACCGTCGAGCCTATAAAAGGAGGCGACCCCCAGCCGATTGAAGCACACCATTTCATTCCCCTCTCCCTCAGAAACATCCCACACCCTTCCCCGAAGCAAGGCGAGCACCAGGTGGCCGGAATTTCACCGGAGTTCGCTACTGCAGAGGAGGAGAGGCGCCGTCGATTGGAGCCGCCCCAGGAGGAGCTACCGGTGCTAGGAGAATCGCCGTCGTCGACTTCGTCGTTCGCCCCCATCGCCGAACCTCTCCTGAGCCCCGGTGAGCCTCCCACGACCCCCACTGAGCCGCTAGGGTTCGAGCTCGCCGGTGACATGTTCATCGTCGACGACGACCCTCAGCCGCTGATCGCCCTTCTAATCCAACGAACCACATCGCCCCGTACCGCTTCGCCTGTTATGAGCCACTGACGGGTGGAACCCCCCTATTAGCTGAGCCCCGCGCTGTGGAGTGACACTGGGCCGGCCCATTAGCATCTCCCGCGTGGCCCAATCGTTTGAATTTAGGTTTTTCTTTTTAAGTTCAAACATAGTTATGTACCCAGTTTCAAAAATCATTCCAGCTTGATTTAATGAACTAAATTGCATGAAACCAATTTTGTTAGAAAGCTACTAAAATGCTTAATCCAAGCCCGTTGGATTCAAATCATTTGGATCTGTAGATCACCCTGGGTAAAAATAACAATTCAGAAGCTTTTCTGCATTCAAACATTTTTCAAATTTCAACCATAATAGCTTTTGGGTTGATTCCAACTCTCAAAAATCACATTTGATCATACCTTTCAGAATATATAAAAACATATGGGTTTACTTACAGAAATAATGTTCAAGTAATAAAAGAATGCCACATAGGCATTTCTAGTCACTTTAATTATTTAAAATAAAAAGGTTAAACCTTATTAAATTGTGACACCACTTTAAATCACATTCCCATGTACTGAAATATGTGGTGATGACATGTGTCAACATTATCCCATGTTTGAGTTGGAGAATATTAAATCTTTAGTAGTTTTTCAATGAGTAGAAATTACTTGTCTCAAATTAAAATAAGACAAAAGCTTTAATCTTGTAATGTTAGTGATGATGCCAGATTATCTATAGTACACCTTTGTGTGATGATTGAAAATAGTTAAGTATTGTTTGGTGATTGTGTACCTCGTATTTATTTATAGACGCTAGTACCGACCAATGATACGAGGAGGAAGGAGGATTCTACGAAGAAGAAGCCGAGGAGAACTTCAACCACTGCTCTGCTCAAGGCAAGCCAATACTTGCAAGCTATTAACTTAGCAAGCCTTACTAATCAAGTTGACCTATGCAAGCTAATACTTGCTTGTTAACATGCCAACTAGATGCCTTAAGCATATGTGATCATACCCACTTGATAACCCAATCCTAGTTTTACTTGCAAGCTTTATACTTTATTTCTTTATCAAAGCTTTCTTTTAGAGTTTACTTAAGTGACTTGTAGATTCTAGGAAGATAACTGAAGGTTGTATTAAGAGCATTAAATTTGGCCTAAGCTAGATAATCTTGATGTTATCCTAAGGCATGAGATTGAACTTAATTAATCACCACTTGTTTACCGCCCCTCATTAGTACTTACCACACTTGTAGATGCTAGTGCTAAGCATAAAACTTGATCAACTTTAGTTGGAAATACTTGGTGAAAATGGTTATGAAAACCTTGGAATGATGAGTCATTCTACTGAAATGTTTTGACATGTGTTTCCGAACACCAGATGATTTTGTTGATGAAAATGTTGAGGCATGAGCCTTAGCCCTTTATAAAACTGATGGTTGTCTGGATGCGATACCATTCCAATTTTACAGTACAACCACAATACCCGAAAATTGGGTAGGTCTTGACTGGAAACTTATATACCTTAGTATGGGTTCCCTCATGGCCAAGGTCTGAGCTGAGGCTACCTTGTGAAGATTGTCCACCTGTGCAGTACCCAAGATGATAGTTGGTCATGGTTGGGAGGCTAAACTCACAGGGGAGGTGCCTATACTAGGGTGTGTAATAGAAAGGTTAGGATTGATTATCCGCATACTGAGTATGGTGAATTCAGGATCTATTCCTGATGGATGTATCGAATGTTGTGGTGAAAGTGTACAATCTCTGCAGAGTGTCAAACTATTCGAATAGCCGCGTCCGCGGTTATGGACAGTTGGAGTGGCCATACTGTTCCCCCGTCAGATGTTTTCAAAATGACTTATGAAATGAATTGAGATTTTGACTTGACCACAACAGAGTTGTGATATGAAATTCAAATTCCCACTTTGCTGTTATAAAATTTTCAACTAGCTTTCTTTGCTTTTGAACTTAGTAGAGGTAAATCTGGCTTTTTGCCAAACAACCCTAGAGCTTAGTGTCCTAATACAAAAACCGCCTTAACTTGTTAGTATTAGTTTGTGAGTACTTAAAGAGTACTCATGGCTTTGTCCTTGGCTATTCCCGTGGCCAGACTATGAAGAGGAGTACCAGGATGATGGACCCCAGGAAGGTTACGACAACTAGGATCATCTCCCATCGTCAGCATTTCCTGTGATCCCGAAGATGGAGCTTCGCCTACGCTACCTTTATTATTACGTTATTCCACTGCTTGAGTTGTATTAAGAACTGGATCATGAGATCCTTATTTGTGTAAGACCTTATGTATGGTTTGTAATGGATGATGTACTGTGATATCTAAATCTGTTATGTCTCGCAAAAATGGTAATACTGGGATTGCGATGTATGGCATAACAGGCATCTGGGATTAAAAATCCGGGTGTTGACAAGTTGGTATCAGAGCCATCCTGACCATAGGAGATCCTAGTTAGACTGGACGTTTGAATCAAAAACTTAGTTTCAAAACCAAAGGAAGCAAATATTTACAAAAACTTATTCCCATTCTTATCACTGGTTTCTTTCATAAAAATTCATGTTCCTAAAAAACTCTTGCAAAATACCTAAAATTTGACACACTTGATCACTCTACTAACTTACTCATCCTATGTTCTTATAGTTGGACGTGAAGTACAGCAAGTTTATAAGTTGGGGAATGGAGGAGACCTCATCTTTGAGCGGGATTTGGACCAGCTTTCGGAACTTCTGGAGTGTCCACACCCCGAGTTCTTCGGAGCTCAGCTCAATGATCAGGAGGAGAAGATCTGCAGTGGCTAATTGTTGCAAGTCTCCGAGGAAAGATTGAACCTCCCACTGCAGAGGGAATTCAGTTCACCTTAAGAGAGAACAACTGGCTAGATGGACTTGCCAGGGCCATGCAGGAAGCTCTTGACTGTCTGTGTGGGCAGAGTATCAACCAGATCAAGGGTACCTTCTTTGAGTTCTTTCCAAGGCGTGATGCTATGGGACAGCCACTGGAAGCCCCATACCACCACGAGCTGAAGACTCAGTTGGACCACCTTAGCTTCATGATGTATGATCGTCAGCAGGAACTGGACAATGCCCGTGACTACTCCAACCACAAGTCCGCCATCATCAGGACGAAGGATCAGACCATCGCCATGCTAGCGAAGGACCGCAAGTTTCGCCGACGTCAGCTTGACAAGAAGGAGCGCATCATTTCCCGTCTTCGCCACCGTATCTCGGATTTGGAGGAGACCATCCACGAGAGAGACATGTAGTTGGAGGAAAGGGAGAATGCCGGAGAAGATCTTCGTGGAGACCCCTACTCCTATCTCAGCGATGATGATGATTTTCTGGAGGATCAAGCCATGGACTTCTTCACCGATGAGGATGATTTCGCCTTCATCGATGACGATGAGGATGATGAGGATGACGACTACACCGACTCCAAGGAGTAGTAGCACTTGAGCACTAGCGTAGTGAGTTGTATTCGGTCCCATTGTATCGTAGTTTCCAGAATGGTTCTTAAAACCATCTGTTTTCCTTTTTTGTGGTGTGTGTTTGTATCGTGTGCTATGAATGAATGAATAAAAAGCAAGTTGCTAGAAAATCTGAGTCAAACTTTAAAAACTTTCCAAAGTCCCTAAACCTTAGAAATTTCCCTCTTTTCTCATGATCTATCCCAATCTTCAGATGCCACACGGATGAAGTGGTTCATCCCCGGACCCGATGTTGCAGATCCTGCAAATGTTGGTTTCTAACCGCGAAGCGGAAAGAGAAGAACGTCAAGCCAACCTAGCCACCCTTCAGCAGATAGCTCAGCTGGCCCACAATAATCAAGGCCAAGGAAATCAGGACAACCATGGATCTAAGATCAAGAATTTCCAGAACACCAACCCACATGTTTTCACTAAATCGGAAGAGACCCTAGACGCAGATGATTGGCTGCAAACCATGGAGAACAACCTGGAAGTCGCTAGAGTGGAAGCTAACGAGAAAGTTCTGTTCGCCACCCACTATCTAGTCGGAGATGCAAGAGCATGGTGGAACAGCGTTCGTGCAATGACAGGAGGACAGATGATGACCTGGGAGGAATTCAAGGTCAAGTTTAGCAGAACCCATGTTCCACCAGGTTTGATCAAGAGAATGAGAGATGAGTTCAGAGAACTGAAGCAAGGAAGGATGACCGTAGTGGAATACCGTGACAAATTCTTGTCATTAGCAAGGTATGCCCCGGATGAGATCGACACTGAAGCCAAGAAGAAAGAGAGACTCTTGAATGGTCTGCACGATGAGATGCAGACGGTGTTGGTCAATATCCCCTTTGCTGATATTGAAGCCCTTGTCGACTCTGCCATTCAGATGGAAGGAAAGATCAAGCAAGCCAATGAGAGCCACAAACGCCGCATGATGCATCAGCCAGGAACCCATCATACCCCAAAGTATCGCCCCAACCCATCTCCAGGATTTTCCCCGAGAACCAACAGACCCCCGATGAACCGTCCGACCTATCCCAACCATGGAAACCCGAGGCCCGGAGGAAATCACAACAACCCCGGCAACTCTGGCAATTTCAACCGTGCACCACCCAAGTTCAACAACAACAATGCTATGCCAACACCAACACTGCCCCTAGGACTGGAAGCAATGTTGTGCCTGTTGCAGCAAAGGACAAGCCGCAAGTGACTTGTTATGACTGTGGAAATAAGGGTCACTACTCCAATGAGTGCCCCAAGAAGAATTCCGCAACCCCCAATGCAAATTCCCCAGCTCAGCAACAGTGTCGTGTTAAGCCCGGAACAAGATTTGCCCCAGGGAACTCTCTCAACCACAATGGCCGTCTTTTTCTCATGCATGCTGAAGAAGCCCAGGAAGCGCCAGACGTCGTGCTGGGTATGTTTTCCGTTAATTCAGTACTTGCTAGAGTGTTGTTTGATTCTGGTGCATCGCATTCATTTGTCACCGAAGAATTTGCATGAACTAGTAATATTTAACCAACCAAACTGAAGCATGTTACGATTGTTCAAATCCCCGGTTCAACCACCAAAGCTAGGCAAATCTGCAAAGCCGTCCCTATCCGAATCCATGGCATAGATTTTTATGCTAATCTGATAGTACTTGGAACTAAAGGTTTGGAAGTAGTAGTAGGAATGGATTGGATGTCCAAACATAAAGGATTAATTGACTGTGCCAAGAAAGCCATAACCATGACCAGTACAGCCGGAATATCAGTCAATCACGTATCTAAAACCTTACCTCGTCAATTCAAGTGCAACAAGAGTATAGCCCAACCTACCATTGACCAAGTCCGGATAGTCTGTGAATACCCCAATGTATTTCCAGATGTTTTGCTCGGTATGCCCCTAGATTGGGATATTGAGTTTATCATTGAACTAATCCCCGGAACAACACCCATAGCCCAGAGACCATATAGTATGAACCCGTCTGAACTAGTAGAACTGAAGAAGCAACTAGATGCCATGTTGGAAATTGGATTAATTCAACCAAGTGCGTCACCATGGAGATCACCTGTCTTGTTTGTGGACAAGAAAGATGGAGGTAACCGTTTGTGTACGGATTATCGGAAGTTGAATGATGTCACTATCAAGAACAAATACCCATTGCCCAAGATAGAAGACCTGTTTGATCAGTTGACCGGTGCCAAGGTGTTTTCTAAGATTGATCTTAGGACTGGCTATCATCAACTCAAGATTCGCTCAGAGGATATTCCAAAGACGGCCTTTACCACCAGATATGGATTATATGAGTATACTGTCATGTCTTTTGGATTAACCAATGCCCCCACTTATTTCATGAATCTCATGAATAAGATTTTTATGGACTTCCTGGATAAGTTTGTCGTTGTTTTCATTGATGACATTCTGATTTATTCCAAATCAGAAGAAGAACATGAGCTACACCTAAGGACCATTCTTGGAACCCTTAGAAAGGAAATGCTAGTATCGACGGAATCAATCATCGTATCGGTACAGGCAAAGTACCCGGATTCACCGAAGACGAAGAAAGAGTTCTATGGTACAAAGGACGCCTTTGTGTACCAGCAGATTCTGAGTTGAAAGAAGTTATTCTAAAGGGAGCTCATGATACTCTTTATTCTATCCACCCCGGAGGAACAAAGATGTATCAAGATTTGAAAGAACAATTTTGGTGGCATAAGATGGAGAGAGAAATCGGAAGATATATCGCCAAGTGTGATATATGTCAGCGAGTCAAGGTGGGACATCAAAGACCCACTGGATTGTTGCAACCATTGCAGATTCTGGAATGGAAATGGGATTCCGTTGGAATGGACTTTATCACCAGATTACCTACTTCTAGTAAGGGAAATGACTCTATCTGGGTCATAGTTGACCGATTTTCCAAAGTTGCCCATTTCTTACCAGTCAAGACCACATATCAGAGTTCGAAGCTAGCGGAGTTATACACCGCTAGAATCGTCAGTTTGCATGGAGTCCCCAAGAACATCGTATCGGATCGAGGAACTCAGTTTACCTCAAGATTCTAGAAGAAAGTCCAAGAAGGTTTAGGAACCCGACTAGATTTCAGCACCGCTTATCACCCTCAGACCGATGGACAAACGGAGCGAGTAAATCAAATACTCGAAGACATGTTGAGAGCATGTGTGTTAGAGTATGGATCAAAATGGGAAGACTGTCTGCCGTTCGCAGAATTTTCATACAACAATAGTTATCAAGCTAGTTTGCAAATGGCCCCATTTGAATTCATGCATGGAAGGAAGTGTCGCACCCCTTTGAACTGGTCGGAAGTAGGAGAGAGTCAGATTTTCGGACCCAACATCCTACGAGAAGCAGAAGAGAAGGTTCACAAGATTCATGAGCACCTCAAGACCGCTCAGTCCAGACATAAGATTTACGCTGACAAGAGACGTCGAGACCTCGCCCTCAACATAGGAGATTTTGTGTATCTGAAAGTGTCGCCATTGAAAGGAATGCAGCGTTTCCAACTGAAAGGAAAGTTAACCCCCAGATATATCGGCCCCTTCAAGATTCTGAACCGTCGAGGAGAAGTTTCGTATCAATTGGAACTACTCGAAGAGATGTCAGCCGTGCACAATGTGTTCCATATCTCATTACTTCACAAGTGCCTCGAAGTTCCGGAGAAGACGGAAGTGTTCAAGAATATTGATCACCGGACCATAGTAATCAATGATGACCTGACCTATCTCGAAGTACCCATCCATATTTTGGAAGAAGCTTTCAGAACTACCAGAACCCGAAGCATCAAGTTTCTCAAGATTCAATGGAGCAACCACACAGAAGAAGAAGCTACCTCGGAGCGCGAAGATCACATCAGTACGGAGTTTCCCGATCTCTTCAAATCCTAGGTAATATTTTTCGTCCTTTTTCAAATCTCGGGACGAGATTTTGTTTAAGGGGGAAGGTTTGTAACATCCCAAAAATATTAAACTTGGATCATCAAACTCTAATCATCAAAATTAGGGTTAACAAAAACTTCCCCAACTAAAAATATGAAAGCATTCATATGTGTGTGTATTCAAAATTTGGATTCTTTTGAATTGCCATGGTTCTGTGTTTATTTGCTTGTAAAATGATTCTTAGGTGAAATAAACATCATCTAAATAATCCCCAAACTTTTCCCAAAGACAAACAACTCAAAATGAATAAATTAAGTGAATGGTCACTTTGGCCAAATTAACTCCCATGCCTAATTTGGCTATCTCTAATTTTCAAAACTCAACAGAAACATGTATGGATCTTTGCACCCCTTGTTAGTACTCATAATAAGGTACCAAGGCCCACTTTGTGATCATCCAAAAACATTCAAATGCTAAGTTTAAATGACAGTTTAAAATTGAATCTATCTCATATGGGAAGATCCCACTATTTCAAAAACCACTCAAACAAGCTCAATTTTCAAAACCCAAGCACCCACATAATCCTCAACTCATGCCTAGCACACCCACCAAAATTCTTTTCAAAATTCAGAAATAAATTTCTTACGGCCATTTCATCAAACAGGTTGCAGATTCAAATCAAACAAATCACAAACACTATTTTGAGCAGTGTTTTGGCCAACCTTGTCCCCTCTCTAGCTCGCAGCAAACATCTAGTAGATCATCTAGCTTAGTTATTAACCTCTAGCATCACTGTGATCTTGCCATTAGCATCAATGGTGAGCAGGCTGGGCCTCACCAGGTCACCCCAGTGTGGACAACAAGCTAGAGGAAGAACTAGCTATGCCAATCTTGTCTGGGAGGTATCCCATGCCTCAGCGCCCCCTCTCGACCAGCCCTAGATCAAGAACAGAGACCAGAACCGCCAGGAACGCCGCGCCCACGCCGCTGTCGACCATGCCGACGCGCACCCCAGTGCACGCGCCGTTCCCACACAACCCGACCACCTCGAGCCCTTGCCGCCTGCCAGCATGCACCCCACCGTCCCAGGAGACCACCAGACATGTTCGTTTCATCACCCGTACCCCGTAGCCAAGGCTCCCCGCAGAGTTCGCCGCCTCTGCCTCGCAGAGCACCGCACGTTCCCGACCAATTGCCACCGCCCCTAAGCTCGCATTCAAGTTCTAGATCATCGCCAGGAGACCGCCCTTCGATCGCCAACCGCAGCCATGCCTCTAGCCGCCCGTAGCCGTGTCGCCACCATCTCCTGCCCATCCCTCTCGGTCTCGCCGTCGAGCCTATAAAAGGAGGCGACCCCCAGCCGATTGAAGCACACCATTTCATTCTCCTCTCCCTCAGAAACATCTCACACCCTTCCCCAGAGCAAGGCGAGCACCAGGTGGCCAGAATTTCACCGGAGTTCGCCGCTGCAGAGGAGGAGAGGCGTCGTCGATTGGAGCCGCCCCAGGAGGAGCTGCCGGTGACAGGAGAATTGCCGTCGTCGACTTTGTCGTTCGCCCCCATCGCCGACCCTCGCCTGAGCCCCGGTGAGCCTCCCACGACCCCCACTGAGCCGCTAGGGTTCGAGCTCGCCAGTGACATGTTCATCATCGATGACGACCCTCAGCCGTTGATCGCCCTTCTAATCCAACGAACCACATCGCCCCGTACTGCTTTGCGTGTTATGAGCCACTGACGGGTAGAACCCCCCTGTCAGCTGAGCCCCGCGCAGCGGAGTGACACTGGGCCGGACCATTAGCATCTCCCGTGCAGACCAATCGTTTGAATTTAGGTTTTTCTTTTTAAGTTCAAACATAGTTCTATACCCAGTTTAAAAAATCATTAAAGCTCGATTTATTGAACCAAATTGCATGAAACCAATTTTGTTAGAAAGGTACTGAAATGCTTAATCCAGGACCGTTGGATTCAAATCATTTGGATCTGTAGATCACCCTGGGTAAAAATAACAAGTCAGAAGCTTTTCTGCATTCAAACATTTTTCAAATTTCAACCATAATAGCTTTTGAGTTGATTCCAACTCTCAAAAATCACATTTGATCATTCCTTTCAGAATATATAAAAACATATGGGTTTACTTACAGAAATAATGTTCAAGTAATAAAAGAATGCCACATAGGCATTTCTAGTCACTTTCATTATTTAAAATAAAAAGGTTAAACCTTATTAAATTGTGACACCACTTTAAATCACATTCCCATGTACTGAAATATGTGGTGATGGCATGTGTCAACATGATCCCATGTTTGAGTCGGAGAATATTAAATCTTAAGTAGTTTTTCAATGAGTAGAAATTACTTTTCTCAAATTAAAATAAGATAAAAGCTTTAATCTTGTAATGTTAGCGATGATGCTAGATCATCTATAGTACACCTTTGTGTCATGATTGAAAATAGTTAAGTATTTTTTGGTGATTGTGTACCTCGTATTTATTTATAGACGCTAGTACCGACCAAGGATACGAGGAGGAAGGAGGATTCTACGAAGAAGAAGACGAGGAGAACTTCAACCACTGCTCTGCTCAAGGCAATCCAATACTTGCAAGCTATTAACTTAGCAATACTTACTAATCCAGTTGACCTATGCAAGCTAATACTTGCTTGTTACCATGCCAACTAGATGCCTTAAGCATATGTGATCATACCCACTTGATAACCCAATCCTAGTTTTACTTGCAAGCTTTATACTTTATTTCTTTATCAAAGCTTTCTTTTAGAGTTTACTTAAGTGACTTGTAGATTCTAGGAAGATAACTGAAGGTTGCATTAAGAGCATTAAATTCGGCCTAAGCTAGATAATCTTGATGTCATCCTAAGGAATGAGATTGAACTTAATTAATCACCACTTGTTTACCATCCCTCATTAGTACTTACCACACTTGTAGATGCTAGTGCTAAGCATAAAACTTGATCAACTTTAGATGGAAATACTTGGTGAAAATGGTTATGAAAACCTTGGAATGATGAGTCATTCTACTAAAATGTTTTGACATGTGTTTCCGAACACCAGATGATTTTGTTGATGAAAATGTTGAGGCATGAGCCTTAGCCCTTTATAAAACTGATGGTTGTCTGGAGGCGATATCATTTCAATTTTATCGTACAACCACAATACCCGAAAATTGGGTAGGGCTTGACTGGAAACTTATATACCTTAGTATGGGTTCCCTCACGGCCAAGGTCTGAGCTGAGGCTACCTTGTGAAGATTGTCCACCTGTGCAGTACCCAAGATGACAGTTGGTCATGGTTGGGAGGCCAAACTCACAGGGGAGGTGCCTATACTAGGGCGTGTAATCGAAATGTTAGGATTGATTATCCGCATACTGAGTATGGTGAATTCAGGATTTGTTCCCGACGGATGTATCGAATGTTGTGGTGAAAGTGTACAATCTCTGCAGAGTGTTAAACTATTCGAATAGCCACGTCCGCGGTTATGGACAGTTGGATTGGCCATACTGTTCCCCCGTCAAATGTTTTCAAAATGACTTATGAAATGAATTGAGATTTTGACTTGACCACAACAGAGTTGTGATATGAAATTCAAATTCCCACTTAGGTGTTATAAAATTTTCAACTAGCTTTCTTTGCTTTTGAACTTAGTAGAGGTAAATCTCGCTTTTTGCAAAACAACCCTAGAGCTTAGTGTCCTAATACAAAAACCCCCTTAACTTGTTAGTATTAGTTTGCGAGTACTTAAAGAGTACTCATGGCTTTGTCCTTGCCTATTACCGTGGCCAGACTATGAAGAGGAGTACCAGGATGATGGACCCCAGGAAGGTTACGACAACTAGGATCATCTCCCATCGTCAGCATTGCCTGTGACCCAGAAGATGGAGCTTCGCCTACGCTACCTTTATTATTACGTTATTCCACTGCTTGAGTTGTATTAAGAACTGGATCATGAGATCCTTATTTGTGTAAGACCTTATGTATGGTTTGTAAGGAATGATGTACTGTGATTTCTAAATCTGTTATGTCTCGCAAAATGGTAATCCTGGGATTGCGATGTATGGCATAACAGGCATCTGGGATTAAAAATTCGGGTGTTGACATATACTCTACAGCTAGAGTGGGTTTAGTTTGGACTAGAGTAGAGTGATCTAACTCATGCTCTGGTTTTGAGGTTTCATGGGGTATAATGGTGTGAGTACTTCCTTCTAGAGCTTGGGATTTTTGTTCATGGATCATGGTTATGGCTGCTGCTACGGCAATCTGATATGCGGATGCCATGCACCTTGCCTCTCCTGATGAAATTTCTCCCTTAATTCCTAACTTCTTGGGTAACATGATCATGACACGATACTTAGCTAATACCTGCCCATCATAGTAACTGTAAATCTTGACCAAAAGTCTTGATTCACAATCCAAACTCCATAGAAGTTGTCAGAGATTATCCGTCCAATCCCCTTCCGTAGTCATTCAACGTCATGTTCATCACTTGAACATTCAGGGGTGGATATCGAGGTGCCATGTGGATAAGAAATTATCATCAGTCGCATAGAGTTAAAACTCTTGGGTAATGATCAGATTTGCAATCATACTAAAGAATTATCGCACTAGCAACATGACAGGATTATTCTCAAGTGAATATCCCTCCTATCACTAGAGAAATCTTTATTTTTGCAATTATAAGTCCTATAGGTTCTACCCATTTACTAGGTTTCCAACCTAAGTTCAAAGCATATGCTCTGATACCAACTGCGGTGACCCAGCATACCACTGCATGATGTAGTACACTATAGTCGTTGATATAACACCAATGAAACACCGTTCACTAGTATTACATCCCTTAGAGTGGTACAACAAAAACATAGCAGGTCCAAGACATGACTATAGGTTAAAACTCAACTCTTTACACAAGATCCAGAGAACACTCTAGGTTAAAGAGAGAGAAAGAAACTTCTTACAAAGAAGAATCAGAAATAAACAACTCCAAAACTATAATACTATTAAGACTAATATCTTAACTAATGGTCTGGAATTGCTGCTATTGCAATACACTACAGAAATAGGTTCTATGGCTAGAGATTCTATTCTTATCTAATCAGCAACTTCTTCTTCACTTGAGTTGATGTATATGTTGACTTTCTTGACTTCATTGAAGAGCTTTAGCTTTTGATTATGATTCTTAGAGCATGACTTGATGTAGTCATCGTATGTACTGGCTTTAGAACCTAGCAAGCGTTAAGAAGATACTTTGAGTACGAGCGTAATCAACAAGTTCACTAGAAAAGGAGTGTTTGATGCACTATATCTACAGCCACAGACCATAGGTCGTAGGCAATGCAAGTTTTCATAAACATTTCTTTAAAGGTTGCTTTTATTCTAAAAATCTATGTCCGTTAGCCTTCACGGGTTTACCAGAACTTTCATGGAGTTCCATTCCCGCCGCGTTTGCAGCTCCTTCCCGGAACAGGGACTAACAAGTTACAGTTCTTACACTCTACAGAGGTGCATTACTTTACCCATGAGAGACCGTAGCCTTGTTGCACAACCAAGTCATGACCTCGTCCATACTTCCTTGGTATGGGCCCAGTCTAAGATCCAAGCCAAACACTGCCCCCTTCGCGACCCCGCATGCCTCCTTGGTGTACACCATGCCCACATATTGAATTACAGCAATGGTTTGTATAGACCGTTAGATGCCAGAACTATCGTGGGACGTTGAGGGTTCCCACCCATATGCTGCATATCCTGTACGAATTACCAATTAATATTCATGCTACGAGTGATAATAGCCATGACCTGCACATCCGTCTACATGCGAGAGGAGGAAGATACAACTGACTTCTCTGTCCCATTCCAAATCTCATGGTTAACGCGTGATATACGGCGCAAGAATCACTGGCGACATTGGTTGTTAAGTCCTAGATAATATGTTCCTATACCACCGGAACTTTCATAGTAGGTTATTACCTCATGGTAAATAACCTATAATCACATTATTATGAAAATAGTATTTTCGGGCCTTTTTCAAATGCAGGTGATGACAACACTGGATTTGCAAAATACTTTACAGAAAATAATCAAAGGACATGAGCAAGTGTGAACTTTCCTTTTGTGATTGCAAGATTATGCACTCACGGTCTTCGAGACAATATAAGATCCAATATCTGAAATCAGCATCATTGGTCCAGTAAGGACTAATGTTTAAAGAAGCAATATGATGTTGTGCATAAGTAATGCTATGCATTTTGTAAAACCCCCAAAGTGAATCCCCCATGCTTTGAGTGAAGTGAATTTAGGTGATTCTTTTAAGAATTGGTTTATCTTCAAATTTTACTTTATAAATAATGACATTTATAAGGAACCTAGGTGATAAAAATTCTAAATATACATGTAAAGTACAAAGTAATGTGATTATGTTTAATTGCCATTTGGTGACTAAGTTAAGAGTCCTTGGTTTTAGTTGTTAAGAGTTGAAGAATTTATTTTGAGATTATTCTTTGAAGTGGCAAAAAGAATAACATTTGAAGAAAATATTTTCTTCCTAAGGTTTAAACAACCCTGATAGCTTTTAGAATATGATTGATGTTGTTTCTGCTTGCTTGAATAGTATAACTTGAGATGCTTTATGTCTTAATTGAAATAGACTAAAGTTAACTATAAAAACATAAGTGGTGTATTAGACCTATTGTTTATAAGTTTTGAGACTAAAGTTAACTTTAAAAAGGTAAGTAAACTTAAGATGTAATATGTTTTAATCATTTCATGTTTTAGATTTATGATAGGTATAGCTAATGTGTGGAATTATTCACTTTATATTTTAGTGAATGCTTATAAAGTTATTTTGAAGGTTGTGGTTTAAATCTTTATTTAAGGTTTCAAAATATATTATAAAGTTAATAAATTACACTTAATGTTTTATTATAAACCTTAGTTCTGGTTTAGAACTTTAGTAATTTGATTTTTAGGGTATTAATATTTCAGAAGAAATATAATTATTTCTTACTTAAGAAATGTTCTTAAAGAATTTTTAAAAAATATATAATGGATAAGGATTTATTATTTTAATATATTAAAAACTTTTCTACTAATATATCTTGTATATTTCTAGTGTAATATATTTATTCAAGACTTTGAAAATTATTTTTATTTTATTTTTAAGTACTATTTTTATATTTATAAAATTCCATAAAGGATCAATTGTCTTTGAATATAAATTTAAAATTTATTTATATAAAAAATAAGTTATTATTTTTATAAAATAGTAGATTTATTTTTATACATAAAAATGATTTTTATTCATTTTTAGGATTTTTTTCTTATTTATGAAATTTCTCTTAGGATGTAATGGTGTTAATATTTATCTACATTTTATTTTTATTAACGAGTAGGATTATAATTTTTCTATGTATGTATTATTCTTGTGGTCATTTTGACATATCATATGTATTTTTGAAATTTTTCTATATTTTTCTAGGGTATAAATTATGTTCAGGGGTAGTTTGGTAATTTAATGATTTGATAAATATCTTATTATTATTATTATTTTTGTCCTTTGGAATTGGGCCAGCCTCACCAACTGGCCCAACTTGGCCCAACTGGTCCAAGGAAGGTACAGAATCGGCCCTTACTTCCCCTTCCCTACATTCGACCTTATCTCTCTCGTCCTCGCTCTGGTGCTGCCATGGACGCCCCTGGCTCTGCTCGATTCCGGCAGACTCCGCTGCTGTGGCCATGCCGTGGTGCAAGACTACTGAGTTGATGCCGCCGCATGATCCTGTCCAAGCCGATTCCCCTCTGGGGTCTTCTCCCGACCGCGCTGACCCTCGCCAGAGGCTAGGGTTAGGGTTCAGCCGCCTTGGTACTTTGTCGACGTCGTGCTGGGTTGCTCACGATCCTCACCCCTTCTCCACAGGCTGCTCCTGATGAGCTGCGGTGCGGGTTGCAGCGCCCCTCCGGGGGTGCCCCCTGTGCTTCCGCCTCTTCATCACCGCCGGCCACTCCTCTGCTTCCTCTTCTAACTTTTTGCGAGGACCTCGGGTAAGTGTGCTTCCCCTACTGTGTTTCTCTCTATGCCCCATCTACCTTGCCATGTCAAGCATGCTTGCTGTGATTACCCCCTGTCAAGGTTGTATCTCTGTAACTAGGGTTCATACCCCCTGTAGTGATGTTTGGTTACTATGAGATTGCTGGCAGATATTCTCCTAAACTTGTACTTTTGATGCTTGCTATGCCTGGTTAATTAACAGGCTCTGCCATTTGATTCTCTATACTACAAGTAATGTGGATATAAATTCAGTTTTCTGAATTTAGGATAATGGCCTCCTGTGGTCTGTCCATGTATTAGCAATTTGAGATTGCTAGATGGTTCTTTATACTAAAGCCATTTGCTAAAGTAATTAGATTATCTAGATGGGATGTTGTCACTAAATGGTACTGTCTGTTTGATAGGTCATTGATCTACTTGATGATTCCTAGATTGGTGGCTAGGCTTTAATCTTATAAGAGATATATTTGATGCCCTGAATCTGATTCAGTGATGATCTTGATTTCCCCTTGAATATAGTGGAATCATTTCTTTAAATGATTTCTAGCAAAAGTTAGCTAGGAAAATGATTTAGATTATTGTTTGAGTTGCTTGCAGATGGTTGTGAATAAGTTGGTGTGGATCAGATCATGTATAGGCATGATCTTGGGTTAGACAAGAATTGGAATATCCAGAGTAGATCTTCTTTGGCTACTTAATGTCTTGCTAATCTGGACAAATGATTCCTAGATTTTTACTAAGGAAGATGATAAGATTGTTTCGTTAGTAAGTGTAACTGAGTGTCAAATATAGGTATACTGCCTATATGAGAACAACCATTTCAAATGATTCCTGAATCTCTTTAGGAAAATTATTTGTGGATTTAGGAAAATGGACTTGAGTTTATGCTCAAGACATTCTAAATCTGCTAGGTGGAGAGGTGCTACCCTCTGGGAATGTGCCCTGTAGCCTAGCAGCTGTGGTGTGTTTATCTAGTAAAAACTAGATAATAAGCTAATGATGCTGGTCTGAAGCTGAATAGGTCATGGATGTTATTTTCCTGACTAAGATCAGTTGCTATGGTTAATGTTTTGGTGGAAGAAAGTCTTGACCCAGCCAATGATGCATACAGGCTGAGGCTAAATCCTTTGGAATAAAAACAGATATGATTTGTTGGCTTTAATATTCTGTGATGAACCTGACATGGCATTTCCATGTAATTCTGAGAGTATCTCCCCATCCAATCCTCCTAGATATTATTCTAGTGGAAGGGTAGATGGGTTTAGTTGATTAATATTGTATCCCTTGTAGCCCCAGATCTTTATCCAAATATGAGAATGAATGCTACATGATCATTTATGTATTTCTGATGGTTGTTACCTACTTTTGGTGATTGGCTGATGATCTGTTGTAGATCTTGATCAGCTACAACTCATGCTACTGCTAGCATGCCCCCCCTTTGGCCTTGTCCTTCTTTTCCTAGAACAGATCTTGCTCCTCTTGGCTCCTAAGTGGCTTTGCTGTCCTTTGAAACTTTCCCCTCCATTAAGCCATCATCTTGTTATGGATCTGTTTGGTCTTCTTGTGATGAATGATTGTGTGATCTGGTGGAAATCTAGCAGGAACCAATGTGATGTAGGCTTATGAGTTGGTGTGATGTGCTGATGTGTTGTGGAGAGATGTGGATCAGCCTCTAGCTGAGCTATTATGACTGTGCTCTTCCTTTTGTACTTCCTGTGAGGCTCCTGGTGTTGATAGCACAGCTGCTGCATGCAGTGTGTGAGCTGCTTACTTGTGGCCCTTCGCTGGTTCAAGTTACAAGAACTGTAACTTAGAAAGTGTGGACCAGATCAGGTAAAAACCTGATGTTTACCACCTGCACTTTTATTTGCCTTTGGTGAAAATTTCCCATGGCCAATGAGGGTGTTGTGAGGCTTAATATGATAAGAACAAATTCTATCTTATTTGGTGAAATTTGCCCCTTATAGGATAAGCTCAATGATGAAATGATTACAGTGCATTACACTATTCATTCTGAGAGCAATCCCCTTTTCACACTTACTGTTTTGTTATTGTTTGTTTGCAGGTATAAGATCAGGAGTAAGAAGAGAGGATTTAGAAGATAAAGATAACTCCTGAAGACCCTCAACCTGATGATGGCAATCCTCATCCCATGCATGGTGAAGGTTTTTCTGCTGAACAGCTTTACCAGCAGCAACTTAACAATTGGAATTTACAGAATCAGATGCCTGGAGGGGGACATGCTCAAGGAGGAAATGCTGGAGGAATTAACCATGCTACTCTGTTTCATCAACCTGGACATTTTGTCCCTGCTCAAGTCATTGCTGCACTTTTTGATAATAATGTTGCACAAGTTGAAAATATTGTTGCACCTGTTGTGGAGGATGCTGTAGTTGCTCCCAACCCTCCATTGATCAATTTTCAGCAGATCCTAGCTGCACAGGGGGTCTCTTTTCAGGATGGTGTGCCCCCCCCCTCCACCAATGTTCAGGACAGTCATATGGAAGCTTGGCATGAGAGTATTTCTGATGCTTCTGATGGAAATTCCTCTGGCTTAGACTTGATGCAGGTTGACACCACTTTATCTATCAACTTTGCTCTGGTTGATGACCATCTTTTGGATGTCAGTTCTGAAATCTGGATGACAAGGAACTTTGCTAATTCTGCTTTTAAGGAGTTTTGCTTCCCTAACTTTGCTCTGGATAATGCCAAGCTCCTTTCTTTCACTCTTCCTATGCCAAAGTTTCTGCAGTTTGAGTTGGTGGATGAGTGGGAGTCTTTGCTTCATTCAAGGAAGAAGAAGGAAATGATCTATAACAGAACTTTGGGGTCTCCTGATTTTACTCAAGCTGGTGTCAAAAGGAAGATTCCTGAGTTGGATGATACTGATGTGGTTTACTTTGGGACACCTATCTCTACTAATCAAGTTAGAAGAAGCTCAAGGTCTACTAGATACAGGGGATTTAAGCCTAAAATTATCTGTGACTCCAAGACCACTAAATCTAAAGTGAAGCAAAGGAAGATTCCTGAGGTTAAGGCTGTTGAAGTCACTGATGAACCTGCTCAGATAAATCCTGGTTAGGGTGGCATGATCTCTGATAGGACTCTCCTTGCAACACCAATCCCAGTACTCCAGTCTATTGGAATATCTCTTTGTGGGGTACCTCAGGAAGATCTCACTCCTATGAAGCTTATGGAAGGCTGGCAGGAGAAGGAAAATGCTGACAGTGCCTAGTGCCTGTCTATTTCTTACTTTGGTCTCTTTACTTTTGAGTTGTAATAATGTCACTACCTAAACAATGGATTATTTTGTGCTGGAATATCAGAGGGCTTAATGCTAGTGAAAAACAATTAGCCTTAATGAATGCGATTAAAGTTAGTGGATGTTCAGTTATTTGCCTGCAAGAAACAAAGAAGGAGGATTTTGATCTGCAGTTTATTAAATCTTGTTGCCCAACAAATTTTGATGAGTTTGTCTTTGTGCCTTCTATGGGGGCTTCTGGTGGCCTCATTATTATATGGAATAGTACAATATTCTCTGGAATGGTCATGCATTGTGAAAAGTTTGCTCTCTCTGTTCATTTCACTTCCTCACATTCTGGCCAGTCTTGGACATTAATTAACATTTATGGCCCTTGTAATGGTGAATTGAGGGAAAAATTTATTGAGTGGATGTTTGAGGTGCACATTCCTGATGAAGAAGATTGGATCCTAATGGGGGACTTTAATTTTATTAGGTCTCCTGCAAATAGGAATAAATTTGGGGGGAATGTTAATGACATGCTCATCTTTAATGATTTCATTAGAGAGCAACATCTCACTGAATTGCAAATTAAAGGAAGAAAATATACTTGGAGTAACATGCAACAAGACCCTCTGTTAGAGCAACTTGATTGGGTTTTCACCTCCATTCACTAGACAACTAGTTTTCCTAACACAGTTGTTTCCACACAAGGCAAACCAACTTCTGATCACACTCCCTGCGTTGTTTCTATTCAGACTAAGATCCCTGGTAGTAGGATTTTTCGATTTGAAAACTTTTGGGTTGCTCATCCTGGATTTCTGGAAGTGGTTGCAAAATGCTGGAGTAAGCCAACTCACAAATCCAACAGTGCTGCAAATCTTAATGCAAAGCTAAAAAAGCTGAGATATGACTTGAAATTTTGGAGCAAATCAATCTCAAATTTGTCCACTTGTATTGCAAATACCAATAAAGTCCTCTCTGAACTTGATAATCTGGAGGACAAAAGGCCTTTATTCTGTCAGGAAGCAAATTTCAGGAGAATTTTAAAAGCTCACCTTGTAAGACTTTTACAATACCAGAATGCTTATTGGAAGAAAAGATGCACAGTTAGATGGACAAAGTTTGGAGATGAAAACACAAAATTCTTTCATAATTTTGCTACTGAAAGATATAGAAAGAATAATATTGCCTCACTTAAACTCTCAGATGGTTCTTTTGTTACTGAGCATGCTGATAAAGAAAATGCTATTTATCAAGCCTATAAAGAAAGACTGGGCACATCTACACAGCCTGATATGCTTTTTAATCTTCAACATCTGATTACTCCTACTGAGGGCCTTGAGGTTTTATCCTTACCATTTACTAGAGAGGAAATTGACAAGGTGGTGAAGGAGATGCCAAGTGATAAAGCCCCAGGTCCAGATGGTTTTAATGGTCTCTTCCTCAAAACATGTTGGCACATCATCAAGGAAGATATCTATTCTTTATGTTTCCAATTCTATGAAGGAGATCTGAATCTAGAAAGTATAAATATGGGTCATATTACACTCATTCCAAAGATAGGATCACCTGAATCTATCAATGATTTCAGGCCAATAACCCTGCTTAATTGTGTTCTGAAGCTTATAACAAAGATCTTGGCTAATAGGCTACAGAAGGTTATATTGAAGATTATCCATAGAAATCAATATGGTTTTTTAAAAGGCAGAAACATTCAGGATTGCCTTGCTTGGGCATTTGAATTTTTATATCAATGTGAAGCTTCTAAGAAAGAGATTATTTTACTCAAGTTGGACTTTGCCAAAGCTTTTGATACCATTGATCATATGGCTATGATGAAAATTATGAAACAGATGGGTTTTGATGATAAGTGGTTGAAATGGATTGAAACTATTTTTGGTACTGGAATGTCTGCTATTTTGCTCAATGGAGTACCTGGGAGGCAATTTCATTGCAAAAGAGTAGTTAGACAAGGAGACCCTCTGTCCCCCCTTATTTTTGTGCTTGCTGCTGATTTACTACAATCTGTAATCAATAAGGCATTCAGAGACAACATACTCAAGGCCCCTTTCTCCCCTGATTTTGGACAGGATTTTCCTGTGGTTCAATATGCAGATGACACTTTGATTATAATGCAAGCAGACAAAGATCAAATACAGATAATGAAAGGGATTCTTCAGAATTATGCTATTTCTACTGGTTTACAAATTAATTTTCATAAGTCACACCTAATACCAATAAATCTGGCTGATAACTTATCTCAGGAAATTGCAGATATATTGGGATGTGCAATTGCCAAAATGCCTTTCACTTATTTGGGGCTTCCTCTTGGCACCACTAAACCCACTGTTTATGATCTTATGCCACTGATTGACAGAGTTGAAAGAAAGGTTTCTGCCTCATTCATGATGATGTCTTATAGTGGGAGAGTTACTGTGATTAATTCTTTACTGGCTTCAATTACAACTTTCACAATGTGTGCAATCAAACTGCCAGAGAAGATTGTGGGGCATATAGAAAAAATTCAGAGACACTGTTTATGGAACAAGAAAACTGAAGTGGGGGGAAAAATGTAATTCTTTAGCTGCTTGGGATATGATTTGTAGGCCCAAATGTAGAGGAGGTGTTGGCATTCTCAACCTTAAAATTCAGAATGAAGGTCTGTTGCTTAAATTCCTGCATAAGTTCTATAATAAGGATGACACACCTTGGGTCTCCCTAGTATGGAATGCATATTACAACAACATTGTTCCCCATGCTTCTGGACCCTGTGGCTCTTTCTGGTGGAGAGATGTTTCTAGGCTTTCACATTTATTCAGAGGAATAGCTAAAAGCTCTATTGGTAATGGGGCTACCACACTGTTTTGGAAGGATCAATGGTCCGTAACCATCCTAGAAGAGAGTCACCCAACCATTTACTCTTATGCTAGGAAGGAAGATATCTCTGTACAGGAGTTTCTTACAGCTGATAGTTTGACACAACTCTTTTATCTCCCTTTATCACCTGAAGCATTAGCTGAATTGAGGGACATTCAGAATAGCTGTAGAGAAATGTAACTAAGAGAACATTCACATGACACTTGGAGCTATGTTTGGGGGGACAAAGAATTCACTTCCAGCAAATATTATCAATACAATTTCAGAAATATAAATCCACACATATCCTTTAAATGGCTGTGGAAATCGAAGTGCACAGCAAAAGTCAAGTTCTTTGGGTGGTTAATTCTGTCTGACAGATTGAATACAAGAAACATGTTAAGAAGAAGACATTATGCATTGGGGACTGGATATGATTGTTTTATGTGTAATCACAATACTGAGGAAACAATTGAACACTTGTTTTTTCATTGCCCATTTAGCCAAGATTCCTGGAGTTCAATTAACATCTCTTGGGCTATGAATAACTCTAGGCTCCAGATCATTGAGCAAGGAAAAAAGAGCTGGAATAAAAAGTTTTTTATGGAAATCACCTTGTTGGGCTCTTGGAACATCTGGAAAGAGAGAAACAATCTCTGGTTTAATAACATACAACCCTCAGTTCAGGCTTGGAAATCAAGATTTGCTGCTGATCTGTCACTACTGATTCATAGGACTAAAGAGGAGCTACATCCACTTATCAAGAGCATTATTCATAGTTTGTAAACCTCTTGTACTCCTAGATTTATCTTTTCTGACTTTTTAGAGTCTCTCCCCCATCCTCTGTATCTGTGTAAATATGGAACCTTAAAGATTCTGACCCATTATTAATGAAAATGAGGCAGTAGGAGTCTTTCTTACTGTTATTACCCTAAAAAAAATGAAGATGGATTTAGTTTTAAGTGTTTTTCTTTATTCTTTTGTAATCTACCATTTTATTTTGTGAAATGTAAAGCATTGTAAAAGAATTATTTTTATTTATTCATTCTTCTTTTGTAGAGAATATTGTATTGTTAATTTTATTTAATAAAATTTACTAGTTTTCTTTTTTTCTTTATAATATATTTGCAAAGATAATGTAGTATTTATATCTGCTTGTAATATTCATATCTTGTTTATAATTATGAACTCAATTATTATTGTGAATCTTTTTCCTTTTGTGTTTGAATTTTCAATTATCTTGTATACTTAGATAATTGTAAATACTGTATCTTAATCATAAATAAGAGTTCACCTTTCATTTATTATTAAAATTTACTTTCCAATTATCATTCCATTTCAAATTCCTTTAGAATTCAAATTCACCAATTGAATATTCAAATTTGAATTTCCTTCCCATCAAACACAAAAGTAAAATAGAGTTCATGTCGAAATCCATCGCACCTGTCCTGGTGTTTCCATCAGAACAAGAGAGATCTCGATCCCTCTACATCTCTTTTAGTTTTGCGCAAAAATTCCCCGGATTTTCTTATCCATGAATGCAATGCACAACCTTGTGTCCTCTTTATTTCTAGGTGCTAATCCTGGGATGTTACAAAAATTATGGCAAAAAGAAGATTTTTCCTGCAAAAAATAAAAAAGGGGGAGCAATTTCTATGGCGCATTTCTCCCATATGCGCCACAGAAGTCTTGGGCGGGATTCGAAATTTGAATCCAAACGCCCCTTCTCCCTCTC
The DNA here is from genome assembly GCA_916181665.1 of Avena sativa. Lineage (NCBI taxonomy): Eukaryota > Viridiplantae > Streptophyta > Magnoliopsida > Poales > Poaceae > Avena > Avena sativa. The sequence goes on along the minus strand of OV702283.1, from coordinate 246,726,935 downwards.
TTATCCTCTTCCACTCCTCCACCCTTCTCGTCCTCCTCCACTTCTTCTCTCCTTCTCCTCCCCTTTTTCCTCACCTTCTCCTCTTCCTCCCTCCTCCTCCACCCCGGTGAGCTCCTCCTCCTCCTCCTCCACCACCACACCGGTGAGCTCCTCCTCCTCCCTCCTCCTCCACCCCAAAGACCTCCTCCTCCGGCGGCCTCCTCCTCTCCTCCACCCCGACGACCTCCTCCTCCGGCGGCCTCCTCCTCTCCTCCACCCTGATGACCTCCTCCTCTGGCGGCCTCCTCCTCTCCTCCACCGTCGACCTCCACCTCCTCCTCCAGTGAGCCCCTCCTCTACCGGCGGCCTCCTCCTCTCCTCCACCGACGACCTCCTCCTCCTCCTTCGGCCACCATCGGCCTCCTTTTCCTCCTATGGAGACCCCCACCTCCGGTGAACCCCACCTCCGTCCAGATCTGGGCGGTTTTTTTTTGAAATTTGAAAAAATAATCTGTGGCGCAGGTTGGCAATATGCGCCACAGAAGTTTGAGATCTGGTTGGGGACTTCTGTGGCGCATATTGGCAATATGCGCCATAGAAGTTTTTGAGACTTTTGTGGCGCATTTCAATATGCGCCACAGAACTACGCTGTAGTGGCGCATCCCATATGCGCCACAGAAGTTGAAAAATGGTGCGCCACTGATGACCTTTTTCCTAGTAGTTCCCGCTTCCCTCTATGAAGGGCCTTTCTTTTACTTCTAAGTTGAGTCAGTAAACCTTTTCCTCTCTATCTCTAGCAAGAATTTGAGTTGTTGTGTTTCAATCATTCATATGATGATTTATTCAGTCATGTTCCTTATCTTCCTTGTTTTGCACAAGACTCTTATCTGAATGAGTATTACTTTGAAAGCCATCATTGTGAAAATCCTTTTATGTTTGAGCAAAAAGGACTCCTGTTATAAAATTCTTTACAAAAGCTTTGCTTGAAAACTATTTGTCAACTATTCTCTGACCAAGAACAAAAGTTTGTCATTCCCAATTATGATTTATATTTATGCATCTTTATTGTGACTCCCATATTCGTTGCAACTTAAGTTATATAATGGTGAGTTGCTTTCTATTATGAGTTGTGTATGGGTAAGTATGATGCTTCTTGTCTGTATTCTTTTTATCGACACTTCACTCTATAAACTTGTGGACATGTTTACTTATCTCAGTTTCCGCTTGGGGACATGCGAGGTATAAGCTTGGGTGGAGTTGATACGTCCATTTTGCATCACTATTCTATATCATAATTTGCTTCTATTCATTGATATCTTTCATATTAAGAGGTGATACTTATGTTATTTCATCTATTTTTGCATGTTGGATGCTTCTTGGAGGATGAGCTGCTGGAGTCAGGATTCTGATGGAAAAAGTGGTGTCTAGAAGTAATTTTCGCGAAGATCAGAGAAATACCAGAAAATATATGGAAAATCATATTTTTACAGAAGACGAAGAATGCCAGAAGTGGAGGCAGAGTTGGGCCACAGGGGGCCCACACACCCTAGGCGCGGGCCACACTGGGCTGCTCCACCAGGGGGGTGTGGCCACCCTAGCCCACCTCTGGCTCCGCCCCTTCGCCTATATCTTCCTCCCAAAACCATAAAGTTCAGGGAGCGACCACAGAAAGATTCCGCCGCTTCTACGGGGCAGAAACTACAGAGAGAAAAAAGCTCTCCGGTACATAGATTTCTGCTGGGAAAATTCCTTCCCGGAGAGGGGAGATCGTCACCATTAACACCGTCGTCAAGCTAGACTTCATGGGGATCATCATCATCCACACCACCATCTCCACCAACGCCATCATCACCACTTCATCCCGCTGTAACAATTGTGTTGAATCTTGCATAGTTCTTAGGGGAAACTTTCCCGGTGTTGATTACTTTTGTAGTTGATGCTTGTGAGTGGAACCATTGAATTATTGTTTATGTTTAGATTGGTATCCATCATTATATCATCTCTGATCTTGATCCATATGATGTCTCGTGAGTAGTTCGTTTAGTTCTTGAGGACATAGGAGAAGTCATGTTGTTAGTAGTGGAATTGTGTTGAGGTATTATTCAATGGTTTAATATTTAAGTTGTGGTTCTATTATTCTAGTGGTGTCATGTGAACACCGACTACATGATACTTCACCATTTATGGGCCTAGGGGAATGCATTGTGTATTTGGCTACTAGTTGTGGGGTTGCCGGAGTGACAGAAACCTGAACCCCCGTTAGGAAACCTTTGCACAAGGGAGTGTAGGATCTCAGAGTTTAAGGCTGTGGTTAGGTTTTTTTATCTTAATTACTTTCTTGTAGTTGCGGATGCTTGCAAGGGGTTTAATCACACGTATGTATTAGTCCAAGTAAGGTCGGTACATTAGCACAGGTTCACCCACACAACACTTATCAAACCAAAGAAGATTAATCATCTATATGAAACGAAAACACTTGAAAGTATTCCCATGTGTCCTCGATTGGTCCTCATAAGTATTACCACCGGCTTGTCCTTTGCTAAGAAAAGATTGGGCCACTTGCTGCAATTATTTGTTGTCTTTATTTACTTGCACTTTATTTCCCTGATTTATCAAAAACCCCTAAAAATTTGTCTGCTAAGTATTTACAGAGATTTCCTCATCCAAACCACTAGTCAACATCTTCTGCTCCTTGTTGGGATCGACACTCCTATTTATCGAAAGTACTACGATACACCCCCTATACTTGTGGGTCATCAATGAGCAATCTATGAAGCATTGTTCTTATATAAAAAAGAGAGAGATAGAAAAAAAAAGAAAAAGAAAAAAAAGAGGAAAGAAGAGAAAAAAGCGCCATTTTCCCATGGTAAATAAGAAGATTGTTGAGATGCTCATTGTCTGCTGCCTTGTCATTTTGATATGGGATAGATCCTGTGTCATGGGGAAAGGGGTACCCCGTTGGCAGTTCTCTATGATACACATATACTTAAAATGACAAGAACTTACCGGTAACTAAAGTTGAGTAGCATGAAGAACGACCCTCGTACTCAAGGGACATGAGATTGCCAACTTATACTTTGTCAAGCATATACTCCATACTTTGTTCACTTTAACCTTAATCTCTTCAAGATGCTTATGATAGGGGCAATGAGATCTGAAAGCTAACAAGTACCATAATTTTTGGAAGCTCTTTATGAAACTTGAAATCCCTGCTTCCCTTTGAAGGGCCTTTCTTCCACTTTTATATTGACTCTCCACCTTCTATATTTATGCACCAATTAGGAGAGCATAGTTGTCATTCTTAGTTCTATGTGCATTTTCCCAAAACTTATTGATTGATTCATAATGGTTATATTGCTTGTTCTTGAACTATTTGTATCTAGTCACCCTTATGAACCTTGAAGGTGTCCTGAGCATTTATGTTTTGCTACTCCATGAGGGACAAGCTAAATGCCACTATGCTATGTTTTCTATATGTGAAACAAACAAACGTCTCTCAATGCATTGTTATTCATGAACTTTTGTTTGTATCCTTTCATGTTGCAACATAGTTGTTTTGTCTTATTGTTAGAACTTCATCTTTCATGTTCATGTTTAGATTACTTTGATCCCAGCTTTCAATGCTTGCAAATGGTTTGATCAAGATTGTGATGGTACATGTCACCTCAAAAATTATTCTTTTTATCACTTACCTACTCGAGGACGAGCATGAGTTAAGCTTGGGGATGCTTGATACGTCGTAAACGTATCTATAATTTTTGATATTCCATCTTGTTTAATATCAACTTTGAAATGCTTTGTCTACACTTTGAGGTATTTTTATACATTTTCTAGGACTAACCTATTAACAAGATGCCGCAGTGCCAGTTGCCTGTTTTCTGCTATTTTTGGTTTTAGAAAATCTAGTAAGGAAATATTCTCGGAATTGGACAGGACAAAAGCCAAAGTCAATATTTCACCGAGGAGAACACGGAGTCTAGAGGAGAGACGAAGGGGCTCCACAGGGCCGCCACACTCTAGGGCCGCGTGGGCCCACCCTAGGGCGTGCCGCCCTATGGTGTGGGCACCCTGGCTGCCCTCCTGCCACGCCTCTTCGCCTATAAAAGCCCCCCGATGCCAAAACCCTAAACACCTAATCAGATCTCCATGAATAAGTTCGTAGCCGCCGCTACCATCGTCCTTAGATCGAGGGGATTTGAAGCTCTTCCCGGCAACCTGCCGGAGGGGAGAGATCATCCTGGAGGCCTTCTTCATTACCATGCTAGCCTTCGGTATGATGCGTGAGTAGTTCACTCTTGGACTATGGGTCCATACAGTAGTTAGATGGTTGTTTCTCCTCCTTTGTGCTATCATGTTTAGATCTTGTGCGCTCCGTTCATGATCAATATCATCTATTTGTAATCATTCATGTTGTGTTTGTGGGGATCCGATGGATACTGAGATACTATGTCAGACTGATTATTGATTCTATCATATCTTATTGATTATTTATTCTATCATGTCTGTGTTGTTTGTGATATTGCATGCTCTCCGTTGCTAGTAGCTATCTTGGCCATGTAGATGCTAGTGACTCCAAGAGGGAGTACTTATGCTCGATAGTGGGTTCATGCCTCTATTAAATCTGGGGAAGTGACAGGAATCTCTAAGGTTATAGATGTGATGGTTCTACTAGGGAGAAAACAACAATCTTTTGTTCATGGAACTATTGTATTGTTTATTTTACACACATTGCTTAATGCAATTATCCATTGCTTGCAACTTAATACTGGAGGGGGTTCGGATGATAACCTGAAGGTGGATTACTAGTCATAGATGTAGTTGGATGGCGGTCTATGTATATTGTTGTAATGCCCAATCAAATCTCATAGGAATCATGAATGTCTAGCATTGCATTATTATGCCTTGCTCAGTCCTGTCAATTGCTCCAATCTTTACCATTGTTACATCATCTACTGTTACTGTTTACTTTCTGCAAGAAACCATTACCTTCCACACTATATGTTTAATCCTTTGTTTTCATCAAACCAGTGAGATTGACAACCTCACTATAAGTTGGGGCAAAGTCTTGAGTTTGTGTTGTGTGCAGGATTCCAACTTTCTAGCAACACCTTGGAGTTGTTTCCTTGATCCTACTGGTTCGATAACTTTGGTTTCATAAATGAGGGAAAATTTGCCATTGTGCTCATCATATTTTCCTCTTGGGGTCTGCCAACGAAGCTCTACAGTGATCTGATCTCATCAGAGGGATAGAAGGATCCTCTCCTTCCTCCACCAGGAAACATTGTCCCAGTTTGTCCTTTTCAAACTTGCCTTTTGACTTTCAATTTAGGAGTTTAATTTCTTTATTTCAAATGCCCAACCAAGTGAACTAGGACATGATGCAATCATTCCACTTAGTCATGACACATTCATGCACCCTTCCCTTCCGGTTCGGTGAACCTTCTAGACCCTTCTAGATCATTCCGCTGAAAACACCGGAATTATTCCCGAACTCTGGAATTGGACTTTCCTTATATGAATTTTATTCTTCGGACCATTCCGGATCTCCTCGTGATATCACGGAACCCATATGAGACTCCGAACAACATTTGATCTCCCTATTTACATTCCATTTCTACTAAACAACATCGAATCCTTAAGTGTGTCTCCCTACGGTTCGTGAATTATGTAGACATGATCAAGACTCTTCTCCGATCAATAACCAATAGAGGAATCTAGAAATTCTGTGAACTATCTTCATAGAACTATCCTGCTGTGAACCACACCTAGTTTGATAACAAACTATTATGCGACTAAGTGTAAAACAGGCGGAGCAGGTACGCATTCCATGGTCTTTCAATCTACTCATCCGATTTGTCCATCTTGTTCTTGCGCGACTGCTACACGTCGATGTGATAGTTGGAGTTGTTGTGCAGCGCCTTGCTGATGATGAAGGGGCCCTCCCAGAGAGGGTACAACTTGTGCATGCCCTTGGTGTCTTAGATCAGCCAGAGCACTAGATCGCCCTCGCGGAATGCGACAGGACGGATCCGTCTCGAATGATGCCGGCGCAGCCCTTGCTAGTATATTGTTGATGTTGACAGATCCAGCTCACGGGCCTCCTCGAGGAGGTCTACGCTGTCCTCACTCGCCTCTTGGTTTTCCTTCTCCATGTAGAGGATCTTGCGGGGTGAGTCAAACTCGATGTCCACTGCAAGAACTACTTCTAAGCCGTAGGTAAGGAAGAACAGGGTGAAGCCGGTTGACCGATTCGAGGTGGTGCGCAGGCTCTAGAGCATAGTCGGGAGTTCCTCGATCCAGCAGCCGGGCGAGCCCTCGATCAGTCAGGGTTTGATTTTGGCTAGCACCAAGCCGTTTGCCCTCTCCACCTGCCCGTTGGACTGCGGGTGCACGATGGACGCGAGTTCTAGTTGGATTCCCTTGTTGTGGCAGAACCGGGTGAAGGCTCCGTTGGCGAAGTTCATGCCATTGTCGGTGATGATGTTGTGGGGGTACCCGAACCAGATGATGATGTCCCGAAAGAAGTGGAGATCGTGGCGTTGTCCAGCTTCCGGATTGACTTTGCTTCTATCCACTTGGTGAACTTGTCCACCGCCACCAGCAGGAGGGTTGATGACTGCAAGTGCATAGATCGTTTGTAGCTAATTTCGAAATAAAGATATCGATACCACAGGTATGGATCTCCATACCATCGGGGTTTATGCTTTTATTGTCAGTTATAAAAGCATCCATGGGCGAACCCATATTCCTTACCGCCTCAAGCTGGATTAAATTTTGAGTGTTGTCCATTGTTATGGTCCTGCAACTCAAAAAAAAAATTAGTACAACTAAATTAAATAACTAAAAGTAAAGTGACTTATAGCGCTAAGCTCCCTGTAAATGGCACCAGAAAATAGCTTGATGACTTCAAGTGCATAGATTGTTTGTAGCTAGTTTCGAAATAAAGATATCGATCCCACAGGGAGAAGGGAGCAATAGGCAAAAGACTAAAATGCTTTTAACTAAACTAAACGAAGTACCTAAGGAATGATTCTAAGATGCAAGAAAAGTAGAATTCTTTTCGGGTTTTTGGTTGAGCAAAACAATAAAGTAAAGTGAAGTAAAACTTAATGCAGAAAGTAGTAATCGCGTGTATAAGAAAGATTGAAACCGCAATAGGGAAAAAGGCATCCTCAGGGAGTGGTGGATACCACACTAGCAATTTAGAATAAGTGATCAAGATTATTATCACGAATATTCTCATGATATGCATGTATGTGGGAGGATCTCCATATATGGACGATTAGACAGCAACCACTGCTCACATCATCCTTCATAACCATAGCTGACAGATAAACGACATCAATCGTATTATCCCGCTATTAAGGATTTCTCCCGCGGCATGGACATGGCTTAATGATTTCTCCTTGCTTCCCCAAGTTAGTACGTAAAGGATGAAAACGACTTTATAGTCACAGTAAGTGAAAGTGCACTTCCTATTCTTATGATTTTGATGTTTGATGATAACACACCTATCGGTCTAATCGTGCGCTAAGTGTATCTCAGGTCTTTAAGGTTGTGGCATGAAAAATGCATTGCCCATAGTTGGCACTTGCCAAAGTCACCAGTGCTGACCGGTAGTACCGGAAGTTACATACGGTACTACCGCTTGGCACCGGAACTACCTCTTCCTTGTACCGGTTGCATCTGATTGTGAAGGAAAGGTCTCGTCAATCCTCAGTACCACTCGGTACCGTGGGGCGGCACTAACGCTCCAACGGGTAGTACCGCTTGCACCAAGCGGTACTACCACTTGACAATGGTAGTTCCGCTCGGCTATACCGGGCGACACTGAGTGTAGAAAAGACCTTTTCATCTCTCTTAGTACCAACCGGTACCTGGATCCGGTACTACCACCTGGACCGGTAGTACCGCTCCTCATGACCGGTACTACCGCTTAGCGGTGGTACCGCTAGGTGGTTCCGGAGGTGACTGAGGCTGGCTCAACCATGTGGCGCATACTCGGTACTTGGTCCGGTACCTGACCAGTAGTACCGGTTGCATCCGGTACTACCGCTTGTGTATCGGTAGTACCAGTGCATTTAATGCCCAACGGGCAGATTCCCTCCAAGTGCTATAAATGCACCCTTCACCTACCTTGGAAGGTTGCTCGTCCCACTCAAGAACACCACGTCCATTTGCCCCACCAAATCGCCAAGATCTCTTCACTCAACCATCCAAAGTCGTTGATCTTTGGAGAATCGAAGAAGGAGACCTTGATCTATTGCTTCACCAAGAGAGATCTTCATTTCCCCCTCATTCACTTGAGGGCCCCTTGCTCTAGTGTTTCTTTGGAAACTCTAGTTCTAGATTTGGTTCTTACAAGTTTGTTTGACAGCTTTCTTGTATTTGGGAGCCTCCAATTAAGTTGTCGATGTGTGCCTCGAACTAGTTGTAAAGGTGCCGATTTCCACCTTGAAGGTTGCCAATATTGTGGAAGAGGTGAATCGAACCCATCGGGGTGAGGTTCATTGGAGAACAAGGGAGGCCTTTCGTGGCGTAGGTGGTTTGATACTACCCCCTCTCCAAACATAGATGTACTTCCCCTCAAAAGGAACTATGGCAAACAAACCCTTGTGTCTCCGCGTCGACCACTTTGGTTACTTCTATCCTTTACCGCACTTTACTTTACTTGTTCGTACTTAGTGTTGTGATAGTTGGTACTCGTTTGACATATAGGTAAATTCACCTTAGTTGCATAATCTAGAGAATTTACCTTTCTTGTAAAACCCTAATTTGAAAAGGAAGAAAATTTGAAGTAGCACCTATTCACCCCCCTCTAGGTGCCCATACGATCCTTTCAATTGGTATCAGAGTCTCGACTCTTTATTAGGGCTTTACCGTCTAAGAGTATATGGGTAGCAACGATGGGGAAGGTAGTGGTGAGCCTACCACGGTGACCATGGATGATCTAAAAAACTTGGAAACAAGATTGAGCTCATCCGAAGTCAAGAAAATGCTTGAGCAACTTCTTAAAGATAAAGATGGCTCATCATCCCCTTCTCCTCAAGAGGAGCCTCCATTAGTATTACCTAAGGGGAATGCTCCGGTATCAACCGAGGGTATGATGGTGGGGGGTAATCAAGACAACACTAATTCCTCCACAAAAAGGGATGGTGGGAAGGGTGAGAACCATGATTCTCATCCATGGTACTCTCCCGACCCTCCAAGTCCTCACCCTCATATAAATAATAGAGGAGACCGACCAAAGCTAGAAGCATTTAATTTTTCTCAATGGCAATCTCTAATGAAAACTCATGTGCACAGCTCTTTCATTGAACTATGGAACATCATCGAACAAGGACTCTATATTGGGGATCCAAACAACTTGACAAGAAGATAAGTTGTCAATAGTCAACTCAATACCACCGCCTTGCACATGATTCAACAAGGATTGGGTACAAAGGATTACCCACACATTAAGCACCTCAACACCGCCAAGGAAGCTTGGGATGCTCTCACAGTGTTGTTTGTTGGGAATGAGAGCATGAAAAGGAACCGGTATGATGCACTAAGCAATGAAGCCGAAGGATTCTATATGAAGGAAGATGAAGATCATGAAGACATGTATCGTAGGCTCAAATCCACCGCCACTGCTTTTAGGAATGTGGGTGCCTCACATGTGGATGATGCTTGGATAAAAAGGAAATATGTGAGTGCACTCATGCCATTTGAGCCCACCGACTTGAAGAGCCTACAAGGAAGACACAACTACCACCGCACTACGTCCAATGAAGTTATGCAAGAGATGGCATCTTTCAAGGTTGCCGCCAAGAATGCCAAAGATTCCCGTGCTTGGGCCCTTGGAATGAGCAATGTTGTCAACCTTGCATTGAAGGCAAAAGTTTTGGAACATAGGGATGAAGATGATAGTGATGAAGGCCTATCCATGAGCCACCCCGATGATGTCAAGAAGTTTCATGGTCAATATATGGACTTCTATGCAAACAACTACTGGAAGAACCCCGCCAAGGACAAGATGGAAATGCTACGAAAAAGCAACCCCATGGACAAAGAGGAAATATCCCGAAATTCAGAACTTATTACAATTGTGGCGACCGATATCACTTTATGGCCAGTTGTCCCTTTGAGAGAAGAGAAGATCATGGTGGCAAACTCGTGCCAAAAATACCTTCCAAAGCTCCTTACAAACAATAAGAAGACGGGTGAGATTGTATTGATCACTCATGAATAATTCTCCTCCGACAATGAAGATGAGGAAGACGAAACATCAAGTGGTGTGGCTGCTCTAGCCACTACTTCTACTCTGACATTCCCCCTCTTCGATTCTCCAAATGAGAATACTCCCAACAAGAACGTCACTTGCCTTATGGCAAGAGGAACGGAGGTATCCTCATCTTCTCATGCCACTCCCTTAGCTAATGATGAAATAGACGATGAGATGTCTCTTGAAGTAAAAAGGGAGTTAGTTGCTCTTGATGAGTTTGTGACTAACTTACAAGGGGAGACCAAGATGCATTTTGGGAACGTCTTAGATCAACTTTCCCACACACAAGAGCTTCTTGATGTAAGATGTAAACTTGGGAGAGAACACGAGATGGAGATAGAAGCCCTAAGTAATGCTCTAGAAGAATAACAAGAGACTATAATGTCTCTTGAACTAAAACTTGAAGGGCTTGAAGGGGGCCAATGACATAATTGTTAATAGCCTCATCAAGGAACGTGATCATGCTATTGCTAAATATAAAAGGGCTAAAAAGGACAATATTGAGTTTAGAGTGGTTCATGAAAAACTTGCCGATGACTTTAGTTTACTTAACAAGGCTCACAAGGCATTGGAAAGTGAACTCTTGTCTCTCACAAAGTCCCATGAAAACCTTCAAACTCAATTGACCAATATTCCTTCACCTAGTAATTTCATTCCCTCTAGTAGTACAACTATTCTTGAAGAAAATGCTAGGTTGAAGGGGGAGCTAGCCAAGGCCACATTTCCAAAAGGTAACAAGTCTATTGATGACCTTTTGAGTAAGCAAAGGCCAAATGGTGAGAAAGGGGGCATTGGTTTTGTCTCCAAAGACAAGAATAAGAAGAACAAGAAGAAGAAGGCCAAGCCCGCACAAGAGAAAAACAAGGCCATTGTGGATAGTAAGACCACAAGTGGTAAAACTATGTCTCATGATGATTTTGCGGGAAGTGCTAACCCTCACTATGTTCTAATGCGTGATTATTATAGTGATGTGTATGCACATATGTTGGCCCATATGATGGTTATATTGCTTGGTATATTTGGGTCCCCAAGACCCTTGTTGCTAACAAAAGAGGACCCATTGAAAAATGGGTACCTAAAAATTAGCTTGATCTTTTGTAGACATATGCTTCCGGAGGGTCAAAGTAGGTACTTGATAGTAGTTGCACAAGTCATATGACCGGAAGCTCGTCTATTGTCAAGGAATTAAGGAAAAATTATGATCAAATAACCGTGACATATGCCGACAAGTCAAAGTCTAAGGTAATGGGTTTCGGCAAGGTAGTGGTTGCCCACGATATTACACTCGTGGACGTCATGCTTGTTGAGACCCTTGGTTACAATTTACTTTCAGTCCATGCTCTTGGAAAGATGGGATTTGCCATATTTATTGATGATGATATTGTGGTCCTCATGTGGAGAAAGTCTCTCAAGGTTGCTTTTGTTGGGTACGTCGAAAATGACTTGTATGTGGTAGACTTTTCGAGGCAACCCAATACAAGTGTGATGTGCTTATTCGGAATGGTCGATGTGGGTTGGTTATGGCATCGCCGACTAGCCCATGTAAATATGAGAACTTTGTAAAGTCTCCACAAGGAGGGTCATATTGTTGTACTAAAAGAAAGTGTTTCATTTTCCAAAGATCGTGTTTGCAGGGCTTGTGTTCTAGGAAAGATGCATGATGCTCCCACAAGCCAAATAACCGCGTCAAGTCAACGAGGATCTTGGAGCTCCTTTATGTGGATATCTTTGGTCCTCCATCTCATGCAAGTCTTGGCGGGAAGAAATATTGTTTGGTGATTGTTGATGACTTTTCAAGATACTCATGGGTATATTTCTTCAAGTTGAAAAGTGAGACCCAAAAGACCTTCATCGACTTCATCAACTTGGTTCAACGTTAATACAATGTCCCCGTGTTGATAATAAGAAGCGACAATGGCACCGAGTTCAAGAACTACACCTTGAATGATTTCCATGGTGATGAGGGGATAAAACATCAATATTCCGCTGCATATACCCCTCAACAAAATGGTGTTTCCTAGAGGAAGAACCGGACTCTTATCGAGATGGCTAGGACCATGTTGGCGGAGTTTAAATCTCCATACAACTTTTGGTTCGAAGCCATCTCCACCGCTTGCCATGCATCAAACCGTCTCTACCTCCGCAAAGAAATCAACAAGACTCCATATGAAATACTTACCGGTAGCAAGCCCAACATATCTTACTTCCGGGTGTTCGGTTGTAAGTGTTTCTATCTCATAAAAGGTGTTCGTTTGTCCAAATTCGAGTCTAAAGCATTAGAGGGTATTTTTGTTGGCTATGGTATCGAATCTCACACTTATAGAATCTATGATAAGCTCTCCAGAGACATCATAGAATCTTGTAGTGTGACCTTCAAAGAATATGATGGTCCCCAAGGGGGGCGTGTTGATGCTTGTGATGCAGATGATGAAATCCCTCAGGATGCCATAGGAAGAATGGGTGTGGGATATATCTGCCCCATTGAGGAACCCCTTATGGCGGATCGAGAAGAACTATGCTCTACTCAAGTGGAGCCCTCATCTTCACAACATCAACAAGGTCCATCCACCGAGGAGGACAATGACCCAAGCCAAAGACAAGCTGTGGACCCTCAACATGTTGATCATGGTGACATCTCTAGTGAGGAAGAGCTTGAGTATCCAATCTCCAGAATGTCAAGTGGTGCCAAGTCAATTAAACCGGGGAGATCCATACAAAGTACCCTAAGACAAGATCAACTCAATGCTAGAAATGTGCCAGATCAAGACTAAGGTCAATCTTTGCCTCTTAATGAAGAGAATGATTCCCACGTTGATCAAGGTCAATATGATGGTCAAGACGAGGACCAAAATGATGAAGAGGGTCCTCCAAGAAACAACAAGGAGATCCACACTCGTCGCGAAGCTAGAATGGATATGATGTTGGAATTAAGAGACCACTCTCTACAAAATGTGGTTGGTGACCTAAGGAGAGGCATTTCCACAAGAGCGCAATGGAAGAGGTTTAGTGAACACTAAGCACACATCTCGATGATTGAACCAAAGAAAGTGTGGAAGCTCTTGAAGATTCGGATTGGTTGGAAGCAATGCACAAAGATCTCAACAACTTTGAGAGAAACAAAGTAGAGGCTTGATTCCATAGACCCACGCTCTCTATAAAGTTGTAAAGTTTGCAGGGGTAGAATTGACCCCGTGCGTTTTCAGAGGAGGGCGCGCGAGGGTAGCCCCCGAAGCCCAAGTCTAGGCCTGTATTCCCACATATCCGCATACGTACTATTGACTACCACAATGTCAACCATTGCCACATCATCACGCCATTAGATTTGACCATTCATTGCCACGTTGTCAACCATTGCCACGTCGCCACAACATTATTAGGTTTCATCACAAAATGTATCACGACTGCCATTTCCCCAGACAACGCTCTAAACCCTAAATTTTCGATCATCCTGCCTAGCTCCAGCGGCGACGTGCGCCGATGAAGGATCCGGATTGGCGACGTGAATCCGGCGGCCAACCTTCTAATCCTCCAACCACGAGCCTGCCCGGCTCCGGGGGCGACATGGCCGTCCGCGCCTTCAGCCGAGATCTAATCCTCCACCTGCGAACCTGCCCGGCTCCGGTGGCGACGTGTCCGTCCATGCCGACGACAACCATTCCAATTCTACATCTCCAGATCAAAGACCAGCCAGATCATCTCATCCTCAGGCCGCATCAACTAGTCCCATGTCCCATCTCGCCACCAGCGCCCGGAAGATGTGAGTAGCTGCCTCTCTAACCCACATTCTTTCCATCACCTTTAGCATAGCATCTTAGGGTTCATCTTTGCATCTACGAGTCCTCCACATATACATCACTGATTCTATTATCGTTTTTGGTTTTCTTTGCTTGAACAGATGGAGGACTCTATGCCTACTGGGAGTGACAATGAGAGCATCCCTACGCACAATGGTGATTCAAGTTCGGATGATAGAGCTATGTCTTTCTCTGAAGATGAGCTTACTGAGAACAACCTCTTAGAAGAAAACGAATCCGAGGATGATAAGGTCAAGTGAAGTTTCTTTTTTATTTTGTACGCACACCTAGAGCATGAAAATTTATACACATACTTTTTAAATTGTGCAGATGGACATCGTTTGTGAAAACAAGGAGCGCCACCGAAAATAATCGATCTCGGAAAGCATTAGTGATGTATGTCTAGTGCTACATTATTTTTATAAGAATTGAATAGCCATGTTATTTGACTTTGTGATACAATGCTGCAGGTTGTAATATTCTCTCAGAGTGACCATGATTATTTTGGGGATTCGAACTTAGAAACCTAGGATGAAGAGACAACAGAAGAATCACAAGAACCTGAAGGATCAAGATCTGAATTCAAGAGTAATGTAAGTTGCTTATTGTTGTATGGCAAGGCATATATAGGATCAACCATATGACCACCACTTTCATTTCTTTGCTTTTAATTGTGTGGGTTACAGAAAGTTCACAACATGATCACATACAACATCTAGTGATGCCAGAGAAGGATTTTCAGCATGCTCATGATAAGCGTGATAGGTATCGGATTGAAGAAGATGACCTTCACTACCGAAGCGGCAGCATTCGCTTACTACAACGCATATGCCAGAGAACGTGGATTCAGCATAAGGAAATAGAAGGTGAGGCGATATCTTAATGGAGATATTATATACAAGCGGTTTCTTTGTTCCAGGGAAGGGGCACGTGAGGATAAGTATGTGCACATGGAGAACCGCAAAAGGAGGCCACGAGCTCTGTCTCGCAGCGACTGTCGAGCCTATCTCAGCGTGTCGTATAACAAATCCAAGGGGCATTGGAAAGTTCTGCAATTTAAGTATGATCACAACGATGTGCTAGCTAGACCCGATGAAGTCCCGTTTCTTCGGTCCCATCGGAAGATCAAGTCTTATCAGAGAGCTGAAATCATGTCACTGGCAGCAACTGGGATGCAAAAGTTCGAGATTATGAAAACCTTTATCAGCAAAAGTGGAAGGTGGAGCAAGGTTGGGTTCGTCTCGAAGTATCTTTACAACATGTGTTCCCGGGAGAAGAGGAATCTCATTGCATCAGGTGACGCTAACACAGCCATCCGCATTATGCAGAACAAGCAGAACCATGATCCTGAATTATTTTCGATTACCAGCTAGATGAAGAAGGAAATTTGAAAACCATGTTTTGGTGTGACTCTTAGTCACGTCGGGACTATGAGGATTTCAGTGACGTGCTGGTGTTCGACAATACGTACAAAATGAATCGGTATGGAATGCCGTTCATTCCTTTCGTGGGGTTGAACCATCACCGCAGAACTACTATTTTCGCATGTGCAATCGTCTCCAACGAGAAAACATAAACATATGTATGGCTGCTTCAAACATTTTTGAAAGCTATGTGTCAAAAGAAGACAAAAGGGGTTATCACTGATGAAGACGGTTCAATGATGAAAGCCATTGGCATTGTCTTCAAGATGTGTGGCATCGTGTATGTACGTGGCACATTGAAAAGAATATGAAAAAACACCTCAATCACGATTCTATGAATGAATTCAGGTAATTGATATACTACAGCACCTCAGAAGAGGTCTTTGAGAAAAGATGGAGCGCCTATATTAAGAAATGGCAGACGAAGGCAACCAAAGAGTAGCTGAGTAGAATGTATAAGAAGAAGAGATGGTGGGCCGCCGCGTATCTATCCAATGGCTTTTTTCTCGGAATGAAAAGCAATCAGAGGAGCGAGAGTTTGAACTCGTGCCTACACCTTCACCTTGACTCTAAAATGACACTGGTGGATTTGATCGTGCACTACGAGAACGCCATTAACCGTATCCGCCAGTAAGATGCGCGACAGGACTGCGAGGACTCACAGACATTACCTTTGCCGGTTACTAAATACAAAGATATTGAGTTTGCTGCTGTGAAAGTATTCACTGTAGCAAACTTCTATATCTTGCAATCGGAGCTAAAAAGAATTGATGGACTCAAGATTGCTGAATGTGCGCAAGGTGATACCAGTGATAATAAGTACACTCTGGTATGGGCAGATAATGCTACTATGCAGTTTGACGTGACCTACATGCCTGACAGTGAGGAAACTATAAAGTGCTCCTGTAGAAGAATGGCTAGGAAGGGGCTACCTTGCAAGCACATCCTCTACATATTGGCTTACCAGCGACTAGAAAAAATACCAACTTGTTGTGTCCTTTGACGCTTCTCAAAGAATTCAAGATTTGGATTGTCTGCGAAGCGCGAGAGTGATAAGTTCGGATATGGATGGTGAAGTGCAACCGAGAGGACAATTTTTACCAACTTGAATGTACGATATCAAGAAGTTATCGCAGTGGTATGCCATGATGAACAGTCTCGTCATGAATACGCGGAATGCATGGATCGAATAATGTAAAGGACAAAGGGGCTCAACAATATTCAAACAAATTACTTCGATGCAGATGCACAGAGCAGCAAGGGAAAAGCACCTCAAGTTGGTGATTCTCTAAAAGTTAAATCCAAAGGCGCGCCTAAGAAAAACAAACGAGTTGGAGCTGACGGTGCTAATCCACGCATGAGTATAAATGGCAGACCACTATCATACGATGAACAAAAAAAGAAGAAGAAGGGGCACCACCTGTGCAGCGCATGCAATACTGCTGGTCATAACAGACGAAACGCTAAATTATGCAAACTACATCCGCAGTAAGTCATTCCTTGAGTACAACTAAAAAGCATTATCAAAACATTCATTGAAATTGTCAATAGCTAACTGCGCCTTACTGTTATGCATGGAGGTATGTGGAGGTATCAGAAAACTAGACGTGCCCTTAATTCATAAACTTTGCTTATACCAAAGACAGAGTGCACCACACACACAACACATAGAACTTTGCTCATACTACTACAAGTTGGTCAATTTTTTCTAGACAACTCGGATTGTTTAATTTTAGATCCCAATGAAATGTTGTTGTGGGTCCATATTTGCCACAAGCATCATGGCTAGGCATAGCAATGATATAGTTACATCTAACAACTAGTTGGGATCACACATTGACCAATCGTTGACTCATTCAACCAGAAGGTGATCAAGGTGTTTCTAACTAACTAAGATATATGTAGGTCTATAATGTCACCCTAGACTAGGAAGTTTGAGCAGCACAAAATACTTGTCTATGTGCGTTCTCTCACAATCACACTCGCTCTGAATTTGCCAGTGAAGCCTTTATGTACAACGAGGAGCGTGTGCCGTGGATAAACCTGCGCTTGATGTCGATCACCAGGGCCTCTTCCTGGTGATCTGGACTCCGTTCTGTTCACCATCGATGGGGGTGCGCACCGCACCTTCACGTCGGCCACCGAGGACCAAGCTGCAACAGAGACGGAGAGCAGGCGCAAGCTCCAAGTACTGCACACGGACCGCATCGGCGAGTTCACATGTCGGCCACGTTCGCTGTGCACAGTGCGTTGACGCTGGTGTTAAGCGCCACCTCACGGCGCCATAATCACCCCAGCAGAACGGGGTGATCGCACGGTGCAACCAAACGGTCGTAGCGGCGGCCAGAAGCATGCTGAAGGCGAAGGGAATGTCAAATTACTTCTGGGGCGAGACCGTCCTGACAGCGGTCTACGTGCTGAACCTGAACTGGGCGTTCACGCGCAATGTCACCAGCATGACGCCATATGAGGCTTGGTATCTGCGGACCTTCGGCTACGTCGCGCAAGTACGTGAAGAGCGCGCGTCCTCAACTAAAGAAGCTGGACGACCAGAGCACGCCAATGGTCTTCATTGGCTATGAGAGCGCCACCAAGGGATACCGTGTCTATGATCCCGTCGCCAAGCATGTGCACGCACAAGGAACATAGTCTTTGACAAGGACACGAGATGGGACTGGAGCACGCACGAGGACAACCCTGTGAGCACGACGTTCATGGCGGACTGCTACATCCACTCAACTCCACTACGTACCGCTACACCTGAGGTGGCAGGCCAGGACTCGCCGGCATCTCCATCGACACCAGCTCCCGCAGAGCACACGTTGCCGGTAGCGTCATCCTCGCGCACCGATATAGCCTCTCCAACACCCAAAGATAAAGCCGCGCCGCCATCACATCTGCCTCGCCGCGAGGCGCACCTGATGACCACGCGCACCATGGACGTCATCGTGCAGCCGAACACCCGCCTCGCCTCGTCGCCAAAAGGGATATGTGCAGCAGCAGGGCATCGACGTCGTGGAGGCCTTTGGGCCTGTTGCACGGCTGGAGTACGTGCGGCTCCTACTGGCGCTCGCCGCGCACCGCGGGTGGGCTGTGCACCAGATGGACGTCAAGTCTGCTGGCCAGGGTTCGTCGTGGCTGGCCAGGAGCGCTAGGTGATGCGCCTGCACAAGCCCCTCTACGAACTCCGTCAGGCACCTAGAGGCTAGAGCCTCGAACGCGAAGTTGGACGCCACACTCGACGCGCTCGGCTTCAGTTTATGTGTTAGTCTGTCAGAGTTCCAGTTTCGTCAGGTTAGCACTTAGCCATTTTAGTTGGTTGATTTAGTCACTTAGCAGTCCTACACTTACTTAGTGCATCCACATCCATAATACTTACATGCACTCAGCATTATCTTGATGCTAAGAAGAAACATTCTGATGGAAGCTCTGCCATCGTGGGACTTTATAAATGGAGGGAAACCGAAGGGACTCGGTTCAGTTCTTCCACCGACCCCCCACCCCCTCTCCAAATATGCACATCCAGAGCAGTTCCCGAGAACAGTTCCTTAGAGCAGAGCATTTCCTCAGAGCAGTTCGTCCCCTCCGATTGAGATTTCTCCTCTAATCCCCTCTGCCTTACCTTTTATTTCTAGGTTTCAGTTCTAATCCTTCTTTGTTTCTTCATTTGAAGAAGCTTTGTTCTTTGTTTTGGATCTCCCTTCCATTCTCTTTCTACAGCTCGACGGTGAGTTTTGCATCTCCGTTCCATTCTCTTTCTTGGTTTCCTTGTAATCCTTCCTGTGTTCTTCCTATCACCTTCTCCCCACAAGATTTATTGTGATTATGGATCAATTTGATTAGAGTTCGATCGATCTACTAGTTATGGATTAGGGTTTTGTACTACTCATATTAGAGTTGTTTATTATCGTGTAAATGAATTGTTTACAAAACATTATGATTTTAGAACACACGACTGGACATTATATATGATCTACTGGTTATGGATTAGGGTATTTTAATTTTTCAGATTGTGCATGCTTGATAACTGAATGCATAGTGTGTTGTAGTTTATGCCTCATAATTGATCTATTTTTCACTTTCTAGATTAGGGTTCTACACTGTTAAATGCATATGCTGCCCTCTAGTTTTAATGCACAGTTCATTCCTTTAGTGCAGTGTTACTTTTTTAGGTGTTTCTTGGAATGGACTATGCCGTGTGTGGGCAGCCTGCCCACAATTGTGGTAGCACACAGAGGAGAGCAGCCAACTTCCAATTTAAAATTGTTAATGGTTTTCCCATCAATGGTGTGGTAAGTTTTTACATATTTTCATTTTATGTATGGTTTCTTTTACTGTGTTGTTTTCCCATGAACTGAACTATGTTGTTTTTTACCTTCAGATAGTGCCATGCTCATTTAGGGAAAGACTGAATGATTTCACTCCAAATAATTGGATGGTTGAGAACAGTGAAGCATTAAGGAATTTTTATTTTTTCCTGAAGAAGTTTAATGTTAGGACAATCATCTATGGTCCATACTGGAAGTCCTTGATGAGGGTTTATGATATAGGACTTGGAGATGTAGTGCGTTTTGAATATGATGACGACGAACCCCTTGATCATGTTGGTTTCAAATTGACCAACTTATTTCATGTCACTGTTTACTCTAATGGTGAAGAGAAACAGGTTCATGAAGAAACTGGTATTTCCCTTATTTACTGTAAATAATTTGCACATATAGTTTCTCCTTGTCCTACTACTAAATCATCATAATAACATTTTTTAATTTTAACATGTATTTAACATCATTGATCAGAGGTTGGAGATGTGCCTAGTTCCATCAGAAGCATTCTGCACAGGACCATCTTCTCAGACATAAATGCAGTCACTAAGCAGGAAATGGCTTTCATCTTATTTGCCATTTACAAAGATGTTTATGTCACTGAACATGAGTTTTTTGAAAGTAAATATGAAAAGCATTTCTGGGTACACAAGATGGATATGGAAAACTATGAACATAATGCACTGGTTAGTTTCCACATGATTCATTATATATTATTTTAGTTTCCACATAGAATTGAATGCATTTGTTAGTTTAGAATGCTTGTTCGAATACTAAATTTAAACTTAATTGCAATTCATGCCAATTGAGGACGTAGATGGCTTTAGGTACCCAACTCAGGGCATAGCATATCTGTACAGGAAGGGAAATGATCTTGAAGGAGAAGAAGATAATTTCATTGCATGTGCTTATACTATACGGAGGGACCATGGACATGTCAGCTTCACCACAGGGTGGAATGACTTCATATTTGCTGCTGATGTTGGATGGGCGTCTCTACTTCTGATGAAAGTCGAGCATATGCAGGAGTATCTTGGTCTCAACTTTGTTGATATTACCATGTAGTGTTTCACCTTGGAAGAAGCTTGTTCAAATAGTCATCTTTTCTTGTTTCATCAAGTGCTGCAGTCTAATGTAGTCGTGTTGTCTAGTAAGTTGAACATATTGTATCTAGTGTAATGTGTTACTGAATTTATTCAGTATGTTTAGGATGTTTCTACTATAATGTGTTACTGAATGTAAGTTGAACATGTTGATCATCTTGTATGTATTGCATATGTGTATCTTGAATGTTGAATGTATTGCATCTTGGATCATCTTACTGTGATGTACTCACAAGTATACCAGAAGATTCAAAAATGCAGGAATCTGTTACAGAAGGAAGTCAAGCAACAACCAGACAGAAGAAGAAGAGGAAAATTGATGAAATAGTTCAAGATGTGGTTGCATGAGTCATCACTTGATAGCATGATCCTACCCAGTTGATAGATCATATTTTCCGTACGTAATAGATCAAACAAAACATGGAATATTAACTGAAAATACGAAATATATTACAAACTTGGACCCTACAACCACTTATTTCGAAAAAACCCTAAACTACCAGGAATGCCAGTCGAAATCCGATAATCCTAGAGTCGTCGACGACACCGGAGTGGATGTCCACTCGAAGGAGGAGGAGGAGAGGACAATCGTCGACGGGCCAGCGCCGTTTTTCTTCTCCTTCTCCTTCCTCGCGGCCTTATCCTCTCTCTCCTTCTTACTCGCTGCCGACTTTGCCCTCCGCTCCTTACGATCCGCCTTCTTCGCCGCCGCCTTCGCCGTGACCTTCTTCTCATAGAATTCCTCCATCCCAGTGACTTCTGAGGGTGGAGATACCGACCGAGCAGGTGGATTCTATCAATGTGATGATGTTCCCGTCGTTGATGGTGTTTACATCAAACCTTGGGAACACCATCATTGGTGGGCGGATGAGGGCACGAAGGAAGGAAGTCTCCCAAACTTTGGTGAAGGGTGGTACACGCCGAATGACTTCGTGGTACTCCGGAGCATGACTTCTTACGCTGGTGATGTTTTTATCGCAGACAGATACGGGTCTGTCTTCTTGACTATGCCTGATGCTGCTCATGGAGATGTCCAGATGCAGCGCTCCGCACGGACACTGAAGATGCATGCCACCATCGAAGGCCCTGTTCCGGGCTGCCGGTACCCGGAGAATCGTTTTTACCTCGTCGAGACTGATGGGGAGTTGTTGTTCGTTGTGAGTGGACCGGTCTATGGTGGCAGGCCCGTTGTTTACCGGTTTGATACACAAAACCGTGTTCTTCAGCCGGTCAGAGGAATCGGTAGCCATGCTCTCTTCGTTGCTGACAATCGGTGCATCTGCGTCGACAGCGCCAGGGTACCCACGGTGCATGCCAGCAGCATCTACTATTTGGACCTATCCCAGATTAGATCTTACAACTTTGAGGCTCTTGCTTGGGAAGAGGAGCCAAGGGTTGACCATGGGTATGGAGTAGGAGGATTATGGATCAATTACCGTCCTTTCGAACTCGATCGATTGCTAGCAGAGTATTGCAGAATCGTCGAGCATTCTGAACTGCAGATGGTGCCACCTTATGGCGAATATGGTACCACCCACTACGATTACTACGACAGCTACCCGTCAGATTAGATTGATGGATCATGTTGGTCTGGTCCTGTTATATTCTCTGTCGTCTGTGAATTATATGCACGTGCAAGTTGTATGGTGTGTCTATAATACAACAGATGCTCTATGTTTCAAAAAGATCATGTGTTGTACGTATTTCAATTTTGCTGTTTTTCTATGTACATGTAGTAATTATGATACGTACTCGCTTTGTAAAATCCATACCAACAGTGCGTGCGATCTAGGCCTATCTTAGCTGTCTAGAAAAACCTTGATCATCTTGTTGATGTATATATGATCCTACCTACTAGATAGATCTAACTATAATTTTGTTATGCCAAACCATGACACACAAGTAAGTTTTTTCATATAAAACATATTGGAAAATATGTTCAGCAAACAGACAAGAAGCTTGTATATATAACATGGTAAGTAATTAAATTCATGCAGACTTATTCAAAATGCAAAATATTATTATAGTACAGAAGGGAATGAAAAAATATGCCTACATACACATTTCGTGCTCAACGGACTACATACGACTAGAAGACAATTGTTGGCCCAGGATGCAGGCCCGTGTAGCGCAAATTTTTCATGTGTAGTCAAACAGGCAGACAACTAACAGAAGTACGTGTCATCGTTGATTTGTCGAGAGAAGCTCATGCCATTCATGAATGCAGGGTATATAAGCTGGTCCAATCGTTTCTCGCTCAGTGGTGTGGGACTAAACTCCAACCCGCGTCAGTCCTTCCCGCTACGGTTTTCCGTTGGGCCCGAAAGAGACCATTACTGTTTGATGCCCGGGATTAAGATGGGCCGCCCCAAACTACTTGACGCCCGGACGCAGCCGTGATGCGGGCGCAGGAGTAGGAGTTGGGCTGGCTTGTTACCTGCACGCCGAGTCTTACTTTTTTCTTCTATCCTATATTTCTTTTTATTTTCTATTTAAAAATTTGAACAAAATAGCTATTTTACAATTTTGAATTTTTTAAAATAAATTACATATTCTTGACAGGCACCATTGGTATAGCATGTGCAAAATTTTTGGGATCATTTGATGAACATCGAAAAATTGAGAAATTTACGAATATCCCTTTTGGTCTCACATAGGCCTCTTTTCCTAGCAATGTGTTTTTTCGACTTTCATGAGACAACCTGGATTTTTTTACACAAGCTAACATACACAAACTAAGACACATGTATAAGGTTTCACACAAATTTGAATGTTTTTAAATTTTTGGTGGTCCGGTCAAATTTAGGCAAGAAATCATGGTGACTAGTAAGGATGCATAGGCTTAGGCCTTGGTGATGTGAGACATGCTCCATGATGAAACATGGCATCCTCTACCTAAAATAAATTTTAAATGTGTCCAAGGTTTCACACAATTTTGATATTTTTTGATTTTTAGGTGGCCCGGTCAAATTTTGAAGTTTTGCATGGGCTTTAGACCTCTCTGGGTGGCTAGAAACACCTTCACCAACTTGTGGTTGTGTGACTCAGCAGTTGGCCAACATGATCCTACCTAATTGATAGATCTAACTATAATTTTGCTATGCCGAGCCATGGCACACATAACTGTGGTAGATATGGGCCCATGCCAACATTGCATGGGATCTAGACCTCTCTGGGTTGGCTAGAAACACCATCATCAACTTAGTGGCTGTGTGAGTCACTGCACCTGACCAACATGATCCCACCCACTTGATAGATCTAGCTATAAGAGTGTTATGCCAAGCCATGACACACACTAGCTTGTGGCAAATGTGGGGCCATGCCAACATTGCATGGGGTCTAGACCTCTCTGGGCTGGATAAAAACACCTTCACCAACTTGTTGTTGTATGTGTCATCACTTGGCCAACATGATCCTACCTACTTGATAGATCTAAGTATAACTAGGTGGGATCATGTTTGAGCAAGTGTTTGCTCATACTACTACAAGTTGGTCAGTTGTTTCTAGACAACTCAGATTGGTTAATTTTAGATCCCAATGAAATGTTGTTGTGGGTCCATATTTGCCACAAGCATCATGGCTAGGTCAAATTTAGGCAAAAAATCAAGGTGTCTAGTAAGGATTCCTAGGGGTTAGACCTTTGTGATGTGAGAGTTGCTCCATGCTGAAACATGGCATCCTTAACCTAGAAGTAATTTTTAAATGTGTCCAATGTTTCACACAACTTTGATTTTTTTTTAATTTTTTTGGTGGCCCAGTCAAATTTAGGCCAAAATTCTAGGTGCTTGGTAAGGATGTGAAACTAGGTCCATCTTGTAACATGGCATCCTCTACCTATAAGTGAATTTTTATGATGTGAAACTAGGTCGATGTTGTAACATGGCATACAACCACAAGTTGGTTAAAGTGTTTCTAGCCGTCTAAGAGAGGTCTAGATCTCATGCAATATTGGCATGGGTCCACATCTTCCACAAGTGTGTGTCATGGCTTGGCATAGCACTCTTATGCTTAGATGTATCAACTGGGTAGGATCATGTTAGAGCTTGGTGGGACAAGGTGCAGTCAATAACATTTCTATTAGATCTTGGTGGGATCTTGCATAGCAGACTTCAGTTTGTATCCGTCTTAGCTTCATGCAAGTTTTATGGTTCTCCTGTAGATGTTAACAGTGCCAACCGAATTGTGCCCTCAGTATGATTTTTTGGGTCCTTTATACTTACTTTGTTTCACAATATAAACCTTTTTAACAAGCTGTTTTAGTTAGCTAAAAAGCCTTACATTTTGGAACAGAGGTAGTAGTACCTTTTTGTAGTCGAGTGCGGGGTTCAACAGCAGTATATACATCAGCAGCAGGTGCTGCAGAAGATCCTGGCGCTGAAGATTGTATAGGTGCAGAATATTCCTGGGCACCAGTGCTCGACGACGTGCCGATTGGATCTCCTAGCGAGGCGTCACTCCCGAAGCCGTCAGAAGAACCACAGGGAAGAGCTGGGCGGGAGATCCGCGCGTCCACGCGTTGGTGGGGACCACGGGGAAGACGTGTCAGGCTCCCCATGGCCGCCATAGTTACGTGCAGAACGCGACGCAAGGGAGGGCCAGACCTTGGGGACGTGGCGTGAGGGGACTAGCGCGAATCGATACGCCCAGGTGACGGCGTGTCAGAGTCTCGGGGGCGGATCCGAGGCAGATTTTGCCCCCGTATCATGCTTAGAGTCTGTGTTTTCTTGGCTTGTAGTGGTGTTTTCTTCAGCCTCATTATCTGATGTGTTACATCAGTATTTTCAGCAGAATTTTGCGTCACTAGTTCGGTAGATCTTGTGGGCAGGGTGTCAGCTGTGGCCTGCATAGGATCAATGACAGGAACAATTGGCACATATATATTGGTCATTAGTATGCACACCCCTAGTTGTTTCTACCAAGGAGGGATTGCCTGAAGGAAGCAAAAAGAATTTCATCATGGAGACGTCGACCCGCAATTTTGATGAAGTGTAGCAAAGGGAAAAACATTTTTATCAAAAACTACATCCCTTGACACGTAGACACGGCCAGTAGTACTATCAAGGCATTTTACTCCTTTGTGACGAGGACTATACCAAAGAAATACACACCGTTTTGGATAGTAGGAGAAACGCTGGTGAAGATGTTTCTAGCCAGCCTAGAGAGGTCTAGATCCCATGCAATGTTGGCATGGGCCCACATATGCCACGAGTGTGTGTCATGGCTTACTCAGATGTATCAACTGGGTTTGATCATTTTGGCCAGGTGATGAGTCACACAACCACAAGTTGATGAGGGATATTCTAGCCAACCTAAAGAGGTCTAGATCCCATGCAATGTTTCAGGTTTCTGAAGAAAATGAATCTAGACTTCTTTTTGTGTTTAGATTCACCCCCAAAGTTGAGTGAACCTACATCCTAAAACAAGTCTAGATACATTTTCTTCACAAAGCTTAAAACTCTTATATTTTGAAACGGAAGGAGTAATTCCCATTCATTTATATGTCTGGTCCGTTACTATTTTGGCGAGCGTTGTATTTTAAGCATAAGCAGTACAACTAGGCCTATGAACATTGCTCATCAAATCCACAAATTGGCGAACATAAACAACCCAAACTTCAGATTACAATCATAAATTAATCAAAACGACAAAACCACAGTCATGAAACGTTCTTCTAACAAAAACACAACACCATGCACGAAATGTTTAGCAATCAAACAACCCAACTTTGCGTAAATTGTTTAATGGTATACCAACATTCGTCAGGGAATCGGTAGTAGGAATTTTTGTTTCTTGAGTTTTCAAGAATCTGCCAGCAGCTCCGCGATCTCAAGAACTCTGCTTTTTACCTTTTCGAGTTTGTTTGTCTTCGACAGAATAATTTCTGCAACAGTACGTCTCCAAGAATCATTTATCCTTTCCTGTAACAAAATATTAGCAGGGTTAATAAGGTCACATGCTAGTGTATATATATGCAAATGCCAAATAGAAATTTTGAATACCTGCGAGACTACATCTGTAAATTTATCTCCGTCAAAGTGCTCCATACAGCGTAGCATGAACATTCCACACAAGTTCCTAATCATAACGAATCTAAATTTGAATAACAGTATTAACACATCAAAAGAAATGACATTAGTTCAACCAGAAACTCACGAATCATTTTGCCGTGGTGTTTCGCATCTTACGATTTCCCAATTGGAAACATCATCAAACTTATACTCCATATATTTGTTAGCCACTTGTATGTCTTTCGAAATTTGCTATCTCTATGAAACAAAGAGGTTTAGTGTAATGCTTGGAGTAACCATATCATCACTAAATGTATAGAGAGAAAACATACCAGAGCTTCGACATTTTTCTGGACCCTTTTAACTTCAAACAGCGAGTCGAGCACTTGAAATATCTTCTTTAGTCTATTCAGGACGACACAACACTAATGACAATCGTTTATATTCAACGTGAAATATGCCTACCAAAAAGACACAAGTGTTATCACATTACATAATTTGATTTATACCCTGCATTTTCTTGTACAAACAGTACTTACCTTATCAGCACGAAAGTATTCTTTCATGCATCTTTCAAAGCATCCTGATATATCATAAAAAATTTATGAATTTTTGTCCAAGGCCTCTTTCTTATGTTGGGATCTAGTTTTTCTTCTTGGTGGAGTACGTATTAGAGCATTTGCCCTCCATGTAGGGCACAAGTTTCGATCATCCCCAGTCGTAGAGACAATTCTGCCATGTAAGCACCTATAACCTATAGAAAAATTTAATAACATGTGACAAACGATCCTTCTTGTTTGCATAAAATAATAAAACTGTGATACTTGGACTTACATTGCCACCCAGCCATACTTTATCAAGGATCTCACTAATGTTGTTGGCAGTGACCTGAGTGTCTCCCTTGTTATCATAGACACGTTGATTCCTAAAATCTTTCCTTTTATTTGCTATTTCAACGTACAATACTACAGCATCTATTTGTTGCGGTGTCAAATCGTCTAGGACTTCTGGGTCTTTGAAAAGACCTGCATACACAGAAACAAATATTTAATACGTCCATGTAACTGTTTTAATTTAATACATGCATATCCATGCAATTCAATGATGTTGCACTATCTTTTCTAACATCATTTTTTGGTTTTTACCCTTTTGTCCGCCGATCTAAGCTTGTGCTTCTCGCCAACGGCTTCTCTCTTCTCACCATTAATAGCTTTCCGGCAAATGCTATGTAGGCTATTAAACGAGTCAGATGATCCATTCGACAGAGTGTCTCCTACCTCACCTTTTTTTCCTCCCTGCCCATTTTTCAATGCAGCTGTGAATGCTTCTAATGGAATCGGCTCTGGGTCCGGTCGCATCGGTGAAGGACCCCTACCATCAATTAGTATTGGTGACGCTTGGGTACTGTCGAGTTTCGCTGGTGCGGTGTGGCAAGCATCAGTAGCATTTATTTCCTTCTTGTCTGTGGGTAACATGAATATGTCACCTTCAACCTCTTTCTCCTTACTATTTGAATCCTTTTTTTAAATTAGAGTCCTGTGCAAAGTCAAAGGAGTTACTTTTTGAGGTGTCTGAATGCTCCATGAAATCTTTTGGCGTATATTTCATGTTAGTAGAGGCAATTCCTTCACCATTCTCTACCTCCTTCTCTACCTCCTTATCTACGTCCTCCTCTTTATTGTCATTATCAAACATTTTTTCTTTAGAGGGTCTGTACACGACTCCTGCCGAGTTCATCATAATAAGAAGTTTCTGCAAGATTGAAAATAAATGAATCATCATGTCATGTTCAAAAAAAGCATTTGTTTAACTCAGAGCACATGACACATAGGGTGTATCACCTTAGCACAAGCTTCTGAGAAGACCTCCATCTTTCTATGAAAGGTTTCTTCAATTGTTCTATCAATATGCTCTATTAGATTCTTCGTCATCTATTCCAACACGACTTTCGTCATTCCTTTAGCCCTGCTGGATGTAGAACCTCCATCCTTCTTCTCGTAGGGCCCTCTACTACGTTTCTTACCACATGCAATTTCGGGTGTATTGAGAACCTCTTCTTGATGCTTTTGAGTTATGTCATCGTCAATATTCAAGATATGTGTATATAAACCAATTAATATTGACAAGCTAGAACCGTTAGGAGAACAAAAAATAAGCCACGATATCACTTGTGTTTACGTACCTTCCCCAAAGCACGGCCCTTTAATTATAAGGCGTCTCTCGCAAAAGCCGCATCTTCCGTCCAATTCCTCATCAATGGCCTTCTAGACGTATACTCGACGCCATCTGGGAGTATCTTCTCATAGTACAGATACTTCAAATATCACAACAAATTTAGATTAAAACAAAGAAAAATATATTATAGATAATTATATACTCCCTTCGATTCAAATTATTTAACTCAGATTTGTCTAGATTTTGATGTATGTAGACATGTTTTAGTGCTAGATATATCCGAATCTAGACAAAACCAAGTCAATTAGTTTGAATCAGAGGAAGTATGTAAGTTGAGAATGGAATTTGCATATAACAAGATGGTGCTGTCTGTCGGCCATTGCCTCACCTCATATGCGTTGTCTACTTATTTTAGGCTAGCAATGAGGTATGTCCATACATACTCATTGATATTCAGATTTTTAATGCGTCCCACATCTTCTACTAGTGCATAGTAGTGTTTTGGGACGATCTTCTGGTTCTATGGGGCAAGGACTATCCCAATTAGAACCAGAACCACCTTGCGGATAAAGTCGTCATCCGCGACTTTATCCTTGATGACATCGGCTATTAGGTCATCAATTACAAGATCACCTGTCTTTTTGCTTACAAAGCTATCAGGTATATGGTTCTTTGCATCATCACCTTTCTCATAAAGAATGTCCGATATATTCAATCCATGATTTTTTAAACCATAGATGCACTCAACTTCCACTCCCGTAAGGGATATTTCACCATCATTCTTGTGTACATTAAATTTTTCTGTCTTTGGATCAAATTTTTCTGTCATAAATTTGATCACCAGACATCTTGACTTCAATGGGGCAATCTCAAGCATGCACTGCAAGTCGGTTTCTCCAATTTTGGCACGTTTTGCCGGTGTCATATTTTTCACGAAATGAAACCACTTCTCAACAGCAAAACACGTTTCTCCGATATCGTCCATTATGTTGAAAAATAACTATATTTATTTAGGTGTTTTGTTGGCATCCGAAGAAATAATACTATTTATAACACACATAGACTACGATGGATAACACTAAGAGTATGTTATACTACACCATGTTAGGTAAATCTCTGGACGCGCCTAACTACCAATAAATCGAGAGCGGGATTTTGAACTTTTTTACACATATATACAATTACAAATATAATTACACATACAAATATAATTACAAATATCTGCATGTGCAATTGCGTATAATTCTTTTTACACATATACTTCTTTTTAAAAATGTTTACATATATATACAATTACAAATAAATAGTTTACACACATAGTTTTTCTGTAGTGCATGTGTTTAAGAACCTTTTATTGCAAACATATATGAACAATATTACACATAACCAGCTAAATTGAATAACAATCGGAGAATCAAACGTCTTGTTTTTATCAAAAGGGACTTCTACATCATTCATTTTTAAACACCAAACCAGCTAAATTGCATCTCAACACCGCATGTAGGCCTAAGATGTGATGTCTAACACAGAACCAACACAAGAAAATTACAGCAGAATTAACAGGCAACATCCTGCCAAACGACTCCCCGCCCTCAAACAAAGCCCAACAACAGGAATTCCTAACGAAGATCCACTAACAATTCTTCAACATAATGGCGACTATCCTTGGGCGCAAAATCTAATGACTAAACAAATGGATCCATATGGATCGAGCTCTAATCGAAGTTCATCTAAACGTAGAACAAGTAATACTGTATGATAAATCCACAATGCATACAAAAATACCTTTAACGGTAGTGCATGTGCTATAATTATACAGATCCTCAAAAAGAAACGACGTGTCCTCGATGTAGCTCTCACGTAGGGCATGAAGAAAAGAATTCAAATCTCGTCGTTGGCGGCGATGGGCGTAGTCGAGGCGATCGACCAAGAAAATCGCGAGATACGATTTACATACCCTCTGATAAGATGGTTGCCTCTTTGTGCGCACGTACAACGTAGGGTGTGTGCATGGTGGGTGGGTGGGGGCTATGGGGTTTAGGGTATAGGTACATGGATTAAAATGACGTGGGAGTATGATGAATGGGCTTTGGCCAGCCCGTATACTGGTCGGCCTGTCTCGGGCCAATTGTGCCATTTTAAATGTGTCCAAGGTTTCACACAATTTTGATGTTTTTTATAATCTTAGCTGGCCCGATTAAATTTTGAATTTTTGTATGGGCTTTAGACCTCTCTAGGGTGGTTAGAAACACCTTCACCAACTTGTGGTTGTGTGACTCAGCAGTTGGCCAACATGATCCTACCTAATTGATAGATCTAACTATAATTTAGTTATGCCAAGCCATGACACACACAACTGTGGTAGATGTGGACCCATGCCAACATTGCATGGGACCTAGACCTCTCTGGGTTGGCTAGAAACACCATCATCAAGTTAGTGGCTCTGTGAGTCACTGCACCTGACCAACATGATCCCACCCACTTGATAGATCTAGCTATAAAAGTGCTTTGCCAAGCCATGACACACACTTGTGGTAGATGTGGAGTCATGCTAATATTGCATAGGGTCTAGACCTCTCTGGACTGGCTAGAAACACCATCATCAACTTAGTGGTTATTTGAGTCACTACACTTGACCAACATAATCCCTCCCACTTGATAGATTTAGCTATAAGAGTGCTATGTCAAGCCACGACAAACCTGATGATGGTGTTTCTAGTCAACTCAAATGGGTCTAGAGCCTAATGCAATGTTGGGATAACATGATCCCACTCACTTGATAGATCTAAGTATAACACTACTATGCCAAGAGATGATGAATTTTGAATTGTTTCTAAAAATTAGTTGAAAAAACTACTATGGAATTAATTAGTAAGTTTTTTCATGTAAATCATATTGGAAAAGATGTTTAGCAAACAAAAAACAAGCTTGTAAAGGGAATGAAAAAAATTCCTACTACACATTTTGAGCTCAACGACCTGCATACGACTAGAAGACCATTGTTGGCCCAGGAGTCAGGCCCGCATATCACAGAATTTTCATGTGTAGTACAACAGGCAGATAACTGTCAGCCGTATGTGTCATTGTTGATTTGTTGAGAGAAGCTCATGCCAGTTATGAATGCAGGGTATATAAGCTGGTCAAATCGTTTCTCGCTCAGTGATGTGGGACTAAACTCCAACCCGCGTCAGTCCTTCCCGCTACGGTTTTCCGTTGGGCCCGAAAGAGCCCATTACTGTTTGATGCCCAGGATTAAGATGGGCCGCCCCAAACTACTTGACGCTCGGACGCAGCCGTGACGCTGGCGCGGGAGTAGGAGTTGGGCTGGCTTGTTGCCTGCACGCCGAGTCTTACTTTTTTCTTCTATCCTATATTCCTTTTTATTTTCTATTGAAAAATTTGAACAAAATAGCAATTTTACAATTTTGAATTTTTTAAAATAAATAACATATTCTTGACAGGCACCATTGGTATAGCATGTGCAAAAATTTTGGGATCATTTGATGAACATCGAAAAATTGAGAAATTTACGAACAACCCTTTTGGTCTCACCTAGGCCTCTTTTCCTAGCAATGTGTTTTTTTCAACTTTCGTGAAACAACCTGGATTTTTTTACACAAGCTAACATACACAAACTAAGACACATGTACAAGGTTTCACACAAATTTGAATGTTTTTGAATTTTTTGTGGCCCAGTCAAATTTAGGCCAAAAATCAAGGTGTCTAGTAAGGATGCCTAGGGGTTAGGCCTTTGTGATGTGAGACATGCTCCATGCTGAAACATGGCATCCTCTACCTAGAAGAAATTTTAAATGTGTCCAAGCTTTCACACAATTTTGATATTTTTTTTGAATTTTAGGTGGCCCGATCAAATTTTGAATTTTTGCATGGGCTTTAGACCTCTCTGGGTGGCTAGAAACACCTTCACCAACTTGTGGTTGTGTGACTCAGTAGTTGGCCAACATGATCCTACCTACTTGATAGATCTAACTATAATTTTGCTATGCCAAGCCATAACACACACAACTGTGGTAGATGTAGGCACATGCCAACATTACATGGGATCTAGACCTCTCTGGTTTAGCTAGAAACACCATCATCAACTTAGTGGTTTTGTGAGTCACTGCAGCTGACCAACATGATCCCACCCACTTGATAGATCTAGCTATAAGAGTGCTATGACAAGCCATGACACACACTTGTGGTAGATGTGGGGCCGTGCAAACATAGCATGGGGTCTAGACCTCTCTGGGCTGGCTAAAAACACCATCATCAACTTAGTGGTTGTTTGAGTCACTACACTTGACCAACATGATCCTACCTACTTGCTAGATGTAGCTATAATTTTTCTATTCCAAGCCATGACACACACAACTATGGTAGATGTGGGCCCGTGCCAACATTGCATGGGATCTACACCTCTCTAGGTTGGCTAGAAAAACCATCATCAACTCAGTGGCTGTGTGAGTCACTACACCTGACCAACATGATCCCACCCACTTGATAGATCATAATGATGAGGTGAATATGTGGTGCGTCCCGTGCTGTTTAGGGCCGGTCGCTACATCAGGACAGGATGCCAGATGAGCGCGGCATACGCATCAAACACTACACATGCTAACAAAGTTTGGTATGCACTTACACTACAAAATATAAGATGTTTCAGGTTTCTGAAGAAAATGAATTTAGACTTCTTTTTGTGTTTAGATTCACCCTAAAGTTGTGTGAACGTACATCCTAAAAGAAGTCTAGATACATTTTCTTCATAAAGCTAAAAACTCTTATATTTTGAAACAGAAGGAGTAATTCCCATTCATTTATATGTCTGGTTTGTTACTATGTTGGCGAGCATTGTATTTTAAGCATACGCACTACAACTAGGCCTATGAACAGTTCTCATCAAATCCACAAATTGGCGAACATAAATAACCCAAACTTTAGATTACAATCGTAAATTAAGCAAAACGACAAAACCACAGTCATGAAACATTCTTCTGACAAAAACACAACACCATGCACGAACTGTTTAGCAATCGAACAACCCAACTTTGCGTAAATTGTTTAATGTATACAAAAATTCGCCAGGGAATCGGTTGTAGGAATTTTTGTTTCTTGAGTTTTCAAGAATCTGCCAGCAGCTCCGCGATCTCAAGAACTCTGCTTTTTACCTTTTCGAGTTTGTTTGTCTTCCACAGAATAATTTCTGCAATAGTACGTCTCCAAGAATCATTTATCCTTTCCTGTAACAAAATATTAGCAGGGTTAATAAGGTCACATGCTAGTGTATATATATGCAAATGCCAAATAGAAATTTTGAATACCTGCGAGACTAAATTTGTGAATTTATCTCCGTCAAAATGCTCCATACAGCGTAGAACGAACATTCCACACGAGTTCCTGATCATAACAAATCTAAATTTGAATAACAGTAGTAACACATCAAAAGAAACGACATTAGTTCAACCAGAAACTCACGAATCATTTTGCCGTGGTGTTTCGCAGCTTACGATCTCCCAATTGGAAACATCATCAAACTTATACTCCGTATATTTGTTACCACTTGTATGTCTTTCAAAATTTGCTCTCTCTATGAAACAAAGAGGTTTAGTGTAATGCTTGGAGTAACCATATCATCTCTAAATGTATAGAGAGAAAACATACCAGAGCTTCGACATTTTTCTAGACCCTTTTAAATTCAAACAGCGAGTTGAGAACTTGAAATATCTTCTTTGGTCTATTCAGGACGACACAACACCAGTGGCAATCATTTATATTCAACGCGAAATATGCCTACCAAAAAGAGACAAGTGTTATCACATTACATAATCTGATTTATACCCTGCATTTTCTTGTACAAACAGTACTTACCTTATCATCACGAAAATATTCTTCCATGCATCTTTCAAATCATCATGATATATCATAAAAAATTTCTGAATTTTTGTCCAAGGCCTCTTTCTTATGCTGGGATCTAGTTTTTCTTCTTGGTGGAGTACGTATTAGAGCATTTCCCTCCATGCAGGGCACAAGTTTTGGTCATCCCCCAATCGAAGAGACAATTCTGCCATGTAAGGACCTATAACCTACAGAAAAATTTAATAACGTGTGACAAACGATCCTTCTTATTTGCATAAAATAATAAAACCGTGATACTTAGACTTACATTGCCACCCAACCATACTTTATCAAGGATCTCACTAATGTGGTTGGCAGTGACCTGAGTGTCGCCCTTGTTATCATAGACACCCAACCATACTTTATCAAGGATCTATTTGTTGCAGTGTTAAACCGTCTAGGACTTCTGGGTCTTTGAAAAGACCTGTATACACAGAAACAAATATTTAATACGTGCATGTAACTGTTTTAATTTAATATATGCACAACCATGCAATTCAATGATGTTGCACTACCATTTCTAACACCATTTTTTGGTTTTTATCCTTTTTGTCCTCCGACCTAAGCTTGCGCTTCTCGCCAACGGCTTCTCTCTTCTCACCATTAATAGCTTTCTGGCAAATGGTATGTAGGCTATTAAACGAGTCAGATGATCCATTCGACAGAGTGTCTCCCACCTCACTTTTTTTACTCCCCGCCCGTTTTTCAATGCAGCTGTGAATGCTTCTAATGGAATCGGCTCTGGGACCGGTCGCATCGGTGAAGACCCCTACCATCAATTAGTATTGGTGACGCTTGGGTACTGTCGATTTTCGCTGGTGCGGTGTGGCAAGCATTAGTAGCATTCATTTCCTTCTTGTCTGTGGGTAACATGAATATGTCACCTTCAACCTCTTTCTCCTTACTATTTGAATCCTTTTTTAAATTAGAGTCCTGTGCAAAGTCAAAGGAGTTACTTTTTGAGGTTTCTGAACGCTCCATGAAATCTTTTGGCGTATATTTGGTGTTAGTAGAGGCGATTCCTTCACCATTCTCTACCTCCTTATCTTCCTCCTCCTCTTTATTGTCATTATCAAACATTTTTTCTTTAGAAGGTCTGTACACGACTCCTGCCGAGTTCATCATAATAAGAAGTTTCTGCAAGATTGAAAATAAATGAATCATCATGTCATGTTCAAAAAAGCATTTGTTTAACTCAGAGGAGATGACACATAGGGTGTATCACCTTAGCACAAGCTTCTAAGAAGACCTCCATCTTTCTATGAAAGGTTTCTTCAATTGTTCTATCAATATGCTCTGTTAGATTCTCGTCATCTGTTCCAACACGACTTTTGTCATTCCTTTAGTCCTGCTGGATGTAGAACCTCCATCCTTCTTCTCGTAGGGCCCTCTACTACGTTTCTTACCACATGCAATTTCGGGTGTATCGAGAACCTCTTCTTGATGCTTTTGAGTTATGTCATCGTCAATCTTCAAGATATGTGTATATACACCAATTAATATTGACAACCTAGAACCATTAGCAGAACAAAAAATAAGCCACGATATCACTTGTATTTACGTACCTTCCCCAAAGCACGCCCCTTTAATTCTAAGTCGTCTCTAGGAGAAGCCACATCTTCCGTCTAGTTCCTCATCAATGGCCTTCTGGACATATACTCGGCGCCATCTGGGAGTATCTTCTTATAGTACAGATACTTCAAATATCACAACAAAATTAGATTAAAACAAATAAAAATGTATTGTAGATAATTATATACTCCCTCCGATTCAAATTAATTAACTCAGATTTGTCTAGATTTGGATGTATCTAGACATGTTTTAGTGCTAAATATATCCGAATCTAGATAAAACCAAGTCAATTAGTTTGAATCGGAGGAAGTATGTAAGTTGAGAATGGAATTTACTTATAACAAGATGGTGCTGTCTATCGACCATTGCCTCACCTCATATGCGTTGCCTACTTGTTTTAGGCTAGCAATGAGGTATGTCCATACATACTCACTGAAATTCAGCTTTTTAATGCGTCCCACATCTTCTACTAGTGCATAGTAGTGTTTTGGGACGATATTTTGGTTCTGTGGGGCAAGGACTGTCCCAATCAGAAGCAGAACCACCTTGCGGATAAAGTTATCATCCGCGACTTTATCCTTGATGACGTCGGCGATTAGGTCATCAGTTACAAGATTAACTGTCTTTTTGCTTACAAAGCTATTAGGTATATGGTTCTTTGCGTCATCACATTCCACATTTTTTAAACCATAGATGCACTCAACTTCCACTCCTGTAAGGGATATTTTACGATCATTCTTACGTACATTAAATTTTTCTGTCTTTGGGTCAAATTTTTCTGTCATAAATTTGAGCACCACACATCTTGACTTCAATGGGGGAATCTCAAGCATGCACTGCAAGTCGGTTTCTCCAATTTTGGCACGTTGTGCCGGTGTCATATTTTTTATGAAATGACACCACTTCTCAACAACACAACACATTTCTCCGATTTCATCCATTCTGTTAAAAAATAAATATATTTATTTAGGTGTTTTGTTGGCATCCGAAGAAATAACACTATTCATAATAGACATAGACTAAGATGGCTAACACTAAGAGTACGTTATACTACACCATGTCAGGTAAATCTCTGGACGCGCCTAAGTACCGATAAATAGAGAGCGGGATTTTGAACTTGTTTACACATATATACAATTATGAATATACTTACACATACAAATATAATTACAAATCTATGCATGTGCAATTGCGTTGAAAAATGTTTACACATATACTTCTTTTTAAAAATGTTTACTCATATATACAATTACAAATAAAGAGTTTACACACATAGTTTTTCTGTAGTGCATGTGTTTCTAGACCTTTTATTGCAAACATATATGAACAATATTACATATAACCATCTAAATTGAATAACAACAAGATAATCAAACGTCTTGTTTTTTTTATCAAAAGGGACTTCTATATCATTCATTTTTAAACGCCAAACCAGCTAAATTGCATCTCAACACCGCATGTAGGCCTGAGATGAAATGTCTAACATAGAACTAACACAAGAAAATTACAACAGAATGAACAGGCAACATCCTGCCAAATGATTTCCCGCCCTCAAACAGAGCCCAACAACAGGAATTCCTAACGAAGATCCAGTAACAATTCTTCGACATAATGGCAACTACCCTTGGGCGTAAAATCGTTATGGATCAACATAACGACTAAACAAACGGATCCATATGGATCGATGTCAACACCCGGTTTTTTAATCCCAGATGCCTGTTATGCCATACATCGCAATCCCAGGATTACCATTTTTGCGAGACATAACAGATTTGGATATCATTGTACATCATCCATTACAAACCATACATAAGGTCTTACATAAATAAGGATCTCATGATCCAGTTCTTAATACAATTCAAGCAGCGGAATAATGTAATAATAAAGGTAGCGTAGGCGAATCTCCTTCTTCGGGGTCATAGGCAATGCTGACGATGGGAGATGATCCTAGTTGTCGTAACCTTCCTGCGATCCATCATCCTGGTACTCCTCTTCATAGTATGGCCACGGGAATATCCAGGGACAAAGCCATGAGTACTCTTTAAGTACTCGCAAACTAATACTAACAAGTGAAGAGGGGTTTTGTAGTAGGACACTAAGCTCTAGGGTTGTTTTGCAAAAAGCCAGATTTACCTCTACTAAGTTCAGAAGCAAGAAAACTAGTTGAATCTTATAATGCCTAAGTGGGAACTTGAATTTTCATATCACATCTCTATTGTGGTCAAGTCAAAGTCTCAATTCATTTCACAAGTCCTTTTGAAAACATCTAACGGGGGAACAGTATGGCCACTCCAACTGTCCATAACCGCGGACGCGGCTATTCGAATAGTTTGACACTCTGCAGAGATTGCACACTTTCACCACAACATTCGATACATCCGTCAGGAACAAATCCTGAATTCACCATACTCAGTATGCGGATAATCAATCCTATCCTTTCAATTACGCTCCCTAATATAGGCACCTCTCCTGTGAGTTTGGCCTCCCAACCATGACCAACTATCATCTTGGGTACTACACAGGTGGACAATCTTCACAAGGTAGCCTCAGCTCAGACCTTGGCCGTGGGGGAACCCATACTAAGGTATATAAGTTTCCAGTCAAGCCCTACCAAATTTTCAGGTATTGTGTTTGTACGGTAAAATTGGAATGGTATCGTATCCAGACAGCCATCTGTTTTATAAAGGGCTAAGGCTCATGCCTCAACATTTTCATCATCAAAATCATCTGGTGTTCGGAAACACATGTCAAAACATTTTAGTAGAATGACTCATCATTCCAAGGTTTTCATAACCATTTTCACCAAGTGTTCCCATCTAAAGTTGATCAAGTTTTATGCTTAGCACTAGCATCTACAAGTGGGGTAAGTACTAATGAGGGGTAGTAAACAAGTGAAGATTAATTAAGTTCAATCTCATGCCTTAGGATGACATCAAGATTATCTAGCTTAGGCAAAATTTAATGCTCTTTATGCAACCTTCATTTATCTTCCTAGAATCTACAAGTCACTTAAGTAAACTCTAAGAGAATTCTTTGATAAAGAAATAAAGTATAAAGCTTGCAAGTAAAACTAGGATTGGGTATCATCAAATGTGTCCAACCAAGCATGCTTAGTGCAATGCATAGGTTATCTAACTTTCATAGTTGGAAGTGTTAGCTTGCAATGTTTCAAGTATTGACTTGCATAAGTATCATTATAAGCTTGCCTTGAGCAGAGTAGTGGTTGAAGTTTTTCTTGGCTTCTTCCTCGTAGTATCCTCCTTCCTCCTCGTATCCTTGGTCGGTACTAGCGTCTATAAATAAATACGAGGTACACAATCACCAAAAAATACTTAACTATTTTCAATCATCACACAAAGATGCATTATAGATGATCTAGCAGCATCACTAACATTACAAGATTAAAGCTTTTGTCTTATTTATTTTATTTTTGGAAAAGTAATTTATACTCATTGAAAAACTACTTAAGATTTAATATTCTCCAACTCAAACATAGGATCATGTTGACACATGTCATCACCACATATTTCGGTACATGGGAATGTGATTTAAAGTGGTGTCACAATTTAATAGTGTTTAACCTTTTTATTTTAAATAATTAAAGTGACTAGAAATGCCTATGTGGCACTCTTTTATTACTTGAACATTATTCTGTAAGTAAACCCATATTTTTTTATGTATTCTGAAAGGTATGATCAAATGTGATTTTTGAGAGTTGGAATCAACTCAAAAGCTATTATGGTTGAATTTTGAAAAATGTTTGAATGCAGAAAAGCTTCTGACTTGTTATTTTTACCAAGGGTGATCTACAGATCCAAATGATTTGAATCCAATGGGCTTGGATTAAGCATTTCAGTACCTTTCTAACAAAATTGGTTTCATGCAATTTGGTTCACTGAATCGATTTGGGTTGATTTTTGAATCTAGGAACAGAACTGAGTTTGAATTAAAATAGAAAAATCTAAATTCAAACGGTTGGGCTGCGCGGGAAAGGTTAATGGGCCGGCCCAGTGTCACTCTGCAGCGTGGGGCTCAGCTGACAGGGGGTTCCACCAGTCAGTGCCTCATAACACGCGAAGCGGTACGGGGCTGTGTGGTTCATTGGATTAGAAGGAAGATCGACGGCTAGGGATTGTCGTCGACGATGAACATGTCACCGGCGAGCTCGAACCCTATCGGCTCCGTGGGGGTGCATAGGGGGCATACTAGGGCTCCAGCGATGACGGTGAGGCGGGCAAACGAACGAGTAGTCGATGGCGAGCTCAGGGATGGTCGAGGCAGCTCCGAGGGTGGTCGAAATCAACGGCTCCCTTCTTCTCCAGAGGCGGCCTGCTCCGGCGCAATTTCGGCGATCTGCTGCTCCTCGTGCTCCGTCTAGAGGTTGGAATGATCAGTGAGGTGAGGGAAGTGGAATGGTGTGCTTCAAATGGCTGGGGGTGGCCTCCTTTTATAGGCTCGACAGCGAGACCGAGAGGGATGGGAAGGCGGCGGTGGCGACATGGCTACGGGCGGCTAGAGGCATGGCTGAGGTTGGCGATCGACGGGCGGTCTCCTGGCGATGCCCTAGGACTTGAATGCGCGCTTAGGGGCGGTGGCAAACGGTCGGGAACGTGCGGTGCTCTGAGCGATACCGACGGCGAACTCCGCGGCGTGTGGTGGCTATGGGGTACGGGCGAGGAAACGATCATGTCTAGTGGTCTCCTGGGATGATGGGGTTCATGCTGGCTGGCGGCAAGGGCTCGAGGTGGTCGGGTTGAGTGGGAACAGTGCGTGCATGGTGCTGCGCGTCGGCATGGTCGACAGCAGTGCGGGCACGGCGTTCCTGGCGGTTCCTGCCTCTGTCTTTGAACTAGGGCTCGTCGAGAGGGGCGGTGAGGTGCTAGCTACCTCCTAGACAAGGTTGGCAAGGCTAGGGTGGCTGCTAGCTGGCCGGTGACAATGGGGTGGCATGGTGAGGCTCGGCCTGCTCACCATTGATTGCAAGGCAAGCTCACAGTAGTGCTAGATGTTTACAAATGAGCTAGATGATCTACTAAGGACTAACTGCAACCAGAGAGGGAACAAGTTAGGCCAAATTTACTGCACACTATAGTGTTTGTGATTTGTTTGATTTGAATCTGCAAGCTGTTTGATGAAATGGCCGCAA
This sequence comes from Avena sativa, assembly GCA_916181665.1. Classification (NCBI taxonomy): domain Eukaryota; kingdom Viridiplantae; phylum Streptophyta; class Magnoliopsida; order Poales; family Poaceae; genus Avena; species Avena sativa. The sequence goes on along the minus strand of OV702283.1, from coordinate 246,685,250 downwards.
GAAACTTACTTTTGAATTTTGAAAAGATTTTTGGTGGGTGTGCTAGGCATGTGATGAGGATTATGTGGGTGCTTGGGTTTTGAAAATTGAACTTGTTTGAGTGGTTTTTGAAATAGTGGGATCTTCCCATATGATATAGATTCAATTTTAAACTGTCATTTAAACTTAGCATTTGAATGTTTTTGGATGATCATAAAGTGGTCCTTGGTACCTTATTATGAGTACTAACAAGGGGTGCAAAGATCCACAAATGTTTCTATTGAGTTTTGAAAATTAGAGATAGCCAAAGTAGGCATGAGAGTTAATTTGGCAAAAATGACCATTCACTTCATTTGTTTATTTTGAGTTGTTTGTATTTGGAAAAAGTTTGGGGATTGTTTAGATGATGTTTATTTCACCTAAGAATCCTTTTACAAGCAAAGAAACACAGAACCATGGCAATTCAAAAGAATCCAAATTTTGAATACACACACATATGAATGCTTTCATATTTTTAGTTGGAAAAGTTTTTGTTAACCCTAATTTTGATGATTAGAGTCTGATGATCCAAGTTTAATATTTTTGGGATGTTACAATCGAGCTCCTCATTGACAATTCTGCTGAACTTCGAACTAGTAATAATGTATGATAAATCCATAGTGCGCACAAAAATACCTGCAACGGTAGTGCGTGTGATGCGATTATGCAGCTCCTCAAAAAGAAAAGGCGTGTCCTCGATGTAGCTCTCATGTAGGGCAGGACGAAAAGAATTGAAATCTTGTTGTTGGCGGCAATGGGCGGAGTCGAGGCCATCGAACAAGAAAATCCCGAGATACGATTTACGTCCCCTCTGATAAGATGGTTGCCTCTTTGTGCGCACTTATAACGTGGGGTGTGTGCGTGGTGGGTTGGTGGGGGCTGTGGGGTTTAGGTTTAGGTCCATGGATTAAAATGACGTGGGACTACGATGCATGGGATTTGGCCAGCCCGTATACCGTTCGGCCTATCTCGGGCCAATTGTGCAATCAGCTAATCTTGTCTATGCTTCTAAAGAGTAACTATGAGTGGCTAATAAGCGCATGAGTGGGTCTACACGTGGCTTCGTGCATCGAAAGTAGTCATTATTAGTGCATCGAAAGCTACTTACGTAATCGCGACAAGGTTTGTGTTATGAATAAATTTGGAATTACAACGTTAGTAACACATTAGGAATATTTAAAGAGAATATTAAAAATGTGTACATTTCTAGGTTCGAAAGGATAATATTAAAGATGTATACATCGCTAGGCCAATAATGTTAACTCGTTGGAATAATAATGTTCTTACATATGGCGGCGAAATAGATGATAATTATTCTAGGACAGATAGAAACGAATAAACATCGATCTTAAGAGACAAGTAGCTAGATGATGTCGATGATAAACATAATGTTTAGGCCAACTTGTTTTGTGGTCCTAGAAGTAATGAGCAAGGTTGGTCCAACTTGTAGATCATGTTCTTTCGTATGGAAATCCCTCCATGCCTTTTTGTTGAATATCAGCTTTGATAAAGAAATAAAGTATAAAGCTTGCAAGTAAAACTAGGATTGGGTATCATCAAATGTGTCCAACCAAGCATGCTTAGTGCAATGCATAGATTATCTAACTTTCATAGTTGCAAGTGTTAGCTTGCAAGGTTTCAAGTATTGGCTTGCATAAGTATCAGTATAAGCTTGCCTTGAGCAGAGCAGTGGTTGAAGTTTTCCTCGGCTTCTTCCTCGTAGTATCCTCCTTCCTCCTTGTATCCTTGGTCGGTACTAGCGTCTATAAATAAATACGAGGTACACAATCACCAAACAATACTTAACTATTTTCAATCATCACACAAAGGTGCAGTATAGATGATCTAGCATCATCACTAACATTACAAGATTAAAGCTTTTGTCTTATTTATTTTATTTTTAGAAAAGTAATTTATACTCATTGAAAAACTACTTAAGATTTAATATTCTCCAACTCAAACATGGGATCATGTTGACACATGTCATCACCACATATTTCAGTACATGGGAATGTGATTTAAAGTGGTGTCACAATTTAATAGGGTTTAACCTTTTTATTTTAAATAATTGAAGTGACTAGAAATGCCTATGTGGCACTCTTTTATTACTTGAACATTATTTCTGTAAGTAAACCCATATGTTTTTATGTATTCTGAAAGGTATGATCAAATGTGATTTTTGAGAGTTGGAATCAACTCAAAAGCTATTATGGTTGAATTTTGAAAAATGTTTGAATGCAGAAAAGCATCTAACTTGTTATTTTTACCAAGGGTGATCTACAGATCCAAATGATTCGAATCCAACGGGCTTGGATTAAGCATTTCAGTACCTTTCTAACAAAATTGGTTTCATGCAATTTGCTTCACCGAATCGATCTGGGTTGATTTTTGAATCTAGGAACAGAACTGAGTTTGAATTAAAATAGAAAAATCTAAATTCAAACGGTTGGGCTGCGCGGGAAAGTTTAATGGGCCGGCCCAGTATCACTCTGCAGCGTGGGGCTCAGCTGACAGGGGGTTCCACCAGTCAGTGCCTCATAACACGCGAAGCGGTACGGGGCTGTGTGGTTCGTTGGATTAGAAGGAAGATCGACGGCTGGGGATTGTCGTCGACGATGAACATGTAAGATCCCTCCTCGACAAAGGAAAAGGATCCCTGTGATTGCAATGCTAGTCCCTGGATCATTGCTAGCATCCACAGTTTAAGATGAAGTACACAGATACAAAGGTCGTTTATTACATTCATTCAGAGATAAAACATAGTCTTTTACAACTCAGGGCCAAAGGCCTAATACAAGAGTTTATGGAATAAGTAAATAAACACAAGTCCTCATCTTCATGTGCCACAGGCAAGCATGTTGAGTGTAGACTCATGACTCCTACTCATCATCGGAGTAACCTGCAACATCACAAGTTACAGCCACAATGGGTCAATACTTTGGAATAGTATTGGCAAGTGATACCTTAGTAAATTTTAAGTGGACTATATTACTATATGCATTTTGGCTAAGTGTAGCTTGGCTTGCTTTGCTTCAAAATAGGTTTTTCCTATTAGTTGAAAATACTAAGTTTTCTTTGTCAAAAACTTTCCCAAGAAACCACCAATAGACATTGGGGTCCTTCACCCTTGTTCACCCACAAGTTTTACTTAGAAATTGGAGTGATGAGATTCTTGTAGCTTCCATGTCTTGATGCTCAAGTTGTCCATTGCCATGGACTTGGCTAAGTACTTAGATTTTCCATCTGCAGAAGTTGTGCACTTTCCCCACCAGACTTGGTTTCCCAAGACAGGACCTTTCAGAAGCCTTTCCTTAGTCAAATGGACGCGCTCCAACCTATCATTCCCACTACCACCAACTGTCCAAGTGACTAAGTTCTAGCATCCTATATGATCATGGCAGAGCCCATATTGCCAAGTGGTTGCACTGTAAGCTTTCTCAACACTTGGCCTCCAAATCCCTTTGTGCCTGGGTGGCATACCACAAGTGAGATACACAAGCCAAATCCATGGCCTTATGTAACCACTCAACCAAAAACCACCATTCAAGTCCCATTCCACCCAGGAAGTTCATTGACTTAGTTGTTTTATTAAGAAAAGCATGAGTCCAAAGGACTTAGAATTATTTCATCATAGCATGTACATTCTTTACCAACCCTTGTTTTCTACTAGCTAGGCTAAGCATGGCATAGTGACTTAACTTAGGAAAATCCCTGGCAATTCTACAATTCTACAACTACATAGGATTTCCCAACATAGCATTTGACAAAAGTAGCATGCAAGACTTAGCAAAATAATTCTAATGCTTATTCAAAATAAAGGGGTGGAAATATCATGAAGTATCACTTGCCTTGGTAATGGGGAGAGTAGCACTCTTCACAATCACAGTCACTAGCAAAATCTACACAAAAATTTGTAGCATACAATTACACACAATTAATATAAAATCAAAAATATGAATGCATGCATGCAAGAAATTACTAAGTGATGATTTTGAAAACTCTACCAAGCAAGTGCATGGTACAGAAACATAACAAGTCACAAAGTTTGCTAACTAAACTTATTTAGCACTAATACAATTACTAAATTAAATCTATGCTCAAAATAGGCCTAAATATGTTTCTGCAAACAAAGTCATTTTAACAGAAACTTTTTGTTAAACACATTGCAGATTCAAAAAGGTCTTGACTCACTGATTCCAACGGTATAAAGTTTGCAAAAATCAAACGTGGGAATCAAAAGTTATAGCCATTTGAAATTTGGATCAAAATCTGGTTTGAATTCTGTTTTTAAATCTAACCCTAGCCACGCGTCGCGATATTACTGGCGCGTACCGGTTCGCACCGGATCACCCTTCTGTGCCGTTGGATCTAACTAACGCTGCACGGCTCAGATCTGTCTATACCCCTTCGTTAAGTGAACTATTTCTACGCGTAGGATCCAGATCTGACGGCTAAAAATCTCCTAACCAGAAACGAGCGGCGCTAGCGGCGGCGACAGGCGGCGGCGCGTCTGACTGCGGCGGTGCTAGCGCTCTAGGTCGCCCGGGGAAGAAAGGAGGCGCTTACCAGGACCGCAGTGGCGTGCTGAAGCTCGAGGTGGCGTTGGTTCGTCGAGGGGCGCGCGGACACGGCGAGGATTTATCGTCGGAGTAGAGGCAGACGTCGGGCACGGTCAGTCGTCGACGTTGGCGAGGTTCCTCGTCGCGCTAAGCCAAAATAAGGGTACCGTTAGATGCGCACAACGATGTAGACTCTAGGTGTACCAGTCAGAGGGCAAGGGGCGGTGGCTACTTACGGAGGGAGGTCGCCGGAGTTCGTGCAGAGGACGGTGGCGGCCAGTCGTCAACGTTGCTGGAGCTACGGATCATGCGAGGGAGAATGAGAAGTGTTAGTAGGTGCGCAAAGACTCGCTGATCTTGATAGCATGAACGAGAGACAGAGGGGAGCACGGAACTCACCGGAATTCGTTGACGCAGTCGTCGGAACAGCGGCGGCGTCGTGCGAGTTGTGGGCAGCCTGGTGGCGTGGAGGCAAAATTGTTTGAGGGGAAATGGTCGCGAGGATGGGGGGATCTTATAGCCAGAGGCTCGACAAGAAACACTTGCTGCATCAATGCCAATTAAGCTCGCGAAATCAGTGCAGCAACGGGCAGCGGCGGAGGTCGTGCGCGGAATCAGGGGAAGACGAAGCTGACGTGGATGGGGCCCGCTTGGCAGCGAAATAAGCAGGGGGGGTGTGGGGTCTGGCTGTCAGCGGCTGAGTGGGTGCGCGAGCGCGTGCGAGAGAGAAACAGATGGCCCGGGTGGGCTAGCTGGGCCTGTTCCACTGCTGGGCTAGATTCCTGGCGCCTGGCCCTTTTCTTTTGTTTGCTTCTTTTCTTTTTCTATTTCGATTTTCAGGAATGGTTTTGAATTGAATTCAAACTCTTTTTGAATTCAAATCCTTCTGGGGTTTTTGCAGGGTACAGTAGTCTTCAATATAGGCATAAAAGCAAGTGGTTGCTTTACAAAGGCTTGGTCAAGCTTGGAGATCAAAAATAACAGAGACTAGGCACTTGGTTTGCAAAATTTGAAAAATGGTTTTTGAAACCATTGCCAATTTGAAAGACTTGGTTTAAATTCTACACTCAAACCTATCCTCATAGAAGGAAACAAATTTGGTTCAAAAACAAACAAACTTTCAAATGGGGATAGCCATTTGGTTTAAATCTGCTCACATAAAATCATAGCATAAAGTGCTTCTGTTTTTCTGAAATGAGTTTGAAACTTGATCTCAAATCTATATGCATGCATGAATGATATGCAAACTTTGAAATTATGATTTTAGGGATGTTACAAATCTAACCCCTTTAAGGTGAATCTCGCCCTCGAGATTCGGATTGGCTAGCAAATAGGTGAGGGTGGTCTTTCCGAAGATCATCTTCTCTTTCCCATGTTGCTTCCTCTTCGGTATGATGGTTCCATTGCACTTTGCAAAACTTGATAGTTTTTGTTCTCGTGACTCTTTCTGCAGTCTCAAGAATCTTGATAGGCTTTTCTTCATAAGTGAGATCACTTTCTAGTTGAACTTCTTCCAAAGGTATGGTATCCTTCAAAGAAGATTCTTCCATTTCTGGGTGACATTTCTTAAGTTGACTCACATGAAATACATTATGGACTGCTGATAGAGATGCTGGCAGTTCAATTTCATAAGCAACTTCTCCTTTGCGACTCAGAATCTTGAATGGCCCAACATATCTTGGTGCCAACTTCCCTTTGACTCCGAATCTTTTCACTCCACGGAGTGGTGATACTCTAAGATAGGCTCTATCACCAACTTCGTAGGTGACTTCTCTACGCTTAGGATATGCGTAGCTTTTTTGTCGGGACTGTGCTATCTTCAATCTGTCCTTAACCAATTTGACCTTCTCTTCGGCTTCTTTGATAAGATCTGGCCCAAATAAACTTCTTTCTCCCACACCATTCCATAACAATGGGGTGGTACATTTTCTTCCATAGAGAAACTCAAACGGCGCCATCTCAATGCTGGCTTGATAGCTGTTGTTATAAGAAAATTCTGCGTAAGGCAGACTTTCGTCCCAACTTGCTCCATAGTATAGGGCACATGCCCTCAACATGTCTTCCAGAATTTGATTAGTCCTTTCTGTTTGTCCATCGGTTTGAGGATGAAAAGCCGTACTGAACTCCAACCTCGTTCCCAATGATTCATGTAGCTGCCTCCAAAAATGGGAAGTGAATTGGGTTCCCCTATCGGACACAATACTCTTAGGCACACCGTGAAGGCATACAATTCTACTCATGTAGATCTTGGCTAACTTGGCACTGGTATAAGTTGTCTTCACGGGTATGAAATGTGCCACTTTAGTTAAGCGATCCACGACTACCCATATGGAATCATATCCTGATCTGGTCCTTGGTAATCCGGTGATGAAATCCATACCAATTTTGTCCCATTTCCAATCAGCAATAGGTAGTGGTTGAAGCAAACCTGCTGGTTTCTCATGCTCCACTTTTACTCTACTACACACATCACACAAAGCAATATGCTCGGCGATGTCCCTCTTGAGATTGTTCCACCAAAATCTTTCTTTCATGTCCATGTACATTTTGGTGTTACCCGGATGAATAGAATACGGAGAGTTGTGCGCTTCTTGCAAAATCAGTTTCCGGAACTCCGGTTCTTGTGGAACACATATACGTTTCCCATGCCATAATGTACCCTGTTCGTCTTCATGGAAATTTTTAGCTCTCCCTTGGCCAATATTTTCCTTAATCCTTTCGATTTCCTTATCAGTCTTCTGAGCTTCTCGGATCTTGTCCAACAAAGTGGATTGAACATCCAAAGACATAAGATGTCCTTCGGGCACAATCTCCAATCTGAGTTCTTTGAATTGATTACACAAATCATCTGGCAATTCTCCTTTGGTAAGGCCATTTACGAATACCTTACGACTTAGAGCATCTGCTACAACATTTGCTTTACCGGGGTGGTATTGCAAACTTAAATCATAGTCCTTGATAAGCTCTAACCATCTTATTTCTCTCATATTGATTTCCTTCTGGGTGAAGATGTACTTCAAACTCTTGTGATCGGTGAACACTTCGCAACGCTTTCCCAAAAGGTAATGTCTCCATGTTTTAAGCGCATGGACGACAGAGGCTAATTCCAAATCATGAGTAGGATAGTTTACTTCATGAGTTTTGAGTTGTCTCGAGGCATAGGCCACAAATTTACCGTCTTGCATAAGTACGGCACCCAAACCTTGATGAGACGCATCACAATATACTTGGAAATCCTTTTCCAAATCTGGCAGACATAGAACTGGTGCTGTCACAAGTCTCTTCTTCAATTCTTGAAAGCTGACTTCACAACCTTCATACCAAGCAAACTTCTTGTCTTTCTTTAACAATTCATTCATGGGCTTAGCAACCTTTGAGAAATTTTCAATGAACCTTCTGTAGTAACCTGCTAAGCCAAGGAAACTACGAACTTCTTTCACATTCTTGGGAGATTCCCATTCTGTCACAGCTGAAACTTTAGCAGGATCAACTGCTACACCATCCTTTGTCATAACATGACCAAGAAAACCAACTTCCTCTAACCAGAACTCACACTTGCTGAATTTGGCATAAAGTTTATGCTCTCTTAACTTCTCAAGTATCAAGCGCAAGTGTCCTTCATGTTCCTCTTTGCTCTTGGAGTAGACTAAGATGTCATCGATGAAAACGACAACGAACTTGTCAAGAAATTCCATGAACACTTTGTTCATCATATTCATGAAGTAGGCTGGAGCATTGGTTAAGCCGAAAGGTATTACGGTATACTCATACAATCCATACCTTGTGGGGAAAGCTGTTTTTGGTATGTCTTGTTCTCGTATCTTGAGTTGAAAATATCCTGACCGGAGATCAATCTTAGAGAACACACATGCTCCCTCTAGCTGATCAAACAAGTCATTGATTCTTGGCAAAGGATATTTGTTCTTGATAGTTACCTCGTTGAGCGAACGGTAATCTATGCATAACCTTTGGCTTCTATCTTTCTTCTCCACGAACAATACTGGGGCTCCCCAAGATGAAGAACTTGGTTGGATAAATCCTTTCTGCAACTGTTCTCCTAGTTGCTTCTTGAGCTCTTTTAGTTCATCAACTGACATTTTGTATGGTCTCTTTGCTATTGGTCCAGAACCTGGTACCAAATCTATCAGAAATTCCACATCTCTATCTGGTGGCATTCCTGACAATTCTTCCGGAAACACATCCGGATACTCACATACAATTGGCACACTGTCCATGCTAACCCCCTTAAGAGAATTAAGCTTACTTCCTTTGGATTCAAAGTTTGACCTGAATTTTATTCTTTTTCTTTCTGGGGTTGTGAGTGCAACAGTACGATTAGCACAATCAAGCACTCCTTCATACTTAGCCATCCAATCCATTCCTAAAATTACATCCAATCCTTGGGAATCTAGGATTATCAGGCTCACTGGAAACTTATGCTTTCCAAACTCTATGACAAGATCCCTGCATCCAAGACTTACTATCATATCTCCACCCGGAGAACTAACTTTTATTGTACACCCAATGTTTTCAGATACAAACCCATTTCTATCAACAAATGCTTTTGATATGAATGAATGAGATGCACCAGTGTCAAAGAGTACAAATGCTGGAATGGAATTGAGTCTGAACTTACCAACAACAGCGTCAGGTTCCTCATAGATCTCCTCCACATTAATGTGGTTCACCTGACCTTTCTGGAAAGGATTGGGCTTGACAGGTCCTTCAACTTTCTTTTCGGGGCACTCATTTGCATAGTGTCCCATCTTCTTGCATTTGAAGCACTCAACCTGACTGATGTCCCTTTTTGCAGGCTGACTTCCACTTCCACTACCATTCCCACTATGGTGGGTCTTATGTCCACTCTTGTGGTTCTTGTACTTGTCATTGTCATGACTGCGGTGATGCTTGTTGTCATGACGGTTGTGGTTGTGGTGCTTGTTGAATTTCCCATGCTTGTGGGATCCTGAGCTTCCACTGTCATCATAGTGAGATCGTTTGTGAGACGATCCCGAGCTGTGCTTGTCGGAGTGTTTTCTTTTCCTACTCTCGACTTGCTTCATTTTGTTCTCCAATATAGCAGCCTTGTCACAGAGCGACTGATAAGTGGGAACATATGCCACAGCCAGCTGCAGATTCAGCTCATCATTCAAGCCTTCCAGAAACTTTTCCTTTCTTTTGGCATCTGTGTCAACCTCATCCGGTGCATAACGCGCCAGATTGTTGAACTCTTCTATGTATTCAGCCACGCTGCGGTGGCGCTGCTTCAAGTTGTGAAACTCCTTCTTTTTCAGGCTCATCATACCTGATGAGATATGAGCAGTGCGAAAGCCATCTTCAAAGATAGCCCAAGTCACCTCATCTAAAGGAGTGGTGATTTGGAAGTTGTCCCACCATGTGCGGCTGGCCCTTCCAGCAGATGTGCTGCGAACCTGACTTTTTCAGCATCCGTGCAGCCCACGGTCACTAAGTCCTTGTTCACAGAACATAGCCAATCATTGGCCACCATGGGATCAGTTGTCCCCGAGAACTTAGCTGGCCTCAAACGCAGAAATCTGGTGAGCATATCAAAACCCGGAGGGTTGTTGTTGTTGTTGTTATTATTGTTGTTGTTGTTATTGGGGTTGTTGTTGTTGTTATTCTGGTTTTGGATGAATGTTGTCATCATCTGCATAAGCTGTGTTTGAGCATTCATCATCTGTTGCATTTCTGGAGTGATGTTGTTGGGGTTGGGGTTTGCGCGACGGGGAGGCATCTGTGGTTTGTTCAAATAGAGATAAGAATGAGATACCCATAGATGTTTTATGCACAATACATCACAAGCAAACACATAGCATGAAACACAAGATAAAAGTTCAACAACCAGGTAAAAAGTTCTCGAAATAAAACACAAAAGTGGCAAGCCATCCACATGTCGGATGGTCCAATAATAAGTTCACAAATAACAAGTACGATAATGAAAGATAAACGGGTAGTCAAGTCTACTCATCAGCATCAATCTCCTCCTCGACAAAGGTAAGACCTGCGTTCTCCATCGCGGTCTTGTTCTCCTCAATCGTAGTGGTCAAGGAATCGATCTTGGCCTTGAGAGCCCTCTTCTCGGAGCGAAGCCTCTCGATCACCATCTGCTGCTGCTCTAGCTCGAAATCCTTGGACTTCAGTTCTTCGGTCATGTCCCGGATCTTCTTGTTCCTATCCTGGACGCGTTTCTCCTGACTCTTGAACTTACGGTCCTGGGTCTCGAACTTCGCCTCCATTTCCTTGACTATCTCGTCCTGCTGTGCGAAAAGCTTGTCCTTCTCGCGAAGCTGCACCTGGAGCTCGTCATTGCTGAGCATGACGTTGGTCCTGTCCATGTCCACGTGCCTGATGAGAGACTCTAAGTCCTGGAGATAGAGACGGATCGGCTCTGCTGCGTCCCTCGAGTCGTCCTCGAAGTCAATGGACTCTCCATCATCATCACATCTTCCAAAGACATGGAAGTGAGTGCCCCTAACCTGTCGGGAGTGACGGCCTAACAGACGTCCTATCAGGTCCTGCATGACGACCTCCATGCCTCTCTCCCTGTCATCGTGCATAAGCTTGAAGACGATGGCCTCCATAGTAGGCTCTGTCTGGCGTCCGGGCTGGTTCACCTTGAAGCCCCAGAGGTCCTTCCTCTCGAACTTGGTGAGTGGATGCACCATGATGGTGGGAAGAGGGAGATCGAGCAAGGTGGTAAGCTCAACGATACGAGGACCAAAACGGGTAACCTGGAACTCCTCAACAGTGCTGATGGTAATAGGCATCTATTTATAAGATAGAAAATTTAGGACAACACAATTTAAGATAAACAAGACAAACATTTCATACATATCCATGGAACACAAAATCACACAAGTCATGCATACATGATTCCATTACATCAATCAAGGTCCAAACTTATTTAAGGTATCATTTTGGAAAATAAGGTGATAGGTGGTGGTCCAACTAACGAAGTGCGTTCACAATCCTATCTCACTGGATCTGTTGGCTAACACAATGTTCCTAGAGGCAATCCACCTATCTTGTTCACATGATTCCATCACTAAGTCTATAATATCTCCCCTTAATGTTTGGTTGGTGGCTTCCAACTCTTGGGTAAGCTCCTTCTCTTTCTCTAAGTCTTTTTGGAGGTTGAGCATTCTACACTTGACTCTAGCACTAAGTTCTTTGATAGTCCTCCAAGCTGCTTCTCTTGCTGACTCAAAGAATGTGGTGTGCATCACAGTGTTGGTGTACATGCAGAAACCTCTTTCTTTGTGGTTCTCTTCCTTGTTTTTGTACAAGTGAAGTTGCACCCACCAATACTCCACTCCTTCATCCATCACTGGAAAGCCTTTGTAAACAGCTGCACCATGTGCTTCCATTGCCACCATGAGGTCCTTGAGAATTTTGGGAAACTCAGTTTCACACTCCAAGGTCATGGTCATGAGTGGCCCTTTCTTCACGGCTTCGTTGATGGAGTTCATCTACAAATGGAGATGAGAATGAGAAGATTAGAAAAGTTTTACGAGAAGAATAGACAAGTGTAGAAGTAGTTGAAAATTTTTCCTTAGTGGTTTTCCAATCCTAGGGTCATAATCCTACAGGCAACACAGTGCTCTGATACCATCTGTAAGATCCCTCCTCGACAAAGGAAAAGGATCCCTGTGATTGCAATGCTAGTCCCTGGATCATTGCTAGCATCCACAGTTTAAGATGAAGTACACAGATACAAAGGTCGTTTATTACATTCATTCCAGAGATAAAACATAGTCTTTTACAACTCAGGGCCAAAGGCCTAATACAAGAGTTTATGGAATAAGTAAATAAACACAAGTCCTCATCTTCATGTGCCATAGGCAAGCATGTTGAGTGTAGACTCATGACTCCTACTCATCATCGGAGTAACCTGCAACATCACAAGTTACAGCCACAGTGGGTCAATACTTTGGAATAGTATTGGCAAGTGGTACCTTAGTAAATTTTAAGTGGACTATATTACTATATGCATTTTGGCTAAGTGTAGCTTGGCTTGCTTTGCTTCAAAATAGGTTTTTCCTATTAGTTGAAAATACTAAGTTTTATTTGTCAAAAACTTTCCCAAGAAACCACCAATAGACATTGGGGTCCTTCACCCTTGTTCACCCACAAGTTTTACTTAGAAATTGGAGTGATGAGATTCTTGTAGCTTCCATGTCTTGATGCTCAAGTTGTCCATTGCCATGGACTTGGCTAAGTACTTAGATTTTCCATCTGCAGAGGTTGTGCACTTTCCCCACCAGACTTGGTTTCCCAAGACAGGACCTTTCAGAAGCCTTTCCTTAGTCAAATGGACGCGCTCCAACCTATCATTCCCACTACCACCAACTGTCCAAGTGACTAAGTTCTAGCATCCTATATGATCATGGCAGAGCCCATATTGCCAAGTGGTTGCACTGTAAGCTTTCTCAACACTTGGCCTCCAAATCCCTTTGTGCCTGGGTGGCATACCACAAGTGAGATACACAAGCCAAATCCATGGCCTTGTGTAACCACTCAACCAAAAACCACCATTCAAGTCCCATTCCATCCAGGAAGTTCATTGACTTAGTTGTTTTATTAAGAAAAGCATGAGTCCAAAGGACTTAGAATTATTTCATCATAGCATGTACATTCTTTACCAACCCTTGTTTTCTACTAGCTAGGCTAAGCATGGCATAGTAACTTAACTTAGGAAAATCCCTAGCAATTCTACAATTCTACAACTACATAGGATTTCCCAACATAGCATTTGACAAAAGTAGCATGCAAGACTTAGCAAAATAATTCTAATGCTTATTCAAAATAAAGGGGTGTAAATATCATGAAGTATCACTTGTCTTGGTAATGGGGAGAGTAGCACTCTTCACAATCACAGTCACTAGCAAAATCTACACAAAAATTTGTAGAATACAATTACACACAACTAATATACAATAAAAAATATGAATGCATGCATGCAAGAAATTACTAAGTGATGATTTTGAAAACTCTACCAAGCAAGTGCATGGTACAGAAACATAACAAGTCACAAAGTTTGTGTAGCATCCCATTTGTCTAACAACTGTAATGCTACTGGATCTAGTAATAAAATGGCCCCTTCCTACATATATTTGTTGCTTCATCATCATATCATGCTCATGTCATCATGCCACCTTGCATTTGAGCATCATATAAAACCCTTTGTGTTTTGGTTCTTGTCTCTTATACATTATTAATTGTAGTTGCCTCTTGATTTGTATTTGGTTCTTGATATATTGTTAAATGCCCAAGTTGAGTTGGGGGCATATCTTTTATTAAACTCCACCACCTTTTCTTCACCACCTTATAATTCCACCATCCAATTAATATGAGCTGGCATGTATTTGAGTTTACCTAGCTCATGTGGTTGGGTGGATCCAATACTAGTCCCTTTTTGCTTGGCCTTATTCCACCTTTTGGTAATGCATGGAATAATGCCATGTGATTTTATGTTGTTTTCACAATATGAATACATGGCATTTATTATTTGCATGGGCCATGCAAGCACCACCTCATCTCTCTCCCTCTGTTTTGTTTTCTACAAGCCTTGGATCCATGTGAAGGTTCCCTAATTTTACAAATGATTTCATCTAAATTGCAAAAAACCCCATATCTTCATATGCTTGTAAAATGCCCCATTTGGCTCATTCATAAACCATGTATGTGGGCGTCTCCTTCTCCTCCATCTCTTTTTGCCCTTGCTTCTACTCTTGGTCCAACCCTCTATTCAAAGCCTCCTGGTAAAAAGGTTCAAAAGAATTTGAAATTATAAGTGGTTTGAAATTGTAATAGAATAAAAAGAACAAACAAATAATTAATAAAATGAAGAATTAGGAAAAAGAGAGAACATACCTGGTAGCAGCCCACCTTGGGCCCAGTCGCATCAGCCCGAGTGGGAGCAGCAGCAACCCAGCCCACCCCCTGGCCCAGTACCCCTTCGCCCCAGACGCCGTCCTGTTCACCGTCCTCCTCCCGATCCCCCCTTCTCTCTGCAGCGCTCACGGCAGCGAGCAGGTGGCCGTCTCCCACCGTCAGCCGCGTCATCCCCTCCTCTTCTTATCCCCAAGCCGCGGAGGCCCCCCCTGGAACCCTAGCCTCCCTTCCCCTCCTCTCCGCCGCCATCCCCTACCTCTGTGCCCGGCTATGCTCACCCTTCCCGAGAGCTTCGGCGAGGAGAGCGTCGCCGCGCCGTTGCCTTGATCCCCTTCTGGAGCCGGAGGGCGTGCAGGCAGCCTTCGTCGACCACCTCGTGAGCTCGAGGAGGAGCTGGACGTGGCGCCTCTGCTTCCTATTCTTCCTGACCAAGCCCAGAACAACGCCGCCGTCGCCGACATCACCTCCAACCACTCCCCTCCTCGATTTCTCTGGGAATCGGTCTAGGTGAGCACCTTTTCCGCCCTACCCTCCTTGTACCTTCCCCCTTTCGCCTGTGTCGCGCCCGGCAGCCTCGCCGCGCTCTGTCGCGCCCTGCACGCGTCGCGCCACGCCGCGCTCACCGTCTGTGGCTAGAACGCGCGCGACAGCAGCGGCTGCAGCTTTTTCCGCCTCTGTTCGTCATCATGCCCCGCGCGCTGCAGGCCTCCTACGGCGATGACCCCTTGATGAAGTTTGTAGGCCTTGTGTTCTTCTTCATCTTTCGTCTTTGTGGCGTAGCGAAAATTGCAGCGGAGCGCTCGCCATCGTCTCCAGAAGATCAACTAATCTTCTGCAAGCCTGAACCCTGTCAACAGTTTCGTGGCCGCGTTTTCTCCTTTGTTCATCGCAAGATCGGTTCAACCACAGGCCACCCTAGCGAGTTCCTTCGGTCCCTGGTTGGAGCCTGATGTCCCAGCTCTCTGGCGAGCCGTCCCACTCCCGTTTCCGCTAAGAATTAAGCTCAGAATCCTGAACCGAAGTTGCGTTGTTTTGCTGTCAAGTTTCGCTCTAACAGGTTCAGTTCGTCAGGCTCCCATCTAGCAGCTCCGGCAGTTTTGCACATAAACCCCTCGCGTTTCTGTTCTGTTAACCCGCAGTCCCACCGGACCCCACCCGACAGCCTCTCTGCTGTTTTACACAAAGCCCCCCAGTTCCCTATCCCCCTCAACCCGCAGTCCCTCCACCTCGCCAGGTGGCCGCCTCTCGCCTCAGCCCAGTCAGCACCTGGCCCACCTGGTCAGTGGTTGTGGGTAGAATCTGGCTGGGTGACAAAAGTCCAGACCCTTTTCTGAATTCAAATTCAAATGTTTTTAATCTGTTTAAATATGAATTAAATCATAACTTTCAAATGGTTTATATTTTGAATTCAAAATTAATATGAAAAATGTTTTATTTTTGAATGTTAATTCAAATCTTTAATCAAGTAATTTCAGAATTAATTTAATTAGTCAACCTTTGACTTTGACCCTATTTAATAATTTTGACTATAAAATAAATTTAAATTCATAATTTCAAATAATACAAATAATATATGTTTTTGAATCAGAAAAATGTGAGGATTTAAAATATGCCATTCAAAATATTATTTGAACACTTTAAATTTCAAGATGATTGAAATAACATCAAAATGCCCCTGGACCTTAATTAATTAATAACTTTTGATTTATAACTCCAAATTAAACAAATGATATGTCTAAAATGATCAGCTCGACGAGACCTTTCTGTTTATGCTATCCATGACTTAAATTGCAGCATGCATCATATAAATATATAGTATACAGCAACTATTATGACAATAAAATGGGGTCAAAACCCAATAAAAATGTTATTTCTTGTATCCTACACCTCACCCATGCCATGCTACATTATTGCCATGCAACTTGTGCATCATTCATCATGGCATGATTGTTTGCTTGAGGCATTTTATTCCTATGCTTGTGCACTTTATTTATGTTGGTCCTTGTTTGTTTGGTTCTTCTTCGAATAGACACTGAGCAGGGGATATATCAAGAGAACCAGGAGCACTACCCAGATCCGTCTCTCGCTTCAACTGAGTTGCCAGGCAAGCACTACCACATGCTTGCATACATACAGTACCTATTGCCTCTATCTTATTCTTGCATCATTGAGTCGCGATTGCATTAAACTGAATCCCAAGTATTGCATGGCCTTTACTTTTAAACCCCACCAAGCTTGTTCCTCCATCCCATGAGCCATTACTACAGGAGTTGTTTGAGCCATGCGAGTCGTAGAACATCATGTGTAGGGTATGTGAGTGTCTGTTGGATAACGAGGTACCTAAACAACTTAACCTGAGTAGTAATGGGATAACTAATGAAAGTGGCACCGGTGAGCAATATCTGCTATTTGGTTTTGCCTGCTCACTTGTGTCCCGTAGGACCCCGAGTACTTGATTCCTGTTCCTTGATTATTCGCGCTATACACATCCGGGAGGCTTATGGGACCCCCCCTGAGCCAGAGCTTGATTCTGTCTTATTTCTTGGGGCCACAAACTAGTTTGAGGTTTTATTTACTATCCTGTACTTATGCCATTCTACTGCTTTATTTAAGATTGTGCGAGGAGCACACTGTACTGTTTAGGTAAGCGGAGTGTTTTCGCGGTATCGACAAGCCCAGTCACATTTTCGGGTTCCCAGTCGTTTACAGCCATTGACGCGAACCTTGAGTCCGTCTCGGAGTCAGTAACTTCGTTGCGGGTAGCTTAATGGGGTGGCCCCCTGAAATAATTCTGAATCCTGTGATTGCTTTGTCGTGAAGGCCTCGTTGGGTTTTGATTTGGTTTTTCCGAGGTTGAACGAGTGTGTGTTGCTATTTGTGCACCCCTACAGGGTAAAACTTTCTGAAAGCCGTGTTCGCGGTTATGGACGACTTGGAGCACAGTTTCTCGATCATAGACAAGCATAACTAAAGTACCACTTTTAACTTGACTAAATAACTGACTAGTAATTAGTGCAACACTCATGGAATGGTTAATAAAATTGCCAACGGATGGGGGGGTTGTTCGTCCGCTTCCTCGTTGGTAAGCGGGGAGGAGGATGGATCTGTGGATATTACTGTTATAACTGTTGTCATTAATTCACGGACATCCGTCTATCTTGGTTAGGCGGATGGTTAGCGAG
The DNA here is from genome assembly GCA_916181665.1 of Avena sativa. NCBI lineage: Eukaryota > Viridiplantae > Streptophyta > Magnoliopsida > Poales > Poaceae > Avena > Avena sativa. Next base: position 246,667,576 of record OV702283.1, on the reverse strand, counting down.
TATCTATAGAACTGTTAGGGTTTATCTTTTGCTGCAATTGCGTCACCCCAGGTTGTGTCCCCTTCAGAGGCATAAAGACTTGCTGAGTACCCCTAGGGTCTCACACGATAAATTATTGGTTCGGATGAACAGGTACCCTCGCAAGATGGATACTGGGTGGAGGAGGCTGATGATATGGGCAGCGATCGTTCGGTGTAGAGATTCCGGGAACGGGGATCCGTGAGATCTGTGGGCGGGATGTGCTTATTTATGGGGCATCTTATGCCGATTTGCTTCTTATCCGTACTCGGATCTTGTTTGCCGCTTCCGCCTGATACTCTGATGTGTGATGTATGAGGAGATATCCTAAACTATTATATCTATCTAGGTCATTTGAATCTTGCCGTATGGCGTTGCTATATTTCCTTTCTTTTTAGATGGAATGGCTCTGATGTACTATTGTATGGTGGCTTGCATACATACTCATTTGTGTATGTAGTTGATCCCTTCGCCTGACGATTACGCCGCCCGTACTTGTCCCGATGATTGGAAATGGTTGGGACGGCCGAAAGGTCTACCTGTGAGTGGCATTTGGGCCCCACCGTACTATTTCAACCATTTCCGCTCATCCAGGCTTGTATCTAGGAGCGTAATTCACCGAGGTAGTTACAATTGGTATCAGAGCCATCCCGCCCTTCAGGGTCTCAGCCAAATGGTCGTTGTCAGTCTAGCAAATATTTTGGTAGTTATGTATATTAGGGAAAAACAAAATGTGAGAGTAGGACTGCTTCCATTTTTCTTCTCACCCACCCACCCACCCTTTTCTGGTAAGGAAGTGCAACGTTTTCAATCCTCTTCTTAAAAGTTCAAACTAGGATTCACGTGTTCTGGGTTTCCGTAGTACCATAGGTTGTGTGTGTGTGTATGTGTGTGTAATTCTTTGTCTATCTGTTGCATCCAAGTTGTTATCTAATCAGCCTTTTGGTTATCAACTGTTGGTACATTCCATACCGACAGGCTTTTGCAAACCGACGCGATCTATCTGATTCGTTGTATACCGCCGCGATCTGTCTTACTCTTTGTTATCCGACGTTATCTTGTTTGGGGTGTTCGTTTCCGTAGTTACTAATCTTTAGGTTCGACGTGAGAAGAAGGGGTTAGGATATGTGTTCCACTTATTCATGTGCAGAGTAATGATTTGAGTGCGGGATGGAGTCGCGACCATACCACTACTCTTATCATTCGCTTTTGTATATTGAATTGGTAGAGTCACTAATCTTGATTCGTTAAGTAATTTTGCGCATCTATTGGTATTTTAATGCCGAAATTTGTGAAAAAAATTTCTTTGATATATTTGTGTACCACACTCCTTTTCAGTCGTGTGCGATATGCTTAATATCTTCTAGGTGCTTTGAACTTTGTTGATATTTTAATATCATCTTAGTAAATTGTATCCTTTAATCTTGGTTAATTCCATCTTGGTACTATTTTGGATTATTATTATTCTCCATTATAGTACTGACTTGTGTTTTATATCAATCACAGGATGGCTCCACCACGCCGTTCTGATGAGGACATACCACCTGAACTGGGATCCGCGTTGTCAAACATCGCCAATGCCTTGGCAGCAATGCAGCAGAACCAGCAGCGCTTTGAGGAAAGTGTTCGGAGGAATGAGTTTGCTCCGCTGCCTCCACCTCCCAAGCGAGGAGACATCAAAAGCTTCCTGAAATTCAACCCTCGCCAATTTGATGTTTCTGATCGACCACTGGATGCGGATGATTGGTTGCGTGAGATGTCAAGGCTACTCGAGACTGCTGATGTTCCTGAGCAAGAATGGGTAAAGTGTGCTACTCACCTTCTGAAGGGGGATGCAGCTCTCTGGTGGGAGAATTACCTGAAGGCAAACTGCACTGGTTTTCAGCCTACTTGGGAACGGTTCACTGGAGCGTTCAAAGAGCAGTATCTGTCAGAAATTGTCATGGAGAGGATGAAGGAAGCATTTCTCAACCTCAAGCGGGGAAATGATAATGTCAATACCTACATCAGGAACTTCATGAATCTTTCTCGTTATGGTGGCGATGAGATATCTGATGACAAGAAGAAGCAAAAGAGGTTCAGGCAAGGGCTCAATGCATCGATTAAATATGCAATCACACATGCAAGGCCGTCATCTTTTCTGGAACTTCAGCATACAGCTCTGCAGGAGGAAGCAAGTAGGCAAGTGTTTGAGGAGTCAAAGAAACACAACCGTGATGCACCAAGCTCTTCAGCTATGTCAGCTCCTTCTAAGCGGCGTGTCTGGGTTCCTAACACCCCACCGTCGCTCCCGGCTTCACCAAGACCTGCAAGCTACGCGTCAAGGCCACCAAACTTCATCACTGCTGCTCCCAGGGGCTACACCCACAACTACCCTGGAGCGCCTGGCGGAGTCCCTGGCTACGTTGCTCCACGTCCACCTGGTGCTTGTTACACGTGTGGAGACTCTGGGCATCTGAACTGGAACTGTCCGTTGAAAAACAAAGCTCTTCCTCCACCCCCTCCAAGATCTGCGGCAAGCTCTCCTATGGTTCGTGCACCACCACCTCGGGCTCTCAACATCAACACCAAGCCCGGGTCTACTGTTGCTCATGCCAACTGTGTCAACGCCGCTCAAGCTGAGCATGCACCTGGAGTTGTGATGGGTATGCTTTCCGTTAACTCAGTCCCTGCACGAGTTTTGTTTGATTCTGGTGCATCGCATTCTTTTGTTTCTCACAAGTTTGCAAATGAGAATGAGTTAGCTATGGATCCTCTCCTTAAGCGGTTAATGGTCCTTTCTCCTGGAGCAACAATGGCAGCTGCTAAAATCAGCCATGGCAATCAAATTGAGATTGGTGGCTCTTCATTCTCGGCATCCTTAATTGTTCTGGGCAATTCTGACATTGATGTCATCTTGGGCATGGATTGGTTGACAGAAAATGCAGCTGTGATTGATTGTGCTGAACGCTCGGTTTCTCTGAAGATTCCTGAAGGCCATATAGTCTTTTCTCCAAGTCTGACTCCTGCTGTTCAGCTTTTCTCTTTGGCGGCTCTGAATGATGATGCTATGGAAGCTATTCAGAGTGTACCGGTGGTCTGTGAGTTTCCAGATGTTTTTCCTGAAGAGTTGTCGGGTATGCCTCCGGATCGTGAGGTTGAGTTTGTAATTGAGCTTGAACCTGGAACGGCTCCTATCTCCAAGCGGCCTTATAAAATGGGTCCTGCTGAGTTGGCTGAACTCAAATGACAGCTTGATGAACAAGAGAAGTTGGGATTCATTCAACACAGTACTTCTTCTTGGGGTAGCCCAACAATCTTTGTGAAGAAGCGTGACAGGACTGATAGACTTTGTGTTGACTATCGGGCTCTCAATGCTAAAACCATCAAGAACAAATATCCCCTTCCGCGGATTAATGATCTCTTCGATCAGCTAGCTGGAGCTGTGGTGTTCTCTAAGCTTGACTTGAGAAGTGGCTATCACCAAATCAAGATTCGCAAGGAAGATGTGCCCAAAACAGCTTTCACCACCCGCTATGGCCTGTATGAGTACACGGTCATGTCTTTCGGTCTCACCAACGCACCTGCTACCTTCTCGAGGCTTATGAACTCGGTTTTCATGGAGTACCTTGATAAGTTCGTTGTGGTCTATCTGGATGACATCCTAGTCTATTCAAAGTCAAAGGAAGAGCATGAAGAACACCTTCGGTGTGTCCTAAACAAGCTTCGTGAGAACCGCTTGTATGCAAAGTTCTCAAAGTGTGAGTTTTGGCTGCCTCAAGTAACCTATCTTGGTCATGTCATCTCTGCCAAGGGCATTGCAGTCAACCCGGAAACTGTGAAGACAATTGTTGAATGGCTTCCTCCTGTTAATGTCAAAGAAGTGCGGAGTTTTCTTGGTTTGGCTAGTTATTGCCGTCGCTTCGTTCAGAACTTCTCAAAGATAGCGAAGCCTCTTACCGATCTCCTCAAGAAAGGCAAGAAATACCTTTGGACTTCTGCATGTCAAGCAAGCTTTGAGACACTCAAAGAGAAGCTCACTTCCACACCAGTCTTGGTTTCTCCGGATACATCTAAGCCTTTCCAGATATTCTGTGACGCCTCTTTGCAAGGATTGGGTGCGGTCCTTATGCAAGAAAAACAAGTGGTTGCTTATGCCTCTCGACAGTTGAAGACGCATGAGATCAACTATCCCACACATGACCTCGAGCTAGCGGCAGTTGTCTTTGCTTTGAAACTTTGGAGGCACTACTTGCTTGGCAACCGTTGTGAGATCTTTTCTGACCACAAGAGTTTGAAGTATATCTTCACTCAGCCTGATCTCAACCTTCGGCAGAGGAGATGGATTGAAGCAATCAATGATTTTGATTTGACCATCAACTACACACCGGGCAAAGCTAATGTCATGGCCGATGCTCTCAGCCGCAAAGCTTATGTCAACAACCTCATGATGGAAGAACATCAACCTCTTTTGTGCGAGGAATTCCGTCAGCTCAACCTGGAAATTGTGGATCAAGGGTATCTCCTGAACCTTCTGGCTACTCCTCTCTTGGAAGAAAAGATTCGCTATCGTCAGCGTGGTGATCCGCACACCAGAAAGATCATCTCCAAACTTCAGCTTCCGAAGTATGAGTCCTTCCACGTCGATGATCAAGGCACGCTTTTCTTTGAACACCGGATGTTTGTTCCGAACTACCCGGGTTTGAGAGAGCAAGTTATCAAGGAGGCGCACGATTCGGTTCTTTCTATCCACCCTGGCAGCACAAAGATGTACATGGACTTGAAAACACAATATTGGTGGCCGGGTTTGAAACGATATTGTGCAAAGTATGTCTCAGAGTGTGATGTCTGCCGCAGAGTGAAAGCTGTCCATCAGAAACCTTTCGGTCTTCTACAGCCATTGAAACCCCCGGAATGGAAATGGGAGAAAGTAGAGATGGATTTCATCACTGGTTTTCCAAGGTCGCAGAAGGGCAACAATGCAATCTTTGTTGTCATTGACAGGCTTTCCAAAGTGGCTCATTTCTTCCCCGTCAAAGAAACAATTTCTGGAATTCAGTTGGCTGAGCTCTATATCAACAGAATTGTCTCTCTGTATGGGGTTCCGCTTGAGATCAGTTCGGACCGTGGAAGCATCTTCACTTCCAAATTCTGGGAAAGTTTCCAAAATGCTTTGGGAACAAAGTTGAACTTCAGCACAGCCTACCACCCTCAGTCGCAAGGACAAGTTGAAAGGATCAATCAGATTCTGGAGGATATGCTTCGTGCTTGCGTCATCTCTTTTGGCATGAAGTGGGAAGAATGCCTTCCTTATGCTGAATTCTCTTACAACAACAGCTTCTAGAAAAGTCTGAAGATGGCACCATTTGAGGCTCTCTATGGTCGCAAGTGCAGAACTCCGATTGGTTGGTCAGGTGCAGGAGAAAGAATATGGTTTGGCCCTGACATTGTAACTCAAGCGGAGGAGAAGGTGCATATCATTCTTGAGAACCTGAAGATTGCTCAAGGTCGTCAGAAGAGCAATTATGACAGGAAGCACACGGACATGGTGTATGTCCCTGGTGATCTCGTTTACCTTCGTGTCACTCCCATGAGAGGCACGCACCGCTTTGGTATCAAAGGAAAGCTGGCTCCTAGATACATCGGTCTTTTCAAAATTCGTGGTAGAAGAGGAGAAGTTGCTTATGCCCTTGAGCTCCCGGAAAAACTCAAGGTTCATGATGTTTTCCACATCTCTCAGCTCAAGAAGTGCTTCAAAGATCCCGGCAGGACCGTGGATCATGAGCTTATCGATCTCCAAGAAGACCTGTCTTATCAAGAACACCCCACAAAAATCCTTGAGACCGCAGAAAGAAGGACTCGCAACAAGTCCATCAAGTTCTGCAAGGTGCAGTGGTCGGACCATTCTGTTGATGAAGCCACTTGGGAGCGTGAAGATGAACTCCGTGCCAACTATCCTACTCTCTTTGTGTCTTCTTCTTCCTAGAATCTCAAGGTGAGATTCCTGTTTAGTGGGGGAGAGTTGTAGAATCCCATTTGTCTAACAACTGTAATGCTACTGGATCTAGTAATAAAATGGCCCCTTCCTACATATATTTGTTGCTTCATCATCATATCATGCTCATGTCATCATGCCACCTTGCATTTTAGCATCATATAAAACCCTTTGTGTTTTGGTTCTTGTCTCTTATACATTATTAATTGTAGTTGCCTCTTGATATTGTATTTGGTTCTTGATATATTGTTAAATGCCCAAGTTGAGTTGGGGGCATATCTTTTATTAAACTCCACCACCTTTTCTTCACCACCTTATAATTCCACCATCCAATTAATATGAGCTGGCATGTATTTGAGTTTACCTAGCTCATGTGGTTGGGTGGATCCAATACTAGTCCCTTTTTGCTTGGCCTTATTCCACCTTTTGGTAATGCATGGAATAATGCCATGTGATTTTATGTTGTTTTCACAATATGAATACATGGCATTTATTATTTGCATGGGCCATGCAAGCACCACCTCATCTCTCTCCCTCTGTTTTGTTTTCTACAAGCCTTGGATCCATGTGAAGGTTCCCTAATTTTACAAATGATTTCATCTAAATTGCAAAAAACCCCATATCTTCATATGCTTGTAAAATGCCCCATTTGGCTCATTCATAAACCATGTATGTGGGCGTCTCCTTCTCCTCCATCTCTTTTTGCCCTTGCTTCTACTCTTGGTCCAACCCTCTATTCAAAGCTTCCTGGTAAAAAGGTTCAAAAGAATTTGAAATTATAAGTGGTTTGAAAATGTAATAGAATAAAAAGAAAAAACAAATAATTAATAAACAGAAGAATTAGGAAAAAGAGAGAACATACCTGGTAGCAGCCCACCTTGGGCCCAGTCGCATCAGCCCGAGTGGGAGCAGCAGCAACCCAGCCCACCCCCTGGCCCAGTACCCCTTCGCCCCAGACGCCGTCCTGTTCACCGTCCTCCTCCCGATCCCCCTTCTCTCTGCAGCGCTCACGGCACCGAGCAGGTGGCCGTCTCCCGCCGTCAGCCGCGTCATCCCCTCCTCTTCTTATCCCCAAGCCGCGGAGGCCCCCCTGGAACCCTAGCCTCCCTTCCCCTCCTCTCCGCCGCCATCCCCTACCTCTGCGCCCGGCTATGCTCACCCTGCCCGAGAGCTTCGGCGAGGAGAGCGTCGCCGCGCCGTTGCCTTGATCCCCTTCTGGAGCCGGAGGGCGTGCAGGCAGCCTTCGTCGACCACCTCGTGAGCTCGAGGAGGAGCTGGACGTGGCGCCTCTGCTTCCTCTTCTTCCTGACCAAGCCCAGAACAACGCCGCCGTCGCCGACATCACCTCCGACCACTCCCCTCCTCGATTTCTCTGGGAATCGGTCTAGGTGAGCACCTTTTCCGCCCTACCCTCCTTGTACCTTCCCCCTTTCGCCTGTGTCGCGCCCGGCAGCCTCGCCGCGCTCTGTCGCGCCCTGCACGCGTCGCGCCACGCCGCGCTCACCGTCTGTGGCTAGAACGCGCGCGACAGCAGCGGCTGCAGCTTTTTCCGCCTCTGTTCGTCATCGTGCCCCGCGCACTACAGGCCTCCTACGGCGATGACCCCTTGATGAAGTTTGTAGGCCTTGTGTTCTTCTTCATCTTTCGTCTTTGTGGCGTAGCGAAAATTGCAGCGGAGGGCTCGCCATCGTCTCCAGAAGATCAACTAATCTTCTGCAAGCCTGAACCCTGTCAACAGTTTCGTGGCCGCGTTTTCTCCTTTGTTCATCGCAAGATCGGTTCAACCACAGGCCACCCTAGCGAGTTCCTTCGGTCCCTGGTTGGAGCCTGATGTCCCAGCTCTCTGGCGAGCCGTCCCACTCCCGTTTCCGCTAAGAATTAAGCTCAGAATCCTGAACCGAAGTTGCGTTGTTTTGCTGTCAAGTTTCGCTCTAACAGGTTCAGTTCGTCAGGCTCCCATCTAGCAGCTCCGGCAGTTTTGCACATAAACCCCTCGCGTTTCTGTTCTGTCAACCCGCAGTCCCACCGGACCCCACCCGACAGCCTCTCTGCTGTTTTACACAAAGCCCCCCAGTTCCCTATCCCCCTCAACCCGCAGTCCCTCCACCTCGCCAGGTGGCCGCCTCTCGCCTCAGCCCAGTCAGCACCTGGCCCACCTGGTCAGTGGCTGTGGGTAGAATCTGGCTGGGTGACAAAAGTCCAGACCCTTTTCTGAATTCAAATTCAAATGTTTTTAATCTGTTTAAATATGAATTAAATCATAACTTTCAAATGGTTTATATTTTGAATTCAAACTTAATATGAAAGATGTTTTATTTTTGAATGTTAATTCAAATCTTTAATCAAATAATTTCAGAATTAATTTAATTAGTCAACCTTTGACTTTGACCCTATTTAATAATTTTGACTATAAAATAAATTTAAATTCATAATTTCAAATAATACAAATAATATATGTTTTTGAATCAGAAAAATGTGAGGATTTAAAATATGCCATTCAAAATATTATTTGAACACTTTAAATTTCAAGATGATTGAAATTACATCAAAATGCCCCTGGACCTTAATTAATTAATAACTTTTGATTTATAACTCCAAATTAAACAAATGATATGTCTAAAATGATCAGCTCGACGAGACCTTTCTGTTTATGCTATCCATGACTTAAATTGCAGCATGCATCATATAAATATATAGTATACAGCAACTATTATGACAATAAAATGGGGTCAAAACCCAATAAAAATGTTATTTCTTGTATCCTACACCTCACCCATGCCATGCTACATTATTGCCATGCAACTTGTGCATCATTCATCATGGCATGATTGTTTGCTTGACGCATTTTATTCCTATGCTTGTGCATTTTATTTATGTTGGCCCTTGTTTGTTTGGTTCTTCTTCGAATAGACACTGAGCAGGGGATATATCAAGAGAACCAGGAGCACTACCCAGATCCGTCTCTCGCTTCAACTGAGTTGCCAGGAAAGCACTACCACATGCTTGCATACATACAGTACCTATTGCCTCTATCTTATTCTTGCATCATTGAGTCTCGATTGCATTAAACTGAATCCCAAGTATTGCATGGCCTTTACTTTTAAACCCCACCAAGCTTGTTCCTCCATCCCATGAGCCATTACTACAGGAGTTGTTTGAGCCATGCGAGTCGTAGAACATCATGTGTAGGGTATGTGAGTGTCTGTTGGATAACGAGGTACCTAAACAACTTAACCTGAGTAGTAATGGGATAACTAATGAAAGTGGCACCGGTTAGCTATATCTGCTATTTGGTTTTTCCTGCTCACTTGTGTCCCGTAGGACCCCGAGTACTTGATTCCTGTTCCTTGATTATTCGCGCTATCCACATCCGGGAGGCTTATGGGATCCCCCTGAGCCAGAGCTTGATTCCGTCTTATTTCTTGGGGCCACAAACTAGTTTGAGGTTTTATTTACTATCCTGTACTTATGCCATTCTACTGCTTTATTTAAGATTGTGCGAGGAGCACACTGTACTGTTTAGGTAAGCGGAGTGTTTTCGCGGTATCGACAAGCCCAGTCACATTTTCGGGTTCCCAGTCGTTTACAGCCATTGACGCAAACCTTGAGTCCGTCTCGGAGTCAGCTAACTTCGTTGCGGGTAGCTTAATGGGGTGGCCCCCTGAAATAATTCTGAATCCTGTGATTGCTTTGTCGTGAAGGCCTCGTTGGGTTTTGAGTTGGTTTTTCCGAGGTTGAACGAGTGTGTGTTGCTATTTGTGCACCCCTGCAGGGTAAAACTTTCTGAAAGCCGTGTCCGCGGTTATGGACGACTTGGAGCACAGTTTCTCGATCATAGACAAGCATAACTAAAGTACCACTTTTAACTTGACTAAATAACTGACTAGTAATTAGTGCAACACTCATGGAATGGTTAATAAAATTGCCAACGGATGGGGGGGTTGTTCGTCCGCTTCCTCGTTGGTAAGCGGGGAGGAGGATGGATCTGTGGATATTACTGTTATAACTGTTGTCATTAATTCACGGACATCCGTCTATCTTGGTTAGGCAGATGGTTAGCGAGTATCTATAGAACTGTTAGGGTTTATCTTTTGCTGCAATTGCGTCACCCCAGGTTGTGTCCCCTTCAGAGGCATAAAGACTTGCTGAGTACCCCTAGGGTCTCACACGATAAATTATTGGTTCAGATGAATAGGTACCCTCGCAAGATGGATACTGGGTAGAGGAGGCTGATGATATGGGCAACGATCGTTCGGTGTAGAGATTCCGGAAACGGGGATCCGTGAGATCTGTGGGCGGGATGTGCTTATTTATGGGGCATCTTATGCCGATTTGCTTCTTATCCATACTCGGATCTTGTTTGCCGCTTCCGCCTGATACTCTGATGTGTGATGTATGAGGAGATATCCTAAACTATTATATCTATCTAGGTCATTTGAATCTTGCCGTATGGCGTTGCTATATTTCCTTTCTTTTTAGATGGAATGGCTCTGATGTACTATTGTATGGTGGCTTGCATACATACTCATTTGTGTATGTAGTTGATCCCTTCGCCTGCCGATTACGCCGCCCGTACTTGTCCCGATGATTGGAAATGGTTGGGACGGCCGAAAGGTCTACCTGTGAGTGGCATTTGGGCCCCACCGTACTATTTCAACCATTTCCGCTCATCCAGGCTTGTATCTAGGAGCGTAATTCACCGAGGTAGTTACAGTTTGCTAACTAAACTTATTTAGCACTAATACAATTACTAAATTAAATCTATGCTCAAAATAGGCCTAAATATGTTTCTGCAAACAAAGTCATTTTAACAGAAACTTTTTGTTAAGCACATTGCAGATTCAGAAAGGGCTTGACTCACTGATTCCAACGGTATAAAGTTTGCAAAAATCAAACGTGAGAATCAAAAGTTATAGCCATTTGAAATTTGGATCAAAATCTGGTTTGAATTCTGTTTTTAAATCTAACCCTAGCCACGCGTCGCGATATTACTGGCGCGTACCGGTTCGCACCGGATCACCCTTCTGTGCCGTTGGATCTAACTAACGCTGCACGGCTCAGATCTGTCCATACCCCTTCGTTAAGTGAACTATTTCTACGCGTAGGATCCAGATCTGACGGCTAAAAATCTCCTAACCAGAAACGAGCGGCGCTAGCGGCGGCGACAGGCGGCGGCGCGTCTGACTGCGGCGGTGCGAGCGCTCTAGGTCGCCCGGGGAAGAAAGGAGGCGCTTACCAGGACCGCAGTGGCGTGCTGAAGCTCGAGGTGGCGTTGGTTTGTCGAGGGGCGCGCGGACACGGCGACGATTTCTCGTCGGAGTAGAGGCAGACATCGGGCACGGTCAGTCGTCGACGTTGGCGAGGTTCCTTGTCGCGCTAAGCCAAAATAAGGGTACCGTTAGATGCGCACAACGATGTAGACTCTAGGTGTACCAGTCAGAGGGCAAGGGGCGGTGGCTACTTACGGAGGGAGGTCGCCGGAGTTCGTGCAGAGGACGGTGGCGGCCAATCGTCAACGTTGCTGGAGCTACGGATCATGCGAGGGCGAATGAGAAGTGTCAGTAGGTGCGCAAAGACACGCTGATCTTGATAGCATGAACGAGAGACAGAGGGGAGCACGGAACTCACCGGAATTCGCCGACGCAGTCGTCGGAATAGCGGCGGCGTCGTGCGAGTTGTGGGAAGCCTGGTGGCGTGGAGGCGAAATTGTTTGAGGGGAAATGGTCGCGAGGATGGGGGGATTGTTTGAGGGGAAATGGCGTCGTGCGAGTTGTGGGAAGCCTGGTGGCACATCCTGCCCGAACACAACCCTCTCGCAACCAAAATCTAGTTTTGTAGTGTACTATCGGACATGAACCTTAAACTCATATAGGTCCGCTACATCGAAGTTGTTCCTAATTTTATTTAAAAGAGGACCTTTTAGTTCATTCGACACTACTTTGCAGTAATTAATATACTTGCAAGACAAGGCACAAAAAAGAAAAATTCACCTCTCGCTCTCTCTTGTGTGGTTTTCTTTGAGATCTGGGTTGCACGACCCCGCACTACAGCCGAACACTCCGCCGTTGGCCTAGCTTTTCTCTTCAACCTGCTTCTCATAGGTACCTTGTTAGCAGACTTCTGGCTAACCTCCTCACTAACCTAGGTTGCAAACCCCGCAGCGCTTCGCTTATCTGGCGTTGTGCCCAAGACGCTGGCTCTGACGGAGCTGAATCAGTTTCCAACGTAGCTACCACCTTGGCCTCACTAGACATGTTGGGCATGGATATGGTGTGGGAGGGGAGGGGCGGGAAGAAAAACGACCACCACTGCCACTGCCGAACCGGATTCAGTGTAGGTAAGGGAGAAAAAGGACCGCTGCCACCACCGGATTCAGTGTCGTGGGTTACGAAAGTACAGAAATTGATTTGCCCATGTGACACGTGTAGGGTGACTTAGAAGGGTCATGGTAGGGGCACGGAAGGTACTAATGTAACGGAATATCCTGACATAACGGCTAAGATTTGAAAATATTTGGTTTGGCCACCATTCACTCGAAATGCCCCTCTAGGTAATTACCCCCCCTCCCCCCAAATTTTCAAATCGCGGTGATTACACGCAACTCGGACCCCGTGATGCCTTCGCCTACGAACTTTTGGGCCACAAAGTAACAATCCCGTTTCCAGGGGTGGAGTTGAACCCCTGGTTTACTGCGTCGCGCCGCCATTGGTCGTATCCCTCGTGGAGCTTCTAGAACTCCCTGTAGTTCTTGAGTAGATGGCTGGCTTTCCTCTTACCATCGTGCTTGTATATGTAGAAGTGGATGGTGCAGGGACCCGACAAGTTATCAAATGTGGACGACTCATCATCCCGAGTGCGGTGTTGCCATGACTACACAGGTTTCTCGCTGTCGTGGTAGCCGCTGCTGCGGTTCCCATCTTCACGGCGATCGACATAGCCAGCCATAACCATATCGACCTCTTCATGATCATCGTAGACGCGCGCTCGTGCTTTTCCTCGGCGGCCGCGTCTGTGGCCGAGGTCATCTTCGTCATCCGAACGAGTTCGGTTGATGGCATATTCACCATCCACCCAGCGGTTGGCGATGTCCATCAGATGGTCGATGGTTTTTTGCTTGATCCTGCCCAGATCATCTCTAAGTTAGCGGCGCCTCAAGCCACCGTTAAAGTCATCGATTGCCCTCTCCTCCAAGATTTCCTTGATGGAGTTCTTGATGATGGACCAACGCTCGCGTAGCTCCTCGATGGAGGCTGGCCTCTTGAAGGTGCCCTTGAAGTTGCGGATGAAGTTATAGACCATCTCCTCCCAACTGCGGAGGGTAGGTTGGTGAGCCAGGCCTTGGATGCGCCCTTCAGCTATAGATGAAGGCATTGCATGGTTGTATTTGTGCTTCCGCCGTGCAGTTTGACCGATGAGATGTGGTCATCTAGCCAAATCTTCGGCTCATGTAGGCCATCGAACTTGGGGTTGTCCGATGGGAGCTTGAAGCCCTTGGGCATCCGAGTCTGTCGTATGGCTATGCTGAAGCATCTGGCGTTGTAGAGCTCCGTGTCTTCATCCTCCGATTCCATCGAGCACGCACATTTTGTGCATAATTTGTTGATCTTGCGTTGTGTGAGCTCACTAGGAGCATCGTAGTTACGGGTCCTTCACCGCGGGCTGTGGTGTCACCACGACATGTCATGCTCATCCTCATCGGATGAGGGCGTGCGGCTCTTGGTGAACCTTACCGCAGCCTTCTTCTTTAGCTCTAAGGTTGTTTCTCCAATTAGCGGCGGCTCCCACGAGCCCAAGGCCCGCAATCACAGATTTATGGATTGCATGCCTAGGATCCGCGACTAGTGGCGGGTTTGCGGCCTCGTACGTGGTAGTTGTCTTGACCGCGTCCTACGGTGTTTTGGGCATGATGTTGCCCTATGAGTCCATCGACATGAAGGACAGATCGAGTGCCTTGGTGGCCTTGCGTCTAGAGGCAGGGTCCATGCGCTCCAGTCTAGAACGGCTTTTGTGGCTAGCATGGCCATCGTAACCTTTGGAGGAGGATCCGCCAGTGGAGGAGAGTGCAGCTTGCCACATGATTGATTCATCGGTTGCGCCCCTGCGATGTTCGAGCTCTCTATTCTGCTCGACCTGCCGATTGTGCTCCTTCATGAGGATCCAGTGATAACCCATCAACATGTCGCGAGAGGAGTCGAGTGGCAAAGGGTTGGTACCCTGCACGGCCTCCCAAACTCTTTCCCATTGGGCCTCGTTGAGGTGGATATATTGACGAGCATGATCGCCACCGTTGTTGGCTTCAGGTGGCCCGTTCCTTTTAGGATTGGGCAGGGATGGGCCCTTGTCTCCATTCACGGTGTTAGTAGCCTACGGATTGGGAGGGGGAGCTAGTGGATTGGCTCCGTTTTCAACGTGACCATCGATGATGGTCGCGTACATGTAGTGGTGGGGGAGATCGTTACTCCCGCAGCTCTCAGATCCAGAACCGTAGGTTCCTTCCTCCGTAGGAGGGTCCTAGAGGTCAGAGTTACAACTGCTACTGTCATCCAAACCGTATGTCAACGAGGGTGCGCCTAGGTCACCAATTGGCGGCACCCATGGAGCGGGTACGACTGCTAGAGGCAGTACTCGCTCAGGGAGGCGAAGGGTGTCGATATGGCCCACCAGGAAACAGAGGCTCCCAAACATCAACACGACTCTATCTCCTATGGAATCTAAGTTTTTGCGGGTCGTCGGCGAGTGGACGGTGAAGTCGATGGTGCCGAAGAGGAGGTGGTTCCTCGTCGTAGAGGAGTCGATGACCATAGTGGATGGAGCCATCACGACCGCACGATCAGCATCCCCAGTTCCCACAGACGGCGCCAATTGACGAGGGTTCGAATCGTCAATGCCCATTGTTATGGACTTGGGTTTTGGAGAAGGAGGGGACGCCGGAGATAACGGAACGGCTAACAGACTTGCAACATGGGGACACGAGATTTATCCAGTTCAGGCCCCCGGAGGGAAAACCCTACTCCTTCTTGTCTGCTCTTTGTTGATGGCGATGTCGAAGGTTACAGGGGTGCGCAGATGGGATCTGGAGAGTTGTGTGCTAGGTTATGAGCTGAGATCCTCCTCATCGTACCCTCCTGCCCTTTATATGGGGAGGCTAGGTCTCGGCGTAGGTCAACTTGGTTATAGATTAGGGTTTTACCCTTTGAATTTCTATCTAAAGCTAGCCATGTTCTCCAAGTAGCTGCAACTTTCATGGGCTTGGGTCACCTGAATCCCTCCTGGGCTTCACCATCCGGAGCGGATAACTTCATGGGATTCTGTCAGGCTGGACCGGGTAGGATAACATCAGGCACCCGTAGGTAATACCCATGTCACGGTCAATTTTGTCTGCACTTGTGTCTGGACTTCTGATTGGAATTGTGTCTGGAATGTCGTCACATCCTCCTTCACTATATCTTGGAGCATCTGCGGAAACTTCTCCACTTGTTCCCTTAGGTGTTTTACCTCGACGCTCTCGGCCTTCGTGCCCTTCCGCGGCAAGGTGCCATAGTATTCGGACTAAGGAATACCGCCAAAGCCGGGCACACGGCCAGCCGACAATGGTGGCTTCTGGGGATCGACATTTTTGACCCGGTTCAGCGCCCTGTTAAAAGTGGTGTCCCACTTGGCGACCAGCGCAGACCCCTGGTATGAGGAGCTCCTACGTTCCTCGTCCTACGCATAAGGAATGTGAAGCATTTGAGAAATTGGACTTCATTGATTAATTGTGAATGCAATTAATAAAATCGACTTGCATGGATATTATTTACATATATATTGATGAAGTCTTTCACCTTCGAAGCGAAGGGGCCACACGGTTTCGAGGAATATTTAGAACTCCCTTTCGGCTTGCAAAACCGGACCCTAACAAAGTTCTTTGCCTGCACTTCGGTGATATTGGCAAAGGGAGGTGTCTCCCCTTTTTCACAAGCAAAGGCGTCCTCCTTCTCCCATTTGGGAATCGTGGCTCTATAATCGCCAGAGCCGAGATGGTGGGTACCGATGTTCATCTCGTACAACTCCTTGAAGTACAGGCTCTTGGCCTTGCCCGTGACGGAGTCACATCTGGCCTTGAACACCTTGAAGTGATCTTCCGTGACCAGAGGCTCCTTCTTGATGACTTGCTCCTAACTTAGATTTTGCTTGTAAATGAGCCTCTTCACCTCCGCCTTCCAATTCGATAAGGCCTTGGTCATCGTGTTGAGGGAGAATTTTTTTACTGGATTCCCTTTGAGATTTTCATTGTTGTATTTGTTGTCCTCATCACCCAGGTACAAGTATATTTTGTACAGTTTCCTGAACAGCTGATGGCGGTAACCCTCGTTCTCAGGGGCCTTTAGGTTCTCAGTGTTGATCGTGACGGTGCTCTGGAGGATTGCAGAGAGCTGCGGTGTGTATGACGCGGAAAATTCCTCTAGCCCCAAAGGCGCCCCTTTATCGCTCACACTTGTGAAGATGGACCTTTTGAGGCCGACCGTGATCGGGGTCCGTTCCTTCCGGGGCTTCTTCGGTTGGTGGCTAACATCTGTGGATTCACCATCGCCACCGCCATCAGTGGTAGTTGCATCCTCACCATCGGAATCATCCCACATCTCCTCATCGGACGATGTATCCTCGTCCTCCATCCCCTCTTCCTCCTATGACACGAATTTCGGGTCCACTTGTAATTCCATCTCCTCCAAATGCTCCCAATAGTCCTTCTTTCTAGAAGTGCCCGCCTCGGCGTCGTGCTGTCCACCACCCGACATAACTAAACACAAAAAGAAATGGAACTAATAAGCACCAAAATTCACAAAAAAATTGGGCATGACCTTTGCTAATTTCCTAGACCTAGGAGTGCCAGTAATTCGCAGAAAAGGAAATGAATCAATTGTCTGGCGAAACATTGGCATCTTAAAAAGAAAAAACCTGCACAAAAATGGCCTACATAGGCACAATCACAACTAGCAACTTGCTGCCAACATACACAACCACATTCACAATATGAAGTATGTGGATCCTTTTCTGCCAGCAACTTTGATGCCAGCATACACAAGTACATGCACAAACACCACTGGCATACACCACTAGATAGGGCTACTGTACATGCCTAAGGAAGTTTTAGTACTAGAAACAAACCTCCAACATAGTTATTCTGTAGAAAATAAGATCTAGAATATTAGTAAAAGTAGATAGCAAAAAAAGCCTCAACACAACTGTAGGTTGTTATCTCCAAAATCAAATATAACATATGTTCTTATCATTTTATTTAGGAAAAGGATTTGGAGGGAGAGGGATCTCTCGGTTAGTATAGAATTGTTATGCTAGTTTCATAATTGAGCTAGGAAGGCAAATAAATCATCTATTCTTATTCACATCCAGTCATCAATCTCTCCTTCTAAAGTATACAGCATCTATTCTTGCATCATTGGAAAATAAAGCATTTGTTCTTGCATCATTGGCTAGGGATTTTCAAGTTATAATTTGCATCTAAATCATCTCAAGTAATTACTATTGATCAAGCATTCATTCGTCTAAAGTATACAGAAAAATAATGCAACCAAGCATTCATTTATTTGCAGAATCAAAGAAAGTTTCACCAAAGTGGGATAAATTTGAGACAAAAGGCATGAAGGCTCAAGGTTGACATAGACTAAGTCAACTAAAATAGAGCAGATACTACCACAGAAAACTAAGTACTTGAAAATCTGCACCAGCCAGCTAACTTGCTACCTACAAGAAAAATAATTGACTTTGTACATGCACAACCTAAGCTAAAAACAACAATTAAGACATGTCCTATGATTGAGTGATACACGTGTGGATCATACCCATCTTATGATGTGTAGGATCATTTTATCTGCAGTAAGACATGTCCTACTTCTCCTATATCTAGACAGGGGCATAAATTAAGCAAACCACCCTATGCATTACATACCTAATTAAGCCGTGGAGATAAACCAGATAGTATTCATGGAACTAAGGTTCATCTATGATGAACTATATCACAAAACCTAACATAAGAAATTAGACAGAGTTCATATATGTGATGAACATAACCACATACTTAATCTAGACAGGGGCAATTCCTCACTAGGATCACAAAACACATGCCCTGGAAATCTATCTAGCAATTCAACCAACACAGCAAAATCATCACCAAATCCTAAACCTAAACTAGCTAGAACATGGCCATGGATGCCAAGGCAGACCATTTCTGGGAAGGGGAAAGGGGAAGGAGAGGGAGAGGGGCGGCCCACCTGCGTACTCGATGGCGTGTAGGGGTGGCTCCTCTTTCTTCGATCCAGAGAAGCGACGGGTGGGTGGATGCTCGTTCTTCTTTGATGCAGAGAAGCGACGGGCGGGGCGCTTCTTCTTCTGGCTCCTAGCTCCTCCTTTGCGAATCGGATGGCAACGAGCAGGAGCTTGCGGGCGCTCACCTGCGAACAGCGACGAGGTCCTTGATTAGATGGGGAAAGAGGAAATAGGAAAGGGGAGGGGGAGGGGGAGGGGCACTCACCTGCGGACTCTGGCGGACAGCAGCAGGAGCTCGCTGACGGACGGCGGCAGGAGCTTGCGGGTGCTGGAGGCAGAGGGGTTTGATCAGTGGGCGGCAGAGCTTGCGATGCGGAGAGAAATAAAGGGGAACGAAAAGATGCGCGTTGCTGGCCTAGGTCGATGGACAGAGCTTACGCGAGTCTCATTCATCAACATGCGTCTCTAGTAGAGGATTACTCGAGTCACTTTCAATGCCCTAGTCAAATAGAATACACAGACAGTGTTTATCACAAAACGGTTGCTAGATCAGTGGCTACACACCTAGTCCCTTGGCCACCCAGGTTCGAATCCTGGTGGCAACCTTTTTTGAAACTTAAAAAAATGTGAACTATAAATATAGACTAAAATTAATATGAACTATAAAAAATAGTGTAAATATTTTAAATATCCAAATATCGTCAAACCAATAGAAGTGATAATTATGAATTTTTTGATACATAATATTCCATCCAAATAGCATACAAAAGAGATAATTAAGAATGTGTTGATACATAATAATGCCACACACATATGCACGCAGCACTCAAGATGGCGATTTTATCCATAGAGATGGGTACCCGCGAGGATTTACCCGGTATGTAACGGTGATGGGGGACAAGTTCTACCCATGGGTATAACGGGCGGGTACCCGTTAAGCTCGCGGTACGGGACGGAGGGAAAATTTGCTCCGTGGAGGCTCCATGGATACTCGAGACCCCACATGTCAGCCAAACAGAAGACACACTATGTAGTAAAAAAAACCTAGACTGGCAGCCCTAGATGACCCGCTCCATCTTTTCCCCTCACCTCACAGCCGCCGCCCCCATTCCCCATTTCCCCGCAAGGCCCCAACCCCATCTCGATAGCAGGCGCTGGCGCTGCGGGCGACAGCGCCGTTGCACGTCCACCCCCGCCGGCCGCCGCCCCCTTCCCCTCTTCGAGCTGCTCCTCTCCTCCTCCTCAAGCACATCCTCCTCAAGCTGGTCCTCCTCAAGCACGTCCTCCTGGCCGGCCTCCTCCCGACCGGCCACTCAACGTCAACGACAAGTCACCTCAGGCCTCCCGTCTTCTAGGTTCTACTCCTGACCTTCATCCTTTCCCCTAATTAACCTCATCTAGATGTGCCGCTGCATGCATTAGACACTTGGGATGGCATTGTTCGGTTATTGTTTCATGAAGAGAACTCTAGAAGTTCATATACGGATTTTTTTTCTAGAATAAAATTTCAAATGGGGATTACGGATGGGAGCTTGGCTAAAATCAAACCAAGGCGGTTTAACTTCATGCAATTTCTATTTTTGTCAAAACACTTGTACATGAACATGTTCGTGTTCACTGGAAGCTTAACTTTCTAAAGAGATTTATAGGTTAGATTAAACAGCGCAAAAAATTGTAATTGATTTGACCAACACCAAGCTTGTTAGACTGATTGTAGACTATATTGCCTCCCTTTTACATTCATATTGTTAATCTATGTAGACTGATTGTAGACTGATGTAGACTGATTGTAGACTGATATAGCTTCCCTTTTACATTCAGATTGTTAATCTATATAGACTGATTGTAGATTGATGTAGACTGATTATAGACTGATGTAGACTGATATAGCTTCCCTTTTACATTCAGATTGTTAATCTATGTAAACTTCGCTAAATAAATTGTTGATTCTTGTCTATTTTAGGATTGCTTGATTGGATCTATAATGGAATCAAGTCCAACACAATTCTTTATTTCATTCATTATGCCTAGTGTCTACCATGGAAACTTGAGATTTTTAGTTTGTAATAATCATACCAAGTATTTTTGATTGTCGATGTTGAGACTTGTTTAGTATATCACTTGTATTAAACTATGAATCTCTGTTTATGGATGAATTTGAGATTATAAGTTCTATGATATACTGTTGATATATGTAGTGTGTGGTTAAATCTATCAACTTTTGTAGTGTGTGGTTGAATCTAGGTATGAACTGCTAATATACTACTTGCTTTTATTTTCTGTTGTTAGTCTTCATGGGGATCTCCATGGGGATCGGGTACCCACTATTAGCGGGGATGGGGCTTGTTTGCCCCCCGCGAACGTTGGCGGGTCTGGCAGGTACGGGTATTGACGGGTATCGGGGCGGGTATGGTGGTGTGTCCCCCGGTGATCCCTATCCGCATCGCCATCTTGATACAGCACGTCATGCTTTCGTCGTTGGAGCTAGTTATCATTTCTTGTTGACAATTATCTTCTTGCCCTTCTTTTTCGTGGCTGAATAGGTTAGGTCCGAAATGTCTTCACTTTTTCTCTTAAAAGGGAGTACTTTCTTAGGTAGGCTTGTGGTGTATGGTGCTTGGTAACCGTATCTGTCTTCCATCTTCGGGTCGCCGTATTGGTACTTGTTCGTTGGCGACTCCATCCATTCCGATGATGTCCCTTTTGCCTCTCCTGACGACAACCCGGCTAGGCTTTAAT
This sequence comes from Avena sativa, assembly GCA_916181665.1. Taxonomy (NCBI): domain Eukaryota; kingdom Viridiplantae; phylum Streptophyta; class Magnoliopsida; order Poales; family Poaceae; genus Avena; species Avena sativa. The sequence continues at coordinate 246,646,581 of OV702283.1, read as the reverse complement.
GGTTTGGTAGTGTAGAAGCATTGGTCAACTTTACTAGCCAAAACCCATGGCTCATTTCTCGTGGGTACGTTCGTGTCGGTGGTCTTTGACTTTGGATATATAACCATGATGGTGAAATCCCAGTCTTCTATTTCGACGCTCTTGTCCCACCTGACACGGAACATCGGCACCTTCTCTGTAAATTAGTCGAGCGTCCATATCTCCTCGATCCTTCCGTAGTATCTTTTTGGGACATCATCGGTGTAGAATATCCCCGTTACCCCTGAGTTCTGGTAATCGCATTTATTATCCTTTTCCTCAGTGTAGAACGTGTATTCGTTGATATCGTATGTCTGATAGCTCATCAGGTAGTGTGCGACGCCCTGTGACAAGGAGAATATGATTTTATCATCTTCTGAGGGACTCGCCATGCGGTGGACTATCAAGAACCTTCTTCCTAAACCATGACGTGAAACCGGAGTTATGCTCTTTGGTTACATCTTCCTCCGTCCTCACCTGGCCGTGGCCAGCGTACTTCTTCTTGATAAATTCTTTGTGTTCATGTATATATGGATCAACCACCTGCAGGTGTTGTAGCGCGACCAGGTTTGCTCTTTCAAAGTCCTTGGTTTACCCCTCAAAGTTGACATGCTTTGCATGCTGACCCTCTTGGTGACCCCATCTAGCGAGCCTCCCAAGGTGTTTGTTGAATGGTAGACCGATAGGGATCTCAGTTTGTAGAAAGTTCGAGCAGAAAGAGATGCGCTCTTCAGCCAGGAAGCCATTTGCTATGCTTCCATATGGATGGGACCTGTTACGAATGTATCCTTGATGTGTCCATTCAACCTTTCGAACGACATCATGCTTTTCAGAAACGGAGGCCCAAGTTGGATGATAGCCTCCACGACATGGAGAGGAAGATGAAGCATGATGTCGAAGAATGCAGGAGGGAAGTAGATCTCAAGCTTTAATATTATCGCCATGATCTCCTCCTATAGCCTCATGAGATGCTTAATGCCTATCGACTTCCGAGAGATGACGTCAAAAAAGTTGCAGAGGACAAACAGTGTTTCACAGACATGCTTGTCCATTATCCCTCGGATCACAACCGGAAGTATCTGTGTCATTAGAACGGAGACATCATGAGACTTCATCCCGCTAAAGCGCTGCTTCGCCTCATCTAGCCATCTGCTTAGCTTCCCCGCGTAGCCGTTCAGAAATTTGACTCCGAGGAGGCACTTCATAAACTATGTGGCCTCCGCCTTGCTTAGAGTGAAGCACGTGGCCTTGAGCTTAACTTTGGCCTTCTTGGCCTTTTTGCCCTTGCAACAACTATTTTGCGTTTTCGTATCCTCCTCCTTCGACTGATCATCGTCTTCATCGTCACTAGGTGGTTGAAGGTCCTTCATGATGCCCGCTTCAAGTCGGTCCTTGCCTTCGGCCCATCTTTGGTCTTGTCGGTGTTAAGGATGGTGCCAAGTAGACTCTCCCCCACATTCTTCGTGATATGCATGAGATCAAGGCTATGAGGCATGCGGAGGAGCTTCCAGTCTGGCAAGTCCCAGAAAACAGACCTCGCCTTCCAAACCCTCAACAGCGGCTCTAGCTTCTTTTGGTTCTTTCTTGGCACAGGGCACTTTTTCCAGTTTTTAACAGCTCATAAATTTTTGCGCCACTCCTCTGATCTTGGATTCCTCGAAGCTCGACTGTCCCATCAAACAGATGTCCTTGCTTTCTCCAGGCGTGATTCTTGGGAAGCCACCTTTAAGACCCCTAGAACACGGTTTTCCCAGACCCGGGATCTTTCTGTAGCTGGCGATACGTTGTATTATCCTTGCACCTAATGCACGCAAATAATCCTTGGATCACCTGCCCCGCGAAGTATCTGTAACCAGGATAGTCTTGCACCATTGTGATCACCACTTCTCTCATATCGAAATAATTTTGTGTGGCGGCATCCCACGTACGGGCTCTGTCTTCCCATAGCACAGCCAACTCCTCTTTCAATAACGTGAGATACAGATTGATTTCTGTACTGAGTTGTTTTGGCCCTTGAACTAGCATACTCATGGTTACGTACTTCTTCTTCATGCACAGCCAAGGAGGAGGTTGTAGATCCATACAAACACGGGCCATGTGCTATGTGTGCTGCTATGGCTTCCGAATAGATTGAGTCTGTCGATGGTCACGCCCAGTCTGGGGTTCCTTGACTCTTTCCCGAACCGTTGGTAATATTCGAGGTCCAACGCCTTCCACTGGCTAGCATCCGAGGGGTGCCTCAGCATTTCATCCTTTCCAGATCTCCGTCTTTTGGCATCTTTCTTTCTGCGTGCCAGCGCATGAGCTGTGCTTCCTTAGGGTCCGTGAAATACCGCCGCAGACGAGGAGTTAGAGTAAAGTACCACACCACTTTTCTAGGAGCTTTCTTGGTCCCTCTCTTGTATCGAGAGGTCTTGCACACCAAACACGTGGTCTTCTACGCCTCCTTGCCCTGGTAGACGATGCAATCATTTATGCAGACGCGGTATTTCATGTGCGGTAGATCGAGAGGGCACACGACTTCTTGGCCTCAGCGATACTAGTCAAACATGTGTTCCCACTCTTGGGAAGACGATCATGCCATAATTCCATGTTGTCGTCGTCGAAGCATTCGTTGGTCATTTTGTGTTTCGCCTTCATCTCCAGATCCCTGAGCGTTCCATTCAAACATGTATCCTCGTCGTTGCATCCATTAAACAATGGAGTAACCGCGTCTTTCTCCATTTGCTCTAGCTTAGCTTTCTCTCTAGCGTGGCTCTGGCGTTACTCGTCTCCTTAAGAAGAAGCTCTTGCTAATGAGGGTCTCGCAACTAGCTCGAATCATGCTCGGCACCTTGATTTTCATGTTTCTGCCTGGTTCCACCTTGATTATCTTCATGTTCATGCCCAGCGCCATCTACTTGATCTTAATGTTCATGCCCGGCGCCACCTTGATCTTCATGATCACCTGCCCGGCCGCTGGCATCTTGATCTTCATCTTCACCATTATTGACATCATCATCTTCGTCATCATGTATCCTCTAAGTTTAGCCATTCATGAGAACACGCCGGATAAGGTGAGACTACAGCATTCCGCAATGATGCTTTATCAAATACATCAGTTTGCAGTCGCGAAACGAACATCTTATCTCTGTCATGTTTATCCGTGACATGTCGTCCCTCGCGCATCTCATCCACATATCCACGAGGGGTGTGCTCAGTTCTTAGACCATGGTCGCCTATGCGGTATACAAAGAGCAAAAGAATTATTAAATCATGAACGTCGAGATCGCTAGAAAAAATCGGCATGACCTCTCCTAAAAAGAGGATATCCGTCGGGTGCTAGAAATTTGTCGGAACAAAAATGAATGGACATTTCGATGAAATATTGACAACCCAAAATCAAATCCCTGCACAAAACAAAGGAAACACACAACACAATCTAGTTGTGTCGCCGACAACGCGCATACATGCAACAACGCCGTCATGCTTCATCCAACGACGACTAGGAGTAGGAGAGCAGGAAGAGAAGTAAAGCGAGATCTTGTAGATCTATAAATGCAAGATCTTTCACTTACATATGTGTGTCAACCAACAGAGGCTTACCAAGCTTATATGGTGAAACAATGGAGGAAATGAGGTGGGAGGGAGGAGGGGGTGACCAGATCTATTTATAGAGCAAGTGGGAGAGAAGTGAGTGAGGTGTAGAGGTGCATGCATGTGCCAAAAAGTGAAAAAGGTGACCAGATTACTCGAGACTCATCCCATACAAGATACGCCTTGTATACTTAAATTACCTGAGGTGCATCACAAGATGCGTCTCTGAGTGTATGGCACCTGCCACCCCCGGGCCCACCTCACTTGCTCGACGCGCATGTAATAGATATGCACCTCCAATATTAAAAAATAATCGAGACACATATCAGGTGGTGCGCCTCCTATATTGTGGCACCTACCACCACTTTTGGCCCCCACCTTACCGAGGCGCACCCATTTAATATGCGCCTCAAGTAGTTGAACTACTAGAGGCGCATATGGAGCAGATGCGCCTCGAGTAAGGGGGGGTCCAGATCTGGTCCGTACATACGATATAGGAGACGCATGCCTCAAGTATGCGCCTCCAATATTAATATATAGAAGGCGCAACATTTATACATGCGTCTTGTATATTTAATGGAGGCGCATAATTTTAGGATGCGCCTCCTATAAGCATGTCTCCTATAGGATTTTCTCTAGTAGCGTCGGATTCAATGTCGGACACGACACCGGACTCGTTCGATGAGGAGTTTTAGTTTTATCGCACTAGTTATTTAATATATGAACTATCTAGTCCCTAATGTAATATATGAACTATCTATCTAGTTAACTATCTAGTCTGATGAGAATGTTCCGTAGAATATCACACTAGTTTGTAATATATATATATGGAAAATAGTGGGATACTCACGAGGCTAGCTGTGCATGCTCGTCCTACCGTAGGATAAACAATGAGCATACAAACAGACTAACGGAATATAATTTAGACACAAAGAATAATTAACGGACGTTGTATCAAGAGCATGTCGTCGATTAGAGGTGGAAATGACAACAACCATCCACATGGAGGAGTCTTTCTCACACTTTTGTCATTTGCCATGCCATTTGTTCTTTCCTTTTCACACATCAATGTGATATATGCAATATAACACACCTTTGCACATGCATTTTACTGTCCATCCAACACGAATCCATCTACACGGCACGTAACTCGTGAGTAATGGTGTTTCTTGTGATGTATGTGACAAATCTTTCCTTACGCGTATGATATAGGATATTCTACCACCATTCATCTATCTAAAGTTGTTTTGTCTCTGTTCAGCCCGTGCCGACCGATCGAAACACGATGAGTACCAGAAACGTTGCACGTGTCTTTAGGAAGGGGCGGACGCCGAAGGCTAATTCGCCAAGAGCATCCGAAATGGGAGCGTTTGTTGTTTTTATTGATGGTTCTGAAAAATGATTATGATCATTTTGGACATGTCCCCACACCCATCGCAAGCATGCACATATGACATGACACCAAGTTTGTACAAGATCTAGAAGAATAAGTTTCTGCATTTTAAAAGTTGGTGTGACGTCTAATTAAATATTCGACGTTATAAAATAATATGCTAAACCTTTTTTTTTGCCACACCATGTAAACAAAAACCCTTGTCTCATACCGTCTAATTCAATAATATATTCATACACCCTTGAAAAACTTGAACATGTTCCCCTCCGCTACCCTATCACAAGTAGACTCTTATCGGGCGATATAGACCAAACTCGCTTCGCCATACGAGGAGGATAGCAGAGCACCACAAAAAATGTGTCACGTGAAAACTCGTAGGACATGTCACGCTGCGATCCCCCGAGTAAAACACAAACGGTGCATATCGATTTTTATCGAACTCGTCAAGCTAGGAATATACGTGGATAATAAGCATGTATTTTTGGCGTTTTGATCGATCAACTCTCGTGAGTTTGGAGCAGTTAATTTCTCTACATGCTTTTGGTACTCCAAACTAAGTCAGAAGATTCTCGTTTATTTAATTGAGCGGACATGATTTTTTAAATCTATTCTTAATCAGTGTACACATTCACTTTGGTGCTTGTATGGTACCAAGAGGTGTTGCGTCGCGGGGATAAGAAAAAGCACGGTCAAAAGATCAAGTTGCATGGAAATGGATTTGGAAAGCCACAAACAAACGTCCCTGATATCAAATATACAAAGGAACAGCAGGATGAAAAAAAGCGGGCAAAAGATCAAAGATTAGGCTGTATGAAGATGGATTTAGAAACCCAGAAACAAACATCCGAAACCCAGAAACAAACGTCTCTGGTATTAAATATACAAAGGAATAACAAAAGATAAATCACAAAGCCCATGTCGAGGGAAGTAGGCCTGTGCGTTAGCAGTAGACGGACGACAGAAGATGGCGTTAATGAAACCATTAGTAGGCGACGTTAGGGATATTTCAGGACTAACAAATAGCAATATCGTATGGTGAAATCCATATGCACAGCTAGCATGATGGGTAATAAATCCACGTCGATATATATATATATATATATATATATATATATATATATATATATATATATATATATATATATATATATATATATATATATATAGGAAGGGCGTAGGCACAACGCCATTTCTTAATAAAAATGCTAAAATATATACCCACGACGCGTTGGCGCAGCGCGGCAACGCTACTTCGACTAACCCCAAGCGCGTTGCCCGCGCATCGGTGCTATGCCCATACCGCCGATGTGATCATCGCTGGCGCGCGTGTCTGCACCGGCGATAGGCGAATCTACTCCGTTGACAGTAAGTCTTTTCCTAGTAGTGAGCGGAGGCATGCTATAGGGTGTGGATTGCGAGGTGTGAAGGGTTTCGCAGCATAGTAAATCAAAAAATTTCTACGGATGCGAACGGGAAAGACAGGATCTAATCTAGGAGATGCAAACAACGAGAGGGATTAGATGAGATCTTCATACCCTTGAAGATTCGCACAGCGGAACGTTCGTCGGAACGTGGGTGATATAGTCGTACTCGCTTCTCCTCCTCGCGATCCGATCCGATCTAGCACCACAAGTGGTGATGCCTCTAAGAGATGCACACGAGCGGCACCTCGACGTCTCCTCCTTCCTTGGTCCAGCAAGTATGGTCGAGAGACGGATTGGATCTACAACGCGACGGCGCGGTGCAAGTGGTGGAGAGTTTCTGCAGCAGGACTTCGCCTACGTCCAGTTGGGAGGGAGAGAGAGAGGAGGGCAGCAGGGCAGCTAGGTCTTGAGGAGGAGGTGTGTGGGGGTGGTGCGCCCCCAGCCCTCTTTATATAGAGGGGTGGGAGCCAACCCTAGCCCCTCCCCCAAGCCTAGGCCGGCGGCCAAGGAGGGAAGAGTGGGGGGCAAGTTTTCCCCCCTCCTTCTAGAAGCTCCCCTAGGGCTTCCCCTAGGTTTGGCCGACTGGGCCCTATGGGGCCCTGTGCCCCTGGCCCAATGCGGCCAGGGCATTCCCTCATAGGCCCATGCCCCCTCCCGGCAGGTGGGGCCACGTTGGTCCCCTTCCGGAAGGTTCTAGAAGCTTCCGGTACAATACCGATTAACCCAAAACAATTCCGAATTCCAAAAACTGCATTGCCTTATATGAATATTATTCTCCGGACCATTCCGGAACCTCTCGTGAAGTCCCGGATCCTATCCGAGACTCCGAACAAAAAATCATAAACCAATTATCCAATCTATCCTAGCGTCGAGACACGTTAAGTGTGTGACCCTTCGGGTTCGAGAACATGCAGACATGATCTTCTATCAATAATCAACAGCGGGGTCTGAAAACCCATATTGACTCCCACACATTCATCGATGATCATATCGGATGAACCACGATGCCAGGATTCAATCAATCCCATATTTATATTCCCTTCGTCTCGCGATATTTTACTTGCCCGAGATTTGATCGTCGATACCGTCATACCTAGTTCAATCTCGTTCACAGCAAGTACTTTACTCGTTCCGTAATCCGATATCACTTTGTGAGTAACTCCTTAATCACATGCTTGCAAGCGGTGTTGATATCGATTACCGAGTGGGCCCGAAGTATATCTCTCCGACTTGGGAGGTACAAATCCCATCTCGATACATACAACCCAACAGGTACTTTCCGATCACCTGAGAGACACCTTTATGATCACCCTCTCATAGGATGACGTTTGATGACCTCAAAGCTTTCTTCCGATACCAGGGAGTTGTATTATCTCATGGTCTAAGGAATACAATATTTGACATAAGAAAAAGCTTCGCAAAGATGAACACGATGACACGATCTAATTGCTCCGCTTAGTTTGGGTCTGTCCATCATATCATTCTCCCAATGATATGATCTCATTATTAATCGACAACTCATGTCTATGGTTAGGAAACCTTAACCATCATTAATCAATGAGCTAGTCCATAGAGGCATACTATGGACACGGTGTTGTTCATAAACCACACAAGTATTAAAGTTTCCGCTTAATACAATTCTAGCATGGAATATAAACTTTATCATGAACAAGAATTATAATAATAACATCTTTATTATTGCCTCTAGGGCATAATTACAACTATCTCCCACTTGCAGTAGAGTCAATAATCTAGCTTACATTTGGCAACAATCTAACACCCATGGCACTGAGGTGTTGATCATGTTTTGCACGTGGGAGAGGTTTAGGCAACGGATCTACGACATTCAGATCTGTATGTACTTTGCTAATCTTCAGATCTCCATCTGCTATATAATCTCGGATTATATGAAACTTGCGGTTGATATGCTTGGTCTTTGGATGATATCTTGGTTCCTTAGCGAGTGCTATGGCGCCAGTGTTGTCACACAATATCTCCAGCGGGTCCAATGCACTTGGAACCACGCCAAGCTCAGTGATGAAGTTCCTGATCCAAACTCCTTCACTTGACGCTTCTACAGCAACCATGTATTCCGCTTCTACTGTAGATCCCGCGATCACGCTTTGCTTGCAGCTTCTCCAGCTCACAGCTCCTCCATTCAAAATATAAACGTATCCTGTCTGAGATTTAGAATCATCCTTGTCGGTGTCGAAACTAGCGTCGACGTAACCCTTTACGACGAGCTGTTCATCAACTCCATAGACTAAGAACATTTCTTTAGTCCTATTTAGGTACTTTAGGATGTTCTTCACGGCTGTCCAGTGTTCCACTCCTGGATCACTTTGATATCTGCTCGTCAAACTAAGAGCATTGGACATATCCGGTCTAGTACACAGCATGGCATACATGATAGAACCTATGGCCGAGGCATAAGGCACTTTGCTCATAGCTTTCCTATCATTTACCGTAGCTGGACATTGAGCCTTGCTCAATTTCTTACCTGACAACATAGGCACTGAATCTTTCTTTGCCTTATCCATTATGAACCTTTTCAGAACTTTGTCTAGGTATGTACTCTGGCTTAAAGCTATCAAGCGTCTTTTTCTATCTCTATAGATTTTGATGCCCAATATATAAGCAGCTTCACCTAGGTATTTCATTGAAAAACACTTGTTCAAATAACTCTTCACATCGTTAAGCATGTTAATGTCATTTCCAATAATCAATATGTCATCCACATATAGTACCAGAAATGTCACTGAGCTCCCACTCACTTTCTTGTAGATACAAGCTTCGTAGCAATTTGGAACAAATCCAAAGCTCTTGATCACTTGATCAAAACGAAGGTTCCAACTCCGAGATTCTTGCTTCAGTCCATAAATGGAACGCTGAAGTTTGCACCCTTTATCAGCATCCTTAGGATCGACAAAACCTTCGGGTTACATCATATACAACTCTTCATCAATGTTGCCATTGAGGAACGCAGTCTTGACATCCATCTGCCATATTTCATAATCATGAAACGCAGCAATTGCTAATAAAATCCGAATAGACTTAAACATCGCTACGGGAGAGAAAGTCTCATCGTTGTCAACACCTTGAACTTGTCGAAAACCTTTTGCGACAAGTCGTGCTTTATAGACGGTAACATTACCATCCGCGTCCGTTTTCTTCTTAAAAATCCATTTGCACTCAACGGCCTTACGGTCGCTAGGAGGGTCCACCAAAGTCCATTCTTGGTTTTCGCTCATGGATCCCAATTCGGATTTCATGGCTTCTAGCCATTTCTCAGAGTCTGGGCTCATCATCGCTTCCTCATAGTTCGTAGGTTCACTGTCTTCTACCAACAAGACAGTCAAGACAGGGTTGCCGTACCACTCAGGAGGGGCACGCGACCTTGTCGACCTGCGACGTTCAGTAGTAGCATCGTCCGAAGCTTCATGATCCTTGTCATTAGCTTCCTCTATTGTTAGTGCAGGCAGCACTGGAACAATTTCAGGTGCTGTGCTACTCTCTAACTCAAGAGAAGGTTCAACAACCTCGTCTAGCTCTACTTTCCTCCCACTCACTTCTTTCGAGAGAAACTCCTTCTCAAGAAAGGAACTGTTCTTTGCGACAAACACTTTGCCTTCGGTTCTGTGATAGAAGGTATACCCAATAGTTTCCTTAGGGTATCCTATGAAGACGAATTTCTCCGCTTTGGGTTCGAGCTTGTCCGGCATCAACTTATTGACGTAAGCTTCGCATCCCCAAACTTTAAGAAACGACAACTTAGGTTTAGCACCAAACCACAGTTCATACGGTGTCGTCTCAACGGATTTAGATGGTGCCCTATTTAAAGTGAATGCAGCGGTTTCTAATGCATAACCCCAAAATGATAACGACAAATCAGTAAGAGACATCATTGATCGGACCATATCTAATAGAGTTCGATTCCGGTGTTCAGACACACCATTGCGCTGTGGTGTTCCGGGTGGCGTGAGTTGGAAAACGATTCCGCTTGCTTTAAGATGCGTTAGAAAATCAAAACTCAAATATTCACCTCCACGATCGGATCGTAGAAACTTAATTTTTCTGTTACGATGGTTTTCCACTTCATTCTGAAATTCCTTGAACTTTTCAAATGTTTCAGATTTATGTTTCATCAAATAGATATACCCATATCTACTTAAGTCATCGGTAAAAGTGAGAAAATAGCGATATCCACCGCGCATCGAAACACTCATCGGTCCGCATACATCGGTATGTATGATTTCCAACAAGTCCGTTGCTCGCTCCATCATACCGGAGAACGGGGTTTTGATCATCTTGCCCATGAGGCATGGTTCACATGTGTCAAATGATTCAAAATCAAGAGACTCCAAAAGTCCATCAGAATGGAGTTTCTTCATGCGCTTTACACCAATATGACCTAGAGGACAGTGCCACAAATAAGTAGTATTATCACTATCTACTTTGCATCTCTTAGCCTCAATGTTATGGATGTGTGTTTCATCCCTTTCGAGATTTAGAAGAAATAAACCATTCACAGCAGGTGCATGACCATAAAATATGTTACTCATATAAATAGAACAACCATTATTCTCCGATTTAAATGAATAACCTTCTTGCAATAAACACGATCCAGAAATAATGTTCATGCTAAATGCAGGCACATAATAACACTTATTAAGGTTTAAAACTAATCCCGAAGGTAAAACTAAGGAGAGCGTGCCGACGGCCATCACATCAACTCTTGATCCATTGCCAACGCGCATCGTCACCTCATCCCTCGCAAGCCGCCGTCTATTCCGTAGCTCCTGTTTCGAGTTACAAATATTAGCAACTGAACCAGTATCAAATACCCAGGCACTACAACAAGGGCTAGTAAGGAAAACATCAATAACATGTATATCAAATATACCTTTGATGGTGCCAGCCTTCTTGTCCGTTAAGTACTTCGGACAGTTGCGCTTCTAGTGACCCTTGTCCTTGCAATAGAAGCACTCAGTGTCCGGCTTCGGTCCAGACTTGAGCTTCTTCTCAGCAGGGGCAACGCGCTTGCCTCCGCCTTTCTTGAAGGGCTTCTTTGCACCCTTACCTTTCTTGAAGGTGGGGGGCTTGTTGACCATCAACACATGATTATCCTTTTTGATGTCCACCTCCGCAGCCTTCAGCTTTGCGAAGAGCTCGGTGATCGTATCAGTGGAAACAATCTGATTATGAGTCACTACAAAACTTTTGTAGCTGGGAGGGAGTGATTGCAGAACCCTGTCAATCTTGAGCTCCTCTGGAATCTTGCAGTCCAGTTGCTCAAGGCGTTGAGTGTAGCCCGACATCTTTATGGCGTGCTCACTAACGGAACTCCCTTCCTTCTTGCAGTTAAAGAATTTCTCAGAGATCTCATATCTCTCAGAACGGGCCTGAGTCTGAAACATAGTTTTCAGCTCCTCAAGAATCTCAAAGGGCCCGGGATAGTCTTCAAAACGATTTTGAAGGTCCGATTCCATAGAAAACAACATGGTGCTCTTAATCACACCATAATCATCTTTGCGCGACTGATAGACAGCTTTCTCATCAGCCGGCGCATCTACAGCAGGGGCGTCACCTAACGCATTCTCAAGGACATGGTCCTTTTGACCGCTAGAGAGAATGATTCTCAGATTGCGGAACCAGTTGGTGAAGTTAGACCCATTGTTTCTAAGCTTTTCCTTCTCAGCAAAAACGTTGAAGTTGAAGTTGGACTTAGCCATTTGATCTACAATATTTGCAAGTACAAATTAGACTATGTTCATGATAACTAGTTCAACTTTTAATCAAATTACTAGATGAACTCCCACTAAATTCAACATCCCTCAAGTTGTTTAGTGAACATGATCCAAATTCACCACACCTAATCCGATCTTCACGAGAAGAGATGTGGTTTCAATGGTGGACAACGAAGTGTCGATCATATCATTCATATGACTCATGCTTAACCTTTCGGTTCATGTGTTCCGAGGCCATGTCTGTACATGCTAGGCTCGTCAAGTCAAACCCAAGTATTTCCGCGTGTGTAAAACTGGCTTGCACCCGTTGTATGTGAGCGTAGAGTCTATAGCACCTGATCATCACGTGACGCTTGGACACGACAAACTTTCGCAACGGTGCATACATGGGGAGAACACAATTTTATCTTGATCTTTAAGTGAGGAATCATCTTATAATGCTACCGTCACGATCTAAGCATAATAAGATACATAAAAGGATAAACATCACATGCATATAATTTTATGTGACATGGTATAGCCAATCTTCGCACAATGATCTCCATCTTGTGCGTGCCGGCATGATCTCCATCACTCCACCATGATTGCCTCCACCACGAATAGCAACTACAACTATTGCTAACTACTTAGCGATAAAGTGAAACTATTACATGGCGTATAAGAAGTTGACACACAGGTCATACACAATTATAAAGACAATCATATGGCTCCTGTCGGTTGTGTACTCATCGACATGCAAGTAGTGAAACATTACAAAACATGATCATTGAATACAACATACACATCACATCTTGGGCCATACCATATCACAGAAAACACTCCCTGCAAAAACAAGTTAGACGCCTCTACTTTGTTGTTGCATGTTTTACGTGGCTTATGAGAGTAGCAAGCTAAGAACGATTCTTACCTATGGAAAGCCACAACAGTGATATTATGGTTGCCAAACTCCGGTGTAAATCCCATGACAACTATAGTGAGAGAAACAGGCATCCACCATCCGCATGTGTGGGACAAGCCACACGTCAAGTGCGGAGCCGGTCTCGCGAACGACGTCGCGTAAGGTTGGCCTGGACCGCTTCAATCACACTATCCCGCGTCATAAGAAGAACACAAACAAGAGGCTTGCAACAGAAAACATCAACGCCCGCAACAACCATGTTGCGTTCTACTCGTGAAACACATCTACGCATAGATCTATCTCTGATACCACTGAAGGGTTTCGCAGCATAGTAAATCAAAAAAATTCTACGGATGCGAACGGGAAAGCCAAGATCTAATCTAGGAGATGCAAACAACGAGAGGGATTATATGAGATCTTCATACCCTTGAAGATTCGCACAGTGGAACGTTCGTCGGAACATGGGTGATGTAGTCGTACTCGCTTCTCCTCCTCGCGATCCGATCTGATCTAGCACCACAAGTGGCGATGCCTCCAAGAGATGCACACGTGCGGCACCTCGACGTCTCCTCCTTCCTTGGTCCAGCAAGTATGGTGGAGAGACGGATTGGATCTACAACACAACAGCGCGGTGCAAGTGGTGGAGAGTTTCTGCAGCAGGGCTTCGCCTACGTGCAGTCGGGAGGGAGAGAGAGAGAGGAGGGCAGCAGGGCAGCTAGGGCTTGGGGAGCAGGTGTGTGGGGGTGGTTCGCCCTAGCCCTCTTTATATAGAGGGGTGGGCGCCAACCCTAGCCCCTCCCCCAAGCCTAGGCCGGCGGCCAAGGAGGGAAGAGTGGGGGCAAGTTTTCCCCCCTCCTTCTAGAAGCTCCCCTAGGGCTTCCCCTAGGTTTGGCCGGCTGGGCCCTATGGGGCCTTGTGCCCCTGGCCCAATGCGGCCAGGGAACTCCCTCATAGGCCCATGCCCCCTCCCGGCAGGTGGGGCCACGTTGATCCCCTTCCGGAAGGTTCTAGAAGCTTCCGGTACAATATCGATTAACCCGAAACAATTCCGAATTCAGAAAACTGCATTGCCTTATATGAATCTTATTCTCTGGACCATTCCGGAACCTCTCGTGATGTCCCGGATCCTATCCGAGACTTCGAACAAAAACTGATAAACCAATTATCCAATCTATCCTAGCGTCAAGACACGTTAAGTGTGTGACCCTTCGAGTTCGAGAACATGCAGACATGATCTTCTATCAATAATCAACAGCGGGGTCTGGAAACCCATATTGACTCCCACACATTCATCGATGATCATATCGGATGAACCACGATGCCAGGATTCAATCAATCCCATATTTATATTCCCTTCGTCTCGCGATATTTTACTTGCCCGAGATTTGATCGTCGATACCGTCATACCTAGTTCAATCTTGTTCACAGCAAGTACTTTACTCGTTCCGTAATCCGATATCACTTTGTGAGTAACTCCTTAATCACATGCTTGCAAGCGGTGTTGATATCGATTACCGAGTGGGCCCGAAGTATATCTCTCCGATTTGGGAGGGACAAATCCCATCTCGATACATACAACCCAACAGGTACTTTCCGATCACCTGAGAGACACCTTTATGATCACCCTCTCATAGGATGACGTTTGATGACCTCAAAGCTTTTTTCCGATACCAGGGAGTTGTATTATCTCATGGTCTAAGGAATACAATATTTGACATAAGAAAAAGCTTCGCAAAGATGAACACGATGACACGATCTAATTGCTCCGCTTAGTTTGGGTCTGTCCATCATATCATTCTCCCAATGATATGATCTCATTATTACTTGACAACTCATGTCTATGGTTAGGAAACCTTAACCATCATTAATCAATGAGCTAGTCCATAGAGGCATATTAGGGACACGGTGTTGTTCATAAACCACACAAGTATTAAAGTTTCCGCTTAATACAATTCTAGCATGGAATATAAACTTTATCATGAACAAGAATTATAATAATAACATCTTTATTATTGCCTCTAGGGCATAATTCCAACAAGGTGGTGGTGGTGGTTGGAGGGGTACGAATGGCATCGCGGATGGCCATTGCATCCTCCCGTCCAACACGAGGAAGAGGAACGTGGATCTGCAGCTAGTTGGGCTGGCTTTGATGATACTTGAGGTGGTCATCACCTCCCTCGCCGGTGACATGTGTCCTCTCGTCGGTGGTGTGTTCTACCGTTGGGTTCCATCTTGCCTGCCTTATGGAAAATGGGAGTGGTGTAAGGACCAGGAGAAATCCCTATGTGGTTGCGGATGAAGACGACACATGCAGATGACGATGACGCCTACGGGAGCCGTCACCTTCTTGATGGCGTCGTCTAGGCTCTTCCTTCATGCTCCCTTCTGTGTAATGGGGGAAACCCTAGACCTAGCTTGCTGGTTTAGGCAGTGGTGGCATCATGGTGTCATTCCCTCGTTGGAGGCGCTGTCGGGTTTGCACGGAGGAGATCCAAGGCGGCAGCTGAAGTCAAGGTTTGTGGCTACCTAGAGTGTGGACCTCTAGGACATGATGTACACTGACGCGACATCTCTTTGACACGCTCTCCTTGGGTCCGGTCAGGTCCTGCAGTCTACACCGACACTATTCTTCTAGGCATCAAGGTTGGAGTGTACGTTGACACCTGCAATCTTTATTTAAGGGTTATGTCCCCGAATTGTTGTGCTTCGGTTGTGAAGCAGTCTAGTGATTCTATGTCTCCTTCTAGACTGGGTTAGGCAAGACAAGTCCTTATAAGCCAAAAGGTATCATCTGTCATTTACGGTTTTCCTCCTAAACTGAACCAATCTTCAATATGTTCCATGGATTTATAAGCTCTCCTACTATCATTCCCGAAAAAAACATTCGCTCTTGGCAGGCGCACACGCGATTCCGCCGATTCCCGCGGGCCCCGGCCTCTGCTGCCTTTTTCTTTTTATATAATACTAGGAAAAAAAACCGTGCGTTGCAACGGGAGAAAAAACAGATTAAGTTTTAAAAGAAATATGACAGCATGACTTTTTTCTAGCATAACTTGCCCGGGATCAAGTAAGAAATCTAAGCAATTTTGGGGCTGTTAAAAGAAAAGAAAATCATATGTACACGACAGCTGTCTAACATAAAGTATGCTTATTTCCCGTGTGCTCTTCTTCTTCCTTTGTTGCTACAAAAGATCTGGCTTAATTAGGGTATGGCCAACCTTGGTTAGGCGCCTTGTTAGATGCTTGAGGAGAAATAAAAATATAAATATAAATAATTCTAGCGTGCATGACAAGAGTCCATTGCTTTATTTATTGGTGGCAGTGGTGTGTTATTTTTTCAATCTTCCTTCCTTTACTTTATTAGTAAGTAAGTATATATGTATAGTTATAAGTATAGATAGTCATTGCAATGGGAAGATAAAAATATACGTTTTAGGAGATATAGAAGGTTTTCTAAACCTACATGTAAACATAATTCAAGAGCATAGAAATAAATAGCCACATAATATCTCATAAACAATAAGATCCTACTTTATTTACCTGAAATGTAATTTAATAGAAAAACTATTATTAACTTACATGGGAAAAACTCAAAAGGCATATCTTTTTGAGACAGTCGTAGCACCATAAGGTCATGAAATCCGGGATAGAAGCGTTCTTTAGAAGTTCTCTAAATATTAGTCTCCCACTCATTGTTGGTTCTAGAATACCTTTTAAAACAAAAAAATTAGAATTCCTTTTGCAAAAAAGTATATTTTTACTCATGAAAAGAAATATAATTATTAGCAATGCTATGTGTGCATCCAAGAAAAGAAATATAATCTAAAAAGGCAAACTTAAGCATAATTACAGATCTATTTTATATTATCCTAGTACGTTTATTTTCTTCTTCTAATTAAATGGACTGCGATAGTGCTCCCGCCTACATTCAACATTGATTATATGTTGGTATTTTTAATATCAAGTGTTATCCGTAGGAATTTGTCGTTTGAGTTCCTATGCACCTTGTTCCGTAAGGAGCCGATCTTGTGCCCTCATCCACCTTGTGTGATTGCCATCCTCCTGCTATCCACACGGCGGCAACACCATATGTTCTTTTGCATTATGCATCATATTTGATATACAATTTTGTTCAAGTGAACAATAATTAAATGTGGCCATTTAATTATTTTATTGCTATATTTTTTATTGGCCCTTTAAACATGATCCACTAGCATCCATATGCCATATTGCATCGCATATTTTCATGTCATGTATCATATCATGATTATGCCGAATTTTTTTCCATAGTATTAAATAGTGCATCCGATGTTTCTTTTTAGTGTTTTGCTTCTTCACGAATTAGGCAGATGAGTTGATGCGAGAGTCGACTCGATCTTTGGATGTATTTTTGGCAGTGTTTTCAGGCCAGCATTCTCCCTTTTCTACCTATTTTATCTTTATAGTCTTTATTTCCTTCCGTTGATCTATTGCTATCTGTGTTGTGATGCTATAGATTTCGTACCCTTTTATTTTTCTCTGCAGCCCCTATATTGCCTTGGACATCTCCTATTACCTGTTGTTTGGTAGATTTTTGGCCTTGCGAGTCGTAGTTGTTTGATCAGGTGTTGCTTCGCGTCGTCGATGTTCCATAGTTGTTGGAGAAATGTCTCATGCGTAATGTTAGAGATAATCATGGTTTTAATTGCAGTTTAATAACTAATATTAAAAGTAGATAAATAATGCAGAGACACCAGTGGAAAATATATTTTATTTGGTTTTTAATTGTCTACTTGTGTCTCGTAGGACCACGAGTACTTGATACTTGTTCTTTGACTATTCGCACTATCCGCATGTGGGACTATGAATCCCTTTAGCAAGAGCTTGAATCATATCTTATTTCTTAGGGCCACAAATTATTTTAGGGTTTTATTAATATCCTGTACTTATGTTGTGCTTATGCCATGTTTATTGCTTTATTTATTATTGTTGTTTGTGGAGAGCGTTTATTGCTGTATTGTTTAGATAAGTAGAATGTTTTCGTGGTATCGACAAGCCCAGTCACACTTTCGGGTTCTCAGTCGTTTACAGCCCTTAGCATAAACCATTGGGTCTGTCTCGGAGCCGGTCAACTTTGTCGCGGATAGCTTGGTGGGGTGGTCCCCTGAAATATTATATGAATCTTGTGATTGCTTTGTCGTGATGTATTGTTGGGTTTTCATTTGTTTTTTCCGAGGTTGATCGTGCGTGTGTTGTTATTTGTGCCCCCTGCAGGGTAAAACTTTCTAAAAGCCATGTTCGTAGTTATGTACGACTTGAAGCACAGTATCTCGATCATACACAACTACAACTAAAGTAGTGCTACATATTTTACTTGGAATGAGTAGTAATCAGCTTTACTACAACTGAATGGCTAAATAAAAGTACCAACAACTGCTAGTTTTAGGATGCCTCATGCTATATGTATCTGACTAGTAAGTATCACAATAGTTAACTAAAAGCGCTCACTGCTTATTATATCAGGATGACTCATGCTATCTATATCTGACTAGTAAGTGCTACAACTATAAGGAATGAATAAAATTGCCAACTGTGTGAGTTTTCTTAGTACGACTTCCTCCTTTGGTCTCGAGGGGAAAATACCAGGATGGGTATGTTTAGTGTTAGTATTAGGTTGGATGCGAATAGGTCTTTTTTATTCCTCTCTGATAGCCGACAGTTATATCGAGTCTTTATAGGTTGTTTAGTGCATGTTGTGCCGCTGCTTCAGTCCACCATACCCATGTAGGCGAGGACCGCCGAATTCTAAGACTCGTCGTGTACTAGTCTCAGTACTGACCGCTCTCTTTTTCCTTTGCTCTTTGTCGGCACCCCTTCTGTTTGAGCAGGTTTTGAGATCGACGTCGTTAGCAGGGTTATCCTTCTGGCTTGGCCTAGGCAGGGTTATGGACGCCATTGGTTATGCTCCAAGGCTTTTAGCCCCATTTGCATCTTGTTCGTAGTCGAATGTTGTATCGTTTTTAAGGCGATTTGGATCTTTGTGTTGTATATCTGTATTCTTGACTCGTAGAGTCGTCATTGTATATATTAGTTTTGTGGGTTCTATCATGGACTATTATATAATGATATTATTTTGTTTTCCACCCGCACGCAAGTGTCTGGTGGGCACCTTTAAATTGTTTCTATGTGGGTTTGGCGGGAAGCGCTAAAACTTGCATAAGATCAATCTGAGGATGTTACACATGGCCTAATGCTCGAAGGCGTAGATTTTCATGTCATATGTTGTGCCCACATCTTGAACATCGTAGTTCAAGATGGAACACAACATATCGATGTTTTAGTAGAGAAAATACGTGAACAGTTTAGGCATGTCAATTCTTCATGCGGGAGAATCCAAGCATTCAATACACTTGCCACCAATAAGGGGCTGTCGGAAAAGGTTGGTCTTTTCCTTGACATTAAAACTTGTTGGAATTCGACTTTCCAGATGCTTGTTGAAGCTATGAAATATAGGGGAGTTCTAAACAACTATGCAAGCGAGAATGATGAAGTTACACTCAACGCTAAAGAGTGGACGGATGCTGAAGTAATATGTGATTTTCTTAAAGCTTTTGAAGAAGCGACAAATGCAGTTTCAGCCGATAGAAAGCCAACTTCACAATACTTCTTGCATATGGTGTTGTGTATCCGTAACGCCCTGGAAAGTCAATGAAGGTATGCATAAATTGGCTATTTCTATGGCTTCAAAGTTTGACAAGTACTGGAAAGAGACAAAATTGAATGCTGCACTTGTCATTGCCACAGTACTAGATCCAAGGAAACTTCCACTGATTTCTAGATAGATAAACTTTCACAGTACTATATTTGATGGTTAAAAGAGTATATTCATGTATGTTCATACACATATACCACTGACTGCTAGGTAGATAAACTTCCATTACTAGCTACCATTTCTCATTGATTCAGTGTGGTACATGCTATGCTTTCTTTTATCTTTGTGTTCCATTCCTTTTGTTCAAATTATTGGAAGCTTATCGTGTAAAAATGTTGGTACAGATATATAAACAGTAAAACATATATAGACAACAATAGCACTAGATATCTGGTTACATTCCTCACGTGCTTGGATGTTGGAGTTGTCTTTTGGATTGTTATTTCTCCTGCTTGGATGTTGGACTCATCTTTTTGCAGCGGTTGTACACCTGAATTCTAAATTTTGTAGCATGATAAATTTGGTTCATGCTAACGGCTACTGGTACACTAGACAAGCTGGGAGCATTGCTAATTTGTACTAGCCAGATTTGACAAATGTCGTCGCGCTCCTTGTCATGCATGTTGTCAAAAAATTTGTATAATTTAATAAATGTTTATGTATGGAGATGCTCCAAGACAATAGTATAATTCACATATATATTTTCTAAAAAACATTAGTTTATATTTCACATACTCCCTTTGTCCAGAAATAAGTGACTTGCCTTTTTCTGGATTCAGATGTATCTATACACTAAAACATGTCTAGATACATGTAAATCCACACAAATCCAAGTCACTTATTTTTAGATACAGGAAGTATATATTTTCCATAAATTTTTAAATATTTTAATTATAAAATAGCAATCGAACACTACAACTAGCAGCCTGTGCACACTGGATTGAAGTACACGTAACTATCACCTAGCAGGGAGGGCGTGCATCGACTAGCTAGCTTGCCAGCGTGAATCGCTGAGGCCAGCTTTCCTAGGAACCACGGGTTGAACCCGTGGGTTCAGACCACATTTTGCTATGGAGCGGGGTGAGTGCGGGTGCAAAAATCTTGTGAGGTGGAGTGGTATGGTTTTACGATAAAAATTAATGGGTTGGCCTAGATTTAGTAATGACGTTAAGTGCATGCGGTCTAGGTTTAATATGGTGTGGGTTTTGCCCCATTCTCACCTTGAGATGGGGACTAACATGGCGACGATTATTGATTGTGCGGGAGCTCTGTAGCTGGCCTTCGGCAGCAAAAACATCAGCAGGGGTCGATCAAAGAAACGCTATGGGTAGGGAGGTTGGCGGCGGGTGGCGACATTGTGGCAAAAGATAGAGGGGTGGGTAGGACAGAGAAACACGACCCGTATCGGTCCAGAAAAGTATAGGAACGACAAAAAACACTACTTCCTTTTTTATTATTAGGTAGGTATAGATATCTATCTACTAATTTAAGTTGAGGTAGGTTCGTCGCCACAACTTTTCCGTCCGATTTTTTCTCGACTATTTTACCCTCTTTGTTTGGACCAATAACCACTACTGCCACCCCCAAGTACCACAACCCTATCCACTCACGTCCACCTGATCCCCTCCCTCCTCTCGATCCCACGATCCACGCGTGCTGCCCGCCGCTTCCCTTCCCTGCGCCTTGGGTTGCCCCGTCGCTGGAAGGTACCCGCGCGTCTCTGGATTCTGCCACCGGATCGATGCTCGCCGCCGCTAAATCGAGCCGGTCACCATCCTTATCGGCGCCCGCCGAAAACCAGGATTCCCGCATAGGTCACGACCACGGCGAAATTGAAAACGAGGAGACGAGGTCGCCCGGCTGGCTTTCTTGAGGTTGGTATGTGCGGGATGCGACCGACGCACACACCACTCCTCCCGTCTCGATCGGCACCCCGACAATGGACTCCCGACCGTCCCGACAAGGCGGCGTCTAATGTTAATTCCGCCGCTACTAGGACTACTGCTAGCCGCCTCCCTCCAGTACCGGCGACCTCGCGCGGCCTCCCCTCCGCGTCGGCCCCTACAGCGCCGCCTCCCGCCGGCTACGGCGACCTCGCGTGGCCAAGTGTAGGGTTCGCAACAAGAAAACTAACATTTTCCTACGATGGGAACAACTATGTATCAAGATCTGTCTACTAGATACAAACAACGGATGGATATACATCCGTAGAGAACATACCCTTGAAGACCGACAAAGCTTAACAAGGTTGAACTCGTGGTTGATGTAGAGGAACTCTTGCCGATCTCAAGATCGAGAGGAAGTCCTAGCGCTGCAAATCAGCGGCGCATCCGTGCTCACACACACGTCCGAGGCACCGAGCAACCTCCGCCTCCTCACTCCAGCGATGCAGCGGAAGCACAACTCTTTCTTGCCGAAAAGCCACTGGGAACATATATCTCGCTAGTCCGAGACCATCGGGGATAAAAACTACAGGGGGAGAGAGATCCTTCACGAGGAGGTGTGAGTGAGAAGTGAGGAGGGGCGAACCCAAGGGGGTGGCCGTCGGCCATGGGGCTGCCCCCTTCCCTCCTTCATTCATGTGGGTGGAAGCTCCACTCACAAAATGCTCCTTCAATTCTCCACTCAAAAAATCCCACTCAAATTCCCATTAAATTTCCACCAAATTTTATACAAACTCTCTTTAAATAAAACTTCTTTTATTTATTCAGAATTTTGTCAATTACTTTAATAAAAAAACATTCACATATAACCCCTTTCTAGTATTTCATTTCACATGTAGAAACACTTTCTGCAATTTCACCCGAAACCAGTTTCGGTATCTAGTGAAATAAATTCCTGTGCTTTGTTATTCTTTTCAGCATGAAACTATTTGCTCTAAATGGTGTCGGTGTCTCTTAAGTGTGCCACCCTCTGATTCGCGAATAATGCGGACATGATCGAGACCCCTCTCAGACCAATAATCAGAAGCGGTACCTGGAGATCCATACTGACTCCCACACATTCAACGATGAATTTATTGTGATCGTGAGAACCTTTTACGCTAGTATCTTAATCCCTTTGTCTCGCGATATATTACATGTCCGAGATTTGATCATTGGTATCTCCATACCTAGTTTGATCTTGTTACTGACATGTACTTTTTTCTCGTTCTCGTGATATAACATTCTAGCGATCAAATCACTTGCTTGCAAGATAATCAATGTGATATCACCGATAGGGCCCAGAGCATATCTATTCGTCATCGGGATGAACAAATTCCACTCTCGATCCATGGGCCTCAATATAACACTTTAATAGTACTGAACCCAACTTTATAATCACCTTGTTATGGTATGACGTTTGATGTTATCAAGATACTCTTTCAGTGTTAGTGATTGATATGATCTCATGGTCTAAGAATTAGGATTACTTTGTATGATGTTATAGCAATATAAACTCAATGACTTTGATCATAATTCTATACTTCGGATGAATGTTCATCACACCATTCCAATAATGTTGTGACCTCGTTATAAACAACATCCAATATCCATGATTAGGAAACCTTGATCATCTTGTTAATCAACGAGCTAGTTTATAAGAGAGGCATAACTAGGAACTTTCTATTTGTTTATTAAAAACACATGTATTAACGTTTCCGCATTAATATAATTATAGCATGCAAAATAAACATCTATAATATGTACTTGGAATATACATAATAACCACTTTATTATTGCCTCTGAGGACATATTCCCTTCACCGAGTCCACGCTTGCCATTGCTCCGCCCCTCCCTCATCACCGCCCGTTCCACCTACGATGGCGACTCAGATATGGCTAATCTTGACCAACCCTTGCCTCTCACTTTTCTGCAATTTCCATTGGAGTGAAGCATCGCGGACATTCTGTCGGCAACTTATCCCTAGATGCTTAAGTGCGATGAGATCACCTAGGCATTATGGAAGGACTTCCAATCAGTTCAATTGTTAGCGTTTAGCTTTTGCAACATGTAACCTTTCGTAGCACTCAATCGTTAGTTCCTCAAGTTTTGGCATGTTTGCAGTAAATTACAATCGATCGCAGGCAGCGTGATGGGTATTTCGATCCTCAAGTTCCATGTTCAGGCAATCATGTAGACGTTAGTCAATTGAAAAAATGAAATCCACCGCTGGCTAGATAAATGTCAATTAATGTGGAGGTTGCGAGTGGGTCGCTCGCGTTGAAAATCCAGAGTTGGCTGAAGCTTATGGAATATGTCATGCACTTTCCTTTGCATATGATGCAAGAATCCAATCAATTGAAGCGGTGTCTGATTGTCTGACTCTGATTGAGAAAGTGTAGGATGCAGGGCAGGACAGATCCTCCATTGGAGTCGTTCATGGCATTAATTCTATAGCTAGAATGTTTCCATGAGATACCCTCAGCCTCGGACGACTGGATCCTATGACGAGGAAGCTCCATCCAAACCATTATCTTTAAAGAACATGTTCCTGAATGATGAATGGTGATGTGCCCGTTACCTCCAAAAAAAAAGCCTCGAGGGTTTCTAGGTCCATTCGAGCACTTATTTTGCCAATGCACAACAACAAAAGTACACTGGCTGGGACTAGAGTTACACCAAGCGTGCGCGTGCGTTCACCCGACCGGTTGCAGTGGGCGTTGGTGCGTGAGTCTGAACGAGTCTTAACCCAAGGAGGGGCCTTCAACAGTGGGTACTGTGGCCCACAATCAAATTTGCTTCGGTTGCTTTAAGGATTGTGATATTGCGAAAGCTGGGTGTTGTAAAGAGAAAGGTGCATTTGATTATATCAATTGTAATAGCACCTAAGATTACATATCTTTATGAGTGCGATCCAAGATCCCTAAAAGGCAGAAGTCACAAGGAGATGCATATGTCAAAACTTGGTCTCAGAACTTAATGGTAACTGATGATCTACACATTCTTTCTCTATCCTTAGAAAGAACTATAAAGGTATTTAGTAAAGTCAAGATTCAGACAAATGAGCTCGTACAGAAGGAATTCACCCTCATAAAATCCTAGATTATTATTTCAGTCAACCTGCATTAGTTCTTCATCATCATTATTATAATTGATTTTACTAACTCCTTTTAGGTTATAGATATATTGAATGATGCAGCGCTCTCACCTAAAGGAAGCGCACCACATCAAATCTGGTCTGTATTAGTGGTCTTTGAGTTGATCCCAGAGACATGGCAAGTTTTTTATTTCTTGATGAAAGCAGTAATTTTGTGTCCAAAGGACATGATGATGCATAGACAAGGGAATTAGTATGTAGCTAGAATTTAGCTTCCACTTCATAACTCCACTGAGTTGCTGAACTTGGACATGATTTGTAGACAATACGGAATTAGGATGTAGCTAGGATTCAGCTTCCACTTCATAATTCCACTGTTTCTGATGTGTCCTGGGATGATAGATTTCATGTGCAATATGTCTTACTAAAACAAAGCAGTCTCTTAAAAGGTGTTCATTTTCATTGATTCTTCTGATAACATATCTTAGTGGTCAAAATTTTGTTGCTCTAGAAATTATTGCGTTCGGTTTAATCAGTTCATCTTGTTACTTGTTCTATCCATGTGTATGTGTGAAACAGATTGCGGAGGAAACACAAGAAGATAAGATTCATGTGGCCATAAAAGAGTTGGAAGTTCTATTGTTTAGCTAGAACAAATATAATGTGGAGAACGCTAAGTTATTGTTAAATTATCGTGCAAGTATGTATCATATTTTATCAATGTTCATAACACAAGGTCTGTTAATCAAATGTGCAATTGGCGGGCATATAAATGGCCACAACCAATGTACCTGCTAACTGAGATTGTATATGCTGTTTGGAAGAGTTGAGATCCAAGAATAGCGGTGGTGTCGACGGTGGGCTATTGTTAAGCAACATCCACATGTACTAGCAGGACTGAGAGAAAGAAGGTGACTTGCCAAATAGGGGATGAGACGGATGCTCAGCCTTTCGAAGGTGCTTATAAGGTGGTGTGCGTGCATTTATAGGGCTAATTGTTTATGAGCATATGTATATATACTGTATTTCTAAGAAAATGATGATGCTTTGATTTGTGTGGTGACAGGATTGAACGAGGCATAGTGAATAGGTGGAGGAATCATAAGAATAGACCGAGATAAACATAAAGTGGATATATATGAGGCCGTCCATATAAGTAGAGCTCTTCGATATATTTTTTATCTTATAATTTTTTTAACCCGTGGCAATAAGGGAAGGAAGAACATCGTATGGTGCTCACGATAATGTTGTCCAAATAGAAGAGACACTATATCAGGGAGGCGTGAGGGACAAACTTTCCAAAACTCATGTATAGATATGTTTATGGCGCGTAACTGGATATGTCAAAGTTTTCAAAAGGCCGTAGCAACGCACGGACATTCAGCTAGTAGATATAAAATAGCCGGACGCCACCCCGACCACCCCGATTCTTCCTCTTCTCTCCTCTTCCCCTCCTCCTCGGCCAGCCAGTGCCAACGCGAGCGACACGGCAAAGACACCGAGGGCCGGCTTAGTCATATTGGCCAAGGGCCCATGCAAAAAGGGGCCCATATCTACATATTTCTATATACTATATATTTTATCTATACCTATAATAATAAAGCACAAAGTGTTTCTTGCTGTCCAACACTTCTTTGACAAATTTGCCCTTCCACCAAAATTTATATTACATTAAATGCCAGCTATAAGTGAAAAAGAAAATGAAAAACGCGTTCAATTTTTATTTTCCTGGGGCTTTCTTATGGGCCACGTGTTTTTTCCGTCCATTCCGCTGGGCCGTCGCCTGGTTATCAGTTCGCGTGGTTATCGGTTCGTATGCCCTTCCTGATGCGTATTGAATTAATAGTCCCACCTTGCCCCCTTAAACAAAAATTCACCAGTTTATATACTTTCACATATTGGATGTTCACAAGCCAATCAACAGAAGATCCATAAGATAGAATAGAACAGAGACGTCTGCATCAAGCCATCAAGGATCGAGGCTGTGGGGGCATCGGAGCTGAACAAAAAATCCACGAAGCCAAAAAAACAAGATGAAAATGAGGAGGATTAGAGCAACATGTTGAGGGACTCTCGGCGAGAGAGAAGGAGAGCGAGAAGCGCGGTAGAGAGAGGTTGACAGGCTAGGGGAAGCAAATGAGGCGGCGGCGGAGTGTAACATTCCAAATATATTGATCAATGATTATCAATTACCAATCACCAACATTAGGGTTAATAAAAACTTTTATTAATTAAATCAATATGAATGCATGTGTGTATGTGATGATTGTATGAATGCATGAATGGACTTGTGTGATTGTTCTAAATATAAAGGAATGGTTTAAAGATGAAAACAATAGCATCTAAATCATTTCCAAGCAGAAACAAATTAAGATAAAAATCAAAAACAAATCAAATAAGCAAATGGTCATTTTTGCCAATCTTGTTCACTAGGCCACCTTGAGTGTTTCTAGTCCAAGTTTTCAGATAGAAACATTTCCATTTATTTTTACCCCTTGCTAGACCAAGTAAAAGTGAATCAAAGCCCACCTTTCAAACTTACAGAAACATTTGGCAACTTGATTCAAATGACAATTCAAAATTGAATCTATATCATATGTGAAGATCACCAATTCTCAAAAACCAACCAAACCAGTGCCCCTTGACCTTTCGAACTAACCAGAGACTACCTAGTATGTAACTAATACACCCACTAAGTTTGAACCAAAATTTCAAATTTCAATCTATTTCGGCCATTTCATCAAACACCTTGCAAACAGAAATCAAGCAAACCACAAACACTACAGTGAGCAGTGTTTTTGGCCTAACATGTCCCCTCTCTAGCTCATAGCAGGCTATTAGTAGATCATCTAGCTTAGTTAACAAGCTGTATCACCACTGTGAGCTTGCCATTGCCATCAATGGTGAGCATGCCGAGCCCAAACCGCCACCCCATGGTCGCCAGCCAGCTAGGAGCAGCTCTAGCCTCGCCAACCTTGTCTAGCAGGCACTCCATCGTCCACCGCCACCCCCTTTCAAGTGATCGAGCCCTGCCAGCCCCTGGACCACACAGCCCGAGCGTTCCCAGCCTCTCTACGAGCGTGCCGAGAGCGCGCCAGAGCGCCACCCGTGATACACACCAACATACCACGTGTCGCCCTCGCCGCGTGCAAGCGTGATCACCACCACCCTAGCAACCCCGCAGACATGCCCGTTTGCCGCCGCGCGGATCATGGATGCTGTGCGCCATAAAACTTCCTGTCGGACCCGCCCAGAGCGCCGTGATGTTCCGACCGTTCCGCACCGCCCCACGCCGCGTAACCATGCCGTTGAGCTTCGCCAGGGAGCACAGCACCGCCCCCTACTATCGCCCATGACTTTAGCTCGTTGTGCCGACGACACCGACGAGCTCAGCCCGCGCCCTTCGGTCCCCTCGCTGCACTATAAATAGAGGCCACCCCCGTTCGAACTCAGCAAACCATCTCACTCCCCTCTCTCTCAGAAGCACCCCACCTCACCCCCAGAGCAAGGCGAGCAGCACATCACCAGAATTTGGTCGGAGTTTGCCGTGGAGGAGGAAGAAAGGAGCCGTTGATTGGAGCCGCCGCAGGAGAAGCCGCCAGTACGAGGAGGTTCGCTGTCGTCGACTTCGTCGTTCACCCCCATCACCGACCCTCGCTTGAGCCCCGGTGAGCCCCTGTAGACCCCCACTGGCCGCACTAGGGTTCTGTCTCACCGAAGTTGCCCGACGGAGACGATAGGTCACAACCGTTGGATTAGAATTTGATCGCACGGTCCACATCACCCCGTACCGCTTCGTACCCCCTGTCTCGCTGACTGGTGGGGTCATTCACTTAAACTCACCCGCGCGTGCGCTGTGCACCGTGGGCCGACCCATTTCAATTCCAGCGTGACCCAGTAGTTTGAATTTAGGTTTATTCATTTAGTTTCAAATATAGTTCTGTACCTAGATTCAAAAATCAACCCAAGTTGATTCACTGAACTAAAATGCATGAAACCAATTTTATTAGAAAGGTACTGGAATTTTAAATCCAAGACCGTTGGATTCAAACCATTTAGAATTGTAGATCACCTATAGTAAAAATAACAAGACAGAAACTTTTCTGCATTCAAACATTATTCTAAATTCAACCACAAAAGCTTTTGAGTTGATTCCAACTCTCAAAAATCACATTTAACTAGACCTTTCTGAATATATAAAATATATAGGTTTACTTATAGAAATAATGGACAAGTAATAAAAGAATGCCTCATAGGCCATTCTAGTCACTTTAATTAATTAAAATAAAAAGGTTAAACCTTATTAAATTGTGACACTACTTTAAATCACATTCCCATGTACTGAAATATGTGGTGATGACATGTCTCAATATGATCCCATGTTTTAGTTGGATAATATTAAATCTTAAGTAGTTTTTCAATGAGTAGAAATTACTTTTCTAAAATAAAATAGCAGAAACAAGTGCTTTAATCTTGGTGATAATAGTGATGATGCTAAATCATCCAGTGTGAACCTTTGTGTGCTAAATAGAAGTAATTAAGTATTGTTTGGTGATTGTGTACCTTGTATTTATTTATAGACACTAGTACCGACCAAGGATACGAGGAGGAAGGAGAATACTATGAGGAAGAAGCCGAGGAGAACTTCAACCACTGCTCTGCACAAGGCAAGCCTCACTATACAAGTTGACTTAGCAAGCTAATATTTGCAAGCTATCCTAGCAAGCTTATACTAATATCTTAGCAAGATACTAACTGAGCAAGCTAACACTTGCAACTGTGAAAACTATATAATCTGTGCAATGCATTAGGCATGCCTTGATTATGCCAATTGATGATACACAATCCTAGTTTTACTTGCAAGCTTAGTTATTTTATTTCTTTATCAAAGCTTTCTATTGGAGTTTATTAGTGACTTGTAGACTTTAGAAAGATATCTAAAGGTAGCATAAAGAGCATAAAACTTGGCCTAAGTTAGATAAATCTTGATGTCATCCTAAGGCATGAGATTGAACTTAGATAAGATACACTTGTTTACCACCCCTCCTTAGTATTTACCCCCACTTGTAGATGCTAGTGCTAAGCATAAAATTTGATCAACTTTAGATGGGAATACTTGGTGAAAAGGGTTATGAAAATCTTAGAATGATGAGTCATTCTACTGAAATATTTTGACATGTGTTTTTGAACACCAGATGATTTTGATGATGAAAATGTTAAGGCATGAGCCTTAGCCCTTTATAAAACTGATGGTTGTCTGGATGTGATACCATTCCAATTTTACTGTACAACCACAATACCCGAAATTTGCGTTGGGCTTGACTGGAAACTTATATACCTTAGTATGGGTTCCCTTGCGACCAAGGTTTGAGCTGAGGCTACCTTGTGAATATTGTCCACCTGTGCAGTTCCCAAGATGACAGTTGGTCATGGTTGGGAGACCAAACTCACAAGAGAAGTGCATGTATTAGGGCATGTAATTGAAAGGTTAGGATTGATTATCCGCATACTGAGTATGGTAAATTCAGGATTGTTCCTGACGGATGTATCAAATATTGTGGTGAAAGTGTACCACCTTTGCAGAGTGTCAAACTATTCAAATATACGCGTCCGTGGTTATGGATAGTTGGAGTGACCATACTATTCCGTCGTCAGATGTTTTCAAAATGACTTATGAAATGATTTGTGATTTGACTTGACCACAACAGGGTTGTGTTATGAATTTCATGTTCCCACTTAGGTGTTAGAAAACTTTCAACTAGCTTTCTTTGCTTGTGAACTCAGCAGAGATAAATCTGGCTTTTTGCAAAACAACCTAGAGCTTAGTATTTCCTACTCAAAAACCACTTCACTTGTTAGTGTTAGCTTGCGAGTACTTAAAGAGTACTCATGGATTTGTCCCTGGCTATTCCCGTGGCCAGACTATGAGGAGGACTACTAGGAGGACGGACAGCAGGAAGGTTATGACAACTAGGATCATCTCCCATCGTCAGCATTGCCTGTGACCATGAACATGCAGTCTCGCCTACGCTATCATTATCATTACGTTATTTTGCTGCTTGATTTATATTAAGACTGAATCATGAGATCCTTTATCTGTTGTAAGACCTTATGTATGATTTGTAATGGATGATGTACTGTGATATCCAATCTGTTATGTCTCGCAAAAATGGTAATCCTGGGATTGCGATGTATGGAATAACAGGCATCTGGGATTAAAAATCCGGGTGTTGACAAGTTGGTATCAGAGCCATCCTGACCATAGGAGACCCTAGTTTAGAATGGACGTTTGAATCAAAAACTTAATTTCAAAAACCAAGGAAGTAAGTATTTATGAAAACCTATTGTCAGACTTCTCACTTGGATTCTTTCATCAAAATTTATGTTCCTCAAAAATTCTTGCAAACTTACATAAAATTTGACACACTTGATCATCTTACATTCTTATAGATGGAAGTGAAGTATAGCAAGTTTTATTAGTTGGGGAATGGAGGAGACCTCATATTTGAGCGTGACTTGGACCAGCTGTCGGAGATGCTGGAACGTCTGCACCCCGAGTTCTTCGGAGCCCAGCTCCATGATCAGGAAGGAGAGGAGTTGCAATGGCCGGTTGTTTCAAGTCTCCGAGGAAACATTGAAGCCCCCACCGCAGAGGGAATTCAGTTCACCTTGAGAGAGAAAAAATGGCTCGATGGACTTGACAGGGCCATGCAGGAAGCTCTTGCCCGTCTGTGTGGGCAGAGTATATATCAGATCAAGGGTACCCGCTTTGAGTTCTATCTAAGGCGTGATGTTATGGGACATCCACTGGAGGCCCCGTATCACCATGAGGTGAAGACTCAATTGGACCACCTCAGCTTCATGATGTATGACCGTCAGAAGCAGTTGGATAATGCCCGCTCCTACGCCAACCACAAGTACACCATCACCGCCAAGAAGGATCAGACCATTGCCATGCTAGTGAAGGATCGCCAGTTTCGTCGCCGTCATCTCAACAAGAAGGATCACATCATTGCCCGTCTCCACCACAGGATCACAGAGTTGGAGGAGACTGTCCACGAGAGAGACATGCAGCTAGAGGAGAGGGAGAATGCAGGAGAGGACCTTCGTGGAGACTCCTACTCCTATCTCAGTGACAATGATGACTTTCTGGAGGATCAGGCCATGGACTTCTTCACCGATGAGGATGACTTCGCCTTCATTGATGATGATGATGAGGATGATGAGGACACCGACTCCGAGGAGTAGTAGCACTTGAGAACTAGCGTTAGTGAGTTGTATTTGGTCCCACTGTATCGTAGTTTCACAGAATGGTTCTTAAAACCATCTGTTTCCTTTATTGTGGTGTGTGTTTGTATCGTGTGCTATGAATGAATGAATGAAAAGCAAGTTGCTAGAAAAATCTGAGTCAAACTTTGAAAACTTTTCAAACACCATAACCCTGAACCTTAGAAATTTCCCTCTTTTCTCATGATCTATCTCAATCTTCAGATGCCTCGCGGAGGAAGCATTTCATCCCCGGACCCGATGTTGCAAATCTTGCAAATGTTGGTTTCTGACCGCGAAGCTGAAAGAGCCGAACGTCAAGCCAACTTAGCCACCCTTCAACAGATAGCTCAGATGGCCAACAACAATCAAGGCCATGGAAATCAGGACAACCATGGATCCAAGCTCAAGAACTTCCAGAACACCAATCCACCCATTTTCACTAAGTCTGAAGAGCCCCTAGATGCAGATGATTGGCTGCAAACCATGGAGAACAACCTAGAAGTTGTAGGAGTGGAAGCCAACAAGAAGGTACTCTTCGCCACCCACTATCTGGCCGGAGATGCAAGGGCAAGGTGGAACAACGTTTGTGCCATGAATGGAGGTCAGATGATGACTTGGGAAGATTTCAAAATTAAGTTCAGCAGAACCCATGTGCCACCGGGTTTGATCAAGAGGATGAGAGATGAATTCAAAGAACTGAAGCAGGGAAGGATGACAGTAGTTGAGTACCGTGACAAATTTTTGTCATTGTCTAGGTATGCACCTGATGAGATTGACACTGAAGCCAAGAAGAAGGAAAGATTCCTAAATGATCCGCATGATGAGATGCAGGCAGTGTTAGTCAATATCCCCTTTGCTGATATTGAAGCCTTAGTGGACTCTGCCATTTAGATGGAAGGTAACATCAACCAAGCTAATGAGAACCGCAAGCATCGCATGATGCATCAACCAGGAAACCATCATACACCTAAGTATCGCCCCAACCCATCTCCAGGATTTTCCCCAAGAACCAATAGACCCCCGATGAACCGTCCAACCTATCCCAACTGTGGAAACCCAAGGCCCGGAGGAAACCACAACAACAACCTCGGCAACCCCAGCAATTTCAACCGTGCACCGCCTAAGTTCAACAACAACAATGCCGCCACCAACACCAACACTGCCCCAAGGACTGGAAGCAATGATGTGCCTATTGCAGCAAAGGACAAGTCTCAGGTAACTTGTTATGAATGTGGAACCAAGGGTCACTATTCCAATGAGTGCCCCAAGAAGATTGCCGTAGCCCCCCCATGCAAATGCCCGAGCTCAGCAGCAGCGTCATGTTTAGCCCGGAAGAAGGTTTTCCCCAGGGAACTCGCTCAACCACAACGGTCGTCTCTTTATCATGCATGCTGAAGAAGCCCAAGAAGCGCCAGATGTCGTGCTGGGTATGTATTCTGTTAACTCAGTACTTGCAAGAGTGTTGTTTGATTCTGGAGCATCGCACTTGATTGTTACCGAAGAATTTGCATGCACTAGTAAGATTCAACCAACCAAATCGAAGCATGTTATGATAGTTCAAATACCTGGTTCAACCACCAAAACTAGACAGATTTGCAAGGCCATACCTATCCGAATCCATGGCATAGATTTTTATGCTAATCTAATAGTACTTGGAACTAAAGGTTTGGAAGTAGTACTAGGAATGGATTGGATGTCGAAACATAAAGGATTAATCGACTCTGCCAAGAAAGCCATAACCATGACCAGTACAGCCGGAATATCAGTCGAGCATGTATCTGAAACCTTGCCCCGCCAATTCAAATGCAACAAGAGTCTAGCCCAGCCAACCATTGACATGGTCAGAATTTTCTATGAATACCCCGATGTATTTCTAGATGTTTTGCATGGTATGCCCCCAGATCGGGATATTGAGTTTATCATTGAACTAATCCCTGGAACCGGACCCATAGCCCAGAGACCATATAGTATGAACCCGTATAAATTGGTGGAGCTGAAGACACAACTAGATGCTATGCTGGAGATAGGATTGATCCAACCAAGTGCATCGCCCTGGAGATCACCTATCTTGTTTGTGGACAAGAAATATGGAGGTAACCATTTGTGTACGGATTATCGGAAGTTGAATGATGTCACCATCAAGAACAAGTACCCACTGTTAAAAATAGAAGACTTCTTTGACCAGTTGACTGGTGCCAAAGTGTTTTCTAAGATTGATCGTAGAACTGGTTATCATCAACTCAATATTCGCGTACAGGATATTCCAAAGACTGCCTTTACCACCAGATATGGATTATACGAGTATACTGTCATGTCTTTTGGATTAACCAATGCCCCCGCTTATTTCATGAACCTCATGAATAAGAATTTTAAGGACTTCCTGGATAAGTTTGTCGTTGTTTTTATCGATGACATTCTGATCTATGCCAAATCAGAAGAAGAACATGAGATACACCTAAGAACCATCCTTGGAACCCTTAGGGAGCATCAGTTGTATGCCGAGTTTAGCAAATGTGAATTCTGGTTACAGGAGGTAGGATTCCTCGGACATATTGTATCAGCCGGAGAAATTGCCGTTGACCCTACCCAAAGGTGAAGGATGTTGAAGATTGGCAAGCTCCAACCACTCAAACCCATGTTCATGCATTTTTTGGATTAGCGGGATACTACCACAAGTTCATAGAAGGATTCTCAAACATCGCAAGACCCATGACCCAATTTCTGAAGAAGGATAAGAAGTTCGAATGGACGGACAAATGTGAAGCGAGTTTTTAGGAACTCAAGAGGAGTTTTATTTCATCCCCAATCTTGATCATGCCGGATATTACGAAGCCGTTTGATGTGTATTGTGACGCATCCAAAATCGGTCTTGGATGTGTGTTAATGCAATAAGGCAAAGTTATATCTTATCTATCCCGACAACTGAAGCAGCATGAACAGAATTATCCTACCCATGACCTTGAACTAGCAGTCGTAGTTCTAGCCCTGAAGACATGGAGGCATTATCTTATGGGAAACCGTTGTGAGATTTATTCGGATCACAAGAGCCTGAAGTATATATTCACTCAGAAGGAGCTGAATATGATGCAAAGAAGATGGATTTATCTAATCAAGGACTATGATCTGGACATTCACTATCACCCCGGTAAATCCAATGTGGTAGCAGATGCCCTTAGTAGATTGTCGTGCCTCTTGAACTCCATGATTATGAAGGAGCAACCAAGTTTTCACAAGGAGTTGGAAGATTTTAGAATGGAATTAGTGAGTGAAGGATTTTTGGCTAGCATAGAACTTCAACCCACTTTGATCGGTTAGATCAAGGAGGCCCAGAAAGGAAATGCTAGTATCGACGGAATCAAACATCGTATCGGTACAAGCAAATTACCCGGATTCACCGAAGATGAAGAAGGAGTGTTGTGGTACAAAGGACGTCTCTGTGTATCAACAGATTCAGAGTTGAAAGAAGTTATTTTGAAAGAACCCCATGATACTCTTTATTCTATCCACCCCGGAGGGACAAAGATGTATCAGGATCTGAAGGAGCAATTTTGGTGGCATAAGATGAAGATAGAAATCGGAAGCTATATCGCCAAGTGTGATATTTGCCAGAGAGTCAAGGCGGGACATAAGAGAACCGCAGGACTGTTGCAACCATTGCAGATTCCAGAATGGAAATGGGATTTAGTTGGAATAGACTTTATCACCGGTTTGCCTACTTCTAGTAGGGGAAATGACTCTATTAGGGTCATAGTTGATAAATTGTCCAAAGTCGCTCATTTCTTACCAGTCAAGACCACCTACCAAAGTTCGAAGCTAGCAGAGTTGTACATCGCTAGGATCGTCAGTTTTCATGGAGTCCCCAAGAACATCGTGTCAGATTGAGGAACCCAGTTTACCTCGAGATTTTGGAAGAAAGTCCAAGAAGTATTGGGAACCCGACTGGATTTCAGCACAGCTTATCACCCTCAAACCAATGGACAAACGGAGCGAGTAAACCAAATAATCGAAGATATGTTGAGAGAATGTGTGCTAGATATGGATCTAAATGGGAAGACTGTCTGCCTTTCGCATAATTTTCTTACAACAACAAGTTATCAAGCCAGTCTGCAAATGGCCCCATTTGAATTCATGTATGGAAGGAAGTCTCGCACCCCTTTGAATTGGTCAGAAGTAGGAGAGAGTCAGATTTTCGGACCCGACATCCTACGAGAAGCAGAAGAGAAAGTTCACAACATTGTGAGCACCTCAAGACCACCCAATCCAGACAGAAGAGTTATGCCGACAAGAGACATTGAGACCTCGCTTTCAATATCAGAGATTTTGTGTATCTCAAAGTGTCGCCTTTGAAGGGAATGCAACATGTCCAGCTCAAAGAAAAGTTAGCCCCCAGGTATATCGGACCTTTCAAGATTCTAAATCATCGAGGAGAAGTATCGTTTCAATTGAAACTGCCAGAGGATATGTCAGCAGTACATAATGTGTTCCATATATCATTACTTCTCAAATGCCTAGAAGTCCCGGATAAGACTGAAGTTTTCAAGAACATTGATCACCGGACCATAGAGATCAACGATGACCTGACGTATCCCGAAGTACCCATCTATATTTTGGAAGAAGCTTTCAGTACCACCAGGACCTGCAGCATCAAGTTTCTCAAGATTCAGTGGAGTAACCACACTGAAGAAGAAGCTACCTCGGAGCGATAATATTACATCAAGACAGAGTTTCCCGATCATTTTAAATCCTACTTTTCTTCTTTCTTCTTTCTCAAATCTCGGGACAAGATTTTGTTTAAGGATGGAAGGTTTGTAACATCCCAAAAATATTGATCAATGATTATCAATTTCCAATCACCAAAATTAGGGTTAACAAAAAAAATTGTTAATTAAATCAATATGAATGCATGTGTGTATGTGATGATTGTATGAATGCATGAATGGACTTGTGTGATTGTTCTAAATAGCAAGGAATGGTTTAAGGATGAAAACAACATCATCTAAATAATTTCCAAGCAGAAACAAATCAAGAGAAAAATCAAAAACAAATCAAATAAGCAAATGGTCATTTTTGCCAATCTTGTTCACTAGGCCACTTTGAGTGTTTCTAGTCCAAGTTTTCAAATAGAAATATTTCCATTTCTTTCCACCCCTTGCTAGACCAAGTAAAAGTGAATCAAAGCCCACCTTTCAAACTTACAGAAACATTTGGCAACTTGATTCAAATGACAATTCAAAATTGAATCTATATCATATGTGAAGATCACCAATTCTCAAAAACCAACCAAACCAGTGCCCCTTGACCTTTCCAACTAACCAAAGACTACCTAGTATGTAAATAATACACCCACCAATTTTGAACCAAAAATTCAAATTCAAATCTCTTTCGGCCATTTCATCGAACACTTTGCAAACAGAAATCAAACAAACCACAAACACTATAGTGAGCAGTGTTTTTGGCCTAACCTGTTCCCTCTCTAGCTCATAGCAGGCTATTAGTAGATCATCTAGCTTAGTTAACAAGCTCTAGCACCACTGTGAGCTTGCTATTGCAATCAATGGTGAGCATGCCGAGCCCAAACCGCCACCCCATGGTCGCCAGCTAGCTAGGAGCAGCTCTAGCCTTGCCAACCTTGTCTAGCAGGCACTCCACCGTCCACCGCCACCCCTTGTCCAGTGCTCGAGCCCTGCCAGCCCCTGGACCACATAGCCCGAGCGTGCCTAGCCTCTCTGCGAGCGTGCCAAGAGCGCGCTAGAGCGCCACCCGCGACATACGCCCACAGACCGCGCCGCCCTTGCCGCGTGCAAGCATGATCACCACCACCGTAGAAACCCCGCAGACATGCCCGTTCGCCGTTGTGCGGACCGTGGATACTCTGCGCCATAAAACTTCCCGTTGGATCCGCCCAGAGCGTCGTGATGTTCCGACTGTTCCGCACCGCCCCACGCCTCGTAACCATGTCGTTGAACTTCGCCAGGGAGCACAGCACCGCCCCCTACCGTCGCCCATGAATTTAGCTCGCTGTGACGACGACACCGACGAGCTTAGCCCGCGCCCTTCAGTCCCCTCGCTGCACTATAAATAGAGGCCACCCCCGTTCGAACTTAGCACACCATCTCACTCCCCTCTCTCCAACAAGCACCCCACCTCACCCCCGGAGCAAGGCGAGTAGCACATCACCGGAATTTGGCCGGAGTCTGCCGTGGAGGAGGAAGAAAGGAGACGTTGATTGGAGCCGCCCCAGGAGAAGCCGTCGGTATGAGGAGGTTCATCGTCGTCGACTTCGTCGTTCGCACCCACCATCGACCCTCGCCTGAGCCCCGGTGAGCCCCCGTAGACCCCCACTGGACGCACTAGGGTTCTGTCTCACCGGATTTGCCCGAAGGAGACGATAGGTCACAACCGTTGGATTAGAGTTTGATCGTACGGTCCACATCACCCCGTACCGCTTCGCACCCCCTGTCTTGCTGACTGGTGGGCTCATTCACTTAAACTCACCCACGCATGCGTTGTGCACTGTGGGCTGGCCCAGTTACATTCCCGCGTGACCCAGTAGTTTGAATTTAGGTTTATTCATTTAGTTTCAAACATAGTTTTGTACCTAGATTCAAAAATCAACCCAGGTCGATTCACTAAACCAAAATGCATGAAACCAATTTTTTTAGAAAGGTACTAGAATTCTTAATCCAAGCCCGTTGGATTCAAACCATTTAGAATCGTAGATCACCTATAGTAAAACTTAACAAGGCACAAGCTTTTCTGCATTCAAACATTTTTTAAAATTCAACCACAAAAGCTTTTGAGTTGATTCCAACTCTCAAAAATCACATTTAACTAGACCTTTCTGAATATATAAAAATATATAGGTTTACTTACAGAAATAATGGACAAGTAATAAAAGAATGCCTCATAGGCCATTCTAGTCACTTTAATTAATTAAAATAAAAAGGTTAAACCTTATTAAATTGTGACACCACTTTAAATCACATTCCTATGTACTGAAATATGTGGTGATGACATGTGTCAATATGATCCCATGTATTAATTGGATAATATTAAATCTTAAGTAGTTTTTCAATGAGTAGAAATTACTTTTCTAAAATAAAATAATTGAAACAAGTGCTTTAATATTGGTGATAATAGTGATGATGCTAAATCATCCAGTGTGAACCTTTGTGTGCTAAATAGAAGTAGTTAAGTATTAATTGGTGATTGTGTACCTCGTATTTATTTATAGACGCTAGTACCGACCAAGGATATAAGGAGGAAGGAGAATACTATGAGGAAGAAGCCGAAGATAACTTCAACGACTGCTCTGCACAAGGCAAGTCTCACTATACAAGTTGACTTAGCAAGCTAATATTTGCAAGCTATCCTAGCAAGCTTATACTAATATCTTAGCAAGTTACTAACTGAGCAAGCTAACACTTGAAATTGTGAAAACTATATAATCTATGCAATGCATTAGGCATGCCTTGATTATGCCAATTGATGATACACAATCCTAGTTTTACTTGCAAGCTTAGTGATTTTATTTCTTTATAAAAGCTTTCTATTGGAGTTAACTTAGTGAATTGTACACTTTAGAAAGATATCTGAAGGTAGCATAAAGAGCATAGAACTTGGCCTAAGTTAGATAAATCTTGATGTCATCCTGAGGCATGCGATTAAACTTAGATAAGATACACTTGTTCACCATCCCTCCTTAGTATTTACCCCCACTTGTAGATGCTAGTGCTAAGCATAAAATTTGATCAAATATAGATGGGAATACTTGGTGAAAAGGGTGATGAAAACCTTAGAATGATGAGTCATTCTACTAAAATGTTTTGACATGTGTTTTTGAACACCAGATGATTTTGATGATGAAAATGTTAAGGCATGAGCCTTAGCCCTTTATAAAGCTGATGGTTGTCTGGATGCGGTACCATTCCAATTTTACCGTACAACCACAATTCCCGAAATTTGGGTAGGGCTTGACTGGAAACTTATATATCTTAGTATGGGTTACCTTGCGGCCAAGGTTTGAGCTAAGGCTACCTTGTGAAGATTGTCCACCTGTGCAGTTCCCAAGATGACAGTTGGTCATGGTTGGGAGGCCAAACTCACCGGAGAGGTGAGTTTTAGTTTTAGCAAAGAGAGAGGAAATCCTTCAGAGGGTCCATCCTTCAGATGCTCAAAGTTGTTATTTTCCGTGAACACGGCTCATCGATCAGGTTGATACTCTCGAGAGTTTGTACACTTTACCCACAATCCACCATCAAGTCATTTTACAAACAAGACCATGGCGAAGCTTTCCCTTAGTAGCCCCTCTACCTGGTTCCACGGGAGCCAAAACTGTGGTACCTAGGTGAGGTTTCCCACTAAGTACTAGGCCAAGACAGAGCCCATATGTATTGTGGTTGCACTAGCAGCTTCTGAATTCTGAATCATGGCAGACTTCTTTGATCCTGGGCGGTGGAGGGCACAAGCAGAGCCAATCCAGGTTACTTCCCCTACTAGTCGATCCAGACATACCACTTCGCCCAGAGAAAAACATAGTTTTGTTTTGAAGTATATTTGAGGAGAAAAACTTGCGCTCATACACAGAGCTCTTATACTTATAAAAATTTATGTCTTTCAAACCCCCATTGGTTTTTTGCATATACATAGCATAGCACAAGCACAATACTTAGAAAATTCAGGAGAACCTAGTAGGAGTGGAAATATTCCTAAGTATAAAGCTACTCATGGCATACTACAAAATGGCATAGCACTTGTGAAATATTTCTCTTCTACTAAAAACATCCTACACATGCATAGTACTATTTTGAGGATCAAAACATGCATAGTAGTAAAACTAGGACAAGGATATGAACAAAGGTGTAACTTGCCTTAATAGTTGTTGAAGTCGTTCAAACGCTCATTGCAATCACAGACGATGCACTCGCAATCTATCGATCAAACAATTGCATCCAACATAAGCAGTCACACAATCATAAATAAGTGCACAAATGCATGCAGAAGTGTTTTAATGCAATAGAGTATTAGTTTAAATAATTGATGGCCATTAATAGGGTTTTAGCAGACCTACTATAATTCACGTTCTTGTTTTCGGATTAAATTTGGATCTAAAGTGAAATAAATAGAGGTCATTAATACGAACTAGTAGAAATTAGATTCACCCTAATCGGAGTTGTAGATCTTTTCTTATGATTTATTTAGTATTTAATAGAGTTTTAAAACACTTAAATAATTTGCATTGTCAAAAATTAGATCTGTGATCTACACGAGATTGTGAAACCAGGGACATATTATTCATATTTTTCTGAACTATAAATAATTTTCTATGGATTTAATACTCTAAAATATCATTAAAACTATTTAAATTATTATAGTAAATACATATGGTAAAGTTTATATCCAAATCCATAATAATTTTCTACGTAATTTTATTAATATGTAGATATATTATTTGCAATTTTTGGCCAAGTAGATATTTTAATATGAATTTTCTAAGATCTATCTATTTTCTGCAATTTCTAAACTGATTTTTATTAAAGCAGGTGAGCTAACGAGACGTGGTGGCTTCTGTTTGGCCGAGCTAAATGATGCGGCGCTGACGCGGACGCTGACTAAGCGTCGTGCCACGCGGCGGGATGTCACTGGACGGTACCCCTTCGCCTCTATTTCTAATCTACACCGTTCACTCCAGATCGGGCGGACAAGAGAGGTGGCAGCTTACCGGCGGCGGCGTTCGGCGGTGACGATGTCGGTGAGGCGCAGATGGACGCCGATGGTGATGTTGCAGTGGCCTCCCGAGGCATCTAAGTAGATGACGAGGCACGTCTTCTCCTCACGGTCTCGCTCATGCTATCAGTGTCGCCCTTCTCCTCCTCGAACAGCGTCAGACATCGGATGTTTCCTTGAACTCCGTCGTGAATCCGACGAGGAATTCCGGTCGCTCCAGTGTGCTATAGATGGGGAAAACGGTCAGTAGGAAGCGCTGGTCCAAGGTGAAGAGATCTAGAGGAAAGGTGTAGAGGGAGTGGCCGAACCTTACAACAACATAAGGTGGAGTCCCCTGTGTTTACAATGCTAGTCCCTGGATCAATAGCTAGCATCCATAGTTAAGATGTAATATCAAGAAACAAAGGTCATAATATAACTTTATAACCAGGAATAACATAATTTTATTACATCTTTACATCGCTCATTTGGCTATTACATTACATTGCAGCAGAAAAACTATAAGCATGGGGTCCTTCATCTTTAAAGTGCCACAGGCAGATGTTGGTTGTAGACTTTGTAATCCTAATCAATCAATCTTCACTAAATCAATCAAACCTGCAACATATAAGTTACAGCCCAAAGGGTCAATACATTTGAATTGTATTGGCAAGTGATACTATGGTAGTATAGTGGAGTCTATTATCTATATGCATTTGGCTAAGTGGAGTTGAGGCTTGCATTGCTCAAAATAGATTTTCCTTATCATTTTGAAAATACTAAGTTTTTGTTTTGACAAAATCTTTTCCAAGGCTTCTCTCAATCAAAGATTGAAGATTTCAAATAACCCTTGTTCAAACCACAAGATTTTAACTTAGAAATTCTAATGATGAGATTCTTGATTGCTTCCATGTCTTGATGCTCAAATTGTCCTTTACCAGGGACATGGCTAAGTACTTAGATTTTACACTCTGCAGAGGTGGTGCACTTTCCCCACAAGACTTGGTTTCCCAAGACAAGATCTTTCAGAAGCCTTCCCTTAGACCAAAATGGACGCGCTCCAACCTATCAAACACTACCACCAACTGTCCATATGGCTAAGTTCTTGCAACCTATATGATCATGGCAGAGCCCATATTTCCAAGTGGTTGCACTTGAAGCTTCTCAACATTTGACATCTCAAATCTCTTTGTTCCTGGGTGGCCATCCACAAGTGAGATACACAAGGTTCACCAGTCCCCTGGCCTTGTGTAACCACTCAACCAAAAACCACCAAGCAATTACCATTCCACCCAGGTGATTCATTAACTTAGTTGTTTTATTAAACAAAAACACAAGTCCTCAGACTTAGAATATTTTTCCATAGTGTGAATATATATTCCGCCCTTGTTTTCTATTAGCTAGAATAAGCTTGATAGTAATAGGAATCTTAACTTAGGAAGATTTCCACTAAGGTTTCATCTACTATTTTTCCTATAGCAAGGTTTATACTTAGCAAAAACCATGCAAGTTTACTTAGAGAAAATCACTAATGCATAGTGAAAGTAATGGGACAAAAAGTATGAAGCATCACTTGCCTTTTTGGTAGAGGGTATAAGTCCACTCCTTGTCCTTGCAACAATCACACTCTTCAAGTCACTACAAATCAATCAAGCAAGGCACAATCTCAATCTACCAATCAAGCAAAACATCACATAAAATGATAAAGTCAAAGTAATGCATGCAAGCATGCCAAGCTTTGTTTTGTTTGAAAAAGTGGTTCCTAATGGGTCATAAACATTTGATAACACCTATTGGTCATTTTGTAAAGTGGCAAAGTCATTTGCAAAAGGTTTCACTACAAAAACCATTTTCAAAACAAAGTATCATTTTATGTGGTGTAGAAATATTTTTACTAAGGCATTAACCTATAGGGTTCACCAAATACGTTTTCGAACCATAAAACTTGGTGTTTACGGTCAGAGAGTTTAAAACAAAACATTTTCCAAAGGTTTTCTTCCAAAACCATTTTTAATAAATAAACCACTTTTCTATTTGACTAGAAATGGTTTTAAATCAAAAATCATTATTTTGTTTCACCAAATTCATTTTTAAATCCACAAAGTGTTTCCTAATGTTAGTAGGTTCAAATCACACCATTTTCCAAAGATTTTATCCCCAAAATCATTTTTGAACAATTTTTACATCCTTAACAAGCATACAAATGTTTCTGCAAAAACAAACACTCTAACAGATACTATTTGCTAAACCAAGGGCATGGTTGGCTAGGGTTTGTTATACTGATTCCAAAGATGTAAAGTTTGTAATTTTTGGACGTGTGGATCCAAAGTTACAAAGGTTTGAAAATTGAATCTATAACAGATTCAAATCTGTTTTTAAAACAAAACCTGGCCACGTGGCGTGTCTTGGTTGGATGGTACCGGTTCGGCCGGATCGGCAACATGGACCGCAGGATCTA
Organism: Avena sativa; assembly: GCA_916181665.1. Taxonomy (NCBI): domain Eukaryota; kingdom Viridiplantae; phylum Streptophyta; class Magnoliopsida; order Poales; family Poaceae; genus Avena; species Avena sativa. Next base: position 246,602,383 of record OV702283.1, on the reverse strand, counting down.
GGTAGATCGTACGGCGCAGGGTGCGTACCCTTTCGCTGTTAAGTGAATCTTTCTCGTCTCTTCGATCTAAATCGAACGGTTCCTATCAACTAGCCAGGAACTGGCGGCGCAAGGTCAACAGCGAGCGGCGGAGCGGCCAGATGGCGGCGGCGCTGGTGAGGCAGGAAGCGAAAAAGGGAGGGAGTAATCTCACCGCGTTCGTGGCGTCGTGCTGATTCTCAACGTGTGGCTTGTCCGTCGAGAGGCACTCGGGGACAGTTGCGATTGCTCGCCGGAGATGAGCTGGGTCTCGGGCGGTACTGGAGGTCGTCGAGGGTGAGGATAAGGGGCACCCTAGGACAAACGAAAAGCACCATTAGGTCCGCGAGAGCATGGCGGTCATTATAGTGTCCACGGGGAAGAGAGGGGTGGTCTGGTTTACCTGGGAGTCATCATCGCAGTTGAAGACAGACGGCGGCGCTCAGAGCTTTGTCAGAGTCGACGCTCAGGGACGCCCGCGGTCAAATGAGGGGCACGGACAGATGCGTCAGGAAGTGGGGAAGGTGTGAGCTAGGTCGAGGAGGCACGGGGTGGCAGGTCACGGCCGGAATCAAGGAAAAGGTTCGTCGGTGGCAGTGGTGCTCGGGGAGGAAATTGGGGTGGTCTGGGAGCGCGTTGAGATGGGCGACAGAGGGGAAATGGAGAGGAGACATGAGCGTTTAAGCCTGCGTGATCAAAGCGTGTAATGGTGGCCGCGTTAAGACGAATTAAGGCCGCGGAATCTCTGCAGGAAACGACGACGGGGGAGGGAGAATAAGTCGCGCGGGTGAGGAGGATGAACAGGAAGGTGGGGCCCAGTCGTCAGTGAGGATGCGAGAAGGAAAGAAGGTCCACCGGTCAGTCTCTGCACGGGTTCGAAACTATGTGCGAAACGTTTTATTTGGGGAGGGGAAGCTGGGCTAGTTGCTGGGCTCGTGGGCTTGGCCGGCTGGGTTGGGTCTGGTTCTATTTTTTTTCTGTCTGAAACCTTTTTTTTCCAATACTATTTTCTGTTTTGAAATTCCAAACAACATTCAAACATTCAACAATTCAAACAATCATCTCACTTGTAATTGAATTTGGTTCTGTTTAACAACACAAAACCAAAGTCCAATAATAAAATATTATTTTTATTTTAGAGTCCATTTATAATTAAATAAAGTGGACACTAGTTAATAAATCAAATGGGTTTTAATTTATTTTTAAACTCCATTTGAAATCTAAATATTTTCAAAACCAAAACAGTAGGTTTTATTTGAAAATAGAGAATACTTGGAAACTTGTTTAAAGTAAAATCACCTTTTATTTTAGGGTCCATTAATAATTAAACGAATAGACCTTATTCATTTAATTCAAATAGGATTTGTTTTATTGAAATCTTTATTTTGATAATCTAAAATAAAACCAAAACACTTCAGTAGGTTTTATTTGAGAATATAAAATACTTGGAAAACTTATTTAAAATAATTTAATAAGTTTTGATGTTTTAATTAAAATGGTAAAACCTTTTATTTAAATAAAATTGGTTATTTTATTTAAATAAACCTTTACTATTTTTAATCAAAACAAAACATTTTATTTCAAAAGCTTGGCCAAGTTTTAATTTGGCTTTATGAAATAATCTTTATTTATAAATCTACCTTTTCTTTTGAAAACCAAAAACTTTTTATTAAAAGATCCAAAATAATAATTTTAAATATTTTGAAGTTTATTGTTTATTTAACTTTTTAAATCCCTTTAGGATTTTATTTGATCCAAATAGGTTTTGAAAGTTCCCAAATGGACTCAAAAGTTTCTTCTTACCCTGAAAATCATACAAGGTTTTATTTTATTCATTTATTTTTCACATTACAAGATTTGGAAAATCTTGGGATGTGACAGGCTACCACCCTTAAAATAAATCTCGTCCCGAGATTTGGGAAGGCTAGGGGTTACAAGTTGGCTCAAAAGCATATAGGGTACTACCACCCTTAAGAATTTTCCAACTAAATTTACATATTGGCTTGCTTGGGATCTTGGGGAAACTTCTCTGGGCAACCTTCTGCATAGTGTCCTTTGTTTCCACACTTGACTCATGGGCCAAGGTTGAGATCCTTCATAGACTTGTTTAACTTGTTCTTCATCTTTTCTGGACAATTGTTTACATAGTGGCCTAGTTCCTTGCATTTGAAACACATCACTTGGCTGATATCTTTCTTTTCCTTTGGTATCATTGCCTCTTGTTTGTTTCTTTGGTTCTTCTTCTTTTCTGGGAATTCATTGGCATAGTGTCCCATCTCTTTGCAATTGTAGCATTGCACTTGAGTAATATCCTTCTTGTTAGGGTTGGGGCATTTCTTCTTCTTCTTTTTGGGTCTCTCCAAAGCTAGGAGTTCTTCTTGTTCATGTTCTTCATAGGTGGGAAATCTTTATCTCTTCTTGGGGCATTGATCTTCATGATCCTTGGATGCATGATCCTTGTATCCACAAGTATTTCTAGATAGGGTTCCTTCTAGAATAACATCTTTGTCATCTTTGTTGTCATTAGCTCTTTGGGAAAAGTTTTCTCCCATGTTGATCATTTGAGTAACCATTCCTTGCAACAATTGGGATTGAAGTTTCAAAATCCTTTGTATGGCTGGGTCTAGTCCATTGTTGTTGGCTAAAAGCTGAGTTGTCTCTTGGCTCAACTGGTTTTGGGTTGCTATAAGTTCTCTCATCTTGTCCTCTTGGTTGTTGTTGGTGTCATTATCCTTGATGTTGGAGTCTCCTGGAGTAGTCATCTGTTTGGGTTGAAGGGAGATTAGAATAGGCAAGATATTTCTAGGGAAGTCAATTCTAATCACACACATCACAATTCATACAAACAATGTGCATGCAAACACAAACCAAACAACTTTTCACTCAAACAACAGGGTTCAAGCACACACTTAGGCAACAAAATATTTTTGTTACACTACATAAGTTGGTGTGTTTTGACTCAACTAAATATGGTGGTCCATCTATATGGTTCACTTGAGATCTTTCCTTCCTTCTTGGTTGATTCTTCTTGCATGAGATCATGGTTTCTTTGGGAAAAACTCTTGGTTACAAAAGCTTCAAAGGTGATGATGGTTCCTTCTTATTTTGCATTTCCTTAGTCTCTAAATCTTGAGCAAGATTTCATTGTCTCACTTGTAGTCCTTAGTGGTATCCAAGTTGGAAGTCCTTGGTGATTATGCTGAAGATGTTGAAGTCATTAGAGTTGATGTTGTCCTTTGCTCATGGTGAAGTCTTGGTTCATGGGGTAGGTTTTTCCATCAAGTTGAAATAGAAGAGATGTAGAGTTGAAACCAAAATGGTTGAGGAAAGAGTTTACAAGTGTTTTTGTAAATAAGTTTTTGGAACAAATACAACTCCTATTTTCTAAGGGTTTTTGTCCAATCCTAGGTTTACAAATCCTACAGGCAACACAATGCTCTGATACCATCTGTAGAGGGAGTGGCCCAACCTTACAACAACATAAGGTGGAGTCCCCTGTGTTTACAATGCTAGTCCCTGGATCAATAGCTAGCATCCACAGTTAAGATGTAATATCAAGAAACAAAGGTCATAATATAACTTTATAACCAGGAATAACATAATTTTATTACATCTTTACATAGCTCATTTGGCTATTACATTACATTGCAGCAGAAAAACTATAAGCATGGGGTCCTTCATCTTCAAAGTGCCACAGGCAGATGTTGGTTGTAGACTTTGTAATCCTAATCAATCAATCTTCACTAAATCAATCAAACCTGCAAGATACAAGTTACAGCCCAAAGGGTCAATACATTTGAATTGTATTGGCAAGTGATACTATGGTAGTATAGTGGAGTCTATTATCTATATGCATTTGGCTAAGTGGAGTTGAGGCTTGCATTGCTCAAAATAGATTTTCCTTATCATTTTGAAAATACTAAGTTTTTGTTTTGACAAAATCTTTTCCAAGGCTTCTCTCAATCAAAGATTGAAGATTTCAAATAACCCTTGTTCAAACCACAAGATTTTAACTTAGAAATTTGAATGATGAGATTCTTGATTGCTTCCATGTCTTGATGCTCAAATTGTCCTTTACCAGGGACATGGCTAAGTACTTAGATTTTACACTCTGCAGAGGTGGTGCACTTTCCCCACAAGACTTGGTTTCCCAAGACAAGATCTTTCAGAAGCCTTCCCTTAGACCAAAATGGACGCGCTCCAACCTATCAAACACTACCACCAACTGTCCATATGGCTAAGTTCTTGCAACCTATATGATCATGGCAGAGCCCATATTGCCAAGTGGTTGCACTTGAAGCTTCTCAACATTTGACATCTCAAATCTCTTTGTTCCTGGGTGGCCATCCACAAGTGAGATACACAAGGTTCACCAGTCCCCTGGCCTTGTGTAACCACTCAACCAAAAACCACCAAGCAATTACCATTCCACCCAGGTGATTCATTAACTTAGTTGTTTTATTAAACAAAAACACAAGTCCTCAGACTTAGAATATTTTTCCATAGTGTGAATATATATTCCGCCCTTGTTTTCTATTAGCTAGAATAAGCTTGATAGTAATAGGAATCTTAACTTAGGAAGATTTCCACTAAGGTTTCATCTACTATTTTTCCTATAGCAAGGTTTATACTTAGCAAAAACCATGCAAGTTTACTTAGAGAAAATCACTAATGCATAGTGAAAGTAATGGGACAAAAAGTATGAAGCATCACTTGCCTTTTTGGTAGAGGGTATAAGTCCACTCCTTGTCCTTGCAACAATCACACTCTTCAAGTCACTACAAATCAATCAAGCAAGGCACAATCTCAATCTACCAATCAAGCAAAACATCACATAAAATGACAAAGTCAAATTAATGCATGTAAGCATGCCAAGCTTTGTTTTGTTTGAAAAAGTGGTTCCTAATGGGTCATAAACATTTGATAACACCTATTGGTCATTTTGTAAAGTGGCAAAGTCATTTGCAAAAGGTTTCACTACAAAAACCATTTTCAAAACAAAGTATCATTTTATGTGGTGTAGAAATATTTTTACTAAGGCATTAACCTATAGGGTTCACCAAATATGTTTTCAAACCATAAAACTTGGTGTTTAGGGTCAGAGAGTTTAAAACAAAACATTTTCCAAAGGTTTTCTTCCAAAACCATTTTTAATAAATATACCACATTTCTATTTGACTAGAAATGGTTTTAAATCAAAAATCATTATTTTGTTTCACCAAATTCATTTTTAAATCCACAAAGTGTTTCCTAATGTTAGTAGGTTCAAATCACATCATTTGCCAAAGATTTTATCCCCAAAATCATTTTTGAACAATTTTTACATCCTTAACAAGCATACAAATGTTTCTGCAAAAACAAACACTCTAACAGATACTATTTGCTAAACCAAGGGCATGGTTGGCTAGGGTTTGTTCTACTGATTCCAAAGATATAAAGTTTGTAATTTTTGGATGTGTGGATCCAAAGTTACAAAGGTTTGAAAATTGAATCTATAACAGATTCAAATCTGTTTTTAAAACGAAACCTGGCCACGTGGCGTGTCTTGGTTGGATGGTACCGGTTCGGCCGGATCGGCAACATGGACCGCAGGATCTAGGTAGATCGCACGGTGCAGGGCGCGTACCCTTTCGCTGTTAAGTGAATCTATCTCATCTCTTCGATCTAAATCGAACGGTTCCTATCAACTAGCCAGGAACTGGCGGCGCAAGGTCAACGGCGAGCGGCGGAGCGGCCAGATGGCGGCGGTGCTGGCGAGGCAGGAAGCGAAAAAGGGAGGGAGTAAGCTCACCACGTTCGTGGCGTCATGCTGATTCTCAACGTGTGGCTTGTCCGTCGAGAGGCGCTCGGGGACAGTTGCGATTGCTCGCCGGAGATGAGCTGGGTCTCGGGCGGTACTGGAGGTTGTCGAGGGTGAGGATAAGGGGCACCCTAGGACAAACGAAAAGCACCATTAGGTCCGCGAGAGCATGGTGGTCATTATCGTGTCCACGGGGAAGAGAGGGGTGGTCTGGTTTACCTAGGAGTCGTCGTCGCAGTTGAAGACAGACGGCGACGCTCAGAGCTTTGTCGGAGTCGACGCTCAGGGACGCCCGCGGTCAAATGAGGGGCACGGACAGATGCGTCAGGAAGTGGGGAAGGTGTGAGCTAGGTCGAGGAGGCACGGGGTGGCAGGTCACGGCCGGAATCGAGGAAAAGGTTCGTCGGTGGCAGTGGTGCTCGGGGAAGAAATTGGGGTGGTCTGGGAGCGCGTTGAGATGGGCGACAGAGGGGAAATGGAGAGGAGACATGAGCGTTTAAGCCTGCGTGATCAAAGCGTGTAATGGTGGCCGCGTTAAGACGAATTAAGGCCGCGGAATCTCTGCAGGAAACGGCGACGGGGGAGGGAGAAGAAGTCGCGCGGGTGAGGAGGATGAACAGGAAGGTGGGGCCCAGTCGTCAGTGAGGATGCGAGAAGGAAAGAAGGTCCACCGGTCAGTCTCTGCACGGGTTCGAAACTATGTGCGAAACGTTTTCTTTGGGGAGGGGAAGCTGGGCTGGTTGCTGGGCTCGTGGGCTTGGCCGGCTGGGCTGGGTCTGGTTCTATTTTTTTTATGTCTGAAACCTTTTTCTTTTTTCCAATACCATTTTCTGTTTTTAAATTCCAAACAACATTCAAACATTCAACAATTCAAACAATCATCTCACTTGTAATTGAATTTGGTTCTGTTTAACAACACAAAACCAAAGTCCAATAATAAAATATTATTTTTATTTTAGAGTCCATTTATAATTAAATAAAGTGGACACTAGTTAATAAATCAAATGGGTTTTAATTTATTTTTAAACTCCATTTGAAATCTAAATATTTTCAAAACCAAAACAGTAGGTTTTATTTGAAAATAGAGAATACTTGGAAACTTGTTAAAAGTAAAATCACCTTTTATTTTAGGGTCCATTAATAATTAAATGAATAGACCTTATTCATTTAATTCAAATAGGATTTGTTTTATTGAAATCTTTATTTTGATAATCTAAAATAAAACCAAAACACTTCAGTAGGTTTTATTTGAGAATATAAAATACTTGGAAAACTTATTTAAAATAATTTAATAAGTTTTGATGTTTTAATTAAAATGGTAAAACCTTTTATTTAAATAAAATTGGTTATTTTATTTAAATAAACCTTTACTATTTTTAATCAAAACAAAACATTTTATTTCAAAAGCTTGGCCAAGTTTTAATTTGGCTTTATGAAATAATCTTTATTTATAAATCTACCTTTTCTTTTGAAAACCAAAAACTTTTTATTAAAAGATCCAAAATAATAATTTTAAATATTTTGAAGTTTATTGTTTATTTAACTTTTTAAATCCCTTTAGGATTTTATTTGATCCAAATAGGTTTTGAAAGTTCCCAAATGGACTCAAAAGTTTCTTCTTACCCTGAAAATCATAAAAGGTTTTATTTTATTCATTTATTTTTCACATTACAAGATTTGGAAAATCTTGGGATGTGACAAAAGGAAAGTCTCGGGACAGACAGAGTCGACGGGAACCTCGATCCCCGAAGCTCGATAATGGTGGCGGTGGTGGTGTAGATCGATTCAATTCTGGCTAGGGTTTTCGAGGGAGTTTCGAAGGGGAAAAAGGCCGCGGGGTAGGGGAATTATATGGGGATTTCTGGGGCGAGGGGCGGCGAAAAACACGCAGAGATCAGAGGGATTTAGTTGGTTCGCGAAGAGTTCGTGTTCTTCACAAACAGACAACGGAGGTTGGGGATGGCTAGTGGGCCCGGCGCGTCAGAGAGAGGGGAGAGGGATATGAGGCCGGCTGATGCTGGGCCGGTAGAGGGCCGCTGCGGGCTGATTGCGCGCTGCGCCCGGAGGGGCAGGCGGTAGGTAGTATCGGGCTGGTCTGGCTGGCCCGTTAGGTAGGGTAGTTAGTTTTTTTGTTATTGTTATTATTTCTCCCTTTCTTTATTTATTCATAATTTTTTCATAGTAAATCCAAAGCACATGATTTTGGTCTCCAAATTTTTGTAAAAAATCCGCAGATCAACTTAGGAACATTTTTGCAAACTTTTATTTTAGTTTAACATATCGTATATTCAATTCTCTTAATACTCCCCTATTAGGAACATTAGTAATATTCAATGGAGTTGAAGCTAGGTTTTTTTTATTCAAATTTTTATATGAATGCAATGCGATGCTAGTGAATAACATTCAAATCCAATTTTTAATATTGGGATGTTACAACATTCTTGCAAGTTTTCCCCTCCATTTTTGACCTTCTTGAGCTTGCCTACCCTCAATCCCTCCTATGATTCTTGCATATTCTTGAGGGATTTTAAGAGGAGATCTAGATATACAAACCCACCAATCAATATCTCCTCTAAGTGAGGGGAACATCTTGGGATCTAGATCTTGAAGTCTTTGATGGATTTCCTCCATTGTTCTTCCTCTCTTATTCCCCCATAAGATTTTGTAGCTTCGATGGAATTTGGGAGAGAAGGATTTGAGCACTTCTTGTGTTCTCGCCATTGCATTTGGTGCATCGGTTTGAGTTCTCCTCGGAGGATTTGGTGAGTGAAAGTTGAGAAGCTTTTTACTCTTGGGTTCTTGGAACCCTAGACAGTTGTTGGTGTTGCAGGTTGTGGCCTTGGTGGCGTTTGTTGGGATCCTCCAATTAAGTTGTGGATAAGTGCCCCAACCTTGTGAGAGGTTCCGGTTTGCCACCGACAAGTGCACCGATAGTGGAAGTGTGGATCGATCCCGTTGGGGTGAGATTCACCGAAGAATAAGGGAGGCCTTTTGTGGCGTAGGCGGTTAGATACCACCCCCTCTCCAAATGAGTCGTACTCCATGTTGAGAGGAACTCGGTAAAATATCGTCGTCCCCGTGTGCCTCGGTTATCTCTATACCCAAGCTCTTTACTTATGCACTTTACATTGTGATAGCCTTCGTGCTTGAAGTAATCTATATCTTGCTATCACATTGTTGCTTGTATTGCTTAGCATAAGTTGTTGGTGCACATAGGTGAACCCTAGTTGTTCTAGGTTGTGCTTGACAAAGTAAACGCTAGTTTAATTTCCGCCTTTGTCGAGCCACTCTCAGAAAAGTTTTAATCGCCTATTCGCCCCCCTCTAGGCGACATATGTATCCTTTCAATTGGTATCAGATCCCGGTCTCTCATTTTAGGCTTCACCGCCTTGAGAGTAAAGATGTCGACTAGGGGATTTGAGAACGATTCCTTCTATATATTCGATGGCACAAATTATGATGTTTGGAAATCTCGGATGCTTGATTATTTTTGGGACATTCGCCCAATTATCGAAGAATATCTATATACGGGTTCTCTTCTCCTATGGATCCCCAAAACGAATATTTAGAGGAGAATATGGACTCTCATGTAGATGCTCAAACTACTAATATTCTTTTATTTGTAGTGAGCAATGTAGTTCTTTCTTCTATTATTCCTTATTCGAGTGCTCATGAGATATGGACCAAGCTTCAAGATAAATATAGCAAGTCCAACATTATTGAGGATGATTGTGTTGCTTCCACTTCCGGTCGAGATGAGTTATCATCGTCTACCACCTTACCAACATGTGATTTTTCACAAGGTAATGATACGGTGAGTGGTGATAGAAATTGCAATGTGGATAGTGTGCTTACTATTTGTAATCCTTCATCCCTATCTAGTTGAAATGATCTATCTTCGAACCTTAACACTTCTAGCACTCACAACTCCTTACATGCTAGTGTTGATAGTCCTTGCATATCATGTAGTAATGGCTTAAATAAATCTCTAGTGCTTGTGTTGCTAACCATGTAGAGGAAAATGAAGATTCTATGGGCCAAGACAAGGTCTTGAATAGAGCTACAAGTGCAATCTGATCATCACCTTCCTCCGGTTCTCACATATGCCTTATGGCTAAGGGAACAAAGGTAACCCCTTTGGATCCCATTGTATCTCATGATGATGATGATGATGAGGTTGAGAATGATAATGATGATTATCGAGGTAACTATGATATTACCTCTATTAAGAAAATGGGAGAGGTTGTCTATAGCGCTCTCTTCAAAAATAAAATTGCTTCCTCCAACTTTCTTAAAATCTTGGATTATGCTATAGAAGGCAATGATCTTATTGAGGAGCAAGAAAACATAATTGATGAAAAGTTTGCGCATGAGCGTAAGTATGCTGATAAATTTGCACAACTAAAGGACTCCCTTGAAGAAGAACAAACCACCAAAGAATCTATTGAGGAGACCTTTACTCTAGAATTATCTAGAGTAAAGATAGAGAACTTGCGATGGTAAACTCCTTCAAGATTAAAATTGATGAACTTGAAGTTTCTTATGCTAAACTTGTTGAGGATTTTAAGCATCTCGAAAATGGCTCTCAGGTCGTTAAGAGGGAGCTCATCAAACTCACCGAGTCGCATGAGCAAATTAAAGCTTCATATTCAAAAGAGCTTGCCAAGTTGCCCTCACCTATTTCTAATAATGATGATTATTGTGCTACTAACTCTATTTCTTGTGAAGCATCTATTTTGAAGGAGAATGTTGAGATAAAGGCTCAACTTGCGGTGCTAACTAGAAACTATGGGAAATTAGAAGAAAGTCATGTTAATCTCTCAAGCTCTCATGAGGATCTTCTAGTCTTCCATGGTAGGCTAAAGTTAGCTCATGAGGCCATCGTGTCAAAGGTAACATCTACTGGGCCTCATGTGGACATTAGCACTATATCTACTCCAAATGTTATATTGCCATGTGTTAGTCCTTGTAATTCATCCACTCATGACATTGCTACATCTTGCGATGAATTACATTTTGTGCCTTGTTGCTCTAATAATGTAGCATATACTTCCTCTAGTACTTCTGTTGAAATTAACCATGTAGAGGAAATCAAAGAGCTCAAGGCTCAAGTCACTTCTTTGAAGAATGACTTGAAAAAGGGTCATCAAGGGAAGGCCGCACTCAACAAAATCTTGAGTGTGCAAAAATCCCCCAATGACAAGAGTGGGCTTGGATTCAACTCCAATGTCAAGAACAAGTCCACTATCAAGTTGAAGCACAAGGATAATAAGAAGAATGGCCAAGATCAAGTCAAGGATCCGGCCAACATTGTTTGCTTCAAGTGCAAGGAAGAAGGGCATCATGTAAAACATTTCCCATTAAAGAAGAAGTCCCTTGTCAAGAAGCAACAAGGGAAGCAGCCTCAAGCTCTACATCGTGTTAGAGATGGCCCCCCTCCCAAGAAGACTCAAGCTCTTCCTCAAGTTGTTGCTTCATCCAAAAATAAAGATGGCAAGAGTAGAACTTCCTACATATGCCGTGAGAAGGGGCACATTTCTTCCTCATGCACTATTGGTATCTCCTCATCCAACCCTGTCATTATTGATAATGCTTATTCTCTTTGTAAGGATGAGGTTGGCAATGTGTTTGTCAAATTTGTTGGTGCTCAATGTGGTGTCAAGAAAAGAACCATTTGGGTTGCCAAGCCTATTGTGACTAACCTCTGAGGACCCAACTTGGTTGGGGACCAACAAGCCAAAACTTGATCAATAGGTGTTAGATGGAGGGCATTGGAGTCTTGGCTACATTATGGAGAATTGAGGGATTTTCATCAATTATTATTTTCAAGCCAAGCCATTTGGATTATCATGATTCTATTATATATCCAATGTTCCTCCTTGCGGTAACATTTGCTAAACTCTTTACATTGAAAGTTACTCGCCCCCTTGTGCATGTGTTGGTTTTGTATCCTCCATGCTTTTGTACATGTTTTGCTTTCCACTTAATTATCTTGAGGTATCAAGCATATTTGTGTATGATTAGGTGGCACACCATGTATGTGTGTTTCTTGTGTTTGAGCCTTTCTTGATTATATTTGGTATCTTATTTGGCTCTTATGAGAAATTAATGGACTATCCCATTTTGGGGGAGTGTTATGCTTGGGCATTACACAATCCTAAAAATGTGTGTACATGAGGAATACCACATAGTATTGATATTGCAATATTATCTAGTCTCTCTGTGGTATAATTCTCATGAGAAATTTAAGTTTTATAATGTCCATTAATTATCTCTATTTATATCCCTTTGCCTCGTGTTGGTTTTATGGTAGTATCACATTATGGGGGAGTCATATGCTTAGTGCATATTAGACTCCTATACAATGTAAATATTTGAGGTTGTGTCACTTAGAATTGATATTCATAATTATCTAGCTCCTACGTGACACATTTGCTCATACAAGTTCCAATTTGCTTGAATGCCTTTATTGCTCATATTTTGGATCTTGTAGGTGAGAGTGTTTCTTGGTATGTGTTTCCTCATATTTAGATATCTATATCCTCATGTAAACCATTTACTTCAAGTTACTCTAATCACTAGTGATTGTGTGACTATTGGAAGCTATCAAGAATCTCTTTCGAAGCATCAAGCTTAATTCTTATATTTTGTTATATGCTTCTTGTTGTGACTATGATCTTGGATATCCATGCAAGCTACCTTGGGAAAATTATTCCCAATATTTCTTGTCCTTGGACAATGAGTACTCAATTTATGGTAGAATTTATTGATCATATTCACTTTGGCCTTTGATTAATATTATCCTATCTTTGGCCAAGTAAATGTGTTGTGTGCTCCCATGTATTCCTTGCTACTTTTGGATCCTTTTATTTTTATTGGTATCCTCTTGTGTTTTATTTAATATAGGTAGTAGTGATGTTCTCATTTTTGTTCATTTTGCCTTCAAAATAAAAATTCTATATAATGTACTACTTATGGGTGAGCTCTCCTATATTATCTAGAACAATCCTTTTATGCTTCTTTGTTTGATCCATATCGAGTTTTATGTCCTGGGATGCTCAATCTTTTCGTTTTGGTACTTTGTGTCATCATGAAAAGTTTGGGGAGTTTGGTTTCTTGTTGGAACCTTGCTCCTTTTGGGAGTTGGTGTTGTCTCATTCCTTGTTTCACATTTTGACCATTTTAGAATGAGATAATTCCTTGAGCATTTGTATTTCTATCTATCTTTTGCTCTTTCGCTTTAGCCTAGTTCATTTCTTGAACTTGTGATCTTTCATGTGTTGAATTGGTTCTTTGATACAATTTGGACACCATTTGTCATGTCTCACTCTTGTGTGTGACATTGATATGTTGGAAACATATCTATAATTTTTGATGCTCCATGCTTATTTAGTATCTACTTTGCTTTACTTGTCTACACTTTGAGGTGCCTTTTACATGTTTTCTGGTACTAAACTATTAACAAGTTGCAACAGTGCCAGATGCCTGTTTTTTGCTGTTTTTGCTTTCAGAAAAGTTAGTAAAGAAATATTCTCGGAATTAGACGGGACAAACGTCAAAGTCAATTACTTTCCGTGGGGAACAAGAAGTCCAGAGGGGAGACGAGGAAGCGGGCCAGGGCAGCCAGACCCACCCCCCCAGGTGCGGCCAGGGGTGGGCCTGCGCCTGGATAGGGTTTGCCCCCTGGTCGCCTCCTCGGCCTCCCCCTTCGCCTATAAGAAGCCCTCGATGCAGAAACCCTAAGCACCCGATCAAATCTCCACGAAACCGTTTGTAGCCACCGCCACCATCGTCCCTAGATCAAGGGGATCTGAAGTTCTTCCCGGCACCCTGCCGGAGGGGAGATCATCCCAGAGGCCTTCTCTTCGGTATTATGCGTGAGTAGTTCCACCTTGGACTATGGGTCCATGTATTAGCTAGATGGTTGTATCTCCTCGTTTGTGCTTTCATGTATAGATCTTGTGAGCTCCGTTCATGATCAAGATCTAGTCTATTTGTAATCATGCATGTTGTGTTTGTGGGGATCCCCGATGGATATTGAGATTATTATGTTGGTTTGATTAATGGTTTTGTCTTTATGATTCTATCATGTCTGTGTTGTTTGTGATCTTGCATGCTCTCCGTTGTTAGTACCTATCTTGGCCAAGTAGTTGCTAGTGACTCTAAGAGGGGGTATTTATGCTCGATAGTGGGTTCATGCCTCTAGTTTCCAAGGGAAGTGACAGAAATCTCTTCAGTTGTAGATGTGCTGTTGCCACTAGGGAGAAAACAACGGTCTCTTGTTCATGGAAAATGTGGACTGTTTACCTTACACACTTTGCTTAAAGCAGTTGTCTATTGCTTGCAACTTAATACTGGAGGGGGTTCGGATGATAACCTGAAGGTGGACTTCTAGTCATAGATGCAGTTGGATGGCGGTCTATGTATAGTGTTGTATTGCCCAATCGAATCTCATAGGATATTTCTGACTAGTAATTGCATTGTTATGCCTTGCTTAGTTCCTATCAATTGCCCTGCTGTAATTTGTTTACCCTTCATGCCATGTTGTTTATCTAAGGAGAGCACCTCTAGTGAACTATGGACCCCGGTCCAATATTTACCATTGATACATCTTCCACTTTTACTTGTTTACTTGCTGCAAACCATTACCTTCCACACCATATGTTTAATCCTTTGTTACAGCAAACCGGTGAGCTTGACAACCTCACTAACTCGTTGGGGCAAAGTCTTGAGTTTGTGTTGTGCAGGTCTCCGTGTTGCCTGCAACACCTATGTGACGTTTCCTTCCTCCTACTGGTTCGATAACCTCGGTTTCTTACTGAGGGAAAACTTGCTACTGTACTGCTTCGCACCTTGCTCTTGGGGTTCCCAACAGTCTCACATAAGTTGTGCATGCCATCAGACATCTCGGTTTACTTGGTGCTTTTGTTCAAATTGTATCTCCTCTTTGGTTCTTGAAAGCCTCATGCATTCATATTTACTACATGTTTATATTATGGAATTCTTGCTTTCTTTGATCCAATATATAAGGGAAACTCCACCAAATCCCATCGGCTAAGTTGTGCATGAAATTCAATTTCATATCAATAAGCACATAATTATGTGGAGTATCTCCTATGTATTGTAGTTTCTCTAACTATTTTGGACCCAATAAGTTTGGAGATATATTGGATGCTTGTATCTCAATTTTGAATAAGTGGTGCATACATGAAAATTGGAGGCAAGCTATAGGATGATAAATGAATTCATATCCTCTACATCCTACCAACTATATCTCGGTAACAAGTATCTCTTTCTCATGCTCATATATCTTGATTCCAACCATTTGTCGGTTGCCTTCTAGCATGAATTCATGTATTTGTAATTGCTGTAGTTCTAGCCATCGTTTTAAGAGAACTCTCTATTGTAAATGTGTATAAGTTGAGATGGGTACATATAATTGGGACTGTAAAAAATCATGCATATGATCCACCAATCCCAAAATATGACAATCTAGCAATTTTATTGCCTATCTTTTCCTCAACTTATCTCATGTGCAATAGTGAGATTTTGCTAGTTGATTTTTTCTTGTGATACTTGTTGCCTTTCTACATATATCCAACTTTCACCTTTTCCCTTGGTGATAGTTGTAATATATGTAGTGTGTTGGTGTTTGAAGTTCATTAATGTACAATAAGATAAAATTGTGCCTTTGGCCATGCTTTGAAGCAAAAATCTCATTGATATATGTTATGACTTCATTTTTGCCTTTTATGTGATTTATTGTATATCTTGTTTGTGTGTGCTTGTTTCTTTATGGGCATATGTCTTTGTGATGTTATCCACTTAGAAACATATACACATATGAGAAGTAACTTTAGTTGATATTTTATTCCTTGGATACCACCTTTTATTCCTTTTGATTCTTCGGTGGCTTCCAAATTTATTTGCCTATGAGTGCTTGTTCCTCTTGTTTGTATCTTCGGGCACTCATATTTGTTCTCTCATGCCAAGTATTGTTAAATGAATTTGGATGATTGAGGATTCCATGATTATGCACTTTGTTCCCAAATGCAATTATCATAATTGGTGCATTATCTTTGGGGAGCTCATCTAATTCATTTAATAATGCTCATTTGTCTTCTTTCTCATTTGGTGTGCCTTAAATTCTTATGGGGGAGTGAGGGTTCCATATTTGTGTATTTTTGTATTGAAATACACGGATTTTAAAGTATGCACAAATCTTGGGGAGCTTCTCTATTTTATTTAAGCATTTATTTGACCTTTCATTTGTTGTATTTTAAATACTTATGGGGGAGCAAGGATTCCATGTTTGTGCATTATGTGTGCGAATGCAATTGTTATAAAGTTATGCACAAATATTGGGGAGCTTCTTTATTTGTATTAAAAAACACTCTTTTACTCATTTTATAATATCTTGTAGTTTCCATTTGGACTCATTTTTTTGTTTTCAATTGGTTTGTTGGACCTTGGAATTGCTTGCATCATTTGAATTTAATCTGGCAATCTTCGGGTCCTCGATAATTTCTAATCCCTCCCAAGTATTCATCATGGGATATGTGCGAAGGCACACCTTTGGAGGAATTATCACTATATTGGTCTTCTAGAACTTGTCACCTATTTCGGCAATCGATGCCAATGGGGGAGAAGTTTTAGAGGGTTTAAGGGAAATGGTTTATGCTTTGAGTTTGTTATTAAGAATTTCCCTTTCATTATCTTTCATCTTTGTTGTTGCTTAGCATGTGGTATATATAGAGGAAAAACTCCACCAATGATAATGATTGGCAATATATACAATGAAAGTCAAGTTCATCACACATGCATAGATTGTGGGGGAGTTTGCTCTATATATGGTGGTGGTACCAATATCACATACTTATGTTGTATTTGATATTGGTATTAACATTTTTTCATTAATATTCCTTTTATAAACCGTCTTAAAGGGATTGTCATCAATTACCAAAATGGGGGAGATTGAAAGAACATGTGGACCCCCATGTGTGGTTTTGGTAATTAATTATAATCTTTATGGACTAATGTGTGTATTAAGTTGCACTTGTAGGAATTGTCCTTTGGTAGCTCTTGGAGCATGTGTTGGCTTCAAGGTCAATGAAACGAGGATAAGATGTGTTGTGCAAGCTCAAAATGTGCCATCTATAGAAGATCTCATGTTTGATGCCTATCCTCGGTGATCATGGATCTATGATGAGGAATCAAGAAAGGTGTCCATTTTGAGAAGGACATGATCTTTTAGATCTTATTGTCCTCTTCGAAACGAGACCAAGATCATCAAAATCGGAGTCCGGATGCAAAAGTTATGGCCGTTTTCGTTCAGGGATGACCGGTAGTACCGGAGGTATGGTAGTACCGCCCCTTAGTACCGGGTGGTACTGAATAAGGTGTGTTTGGCGACCTGGGATCCCCAGGGAATGTCCGGTAGTACCGGGAAAAAGTCTGATAGTACCGGGATTCGCGTTTTTGGGATTCAACGGTTGGATTTTGGGGGGGCCTATTTAAGGGGCCTTCTTCCACAATGGTTCCCCAACCATTCTTGCAAGATTTCCCCTCCATTGTTGACCTTCTTGAGCTTGCTTATCCTCAATCCCTCCTATGATTCTTGCATATTCTTGAGGGATTTTAAAGAGGAGATCTAGATCTACAATCCCACCAATCAATATCTCCTCTAAGTGAGGGAAACATCTTGGGATCTAGATCTTGGAGTATTTTGTGGATTTCCTCCATTGTTCTTCCTCTCTTATTCCCCCATAAGATTTTGTAGCTTTGATGGAATTTGGGAGACAAGGATATGAGCACTTCTTGTGTTCTTGCCATTGCATTAGGTGCATCGGTTTGAGTTCTCCTCGGAGGATTTGGTGAGTGAAAGTTGCGAAGATTTTTACTCTTGGGTTCTTTGAACCCTAGACGGTTTGTTGGTATTGCAGGTTGTGGCCTGGGTGGCGTTTGTTGGGAGCCTCCAATTAAGTTATGGAGAAGTGCCCCAACCTTGTGAGAGGTTCCGTGATGACGCCTAACACTTGTCGTGGGACGCTTCGTTGGAAACCCAAAGAGGAAGGTGTGATGAGCACAGCAGCAAGTTTTCACTCAGTAAGAAACCGAGGTTATCGAACCAGTAGGAGGAAGGAAATGTCACACAGGTGTTGCTAGCAACACGGAGACATACACAACACAAACTCAAGACTTTGCCCCAACGAATCAATGAGGTTGTCAAGCTCACCGGTTTGCTGTAACAAAGGATTAAACGTATGGTGTGGAAGGTAATTGTTTGCAGCAAGTAAACAAGTAATAGTGGAAGATGTATCAATGGTAAAGGTTGGACCGGGGTCCATAGTTCACTAGAGGTGCTCTCCTTAGATAAACAACATGGCATGAAGGGTAAACAAATTACAGCAGGGCAATTGATAGGAACTGAGTAAGGCATAACAATGCAATACTAGACAAAAAGATCCTATGAGATTCGATTGGGGAATACAACAATATACATAGACCGCCATCCAACTGCATCTATGACTAGAAGTCCACCTTCAGGTTATCATCTGAACCCCCTCCAGTATTAAGTTGCAAGCAACAGACAACTGCTTTAAGCAAAGTGTGTAAGGTAAACAATCCACTTGTTCCATGAACAAGAGACAGTTGTTTTCTCCCTGTAGCAACATCACATCTACAACCGAAGAGATTTCTGTCACTTCCCTTGGAAACTAGAGGCATGAATCCACTATCGAGCATAAATACCCCCTCTTGGAGTCACTAGAAACTACTCGGCCAAGATAGCTACTAACAACGGAGAGCATGCAAGATCACAAACAACACAGGCATGATAGAATCATAAATACAAAACCATTAATCAATCTGACATAGTAATCTCAATATCCATCGGATCCCCGCAAACACAACATGCATGACTGCAATAGATTAGATCTTGATCATGAACGGAGCTCACAAGATCTGTACATGAAAGCACAAAGGAGGAGATACAACCATCTAGATACTACATGGACCCATAGTCCAAGGTGGAACTACTCACGCATCATACCGGAGAGAAGGCCTCCGGGATGATCTCCCCTTCGGCAGGGTGCCGGAAGAACTTCAGATCCCCCGATCTAGGGATGACGGTGGTGGTGGCTACAGAAGGTTTCGTATAATATTGATCGGGTACTTAGGGTTTCTGCATCGGGGGCTTCTTATAGGTGAAGA
Source organism: Avena sativa (assembly GCA_916181665.1). Lineage (NCBI taxonomy): Eukaryota > Viridiplantae > Streptophyta > Magnoliopsida > Poales > Poaceae > Avena > Avena sativa. Next base: position 246,583,353 of record OV702283.1, on the reverse strand, counting down.
GGCAAGGCTGGGAGGCGGCCAGGGGGCCCACACCGTACCCAGGTGCGGGGCAGGGCCCACCCGCGCCTAGGGGGTGTGGCCGACCTGGTTCGCATCTCCGTCTTGTCTTCTGGATTCGTGTTCCTCACGATAAAATATTGACTTTGGCTTTTGTCCCGTCCAATTCCGGGAATATTGATTTTCTGCCTTTCTGGAACCAAAAACAGAAGAAAACAGGCAACTGGCACTGTGGCAACTTGTTAATAGGTTAGTTCTAGAAAAGATATAAAAACACCTCAAAGTGTAGACAAAGCAAAGCAAAGTAGATACTAAACAAGCATGGAGCATCAAAAATTATAGATACGTTTCCGACGTATCAAGCATCCCCAAGCTTAACTCCTGCTCCTCCTCGAGTAGGTAAGTGATAAAAATAATAATTTTTGAGGTGACATGCACCATCAAAACAAAGATCAAACCATTTGCAAGCATTGAAAACTGGGATCAAAGAACTCTAAACATGTGCATGAAAGATGGAGTTCTAACAATAGGACATAGTAACTATGCATGCAACATGACAGGCTACAAACAAAGATCATGAATAACATGCACTGAAAAACGTTTGTTTGTTTCACATATAGATAACATAGCATAGTGGCAATCAGCTTGTCCCTCATAAAGTAGCAAATATATGCATAGGACACCTTCAAAGTTCACAAGGGTGACTAGAAAAAAGTAGCGCAAGAACAAGTAATATCACAATATGCATCAATCAATAAGTTTTGGAACACTGCACACAGGATGACAACTATTCTCTCTTAATGGTGCCTAAAAGTAGAAGGTGGAGACTCAAATAATGGTGGAAGAAAGGCCCTTCACAAAGGGAAGCAGGGATTTCAAGTTTCAAAAGGAGCTTCCAAAAATTATGGTACTTGTTAGCTTTCAGCCCTCATTGCCCCAATCATAAGCATCTTGAAGTGATTAAGGTTAAAGTGAACAAACTATGGAGTATATGCTTGACGAAGTATAAGTTGGCAATCTCAAGTCCCTTGAATACGAGGGCCACACCTCATGCTACTCAACTTCAGTCACATGTAAGTTCTTGTCATTGTAAGTATTTGCATATCATAGAGAACCGCCAACGGGGTACCCCTTGCACATGGTACAGGAGCTATCCCATAACCAAAATGACAAGGTAAGCAAACAATGAGCATCTCAACGATCATTTTATTTACTATATGCATAGCTTTTTATTGAGGATGCTTCATAGATAGCTCACTATGGTGATGCTGCAAGTTTCCACCATGATTAGGCATGGCTTAGGCTAGCGGCCCAGACGTTTCTCTAACACAAAATACAAACTCCATGGATTTACAAGTTCCCTCCTTATTTCACACTGGTGACATCCATAGTCAAAAGAACATGATATCAACTGAGTACAAAGTACAAGTGCAATGTTGAAAACGTTCCCCGTGACAGCACGGTTCTGCTAATTCCAACATATAAGTGCAAGAATATACAACATAGACGACACAATGGTTCAAGTTTATTAGGGGTAGAGATATAAAGTGTGCCATCAAGTTCGTGAGGGCTTTAATCACTAAGTTTTCACATAACAAAATATTTTTTAATTGGAAGATAGCTGAAAACAAGAATATACTTGGAATGGTGTAACACACCATGCATAGGAGTTTATAGTGGACACTTTGGAAAAACTGGGTTTGATGGGAGTTAGAAGCATGAGTAGAGCTTACTCATACAAGTGGAGGCTAGCAAAAGACTGGGAGCAACCAACTAAGAGAGCATAATGGCCATAATCATGCAGAGCAATAAAGAAATACTAATCAAATCATAGAGTGGTACTACAAGTCAAGGACTAAATGATCAGATAGGCTATGGTGACTTGTCATAGTCATAACATGGTGTGAGCATGTGCCAAGTCAACCCAAAAAAGCATCAAAGGAGAATACCACAATACTATGCTTTTGCATGCTAAAACAACGCATAATTTCTTCAAGGCACACTAAGAAATCCCAATTGTTTGTAAAAAGACATGCTACAGCAATAATCACTAAGCATAAAGTCAAAACAACACCTAGCATGTCATGCTAAAGTCTAAGTCACAGTCAATGCAAGCTCCTCTTGCACTTCAAGCAAGAACTTACTACTCCTTTCCAACACCAAGCAACTTATTTGCAACAACACAGCGAGAACGGGGGTCCAAACTACTTTATTCAAGCAAACTAAACAACCTAAGCAAGGAAAACGAAAACTAAGACGCTCCAAGAACAACACAACAGTGCATGAAACAATAAAAACGAAGTGTCTAGACAGACCTGAGCTTTTTATTGATAAAGAAGGGGATGCCTTGGGCATCCCAAAGCTTTGACGCTTGTACCTCTTGTATATTTCTTGGGGTGACATCGGGATGGCATCCCCAAGCTTGAGCTTTTGTCCATTCTTCATCTCATTACATCACTCTCTCTACACCTGAAATTTTTCCTTCATACAAAACTTCACACAATCTTCATTAGCAACATTAGTGTATTCAAAAGATATTAGACCTCTAGCAAAGCTTTGAAACTGCAAGACTTTTCACTAAAAACACAATATACTATAGAAACTCCTTCAAAAAGCTCAATTCACCTAAAGAGAACTCAAAAAGGAATCAATAAGGAGCAAATGCAAATAATGGCAGAAATCTGTCAAAACAGACCAGCAGGTAAAAACCGATTTTTTCGAACACCTCCTGATGCTCATATAAAAAAGTGTTGAACTAACAGAAGTTAGATAACATACTGGGGGATTTATTCATAAAGTTTAAGCTCAATACAAGTTACAGAGACTCCTCACAAATTTTTATGGTGGAGGACAGAAATCTGTTTCGTGACAGCAACTCCCCAAATCTTACTTCCCTCTCATTAGAGGTAATTCTTGGCACAAAAAGCAAATCAAAAGGATAAGGAGAGGTTATTACTGCAAGACTCAAGGAAACTCTTGGGTTATCTCCCAACAAGTACTTCTCTTTAACGCCTTTAAGTTAGGCTTGATAGCTTGAGAAGATGCTCTCATAAGAACTATGAGTTGAAGTAAAAGAGAGCATCAAGAAGAAATTTCAAAACACCTTTAGGTCTAACCCACTTCCTATGCATAGGAATCTTGTACACAAATAAGTTCACAAAGAAAAAAGTGACATGCATAGGAAGAGAAAACAAGAGTAACTTCAAAACTTTCAGCACAAAGAGAGGTGTTTAGTACCATGAAAATTTTTACAATCATATTTTCCTCTCTCATAATAATTTTTAGTAGCCTCATGAATAAACTCAACAATATAAATATCACATAAAGAAGGCTTTTCATGAGGTACAAACACATAATTTCTATCAAGCTCAAAAATAGTGGGATTAAAACCTTCATAGGTTTTACCAAAAGTAGATATTTCAAAAGGATCCACAGGAACATAACATTCATCCTTGTTTGGTAAGCATGGGGAACAATTAAATAATGTGAGGGATAAAGAGTTACTCTCATTAAAAGGTAGGCATGGGTAGATAATCCATTCTTCCTTCTTTTGTTCATCACTCTCCTCTAATGAGCTTCCAGTTTTAACAATTTCTTCTTCCAAAGGCTCCTGCAAGGCATTAATCTCTTCCAAATGTGGAAGGCACCTATTAAAATATTCAAGAATATAGCTATTTTCTTCCTTGTAATTATCAAAGCAAAATTTAAGTATCTCAAAAACCTCATGTTTATAAGGTGCATCATCAGTATTCTCAAGCAAACTGGCAAGTTCAAATGCACCCTTGAAGGCAATAAATTATTCAATCTATTCCACATCATAAAAGTCATAATTTCCTTTAACATAAGAAGATATGGTAACATTATCATTATACTCACATTGAAAGGGTAGGTGTTTATACCTCCTGCAGCAACAAGTATCAAAGCAGTAAGTAACATTATAAGTAGAGCACACGTCTCTAGCAATAGTATTAAACTTATCAATTTGTTCCCATAAGTGTTTCCCTTTTGTGACAAACGGTGTTCCTTATAATAATACTTTTGTTCTTCCGTGAACCCACCTTGCCAATAAGAACTAGTTTCAAAGAAACCATCCATTGATAGAAAGCATGACCAAGCAAGGCAATATCTGACCAGCAACTAGAGTAGGAACTAATTTTTTGTGTTCTTGAATAAAGCAAGCAAACTAAACTAGACTAATTTTTTTTGGGTTTTTTGAAAAGAGGCAAACAAAACCAATCAAAAGAAACTAAGCAAACTAAAAAAAAGTAAAGAGAAAGAAAGTGAAGTACTCCCCTAGTGAAGACGTCCTTAGCCTCCCCGGCAACAGCGCCAGAAAATAGCTTGATGGGAAGGAAGAAGTTTGATGTCCCTTTATCCCTGGCAACGGCGCCAGAAAATAGCTTGATGACGCCCAACACTTGTTGTGGGACGCTTCGTTGGAAACCCCAAGAGGAAGGTGTGATGAGCATAGCAGCAAGTTTTCCCTCAGTAAGAAATCGAGGTTATCGAACCAGTACAAGGAAGGAAACATCACATAGGTGTTGCCAGCAACGCGGAGACCTACGCAACACAAACTCAAGACTTTGCCCCAACGAATCAGTGAGGTTGTCAAGATCACCGGTTTGCTATAACAAAAGTATTAAGCGTATGGTGTGGAAGGTAATTGTTTGCAGCAAGTAAACAAGTAACAATGGAAGATGTATCAATGGTAAAGGTTGGACCGGGGTCCATAGTTCACTAGAGGTGCTCTCCTTAGATAAACAACATGGCATGAAGGGTAAACAAATTATAGCAGGGCAATTGACAGGAACTGAGCAAGGCATAACAATGCAATACTAGACAAAAAGATCCTAGGAGATTCGATTGGGCAATACAACAATATACATAGACCGCCATCCAACTGCATCTATGACTAGAAGTCCACCTTCAGGTTATCATCCGAACCCCCTCCAGTATTAAGTTGCAAGCAACAGACAACTGCTTTAAGCAAAGTGTGTAAGGTAAACAATCCACTTATTCCATGAACAAGAGACCGTTGTTTTCTCCCTAGTAGCAACAGCACATCTACAGCTGAAGAGATTTCTGTCACTTCCCTTGGAAACTAGAGACATGAATCCATTATCGAGCATAAATACCCCCTCTTGGAGTCACTAGCAACTACTCGGCCAAGATAGCTACTAACAACAGAGAGCATGCAAGATCACAAACAACACAGACATGATAGAATCATAAATACAAAACCATTAATCAATCTGACATAGTAATCTCAATATCCATCGGATCCCCGCAAACACAACATGCATGATTACAAATAGATTAGATCTTGATCATGAACGGAGCTCACAAGATCTATACTGAAGGTAATATGCTCGAGAGGCAATATTAAAGTGGTTATTATCGCATTCCTTATTTATGATAAATGTTTATTTTACATGCTATAATTGTATTAATACGGAAACGTTAATACATGTGTGTTTAATAAACAAAAAGGAAGTTCCTAGTTATGCTTCTCTCATAAACTAGCTCGTTGATTAACAAGATGATCAAGGTTTCCTGATCATGGACATTGGATGTTGTTAATAACGACGTCACAACATTAGTGTAATGGTGTGATGAACATTCATCCGAAGTATAGCACTACGATCAAAGTCATTGAGTTTATATTGCTATAACATCATACGAAGTGATCCTAATTGTGGCACCCCGGATTTACGGTCCGAGAATACCCGTTATGCATACAATTCACGTTCCCATGATTAGTGAGCCGTGAGCATAACCGACTATTATCATTACAACATCCATATAGTAACGAGTATAAAACTTACACAAGAGCCATTATGGCGATTACAACACAAGTAGCGGAAGTCTTCAGTGCAGAGCCCGTGCCATAACCTACAGGCAACTGATTGGGAAGACGGCCTAGCTCGCATAGACGTCAGCACCTTCGTTCCTTCTTAACATATGCAATCTGGCCAAGTAAATATCCAGGGACAATGCCGATGAGTACTTCGAATGTACTCGCAAACCACCAAGATAAGGCAATAAAGAAAATGCATAATTGGCTATGGCGAGATAGCTCTACACTATAGTTGCTTTTGAAAGACCTAACATTGGCATCTCTATATCTTTGTTGAAAAAGAGTTTTTAGAAAATATGCCTCCTTTTAGTAAATCCGGACATCTCCACATCCTTGTTAAGAAGATTTAAAACAGTTTTGTTATAAAACCCTTTTTAAGCGTCTTCGACCATCTCTGGTCAAAACCAAACTCATTCTTATCTTTCCTCGTGACCAAGTCACATCCTTTATTTCATCACAACTTAACTGAAGGGTCCTCCTAGCACTTTCCATTCCAACCGTCCTTGACCGTGGACACGGCTATTCGAATAGATTAGACTCTACAGAGTTTGTGCACTTTACCCACAAGAATCAATACATCTGCCGGGATTTAACCACGGCCCACTACACACTGTAGACGGGGGTTCAGATATTCAAACCTAGCTTTTCATTTGTCCATCCCTAGCAAAGGCGGATTTTCCTTTTGGGTTTGTTCTCCCTGGCACGAGTATGCGGCACTATGGCATTAGTCCTCCATGTAGCACTTCCGTATACCCAAACCCTTGGCTTGGGAATATACAATTTTTGACTCCACTTCCTTCCCTACGCCTAAAACATACCGTCCACGGGAGACCCAATTGTTGCACCGAATCTTCCGTCGAAGCGGGCGATGGAGGCCCCAGATCTGCAGACCTGAGGTAGAGTCCACTCGGGCTTCCAGGGATTGCTCCCGTTAAGCAAGTACAAGCAGCCCTGGCTAAGGACAACAACTACGAGCTAAGCCCCAGCGCCTGGGGTAATGTGGTTGCACGGATAAATTGTTCCGGACATTGGCGTAGAACATCCCTTCTCGTTCTCTTACTTAACTTTCTCTTCATCCTCCTCATATCTTCTTTTGGTAAAACTTCCACTCAGGAACGATGCCTTTTTCCAAAGGGTTTTATTTTGAAAACTTTGTAGTAGGATAAAACCCAAAGTAGTTTTATCATTTAAAAATTCGTGGGCTTCCAAGAGGGAAGATGCTAAGCATCTTAGCCTCGATCTAAAGGGGTAAAAGTAGGTGTCAATGGTGTAGGTGTCCTAATGTATACTCATCCATAACTTGGAGGAGCCAAGTTACGCATGCACTTTTATTTGAACTAAAACATGCAATTTAATCGTGCATTTTATAAACGAGATATAACATAATTGATAAACAGGAGTAGGTTAATATAGGAGTTTAGGAAGGGTGGCTTGCCTGTGACCAGCGAGTTATCCCTTGACGGCGTTAGATAACCAAAAATCCAATAATAACAATAATAAGAATAACTCGATCCTTCCTTCTTCTCGGCGTCTCGGAAACGCAATTATCGCCGTTACCGAGCATACATGCAAACAAACAACACCACAATCAATACAAGGCATACAAACATCAAAAAATATAGAAAGTAAAGGATAACTACAAGATATACATCAGTAGGATGTTGGAGGTGTGATTTGATTGGATGGAAAGGGAATTTGGAGGCATGGGAAAAAGGAGTCCTCTTTGGATTTGAAGCCTAGGAACTAACTAAGAGAGGTTTTTGACCAAGGGCTTGATCTGTATGATACCATTGTATAAAAATGATACCATCAGATAGGTATTGATAGAATGAAGCCAACAAAAGTGGTTTCACTATTTTATCAATTTCCTAGGATTTATAATGGATTTTATAGTGATTAAAGCTCTAGTTTTAGGAAATAATTCACTAGAACTGTTCTGGAGTTCCAAAAATTATTTCCTTGGGTGATTGGGTAGTAGTTGATGGAATGAATCAAGAGGAGTTGGATTCAGCTCAAATAAATTAACAGAATGCCCTTGGGAAATTCCCAAAGTCATTACTGGTTGGGATTGGTCTTTTTCATCAGATTTATTTTATAGAAGATTTTTAGTGGATTCCAAGGAAACATGTTAGGTAATGAAAATACCTTTCTGTAGAAATTGGAATCAATTAACTTGGAGTTGCAGAGCTACTGTGGTGATTTTATTAGTGATTCAACCATGCACAGAAGAGTTTAATTCACTAGAATTCAACAGGGACTCATAAAAATATCAGCTTCTGTATTATGAAATATATGGTTATGTGTGTCCAAGGGGAGTTCGAATTAGGTCCAAACCTCATTTGGTTTAACCTAGGTAATTTCCTAAAGGCAGAAAAGGCTTTGTTTTGTTATTTTTGCTAACAGAAAACTAGGAAGAAAAATAGGGTGGGGCCAGTGGGAGATGAAAGGTATGGGGATACCTTCCATAACAAATTGGATTTACTCCATTTGGTGATACCAAACTTTCTGGAGAAAATCTTTAGTGAACTGGACAGAGCTGAGTAGATGATTTTTCATCTTTAATCTCGACTTCATTTTGGTACAGATCTGGGTCTGCATGTTAGGCAAGACATCCAGGTACCTAGGAAAAATTGTAACTGGATATTTTAAGTGGCATTATATTTTTGTTTGGATTAAAAGTAACTGGCTATTGTCTGGATCTATAAAGACAAAAAAGGAAAAAAGGGAGGCGGGTGTCAACGGGCCAGATCAGAAGAGAGTTGGGCCGCCATAGGGGGAATCGGCCCACCCGGGCAGCAACCTGCACGGGGTGGAAGGTTTGAAACGCTGACAGGCGGGGCCGGCCTGTCAGTGACTGCGGGGGAGCGAGGGGGTATGGAGCATCCGGGGCCATCGGATCTAGTGGGGATTGACGGTCCCCAGTAGTCGTCCTCACGGGAGCTCGTTGGTGGAGAGCAAACCCTAGGCGGAACAGACGGGGGGTAGGGGAGCTCACCAGGGGCTTGAGGTAGGCAGTGGAGGCAACGGGGCGACACGGTCGACGACGACGGTCCAGGTGACGGGCGGCACAGGCGGTCTTGACATTGGGCAGGAGCTCGCGCAGCGGAGCCCGAGCCTAGCTCGTCGGAGCTCGCCCTAGAGGATGTTGCAGAGGGTCCTGGGCACGAACAAGGGTACGGTTAGATAGATCAGAGGGAGGGGAGCATTGCTAGATAGCATGCAGCGAGAGGGGTAGAGGGAGGAGGGAGTTGTGCTTGCGAGAAGGGGGATGACCGAAGATCTTTTCTTCCTCTTCCTTGAGCAGAGCAGAGTGTGGGGGAGGGAGTGGGAGCTCTGGGGAGTGACTGGGGGGTTATTGGGGGCAAATGAGCTGAAGGGAGGGTGCTGGGTGGCCCTGGGCATTATAAACCAAGCTAGATGCGTCCATGGTGCACCATGTGCATGGGGAGCTTGGGCATGGTCCAGGGGCATCTCATTGGTGGCAATGGGTGGTGGAGAGGGTGTGTGGAGGACCTGTGGTCGTGTATGGGGCAGAGAGGCAGTAATGAGAAAAGAAATGGCTAGACAAGACCTTGCCTTTGTCTCCCTTTTTAAACAAGCACAAGAGGACAAGTGGTCAAGTGATGCTACAGTGCAAGTGCTATAGGGATCACGACCAAGGGGAGTGATGATACTATGGAGAAGTGCTGGGGAAGATTTGAGATGGTTTGGCTTTGGTTTGAATCAAGTTTGCCTTGTTTTGGCAAAATTGAACAAGTGGAGGCTTGTGAAGAAAGTTGCAAATGTTGTATTGGGCAAAGTGTGGAAATGGTACTGGTAGGTGGAGTAGATCAAATAATCACTTAATGATTTAAATGGGATTTTTCTAATGATTATAATCCCATTTAAGTGCACTTCTTCAAAAAGTGCTGAAGTAGATTTTGGAAACTAAGATGTTAATTTTATATTGGACAAGCTTGGTTTTTGATGTTATATGGCCATAAATACCATTGCACACATTGGAGAATTTTATTGGGATTTATTGAGGTGGGAAAGTATTTTTAAGGAATTATTTCTTATTTCTGCCATTTAAGAAAAAGGGCAAGAAGAAAGAATAAAGAATCTCAAAAATAATTATTTTTGAATTGGAAAGAAAGGATATGATATATAGGCATCAAATGTGCCTTGATTTGGCAAGGTGATTTGGAGAAAACAGACTTGCCTTTATAGACAAGGATTTTGAGAAATGGGTAAGTAAAGGAAATAAAATAGTTTAATAATCCAAATAGTTGTGGGAATTATTTGGGGATTCTTATATCCAAGGTAGATGATGTAAAATTGATGTGGGCATCAAGGTAAACCTTGGTTTTGAATAAAAGTAGTGAAATGGGTGGAAACTAGGTTCGGGGAGGATCTAGGGTTTGGTTACTTTGATGCCACCTAAACAGGGTTGGATTTGGGAGCTCAGAGCTTACCTTGGTACAAGGGGTATATGGATGGATAGAACAAGTCATATAGATGACCATGGAGGCAAGGGTTAGGCTTGGTTGTATTTGAGGTGATCTAGATGCGATGGCAAACTTTGTTGAAAATAAGGTTGCCATAACAGATACATCAGGTAGCCTCCTAAACCATGTGGGTTTAAGAAGCACCAGGTTCCAATGGAAACAAGTGAAGTGGGAGTTGATAGTCCATGATTATTAGATCATAACCAAGCAAGGAGTTGGCCAAGTGGAGGTAGCATATAGATGTGATCTTCTTCCAAAACAGGCAAGATGATAAGATTTGTAGAAAAGATTATTATCTTGACTACAAAGCCATCATGGGTGAGTTGGGAATAGAATGGCTTGGCCAGGGGCAAGAGTGGGCCTTGGTAGTACTAAATATGTGCTACAAGATGGTTCAAGTACATTCTCAAGAATTCACATAGGTTAGAAGAGGTAGGGCTCCAAAGATTGAATCTAGATAAGAAATCCAGACAACCATTTTGGCAGATTTGGTGATTTTGACTAGTGTTCAAGAGGGAAACAATTGAGAGGGTGGCAAAGGTTTATCCCTTCCCTCAAGTGGTTGATGTTTAGGTATAGATTGAAGAAATGGGATCCAAACTTGGATAGGGTATCCACTAGGTTGGAAACCATCCAGAGGGATTATCCCTGGATTTGAGATAGGCATGAGATGAGATGATCACTTGAGTGTCTTAGGATAGATCCAGACTTGGATGCTTGATATGAGCTTGATGATCACAAGCAATGATTGGGTCCTAAGGGATGAGCTGCTAGGTTAGCTCACTCTAGTTCCTAAGCAAACAAGGCAGTCAGCAGGTCAAGATTCATCAGACAGCAGATCAAGGTAATTCATCAACCAACAGATCAAGGCAATTCATCCAACTACTACTAGGGTTACCATCAAGCCTAGATTGAGGTAAGGATGGGTACGTTGAAATTGGTTTTGCTTTGAAGTAAGATAAGTACCATCTTGGTATCTCTACCAAGATTGAGATGAAAAGGTTTTTAATAAGGTTTTGGAAATCCTAGGGATAAGAGTAGTTGAAGGTTCTGTCTTGAAAACATAAGGAGATGATATATAGGTCTCCGTAGTTTTTCAAAATAAACTAGTAAAGTATTGTGTTGGGTCAAAGTCATCTTGGCTCAGGTTTTTGAAATGCCAGAACATTTGAGAATATGAAAGATGAGCCAAGACCTCTCTTTTGAAAAATAGTTTTCATAAACTAGTGTTGAGATGAGGAGTACACAACTAACACACAAACAGTTGCTTGAGTACAAGCAAACAAGTAAGCACATATTGCAAGATTTTTTTTTGTTTAACCCTGATTTTTGCCTTTTGGTCATTTAATCAGGGTTGCTGAAATTGGGATGTTACAGACCTTTCCCCCTAAAATAATCTCATATCGAGATTAGGGAGGAGTAGGGTTCGGGTGATAACATCCACTTAACAATTTCAGCGGTGGAAGTTATAGGGGTTAACAGGTCTTCAGAAAGCATGCAGGGTCAGCTATGGTTCAGAGCTGAGCGGCTTCGGGTTTGGGTGTTTAGATTAGGCGAGTGGAAAAGACGCAGTCTTTTCCCCTTTAAATAATTCTAGGTAGGTTTAGCGTCGTCGGGGGTACTTCCTTCTTGAGGCGAGACGACGAGTTGAGTCTTCTTTATTATTTCGCCTCGTGGTCGACTTTTCGGTCTTTAAGGTCTTGATACACCAGGATGTTGATGGGGCGGTTGAACTTAGAGTGGAGGGCCTTCAGATTTGGAGAGGTGGTCATTGCTTAACGCTAACTAGGGGTCGACTCCAGGGGTCTATTTTGTTTTGGCGGTCTCGGAAACGAGGTCCTTTGGAAAAGGGGTCGTTCCGGGTTTGGTCTGATGCAACATCGTGGGTAAAACATGCAAAGAAGGATACCATACTTGCATAACATCCATACATTTAGCAAGTTCAAACCGCTCGGTGGCGGAGGTACCTAAGGGGTTACAAAACAGGTCTGTGCCGCAGGGCGACAAGGCACTTGAAGATTTACAAAACAGGTTCAGGGGCGATACACGACTCTACCCATGTTGGGGATGGGCGAGCTTCTGGGTGCGAAACTACTTCGGAGGAACGTCCAGAGTCTTGTCGCCTTTCTGGGGCGAAAGGTTTCCCGTCAGGTAGTGTTTTCTCGTGGGAAGAGGAGGTTCTGGGGATAGCGGCTTCCTGATTCTTCTAGTCGAAGGGGCTCGGAGTTTCTTGCCATTTTTTGGGTTCCGGAGTAGCTTTCTTTGTGTTTATCCAGTACTGTTCTGGACAGCTACGGGAAAAGTGGTTCGGGTTTCCATAGGTATAACAAACGCTTCTCTTGGCTTTAGGTCCTCCTTGGGATTTCCTTGGGATCTTTACGGGGATGAGGGATGTCTTGGCCTTTGCCTTGGTAGAAGTGTTGTCAAGACCATGCTGGGGCCACTCTCGGCTGAAGTGACCTGGTTCATCACAGGTGAAACAGGTGCCTTTATTGGAACGTCCTTCTCTTGATTTCTTCCCAATGTTGACGCAGGGGAGTTGATGAGCCTTGCCAACCAGGAGAAAGAGGGGGTAGTTGGTCGGGACATGGTCTTGACCTTCACAGAGGAAACAAGTGACTAGCTGAGTGGGGAAATCTGCAGGAGAGTGGAGAGATCCACAATTTGGGAAGTTGCCTAAGCACTAGCTGGCTTGATGTCCTTCCTCACCACAATGGTTGCATGCTTTCTTCGAGTCTCCGGCCTTCATGGCCATACTCAGGGTTTTGTGGTGGAGATAAAGTTTCTGGCTGAAAAAGTATACGGTGTGACGGAGTTAGTCTTCCGGGTTCGAGGGTAGCGGAAAAATTGAGGTATAATATTGGGTGGAGAGTTATGGTTGACGGTGACAGGTCAACAGGGGTTTATTGGAGTTGTGCAAAGACGTAGTCTTTCCACCTTAGATCTTTACTTGGGGTTGTCGAGGCTTTCCTATGTGGCCATCCTGCTGAGGAGAGGTTTCCGGCTTATGAGGTTGCGAGGGTTAGCATCGGGACACGTCATCAAGGTGGTCAACGTTTTAGGATCGGATGATCCAAGGCAGACAAGCAACACATTCCAAGCATTGTACACGCACATGACAAGCAAGCAAGTCCTACCACGAGTACTAAGAAGGTGACTACACACCATAATGGGAATCCTATTTTAAGGGTGTTAATCCTAAGTACGAACGTTACAGGGGTCTTAACTTCTGTCGTGCCATCTTTTGTCGTCGGTGTCGTACTTGATTGATTTGGGGACGATGAAGGACTCCGTTGGTAGGGCGATCTTGTAGGGTCTTTCGTCATTGGTAGCTCCTTGGTCTTGCTTGTGCTGGGGTCTCTTCGTTCCGGGATCTCCATCTTCATAGCCTCCACTTCGGACCTTGTTTTTTAAAACAGAACATTTGAAGTAGACGAGATGTAGAGTAATCCACTTTCAAATTGTTTAAGTCAGAGAAGATGAGATAAGAAATCTTTCTAAAAGCTTTTGAGGAAATAGTTTGCGAAAACCGTTGTTTTCATAAATAAGGGTTGTCCTGTATAACGTCCATGCTAACTAAGGTCTCCTACAGTCAGGATGGCTCTGATACCATGTCTGTGGCACCCCGGATTTACGGTCCGAGAATGCCCGATATGCATACAATTCACGTTCCCATGATCAGTGATCCGTGAGCATAACCTACTAGTATCATTACAGCATCGATATAGTAACGAGTATAAAACTTACACAAGATCCATTATGGCGATTACAACACAAGTAGCGGAAGTCTTCAGCGTAGAGCCTGTGCCTTAACCTATAGGCAACTGACTAGGAAGACAGCCTAGCTCGCATTGACGTCAGCACCTTCGTTCCTTCTTAACGTCTGCTGTCTGGCCAAGTAAATAGCCAGGGACAATACCGGTTAGTACTTCGAATGTACTCGCAAACCATCGAGATAAGGCAACAAAGAAAATGCATAATTGGCTATGGCGAGATAGCTCTACACTATAGTTTCTTTTGAAAGACCTAACATTGGCATCTCTATATCTTTGTTGAAAAAGATTTTTTAGAAAATATGCCTCCTTTTAGAAAATTCGGACATATCCACATCCTTATTAAAAAGATTTAAAACAGTTTTGTTGTAAAACCCTTTTTAAGCGTCTTTGACCATCTCTGGTCAAAACCAAACTCATTCTTATCTTTCCTCGTGACCAAGTCACATCCTTTATTTCATCACAACTTAACCAAAGGGTCCTCCTAGCACTTGCCATTCCAACCTTCCTTGACCGTGGACACGGCTATTCGAATAGATTAGACTCTACAGAGTTTGTGCACTTTACCCACAAGAATCAATACATCCGCCGGGATTTAACCACGGCCCGCTACACACTGTAGACAGGGGTTCGGATGATCAAACCTAGCTTTTCATTTGTCCATCCCTAGCAAAGGCGGCTTTTCCTTTTGGGTTTGTTCTCCTCGGCACGAGTATGCGGATCTATGGCCTTAGTCCTCCCTGCAGCACTTCCGTATACCCAAACCCTCGTCTTGGCAATATACAATTGTCGACTACACTTCCTTCCCTACGCCTAAAACATACCGTCCGCGGGAGACCCAATTATTGCACCGAATCTTCCGCCAAAGCGGGCGATGGACACCCCTGATCCGCATACCTGAGGTAGAGTCCACTCGGGCTTCCAGGGATTGCTCCCGTTAAGCAAGTGCAAGCAACCTCGGCTAAGGACAACAACTACGAGCTAAGCCCCAGCGCCTGGGTTATGTGGTTGCACGGATAAATTGTTCCGGACATTGGCGTAGAACATCCCTTCTCTTTCTCTTACTTAACTTTCTCTTCATACTCCTCATCTTATTTTGGTAAAACTTCCACTCGGGAACGATGCCTTTTTCCCAAGGGTTTTATTTTGAAAACTTTGTAGTAGGGTAAAACCCAAAGTAGTTTTATCATTTAAAAATCCGTGGGCTTCCAAGAGGGAAGATTCTAAGCATCTTAGCCTCGATCTAAAGGCGTAAAAGTAGGTGTCAATGGTTTAGGTGTCCTAATGGACACTCATCCATAACTTGGAGGAGCCAAGTTACGGACGCACTTTTATTTGAAATAAAACATGCAATTTAATCGTGCATTTTATAAACGAGATATAACACAATTGATAAACAGGAGTAGGTTAATATAGGAGTTCAGGAAGGGTGGCTTGCCTGTGACCAGCGAGTTGTCCCTTGACGGCATTAGATAACCAGAAATCCAATCATAAGAATAACCCGATCCTTCCTTCTTCTCGGCGTCTCGCAAACGCAACTATCGCCGTTACCGAGCATACATGCAAACAAACAACACCACAATCAATACAAGGCATACAAACATCAAAACATATAGCAAGTAAAGGATAACTACAAGATATACATCATTAGGATGTTGGAGGTGTGATTTGATTGGATGGAAAGGGAATTTGGAGGCATGGGAAAAAGGGTCGTCTTTGGATTTGAAGCCCAGGAACTAACTAAGAGAGGTTTTTGACCAAGGGCTTGATCTGTATGATACCATTGTATAAAAATGATACCATTACATAGGTATTGATAAAATGAAGCAAACAAAAGTGGTTTCACTATTTTATCAATTCCTAGGATTTATAATGGATTTTATAGTGATTAAAGCTCTAGTTTTAGGAAATAATTCACCAGAACCTGTTATAGAGTTCCAACAATTATTTACTTGGGTGATTGGGTAGTAATTGATGGACTGAATCAAGAGGAGTTGGATTCAGCTCAAAGCAATTACCAGAATGCCCTTGGGAAATTCCCAAAGATAGTACTGGCTGGGATTAGTATTTTTCATCAGATTTATTTTATAAAATATTTTTAGTTGATTCCAAGGAAACATGTTAGGTAATGAAAATACCTTTCTGTAGAAATTGGAATCAATCAACTTGGAGTTGCAGAGCTACTGTGGTGATTTTATTAGTGATTCAACCATGCACAGAAGAGTTTAATTCACTAGAATTCAACAAAGCCTCATAAAAATATGAGCTTCTGGATTATGAAGGATATGGTTATGTGTGTCCAAGGGGAGTTGGAATTAGGTCCAAACCTCATTTGGTTTGACCTAGGGAATTTCCTAAAGGCAGAAAAGGCTTTGTTTTGTTATTTTTTTGAACAGGAAACTAGGAAGAAAAATAGGGTGGGGACAGTGGGAGATGAAATGTATGGGGGATACCTTCCATAAAAAATTGGATTTACTCAATTTGGTGATACCAAAATTTCTGGAGAAAATCTTTAGTGAACTGGACAGAGCTAAGTAGATGATTTTTCATCTTTAATCTAGACTTCATTTTGGTACAGATCTGGGTCTGCATGTTAGGCAAGACATCCAGGTACCTAGGAAAAATTGTAAATAAATATTTTAAGTGGCATTATATTTTTGTTTGGATTAAAAGTAACTCGCTACTGTCTGGATCTATAAAGACAGAAAAGGAAAAAGGGAGGGGGGTGTCAATGGGCCAGATCTAAAGAGAGCTGGGCCGCCACAGGGGGAATCGGCCCACCCGGGCAGCAACCTGCGTGGGGTGGAGGGTTTGAAACACTGACAGGCGGGGCCGGCCTGTCAGTGGCAGCGGGGGAGCGAGGGGGTATGGAGCATCCGGGGCCATCAGATCTAGTGGGTACCGACGGTCCCTAGTCGTCATCCTTGTGGGAGCTCGTCGCCGGAGATCAAACCCTAGGAAGAATAGACGGGGGCAGGGGAGCTCACCAGGGGATCGAGGGAGGCAGTGGAGGCGACAGGGCGAAGCGGTCAACGACGACGTTCCGGGTGAGGGACGGCACAGGCGGTCTTAACGTCGGGGAGGAGCTCGTGCGGCGGCGCCCGAGCCTAGCTCGTCGGAGCTCGCCCTAGACGATGTTGCAGAGGGTCCTGGGCATGAACAAGGGTACGGTTAGATAGATCAGAGGGAGGGGAGAATTGCTAGATAGCATGCAGCGAGAGGGGTAGAGGGAGAAGGGAGCTGTGCTTGCGAGAAGGGGGATGGCCGAAGCTCTTCTCTTCCTCTTCCTTGATCAGAGCAGACCGTGGGGGAGGTAGTGGGAGCTCTAAGGAGTGACTGGGGGTTGTTGGGGGCAAATGAGCTGAAGGGAGGGTGATGGGTGGCCTTGGGCATTATAAACCGAGCTAGATGGGTCCATGGTGCACCATGTGCATGGGGAGCTTGGGCATGGTCTAGGGGCATCTCATTGGTGGCCATGGGTGGTGGATAGGGTGTGTGGAAGACATGTGGTCGTGTATGGGGCAGAGAGGCAGTAATGAGAAAAGAAATGGCTAGACAAGACCTTGCCTTTCTCTCCCTTTTTAAACAAGCACAAGAGGACAAGTGGTCAAGTGATGCTATAGTGCAAGTGCTATAGGGATCACAAACAGGGATGAGTGATGATATTGTGTAGAAGTGTTGGGGAAGATTTGACATGGTTTGGCTTTGGTTTGAATCAAGTTTGCCTTGTTTTGGCAAAATTGAACAAGTGGAGGGTTGTTAAGGAAGTTGCAAATGTTGCATTGGGCAAAGTGTGGAAATGGTACTCGTAGGTGTAGTAGATCAAATAATCACTTCATGATTTAAATGGGATTTTTCTAATGATCATAATCCGATTTAAGTGCACTTCTTCAAAAAGTGTTGAAGTAGATTTCGGAAACTAAGATGATAATTTTATATTGGACAAGCTTGTTTTTTGATGTGATATGGCCATAAAAACCATTGCACACATTGGAGAATTTTATTGTGATTTATTGAGGTGGGAAAGTATTTTTAAGGAATTATTTCTTGTTTCT
This sequence comes from Avena sativa, assembly GCA_916181665.1. Taxonomy (NCBI): domain Eukaryota; kingdom Viridiplantae; phylum Streptophyta; class Magnoliopsida; order Poales; family Poaceae; genus Avena; species Avena sativa. Next base: position 246,565,184 of record OV702283.1, on the reverse strand, counting down.
GCCATTTAAGAAAAAGGGCAAAAAGAAATAATAAAGAATCTCAAAAATAATTATTTTTGAGTTGGAAAGATAGGATATGATATATAGGCATCAAATGTTCCTTGATTTGGCAAGGTTATTTGGAGAAAAACAGACTTGCCTTTATAGACAAGGATTTTGAGAAATGGGTAAGTAAAGGAAATAAAATAGTTTAATAATCCAAATAGTTGTGGGAATTATTTGGGGATGTTTATATCCAAGGTATATGATTTAAACTTGATGTAGGCATCAAGGTCAACCTTGGTTTTGAATAAAAGTAGTGAAATGGGTGGAAACTAGGTCCGGGGAGGATCTAGGGTTTGGTTACTTTGATGCCAACTAAACAGGGTTGGATTTGGGAGCTCAGAGCTCACCTTGGTACAAGGGGTATATGGATGGATAGAGCAAGTCATATAGATGACCATTGAGGCAAGGGTTAGTCTTGGTTATATTTGAGGTGATCTAGATGCGATGGCAAACTTTGTTGAAAATAAGGCTGCCATAACAGATACATCAGGTAGCCTCCTAAACCATGTGGGTTTAAGAAGCACCAGGTTCCAATGGAAACAAGTGAAGTGGGAGTTGATAGTCCATGATTATTAGATCATAACCAAGCAAGGAGTTGTCCAAGGGGAGGTAGCATATAGATGTGAGCTTCTGCCAAAACAGGCAAGATGATAAGATTGGCAGAAAAGATTATTATCTTGACTACAAAACCATCATGGGTGAGTTGGGAATAGAATGGCTTGTCCAGGGGCAAGAGTGGGCCTTGTTAGTACTAAATATGTGCTACAAGATGGTTCAAGTACATTCTCAAGAATTCACATAGGTTAGAAGAGGTATGGCTCCAAAGATTGAATCTAGATAAGAAATCCAGACAGCCATTTTGGCAGATTTGGTGATTTTGACTAGTGTTCAAGAGGGTACAATTGAGAGGGTGGCAAAGGTTTATCCCTTCCCTCAAGTGGTTGATGTTGAGGTATAGATTGAATAAATGGGATCCAAACTTGGATAGGGTCTCCACTAGGTTGGAAACCATCCAGAGGGATTATCCCTGGATTTGAGATAGGCATGAGATGAGATGATAACTTGAGTGTCTTAGGATAGATCCAGACTTGGATGCTTGATATGAGCTTGATGATCACAAGCAAGGATTGGGTCCTAAGGTATGATCTGCTAGGTTAGCTCACTCTAGTTCCTAAGCAAACAAGGCAGTCAGCAGATCAAGGCAGTTCATCAGACAGCAGATCAAGGCAATTCATCAACCAATAGATCAAGGCAATTCATCTAACTACTACTAGGGTTACCATCAAGCCTATCTTGAGGTAAGGATGGGTACGTTGAAAGGGGTTTTCTTTTAAGTAAGATAAGTACCATCTTGGTATCTCTACCAAGATTGAGATGAAAAGGTTTTTAATAAGGTTTTGGAAAACCTAGGGATAAGAGTAGTTGAAGGTTCTTTCTTGAAAACATAAGGAGATAATATATAGGTCTCCATAGTTTGTCAAAAGAAACCAGTAAAGTATTGTGTTGGGTCAAAGTCATCTTGGCTTAGGTTTTTGAAATGCCAGAACATTTGAGAATATGAAAGATGAGCCAAGACATATCTTCTGAAAAATAGTTTTCGTAAACTAGTGTTGAGATGAGGAGTACACAACTAACACACAAATAGTTGCTTGCGTACAAGCAAACAAGTAAGCACATATTGCAAGAAATTTTTTTTGTTTCCCCCTGATTTTTGCCTTTTGGTCATTTAATCAGGGTTGCTAAAATTGGGATATGACAGATCTTTCCCCCTTAAAATAATCTCGTCCCGATATTAGGGAGGAGTAGGATTCGGGTGATAACATCCGCTTAACAATTTCAGCGGTGGAAGTTATAGGGGGTTAGCAGGTCTTCAGAAAGCAGGCAGGGAAAGCTACGGTTCAGAGCTGAGCAGCTTCAGGTTTGGATGTTTAGATTAGGCGAGTGGAAAAGACGCAGTCTTTTCCCCTTAGAACAATTCTAGGTAGGTTTAGCGTCGACGGTGGTAGTTCCTTCTTGAGGCGAGGCGACGAGTCGAGTCTTCTTTATTCTTTCGCCTCATGGTCCACTTTTCTCTCTTCAAGGTCTTGATACACCGGGATGTTGACGGGGCGGTTGACCTTAGAGTGGAGGACCTTCAGATTTTGAGACGTGGTCATTGCTTAACGCTAACTAGGGGTCGACTCCAGGGGTCTATTTTGTTTTGGCGGTCTCGGAAATGAGGTCCTTTGGAGAAGGGGTTTTTCCGTGTTTCGTCTGATGGAACGTCGTGGGTAAAACATGCAAAGAAGGATACCATACTTGCATAACATCCATACATTTAGCAAGTTCAAACCGGTCGGTGGCGGAGGTACTTAAGGGGTTACAAAACAGGTCTGTGCCATAGGGCGACAAGGCACTTGAAGTTTTACAAAACAGGTTCAGGGGAGATACACGACTCTACCCATGTTGGGGATGGGCGAGCTTCTGGGTGAGAAACTACTTCGGAGGAACGTCTAGAGTCTTGTCGCCTTTTTGGGGCGAAAGGTTTTCCCTCAGGTAGTGTTTTCTCGGGGGAAGAGGAGGTTCTGGGGATAGCGGCTTCCTGATTCTTCTAGCCGAAGGGGCTCGGGGTTTCTTGCCATTTTTGGGTTCCGGAGTAGCTTGCTTTGTGTTTATCCAGTACTGTTCTGGACAACTGCGGGCGAAGTGGTCCGGGTTTCCATAGGTATAACAGACGCTTCTCTTGGCTTCAGATCCTCCTTGGGCTTGCCTTGGGATCTTTACGGGGATGAGGGATGTCTTGGTTTTCGCCTTGGTAGAAGTGTTGTCAAGACCACGCTGGGGGCACTCTCGGCTGAAGTGACCTGGTTCATCACAGGCGAAACAGGTGCCTTTCTTGGAACGTCCTTCTCTTGATTTCTTCCCAATGTTGACGTAGGGGAGTTGACGAGCCTTGCCAACCAGGAGAAAGAGGGGGCAGTTGGCCGGGACATGGTCTTGAACTTCATAGAGGAAACAAGTCACTAGCTGATTGGGGCAATCTACAGGAGAGTGGAGAGCTCCACAATTTGGGCAGTTGCCTAAGCACTGGCTGGCTTGATGTCCTTCCTCACCGCAATGGCTGCATGCTTTCTTCGAGTCTCCGATCTTCATGGCCATACTCAGGGTTTTCTGGTGGAGATAACGTTTCTGGCTGAAAAAGGATACGATGTGACGGAGTTAGTCTTTCGGGTTCGAGGGTAGCGGAAAAAGTTAGGTATAATATTGGGTGGAAAGTTATGGTTGACGGTGACAGGTCAACAGGGGTTTATTGAAGGGCCATTTTGTGAGTGAAGTGTCGACGCACATGAATGAGGGAGAGGTGGGGGCACCCTATATAAGGATCCCCTCCTCTCACTTCTCACTCACACCTCCTCGTGAAGGATCTCTCTCCCCTCTAGTATTTATCCCCCATGGTCTCGGACTAGCGAGATACATGTTCCCGGTGGCTATTCGGCAAGAAAGAGTTGTGCTTCCGCTGCATCGCTGGAGCGAGGAGGCGGAGGTTTCTCGGTGCCTCGGACCTGTGTGCAAGCACGGATGCGCCGCTGATTTGCGGTGCTAGGACTTCCTATCAATCTTGAGATCGGCAAGAGATCGTCTACATCAACCACGAGTTCGGACTCGTTAAGCTTAGTCGGTCTTCAAGGGTATGTTCTCTACGGATATACATCCGCCCGTTGATTGTATCTAGTAGATAGATCTTGGTACATAGTTGTTCCCATCGTAGGAAATTTTTTGTTTTCTATGCTGCGAACCATACAGTGGTATCAGAGCCGGATCTATGCATAGATGTGATACGTCCAAAACGTATCTACTTTCCCGAACACTTTGCAATTGTTTTTCCTCTATACTTGTGTGATTTGGATACAACTAACACGGACTGACACTGTTTTCAGCAGAATTACCTTGGTGTCTTGTTTTTGTGTAGAAAATGAACTATCAGGAAAAATCCCGGAAAATATGCCAAAAATTATATTTCACCAGAAGATCCACGGAGCCAGAAGGCGAGACAGAGGGGAGGCCTAGGGAGCCCAGACCCACCCCAGGCGCAGGCCTACTGGCCCCGCGCCTGGGGGAGGTTTGGCCACCCCAGGCAGCTTCTTGGCCTCCCTCCGCGTCTATAAGTTGCCTTCTGACCTAAAAATAGAGGGGGGTTCGATAGTTTTCCAGAAAGAGTTCCGCTCCGCCGCCGCCACCAGAAACCAAGATTCGGATCCAGAAACTCCGTTCTGGCACCCTGCCGGGACGGGGAATTTGGAGAGGATCATCGCCATTGTCATCACCAACGCATCTCCATCAACCATCGATGTTTCCCTCATTCATGAGTGAGTAATCCCCCGTTGTAGGCTTGGGGATGGTAGGGATTGGATGAGTTCTATCATGTAATCAAATAAGATATGTTAGGGGCATACTGCCTAGTATATCTATTAGTGCTATTTGACTTTGTTACAACTTGTTCTGCTTAATGCTTGTCACTAGGGCTCGAGTGCCATGATCTCAGGTCTGAACTTATTATTGAATCATTATGATAGTATTGTTTATGATATTATCTGCAAGTTGTGTACACATATCATTGTCCGGATCCAAAGGCCCCAAAGTGACAATAATTGGGACAACCGGAGGGGATGGCTATGGTGTGAGTATAACATGTGTTCATGGAGTGTTAATGCTTTGCGCCGGTGCTCTATTAAAAGGAGCACCTTAATTGCGAGTAGTTCCCTAGAGGCCCCGCTGCCACAGGCTGGCTGGACAGAAGATGTCGTGCAAGTTCTCATTGCGAGCACGTATGACTATATTTGGAGCACATGGCTAGGATTGTTTAGTACTTGGATGCTTATTACTATTTATCTACAATTCCCTAGTTCTTTGAAGTTACATGTTTAGACTCGTCCATGCAACGCCCGTCCATCCATCCCTATGCCTACCGCACTCGAATCCTACTGTTACCGTTACTGTTACTATTGATGTTGTTTCACTGTTGCTGTTGCTGTTGCTTTGCTATTGCTACTACAAACTGTTGCTACTAATAAACTTCTGTGAGCAAGAACTATTTCCAGGTGCATATGAACTGACAACTCAGTTTTTAAGGCTTGCAAGTATTCTTTGTCTCCCCTTGTGTCGAATCAATAAATTGGGTAATACTACCCGAGAAGACTGTTGCGATCTCCTACACTTGTGGGTCATCAAGACTATTTTCTGGCGCCGTTGTCGGGGAGCATAGCTTTATTTGTAAGTTCACTTGGATCTATTATTGTTCACTGCTACTCCTTTCATCATGGGGAAGTCTCGTGATGGAAATTTCCCTATTTTACCATCCACTACAAGAATAGGTACAGTCCTAAACACCTCTGCTGCTCTTGATTCACTGTTTGTTATAAGTAAGCTTGTCACACCACCACCACATGCTCATGCTACACACATTGCTACTACTGCTGAATCTAAAACTGCTTTTGATACTCATGATGTTACTTCTAATGTGCTTGATGCGAGTGGTTCATTAGGTCCTTTTCTAGATGCTACTATGGCTAATCTAGGAAATACCGAAACTCCTAGTGAAGACACTGTTACACCTGTTAGCTCACCTAAGTCTAGTGAGAGTTTTGATATTAATGATGGTTACATAGAGCTCACTGATGAATTTGTTGAAGAGTGTCGAAACACACATGGTGCTAGTGCTATTAAGAGTCTCCTTGCTAGACATACTATTATACCTAAGAAGTTTGCCACCTCTCCCATAGATATTAAAGATAAAGATTATTATTTCTATCTTGATTTAACTTATTTAAATATTGTTGAGAAAGAACCTTTTTGTGGTACTGAAAACGAGAGTGTTGTGGCTCATATGAATGAGCTTTATACTATGAGTGCGTTGTTCTTTGATGATTTTAAGATGCGCAAGTACTTTGTTGCTAAGATGTAGAGGTCCCAACCTTTAATAAGGTAGAGATCCCTGTGTTTAAAATGCTAGTCCCTGGTTCAATAGCTAGCATCCACAGTTTAAGATGTAATATCAAGAAACAAAGTTCATAATACAACTTTATAACCAGGAATAAAATAATCCATTACATCTTACATAGCTCATTTGGCTATCTCATTACAATGCAGCAGGAATAACAATATAGCATGGAGTCCTTCATCTTCAAAGTGCCACAGGCAATCATGTTGGTTGTAGACTTGTAATCCTAATTAACACACTTCACTAACATCAAACAAACCTGCAACATAATAAGTTACAGGCACAAGGGTCAATATATTTGAATTGTATTGGAAAGTGATACTATGGTAGAATAGTGGTATCTATCATCTATATGCATTTGGCTAAGTGGAGATTTGGCTTTCTTTGCTCAAAATAGATTTTCCTTATCATTTGAAAACACTAAATTTTTGTTTGTCAAAATCACCCAAGGCATATACCAATAGAAATTGGTGATCCTTTAACCCTTGTTCAACCACAAGCTTTTAACTTAGAAATTGGGATGAGGAGATCCTTGATAGCTTCCATGTCTTGATGCTCATTTTTTCCATTGTCGGGGACACGGCTAAGTACTTAGATTTTACTCTCTCGAGAGGTGGTGCACTTTCCCCACAAGACTCGACATGCATCGAGACAAGATCTTTCAGAAGCCTTCCCTTAGACCAAAATGGACGCGTTCCCAAACCTATCAACCCCTACCACCAACTGTCCATTTGGCTAAGTTATTGCAACCTATATGATCCAGGCAGAGCCCATAATGCCATGTGGCTGCACTAGAAGCTTCTTAACATATGGCATCTCAAATCCCTTTGTTCCTGGGTGGCTTTCCACAAGTGTGATACACAAGGTATACCATAGATATGGGCCTTGTGTAACCACTCAACATAACCCAAACATACCATTCCACCCAGGTGTTTCATTCACTTAGTTGTTTTATTAAGAAAAACACAAGTCAACGACTTAGCAATATTTTTCCATAGCATGTATATAATCCACCCTTGGTTGCTACTAGCTAGGCTAAGCATGGAAATAGCAAGTATCTTAACTTAGAGAAAATTCTGACAATTCTATAACTACTAGGATTTCCCAAGCATAGCATATAGATACTTAGCAAAAATTATCATGCAAGCCCTATACAAAATATCACTAATGCATAGTCAAAATATTGGGACAAAAATATGAAGCACCACTTGCCTTTTTATTAGAGAATATAGATTCACTCCTTGATCTTGCAATAGTCACACTCTTCAAAGTTCACTACAATTCAATCAAGCAAGGCACAAATTCAAAACTAGCATTCAAACAATTCACCACATAAAATAAAGAAAACAAAACAATGCATGCAAGCATGCAAAAGATTGTTTTATTTGGAAAGGTGGTTTATAATAGGCTATAAACATTTTAAAACACCTATTGGTCATTTATAAAAGTGGAAATAACCATTTCAATTCAAGTTAGTGAAAATGGCCATTTAAATCATTTTTGTTTTGGTAGAAATGATTTAAATCAAATTAATAATTTCTAGTGTTTTCCAAAAATATTTTTAAACACAAATGTTAGTGTTTATGGTAAAAGTGTTTAAAAACAAAATCATTTACAAAAGGTTTCACTCAAAAACCATTTTTAAATTAAGCACCATTTTTATTTTACTAGAAATGCCTTTATTCAAAGTAATAATTTTTCTAGGGTTCATAAAATATATTTTAAATCCCAAAACTTGGTGTTTAGGGTTAGGGAGTTTAAATCAAATCATTTTCCAAAGGTTTTACTCAAAAAGCATTTTTAAACCATAACCAATATTTTTATTTAACTAGAAATACTTTTATTCAAAGATTTATTCCTTACCATCACAAAATATACTTTTAAATCTACAAGTTGGTTTTTTATGGACAGTAGGTTCAAAATAAATCATTTACAAAAGATTTTACCCTAAAATCATTTCTAGAATAATTTTTATATTCAAAATATGCCTAAACAAGTTTCTGCAAAAACAACTAATTTTACAGAAGCAAAACACTAAACAAAGGGCATGGTTGCAAAGTATTCTGTTTGCTGATTCGATTGATATAAAATTTGTAAAATTTGGACATGTGGATTAAAAGTTATGAATTTTACAAAATCATACATCTAATAGATTCATTTTTGTTTTTAAATCAAAACACTGGCCACGCGTCATATTTCTATTGGCTGAAAACGTTTCATGCGGATCTATCGATACAGACCGTACGATTTAAGTGAGCTCGCATGGTTTAGATCTAACATACCCCTTCGCTTAAGTGGATCTAACATGTCCTTACGATTTAAAGTTAACGGCTGACAGAGATGTGACCTAAGATGGGAGGCGCTAGCGGTGGTTGTGTGGCGGCGGACGATTTAGGAAGCGCGGGGGAGGGAGAGGTTGCTTACTAGGTTCGTCGCGACATGCTGAAGCTAGAGGTGGTCGTTGCAGGGGCAGGGGCACACAGAGGCGTCGGGGATTGCTCGCCGGAGTCACTCCTGACGTCAGGCACACTCTGTCAAAGATGGAGGCGAGGCTACGGTGCACGCCAGAGAAAATAGAAGGTGCTGTTAGATGCACAAGGTCGTGGCGAGTACATGCGCGTGAAAGAGAGGGAGAGGGGAGGTCAGGTTTTACTAGGGGGAGCTCGTCGGAGAAATGACAGACGACGGCGGTGCTCGGTTGAAGACGTAGTCGAGTATCTGGGGCGCGTGCGGGAAAGCTCGTGGTACTGGAAGATGCGTAAGAGTGTGGGGAATGTTCCCGTGGAGGTTGGGGGCTCTGGGGAGGGTCAACTTCGCCGGAATTTTACGGGGAACTCACCGGAGGCAGGAGGTTTGAGGTGAGCAATTTGAATGGCCTGGAGGCAGAGAGAGCCTGGCGAGTGAGGGAAATCAGAGAGAGGAGAGGGGCGCTTAAGTGTGCGAGGTCACGGGGCTGAATTAGTGCATCGTTAATGCGGAATCAAGCGCGCATTCAAAGGCAGAAACAGCAACAACGAGAGAGGGGGAATAGGTCGCAGGGTTGAAGACGGTGACGTGTTCGGTGGGGTCCAGCGGTCAGCGAGAGAGAGAGAGGGTGCGCGTGGGGTCGGGAAATCAGTGACCGTGCGGGTGCAGGTTTGAGTGAAAAACGTTTCAGGGGAGAGGGAAAGGTGGGCTGCGCTGCTGGGCTGGACTGGGCTTGGTTGCTGGGCTGGCTCTATTTCATTTTTTTTCTTTTCTGTTTCCTTTTTCTTTTTCCATTTTGATTTTCTGTTTTGAATTTCAAACTACCATTTGAATTCAGATTTCTTTTTCAAATCATTTCCAAATATTCAGTATGTTTCTAATACTGTTTTAAACATGCATTTAAAGTCCATTTTAAAATAATTTTCCCTTATTGTTTTATGGTTTATTAATTAATTAATCTAGACACTTGTCTTTATTTAATTGAGATTTCAAATATGTTTTCAAACTTCTATTTAAAATCCAAACTTTACCAAATCCTTTTCAGTAGGTTTTATTTATTTATTAGTGCAAATAATTCATTTTGAATTATTTAAAATATGATTTATTAATCATTTAAATTGGGCAAATTTTCTTTATTCAAATAAAATCAAATATGGTTTTAATTCCATATAAATTTTATTTAGATGATTATTTATTCCATTTAAGTTAATTAAATAACTTTTATATCCACCTTGGGAAATTTCTATTTATAATTTTCTCATGTTTTAATTAATTATTTTTATTTGGGATTTTGTCTCCATTTAAATATAATTAGAATATGGTTTAATTCCATATACTTTTATTTGATTATTCTTTATCCCTTTATTTTATTTGGGTTTGGATTATCTTTATTCCATTTGCTTATGGATTTAATTCAAGGTTTAAATTGCCTCCTAAACAATTTTATTAGGATTTATTATTTAGTTTAGGCATATAATCTTTATTTAAATAAAATTGGATATTGTTCAATCCTTGTGATTTTATTTAAATAATCTTTTACTCCTTTTATTATTCAATAACTTTTCATTCCATTTACTTGTCCAAGATTTAATTTGGCTTTTAAATATTCCTTATTTATTTATTTTCTTTCTTTGCCTTATAAAATCCATATCTCTTTATTTATATATCCAAAATTGGTGATTCCAATTTGTAATATTTTATTTAATATTTGTTTATCCTTTTAAATCTTTTTAGGATTTATTTGCTCATAATTTTGGCATGGATTAGTTAGGAGCTTTATTAGCTTTGGAAATTAATTCTTTTTATCTTGATAAGTTTTTATCCATGGCTCCAAATTAAGTGAAATCAATTTCTATGGTTTTATAATATTTTTATTTATCATTTTTGATCATTTATAAATGTTTGTTGACAAATTTTTTATATGGATCAAATCCATAGGCTTAGAGAGGTCTTGGAAATGATTTTCTTCCATTAGGGTTTTGGGTTTTGGTTTATTTTCCCAAGTTTGAATTTCAAGATACATTCATTGATGAATGCATTTCACTTGATTGAAATTTCCTTTTATTCAAATTTTGTTCAAGATTGGTTTTGATGTTTCCATTTAGAAACAAAAAGTTTCTTTTCACCCTAAATTTCATCAATTATTTATTTTGGTTATTTATTTTTCACATTTCAAAATTTGGAAAGTTTTGGGATGTGACAGGCTACCACCCTTAAATTAAATATCGTCTCGAGATTTGGGAAAGCTAGAGGTTACAAGTTGGCTACAAGACAACTAGGGTACTACCACCCTTAAAAAGGTTTTCAACTAGATTACATCTTGGCTTACTTGGGATCTTGATGTAGCTTCTCTGGGCACTTGTTTGCATAATGACCTAGTTATTTGCATTTGAAACACATCTGTTGGCTAATATCTTTCTTCTTTTCTAGACAATGTGATGCATAGTGTCCCATCTCTTTGCAATTGTAACATTTCACTTGGCTATTGTCCTTCTTGTTGGAATTAGGGCATTTCTTCTTCTTGGGTCTCTCCAAAGCTAGGAGTTCTTCTAGTTCATGCTCTTCATATCTCACCTCAAAGGTGGGAAATCTTTCTCTCTTCTTGGGGCAGTTACTAGAGATATGACCTTCTTCTCCACAAGAGTAGCAACACTTTGTGGTCACTTCGGGTATGGCTCTATGAGGCATGGTTCTGACTTTGCCTTCATCCTTCTTGGTAGAAGTTGTTCCCTTATGGAGGTTTCCAAAAATTTGATGCATTCCATCTTGTTTCATTTGTTGAACTATAGGATAGATGGGGAATTTGATAGGTACATGATCATTTCCTTCACATAGGAAACAAGTAACTTGGGATGTGGGGCACTGATTAGTTGGATGTTTCTCTTCACAATTAGGGAATTGGTCCACATGCTCCATAGAAGTGTGTTCCATGTCTCCACAAATATTGCAAGCTTGAGTTCCTTCTATAATATTATCCTTGATTTCATTGTTGTCACAATCTCCTTGGGAAGAGATGCTTATCATGTTGATCATTTGATTGGTCATCCTTTGCAACAATTGGGATTGGATTTCCAAAAACTTTTGCATGGTTGGGTCTAACTCATTGTTGTTGGCTAAAAACTGAGTTGTCACTTGATTCAATTGGGCTTGGGTTGCTAGAAGTTGTTCTCTCATGTGCATCTCTTGGTTGATGTTGTTGTCACCATTCTTGATGTTGGAGTCTCTTGGAGAAGTCATCTGTTTGGGTTGGATTGGGATTAGAATAGGCAAAATATTTCTAGAGGAAGAAGTCTAATCACACACAACAATTTACAAACAATGTGCAAGCAATCACAATCAGACATTCCACTCAAACAACAAGGTTCAAGCATATTTTTAGGCAACAAAATATTTTTGCTACACCACATAAGTTGGTGTCATTGATCTAACTAAACACTAGTATGGTGGTCCAACTATATGGTTCACCTAAGATCATTCCATTCTTCTTAGTTGCTTCTTCATGAATAAGGTCTTGGTATCCTTGGAAGAATTTTTGCATCTTGGTCACTAAGCTTCAAAGGTGATGATGGTCCTCAGTATTCAAGTCTTGAGTAACATCCTTGTCTCATTTGTAGTCCTTTGTGACATCCAAGTTGAAGTCCTTGGTGAAACTAAAGTTGAAGTCATTGGTGATGTTGAAGTCTTTGCTCAAGGTGGAGGCTTTGTCCATCAAGTTTGAAAAGGAAGAGATGTAGAATCAAAACCAAAAAATTGAGGGAAGAGTTTACAAGATTGTTTGTAAATAATTTTGAACAAATATAACTCCTATTTTTCTAAGGGGTTTTGTCCAATCCTAGGGTTAGAATCCTATAGGCAACACAGTGCTCTGATACCATCTGTAGAGGTCCCAACCTTTAATAAGGTAAAGATCCATGTGTTTACAATGCTAGTCCCTGGATCAATAGCTAGCATCCACAGTTTAAGATGTAATATCAAGAAACAAAGGTCATAATACAACTTTATAACCAGGAATAAAATAATTCATTACATCTTACATAGCTCATTTGGCTATCTCATTACAATGCAATAGGAATAACTATCTAGCATGGAGTCTTTCATGTTCAAAGTGCCACAGGCAATCATGATGGTTGTAGACTTGTAATCCTAATCAACACACTTCACTAACATCAAACAAACCTGCAACATAATAAGTTACATCCACAAGGGTCAATACATTTGAATTGTATTGGAAAGTGATACTATGGTAGAATAGTGGTATCTATCATCTATATGCATTTGGCTAAGTGGAGCTTTGGCTTGCTTTGCTCAAAATAGATTTTCCTTATCATTTGAAAACACTAAGTTTTTGTTTGTCAAAATCACCCAAGGCATCTACCAATAGAAATTGGTGATCCTTTAACCCTTGTTCAGCCAAAGATTTTAACTTAGAAATTGGGATGAGGAGATCCTTGATAGCTTCCATGTCTCGATGCTCAATTTGTCCATTGCCGGGGACACGGCTAAGTACTTATATTTTACTCTCTCGAGAGGTGGTGCACTTTCCCCACAAGACTCGACATGAATCGAGACAAGATCTTTCATAAGCCTTCCCTTAGACCAAAATGGACGCGTTCCCAAACCTATCACCCCCTACCACCAACTGTCCATTTGGCTAAGTTATTGCAACCTATATGATCCAGGAAGAGCCCATAATGCCATGTGGCTGCACTAGAAGCTTCTTAACATATGGCATCTCAAATCCCTTTGTTCCTGGGTGGCTTTTCATAAGTGTGATACACAAGGTAGACCATAGATATGGGCCTTTTGTAACCACTCAACATAACCCAAACATACCATTCCACCCAGGTGTTTCATTCACTTAGTTGTTTTATTAAGCAAAACACAAGTCAAAGACTTAGCAATATTTTTCCATAGCATGTATATAATCCACCCTTGGTTGCTACTAGCTAGTCTAAGCATGGCAATAGCAAGTATCTTAACTTAGAGAAAATTCTGACAATTCTACAACTACTAGGATTTCCCAAGCATAGCATATAGATACTTAGCAAAAATTATCATGCAAGCCCTATACAAAATATCACTAATGCATAGTCAAAATATTGGGACAAAAATATGAAGCACCACTTGCCTTTTTAGTAGAGAATATAGATTCACTCCATGATCTTCCAATAGTCACACTCTTCAAAGTTCACTATAATTCAATCAAGCAAGGCACAAATTCAAAACTAGCATTCAAACAATTCACCACATAAAATAAAGAAAACAAAACAATGCATGCTAGCATGCGAAAGATTGTTTTATTTGGAAATGTGGTTTCTAATAGGCTATAAACATTTTAAAACACCTATTGGTCATTTATAAAAGTGGCAATAACCATTTAAAATCAAGTTAGTGAAAATGGCCATTTAAATCATATTTGTTTTGCTAGAAATGATTTAAATCAAAGTAATAATTTCTAGTGTTTCCCAAATATATTTTTAAACACAAATGTTAGTGTTTATGGTCAAAGTGTTTAAAAACAAAATCATTTACAAAAGGTTTCACTTAAAAACCATTTTTAAATTAAGCACCATTTTTATTTTACTAGAAATGCCTTTATTCAAAGTAATAATTTTTCTAGGGTTTATAAAATATATTTTAAATCCCAAAACTTGGTGTTTAGGGTCAGGGAGTTTAAATCAAATCATTTTCCAAAGGTTTTACTCAAAAAGCATTTTTAAACCATAATCGATATTTTTATTTAACTAGAAATGCTTTTATTCAAGGATTTATTCCTTAGTTTCACGAAATATACTTTTAAATCTACAAGTTGGTTTTTTTATGGTCAGTAGGTTCAAAAAATTCATTTCCAAAAGATTTTACCCTAAAATCATTTCTAGAATAATTTTTATATTCAAAATATGGCTAAACAAGTTTCTGCAAAAAAACTAATTTTACAGAAGCAAAACACTAAACAAAGGGCATGATTGCAAAGTATTATGTTTGCTGATTCCATTGGTATAAAATTTGTAAAATTTGGACGTGTGGACTAAAAGTTATGAATTTTACAAAATCAAACATCTAATAGATTCATTTCTGTTTTTAAATCAAAACACTGGCCACACGTCATATTTCTATTGGCTGAAAACGTTTTGTGCAGATCGATCGATACAGACCGTAGGATTTAAGTGAGATCGCACGGTTTAGATCTAACATACCCCTTCGCTTAAGTGGATCTAACGTGACCTTACGATTTAAATCTAACGGCTGACAGAGCTGTGACCTAAGATGGGCGGCGCTGGCGGCGGCTGTGCGGCGCTGGCGCTCTGGCGGTGGTGTTGCCGACGATTTAGGAAGAGCGGGAGAGGGAGAGGTTTCTTACTGGGTTTGTCATGACGTGCTGAAGCTCGAGGTGGTTGTTGCAGGGGCAGGGGCACACAGTGGCGTCGGGGATTGCTCGCCGGAGTCACTCCTGACGCCAGGCACACTCTGTCAAAGACGGAGGCGAGGCTATAGTGCACGCTAGAGAAAATAGAAGGTGTTGTTAGATGCGCAAGGTCGTGGCGAGTACACGCGTGTGAAAGATAGGGAGAGGGGAGGTCACGTTTTACTAGGGGAGCTTGTCGGAGAAATGGCAGACGACGGCGGTGCTCGGTTGAAGACGTAGTTGAGTATCTGGGGAGCGCGCGGGCAATCTCGTGGTACTAGAAGATGCGTAAGACTATGGGGAATGTTCCCGTGGAGGTTGGGGGCAGTGGGGAGGGTCAACTTCACCGGAATTTGTCGGGGAACTCGCCGGAGGCAGGAGGTTTGAGGTGAGCAATTCGAGCGGCCTGGAGGCAGAGAAAGCCTGGCGAGTGAGGGAAATCAGAGAGGGGAGGGGCGCTTAAGTGTGCAAGGTCACGAGGCTGATTTAGCGCGTCGTTAATGCGGAATCAAGCGCGCATTCAAAGGCAGAAACGGCAACGACGAGAGAGGGGGAATAGGTCGCAGGGTTGAAGACGGTGACGTGTTCGGTGGGGTCCAGCGGTCAGCGAGAGAGAGAGGGTGCACGTGGGGTCGGGAAATCAGTGATCGCGCGGGTGCAGGTTTGAGTGAAAAACGTTTCGGGGGAGAGGGAAAGGTGGGCTGCGCTGCTGGGCTGGACTGGGCCTGGTTGTTGGGCTGGCTCTATTTCATTTTTTCTTTTCTGTTTCCTTTTTTTCCATTTTGATTTTCTATTTTGAATTTCAAACTACCATTTGAATTCAGATTTCTTTTTCAAATCTTTTCCAAATATTCAGTATGTTTCTAATACTGTTTTAAACATGCATTTAAAGTCCATTTTAAAATAATTTTCCCTTATTCTTTTATGGTTTATTAATTAATTAATTTAGACACTTGTCTTTATTTAATTGAGATTTCAAATATGTTTTCAAACTTCTATTTGAAATCCAAACTTTACCAAATCCTTTTCAGTAGGTTTTATTTGTTTATTAGTGCAAATAATTCATTTTTAATTATTTAAAATATGATTTATTAATCATTTAAATTAGGCAAATTGTCTTTATTCAAATAAAATCAAATATGGTTTTAATTCCATATAAATTTTATTTAGATGATTCTTTCATTCCATTTAAGTTAATTAAATAACTTTTATATCCACCTTGGGAAATTTCTATTTATTATTTTCTCATGTTTTAATTATTCATTTTTATTTGGGATTTTGTTTCCATTTAAATATAATTAGAATATGGTTTAATTCCATATACTTTTATCTGATTATTCTTTATCCCTTTATTTTATTTGGGTTTGGATTATCTTTATTCCATTTGCTTATGGATTTAATTCAAGGTTTAAATTGCGTCCAAAATAATTTTATTAGGATTTATTATTTAGTTTAGGCATATAATCTTTATTTAAATAAAATTGGATATTGTTCAATCCTTATGATTTTATTTAAATAATCTTTTACTCCTTTTATTATTCAATAACTTTTCATTCCATTTACTTGGCCAAGATTTAATTTGGCTTTTAAATATTCCTTATTTATTTATTTTATTTCCTTGCCTTATAAAATCCATATCTATTTATTTATAGATACAAAATTGGTGATTCCAATTTGTATTATTTTATTTAATATTTGTTTATCCTTTTAAATCTTTTTAGGATTTATTTGCTCATAATTTTGGCTGGATTTAGTTAGGAGCTTTATTAGCTTTGGAAATTAATTCTTTTTATCTTCATAAGTTTTTATCCACGGCTCCAAATTAAGTGAAATCAATTTCTATGGTTTTATAATATTTTTATTTATCATTTTTTGATCATTTATAAATGTTTGTTGACAAATGTTTTATATGGATCAAATCCATAGGCTTAGAGAGATCTTGGAAATGATTTTCTTCCATTAGGGTTTTGGGTTTTGGTTTATTTTCCCAAGTTTGAATTTCAAGATACATTCATTGATAAATGCATTTCACTTGATTGAAATTTTGTTGGATTCCCTTTTATTCAAATTTTGTTCAAGATGGGTTTTTATGTTTCCATCTAGAAACAAAAAGTTTCTTTTCACCCTAAATTTCATCAATTATTTATTTTGTTTATTTAATTTTCACATTTCAAAATTTGGAAAATTTTGGGATGTGACATAAGATCTTCCCTTTTTCACTAAAAGGAGAAGCTAGGGCTTGGTTTAATAGATTACCTCCTGGTTCCATTGATAGCCCTGATTGCTTGATTGCTTCTTTCTTCCATAAATATTTTCCTCCCAGTGCTAGACATGCTGCTTTGTAGAGACTTTTTGATTTTAAACAGGAAGAAGAAGAGAAATTACCTGAGTCGTGGAAAAGATTCTGTTCCTTGATTCATGCATATCCTGGATGTCCATTACCTAAGAATGAATTGCTTGATATTTACTATAATGGACTAACTGATGATTCTAGCACCTACCTAGATAGCTTTGCTGATTGTGTTTTCAGGAAGAATTAATGAACAAGATAAGCAAGAATTATGATGATTGGACTTCAACTGAGCTGAATACACCTGAGCCTATTACTCCTGAACTAGTTGTTCCTGAACCAATTCCAACACCAACAAAAAAGAAGAGGGGAGTTATTGCATTAAATGATGAAGTGATGAAGGAAGCTAAAAAGTGTCTAAAGGAGAAAGGTATTAGAGCTAAAGATGTGAAGAATCTACCTCCTATAGAAGAATTATGTAAGCCAATTACCCACTCAACTACTATTGAGGTACACTCTCTCCAACACTTTGATGAAGGTGATATTCCTTATGGTAAGCCTCCTGATCAATGCTTAGAGGAACTTGACATTTTTATTGTTAAACAAGGTCATTTTAATAAACAAGTTCAGGATCATTTATTGGAAAACTCTAGAGCTATCCATGAGTTGAAAGATATTGTGGAAATAACTTCTAATGATATTAAAATGCTTCGTAAACACTTTCAAATGGTTCAAACTCAACTTGATCAACTTGCTAAAGTACAAAAGGATACGCTAGTTAATGCTTCAGGAAATAAACATGCTTATGGAATTAAAACTAGGAGTGGTATAACTACTCAAGATCCTTTATATCCTGAAGGACACCATAAAAGAATAGAACATGATTCCCAACAAGTAGAAGATTGTGGTAGTCCTCGTAAGAGGAAGAAAAAGAAACATAAGAAAGTTGAGGAACCACTTGAACATGCTGTAGATCCTAATAGTATATATGTCTCTGATGCTGAAACTGAGAGTGGTAATATTAATGAGTCTCATGATAAGGAGGAAGTTGAGGAAGAACCTGAAAACACACTAAGAACACTAGGTACACTAAGGAAGATTTTATTGCTAATAAACATGGTAAAGAGAGAGAACCTTGGGTGCAGAAACCTATGCCTTTTCCAGGTAAGAAACACAAGTCAAAGGAGGAGGAACACTACAACAAGTTTTGTGAATGGATGAAAACTTTTTTCTTGCAAATTTCTTTGACTGATGCTATTAAACTGCCTCCTTATTCAAAGTATATGAAGGATATTGTCTCTAATAAAAGGAAGATTCCTAATGAGGAGATTTCTACTTTGCTTGCTAATTATTCCTTCAGTGGTAAGGTTCCAAAGAAACTAGGTGATCCAGGTATACCAACTATTCCTTGCTCCATTAAGAATAATTATGTTAGAATTGCTTTATGTGATTTGGGAGCTGGAGTTAGTGTTATGCCTTTTTCTCTCTATAAGAGACTCCAGCTAGAAAAGTTGATACCAACTGATATTTCTTTGCAAATGGCTGATAAGTCAACTACTATTCCTGTTGGTATATGTGAGGATGTTCCTGTTCAAGTTTCTCATAATTGCATGGTATTAACTGATTTTGTTGTGCATGAAATGCCTGAAGATGATAATATGTCTATTATTCTTGGGAGACCTTTTCTTAATACTGCAGGTGCTGTCATCAATTGCAATCAAGGAAAAGTAACATTCAATATTAATGACAAAGAGCACACTGTCTATTTCTCCAAGAAGGTTGTTAAGAGCTATTGCCTGAATTCCATTGAAAATATTGAGAGCATAAAGGTTGGAGAAATATATTGTCTCATTCCACAAGAAAATTTTGAAACTATTATGATTGGGACCATTGCTATCAAGTATGAGGTAACATAATCACCTTGTGGACTGCAAAGTTTTGTTTCATATAAGATTGTTTTGGTAACAAGACTTGATCAACCTTGTTAACAAAAGGATTTTAATGAACAAAACAATGTTTTCACAGTGGTTATACTTGCTCACTTTTATTTTTTCTCCTTTCCAATCCTTGCTCTTCGTCGTGCCTAACTTAAAGGCGTTAAAGAAAAGTACTTGTTGGGAGATAACCCAAGAATTTCCTTGAGTATTGGAAGTTATTACTACTATAGTGACCTCTCCTTATCCTTTTTGTTTGCTTTTTGTGCCAAGAATGACCTCTAATGAGAGGGAAGTAAGATTTGGGGAGTTGTTGTCCCGAAACAGATTTCTGTCCTCCACCAAAAATTTCGTGAGGAGGCTTTGTAACTCGGATTGAGCTCAAAATTTACTAATAAATCCCCCAGTATGTTGTCTAACTTTCGTTAGTTCAACACTTTTTTTATTTGAGCAACATAAGATGTTCGAAAAAATTCATTTCTACCTGCTGGTCTGTTTTGATAGATTTCTGCCATTATTTGCATTTGCTTCTTATTGATTCCTTTTTGAGCTCTCTTCAGGTAAATTGAGTTTCTTTGAAGGAGTTAATATAGTAGCTTGTGTTTTTTAGTGAAAAGCCTTGTTGTTCCAAAGCTTTTCCAGTGGTCTAATATCTTTTGAATAAGCTAATGTTGCTAATGAAGATTGTGTGAAGTTTTGTATGAAAGAAACTTTTTTTGTTCATTAAAATCCTTTTGTTAACAAGGTTGATCAAGTCTTGTTCCCAAAACAATCTTATATGAAACAAAACTTTGCAGCCCACAAGGTGATTATGTTACCTCATACTTGATAGCAATGGTCCCAATCATAATAGTTTCAAAATTTTCTTGTGGAATGAGACAATATATTTCTCCAACCTTTATGCTCTCAATATTTTCAATGGAATTCAGGCAATAGCTCTTAACAACCTTCTTGGGGAAATAGACAGTGTGCTCTTTGTCATTAATATTGAATGTTACTTTTCCTTGATTGCAATTGATGACAGCACCTGCAGTATTAAGAAAAGGTCTCCCAAGAATAATAGACATATTATCATCTTCAGGCATTTCATGCACAACAAAATCAGTTAAGACCATGCAATTATGAGCAACTTGAACAGGAACATCCTCACATATACCAACAGGAATAGTAGTTGACTTATCAGCCATTTGCAAAGAAATATCAGTTGGTATCAACTTTTCTAGCTGGAGTCTCTTATAGAGAGAAAAAGGCATAACACTAACTCCAGCTCCCAAATCACATAAAGCAGTTCTAACCTAATTATTCTTAATGGAGCAAGGAATAGTTGGTATACCTGGATCACCTAGTTTCAATCACCTAGTTTCCAGTAGTCTAATATCTTTTGAATAAGCTAATGTTGCTAATGAAGATTGTGTGAAGTTTTGTATGAAAGAAAAATTTCAGGTGTAGAGAGAGGATGATGTAATGAGATGAAGAATGGACAAAAGCTCAAGCTTGGGGGGAGCCACTCCGTGTCACCCCAAGAATTACTCAAGAGGTACAAGCGTCAAAGCTTGGGGGTGCCCAAGGCATCCCCTTCTTCATCAATAAAAATCTCAGGTCTTTCTAGACACTTCGTTTTTATTGTTTCATACACAGTTGTGTTGTTCTTGGAGCGTCTTAGTTTTTGTTTTTGGTTTTATTTTGCTTCGTTTGGTTTTGCATTGGTTGCTTTCTAAAAAAAATCGAAAACACCACAAAAATTGTTGTTCTTCTTTAGTTTTGTGAGTTCTTTGCAGGGTTCAACCGTCCTTAGTGGATATTGGTTTTCATGTTAATTATTCGAGTCACACAAGTGAAGGGAAAATGAAGATTAAGACAACTCGAGGTGTGGTAAGAGGCTGGTAACGAACTCTGTTTGTTTCATTTTTGTACATATACTCATCATTGTGAGCATGCTTAGCCTGTTTGTGTAAGGTGTATGTCATTATGGATGCTTAGTAGTTCTTGCTTGTCAATGATTAGCTCCAGCTTGCTAATAGTTTGTAGCATGTCGTATGAATGTTTGGTTGCATTGTTTTATTCATACTTTGGTATGATATTGTGGTATCCTCCTCTGATAGTTCATGTGAATCGACTTGGCACATGCTCACGCATGCATATGACTAATCAATAGTCAGTAAGCCTCGATAATTTATTTTGCCTCAGAGTTCTTGTATCACTTTCATGCCATAATTAGTCTTGTTTTGTTGCAGGCATGATTATGACAGCTATTGCTCTCTCGTTTGTCGCTCCCTCTCTATTTCTAGCCTTCACTTGCACTAAGTATGTGCTCTACCTGTGCTTCCAACTCCCCAAAACCAATATTGCCAGCTGTGTCCATCATATCTGCCTATTAGCATCATTTGCTACTGTCAACACCCGGATTTTTAATCCCAGATGCCTGTTATGCCATACATCGCAATCCCAGGATTACCATTTTTGCGAGACATAACAGAATTGGATACCATAGTACATCATCCATTACAACCGTACATAAGTTCTTACACAAATAGGGATCTCATGATCCAGTTCTTAATACAACATCAAGCAGCGAAATACGTAATAATAATGGTAGCGTAGGCGAAGCTCCATCTTCGGGGTCACAGGCAATGCTGGCGATGGGAGATGATCCTAGTTGTCGTAACCTTCCTAGGTTCCATCCTCCAGGTATTCTTCTTCATAGTCTGGCCATGGGAATAGCCAGGGACAAAGCCCTGAGTACTCTTTAAGTACTCGCAAACTAATACTAACATGTGAAAGGGGTTTTTGATAATAGGTCACTAGGCTCTAGGGTTATTTTGCAAAAGCCAGATTTATCTCTACTAAGTTTACAAGCAACGAATAACTAGTCACAATTTTATAACTCCTAAGTGGGAACTTGTATTCCATATCACAACCCTGTTGTGGTCAAGTCAAAGTCTCAATCCATTTCACAAGTCATTTTGAAAAGTCTGACGGGGGAACAGTATGGCCACTCCAACTGTCCATAACCGCGGACGCGGCTATTCGAATAGTTTGACACTCTGCAGAGATTGTACACTTTCACCACAACATTCGATACATCTGTCAGGAACAAATCCAGAATTCACCATACTCAGTATGCAGATAATCAATCCTAACCTTTCAATCACACGCCCTAGTATAAGCACCTCTCCTGTGAGTTTGGCCTCCCAACCATGACCAACTGTCATCTTGGGTACTGCACAGGTGGACAATCTTCACAAGGTAGCCTCAGCTCAGACCTTGGCCGTGAGGGAACTAATACTAAGGTATATAAGTTTCCAGTCAAGCCCTACCCAATCTTCGGGTATTGTGGTTGTACGATAAAATTGGAATGGTATCGCATCCAGACAACCATCAGTTTTATAAAGGGCTAAGGCTCATGCCTCAACATTTTCATCACCAAAATCGTTAGGTGTTCGGAAACACATGTCCAAAACATTTCAATAGAATGATCCATCATTCCAAGGTTTTCATAACCATTTTTCCACCAAGTATTTCTATCTAAAGTTGATCAAGTTTTATGCTTAGCACTAGCATCTACAAGTGGGGGTAAGCACTAATGAGGGGTGGTAAACTAGTGGAGTTTTAACTAAGTTCAATCTCATGCCTTAGGATGACATCAAGATTATCTAGCTTAGGCCAAATTTTATGCTCTTTATGCAACCTTCACATATCTTTCTAGTATCTACCATTTTATTAAGTAAACTCTAAGTAAGAGTTTTGATAAAGAAATAAAGTAAGAAGCTTGCAAGTAAAACTAGGATTGGTTTATCAAGTGGAGATGATCATATACGCTTAAGGCATATAATTGGCATGGTAACAAGCAAGTATTAGCTTGCATTAGTAGAGTATCTTGCAAGTGTTATCTTGCATTAATATCAGTATAAGCTTGCTAAATTGCAAGTGTTATCTTGCAAGGTTAATAGCTTTCCTTGTGCAGAGCAGTGGTTGAAATTCTCCTCGGCTTCTTCTTCGTAGAATCCTCCTTCCTCCTCGTATCCTTGGTCGATACTAGCGTCTATAAATAAATACGATGTACACAATCACCAAACAATACTTAACTACTTGCAATCATCACACACAAGGGTCCTATTGATGATCTAACATCATCACTAACATTACAAGATTAAAGCTTGGCTTAATTCCTCTTATTTTTAGAAAAGTAATTTCTACTCATTGAAAAACTACTTAAGATTTAATATTCTCCAAACTAATTATGGGATCATGTTGACACATGTCATCACCACATATTTTAGTCCATGAGAATGTGATTTAAAGTGGTGTCACAATTTAATAAGGTTTTACCCTTTTATTTTAATTAAATAAAGTGACTAGAAATGCCTATGGAGCGTTCGTTTATTTCTTGAACATTATTTCTGCAAGTAAACCCATATATTTTTATATATTCTGAAAGGTATGGTTAAATGTGATTTTTGAGAGTTCGAATCAACTCAAAAGCTATCATGGTCTAAATTTGAAAAATGTTTGAATGCAGAAAAGCTGCTGCCTTGTTATTTTTACCATGGGTGATCTATTGATCCAAATGACTTGAATCCAACGGGCTTGGATTCAGCATTCCTAGACCTTTCTAACAAAATTGGTTTCATTCGATTTGGTGCACTGGATCGATCTAGGTTGATTTTTGAAACTGGGTACAGAAGTGTGTTTGAAATAAAATGGAAAAGGTTTAATTCAAATAACTGGGCTGCGCGGGAAAAGTTAATGGGCCGGCCTGCTAAGCGTAGCGCTTCCGCGGGCTATTTAAGTGGCTGTCCCCACTCGTCAGTGAGACAGGGGTGCGAAGCGGTACGGGGCAACGTGGGACGTTCGATCTGGTTCTAATCCAACAGTTGGGAGTCATCGTCGACGTTGGGCAACGCCGGCGAGACAGAAACCTAGCGCGGCCAGTGGAGGGTGCTGGGGGCTCACCGGGGTGCAGGCGAGGGTCTGCGAGGTGGGCGAATGATGAAGTCGACAACGGCAAATCTCCTGGTACCGGTGGCTCCTCCTGGGACGGCTCCGATCGCTGGCTCCCTTCTTCTCCAGAGGCGGCGGGCTCCGGTGAAATTCCGGCGAAGTGTTGCTCGCCTTGCTCTGGGAACGGTGTGGCACGACCAGTGATGAGAGGGGAGTAGAATGGTGTGCTTAGTTTGGCTGGGGGTGGCCTCTATTATAGTCGAGCGAGGGGACCGACGGGGCGCACGGTGAGCTCGTCGGGGGCGATGGTACAGATGGCTATTGGCATGGGCGAAGGTAGGGGATGGTGCGGTGTTCCCTGGCGATGCTCAACGATACGGTGGCGAGACGTGGGGCGGTGCGGGTTGGTCTGGAACACGCGACGCTCTGCGCGGCAGAGGTGGCGTCTTCGACGGCGAGCGGTGGCTGTGCGGCATGGGGCGGCGAACGGGGATGTCTAGCGGTCTCCTGGGTCGATGGTGATCGTGTATGCACGCGGTGAGGGCGGCGCACGGTCTGTGGGCTTCGGTCGAGGGTGGCGCTCTGGCGCATGCTCGGCACGGTTGCTGGCGAGCTGGGCGCGGTCCGTACGTGTGGTCCAGTGGCTGGCAACGTTCGAGCGCTGGACAGGGAGTGGCGGTGGACGGTGGGCTGCCTCCTAGACAAGGTTGGCACGGCTAAATCTCCTCCTAGCTTGCTGTCTCCACTGGGATGGCATGGTGAGCTTCGGCTATTCACCATTGATGTCATTTCCCAGCTTACAGTGAGGCTAGTGCTTGGTTTAACTTGCTAGATGATCTACTGAGGTGGTTGTTGTCTAGAGAGGGAACCAGTTAGGCAAGAATCACTGCTCACAATAGTGTTTTGATTTTGTTTGATTTGTGTCTGCCAAGTGTTTGATGAAATGGCCGCATGAATTCAAGTTTTGAATTTTGAAAAGATTTTTGGTGGGTGTGTTAGGTAGGTGCTGGTGAGTCTGCAGATGCTTGGGTTTTGAAAGTTGAGCTTGTTTGAGTGGTTTTTGAAAAAGTTGGATCTTCCCATATGATAAAGATTCAATTTTTAATTGTCATTTAAACTATGCATTTGAAAGTTTCTGGATGATCACAAAGTGGGCCTTGATACTTTGTTATGAGTACAATCAAGGGGTGCAAAGATCTAGAAAAGTTTATGTTAGGTTCTAGAAGTTTGAGACAGCCAAAGTAGGTATGGGAGTTAAATTGGTCAAAATGACCATTCCTTTATTTTATTTGTTTTGCTTTACTTGTATTTGGGAAAAGTGTGGGGATGTTTAGATGATGTTTATTTTACCTAAGAAACATTTTACAAGAAAAGAAACACACAAACAAGTTGGTTCAAAAGAATTTCAAATTAAATGCATACACATATGCATGCTTTCATAATTTTATTTAGAAAAGTTTTTGTTAACCCTAATTTTGATGATTAGATTTTGATGATTTAAGTTTAGTATTTTTGGGATGTTACAGCTACTTCAGCGCATATTCAATATGCCATGTTTTCTTCCAAAATAAAATGTTTGTCTGTTTTGAGAAAGTTAGTTAGTAAAGATCTCACGAACTTGATGGTACACTTTATTCCTTGCACTTAATAATCCTGAACCATTGTGACTAGTCCATGAAAGTTATATGCTTGCTTATTATATACTGGGAGTCAGCAGAACCGTGCTGTCACGGGAACACTTTCAACACTTTTTGGATAATTCTATCCAGTTGATACTTTGCTCTTTTGTTTACGGATGTCGACGATGTGAAATAAAAGGGGAAGTTGTTAGTTCATGGAGTTTATACATTGTGTTAGAGAAACACCTGGGCCGCTAGCCTAAGCCATGCCTAATCATGGTGGAAACTTGCAGCATCTCTATAATGAGCATCTATGAAGCGTCCTCAATAAAAAGCTATGCATATGGTAAATAAAAAGATTGCTGAGATGCTCATTGTCTGCTTGCCTTGTCATTTTGGTTATGGGAAAGCTCATGTCCATATGCAAGGGGTACCCCGTTGGTGGTTCTCGATGATATGCATGTATTTACAATAACAAGAACTTTCAGGTGACCAAAGTTTAGTAGCATGCGGAGCGACCCTCGTACTCAAGGGACTTGGGATTTCCAGTTTATGGTCTGTCAAGCATATGATTCAGAGTGGACCTCACTTTCACCTTAACCACATGAAGATGCTTATGATAGGGGCAATGAGAGCTCAAAGCTAATGAGTACCTTCCTTTCAGCATTGGGAAGCCTTTCAAACCTTCACAAAACCGTTTTCACAATTTTGTTGAGTCACCACTTATTCTATGAGCACCTTCTTGAGAGCATAGTTGTCATTCTTGTGTTTGTTCCAAAACTTGGTTAATTATGTCATGACTTTGATGCCTGTATCTCTGATATCTTTACTTCTAGTCTTCATATGAACTTCAGAGGTGCCTCGGCATTTATATTGTGCCCTTCAAACAAAGGCAAGCGAGATACCACTCTATCATACCTTATTATGAGCATTGCAATGTTGCTTATGTTTATGTTTCATGCTACTTATTATTATTGAGTTGGTTTCTCTTCATAGCTTGCAATGACTATTGAGTAGACTTAGTTGCATACTCTTTATTATGAATTGTCTAAGCATCTACTCCTGTGCTGAGAATATTTACATCATATGAAGCAAAGTGTTCGTGAAAGTTCTTTTATCGCACTCAGTTTTCAACTGAATTGCTTGAGGACAAGCAATAAGCTAAGCTTGGGGGGAGTTGATACGTCCAAAACGTATCTACTTTCTCGAACACTTTGCTATTGCTTTTCCTCTATACTTGTGTGACTTGGATACAACTAACACGGACTAACGTTGTTTTCAGCAGAATTACCTTGGTGTCTTGTTTTTGTGCAGAAAATGAACTATCAAGAAAAATCCCGGAAAATATACCAAAAATTATATTTCACCAGAAGATCCACGGAGCCAGAAGGGGAGACAGAGGGGAGGCCTGGGGGGCCCAGACCCACCCTAGGAGCGGGCCCACTAACCCCGCGCCTAGGGGAGGTTTGGCCACCCCAGGCAGCTTCTCGGCCTCCCTCCGCGTCTATAAGTTGCCTTCTGACCTAAAAATAGAGGGGGGTTCAATAGTTTTCCAGAAAGAGTTCCGCTCCGCCGCCGCCACCAGAAACCAAGATTCGGATCCAGAAACTCTGTTCTGGCACCCTGCCCGACGGGGAATTTGGAGAGGATCATCGCCATCGTCATCACCAACGCATCTCCATCAACCACCGATGTTTCCCTCATCCATGAGTGAGTAATCCCTCGCTGTAGGCTTGGGGATGGTAGGGATTGGATTAGTTCTATCATGTAATCGAATAAGATCTGTTAGGGCATAGTGCCTAGTATCTCTATTAGTGCTATTTGACTTTGTTACAACTTGTTGTGCTTAATGCTTGTCACTAGGGCCCGAGTGCCATGATCTCAGGTCTGAACTTATTATTGAATCATTATGATAGTATTGTTTATGATCTTATCTGTAAGTTGTGTACACATATCATTGTCCGGATCCAAAGTCCCCAAAGTGACAATAATTGGGACAACCGGAGGGGATGGCTGTGGTGTGAGGATCACATGTGTTCATGGAGTGTTAATTCTTTGCTCCGGTGCTCTATTAAAAGGAGCACCTTAATTGCCAGTAGTTCCCTAGAGGCCCCGCTGCCACAGGCTGGCTGGACAGAATATGTCGTGCAAGTTCTCATTGCGAGCACGTATGACTATATTTGGAGCACATCCTAGGATTGTTTAGTACTTGGATGCTTATTACTATTTATCTGCAATGCCCTAGTTCTTTGAAGTTACATGTCTAGACTCATCCATGCAATGCCCGTCCATCCATCCCTATGCCTACCGCACTCGAATCCTATTGTTACTGTTACTATTGATGTTGTTTCACTGTTGTTGTTGCTTTGCTGTTGCTACTGATAAACTTCTGTGAGCAAGAACTATTTCCAGGTGCAGCTGAACTGACAACTCAGTTGTTAAGGCTTGCAAGTATTCTTTGTCTCCCCTTGTGTCAAATCAATAAATTGGGTAATACTACCCGCAAAGACTGTTGCGATCCCCTACACTTGTGGGTCATCAAGATGCTTTGCACGGGTAGTACACATATGAGTATGTGGGTGATGATGATCATTTTATTGCTTCTTAGTTGTACTTTGGATATTGGTGGCATAGTGGGATGAAGCGACCCGGACAAACTTTACATGTCCTCGGACATGAGACAAGTTCCACGCTTGACATGCAACTAGTTTTGCATAAGTGGCTAGCGGGTGTCTGTCTCTCCTACTATAGTCAATATCTAATTTGCAACGAGTTGTCAACTATTTGGTTATCCTCGTTGTGGTTCATGTTCGTAGGTAAGAACAGTTCTATCTTCGAAAGCCCTAAGCCACGTAAAACTTGCAATGGCTAAATTAGAGGCGTCTAGTTTAGATTGTTGCTGGGCTAGTGTCATGATATGGTGATGTTGTAAGTAGAAGTATAAGTCGATACTCTTACAACACACATAACGTGTAAGTTCCATGGACCTTGGCCTTACACATAGAGGTATGATAGTGATCATACCATGATGCACATGATGGAGATCGAGTGCAAGAACCATATCATTCCACTTATAAACATGTGATGTTTGTTGCATCTTATATTGCTTGTTTGGAGTTTTATTAGCATAATAAGATGATCCCTCATTTAGATATCAAGATAAGAATGTGTTCTTCCTGAAGTATGCACCGATTATGTTCCGTCGCTCCAAGACATCACGTGATGATCGGGTGTTCTTGGATCCACGATCATATTTCGGGTGTAAGACAGTTACACACACAAATACTAAGGTTCTTACTTGGCGAGCCTAGCATTTACAGACATGGCCTCGGAACACGAACTGAAAGGTTAAGCATGAGTCATATGGAAGATATGATGCCCATTTGATGCTCGCCTTTGAAGCTACACCGACTCATGTGATGATCGGACTTGCTGTAGTGGATTTGGTTCATGTAATCACCAAAAAGACACGAGGGATGTCGTTTTTGAGTGGGAGTTCATTTCTAATTTGGATTAGTAGAACTCAATTTATCATAAATTAAATCAAAGTGAATTTGCATAATTTTTTGTAGTCATTGGCATTCGTTCACCACCTTAATCTTAGTTGTAATTGAGATAATAGAACTATAGAATTCTAGATATTTACTTTACGAACTGGTATCGTGTTGTGTTGAGTGTCAATCTAAAGTTTAAAGTCCTATTGCAAACTTTTAGCAAACTATGTTTACTCCGTGAAATTTAATAATTGGTATTAAATCAAGAGTAACAATTCCAGTGTTAGTATCTTAAGTATCATGTTTGCCTCCATGATTCTTGATTGTTTTGATATCAAGTTTATCTAGGAGCTGAAAGAATTGTTTCAGAAACCATCATGTGTGGCAGATATAACGATATCTGAAACAATGTTTTGGTTGCAATATGATAGAGTATAATATATGTTCTCATATTGGATGAGGATTTGCGAAGGTTGGAGATGCTAGACATCCTACTCATCCAAAAAGGTTTTGGAAAGTAATGTTATACTCACGATTCGCCTTTATAAGCTACATTAGCTTGATCATGAAAGTCGTCATGATAAGGGTGAATAGAAGATGTATGTAAAGTGTTTACTACACTAAAAGATTACTAAAGAATGGATTTTGAAAGAATGCCGATCATTTGATGATAATGATCTACTTCAAAGTGCAAGTCTAAAGGTATTATTATTTGAATATACACACTTTGGACTATGTGTCATGTATATGGCGCCACTGTTGATGTTGATAGATTCTTTTAAAAATGAAAAGGAAATGCCGAAAGAGAATCTATAAAATATATTTGGTAGAAAAGAAAAGACTAGAAATATCCAGTTTAGGTATACAGATGATATACATGTTATGGTTGTATTCTTTGCTTGTTAAACAATGTGGTTCTTGGGTATTGGATACCGAATTGGTTGGTATGAAATTTCATACAGAATGACGCAATTCATGAACCACAATGGCCTAAGTAACTAGCAAGAGAATATGTGATGATGTTCATCGAAAACAAACAAACTGTTGTTTGTATTTCTCGTTGACATCAAAGCTTGCCTTCAAAATTTGTTTTAATAATAGTTATTTAAATCAGCTATTATGAGAACAAAGGTTGTTCAAATAATTACCGTATTCCATATAAGATGGATGATTTACAAATCTAGTTGGAGAAATCACATCCATAAAACTAATGCTAAAATGTCGCAAGACAAATGATTGGAAGATCACTTACGAAGTGACATCGCCGTTTAAATTATATTGGAAAGAAAACATGAAGAAACTCCATTTTCATGGATTTTTGGAGTCTTTGATTTGATCAAGTGACGCTTATGAGATTTTCCTCGGGATAATTAAAACTTCGTTCAAAGGCCAAAGAAGAACGAACGACTAAAATATTGGAATTTATATATATCGATGTATGTAGTCCATTATGTGTAGTCGTAAGCGGTGGATTTCAACTTCATATGCTTTCTCCGGAAATTTGAGTGAATATTCACTTAATGAGAAAGAAGTATGAAGTATTTGAAAACGTTCAAAGATTTTCAAGATGAAGTGGAAAATCATTGTAACAAGAAAATAAATGATTTATGATTTTATCATAAAGGGATTTATTTGAGTTGCAAGTGTAACAAGAAAATAAATGATTTATGATTTTATCATAAAGGGATTTATTTGAGTTGCAAGTTTAGCAAAACACCTAGATTTACATCTCCCGAAACACCATAGGAATATGGAGTGTTTGAGATTTGTAATGAAACCTTGTTTGACATGGTTGGATCAAAGGTGTTATTTATAAAACTATCATTATGTTTTAAAAGATTAAAAGCTTTAGAGACTACCGCTTTTACATTGAAAAGAGCTCCATCTTGATCCGTTGAAATGACACCATGTAAGTTATGGTTTGGGGTAAAACCCAAATTGTCATTTCTTAAATTTTGGTATGCTAAGCATAAGTAAGATGTTTACAACCAAAGTCGGATGAGCATGTCTTTGTAGGTTATTTCGAATAACCATTGGGTATTCCTCCATAACACCAAGGCTAAAAGGGTTTGTCGCTTGAAACGTGATTTTTTTTGTAAAAGTTAAGTGGGAGGACAATAGAACTTTAATAAGGTTAACGAACCTTAGATATATGTGATGAGTTGCGCAGCACCAAAAAACGTTCCGGAGGCAGCTAGAATGCTCATGGCTCACGTGCCTCAAAGGTTGTGGTCACGAAGGTCTAAGTTCCTATTGAACCAAGTAGGTCGGATAAACAATCAAATGCTAAGATTTGAGAGTGAATCATTGTTGTTTGACAATAATGAACCGACTACATGCAAAGAAGCGATGATGGGCCCTAACTCCGTCAAATGGCTTGAAGCCATATAATCCGTGATAGTTCCATACACGAGAAATCAAGTTTTGAACTTGGAAAACCCTCCGGAAAGGTGTAAAAACCTATCGGTCATATTTGGATCTATAAAGAAACAGACATGGATGTTTCACATCTATGAAATAGTCGAAATGTCGATAAAGTTTTTACGATAATGTTCAAGGAGTTGACTATGACAATATTTGATCTTTCATAGCGATATTTGCTCAGGACGGATTAAAGTAGCAACCACTACATATAATTTGGTAAATGGTAGATGAATAAACAAAACAAAGTTCTTCTAATAGAATGGTTACCTAGGACGTGTGCATGACACGTTCCAAAGGGTTTTGTTAATTCAAAGGATGCTAAAAGGCATGCAAACTTCGATGGTTGAAGTAAGCATCGCGGAGTTGGAATCTTCACCGTGATGAAAAAGGAGTTTTCATCAAGAAACGATGAAGATGCTTGCATTTGCAAGAAATTAAGTGGGAGCGCTGAGACATATTTCTAATACATTATGTGGAGGACATCTTGTTGATTGGAAATGATGTATCTTTTATTGACAAAGGTTAAGAATTTCATTTTGATGAAAGACTTAGGCAAAACCCGAATATTTAGCATGAATGTCTATAGTGGATAGACTGTGACGCTAATATGGTTGTGCCAAACATACATATATGAGATATTGAAGGAGTTCAATATGGAAACAACAAGAAAAGGTTCTTATCGCATGAAAAATAATTGAATCGAGATTCAAGTGTATTGACACTTGATAAGTGAAACAAGATTCAAGTGCTTTGACATTTGATGAGTGAAATCACAAAAATGTTTTGATCAATCATACCATGATATGTACACATCCAGATATGTCATATGCCCTAAGTGTTATGAGCATATACCATAATGAATCATAAAATGATCATTGGACGATAGTGAGGATATTCTTATGATCTTTTGGAAGAACTAAGAATATATTTGTATAGAGGTGACAAACAATTACAAATAGTTCATTGTAAAGCGTTACATTGATACTAGTTTTGTCACAAGATACAAATTAAGTTTATCTCAATTTAAACTATGGGTGGCACAATGTAATGGAAAGGAGATTCCATGACGGATTTGGATGAATTTCAAAGTTAAGACATTGTGACGGATACTGCAACAAAAGGCTAAGTATATAACTACTATAGTAGCAGCAAAGAAGAGAATTTGTATCAAGTAGTTTGTTATCAAACTAAGGTGTGGTTCGCAACGGGCTAACACTAAAGATATATTGTACGACAATAGTATCGACATGATTTAACCCCAAGGACTAAAGGTCTCACCAAAAGACCAAATTTATACAATACCATCTCATTAGAGGATGAGTGATGCGTGAAGACACAAAGACATGCAAATACACATGGACCTGAAGAGTCAGATCCATAGATTATGTTAACCACTTGCAATTGCGTATATGGAACACCAAAAAGCCATATGTGTTCAATATGCAAAGTTTCTAAACTAGATTATTGTCTCTACTGCAAGTGGGAGACTGAAGGGAATATAAAGGCAATAATAAAGTGGTTATTATCGTATTCCTTATTTATGATAAATGTTTATTTTGCATGCTATAATTGTATTAATATGGAAATGTTAATACATTTGTGTTTAATAAACAAAAAGAAAGTTCCTAATTATGCCTCTCTCATAAACTAGCTCGTTGATTAACAAGATGATCAAGGTTTCCTGATCATGGACATTGGATGTTGTTAATAACGAGGTCACAACATTAGTGTAATGGTGTGATGAACATTCATCCGAAGTATAGCATTACGATCAAAGTCATTGAGTTTATATTGCTATAACATCATACGAAGTGATCCTAATTCTTAGACCATGAGATCATGTCAATCACTGACACTGGAAGAGTATCTTGATAACATCAAACGTCACACCATAACAGGGTGATTATAAAGATGGGTTCGGTACTACTAAAGTGTTATGTTGAGGCCCATGGATAAAGAGTGGAATTCGTTCATCCCAATAACGGATAGATATGCTCTGGGCCCTCTCGGTGATATCACATTGGTTAGCTTGCAAGCAAGTGATTTGATCACTAGAATATTATATCACGGGAACAAGAAAAGAGTACATGTCAGTAACGAGATCAAACTAGGTATGGAGATACCGATGATCGAATCTCGGACATGTAATATATCGCGAAATAAAAGGATTAAGATACTAGCGTAAAAGGTTCTCACGATCACAAGAAAGTCATCGTTGAATGTGTGGGAGTCAGTATGGACCTCCAGGTCCCGCTTCTGATTATTGATCTGAGAGGGATCTCGATCATATCCGTATTATTCGTGAACCGTAGGGTGACACACTTAAGAGACACCGACATCCATTTGGAGCAAAAGTTTTATGCCGGAAAGAATAACAAGCACATGAATTTATTTCACTAGATACCGAAACGGGTTTTCGGGTGAAATTGCAGAGTGTTCTGCATGTGAAATGAAATACTAGCAAGGGGTTATATGTGAATGTTTGTCATTAAAGTAACTGACAAAATTATGAATAAATAAAAGGAGTTTTATTTAAGAGAGAGTTTGCATTAAATTTGGTGGAAATTTAATGGGAATTTGAGTGGGTTTTTTAGTGGAGAAAATTGAAGGGCCATTTTGTGAGCGGAGTATCCACCCACATGAATGAGGGAGAGGTGGGGGCACCCTCCATGGCCGGCGGCCATGCCCCCTTGGGTTGCCCCCCTCTCCTATAAAAGGAGCCCCTCCTCTCACTTCTCACTCACACATCGTCGTGAAGGATCTCTCTCCCCCTATAGTATTTATCCCCCATGGTCTCGGACAAGCGAGATACATGTTCCTGGTGGCTATTCGGCAAGAAAGATTTGTGCTTCCGCTGCATCGCTGGAGCGAGGAGGCGGAGGTTGCTCGGTGCCTTGGACGTGTGTGCGAGCACGGATGCGCCGCTGATTTGTGGTGCTAGGACTTCCTCTCAATCTTGAGATCGGCAAGAGATCGTCTACATCAACCACGAGTTCGGACTCATTAAGCTTTGTCGGTCTTCAAGGGTATGTTCTCTACGGATATACATCCGCCCATTGATTGTATCTAGTAGATAGATCTTGGTACATAGTTTGTTCTCATTGTAGGAATTTTTTATTTTCTATGCTGCGAACCCTACATATACATGAAAGCACAAAGGAGGAGATACAACCATCTAGCTACTACATGGACCCATAGTCCAAGGTGGAACTACTCACGCATCATACCGGAGAGAATGCCTCCGAGATGATCTCCCCTCCGGCAGGGTGCCGGGAAGAAATTCAGATCCTCCCGATCTAGGGACGACGGTGGCAGCGGCTACAGAAGGTTTCGTGGAAAATTGATCGGGTACTTAGGGTTTCTGCATCGGGGGCTTCTTATAGGCGAAGAGGCGAGGCTGGGAGGCGGCCAGGGGGGCCCACACCCTACCCAGGCATGGGGCAGGGCCCACCCGCGCCTAGGGGGGGTGTGGCCGCCCTAGTTCGCGTCTCCGTCTCATCTTCTGGATTCGTGCCCCAACCTTGTGAGAGGTTCCTGTTTGCCACCGACAAGTGCACCGATAGTGGAAGTGTGGATCGATCCCGTTGGGGTGAGATTCACCGGAGAATAAGGGAGGTCTTTTGTGGCGTAGGTGGTTAGATACCACCCCCTCTCCAAACGAGACATACTCCATGTTGGGAGGAACTTGGTAAAATATCGTCGTCCCCGCGTGCCTCGGTTATCTCTATACCCAAGCTCTTTACTTATGCACTTTACATTATGATAGCCTTCGTGCTTGAAGTAATCTATATCTTGCTATCACATTGTTGCTTGTATTGCTTAGCATAAGTTGTTGGTGCACATAGGTGAACCCTAGCTGTTCTAGGTTGTGCTTGACAAAGTAAACACTAGTTTAATTCCGCCTTTGTCGAGCCACTCTCGGAAAAGTTTAGTCGCCTATTCATCCCCCTCTAGGCGACATATGTATCATTTCATTCATATATTTAGTGCAAAGCTTGGATTTTTATTTCAGTGACTATCTCCATGTAGAGGTAAAGTTTTAGTTTTTATTATCAAGCTAATACATCACAATCCCCCCTATCCCAAAAATCAAAGTAAATAGAGAGGATTGGGGGAGTATAGGGAAATGATGGGAAATGTGGGGATTGGGTGAAAGGGAGGGATTCACCAAATCCCCTCACATCCCAAAACCACTATGGGGTGGAAATACCATCGAGGTAAACAAAGCCTAAACTTAGAGCATCTCCACTCGTTGGGCGAACCTAGGCCGAAATCCGGACCTTTTTTTGGCCGGACGGAACTTAATTTTGGCCTGGGTACGCCTAGTTTCCCACTCGCGTACCCAGGACGAGTACCTAGGCGAACAGAAAACGACGACATATTTGAATATTTATCGTTCCCGCCGACAATGCTCGGCCACAAGGTGTTCGATAGAATTAATGCCCACAAATTCGGCGACAAATTATTACAGAACAGGGAAAATGACTCGGCTATCTTCTCGGTCATCGATGGGGATGGGCTCCTGCGGCGTGGCCGACGCGGCGTGGTCGTCCGTCTCGACGGCGGAGGCCGACGGGTTGGAGGAAGTGGAAGCAGAGCTCGACATGGGGGCGTTCGGCTCAGAGGAAGGGGAAGGCGTGATCTCGCCCTGAAGGATGGCCTGACGTTGCGCCATGTACCAGGCCTTGACCGGCGAGCTCATCTTCGACGTGTCCTTGCCGCCCATCAGGAACTTGAGATCCGTGTTGCGTTTCTTGGCGGCGTAGTTGGCCTTCTTCTCGGCGAGGTTGGCCTTGATGAGTGCCACCTTTTCCCCTTAGGTATCGATCAGCTGCTTCCAACACTCGTCGGTCTTCTCGGCCCTCTTCTCGGCCTGCGCCCTCGTGTCGGCGATGCATTTCTCGATCGAAGCCTAGAGACGCTCGGCGGGAGGTCCGGCGGCTTTGAGCATCTTCGCCTTCTTCTGGCCGATCTCTGGTCTTTCTTCGCCGGCAGCAGCGGGAGGGGCCTTCGGGTTGTAGATGTCGTCCTTGGTCTTGAAGAGGCTCAGGCGAGTGTCTCGCCACTTTTTGCAGTTCTCGATCTCTTCAAAGACATGATGGAACTTGAACTCCATCTTCATGTCCTCTCGAAACAAAGCAAGTGCACGACGAAGCTGCAAAATGGAAGTGTGTCAAGTGTGTCAAAATGGAAGCGAGTGCACGACAAAGCTAGTGTTCATGAGTACCTTTTTGTCCATGTTTTCCCCGCTGGCTTGTGTGCGTTCCACCTCTTCCACGCAACTGTGCCACTTGATGCACGCAGTCTGGATGATCGCCCAATGGTTGGTAATAGCCTTCTTCCCTCGCTCCATGTGAATTTTGTGATACTTTGGGTCGCAAACGCTATGCTCGTCGAACGCTACCTTCACGCGCCGCCAATAGTTGTCTGAATTCTGGTTGGCACCGGTGATCGGATCCATGCTCACCGTTTTCCAAGCTTCGGCGAGACAGGTGTCCTCGGCCATGATCCACTTGATCCGAGCGTCCGCCGAAGTGCCCGGCTTCTTCTTCCCATTCTTGCCTTTCGCCAGCAGCACGGCTTCACCCTCGGCGTCCTCTGCCTACGTGGGCTCGGCCTGCGTCTCCTCGGCGTCGATGTCGGCGAGATCCCGAGACTCGATGACGTGCTCGGCGTTGTTCCGGGTCTGTTCTTCCGTGAAGAAGGAGGAGTGGTTAGAGGCCGATCCTATTGCGATCATGTCCTCCATGTACGTCTCGGCTGACATGCCGGTCGGCAGGGTGACCGGCATTCCGCCGAACATGTTGCGCGCGTCGGCCTCGCCATAGGTTCCTTACGCCGAGCTTCCGCCGAAAGGCAGTGGTCCGTGGCGCAGCGCGGGGCCTGCGTACGCCGAAGAGGTGGACTAGAGGAGGTTGATGTCCACGTTGAAAGCCGAAGGAGGGTGCGGCGCCGGGCAGAGGAAGACCATGTTGGGGTTGAACCCACCGTCGAACTCGGGGGACGAGGAGTATCTCTGTCGAGCAGCCGCCTAGCTCTCCTGGAAGGCGGCTAGAGAGATCAGCGGGAATCCGACGGGCGAGCCGACGCTTGCCTGGCTTCCCTAGTGGGAGGGGTACGCCGCCGCCATCAACGCCGACCTCGTCACCGCTGCCTGTTTCGCCCTCACGATCGCCTGCTCGTCCGCCGCCGCCTTCTCTTGTTCTTGCCGGAGCTTCGCCCTCTCCTTTCTAACCTTCCGGTCCTCCGACGCCATCTTCCTGGCCTGCTCC
Source organism: Avena sativa (assembly GCA_916181665.1). Lineage (NCBI taxonomy): Eukaryota > Viridiplantae > Streptophyta > Magnoliopsida > Poales > Poaceae > Avena > Avena sativa. The sequence continues at coordinate 246,527,316 of OV702283.1, read as the reverse complement.
TTGGACGCCCACACGGCGTCGGACATGCCCTCCGGCTTCTTTGGCGGCACTCTCGGCTTCCTCGCCTTCTTCTCCGCCGGACCCTCGCCGAGGATCGATCTAGGTTGGACGAAACTCTTGGGCGGCATGGTGGGCGGGAGCTCGGCGGAGTGCGGGAGGGGAATAGGGAAGAAAGGCGGGAGGGGAGAAAGAAAAAGGCGGGAGCTCAGTGAAGTGGCGGGAGTTTAGCCTTCTCTCGCCGACTCCCGTTTTCGCTGCGTCCGGCGTTTCCAGAACGTACCAGAGATCCTGGGTATAATCTGGGAAGACCAGAAGTTCGTTCAAATCCGAATGAAAACAGGTTCGTAGATACGCGACTAGACCGATTCTTGACGTCCGGACATAAATTTCAGGTCCGAATAGAGGTGATGCGTAGGCGAGCGGAGACGCTCTTAAAACGCATGCGTCAACTTCGCACGAGGGCTCCGCAAAGTATAGAGCCGGCCCTGAAGACACCTAGGGGAGACGCACGCGGCGACTCAAGCGAAGCGAGTTAGGGTTTGCTCGACAGGAAATCCCATCCACCCCGAGGTGCATGCTCCTTTCCTGCTGCTACCCGCGAGCCGCGACCCTGTGTTCTTCCTGGGGCTGGGGGTTACTGTTGGGTAGGGTTATGATTTCTGCGGGTTTGGAATTCTCGGACGGGAATGCGGGATCTGGCTGGGCGCCTGGGTTTCGATCCAGTTGGTGATGTCCTCCGGTTTCCTTGCCTCGTGTTGATCCGGCTGCCTTCTGGCTCGGATTTAGGTTCCTTTCCTTCCGCTGAACACGGAGGAAATCCGTGCACCCGTGAAAAGTGGTAGTAAATCCAAGGTGGACAATTCGTGAGCGCGCGAGAGGGGAGATCACAAGTGGGAGCGAGATTTTTCGTTACATGCTGTGATTTATCTCCCTTTTTCAGAGGGGTTAATTAGATATATGCCATTGCAATTTTTGGCTATTTGAAAAACACCACTATAATTTTTATCTTTCGAAAAATGCCACTGCAATTCTCTATACCATTGACAAATGCCATTTTGCCCACCTAAACACAAATACTTGCCAATATACATCCGTATTTATACCATCTTAGTAAATATACAAGTTGGCTCCACCCGTACTAGCATAGGACGTGGACTCGGTCCTATCTCAACAGAACAGGCCAGGAATTCCTCTTCGTTCCTCTTGCTCTTCCATCCGCTCGGCCAAACAGCGCCGCTCCACCCAGTTCGGCCAAGGCGCCGACGCCTCATTCCAATTCCGGCCAGCGCATGGCTCGGCCGCATGTTCCCTGTCCCGGCAAGCACAGGGCCCCGCCGCCTCCTCCCCGTCCTGGACAGCGAGGTGCACGGCCTGCGGCAGCGCAGTGAAGGAAGACGGGGACACGATCTCCGGCCGGCTTCTTCTCGCGGCCATGGCGAGGAGCACCTACATGCCGACCTCGGGAAGGATGATGGGGACACGAGCCCCCACGTCCTCCTATCTCGTGGCTCGCGGCCGCACAGGGACCGGCTCGCGCGGGAGCAGCCTGCAACTCCGATCCTAGACCGAGTACGAGTGAAGGATTGCGCATGGCGAGGCTCTTCCGCAGTATCCTCAATGCCTGCTCCGCACTTTGTAATCGTGCTCCGACCCTGTGCAAGGGACTTCCATTTGGTATGGCCCACCACGTATACGTATGTACAGCGGAAATACCTGATAAAATTAACCGATTGTGTGTGTAAATAGGCATAATGGCATCTATCAAATGTATAGATAATTACAGTGGCATTTTTCAAAAGTTAAGAATTGTAGTGGCATTTCTCAAATAGCCAAAAATTGCAATGGCATATATCTAATTAACCCTCAAACTTTTCAAAGGGGAGTTCAAACATCAAAATATCTTGTGTCCCCAAAAAAAGATCATCAGAGCCATTATTTTGTGTATAAGATGCTGGTTTCCCAAAATTATTGTGTAAGATACAGTAGCATCCAATTTTAACTGGTGATCTTCTTATATTCATACCATTAAGATTCTTGTGTTAAAGAGGAGCTTTGCTGACGTTCTGACTGTTTCTGCTGCTGCAGGTTCTGCCTACTGAGGTCATCAACCCTGGCCAATTGTGATGGACCTGGTGGGATCACTGCTGGTGAGCATGACCCGCTCGGTTGACCCTTCTGGGATTGAGTTCTTTGGATGGCTCATTACTGCCGGTTCCTTTGGCCTTGCTGCGCTCATCTACGGTCTTCTCAGGCTGCAGAAGGAGGCGTCACTTTACTGGCTTAAGGTGGCTGCAAGGGAGAAGAAGGCAGCGTCGAAGGCGCTACGGTGCCCCTGCTCAAGCCATACATGGAAAGAGGACTGCTTCCGTGGTGGCCAGCCTTCGACTTGTTGTGTCTGTCTGTCATCGCTGTGCTCCACACAGGGTGTGGGCTCTAAGGGCCCTGGCGCCGATGTTATTCCCGACAACGACTGCAAGTGTGTCGCGCAGGCTGATGCTTCCACTCTGCTGCATCACTGGTCGGAGAGGTGGGTGGAGATGGATGATCACCCGGAGATATCAACCTTCTGTTATTACTGTGATGAGCCCTGTGGTGTGCCATTCCTCGGTGTCTCTCCGATATGGCGCTGTCTTTGGTGCCAGAGGCAGATCCATGTTGATTGTCATGCAAAACTATTGAAGGAGACGGGTAATGCTTGTGATCTTGGCTTGTTCAGGAGACTTATTGTTCCACCTCTGTCGGTGAAAGAAGTTGGTCAAGGTCAGGTAATCAGTGGAGTGTTCAACTCAATCAAAGAAGGGTTTGTGACCTCATCAGTTAGGGGTCGGATTAGAAGGCCACGCAGCAAGAAATGCATGAACAATCAGCCTGGTGTTAAGACAAATCCAACTTCTGCAGACAGTTCAATCCTTGGCTCGGTTCTTGAAGGATTTGCTAGACTGCAGAATCTGAATGGAAAGTATACACTGGCAAACTCAAAGTTATCTGGACAGTCTCTCAAAAAAATGCATGGATCTGACATTCCTAGTGGAGGAGAAAAGAAGTATGAGCTTGTAGGTTTGCCACAAGATTCCAGGCCGCTGCTTGTTTTCATCAATAGCAGGAGTGGGGGCCAAAATGGGCCTTCTCTTAGAAGAAGACTGAACATGCTTCTGAATCCCATACAGGTAATTGACCTTGTTCTTTCATTCACAGCTTGAAACAGCCCACCCTTATCAGTTGCAGAGTCAAATGAACTTGTTTGCAAGTTGCTCTAGTTTCTTATGTACCCATCTTTTGTACTCCCTCCGTCCGCAAATGTAAGTCGCGGAAGAAAATTCGGACAGCGCTAAAAACGTTGCTAAAGTACCAGATTACCCCCGATCGATAGATCAGATCGGAATTTGGCAAACGTTGGGATTGCGTCCTTCTTCCCTTCGTCACCTCACTTGATCCGCGCGTGCCCAGCACCTGGCCTCACCGATCGATCGCCCAACTGCTCCCCCAGCCCCTGCATCACCTGGTCCCCTTCCGAGCGTCATGTGTACCTCGCTCAGCTGCACCCCAGCATCTTCCTCGCCGCCCCACCCAGCAAAAGATCGCCGGCGGCCGGCCTCAGCACCAGCACACCTCGCCGCGGCCAGCCCTAGAAGTAGAAGCGCTGCCTGCCCTTCTCCTTGTAGCAGGTAACCAGAGGAGATAGCCAGTGAGATCAACTTGAGGCCCCAACCATCTCAAGGTGCTCGCCCAGCACTCTCACCGGCTGCCATGCTCCTGCTCACCGAGCACGTTGCCGACCATTGTGTTATTGCTCGCCAAGCGCATCACTGGCCCCTGTGCTCCTGCTCGTCTAGCGTGTCGCTGGCCTGCCCGAGACGCTTCGCGACGCCACCCCACACCTCCTACTGTAAAATGTTGCAAGATTGATACTGGGGGACTGAATCACAAACAACAACAGAAAATGAATCATGCATATGGGCCAGTTCAAAACATAATTTACAAAGATCTCAAGTTGCACTACATGAAGGACAAGTAATCAATCAACACATGAACTTCTCTATGCCTAGAGAAACAGAAGAAATAAGGCACTACAACACTAGGAGTACACATCAACTAGTAGCAGAACTACCAAGGAAATAAAGATGAAATAAAATTCAAAAGTAGTGACTAGACTGTTGGGGCTGCCGGGGGGCAGCCCCTTTGTGTGTCTCTCTCTCTCTCTCACTCACGCACGGATAGAGGTAGAAGAAGGAGCACTAATTTTCCGGCGCACAAACGCCTAGGCGCACGAACGCCCTTTTCTTGTTTCAGCTCGTACTGACTCTCGAACAAGTAGCATACAGGGAGTTTTATACATGCACGCACGGACGCCACGCTCCACTCTCCTACGCGCCCATGACGCGCTCTCACGATCCGCTTGCCCGTCCGCCATGCGCGCCACACCGCACAGGACTTGGTCAGCTTCAACAGATCTCCCAGGCTGTCCACCTGCTACTCTTGCCAATGGCTCGGACGCGGCAACACACCGGCCTCCGACCTGAGCCAGAACACACATGTAGCTAGCTAACAAACAAGATTAGTGCTAACATTTTCTCCCCTAATCTTGACTTGCCATTGCCGGAGTTGCTGCAGTTGCCGTCGTCGTCATCGCCACCAGCCGCCCCTACGGCCTGCCATCTTCCTTGTCTCGGCGACACACGCCGCAGCTTCTTCTCCACCGGCGACACACGTTCGACGCGGCTGTCCTGCGCTCCGTTGGACGCGTTCTCCTTCAGTGATCCGCACGCCCTTGGCTCACGCACATGCCGCGCCCTGACGCAAGCAACGTGGCCGCTCGAGCTGCCTCACCCGCCGCACGAACGGCTTCTCCTCCATGCCGCCGAGCCATGCCGCGCCACAACAGCCGCCGCCCGTACGGCGTCACAGCGTGCCGCCTCCGCGTCCACCGCCCTCGTCGCGTACTCACCGCGAGCCACGACCCGGAACTTGAGGCTCTGATACCAAATGTTGGGGCTGCCCTCCGGCAGCCCCTTTGTGTGTCTCTCACTCACGCACGGATAGAGGTAGAAGTAGAAGAGAGCACTAATTTTCCGGCGCACAAACGCCTAGGCGCACGAACGCCCTTTTCTTGTTTCAGCTCGTATTGACTCTCGAATAAGTAGCATACGGGGAGTTTTATACACGCACGCACGGACGCCACGCTCCACTCTCCTACGCGCCCATGACGCGCTCCCACAATCCGCTTGCCCGTCCGCCATGCGCGCCACACCGCACAGGACTCGGTCAGCTTCAACAGATCTCCCAGGCTGTCCACCTGCTACTCTTGCCAATGGCTTGGACGCGGCAACACACCCGCCTCCGACCTGAGCCAGAACACACACACACATGTAGCTAGCTAACAAACAAGATTAGTGCTAACATAGACACCTAGTAGAACAAGTAGCATAGTAGCAGGACTAGGATGGATAAAATTCAGAAGTAGTGACTAAACACCTAGTAGCACAAGTAGCATAGTAAAAGCACTAGGATGGATAAAATTCAGAAGTAGTGACCAAACACATTAGCAGCACTAGGTTTCAAATTCACTGCAACCAACTGAATATTTGCTTGCCAGATTATTACACTAACCGAGTAAGAAATTTGAGCTCGTCATTAGCTCTGCAATATGTGGAATGGTGAACTCTAGAACTTGACAATAGAAAAAATGCAAGTACTCGACCATCATGTGCAGAAGTTTCCACCATCTGACTAAACAACTATAAACTGAATATTAACAGTTTCAGTATACACACCTAGTAGCACTAGTAGTAACTAGTAGCAGCACTAGGAGTGATACTCATCAAATTCAGGCATATCAGTTTAAGTTTGCATTCTTTGATGATATTTCAAATGCAGGTCCATTGAGAAGCAAGCATATTACTCAAGCAAGCATGATACCCCAGCAATCAGTAGTGATAAGTGATTGCTTCTATTTCCTAGGATGTACACTAAAATTTGTACCTATATGCAGGGTACACAACAGAATCTGAATGTATAACAGTTGTCCGAAGGATGAGTTCACGGTGACTGTATTTCAGGCAAATTAAGAAGATAATTTGTGAGTACCACTGTTCACCATCCACTACAAGGAATATTAACCTCCCACAACATGGAGTAGCATATCATCGCGTATGCTAGTAAGACACAAGTACACACAAGTATCATGTCACTAGCATTTGAGTTTTGGAGTATTTATTTACAGTGACTACACTTGAGTTTATTTATATCCAAGCAACTACAGGTTCAGGCACTCCAGCTAAGTTGGTTTAGGAATTAAAGAAACAAGTATAGGGTAGGAAGCCAATGTTCCTGGACATGCAAAATCTGGTGAAAATTTATGTACGGACATATCTGCAATTGCATACTGAAAAGACATAGCACATCAACCAGGAGTGAATCCATACTCCACAAACACTGCAGATGTGAAATCTATCGAGAAGAATCAGGGGACTTACTACTGTTCAGTGTTCACCATTATTTCAGCTCTGTTCTCCTCTAGAAATATTATTACTCCAGCAAGTTTACTACTCTAGCAGCACTAGGAGTACTACTGGAATTGGTTGTGGGGAGAATTGCAGCAGGATGATGAGGAGGCAAGATGCGTAGTGGTTGGAGTTAGAGTTTAGTCCCAGATTCAAGAAATAGTTCATGCAGCCTCACAACCCAATTGCATCCCTTGAATGAATTCAGTCTCCAATCTGATCTCACTCCAGCAGCACCAAGAAACCCATGAAACGCTTCAGACGATGTGGTTGTGTTCCGGACAAGCTCCCACGGTGTACACTGCAAAATCAGAGGAGAGCTTATTAATTAAACCGGGCCAAAATCCTCTGGAGAAATCGTGAAAACCCACCTCTGGAGACCGAACGGACAAAAACATGTCGCGATCAGAATTTCCGGCAGAGGAGATCCAACAGTTCCGCTGCAGATCTGACGGCCGGAGGAAAAAAACCCTCATCTTGAACTTGAGGAAGAGGCAGCGACGCACACGTGAGAGAGCGCGGCGACGGCGATGTGCGCGAGGGAGAGGGCGTAGGCGGTGACGCACGCGAGGGTGAGGGCGGCGGCGCCAGTGCTGGCGAGGGAGAGGGCCACGGCGAAGCGTGCGAGAAAGCACCGGCGATGTGGAGCAAGGAAGGGAGAGGAGTGCAAGCGAGCGAGCCCCTGATCCTGTCGGAACGGGGGCAAATTTGGAAATCCAGGATTTATCGCTAGCTTTACGAAACGTGACTGGTTTTCTTCTGCGACTTAGAAAAGTGGACGGAGGGAGTAATACTGTAACCAGCAGACCTTAGTTCATTCTCTAGTTTTTACTATGGAGTCCAGTTTTCGTGACTGATTTAGGTCTTGTATTGAACCTATTACTATTTAGGCGAGATATTTTTTTCTACCAAATACTCACTTCGTTCTATAATATAAGATGTCTAGATGCATCCGTTTCACAAAAGCTAAAACAGCTTAGTTTTTCTGTAATCACAACTAGTTATTTCACTGATGTCATTGATTGTAATAGATTTGATACCCTAATCTTGATCTGACAGTTGAATTCTTATTTCAGATATTTGAGCTAAGCGCTTCTCAAGGACCTGAAGTTGGATTGCAAATGTTCCACAGCGTAAAACACTTCAGGATTCTTGTTTGTGCGGGGATGGAACTGTAGCATGGGTTCTTGATGCCATAGAAAAACGGAACTACGAATCTCCTCTCCCTGTTGCCATTCTTCCGCTAGGAACAGGAAATGACCTGTCACGTGTTACACGCTGGGGTGGAGGTTTGTCTTCTGTTGAAGGACAAGGGGGAATATGTGCACTTATAAATGACATTGATCACGCAGCAGTTACAGTGCTTGATCGCTGGAATGTAGCCATCACAGAGAAGAATGGGGCCGAAGGCCAATGCACCAAGCAAGTAAAATTTATGACTAATTATCTAGGTATGCCATCCTTGAACTTCCACCATGTCAGTGAGCTTTTGATGTATGCATATCTCACTTCAGTCAGAAGTTTCTGAATTGATTGATTTTCTATCGACTTGTAGGTATTGGATGTGATGCCAAGGTTGCATATGACTTCCACACTACTAGGGAGGAAAGACCAGATAAATTTAGCAGTCAGGCAGGGATATTTTTTTTCCTTTCGCAGTTCACATGTCTTACTGCAAAATGTTAACTCACTGGAACACATGAATTCTGTCGTATTCCCACATCAGACAAGCAGTTTGTTGTGAAATTACTGAATCCTTTCCCCATTCCAGACAAAACTGAACATTTGATCTGCCACCTTCTAGTCTTGTCCTTTATGCCAGAATAAATGTTAATGCAGTTATTTTCTACGGTGTAGTTTGTGAACAAGCTGATGTATGCTAGAGAAGGTGCTAAAGATATGATGGATAGATCATGTTCTGATTTACCATGGCATGTTAGCCTTGAAGTTGATGGAAAGTACATTGAAATTCCAGAGGTATCGTACTTTATATCTTTCATGTATCTCCACTTTCTGGTTTATCCTTGGCAGATCTTCTTATGTGCTGTGTGTATCAGGATACAGAAGGTGTGATCGTTCTGAATATCGCTAGCTACATGGGTGGTGTTGATCTTTGGCAAAATGACAATGATCATGATGATGATTTCAGTTCTCAGTCAATGCACGACAAAATGCTTGAGGTGGTCTGTATATCTGGGACATGGCATCTAGGCAAACTGCAGGTAAACATAATCTGCATGCTGAACATGTTAACTTATTCCGGCTTCCCAATTTCCAGAACGTCTCTCTGTTATAAGCCTTTTAATAATGTTAGGGTCAACACATAAACAATTGTTTTTCTATGGTTGACAGGTGGGACTATCAAGTAGGGCTGGACTACCGAGTAGCTCGACTCGTTAAGGCTCGGCTCGTTAAGGCTCATACTCGTTAAGGCTCGAATCATTAAACTCGTTAAGGATAATGAGCAAAAAGTAAAGCTCAGCTCGGTTCGTTAGATGTTAACGAGCGCTCACGAGCTTCTCGTTAAGAAAATACATCGGCCAGATAGATGCATACCAATAATTAAAAATGATAGTTACTACCACATATGTACCAGTATTTAAGACACGTATCAAATTATCAATAGTTGTGACACACACGAGTAGAAAGGTCTCCACCAATTAAGGTCGCCGCCGCGGTCAAAAGATCTAGATCGAGAATATGGGAATGTTGTGGGGACTGGGTCTAGGGAGACGACGAGTCTAGGAGAAATAAGTGGTCGGTCGACGACGGTGAGCGGTCGCTCTCGGGCTCTCGCCTCTCCGCCTCTCGCTCCTGATCGATTGATCTTCCTAGGCCAAATGTTTGTCTTAAATGGGCTGTCAAATTAGACATATGTAGGCTATACCTTGATTGTTACCGAGTTTAACGAGTAGATCACGAACATCATTAGCTCGATCGTTTAGCTCGTTAAGGATAACGAGCAAAAACTGCAGCTCAGCTCAAATCGTTAAGAAAACGAGTCGATTTCGAACGAGCCGAGCAAACGAGTGCTCGTTAAACTCGTCGAGTTTCGAGTTTTATGTCCAGCCCTACTATCAAGAGCACACCGGCTAGCCCAAGGGAAAGTTATAAGATTTCACTTGCACAGTTCATTCCCTGTCCAGGTTGATGGTGAACCATGGATACAGTCTCCTGGGTGCCTTGAGATATCTCATCGTGGACAGGTACTTCATCTTTTTTATATACACTAGATATGCATGATACATATTTCACATGAGTTTAGTCTAATTATTGTTTGTGAAATAAGTTAAGCTTTGTTTGCTATGGATTTATAGAAGTTGTGAGTTCAGTTAGTATGTTTAAATTCCAGTTTTGTCTTCGGATCTTAAATCATCTTACGTCCATTATTCAAATGTGATAATAAAACAGAAGCCACACAGCTGACTGACCAACTTCATACTATTTCAGCACACTGCATCCGGTATTTAGATAGATAGACATATACTCCCTCTGTTCCAAAATATAAGTCATTTTAGCTTTTTCTGAAACACATGTATCTAGACTCATTTTTGTGTGTAGGTTTACTCATTTTGCTTCGAACCTACACACTAAAAGGCGTCTAGATACATGTATTTCAGAAAAAGGCTAAAACATCTTATATTTTGAAACAGAGGGAGTATTATTTACTGCAAAACGTAGTGAAATCATTTAACTGATGCTTCATTGCTGACAAGCAGATGTTCATGTTGAGGAGGACAGCCGAAGAGCCAACTGGGCATGCTGCGGCAATCATGAGTGATGTTCTCATGAATGCAGAGTGCAATGGTGTCATTGACGCTGCTCAGAAGAAATTGCTCCTCCATGAGATAGCACTCCGTTTATCCTCCTGACACTCATACTGCCCTTTCCCATCCTAACACCATATGTACTGTAGATTCCCAACCCTTTTGTGTCGAGAAATCCTTTTGCACAGATGAGGAAGGCATACGGTAGATGTTGATGTATGAATAGAAGGTTTCTGTGTTTATGGTCGATTCTACTTTCTCAGAATTCGTATAGGTTGGTTGCTTCTTTGTTGGCTGGGCTCATCTAAGGTGTCAGTTGTAGTGACTTTCAAGGTGAGAGGAGGATACCAGTCCAGGCAGAGAGTTTTTATAGAGCTTAGAGCACTGTAACTGCATATAGGACTGGTATCAATGCCTTCCACATCTGAGGCATTGGAACTTTAAAGCACTGTAACCGCATTGACACACTCTCGGCGAGGCATTGGAATTTTAAATAGGGCTCTTGTAACTAGAGAGTGTCAATGCCTTCCACAAAAGGTATAGCCGTGAACTGTAAGTTTAATCTTTTTACTATAGCATTTTGGACTTCCGGCTAGTGACTAGTATAATTTTATGGTCTTGTGTTGAAGAAACCAATGAATTGTTCTTCCTGTATGTCTCCAGCTGCAATCCTGTTCATGATAAAAAGTAACGCAGATTATGATGTTCTTTTTCGGACCAAGGCTACACATATATTTTATAGATAAATATAACAATGTATATTATATCAAATTGACATATTATGAAACTAAATTTGAAAATATATCTATTAATATCAGTTTAAAGTCATAAATATTGCTACGTTTTTCTAGTTTTTCTATAAAGTTTGTCAAACTTTACTAACTTTAACTTAAGACAAGGCTAAAAATACACTTATTTATGGACGAAGGGAGTAATCAACTAGCATGTGTATTGTCATTAAAGTAATCAACCGTTATTAAAGTATAATCAATAAGTTTTTTTTTTGAACGGGAATATGGGTCTCAAAGGACCAAGCTGCATTATAGTGGGATACATTTTACAAGGAGGGCCTGAAAGATAAAAACGATTACAACATAGCTCTTGGCTTTTGCAACTAAGGCCCTAGAAGCAAAAATAAAAAAAAAGCAATCAAGTCTAGAGACTTCCGGCTCCTTCACCACCATGATCTTGATGACGCTTCCGACGACGGCTGACCTCTGCACCACCGGGGACAACACCACTTGGGGTACAACGGCGGGAGCTTGCCGTGTCAGAGCCAGATGGCCTCCAAATGGCACCATGGCCTGGAGGTAGGAACATACCAATCGCTAGCATAAAGCTTGAAGAACACCACTTCTTGTTGCCGACGAGCTGGGTGGGAGTGGCTGCCCTACAGCCAAATAAATCAGCAGCAAGAGGCCAGTCAACTGTGGAAGGTGCTACTGAGGACAAACTCCCGTGAATCTTCAAGGCCGCAACCCTTCTTCCCTTCACTCTAGATCCAGCGCAAATCAAGCTCCACCACTGCTCTCCCCACCCATCACCATGATGGCTGGAAGAAAGAAGCAGCATCTCCCACTCATCCAGATATGAAGCACGACCAAACTCGAGCCTATTTGCAGAGAAGGCATGGCTAGCGCCGCCACCCGGTTGCTCCATCCACTGAAGCTTCACCGCCAGCATCAACACCACCATCCACCACCAAAAGCCGCTCGCAGACCTTGGCGATGAACTCCACAACGGCAGGACGCCATTCGCCACGTAGGCAAACCCTAGACCTAGACTAGACCAAACACTAACACTACTGCTATACAGAGGAGGCCGGCCTCCTCTCCCCCTGTCTCCGTCCGGCTAGGCCACCGGAAAAGAGGGGGAGAGGAGTCGTGAGAAGCTAGAGTGTTCGCAGAGAAGACAGAGAGGAGAGAGAGAGGCCCCGTGGCATTAATTGTAATCAACCAGCATGTGTGTTGTCATTAAAGTAATCAACCAACATTAGGAAGAGTACTAACACCAATATTCTACGAAAGACAAACTGAACATCCTAATCAAAAATCAGCCAAGATCAATTTGCAAAGTAAGATCTAAATGATCATACCTAAAAAAACTTAATCTCTTAGCACCATCATTGATGTCGGGAAGGAACTCACGTCGTTGAACAAATGTCCAAAGACACTTATTGAATAAGTTGTCGCCTCCACCGATAGAAAGTCCAAGAACAAGAAGACCACCAAACGACACTACAAGGCTAGCTGGTCGTCTCCATCGACACAAAGAACAAGAAGGCGACCACCAGATCCGACATTATACTGCTAAAAATTTACCTTTTATTAAAAAAAACTGCACCCATAGATCAGTTTCCCCGCTCCCTCTCGATGCTACCAGGTTGTTTCAGCAAATGTGCAACTAGTTGTATAACATGAATGCAAAAAACATGTTCAATGACTCAGAATTTTAAATGAACTACGCAATAGCAACGAATTACTATTGTAGATAAAAATAAACCAGATTGAAATTATAATGACATCATACATAAACTTGTAGAGTGGAGAATGCAAATGACGAATGAACTGCACAATAAAGGATAGTTATGTAGAAACTTAGGACAAATCAAAACCAAATTCATGACATTGCTTATGAACATGTAGAATAGGAAATACAAACCAATATGCTCATTGTTTCATATTTTAGCTCTCTACAAAGAAAGATAAAATAGTTAGTATTGCAGTTTTTAAGGAACCAGATAACATACAAAATTATAATCAAATTAGTACAAAGAGTTTAAACGGGTAAGTTATACACGATTGCATATTTTAATGGTTAACATTTATGGCGACTACATGTTCTAAAACACATAGCTTAAATAAATACACATACATGTGTCGCGTCACTACAACATGCGGCTGCTATCACCCCACCACACTCCTTCCTTTTTACGCCCAGATAAATGATGTTGGTTTTCCCGTTTCTATCACTTGGTGGTGCCATCATTGTCACTTGGCTACAACATTAATCAACATACATCATATCCTTCATATAAAAATAGACTATAATATTATGGCAAAGGTTTATTTGTTGTGCGTATTACCGCATCTCTCTCATCTATTTACAGTTAGTGTTGCCAAACACCCCATGATCTGGGAAGACAAGGCATTACCACTCGCATTACCCCGATGCTTCTCTGACATATAATGACAAACCAATGCACATATATCATAACATGCTTTTAGAGTATGACAAACCATAAACTCTCAACATAATAGGAAATGCATAACATGTATCATCTCATACCAATATCCACCATAGAAAATACATAGATATCACTGTAATATGTAGGGAAGATCATACAGGCTAGAACAATGATCATACATAGAGGGGCTTGGTACTTTGTGGCCCGAACGTTCGCAGGCCAAGGCATCGCGGGGTCTGAGTTGCGTGTAATCACCGCGATTTGAAAAGTTGGGGGGGGGGGTAATTGCCAAGAGGGGTATTTGAAGTGAATGGTGGCTAAACCAAATAATTTTGAATCTTTGTCATTATGTCAGGATATTCCATTACACTAGTACCTGTTGTGCCCCTACTGTGCCCCTTCTAAGTCACCCTGCACGTGTCATAGGGGCAAATACATTTCTGTACTTTTCTAACCCTCGATACTGAATCCGGCAGCGGTCCTTTTTCTCCCTCCCCCACACTGAATCCGGCAGCAGGGTGATGACCCACAAGTATAGGGGCTATATCATAGTACTTTCGATAAATAGGAGTGTCAATCCCAACAAGGAGCAGAAGATGTTGACTAGTGGTTTGGATCAGGAATTCTCTGTAAATACTAAGCAAACATATTTTTAGGGTTTTTTGATAATGTAAAGAAATAAAGTGCAAGTAAATAAATACAACAATAATAATTGCAGCGAGTGGCCCAATCCTTTCTTCAGCAAAGGACAAGCCGGTTATATTACTTATGAGGACCAAACGTTCTTGAGGACACATGGGAATACTATCAAGTGCTTTCGCTTCATATAGTTGATTAATCTTCTTTGGTTGGATAAGTGTTGTGTGGGTGAACCTATGCTAATGTACCGACCTTACTTGGACTAATACATACTTGTGATTAAACCCCTTACAAGCATCCGCAACTACAAGAAAGTAATTAAGATAAAAATCTAACCACAACATTAAACTCTGAGATCCTACACTCCCTTGTGCAAAGGTTTTCTAACGGGGATTCAGGTTTTTGTCACTCCGACAACCCCACAATTAGTAGCCAAATACACAATGCATTCCCCTAGGTCCATAAAGGTGAAGTATCATGTAGTCGACATTCACATGACATCACTAGAAGAATAGCACCACAACTTAAATATCAAACCATTGAATATTACTTCAACACAATTCCACTACTAACAACATGACTTCTCCCATGTCCTCAAGGACTAAACAAACTACTCACGAGACATCATATGGATCAAGATTAGAGATGATATGATGATGAATAAAATTCTGAACAGAAACAATAATTCAGTGGTTCCACTCAAAAGCATCAAATACAAAAGTAATCAACACCGGGAAAGTTCTCCCTAAGAACTTTGCAAGATTCAACCCAATTGTTACAGAGGGATGGAGTGGTGATGATGGTGCTGGTGGTGAGGATGATGATGATGATCCCGATGAAGTCTAGCTTGATGACGGTGTTGATGGCGACGATCTCCCCTCTTCGGGAAGGAATTTCCCTGGCAGAAATCTGCCTGCCGGAGAGCTCTTTCTCTCTCTGTAGTTTCCGCCCCGCAGAGGCGGCGAAATCTTTCTGTGGTTGCTCTTCCTCGTATTAGGGTTTCGAGGAGAATATATAGGCAAAGGGGCGAAGCAGGAGGTGGGCCAGAGTGGCCACACCACCTGGTGGCGCGGCCAAGGGGGGGGGAGCGCTAGGGGGTGGTGTGGGCAAGTCCCCTGGTTGCTTGTTTGTTAACCGTTCCACGATCTCCAGCATCCCCATCTTCTCCAAAACCCAAGTCCATAACAATGGGCATTGCCGAGATTAAACCTCGTCAATTGGCGTCGTCTGTGGGAATCGGGGCTGCTGATTGTGCGATCGTGACGGTCCCGACCCGATCGATCTACAACTCCGCGGCGACGGAGAATCACCTCCTCTTCGGCACTTTCGACTTCACCGCCCACTCGCCGGCCACCATGAAGGATTTCGAGCCCGTAGGCGACGGACTCGAAATTTTGTTCGGGAGCTTCTGCTTCCAGGTAGGACAAACTGGCACCCTCCGCCTTCCTGAGCGGGTGCCCGTGCCATCAATCAGGCCCACCTCGTGGGCTCCACATCCCGTGCTACGCACATCACCATCGACATATGAGTTCTACAACAGCAGCAGCTGCAACTCCGATCTATGCGATCCGCCTTCGGACGAAGGGACCTACGGTTCCGGATCTAAAAGCTGCGGCAGCAGCGAACCGATCTACGAGCGCTACCAATGCGCCGCAGTCATCCAGGAGCAGCAAACGCCTAACCCGCCGCCCAACACGAACCCCAACCCGCAGGACAGAAACGGCGGAAACGGCGGGAACAGAAGAAGCCCGTCCCCCCCACCCGAAGGGGAAAACAACGGCCACGTCATCCAACTTAGCAAAGAAGGATGGGTCCAGGCACGCCGTGCCGTTGTAGGTGACATAGTCCTACCTGTGGACTCCCCACGTGACCTACTGATGGCGTACCACTACCTCCTCATCGAGGAGCACAAGAAGCAAGTCAAGATGCAGGAGACGCTCGACAAACGCAAGCAAGCAGCCTCCGAGTCCACCGCGCGACGAGCTGCGCTCTCCGCCATGGCACCCGGCTCTAGCACGAACGGAAACCAGGGAAACAAGCACCGCTCGCGGGTGGAAAACATGGATCCCAAGGAACGCCGTGATGTGACCCGAACTCTCCACACATCGTTCATGGATATGGATGCCGACGGCAACATCATCCCGAAGACACCACAAGCTGCGATCATGGCAGCCACTGCGTATCTCGCGGCCCACCAACCTCCGGAAGGGGACCCGAAAAGAGCCATGCATAAGTCCGCACTCACCGGACTCGGACTCGTCGGAGCTGCGCTCCACGAAGACGCTCCTGCGGAGCCGAAGAAGAAAGCTCCGGTCAGGCGCGACCGGAGCCCCACCCCTTCATCCGAAGAGGAGGAGGAGCACGACCTTCCTCGAAGGAAGAAGAGCTCGCATCGCCATAAACGCGACTACGACGCCAGGGACGCGCTTACACAGCGCAAAATCGACAAAGCACGAGCCAAACGCGCATGCTCGTCCGAGTCCGAGATGGATGAAGATGAAGGAGAACTCTGTGGAGCTCGATGCTTCAGCAGATCTGTTCGGCGAACACAGATGCCACACAATTTCAAGCTTCCTTCGGATACTCCGAAGTTCAACGGCACGCAAGATCCAAAATCTTGGCTCAGCGATCATCTGTCATCCGTCAAGCTGCACGACGATAACAAAGAAACCGCCATGCAATGCCTCCAGCTGCAGCTGACAGGCGCGGCGCGGGTCTGGCTCAGCAGCCTATCATCAGGATCCATCCGAAGTTGGGAGGAGCTAGCTTACAGCTTCATCCAAAATTTCAAGGGCACCAGCAAGAGGCCCGCCTCAATCGAAGAGTTGCGAGCCTGCACTCAGAGAACAGGGGAATCTATTCGCTCGTACATATTACGCTGGTCTACCACCAAGAACTCCGCAGCACATATCTCCGAGGAAAGGGCCATCGACGCCTTCAGATACGGCGTCAAACGCCAAGATTTCAAGGAGGAACTTGGGTGCGTCAAGCCCAAGACACTCGACCACCTCATGGAAATTGCCAACAGTTGGGCGGACGGCGAAGATTGCATTCAGCGAGCGCAATCAGATGAAGAGGACGACTACGGCCGAAGGAGAGAACGCCGCAGCAAGAGGAGATCACGTGTCTACGAGGACCGCGACGGACCCGACATGGTCGCGGCTGGCTACGCCGACCGCCGCAACGACAACAGCCGCAATAGCGGAGGATACCGCGGAGGAAATTTCCGCGACAGCGGACGACCAGCACAGTCGTGGCAACGCCGCGACCGCGACAACGGACCCTCGGCATTCGACAAACTTTCGGGTCCATGCACCATTCACTTCTACATCGACAAACAAGATGGCAAAAAGAAAGCCAGTCACATTCTCAAGGACTGCCGCGAGTTCCAGAAACTCAGCGAAAGCATGGTGCAGATGAGGCAACAAGCCCCAACCCCTGCGTTCGGAAACGCACCCGCGCCAGGAGAAATAGCACACGGAGCTCCTCCACCGCCACCTATTGGAGGCCCAAACCAACCAGTCGCACCAGCGCAAAACAACGCCGGGGTCGGGTACCCCCCACCAAAGGGAGCACTAAATATGATCCAGAAGGGACGCCCCACAAACAGGGTGCAGAAGAAAATCACCCGACAAATCAACTTGGCCGTGGCAACTCTGCCTGCAATCCCTGAGTACTAAATATGAGCATCTTAGCGATCCTTTATTTACCATGAGAATGGTGCATATTTTTTTCCTCTTCCCTTTTTTTCTCTCTATATTTTTTCTGAGGATGTTTCATGGATTGCTCACTATGGTGATGCTGCAAGTTTCCACCATTATTAGGTATGGCTTAGGCTAGCCGCCCAGGCGTTTCTCTAACACATATACATAACTCCATAGACTTACAAGCTCCCCTTTTATTTCATACCGCCGACATCTGCAAACAAAAGATCATGATATCAACTGGTTAGATATTTACATGTGTTGAAAGCGTTCCCCATGAAAGCACGGTTCTGCTAATTCCCAACTTATAAGTGCAAGCATATACAACATAGATGACACAATGGTTCAAGTTTATTAAGGGCAGGAAAATAAGGTGCGCCATCAAGTTTGTGAGAGCTTTACTAACTAGTTTTCACATAACAAAAGAATTTTTAATTTGAAAGGTAGATCAAACTCGAGAATTTACTAGGAATAGCAATAATGCTAATAGGTAGATATGGTGTACACAAATGGCATAGGTTTAAATTTAAGAATTGGATGCACGAGAATTATTCCCTCTCAGTATAGGTTTCTGGCTAGCAAGGCTGGGTAGCAAGCATAAGAGTTGAAGGAAACAAGCAAACATACAAGTGATAGAAACAAATATGCAATATTCCTTGAAAACACAAAAGATCTTAACTAAATAATATTAAGCTTATGAGCCAATTAAGAAAGAAGGAAAATTAAATAAAATACCTGTAAGTGATTTTCTCTTTTCCTTTCAAACCTCAAAAAGTGTTGCTACTGACCAAAGCTTGATTTGCCAAAACCAATTTAAATTTACTTGATGCTCCCAAAGTGATACCAATACTAATCAACAAGATCAATCATATAACAGAAGTTGCAAACTAAAATAAGATGTGCAAAAATTAAATGCCGAAGCTTCTTATTAATATTCCATAAAGGCAGTCACACCAAGGGATACATAGATAACCAACTAGAGGAGAGATAGTTCCACAATGCAAACCATCCTATATGATAACTTCTCTATTCATGATATGACTCTACTAAAAAGTTAAAAAAGATGAAAGATAATGATGTGATACCGTGACACTCCCCCAAGCTTGGAACAAACCAAGGGGATGCCAAAACCTGATGATGAATTACTCCTTCGGTGGTGGTGGTGTTCCCTTGTCATCATCAGACTTCCAAGGTAAAGGCTCCCCATCCACAAAGGATGTCTTGGTTTCCAATATCCTGAAACTAGCAGCACAACTTATGTGTTTAAACCTAGCTTCATACTCACAGTTTTGATTTTGCATGTTGTAGAGATGTGCTTGTAATTGATTGGTGGTCTGATGGAGCGAGAGGATTTCATCTCGAAGCTTGGCAGTCTCCTTCTTGTGCTCCGGGACAAGTTCTGAACTTATCTTATGGATGACGTTCACTTCATGTTCTGCCATCTTCTTGTACCTAAAAACTTCTTGCTCCGATGCTTCCATCCTATCCTCTAGACTGCCTTCTCCTTTAGGGCCCTGAACCTATTTTATCTATACCTTCCCGTCCTTGAGTAACAACTCCTTGGGGTGAATCTTCAACTCATACATGTACGAGTTGATGATATCCGTGGAGGAATCCTCCATGGGTGATCCAGAGGAACACATTGTGGCTCCAAAACCGAGAATCTGCCTGACAGAAACATATCAAAACAGAAACACGATGAGAACACGATATACGGACCTCGGGGGCGTGGGGGGGGTCCGGGTGATTATATATTACGAAGTTTTACGACATAAGGAAGGTACTGGGTGAAAACGAGACGGAGACGGGATCCGGGGTGGTCACACCCCCTGGTGGCGCGTCTAGGTGGGGCCCGCGCCACTGGGTGGTGTGGGCCACCCGGGCTCCGTTTCCTTCCCTCTTTCGACTGCTTATCTTCCATACGGAATAAAAACTGCAAAAATATAAATAGAAAAGTTTTTCGCGAACCTTTTATTTCCAGCACTTTTACCTATTCGAAAATGGACTCTACAGATTTCTGAACTTGGTCTTTAATAAATTCTTCCGGAGTCACCATTTGAATAATATCAACATCTTCATTATAAGAATCTCCAGAAATATAATGTTTTAGCCTTTGACCATTCACCACTTGTGTAGTGTTCTATCTCAAAGAAGAAATTTTTATAGCACCTGAACAATACACCTCCTCAATAACAAAAGGTCCTTCCCATTTTGAGAGTAGTTTTCCTGCAAAAAATATGAGACGAGACCTATACAATAGAACTTCTCACCAACGTGAAACTCTCTCTTAAGAATCGTCCTATCATGCCATCTTTTAACTTTTTCTTTCAAGAGTCTAGCATTTTCATAAGCTTCACTTCTCCACTCATCTAAAGAACCCAAGTCAAGCGATCTTTTACCAGCAAGTTTAAAATCTCTATTTAGTTCTTTCACTGCCCAATAAGCTTTGTGTTCTAATTCTAAAGGCAAGTGACAAGCTTTACCATAAACCATTTTGTAAGGAGACATTCCCATAGGATTTTTATAAGCAGTTCTATAAGCCCATAAAGCATCATTCAACTTTTTAGTCCAATTTTTTCTAGATCTATTAACAGTCTTTTGCAAGATAGATTTAATTTCCCTTTTTGAAAGTTCTACCCGCCCACTGGTTTGAGGATGATAAGCTGAAGCAATTCTATGATTAACATCATATTTAGCAAGGGTCTTCCTAAAACCACCATGAATAAAATAAGAACCTCCATCAGTCATAAGATATCTAGGCACACCAAACCTAGGAAAAATAACATCTTTAAGCATTTTCAAAGAGGTCTCACCGTCAGCACTTTTGTAGGTATGGCTTGTACCCACTTAGTAACATAATCAACAACAACAAGAATATGAGTATACCCTTTTGAAGGAGGAAAAGGCCCCATAAAGTCAAATCCCCAACAATCAAATGGTTCAATAACAAGAGAATAATTCATATGCATTTCATTGCGTCTAGAAATGTTACCAACTCATTGACATTCATCACATGATAAAATAAACTTTCTTGCATCTTTAAAAAGAGTGGGCCATAAAAACCTGATTGTAAAACCTTTTGTGCGGTTCTATCTCCAGCATGATGTCCTCCATAAGCAATACCATGACATTTTCTCAATATCTCTTGCTGTTCATATTCTGGAACACACCTTCGCATAATACCATCTAATCCTTCTTTATATAAATGTGGGTAATCCCAAAAATAATGCCTCAGATCATAAAAGAATTTTATTCTTTGCTCGGTTGTAAAGGTTGGAGGCAAATACTTGGAAACAATAAAGTTAGCATAATCAGCATACCAAGGACTCTCTTGCGGGCTCACCTTTCTTGCAGCCAACTGTTCATTTGAAAAACTATCATTAACAGGCATAGGATCAAAAGAAATGTTTTCCAATTGAGATAAATTATGAGCAACAGGATTTTCAGCACCTTTTCTATCTACAATATGTAGATCGAACTCTTGTAAAAGCAACACCCATCTAATAAGACTAGGCTTAGCATCTTTATTTGTCATAAGATACTTAATAGCAGCATGATCAGTATGAATTGTAACCTTTGAATCAACAATATAAGGTCTAAACTTATCACAAGCAAAGATTCTAGCTAAGAACTCTTTTTCAGTAGTAGCATAATTCTTTTGAGCAGCATCGAGAGTCTTACTAGCATAATGGATAACATTCAATTTTTTATCTATTCGTTGCCCAAGAACAGCACCTACAACAAAATCACTAGCATCACACATAATTTAAAAGGGTAAATTACAATCAGGCGTTTGGACAATAGGAGCAGTAGTTAAAGCTTTCTTTAGAGTTTCAAAAGCTTCCTTACAATCATCATCAAAAACAAAAGGTACATATTTTTGCATAATATTAGTAAGGGGTTTTGAAATTTTGGATAAATCTTTAATAGACCTTCTATAGAAACCATCATGACCAAGGATACTACGAATACCTTTAACATCCCTAGGACATGGCATTTTCTCAATTGCTTCAACTTTGGCTCTGTCAACATCAATGCCTCTTTCAGAAATTTTATGTACAAGGACAATTCCTTCATTAACCATGGAGTGACATTTCTCCCAATTAAGAACAAGATTAGTTTCTTCATATCTCCGCAAAACTTTATCAAGGTTGTGCAAACAATTATCAAAGGAGGTTCCATAGACGGAATAATCATCCATGAATACTTCCACAATTTCTTCACAAAACCCATGAAAGATAGCAGACATACATCGTTGAAAAGTAGCAGGAGCATTACATAAACCAAAAGGCATACGCCTATAAGCATAAGTTCCATAAGGACACGTAAAAATAGTTTTCTCTTGGTCTTGCGCTTTAAGAGCAATTTGAGAAAACCCAGAATAACCATCAAGAAAACAAAAGTGAGTCTTCTTGGACAACCTTTCTACCATTTGATCAATAAAAGGAAGATGATAATAATATTTCTTAGTGACTCTATTCACCTTTCTAAAATCAATGCACATCCTATAACCAACTACTACTCTTTGAGGTATAAGCTCGTTATTTTCATTAGGCACAACAGTAATTCCTCCTTTCATAGGGACACAATGAACAAGACTAACCCAATTACTTTCAGCAATAGGAAAAATAATACCAACATCAATAAGTTTTAATACCTCATTTCTTACCACTTCCTTCATCTTAGGATTTAAATGGTGTTGATGTTCAACAACTGGCTTTGCATCAGGTTCTATATTAATAGCATGCTGACATATAGTATGAGAAATCCCTTTTAAATCATCAAGAGTATAACCCATAGCTCCTCGGTGTTTCTTCAATACTTCCAATAATCTTTCCTCTTCCTTCCCTGAAAGTTTAGAACTAATAATAACATGATATATTTTCTTATCATCTAGATAAGCATATTTAAGATCATCAAGCAGCTATTTTAAATCGAAGACAAGACCCCCTTTAGGTGGTAGTGTGGTACCCAAACTTTCACAGGTAGGTTATGCTTAAGCATCTCATGTTGACGAAGAAAAATCTCATCAATCTCATTTCTTTCTTACATGAAGACCTCACTCTCGTGATATTCCATATATTGCTACAAAGCTTTGTTAGGAGCAAGAGAAATAGAAGAAAGTTGTTCAACTCTGAAATCCTCATTAGGCAATTCATTTTCATAAGGAGTTTTAGCAAATTTGGAAAAGTTAAACTCATAAGATTCTCCATCAAATTTAGTTAAAAATTTCTCCTTCTTACAATCTATAATAGCTCCACAAGTGTTCAAGAAAGTTCTACCAAAATTGATAGGACAAGTTTTACTATCTTCCTTACCAAGCACTAGAAAATCAACATGATATTTAATCTTACCACAAAGAACTTCCACATCTCTTACAATACCAATTGGACAGACAGTCTCTCTATTAGCAAGGTGAATAACCACATCAATGTCTTCAAGTTCACAAGGACCAATTTCATGCATAATTTGTTTGTAAAGCTCATAAGGAATAGCACTAGAACTTGCACCAATATCACATAAACCATAATAGAAATGATCATGTAACATCCCAACATTTAGGAACCAACGAAGGGTAGATTTTGGAATCTTTGATATTGCATGCATTCATTTGTAAAAATGTGGGTAAATTTTTTGCCAAATAAAAACCTAACATGATCAAAGTTTCTTTCACTCTTTAAGATTAGGAGTAGTCTTGGAGAATGATTGTGATAAACTTTGTTATGATCTTTGTGGATTAGTGTGTTTTGGGAAAAGAAATTTGAATTTAATTTGGGTGTTGGATTTATAATATAGAAGGATTTAGAATTAGGTTTGAGTGATTTGATTTGATTAAGAGTTAACAATTAATAACTCAAACTTTAATTAAAATAAATTAATCAATAAAATTAATATTTATTCCATAATTTTATTCAATAAATAAGTTACAAAATGTAACTTATGGAATTGATCAAGAATCTTTACAATGGTAATGAAATAAAAGAAGAATC
Organism: Avena sativa; assembly: GCA_916181665.1. NCBI lineage: Eukaryota > Viridiplantae > Streptophyta > Magnoliopsida > Poales > Poaceae > Avena > Avena sativa. The sequence continues at coordinate 246,503,529 of OV702283.1, read as the reverse complement.
TTTATATATTGAGTAATAGTACAATCTTTATTACAACAGAATAAAATAAAGATTACAAAAGAATAAAAGAAAGATTATAAGTGACTATTCTATAAAGAAAAGAAAACCTAAACTAAAGTCTTGAATCTTCAAGTCTGGTACCTGCAAAACAAACACAAACTAAAAGAAAGAAAGTTAAGGTTAAAAATGGTTTACTCTTAGTATTGACATTGAGGTGCACTGTTCAAAGTTCATCATTGAGTAATATTTTAAGGGGAAAGTTTCACCAGACAAGTAAGAGTAACCAGATAAAAGTAACTTTCATATCCAGAGCATATCTAGAAGGTGCAACAGACACACAAGCAGCACACACACCAAACTGCATGGTGTGTGCTGTCAGCACAACAACAACAGCTCCAACACACAAAACTTCTCAGCATAGCCGTGGGAAGCAAACCCAACACATTTCTCTACTTCATACACATCAAACACAACAGCCAAACCAAGCCAAACAAGATCACACCAACCAAACCCTTGATCATCTCACCAAGATGGTGACATAAGGAGGGGGTAGATCAGGTGGAGAGCAAGCACAAGTTCAAGCTACCAGGACCAGGAGGTGGAGAGCTAGATCAAGGACAAGTCCAAAAGCTGGAAGCATTAGGAGGAGCACTGTCAACACTCGGATTTTTAATCCCAGATGCCTGTTATGCCATACAACGTAATCCCAGGATTACCATTTTTGCGAGACATAACAGATTTGGATATCACAGTACATCATCCATTACAAACCATACATAAGGTCTTACACAAATAAGGATATCATGATCCAGTTCTTAATACAACTCAAGCGGCGGAATAACGTAATAATAAAGGTAGCGTAGGCGAAGCTCCATCTTCGGGGTCACAGGCAATGCTAACGATGGGAGATGATCCTAGTTGTCGTAACCTTCCTACGGTCCATCATCCTAGTACTCCTCTTCATAGTCTGGCCACAGGAATAGCCAGGTACAAGCCATGAGTACTCTTTAAGTACTCGCAAACTAATACTAACAAGTTAAGGGGGTTTTTGTAGTAGGACACTAAGCTCTAGGGTTGTTTTGCAAAAATCCAGATTTACATCTACTAAGTTCAGAAGCAAGAAAACTAGTTGAATCTTATACTGCCTAAGTGGGAACTTGAATTTCATATCACAACTCTGTTGTGGTCAAGTCAAAGTCTCAATTCATTTCACAAGTCCTTTTGAAAACATCTAATGGGGGAATAGTATGGCCACTCCAACTGTCCATAACCGCGGACGCGGCTATTCGAATAGTTTGACACTCTGCAGAGATTGTACACTTCCACCACAACATTCGATACATCCGTCAGGAACAAATCCTGAATTCACCATACTCAGTATGCGTATAATCAATCCTAACATTTCAATTACACGCCCTAGTATAGCCACCTCTCCTGTGAGTTTGGCCTCCCAACCATGACCAACTGTCATCTTGGGTACTGCACAGGTGGACAATCTTCACAAGGTAGCCTCAGCTCAGACCTTGGCCATGAGGGAACCCATACTAAGGTATATAAGTTTCCAGTCAGGCCCTACCCAATTTTCGGGTATTGTGGTTGTACGGTAAAATTGGAATGGTATCACATCCAGACAAACATCAGTTTTATAAAGGGCTAAGGCTCATGCCTCGACATTTTCATCATTAAAATCATCTGGTGTATGAGAACACATGTCAAAACATTTCAGTAGAATGACTCATCATTCTAAGGTTTTCATAACCAATTCCACCAAGTATTCCCATCTAAAGTTGATCAAGTTTTATGCTTAGCACTAGCATCTACAAGTGGTGGTAAGTATTAATGAGGAGTGGTCAACAAGGGGGGGAGGGATTTGCTAAGTTCAATCTCATGCCTTGGGATGACATCAAGATTATCTAACTTAGGCCAAATTTAATGCTCTTTATGCAACCTTCCATTATCTTTATAGTATCTGCAATTCACTATGTAAACTCTAAGAGAAAGCTTTGATAAAGAAATAAAGTATAAAGCTTGCAAGTAAAACTAGGATGGTTTATCAAGTGGATATGATCACATATGCTTAAGGCGTCTAGTGGTCATGGTAACAAGCAAGTATTAGCTTGCATAAGTAGGGTATCTTGCAAGGGTTAGCTTGCAAGGTTTCAAGTATTGGCTTGCATAAGTATCAGTATAAGCTTGCCTTGAGCATAGCAGTGGTTGAAGTTTTCCTCGGCTTCTTCCTCGTAGTATCCTCCTTCCTCCTCGTATCCTTGGTCAGTACTAGCGTCTATAAATAAATACAAGGTACACAATCACCAAACAATACTTAACTATTTTCAATCATCACACAAAGGTGCACTATATATGATCTAGCATCATCACTAACATTACAAGATTAAAGCTTTTGTCTTATTTATTTTATTTTTAGAAAAGTAATTTCTACTCATTGAAAAACTACTTAAGATTTAATATTCTCCAACTCAAACATGGGATCATGTTGACACATGTCATCACCACATATTTAGGTACATGGGAATGTGATTTAAAGTGGTGTCACAATTTAATAAGGTTTAACCTTTTTATTTTAAATAATTAAAGTGACTAGAAATGCCTATGTGGCATTCTTTTATTACTTGAACATTATTTCTGTAAGTAAACCCATATGTTTTTATATATTCTGAAAGGTATGATCAAATGTAATTTTTAAGAGTTTGAATCAACTCAAAGCTATTATGGTTGAATTTTGAAAAATGTTTGAATGCAGAAAAGCTTCTGACTTGTTATTTTTACCAAGGGTGATCTACAGATCCAAATGATTTGAATCCAACGGGCTTGGATTAAGCATTTCAGTATCTTTCTAACAAAATTGGTTTCATGCAATTTGGTTCACTGAATCGAGCTGGTTTGATTTTTGAATCTAGGAATAGAACTGAGTTTGAATTAAAATAGAAAAATCTAAATTCAAATGGTTGGGCTGCGCGGGAAAGGTTAATGGGCCGACCCAGTGTCACTCCGCAGCGTGGGGCTCAGCTGACAGGGGGTTCCACCAGTAAGTGGCTCATAACACACGAAGCAGTACGGGGCTGTGTGGTTCGTTGGAAGGAAGATCGACGGCTGGGGATCGTCGTTGACGATGAACATGTCAACGGCGAGCTCGAACCCTAGCGGCTCAGTGGGGGTGCACAGGGGGCATATCAGGGCTCCAGCAACGACGGCGAGGTGGGCAAACGAACGAGTGGTCGATGGCGAGCTCAGGGATGGTCGAGGCAGCTCCGGGGGTGGTCGAAATCAATGGCTCCCTTCTTCTCCAGAGGCGGCCTTCTCCGGCGCAATTCCGGCGAGCTGCTGCTCCTCGTGCTCCGGCTAGAGGTTGGAATGATCAGTGAGGTGAGGGGAGTGGAATGGTGTGCTTCAAACGGCTGGGGGTGGCCTCCTTTTATAGGCTCGACGGCGAGGCCGAGAGGGATGGGCAGGAGACGGTGGCGACATGGCTACGGGCGGCTAGAGGCATGGCTGAGGTTGGCGATCGACGTGATGTCTCCTGGCGATGCCCTAGGACTTGAATGCGCGCTTAGCGGCGGTGGAAAACGGTCGGGAACGTGCGGTGCTCTGAGAGGTACCGACGGCGAACTACGCGGCATGCTACGGGGTACGGGCGGGTTGAAACGATCATGTCTAGTGGTCTCTTGGGACGGTGGGGTTCATGCTAGCGGGCGGCAAGGGATCGAGGTGGTCGGGTTGAGTGGGAACATTGCGTGCACGGTGATGCGCGTCGGCATGGTCGATAGCGACGCAGGAACGGCGTTCCTGGCGGTTCCTGCCTCTGTCTTTGAGCTAGGGCTGGTCGAGAGGGGGCAATGAGGTGCTAGCTGGCCGGCGACAATGGGGTGGCATGGCGAGGCTCGGTGTCAACACCCGGATTTTTAATCCCAGATGCCTGTTATGCCATACATCGCAATCCCAGAATTACCATTTTTGTGAGACATAACAGAATTGGATACCATAGTACATCATCCATTACAAACCATACATAAGTTCTTACACAAATAGGGATCTCATGATCCAGTTCTTAATACAACATCAAGCAGCGGAATACGTAATAATAACAGTAGGGTAGGCGAAGCTCCATCTTCGGGGTCACAAGCAATGCTGACGATGGGAGATGATCCTAGTTGTCGTAACCTTCCTGGGGTCCATCCTCCAGGTACTCCTCTTCATAGTCTGGCCATGGGAATAGCCAGGGACAAAGCCATGAGTATTCTTTAAGTACTCGCAAACTAATACTAACAAGTAAACGGGGTTTTTGGAAATAGGACACTAGGCTCTAGGGTTGTTTTGCAAAAGCCAGATTTATCTCTACTAAGTTCAGAAGCAAGAGAGCTAATTGGAGCTTATAACACCTAAGTGGGAACTTGTATCTCATGCCACAACCCTGTTGTGGTCAAGTCAAAGTCTCAGTTCATTTCACAAGTCATTTTGAAAAGTCTGACGGGGGAACAGTATGGCCACTCCAACTGTCCATAACCGCGGACGCGACTATTCGAATAGTTTGACACTCTGCAGAGATTGTACACTTTCACCACAACATTCGATACATCCGTCAGGAACAAATCCTGAATTCACCATACTCAGTATGCGGATAATCAATCCTAACCTTTCAATTACACGCCCTAGTATAAGCACCTCTCCTGTGAGTTTGGCCTCCCAACCATGACCAACTGTCATCTTGGGTACTGCACAGGTGGACAATCTTCACAAGGTAGCCTCAACTCAGACCTTGGCCGTGAGGGAACTAATACTAAGGTACATAAGTTTCTAGTCAAGCCCTACCCAATCTTCGGGTATTGTGGTTGTACGATAAAATTGGAATGGTATCGCATCCAGACAACCATCAGTTTTATAAAGGGCTAAGGCTCATGCCTCAACATTTTCATCACCAAAATCATCAGGTGTTCGAAAACACATGTCCAAAACATTTCAATAGAATGATCCATCATTCCAAGGTTTTCATAACCATTTTTTCCACCAAGTATTCCCATCTAAAGTTGATCAAGTTTTATGCTTAGCACTAGCATCTACAGGTGGGGGTAAGCACTAATGAGGGGTGGTAAACTAGTGTGGTTTTGACTAAGTTTAATCTCATGCCTTAAGATGACATCAAGACTATCTAGCTTAGGCCAAATTTTATGCTCTTTATGCAACCTTCACATATCTTTCTAGTATCTACCATTCATTTAAGTAAAATCTAAGTAAGAGCTTTGATAAAGAAATAAAATAGAAAGCTTGTAAATAAAACTAGGATTGGGTATCATCCAATATGTCTAACCAAGCATGCTTAATGCATTTTATAGGTTATCTAACTTTCATAATTGCAAGTGTTAGCTTGCCTTGAGCAGAGCAGTGGTTGAAGTTCTCATCGGCTTCTTCTTCGTAGAATCCTTCTTCCTCCTCGTATCCTTGGTCGGTACTAGCGTCTATAAATAAATACGAGGTACACAATCACCAAACAATACTTAACTACTTGCAATCATCACACACAAGTGTCCTATAGATGATCTAACATCATCACTAACATTACAAAATTAAGGCTTGGTTTAATTCCTTTTATTTTTAGAAAAGTAACTTCTACTCATTGAAAAACTACTTAAGATTTAATATTCTCCAGACCAAACATGGGATCATGTTGACACATGTCATCACCACATATTTTAGTCCATGGGAATATGATTTAAAGTGGTGTCACAATTTAATAAGGTTTTACCCTTTTATTTTAGTTAAATAAATTGACTAGAAATGCCTATGGGGCATTCTTTTATTACTTGAACATTATTTCTGCAAGTAAACCTATATATTTTTATATATTCTAAAAGGTATGGTTAAATGTGATTTTTGAGAGTTGGAATCAACTCAAAAGCTATTATGATTTAAATTTGAAAAATGTTTGAATGCAGAAAAGCTTCTGCCTTGTTGTTTTTACCATGGGTGATCTATAAATCCAAATGACTTGAATCCAACGGGCTTGGATTCAGAATTCCCAGGCCTTTCCAACAAAATTAGTTTCATTCAATTTGGTGCACTGAATCGATTTGGGTTAATTTTTGAAGTTGGGTACAGAAGTGAGTTTGAAATAAAACTGGAAAAGGTTTAATTCAAATAATTGGGCTGCGCGGGAAAAGTTAACGGGCCGGCCTACTAAGCGTAGCGCTTCTGCGGGCTGTTTAAGTGGCTGTCCCCACTCGTCAGTGAGACAGGGGGGTGTGAAGCGGTACGGGGCAACGTGGGATATTCGATCTGTTTCTAATCCAACGGCTGGGAGTCATCGTCGACGTTGAGCAACGCCGGCGAGACAGAAACCTAGCGCGGCCAGTGGGGTTGCTAGGGGCTCACCGGGGTGCAGGCGAGGGTCGGCGAGGCGGGCGAACGACAATTGCTGGCTCCCTTCTTCTCCAGAGGCGGCGGGCTCCGGTGAAATTCTGGCGAAGTGTTGCTCGCCTTGCTCCGGGAATGGTGTGGCACGATCAGTGATGGGAGGGGAGTAGAATGGTGTGAAGAATTCGGGCGTGGGTGGCCTCTATTTATAGTCGAGCGAGGGGACCGAACGGCATGGGCAGGCAACAGTGGCGACCTAGCTACGGGCTGCTAGAGGCATGGTCGGCGGTGGCGATCGCTTGGTGGTCTCCTGGCGATGCTCTACGACTTTAATGTGCTTGTAGGGGCGGTGCGGCTTGGTCTGGAACACGCGACGCTCTGCGCGGCAGAGGCGGCGTCTTCGACGGCGAGCGGTGGCTGTGCGTCATGGGGCGGCGAACAGGGATGTCTGGCGGTCTCCTGGGTCAGTGGCGATCGTGTGTGCACGTGGCGAGGGCGGCGCGCGGTCTGTGGGCTTCGGTTGAGGGTGGCGCTCTGGTGCATGCTCGGCATGGTCGCTGGCGGTCTGGGCGCGGTCCGTGCGTGTGGTCCAGTGGCTGGCAGGGTTCGAGCGCTGGACAGGGAGTGGCGGTGGACGGTGGGCTGCCTCCCAGACAAGGTTGGAACGGCTTAATCTTCTCCTAGCTTGCTGTCTCCACTAGGGTGGCATGGGTGTGCTCGGCTGTTCACCATTGATGGCAATGCCAAGCTTATAGTGGGGATAGTGCTTGGTTGAACTTGCTAGATGATCTACTGAGATGGTTGTGAGCTAGAGAGGGAACAAGTTAGGCTTCAATCACTGCTCACTATAGTGTTTATATTTTGTATGGTTTGTGTCTGCAATGTGTTTGATGAAATGGCCGCAAGAATTCAAGTTTTGAATTTTGAAAAGATTTTTGGTGGGTGTGCTAGGTTGGTGCTGGTGAGTCTGCAGATGCTTGGGTTTTGAAATTTGAGCTTGTTTGAGTGGTTTTTGAAAAAGTGGGATCTTCCCATATGATAAAGATTCAATTTTGAACTGTCATTTAAACTAGGCATTTAAATATTTTTGGATGATCACAAAGTGGGCCTTGATACTTTGTTATGAGTACAATCAAGGGGTGCAAAGATCCAGAAAAGTTTCTGTTAGGTTCTGAAAGTTTGAGACAGCCAAAGTAGGCATGGGAGTTAAATTGGTCAAAGTGACCATTCCTTTATTTTATTTGTTTTGATTTATTTGTCTTTAGGAAAAGTTTGGGAAATGTTTAGATGATGTTTATTTCACCTAAGAAACATTTCACAAGCAAAGAAACACATAAACAAGGTGGTTCAAAAGAATTCAAAATGAAATGCATACACATATGCATGTTTTCAAAATTTTATTTAGAAAAGTTTTTTTGTTAACCCTAATTTTGATGATTAGAGTTTGATGATTTAAGTTTAGTATTTTTGGGATGTTACACTCGGCCTGCTCACCATTGATGGCAAGGCAAGCTCACAGTGGTGCTAGATGTTTATAAATGATCTAGATGATCTACTAAGGACTAGTTGCAACCAGAGAGGGAACAAGTTAGGCCAAATTTACTGCACACTATAGTGTTTGTGATTTGTTTGATTTGAATCTACAAGCTGTTTGATGAAATGGCCGCAAGAAACTTACTTTTTAATTTTGAAAAGATTTTTGGTGGGTGTGCTAGGCATGTGCTGAGGATTCTGTGGGTGCTTGGGTTTTGAAAATTGAACTTGTTTGAGTGGTTTTTGAAATAGTGGGATCTTCTCATATGAGATAGATTCAATTTTAAACTGTCATTTAAACTTAGCATTTGAATGTTTTTGGATGATCACAAAGTGGGCCTTGGTACCTTATTATGAGTAATAACAAGGGGTGCAAAGATACACACATGTTTCTGTTGAGTTTTGAAAACTAGAGATAGCCAAAGTAGGCATGAGAGTTAATTTGGCAAAAATGACCATTCACTTCATTTGTTTATTTTGAGTTGTTTGTCTTTGGAAAAAGTTTGGGGATTGTTTAGATGATGTTTATTTTACCTAAGAATCCTTTTAAAAGCAAAGAAACACAGAACCATGGCAATTCAAAAGAATCCAAATTTTGAATACACACACATATGAATGCTTTCATATTTTTAGTTAGAAAAGTTTTTGTTAACCCTAATTTTGATGATTAGAGTTTGATGATCCAAGTTTAATATTTTTGGGATGTTACAAACCTTCCCCTCTTAAACAAAATCTCGTCCCGAGATTTGAAAAAGGATGAAAAAGATTACCTAGGATTTGAAGAGATCGGGAAACTCCGTCCTGATGTGATCTTCGCGCTCCCAGGTAGCTTCTTCTTCTGTGTGGTTGCTCCATTGAATCTTGAGAAACTTGATCCTTTGGGTTCTGGTAGTTCTGAAAGCTTCTTCCAAAATACGGATGGGTACTTCGGGATAGGTCAGGTCATCGTTGATCTCTATGGTCCGGTGATCAATGTTCTTGAACACTTTAGTCTTCTCCGGAACTTCGAGGCACTTGCGAAGTAATGAGAGATGGAACACATTATGCATTGCTGACATCTCTTCTGGCAGTTCCAATTGATATGACACTTCTCCTCCACGGTTCAGAATCTTGAAGGGGCCGATATATCTGGGGGCTAACTTTCCCTTCAGTTGGAAACGCCGCATTCTCTTCAATGGCGACACTTTCAGATACACGAACTCTCCGATGTTGAAGGCGAGGTCTCGACGTCTCTTGTCGGTGTAACTCTTCTGTCTTGACTGGGCAGTCTTGAGGTTCTCACGAATCTTGTGAACCTTCTCTTCTGCTTCTCGTAGGATGTCGGGTCCGAAAATCTGACTCTCTCCTACTTCCGACCAGTTCAAAGGAGTGCGACACTTCCTTCCATACATGAATTCAAATGGGGCCATTTGCAAACTAGCTTGATAACTGTTGTTGTATGAAAATTCTGCGAACGGTAGACAGTCTTACCATTTAGATCCATACTCTAACACACATGCTCTCAACATGTCTTTGAGTATTTGATTTACTCGCTCCGTTTGTCCGTCGGTCTGAGGGTGATAAGCTGTGTTGAAATCTAGTCGGGTTCCTAAACCTTCTTGGACTTTCTTCCAGAATCTCGAGGTAAATTGAGTTCCTCGATCAGATACGATGTTCTTGGGGACTCCGTGCAAACTGACGATTCTAGCGATGTATAACTCCGCTAGCTTCGAACTCTGATACGTGGTCTTGACTAGTAAGAAATGGGCGACTTTGGACAATCTGTCCACTCTAACCCAGATAGAGTCATTTCCCCTACTAGAAGTAGGCAATCTGGTGATAAAGTCCATTCTAACGGAATCCCATTTCCATTCCGGAATCTGCAATGGTTGCAACAAGCCTGCGGGTCTTTGATGTCCTGCCTTGACTCGCTGGCATATATCACACTTGGCGATATAGCTTCCGATTTCTCTATTCATCTTATGCCACCAAAATTGCTCTTTCAAATCTTGATACATCTTCGTTCCTCATGGGTGGATAGAATAAAGAGTATCATGAGCTTGCTTTAGAATAACTTCTTTCAACTCAGAATCTGCTGGTACACAAAGGCGTCCTTTGTACCAAAGAACTCCTTCTTCGTATTCGGTAAATCCGGGTACTTTGCCTATATCGATACGATGCTTGATTCCTTTATTACTAGCATTCCCTTTCTGCGCCTCCTTGATCAGGCTGATCAAAGTGGGTTGAAGTTCTATGCTAGCCAAAAATCCTTCACTCACTAATTCCATTCAGAAATCTTCCATTTCCTTGTGCAAGCTTGGTTGCTCCTTCAAAATCATGGAGTTCAAGCCACATAGCAATCTGCTAAGGGCATCTGCTACCACATTGGCTTTACCAGGGTGATAGTGAATGTCCAGGTCGTAATCCTTGATTAGCTTAATCCATCTTCTCTGTCTCATATTCAGCTCCTTCTGAGTGAATATATATGTCAGGCTCTTGTGATCCGAATAGATCTCACAACGGTTTCCCATCAGGTAATTCCTCCATGTCTTCAGGGCTAGAACTACGGCTGCGAGCTCGAGGTCATGGGTTGGGTAGTTTTGCTCATGCTGTTTTAGTTGTCGGGATAGGTAGGATATAACTTTTCCTTCTTGCATTAGCACACATCCGAGACCGATCTTGGATGCATCACAATACACGTCAAAGGGATTCGTGATATCCGGCATGATTAAGATTGGGGCTGAAATAAATCTTCTCTTGAGTTCTTGAAAACTCGCTTCACATTTGTCCGTCCCTTCAAACTTCTTGTCCTTCTTCAGAAATTGGGTCATGGGTCTGGCGATACTCGAGAATCCTTCTACGAACTTGCGGTAGTATCCCGCCAATCCGAGAAATGCACGAACTTGGGTTTGAGTGGTTGGGGCTTACCAATCTTCGACATCTTTCACCTTTGCAGGGTCAAGGACAATTCCTCCGACTAATACAATGTGACCGAGGAATCCTACCTCCTGTAACCAGAATTCACATTTGCTAAACTTGGCATACAACTGATGCTCTCTAAGGGTTCCAAGAATGGTCCTTAGGTGTATCTCATGTTCTTCTTCTGATTTGGAATAAATCAGAATGTCATCGATGAAAACAACGATAAACTTATCCAGGAAGTCCATAAAAATCTTATTCATGATATTCATGAAATAAGCGGGGGCATTGGTTAATCCAAAAGACATGACATTATACTCGTATAATCCATATCTGGGGCAGTCTTAGGAATATCCTCTGCGCGAATCTTGAGTTGATGATAGCCAGTTCTAAGATCAATCTTAGAAAACACTTTGGCACCGGTCAACTGATCAAATAAATCTTCTATCTTGGGCAATGGGTATTTGTTCTTGATAGTGACATCAATCAGCTTCCGATAATCCGTACACAAACGGTTACCTCCATCCTTATTATCCACAAACAAGACAAGTGATCTCCATGGTGATGCACTTGGTTGAATCAATCCAATTTCCAGCATGGCATCCAATTTCTTCTTTAGTTCCGCTAGTTCAGACGGGTTCATACTATATGGTCTCTGGGCTATGGGTCCTGTTCCGGGGATTAGTTCAATGATAAACTCGATATCCCAATCTAGGGGCATACCGGGCAAAACATCTGGAAATACATCGGGGTATTCACAGACTATCCGGACTTGGTCAATGGTAGGTTGGTCTATACTCTTGTTGCACTTGAATTGACAAGGTAAGGTTTCAGATACATGCTCGACTGATATTCCGGCTGTACTGGTCATGGTTATGGCTTTCTTGGCACAGTCAATCCATCCTTTATGTTTGGACATCCAATCCATTCCTAGTACTACTTCCAAACCTTTAGTTCCGAGTACTATCAGATTAGCATAAAAATCTATTCCATGGATTCGGATAAGGACGGCTTTGCAAATTTGCCTAGCTTTGGTGGTTGAACTGGGGATTTGAACAATCATAACATGCTTTAGTTTGGTTGGTTGAATCTTACTAGTGCATGCAAATTCTTCGGTGACAAATGAGTGCGATGCACCAGAATCAAACAACACTCTAGCAAGTACTGAATTAACAGAAAACATATCCAGCACGACGTCTGGCGCTTCCTGGGCTTCTTCAGCATGCATGAGAAAAGACGGCCGTTGCGGTTGAGCGAATTCCCTAGGGAAAACCTTCTTCCTGGCTGAACACGACACTGCTGCTGAGCTGGGGCATTTGCATTGGGGGCTACAGTATTATTATTGGGGCACTCATTGGAGTAGTGACCCTTATTTCCACAATCATAACAAGTCACTTGCGACTTGTCCTTTGCTGCAACAGGCATAATATTGCTTCCAGTCCTCGGGGCGGTGTTGGTGTTGGCGGCAACATTGTTGTTGTTGAACTTGGGTGGTGCACGGTTGAAATTGTTAGAGTTGCTGGGGTTGTTGTGATTTTCTCCAGGCCTTGGGTTTCCACGGTTGGGATAGGTCGGACGGTTCATCGGGGGTCTGTTGGTTCTCGGGGCAAATCCTGGAGATGGGTTGGGGTGATACTTTGGGGTATGATGGGTTCTAGGCTGATGCATCATGCGGCGCTTGCGGTTCTCATTGGCTTGGTTGATCTTTCCTTCCATCTGAATGGCAGAGTCGACAAGGGCTTCAATATCAGCAAAGGGGATATTGACCAACACCGTCTGCATCTCATCGTGTAGACCATTCAAGAATCTTTCTTTCTTCTTGGCTTCAATGTCAATCTCATCCGGGGCATACCTAGCTAATGACAAGAATTTGTCACGGTATTCCACTACGGTCATCCTTCCTTGCTTCAGTTCTCTGAACTCATCTCTCATTCTCTTGATCAAACCCGGTGGCACATGGGTTCTGCTGAACTTGACCTTGAATTCCTCCCAGGTCATCATCTGTCCTCTGGTCATTGCACGAACGCTGTTCCACCATGCTCTTCCATCTCCGGCTAGATAGTGGGTGGCGAACAGAACTTTCTCGTTAGCTTCCACTCCGGCGGCTTCCAGGTTGTTCTCCATGGTTTGCAGCCAATCATCTGTGTCTAAGGGCTCTTCTGACTTAGTGAAAACAGGTGGGTTGCTGTTCTGGAAATTCTTGAGCTTAGATCCATGGTTGTCCTGATTTCCTTGGCCTTGATTGTTGTGGGCCAGCTGAGCTATCTGCTAAAGGGTGGTTAAGTTGGCTTGACGTTCGGATCTTTTAGCTTCGCGGTCAGAAACCAACATTTGCAGGATCTACAACATCGGGTCCGGGGATGAACCATTTCCTCCGCGAGGCATCTGAAGATTGAGATAGATCATGAGAAGATAGGGAAATTTCTAAGGTTCAGGGACTTTGAAAAGTTTTTAAAGTTTGATTCGGATTTTCTAACAACTTGCTTTTCATTCATTCATTCATTCATAACACACAATACAACACACACCACAACAAAGGAAAACAGATGGTTTTAAGAACCATTCTGGAAACTACGATACAGATGGACCGAATAAAGCTCATTAACGCTAGTGCTCAAGTGCTACTACTCCTCGGAGTCGGTGTAATCGTCATCCTCATAATCCTCATCGTCATCGATGAAGGCGAAATCCTCCTCATCGGTGAAGAAGTCCATAGCCTGATCCTCCAGAAAATCATCGTCATCGCTGAGATAGGAGTAGGGGTCTCCATGAAGGTCTTCTCCGGCATTCTCCCTTTCCTCCAACTGATAAAACTTGCTGTACTTCACGTCCATCTATAAGAATATATGATGAGTAAGTTAGTAGAGTGATCAAGTGTGTCAAATTTTATGTATTTTGCAAGAGTTTTTGTGGAAAATGAATTTTTATGAAAGAAACAAAGTGATAAGAATGGGAATAAGTTTTTGTAAATATTTGCTTTCTTTGGTTTTGAAACTAAGTTTTTGATTCAAACGTCCAGTCTAACTAGGGTCTCCTATGGTCAGGATGGCTCTGATACCAACTTGTCAACACCCGGATTTTTAATCCCAGATGCCTGTTATGCCATACATTGCAATCCCAGGATTACCATTTTTGCGAGACATAACAGATTTGGATATCACAGTACATCATCCATTACAAACCATACATAAGGTCTTACACAAATAAGGATCTCATGATCCAGTTCTTAATAAAACTCAAGCAGCAGAATAACGTAATAATAAAGGTAGCGTAGGCGAAGCTCCATCTTCGGGGTCACATGCAATGCTGACGATGGGACATGATCCTAGTTGTCGTAACCTTCCTGCGGTCCATCATCCTGGTACTCATCTTCATAGTCTGGCCACGGGAATAGCCAGGGACAAGCCATGAGTACTCTTTAAGTACTCGCAAACTAATACTAACAAGTTAAGGGGGTTTTTGTAGTAGGACACTAAGCTCTAGGGTTGTTTTGGAAAAAGCCAGATTTACCTCTACTAAGTTCAGAAGCAAGAAAACTAGTTGAATCTTATACTGCCTAAGTGGGAACTTGAATTTCATATCACAACTCTGTTGTGGTCAAGTCAAAGTCTCAATTCATTTCACAAGTCCTTTTGAAAACATCTGACGGGGGAACAGTATGGCCACTCCAACTGTCCATAACCGCGGAAGCGGCTATTCGATACATCCATCAGGAACAAATCCTGAATTCACCATACTCAGTATGCGGATAATCAATCCTAACCTTTCAATTACACGCCCTAGTATAGGCACCTCTCCTGTGAGTTTGGCCTCCCAACCATGACCAACTGTCATCTTGGGTACTGCACAGGTGGACAATCTTCACAAGGTAGCCTCATCTCAGACCTTGTCCATGAGGGAACCCATACTAAGGTATATAAGTTTCCAGTCAAGCCCTACCCAATTTTCGGGTATTGTGGTTGTACGGTAAAATTGGAATGGTATCGCATCCAGACAACCATCAGTTTTATAAAGGGCTAAGGCTCATGCCTCAACATTTTCATCATCAAAATCATCTGGTGTTCGAGAACACATGTCAAAACATTTCAGTAGAATGACTCATCATTCTAAGGTTTTCATAACCATTTCAACCAAGTATTCCCATCTAAAGTTGATCAATTTTTATGCTTAGCACTAGCATCTAGAAGTGGTGGTAAGTACTAATGAGGAGTGGTAAACAAGGGGGGGGGGGATTTGCTAAGTTCAATCTCATGCCTTGGGATGACATCAAGATTA
This sequence comes from Avena sativa, assembly GCA_916181665.1. Taxonomy (NCBI): domain Eukaryota; kingdom Viridiplantae; phylum Streptophyta; class Magnoliopsida; order Poales; family Poaceae; genus Avena; species Avena sativa. Next base: position 246,488,457 of record OV702283.1, on the reverse strand, counting down.
TCTAACTTAGGCCAAATTTAATGCTCTTTATGCAACCTTCCATTATCTTTCTAGTATTTACAATTCACTATGTAAACTCTAAGAGAAAGCTTTGATAAAGAAATAAAGTATAAAGTTTGCAAGTAAAACTAGGATGGTTTATCAAGTGGATATGGTCACATATGCTTAAGGCGTCTAGCAGTCATGGTAACAAGAAAGTATTAGCTTGCATAAGTAGGGTATCTTGCAAGGGTTAGCTTGCAAGGTTTCAAGTATTGGCTTGCATAAGTATCAGTATAAGCTTGCCTTGAGCATAGCAGTGGTTGAAGTTTTCCTTGGCTTCTTCCTCATAGTATCCTCCTTCCTCCTCGTATCCTTGGTCGGTACTAGCGTATATAAATAAATACGAGGTACACAATCACCAAACAATACTTAACTATTTTCAATCATCACACAAAGGTGCACTATAGATGATCTAGCATCATCACTAACATTACAAGATTAAAGCTTTTGTCTTATTTATTTTATTTTTAGAAAAGTAATTTCTACTCATTGAAAAAATACTTAAGATTTAATATTCTCCAACTCAAACATGGGATCATGTTGACACATGTCATCACCACATATTTCAGTACATGGGAATGTGATTTAAAGTGGTGTCACAATTTAATAAGGTTTAACCTTTTTATTTTAAATAATTAAAGTGACTAGAAATGTGCATGTGGCATTATTTTATTACTTGAACATTATTTCTATAAGTAAACCCATATGCTTTTATATATTCTGAAAGGTATGATCAAATGTGATTTTTGAGAGTTGGAATCAACTCAAAAGCTATTTTGGTTGAATTTCAAAAAATATTTGAATGCAGAAAAGCTTCTGACTTGTTATTTTTACCAAGGGTGATCTACAGATCCAAATGATTTGAATCCAACGGGCTTGGATTAAGCATTTCAGTACCTTTCTAAAAAAATTGGTTTCATGCAATTTGGTTCACCGAATCGAGCTGGGTTGATTTTTGAATCTAGGAATAGAACTGAGTTTGAATTAAAATAGAAAAATCTAAATTCAAACGGTTGGGCTGCGCGGGAAAGGTTAATGGGCCGGCCCAGTGTCATTCCACAGCACGGGGCTCAGCTGACATGGGGGTTCCACTAGTCAGTGGTTCATAACACGCGAAGCGGTATGGGGCTGTGTGGTTCGTTGGATTAGAAGGAAGATGTTACCAACGGCGAACTCCGGCGAGCTCGAACCCTAGCGGCTCAGTGGGGGTGCATAAGGGGCATACCAGGGCTCCAGCGACGACGGTGAGGCGGGAAAACGAACGAGTGGTCGATGGCGAGATCAGGGATGGTCGAGGCAGCTCCGGGGGTGGTCGAAATCAACGGCTCCCTTCTTCTCAACAGGCGGCCTGCTCCGGCGCAATTCCGACGAGCTGCTGCTCCTCGTGCTCCGGCTAGAGGTTGGAATGATCAATGAGGTGAGGGGAGTGGAATGGTGTGCTTCGAACGGTTGGGGGTGGCCTCCTTTTATAGGCTCGACGGAGAGGCCGAGAGGGATGGGTAGGCGACGGTGGCGACATGGCTACAGGCAGCTAGAGGCATGGCTGAGGTTGGCGATCGACGTGCTGTCTCCTGGCGATGCCCTAGGACTTGAATGCGTGCTTAGGGGCAGTGGCAAACGGTCGGGAATGTGCGGTGCTTTGAGTGGTACCAACGGCGAACTCTGTGGCGTGCGGTGGCTACGGGGTACGGGCGAGGAAACGATCATGTCTAGTGGTCTCCTGGGACGGTGGGGTTCATGCTGGCGGGCGGCAAGGGCTCGAGGTGGTCGGGTTGAGTGGGAACGGTGCGTGCACGGTGATGCGCGTCGGCATGGTCGACAACGGCGCGGGCACGGCGTTCCTGGCGGTTCCTGCCTCTGTCTTTGAGATAGGGCTGGTCGAGAGGGGGCGGTGAGGTGCTGGCTACCTCCCAGACAAGGTTGGCAAGGCTAGGGTAGCTGCTAGCTGGCCGGCAACAATGGGGTGGCATGGTGAGGCTCGGCCTGCTCACCATTGATGGCAAGGCAAGCTCACAGTGGTGCTAGATGTTTACAAATGAGCTAGATGATCTACTAAGGACTAGTTGCAACCAGAGAGGGAACAAGTTAGGCCAAATTTACTGCACACTATAGTGTTTGTGATTTGTTTGATTTGAATCTACAAGCTGTTTGATTAATGGCTGCAAGAAACTTACTTTTGAATTTTGAAAAGATTTTTGGTGGGTGTGCTAGGCATGTGATGAGGATTCTGTGGGTGCTTGGGTTTTGAAAATTGAACTTGTTTGAGTGGTTTTTGAAATAGTGGGATCTTCCCATATGAGATAGATTCAATTTTAATATGTCATTTAAACTTAGCATTTGAATGTTTTTGGATGATCACAAAGTGGGCCTTGGTATCTTATTACGAGTACTAACAAGGGGTGCAAAGATCCACAAACGTTTCTGTTGAGTTTTGAAAACTAGAGATAACCAAAATAGGCATGAGAGTTAATTTGGCAAAAATGACCATTCACTTCATTTGTTTATTTTGAGTTGTTTGTCTTTTGAAAAAGTTTGGGGATTGTTTAGATGATGTTTATTTTACCTAAGAATCCTTTTACAAGCAAAGAAACATAGAACCATGGCAATTCAAAAGAATCCAAATTTTGAATACACACACATATGAATGCTTTCATATTTTTAGTTGGAAAAGTTTTTGTTAACCCTAATTTTGATGATTAGAGTTTGATGATCCAAGTTTAATATTTTTGGGATGTTACAAGCACCAGATCAAGCTAACCATACAACCAGCAAGATCAATCTAGCCACAAGATCAACAACTTGCAACCCCAACAACAACCAAGTGTGATGAGTAGAAAAGACCATCACATGATTTCTCTGTCTAAGATTAGACAAGCATTCATGAGTTGTCTCATACTCAAATTCTCGGAAAACACCTAAGTGGGATGAATCCATCATTGAAGTTTTAAACACTAAAAGCAACCAGAAAACTATATAGATCCAACTAGGATCTCAAGACAACATCATTGATCCTAGCTATCAGGCTATAACTTAAATTCTAGGAATGAATATAGCCAAGATCTGAATTTCTAGGCACACCTCTTAAATAGGAGTAGCACCTTAGAATTTCACCTTATGGACCCATATAATTTATCAAGCCTAGAATCATTTTTTCCAACTTTTACTCAAGAATCAGCAGCTGGTATCACTACCAGAACCAATCCATGAGAAAAAACAAGATAAGGTCCTAATCCCTAAACCTCAGACCAACATCATGGGTTCTAGGGATGCAAGGAAAGAAGATTCCACTTATCTATAATGCCAAGCTAATTTTAAGCTTGAACAAAACCAAACCAAGTAATAGAATCTAATCTTGTGTGCCATACAAGGATGGTGTCACAAGAACAGCTTCTAAACTAAGCAGGTTAAGCATCCAACTTTCACAGTTACACTCACAACCAACTATAAATCATTTTCCTGATACTAATCATAGGAATCATTTCCAGATAAATCCATATAAATGTCATCACTGAAAGAGACTAATTGATTTCAGCTATATATGAATTTTTAAGCCAACAGTACATCAACCGTGACTGCATCACACAAAAAATCACTGTCATTAACCAAGTAATGACAGTGGTGAGCTCTCAAACCACTAGAATCTCCAAGCACTGATTCTAGAGCAACCTTATCATCTGACCCATATCAAAATTAACCAATGGAACCAAACTGATAAGCCACTAGCATCACCAAAGCTAATCATAAGCAGTAATCCACGGCAATTAACCACTCATCATGCTTAGGGATCATCAATACATGATCCAAATCATCAGAGATTCAATCAACAAAGGGATGTGAACCCTAAGCAGACCAAACAATCCTAATCAGGACATGACACTAGCTAGGAGTGGCAACTACCAGCACATAGCATAGGATAGCCTAGCATAGAGGACATGAGGGAACCAAGAACAACTTACTGAAGAATGTTGATGTGGGCGAGAAGAGGAAGAAGTGGTCGATGACGAGCATGGCGACACGGGGAGCACCCCTAAGGGGGCGCTGCGACCCACACCACGCCGAGGCAGCGACCCTAGCCATGCTTGAAGGTGAGGAACACCCCCACAGCACACGACAACAGCGGCGGCGACAGCGCTAGCGTCACCCCAAACCCTAGGGTTCGGAACGGAGCCGGTCTGGCCATAGGAGAGCCCAGGTCCAAATCGAATTGGACAGGAGGGTAGAGAGGGGTCGACAACCTTGTCCTGCACCACGGCGGCAGCTAGACAGGTCCACAGCAGCGTGAATCACCGGCGGTGGCATCGCTGACCACGGGGTCGGGGGTGGAGAAGAAGAGAGGTGAAATCGCGAGAGAAAGAGAGAGTTGGGCTGGTTGGGCCAGAACCCTTGGGGTGTTGTTTTGACGCTGCCCTGTTGGGCCACAAGGGCCCTAAGCCAACACAGTCAACCCAAATTACTTAAGGCCAGTTTTTAAATGAGAAAAGACCAAAATACCCCTGAATTTAAATAAATTCTAGCAAATAAACTAAAAATCCAAAAATTATAAATAAAATATTTTTGGATTCACAATAATCCAAACTAATAAAATAAATTAAAAAAATAAAAATTTAGACATATAAATTTTATTAAGAATTTTGTAATATATATTCCTTATGGAATTTTACAAAATTATTGAAAGATGATAAAAATAAATAAAAATCACTTTCATTATATATTAATGTTGCAGTATTTTAGAAAAATACTAAACAAATATTTCATATCAATTTTTGGTATTTAAACGATAATTCTTAAAGGAATTATTAAATAAATAAAATTCAAATAAAAGGAAATAAAATAAAAGATTACAATATTCAATAAATATTAAAAAATAATATTTATAAATCCTTTATTATTAAAAAAGGATTTTTATAATTTAAATAAATGGGGGAGAATACATGTAAAGCTAAATAATGCATTACATTACTTTGCATAATCATTTTGCTTCTTTAAATATTGTCCTTACCGGGCAATAATGAAGTTTTTGTAGACATAGAAGCTCAAGGTACAGTGCAAGCATCAGACTTCACTACCTTGCAATCACAAGGCAAGTTCATCACTTGCTCATATCCTTTGAAGAGTCTTTATCAAAGTATTTGCAAATTGTGTGTTATCATATATACTCCAAAGAAAGATAATATTATTTTCACAAATAAAGAAATCTTAGATATCATCCTAAGTGATGATATAATAGAGCAATAGAACTTAGGGTTCTATTTGCAACAATAATGATCAATTAGGGACTTAATAACCCATGACATCAGTGATTCTAGCGCTGTATATCATGCGTTAGCCATGAGATTTGGAATGGGTCAGAGAAGTCAGCTGTATCTTCTTCCTCTCGCATGTAGCCGGATGTGCAGGTCGTGGATATTATCCTCGTAGCGTGCATATTAATTGGTAATTCGTAGAGGATATGCAATATATGGGTGGGAACCCTCAACGTCCCATGATAGTTCTGGCATCTAACGGTCTGTATAAACCATTGCCATAATTCAATATGTGGGCATGGTGTACACCAAGGAGGCATGCGAGGTCGTGAAGGGGGCAGTGATTGGCTTGGACCAACTGCTGGGCCCCACATCATGGAATTGTGGATGGGAAAGTATGCCCGGTTGTGCAACAAGGAGTTGATCTCTCATGGGTAAAGTAACGCACCTCTGCAGAGTGTAAGAATTGTAACTTTTTACTCACTGTTCCGGGAAGGAGCTGCGAACACGGCAGGAAAGGAACTCCATGAAAGTTCTGGTCAACCTGTGAAGGCTGATGGTCATAGATTTTTATAATAAAATCAATCTTTGAAGAAAGATTTACAAAAAACTGCATAGTGCCAAGGACTTATAGTCCGAGGTGGTAGTTAGAGCATCAAACTTCCCACCTTGCATATAATGAACTCGTTGGGTAACACTGTTACTCATCCTTTCCTTTGATCCCTTGCTTAGACTCTAAGGATCCCAAAGACACGCCAATGTATGCAACCGAATGCCAAGAGGATGTGTTCTACGAGGAGCCTGACCTGTCAGGAGGTGTTGAAGGAGTGGATTACGAAATCCGCTATGGTTTCGATGAAAACGAGTCCAACTAAGTAACCTAGTTAGTAGTAACCGATGGAGCTGATAGGGCAAAGGTGTCCGATCTTTCGATGAGATGGCGATATTCGATTTGGTGGAGTTCGGGCTTGACGATCCGACTACACGTGCGAGCACGAGCGCCAATGCAATCGCTAGGCCAATCTCCTGGAGGTTACCGATCCTGCGTGAACACGATCAGCCTGACCAGCGAGGGTCTTAATTCCTACCTGAAATCGAGAACAAGTAAGAACCAATATTGCAATCAAGATATTGCGGATTAAGAGGAAAGCTTTATTGAAGAGGTGGGATCCTGAATAGGCACGAAGTACAAGAGGCCTCTGCGACGCTCGAGCCTTGGCGAAGTTGCTATGATGGCTAACTTAATGTCTAAACAAAATCCGAGTCTAGAGGTTCGGCTATGGGGCGTATTTAAGGGCGAAAAGGTGGGGTTTCGGCCAGCCATGGAAGTGGTGGCCGAATCCAACCCTAAAAGTCCTTTTCCCCTCAAATACGGACTCTAAAAAGTGGCTAATTAAAATCCTGCGAAAATTACATGGGCCTGGCCCAAAATAAAGGTGTCGCAGCACCATATTAAGCTATGGACGAATTCGTAAAGTATTGATCTTGAATATTTCGTCCAAGCCTTCTTTCTTCATTATGGTGGCCTCAAAGTTCTGAAATCTTCATCCGTGGCCTTCTCTTGGATCATCACATGCTTGCTGCCATCTCCATGCATGGCCATGCTCCAATGCTTGTCCCTCTCATCCATGCTTGGTCCATCATTCCTAAGAGTAAGAAATATATCTGATGTAGGCAGCATCATATTCTCATGTATGTGAGGAATAGTTCCAAGAAACAAAAGTACCTGATAGTTAAGTTGTTTGGCACGAGATCTTGTGATGGGTCCTTGTATGTGTGTTGCTGTAGGTACAACAGTTGTATCAATAGTAGGGATGTCCACATCATGCTCCCCTTCTTGAATTGAAGTAGTCCTCGACGCAATCGCATCTTCCTCACCAAAGTAAGGCTTCAAATCTGCAATGTTAAATGTAGGACTAACCGTACCAAAGTCTGCAGGCAACTCAAGTTTATATGCATTATCATTGATTTTCTCTAACACCTTAAAGGGACCAGCAGCACGTGGCATTAACTTAGACTTGCGTAAATCAGGAAAACGATCTTTACGCAAATGTAACCAAACAAGATCGCCAACATCAAACACAACATGCTTTCTCCCTTTATCCCCAGCAAGTTTATACTTAGCATTCATGTGTTCAATGTTATCTTTAGTAGTCTTATGCAAGTTTAATATCATTTCAGCGCATTGTGTAGCATCCAAATTATGTTGCACCGAAGAAGGTAAAGGCAATAAATCAATAGGTGCACGAGGAACAAAACCATACACAATCTCAAATGGGCACATCTTTGTGGTAGAATGCAATGAACGATTATAAGCAAATTCTATATGAGGTAAACACTCTTCCCACAATTTTAAGTTCTTCTTTAAAACAGCCCGTAACATAGTAGACAAAGTTCTATTTACTACTTCAGTTTGACCATCAGTTTGGGGATGACATGTAGTACTAAAGAGCAATTTAGTCCCCAACTTAGCCCATAAACATCTCCAAAAGTGGCTAAGAAATTTAGTATCACGATCAGAGACAATAGTATTTGGCACACCATGCAAACGAACAATTTCACGAAAGAACAAATCAGCAATATGCGCAGCATCATCCATTTTATGACAAGGAATAAAGTGTGACATCTTAGAAAACCGATCCACAACAACAAAAATACTATCCCTCCCCTTCTGTGTTCGTGGCAATCCCAAAACAAAGTCCATAGAAATATCCTCCCAAGGAACACTAGGAACAGGAAGAGGCATATATAAACCATGTGGATTAAGGCGAGACTTAACTTTTTGACAAGTAGTGCAGCGTGCCACAAATCTCTCAACATCTCGACGCATACGTGGCCAAAAGAAGTGTGCAGCAAGAACATGCTCCGTCTTCTTGACACCAAAGTGTCCCATCAATCCTCCTCCATGCGCCTCCTGTAACAACAAAAGACGAACAGAGCTATCTGGAATGCATAGTTTGTTAGCACGGAACACAAATCCATCATTGAAGACGAACTTGTTCCAAGTTCTACCATCTCTACAATTCTGCAACACATCTTTAAATTCAGCATCATGCACATATTGTTCCTTAATAGTTTCCAATCCAAATATTTTGAAGTCAAGTTGAGATAACAAAGCATAACGGCGTGACAAAGCATCAGCAATAATATTATCTTTACCCTTTTTATGTTTGATAACATAAGGAAAAGACTCAATAAATTCAACCCACTTTGCATGACGACGATTCAACTTAGCTTGACTACGAATATGCTTCAAAGATTCATGATCAGAATGAATAACAAACTCTTTAGGCCATAGATAATGTTGCCAAGTTTCTAATGTCCGAACCAACGCATATAATTCTTTATCATAAGTAGAATAGTTCAGACTAGCCCCACTCAATTTCTCACTAAAATATGCAACAGGTTTTCCCTCTTGTAATAACACCCCTCCCAAACCAATTCCACTAGCATCACATTCAAGCTCAAAAGTCTTAGTAAAATCAGGAAGTTGGAGTAAGGGAGCATGTGTTAGCTTATCTTTCAATATGACGAAGGCCTGTTGTTGTGCATCGCCCCAAACAAAGGGCACATCCTTCTTGGTAAGCTCATTCAGCGGCGCGGCAATTGATCCAAAGTCTTTGACAAAGCGCCTATAAAAACTAGCGAGGCCAAGAAAACTCCTGTAGCATCCCAATTGTCTAACAATTGCAATGCTACTAGCCTAGTCTATATAAATGCTACTTCCTATATATAATTGTTGCATCATAATTATATCATGCTCATGTCATCATGCCACCTTGCATTTGAGCATCATATAAAACCCTTTTGGTTTGGTTCTTCTCTCATATGCATTGTTAATTGTATTTGCCTCTTGATATTGTATTTGGTTATTGATATATTGTTTAAATGCCCAAGTTGAGTTGGGGGCATATCTTTTATTCAACTCCATCACCTTTCTCTGCCACCACCTTATAATTCCACCATCCAACTAAATATGAGCTTTGCACTTTATTGGGTTCTACCTCTAGCTCATGTGGGTTGGGATGGATCCAATTCTATTTCCACATGCTCTCATCTTAGCATCATGTTGTTTTCACATTATTGATATGTGGAGCCACCTTTGCATGCATTATGAGTAGTGCTCCTTTTTCCTAGCTTTCATATGGATTATCATGGATTTATGCTCATGTTGGGATATTTTTGGGACTATTAAACATCTAGTGGAATATACACACTAGCAAGTCCCAATTATAATCAAATGTGATCATATCCATCTACTCCATCTGGAACTTTCCTTAAATTCTTTTGCTTGGCTTTATTCCAATTTTGGGGAATGCATAAGAATAATGCCATGTTAATATTATTGTTTTCACAACATTTTAATCATGGCAATTATAATTTTTGCATGGGCCATGCAACCTTCTCCAACTTTGGTCCTCCTTTGTTTTTATTTGAATTTTTGAGTGGCTCATCTCTCATCTCTCTCTCTTCCTTCTTTTGGCTTGATCTTGTTTGATCTTGCCTAAACCTTATCAACACATCAACCTCTCTCTAACCCTCACCACCTTTTCCCTAGTCCCTCAATCTCTAATCTTCTCTCTAAACAAAACCTAACCCGAGCTCTAACCTAGCTACTTACCCCCTCTCTCAAAAACCCTAGCATCTACCCGAGCCACTCTCCCTCTCTTCTCTCCATGCCACAATGCCCCACCAGCCCGAGCCTGCCCTCCAACCCGAGCCTCCCCCTAGCCAACCCTAGATCCTAACCGAGCTACACCCGAGCCTCCTCTCTCCCTACCCTCTCTCTTCTCTACCTGCCAGCTAGCCCCACCCCAGACCTACCTCTCCTCTTCCTGGCCACCTGCCCTAACCTGGACCAGCCCCAGGATGAGCCTGCCCGACCACGTGAGGAGGAGGAGGGAAAGGTGGCACCCGAGACCACCTTTTCCACCTACCCCGCGCCCACACGCTCCTCCCCTATCCCTCTGCTATCTTCCACCACCACCCACGTCTCTGTCCCGCCAGATCTACCCTAGGGCCTTGCCCTCTCCTCTCCTTCCTCTCCACCAACGACCACCCTCCCTCGCCGGCCACCGTCGGCCTCCACCGCATCCCGTCGAACCAGCTGTGCAGCACGTCCGTGGAGCGGCCTGGGAGTTCGAGGACGCTCCTCTGCTTCACCCTGTACCCGCCGTCGAGGAGGAGAAGGGCTGGAGCCGAAGAACATCGCCGCCACCAACGCCAAACCCTAGCTCCGCCGGCCTCTGCGTCATCGTCGATCCGCTGCTCCCCGAGTCGATCCAAACTCTCCGTTGAACTCACGGTGAGCTAACCCATCTCCTAGACAACCCCCTCTGGCCGATCCACCTCTGTACGCGCTAGTCTTTTTGTCGAGCGCTCTCTGCGCTGGTGCGCTCGCGTTCGCGTCCTCGCCGTAGTGCCGCGGTAGGGTTTTCTGGCCGCGCAGCCGTTCCCCAGCAACAACGCCAGGACACCGCAGTGGCTGCCGCCTCCGCGCGCGCACGCCCAGGTCCTCCATCCCATGAGCCTTTACTTTTAAACCCCACCGAAGCTTGTTCCTCCATCCCATGAGCCATTACTACAGGAGTTGTTTGAGCCATGCGGGTCGTAGAACAGCATGTGTAGGGTATGTGAGTGTCTGATTGATAACGAGGTACCTATACAACTTAACCTGAGTAGTAATGGGATAACTAATGAAAGTGGCACCGGTGAGCAATATCTGCTATTTGGTTTTTCATGCTCACTTGTGTCCCGTAGGACCCCGAGTACTTGATTCCTGTTCCTTGAATATTCGCACTATCCACATCCGGGAGGCTTATGGACCCCCCTAAGCCAGAGCTTGATTCATTCTTATTTCTTGGGGCCACAAGTAGTTTGGGGCTTTATTACTATCCTGTACTTATGCCATGCTTTACTGCTTTATTTACGATTGTGCGAGGAGCACCTGTACTGTTTAGGTCTGTGACACGTTTTCGCTGTATCGACAAGCCCAGTCACACTTTCGGGTTCCCAGTCGTTTACAGCCGTCCACACAAACCTTGAGTCCGTCTCGGAGCTGGCCAACTTCGTTGCGGGTAGCTTAATGGGGTGGCCCCCTGAAATATTTCTGAATCCTGTGATCGCTTTGTCGTGAATGCCTCGTTGGGTTTTGATTTGGTTTTTCCGAGGTTGATCGAGTGTGTGTTGCTATTTGTGCACCCCTGCAGGGTAAAACTTTCTGAAAGCCGTGTCCGCGGTTATGGACGACTTGGAGCACAGTTTCTCGATCATAGACAAGTATAACTAAAGTACCGCTTTTAATTTGACTAAGTACCTGACTAGTAAATAGTGCAACACCCAAGGAATGGTTAATAAAACTGCCAACGGATGGGGGGGTTGTTCGTCCGCTTCCTCGTTGGTAAGCGAGGAGGAGGATGGATCTGTTAATATTACGGTTATAACTGTTGTTATTAATTCACGGACATCCGTCTATCTTTGGTTAGGCGGATGGTTAGCGAGTATCTATAGAATTGTTAGGTATTATCTTTTGCTGCAATTGCGTCACCCAGGTTGTGTCCCCTTTAGAGGCATAAAGACTTGCTGAGTACCCCTAGGGTCTCACACGATAAATTATTTGATTCAGATGAACAGGTACACTCACAAGATGGATACTGGGTGGAGGAGACGGACGATGTGGGCAACGATCATTCGGTGTAGAGATTCTGGGAACGGGGATCCGTGAGATCTGTGGGCGGGATGTGTTTATTATGGGGCATCTTATGCCGATTTGCTTCTTATCCGTACTCGGATCTTGTTTGCCGCTTCTGCCTGATACTCTGATGTTTGATGTATGAGGAGATATCCTAAACTATTATATCTATCTAGGACATTTGGATCTTGCCGTATGGCGTTGCAATATTTCTATTTCTTTTAGATGGAATGGCTCTGAGGACTGTTGTATGGTGGCTTGCATACATACTCATTTGTGTATGTAGTTGATCCCTTCGCCTGCCGATTACGCCGCCCGTTCTTGTCCCGATGTTTGGAAATGGTTAGGATGGCCGAAAGGTCTACCTGTGAGTGGCATTTGGGCCCCACCGTACTATTTTAACCTTTTCCGCTCATCCAGGCTTGTAACTAGGAGCGTAATTCACCGAGGTAGTTACAATTGGTATCAGAGCCATCCCGCCCTTCAGGGTCTCAGCCAAATGGTCGTTGTCAGTCTAGCAAATATTTTTGGTAGCTATGTATACTAGGGAAAAACAAAACGCGAGAGTAGGACGGCTTCCATTTTTCTTCTTAACCACCCACCCTTTTCTGGTAAGGAAGTGTAACGTTTTCTATCCTCTTCTTAAATTCAAACTAGGATTCACGTGTTCTAGGTTTCCGTAGTACCATAGGTTGAGTGTGTGTGTGTGTGTGTGTGTGTAATTCCTTGTCTATATGTTGTATCCAACATGTTATCTTTATCTGCCTTTGGTTATCAACTGTTGGTACATTCCATACTGACAGGATTTTGAATACCGGCGCGATCTATCTGACTCCTTGTTAACCGGTGCCATCTTCTTAAGGGTGTCCTTCCTTCTAGCAACTCCACATTCTGTGAAACCATCAGTTGCTAATCGCTACCTGATAAGTGTTTTTGCGCATCTATTGGTATTTTAATGCCGAAAAATGCGGAAAATTTTTCTTTGATACATCTGTGCTTCCACACTCCTTTTCAGTCGTGTGTGAAACATTATCTATCTCCCTTTTATCAGCATGTCCATGCTAACTCATTCTTTTGTCACCGGCGCTTAATCCTAGAGTTTCATTTCATCTCCAATTCTCTTGGGCTAATTACACAACATGTGTCGATCCGATGCTGGTGATTGTAATTTGGTTCTCGGCATAGCTATATGAAACTTATCTTGAGTGGAATATGGAAAATGCAATCACCACTATCCTCCAAATGGTGACGGTTATCTCCTGTGATTTTGAGTACACCGCGATCATATCTATGCATATTCAAGCATCTTTGGCAATCCAGAGTTTCTCCAAGCACTACGGAGGTCTATCATCTGTCCATCATGCTGCACATCCTTTTGAACCCCATATCTGCACAATTCTCCTGGATACGAGGGAATTGCATCTTTTCGTCTCTGATTGCTTTGCTTAAGGTATGAGCTATCATCGGTTCTTATCCAAGATCTCTTTATCTTTGTAACCGGTGATCCGATCGACAATGTGAACCAGGTGACATCTCTTTTTCTTTCGAAGGACCAGTTAACCTATTCTGTCAGCGCATCTTCTTCAACAGGAATCCTCACTCGTAACGTTGATCTTTCAAAGAGAGGTGAGCTCAGAAAGTGTTTCGAGCATTTGTTCGTTCTCCCGCCTCTTGAACTTGGTATTCTGGGAATATCTTGTTAATCCATGGTGGTATATGTTGATAATATGCTTGCCTATTCGATATCTATGGAAGGACATGGAATATCATCTGTGTCTCTTTCTCTCGAGCTTCGTGAGCACTGCCTGTGTGCAAAGTCTCAAAGTGAGAATTCTGACTTTTTGAAGTCACATATCTCGACCACGTCCTTCTGCTAAATACATTACTTCAACTCTGGAATCAGCAAGTCCATTGTTAATTCCATCCTCCATCTTCAGCCAATTCGGAGTTGTTCCTTGTTGGCAAGTTATCATCGTCGTTCCGCTGAAGATTTCCTCAAGGCTGCTAAATCTCTCTCAATCATTTCAAGAAGAACATGGAGTTCTTTCACCTCAATCTCGTTAAGTAATCTCTTGAAACCCTCTCGCTCTATCGTCTATGCTCAATCCACCGGAGGCCATGAAGACCTTCCAGATCTTGTATTCCTTCTGTTCAGGTGGTGCTATCTTTTTCTATATCTGTGAAATTTTGCAGTTGTCTCCGTGATCTTCCTTTATATCTTTCCGGTGGCTTGGTACTTCCGACATGACGACAACATCATCATCTTTATCTATCTATGAATCCGGCGAATCGTTTGCATCTATCCTTGTTTTCTAGCGGAGTTCTATGAGTTTTTGCCAACACCTTCAGTCTGTTTCGGTAGTTGGGTTGCATGATTTTCTTATTCATGTGCAGAGTAATGCTTTGAGTGCGGGATGGAGTAGCTACCATACCACTACTCTTATCATTCGCTCTTGTACATTGAATTGGTGAATTAATGTGATTTCACTCATTCCACGGAAGTTAGAAGTGGCCTTTATCCCTTGATACTTTTACTTCCATCCTTGTTTTTCCGGAGTGCTCTTTCGAAGAAAGTAATCAATAATCTCTTGTTCATGATCTCACCCTTTCTACACGGAGCAAAATCCTCAATTATCTGGTGGAAACAAACGCAAACCTTTTTCTATCCTCGTCTTTCTACCGATGCTCGATATCCCCAAACAAGATTAAAGGAAACTATCTCTCTCTTTGTTTCATCAATTTTTTTTCTGTGGTAAAGCCAATTATGGTTGATGCCATCAGCCGCAAATCTATTGCGTTAGCCTCAAGGCTAAAGAAAGCAATAAGTATCTCTACAATAAACTCTAGATCCTCCATATTCTTTGCTTCTCGGGATTCCACCATGATCTGGCTTCACATCCATCTCTGGAAGTTATATCTGCGCACCTAAATTGCATGATCCTTGGTTCTTACCGGCGCAACAAGAATCTAATCCGACGATGTCTAACTAAATCTTTCTGTTGTTATTAAGGGACTCTATTGTTTGAAGGCAATATTGTTTCCGAACTTCTTTTCTCAAATCCGAGAGAAGATACGATGCTATCATAATAGTGGTTCAAAACCTCTCCAATCTAGCTCCTTTCTTCCGGCGAGACAAAGATTCATCCTCTCTCGTATCGGTAAATCTTTAATCTTAATGGTGTGTCTTTCTTTATCCATGATACATCATCTTCTCCTTTTCTTTCACAAGTGGTTATATTCTTTTATCATGATTCTTGGGAAAACCGGAGCTATGCCCATCCTATCCTTCTTGTCTCACGACAATCCTTCAACTCTTCTAACCCGTTGTTTCTCAAGCAAAACGCAAGACTCGCAACAAGTCTAGCAAGTTTTGCAAGGTGTAGTGGTCGCACCATTCCGTTGTTCATCAACTTGGGAACGTGAGGGTCACCTTCGTTCGAACACCCGCCTCTCCTTGTGTTGTTTTCTTTTTCCTAGGAATCTCGGGGCGAGATTCTTGTTTAGTGGGGGAGAGTTGTAGCATCCCAATTGTCTAACAATTGCAATGCTACTAGCCTACTCTATATAAATGCTACTTCCTATATATAATTGTTGCATCATAATTATATCATGCTCATGTCATCATGCCACCTTGCATTTGAGCATCATATAAAACCCTTTTGGTTTGGTTCTTCTCTCATATGCATTGTTAATTGTATTTGCCTCTTGATATTGTATTTGGTTATTGATATATTGTTTAAATGCCCAAGTTGAGTTGGGGGCATATCTTTTATTCAACTCCATCACCTTTCTCTGCCACCACCTTATAATTCCACCATCCAACTAAATATGAGCTTTGCACTTTATTGGGTTCTACCTCTAGCTCATGTGGGTTGGGATGGATCCAATTCTATTTCCACATGCTCTCATCTTAGCATCATGTTGTTTTCACATTATTGATATGTGGAGCCACCTTTGCATGCATTATGAGTAGTGCTCCTTTTTCCTAGCTTTCATATGGATTATCATGGATTTATGCTCATGTTGGGATATTTTTGGGACTATTAAACATCTAGTGGAATATACACACTAGCAAGTCCCAATTATAATCAAATGTGATCATATCCATCTACTCCATCTGGAACTTTCCTTAAATTCTTTTGCTTGGCTTTATTCCAATTTTGGGGAATGCATAAGAATAATGCCATGTTAATATTATTGTTTTCACAACATTTTAATCATGGCAATTATAATTTTTGCATGGGCCATGCAACCTTCTCCAACTTTGGTCCTCCTTTGTTTTTATTTGAATTTTTGAGTGGCTCATCTCTCATCTCTCTCTCTTCCTTCTTTTGGCTTGATCTTGTTTGATCTTGCCTAAACCTTATCAACACATCAACCTCTCTCTAACCCTCACCACCTTTTCCCTAGTCCCTCAATCTCTAATCTTCTCTCTAAACAAAACCTAACCCGAGCTCTAACCTAGCTACTTACCCCCTCTCTCAAAAACCCTAGCATCTACCCGAGCCACTCTCCCTCTCTTCTCTCCATGCCACAATGCCCCACCAGCCCGAGCCTGCCCTCCAACCCGAGCCTCCCCCTAGCCAACCCTAGATCCTAACCGAGCTACACCCGAGCCTCCTCTCTCCCTACCCTCTCTCTTCTCTACCTGCCAGCTAGCCCCACCCCAGACCTACCTCTCCTCTTCCTGGCCACCTGCCCTAACCTGGACCAGCCCCAGGATGAGCCTGCCCGACCACGTGAGGAGGAGGAGGGAAAGGTGGCACCCGAGACCACCTTTTCCACCTACCCCGCGCCCACACGCTCCTCCCCTATCCCTCTGCTATCTTCCACCACCACCCACGTCTCTGTCCCGCCAGATCTACCCTAGGGCCTTGCCCTCTCCTCTCCTTCCTCTCCACCAACGACCACCCTCCCTCGCCGGCCACCGTCGGCCTCCACCGCATCCCGTCGAACCAGCTGTGCAGCACGTCCGTGGAGCGGCCTGGGAGTTCGAGGACGCTCCTCTGCTTCACCCTGTACCCGCCGTCGAGGAGGAGAAGGGCTGGAGCCGAAGAACATCGCCGCCACCAACGCCAAACCCTAGCTCCGCCGGCCTCTGCGTCATCGTCGATCCGCTGCTCCCCGAGTCGATCCAAACTCTCCGTTGAACTCACGGTGAGCTAACCCATCTCCTAGACAACCCCCTCTGGCCGATCCACCTCTGTACGCGCTAGTCTTTTTGTCGAGCGCTCTCTGCGCTGGCGCGCTCGCGTTCGCGTCCTCGCCGTAGTGCCACGGTAGGGTTTTCTGGCCGCGCAGCCGTTCCCCAGCAACAACGCCAGGCCACCGCAGTGGCTGCCGCCTCCGCGCGCGCACGCCCAGGTCCTGGGTTCGATCCCCCGCCCCGCGCCGCGCACCGATCGGTCGCCAGCGACGCCGAGAAGAGGAACAGTACGGCCGCCCTTTTGCGCTTACCCCCCAACCTTTTTACTCCTAAACCGCGGTCCACCAGTCCCACCTGTCAGCCACCCCGTCGTTCTTGCAGAAAAGTCCCTCTGTTTCTCTGGCCGTAACCCGCGCTCCAGCTCGGCCCTGCCTGGCAGTCCCTGCGCGCTCGTTCGCTGGCACGTGGGCCTCCCGTTGCCGGCCCCATCTGTCACACTCTGTGGCTAGGAAGCCCCGCGGTGAGAAAAGTTTTCGCCGCGTCAGTTCGCCCAGTCAGCATCGGCCCCACTTGTCTGTGTCTATGGCTATGTTTGTCTGAGTACGAAAAGGTTTTCTGTTTTCTATTTAAATTTAAAACTTTTCAAATTTGTTTTAATTCAAATTCAAATCTGTTTTTAATTAACTTTTGAAATATAATTCCAAATAATACAAATAATATATGTTTTGAAATCAGAAAAATGTGAGGAATTCAAATCTTCCATCCAAAATATATTTTGAACACTTAAAAGTTCAAGTTGATTAAAATTACAATAAAATGCCCTTTTGCCTTAATTAATTAATAACTTTTGTTTTATAACGCCAAATTTGACAAATAATATGTCTAAAATGATTAGCTCGACGAGACCGTTCTGTTTATGCATTCCATGTTCTGTTTTGCAGCATGCATAATATAAATATAAAGTATACAGCAACTTATTCGAGAATAAAATGTGACCAAAACTCAATAAAATGTTTATTTCTTGTATTCTACACCTCACCCATGCCATGCTACTTTATTACCATGCAAATTGTGCATCATTCATCATGGCATGATTGTTTGCTTGTCGCATTTTATTCTTATGCTTGTGCACTTTATTTATGTTGGCCCTTGTTTGTTTGGTTCTTCTTCGAATAGACGCTGAGCAGGGGATATATCAAGAAACCCAGGAGCACTACTCAGATCCTTCTCTCGCTTCAACTGAGCTGCCAGGCAAGCACTACCACATGCTTGCATACGTATAGTACCTATTGCCTCTATCTTATTCTTGCATCATTGAGTCGCGATCGCATTAAACTGAATCCCAAGTACTGCATAGCCTTTACTTTTAAACCCCACCGAAGCTTGTTCCTCCATCCCATGAGCCATTACTACAGGAGTTGTTTGAGCCATGCGGGTCGTAGAACAGCATGTGTAGGGTATGTGAGTGTCTGATGGATAACGAGGTACCTATACAACTTAACCTGAGTAGTAATGGGATAACTAATGAAAGTGGCACCGGTGAGCAATATCTGCTATTTGGTTTTTCATGCTCACTTGTGTCCCGTAGGACCCCGAGTACTTGATTCCTGTTCCTTGAATATTCGCGCTATCCACATCCGGGAGGCTTATGGACCCCCCTGAGCCAGAGCTTGATCCATTCTTATTTCTTGGGGCCACAAGTAGTTTGGGGCTTTATTACTATCCTGTACTTATGCCATGCTTTACTGCTTTATTTACGATTGTGCGAGGAGCACCTGTACTGTTTAGGTCCGTGACACGTTTTCGCTGTATCGACAAGCCCAGTCACACTTTCGGGTTCCCAGTCGTTTACAGCCGTCCACACAAACCTTGAGTCCTTCTCGGAGCCGGCCAACTTCGTTGCGGGTAGCTTAATGGGGTGGCCCCCTGAAATATTTCTGAATCCTGTGATCGCTTTGTCGTGAATGCCTCGTTGGGTTTTGATTTGGTTTTTCCGAGGTTGATCGAGTGTGTGTTGCTATTTGTGCACCCCTGCAGGGTAAAACTTTCTGAAAGCCGTGTCCGCGGTTATGGATGACTTGGAGCACAGTTTCTCGATCATAGACAAGTATAACAAAAGTACCGCTTTTAATTTGACTAAGTACCTGACTAGTAAATAGTGCAACACCCAAGGAATGGTTAATAAAACTGCCAACGGATGGGGGGGGGGGTTGTTCGTCCGCTTCCTCGTTGGTAAGCGAGGAGGAGGATGGATCTGTTAATATTACTGTTATAACTGTTGTTATTAATTCACGAACATCCGTCTATCTTTGGTTAGGCGGATGGTTAGCGAGTATCTATAGAATTTTTAGGTATTATCTTTTGCTGCAATTGCGTCACCCAGGTTGTGTCCCCTTTAGAGGCATAAAGACTTGCTGAGTACCCCTAGGGTCTCACACGATAAATTATTTGATTCAGATGAACAGGTACACTCACAAGATGGATACTGGGTGGAGGAGACGGACGATGTGGGCAACGATCATTCGGTGTAGAGATTCCGGGAACGGGGATCCGTGAGATCTGTGGGCGGGATGTGTTTATTATGGGGCATCTTATGCCGATTTGCTTCTTATCCGTACTCGGATCTTGTTTGCCGCTTCCGCCTGATACTCTGATGTTTGATGTATGAGGAGATATCCTAAATTATTATATCTATCTAGGACATTTGGATCTTGCCGTATGGCGTTGCAATATTTCTATTTCTTTTAGATGGAATGGCTCTGAGGACTGTTGTATGGTGGCTTGCATACATACTCATTTGTGTATGTAGTTGATCCCTTCGCCCGCCGATTACGCCGCCCGTTCTTGTCCCGATGTTTGGAAATGGTTAGGACGGCCGAAAGGTCTACCTGTGAGTGGCATTTGGGCCCCACCGTCAATACCCTGTGATGTAACAACATAGCCAAGAAACGCAACTCGATTGGTGCAAAAGGTGCACTTCTCAAGGTTACCAAACAAACGTGCATCACGTAAAGCATTAAAAACAGCACGTAAATGGTCCAAATGATCCTCTAAAGATTTGCTATAAATCAGAATATCATCAAAGTAGACTACCACAAAACGTCCAATGAAAGCACGTAAATCTTCGTTCATTAATCTCATGAAAGTGCTAGGTGCATTAGTTAAACCAAACGGCATTACTAACCACTCATATAAACCGAACTTAGTTTTAAATGCTGTTTTCCATTCATCTCCTAATTTCATACGAATCTGGTGGTAACCACTACGCAAATCAACTTTAGAAAACATGGTAGAGCCACTCAATTCATCAAGCATGTCATCTAAACGTGGAATAGGATGACGATATCGAATAGTAATATTATTGATAGCTCTACAATCAGTACACATGCGCGAAGAACCACCTTTCTTAGGTACCAAAATAATAGGAACAGCACAGGGGCTAAGGGACTCACGAATATGATCTCTGTCGAGTAGTTCCTGAATTTGGCGTTGTATCTCCTTTGTCTCCTCTGGATTGGTTCTATATGGCGCGCGGTTGGGCAACGTGGCACCAGGAATTAGATCAATTTGGTGCTCAATTCCTCTAATAGGAGGTAGTCCTGGTGGCAGCTCAGTGGGAAAGACGTCCTCATATTCCTGCAAAAGGTTAGCAATAGCGGGTGGCAAAGAAGGAGGCATATCCTCAAATGAAAACAAAACCTCTTTGCAGACAATTGCATAACATTGAGTATTGGTTACATCTAGTTCAGCAATATCAATTTTATTTGCAAGCATACATGGACTCTTCAAACGAATTTCAGTAGCATGTGTAGAATCAGATTTAGTGTTCTTTGGTGGTATAAAATCTGCAGCAACAATCTGATTCTCACTTTTATTTTTCTCCTCAGTTTTAGCTCTACTAGCTCTAGCAAGATCATCTTTTAAAATCTGTTCAGGAGTCATAGGTTTTAGACCAATTTTCTTTCCATCATGCATAAGAGAATAGTGATTAGTTTTGCCATTATGAACAGATTCTCTATCAAATTGCCATGGTCTACCAAGTAACAAAGAACACGCTTGCATAGGTACAACATCACAATCAACAAAATCAGAATATGTACCAATAGTAAAATGCACGCGTACCGTTCTTGTTACCTTGATCTTGCGAGAACTCTCAAACCATTGGATGTAATATGAATGTGGGCGTTGTCTTGTATCATCACATGCTTGCTGCCATCTCCATGCATGGCCATGCTCCAATGCTTCTCCCTCTCATCCATGCTTGGTCCATCATTCCTAAGAGTAAGAAATATATCTGATTTAGGCAGCATCATATTCTCATGTATGTGAGGAATAGTTCCAAGAAACGAAAGTACCTGATAGTTAAGTTGTTTGGAACGAGATCTTGTGATGGGTCCTTGTATGTGTGTTGCTGTAGGTACAACGGTTGTATCAATAGTAGGGATGTCCACATCAGGAGCCGAGCAGCATGAACTCTATAGAATAAGCTACTGAGCTCAACTCCTAGTTGGAGTTTCTACTTTTACATTCCGCTGAAACACTTTATATATTTTGGTTTGTAAGTTGAATCCTTTTTAAGTCTAAAAACTTCTGGTATTGTAATAATAATAATGTGTGAATGTTTGTAATATGGACCCGCAATGTTTCTGTTGTACCACTCTGAGGGATGTGATATTTACAGAATGGTGTTCTTTGGATGTCATGTCAATGACTATAGTGTACTACACATGCAGTGGTATGCTGGGTCACTGCAGATCACCAATTCTAACAGAAAGCACAGGGACACTAGATCTCCTAGTTTTACCAGGATGTGAAACAATATTAGAAGAATCTTCACAAAAGATAATGTGCCCATCTTCTACATTTTTAGTGACAAGGTCTTTCACAATGGCTACTACAGGTTCAATATTTATTTGTTCATTAGATTCTACAACTTTGTTTATACTTTTGCTAACCACATTAGCTATAATAGAATGTTCCTTTACCTTGGCAAGAAAAGGTATTTTCTCAATATAAGGTTCAGGAAAAATGCGATCAATAGTACAAACTTCCGTATTTCTAGCAGGAACATGATTAACAATATCTTTATAAGGTGCATGGTACTTGTTCCACTCCTTTTTTGGAATTTCAATATAAGAGGCAAAGGCCTTAAAACAATTTGCAAGAACTTGAGAATCAAGACCATACTCAGTACTAATAGTATGAAAGTCATCAGTTCCCATAAAAGATTTAATGCATTCATAATCATAATTTATACCTGACTTTCTTCCTTTGTCATTTTCCCATGCTTCAGTATTTTCTTGAATACGGTCTAGAAGATCCCATTTAGCTTCTTATTTTATACATGTGAATGATCCATCACAAGAAGCATGTAATAAATCTTTATCATGAAGAGAAAGCCTTGCATAAAAGTTAATAATAATAATATTATTAGGGAGCTCATGAATAGGACACTTATGCATTAGTAACTCCAGTCTCCCCCAAGCTTGGGCTGTACTCTCTCCATCACGAGGCCAAAGGTTATATATTTGATTCCGGTCTTTATGGATCTCACTAGGAGGATATAATTTAGAATAAAAGAGAGGTACAATTTCCTCCCATTCCATAGATTGTCCATTCTTCAGCAGCTTATACCATTCTTCAGCTCTTCCTTTCAATGATATAGAGAGTAAATTTTTCTTAACTTGTCCCATTGTGATACGTGCACACTTAAACAACCCGCATAATTCATGGATAAAAAGCAAGTGATCACCATGATAGACAGTTCCATCCCCAAAATAATAGTTATCCATAACACGATCAACAATTTTTGTAGGTATCTTAAAGTGATCTATTTTAGCAGGTGGTGGTTCATCTACTACCCTAGCAGTGGTAGTAGCTTTCCCAAATAGAAAACCAAGTGGGTTATCCATGTTGGAAACAAAGTAACAAACAGAAATAAAAGAAATACTCATAGAGAAGTTTCCTTTACCAGTTCCACTCTTCAATAGTGCTTCACTCCCCAGCAACGACGCCAGAAAATAGTCTTGATGACCCACAAGTATAGGGGGTGTATCGTAGTACTTTCGATAAATAGGAGTGTCTATCCCAATGAGGAGCAGAATGTGTTGAATAGTGGTTTGGATCAGGAGTTTGTAAATACTTAACAAACAGATTTTTAGGGATTTTTTATAATGCAAAGAAATAAAGTGCAAGTAAATAAAGACAACAATAATAATTGCAGCGAGTGGCCCAATCCTTTCTTCAGCAAAGGACAAGCCAGTTGTATTACTTATGAGGATCAAACATTCTCGAGGACACATGGGAATACTGTCAAGTGCTTTCGCTTCATATAGTTGATTAATCTTCTTTGGTTGGATAAGTGTTGTGTGGGTGAACCTATGCTAATGTACCGACCTTACTTGGACTAATACATACTTGTGGTTAAACCCCTTGCAAGCATCCGCAACTACAATAAAGTAATTAAGATAAAAACCTAACCACATCATTAAACTCTGAGATCCTACACTCCCTTGTGCAAAGGTTTCCTAACGAGGGTTTAGGTTGCTATCACTCCAGCAACCCCACAATTAGTAGCCAAATACACAATGCATTCCCCTAGGACCATAAAGGTGAAGTATCATGTAGTCGACGTTCACATGACACCACTAGAAGAATAGCACCACAACTTAAATATTAAACCATTGAATAATACCTCAACGCAATTCCACTACTAACAACATGACTTCTCCCATGTCCTCAAGAACTAAACGAACTTCTCACGATACATCATGTGGATCAAGAACAGAGATGATATGATGATGGATAACAATCTGAACATAAACAATAATTCAATGGTTCCACTCACAAGCATCAATACAATAGTAATCAACACCGGGAAAGTTTCCCTAAGAACTATGCAAGATTCAACCCAATTGTTACAGCGGGATGGAGTGGTGATGATGGTGCTGAGGATGATGATGATCCCGATGAAGTCTAGCTTGATGACAGGTTGATGGCGATGATCTCCTCTCTCCGGGAAGGAATTTCCCCGGCAGAAATCTGCCTGCCGGAGAGCTCTTTCTCTCTCTGTAGTTTCCGCCCCGCAGAGGCGGCGTAATATTTCTATGGTCGCTCTCCCTCGTATTAGGGTTTCGAGGAGAAGATATAGGCAAAGGGGCAAAGCAGGAGGTGGGCCAGGGTGGACACACCACCTAGTGGCACGACCCAGGGGGCTCCACGCCAAGGGGTGGTGTGGGCCCCTATGGCCCATCTCTGCCTCCCCTTCTGGCTTCCTTCGTCTTCTGGAAAAATAGGATATTCCATATATTTTCTGGAATTTTCTTTGCGAATATTGCATCTGGACACCGCTTTTTCCATCAGAATCCAGACTCCGGCAGTTCATCCTCCAAAAGTCATCCAACATGCAAAAATAGATGAAATAACATAAGTATCACCTCTTAATAAGAAATATATCAATGAATAGCAGTAAATTATGATATAAAATAGTGATGCAAAATGGACATATCACAGGGGCGGTCATTTTTCATCCCGCCCCCGCCCCTCCCCCACCCACCCCTCCCTCCCACACACTGAATCCGACAGCGGCGGTCCCTTTTCTCCCTGTACCACCATATCCATGCCCGTCATGTCTAGTGAGGACAAGGTGGTAGCTACGTCATCGACTGATTTGGCTCCGTCGGAGCCAGCGTCTCAGGCGCAATGCCAGACAAGCGAAGCAGCGGCGGGGCCTGCAGCCCAGGTTAGCGAGGAGGTCAGCCAGAAGTCTGCTAATAGGGTACCTACAAGCAGTGGGTTGAAGATAAAAGCTAAGTCGACGACAGAGTGTTCTGCTGCAGTATGGGGTCGTGGAACCCAGATCTCGAAGAAAACCACCCAGGAGAAGAGCGAGAGGTCAATTTTTCTTATCTCTGCCTTGTCTTAGAGTAGATTAGTTACTACAAAGTAGAGTCGAATGGACTGAAAGGTCCCCTTTTTAATTCAAATTAGGAACAACTTCGATGTAGCGGACTTATCTGAGTTCACGGTTCATGTCCGCTAGTACACTGCAAAACTAGATTTTGGTTGCTAGAGGTTTGTGTTCGGGGAGGATGTGCGTGTGCTTTTCAACTGCAAGGATGTTGTGTCTGTTTTGCAGCTGATAGATATACTTCATGCTAGGATTCCTTGGGGATCCAAGACAAAGGGCAAAATTGGTGTGGCACAACATGAGTGATACCTATATACAAATTGAGCACTCCCATGAGCTTCAGATGATTTGAGAGTGTTGTGCAGCTGATCTTAAGGTGAAAGTTGAAGCAATGATTGATGATATGTATGCAGATAGTGGAGATCTTGCTGCCAGAGCTTCTGCTGCTCGAGTTTACGGACCACCAGATGATGATCAAGCTAAGTTCAATATACACCTATGTAACACTACAGTACTGAAAAGACTATAGCTTCTATGCAACTTGCCAATCCCAAGATCAGTTCATTGGCTTACATAGAACTTAGATGAATAACAAAGTAAAATATCCGTGTATCATAAATAACAAAGATCCAGAGTATACATTTATTACAATAAAGCTTAGCTCGAATGCTTGCTCAAACTTATTCAAGTATCAAACATAAATAAATAACTCCTTCAAGCTCCAAATTGCCCAGAAGCAAACAAGTGCAGAGTGAAGTACCGCGACCTAGCTGATCAATCCGAGTCGGAATATCCTGCAACATAAAACATAGCAGCCCCGAAGGGTCAATACATGGAATGTATGGCAAGTAGCGCTAAATAGGGAGACAATAGACTTAGCAACTACATGCTTATTTGGCTGGTGGAGCTGTGGCTATCTTGCATTTTCCAAACACTCTGTCCTACTTTATTAAACCAATTTTGATTCACAACAACCCTATTAAGTTCACCCATCAAGTTTTAGAAATCAAGAAATATGGATGAGCGAGAATATGTCATAGTATCAATATCAAGCAACTCATTTGTCCATAACCGGGGACACGGCTAAGCACTTAGTTTATACACCCTACAGGGGTTAGTACACTTTACCCATGTGACTTGGACAGCCCAACTCGTACCACCACACGCATATTGTGTGACGATAGGGAGAAGCCCAAGAAGAGACCGTTCGGGAAGTAGATCACCAAACCCCACTACGCACCGGTCCCAACCTACCATTCGTTACATCTCTGGCTACGCTAGGTTCGGGTCACCACGACCTACTGAGTCCAACCAGCCACCCATTTCTTACTGGCACATGGTTGCACACGTAAGATACTGGAATAAAGACAACTAATACTTCTCAGTGCCCTGGGCGGCATTGCGCACCATTATTCACACTCCGATGACTAATCTAGCAATTCCGTCTAGGTATTTCATTGACATTATGTTGTTTTGGTAGAACAAAACCTTTACTTTACCAAAGCATGATGCCTTCCTTGCATCTACAGCAATGCTAAGCACATCTACCATACAGGAGCTCAACTACAAAGGATTTTCCTACCACAATACATAGGACATAGCATAGTAATACCTACACATGTAGCTACAAAAATACACTACAAATGCACAAGGTAAAATAGTAGGACAAATTCATGATTAAAATAGCAACTACTTGCCTTGACGGTAGGAGTCAAGAGTACAGTCCTCACAGAAGCAAGCGTTGCACTCGTCACAATATACACGATACACAATTGCAACACATAAACGATCATATTCAACATAACAATGCAAGATGCATGCATGACAAGTTGAACAAGGTTTTAGTAGCATCCTATAACCTTTGTTCAGTATACCTACTGTATGCATGCATGGAAAACATTTATAAGCATGGAAAACAAAACATGAAATTTTAAATGGCCAAATAATGGAGATCTAGTCCAATTATTAAACCAATGCTGTCAACTAATTTGTAAAATCATGGAAAAATAACTACTATTTAGGCAACCTAAAATAGAACCAGTACCAACTGGAATCACTCAAAAAGGATTTACAGAACTTTTTATACAATTAAAATACTTTAGAAAGCCTTTTAATTGTTTCTGCAACTTACAGTACATTAAGGTTATCTTTTTAAATCACAAACAAAATCTACTTGTTCTACTGATTCTAGGGACACCTCATTTGCAATTTTCTGAGTTGTAGAACTTTTCTTATGAATTTATTACTTTAATTAGTCCATTAAACTATTTAATTAATCATAGCAAAACCTTGTTGCAAAAGTCTGAAACAATTGTACAACAATATTCTACGTGAAAAACTAAATCCATTAGTATCTTATTTGCAATTTTTGGCCCAATAGTTTTATTTCTATGGATTTTACAAGTTTCTACTAATTTATGCAAATTTTAAAATCAGTTTAATTAAATAGTCAAAGTTAGCTGACTTTCCCCATGCTGACGTGGCACGACGCTGACTGGTCAGCGGTCAAAGCGCTGGTCCACGGGCCATCTGGGCCGTCCATCTCAGATCGAAGGGCTGCGGGCGCCGATGCTCACCTAGGTGGTCGACGACGGCGGCGACTCCGGCGGCGGTGGTTCCCAGCGATCCTTGACGAGGCGAGGGGTCGGCTGCAAGGTCCAGCAGCTCGCGGTGCTCCTCCTCCCCTCGTGCTCCTCTCCTCCTTGTCCCTGGTGTCTCCACAGCGGCTCCCACTCCCACTCCGGTGAGAACTACGCGAGAAATCGGTGGCGGGTGGCGGCTCTAATCAAGGGGAAAAACGGGGGAGTGAAACCATAGCTCAAAAGGGAGTGCAAACAAAGAAGGAGGAAGAGATGGGGCGCTCTAAATCGGGAGGAAACTTGATCGACCTAAACGTTCCATCAGCAGCGGAAATGGCGAGCTCCTGGCGGCCGCTAGGCTCGAGGAAGTGGGGGAAAAGGCAACGGGGTGGCGGCGGCTCGATTATAAGGGGTAGGACACGGAGATTTCGCAAAACCGAACAGAATTGGATGAGGAAATCACGAACAACATCAGTCGGGGCGCGTAGGGACTCCCTGTCGAAATGAACAGGATGACAGGCGGGTCCCACCCATTAGGAAAAAAACTAAGCCCAAAAAAGAAAAGAGGAAAGGAAAAGGGGAAGGAGTGCGCGGGCCGCTGGTGTGCTGTGCTAGGCCGGCTGGCGCGCTGTGCTGCTGCGGCGATAGCGGGCCTCGGGTGGGCCGCGGGCTGGCCGGCAGCGTTGCTGTGCTGTGTGCCGTTTTCCTTTCTTTTTTCTTTTTATTCCTTTTCTGGGGATTTTCTAGACTGAACTAACTGTCTGAACCTGACTGAACTTTCGGAAACTGTTCAGATTTTTAACCAAAATTTCAGTCCACTGTAACTTTTGAACCATAGCTCTGATTGAGGCAATTAAAAGTGCTACAGGTTCGTGTTGGAACCCTCTATGCACCTGTACCTTCCAAACAACTAAATTAGTTCTTTCTAGTAGATGCAAGGTAGAAACAGAGAAATCAAGTGTATGTGACAAAGGCATGCAAGTGGGATTTTGACAAAAAGTTTGAAACTGATTTTTTTGCAATGATGCTCATGATGCAATGACATGTATGCTATGCGGTACCAAATCTAAAATTTGGGATGTGACAATACTAAACCCCTTAAGATGAATCTCTTCCTCGATATTCGACGCAGCTAGCAAATAGGTGTGGATGGTCCTCTCGGAGGTCTTTCTCTCGCTCCCAAGTGGCTTCTTCTACCGTGTGGTGTCTCCACTGCACCTTGCCAAACCTGATCGTCTTGGTACGGGTAAACCTCTCTGCTATCTCCAGTATCTTGACCGTCTTCTCCTCATATGTCAAGTCACTCTCCTGCTGAACCTCCTCTAGTGGCACAGTGTCTCTCAATGGTGTATCGACCATCTCCGGATGGCACTTCTTTAGCTGGGACACGTGGAACACATCATGAACAGCGGACAGAGCCTCTGGCAACTCCAACTGATATGCAACCTCTCCCTTGCATGCTAAGACCCTGTATGGTCCTATGAATCGAGATGCCAGCTTACCCTTGATTCCAAACCTCTTAATTCCACACAGTGGCGATACGCTAAGGTATGCTCGATCTCCGATCTCATACACCACTTCCTTGCGCTTGGCGTTAGCTTAGCTCTTCTGCCTCGATTGTGCTACCTTCAGCCTGTCCCGAATCAAACTAACCTTCTCCTCGACATCCTTGATCAAATCTGGCCCAAACAGTTGATGATCACCTACACCATCCCATAGCAATTGTGTTCTACACCTCTTACCATACAACACATGAAACGGCAACATCTTGATGCTGGACTGGTAGCTGTTGTTGTAGGAAAACTCAGCATAGGGCAAATTCTCATCCCAACTAGAGCCATGAGCCAGAGTGCAAGCTCTCAGCATATCCTCCAAAATCTGATTCACCCTCTCTGTCTGTCTATCTGTCTAAGGGTGGAATGATGTGCTAAATTCCAATATGGTCCCAAATGACTCATGCAGTTGGCGCCAAAAGTAAGAGGTTAATTGAATATCTCTATCTGACACAATGCTCTTGGGCACACCGTGCAAACACACAATCCTGTTCATATAGATCCTGGCTAGTTTGGCACTGGTATAAGTGGTCTTCATAGGTATAAAGTGAGCTACCTTGGTCAAATGATCCACCACTACCCATATAGAATCATAACCAGACCTGGTCCTGGGAAGTCATGTGATAAAATCCATCCCCACTTTATCCCACTTCCAATCCGGTACCGGCAATGGCTGTAGTAATCCCGCTGGCTTCTGATGTTCAGCCTTCACTCTACTACATCGCATAAGGCAATATGATCGGCGATATCCACCTTCATATTGTTCCACCAGAATCTTTCCTTTAAATCCATATACATCTTGGTATTTCCTGGATGTATCGAGTATGGCGAGTCATGGGCTTCCTGGAGAATCAACTTCCTTATTTCCGGATCGTTGGGTACACACAGACGATCACCATACCACAGGGTTCCTTGCTCATCCTCGTGAAATCCCTCCGCTTTGCCCTTGGGTATGTTTTCCTTTATTCCCTCCAAGTCGCTATCCTTCTTCTGAGCTTCTCCAATCTTTTCCTGGAGCGTTGGCTTGACCTCCATTGACGCCAAATATCCCTCGGATACTACCTCCAATCTAAGATTCTTGAATTGCTCGCACAAATCCCTCGGAAAATTTCCCACACTTAGTCCATTTGCATAAACCTTGCGGTTTAGTGCATCAACCACTACATTTGCCTTTCCTCGGTGATATTGCAGACTCATGTCATAATCCTTAATAAGTTCCAACCATCTTCTTTGCCTCATGTTCAGCTCCTTATGGGTGAATATGTACTTCAAGCTCTTGTGGTCCGTGAATACATCGCAATGATTCCCCATCATATAGTGTCTCCATACCTTGAGTGCATGCATGACCGATGCTAATTCCAAATCATGTGTGGGGTAGTTCCTCTCGTGGTGCTTGAACTGGCGCGAGGCATATGACACCACTCTTCCATCTTGCATCAACACACTACCCAGACCTTGTCGAGATGCATCACAGTATACTTGGGAATCCTTCCGTAGATCAGGCAATCACAGAATAGGTGCTGTCACTATGTGCCGCTTCAGTTCCTAGAAACTAGCTTCACATTCCTCAGTCCGTTCAAACTTCTTCTCCTTTTTCAACAATTCCGTCATTGGATTTGCAATCTTGGAGAAATTCTCTATGAACCTTCTGTAATATCCAGCAAGTCCCAAGAGGCTCCGAATATCGCCCACATTGTTGTGCACCTCCCATTCTGTAACCGATGATACCTTGCTTGGATCAACTACGACTCCTTCTCCCGACACCACATGTCCTAGAAATCCAACAGTGTTCAACCAGAACTCGCACTTGCTGAATTTGGCACATAGCTTGTGTTCCCTCAGCTTTTACGTTATCATCCGCAAATGCTTCTCATGCTCCTCATCATTTCTGGAGTATATCAATATATCGTCGATGAACACCGCCACAAACTTTTCTAAGTACTCCATAAATACCTTGTTCATCATGGTGATGAAATATGCTGGAGCATTCGTTAGTCCAAAAGACATAACCGTATACTCATATAAACCATACCTAGTGGTGAAAGCAGTTTTTGGTATGTCCTCTTTCTGGATCTTCAGTTGTAAATATCCTGATCTTAGATCAATCTTGGAAAACACCTTTACTCCTTCCAACTGATCAAACAAATCATTTATATTGGGCAGAGGGTACTTATTCTTGATAGTCACTTCATTTAGCGAACGATAGTCCACTACCAACCTCTTGCTACTGTCCTTCTTCTCGACAAACAGAATAGGCGCACCCCATGACGACGAGCTGGGTTGAATAAATCCCTTGTCCAATTGCTCTATCAATTGCTTCTTCAACTCCTTCAGTTCATCCACACCCATCTTGTATGGCCTTTTGGCTATTGGTCCAGTCCCCGGCATTAAGTCAATAAGAAACTCCACATCGTGGTCCGGTGGCATCCCTAGTAGCTTCTCTGGAAACACGTCGGGGTATTCTCTCACTACAGGTATTGTGTCCATGCTAACCCCCTTAAGAGAATTCACCTCGGCACTCCTAAGACATGCTGATGATTTAAACTTAATCCTCGTGCCCCGTGGAGTTCTGAGTGGAATTGCTTTCCATGCACAATCCACTTGCCCATCGTGCGCGGACAACCAATCCATGCCTAGTATCACATCTAGTCCCTGTGATTCCAAAACAACTAGGTGTGCTGGAAAACTGTGTGCTAGAATTCCCAGGGTCAAATCACGACAACCCACACTAGCTAACATTTCTCCTCCCGGTGTGCTCACTCTAATTGTCCCTTTCAGTGTCTCAGTGGGTAACTTATGTCTATCCACAAATGCCCTTGAAATGAATGAATGCGATGCTCTAGTATCAAATAAAACAAGTGCAATATGGGAATCGACTAGGAACTTACCAATCACGAGGTCTGACTCATCACGGATCTCTTCCACATCCACATGGTTCACATTAGCCTTTTGGTTGGGGCCAATCTTGGGTCCAACTCCTAGAATCTTCTCCGGGAAGGTGTTTGCATAGTGACCCAGCTTCTTGCACTTGTAGCACTCCATATTGCCGAGGTCCTTCCTGCTCACATAGCTGTGTCCATTGTTCCTCCCAGAGCTGCCATTGTGGTTCTTGTGACCATTGTGGTGGCAGTCGTTCCCTCCATGGTGGTGGCTGCTGCTCCTGTGTCCATCATGGCGATGTCCATTACCTCCGCGGTGGTCGCGGTCATCACCTCCATGCCTGGAGTGTCCAAAGTGTCCATCATAGGAGGTGCGAGCATGGTGGTGTGATCCAAAAGAGTGACTATTGTGCTTCCTCTTGCGCTTTTCCACTTGCTGTTGCTTTCCTTCTAGGATCCGAGCCTTATCCATCAGTTCCTGAAATGTTCGGCAATAAACCACTAACAGCTGCACTGAGAGCTCATCACTTAGTCCATCCAGAAACCTCTCTCTCCTCTTGGAGTCAGTGTCCACATCCTCTGGAGCATAACGTGACAGATTGTTGAACTCCTCTATGTATTCTGCCACAGTGCGGTTGGTCTGACGCAAGTTGCGGAACTCCTTCCTCTTCAGACTCAGAACCCCTGAAGAGACATGGTTGGTTTTGAAACCTTCCTCAAACATGGCCCAGGTAACCGTATCCAGTGGGTGGGTGATCTGGAAAGTACCCCACCAGGAAGCAGCTGGTCCCTCCAGTAGGTGAGAAGCAAACCTCACCTTTTCAGCATCTGTGCATCCAACAGTTACCAGATCCTTGTTCACCGAATGCAACCAGTCGAGAGCAATCATTGGTTCAAGTGCAGTAGAGAACTTTGCTGGCCTCAGCCTTAGAAACCTTGCAAGTGCATCACCTTGGGGCTGGTTGTTCCCGTTGTTGTTGTTGTTGTTGTTGTTGTTGTTGTTGTTGTTGTTGTTGTTGTTGTTGTTGTTGTTGTTGTTGCTGTTGCTGTTGCTGTTGCTGTTGTTGTTGTTGCTGTTGCTGTTGCTGCTGTTGCTGGTGCTGTTGCTATTGCTGTTGCTGTTGTTGTTGTTGCTGTTGCTGTTGCTGCTACTGCTGCTGTTGCTACTGTTGTTGTTGTTGTTGTTGTTGTTGTTGTTGTTGTTGTTGTTGTTGTTGTTGTTGTTGTTGTTGTTGTTGTTGTTGTTGTTGTTGTTGTTGTTGTTGTTGTTGTTGTTGTTGTTCTGGGCAGCCATAAACTGAGTCATCACCTGCGCTAGCTGCGCCTGGGTTGCCATCAGCTGCTCCATCTCAGTGGATTGACGACGAGGCGGCATCTGCGGTTTAGCACTGGTAAGTTTAGAAAGAGCATCTACGATAATAAAATTCTACCCATGCATTATGATCATACAACAACGAAACAAGAACAAGCAAC
Source organism: Avena sativa (assembly GCA_916181665.1). Taxonomy (NCBI): domain Eukaryota; kingdom Viridiplantae; phylum Streptophyta; class Magnoliopsida; order Poales; family Poaceae; genus Avena; species Avena sativa. Next base: position 246,454,942 of record OV702283.1, on the reverse strand, counting down.
CACACACAAGCATACATCAGCAAATTGGAAAGCAAGCACTGTTCCAGGGGTTATCCTAACAGTATAAAGCTACTGAAATATTTTTAGAGGCGTTAGCAACAATTACAACCATAAACAGGCCAACAAAAGCACAAAACAAAAATCTGGCAAAACAGTCCAACACTGTTCACGAATTTTTCTGCCTGACTTAAACTCGTCAGAAATTTTTGCTGATTTTTGTACATATAGTTGTCAACACCCGGATTTTTCAATCCTAGATGCCTGTTATGCCATACATCGCAATCCCAGGATTACCATTTTTGCGAGACATAACAGAATTGGATACCATAGTACATCATCCATTACAAACGATACATAAGTTCTTACACAAATAGGGATCTCATGATCCAGTTCTTAATACAACTTCAAGCAGAGGAATACGTAATAATAACGGTAGCGTAGGCGAAGCTCCATCTTCGGGGTCACAGGCAATGCTGACGATGGGAGATGATCCTAGTTGTCGTAACCTTCCTGGGGTCCATCTTCCAGGTACTCCTCTTCATAGTCTGGCCATGGGAATAGCCAGGGACAAAGCCATGAGTACTCTTTAAGTACTCAAAAACTAATACTAACAGGTAAAGGGTTTTTTGGATAATAGGACACTAGGCTCTAGGGTTGTTTTGCAAAAGCCAGATTTATCTCTACTAGGTTCCAAAGCTAGTCACAATTTTATAACTCCTAAGTGGGAACTTGTATTTCATATCACAACTATATTGTGGTCAAGTCAAAGTCTCAATTCATTTCACAAGTCATTTTGAAAAATCTGACGGGGGAACAGTATGGCCACTCCAACTGTCCATAACCGCAGACGCGGCTATTCGACTAGTTTGACACTCTGCAGAGATTGTACACTTTCACCACAACATTCGATACACCCGTCAGGAACAAATCCTGAATTTACCATACTCAGTATGCGGATAATCAATCCTAACCTTTTAATTACACGCCCTAGTATAAGCACCTCTCCTGTGAGTTTGGCCTCCCAACCATGACCAACTATCATCTTGAGTACTGCATAGGTGGACAATCTTCACAAGGTAGCCTCAGCTCAGACCTTGGCCGTGAGGTAACTAATACTAAGGGATATAAGTTTCCTGTCAAGCCCTACCCAATATTCGGGTATTGTGGTTATACGATAAAATTGGAATGGTATCACGTCCAGAAAACCATCAGTTTTATAAAGGTTAAGGCTCATGCCTCAACATTTTCATCACCAAAATCATCAGGTGTTCAGAAACACATGTCCAAAACATTTCAATAGAATGATCCATCATTCCAAGGTTTTCATAACCATTTTTCCACCAAGTATTCCCATCTAAAAGTTGATCAAGTTTTATGCTTAGCACTAGCATCTATAAGTGGGGGTAGGCACTAATGAGGGGTGGTGGACTAGTGGAGTTTCAACTAAGTACAACCTTATGTCTTAGGATGATATCAAGGTTTCTAACTTAGGCCAAATTTTATGCTCGTCATGCAACCTTCAGAATCTTTCTAGTATCTATAATTCACTTAAGTAAACTCTAAGTAAGCTTTGATAAATAAATAAAGTAAGAAGCTTGCAAGTAAAACTAGGATTGGTTTATCAAATGGGTATGATCACATATGCTTAAGGCATATGGTGGGCATAGTAACAAGTAGTGGTTTGTTGCATCAGTAGGGTATCTTGCAAGGGTAGCTTGCATTGGTCCACTTAGTTAATAAAGCTTGCTAAAGTAGAGTGTCTTGAAAGTTTTAGCTTGCATTGGTATAGTATCAGCTTGCATAGGTAAAGTATCTTGCAAGTGTTAGCTTGCCTTGTGCAGAGCAGTGGTTGAAGTTCTCCTCGGTTTCTTCTTCGTAGTATCCTCCTTCCTCCTCGTATCCTTGGTCGGTACTAGCGTCTATGAATAAATACGAGGTACACAATCACAAAACAATACTTAACTACTTGCAATCATCACACACAAGGGTCCTATAGATGATCTAGCATCATGTCTAACATTACAAGATTAAAGCTTGGTTTAATTCCTTTTATTTTTAGAAAAGTAATTTCTACTCATTGAAAAACTACTTAAGATTTAATATTCTCCAAAACAAATATGCGATCATGTTGACACATGTCATCACCACATATTGTAGTCCATGGGAATGTGATTTAAAGTGGTGTCACAATTTAATAAGGTTTTACCCTTTTATTTTAATTAATTAAAGTGGCTAGTAATGCCTATGGGGCATTCTTTTATTACTTGAACATTATTTCTGCAAGTAAACCTATATATTTTTATATATTCTGAAAGGTATGGTTAAATGTGATTTTTGAGAGTTGGAATCAACTCAAAATCTATTATGGTTTAAATTTGAAAAATGTTTGAATGCAGAAAAGCTTCTGCCTTGTTATTTTTACCATGGGTGATCTATAGATCCAAATGACTTGAATCCAACGGTCTTGGATTCAGAATTCACATACCTTTCCAACAAAATTGGTTTCATTCAATTTGGTGCACTGAATCGATCTGGGTTGATTTTTGAAGTTGGGTACAGAAGTGTGTTTGAATTGAAATGGAAAAAGTTTAATTTGAATAACTGGGCTGCGCGGGAAAAGTAAACGGGCCGGCCTGCTAAGCGCAGTGCTCCCGCGGGCTGCTTAAGTGGGTGTCCCCACTCGTCAGTGACACGGGGCTGGGCGAAGCGGTATAGGGCAACGTGGATCGTTCGATCTAGTTCTAATCCAACGGCTGGGAGTCATCGTCGACGCGAGACAGCGCTGGCGAGAACGAAACCTAGCGCGGCCAGTGAGGGGTGCTGGGGGCTCACCGGGGTACGGGCGAGGGTCGGAGAGGCGGGCATCGACGAAGTCGACGACGGCGAACTCAGGGGTGGTCGCGGCAGCTCCTGGGGTGGACGAAATCGATGGCTCCCTTCTTCTCCAGAGGCGGCGGGCTCCGGTGAAATTCCGGCGGGGTGGTGCTCTCCTTGCTCTGAGAACGGTGTGACATGATCAGTGAGGAGAGGGGAGTGAGATGGTGTGAAGAAATCGAGCGGGGGTGGCCTCTATTTATAGTCGAGCGAGGGGACCGTCGGGGCGCACGGTGAGCTCGTCGGGGGCGATGTTACAGGCGGCTAATGGCATGGGCAAGGGTAGGGGACGGTGCGGTGTCTCCTGGCGATGCTCAACGACATGGTTTCGAGGCATGGGGCGGTGCGGCTTGGTCTTGAACGGGTGATGCTCTGCGCGGCAGAGGCGGCGTCTTCGACGACGGTCGGTGGCTGTGCGGCACGGGGCGGCAAACGGGGATGTCTGGCGGTCTCCTGGGTCGGTGGCGATCGTGTATGCACGCGGTTTGGGCGACGCGCGGTCTGTGGGCGCTGGTCGAGGGTGGTGTTCTGGCGCACGCTCGGCATGGTCTCTGGCGGTCTGGGCGCGGTTCGTGCGCGTGATCCAGGGCTTGGCAACGCTCGTGGCTGGGACAGTGAGTGACGGTGGACGGTGGGCTGCCTCCCAAACATGCTGGCTAGGCTTGCTGCTGCTCCTAGCTTGCTGTCGACTATGGGGTGGCAAGGGTGTGCTCGGCTGTTCACCATTGATGGCAATGGAAAGCTCACAGTGGTGCTAGTGCTTGGCTCATCTTCCTAGATGATCTACTGAGCTGGTTGTGAGCTAACTAGGGAACAAGTTAGGCAAGAATCACTACTCACAATAGTGTTTAATGTTTGTTTGATTTGTGTCTGCAACCTGTTTGATGAAATGGCCGCATGAAATCAAGTTTTGAATTTTGAAAAGATTTTTGGTGGGTTTGCTAGATTGGTGCTGGTGAGTCTGTAGATGCTGGGTTTTGAAAGTTGAGCTTGTTTGAGTGGTTTTTGAAAAAGTGGGATCTTCCCATATGATAAAGATTCAATTTTGAATTGTCATTTAAACTATTCATTTGAAAGTTTATGGATGATCACAAAGTGGGCCTTGATACTTTGTTATGAGTACATTCAAGGGGTGCAAAGATCCAGAAAAGTTTCTGTTAGGTTCTGAAAGTTTGAGACAACCAAAGTAGGAATGAGAGTTTTGAGTACATTTAGACAGTCAAAGTGACCATTCATTTAATATATGTGTTTTGATTTACTTGTCTTTAGGAAAAGTGTGGGAAATGTTTTAGATGATGTTTATTTCACCTAAGACACATTTTACAAGCAATGAAACAAACAAACAAGGTGGTTTTAAAAGAATTCAAAATCCATGCATACACATGCATGCATTCATAATTTTATTTAACAAAGTTTTTGTTAACCCTAATTTTGATGATTAGAAATTGATGATCCAAGTTTAGTATTTTTGGGATGTTACAAACCTTCCCCCCTTAAACAAAATCTCATCCCGAGATTTGAAAAAGGACGAAAAGATTACCTAGGATTTGAAGAGATAGGGAAACTCTGTCCTGATGTGATCTTCGCGCTCCCAGGTAGCTTCCTCTTCTATGTGGTTGCTCCACTGAATCTTGAGAAACTTGATGCTTCGGGTTCGGGTAGTTCGAAAAGCTTCTTCCAAAATGCGGATGGGTACTTCGAGATAGGTTAGGTCATCGTTTATCTCTATGGTCTGATGGTCGATATTCTTGAACACTTCGGTCTTCTCGGGGACTTCGAGACACTTGCGAAGTAACGAGATATGGAACACATTGTGCACTGCTGACATCTTTTCGGGTAGTTCCAATTGATACGATACTTCTCCTCAACGGTTCAGAATTTTGAAAGGTCCAATATATCTGGGGGCTAACTTTCCTTTGAGTTGGAAACGCTGCATTCCCTTCAATGGCGACACTTTCAGATAAACAAAATCTCCTATATTGAAGGCGAGGTCTCTACGTCTCTTGTCGGCGTAACTCTTCTGTCGGGATTGGGCGGTCTTGAGGTGCTCACGAATCTTGTGAACCTTCTCTTCTGCTTCTCGGAGGATGTCGGGTCCGAAAATCTGACTCTCTCCTACTTCCGACCAGTTCAAAGGGGTGCGACACTTTCTTCCGTACATGAATTCAAATGGGGCCATTTGCAGACTGGCTTGATAATTATTGTTGTAAGAAAATTCTGCGAACGGCAGACAGTCTTCCCACTTGGATCCATATTCTAACACGCATGCTCTCAGCATATCTTCGAGTATTTGATTTACTCGCTCCGTTTGTACATCGGTCTGAGGGTGATACGCGGTACTGAAATCTAGGCGGGTTCCTAAACCTTCTTGAACTTTCTTCCAGAATCTCGAGGTAAACTGAGTTCCTCGATCCGATACTATGTTCTTGGGGACTCCATGCAAACTGACGATTCTAGCGATGTACAACTCCGCTAGCTTCGAACTCTGATATGTGGTCTTGACGGGCAAGAAATGGGCAACTTTGGACAATCTGTCCACTATGACCCAGATAGAGTCATTTCCCCTACTAGAAGTAGGTAGTCTAGTGATAAAGTCCATTCCTACAGAATCCCATTTCCATTCCGGAATCTGCAAAGGTTGCAACAATCCAGCAGGTCTTTGATGTCCTGCCTTGACTCGTTGACATATATCACACTTAGCGATATAGCTTCTGATTTCTCTCTTCATCTTATGCCACCAAAATTGCTCTTTCAAATCTTGATACATCTTAGTTCCTCCAGGATGGATAGAATAAAGAGTATCATGAGCCTCCTTCAAAATAACTTCTTTCAACTCAGAATCTGCTGGTACACAAAGCCGTCCTTTGTGCCACAACACTCCTTCTTCGTCCTCGGTGAATCCGGGTACTTTGCCTGTACTGATACGACGCTTGATTCCGTCGATACTAGCATTTTCCTTCTGCGCCTCCTTAATCTGACTGATCAAAGTGGGCTGGAGTTCTATGCTAGCAAAAAATCCTTCACTTACTAATTCCATTCGAAAATCTTCCATCTCCTTGTGCAAACTTGGTTGCTCCTTCAAAATCATGGAGTTCAAGCGGCACGGCAATCTGCTAAGGGCATCGGCTACCACGTTGGCTTTACCAGGGTGATAGTGAATGTCCAGGTCATAATCCTTGATTAGCTCAATCCATCTTCTCTGCCTCATATTCAGCTCCTTCTGAGTGAATATATACTTTAGGCTCTTGTGATCCGAATAAATCTCACAATGATTTCCCATCAGGTAATGTCTCCATGTCTTCAGGGCTAGGACTACGGCTGCGAGTTCGAGGTCATGGGTTGGGTAGTTTTGCTCATGTTGCTTCAATTGTCGAGATAGATAAGATATAACTTTGCCTTCTTTCATTAGCACACATCCGAGACCAATCTTGGATGCGTCACAATACACATCGAAGGGCTTCGTGATATCCGACATGATCAAGATTGGGGCTGAAATCAATCTCCTTTTGAGTTCTTGAAAACTCGCTTCACACTTGTCTGTCCATTCAAACTTCTTGTCCTTCTTTAGCAATTAGGTCATGGGTCTGGCGATACTCAAGAATCCTTCTACGAATTTGCGGTAATATCCCGCCAATCCGAGAAAAGCACGAACTTGGGTTTGAGTGGCTGGGGCTTGCCAATATTCTACATCTTTCACTTTGGCAGGGTCAATGGCAATTCCTCCGGTGGATACAATGTGACCGAGGAATCCTACCTCCTGTAACCAGAATTCACATTTGCTAAACTTGGCATACAACTGATGCTCTCTAAGGGTTCCAAGAATGGTCCTTAGGTGTAGCTCATGTTCTTCTTCTGATTTGGATTAAATCAGGATGTCATCGATGAAAACAACGACAAACTTATCTAGGAAGTCCATAAAAATCTTATTCATGAGGTTCATGAAATAAGCGGGGGCATTGGTTAATCTGAAAGACATGACGGTATACTCATACAATCCATATCTGGTGGTAAAGGCAGTCTTTGGAATATCCTCTGCACGAATTTTGAGTTGATGATAGCCAGTTCTAAGATCAATCTTAGAAAACACTTTGGCACCGGTCAACTGATCAAACAAATCTTCTATCTTGGGAAAGGGGTACTTGTTCTTGATGGTGACATCATTCAACTTCCGATAATCTGTACACAAATGGTTACCTCCATCCTTCTTGTCCACAAACAAGACAGGTGATCTCCATGGGGATGCACTTGGTTGAATCAATCCGATTTCTAGCATGGAATCCAGTTTCTTCTTCAGTTCTTCTAGTTCCGAAGGGTTCATACTATAGGGTCTCTGGGCTATGGGTCCGGTTCCGGGGATTAGTTCAATGATAAACTCGATATCCCTATCTGGGGGCATACCGGGCAAAACATCTGGAAATACATCGGGGTATTCACAGACTATCCGGACTTGGTTAATGGTAGGTTGGGCTATACTCTTGTTGCATTTAAATTGGCAAGGTAAGGTTTCAGATATATGCTCGACTGATATTGCGGCTGTACTGGTCATGCTGATGGCTTTCTTGGCACAATCAATCAATCCTTTATGTTTGGACATCCAATCCATTCCTAGTACTACTTACAAACCTTTAGTTCCGAGTACTATCAGATTAGCATAAAAATCTATGCCATGGATTCGGGTAGGGACGGCTTTGCAAATTTGCCTAGCCTTTGTGGTTGATCCGGGAATTTGCACAATCATCACATGCTTCAATTTGGTTGGTTGAATTTTACTAGTGCATGCAAATTCTTCGGTGACAAATGAATGCGATGCACCAGAATCAAACAACACTCTTGCAAGTACTGAATTAACAGAAAACATAACCAGCACGACGTCTGGCGCTTCCTGAGCTTCTTCAGCATGCATGATAAAAAGACGGCCATTGCGGTTGAGTGAATTCCCTGGGGTAAATCTTCTTCCGGGCTGAACACGACGCTGCTGTTGAGCTGGGGCATTGGCATTGGGGGCTGTAGCATTCTTCTTGTTGGGGCACTCGTTAGAATAGTGGCCTTTATTTCCACAGTCATAACAAGTCACTTGCGACTTGTCCTTGGCTGCTACAGGCACAACATTCCTTCCAGTCCTCGGGGCAGTGTTGGTGTTGGCGGTAGCATTGTTGGGGTTGAACTTGGGTGGGGCATGGGTGAAATTGCTAGAGTTGCCGGGGTTGTTGTTATTTCCTTCGGGTCTAGGGTTTCCACGGTTGGGATAGGTCGGACGGTTCATCGGGGGTCTGTTGGTTCTTGGGGCAAATCTTGGAGATGGGTTGGGGCGGTACTTTGGGGTCTGATGGGTTCCTGGCTGATGAATCATACGACGCTTGCGGTTCTCATTGGCTTGGTTGATTTTTCCTTCCATCTGGATGGCAGAGTCGACAAGGGCTTCAATATCTGCAAAGGGGATATTGACTAACACCGTCTGCATATCGTCATGCAGACCATTCAGGAATCTTTCTTTCTTCTTGTCTTCGGTGTCTATCTCGTCCGGGGCATACCTAGCTAATGACAAAAATTTGTCACGATATTCCACTACAGTCATTCTTCCTTGCTTCAGCTCTCTGAACTCGTCTCTCATTCTCTTGATCAAACCTGGTGGCACATGGGTTCTGCTAAACTTGACCTTGAATTCCTCCTAGGTCATCATCTAGCCTCCGGTCATTGCGCGAACACTGTTCCACCATGCTCTGGCATCTTCGGCTAGATAATGGGTGGCGAACAGGACTTTCTCGCTGGCTTCCACTCTGACGACTTCTAGGTTATTTTCCATGGTTTGCAGCCAATCATCGGCGTCTAGGGGCTCTTCTGACTTAGTGAAAACAGGTGGGTTGGTGTTTTGGAAATTCTTGAGATTAGATCCACGGTGGTCCTGATTTCCGTGGCCTTGATTGTTGTGGGCTAGCTGGGCTATCTATTGCAGGGTGGCTAGGTTGGCTTGACGTTCCGCTCTTTTAGCTTCGCGGTCAGAAGTCAACAGTTGCAGGATCTGCAACATCGGGTCCGGGGCTGAACCACTTCCTCCACGTGGCATCTGAAGATTTAGATCAATAATGAGAAAAGAGGGAAATTTCTAAGGTTTTGGGTCTTTCAAAAGTTTTCAAAATTTGACTCAGGTTTTTCTAGCAACTTGCTTTTTCATTCATTCATTCATAGCACACAGTACAACACACACCACAACAAAGAAAAACAGATGGTTTTAAGAACCATTCTGGAAACTACGATACAGTGGGACCGAATACTACTCACTACGCTAGTGCTCAAGTGCTACTACTCCTCGGAGTCTGTGGCTTCATCATCTTCATCATCATCGATGAAGGCAAAATCATCCTCATCGATGAAGAAGTCCATGGCCCGATCCTCCAGAAAATCGTCGTCATCGCTGAGATAGGAGTAAGGGTCTCCACGAAGATCCTCTTCGGCATTCTCCCTTTCCTCCAACTGCATGTCTCTCTCGTGGATGGTCTCCTCCAAAGATGAGTTGCGGTGGCGAAGACGGGAAATAATGCGCTCCTTCTTGTCAAGATGACGGCGGCGAGACTTGCGATCCCTTGCTAGCATGGCGATGGTTTGGTCCTTCGTCTTGATGATGGCAGACTTGTGGTTGCAGTAGTCACGGCAGTTGTCCAACTCATGCTGACGATCATACATCATGAAGCTAAGGTGGTCCAATTGGGTCTTCATCTCGGGGTGGTATGGGGCTTCCAGTGGTTGTCCATTTGCATCACGCCTTGGGCAAAACTCAAAGCGAGTACCCTTGATCTGATTGATGCTCTTCCCACACAGATGGGAAAGAGCTTCCTGCATTGCTCTGGCAATTCCATCGAGCCAGTTGTTTTCCCTCAAGGTAAACTGAATTCCCTCCACAGTGGGAGGTTCAATCTTTCCTCGGAGACTTGCAATAATTAGCCACTGCAGGTCTTCTCCTCCTTGATCATTGAGCTGAGCTCCGAAGAACTCGGGGTGCGGAAGCTCCAGAAGTTCCGAAAGCTGGTCCAGATCCCTCTCAAAGATAAGGTCTCCTTCATTCCCAAGTTGGTAAAACTTGTTGTACTTCATGTCCATCTATAAAAATAGAGGATGAGTAGATTAGCAGGGTGATCAAGTGTGTCAAAATTTTATGTATTTTGCAAGAGTTTTTGAGGAAAATGAATTTTTAGGAAAGAATTAAAGAGATAAGAATAAGAATAAGTTTTTGTAAATATTTATTTTCTTTGGTTTTTAAACTAAGTTTTTGGGTTAAAACGTCCAGTCTAACTAGGGTCTCCTATGGTCAGGATGGCTCTGATACCAACTTGTCAACACCCGGATTTTTCAATCCTAGATGCCTGTTATGCCATACATCGCAATCCCAGGATTACCATTTTTGCGAGACATAACAGAATTGGATACCATAGTACATCATCCATTACAAACGATACATAAGTTCTTACACAAATAGGGATCTCATGATCCAGTTCTTAATACAACTTCAAGCAGCGGAATACATAATAATAACGGTAGCGTAGGCGAAGCTCCATCTTCGGGGTCACAGGCAATGCTGACGATGGGAGATGATCCTAGTTGTCGTAACCTTCCTGGGGTCCATCCTCCAGGTACTCCTCTTCATAGTATGGCCACGAGAATAGCCAGGGACAAAGCCATGAGTACTCTTTAAGTACTCGCAAACTAATACTAACAAGCAAAAGGGGATTTTGGTAATAGGACACTAGGCTCTAGGGTTATTTTGCAAAAGCCAGATTTATCTCTACTAAGTTTAGAAGCAACGAATGCTAGTTGAAATTTTATAACACCTAAGTGGGAACTTGTATTTCATATCACAACCCTGTTGTGGTCAAGTTAAAGTCTCAATTCATTTCACAAGTCTTTTGAAAACATCTGACGGGGGAACAGTATGGCCACTCCAACTGTCCATAACCGCGGACGCGGCTATTCGAATAGTTTGACACTCTGCAGAGATTGTACACTTTCACCACAACATTCGATACATCCGTCAGGAACAAATCCTGAATTTACCATACTCAGTATGCGGATAATCAATCCTAACATTTCAATTACACGCCCTAGTATAAGCACCTCTCCTGTGAGTTTGGCCTCCCAACCATGACCAACTGTCATCTTGGGTACTGCACATGTGGACAATCTTCACAAGGTAGCCTCAGCTCATACCTTGGCCGTGAGGTAACTAATACTAAGGGATATAAGTTTCCAGTCAAGCCCTACCCAATATTCGGGTATTGTGGTTGTATGATAAAATTGGAATGGTATCGCATCCAGACAACCATCAGTTTTATAAAGGTTAAGGCTCATGCCTCAACATTTTCATCACCAAAATCATCAGGTGTTCGGAAACACATGTCCAAAACATTTCAATAGAATGATCCATCATTCCAAGGTTTTCATAACCATTTTTCCAACAAGTATTCCCATCTAAAAGGTGATCAAGTTTTATGCTTAGCACTAGCATCTATAAGTAGGGGTAGGCACTAATGAGGGGTGGTGGACTAGTGGAGTTTCAACTAAGTACAACCTTATGTCTTAGGATGATATCAAGGTTTCTAACTTAGGCCAAATTTTATGCTCGTCATGCAACCTTCAGAATCTTTCTAGTATCTATAATTCACTTAAGTAAACTCAGAGTAAGCTTTGATAAAGAAATAAAGTAAGAAGCTTGCAAGTAAAACTAGGATTGGTTTATCAAATGGGTATGATCACATATGCTTAAGGCATATGGTGGGCATAGTAACAAGTAGTGGTTTGTTGCATCAGTAGGGTATCTTGCAAGGGTAGCTTGCATTGGTCCACTTAGTTAATAAAGCTTGCTAAAGTAGAGTGTCTTGCAAGTTTTAGCTTGCATTGGTATAGTATCAGCTTGCATAGGTAAATTATCTTGCAAGTGTTAGCTTGCCTTGTGCAGAGCAGTGGTTGAAGTTCTCCTCGGCTTCTTCTTCGTAGTATCCTCCTTCCTCCTCGTATCCTTGGTCGGTACTAGCGTGTATGAATAAATACGAGGTACACAATCACCAAACAATACTTAACTACTTGCAATCATCACACACAAGGGTCCTATAGATGATCTAGCATCATGTCTAACATTACAAGATTAAAGCTTGGTTAAATTCCTTTTATTTTTAGAAAAGTAATTTCTACTCATTGAAAAACTACTTAAGATTTAATATTCTCCAAACCAAATATGGGATCATGTTGACACATGGCATCAGCACATATTGTAGTCCATGGGAATGTGATTTAAAGTGGTGTCACAATTTAATAAGGTTTTACCCTTTTATTTTAATTAATTAAAGTGGCTAGTAATGCCTATGGGGAATTCTTTTATTACTTGAACATTATTTCTGCAAGTAAACCTATATATTTTTATATATTCTGAAAGGTATGGTTAAATGTGATTTTTGAGAGTTGGAATCAACCAAAAGCTATTATGGTTTAAATTTGAAAAATGTTTGAATGCAGAAAAGCTTCTTCCTTGTTATTTTTACCATGGGTGATCTATAGATCCAAATGACTTGAATCCAACGGTCTTGGATTCAGCATTCACAGACCTTTCCAACAAAATTGGTTTCATTCAATTTGGTGCACTGAATCGATCTGGGTTGATTTTTGAAGTTGGGTACATAAGTGTGTTTGAATTGAAATGGAAAAAGTTTAATTTGAATAACTGGGCTGCGCGGGAAAAGTAAACGGGCTGGCCTGCTAAGCGCAGTGCTCCCGCGGGCTGCTTAAGTGGGTGTCCCCACTCGTCAGTGACACGGGGCTGGGCGAAGCGGTATGGGGCAACGTGGATCGTTCGATCTAGTTCTAATCCAACGGCTGGGAGTCATCGTCGACGCGAGACAGCGCCGGCGAGAACGAAACGTAGCGCGACCAGTGAGGGGTGCTGGGGGCTCACCGGGGTACGGGCGAGGGTCGGAAAGGCGGGAGAACGACGAAGTCGACGACGGCGAACTCAGGGGTGGTCGCGGCAGCTCCTGGGGTGGATGAAATCGATGGCTCCCTTCTTCTCCAGAGGCGGCGGGCTCCGGTGAAATTCCGGCAGGGTGGTGCTCGCCTTGCTCTGAGAACGGTGTGGCACGATCAGTGAGGAGAGGGGAGTGAGATGGTGTGAAGAAATCGAGCGGGGGTGGCCTCTATTTATAGTCGAGCGAGGGGACCGTCGGGGCGCACGGTGAGCTCGTCGGGGGCGATGTTACAGGCGGCTAATGGCATGGGCAAGGGTAGGGGACGGTGCGGTGTCTCCTGGCGATGCTCAACGACATGGTTTCGAGGCATGGGGCGGTGCGGCTTGGTCTTGAACGGGTGATGCTCTGCGCGGCAGAGGCGGCGTCTTCGACGACGGTCGGTGGCTGTGCGGCACGGGGCGGCAAACGGGGATGTCTGGCGGTCTCCTGGGTCGGTGGCGATCGTGTGTGCACGCGGTTTGGGCGACGCGCGGTCTGTGGGCGCTGGTCGAGGGTGGTGCTCTGGCGCACGCTCGGCATGGTCTCTGGCGGTCTGGGCGCGGTTCGTGCGCGTGGTCCAGGGCTTGGCAACGCTCGCGGCTGGGACAGTGAGTGGCGGTGGACGGTGGGCTGCCTCCCAGACATGCTGGCTAGGCTTGCTGTTGCTCCTAGCTTGCTGTCGACTATGGGGTGGCAAGGTGTGCTCGGCTGTTCACCATTGATGGCAATGGCAAGCTCACAGTGGTGCTACTGCTTGGCTAATCTTCCTAGATGATCTACTGAGCTGGTTGTGAGCTAACTAGGGAACAAGTTAGGCAAGAATCACTGCTCACAATAGTGTTTGATGTTTGTTTGATTTGTGTTTGCAACCTGTTTGATGAAATGGCCGCATGAAATCAAGTTTTGAATTTTGAAAAGATTTTTGGTGGGTTTGCTAGATTGGTGCTGGTGAGTTTGCAGATGCTAGGATTTTGAAAGTTGAGCTTGTTTGAGTGGTTTTTGAAAAAGTGGGATCTTCCCATATGATAAAGATTCAAGATTGAATTTTAATTTAAACTATGCATTTGAAAGTTTCTGGATGATCACAAAGTGGGCCTTGATACTTTGTTATGAGTACATTCAAGGGGTGCAAAGATCCAGAAAAGTTTCTGTTAGGTTCTGAAAGTTTGAGACAGCCAAAGTAGGCATGAGAGTTAAATTGGTCAAAGTGACCATTCATTTAATATATGTGTTTTGATTTACTTGTCTTTAGGAAAAGTGTGGGAAATGTTTTAGATGATGTTTATTTCACCTTAGACACATTTTACAAGCAATGAAACAAATAAACAAGGTGGTTTTAAAAGAATTCAAAATCCATGCATACACATGCATGCACTCATAATTTTATTTAACAAAGTTTTTGTTAACCCTAATTTTGATGATTAGAAATTGATGATCCAAGTTTAGTATATTTGGGATGTTACAATAGTATAGGAAGTTTTGCACCAAACCCTATTTTTCAGATTTTCCCAGTTACCAATAAAACATGAAAAATCGTACAGTACAGCAGGGTCAGCAGAAAACTGCAGCTGGAAAATCATGAAATTCAACAAAACTTTGCCATAACTCATTTAGAAATTCGCACAAATAATCCTAGAACTTCAGAGTACATAATAGAGTATCCTAAACACTTTAAACTAATAGCAACGAAGCTTTACATTGATCTAGGTCTTAAACTAACGATGTATCCTAATGAAGACTATTTGGTGGCCATCTAACTACTTCATGAAGAGGTTGCAGTAGGTCCTTGCACTCATGCATTGACGCTTCGGTCCACGAACCATCCATGGTGGTGGCGTATACACCTCCCCTGAATCCTCGCTGGAGACCTCAAAATCCACCTCTTCAGGATCCTCTTCTTCCTCATCTTCGGTTGGTTTAGCAACTGCTTCATCTCCTCCACCATCATTGCCTCCATCCTCATCATCAGCATCGTTCCCTCCATCATGAACATCATCATCATCATCATCATCATCATCATCATCATCATTGCCATCATCTCCATTGTTGTCATCATCAGGTGGTGGATTCAACTGAGGTTGGAGAGCGGCAATTTGAGCTGCCATATCAACAATGGTCTGATTCCTTTCCTGAATGGTCACTTGCAGCTGCTCTATGGCTTGTTCCTTCTCCTGGACGGTCCCATTCAGCTGTCCTATGGTCTCATCCTTCTCTTGGACGGCTCCATTCAGTTGTCCTATGGCCGCGTCCCTGCCAATAAGTGCATGCTCCAGAACATCCGCAACTTCGTGTAAGGTATCAATCTCCTGTCCTTGGACCACTAGACCGTTGCTGGCAAAATCAGCTATCTCCTTTACCATCATCACTTTCTCATCTAGGACTCCATTCTCCACCTCCATATCCTCCATGTGCCTCCGACGGGGCGACATGTTGTTCCTGTTGCCTGGGGTAACCACAACGTTCCCATTCTCATCACGCCTTCCGTAGTCATGGTAAGGGGACTCTTCTGGCAGCAGGTGTCGAACAACATGGCACTGGCGTGACAGAGCTTCATGCAGGGCCAAGTTTGTTCCAAGCTCCCAGTTGCAATACCGCTTGGTATAGACCAGATGCACAGGGTTTGGCAAGGAAAAGTCTCTGAAGATGATACTGGTGATCTCCCAGGCATCCTCGCCATATCCATAGGTATATAGCCTTCTTCCCTTGAACATGGGCAGCGGCAAGCCCAATGATTGTGAGAGTTGTCCCAACTATCTTGCAAATGGCCTTGGTGACTCGATCCTAGCATACTCAGTCCTGACTTCTCCCATCTATCAATTAAAAGAGGGAAGTGTGAGAATAGCAAATGATAAAGATTTACGAGAGTGAAAGGCATAAGATGAAAGATATAGTTAATATAAGCTTTAGTAATTCTATGGCTTCCTATTCCAACCTAGGTCATGATCCTACAGTCAACACACGAGCTTTGATACCATCTGTAACACTACAGTACTGAAAAGACTATAGCTTCTATGCAACTTGCCAATCCCTAGATCGGTTCATTGGCTTACATAGAACTTAGATGAATAACAAAGTAAAATATCCATGTATCATAAATAACGAAGATCCAGAGTATATATTTATTACAATAAAGCTTAGCTCGAAGGCTAGCTCAAACTTATTCAAGTATCAAACATAAATAAATAACTCCTTCAATCTCCAAATTGCCCACAAGCGAACAAGTGCAGAGTGAAGTACCGTGACCTAGCTGATCAATCAGAGTCGGAATATCCTGCAACATAAAACTTAGCAGCCCCAAAGGGTCAATACATGGAATGTATGGCAAGTAGCGCTTGTCACATCCCAAAATTCTCCTAAGTTTGGAATGTGAAATAAATAAATAAGTTTGATTGATTGTTTGACTATGTTGGAAATTCTCAAAGAGAAGAAACTTTTTGAATAGAAAATCCTCTCAACCTTGAATTCAAAATCTTATATTCTTTTGTTATGACCTAAGTATCCATATAGGCAAAAGGGCATGGATTGATTATGGATTGTAGAATTGGTATGCAAGATTTAAAAATGATAATCATGAAGCATTCATAAGCACTTCATTACATCCATGCAAAGTTCTCACAAACTAAATCCAAATCCTGGTATCTAAATCCTATAGTTGATTCGCCCAAATGTTCCTAAGGGTAATTAAATTAAATTTATAAAACCCATTGTTGTTAAGGCATAAATTATTGATAATTATAGCCTAAAGAGATCCAATTAATACTACAAAATTTTAGAAACAAAATTGAGCTCATTTGGAGCTAGTATGAAAAAGTTATGGAATAAATACAAACAAATAAAGATATAAATAAAATGGAATATACAGGGATTTATGAATCCACTACTTCCAAACTAGTAAAAAGATTACAAATTTGATCCTATAATGATCTATTCGATTTTAGAAAAATTTAGAAACAAGAATCATGTCATTTGGAGTTCGTATGCAAAAGATACGAGGGAAACTAGTAAATAGAAAAAGAAAAAAAAACCTAAACGGGCCGGCCCACTCGGACCGACCGGAGCAGCTACACGCGCGCACCTACGTGCCCAGATTTGCTTTAAAAGGCGTGCAAAACGAGTTTTGTTAAACCTATCTCTATTCAAACTGCTATAACTTTTTATCTACAACTCCGAATCAACTTCCGTTTGTTTCTACTTGTTCCCTACTCCAATACCTATCTCTACAACATCCTAAATCTCCTTATAAACTCGTGGAGCCACAGCTGTACGAGTTTCTCTCCTCGAAATCCCAAATCTACATATGCCCGAATCTTATTTCTCTTTTTAACCCATCTAGACTTCGTTGTTTGCCTTCGGTCAAAAAACGAAAGTTGTAGAACGCGTCGAAATCTTTCAATTCCGATAAACCTCACCTCTTTTCATCCACCACAGCCGGAGAATTTCGCATCGCAATATTTCAGATCTTACGGTGTAAATCCAAGATGTACTCGCGCTCGTTTCTTCAAATCCAAATTCCTTTGGTGAGAAGGTAGGAATAATGATTCCCCATAACTTTCGTGTTCTAAGTTTTTCAATTTGACCTACGGATTTGTCTCTCTAACACAGATCTATTTCTTGTCTATTCTGAGCCAAAATCGGGTCAATCTCTTCTTCTGGCCACCGGATCCTATCCAGACGGTCGAGATCCAATCAAACCGGTGCGTGCCATGTCGTTATTCCGGTCAGCTTCCTCATCAACGCCACGTCATCGTCAGGTCAGCATCTAGTCCCAGTCAGCATGCAAAGTCAACCTGTCCAGTAAGCGGAATATTCCCTGAAATATTCCGTTCGAATTTAAAATTGCATATTATAGGTCTAACTTGTAAAATTCATTAGAAATTCATACCACGTCGAAAAATTGCGTATAATATATCAAATTGAAGATAATTTCACGTAGAATCATATTATCAGAATAGATCCAACTTTTACTGTACGTGGTTACTGCAGTAATTTAATTAGTTTTAATGGTCTTTTAGGTTAATAAATTCGTAAGAAATTATCTGTAACTCCGAAAAATATGAACAATATATCAAATTGAAGCTAATGTAATGTACATTAATAATATCTGGTTGGATACAGACTTTGCCCATTATTTAACCCGTAGCAATTTAATTAGTTTTAATGGCTTTAAAAATCATTAAATTCATAGTAAATTAATTGCTTGTCACAAAAATATAAATGATATACCGATGGAAAGCTGGTTCCATGTAGATCATCAATCTGCAATTAGTTCTGCCTTTGACTGTAAGGTTTTGCCGTGAAGATTTAAATGGTTTAATGACTTATTTAGAGTAATAAATTCATAAGAAAATAAATATTATTCTGAAAATTACAAATAATATGTCCCTAGATTCACAATTCCGTGGAGATTACAGATATAATTTTGATTTTTAGACAACAGAAACTATATGAATCATTTAAAACCCATTAAACACTATTTAAATTATACAAAAATATCTATAACTCCGATTAGGGTGAATCCAACGCCTACTGGTTCGTATTAATGTCCTCTATCCAGTAAACCCAAGAAACAAATTTAATCCGACAGTTAGAACAGGCGTTACAATAGAACTATTAAAAACCCTATATTGGCAAGTAATTATTAATAACAAGTACTCCATTGCATTAATTGGTCTCTTGCATGCATCATATACTTCAATATTGTTTAGAGAACTAAAGTAACAACCATTGTGACTTATTAAATTGTCATGCATGCATTTGTTGCATTTGTTTGATCTCTATGTGCTATTGTTTATGTTGTATCCAATTGTTTGATCGGTAGATTGCGAGGAGTGCAACATGTGTGATTGCAACTACTATGATTGCAAGCATTATGGTTATGACGAGAGAAACCATTATATCTATGAGAATTGTGAGGATTATCTAATCGACTACATCTACAACAAAGGCAAGTGGTGCTATCTTGGTCATAAACGTCCTACTGTTTTCCTATGCATTGTAGATGTTTTTGTAGAATTGCATATGTAGGAATTGATGTGTATATGCTATGCTATGTCCCATATTATTCCCTAGCATTCCTTGTTTATGAGACACCGTTGGTAGATGTGCTTAGCCATGCTATGATGAACGAGGGCTGGGTTACATCACTGATGTTGATTCTAAATGTGTTGGTTTGCGAAAACTAAAACAACTTAATCAATGAATCTCCTGGGTGTGATGGGATTGATAATTTTTGGTGGTATCATTGCGGAAAGGCACCCAGGACACTGAGAAATGATTGGTTTCTTTGTTTGGAAGCTTTCGTGTGCAACCATGTGCCAATAACGAAATGGGCAGTTGGTTGAACTCAGTAGGTTGTGGTAACTCGAACCCGCGTATCCAGAGATGTAGATAGTGTAGGTTGGACCGGTGCGCGTCGGGATTGGGGAGCTACTTCCCGAACGGTTCCTTCTTGGACTTCTCCCTATCATCACCCAATATGAGAGTGGTGGTACGAGCTGGGCTGGCCAAGTCACATGGGTAAAGTGTACTAACCCCTGCAGGGTGTATAAACTAAGTGATTAGCCGTGTCCCCGGTTATGGACAATTTGAGCGACCTGATACTGATGCTATGATATTTCTCACTCATCCTTATTTCTTAATTACTTAAAACTTGTTGGGTGAACATAATTGGATAGGAGCACCTGGGAGTGAACCAGAGTGTCCTATTTATCGTATTGGAAAACTACTTTGTTACAAATGTTAGGATAAAACTGTTGCTTTATGCAAATGAGCCTGAACTCCACTTGGCCAAATAAGCATGTAGTTGATAGATCTGTTGTTAACCACTTTAGCCTACTTGCCATACATTCAATGTATTGACCATTTGTGGCTGCAACGTTTCATGTTGCAGGTTATATCGTATATGAGTGATCGTTCATAGGTCGCGAGACTCCACTCAACAATTGTTCGCCTGTGGCACATTTGGAGGATGGAGATCTACCTTGTATTCGTTTTCCGCTGTGTACTTGAATAAATAATATAAATTATGGATCATATTCGTTGTATTTATGATGCACAGTTATATTTGGTATCATTTTGTACTGTGTGTGCCAGTGAACCGATCTAGGGATTGGCACTATACACATGAACTTAGCCTTATCAGGCGAGGGTGTTACAGTGCTAAATAGGGAGAAAATATACTTAGCAACTACATGCTTATTTGGCTGGTGGAGCTGTGGCTAGCTTGCATTTTCCAAACACTTTGTCCTACTTTATTAAACCAATTTTGATTCACAACAACCCTATTAAGTTCACCCATCAAGTTTTAGAAATCAAGAAATATGGATGAGCGAGAATATGTCATAGTATCAATATCAAGCAACTCATTTGTCCATAACCGGGGACACAGCAAAGCCCTTAGTTTATACACCCTGCAGGGGTTAGTACAATTTACCCATGTGACTTCGATAGCCCAACTCGTACCACCACACGCATATTGTGTGATGATAGGGAGAAGCCCAAGAAGAGACAGTTCGGGAAGTAGATCCCCAAACACCACTGCGCACCGGTCCCAACCTACCATTCACTACATCTCTGGCTACGCTAGGTTCGGGTCACCACGACCTACTGAGTCCAACCAGCCACCCATTTATTACTAGCACATGGTTGCACACGTAAGCTACTAGAATAAAGACAACTAGTCCTTCTCAGTGCCCTGGGCGGCATTCCCCACCATTATTCACACTCCGATGACTAATCCAGCCACTCCGACGAGGTAGTTCACTGACATTATGTTGTTTTGGTAGAACAAAACCTTTACTTTACCAAAGCATGATCCCTTCCTTGCATCTACAACAATGCTAAGGACATCTACCATACGGGAGCTCAACTACAAAGGATTTCCCTACCACAATACATAGGACATAGGATAACATAGTAATACCTACACATGTAGCTACAAAAATACACTACAAATGCACAAGGTAAAATAGTAGGACAAATTCATGATCAAAATAGCAACTACTTGCCTTGACGGTAGGAGTCGAGAGTACAGTCCTCACAGAAGCAAGCGTTACACTCGTCACAATCTACACGATACACAATTGCAGCACATAAACAATCATATTCAACATAACAATGCAAGATGCACGCATGACAAGTTGAACAAGGCTTCAATAGCATTCTATAACCTTTGTTCAGTATACCAACTGTATGCATGCATGGAAAACATTTATAAGCATGGAAAACAAAACATGCAATTTTAAATGGCCAAATAATGGAGCTCTAGTCTAATTATTAAACCACTGCTGTCAACTAATTTGTAAAATCTTGGAAAAGAAACTACTGTGTAGGCAACCTAAAATAGAACCAGTACCAACTAGAATCACTCAAAAAGGATTTATAGAACTTTTTATACAACTAAAATACTCCAGAAATCCTTTTAATTGTTTCTGCAACTTACGGTACAGTAAAGTTACCTTTTTAAATCACAAACATAATCTACTTGTTCTACTGATTCCAGGGACACCTCATTTGCAATTTTCGGAGTTGTAGAACTTTACCTATAAATTTATTACTTTAATTAGGTCATTAAAGTATTTAATTAATCACGGCAAAATCTTGCTGGAAAAGTCTGAAACAATTGTACAACAATATTCTACGTGAAAAACTGAATCCATCACTATTTTATTTGCAATTTTTGGCCAAGTAGTTTAATTTCTATGGATTTTACAATTTTCTGCTAATTTCTGCAAATTTAAAAATTGGTTTAATTAAACAGTCAAAGTCAGCTGACTTTTCCCCATGCTGACGTGGCACGGTGCTGACTGGTCAGTGGTCAAAGCGCTGGTCCACAGGCCATCTGGGCCGTCCATCTCAGATCGAAGGGCTGCGGGCGCCGGTTCTCACCTAGGTGGTCGACGACGGCGGCGACTCCGGCGGCGACGGCGGCGGTGGTGGTTCCCGGTGATCCTTGGCGAGGCGAGGGGTAGGTTGCGAGGTCCAGCGGCTCGCGGTGCTCCTCCTCCCCTCGTGCTCCTCTCCTCCTTGTCCCTGGTGCCTCCACAGCGGCTCCCGCTCCCACTCCGGCGAGAACTACGGCGAGAAATCGGCGGCGGCTGGCGGCTCTAATCAAGGGAAAAACGGGGGAGTGAAACCGTAGCTCAAAAGGGAGTGCAAACAAAGAAGGAAGAAGAGATGGGGCGCTCTGAATTGGGAGGAAACTTGCTCGACCTCAACGTTCTGTCGGCGGCAGCAATGGCAAGCTCCTGGCGGCGGCTAGGCTCGAGGAAGTGGGGGAAAAGGCGAAGGGGTGGCGGCAGCTTGATTATAAGGGGTAGGACGCAGAAATTTTGCAAAACCAAACGAAATCGGACAAGGAAATCGCGAACAACATTAGTCGGGCCACGTAGGGACTCCCTGTCGAAACGAACGGGATGACATGCGGGTCCCACCCGTCAGAAAAAAAAACGAAGCCTAGAAAAAAAAGAGGAAAGGAAAAGGGGAAGGAGTGCGCACGGGCTGCTGGCGTGCTGTGCTAGGCCGGCTGGCGCGCTGTGCTGCTGCGGCGATAGTGGGCCCCGGGTGGGCCGCGGGCTGGCCGGCTGCGCTGCTGCGCGGTGTGCCATTTTCCTTTTTTTTCTTTTTTTCCTGGGGATTTTCTAGACTGAACTAACTGTCTGAACGTGAAGTGTTGGAAACTGTCCAGATTTTAACCAAAAATGTAGTCCACTAACTTTTGAACCGGAGCTCTGATTGAGGCTATTCAAAGTGCTACGGGTTTGTGTCGGAACCCTCTACGTACCTGTGTCTTCCAAACAACTTAACTTGTTCTTTCTAGCAGATGCAAGGTAGAAACCGAGCAATCAAGTGTATGTGACAAAGGCATGCAAGTGGGATTTTGACAAAAAGTTTGAAACTGATTTTTTTTGCAATGATGCTCATGATGCAATGACATGTATGTTATGTAGTACCAAATCTAAAATTTGGGATGTGACAACCTAGATGTGGATTCATACACAACAAAACTTGATGACGGAGTTAATAAGCCAGTTTTGTCATATACTATGGAGATAGCCGTTGATTCCAAAGACATAACTCTTGTTGAACTGAGAGAAATGATTGGTAAGGAAATCATTATTGGCCCTAAGCAGATGGCACAACTCTGGTGGTGGCATCATAAGAATTAGGGATTCATAGAGTTTTTGGATACAGATGATCTAATGCAGATTATGCAACGAAAGAAGCAAACTAGGAAGGTGTTCTTCCTGGCTGCTCTCGGGGCCCTGGAAACCAGGGTGCCACGTCCCTATGGTTGAAAGGTTGTAGCACCCCGGGTAAAACCACTACTAGAATATCGCCTGTTGTTTTATTGTTGCATCATCATAACATCATCATGCATGTTTACCTAAAACTAGTTCTCAAAAGCCTATGTGGTTTTCTAATTATCCCCGTACTTATTTCAAAACAAAACCCCGGCCTCTTCCGGATATGTTGCTTTGTCTAAAACCTACTTATAGAAGTCTTTTATAAATATATGAAACAACTACATAAATAAAATAATACATTTTTTTGTGGGGAGGCAGTCAAATGACCAGGCCCAAAAGGCCCAGTCGGGAGACCACCTACAACCCAGACATCCCAACCCAAACCCTAACCTACCTAACCCTAATCCCACCTCTCCCCACTTCTGCCGCCATCCCCTGGACCGGCCCACCCCAAACGCACGCACTCCTCCTGGAACCAACTCACCGACCCACCCCAAATGCACCTACACACTAAGCACATAACACACACACGCCCAATTGCAAGCACGACCCGTCCCGCGTACACTCTACGCAAGCAGTGCCCAACTGATCCTGCCTCCCTCGATCCCAACCCGACCCAACCTCTTGCGATCGATTCCCCACCTACCGCATGTCTCTCCTCGCCCTGCTCCTCGCTCATCCCGCGTCGACCACCTCCCTGCAGATCGATAACCGCCGCCGCCTAGACTCCTTCCTCCGTAGCACCGGCCGTATCCGGCTCCTCTCCTCGCTGGCCTCCCTTGTCCGCGTCTGGCCGCGCTCCCCTCCTCCCGCATCTGAGCGCCAGCGGCCATGCTCGCTCGCGTCCCTGCCAGAGCTGGCCGCCCCGAGCGGCACAGTCCCCGGCCGTCCCTGCCTCACCTCCGCCTCGAGCCGCCCCCCCTCCACCAGAGATTCTCTCCGGGGCCCCTTCCTTTGTCGCCGCTTGGGCTCCCGTGCCATGGGGGTCTCGCCATCGTCCTTGGCGCCACCGTCTCCCTCGCCTTCCGGCTTCGCTGCCCTGACCTCATCGCCAGGCCGCACGTGGTCATCATCCCCGCAGGTCCTGCCTCCCCCTTTTGCGACCTGAGGCAGCCTCTGCCTTTCCGCCACCGTACCGGCAGCGCGACGCCTCGCATCGTCGTTCGCCTCCCCCTTTGTCGCGTCTTTGGCCGGCCCCATCTCCATGATCTTTGGTGCCGGCGTGTCTCCTCGGCTCAAGCTCGCCATCCTCTGCCTCGTCAGCGCCCGAGCTCACCATCCTCCGCCCGACGTCGAGCGCCACCCTGTATCCACTCGCTGATGTTTTTCCTCTTCAAACGCAAGCACAGGCTTCATGTTTGAAGGTCCTGACGCCAGTGGTTTTCGCTATTTTTGTAACCTGCATGTGCTTTCTGTTTGTGCTCGTGGCTCAGCGTTTTGATACATTGTTACCTGTCCCGATGCCAAGAACAAACGAATGCAGAGAACAGTGACAAGACCGGCTCGATGCCGATGATTCCAGGAGATGTATTTGGTGCCACTCGAAGAGTACAAACCCCGCAAAAACTCTGATCCTTGCTTTCGGCAAGACTTTCTACATGGATTCGCAGACCCTTGATCCGAAGACCAAATCCTCGAGCCCAATCCCGGAGACCGAACCCACACCCCTCGAAGCCAAGATCTTCGAACCGAGATGTGTGACCCTAAGCCCCTATATTTTTTTTATATAACTTGATATTCAATTTGTGCATATTGAATTGTCATGCTCGATGCATATTGTGGGTGATTGGGGCTACTTTGATGATTCACCTAAATTAAATATGGTGTCCATATGCGGGCGAATCTAGTATAGTATTGGCCCCATTTAAATTTGTGTAGCGAACCAGTGCTATCTTTTGCCTTGTTAATGCAACATTTAAATTGCGGGGTATCTAAACAACATGAACTTAATAATTAATTGTCGGGCCCCCGGTTCCGCTTAACATTGCCTAATTTCATCGCATCCTTGCCATGCCATACATCATACATGCATCATGCCCGATCTTTTGCCGTAGTATTAAATAGTGTATCCGATATTTCCTCTAAGTGCTTTGCTTCTTCACGAATTAGGCCGATGAGTTGATTGGAGTGTCGACCCGATCTTCAGATGAACCTTCAGCAATGTTTTCAGGCGAGCATTCTCCCCCTTTCTACCTATTTTACATTTCTAGTCTTTATTTCCTCCTGTTGATCTATTGCTATCTGTGTTGCGATGCTCTAGTTTTCGTACCCGTGATATCCCTTGCAGCCTTATATTGCCTTGGACACATCCTATTACCTGTTGTTGGTAGATAGTTGGACTTGTGTGTCGTAGTTGCTTGCTCAAGTGCTGTTGCGTGTCGTCAAGTACCACAGTTGTTGGAAGACTGCCATATGCTTTATGTTGGAGATGATCATGGCTTTAATTACAGTTTAGCAACTAAAATTGAAAGTACGTAAATAATGCAGAGGCACAGGTGGGCAATAAATGTTATTTGGTTTACGTAAATAATGCAGAGGCACAGGTGGGCAATAAATGTTATTTGGTTTTTAACTGTCCACTTGTGTCCCGTAGGACCCCGAGTATTTGATACCTGTTCTTTGAATATTCGCACTATCCGCATGTGGGACCATGAATCCCCCTAGCCAGAGATTGAGTCATATATTATTTCTTGGGGCCACAAACTAGTTTGGTGTTTTATTACTATCCTGTACTTATGCCATGCTTTACTGCTTTATTTACGATTGCGCGTGGAGGGCCTGTACTGTTTAGGTAAGCAGAGTGTTTTCGCGGTATCGATAAGCCCAGTCACACTTTCGGGTTCCTAGTCGTTTACAACCATTGACGCTAACCTTTGGGTCCGTTCTGGAGCCGGCCAACTTCGTCGCGGGTATCTTGGTGGGATGGCCCCCTGAAATTTATATGAATCTTGCAATTGCTCTGTCGTGATGCCTCGTTGGGTTTTCATTTGGTTTTTCCCGAGGTTGATCGTGCGTGTGTTGCTATTTGTGCCCCCCTACAGGGTAAAAACTTTCTGAAAGCCATGTCCGCGGTTATGGACGACTTGGAGCATAGTATCTCGATCATAGACAACTAAAGTAGTGCTATAAATTTGACTTTATAATGACTAGTAATCAGCTTCACTATAATGGAATGGCTAAATAAAAGTGCCAACGACTGCTGGTTTTGTGTTGTCCTCTGTTACCATTGTATTTGACTAGTAAGTATTGCAACTATAATCGAATGGATAAATAAAAGTACCAACAACTGCTGGGTGTTGGAATGCCTCATGCTATATGTATCTGACTAGTAAGTACTACAATTACAACCTAATGGTTAACTAAAACTGCCCACTGCTTATTATATCAGGATGACTCATGCTATCTATATCGGACTAGTAAATGCCGCAACTATAACGGAATGAATAAAACTGCCAACTGAGTGAGTTCCTCGGTTGACTTCCTCGTTTGGTCTCTAGGGGGAAATACCAGGATGGGTATGCGTGGTGATAGTTCCAGGTTGGATCCAAATAGGTCTTTCTTATCCCTATCTGCTAGCCTCCAGTTGTATTGAGTCTCTATAGGTTGTTTAGTGCATGCTACGCTGCCGCTTCAGTCCACCATACCTATGTAGGCAAGGACCGCCGAATTCTAGTCTCGCCGTGTACTGGCCTCAGTACTGACCACTCTCTTTTCCCTTTGCCCTTTGTCGGCACCCCTTTTGTTTAAGCAGGTTTGAGATCGACGTCGTTAGCAGGGTTACCCTTCCAGCTTGGCCTGGGCAGGGTTATGGACGCCATTGGTTGTTCTTCAGGGCTCTTAGCTCAATTTGCATCTTGTCCGTACTCGGACGCTGTATCGATTTAAAGGTGGTTTGGATCTTTGTATTGTATATCTGTATTCTTGACTCTTTGAGTCATTGTTGTATATATATGTTTTGTGGGTTCCATCGAGGACTATTGTGTAATGATATTACTTTGTTTTCCATCCACACGCAAGTGCCTGGTAGGTACCTTTGGATCGTTTCTATGCGGGTTTGGCGGGAAGCGCTAAAACTTGCATAGGGCCGATTCTGAGGGTGTTACAAAGGTCCAGCATTGGGGATGTCATCCCCCCTCATGAGGCGGTAGCGCCTCTAGAGGTGGCCTGGCCACATGATCCCTTGTGAGGCCCCGCTTCGCGAGGAAACGATCTCCGGAGGATATATCTCTTGCGGGGACCTTGTTGCTGTGCCTCGGCTTGTCTCGGAGCCTCTGATGCTTTGAAGAGTGCCAATATCATATTGTCAACCTCGTTGGATGGGACACGAGACATATCCCAATAGGGAATGCAGCAGCCCTGCGGCTCCAGTCTGCCTCGGTAAAGCAAGACCCGGTCCGCCTCCCTTTTTGAAGGAAGAGGACAGATGACCTCGTGGTGGAAGGATCCTCCCCTTGGTGTTTCGGTGTAAGAAGGAAAAACAGAGAGCGCCAGATGAAGACAAAAGGTGCCAAAGAAGGACACTTTACAGAATGACGGTGGAGAGCCTGGCATCCTGGACCTAGTCCACTAAAAGCAGCCTCGTATACCAGGTTCTCGAGGAGTGGCACTATGGAAGCCCTTCCATCCCAAGAATTGGGGGAAGTGGCCCGATGCCCCTATATAAGGATCCCTTATCCTACCTTAGAACGGGTCGATCCCAGATATCTCAGTCCCTAGACTTTCATCCACCATTGTACCCTCGTGAAGCAAGCGAGCAATACAAAAAAGCAGGGGCAGGGGATTTACCTCCTCACGAGGGTCCCGAACCTGGGTAAAAAACCCCGTGTCATCTCTATGTCATGTGCTTGCTCTGTCGTCGCCATTGTTGTTGTGACTTCTTGGAACTGCGTGTTCAACTCCCTCTCGAACAAAGGGATCATTAGGCCCTAGTTGCCTTTGTGGGACAAATATCCGACAACTGCCATTTCTGATGTTGTGGAACAAGTTATAGTGGATGCAGATGCCATATTGTGGCTGAACAGAATGAGGATATCGACGTTGATTAGATCTGCTACCCAAGGCTTGTCATATAGACTGCAGGGTTCCCCTGCCTGTATTTGTAACAAAGATTGTTGTTTCTTTGAAACGGTGTTTCTATGGTCATGTTTGTTCAGAGATTGCATCCGATGTTTTATGAGCTGTTGTGATTTTTGGACATATCACTCAATGAAAGCATCATTGTTCTAATAAGACATAAGTACATTGTAGTTGACATGATTATATTTGTTGATATGATGTAATATACATGTTTCTGAGATTATGATTGTTGAGATATTGTAATATAATGTTCTATGAGATGTTGGGATTTTCGGACATATCATTCATTGAAACCATCACTAAACAAAGTAATACATAAGTACCTTGTAGTTGACATGATTATGATGTAATATAATGCTCTATGAGATCAGTAATTTGACTAATTGCTGAATAACTACATGTTACTTAGAAGGAAGTACTATCATGGATGAACGAGCGTAGGGTTTAGGAAAAAAATTACTAAGTAGGAGACAATGATCTATTAGACGGACATGTCTAGGATTTAGGATTAAGGGTTAAGGGGTTAGTGCAATAAATAGTGCATTAGACCCTAAATCATAAACCCTAATCCTATATTGTTTGGTAGATAAGAATTTGTATGTTGATATAAGTCAAATAAATTGGAGAAAGTACATGATTAATATTACAAATTAAAATGAAGGAAGAGAAAAATATTGGTTATGAGACAGTAATCCAGTCAGAGGGCATGGTATCAATTAAACCATTGTAAGATGCCAATTTAGTCAATGTTGCAACGTTGAGGAATTTCACTTTCCCCACTCTTGCTCTCTCCACTCACTGCCCTGCTCTCTCTCCTCACCGTCACTGACGTGTCGCCGTGGCTGCATTTGCCATGCTATCTTGGAACGATAAGGAGGACCAATTGAGGAGTGACAACCTTCTCTCTGACATCGAGTCTTACCTCCCCGATGTGAGTTCCTCTGTTTTCTCATCAATGGTTAGGCATTGGTAATTACCTCGATCCGAGCTCCATTTGTGCATGCAATCATTCTTATTTCTATCTTTTCATTCCCTTCTAGGTACCATTCACGATTTATGACCCCGATTGGGAGGGCATAGATCTCGATTGGGAAGTACCATGTGACCATGGGCTAAAACTGAGGAAAATGTTGCATTTGAAGGCAGTAACACTGGAAGAAGGTTTTTGGGCTATACAAATCAGGTTTCCTTTCATTATGTACAATGGTGGCATGAAGAAAATTGTATAGTGTTATGTTGATAATTAGGTCGCGTGTGTTTTTAGGTTGGCCTGGTGTGTAAAGCAATAGAGTGGGTGGATCTTGAGTGGCCAAACACACTTAAGAAATGTTTGGCCCAGTGATGGGATATGTATGAGATCGAAAGGTCAGGGAGATTTACTGATGCTTATGATGCTGCTGAAAAAAATTACAAACTCTTGGTAGGAAATAAGGAGCTGGAATAGGAAATCAAGAATTTTGCAGTAAGAACTCAATGACAGAATCAATGGGAGCTTGGTGGTGGGAACTGCATGGAAGCTTCATAAGGTAGAAAAGGAGAGGGATCAACTCATGGAAGAGAAGAAGAAGCTAGAGTACTGCATTGTGGATCTGTTGAAGGATCTAAGGAAGGAGCGCGAGGTGAACATGGACAAGCTACAAAGGATGAAGGAAATTTTAGATGAATAATTTATGCCATGAAAGTATCTGAAACTAGTTAACTATAAGACTTGCGATTATGGTATCTTAACTAATCCAAACTCAATCCTTGAGCAAAATAACCTTTCAGAAGAAAGCATAGTTTGCATAGAGTTATGTCCACGTTTACAAAATCACTACTACATGGATAAAACACGCTTTGGTTCGTTAGAACGCATAGTTTGCACTAATTCTAGTTGGAGGGTTCATTTGATTATGTCCTCTTTGGTTTTTACCTGCTCCCTCAGTACTTGGATGTGCGCCTCCCATATATTCAAGTGCTCCATATGGGATGCGACAAGCTTATCAGTAATCTTAAGATTATCCCCATGAGTCCTTGAAGATCTCCTCCTTCAGACGCGCCGAGGCAAGACCTTTCTTGTGAAGTTCCGGCCAGCCAACGATGTCCATGTTCAGATTGTGGCACTTGTCATAAAGGACCACGACTTCTTCTCTCAGGCGGCCAGAGGCCAGGTTTTGAAAATTCCGCTTCTCCATTTGGATGGCCATCTTGTCCTTTAGCCAGGTCGGCAATTATGGGTTGATCTTTCACCTCTTCTGCTGCAAGAAAAATATGTGGTTAGTTTCCATAATTAAACGAATCAACTAGTGGGTCATTCATAATTTCAAGGACGAAGCAACATAGGACTGAACATCATTTTTCTAAATGAACTAGTGTCAAAGTCATAATTTCAAGGACAGAGCGATCTAGGTTTTTCCAATGTACCAAATAGTAGTGGCATAGTCATAATCTAAAAGCAAGCTCAGATACAGAATAGAAAGAAAGGATGATGTCCATTCATGAGAACACAAACCCATAATTCAGTTGACATGCATGCAAGATAAACAAAGTAGAAAGAAGGATGATGTCCATTCATGAGAAAACAAACCCATAATTTAGTTGACATGCAAGTAATATTAACAAAAAAAATAAGGAGTTTATCCAAGATTCCATCTTGGCGCTTAGCTCCTCGTTCTCCTTCTGTAGACCCTTGAGCACGGTGATCCCTCGACCCATGTACTCCTTCATCCGTTTCACTGCATCTAGGCAAAAGTCCCTATCATGGTAGGCTTCAATGGTAGCCTTTACTTTGTTGATGCGTTCTCTGAGTGCCTGGGTGGCTTCCTCCTACTAGACGGTGCATATATTCTGGAGATTCTTCTTGTCACCCATGAGATTCCTGATTAACTTGATGGCAAGGTCTTTCTTGGTAAAGCTGTATGCGATCAACTTCTGCAGCTTATCGTTCACCCTCTACAGCTCGTCGCACTCTATTTCAAGCATCTTCATGTCAAGTGAAAAAATCTAGCGAGATCTCCTTCTACAGAGACAAACGGCTTTGAAGGCGCTCATTAGCCAGGGCTAGGGAGCGTGCACCCTGCAGTTGGTTGTCAATCTTGGCATTGATCGCGGCCACCTTATCATGGCACTCGTCCTTCGCTTGCTGCGTTCATGTTATTTAAAATGGATACTCTATAATTCTACTCCAGGTTCCAAGCAAATACTAATCCAAATCACAAAAACCCCAATGTGTCTATGAAGAACAATATTGAAAAAAAGGATTGAGAGCAGACACGATCTAATGATTCCACATTTATAATCTCAAAAATAAAAACAAATGCATGTCAGCGGGGCCGAACAGGTGGAGATTTCCTACCTTGCTGAGTCGAGGGATGGGGCCGAACGGGTCCTGCAACGCTGCAGCCATCTTGCTGGTTTCTAGGTCCATGGCCGCCCTGGAATATGTAGCAGAATAACAGGAAGAATAATAATAAGTAGACAAAGAAGAAGAAGAAGACGACATAGAAGAAGACCATACCGGGAGGAGCCCTCACCTGCTGGAACATTCTGTGGCATTGGTAGGATATTTTGTGCCTTTGTGAGAGGGGGAGATTGAAGAGCTGGTTGAGCAAGAAGTTCCTGGCAGGGAGCTCTCTCATTTCTCTTCGCGTGCACGACCGATCTGCTTCTCCTTAGGGGAGCCATGGCTAGTGCAGATGGAGGGGGTTTGGAGCAGGAGGAAGAAGACAATTTCTAGTGCGGGAGAATGGTCAAAGAGTCTAGTCTGTGGTCCGGTGTTATACAAGACCACCATCTACTCTGATGCTATCTCAACCTACATCCATCGTTCATTTGTTAATCTATGGCCTATGTTGCTTCCTTCTCAAAGAAGGGAGACTGGCAGAACCAGGGAATAAAACCTCACAGTCTGCATGATGGGACTCGATTGGACTGGCTTTAATGCGATGGACGGGTCAGTAGGCTTCGGCGTGGGCCGCCTAAAATCCCATGGATAAAAGGTCCGGGGTGGGACAACGAGGAAGTAATTACGGGCAACGGCGTGCATGTCCAGCGTGCATGCGTGCTTTCGAGCGTGTGTCACATGTTCAAGGGGTTAGCATGACGCGCGCAACTGCTACACGGACACAGCATGTTGACACGTTGAACTCCGCCACGTTGACATGCACGCACTAGGCACTTCCTGGTGCTTCCAGAGGGCGCATTTTTGTGATTGTTTTGTGACTACACTACCAGTGCGTAGATATTTTACGATATAGTGTGAGTTTTACATGACTAAACTTCGAGTATGCTCCTCATTCCCTTGATAGGATCGGCACCCAACTCTGCGTACTCGCCATCGCTTATACCGAACAACTTCCTCGCATAGGATGGATTCACGCCATGGTAGTGAAAGATCCTTGTCGGTGGCTGACCGTCCTGCATCATTGCTCATCGTGGCATCATTCATGCACACCGGTAGCCATCTAAGGCATCACGATGTGTCCAACCATGCCTGGATCCATCGACATCAGAGACGGAGGAGCACCAAGCAGCAGCCAAGACGGAGGAGTGCAGGAGGAAGGCCTATGAGAACACCATTAAGAAGGCTAGGAGGAATAGAGGATATAGCTATGAGGACAACTCTGACTCGGCCAACGAGGAGGAGTTCCTCGATCAGATGGAGGCAGAAGCGGAAGAGAGTGACATCGACCTGTGGGACTACGAAGAGGAGTAGGACTCCGACGAGGAGAGGGCACGAATCTACAAGGAGGGAGTTGCTGATGAGTCATCTGAGGACACTAACGACTGCGATGGCGAGGACCATGAAAACGATGAGTAGAGTATAATGTTCTATTGGAAGTATTGTTCTAACTGCCACTTCCTATATTGTGATTGTTGTAACAACCATGTCTTTCTATAATATTGGGTTGTTGGTACTGTAACTAGCATGTCTTGCTATAGCATGGAGCACACCTAGAGCACGCACTCGGCATCGATTAGCAACAAACGGAGCACGAAGTGTTCATGCCCACTGCCAAAACTATGCATCCGTCCATAGATAGATGAGTGGGGAAAAGATAAAGGAGGTTATCATGGCCGTGAGATTACAGAGAATCAAAGGTTGACGGGCACGATCCGCGTGTCAACTGTCTCAACCAATCAGGGCATACCATACAATGTGAGGTATAATAAGGGATTCTCTGAGATATCGTGACTAATATGGAGGGCAAAACTGAGTAGGAGTTAATATGGCTTTCAAACCTAGACCGCCCTCGCTGCCAAGAACATGGAACCACTCCATGGATTGATCCCAAACCCGGAACCTAGCTCCCTCTCGGCATCACAAGCAACTTCTCCAACTATATATTTCATGGTCATTTGGAGAAATCTTGACTTCCCATTTTTTGAACCCGATAAACCGGTGTTTTTCAAAAGGAGGTGCAAGATTAGGGCGCGCCCACGGGCCCGAGGAAATTTTCATGCATGCTATATCATTGCATATGGCCATTCCCGGGAGGTGGTTATTTATTTTGTGGTGAAACCATATACTGTATTTTTCTTGAGTTATGACCCGGTAAAGGCGGTTTCTAACTGTATGTACCCTAGAAGAAACTCTCAATTTTTGGGAAAAATGGTTTGGGGTGCCCCATGGGGTACCTAGGCTGGATGCTTGCCTAGGTCCAACATTGCACCGACCCTTGCATTACCGCGGCCGGCAGAGGGTTTGGCCGTTTTTTTGAACAACACAAAACAAAATCTAAAAAATTATAAAATGTGAAAACAATTATTGGAGCCCTTCCATGTGACCCACCGCCCAAATAAAATCATAAGCAAGGGATACCAGGTCTTTTCGCACCCAATGTCGTGGTATTGGCGACGAGTACGCCATGAAGGGGTCCTCACAGTGCGTGTTTAGAGACATGGGGTAAGGCGGAAGGTTGGCGGATACGAGGTGACGCAGCTTACCCACGTTCATATCCCATGACGGTGGCGGAATCCTACTCCTGCTATAGATCACTATAACGGCAATACGACGGGTTACAGGGATCAGTTCGCTATGCGCGATATGAGTTGTTACGTTGCCCTAAAGGCTCCTCTAGCTCCGGCTTATATAGACACCAGATCCTATGATTACAGGGAACGTCCTAGCCGGACAGGTTATAGAGTCCTACACGGTATACAACTAGTCTAACGTGTCTTGCACTCCAAGGCTCCGGGTACGCTAATGACTCCACCGTAGCCTTCGTTTATCCGGCATGGGCCTCCCTTCTGGATCCATCTAACTGGGCCGCCTAGCAGGCCATATGCGCTGCTACCAACTGTGGGCCACCCGGGTTATCCAGATTAGAGACATGCAATGGTGACACCCATTTAGCATATCCCCAACAGTAGCCCCCGAAGAAATCCGAGATCTTGCGCCGTCTTGCCTCTTCAGGCCGAATGCTCCGTCTAGATGGATGTCGGCAAATAATCAAGCAATATCATGTAGTCCTCCCAAGAACCCTGCGATGCTCTCCGTATTCAACGTATAAGTCGGAGAACTGCTGAATCTTTCATCGTACTTTTATCAAAGCCGGACGGGATCCTTCCATGCCGGAATCTTCAGATGGGACTATTCACCTGCCTATGCCAGTAGAGTGACGTAGACCATAGGTCAGCGACGCCTCATAACTCACACATGTAGATAACGTAATCATAGCCGTTTTTCCCGCGCGAAGGATATGAAATGTTGGCTGTGGCGGTGGGAACGGGGTGAAATTTCCGCGCATGCTCGCACACACGTTGTCCACGCATCAATCATTTGATAAACTTGCACGAATATTGACGCCGAGTACTATATATTGTAACCGTGGTGACTTTTATCTTTTCACCTCATTCTTCCTCGCATCATCTTCTTCCTCTAGCCAACGTCTCCTCGAGCTCATCACACGCACAGAGAAAACCCTAACTTTCTTCTAGCCACAATCATCTCCCACCTTCACCAATGGCCAATAACAGCAACACCCTGTCAATGGCGGTGTCAGGCGAGGCCATGGCCAAATCAACAGGTTCTGTCCACGTCCCACCGGAGGGTGTGGTGGTGCCGCGTTCCGCGGTGGTGGAATCCACCGACGGCGACCATATTCCAGCAGGTCTGGAACCACTAGAGGAGGAGGCTGACTCCCATAAGGGGGAATGGTGCGACTCGAACATCATCGAGAATGACATCAAGGAGATGCTCGCCGAGGGATACCTCCCTATGATGGAGGGCCTAATCTGGCGGGCGGCGCCGGCCGGCGAGGTCATCCCTTTTCCCCTAGCCAGAGAAAATATATACCTCAAGGCTCAGTTTTAGCGTGGCGTCTCCCTCCCAATCTCCGACTTCTTCATAGAAGTCCTTAGCCACTTTCGGGTTCAACCTTAGAGCCTTTCTCCGAATAGCATCCTCACGCTTAGCAACTATGCGGCGCTATGCGAGGGTTACCTAGGAATTAGGCCTAGTTTAGATATGTTTATTTACTTCTTCACCGTGAAGAGGGAAGCCGGGGTGAGCAAGGAGGAGCTTAGGAACTGTGGAACCATTAGCTTCAAGATCCGGCCTGGCCAGCTATTCCCCGACATTGTAGGTCACGAATCCTGCAAAAATTGGTAGAGGACATATTTCTACGGCCCAGATATCCCTCTGGCTGGCCAAGAAAGAACATACCCGTACTTTGTGGATGGAGCAGCCACTGAATCCCCAACATGGAGATCCCAAGTCCTCCTTCCCTCCGATGACGAAGCCTCTCGCGCCGTAAGGAGGATTGACTGGTTCCTAGATACGGGTTTGACCGGGTTGGACCTAGCCATGTGCTGGTTCATCAGGCGGATCCAGCCACTGCAGCACCGCGTGAAGCTCATGCACCAGTATACCAACGATATGAAGGATAGCCTCCGTATCTCTAAGGACAACTTCTCCAATGACTCCGTCAAGCTTCGCCTCAAAGACATAGTCAAGGTGAAGGATAGGAAGCGTGGCTTTACCATCACCTATGACATGTTCGAGGGCGGCACGTGCCCAGAGGTACTCATTTATTTTTCATATATGATATATACTCCAGTTCTTCTGTCTTGCATCTACCCTTGCGTCTAACACTTTAGGATTCACTTAACAACTGAAGAATCTGGACGAAGGTAGCATGGCTGCCCAAGTCTATGATTCCAAGATGAAGGAAGTCACCGTCGTGTCCGACGACGAGGTCCCGTTGGCACGAAAGTGGAAGAGCTCCACCTTTGACGCTGCCGATAGAGGCAAGAAGAAGAAGACGCAGGGTGGAGCCTCCAAGAGATCC
This sequence comes from Avena sativa, assembly GCA_916181665.1. NCBI lineage: Eukaryota > Viridiplantae > Streptophyta > Magnoliopsida > Poales > Poaceae > Avena > Avena sativa. Next base: position 246,418,492 of record OV702283.1, on the reverse strand, counting down.
ACCGCCTCCCTGGAGGCGGAGAAAAGAAGAATGACCGGTATCCCTTTGACAAAGGCACCAACCGTTGTGTAAGATTCTAATCATCCGACATCGTCTCTTTCTTATCTTATTCCCGTTCTTATACTTTTGCATGTTTCAGGAAGAAGGCCAGTGTGAGTTTGAAGAAGACCACCAAAACATCAGGGGATTCTAAAAACATCAAATAAATGTTTGTCCAAGCGTCTCTCACCATCACCCCTCCAAATCCGAGCGTCCAACCTACTTCTGCACCAACAAGTTCTCGATCAAAGGTAGTGTCTAAACCTTCCACCAGGGAAGTGGACCCAACTCCTTCTCAGGAGGTCCCAGACATTGCCGCGGAGCCCTACGTTGTTAGCGAGAAGGAAACATAGGAAAGCACATCCTGTAAAGTGGCTGAAGATCCGGCTAAGGATGCCACTGGTAGCGGTACGGCGGTGGTGGAAGGCGTAACTTCTGCCATAGGCGGAGCCGTTGCACCCAAGACGCCAACAAAGCTTCCCAAGATCGTCTACCCGGTGCTTACACCGAGTAGCTCAACTCTGGCTCTTGGTGCGGTGCCGACTTCTACCACGTGCGGTCTTGTGGAGCTGCTCAAACAAGTGGAGATCGTCCGTGGAAACACGCTTGCCTTTAGCAAGATATTCTCCGAGAGCGCCAGCAACCTCAAGATCATCGCACTTGTAAGTTTTATATTCCTTTTGAATTTCATATGTAGTATCCCACTGTAGCCCTCGAGGATTTAGACGGAAAACCATAGGTATTTGGGTATGAATGCTCTGAGAGTGACTAAGTTAGAAACTTTGCACTATAGCCCCAAAGTATTTAGTTTGAATGAATTATTCCGACTAGATACTTTTAGAGTAGCATACGAAGTGTTTGTAAATTTCAATACTGTAGCCCCCAAGACTCTAGTTGAAACATAATTAGTTCTGACTAGATTCTTAAAGAAAAACTAAGCATATCGCTGAGTTAAAAAACTCGTACTGTAGCCCCCAAGTCTCTAGGCAGATACTTATCCGGCTATATGCTCCAAGTAGGCTAAGTTACTTTGATCTCTTTGCAGAATGATAATACTCGGAGGAACGCCGCCAACGACAAGTTCCACAAGATGCGTGTAGATATTGAAGCTGAAAAGGGTAAAACTGCCTTCTTGAAGGATCAAATCACCAAGAGCAAGAGTTTTTTTTTTCAATTTCACACTCAATCTTGGTCTTGTGCCATTAACTTCCAACTACTCATTGTGCTTTGTCATTTTTCTGACTTGCAGAAGCCATCACCAAGGCCAAGGATATTGTCGAGCAATCCAAGCACATACAAGAGCTGGATAGCGAAAACAAAATCCTGAAGCAGGAGAGAGCGGACTCACTGAAGATGCATGAATATGCCCTGGCCGCTGTGCAAGAATCCGCAAACATGGAAATCAACCGCCTTAAGGAGGAGATTGCAGCCCTCAAGGAATAGAACAAAGCTTCCACCGAGCAAAACACTCGAAACCTTGAGGCTTATAAGATCCTCCGAAAGGAACCCGATTCCATGGCGGAGACTCTTCAATAAGCCGAGGATAGCATTTTTGGTAAGCATTCTCCGTCTTGTACTTTTGTAAACCAGGTACTCTAAACTTATGTTTTATTGAACTTATGTACTCAATCATTTGGCTAAAAATGCATCTCTTATTGGTTTAACCAATAATCCTCCTCCACCAAAGGAATGCATGGTTCTTGCCGACAACTTTATTAGCACCGCCATCACCCAATCAAAGGAAATCGCCAAGCCCTTAGTCATTAATATTAAGGCAGTGGATTCCGTCATGAAATACTCGGAGATCCTGCGCCAAGACCCCGAGTGTATCGTAAGCTGGAAAGCTTGATGTACCCGGGCTGGTGCAAGGATGGCACTGTCTATGGTCAAGGCTCAGTACGAGGATGCCGACATCGACACGGTGACCTATGGCTTGCCCGACGTAGACGACGACGATCAGAATATCGATCACAGAGCTATCTGGTCATTGCTCGCCAGCTACGACACCAGGGTTGCCTAGTTGGTGGATGCAAACACCTTTGTGACCCATGAGGTAATTGACGCCGACCAAGCCAGCTCCTCCGAGTCCCTCAAGACTGCCGACTTCACTGATGGGCCAGATGGCTCTCCTGCGGGTGATGATGCTACCTCGAAGTCTCCTGCACAAGAGGAATGAAAACACTATGTAATATTTGTTTCCTCTGGATGTTTTGTATGTATGCAGAAAACAATGGGTTAATCTTAAGGCAGAAAACAATGGCTATAGGTTTCCTGCTACTTAAGGACTAATTCCAGCATGTATATATTTTTAAGCAAGTGCTGGCTTATCCATTACTCTAGTTTTTATGCTTGAATTTTTGTGAGTCGGAAGACCCTTAGTCAGAACTATGCGCTCAGGCGATGATACCCAATGGCACCGTCAAAAACCTAAGCACAAAATCACCACCTTCGAGTGCTGAAAGTCACTACTCCAGAATCCACATAAAAACAACAAAGAACGTGTAGACCAAACAACTTAAGCTAACGCCCGTAGGCAGAATTTTCACAAGTGCAAATGCAAAACTTGCGCATAAAGGTTTTATATGATCAAAAAATGAACACTAAAGGAGGTAAAATACTCAAGCATATGAGTGAACCAAAGAGCTTTATTTCATTGATCATATAAGAGGTACACAATAGATATTAAAATATGCTAAGTGTAAAAGGACGTAGCTATGCTATGTTCCATGGCTGATCAAGCTCTAGGTAGTCATCATCCGGGTCACGTCGCTTATGCTTATGATCCTCGTTTGGTCTATCCTCTAGTTCATGATTGTCAACGAGATAGTAAGAACCATTGAGTAGCGCCTTGCTTATGATGAACGGTCCTTCCCATGGTGGGGATAATTTGTGTGACTTCTTCTGCTTAAGTCGGAGCACCAGACCCCCCTCTTTAAATGAGCGATGCCGAACACGGCGACTATAGTAGCCGAGTAGCTTCTGCTAGTAGATGGCGGATCTTTGGCATGCCAATACACGCTCTTCCTCGAGATGGTCCACATCTAGGCGCCTGGATTCTTTAGCGTCATCCTCATCGTAGGCGGCAACTCTTGGTGAATTGTGAAGGATGTCGGAAGGAAGAATGGCTTATGTTCCATATACCATGAAATAAGGGGTGTAGCCGGTGTATCTGTTGGGAGTAGTTTGTAAAATCCACAAAATAGATGGTAACTCCGCCGCCCAGGCTCCAACTGCTCTATGTAGCGGGGTGCCTCTAGATGTGGCTTGGTTCCCTGTAGAATTAATCCATTGGCTCACTCAACTTTCCCATTGGATTGTGGATGTGCCACAGATGCCAAATCAAGTCGGATGCCCTTCTCCCAACAATAAGCTTCCACTTCTTCGAGTGACAAGTTGCTACCATTGTCGGTGATAATGCTATGTGGGAGACCAAATCTCACCAGTAGATCGCGGACAAACCTAAGGGCAATTGTCCCATCAAGCTTTCTAATGGGTTTAGCTTCTATCCATTTAGTGAATTTATCAACTTCTACTAGCAGATGCGTAAACCCACAAGATGCCATCTGTAATGGACCAACCATGTCTAGCCCCCAGGCTGCAAACGGCCAAGTTATTGGTATTGTTCGCAATTATTGAGCTGGTACATGTGGTTGTCGCGCATAGTACTGGCATCACATGCATGTCTCAACTAGCCTGTCGGCATCTACCTTCGCGGTCTGCCAGTAGAATCCTTGCCGAAAGGCTTTGGAGACCAAATATCGAGGAGCGGCGTGATGCCTGCAATCTCCGAGATGGATCTCACAAAGGATTTCAATAACTTCTTGCTGGGCGACACACTTTAGGTATACACTAGTGGTACTTCTTTTGTAGAGCTGCCCATTAATTATGGTATAGCCCTTTGCTCGACGTACTATTTTCCGACTTTCGACCTTGTCGATGAGCAAAGTTCCGTGTACGAGATATTCCATGAACATTTTTGTCCAAGCCGGAGGGACCTTTGTTACTGTATGAACAAAAGAGTCAACTCTATCCGGGTTCTCGGGGTCCGCTCCCTTCATGGATGGGGTCCGTAGATGCTCCAGAAAAACACTAGGCGGAATTGGTTTGCGACCTAATCCAAGCTTTAATAGTAGATCAGCCGCCTCATTTTCTTCCCTTTTGACATACTTGACTTCGTAGCCCTCGAAGCACTTATCTATCTCTTATACTTTGTCTTGATATGTCGCCATCATAGGGTTCCGCACGTTCCAGGTGCCAGCCACCTGCTAGGCAACCAAGTCGGAATCTCCACAGCAAACTATGCGCTTGATGCCAATATCCTTGGCTACGCGAAATCCGTGAATGAGTGCTTCATATTCCGCCATGTTATTTGTAGCCTCAAAGTGGATATGCAGAACGTAGTGCAGTTTTTCCCCTGTTGGTGACTGTAGCAGTACACCAGCCCCCGAGCCGTTGAGTAGCTTTGATCCGTCAAAGTGCATCACCCAATATTCTGGCTCTAGTACAGGAGTAGCATCTGGCATCTCCGTCCAATCTGCGATAAAATCCACCAAGACTTGTGATTTGATAGCGTCGCGTCTCTTGTAGGTGATCTCGAAGGCGGCAAGCTCAATGCCCCACTTCGCGACCCTTCCCGTAGCGTCGCTGTTCTTGATGATGTCGGATAGCGGACCTTGCTCACAACTGTGATAGGGTGCTCCTGGAAGTAGTGCCTTAGCTTCCGAGAAGCAAGGAACACTCTATATGCTAGCTTATGGTAGTGCGGGTAATGCTGCTTGGACTCCATCAAGACCTTGCTTACATAGTAAACTGGTCGTTGCACTCCGTACACATGCGTTGGTTCTTTCCGCTCCACCATGACGAAGATGCTGATAACCTGGTTGGTGGCCGCCATGTAAATCAACATAGGCTCCATAGGCTCGGGTGCACGAGTACAAGCGCCTAAGAAAGTATTCCTTTTAGCTCCTTAAGCGCAACATCTACTTCATCTATCCATACAAATTTGTCCGCCTTCTTCAGCAACTTGTATAGCGGCAGAGCCTTCTCTCCAAGTCGGCTGATGAACCGGCTTACTGCTACGACATAGCCTATGAGCCGTTGGATGTCCTTTAGGCATGTCAGACGGTTAATGTTTAGGATGGCCTTGATCTTCTCCGGGTTGAACTTGATTCCTCACTGGGAAACGATGAAGCCCAACAATTTGCCGGTTGGGATCCCGAAGACGCACGTCCTTGGTTTAAGCATCATGTTGTATTTCCGGAGATTATCAAAGGTTTCCTTTAAGTCGGAGATTAAGTCATTTGATTTTTTAGACATCACTGCGATATCTTCCATGTAGGTGTGAACATTCTGACCAATTTGGTTGTGTAGGAAACGCTGCATAGTCCGCTAGTACGTAGCACCTGCATTTTTTAGTCCAAAGGGAATTGTGACATACTAGAACATGTCGTAAGGTGTGGTGAACAAAGTGGCCAATTGTTCCGACTTCCTCATCTTTATCTGGTGGTATCCCGAGTATGCATCTAGAAAACACAGAAGTTCCGAGCCAGCCGTCGAGTCAATGACTTGGTCAATGAGAGGCAAAGCAAACGGATCCTTTGGACACGCTTTGTTCAAGCCGGTGTAATCAACGCACATTCTTAATTCTCTGGTTCCTTTTTTGGGGACAAGCACAGGATTGGCCACCCATCGGGTGTGAAGGACTTCTCGGATAAAACTAGCCTTAAGTAACCTAGGTATCTCTTTGCCTATGGCGCATTTCTTCTCATCTCCAAAGCATCATAGAGGTTGTTTCACCGGTTTGCATTTTGGATCAATGTTCAAGCTGTGCTCGGCAAGTTCCCTAGGTACACCTTTCATGTCGGTAGGTTGCCAGGCAAACATGTCCCTATTCTCACAGAGGAACGCGACGAGCACGCTTTCCTATTTAGGGTCCAGGTTCGTCCCAATCGCGGTGACCTTGGAGGCATTGCCTACCACAAGTTCCACCGACTTGGTTTCGATGGCGGCCTTGAAGGCGGGATCAAAGTCAGAAATCTATTTCTTTGATGCCGGCATCTCCGAGGCGTCGACCTTGTTCTGGATCCCCTTGAATCCTTCACTGTAGAGGACAACTTCTACAAAGGCTGCTTCCCCAATCGCGCAATCCCTTGCCTTGGAAAAGCTTCTGGATACGGTGATGACACTGTTTGGTCCGGGTATCTGCTTGTTGTAGACGAAGCATGGCTTGGCCATGAAGGAGTGGAAGATGTCATGTCCGAATATGACGTGGTACACGCTCTTGAAGGGGACCACTTCGAATGTCATGTGTTCTTGGCGGTAATTGTTGACAGCGCCAAAAGCGACCGGAAGCGTGATGCACCCAAGGGACCAAGCCTCCTGACCAGGAACTACGCTATGAAATACGGTGCTGGTCCGCCTTAGGTTGGTATCCGTCAAGTTCATCTTGTGTAGTGTATCCAGGTACAAGATATTGATGCTGCTTCCACTGTCCACCATGCATTTGGTGAACTCGTTGCCGTCAATCAAAGGGTTGATGACCATGGCATATTGGTTCTCCGTTGGAACGAGGTCTAGGTGATCCTTCCTGTCCCAAGTGATTGGATCTTCCGACTAGCGTAGGTACTGGGGAGCTGGGGGTAGGGTGGCCATCAGTATCCTTAGCGAGGTTTTCTGTGCTCGGACAGTTGGTGTGCCAAGAAAAGTGTGGTAGACGGGGGCCTTCTTCTCGAAGGGGTTCTTGCCTTTGCCATCGCCCTTGTCAACGTGCTTGGGGTCAACGTCCTCGTCCATGTCATTTGAATCCTTGGACTCATCTTCCTTCTTCTTCCCTTTGACATTGCCTCGCGGTCGGTTCTTCTGGCTTCGCTTGTAGCCGGACTCCGGGTCTTCTTTGAGGTTGTTGATGAACTTGCAATGGAGATTGGTGTGCGTGGATTTGCCGTTGGCGTCAAAGTGTACAAGGCATGGAATATCACGATACTCCTTGTACGTTTGGGGAATGAGGGGCGCTGCCGGGGTAGTTTCGCTATCTCGCTGCTGACCTCGACCAGCCCCCGTCCTCGGTCACGCTGTCCGCCATCACCTCTTCCTGCAAACATCATTGCGACCATGTCGGAGGTTGGATTTTATTCTGGCGGACTCTTACGCTTAGTGCTGTTGTTCCTCTTGGCTTGGGCTGGGACAGCAATTGCCGACAAGGAGCCGCGAGCATCACCATCGGCAGCCGCGAACTCACTAGCCAGCGAGATCATCTGATTGAGATCTAGCCTGTGATTGTCCTACAAGCGCTTCAACTTATGTCGGAGCAATGTACCCTTTTCCAAGCCGTCAATGTAGGCGGCCATAGCAGTCTGATCATGCACTCCTGCACATGAGTTTTTCATATCCAGCCAGCGGGAGAGGTAGGCTTGAGATGTCTCGTCTTTCTCTTGCATGCACCGTTGTAGATCGCCAACAGTATAGGGACGTCTGTACGTACCCTCGAAATTTTTGGTGAATGCTTCTTGCATGTCCAACTAGTTTCATATGGATTTTTCTGGCAAGTAATCAATCCATTGGCGGGACATGCCCGTCACAACATCAGTGGGAGGTACTTGACGACAATGTTGGGGTTTCCCCCAGCGATCTCCACCGTGTTTCCGTAATCCTGCAACCACGTAGCTGGTTTGGTGGTGCTGTCATAGGGCTTGATCGTCTTGTCTATCCGGAAACCCTTGGGGTAAGTTGCGGTCCGTATTGCAGGTCCAAAGCAACGTGGTCCCAGGTATTGTCCTTCCCAGGCCTCGTGAATCTTGTCTAGGCGTGAATGTGCGTCGTATGGTTCCGGGCTTGCTTTCTTCTTCTTTCCATCAGGGGAGGGGCTGCGTGAGTGATGCGGCCCTCCTCCGCCATTGTGGTTGCTAGGTGGCGACGGAGGCGGAGGTGGCAGTGAGTTAGCCTTCTTGATGTTACCCTCCTACGACTCCTCATGCCTGTCGCAATTGCTTGTCGGACGTGAAGGGTCATGGCGTGACCTGCTCTTGTGTCCTTGGTTGCCATTGCGCTCCCCACCATGACGGGGCTGCTCCGTGTTGTCGCGAATGACGATGCCACCCTGAGAGTGTCTTGGCGGAGGCATGCTCATACGGTCGTGAGACCTTGGGTCTTTGTGATGTCGGGGGGACCGGGGCGGAGGAGATGGGCGACAAGGACGAGCCTTGCCTTCGTGGTAGGAGGATATGGGGATAACATCCTTCCTATTGCACGCGTCCCTCCGTCTTCGTTCTGATGAACCCGCCTAGGACATCATGAGGAGATCTCTCCCTTGGTGGTCTAGGATTGCTAGACTAGCAATATGCTGGGTCAGACTCAAGCCTTTGAGAGGTGGCCTTTTCCTGCTGTTTGACAGCCTTTGCTACAAGGTCATAGACCTGTTCCACAGCCGGGGGTGATCTATCCTGCTCTAGTAGGGTCTTCGCAATGCCAAGTTGAGGATAGGAGTGGGTATGACCTGCCTGTCTTTGCTGTCAATGTATGGCTTGGCTTGTGGCGGCTTCGAGGGAGCCCATCCTAGGTTGCGCCACACACCAGGATTGTTGACAACGTGAGCCGGAGCTTTCCTAGCCTTATACTGCATGAGCAAAGTCTTGTACTCGGCCTCCATGGCTCTAGCTGCCTCGATTGATTTTTGTGCTTTGGCCAAATCTCGATCTAGCTCTGCGCCCTGCTCCACGATGGCCTGCGCTTCCTCCAGTAGCTGCTGGCGCTTCTCATCAAGCTAGACTATGTTCCGTATATGAGCCACAGTCATGGGCTCGATGAGCAAATTTCCGTACATCACTCTATCAGCTGGAGTGACTTGGGCGGCCATAGACGTAGATGCTAGAGGCGGCGGATTCGTAGTGTTGGGGTTACTCAGACTGATGTTGAGTTCCTGCGGCTGCTGCGCTGGGTTAGGCGGAGGGGGCATGGCCTTTGCACGATCATTGTTGGCAGCATCAGCTGGTCCCTTCCCCTTGTCCAGCGGTTTAGGCGGAGCATGTCCGGGTTGGTATTCTTCCATCACGCTCCCAATGGCAACGAACACCTCTCGGGATGTGATGGCTTTGTCGGCCTGCTCCTCGCACTTGATGTCCTCCTCCATCTCCTGCATAACATAATTGAGTTCCTCTAGGTTGATATCCATCTCCGCCGAATCTACGCTGATGTCGGCGTAGAGCGCGTCCAAATAGAGTCAGAGGGTGCGGGGGCTGCCTCGATGACGGAGGATGATGCTAAGGCCGCAAGGATGTTGACTAGAGGCGGTGGCGACGGTGGCTGAGGTGGAGGTGGCCCGGCTAAGGCGGCGATCTTGGCCTGAGCGGCTGCATCAGCGGCCGCGTAATTGTTGACAGTGCTGATCATGCTCTCGAAGGTGAGGAGACCTGCGGCCTATTGCCGCCTTAGCGTATGCCGGAGAAGTGTACCGCGATCCAGTCCTTCCACAAAGTGATAAATAGACTAATCACTAGGGTAATGCTCCAAATAGGCCCATATATGGAGCCATCTGGCGAGGTAATCGCATGGATTCTCACCTTCTCTCTAAACGAAACACGCCAGATCGAAGATAGTCACCACGCCGACGAATTGTGATCTCTTCTTTCTAGACGGACAGGTGAAGCCGGCGGATTTGCAGTGATCTTCCACCATTATCTCCTGCATAGGGGAGGTTTGGGTGGGCCTTGAATTTTTCTGATCTAAGCCGACAAACTCCAAAGAGAGATCCGACTTCGATCCTTCCGCGAATGTATCCTTACCGTAGGCGGTCTGTGAGGGCCTTGACGATCCTCCGACTTCTAGGGAACTAGTGCCCGAGTCGGTTTCTCCGATGAAGAGGTGGAAGTCCCCGATAGGGACGATCGAGCAGCGGGCAGGGTTCATTTTCGCCGGGATCCATATCTCTTCGGGAGGGATGATAGAACATTGTCGGAGAAGAGAACACGACCGATGGCTACGGTTTTGCCGATTCACGCGAAGGGCTTCGACCTCGCCCTTTGTAGATCCTGAAGCGCCTCTTGCCCCACGGTGGGCGCCAACTGTCATGGTATTGCCGACGAGTATGCCATGGAGGGGTCCTTATAGTGTGTGTTTAGAGACATGGGGTAAGGCAGAAGGTTGGCGGGTACGAGGTGACACAGCTTACCCAGGTACAAATCCCATGACGGTGGCGGAATCCTACCCCTTCTATAAATCACTATAACAACAATACGCCGGGTTACAGAGATCGGTTCGCTGTGCGCGATATGAGTTGTTATGTTGCCCTAAACGCTTCTCTAGGTCCGGCTTATATAGACATCAGATCCTAGGGTTATAGTGAAATTCCTAGCTGGACAGGTTACAGAGTCCTACACGGTATACAACTAGTCTAACATGTCTTGCACTCCAAGGCCCCGGGTACGCTGATGACTCCACCAGAGCCTTCTTTTATCCGGCATGGGCCTCCATTCTAGATCCATCTAACTGGGCTGTCTAGCAGGCCATAGGCCCTGCTACTAATTGTGGGCCACCCGGGTTATCCGGATTAGAGACATGCAATGGTGAGACCCATTTAGCATATCCCCAACACCCAAGGCACCACCTGGATGTCTATCGAGTGGGAGTTAACATGGATTTCAACCCTAGACCCCCTCGCTACCTAGAACATGGAACCACTCCATGGATTGAGCCCAAACCTGGCACCTAGCTCCCTCTCGGCATCACAAGAAACTTCTCCAACTAGAGATTTTCATGGTCATTTGTCGAAATCTTGACTTTCCATTTTCTCAAATCGAAAACCGGTGTTTTTCCAAAGGAGGTGCAACATTAGGGCGTGCCCAATGACACGAGGAAATTTTCACGCATGCTACATCATGGTCTATGGCCATTCCCATGAGGTGGGTGTTTATCTCGTGGTGCAAGCATATACTGTATTTTCTTGAGTTACATCACGATAAAGGCGGTTTCTAACTATAGGTACCCTAGAAAACACTCTCATTTTTTAGTAAAAATTGGTTTGGGGCGCCCCATGGGGTACCTAGGATGGATGCATGCCTAGGTACAAGATAGCACTGACCCTTGCGTTGCCACGGATGCCGGCAGGTTTGGCCATTGTTTTGAACAACACCAAACAAAATCTAAAAAAATAAAAAAATGTGAAATCAGCTCTTGGAGACCTTGCATGTGACCCACTGCCCTCATAAAAACATAAGCAAGGGATACACGGTCTTTTGGCACCCAAGGAACCACCCGGATGTCTATCGAGTGGGAGTTAACATGGCTTTCAAGCCTAGATCCCCCCTCGCTGCCTAGAACATGGAACCACTCCACGATTGAGCCCAAACCTGGAACCTAGCTCCCTCCTGGCATCCCAAGCAACTTCTCCAACTAGATATTTCATGGTCATTTGGAGAAATCTTGACTTTCATTTTCTCAACCTGAAAAGCCGGTGTTTTTCCAAAGGAGGTGCAAGATTAGGGCGCGCCCGAGGTCCCAAGGCAATTTTCACGCATGCTACATCATGGTGTATGGCCATTCCTGGGAGGTAAGTATTTATCTCGTGATGCAAGCATATAATGTATTTTCCTTGAGTTATGGCCCCGTAAAGGCGGCTTCTAACTATAGGTACCCTAGAAGACACTCTCAATTTTTGAAAAAAATGGTTTATAGTGCCCCATGGGGTATGGAGGCTAGATGCATGCCTAAGTCCAATGTTACACCGACCCTTGAGTTGACGCGGCCGCTGGCGGGTTTGGCCATTCTTTGAATAGCACCAAACAAAATCTAAAAAGAATCAGAAAATGGGAAAATAGCTCTTGGAGCCGTTGCATGTGACCTACTGCCCTCATAAAATCATAAGCAAGGAATGCTATGAAGGAAATATGCCCTAGAGGCAATCATAGAGATGATTATATTTCTTATGTATCCATGAGTTATTGTAATGTTCCTTGAATATCCATATCAGGCAACTTGTATTGATTGACAATTATGTGAATTGTTTGTGAAAATATTTACTTGTATGGTTATTTAAGAGTTGTCCCTAGTCGGAGTTCATGTGAGGACACACGTGAATATTAGACTAGCACATCGATTGGTTGATGACTATGTTTCGCAAGTCATAGACATGGAGATGTCAAACCAATGATGTGGACACATGTTATGAACATGGGGTTGGACTGACCCAACTTGAGACTGGCAATTAGTTGCAACTCTCTCTCTCTACACATTGTGTACGTTTTGTCCTTAAACCTGAGATTGTCGCATGTACTTGAGATGTGGATCGACCTACTTTGGAGCTATCAAACGCTGCATCGTAATTGGGTAGTTATAAAGGTAGTTTCGGGTTTGTCCCGAAGCATGCTGCAAGGCATGGTCAATCAAGATGGGATTTGCCCCTCTCTACTTGAGAGAGATATCTCTGGGCCCCTCGAGTGATCGGATCCAGAAATGCATGGCCATGCTACATAAGGTTAAGAGTTAACCTAGTAAAGGGATTCCGAGTTACGGTATCGAGAAAGAGAGGTCAGCTTGGAGCTAGACCAAATATCGTGAGGCAAAGGGAAAGACATGTACTAAACCTTGTGATGGTTCGTCCGATATGATCTTTGTATGCATTTAGGAGTTGGCACGTCTTGCTAGAGGCCGCTACCAACTATTGACAAAATAAGTGTATTCGTGTCATGTCTACACGTATATGAACCTATAGGGTCACACACTTAAGGGGCTAGAAGCCTAATGAGGATTGGATCCGAATTAGACCAGGCTTAGGCTACTAATGGGATGCTAATGTAGAAGCCCACTAGGGACGCCTATATAAGAGAGGGTGGGGCGAGCTGACCAGTGTGAGACCTCAGACCATTCCACCCAGCCGCCACACCTCTCGCCTGTGTTGCACCCTATACGTGTGGATACCTCGGAGGCGCTGCATCTGTAGCGTTTGGAGGAGCCGCGCAAGGGGAGCTTCTCGTGGGATGAGGACAAGGAGGAGACGTGGAACTTCTGCACTGCCTCGACGCGCTTCATCAATTCTGCAACTGCGCGTCTAGTGGTAATCCCGTGATCTATGATAACAGTAATCCTGGTTTACGCGGTAGAATTTTTTTGATTTGCGCTAGTGTAGCCTACCCGTATCCCTTCATGCTAGGGGCGCAAGATTGTGTAGATTCGATCAAGATACCGCGAGGGGCACTGCCCCTTCGAACCCCACAGGGGGAGACCCAGTAGACCCCCTTTATCGTAGCCCCTTTTGTATCTCGTTAAGGTAACTAGGTGCTGCGAGGTCACATGATCGGTAGAATGCGATTCTATGCATAACTTGTTTTTGCAGGATGTATGTGATCAGTATGGCCCATATATGTATGTGATGCATGTATGAAATTTATCATGACATGCGTGTCGTGAGTAGGGCAACACGGCTGGAGCCATGTGTGTTGTCAATTATTGTAATGGCCTGCGTGCCAACTTGTGATGATCCAAATTCTATGTAATTTTGATTACTAGCTGTTAGGAGTAATAGCTTGTATTAGTTCTTGGAGGACTCATCACTTGGAGGATGTCTCACATGGAACATGAATATGGAGATCATCATGGTGGACAGTTTCTATGGCGATGGAGATCACCATGAGAAAATGGGCCATACTGTGTCACATTTATGTGAATGCTATTCTTATGCGTTTTACTACTATGCATACTTAGATGATAGAAGTAGAACGATCCCTCACAAAGTTTAAGTTAAACCATTCCCTCCCAACCAAACCTTGCACCATCCTATTCCATGTACAATCGTTGGTGGGCCTATGAAATTAGGGTGCCGCGGTTTTCCTTGGCTGGATGGGTTTGTATCGGATACCTACACACATAAGGGTTGGTGAGCTTGACAACATCTTAACAGTTAAGGACCTTGGGGCATAAAGGTTGGGCGCCTAGTTTTGACATAAGATGTCACCCAACAACAAGAGTCATATGTGATATGATTAGCAAGTGTTGCTTACCGATTTACCTTGTCTTCTAGCAGTGATGCTAAAGCTTGCTAGTCGACTTGTTAATTGTGGATCTTGAATCACTTAGTATCAATAGAGGGATATAGATTTAAGTGGGAGTATATGCTATTAAATTGTTTAATATGTTTTACTCTTTCATGGTTACATGGCTTAGTATTTTGCATGTTTTCTGTTGTAGATCAATGGCACCGAACACTACATCACCTTTCTCTTTGCGTTCGATTCTTGACAAAGATAAACTAAATGGAACAAACTATTCGGACTGGGTCCGTAACCTGAGAATTGTTCTCAGGTCTGATAAAAAGGAAACGGTTCTGGATACCCCAATCCCCGATGAACCTGCTGATAATGCATCTGCTGCCCTCAAGAAAGCCTACAAGAGAGCATGTGATGATTCTCTTGAGGTTAGCTGTCTTATGCTTGCATGCATGGAACCTGAACTCCAAAAGAAGTTTGAGGATCAGGAAGCGTACGATATGATCGTCGCGCTTAAGGACATGTTCCAAGATCAGGCAAGGACTGAGAGGTACAATGTTGCCAAGTCCTTTGTCGAATGCAAGCTAGCAGAGGGAGCAGCTGTAGGCCCCCATGTGATCAAAATGGTTGGTTACAGTTAGACTTTGGAAAAGCTTGGTTTTCCACTAGGCAAAGAGTTGGCCACTGACTTCATTTTGGCGTCTCTTCCATCCAGCTATGGGCAGTTCATTTCGAACTACCATATGCATGGGGTGGAGAAGGGCCTTAGTGAATTATGTGGGATGCTTAAAACAGCAGAAAGTGACATGAAGAAGTGTGCAGGGCATAGCCATGTGATGGCTGTGCAGAACAATCCTAGCTTCAAGAAAAAGGGTACTTCTTGGAAGAAGAAGGGAAAGGCTAAGGATACGATCCCTAAGTCTGCACCCAAGCAAAAGGCTGGACCTGCAGATGACACTGAGTGCTTCTTTTGTCATGAACATGGCCACTGGAAGAGAAACTGCAGCAAGTACCAGGCTTCTTTGAAGAAGAGTGGAAGTAAGAGTACTTCCCACTCAGGTACGCTTGTTGTAAATGTTGTGGACATTCTTCTCGCTGATTCCTATGTTAACTCTTGGGTATTTGATACCGGATCGGTTGCTCATATTTGCAATTCGATGCAGGGGCTAATAAGGACTAGAGAAGTGCAGAAAGGTGAAGTGGATTTTCGCGTCGGAAATAAAGCAAGGGTTGCTGCATTGTTCATCGGCGTCATGCTACTTCACCTTCCGTCAGGATTTATTATGGAGTTAAATAATTGTTATTACATTCCTAGTATGGGTCAAAACATTTTATCACCTTCATGTTTGATGAGGGATGGTTATTCATTCGCGAGTGCAAACAATGGCTGTGTAATCTCTAAGAATGATATGTTTATGGCTAATGCTCCCATTGTGAATGGGTTATTTATTTTAAATCTTGATGATGCATCTATTTACAATGTTAGTGCTAAAAGGCTTCGGCCTAATGATTTGGGTCCTACCTATTTATGGCATTGTCGTTTGGGGCATATAAGTTAAAAGCGCATGAAGAAGCTCCATGGTGATGGTCTTCTAACTTCGTTTGATTTTGAATCATACGAGACATGTCAGGCTTGTTTACTTGGAAAGATGACCAAATCACCTTTTACGGGTTTACCTGAGAGAGCGACAGACTTGTTGGAACTCATACATACTGATGTATGTGGACCAATGAGCATGACAGCCAGAGGAGGATATCACTACTTCATTACCTTCACTGATGATTTCAGTAGATATGGTTATGTCTACTTGATGAGGCATAAGTCTGAAACTTTTGAAAAGTTCAAGGAGTTTCAGAGTGAAGTAGAGAATCAACATGGCAAGAAAATAAAGGCCTTGCGATCTGATCGTGGAGGTGAATATTTGAGTCACGAATTTAGCGATCATCTTAAGAGTTGCGGAATTGTTCCACAACTTACGCCGCCCGGAACGCCTCAAATAAACGGGGTCTCCGAACGGCGTAATCGAACTTTGTTGGACATGGTTCGATCGATGATGAGCCAGTCGGATTTGCCATTGTCATTTTGGGGTTACGCTCTAGAAACGACAGCTTTCACACTTAATAGGGTACCATCTAAATCCGTAGTTAAGACACCATATGAGATGTGGACTAGAAAGATTCCCAGTTTGTCTTTTCTAAAGATTTGGGGTTGTGATGCATTTGTCAAGCGACTTCAGTCGGACAAGCTAACACCCAAATCGGATAAGTGCATTTTCGTGGGATATCCGAGGGAAACCTTAGGGTATTACTTCTACAACCGAGAGGAGGGCAAAGTGTTTGTCGCTCGTAGCGGTGTTTTCCTAGAGAAAGAGTTTCTCACAAAGGGAACAAGTGGAAGGTCGGTGCAACTTGAAGAAGTTCAAGATGAGCCAGTTGAGGATGCTTCTACGAGTGATGCTATTGTAGCAGAACAAGTTGAGGAACCCGTGGCAACAGAAGCACCACAACCACGAAGGTCGGCGAGGCTCCGCGAAGCGCGGGAATTATTATTGTTAGACAATGATGAGCCTGCGACCTATGCAGAAACGATAGTGGACCCAGAGTCTGAGAAATGGCTGATCGCCATGAGATCCGAGATAGAGTCCATGAGAGACAATCAAGTTTGGAACTTGGTTGACCTTCCTAATGGTTTTAAAGCCATCGAGTGCAAATGGATCTATAAGAAGATTGATATGGATGGAAATGTTCACATCCATAAAGATCGACTTGTTGCAAAAGGTTTTCAACAAGTTCAAGGAGTTGACTACGACGAGACTTTCTCGCCCGTAGCGATGCTTAAATCTACACGGATAATTCTAGCCATTGCTGCACATTTCGACTATGAAATATGGCAGATGGATGTCAAGACGGCTTTCCTAAATGGAATCCTAACTGATGACGTGTATATGATGCATCCCGAAGGTTTTGTCGATCCAAACAATGCTGGAAAGGTATGCAAACTTCTGAAGTCCATTTACAGGCTGAAGCAAGCATCTCGGAGTTGGAACATTCGATTTGATGAAGTTGTAAAGGAGTTTGGCTTCATCAAAAATGAACAAGAACCTTGTGTTTACAAGAAGGAAAGTGGGAGAGCGCTGGTATTTCTAATCTTATATGTAGATGACATATTGCTGATTGGAAATGACATTCCTATGCTCGAGTCTGTTAAGACCTCATTGAAAAATAGTTTTTCTATGAAGGACTTGGGAGAAGCGGCATATATTCTGGGCATCAAGATCTATAGAGATAGATCAAGAAGGCTAATTGGATTAAGCCAGAGTACATATATTGACAAAGTGTTGAAACGGTTCAACATGGAAGAGGCTAAGAAAGGGTTCTTGCCCATGTCTCATGGCATAAAACTCAGCAAGACTCAGTGTCCTTCGACTACTGATGAGCGTGAGCGCATGAGCAGGATTCCATATGCTTCAGCTATTGGATCCATCATGTATGCAATTATATGTACTCGCCCAGATGTTTCCTATGCTCTAAGTGTTATGAGCAGATACCAGGCTGATCCAGGTGAAGGTCACTGGACAGCGGTAAAGAATATCCTGAAGTACTTGAGTAGGACTAAGGATGTGTTCCTAGTTTATGGAGGTGAGGATGAACTCAATGTAAGGGGTTACACAGATGCGAGTTACCTTAACGACTCAGATGATTCCAAATCGCAATCTGGTTATGTGTTTGTCATGAATTGGTGGTGCTGTGAGTTGGAAAAGTTCCAAGCAAGGTACGGTGGCCTCCTCTTCAACAGAAGTTGAATATATTGCTGCCTCGGAGGCTGCAAAGGAAGCTGTTTGGATTAGGAATTTCCTGATCGCTCTTGGTGTGGTTCAGGGCGCGTCCAATCCCATGGACGTTTATTGTGACAACAATGGTGCTATTGCACAAGCCAAGGAACCTAGACAGCAGCAGAAGAACAAACATATTCGCATGCGTTACCATCAGATTCGAGAGTTCGTTGAGGATGGTAGTGTCATGATATGCAAAATACATATGGATTAAAATGTTGATGATCCTTTTACAAAGCCACTCCCGCAGCCTGCGCATGAGGCGCACGCAAGAGCAATAGGTATTAGATACAATCTAGATTGACTCTAGTGCAAGTGGGAGACTGAAGGAAATATGCCCTAGAGGAAATCAAAGAGATGATTATATTTCTTATGTATCCATGAGTTATTGTAATGTTCCTTGAATATCCATATCAGGAAACTTGTATTGATTGGCAATTATGTGAATTGTTTGTGAAAATCTTTACTTGTATGGTTATTTAAGAGTTGTCCCTAGTCGGAGTTCATGTGAGGACACATGTGAATATTAGACTAGCACATCGATTGGTTGATGACTATGTTTCACAAGTCATAGACATGGAGATTTCAAACCAATGATGTGGACACATGTTATGAACATGGGGTTGGACTGACCCAACTTGAGACTGGCAATTAGTTGCAGCTCTCTCTCTCTACACATCGTGTACGTTTTGTCCTTAGACCTGATATTGTTGCATGTACTTGAGATGTGGATCGACCTACTTTGGGGCTATCAAACGCTGCACCGTAACTGGGTAGTTATAAAGGTAGTTTTCGGGTTTGTCCTGAAGCATGCTGCAAGGCATGGTCAATCAAGATGGGATTTGCCCCTCTCTACTTGAGAGAGATATCTCTGGGCCCCTCGAGTGATCGGATCCAGAAATGCATGGTCATGCTACATAAGGTTAAGAGTTAACCTAGTAAAGGGATTCAGAGTTACGGTATCGAGAAAGAGAGGTCAGCTTGGAGCTAGACCAAATATTGTGAGGCAAGGTGAAAGACATGTACTAAACCTTGTGATGGTTCGTCCGATATGATCTTTGTATGCATTTAGGAGTTGGCACGTCTTTCTAGAGGCCGCTACCAAATATTGACAAAATAAGTGTATTCGTGTCATGTCTACACGTATATGAACCTATAGGGTCACACACTTAAGGGGCTGGAAGCCTAATGAGGATTGGATCCGAATTAGACCAGGCTTAGGCTACTAATGGGCTGCTAATGTAGAAGCCCATTAGGGACGCCTATATAAGAGAGGGTGGGCGAGCTGACCAGTGTGAGACCTCAGACCATTCCACCCAGCCGCCACACCTCTCGCCTGTGTTGCACGCGCGAACCTAGTAGTCCGGCGTCTGACGCTTCCACCCTGTACGTGTGGATACCTCGGAGGCGCTGCATCTGTAGCGTTTGGACGAGCCGCGCAAGGGGAGCTTCTCGTGGGACGAGGACAAGGAGGAGACATGGAACGTCTGCACTACCTCGACGCACTTCATCAATTCCGCAACTGCGCGTCTAGTGGTAATTCCGTGATCTATGACAACAATAATCCTGGTTTACGCGGTAGAATTTTTTTGATTTGTGCTAGTGTAGCCTACCCGTATCCCTTCATGCTAGGTATTTTGGTACCCAAGGCACAACCCGAATATCTATCGAGTGGGAGTTAACATGGCTTTCAACCCTATATCCCCATCGCTCCTAGAACATGAAACCACTCCATGGATTGAGCCCAAACCCGAATATCTATCGAGTGGGAATTAACTTCTACAACTATATATTTCATGGTCATTTGGAGAAATCTTGACTTTCCATTTTCTCAACCCGAAAAACCGATATTTTTCCAAAGGAGGTGAAATATTAGGGTGCGCCCATGGGCCCAAGGAAATTTTCACGCATGCTACATCATGGTGTATGGCCATTCCCGGGAGGTGGGTTTTATCTCGTGGTGCAATTATATACTGTATTGTTTTTGAGATACGACCCAGTAAAGGCGGTTTGTAACTGTATTTACCCTAGAACACACTCAATTTTCGGGAAAAAAATTGTTTGTTGTGACCCATGGGGTACCTAGGCTGGATGCATGCTTAGGTCCAAGATTGCACCGACCCTTACGTTGCCGCGGCCGCCGGCGGGTTTGGCCGTTTTGTTGAACAACACCAAACAAAATCTAAAAAAATCATAAAAATGTGAAAACAGCTCTTGAAGCCCTTGCATGTGACTCACTGCCATCATAAAATCATAAGCAAGACATACTAGTTCTTTACGCACCCAAGGAACCACCCGGTGGTCTATCGAGTGGGAGTTAACATGGCTTTCAACCCTAGACCCCTTTGCTACCCAGAACATGGAACCACTCCATGGATTGAGCCCAAACCTAACACCTAGATCCCTCTCCGCGTCCCAAGCAACTTCTCCAACTAGGGATTTTGTGGTCATTTGGAAAAATCTTGACTTTCCATTTTCTAAACCTGAAAAACCAGTGTTTTTCTGAAGGAGGTGTAATATTAGGGTGCGCCTAAGGGCCCGAGGCAATTTTCACGCATTCTACATCATGGTGTATGGCCATTACCGGGAGGTGGGTATTTATCTCGTGGTGCATGCAAATAATATATTTTTCTTGAGTTATGACCCCTTAAAGGCGGTTTCTAACTATAGGTACCCTAGAAGACACTCTCAATTTTCAGGGAAAAATGGTTTGCGGTGCCCCATGGGGTACCGAGGCTGGATGCATGCCTAGGTCCAAGATTTCACCGACCCTTGAGTTGCTGCGGCCGCTGGCAGGTTTGGCCGTTTTTTTGAATAGCACCAAACAAAATCTAAAAAAAAAAATCAGAAAATGTGAAACAGCTCTTGGAGCCCTTGCATGTGACCCACTGCCCTCATAAAATCATAAGCAATGCATACTAGGTCTTTTGGCACCCAGGGCACCACCCGGATGTCTATCGAGCGGGAGTTAACATGGCTTTCAACCCAATATCCCCCCTCGCTACCTAGAACATGGAACCACTCCATGGATTGAGCCCAAACCCAACGCCTTGCTCCCTTTAGGCATCAAAAATAACTTCTACAACTATATATTTCATGGTCATTTGGAGAAATATTGACTTTCCATTTTCCATAACATTGGAAAAATCGATGTTTTTCCACACGAGGTGAAAGATTAGAGCGTGCCCAAGGGCCCAAGGCAATTTTCATGCATGCTACATCATGGTTTACGACCATTCCTGGGAGGTGGGTTTTTATCTCGTGGTGCAAGCATATACTATATTGTTCTTGATTTACGACCTGGTAAAGGCTCTTGGAGCCCTTGCATGCGACCCACTACCACTGACGGGTTTGGCTGTTTTTTTAACAACACCAAACAAAATCTAAAAAAATCAGGAAAATGTGAAAACAGCTCTTGGAGCCCTTGCATGTGACAGACTGCCCTCATAAAATCATAAGCAAGGCATACCAGTTCTTTTCGCACTGAAGGATCCACCCGGATGTCTATTGAGTGGGAGTTAACATAGCTTTCAACCCTAGACCCCCCTCGATGCCCAGAACATGGAACCACTCCATGGATTGAGCCCAAACCCGGCACCTAGCTCCCTCTCGGCATCACAAGAAACTTCTCCAACTAGATATTTCATGGTCATTTGGAGAAATCTTGACTTCCCATTTTCTTAACCTAATAAACCAGTGTTTTTCCAAAGGAGGTGCAAGATTAGGGAGCGCCCAAGTGCCCGAGGAAATTTTTACGCATGCTACATCATGGTGTATGGCCATTCCCGGGAGGTGATTATTTATGTCTTGGTGAAAGCATATACTGTATTTTTCTTGAGTTACGACCCGATAAAGGTTGTTTCTAACTGTATGTACCCTAGAAGACACTCTCAATTTTCAGGAAAAAATGGTTTTTGGTGACCCATGGGGTACCTAGGCTGGATGCATGCTTAGGTCCAATATTGCACCGACCCTTGCATTGCCGCGGCCGCCGATGAGTTTGGCCATTTTTTAACAGCACCAAACAAAATCTAAAAAAATCAGAAAAATGTGAAAACAGCTCTTGGAGCCCTTGCATGTGAACCACCGCCCTCATAAAATCATAAGCAAGGCATACCAGTTCTTTTCGCACTGAAGGATCCACCCGGATGTCTATCGAGTGGGAGTTAAGATAGATTTCAACCCTACACCCCCTTCTTGCCCAGAACATGGAACCACTCCATGTATTGAGCCCAAACCTGGCACCTAGCTCCCTCTCGACATCACAAGCAACTTCTCCAACTAGATATTTCATGGTCATTTGGAGAAATCTTGACTTCCCATTTTATGAACCCGATAAACCGGTGTTTTTCCAAAGGAGGCGCAAGATTAGGGAGCGCCCAAGGGCCCGACGAAATTTTCAAACATGGTACATCATGGTGTATGGCCATTCCCGAGAGGTGGTTATTTATGTCGTGGTGAAAGCATATACTGTATTTTTCTTGAGTTACGACCCGGTAAAGCCGGTTTATAACTGTATGTACCCTAGAAGAAACTCTCATCTTTCGGGAAAAATGGTTTGGGGTGCCCCATGGGGTACCTATGAAGGATGCATGCCTAGGTCAAACATTGCAGCGACCCTTGCATTGCTGTGGTCGGCGGAGGGTTTGCCTTTTTTTGAACAACACCAAACAAAATCTAAAAAAATAGAAAATGTGAAAATAGCTCTTGGAGCCTTTCCTTGTGACCCACCGCCCTCATAAAATCTTAAACAAGGCATACCAGGTCTTTTGGCACCCAAGGCACCACCCAGATGTCTATCGAGTGGGAGTTAACATGACTTTCAACCCTACATCCCCTCTCGCTTCCCAAAACATAGAACCACTCCATGGATTGAGACCAAACCCGGTACCTTGCTCCCCCTTGGCATCTCAAGCAACTTCTCCAAATAGATATTTCGTGTTCATTTGGAGAAATCTTGATTTCCATTTTCTGAACCCGAAAAACCGAAGTTTTTGCAAAGGGGGTGTAATATTAGCGCGCGCCCAAGGGCCCGAGGCAATTTTCACGCATGCTACATCATGGTGTATGGCCATTCCCAGCAGGTGGGTGTTTATCTCGTGGTGCAAGAATATACTGTATTTTCTTGAGTTACACCAGAGTAAAAGTGTTTTCTAACTTTTGGTACCCTAGAAAACACTCTCAATTTTCGGAAAAAATAGTTTGGGGTGCCCCATGGGGTACCTAGGATGGATGCATGCCTAGGTCGAAGATTGCACCTACCTTTGTGTTTCCGCAGCCGCTGACGGGTTTGGCCATTTTTTTGAACAGCACCAAACAAAATCTATTTTTTTTAGAAAAAAGTGAAAACAACTCTTGGAGCCCTTGAATGTGACCCACTGCCCTCATAAAATTATAAGCAAGGCATACCAGGTGTTTTGGCACCCAACGCACCACCCAGATGTCTATCGAGTGAGATTTAACATGGCTTTCAACCCTAGATCCCCCTCTCTGCCCAGAACATGGAACCACTCCATGGATTGATCCCAAACCTGGAACCTAGCTCCCTCTCGGCATCACAAGAAACATCTTGAACTAGAGATTTAGTGGTAATTTGGAGAAATATAGACTCTCCATTTTTTGAACCCGAAAAACCAGTGTTTTTCCAATGGAGGTGCAAGATTAGGGCGCGCCTGATGGAGATTTGTCTCGTGAAGGAACTAGGGTCCAACAATCCCTAGGTTCGAGAGCGGGCTGACCACGCGTTCTCAAGGAGCCTCGGCAACGACAGCGACGATGGAGCAAGAATCATGGAAGAGAGGTGGCATGGTGTTTTTTACCTAGGTTCGGGACCCTCGTGAGGAGGTAACGCCCCTACTCCTGCTTTGTTGTATTGCTTGCTTGGCTTCGCGAGGGTACAATGGAGATGAGATCTCTAGGGCTTAGATCGCTAAGGATCGATACCTTTAAGGTATGAGGAGGAGCCTTTATATAGGACGGTGTCGGGCCTCTTCCCTAGCCTTTAGGAGGGAACGGTGTCCACAATGCCGCCCATGGGGGACTCGGTCTAGGAGTCTGCTTTACATGGACCGAGTCTACCCTATCTTGAGGGAACCTTTATAGCTTCGCCTCCGGTCATATCTAGTGTCCTAGTGTACCTAATTTTGTCGTGGTGCTCTAAAGTGGGGACAAGGGATGACATGGGTATTCCCTATGGGTGCCTTATGCTAGCCTACCCGGTATCAGCCTGGAAGAGGCCCACACAATCACCCACTACAGATGGCGAAGCCCATGAAGGATTTGGGTGACCTAGGACCATAAGTATGCAACTTCTTAGGTAACATGGCCAACTATAGATAGAATCTCAAAGGGTCAAACCCTAATATATAACCAACTCGACCTACCTCGAGACCTGGCCTCCCCATATAAATGCCAGGAGGGCACGACAAGGAGGATCTCACCTCATACCCTAGCATACACCATGCCAGATCCAATCTACGCACCCCTGTAACCTTCATTCTGCCATCAATCAAGAATAGACAAGCAGGAGTAGGGTTTTACCTCCGGGGGCCTGGACCTGGGTAAACCTCGTGTCCCCATGTTGCGAATCTGCTAGCCGTTCTGCGATTTCCAGCGTCCCCTCCTTCTTTAAAACCCAAGTCCATAACAATGGGCATTGACGAGTCGAACCCTCATTAATTGGCGCCGTCTATGGGAACTAGGGATGCTGAGTGTGTGATCGTGATGACCCCATCCACCACGATCTTTGACTCCTCTTCTGCGGAGAACCACCTCCTCTTCGGCACCATCGACTTCACCTTACACTCACCCGCAACCCGCCAAGACTTCGATTCCATAGGAGACGGAGTCGATATGATGCTTGGAAGCCTATGATTCCAGGTAGGCAAGATGGACACTATCCTCCTCCCAGAGCGGGTGGTACCTCCGGCAATTGCACCTGCCTCGTGGGTGCCGCCAATCGCTATCCTGAGCACACCATCGCTGACAGGCAATTCGATGATAGTAGGTGCTGCAACTCCGACCTCTACGACCCTGCTACGGAGGAAGGAACCTACAGTTCTGGATCAGAGAGTTGTGAGAGCAATGATCTCCCCCACCTCTACATGTGGGCGGCCATCGTCGATGGTCACATTGACAACATAGCCGAACCAACGGCTCCCCCTCCCAATTCGCAGGCTGCTAACACCATGAACGGAGTAAATGGTCCACCCCCGCCCAATCCCAATGGGAATGGGCCACACGAAGCTGCCAACGACGGCAGCCGCAACCGTCAAGAGATCCATCTCAATGATGCTCAGTGGGAAAGAGTCTGGGAGGCCGTGCAAGGTACCAAGCCTCTGCCAGTCGACGCCTCTCGTGACATGCTGATGGGCTATCACTGGCTCCTCATAAAGGATCATAATCGACAAGTCCAGGAGCACAAGGAGCTCGAACAGCACAGGTGAGCAGCCGATGAATCAAGCATCCGGCAAGATACATTCTCCTCCGCCGGCGGGTACTCCTCCAAAGGCTATGATGGCCACAAGCATCGCCCCCAGCTGGAGCGCGTGGACCCTGCCGCTAGACGCGAGGCCAACAAGGCACTTGACCTGTCCTTCATGTCGATGGAATGGCAGGGAAACATCATGCCCAAAACACCACATGTCGTGGTCATGGGAGACACTACATACATGGAAGCAAACTAGCCACTGGCTAGGGATCCCAGACATACAATCAACAAATCTGCGATTGTGGACCTTGGGCTCGTGGGAGCTGCGTTGCTTGGGGAAATGACCCCGGAGACGAAGAAAAAGGCTATGGTAAAATTCACAAGGAGCCACACACCCTCATCCGACGAGGATACGCATGACCTGTCACGGCGACGCCCCAACCCGCGGTGAAGGAGTCGCAACTATGACACCCGTGACGAGCTCACGAGTGCAAGATTGACAAATCACGAGCAAAATGTGCATGCTCCATAGAGTTCGATGCTTCAGAAGAGCCATCCGACAATCATCCGGCAATCCAGATGCTTCAGAAGAGCCATCCGGCAATCCCGGATGCCCAAGGGATACAAACTCCCATCGGACAACCCCAAGTTCGATGGTTTATAGGATACCAAGATTCGATTGGATGACGGCGTCTCGTCAGTCAAACTGCATGGCAGAAACATGAACATAGCGATGCAATGTCTTCAGCTACAGCTGAAGGGCGCGACCAGGGCTTGGCTCAATAACCTTCCCTCCAGATCCATCCGTAGCTAGGAAGAGCTGGTATACAGCTTCATCCGCAACTTCAAAGGCACCTGCAAAAGGCCCTCCTCGATCAAAGAGTTGCACACTTGTTGCTAGCACTCCAATGAGTCGATACACTCCTATGTGCAGTGGTGGTCTGTAATCAAGAACTCTGCCGAGAACATCTCGGAAGAGAGGGCAATCAACGCCTTCAATGGCGGTGTGAGACGCCACGAAATCAAAGAGGAGCTAGGCCGGGCCAAGCCCAAAACCATCGACCACCTAATGTACATCACCAACCGCTGGGCGGATGGCGAGGACGCCTTCAACCGAAATCTTTCGGATGATGAAGACAATATCAGCCAGAGACGCGACCGCCGAGGAAAAAGAAGGGCGCGCGTCTACGACGATCACGAAGAGATTGATATGGTCGTGGCTGGCTATGCTGAATGCCGCGACGATGGAAACCACATCAGCGGCTATCGAAGCGGTAGCTATCGTGACAGCAGGAAACCCACTTAGTCATGGTAACGCCGCAATCGGGACGATGAGCCCTCTGCACTCGACAAACTATCAGGTCCTTGCACCATCCACTTCTACATTGATAAGAAGGATGGCAAGAGGAAGGACAACCATATACTTAAGGATTGCAGGGAGTTCCAAAAGCTCCATGAAGGAAATGCCCAGATGCGGCGTGAGGCGGTAAATCAGGGTTTTGTCCTTGCCGCAGGAGCCGTTGCATACGACACACCACCGCCACCACTGATACGTCCAAGACGTATCTACTTTCTCGAACACTTTGCTATTGATTATTCTCTAAACTTGTGTGATTTGGATACAACTAACACGGACTGACGCTGTTTTCAGCAGAATTACCTTGGTGTCTGGTTTTTGTGCAGAAAATGAACTATCAGGAAAAATCTCGGAAAATATGCCAAAAATTATATTTTACCAGAAGATCCACGGAGCCAGAAGATGAGATGGAGAGGAGGCCTGGGGGGCCCACACCCACCCTAGTCGCAGGCCCACCACTGTCCGCGCCTGGAGGGGGTATAGCCACCCTAGGCATCCCCTCGGCCTCCCTCTGCACCTATAAGTTGCCTTTCGACCTAAAAACCGAGGGGGTCCGATAGTTTTCCAGAAAGAGTTCCGCTCCGCTGCCGCCAACAGAAACCAAGATTCGGATCTAGAAAGTCCGTTCTGGCACCCTGCTGGGACGGGGAATTTGGAGAGGATCATCGCCATCGTCATCACCAACGCATCTCCATCAACCACCGATGTTTCCCTCATCCATGAGTGAGTAATCCCCCGCTGTAGGCTTGGGGATGGTAGGGATTGGATGAGGTCTATCATGTAATCGGATAAGATTTGTTAGGGCATAGTGCCTAGTATCTCTATTAGTGCTATTTGACTTTGTTGCAACTTGTTATGCTTAATGCTTGTCACTAGGGCCCGAGTGCCATGCTCTTAGATATGAACTTATTATTGAATCATTATGATAGTATTGTTTGTGATCTTATCTGCATGTTGTGTACACATATCACTGTCCGGATCCAAAGGCACCAAAGTGACAATAATTTGGACAACCGGAGGGGATGGCTGTGGTGTGAGGATCACATGTGTTCATGGAGTGTTAATGCTTTGCTCCGGTGCTCTATTAAAAGGAGCACCTTAATTGCCAGTAGTTCCCTAGAGGCCCCGCTGCCATGGGTTGGCTGGACAGAAGATGTTGTGCAAGTTCTCATTGCGAGCACGTATGACTATATTTGGAACACATGCCTATGATTGTTTAGTACTTGGATGCTTGTTATTATTTATCTGCAATGCCCTAGATCTTGAAGTTACATGTTTAGACTCGTCCACAACACCCGTCCATCCATCCCTATGACTACCGCACTCGAATCCTACTGTACCGTTACTGTTAATATTGCTCATGTTTCACTGCTGCTGTTGCTTTGCTGTTGTTACGACCAAACTGTTACTGATAAACTTCTGTGAGAAAGAACTATTTCCAGGTGCAGCTGAACTGAAAACTCAGTTGTTAAGGCTTCCAAGTATTCTTTGGATCCCCTTGTGTCGAATCAATAAATTGGGTAATACTACCCGCGAAGACTGTTGCGATCCCCTATACTTGTGGGTCATCAAGACTATTTTATGGCACCATTGACGGGGAGCATAGCTTTATTTATAAGTTCACTTGGATCTATTATTGTTCACTGCTACTCCATTCATCATGGGGAAGTCTCGTGATGGAAAGTTCCCTATTTTACCATCCACTACAAGAAGAGGTACAGTCCTAAACACCTTTGCCGCTCTTGATTCACCGTCTGTTATAAGTAAGCTTGTCACACCACCACCACATACTCATGCTACACACACTACTACTACTACTGAGTCTGAAACTGGTTTTGATACTTATGTTGTTACTTCTACTATGCCTGATGCGAGTGGTTCATTAGGTCCTTTTCTAGATGCTACTATGGCTAGTCTAGGAAATACCGAAACTCCTAGTGAAAACACTGTTATACCTGTTAGCTCACCTGAGGCTAGTGAGAGTTATGATATTAATGATGGTTATATTGAGTTCACTGATGATTTTGTTGAAGAGTGCCGAAACACACATGGTACTAGTGCTATTAAGAGTGTCCTTGCTAGACATACTATTATGCCTAAGTTGTCCCCTAATCCTTAGTTTGCCACTTCTCCTATAGATATTAAAGATGAAGATTATGATTTCTCTCTTGATTTATCTTATTTAGATATTGTTGAGAAAGAACCTTTTTGTGGGACTGAAAATGAGAGTGCTGTGGGTCATATGAATGAGCTTTCTACTATGAGTGCTTTGTTCTCTGATGATTTTAAGATGCGCAAATACTTTGTTGCTAAGATCTTCCCTTTTTCACTAAAAGGAGAAGCTAGGGCTTGGTTTAATAGATTACCTCCTGGTTCCATTGATATCCTTGGTTTCTTGATTGCTTCTTTCTTCCAGAAATATTTTCCTCCAAGTGCTAGACATGCTGCTTTGCAGAGACTTTTTGATTTTAAACAGGGAGAAGAAGAGAAATTGCTTGAGTCATGGAAAAGGTTCTGTGCCGTGATTCATGCACATCCTGGATGTCCATTAGCTAAGAATGAGCTTCTTGATATTTATTATAATGGACTAACTGATGATTCTAGGACCTGCCTAGATAGCTTTGCTGATTGTATATTCAGGAAAAGGACTCCTACAGATGCTGAAGAATTAATGACTAAGATAAGCAAGAATTATGATGATTAGAATTCAACTGAGCTAAATACACCTGAGCCTATTACTCCTGAACCAGTTCTCCCTGAACCAGTTCTAGCACCAACAGCAAAGAAGAGGGGAGTTATTGCATTAAATGATGAAGTGATGAAAGAAGCTAAGAAGTGTCTAAAGGAGAAAGGTATTAGAGCTGAAGATGTGAAGAATCTACCTCCTATAGAAGAATTATGTAAGCCAGTTCCCCACTCATCTACTATTGAGGTACACTCTCTCCAGCACTTTGATGAAGGTGATATTCCTTATGGTAAGCCTCCTAATCATTGTTTAGAGGAACTTGACACTTTTATTGTTAAGCAAGGGTATTTTAATAAACAAGTTCAGAATCATATATTGGAAAACTCTAGAGCTATCCATGAGTTGGAATATATTGTGGAAAGAACTTCTAATGACAAAAATGCTTTGTAAACACTTTCAAATGGTTCAAACCCAACTTGATCAACTTGCTAAGGTACAAAAGGATATGCTAGTTAATGCTTCAGGAGATAAAAATGCTTATGGAATTAGAACTAGGAGTGGTATAGATATTCAAGATCCTTTATATCCTAAAGGACACCCTAAAAGAATTGAGCAGGATTCTCAACAAGGTGAAGATAGTGGTAGTCCTTGTAAGAGGAAGAAAAAGAAACATAAGATAGTTGAGGAACCACTTGAACATGTTGTAGATCCTAATAGTATATCTGTCTCTGATGCTGAAACTGAGAGTGGTAATGATAAAAATGAGTCTCCTGATAAGGAGGAAGGTGAGGAAGAACCTGAGAATCACACTAAGAACACTAGGTACACAAAGGAAAATTTTATTGCTAATAAACATGGTAAAGAGATAACCTTGGGTGCAGAAACCTATGAATTTTACAGGTAAGAAACACAAGTCAAAGGAGGAGGAACACTACAACAAGTTTTGTGAGTGGCTGAAATCTTTATTCTCGCAAATTCCTTTGACTGATGCTATTAAGTTGCCTCCTTATTCAAAGTATATGAAGGATATTGTCTCTAATAAAAGGAAGATTCCTAATGAGGAGATTTCTACTCTACTTGCTAATTATTCCTTCAATGGTAAGGTTCCAAAGAAACTTGGTGATCCAGGTATACCAACTATTCCTTGCTCCATTAAGAATAATTATGTTAGAATTTCTTTATGTGATTTGGAATCTGGAGTTAGTGTTATGCCTTTTTCTCTCTATAAGAGACTCCAACTAGAACGGTTGATACCAACTGATATTTCTTTGCAAATGGCTGATAAGTCAACTACTATTCTTGTTGGTATATGTGAGGATATTCCTGTTCAAGTTGCTCATAATTGCATGGTCTTAACTGATTTTGTGGTGCTTGAAATGCCTGAAGATGATAATATGTCTATTATTCTTGGGAGACCTTTTCCTAATACTGCAGGTGCTGTCATCAATTGCAATCAAGGAAAAGTAACATTCAATATTAATGACAAAGAGCACACTGTCTATTTCCCCAAGAAGGTTGTTAAGAGCTATTGCCTGAATTCCATTGAAAATATTGAGAGCATCAAAGTTGGAGAAATATATTGTCCCATTCCACAAGAAAATTTTGAAACTATTATGGTTGGGACCATTGCTATCAAGTATGAGGTAACATAATCACCTTGTGGAATGCAAAGTTTTGCTTCATATAAGATTGTTTTGGTAACAAGACTAGATCAACTTTGTTAACAAAAGGATTTTAATGAACAAAATAATGTTTCCACTATTGTTATACTTGCTTTCTTTTTCTTTTCTCCTTCCTAGTCTTTGCTTTAGCTTTAGTTTTGCTAGTTGTTTGCTTGTTTGAGTTTCTTAGAGCTCCTATAGTTTGGCTTTTGGTTTGCTTTTGCTTCTTCTGAAAAAACTGTTTCTGCGAGAAAATCAATTTTCATACCCTAAAACTTGGCCAAAAATAAAGTTTTCCGGAAAATCCCAGAAAATTCAAAATAAAATTTTCCTCGAAAAAAGGGGCAGAGTGGCACCTGAGGTGACCTAGGGGACCACCCCAGGCCACCAGATCCCTGGTAGGCGCGACCTACCAGGTGGGCCCCTCCAGGATGCCTCCTCAAAGCCATCTTCTTTCTCTCTCCTGAAAAACATCGGAAAACTTGCTCAAGCTTGAGTTCTTGCTGTTCTTGCTCACGATTTTCAATATCCTTGTTCAGCCCATCTCAAGAGCTGATTTTTGGAGGGATTGCTCCTTGGTATGTGCCTCCTCCACTTGTCCAATTATATTTGTGGTTGGTAGATTGTACCTTCAGTATTTTGCTGCTATAGGTGACAAGTTGTTTGAGCTTGTGATGCATCCCAACACTTGGCATTCACCATTGGTCCACACCATGCTACATCAACCACACCCTCAAAGGTGAACTCATTCCATATCTCACCCTCCTTTGGTTATCATGTGAATGGAATCCTACTTGAGACAAGTGCCCATGCTATGACCAGGCCCATGACCATGACACCGAGAGGAGATGACAAGAGGACCCCAGAAACCAAGACCCCCAAGCAAGAGGCCTGGAAGAGAAGATGCAAGAAGTTGCTGAAGCCAGACCGGAGTCTCCGGACTACACCGGAGTTTCCAGACCGTCCTCCGGTCCGGACCTAGGAACCAAGCCCGGGACAGTCTGATGCCCCCTCCGGAGACGGGTCCGGTGATTGACCGGAGTCTCCGGTCCAGAACGGAGTCTCCAGACCTAACACCGGAGTCTTCGGCCTGCTCGACGCCAGGCATGTTAAGGCCTTTTGGGCCTGGCCCATGTAACGCTCAGAACACCTTGTTTATGTCTATTTTGCCCCTAGCTCGTGGCTGGCCTATATATAAGCCCCCACCCCCTCCTTGAAACCCTCGAGTTGTTGATGAATGAAGGCTTGTGCCTAACCCTAGATGGGAACCCCTCTCTATGGTTAATCTATGAGTTGTACAAGGCCTTGGAGTTCGGTTGTTCGTCTCCAAGTCGTCAAGACCCTCCTCAAGTGTTTGGTCTCTCCTCATCAAGGATTCTAGTAGTGCTAGGTCTCTCCCCTTTGGGATTCTACTTGGTTGCAACTCACTCCTTTGATTTGGATTCTATCATTCGCTTGCCGATCTCTCCTTTGGTGATTCTAACTAACGGTCTCTCGCCGAGGATTCTATTGGATTGGTTGTTCGAGCCAACGGGAGCAAATCGAATCGGGTTGTGATTGCATGTGTTTGTATCTTTACCTTGTGTTTGTGTTGCGTTCATCGTGTTCATTGGGTATCCCCTCACTTCCCGCCTCAAATCCGTGAAGATCGGGCCACCCTAGGGTCAATCCCACAAGGGATCCCATATCAACTGGTATCAGCAGCTTTTGGTTGCCACGGATTTGACTTCGGTCACCGATTCCACCATAAATTCGAAAATACCAAAAATTTTAGCCCCAAATTGCTTTTGGATCAATCTCTTGATTTGGTGACTTGATTGTGGTTTTGGTCCATTAGAAACTTGTCCTTGGATTCGGTCTACCTTTGCCCTGCGTTTCCTAGCCCAATTTGGTCGAAATTTTCTGGATTTGAGGGTTAAAGGGCCGAATTTCCGCTCACGAACTCGAGTTGTTCGTCGTGCTCGAACCAGACCGGAGTCTCCGGCCATCAAACCGGAGTCTCCGGATAACACCGGATTTCCCGGCCCCAACACACCGGAGTCTCCGGCCCTGAACAAAATTTTTGACCCCTCTTCCTTTTTCGACTAATTTCCTTTGTGTTTTTGTGTTTCAGCTGAGTGTCTATCAACTAACAAGCTTCCGCAACGCCAACAACACCTCATGCTCGACATCGACACCGCGGAACTCGAACCATCCCTACACCAACATTTGCAAGTACAACATCACCACAAGGTATAACTTGCACCACCATTGTTAACCCCCTTCTTCCTGTGTGTGTTACCTAACCTATTGAGTGTAGCCCTCTTATGTTTGCCGAAGCATTGTGCGCTTGCTCTTGCATAGTTATGATATAGAGGCAATAAAAAATTGACTCCATAGCACAAAAAAAATGCTTCTAAGCAAAATAAACAAAGAAAGATACCAATAGCTAAAGAGAGTCCAAAGCTTCTAAGCAAGAGTACGAGCAAGAGCAAGGCAAGCATACAATTCCGTTGCTTTTCAACCCTTTTCGAACGGGCTACGGTCTCTCCTAGCGTTGGCACGACACCGAGCATTAGTCTTCGTTAGGTCCAATTTTGTTCGTTGCTCATTTTTCATAGTCGTGCTAGCCACATTAATCTCCATCGTGTGTGTATAGTCGTAGGTTCTCGTCACCCTTTTTGACCTTTTCCTTTGACTTTGTTTTTGTTGGATTGTACCCACTTTTGACAATATCCTTTTCTTTTGGTTGTTCCATTTTCTATCCACCTTTCTAACCTATCACCATAGGCCTTTGTGTGTGTGTGTCTTGTGTACCCGCTATTCGCTTTGCTCTCGGCAACAACAATCTTTCCAATCATTGACTCCGGTGAGGCAAGGTAGCAATTACCATTCCACCAATCTCACCATATCTATCAAGTGTGTTTGTGCACCATGTATAGGGCAAGTGGAGCTAGTGGAGATAGCAATTTCAACAACCAAGATGGCTTTGCCACACGCCACAACTTATGGGCGCAACGCCAAGAATTCAGCAATCAATTTGAGTGACTTGAGCACCGTCTTGATGATACTTTTCGAGAATTTGAGTACCGTGAGTGGCAACGTCAAGAGGAGCACCATGCGCAATTCCAAGCTCTTCACCAAGCTATTGCCAACCTTGGGAACCGACACGGTCATTGCTCAAGATCGTCAAGTTCCTCCCGCACGCACTCCTCAAGTCGACATGGCGAGTCTTCAAGGTCACACTCCCGACGCGGAGAACCCCACCACCATAATGGGGACCCACAAGCTCGTCATCGTCGCTCTCAAGAGGTGGAACCAAACGCTCCTCAACCCCAACAACAACGACAAGAGCATGATCCACCACCACACCAAGCAATCATCGACGTACACCAACCTCGGGAACGCCATGATGAAGCGAACCACAATGATAGGCGTCGTCATACCCCTCATAACCACCACGAGCAACGTCAACAAAATCAAGAACCGGTATGGGATACAAGTGATGATGATGAGGATGCACGCCAAGCTCGACGCAATAACCGGCATGCACAACACCACCACCGACACCGTCAAGCTATGAATGTCAATGATGCCGACCAACGACGAAGAAGAGACTTCGAGCATCATCAAGCTCATCCACCACAACAACCTCAAGGAAATCAAGAGCCTCCTCCTTCGCCGCCACACCCTCCAAGTGATGCAAGTATGCACCAAGAACGTAACAACAACCACCATGAGCGTGATGATGGCAAGTTTGGGAAGCTCAAGTTCGTTATGCCCAAGTTCAAAGGAGAAGAAAATGCCGATGCATATCTTGAATGGGAGCTCAAAGTCGACAAGATCTTCCGAGTACACAACTTTTCCGAAGAGAAGAAAGTGGCAATGGCATCTCTTGAGTTTGAGGATTACGCTAATGTTTGGTGGGAAGACTACCAAAGCAATCGTGAGAAGCAAGAAGAACCACCAGTCACCACTTGGACTGAGATGAAGAATGTGATGTATGCAAGATTTGTCCCCAAGCACTATCGCCAAGACCTCTTCGACAAGCTACAAAACTTGAAGCAAGGCACAAAGACAATTGAAGAGTTCTATAAGGAGATGGAGATGACTATGATGAGAGCCGATGTGAAGGAACTCGAGGAGCAAACAATAGCACGGTTCCTCAACGGTTTGAGCCGCCCAATACGCAAGATAGTCGATTTCCAACCTTAAAAGACTCTCGTGAACCTTCTTCACCAAGCAACCAAGGCCGAGCGCCACTTGCAAAAGGAACATGCTTATGAGAAGCAAAGGGCGTACTTTGCTTCAATCAACTCGAGTAGCCCCTCCAAGCCAACAAACCAAGCAACAAGCTCCTCTAAGCAAGCCAAGACAACTATGGCATCCTCCTCCAACACAACAACGGAGAGTCAAGTAGTTTGCTACAAGTGTGGAGGAAAGGGCCACAAGTATTATGAGTGCATCAACACAAGAATCATGCCAACGGATGAGAACGGCGCAACATACTCCGTGAGCGAAGATGAATTTGAAGATATGAACCAAGCCGCTATCACAAAAGATGCCGCAATGCAAGATGAGGACACGCTTATTTGTGAACATGATCCAAGCACCTCACTTGTCATCGACCAAGTCTTGACGACCAACTCCATCCCTAGAGAGGACCAACGCCTCAACATCTTCCAAACCCGAGCCGGAATTGATGGCAAGTCCATAAAAGTTATCATTGATGGAGGAAGTTGTCACAACCTTGCGAGCATCGATCTTTGTGAGAAACTCAAGTTACCATACATGGAGCACCCTCAGC
The DNA here is from genome assembly GCA_916181665.1 of Avena sativa. Classification (NCBI taxonomy): domain Eukaryota; kingdom Viridiplantae; phylum Streptophyta; class Magnoliopsida; order Poales; family Poaceae; genus Avena; species Avena sativa. The sequence continues at coordinate 246,382,731 of OV702283.1, read as the reverse complement.
CCTATCATGTCAAGTGGCTTGATGACAATGGCACCATTCAAATCAAACACAAGGTCAAAGTCTCCTTCAATATTGGTCCATATCAAGACACCGTCGAGTGTGATGTCGTGCCTATGACCGTGTGTCACATGCTCCTTGTAAGACCATGGAAATACGACAAGGGCGCACTACACGATGGTACCTCCAACCAATACTCCTTTAAGTGGAATGGCAAGACATTGGTGCTACAACCTATGACGCCAAGCCAAATTATCACTTCCAACATGACATCGTTGCCCAAGATAAAACAAGCTAAGGACCCTTGTGAGATGAGTGGTGAGAGAGTGATCCACCAACACGTGAGTGAGTGCTACAAGCCCCAAATGAGTGGAAAAATCACGAGTGCCGCGCCGCATGCCACCTCACGTGAGAAGAGTGATTTGAGTGCGCCCAATACTAACAATCCATCATACAACTCTTTATCCTTGTTGTCAGTTTTGCAGGATACACAACCTCACCCTCCACCTACAAGGAACACGCTACAAGATCTCCAACCACATCTTGATGACAAGCTCAACTTCAAGATCTTCAACCAATTTGAACAAGGCTACGACACCGGACATCCAACAACATAAAAGCTCAAGACCATGTGCACACCTCTCTCCCTATATGATGATGGAACTTCGTCGAGGACGACTCGTTTTGAAGCGGGGGGAGATGATGCAACCCAACACTTGGCATTCACCATTGGTCCACACCATGCTACATCAACCACACCCTCAAAGGTGAACTCATTATATATCTCACCCTCCTTTGGTTATCATGTGAATGGAATCCTACTTGAGACAAGTTCCCATGCTATGACCAGGCCCATGACCATGACACCGAGAGGAGATGACAAGAGGAACCCAGCCAGACCGGAGTCTCCGGCCATCACACCGGAGTCTCCGGACTACACCGGAGTTTCTGGACCGTCCTCCGGTCCGGACCTAGGAACCAAGCCCGGGATAGTCTGATGCCCCCTCCGGAGACGGGTCCGGAGATTGACCGGAGTCTCCAGTCCAGACCAGAGTCTCCGGACCCAACACCGGAGTCTCCGGCCTGCTCGACACCAGGCATGTTAAGGCCTTTTGGGCCTGGCCCATGTAACGCTCAGAACTCCCTGTTTATGTCTATTTTTTCCCTAGCTCGTGGCTGGCCTATATATAAGCCCCCACTCCCTCCTTGAAACCCTAGAGTTTATGATGAATGAAGGCTTGTGCCTAACCCTAGATGGGAACCCCTCTCTATAGTTAATCTATGAGTTGTACAAGGACTTGGAGTTCGGTTGTTCGTCTCCAAGTCGTCAAGACCCTCCTCAAGTGTTTGGTATCTCCTCATAAAGGATTCTAGTAGTGCTAGGTCTCTCCCCTTTGGGACTCTACTTGGTTGCTACTCTCTCCTTTGATTTGGATTCTATCATCCGCTTGCCGATCTCTCCTTTGGTGATTCTACCTAACGTTCTCTCGCCGAGGATTCTATTGGTTTGGTTGTTCGAGCCAGCGGGAGCAAATCGAATCGGGTTGTGATTGCATGTGTTTGTATCTTTACCTTGCATTTGTGTTGCGTTCATCGTGTTCATCGGGTATCCCCTCACTCCCCGCCTCAAATCCGTGAAGATCGGGCCACCCTAGGGTCAATCCCACAAGGGATCCCATATCAGCTTGCATGATTGTTCTATGCTTAGAAACTTTGTTTTGATGCATGTTTAGCCCTCTAGCAAGTTCCTATAGTAGTTGCTCATCATTTATCAACTTAGAAATCACTTGGTTTTAGAAAAGTGAAGTCATGGACCACCACACCTTGGTGAAATATTTGAGAGTGATGCACCTAGAAGGGCAAGGATTCCAAGGTCATCTACCAGTACTAGACCCTCATACAATGAGGATCTCATCACTCCACGAATTGGTGACGAGGGATATGAAGGGGATGCACACCCCTCCACCTTTCATTGCCAAACTTTCTTGCAAGCTGCTAGGATTCTTAATGATTTTATGACTTTGGTGCAGAGGGCTGGACTAACAAGTTACATGAAGGATGAGAGTGTACAATATGCTTTGCTTACTAAAACATTTGTGGAGAGTTTCTCCTTTACTAATAGTATGTTCAATCCTTCTGTGTCTTTCAAAATTTATGGCAGGGCTCTTTCTATGACTTTAAGCAATTTTTCAAGGACCTGGGACTTGTTACAACTGGGTCATCAAAGAAGATTCAAGATCTACCCCCTGATTTGTTAGAGCTTTACCGAGGAATAAGCAATGATGATGACCGTAGAGCTCAACGAGGGAAGATAAAGAACATTCAACTTCCAGCCATCAGGTATTTTGCCTACTATCTTGCCACCAGTGTTCTTGGTAGGGAGAACACTAGTAATATTTCCAACTATCAGTTGGCCTTCTTAACTGCTGCAATCAACAATGAGGATAAGTATAATCTTGGTTCTCTCATTGATCGTCGTCTATCTGCTAAGGGACCCATTTATGGGGGAATTATTGGTACTCATGTTAATGTTGCCTTGAACATTGATGTTGATCCACATGATACAGTTTTGGCTCCTTAGAGGCTTGATCTTGCTGCCATGAAGGCGCACCACTTTGTCACCACTAGCTCTACTCTTGAGAACTTGGTTTATAGAATGTTGTTTACTGACGGGGAAGAGAGAGAGATCCATCTACCCCAAACCACTTTGTTCAGTATTTCTCAGGGACCTTGGTCACGCTCGAAGGCGGAGATGGACGACAACCTGCGTTCTCTTAACTTCCATGGGCACTATCAGGAGGAAGCACCATCATACGATCCCCCTGCGTATTACACAGGGGAGGCCTCGAGCTCATACCAGGACGAGGGAGCTTCCTCGACATACTACGGAGGTGCATCTACTTGGGCACCATGGGATTGAGCCCCACTTAGGCCAAAAGCCTAAGCTTGGGGGGAGGTATACCGACATCACACACTCATATATATATATATCATGTTCGTTCGGTTCTTTGTATATCCATTGTTTTCGCTTTCTTTTTGGTTTTTGTTGCTTCTTTCTAAAAGGCAAAAAATCCAAAAATATTTTGCTTTGTTTGGTTTGCTTTGTTTTTGTTTGGTTTTTCTTTTTTTGCTTGTTTCTAAAAAATCAAAAACACCAAAAATATTTGTTCTTCTTCTTTGGTTTTGTGAGTTCTTTGCAGGGTTCAGCTGTCCTCAGTGGACTTTGGTTTCATGTTAATTATTCAAGTCACACAAGTGAAGGGAAATAATGAAGATTAAGACAACTCGAGGTGTGGTAAGAGGCTGGTAACGAACTCTATTTTGTTTCATCTTGTACATATACTCTTCATTTTGAGCATGCTTAGCCTGTTTGTGTAAGGTGTATGTCATTATGGATGCTTAGTAGTTCTTGCTTGTCTATGATTAGCTCCAGCTTGCTAATAGTTTGTAGCATGTCATATGAATGTTTGCTTGCATTGTTTTATTCATACTTTGGTATGATATTGTGGTATCCTCCTCTGACTTTTCATGTGAATCGACTAGGCACATGCTCACGCATGCATATGACTAATCAATAGTTAGTAAGCCTCGATGATTTATTTTGCCTCAGAGTTCTTGTATCAATTTCATGCCATAGTTAGTCCTGTTTTGTTGCAAGCATGATTATGACAGCTATTGCTCTCTCGTTTGTCGCTCCCTCTCTATTGCTAGCCTTCACTTGCACTGAGTATGTGCTCTACATGTGCTTCCAACTCCCCAAAACCAATATTGCCAGATGTGTCCACCATACCTACCTATTAGCATCATTTGCTATTTCAGTGCATATTCCATATGTCGTGTTTTGTTCCAAAATAAAATGTTTGTTTGTTTTGAGAAATTTAGTTAATAAAGGTCTCATGAACTTGATGGCACACTTTATTCCTTGCGCTTAATAATTCTGAACCATTGTGACTAGTCCATGAAAGTTATATGCTTGCTAATTATATACTGGGAGTCAGCAGAACCGTGTTGTCACGGGGAACGCTTTCAACACCTATTGGATATCTCATCCAGTTGATTCTTTGCTCTTTTGTTTACGGATGTCAATGATTTGAAATAAAAGGGGAGGTTGTGAGTTCATGGAGTTTATACATTGTGTTAGAGAAACGCCTGGGCCGCTAGCCTAAGCCATGCTTAATCATGGTGGAAACTTGCAGCATCACCATAATGAGCATCTATGAAGCGACCTCAATAAAAAGCTATGCATATGGTAAATAAAAAGATTGCTGAGATGCTCATTGTCTGCTTGCCTTGTCATTTTGGTTATGGGAAAACTCTTGTACCATGTGCAAGGGGTACCCCGTTGGCGGTTCTCGATGATATGCATGTATTTACAATGACAAGAACTTTCAGGTGACCAAAGTTCAGTAGCATGCGGAGCGACCCTCGTACTCAAGGGACTTGGGATTTCCAGTCTATGGTCTGTCAAGCATATGATTCAGAGTGGATCTCACTTTCACCTTAACCACATGAAGATTCCTATGATAGGGGCAATGAGAGCTCGAAGCTAATGAGTACCTTCCTTTCAGCATTAGGAAGCCTTTCAAACCTTTCAAAACCGTTTTCACAACTTTGTTGAGTCACCACTTATTCTATGAGCACCTTCTTGAGAGCATAGTTGTCATTCTTGTGTTTGTTACAAAACTTGGTTAATTATGTCATGACTTTGATGCTTTATCTCTGATATCTTTACTTCTAGTCTTCATGTGAACTTCAGAGGTGCCTTGGCATTTATATTGTGCTCTTTAAACAAAGGCAAGCAAGATACCACTCTATCATACCTTATTATGAGCATTGCAATGTTGCTTATGTTCATATTTCATGCTACTTATTATTATTGCGTTGGTTTTCTCTTCATAGCTTGCAATGACTATTGAGTAGACTTAGTTGCATACTTCTTATTATGAATTGTCTAAGCATCTACTCCTGTGCTGAGAATATATACATCATATGAAGCAATGTGTTCGTGAAAGTTCTTTTATCGCACTCAGTTTTCAACTAAATTTCTTGAGGACAAGCAATAAGCTAAGCTTGGGTGGAGTTGATACGTACAAAACGTATCTACTTTCTCGAACACTTTTCTATTGTTTCTTCTCTCAACTTGTGTGATTTGGATACAACTAACACGTACCGACGCTGCTTTCAGAAGAATTACCTTGGTGTCTTATTTTTGTGCAGAAAATGAACTATGAGGAAAAATCTCGGAAAATATGCCAAAAATTATATTTCACCAGAAGATCCACGGAGCCAGCAGACGAGACGTAGAGGAGGCCTGGGGGGCCCACACCCACCCCAGGCGCGGCCCACCACTGGCCATTCCTAGAGGGGGTGCATCCACCCCAGGCACCCCCTCGGCCTCCCTCTGTGCCTATAAGTTGCCTTTCGACCTAAAAACAGAGGGGGGTTCAATAGTTTTCCAGAAAGAGTTCCGCTCCGCTGCCGCCACCAGAAACCAAGATTTGGATCCAGAAACTCCGTTCTGGCACCCTGCCGGGACGGGGAATTTGGAGAGGAACATCGCCATCGTCATCACCAACGCATCTCCATCAACCACCCATGTTTCCCTCATCCATGAGTGAGTAATCCCCCATTGTAGGCTTGGGGATGGTAGGGATTGGATGAGTTCTATCATGTAATCGAATAAGATCTGTTAGGGCATAGTTCCTAGTATCTCTATTAGTGCTATTGGAATTTTTTGCAACTTGTTGTGCTTAATGCTTGTCACTAGGGCCCAAGTGCCATCATCTCACATCTGAACTTATTATTGAATCATTATGATAGTATTGTTTGTGATCTTATCTGTAAGTTGTGTACATATATTATTGTTCGGATCCAAATGCCCCAAAGTGACAATAATTGGGACAACCGGAGGGGATGGCTGTGGTGTGAGTATCACATGTATTCACGGAGTTTTAATGCTTTGCTCCGGTGCTCTATTAAAAGGAGCACCTGTAACATCCCAAAAATATGAAACAATGTTCATCAAACTCTAATCACTAAAATTAGGGTTAACGAAAACTTTGATTAAATAAAAACCAAATGAATGCATGAATAGACTTGTGTGATTAATCTAAATAGCAAGGAATGGTTTAGGGGTGAAAATAACATCATCTAAAACATTTGCAAGCAGAAACTAATCAAGATAAAATAAAAAACAATTCAAATAAGGAAAATGGTCATTTTTTTGCCAATCTTGCTCACTAGGTCACTTTGAGTGTTTCTAGTCCAAGATTTCAAACAGAAACTTTTCCAATTATTTTCATCCCTTGCTAGACCAAGTAAAAGTGAATCAAAGCCCACCTTTCAAACTTGCAGAAACATTTAGCAACCCTATTCAAATGAAAATTCAATATTGAATCTTTAACATATGTGAAGATCACACATTTTCAAAACCCAACCAAACCAGTGCCCCTTGACTAATCCAACAAACCAGAGACTCCCTAGTAGGTGCCTAGCAAACTCACCAAGTTTGAATCCAAAATTCAAATTTGAATTTCTTTCGGCCATTTCATCAAACACCTTCTGGTCACAAATCAAATTAAACAACAAACACTATAGTGAGCAGTGTTGTGCCAACCTTGTCCCCTCCCTAGCTCTCACTACACTCTAAATAGATCATCTAACTAGTTTAACCAGCTCTAGCTCACTGTAAACTTGACAATGCCATCAGTGGTGACCATGGCCGAGCCCAATTGCCAACCCCAATGTCGACAGCAAGCTACAACCCTAACTAGCCTCGCCAACCTTGTCTAGCAGGCACTCCACCGGCCATCGCCACTCCCTGTCCAAGCCTCGTGCGCAGCCAGCCAATGGACCACCCAGAACGCGCGTGACCATTCTCTCTGCGGCCATGCCGAGAGCACGCCAGAGCGCCACGCTCGACACGCTCGCACAAACCGCGCCCCGCCTTCGCCGCTCACATACGGGATCACCACCGCACCAGGAACCTCCCAGACATGCTCGTTCACCGCCGCGCGACCAGGAGCACCTGTGCGCCATTAAGACTTCCGTCGGAGCCGCCCAGAGCGTCGACGTGTTCCGACCGATCAGCACCGCCTCACGCCTCGCCACCACGCCGTTGAGCTTCGCTAGGGAGCACATCACCGCCCCCTATCGTCGCCCATGTCATTAGCCCTCTGTGCCGTCGACGCCGACGAGCTCCACCCGCGCCATTCGGTCCCTTTCAGCCACTATAAAAGGTGGCCTCCCCCGCTCGTTTTCTTCACACCAGTTCACTTCCCACCTCTCACTGATCACACCCACTCACTCCCGGAGCAAGGCGAGCACTAGGTGAATGGAATTTCACCGGAGTTCGCCGCTGTAGAGGAGGAGAGGCGCCGTCGATTCGAGCCGCCACAGGAGAAGCTGCCGGTACCAGGAGAATCGCCGTCGTCGACTTCGTCGTTTGCCCCTGTCGCCGACCATCGCCTGAGCCCCGGTGAGCTTCCCACGACCCCCACCGGCCGCGCTAGGGTTCTGTATCGTCGGCGCTGCCCGACATGGACGATGAACCAAAGCCGTTCGATTAGAGTTAGATCCTACGGTCCTAATCGCCCCATACCACTTCACCCCTCGTTGTCTCATTGACGAGTGGGGTCGGTCACTTAACCATCCTGAGCGTGCGCTATGCGTAGTGGGCCAGCCCAGTTTAACATCCCACGCAACCCACTAATTCAAATTTAGTTTTATCCATTTAATTTCAAACCCAGTTCTTTACCTAGATTCAAAAATCAACCCAGCTCGATTCACTGAACCAAAATACATGAAACCAATTTTTTTAGAAAGGTACTAGAATTCTTAATCCAAGCCTGTTGGATTCAAACCATTTAGATTTGTAGATCATCCATGGTAAAATTAACAAGGCAGAAGCTTTTTTGCATTCAAACATTTTTCAAAATTCAACCATAAGAGATTTTGAGTTGATTCCAACTCTCAAAAATCACATTTAACCATACCTTTCAGAATATATAAAAATATATAGGTTTACTTACATAACTAATGATCAAGTAATAAAAGAATGCCACATAGGCTTTTCTAGTCACTTTAATTAAATAAAATAGAAAGGTTAAACCTTATTAAATTGTGACACCACTTTAAATCACATTCCCATATACTGAAATATGTGGTGATGACATGTTTCAACATGATCCCATGTTTGAGTTGGATAATATTAAACCTTAAGTAGTTTTTCAATGAGTAGAAATTACTTTTCTCAAATAAAATAAATGGGACAAGTGCTTTAATCTTGTAAGGTTAGTGATGATGCTAGATCATCTAGTATGAACCTTTGTGTGATGATTAGAAATAGTTAAGTATTGTCTGGTGATTGTGTACCTCGTATTTATTGATAGACGCTAGTACCAACCAAGGATACGAGGAGGAAGGAGGATACTACGAGGAAGAAGCCGAGGAGAACTTAAACCACTGCTCTGCACAAGGCAAGCTAACCCTTGAAACTTAGAAAGCTTATAATACTATCTTAGCAAGCTAAACCATGCAAGTTTTACTTGCAAGCTTACACCACTTGTAACCCAATCCTAGTTTTACTTGCAAGCTTAATACTTTATTTTCTTTATCAAAGCTTTTTCTTAAAGTTGACTTAGTGACTTGTAGATGCTAGGAAGATAATTGAAGGTAGCATAAAGAGCATAAAATTTGTCCTAAGTTAGATAATCTTGATGTCATCCTAAGGCATGAGATTGAACTTAGATAATTCCCACTGGTTTAGTACCCATCATTAGTATTTACCCCCATTTATAGATGCTAGTGCTAAGCATAAAACTTGATCAACTTTAGATGGGAATACTTGGTGAAAATGGTTATGAAAACCTTAGAATGATGAGTCATTCTACTGAAATGTTTTGACATGTGTTCTCGAACACCCGATGATTTTTGATGATGAAAATGTTAAGGCATGAGCCTTAGCCCTTTATAAAACTGATGGTTGTCTGGATGCGATACCATTCCAATTGTACCGTACAACCACAATACCCAAAAATGGGGTAGGGATTGACTGGAAATTTTTATACCTTAGTATGGGTTCCCTTGTGGCCAAGGTCTAAGCTGATGCTACCTTATGAAGATTGTCCACATGTGCAGTACCCAAGATGACAATTGGTCATGGTTGGGAGGCCAAACTCACAGGAGAGGTGCCTATACTAGGGCATGTAATTGAAAGGTTAGGATTGATTATCCGCATACTGAGTATGGTGAATTCAGGATTGTTCCTGACGGATGTATCGAATGTTGTGGTGAAAGTGTACAATCTCTACAGAGTGTCAAACTATTCGAATAGTCGTGTCCGTGGGTATGGACAGTTGGAGTGGCCATACTATTCCGTCGTCAGATGTTTTCAAAATGACTTATGAAATTATTTATGACTTTGACTTGACCACAACAGAGTTGTGATGTGAAATTTAAGTTCCCACTTAGGTGTTATAAAACTTTCAACTAGCTTTCTTTGCTTTTGAACTTAGTAGAGGTAAATCTGGCTTTTTGCAAAACAATCCTATATCTTAGCATATCCTACTCAAAACCACTTCACTTGTTAGTATTAGTTTCCGAGTACTTAAAGAGGACTCATGGATTTGTCCCTGGCTATTCCCGTGGCCATACTATGAAGAGGAGTATTAGGATGACGGACCGCAGGAAGGTTACGAGAACTTGGATCATCTCCCATCGTCAGCATTGCCTGTGACCCTGAAGATGGAGCTTCACCTACGCTATCGTTATCTTTACGTTATTCCGCTTCTTGATTTGTATTAAGAACTGGATCATGAGATCCTTATTTGTGTAAGACCTTATGTATGGTTTATAATGGATGATGTACTATGATATCCAATCTGTTATGTCTCGCAAAAATGGTAATCCTGGGATTGCGATGTATGGCATAACAGGCATCTGTGATTAAAAATCTGGGTGTTGACAAGTTGGTATCAGAGCCATCCTAACCATAGGAGACCCTAGTTAGAATGGACGTTTGAATCAAAAACTTAGTTTCAAAACCAAAGGAAGTGAGTATTTACAAAAAAAACTATTCTTATTCTTATCACTTAGACTCTTTCATGAAAATTCATGTTCCTCAAAATTTCTTGCAAACTTACATAAAATTGGACACACTTGATCACTCTACTAACTTACTCATCCTATCTTCTTATAGATGGACGAAGTACAACAAGTTTTATCAGTTGGGGAATGGAGGAGACCTCATCTTTGAGCGTGACTTGGACCAGCTGGCAGAAATGCTAGAGCGTCCACACCCCGAGTTCTTCGGATCTCAGCTCAATGATCAAGAAGAAGAAGATCTGCAGTGGTTAGTTGTTGCAAGTCTCCGAGGAAAGATGGAACCCCCCACTGCAGAGGGAATTCAGTTCACCTTAAGAGAGAATAAATGGCTTGATGGACTTGCCAGGGCCATGCAAGAAGCTCTTGACCGTCTGTGTGGGGAGAGTATCAATAAAATCAAGGGTACCCGCTTTGAGTTCTACCCAAGGAGTGATGCTATGGGATAGCCACCGGAGGCCCCATATCACCATGAGCTGAAGACTCAGTTGGACCATCTCAGCTTCATGATGTATGACCGTCAGAAGGAGTTGGACAATGCCCGTTCCTACTCCAACCACAACTAAGCCATCGCTACGAAGAAGGATCAGACCATCGCCATGCTAGTGAAGGATCGCAAGTCTCGTCGCCGTCAGCTCGACAAGAAGGAGCGCATCATCGCCTGTCTTCGCCACCGGATCATAGAGTTGGAGGAGACTGTCCACGAGAGAGATATGCAGTTGGAGGAGAGGGAGAATGTAGGGGAAGACCTTCGTGATGACCCCTACTCCTATCTCAGCGTTGATGATGACTTTCTGGAGGATCAGGCTATGGACTTCTTCACCGATGAGGATGACTTTGCCTTCATCGATGATGATGATGATGAGGATGATGAAGACACTGACTCCAAGGAGTAGTAGCTCTTGAGCACTAGCGTTAGTCAGTTGTATTCGGTCCCACTGTATCGTAGTTTCTAGAATGGTTCTTAAAACCATCTTTTTTTCTTTGTTGTGGTGTGTGGTCGTATCGTGTGCTATGAATGAATGAATGAATGAAAAGCAAGTTGCTAGAAAAATCTGAGTCAAACTTTAAAAACTTTTCAAAAACCCTGAACCTTAGAAATTTCCCTCTTTTCTCCTGATCCATCTCCATCTTCAGATGCCTCGCGGAGGAAGCAACTCAGCCCGGACCCGATGTTGCAACTCTTGCAAATGTTGGTTTTTGACCGTGAAGCCGAAAGTCAAGCCAACTTAGCCACCCTTCAACAGATAGCTCAGATGGCCAACAACAATCAAGACCATGGAAATCAGGACAACCATGGATCTAAGCTCAAGAATTTCTAGAACACTAATCCACATGTTTTCACTAAGTCAGAAGAGCCCCTAGATGCAGATGATTGGTTGCAAACCATGGAGAGCAATCTGGAAGTTGCAGGAGTAGAAGCTAACGAGAAGGTGTTGTTTGCTACCCACTATCTGGCCGGAGATGCAAGAGCATGGTGGAACAACATTCGCGCAATGACAGGAGGTCAGCTGATGACTTGGGAAGAATTCAAAGTCAAGTTCAGCAGAACCCATGTGCCACCAGGTTTTATCAAGAGGACGAGAGATGAATTCAGGGTACTGAAGTAAGGAAGACAGTAGTGGAATACCGTGACAAATTCTTGTCATTGGCTAGGTATGCACCGGATGAGATAGACACTAAAGCCAAGAAGAAGGAGAGATTCCTGAATGGTCTACACGATGAGATGCAGACAGTGTTAGTCAATATCCCCTTTGCTGATATTGAAGCCTTAGTTGACTCTGCCATTCAGATGTAAGGAAAGATCAACCAAGCTAATGAGAACCACAAGCGTCGCATGATGCATCAACCAGGAACCCACCATACACCAAAGTATCGCCCCAACCCATCTCCAGGATTTGACCCAAGAAACAACAGACCCCCGATGAACCGTCCCACCTATCCAAATCGTGGAAACCCAAGGCCCGGAGGAAATCACAACAACCCCGGCAATTCTAGAAATTTCAACCATGCACCACCTAGTTCAACAACAACAATGCTGCCACCAACACCAACACTGCCCCCAGGAATGGAACAATGCTGTGCCTGTTGCAATAAAGGACAAGTCCCAAGTGACTTGTTATGAATGTAGAACCAACGGTCACTATTCTAATGAGTGCCCCAAGAATATTGCCGCAGCTCCCAATGCAAATGACCAAGCTTAGTAGCAGCGTCGTGTTCAGCCCGAAAGAAGGTTTTCCCTAGGGAATTCACTCAACCGCAACGGCCGTCTCTTTCTCATGCATGCTGAAGAATCCTAAGAAGCGCTAGATGTCATGCTAGGTATGTTTTTTGTTAACTCAGTACTTGCAAGAGTGTTGTTTAATTCTAGAGCATCGCACTCATTTGTTACTGAAGAATTTGCATGCACTAGTAAGATTCAACCAACCAAATTGAAGCATGTTATGATTGTTTAAATACCTGGTTAAACCACCAAAGCTAGGCAAATTTGCAAATCCGTCCCCATCCGAATCCATGGCATAGATTTTTATGCTAATCTAATAGTACTCGGAACTAAAGGTTTGGAAGTAGTACTAGGAATGGATTGGATGTCCAAACATAAAGGATTAATTGACTGTGCCAAGAAAGCCATAACCATGACCAGTACAGCCGGAATATCAGTCGAGCATGTATCTAAAACCTTGCCCCGTCAATTCAAGTGCAACAAGAGTATAGCCCAGCCAACCATTGACCAAGTCCAGATAGTCTGTGAATACCCCAATGTATTTCCAGATGTTTTGCCGGTTATGCTCCCAGATCGGGATATCGAGTTTATCATTGAACTAATACCTGGAACCGGACCCATAGCCCAGAGACCATATAGTATGAACCCGTCTTAACTAGTGGAACTAAAGAAGCAACTGGATGCCATGCTGGAAATTGGATTGATTCAACCTAGTGCGTCACCATGGAGATCACCTGTTTTGTTTGTGGACAAGAAAGATGGAGGTAACCGTCTGTGTACGGATTATCAAAAGTTGAATGACGTTACCATCAAGAACAAGTACCCACTGCCGAAGATAGAAGATCTATTTGACCAGTTGACTGGTGCCAAAGTGTTTTCTAAGATTGATCATAGAACTAGCTATCATCAACTCAAAATTCACGCAGAGGATATTCCAAAGACTGCCTTTACCACCCGATATGGATTATACGAGTATACTATCATGTCTTTTGGATTAACCAATGCCCCCCGCTTATTTCATGAACCTCATGAATAATATTTTTATGACTTCTTGGATAAGTTTGTTGTTGTTTACATCGATGACATTCTGATTTATTCCAAATCAGAAGAAGAACATGAGCTACACCTAAGGACCATTCTTGGAACCCTTAGAGAGCATCAGCTATATGCCAAGTTTAGCAAATGTGAATTCTGATTACAGGAGGTAGGATTTCTCGGACATATTGTATCAGCCGGAGGAATTGCCGTTGACCATGCGAAGGTGAAAGATGTTGAAGATTGGCAAGCCCCAACCACTCAAACCCAAGTTCGGGCATTTCTCGGATTAGCGGGGTACTACCGCAAGTTCGTAGAAGGATTCTTGAGTATCGCTAGACCCCTGAACCAATTGTTGAAGAAGGACAAGAAGTTTGAATGGACGGAAAAATGTGAAGCGAGTTTTCAAGAACTCAAGAGGAGATTGATTTCAGCCCCAATCTTGATCATGCTGGATATAATGAAGCCCTTTGATGTGTATTGTGACGCATCCAAGATCGGTCTCGGATGTGTGCTAATGCAAGAAGGCAAAGTTATATCTTATCTACCTCAACAAATGAAGCAGCATGAATAGAACTATCCAACCCATGACCTGGAACTCGCAGCCATAGTTCTAGCCCTGAAGACATGGAGGCATTATCTGATGAGAAACCGTTGTGAGATTTATTCGGATCACAAGAGCCTGAAGTATATATTCACTCAGAAGGAGCTGAATATGAGGCCGAGAAGATGGATTGAGCTAATCAAGGACTATGATATGGACATTCACTATCACCCCGGTAAAGCCAATGTGGTAGCAGATGCCCTTAGCAGATTGCCGTGCCGCATGAACTCCATGATTTTTAAGGAGCAACCAAGTTTGCACAAAGAGATGGAAGATTTCCAAATGGAATTAGTGAGGGAAGGATTTTTGGCTAGCATAGAACTTCAACCCACTTTGATCAGTCAGATCAAGGAGGCGCAGAAAGGAAATGCTAGTATCGACGGAATCAAACGTTTTATCGGTACAGGCAAAGTACCCGGATTCACCGAAGATGAAGAAGGAGTTCTGTGGTACAAAGGACGTCTCTGTGTACCAGCAGATTCGGAGTTGAAAGAATTTATTTTGAAAGAGGCCCATGATACTCTTTATTCTATCCACCCCAGAGGAACAACGATGTATCAGGATTTGAAGGAGCAATTTTGGTGGCATGAGATGAATAGAGAAATCGAAAGCTATATCGCCAAGTGTGATATATGTCAGAGAGTCAAGGCAGGACATCAAAGACCCGCAGGACTGTTGCAACCACTACATATTCCAGAATGGAAATGGGATTCAGTTGGAATGGACTTTATCACCGGATTGCCTACTTCTAGTAGGGGAAATGACTCTATTTGGGTCATAGTGGACAGATTGTCCAAAGTAGCCCATTTCTTACCAGTCAAGACCACATACCAAAGTTCAAAGCTAGCAGAGTTGTACATCGCTAGAATTGTCAGTTTGCATGGTGTCCCCAAGAACATCGTATCAGATTGAGGAACCCAGTTTACCTCGAGATTCTGGAAGAAGGTCCAAGAAGGTTTAGGAACCCGACTAGATTTCAGCATAGCTTATCACCCTCGGACCGATGGACAAACGGAGCGAGTAAATCAAATACTCGAAGATATGTTGAGAGCATGTGTGCTAGAGTATGGATCTAAATAGGAAGACTGTCTGCCTTTCGCAAAATTTTCAGACAACAACAATTATCAAGCTAGTTTGCAAATGGCCCCATTTGAGTTCATGTATGGAAGGAAGTGTCGCACCCCTTTGAATTGGTCGGAAGTAGGAGAGAGTCAGATTTTTGACCCAACATTCTCCGAGGAGAAGAATAGAAAGTTCACAAGATTCGTGAGCACCTCAAGACCGCCCAGTCAAGATAGAAGAGTTACGCCGACAAGAGATGTCGAGACCTCGCTTTCAATATCGGAGATTTTGTGTATCTCAAAGTGTTGCCTTTGAAGGGAATGCAGTGTTTCCAACTCAAAGGAAAGTTAGCCCCCAAATATATTGGACCCTTCAAGATTCTTAATCATCGAGGAGAAGTATCGTATCAATTGGAACTGCCAGAGGAAATGTCAATAGTGCACAATGTGTTCCATATATCGTTACTTCTCAAATGCCTTGAAGTTCCGGAGAAGACTGAAGTTTTCAAGAACATTGATCACCGGACCATAGAGATCAACGATGACCTGACGTATCCCGAAGTACCCATCCTTATTTTGGAGGAAGCTTTAAGAACCACCAGGACTCGAAGCATTAAGTTTCTCAAGATTCAGTGGAGCAACCACACTGAATTTCTTTCGGCCATTTCATCAAACACCTTCTAGGCACAAATAAAATTAAACAACAAACACTATAGTGAGCAGTGTTGTGCCAACCTTGTCCCCTCCCTAGCTCTGACTACACTCTCAGTAGATCATCTAACTAGTTTAACCAGCTCTAGCTCACTGTAAACTCGACAATGCCATCAATGGTGACCATGGCCGAGCCCAATTGCCAACCCAATGTCTGTTGGGGATATGCTATATGGGTATCCTCATAGCATGTCTCCTATCCGGATAACCCGGGTGGCCCACAGTTGGTAGCATGGCCCATGGCCTGCTGGGCGGCCCAGTTAGATGGATCCAGAAGGTAGGCCCATGCCGGATAAAGGAAGGTTACGGTGGAGTCACCGATGCACCCGGAGCCTTGGAGTACAAGACACGCAAGACTAGTAATAGATGGTGTAGGACTCTATAAACTGTCCGGCTAGGACTTTTCCCTATAACCCTAGGACCTGGCGACTATATAAGTCGGGCCTATGGGAGCCTTTAGGGCACGATAACTTAGACTTTCTAGTCACCTCGCACAGCGAACCTATCTCTGTAACTCGGCGTATTTCCATTATAGTGATTTATAGCAGGAGTAGGATTCCGCCACCGTTGTGGGATCTGAACCTAGGTAAGCTGTGTTACCTCGTACCCGTCAACCGTCCGCCTTCCCCCACGTCTCTAAACACGCACTATGAGGACCCCTCCATGGTGTACTCGTCGGCAATACCACGACAATGTCGACAGCAAGCAACAAGCCTAACTAGCCTCGCCAACCTTGTCTACCAGGCACTCCACCGTCCACCGCCACTCCCTGTCCAAGCCCCGAGCGCAGCCAGCCACTGGACCACCCAGAACGCGCGCGGCCATTCTCTCTGCAGCCATGCCGAGAGCGTGCCAGAGCGCCGCACTCGACACGCTCGCACAAGCCGTGCCCCACCTTCTCCGCTCACGTATGGGATCACCGCCGCACCCGGAACCTCCTAGACATCCTCGTTCACCGTCGTGCGACCAGGAGCACATGTGCGCCATTAAGACTTCCGTTGGAGCCGCCCAGAGCGTCGACGTGTTCCGACCGATCAGCACCACCCCACGCCTTGCCACCACGACGTTGAGCTTTGCCAGGGAGCACAGCACCGCCCTATCGTCGCCCATGCCATTAGACCTCTGTGCCATCGACACCGACGAGCTCCACCCGCGCCATTTGGTCCCTTTCAGCCACTATAGAAGGAGGCCTCCCCCGCTCATTTTCTTCACACCGGTTCACTCCCCACCTCTCACTGATCACACCCACTCACTCCCGGAGCAAGGCGAGCACCAGGTGGCCGGAATTTTACTGGAGTTCGCCACTGCAGAGGAGGAGAGGTGTCGTCGATTGGAGCCGACCCAGGAAAAGCTGCTGGTACCAGGAGAATCGCCGTCGTCAACTTCGTCGTTCGCCCCCGTCGCCGACCATCGCCTGAGCCCCGGTGAGCCTCCCACGACCCCCACCGGCCGGGCTAGGGTTCTGTCTCGCCGGCGCTGCCCGACATGGACGATGAACCAGAGCCGTTCGATTAGAGTTAGATCCTATGGTCCTAATCGCCCCATACCGCTTCGCCCCTTGTTGTCTCACTAACGAGTGGGATCGCTCACTTAAACATCCCGCGCGTGCGCTATGCATAGTGGGCCGGCCCAGTTAAACATCCCGCGCAACCCACTAATTCAAATTTAGTTTTATTCATTTAATTTCAAACGCAGTTCTGTACCTAGATTCAAAAATCAACCCAGATCGATTCACTAAACCACAATGCATGAAACTAATTTTGTTAGAAAGGTACTGGAATGCTTAATCCAAGCCCATTGGATTCAAGCCATTTATATCTGTAGATCATCCATGGTAAAAATAACAAGGCAGAAGATTTTTTGCATTCAAACATTTTTCAAAATTCAACCATAAGAGCTTTTGAATTGATTCGAACTCTAAAAAATCACATTTAACCATACCTTTCAGAATATATAAAAATATATAGGTTTACTTACAGAAATAATGATCAAGTAATAAAAGAATGCCACATAGGCATTTCTAGTCACTTTAATTAAATAAAATAGAAAGGTTAAACCTTATTAAATTGTGACACCACTTTAAATCACATTCCCATGTACTGAAATATGTGGTCATGACATGTGTCAACATGGTCCCATGTTTGAGTTGGATAATATTAAATCTTAAGTAGTTTTTCAATGAGTAGAAATTACTTTTCTCAAATAAAATAAATGGGACAAGTGCTTTAATCTTGTAATGTTAGTGATGATGCTAGATCATCTAGTATGAACCTTTGTGTGATGATTAGAAATAGTTAAGTATTGTTTGGTGATGGTGTACCTCGTATTTATTGATAGACGCTAGTACCGACCAAGGATACGGAGGAAGGAGGATACTACGAGGAAGAAGCCAACGAGAACTTAAACCACTGCTCTGCACAAGGCAAGCTAACCCTTGCAACTTAGCAAGCTTATACTACTATCTTAGCAAGCTAAACCATGCAAGTTTTACTTGCAAGCTTACACCACTTGATACCCAATCCTAGTTTTACTTGCAAGCTTAATACTTTATTTTCTTTATTAAAGCTTTTTCTTAAAGTTGACTTAGTGACTTGCAGATACTAGGAAGATAATGGAAGGTAGCATAAAGTGCATAAAATTTGTCCTAAGTTAGATAATCTTGATGTCATCCTAAGGCATGAGATTGAACTTAGATAATTCCCACTGGTTTAGTACCCATCATTAGTATTTACGCCCACTTGTAGATGCTAGTGCTAAGCATAAAACTTGATCAATTTAGATGGGAATACTTGGTGAAAATGGTTATGAAAACCTTAGAATGATGAGTCATTCTACTGAAATGTTTTGACATGTGTTCTCGAACACCCGATGATTTTTGATGATGAAAATGTTAAGGCATGAGCCTTAGCCCTTTATAAAACTGATGATTGTCTGGATGCGATACCATTCCAATTTTACCGTACAACCACAATACCCGAAAATTGGGTAGGGCTTGACTGGAAATTTACATACCTTAGTATGGGTTCCCTTGCGGCCAAGGTCTTAGCTAAGGATACCTTGTGAAGATTGTCCACCTATGCAGTACCCAAGATGACAGTTGGTCATGGTTGGGAGGCCAAACTCACAGGAGAGGTGCCTATACTAGGGCGTGTAATTGAAAGGTTAGGATTGATTATCCGCATACTGAGTATGGTGAATTTAGGATTGTTCCTGACGGATGTATCGAATGTTGTGGTGAAAGTGTACAATCTCTGCAGAGTGTCAAACTATTCGAATAGCCACGTCCGTGGTTATGGACAGTTGGAGTGGCCATATTGTTCCGTCGTCAGATGTTTTCAAAATGATTTATGACTTTATCTGAAATTTAAGTTCCCACTTAGGTGTTATAAAACTTTCAACTAGCTTTCTTTGCTTTTGAACTTAGTAGAGGTAAATCTGGATTTTTGCAAAACAACCCTAGAGTTTAGCATATCCTACTCAAAACCACTTCACTTGATAGTATTAGTTTGCGAGTACTTAAAGAGTACTCATGGCTTTGTTCCTGGCTATTCCCATGGACATACTATAAAGAGGAGTATTAGAATGACGGACCGCAGGAAGGTTACGGCAACTAGGATCATCTCCCATCGTCAGAATTGCCTGTGACCCTGAAGATGGAGCTTCACCTACGCTATCGTTAGCTTTACGTTATTCCGCTGCTTGATTTGTATTAAGAACTGGATCATGAGATCCTTATTTGTGTCAGACCTTATGTATGGTTTGTAATGTATGATGTACTGTGATATCCAATCTGTTATGTCTCGCAAAAATGGTAATCCTGGGATGGCGATGTATGGCATAACAGGCATCTGTGATTAAAAATCTGGGTGTTGACAGCACCTTAATTGCCAGTAGTTCTCTAGAGGCCCCGCTGCCACGGGCTGGCTGGACAGAAGATGTTGTGGAAGTTCTCATTGCGAGCACGTATGACTATATTTGGAGCACATGCCTAGGGTTATTTAGTACTTGGATGCTTGTTATTATTTATCTGCAATGCCCTAGATCTTGAAGTTATTTGTTTAGACTCATCCATGCAACGCCCGTCCATCCATCCCTATGCCTACCGCACTCGAATCCTACTGTTACCGTTACTGTTACTATTGCTCCTGTTTCACTGCTGCTGTTGCTTTGCTATTGTTACTACCAAACCGTTGCTACTGATAAACTTCTGTGAGCAAGAACTATTTCCAGGTGCAGCTGAACTGACAACTCAGTTGTTAAGGCTTGCAAGTATTCTTTGGCTTCCCTTGTGTCGAATCAATAAATTGGGTAATACTACCTGCGAAGATTGTTGCGATCCCCTATACTTGTGGGTCATCAGCCACCTGGAGAACCCGCGCTGCGCCGACCCAAAACAACGGAGCAGACCATACCCACGATCGTTTGGGACAGGATGATACAAAAGGGGTGTCCATCCAACATGATACAAAAGACGATCACCCACCAAGTAAACTTGTCCGTCACCTCTCCGCCTGCCATACCTCAGTACCTTAGTGGCTCGGGGTCGTGCATCACCTTTGATCGCTCAGATCACCCCCGGAAAATACCTCGCCCAGGTCACTCTGCCTTGGTGCTAGAGGGACAGATCAGCGAATTCAAAATGAGTTGCATCTTCATGGATGGTGGAAGCGGCATCAATATGATGTTCGCCAGCACACTTGCAGCTATGCGGATCCCTCTATGTAGCCTGGAGGCATCAGACACGACCTTCCATGGCATCGTCCCAGGGAAAGGAGTGTATACCCTGGGCAAAATATGGCTCGATGTCATCTTTAGCACCCCTAAGAACTTCAGGCGAGAGTGGCTCGAGTTTGAGGTGGTGGACTGTTGTAACACCCTCAGAATCGGCCCTATGCAAGTTTTAGCGAAATTCGCCAAACCCGTATAGAAATGATTCAAAGGTGCCCACCAGGCACTTTCGTGCGGGTGGAAAACGAAGTAATAACATTACACAACAGTCCTCGATGGGACCCACAGAACAGATATATATACAACAACGACTCAGAGAGTCAAGAATACAGATATAATATACAAAGATCCAAATCACCTTGAAAATGATAGAGCGTCCGACTACGGACAAGATGCAAATGGGGCTAAGAGCCCTGAAGAATAACCAATGGCGTCCATAACCCTGCCCAGGCCAAGCCGGAAGGGTAACCCTGCTAACGACGTCGACCTCAAACCTGCTTAAACAAAAGGGGTGCCGACAAAGGGCAAAGGAAAAAGAGGAGCGTCAGTACTGAGGCCAGTACACGGCGAGACTAGAATTCGGCGGTCCTCGCCTACATAGGTATGGTGGACTGAAGCGGCAGCGGCAGCAGCAGCATGCACTGAACACCCTATAGAGACTCGATACAACTGGCGGAAATCAGAGAGGGGTGATAAAGACCTATTCGGATCCAACCTGATACTACCACCAAACAAACCCAGCCTGGTGTTTCCCCCTCGAGACCAAACGAGGAAGTCAACCGAGGAACTCACACAGTTGGCAGTTTTATTTATTCCGTTATCGTTCAAGTAATTACTAGTCAAGTATAGATAATCGTCCTGATAAAATAAGCAGTGGGCCGTTCTATTAAGCCATTCCGTTGTAGTTGCGACACTTACTAGTCAACTATACTATAGAATGAGATATCCCAAAACCCAGCAGTTGTTGCTACTTTTATTTAGCCATTCCGTTGTAGTTGCAATACTTACTAGTCAGGTACAATGGTCGCAAGCGACACCCAAACAAGCAATTGTTGGCAGTTTTAGTTAGCCATTCCGTTATAGTTGAAGCTGATTACTAGTCATGATTGAGTCAAATTTATAGCACTACTGTAGTTATAGTTGTCTATGATCGAGATACTGTGCTCCAAGTCGTCCATAACCGCGGACACGGCTTTCAGAAAGTTTTAACCCGGCCGGGGTGCACAAATAGCAACACACACTCGATCAGCCTCGGAAAAACCAAATCAAAACCCAACGAGGCCTTCACGACAAAGCAATCACAGGATTCAGAAATATTTCAGGGGGCCACCCCATTAAGCTACCCGCAACGAAGTTAGCTGACTCCGAAACGGACTCAAGGTCTGGGTATACGGCTGTGAACGACTGGGAACCCAAAACTGGGCTTGTCGACACCGCGAAATCGTGTCCCGATCCTAAACAGTACAAGTGCTATCTGTCGCACAATTTAAATAAAGCAGTAAAGCATGGCATAAGTACAGGTTCGTAAATAAAACCTCAAACTAGTTTGTGGCCCCAAGAAATAAGACTGAATCAAGCTCTGGCTCAGGG
Organism: Avena sativa; assembly: GCA_916181665.1. Taxonomy (NCBI): domain Eukaryota; kingdom Viridiplantae; phylum Streptophyta; class Magnoliopsida; order Poales; family Poaceae; genus Avena; species Avena sativa. Next base: position 246,360,680 of record OV702283.1, on the reverse strand, counting down.
GGGACCCATATACCTCCCGGATGTGGATAGCGCGATAAATCAAGGAACAGGTATCAAGTACTCGGGGTCCTACGGGACACAAGTGGGCGTTCGGAAACCAAATATTATCTATCACCCACCGATGCCTCTTCTTACTTCAATTTTAGTTGTTAAACAGGACTTAAAGTGAACGATAAGTAAAACCATGATCATCTCCAACATCAACATGCGGCATTTCTCCAACAACTGTGGTACTTGACGGCACGCAACAACATTTGAGCAAGCGACTACGACGCGCAAGTCCATCTATCTACCAAACAACAGGTAATAGGATGTGTCCAAGGCAATATAAGGCTGCGAGGGATATCATGGGTACGAAAGACTAGAGCATCGCAACACAGATAGCAATAGATCAACAGGAGGGAATAAATACTATAAAAGTAAGATAGGTAGAAAGGGGGAGATGCTCGCCTGAAAACATTGCCGAAGGTTCATCCGAAGATCGGGGCGAAGCTCACATCAACTCAACGGCCTTATCCGCGAAGAAGCAAAACACTAGAATAAACACCGGATGCAATATTTAATACAACGACAGAAGATCGGCATGATGCATGTATGATGCATGACATGGCAAGCGTGCAATGCGATTAGGTCATATTAAGCGGAACCGGGGTCCCGGCAATTAATTAGGTGGTTCATGTTGTTTAGCTACCCCGCAATTTAACTGTTGTTATAACATGGCAAAAGATCGCACCGGTTCGCTACACAAGTTTAAATGAGGCCAATATAAGGCTAGATTTGCCCGCATATGGGCCCCATATTTAATTATTAGGTGAATCGGCATAAGGCCCCCAAACCACATGATATGGATGCGAGATGAACAATTAATATGTAGCAAGTTGTATGATATTATAAAATAGGGTTTCGGGAAGGGTTCACACATTAGGGTTCGGCAGATCTTGGTGTTCCGGGGTTCGGGGTCGGTCTCAGGGTTCGGATCTGGGGTTCGGTCTCGACGAGAGCGTTCTCAGATAACGGGGTAGGTCTTGGCGTTCCGGGAAGAAGGACTTGGGTCGGTGTCGGGGTGCATCGGATTCTTCCGGGTCGATGTCGTTCTTGTCGTCGCGACGATCTTGTCGGGTCCGCGCTTCGGATTCCGTGGGGCGATCTTGCCGTTCCGTGTAGGCGTTCTCGAGGTCGATGGCGAACTTGTCCGGTACCGGGGTTTCTCGGAGATCTTGGCGCGGCACCGGGTACGGGATCGGCCTTCGGGTTCGAGGGTCTCGGCGTCCGTAGATCTTGGTGTCCAAGGCGCGACATCAAAACAGCGGGGTCTTGTCATTCCGTGTCGACGACCTTGGGTAACATCTTGTCTGCCGATGGCGAACTTGGGATCAGCGTCAGGTTCTTCCCTTTCCTCCAGGTACAAACAGTACGGCAAGGAACGCGGCAGCGGCAGCATCTGGACAGCGGCACCATGTTCGTGTGCTCGAGCACGGAGGTGCTCCTGGTTCGTGACGCTACAGAGGGCGACAGAGGATGGCGAGACCGAGGTGGCGGCAGGAGTTGCAGGCAGCGCCGGCCAGAGGCAGGAGGCGTGCGCACGGAAGGAAGGCGGGGGCAGCCGCGCTAGGGAGGCCGGTCGAGGGCTGCTGTGGCCGAGGCGCGGCTCACCCGAGACGAGGCAGAGGACGGCAGGGTGGGGCCTGCGCAGAACGAGGGGCCAGAGGCGGTGTTGACCGGACGATGGAGAGAAGGTGGCAGGGCTCGGGGGACGAAGGCGGCCGTGGGGCGCGCTGCTATGAAGCGGCCGGCCGGGGGACGAGGAGGCGCGGCTGGGCGCCGGATGCGGTGGCACGGCACGGCGGGCGGGGCCGGCCGGAGCCGAGCACGGCGGCGGACGACGCGGACAGGAGTGGGGAGGAGGGGAGATGGGCAGCGGGTGGTTGTGGTAGGCGAGAGTGGGCGAGAGGAAGGCGAGGGGACGCCAACGAGGGCACGCAGGCGAGCAGAGGGCGCCTGCGGCGGTGGCTCGACGGGGACGGCCGAAGGTGGTGGCGGGCCCCTAGCGACGACCGGAGGATGGGGAGGCGGAGCGCGTGACAGGGGAAGGAAGTGGGGTCGCAAGGCGGCGAGGGCGGCTAGGAGGGAGGCGCGAGGCGAGGCTGCGGTCGGGCTCCAGCCGACGGCAGGCTCGGCCGAGAGGGTGGCGGCGGCGAGGGGCGAGAGAGAGGAAGAAGAAGCACGGGAGGAGGTGGGGTGCGAGCGAGGGACGCGGGGCGTGAGCGACGAGAGGTGGGACCGGGGGAGCGTGCGTGCTGTGGGTGGGGTTCGGACGCGATGGGGATCTGGGCAGGGAGGTCGGGGTGGGACATGAGCGAGGTGAGGTGGGGAGTTGGGGCGGTGTGGACTGGGTCGGTGGGCTAGATGGGTGCGTGGTGTGAGTTTGTGTGGGTCGGGTGCGAGGCAGTGGGGCCGGGGGAAAAGTGGGGTGGGGGCAGATGGTGGGACCGGGGTGAGTGGAGAGTGGCTGGCGCGGGTGGGGGTGGTGTGCGTGTAGCGCGTGTGTGGCTGGCGTGCGTTGGGTGTGTTGGGTGTGGGGTGGGAAGTGGAGAGAGAGAGAGAGGGGGCTGGGTGACGTGGCAGCGTGTGAGTGATGGGGGGAGGGAGAGAGGTGAGGTGGCGAGAGGGGATTGGGTGGGGTGAGGTGGAGGGGTTGTGGGTAGATTAGGTTGGGTAGCTTTAGGATTATGGGTGGGCCGTTTTAAATTCCTGGGGGTGGTCGTTCGGGTCGAATCGGCCCGTTCGACTGCCCCCCACTAAAAATAATGCAATATTTTATTTATTTTAAATGCACCGTTTGCAAACCGATAGCAGACAAACAAAATAATCCGGAGACCCGGGGTTTGCGTTTGAATTAAGACGGGGCGTTTAGAAAACAAAACCAAGCTTTTCAAAATAGTTTTATGCGAACAGATGCAAGATGATGACGATGCTCAAATGCAATGTGGCATGATGACATGAGCATGCGGTCATGACGATGCAATGCACAAAAACAACGCGATTTTCTAGTAGTGGTTTTGCGGGATGCCACAACTGTCCCTCACAATACCATGCATCCTCAGGTGCGTGAGATTCGCAAGATTCTTGGCAGTGCCACACTACGCGTACCTCCTGCTGAAAATGCCTGGACCTAACGTGTCACATCCCAAAATTTTCCAAATTTTGAAATGTGAAAAATAAAAAAACAAAATAAGCAATTTTTGAAATTTAGGGTGAAAAGAAACTTTTTGGTTCCAAATGGAAACATCAAGACCTATTTTGAACAAATAGAATTCTAGAGGTATTTAAAAAGATAAACAAATAATAAATAAAGTTATAAAAGTTGGAATCACCATTTTTGGATCTTTAAACAAAAAGATATGGTTTTTATGAGCAAAGGAAGAAATAATAAATAAGGACTATTTTCAAGAGCCAAATTAAAACTTGGCCAAACAAAAAAAATTGTTTAATAAAAAGAGTAAAGGATTATTTTAAATAAAATCATGAGGATTTATTATTATCCAATTTCATTTAGGTAAAGAGATTTCCCATTTTTAATGAACAATAAAACATAATAAAGTATTTTAAATTTTAATTCAAAGTGAATTTTTTTTAAATAAAACCTACTGAAAAGGTTTGGTAAAAATTTAGATTTCAAATGGAGTTGGAAAACAAATGAAAATCTTATTTGAAATAAAAACAAATGTCTATTTATTTTAATTAATAATAGACCCTAAAAGAATAAAAGAATTATTCTATTTTGGACTTTAGAATATGTTAAATAATAGTATTAAAATCTACACAAAGTTTGGTAGAAGTTTGAATTCAAATAGTGTTTGAATTGTTTGAATAAAAACCAAATCAGATAAATAGAAAAGGAAAAAGAAAAACATTCTGTACAAAAAAAAGAATCGAACCCAACCCACTAGCAGGCCCAGTCCAGCCCAGCAAACGCAGCCCACTCATTTCCCTCGCGAAATGTTTTTCACCCAGAAGCTTACCCACGCAGCAGCTGACGATTCGACCCCACCTTTCCCCTCTTCCTCTCACTGACCGCTGAGCCCCACCCGGCAGGCCTTCTTCCTCACCCCCCGCGGTGACCACGCCCGTGCCTCACCGTTTCTTCCATTGATTGAGATGATCAATTCGCGTTGATGGCTAAATTAATCTCGCCAGCGACCTCGCTATCTTAAGCACCTTCCTCCCCTCTTCCATTTCCCCTAGACACTGCTTCCCCTCTGCCTCCAGGCTGCACGAATCGCAACCTCGAACCATCTATCTCCGACGAGCCTCTCCGGTGAAATCTGGCGCCGTCCGACCACCCCTTTCCTCCCAGTCCACACATGCGTGCTCCCCATCGCCCCCTGCATCTCCCAGTGCCGCTCGCTAGCCCGCGCGTTCACCAGAGGCTCGGCAACATCAACATCAGAGCGTCGTCGCCTCCTGCCTCAACTCCGGCGAGTCCCCCCGATGAGTATAGACCTCCCCTGTCCCTCCCGTTGATGCTCCTGTGATCTACGCACTCGCCCGCGTCTAACGACACCTTCCTCTTGCCTTCTGGTGGTCTGTAGCTCCGCCCCCATCGACAAACAGAAGCACCTGGCGCCGCCGCTAACTCCGATGAGTAATCGTCGCTGCTCCAGTGCGCCCCTCGACAAACTGACCCCACCTTGAGATTCACCGCAACCTCGCGAGCCCGGTGAGCATCCTCTCCCAATCCCGCGCGACCTAGATCCTCGGCAACCTCCCTGTCTGAGCGCTCCGCCGCTCGCCGCCGTGCCAGCGCCACCAGTTCCTGGTCGAGCTGCTGAGAGCCGTTGGATGTTGATCCAAGTGACGCGATAGATCCACTTAGCGAACAGGTATGGAGCATTTTGTGCCGCACGATCTAACTTAAATCTAACGATCCATAGAGTGTGATCCAGCCGAAGCGGTATCTTCCAGTAGGAATGGGCCACGTGGCAAGTGCTTTGATTTAAAAACAGAAATGTGTCTATTAGATATTCAAACTTGTAAAATTCATAACTTTTAATCTACACGTCCAAAGTTTGCAAATTTTATATCAATGGAATCAGCAAAACAAGTAATTTCCAACCATGCACTTTGTTTAATGAATTGCTTCTGGAAAATTGGTTGTATTTGCAGAAACTTGTGTAGGCATAATTAGAACATAAAAAATTGTTCTAGAAATATTTTTAAGGTGAAATCTTTGCTAAGTGGTTTGTTTTGAACCTACTGACCATATAAACCAACCTATGGATTTAAAAATGTATTTTGTGAAGTTAAAGAATAAATCTTTGGATAAGAGCATTTCTAGTCAAATAAATATATTGTTTATGTGTTAAAAATACTTTTTGAGTAAAATCTTTGGAAAATGATTTGAGTTAAAACTCTCTGACCCTAAATACCAAGTTTTGAGATTTAAAAATATATTTGATGAACCCTATAAAATTTTTACTTTGCAAAAATGCATTTCCAACAACATAAAATATCACTGGGTATAATATTTGGTTTTTGGGGTGAAACCTTTTGCAAATGGTTTTAATATTAAACACTCGACCTTAAAACACTAACATGTTGTGTTTAAAAATATTTTACAAACTCTAGGGATTATCATTTTGATTTAAATCATTTCTAGCAAAACAAAATGATTTAAATGGCCATTTTCAAGATAAATGGTTTTACCACTTTTGTAAATGACCAATATGAGATTTAAAATGTTTAGAGCCTAATAGAAACCACTTTTCCAAATAGAACCATCTTTTGCATGCTTGCATGCATTGCCTTGTTTTTGTTATTTTATGTGGTGAATTGTTTGAATACTAGTTGAATATATGTTTGCTGGATTGAATTGTAGTGAAGTTAGAAGAGTGTGATATTTAAAAGATCAAGAAGTGAACCAATATTCTCTACTAAAAAGGCAAGTGACACTATCATCCATGTCCTACTATTTTCATTACACTTAGTGGATTTTTGTAACATGCATGATAGGACTACTAGATTTCTATGCTATGCTATATCCTATTAGGATATCCTTATATCTTCCTTAGTGAAAACATTGTAGTTGTAGTATGCTTAGCACCGCCATATATTTGGGATGGGATACATGATATGATTATATGAAGTGTTGGAAAAATTATATGTTTTATATAATAAAACAAGTACTCAATGAACCACCTGGGTGGAAAGAGGATACTCAAGTTTTGGACAAGGTGGCAACAAAGGGAACCATGTTTATATGGCTATCTTTTTTGTATGTGCACTAGAAGAAAACCACGACTTAGAGATTGAACATGTTTCTCATACAGTGGCTTCCGTGTACAGCCACATGCTAAATGGGCTCTGTCTTAGTCAACTACATAGTGGAATACCCATGCATTGGCATCTTCAGGTTTACTAGAATTGTGTATGGAAATATATCCCTACATTGGTGCCTGGTAGACAAGCTAGCATTGTGTATTGGGAGGACTTCTATGGAAAGACTTTGTCACATTCTCGATATGCCGGTACTCCATTTGGTGAGTACTTATCCAGCAGCCAGTGGTGGTGTCAAGACGAGATTGTGTCATATGGGTAAAGTGTACAACTTCTGCAGGAGATCAAATTCTAAGTACTTAGCCGTGTCCCCGGTTATGGACAATTCTGAGCAACTAAGGCCTGAAGCTTTGGAAGATCTCGACATTCCAATTTCTCAAAGTAAAACTTGATGGTGACAACAAGGGATTAGAAGCACTTGGGTTTTCCGAGGAGTTCAGAAAGATTCCACAAAAGATCAAAACTATTTTGAAAAGATAGGATAAAACTATATTTCTTTCTGCAAATGAGCCTAAACCCTACTTAGCCAAATATGCATGTATTGATAGGACCCTCTTATTTCTACATAGTAGTGAAACTTGCCAATACAATTCAAATGTATTGACCCTTGTGGCTGCAACTTATTATGTTACAGGTTTGTTTGATGTTAGTGAAGTGTGTTGAATAGGATTACAAGTCTACAACCAACATGATTGCCTGTGGCACTTTGAAGATGAAGGACTCCATGCTATAGTTATTTCTGCTGCATTGTAATGAGATAGCCAAATGAGCTATGTAAGATGTAATGAATTATTTTATTCCTGGTTATAAAGTTGTATTATGACCTTTGTTTCTTGATATTACATCTTAATTGTGGATGCTAGCTATTGATCCAGGGACTAGCATTGTAAACACAGGGATCTCTACCTTATTAAAGGTTGGGACCTCTACATAACGGTGTCATCGCCATCCCAGGAAGATTCACAAAGTCCTACAGCTGCGATAGAGACTTCAACAGAATCTCCCAGTCTTTCCGTATGCAGGAGGAGCTCTCATGGTTGAAGGAGTCGACATACAATAGTCTGCCCCCCATCACCAAAAAAAAACGCGCCTGATATGTCGTTCGACTCCATAGTCAACACCAAGGCGGTGCAGGTCCACCCGATGGACCCCACTAAGACGGCTCTGATCGCCAACAACCTGAGTTCCACATAGGAACTCGTGCTCATCAAATTACTCCGTGAGAACTGGGAAATCTTTGCCCGGTGTACTACGGATATGCTAGGATTTCCCAAGGAATTCACCGAGCACACACTCAACGTCTATCCAGATGCGAGACCAATCAAGCAGACAATGCGTCGACTATTCGAGGTCAGAGCTTAAGCAATTGGCACCAAAGTCAACGGACACCTCGACAACAACTTCATAAGGGAGATCAAGGAAAGCACCTGGTTAGCTAACCTCATGATGGTCCCTAAGAAGGACACGGACATCCTGGGGATGTATGTGTACTTTACAGCGCTTAACAAGCATTGCCCGAAGGACCACTTCCCCTTGCCGCGGATCGATCAAATCATCGACTCCACCACATGATGCGAGCGAATCTCATTTCTCGACACCTACTCAGGCTACCACCATATTCGACTAAAGGTCGAAGATCAATAGAAGATGACATTCATCACACCGTTCAGGGAGTTCTATTACAACACAATGCCTTTCGGACTCAAGAACGCATGCAAAACCTATCAATGGTGCATGCAAGCAGAGCCAAATTGGTCGCAACATCCAAGTCTATGTCGACGACATAGTAGTCAAGACCAAGGAAAGCCTAACACTGGTCGACGATCTCCGCGAGATGTTTGACAACCTTGATTGCTACAGGATCAAGCTGAACCTAGAAAAAGTGTGCCTTCGATATCCCATCTGGGAAATTTCTCGGATACTTCATCTCCGAAAGAGGAATCGAGGCCAACCCAAAGAAAATCAAGGCTATACTAGCCATGGGGAAGCCGAAGAATGTTAAAGGAGTCCAGCAGCTAGCTGGGTGCATCGTGGCGCTCAGCAGGTTCATTAGCCACATGGGCGAAAAGGCTCTCCCCTTCTACCAATTGCTCCACAAGGCCGACAAGTTCAAGTGGACTACTGAAGATGATGAGGCATTCGAAGACCTCAAGAACTTACTCTCTACATCCCCCATACTGGTAATGCCAAAGGAGAGAGAGCCCATGCTGCTCTATATTGCTGCAACGCATCAAGTGGTCAGCACGGCCCTCGTGGTTGAACGACCCGAAGACGGAAAAACCCACAGGGTAAAATGCCTAGTATATTACCTCAACGAGGTACTGATGCCTACAAAGCAAAGGTATCCCCATTACCAAAAGCTTGCCTACGGCATATTCATGACTGCGTGTCGACTGCACCACTACTTCCAAGAGCATCAGATCATGGTCGTCAACGATGCACCACTATCACACATCCTCAACAACCCCGAAGCTACGGGGAAAGTAGCCCTATGGGGCATCAAGCTATCCCCACTGGACATCATCTAAGAGCGACACACTTCCATCAAGTCGCAGGTGATCCCTGACTTCTCCGTCCACTGGTCGTTGCTTGCCTCGTCCCGATGTGAAGAGTGTGTGAAACACACATGATGTGGCGAGCTTGAACTTCAGGTGTTACCCATGTGCCGAGGGCTACTGCGACGGTGGGGTGATTTGTCGGGTTGCTGAACAACCCCCTGTTCTCCATGCACGAGAGTTTCTCCTATCATGCCGAGGCCCTTGAGAGCGGAGCGACGAATAGTTGCTCGCGGATCATAGTCTGCTGCCTGGATTATGAGGAGATAAGTTTCAGTCCCGCTGAGTCCACTAACATGAACAATAGGTCAAGATCTCGTGCTAGCTCACGTCTTTCTGCCTCAGGTATGCGCCGTAGTTGCAAAGTGCTCCTCCTCAGTTGTGGCCCTCCAGTAACGCTTCCAGAATCGTGTGTGGGCCTTAGCAGTGCTTGACGAAGGCTGGATTCATTGGCAAGACTCTTTCTTTCATCGAGTTGCTTCTGCATCCGAAGCAAAACCCTTCATTTATGGTGGAGGAGGTACTGGTAAGCAACTAGTCCTTCACGCATAGCATCTGTTGTCATCGGTACCACACGCGAAACATCATCTAGCGCTTTTTTCCATGTTGCCGGGGTTAACCAAAGTGTTGTGTGTTCACCATCGCATGCTCATTCCCATCCTGGAATGATGCGGTTGTTTTCTAGGGGATCCTCCCTGTTCTCTCGGTGCCCTGTATTTTCATCTGACATAATATCATTGGGATCAAAGATTGGGTTGCCATTGGAGTCTTGGGATGTTGCGGTTCCTTCTCCTCTGATGATCATTCATAGCTGGTGTTGCACCATGTATGATATGATGCCTTCACTGTCAAATCCGTAGGAGACACTTTCTTGAAAACCAGTGAAGTCCCATGAGGCATGCTCCGGGTATGACTCAACCTTCCTAATTCTAGAGTCAACGCTTTCCTCAGATTCATCGGGACTAACGTTTGATGGGGTTGGACCGTGTGGTAGTGTTGACTGCAAATCTGACCTGAAGGAGAGGACGTCATACAGATCGTCTAGATCCCCCAGATCTGCGGAGTTTTCGCGGATTTCATCAGCATTTGTTGGGTTAGTTGCAGCCTTTCCAATTGAACCGATAGAAGATGTAGGTGTCTCCGTAGGCAATGCAGATGTGGCCAATAGGCCCAAAATATCGGAGCTGAAAGGAAGAGATTTTCGAATTCGCCCACGCGGAAGTGGAAGCACCCAATCATGAGATAGGTCTCCCGGTTGAAGTCGACGAGAGCCTCTAAGGGGGTGGCCGGGCGTGGATCGATTGTTGGGTTGTTGCTTGGTGAATAGGGAGCCACCGAATTCATGGCTCCAGCGCTCAGATTTCGCACATAAGGCGCCAATTGATGAGGGGTAACCTGAGCAATTCCCATAGTTATGGACTTCGGGTTTCATGGAAAAGAGAGTGTTTGTGATTTCATCGGCTGATCAGACAAACAAGGAAATCAATGTAGTCTGATTATGGTGGAAACATGACTACAAAGTTGCAGATTCGCTAAATATGTTCTAGCTCTCGACGGATTGCTAATTGCTATAAAAGTAAGGTGCCCTCTCCGTTGGCTCCTCCCAGGCTTTATATGAGAGGCTGGGTCCTAGAGCCGTATATGGATAGGTTACATGTAATCTTCACAATACTAACTTTATGTCAGTCTGCCCTTCTATCTTGACCTCCAAGCCAAACTATCTAAGATTTGTTCTGCCAAGGAAACTAGGGTCCAACGATCCCTTGGTTCAAGAGGGGGATGAACACGTAGTTCCAAGGAGCCTTGGCGACAGTGGTGATGGCGGAGCAAGCACATGACAAAGAGGTGACACGGTTATTTTTACCCAGGTTCGGGACCCTCGTGAGGATTTAAAGCCCCTACTGCTGCTTTGTTGTATTCCTTGCTTGCTTCGCGAGGGTACAATGGTGGATGCAAGTCTAGGGTTTATATCACTGGGGATCGACCTTTTCTAAGGTAGGAGAATGTTCCGTTATATAGGGCAACATCGGGCCTCTTCCCCTAATATTTTCGCTGGAAGGGCGTCCATAGTGCTACTCCTCAATATCCTTGTTTAGGGCTCCAGAGGATGGAGGGTAGTTCATCTGCCTAGGCTCCCGCCGCTTGTTCGAGAGGGTGAATGAGTCGTTTCTTGATCCCATTGCAGACGAGGCTGTTGGCCTTTTTTGACTTGGCCATTGATCTGCAGATGCGCGAACAAGGCGTAGGTGATGTTGATGCCGATACCATCATAGAAGTCCTAGAACTCCTTTGAGATGAAGTTCGTTCCATTGTCGGTATGGTTGGTAACGGGCATGGCCTTGATCCACTTGGTTAACTTGTCAACTGCGACCAAGAGGAACACGTAGCCTCTAGGCAAGGATTTCTACAGCTTGCGGACCATCTCGAGTCCCCATTGAGCGAAGGGCCAGGCCAGCGGTATGGGCCATAGCTCCGAGCCTGGAGTGTGTGGCTTGTCGGCGATCCGTTGGCAGGCGTTGCATTTTTTGACTATGTCCTTAGCGTCGAGCAGCGTCGTTGGACAGTAGAAGCTAGCTCGTAGAGCTTTGGCAACTAGGGCGCGACTACCAGCGTGGTGGCCGCAGATGACTTCGTGGATGTCGAGGAGGATGTTCTTCCCGTCATCGTTGGTGACACATCGCTGGAGAACCCCGGTAATGCTTCACTTGCAAAGCTCGCCGTTGATGATGGTGAAGGACTTGGAGCGGTAAGCGATGTTCCTAGCATTCGTCAGGTCATCTGGCAGTTGTTTGCTCAACAGTTACTTGACGTACAATTGAGTCCATGATTGCTCGATTGCCAGGACCTCCATGAAGTTCACCAGTGGGACGTCTGTTTCCTCTTCTGCGAGAGCCTCGGTTTTCTTAGGTGGCGCAGACCTCGAGTGTTTCTCGGTGTCTAATGTGCCCTTGGAGTGTTTGCACTTGATGGAACACTCACATATTTGTTCGAGGACCACACCTGGAGGTACTTGTGCGCATGTGCAGCCGATGTTGGCGAGCTTATTGGCCTCTTTGTTGCTTTGTCGGCCGATATGCCGGAGTTCGCAACCATCAAAGTCTCCTTCGAGTGTGTTGTAGAGGTTGCGGTAGGCGATGATGTTGTCGTTAACGGCGTTGCATTGGTTCATCGTCTGCTAGACAACGAGGTTGGAGTCGCCATAGATGACCACACAGGTGGCGCCACAGACTTTGGCCATCCGCATACCATGGATCAGCGCCTCGTACACGGCCTCGTTGTTTGATGCGTGGAATCTCATCCACAACACAAATCTCATCTTATCCCCTTGTGGGGATGTCAAGATTACTCTGGCTCCTACTCCCTCTCCGTGTTTGGATCCATCGAAGTGCATTGTCCAGAGCTGAGACATGTCTGGGGTGTCTGGTAGCTACAGCTCCATCCAGTGGACAAGGAAGTCAGGAAGCATCTACGACTTGATGGTGGTCCGCCTCTTATAGATGATGTCCCGCGGGGACAACTCGATGCCCTAGAGGTCCACTCGCCCCGTTGCCTCGGGTTTGTTGAGGACGTGGGACAGTGGCACGTCATTGGCGACCACTATTAGATGCTCCTAAAAGTAGTAGCACAGTCGCCGCGCAGTCATGAATATTCCGTAGGCTAGCTTCTTGTACTGAGGGTACATTTGCTTCGTTGGTGTTAGTACCTCGCTAAGGTAGTAGACTGGATGTTGTACCCTGTGGGTCTTGCCCTCTTTGGCTTGTTCGACAACAAGCGCTGTGCTGATCACCTGGTGTGTTGTGGTGATGTACATCAGCATAGGCTCCCTTTTTTTGGTGTCACCAGGACGGGAGAGGTGGAGAGTAGACGCTTGAGGTCTTCGAATGCTTCATCAGCTTCAATCGTCCACTCGAATTCTCTGACTTGCGGAGGAGCTGGTAGAAGCGAAGAGCCTGTTCTCCCATGCAGCTGATGAACCTGCTAAGCGTTGTGATTCACCCAGCTAGTTTGCTAGATTCCTTTGATGTTCTTTGGCTTGTCCATGGCCATGATGGCCCTTATCTTATTTGGGGTGTCCTCGATTCCTCTCGCGGAGATGAAGTACCCAAGTAGTTTCCCATATGGGACACCGAAGGCGCATTTTCCGGGTTAAATTTGATCCTGTAGCGATCAAGGTTGTCGAACGCCTAGTGGAGATCATCGATCAATGTTTGGCTCTCGTTGGTCTTTATCACTATGTCATCGACATATACTTGGATGTTTTGAAAATTTTGATTCTTCAGGAAGGCCTTCATGCACCTTTGATAGGTTGCACCTGCGTTCTTGAGCCCGAAAGGCATTTTGTTGTCATAAAAGGACCCGAACGGTGTAATAAAAGTTGTTTTCTCCTGATCCTCGACCTTTAGTCGAATCTGGTTGTAGCCTGAGTAGGCGTCGAGGAACGAGAGGTGTTGGGGATATGCTATATGGGTATCCACATAGCATGTCACCTATCCGGATAACCGGGGTGGCCACAGTTGGTAGCATGGCCTATGGCCTTCTAGGCGGCCCAGTTAGATGGATCCAAAAGGGAGGCCCATGCCGGATAAAGGAAGGCTACGGTGGAGTCACCAGCGTACCCGGAGCCTTGAAGTGCAAGATACACAAGACTAGTAATAGACGATGTAGGACTCTGTAACCTGTCCGGCTAGGACTTTTCCCTGTAACCCTAGGACCTGGCGACTATATAAGTCGGGCCTATGGGAGCCTTTAGGGCATCGATTCAGACAACCTCGCATAGCGAACCAATCCCTGTAACTCGGCGTATTGCCCTTATAGTGATTTATAGAAGGAGTAGGATCTCGCCACCGTCGTGAGATCTGAACCTGGGTAAGTTGTGTTACCTCGTACCCGTCAACCGTCCGCCTTCCCCCACGTCTCTAAACACGCACTGTGAGGACCCCTCCATGGCGTACTCGTCGGCAATACCACGACAAGAGGTGCTCGCATCCCGTGGTGGAGTTGATGATTTGATCGATGCGTGGTAATGGGAAGTGGTCCTTCGGGAAGTCCTTGTTGAGGGCGGTAAAGTCCACGCACATTCGCATGATGTCTATGTACTTCTTGGGGACCATCACAGGATTAGCTACCCAGGTGCTTTCCTTGATATCCCTTCCGAAATCAGTGTCAAGGAGTTTGTTGACTTTGATGCTAATCGCTTTAGCCCGTCCTTTAGACAGTCGATCCATTGACTTCTTGACTGGTCGTGCATCTGGATACATGTTGAGTGCATGCTTGGCGAATTCCTTGGGAACTCCTGGCATGTCCACGGGATACCAGGAGAAAATTTCCTAGCACTCAGGGAGAAATTCGATGAGCGCGAGTTCCTATGCGAAACTCAGGTCGTTGGCGATGAGGGCCGTCTTGGTGGGGTCTGTCGAGTGGACCTGCACTGCCTTGGTGTTGACCGGTGGAGTAAAAGGATAGCTCAAGAGCGTATTTCTTGGTCACAGGAGGTAGGCTAGTGTCTGTTGACTCCTTCAGCCTTGCGAGTTCCTCCTGCATGCCGAAAGACTGGGAGATTCAGTTGAAATCTCTATCACAACTATCAGATTTGGTGAAGCTTCTCGAGACGGTAATGACGCCATTAGGTCCTGGCATTTTTAGTAGAAGGTACACGTAGTGCAGTACCTCCAAGAACCGTGTGAATGCCACGCGATCGAGAATGACATGGTACTACGAGGGCCATCGACCACTTCGAATTCAGGACGCTCACGCCTGAAGTTCTTGGGGGTGCCGAAGATGACTTCAAACCATATCTTGCCCAGGGGGTAGACCCCTTTCCTTGGGACAATGCCGTGGAAGTTTGTAAAGGATGCCTCCAGGCTGTAGAGCGGGATCCGTATGGACTCTAGGGTGCTAGCGAACATGAGATTTATGCCGTTGCCACCATACATGAACACGCGACTCATCTCGAAACTGCCGATCTGAGCCTCAAGCACAAGGGTAGAATGGCCTAGGAGAGGGATTTGGCAGGGATAGTTAGATCGGTTGAAGGAGATGCACGACTCAGAGTCGCTGAGGTACTCAGGTATGGCTGGTGGGAAGGTGACAACCAAGTTTATCTAGCGGGTGATCATCTTCTGGATCTTGGATGGATGCCTCTTTTGTATAATCATGGTACCTAGTGGTCGTGGGTACTGTTCTGCTCCGTTGTTCTGGGTCAGCGTAGCCGCAGGCTGTGCGGGTCCTCTGGATGGTGGTAGTGGGGCACCATATGCGATGGGCCCAGGGCAGACCGAACCCCTGATTCATTGCGTCACGCCACAGATGGGTATATCCTTCATGGAGGTTCTGAAACTCCCGACAGTCCTTGAGCAGGTGGCTGGATTTCTTTTTGCCATCCTCGATTGCAGACGGCTCATCGTCGTGAGTGCGACATTGCCACGACTGCGTGGTCTTTCTATTGTCGCAGTAGATGCCGCTGTGGTAGCCTCTGTTGCGGTTCCCATCGTCGTGGCGGTCGGCGTAGCCCGCCGCGACCATGTCGATTTCTTCACGATAGTCATAGATGCGCGCTCTTCTCTTCTCTCGGTAGTCACGTGTGCGACCGAGATCGTCCTCACCATCCGAACATTTTTGTTTGACGGTGTTATCACCATCGGCCCAGCGATTGGCAATGTCCATCAGGTGTTCAATGGTTTTGGGCTTGATGTGGCCCAGCTCCTCCTTGAGCTCGTGGCGCCTCATACCGCCGTTGAAAGCGTCGATTACCCTTTCCTCCGTGATATCTTCTATGGAGTTCTTGATAACCAACCAACACTGGACGTAAGAGCGGATGGAATCATTGGACCTTTGGTAGCAGGCGCGTAGCTCTTTGATTGAGGCTGGACGCTTGCAGGTGCCTTTAAAGTTGCAGATGAAGCTGTAGACCACGTCCTCCTAGCTGCGGATGGATCCAGAGGGAAGATTATTGAGCCAGGCCCTGGATGCTCCCTTCAGCTATAGCTGAAGGCATTGCATTGCCGCGTTTGTCGTGGTATTGCCGACGAGTACGCCATGGAGGGGTCCTCACAGTGCGTGTTTAGAGACGTGGGGTAAGGAGGACGGTTGACGGGTACGAGGTAACACAGCTTACCCAGGTTCAGATCCCACGACGGTGGCGGAATCCTACTCCTGCTATAAATCACTATAAGGGCAATACGCCGAGTTACAGAGATAGGTTCGCTGTGCGAGGTTGTATGAATCTGTACTAAGTTGTGTATGAGATTGTGCCCTAAAGGCTCCCATAGGCCAGACTTATATAGTCGCCAGGTCCTAGGGTTACAGGGAAAAGTCCTAGCCGGACAGGTTACAGAGTCCTACACCGTCTATCACTAGTCTTGTGTATCTTGCACTCCAAGGCTCCGGGTACGCTGGTGACTCCACCGTAGCCTTGCTTTATCCGGCATGGGCCTCCCTTCTGGATCCACCTAACTGGGGCGCCCAGCAGGCGACCTGCCATGCTACCGACTATGGGCCACCCGGGTTAGTCAGATAAGAGACATGCTATGAGGATACCCATATAGCTTATCCCCAACAGTAGCCCCCGGAGAACTCTGAGATCTTGCGCCGTCTTGCCTCTTCTCGTGGAATGCTCTGTCTAGATGGATGTCGGCAAATCGTCAAGAAATATCTTGTAGTCCTCCCAAAGAACCCTGCAAAGGTTTCTTCGTCTTCTATGAGTAAGTCGGAGAAATGCTGAATCTTCCATCGTACTCTTCCGTAGTTGGATTAAATCCGTCCATGCCGGAATCTTCGATGCGACGGCTCATCTACCATGTCAGTTATGACGACGTAGGCTTAGGTTAGCGACGTCTCGTAACTCACATATGCAGAGAACGCAATCATATCCGATTTTCCCGCGCGAGCGATACGAACCGTTGGGGGCGGCGGTTGGAGACGTGGCAAAATTATCGCGCACGTCCACGAACACGTCGTCTACGCGGCAACCGTTCGATTAGATGCACGAATCTTGACGCAGAGTAAGATAAATAGTAACCGTGGGACACTTTCCACTTTTTTACCCCATTCTCTCGCGTCATCATCTTCTTCCTCCAGCCGCACGCCTCCTCGAGCTCTCCGCGGAAAACCTCGAAGAAACCATAGTCTCTCTTTGCATCAGTCGCATCCTCCCAGTCCTCCATGGCCAGCAGCAGCTCCTCCCCGTCGATGGTGGCGTCGAGCGAAGCCACGGCAAAGCCGGCGAGCTCCGTCGTCGTGCCCCCAGAGGGCCTGGTCATCCCCACGTCGGCGGTGATTGAAACCACCGGCGGTGACCATAATCTGGCGGCGCTAGAGCCTCAGGAAGAAGAGCCAAACTCGCACAAGGGCGACTGGCGCGGCTCGGACATCACCGGCCGCGACATCCAAGAGATGGTCGCCGAAGGCTACCTCCCCGCGACGGAGGGGCTCGCCTGGCGGGCGGCGCCGGCCGGCGAGGTGACACCTTCTCCCCAAGATGGAGAAAAGGTGTACCTCAAGGCTCAACTGGTACGCGGCGTTTCCCTTCCCATCTCCCACTTCTTTTTGTCCGTCTTGAACCACTTCAAGGTTCAACCCCATAACCTCTCCCCCAATAGTATCTTAGTGCTTAGCAACTTCGCGGCACTTTGTGAGGGTTACCTAGGGATTAGGCCTAGGTTAGACTTGTTCGTGTACTTCTTCACCGTCAAACGTGAAGCCGGACATAGTAGGGAGGAGCTTAGGAACCGCGGCACCATAAGCTTCAAGATCTGACCTGGCCAGCGGTTCCCCGACATCGTCGGCCACGAGCCATGCCAAAACTGGCAGCGGACGTACTTCTACGGCCCCGACATTCCTTTGGCGGGCCGAGAAGTGACGTACCCGGACTTCGTGGATGGAGCCGCCGCTGAAGTTTCCACATGGAGATCCCATGCCTCTCTTCCCTCCGACCTCGACGCTTCACGCGCAATAAGGCGTATCAAGTGGTTCGTAGAGACGGGTTTGACCGGCTTAGACATAGCCATGTGGTTCATCAGGCGAATCCAACCTCTGCAGCACCGCGTGAAGTTCATGCACGAGTACACTAGTGATCGAAGGGATACCCACCGGATCTCCGTGGATAACTTCTCAAGCGACTCCGTCAAGCTCCGTCTGAAGGACATCGTCAAGGTGAAGGATAAGAAGCGCGGCTTCACCATCACCTGCGACATGTACGTAGACGGCAAGTGCCCAAAGGTAGGTATTTATTTTCCGTGTATGACATTGCTCCAGTTTCTCCGTCTTGCCAGTGCCATCTTATCTAACATGGTGATTTCTCACTTAACAGCTTAGCGATCTGGATGAGGACAACCTGGCTGCCCAAATCTACGATCCAAAGATGAAGGAAGTCACGGTCGTGTCCGACGACGATGTCCTATTGGCGCGAAAGCAGAAGATCTCCACCTCTGACGCTGCCGACGGAGGCAAGAAGAAGAAAACGGAGGGTGGAGCCTCCAAAAAGAGTACTGCCGCCCTGGAGGCAGAAAAGAGAAAAGCCACCAGGATTTTTGCCAAAGCGCCCCCCATAGTGTAAGCCTCTCATTCTCCGACATTGTCTTATTTATCTGTCTTATTCCTGTACTTATGAATTTTGCACGTTTCAGGAAGAAAGCCACAGCCAGCCTCAATAAGTCGTCCAAGACTCTTGGGGCTTCTAGAAATATCAAAGATATGCTGCATCGCGACTCCTCCCCCGCCATCGCCCCTGCTACTCCTGCCTTAAAGCCCTCCTCTGCTCCGACAAGCTATCAAGTCCAGGAGGCACCAGGCCCTTCCGCCATGGAAGTGGGTTCTGGCGCCTCTACCGAACTCGCTGTTGTCGGCGACCAGGCGACACAGGAGAGCGCTGCTCTTCAAATGGCTAAAGCTCCGGCTAAGGATGCCATCGGTAGCGGCAAGGCGGTGGTGGGAGCTGGTACCTCTGCCGAAGGCGGCGCCCCTACTCCCCAGAAACCCTTCGAGTTCCCGAAGATAGTTTACCCAGCGCTCCTGTCGAGTAACACAACTATGGTTCCTGGAGGAGTGCCGTCATCTCCGACGTGCGGTATTGAGGAACTGCTCCCACAAGCAGATATCTTGCGGGGAAATAGCATTTCCTTCGGCAAGCTGCTGGTCGAGAGTGCTACAAACCTCAAGATTATTGCACTTGTAAGTTTTAATTTGCCTTTTGCATTTCATATGAGTATTCCACTATAGCCCCCGAGGATGTAGACGGAAAACCATAGGTTTTGCATCTATATGCTCTAAGAGTGACTAAGTTAGAAAAAACTCTCACTATAGCCCCCAAGCATTTAGATGGAATGAATTACTCCGACTAGATGCTTTAAGAGTAGCATACACAGTGTTCATAATTTTCAATGTTGTAGCCCCCAAGCCTCTAGTTGTAACTGAATTAGTTCCGACTAGATGCTTAAATAAAAGCTAAGCATATTGATAAGTTAAAAACTCTCGCTGTAGCCCCCGAGCATCTAGGTGGAAAATCTCCGACTAGGGGCTCCAAGTAGACCAAACAATGACTTAACTTTGTATTTGATTCCACAGAATGAGAATGCTCGGAAGGGCATGGCCAACGACAAGTATCAGAAGATGCGCGCAGATCTTGAAGCCAAAAAGGGTAAAACTGCCATCTTGAAGGAACAGATCATCAAAAACAAGAGTCTGTTTTCTTTTTGCACATTTCCGTCTTACTTTTGTGCCCATAATCTCCGAGTACTCACTGTGTACGTGGTTTCTCCAACTTGCGGAACATGTCGCCAAGGCCAAGGACATTGTCGAGCAGTCCAAGCATATCCAGCAGCTGGATAGCGAGAACAAGATCCTGAAGGAGGAGAGGAAGGAGATGCTGAAGATGCACGAGGATTCCATGAAAGCCCTGCAAGATTCCGCCTCCGCTGAGATCAATCGCTTGAAGGAGGAGCTTGCGATCTTAAAAGATCAGAAGCAAGCTTCTGATGAGCAAAACCATCGCCATAGCGAGGCGTTTAAGCTCCTCCAACAAGAGAAGAAATCCTTGGCGGACACTGTCTGGCAGGCTAAGGCCAGCATCTTCAGTAAGTTTCCTCCGCCTTGTATTTCTGTAGTCTGGATACTTTAGAGTTTATTGAACTCATGCGATCCTTGCCGGAAATTTCAGCGCCTATGGGTTTAACCCGCTCGCCTCCTTCGGACAAGGAATGCATGGTTCTTGCCGGCAACTTCGTCAACACCGCCATCACCCAAGCCAAGGAGATTGCTAAACCCCTCCAGATATATATCAAGGCCCCGGACTCCGTGGCGAAGTATTTGGAGATTCTGCGTCGAGCCCCCGAGCGTGTCGCGAGCTAGAAAGCTTCATGCGCATGGGCTGGCGAAAGGATGGCACTGTCTATGGTGAAGGCACACTATGAAGATGCCGACATTAGCACGGTGACCTCTGGCATCCCCGACGTAGATGATGACGGCAAGGAGATCGATCACGAAGCCATCCTGTCATCACTTGCGGGTTATGACACCAGGGTTGCCGAGTTGGTGGATGTTGACGTCTTCGTGCCCAGGAACACCATCGATAGCGTCAACCAAGATTCCTCCGAGTCTCATCACAGCGCCGATGTTGAGGGTGATTCTCCGGTTGGCGATGATGCGGCCTCCAAGTCTCCTGCGCCCAAAGAATGAAGAACACTTTGTAATTTTTGTTTCACCTTTGGTGTGTGCACAGAAGAAACTTGGTGATGTAATCTTAAGGCGGAAAACAATGATTGTTAAGTGTTGTGACTTAAGAACTAATTCCCACTCTGGTTCTTATGCTTGACTTTTCGTGAGCCCGAAGACTCGTTGTCGGAACCATGCGCTTAGGTGATGATGCCCAATGGCACCGTCAATAACCTGAGCACAAAATCGCTGACAATAAGTGCCAAAAGTCACTACTCTAGAATCCACACAAAAACGACAAAGAATGTGTAGACCAGAAAACTTAAGCTAATGCCCGTAGGTGGAATTTTCACAAGTGCAATCGCAAGACTTGTGCATAAAGTTTTTATATGATCCAAAAATGAACACTAAAGGAGGTAAAAGACTCAGCAGTATGAGTGAACCAAAGAGCTTTATTTCATTGATCATATAAGAGGTACACAATTACATAAAATATGCTAAGTGTAGAAAGGACGTAGCTGTTCTATGTTCATGGCCGATCAAGATCCGGGTAGTCATCATCCGGGTCACGTCGCTTACGCTTATGATCCTTGTTGGGTCTATCCTTGAGTTCACGATTGTCGACAAGGTAGTAAGACCCATTGAGCAGCGCCTTGCTTATGATGAACGGTCCTTCCCATGGCGGGGATAATTTGTGTGACTTCTTCTGTTTAAGTCGGAGTACTAAATCCCCCTCTTTAAACGAGCGATGCCGAACGCGGCGACTATGGTAGCTGCGTATCTTCTGCTGGTAGATGGCGGATCTTTGGCATGCCAAAACGCGCTCCTCCTCGAGAAGGTCCACATCTAGGCGTTTGGATTCTTCAGCGTCATCTTCGTCGTAGGCGGCAACTCTTGGTGCGTCGTGGAGGATGTCGGAAGGTAGGATGGCTTCTGCTCCATATACCATGAAGTAAGGGGTGTAGCCGGTGGATCTGTTGGGTGTGGTTCGTAAACTCCACAGCACAGATGGCAATTTTTCCGCCCAGGCTCCAGCTGCTCTGTGTAGCGGTGCCTCAAGATGTGGCTTGATTCCCTGCAGAATTAATCGATTGGCTCGCTCAACCTGACCATTGGATTGTGGGTGTGCCACAGATGCAAGGTCAAGTCGGATGCCTTTGTCCCAGCAATAGGGATCCACTTCTCTGAGTGACAAGTTGCTTCCGTTGTCGGTGATGATGCTGTGTGGGAGACCAAATCTCACCACTAGATCCCGGACAAACCGAAGGGCAGTTGCCCCATCAAGATTTCTAATGGGTTTAGCTTCTATCCATTTGGTGAATTTGTCAACTGCTACAAGCAGATGCGTAAATCCACACGGTGCCGTCTGTAATGGTCCCACCATGTCTAGCCCCCAGACTGCAAACGGCCAAGTTATTGGTATTGTTCGCAATTCTTCAGGAGGAACATGTGGTTATCGGGCATAATACTGGCATCCCGTGCATGTCTCAACCAGCTTGTTGGCGTCCGCCTTCGCGGTTAGCCAGTATAATCCTTGCCGGAAGGCTTTCGCGACCAATGATCGAGGAGCGGCGTGATGCCCGCAATCTCCGAGATGGATCTCGCGTAAGATTTCCATACCTTCTAGCTGGGAAATGCACTTTAAGTATACACCAGTAGTGCTGTTTTATAGAGTTGCCCATTGATTATGGTATAACCCTTTGCTCGTCGTACTATTTGCCGTCTTTCGACCTCGTCGTCGGGCAAAGTTCCGTGTTCGAGATACTCCATGAATGGTTTTGTCCAAGCCGGAGGGATCTTTGTCACCATGTTGACGAAAGAGTCAGCTCGATCCGAGTTGTTGATGTCGGCGCCCTTCACGGATGGTGTGCGTAGATTCTCTAGGAAAACCCCTGGTGGAATTTTCGCCCTGATCCAAGTTTAGACAGTAGATCAGCCGCCTCGTTTTGCTCCCTAGGCACATACTTGACTTCGTATCCCAAGAAGCTCTTGGCTATCTCGTCCACTTCATCGCGATATGCTGCCATCATAGGGTTCCGCACGTTCCAGGTGCCAGCCACCTGCTGGGCAACCAAGTCGGAATCTCCACAGCAAACTATGCGCTTGATGACAATATCCTTGGCTACACGTAGTCCGTGAATGAGTGCTTCATACTCCGCCATGTTGTTTGTAGCCTCGAAGTGGATCTTCAGAATGTAGTGCAACTTGTCTCCTTTTGGTGACTGTAGCAGTACACCAGCCCCCAAGCCGTTGAGCAACTTTGATCCGTCAAAGTGCATCACCCAGTACTCTGGTTCTGGCAGCGGAGTAGCATCTGGCATCTCCGTCCAATCTGCAATAAAATCCGCCAAAGCTTGTGACTTGATAGCGTCGCGCCTCTTGTAGGTGATCTCGAAGGCGGCAAGTTCAATGCCCCACTTCGCGACCCTTCCTGTAGCATCGCTGTTATTGATAATGTCGGACAGTGGAGTCTTGCTCACTACTGTGATTGGGTGCTCCTGAAAGTAATGCCTCAGCTTCCGAGAAGTGAGGAATACTCCAGAAGCTATCTTTTGGTAGTGCGGGTAACACTGCTTGGACTCCGTCAAGACCTCACTCACATAGTAAACTGGTCGTTGAACTCCGTGCTCGTAGCCTGGTTCCTTCCGCTCTACCACGACGACGATGCTAATAACCTGGTTGGTTGCCGCCATGTAAATTAATTGGGGCTCTCCAGGCTTGGGTGCTGCAAGGATGGGCACTGAGGAAAGAATCTCCTTGAGCTGCTTCAATGCTGCATCTGTTTCGTCTGTCCATGTGAATTTGTCCGCCTTCTTCAGCAACTTGTACAGCGGCAAAGCCTTCTCTCCAAGTCGGCTGATGAACCGACTAACTGCTGCAACACAACCTGTTAGTCGTTGAATGTCCTTTAGGCATGTCGGACGGGTTATGTTTAAGATGGCCTTGATTTTCTCCGGGTTGACCTCGATTCCGCGCTGGGAAATGATGAAGCCCAACAATTTGCCGGTTGGAACCCCGAAGACGCACTTCTTAGGGTTGAGCATCACATTGAATTTCCGGAGATTATCAAAGGTTTCTTTTAAGTCGGAGATTAAGTCATTTGACTTTTTAGACATCACCGCGATATCATCCACATAGGCGTGAACGTTCCGACCAATTTGGTCGTGAAGGCAACGTTGCATTGTCCGCTGGTAGGTAGCACCTGCGTTTTTCATCCCAAAGGGCATCGTGACATAGCAAAACGTACCGTATGGAGCAGTGAACGAAGTGGCCAATTGGTCCGACTTCCTCATCTTGATCTGGTGGTATCCTGAGTATGCATCGAGAAAACACAAAAGTTCCGAGCCAGCCGTCGAGTCAATGACTTGGTCAATGCGAGGCAAAGCAAACGGATCTTTGGGACATGCTTTGTTCAAGCCAGTGTAATCAACGCACATTCTTAATTCATTGGTTCCCTTTTTGGGGACAAGTACAGGATTGGCCACCCATCGGGTGTGAAGGACTTCTCGGATAAACGCAGCCTTAAGTAGCCTAGCTATCTCTTTGCCAATGGCGCGTCTCTTCTCATCTCCGAAGCGTCGTAGAGGTTGTTTCACTGGTTTACATTTTGGATCTATGTTTAAGCTGTGCTCGGCAAGTTCCCTGGGTACACCTTTCATGTCGGCAGGTTGCCAGGCAAAGATGTCCCTATTCTCACGGAGGAACTCAACGAGCGCGCTTTCCTATTTGGCATCCAGGTTCGTCCCAATGGCGACGTCTTGGAGGCATCGCCTACCACAAGTTCCACAGGCTTGGTCTCGAAGGCGGCCTTGAACGCAGGAGCGAAGTCGGAGATCTGCTTCTTCGACGCGGGCATCTATGAGTCATTGACCTTGCTCTGGATCTCCTTGAATTCTTCGCTGTAGAGGACAGCTTCTGCAACGGCTGCTTCATTGATCTCGCAGTCCCTTGCCTTGGTAAAGCTTCCAGATACGATGATGACACCGTTTGGTCCGGGTATCTTGATTTTGTTGTAGACGAAGCATGGCTTGGCCATGAACGTGTGGAATATGTCGCGGCCGAATATGACGTGGTACACTCTCTTGAAGGGGACCACCTCAAAGGTCATGCGCTCTTGGCGGTAATTATTAATGTCGCCAAAGGCTACCTGAACCGTAATGCACCCAAGGGACCGAGCCTCCCGACTAGGAACTACGCCATGGAACACGGTGTTGGTCCGCCTTAGGTTTGCCTCCGTCAAGTTCATCTTCTGCAGTGTATCCAGATACATGATGTTGATGGTGCTTCCACTATCCACCATGCACTTGGTTAACTCCACGCCATCAATCAATGGGTTGATGACCATGGCGTACTGGTTCTCCGTGGGCATAAGTTCTGGGTGGTCCGTCCTGTCCCAAGTTATTGGAACCTCCGACCAGCGCATGTATTGGGGAACTGGGGGGAGAGTGGCAATCAGGATCCTGAGAGAGGTCTTCTGTTGTCAGACGGTGCGGGTGCCAAGGAAAGTGTGGTAGACTGGGGCCTGCTTTGCGAAGGGGTTCTTGCCCTTGTCGTCGCTCTTGGCGGCGTGCTTGGGGTCAACGTCCTCGTCCATGTCACTTGAATCCTTGGACTCCTCCTCCTTCTTCTTCCCCTTGCCCTTTCCTCGCGGTCTGTTCTTCCGACTTCGCTTGTAGCCGGACTCCAGGTCTTCCTTGAGGTCGTTGACGAACTTGCAGTGTCGATTGGTATGGGTGGCCTTGCCGTTGGCGTCAAGGTGTATGAGGCACGGCATATAGCGGTACTCCTCGTAGGTTTGGGGAACGCGGAGCGGCACCGAGGTGGTTTCACTTCCTCGCTGCTGCCCGCGGCCCGCTCCCCTTCCTCGGCCACGTTGTCCTCCTTCTCCTCATCCTGCAAAAGTCATAGCGACCATGTTGGTAGATTGCTTTTCTTCTGGAGCGGTTTTCCGCTTTGTACTGCTGTTCCTCCGAGCTTGGGTTGGAACGGCCGTTGCCGGCAAAGAGCCACGAGCATCGTCGTCGGCAGCTGCGAACTCACTAGCTAATTGAATCATCTGATTCAAGTCAAGCTGATGATTGTCCTGCAAGCGCTTTAGCTTATGCCGGAGCAACGTACCCCTTTCCAACCCATCGATGAAGGCGGGCATGGCAGTCTGAGCGTGCACTCCTGCGCAGGAATTTTTCATATCCAGCTAGCATGAGAGGTAGGCGCGAGACGTCTCGTCTTTCTCTTGCACGCACCGCTGTAGATTGCCCACAGTGCAGGGACGCTTGTATGTACCTCAAAGTTCTTGGTGAATGCTTCTTGCATATCCAGCCAGTTGTAGATAGATTTCTCCGGCAAGTCGTCGATCCATTGACAGGCCGTGCCTGCCAACATTAACGGGAGGTACTTAATGGCGACGTTGGGGTTGCCTCCGGAAATCTCCATCGCGTTGCCGTAGTCCTACAACCATGTGGCAGGTTTGGCGGTGCCGTCATAGGGCTTGATGGTTTTGTCGATCCGGAAACCTTTGGGGTAAGTTGCGGACCGTATTGCAGGTCCAAAACAACGTGGTCCCAGGTATGGTCCTTCCCGGGCCTCGTGGATCTTATCAATCCTCGAACGTGCATCGTACGGCTCCGGGTTCTTCTTCTTGTTGTCAACAGGGGATGGGCTGCGTGAATGACGCGGGCCTCTTCCGCCATGGTGACTGCTTGGCTGCGACGGAGGCGGAGGTGGCGGTTGTCGGACGTGGAGGGTCGTGGTGTGACCTGCTCTTGTGTCCTTGGTGGCGCTCTTCATCATGACGGGTCTGCGCCGCGTTGTCGCGGACGATGATGCCACACTGCTTTGGAGGGGGCATATCCATGCGGTTGTGAGCCTTGTAATCTTCCTAACGTCGGGGGGATCGGGGCGGTGGCGATGGGCGGCGAGGTCGGGCTTTTTCTCCGTGGTCAGAGGATATGGGGACAACATCCTTCCTGTTGCGCGCATCCCTCCGTCTTCGTTCTGATGAACCCGTCTGTGATCCGACATCCTGAGGAGGTCTGTCCCTTGGCGGTTTGTACTGGCTAGATCGGCAGAGCGCTGGGTCAGACTCAAGCCTCTGAGAGGTGGCATTTTCCTGCTGCTGTACCGCCTTGGACACTAGGTCATAGACCTGTTCTACTGCCTCAGGCGATCTATCCTGCTCCAGAAGGGTCTTGGCGACGGCGAGGTTAAGGAGTGGGGTGGGCATCACCTGCTTTCCTTTACTATCAATGTATGGCTTGGCCTGTGCCGGCTTCGAGGGAGCCCATCCTAGGTTGCGCCGTACACCAGGATCGTTGATGACGCGAGCTGGAGCCTTCTTAGCCTTCTGCTGCAGCAGCAGAGTCTTGTACTCGGCCTCCATTGCTCTAGCTTTCTCCATGGACTTCTGCGCGTTGACCAGATCTCGATCTAGCTTAGCGCCTTGCTCCGCGATGGCTTGCGCCTCCTCCAGCAGCTGCTGGCGCTTCTCGTCAAGCTGAGTCACGTTCCGGATATGATCAACGGTTAGTGGCTCGACGAGGAGATTGTCGTACATCACTCTATCAGCTAGAGTAACATGGGCTGCTGCCGACGTGGATGCTGGAGCCGGCAAGTTTGCGGTGTTGTTGTTGCTCGGACCGGTGCCGAGTTCCTGCGGCTGCTGCACTGGGTTAGGCGGAGGAGGCATGACCTTTGCGCGATCATCGTCGGCAGCAATTAGTGGCCCCTTCCCCTTCTCCAGCACCGTAGGCGGAGCTTGCCCGGGTTGATCTTCAACCATCGCTGTCCCAATGGTGACGAACACCCCTCAAGACATGACGGTGTTGTTAGCTTGCTCGTCGCGCGAGTACTCCTCCTCCATCTCCTGCATAGCGGAGGCTAGCTCTTCTGGACTGAAGTCTACCTCCTCTGAATCTGCACTGAAATCAGCATAAAGCGCGTCAATGACAGAGTCGGAGGGTGCCAGGACTTCCTCGATGACGGGCGGTGGAGGTGCAACGGCCTCGACGATTACTGGAGGTGGTCGTGCTGCTACGACGATGGCGGCCGGAGGCGGTGGCGGCGGCTGAGGAACCGGAGGTTCTCCGTCTCTGAGCACAAGCTCCATCTGGGCTGCCGCGTCAGCTGCTGCATAGCTGTTGACGTTGCTCACCATCTCTTCGAGGGTAAGGCGTCCTGTTGCCTGCTGCCGACGTAAAGAATGTCGGAGAAGTGTGTCGCGGTCCAGTCCTTCCACGAAGTGATACAAAGCGTTATCATCGGGGTAATTGGCCAGGTCGGCCCATATACGGAGCCACCTGGTGAGGTAGTCGCGGGGGTTTTCGTCCTCTCTCTGAACGCAGCGCGCCAGATCGAAGATGGTAACCACTCTGACGAACTTGGATATCTGCTGTCCAGACGCGCGGATAAAGCCGGCGGATTTGCAGTGATCTTCCACCTTTATATCCTGCACAGGGGCGGTTTGGGTGGGTCTTGAATTTTTCCGATCTTTGCCGGCAAACTTCGAGGAGAGATCCGACATCGATCCTTCCGCGAACGTATCATGCCCGTAGGTGGTCCGTGCGGGTCTTGATGCTTTTCCGACTCCCAGGGAATTAGTGCCCGAGTCGGTTTCGCCGATGGAAAGGTGGATGTCTCTGATAGGAACGATCGAACACCGCGTAGGGTTCGTCTTCGCCGGGATCCAGAACTCGTCAGGGGGGACGGTCGGAATGTTGCCGGAGAAGAGAACACGGCCGATGGCTACGGTTTCGCCGATTCCTGCGAAGATCGTGGTCCTCGCCCGCTGAAGAGCCTGAAGCGCCACTTGCCAACTGTCGTGGTATTGTCGACGAGTACGCCATGGAGGGGTCCTCACAGTGCGTGTTTAGAGACGTGGGGTAAGGCGGACGGTTGACGGGTACGAGGTAACACAACTTACCCAGGTTCAGATCCCACGATGGTGGCGGAATCCTACTCCTGCTATAAATCACTATAAGGGCAATACGCCGAGTTACAGAGATAGGTTCGCTGTGCGAGGTTGTATGAATCTGTACTAAGTTGTGTATGAGATTGTGCCCTAAAGGCTCCCATAGGCCCAACTTATATAGTCGCCAGATCCTAGGGTTACAGGGAAAAGTCCTAGACGGACAGGTTACAGAGTCCTACACCGTCTATCACTAGTCTTGTGTATCTTCCACTCCAAGGCTCCGGGTACGCTGGTGACTCCACCGTAGCCTTCCTTTATCCGGCATGGGCCTCGCTTCTAGATCCACCTAACTGGGCCGCCCAGCAGGCCACAGGCCATGCTACCGACTATGGGCCACCCGGGTTAGTCGGATAAAAGACATGCTATGAGGATACCCATATAGCATATCCCCAACAACGTTCTTGCTCCCACCATGTATCTTGACCGACGAGATGTGGTCGTCCAGCTAGATCTTCGGTTCCTGCAGGCCGTCAAACTTTGGATTGTCCGAAGGGAGCTTGAATCCCTTAGGAATTCGCGACTATTGTATGGCTCTACTGAGTCATCTGGCACCGCAGAGCTCCGTATCTTCGTCTTCCAACTCCGTGGAGCACGTATGTTTGACGCTTGATTTTTTGATCTTGCACTGCATGAGTTCATCACGAGCGTCGTAGTTGCAGCTCCTCTACTGTGGGCTGATGCATCGCCGTGATAGGTCATGGTCCTCCTCGTTAGATGAGGGTGTGCGGTTCCTCGTGAACTTCACCGCTACCTTCTTTGGTTCCAGAGTCGCCTCTCTAGTTAATGTGGCTCCGATGATCCCTAGACCCACAATTGCGGGGTTGTGGATGGCGGATTGTGGATGCCTAACAAATGGTTGGTTGGGTAGTAGGTGCATGGTAGTTGCTATGACCGCCGCTTGCAGTGTCTTGGGAATCATGTTGCCCTGCGAGTCGACTGACATGAATGACAGATCGAGTGCCTTGGTGTCCTTGCGACTGCGTATGTTCCCTTGCGCTCTAGTCTAGAGCGGATTTTGTGGGCGGCGTGGCCGCCATTGTCCTTTGAAGAGGACCCGCCGATGGAGGAGAGTGCCGCCCGCTGGGCGCTTGACTCGACGGATGCCTGCTTGTGCTACTCAAGCTCTTTATGTTGTGCCACTTGTCAATTGTGCTCCTTTATAAGGAGCAACTGATAGCCCATCATCATATCACGGGAGGTGTCGATTGGCAAGGGTTTATTGCCCCGTATGGCCTCCCGAAGTGTTTCCCACTAAGCCTCGTTGAGATGGATCTGTTGGTGAGCTAGATTGCCACGGTTGGTGGCATTAGGAGGGTCGTTTCCATCTGGATTCCACGGTTTGGCGCCGCTGGCGTTGAGGTTGGGAGGGTGGCCTCTGTTGGTGGCATCAGGGGCATGCCGATTAGTCTCGTTGCCGACGTTTTTGCGGGTGACATGGCCATCAACGACGATCGCGCACATGAAGCAATGAGGGAGGTCATTGCTCCCACAACTTTCAGATCCGGAACCATAGGTTCCTTCCTCCGTAGAAGGATCACATAGATCGGAGTTGCAGCTGTTGCTATCATCTGAATCGTACATCAGCGAGGGTGTGCTGAGCACACCAATTGGTGTCACCCACAAAGTATTTGAGATATCCGGAGGTGCCACGCGCTCGGGGAGGAGAAGCGTGCCAACCTGTCCCACCTGGTAGCATAGGCTCCCAAGCATCATGTCGACTTTGTCTCCTATGAATCGAAATCTTTGCGGGTCGCCGGCGAGTGGACGGTGAAGTCGATGGTGCCGAAGAGGAGGTGGTTCTCTATCACAGATGAATCAAAGATCACAATGGATTGGGACGTCACGCCCGCAACATCATCATCCCGAGTTTCCACAGACGGTGCCAATTGACGAGGGTTCGACTCGTCAATGCCTATTGTTATTGGCTTAAGTTTTGGATAAGGAGGGGACTCAGGAGATCGTGGAACGGCTAACATACAAACAACACTCGCCAAAGGATTTACCCAGGTTCAAGCCCCTAGAGGGAAAACCTTACTCCTGCTTGTTTGTTCTCGATTAATGGCAAAGACGAAGGCTATAGGGGTGCGCAGATGAGATCTGGCGATGTGTATGCTAGGTTTGTCAGGGTGTCCTCCTCGACGTGCCCTCCTGGAATTTATATAGATAGGCCAGGTCCTAGGGGGTAGGCCGAGTCGGTTACAGGTTTAGGGTTTTTCCCTTTGAATTTCAATCTAAAGAAAACATGTCTTCTAAGGAGTCGAATCCTTCTTGGGCTTGGGCCACCCGAAATCCCTATGGGCTTCGCCATCAGGGGTACGTTGTCTCATGGGATTTCGCTGGGCCGAATAGGGTAGGCCAACATTAGGCACCAATAGGGCATACCCATGTCACAATGGATTCCTCAGGAAGATTCATCAGCCAGGTGCTATCTGTGTCCTTCAGGCACATGGGGAACAATTCGCCATGATGTGGTCATTGCCTCTCGCTACCTTGATGCCCATCGCATAGAGCTGCAAGAACTCGCACGGGTTGGTCATTCTGTCATAGCGCACATGCGTTTCCAAGCGGAACTCGTGCATCTAGACCACACGGCGGAGCCCCTTGCTAAGGGTGAGGAAGACATTGGCCTGCACCGCATTGCCATTGGCGACGGCCGCGCGGTTCTGCTCACCTGCAATAGTGATTTCTTCAATGAGACGGTCTTCGCGCCCATGCAGCTATGATGCAGACGCGAGGGCGAGACGATCTAGAAGTTGTTGGCTGTCGGTGGGGCGATCTGGCCGGGCTTGGGTTCCCCGTCGTGGCACTGGGATGGGAGCGAGCCCCCAACCTCCAGCGTCCGGTCCTCCCCAGGCCTCTAGCCCCTCCCGAGAGAGGGTGGGGACATCGAGGAGCTCGGCGATCTGGTCATGCCACCTCCCTTTGCTGGGCTTGGCCATTGGGTGATCCAGGAGCTCGTGAACCATGCACTTGGAAGCTTCTAGCATGAGGCACTCGGTGTAGCCGCGCGAGGACGCGTTGCGGGAGAGCGAGGAGGCATCATGCGAAGAGGACAAAGGCACCAACAATGGGAGGTAGGTGGAGCCTCCATCGTCTTCCGTCCATGTGTACTGCTCGGAGGGGGTGCACCATAGAGCTGGCTTGGAATGGGCCTTGCTCGCCACGCGACGGAGGGCGCACTCGGCGCGGGTCTCAGTGCAAGCCGACATGTCGCCGAGGTTGGTGAAGGTCTTGAAAGTACGCCTCATCCCCCTACCTGGCATGCCAAATGTCAGAGATTTGTATCGCGAAGGAAACTAGGGTCCAATGATCCCTTGGTTCAATAGGGGCTGAACACGTAGTTCCAAGGAGCCTCGGCGATGGTGGCAACCACTACTAGGAAAACCATCATTTGTGCGCATGTGTTTAGACCTTCTGTGGCGCATATCAGATGCAACACTGATACGTCGACACTAAAGAGAACTTTTTTGGCACACTTTGAAATGCACCACAGAAGTCATGAAACTTCTGTGGCGCATTCTTGCCTATGCGTCACATGGCATTGTTCAGTGGCGCATATTAGCATATGCGCCACAGAAGTATGCGCCACAGAAGTACATGTACATGCGCCACAGGTGTGAAACTAAGGTATTACAAAAACATAACTGGTCTAGAATCATGTATTATAGAGGTATTATACAGGTATTTTACAGGTATTATACGAGTATTAAACACATAGCCGTAGAAACGGTATATTTCACTTAGTATATGAAAACAAACATAATACAAACACGAATATAGTGTCATCACACTACCTAGAGCCCGATCAAGGTACACAAGTGTTCATCATATTATAATACAAATGACAAGTGGCAAATATTTAGACAAGTGTTGGTACAAAGTTCACCATCTCACGTTACAAATAAAGTGGTCACCGCCTACACTAGAATCAAATAGAATACAGCTGTGATGATGGTGAGCAAGAGCAAGAGCACTAGCAATACCTTCATCTGGTTCTCCTTCCACAGGTGGTTCATCCACTTGGCTACCGCCTCCTCTCGAGTCGCGTATCCTTTGTAGTTGTTGCCGCTGAACTTGTTCACCTGTTTTTGACGGTCCTCCTACTCATCGTAGACTCCTGGAACCCAACCCTTGTACACCACGTACCACTTCTTCATCTCTATAGACAAGGAATATTTGTAAATCATGCAATGGAAAGAACTAAATTGGTTCACATGCATATATGTTCACATAAACTAAACCAAAATATCAGTAAACATAATAGAGAGCACATCGATCACAATCATAGAAGTTCGATAACAATGACCACAATAATGAAGTTTACGACATACGACCACATTAGTAAAGTTTTTGACACAACACTACACTCATACATCTATAATAATGCTAGGCGCACACATCGATCATTGAGAACTGCTAACGCTTGGCTTTGGGAATGGTAGATAGCCATCCTTCGTCATCCACGTCCTGTTGTCACCTTGCTTACGAAGAATATCTTCGATCTCCCTCTTAGTCAACCCTCTGTTGTGTTTTAGGACCCCTCCCCTTGTGTTGACATATTCCACGATGATTTCCGACAACTTAACCTGGATGCGATGGAAGTCTTCTCTAAGATCATCATCGTCGGATTGTGCCAAATTTTCGGCCCATGCTCGGAGACTAGATGGAAGTGTTAGGTTCTGGCAGTCCTGGACAAACCCTTTAAGGTGATGGATGACGTAGAAGGCCTCCTTGGTACTTCCACTAGTAGTCGGCTCCTTGATGCAGGGGAACTTGAGCACGTGCTTGAACACGTGTTTTCCATCGTTGAAACATTCCCCCTTTATGGCATAGCCCTCAAGAGCCTCATTCAGAACACCCTTATTCTGGTGTAGCTTACTTGCCGAGTTGAAATACGTTGCTAGCGAGTACTTCGTGGAAATGATGATGAGTGTGCAATATTTGTCTCTACACAACACAATTGAAACGGGATGTTGGAAAAGGGAAAAGGAAGAAAGCTATAAGAAAGCCTAAGTTACCACGGCTAGATGGTGTGTGTACTTACTCGGAAGAAAGGCAAAAGAAGCGAGTTCGACCTCTTATGGTCCACCATGAATTTCTCGAGGTACGCCATCGCCATGGCACGCGTCTCTGATCCTTCCTTCAACTGTCTCTCACGCATATAGTAGGGATCCACTATCATGATGTAGGGGGTTTGCTCTCTCTTGATCTTCATCGCCAGATTGAGCGCGAATAGGCGGACCAGGTTATAGTCCATCCGTTTCGAGAGAAATAATTTGAAGACGTCCTCATACGCTATGAAGAACATGTCTGAAGGGGCTTCATGGACGAAGTCCACATCCGATGGCACCTTGATAGTGAAAACCAGGTAATTTGGATCATTGTGTTTAAGAAGGATGCCCTCTAGTGTCTTGATACCATCACTCAAAGGGAGCATGGATCCACGAGAAAGGCGAAGCAGCTCTAGAATTAGCATGGATCAAAGGGAGCATGGATTCACCGGCTACATGCATTTGGGGAAAGCCATCATCACAAGCAGGTATGACGTCATCCTTAGCCCGGATCCTCTTCGGACAAGGTTGGCTCTCGGATTTCTTACCTCTCTTCCTGTGCTTCTTCGTATTCTGAGCAGGCTCATCCACCGAGGATGCTAAGTGCTCAACGGCTGCCTTTCGAAGTGTGCCAGGGCTAAAGAGGAATCCAGGTTTCTCCTGTGGATCGGCGGCCGGAGGCGTCTCTTGAGAAAAACCACGAAATACCAGGCGTAGCGTGCATGTAGTGGGACGACCACCTTGACTATCGTGCGAAGGGTTCTTCATCCATAGAAGGCATGTATAATCCTTTGTCGGCGCCGTTGTTGATGAAGTCATCGACATTGAAAAATTCTTCATCATCTTCGTTGTTGCGAGCACACATATGAATTAATACACAAAAAGGTTACACGTTGTCATGTGATGTATCGAGCTAGCCTCTCTTCACAATCTTCTTTCCCTTTTTCTTCACGGTTGAATACTTTAGCCCGGGAACTTTGAGATTTCTTCTAGTGAACGGACAACCTTTAGTAGTTAGTGTGGTCTTCCTTCTTACTGTAGTAGTAGGCATGTTGAAGTACTTGTCAAATTCCTTTTCGATCTTCGGATTGCCGTTCTTGTCGAAGTCTTGCTCGTTGGCGCATCCTTCCATTCCAATGATGCTCCTCTTACCCCTCCTCACTACAACAAGACTGGCCTTTGACGGGTCAGTAATAAAGAAACATTGGTCAACTTGGCCAGCGAGTATCCACAACTCATTTTTCGCGGAGGTGTTCCTTGTCGACTTGGCATAGGGTATAACGCAGGTGGTGAAATACCGTCCTTCTTTTTCGACGTTCTTGGACCATCTAACACAAAACATAGATACCGTATCTCCACAGTAGTCGAGCTCCCATATATCCTCGATCCTTCCATAGAATCTTTCCATGACAGTAGTCTCGTCATCGGCGAAGGACATCATAGTTACTCCTAAGTTTTGATATTCACTATTCATGTCCTTTTCCTCGGTGTAGAATCTGTAACCGTTGATGTCATACGAATGATAGGTCTTTACGTTATGCTCTGGGCCCTGTGCCAAGGAGAATATGAGTTGTTGATCTTGCGTAGAAGGCGTCTGTGGGGATTATCCAACAGCCTTTTCTTGAACCAACCCGTGAAGCTGGAGTTGTGCTCTCTTATTACGTCTCCTTTCTTCCTCGGGCGGGCCCGGTCCACATACTCCTGCTCGATCAAGCTTTTGTGCTCTTCCACCCAAGGGCTGACCAATTCAATGTGTTGTAGTGCGACTCGGTGTGCCCTGCCAAATTTGGCGCATCGATTAGCAATGCCGACATGCAGTGAATGGTGGCCCTTGTGGTGACCATACCAAGCGAGCCTGCCGAGGTGATTCTTGGTTGGTATTCCAACATCCTCGTTCTCGGTGATTAGATAGTTCTGGCAGAAGGATATGCAATTGTAGATTAGAAAGCCCTTGGATATGCTTCCATCTGGACAGGACCTATTGCGAACGAACCCTTTGATGACACCGTTCAGCCTTTCAAACGGCATCATGTGGTGCAGGAATGTCTGCCCGAGCTGGATGATGTCATCCACGACATGGACAAGCAGATGCACCATGATGTTGAAGAATGCAGGCGAGAAGTAAATCTCGAGCTCGCATACGACGATCTCTTCCTGTAGCCTGTCGAGTTGCTTCATGCTGATCAACTTCCTAGAGATGACGTAGAAAAAGTTGCACAGGCCAAACAGCGTCTCACGGACGTGCTCGTCCATTATCCCTCATATGGCAACTGGAAGTATCTATGTCATCAGCACGTGACAGTCGTGGGACTTCATACCGCTGAACTTCTTCTTCTCTACATCGAGATATCTGCTTATCTTTCTCGAGTAACCGTGAGGAACATTGACTCCTAGGAGGCACCTAAAAAATTGCTCGATCTCCTCATAACACAGAGTGAAGCAAGCAGCGTGAAGCACAACCACCTCATTTTTCTTAACCCTTTTGCGGCGACCTTGAGTCCCTTCCGTCTAATCGTCATCATCATCACTATCATGGTATTGAATCTCCTTCTTGATGCCAAGCAATTTTAGGTCATTTCTTGCTTTCAGCCCATCCCTGGTCCTCTCCGGCATGTTGAGCAGAGTGCCAAGCAGACTCTCGGTAACGTTCTTGGTCATGTGCATTACATTGAGGCTATGGGGCACGTGGAGGACCTTCCAGTATGATAGGTCCTAGAAAATAGACCTCGCTTTCCATACACCCAGAAGCGGCTTTGTCCTCGGTCGCTTCTTTCGTGGCGCAGGGCACTCTTCCCAATTATTCAGAATCTCCTCGATTTCTTCGCCGCTCCTTGTACGCGGGGATCATTCGAGCTCGTCTTTACCATTGAGCAGGTCACCGCATTTTCTCCACGGGTGATCCATGCGAAGCCACTTTCGAGTCCCTTGGAACACGGTTATCTAAGACCCGGGATCCTTTGGTAGCTGGAGATGCGGGGTCTTATCCATGCACTTGACACATGCATTGTGTCTGTGGTTCACCTGGGCCAATATATATGCGTAACCAGGATAGTCCTGCACCATTATGAGCAACGCGGCTCTCAGAGGGAAATATTCTCTAGTGTAGGCGTCCCATGTAAGGGCTGGCGTCTCCCACTACGTGGCTAACTCCTCTTTCAACAACCCGGGATAAAGATGCATATCGATACCTGTCAGTTTTGGCCCCTGAATAAGAATGCTCATGTGTACGTATCTTTGCTTTGTGCAGAGCCACGGGGGGATGTTGTACGACCATACAAACACGGGCCAAGTGCTATGTGTGCTACTCTGGTTTCCAAAAGGATTGAGTCCATCGGTGCTCATACCTAGCCTGACGTCCCTTGCATCGCCCCCGAACTCTTCGAACTCTATGTCCAATGCATTCCACTAGCTAGCGTCTGAAGGGTATGTCAGGATATTGCCCTTCTCTGGATCATCTTCGGGTTTCTCCCTTTCTGCGTGACATTGCATTAGATTTTCTTCCTTAGGATATATGAAATATCGCTGTAGACGGGGACTGATAGGAAAGTACCATACCCCTTTTTGAGGAACTTTCTTGTTCCCTCTCTTGTACCGTCCATGGCCGCACACCGGACATGTGATTCTGTCTATGTACTAGTTATGATAAAGTGCGCAATCATTGATTCATGCATGGTATTTAACGTGCGGTAGGTTGAGAGGGCACGATTTGCTTGGCCTCCTCTATACTTGTTGGCAATGTGTTCCCCTTAGGAAGACGATCGCGCCAGAATTCCACACTAGGATTGAAGCTCACGTTGGTCCATTTGTGTTCCGCCTTCATCTCTAGAGCCTTGAGCGTTACACTCAGGTGTGTATCCTCGGGCTGACACCCAGGATACAATGGATTCATCCCGTCTATCTCCATTTGCGCCAGCTTGGCTTTCTCTCTGGTTGCAGCTTTGGTGTTGCTTGTCTCCTTGAGAAGCAGGTCCTGAACATGAGGGTCCCGCCACACCGAAGTTAGAAGCGTCTAGGTTTTCGCGTCTTGTCCTTCTTCATGATGGTCATGCCCATCGACATCTCCTTCTTCATCATGATGATCATGCCCGCTGGTATATTCTTCGTCATGATGACCATGCCCGCTAGGAGACACTTTGTCTTCTCGCCCGCCCACGTCTTCATGGTGACCACCACGATTTGTTGTGGACTCCTCATCGAAGTCGTGCATGAAACAAAGCCTGAGCAGGTGATCCTCCAATTTTCTAGAATCAGAGTCGATCTAACGCTGGAGTTTGCATGTTCGACATGGACATCTTATTTGGTTCTTGTTGTTCTAAATCATGTATGCCTTCGCGTCTTTCTTATACCTAGTAACTCGACCTTCGCTCATCCTGAGGACCATGGTTTCCTGCGCGGTGTGCACATATAGACCAAAAGAGAGAGTAGGTTAATTAGAAACCACACCTTATGCATACACCCACATGCATGGTCGCTGAAATTTTTTGGCATGACCTTTCCTAAAATTAGGACATATGGGTGGTGCAAATTTTTTCCAAAATGGACATGAATCAACATTTCGGCAAACATCCATGCACCACACCGGGGGCAGACAAGCAACAACAAGAAACTTCTTCCCATGAACACATTCATGCACCACACAAGCTTCATGTACAAACATCATCCTCAGATCGGTCCTATGCATGTTTTAGCGATTCCCGCCAAACCCACATATAAACGATTCAAAGGTGCCCACCAGGCACTTGCGTGCGGGTGTAAAACGAACTAATACCATGACACAATAGTCCACGATGGAACCCACAGAACAGATATATACAACAACGACTCCATGAGTTAAGAATACAATTATATAGTACAAAGATCCAAATCACCTTGAAATCGATACAGCGTCCGAGTATGGACAAGATGCAAATTGAGCTAAGAGCCCTGAAGAATAACCAATGGCATCCATAACCCTGCCCAGGCCAAGCCGTAAGGGTAAACTTGCTAACGATGTCGATCTCAAAACCTGCTAAAACAAAAGGGGTGCCGACAAAGGGAAAAGGAAAAAGAGAGCAGTCAGTACTACTAGTCATATCAGATACCTAACACCAATCATACCCATCTTGGTATTTCCCCCTCGATACCAAATGAGAAAGTCATGCTGAGGAAACTCACGTGGTTGGCGATTTTATTCATTGTTTCCATGGTGGTTATCCAACTTGCTAGTCATATCAGATACAAGTCAAATTATAACAGTAAACTTTAGTTATAGTTGTCTATGATCGAGAACTGTGCTCCAAGTCGTCCATAACCGTGGACATGGCTTTTCAAAAAGATTTAACCCTGTAGGGGTGCACCAAAGTTTCCACAGGCACTTCGACCCTTGTTGCCAGATCAATTAACATACTTCCATAGGTATGTCAGTGGGGCCTAGGACACGACATTATCCCTGACCCAAAGCATGTACATGGGGGCCACCCGAAAGAGCTACCCATACGAGGTATAGCTTATCCTCCTCGTATGGACCCTGAGGTTTCGTGGACTTGCACAGGAGTAGAGGTCATGGACAAAATATTCCCATGACAGAGTGCCACACCTACGCAACAGTAATAAACGCTCATCGAGCAACAGGTAATAAACATCTCATACATGGCTTACATGGCATAAGTATACTAGTAACGCATAAAGCCCGAACTAGTGTTGTGGCCCCCAGAACAGTACTTTGAAACTAGGTAATAAGCCAATAGGAGTGCCCAGACACCCCACATGTGGTTAGCGCGCTCGTCTCGGAAAAGGTGTCAAGAACTCGGGCCCTAGATGGACACAGGGGGATAACATCAAGATCTTAACTATTACCCCTCTGTGCCTCTGCATTTATTATACCTACTTTCAATATTAGTTATTAAATTGTAATTAAAGCCATGATCATCTTCACCATTACGAATATGCCAACCCCCAACATCGGTGGAACAGCGACCACGCAAAATAGCACCTGAGCAAGCAACTATGACTCGCAAGGCCTACTATCTATCAAACAACAGGTAATAGGAGGTGTCCAAGGCAATATAGGCTTCAAGTGATATAATGGGCACAAGAAGACTAAAGCATCGCAACACAGGTAGCAATGGATCAATAAGACAAAGTAAAGACTATAAATGTAAAATATGTAGAAAGAGGGAGAATGCTCACCTAGAAAAATTGCCGAAGGTACACCGGAGAACATGTCGAAGCTCACATCAACTCAACGGTCTAATCCGTGAAGAAGCAATGCACTAAGAGAAAACACCGGATGCAATATTTAATACTATGACAGAAGATCGGGCATGATGCATGTATGATGTATGACATGGCAAAGATGCGACGCAACTAGGCAATATTAAGCGGAACAGGGGTCTCGACAATTAATTAGGTGGTTCACGTTGTTTAGATACCCCACAATTTAAATGTTGTCTTAATAAGGAAAAATATAGCACCGGTTCGCTGCACAAATTTAAATGGGACCAATATAAGACTCAAAAAGCCCGTATGTGGCCTCCATATTTAATTATGCGGTGGATTGGCAAAAGCCCCCAAACCACATGATATGTGTGCAAGCATGACAATTTGAATGCAACAAGTATGTCTCATTTATAAAATATGGGGCTTTCAAAAAGGGTCACACATGGCGGTTCAGACATCTTGGGGTTCGGGAGTTCGGTCTTCGGACGCCGGGACCAGTCTTTGGATCGGGGCGTCAAGCCCTTCGGGTTCCATGATGGAGGCTTCGGGTATGGCGGCCCATGTCGAAGATCTTGTTGGTGGTCCTCGAGTGGTACTCCGGCGGTGTTTCGGTTCAAGACAGTAAGGAAATGCAAGATTTCTGCCTTTGAATCCATGTAGGCATACTCAGACTCTGGACTCAACTTTCGTTGGCGAACTTGGGCTACCCGCTGGAGGGCTTGGGGTTTCATCTCAATCTTCGGTCGCGGCATCGATCGAACCTGTTAGGAGAGTGGAACGGAACCCTTATCACTTGTTGTCGAGAGGTAGCTAGAAGCAAAGATTCCACATTACCCATCTTTGATGCACACCACAAACAATAATACTGCACTGCTTACCGAAATATACCAAATTCGGGTCAATAGGCGAACAGGTGAACGCGCACGGGCTATATTCACAGCTGGAACAGAGAGTAGTCTGGTAGTATCCGTGTAGGAGCACAGGACGGTAGGGAAACACGGCAACACGTCGGGGTAGAGGGCCCGCAACAAGTCTGTGCCCGGAGGACAACCTGGCGGCAG
Organism: Avena sativa; assembly: GCA_916181665.1. Classification (NCBI taxonomy): domain Eukaryota; kingdom Viridiplantae; phylum Streptophyta; class Magnoliopsida; order Poales; family Poaceae; genus Avena; species Avena sativa. Next base: position 246,319,867 of record OV702283.1, on the reverse strand, counting down.
GGCGACCTTACTGCGGATGGACCTGCGGCAGGCGAGGCAGGCGGAGTTCACGGGTAGAGACAAGGACGACGGGTGACGGCAACACTGGCCAGAGGACGACGTCGGGGATACCTTGGGTGGAGCGGCCGCGGTCGGAGGAGCTCGGGCCAGAGGAGCAGAGAGGAGGGTCCTTGGCAGAAGGGGTCGTGCGAAGGGCAGAGCGGGGCCGGTGGTGGCTCGGGCTCACAGGTGCGGCCGCGACGAGTGGGCCTAGAGGCGCATGGGGAAGGGACACACTGGTGGCGGCGACAGATGGGGAGCTCGCTGGAGGGGCTCCTAGCAGCGTGAGGAGAGCAGAGGCGGGGCAAGGGATGGTTGGGGGAAGACGGGGAAAGAGTGTGATTCGAGGAAGAGAGGCGCGCAGCGGCCTAAGGTGGGAAGTAGTGGCGGGGTGGTGCGTTGCGTGCCAGGAAGAAGCGTGCCCGTGTGTGCGACGTGCGGCCAGGGTCGGGTGGGTCGGTCAGGGGAGTTATGTGCGCGGAGTGTGCGCACGAGGGTGCTAGGTGAGTGGCGGCGGCAGGTGAGGAGAGGTGGGATTAGGTTAGAGGTATCTAGGGTTAGGATTTGGTTGTGTGGGGTTGTAGGTGGCCTGGCTAGCCGGACCTTTGGGCCTGGTCGGCTGGCCTGCCTCTCCCAGGTTATAAAATATTTTATTTTATTTATATAGTTGTTTGATATATTTTATATAATACTTTTATAAACTGTTTTTAGACGAAACAAAATATCCGGACAAGCCCAGGTTTTATAATTTGAAATTAGGACAAGGAATATTTAGAAAACGAAGACGGGCTTTTGGGGAAAATAGTTTTAGGCAAAACATGCATGATGATGCACATGGAAAAGACATGCAATTTTCTAGTAGTGGTTTTAACCAGGGTGCTACAATTCGACACCACTAACAATGGATCTCGCCCTCGAGATCCGCCTCATGGTACGGGGAAGAATGCCGACTGTACGAATCTGCTCGCTTCGAGTAGATCCTCACGACACCACTAACAAGGGTGATTTCTTCATCTTGGAAAACGGCGACACCACTAACAAGGTCGTTGTTGACGTTTGTCGAGAGAACACTCCGTATAGACAAAGATGAAGGTCGAGGTCTCAAAAAGGGAAGGCCACCTCTAACTTCTGTGGAAGGAGTAGAATTATGTAATCCACTAATTCAATGTACAAAAGCGAATGATAAGAGTAGTTGGATGGTGATCAGTCCATCGCGCACCCAAAGCATTACTCTGCACATGAATAGGAGAATTATGCAACCAACTCTCGGAATTTAGACGGAAGATCTTGACAATGGAGTTTCAGAAACAAAAGAATGATGTAAGCTCTTCATTAGATCTGAGGCAGATGAGGTCAACGCGTTGAAACACACCGGAAGATATAACGAAAAAAAATTAGTGAATTTTTGATCTACTAAAAGATACAACAGATGAAAGATCCATCAGATAGCATGAAGACCGGATGTCGAAGCACCGTTACAAGAGGATGGAAGCGAAACCCTAAAGGTACAAGGGAAGCCCAACCACGAGAATTCCTGGACTCAAAGAAAAGATAAGAGAGCAAATTGAAAACACGCAGAGGTAAGAGGAGAATAGCAAAGGGTAAGGAATAAAAGCAGACCTAATCAGATCTATCTAAACGAATTTTCTTAAATAGTTTTGACACTATATATCGGCCGTTAGCTAGGTTATCCTACAGGCTAGACCAGTGGGGTATCGCAACTGCTGAGCTCTGATACCACTCTGTAACACCCTCGAATCGGACCTATGCATGTTTTAGCAATTCCTGCCAAACCCGCATAGAAACGATTCAAAGGTGCCCACCAGGCACTTGCATGCGGGTGGAAAACGAAGTAATACCATTACACAATAGTCCACGATGGAACCCACGGAACAGATTTATACAACAACGACTCCATGACTTAAGAACAAAAATATACAATACAAAGATCCAAATCACCTTGAAATTGATACAGCGTCCGAGTACGGACAAGATGCAAATTGAGCTAAGAGCCCTGAAGAATAACCAATGGCATCCATAACCCTGCCCAGGCCAAGCTGGAAGGTTAACCCTGCTAACGACGTCGATCTCAAAACCTGCTAAAACAAAAGGGGTGCCGACAAAGGTCAAAGGAAAAAGAGAGCAGTCAGTACTGAGGCCAGTACACGACGAGTCTTAGAATTCGGCGGTCCTCGCCTACATAGGTATGGTGGACTGAAGCGGCAGCGCAGCCTGCACTAAACAACCTATAGAGACTCAATATACAACTGTCGGCTATCAGAGAAAGAGGATAAAGACCTATCCGGATCCAACCTAATACTAACACCAATCATACCAATCCTGGTATTTCCCCCTTGATACCAAATGAGGAAGTCATGCTGAGGAAACTCATGCGGTTGGCGATTTTATTCATTCTTTCCATGGTGGTAATCGAACTTACTAGTCATATCAGATACAAGTCAAATTATAATAGTAAACTTTAGTTATAATTGTCTATGATCGAGAACTATGCTCCAAGTCATCCATAACCGCGGACACGACTTTTTGAAAAGATTTAACCCTGTAGGGGTGCACCAAAGTTTCCATAGGCACTTCGACCCATGTTTCCAGATCAATTGATATACTTCCATAGGTATGTCGGTGGGGCCTAGGACACGACATTTTCCCTAAAACAAAGCAAGTACATGGGGACCACCCAAAAGAGCTACCATACGAGGTATAGCTAATCCTCCTCGTACGTACCCTGAGGTTGTGTCGACTTGCACGGGAGCAGAGGTCATAGACAAAATATTCGCGTGACAGAGTGCCGCACCTACGCAACAGTAATAAACACTCATCGAGCAACATGTAATAAACATCTCATACATGGCTTACATGGCATAAGTACAATAGTAACGCATAAAGCCCGAACTAGTGTTGTGGCCCCCAGAACAGTACTTTGAAACAGGTACTAAGCCGATAGGGGTGCCCAGACAACCCACATGTGGTTAGCGCGCTCGTCTCAAAACAGGTGTCAAGAACTCGGGCCCTAGATGGACACAGGGGCGGGATAACAACCAGATCTCAACTATTAACCCTCTGTGCCTTTGCATTTATTATACCTACTTTCAGTATTAGTTATTAAACTGTAATTAAACCCATGATCATCTGCACCATTACGAATATGCCAACCCCCAACATCGGTGGAACATCGACCACGCAAAACAACACCTGAGCAAGCAACTACAACTCGCAAGGCCTACTGTCTATCAAACAACAGGTAATAGGAGGTGTCCAAGACAATATAGGCTGCAAGTGATATAATGGGAATGAGAAGACTAAAGCATTGCAACACATGTAGCAATAGATCAACAGGATGAAGTAAAGTCTATAAATGTAAAATAGGTAGAAAGGGGGAGAATGCTCGCCTAGGAAAACTGCCAAAGGTACACCGGAGAACTCGTCAAAGCTCACATCAACTCAACGGCCTAATCCGTGAAGAAGCAATGCACTAAGAGAAAACCCGGATGCACTATTTAATATTACGACAGAAGATCGGGCATGAGGCATGTATGATGTATAACATGGCAAAGATGCGATGCAACTAGGAAATATTAAGCAGAACAGGGGTCCCGACAATTAATTAGGTGGTTCACGTTGTTTAGATACCCCGCAATTTAAATGTTGTCTTAACAAGGAAAAATATAGCACCTGTTCGCTACACAAATTTAAATGGGACCAATATAAGACTCAAAAAGCCCGTATATGGCCTCCATATTTAATTATGCGGTGAATTGGCAAAAGCCCCCAAACCACATGATATGTGTGCAAGCATGACAATTTGAATGCAACAAGTATGTCTCATTTATATAATATGGGGCTTGGAAAAAGGGTCACACATGGCGGTTCAGAGATCTTGGGGTTCGGGGGTTAGGTCTTCGGACGCCGAGATCGGTCTTTGGATCGGGGCGTCGAGCCCTTCGGGTTCCATGATGGAGGCTTCGGGTATGGCGGCCCATGTCGAAGATTTTGTCGGTGGTCCTCGAGTGGTACTCCGGCGGGGCTTCGGTTCAAGACAATAAGGAAATGCGAGATTTCTGCCTTTGAATCCATGTAGGCATACTCAGACTCCAGCCTCAAGTGTCGTTGACGAAGTTGGGCTAGGCGGCGGAGGGTTTGGGGTTTCATCTCAATCTTTGGTCGCGACATCGATCGAACCTCTCAGGAGAGTTCAACAGAACCCTTATAACTTGTTGTCGAGAGGTAGCTAGAAGCAAATATTCCACATTACCCATCTTTGATGCACACCGGAAACAATAGTACTGCACTTCTTACCAAAATATACCAAATTCGGGTCAACAGGCAAATAGGTGAACGCGCACGGGCTATATTCACAGCTGGAACAGAGAGTAGTCTGGTAGTATCCCTGTAGGAGCACGGGACGGCAGGGAAACACAACACCACATCGAGGCAGAGGGCCCGCAACAAGTCCGCGCCCGGAGGACTACCTGGCGGCAAGGCGACCTTGCTGCGGAGGGACCTGCGGGAGGCGAGGCAGGCGAAGTTCGTGGGTAGAGACAAGAACGACGGGTGACGGCAGGGCTGGCCAGAGGACAATGTCGGGGACACCTTGGGTGGAGAGGCCGAAGCCAGAGGTGCTCGGGCTTGAGGAGTAGAGAGGAGGGTCTCTAGCAGAAGAGGTCGTGAGAAGGGCAGAGCGGGGCCGATGGTGGCTCGGGCTCACAGGGGCGACCACGACGAGCGGGCCTAGAGGCGCACGAGGAAGGGACACATTGGCGGCGGCGACAGATGGGGAGCTCGCTGGCAGGGCTCCTGGCGGCGCGAGGAGAGCAGAGGCGGGGTGAGGGATGGTCAGGGGAAGATAGGGAATGAGTGTGATTCGAGGAAGAGAGGCACGCGGCAGCCTAAGGCCTTGTTCGGTTCACAGAAAATTCAACGAGATTGGCATGGATTGAGAGGGATGGATCCCATCTAAACCAAATTTTACCCCAATCCTCTCCATTCCACTCCAATCCACTAGTAAAGGGGATTAACCGAACAAAGCCTAAGGCGGGAAGGAGCGGCGGGGTGGTGTGTTGCGTGCCAGGCGGTAGCGTGCCCGTGTGTGCGACGTGTGGCCAGGGTCGGGTGGGTCGGTCAGGGGCATTGTGTGCATGGAGTGTGCGCGCGAGGGTGCTAGGTGATTGGCGGCGGCAGGTGAGGAGAGGTGGGATTAGGTTAGTGGTAACTAGGGTTAGGGTTTGATTGTGTGGGGTTGTAGGTGGCCTGGCTAGCTGGGCCTTTGGGCCTGGCCGGCTGGGCTGCCTCTCCCAGGTTATAAAATATTTTATTTTATTTATATAGTTGTTTGATATATTTTATAAAATACTTTTATAAACTGTTTGTAGACGAAACAAAATATCCGGACAAGCCCAGGTTTTATAATTTGAAATTAGGACCAGGAATATTTAGAAAACGAAGATGGGCTTTTGGGGAAAATAGTTTTAGGCAAAACATGCATGGTGATATCATGATGATGCAGATGGAAAAGACATGCGATTTTATAGTAGTGTTTTTAACCGGGGTTCTACACATATTCATTGCCATTTACTCACCTAGTAGATTGAATACCGAGTCGAGACCGCGATGTGAGAGAGTGTGGACCAATATATCTATGGAGAGATAGTGGTAGACAAATAGAGATGTGGAGGAGAAAAGTAAGTATGTTTTAGATCTACAAGTTGGAGAAAGGCTTTTCCTAACCAATCTATCAACTATAGTAGGTTTAAATACAACAAAATGGAGAAAATTATGGGCACAATGAGGTGGGAGAGAGGAGGAAGACGAGCTGGGAGGAGGGGGAAGAAGGATGTGAAATGGGTGGTGGTAGATAGAGCATTGCAAAGCTGCCACCATTTATGCAGATCTGGACGTAGGGTTTTGTGGCGCATATGGTAGATATGCGCCACAAAAGTGTGATCTTCTATGGCACATATCACCATATGCGCCATAGAAGCTTGGTCATAGGTTGATCAAACTTGCCAGATTGTGGGGCCCACATCCATGTTTTGTGGCGCATATCAGGATATGCGCCACAGAATACATAAACTTCTGTGCTGCATATCACCATATGCGCCACATAAGCTTGGTAAGATCCCGGCAGAGAGCCTGCTATGGGTACCACCCGCTGCTTCTGTGGCGGATGTGGGCATATGCGCCACAATAGTGTCAACTTTTGTGGCGCATATGACCACATGTGCCACAGAAGTTTCGTAGCCCAACCCCGGAAGTGGGTCCCACCTTAATTCTATGGCATACTTCTAAAGTTCATGCGCCACAGAAGCTTGAAGGTTTTGTGGCACATTGCCCCGTATGCGCCATTGGACTTCTTTTGTGGCGCATGGTCGTAGCCCAACCCCGGGTGTGGGTGCCACCTTAATTCTATGGCATACTTCTAAAGTTCATGCGCCACAGAAGCTTGAAGGTTTTGTGGCACATTGCCCCGTATGCGCCATTGGACTTCTTTTGTGGCGCATGGTCGGCCCCATGCGCCACAAATTTTTTGACTATCTATAGCTATTTTCGTAGTGATGGACGGTGGATAAAGCACATGATAGAGAGGTGACACGTTTGTTTTACCCAGGTTCGGGACCCTCGTGTGGAGGTAAAGCCCCTACTCCTGCTTTGTTCTATTGCTCGCTTGCTTTGCAAGGGTACAATGGTGGATGCAAGTCTATGGATTAGATCACTGGGGATCAACATGTTCTAAGGTAGGAGAAGGGTCCCTTATATATGGCGGCATCAGGATTCCTCCCCCAGTCTTTGGGCGGGAAGGGTGTTCATAGTGCCGCTCCTCGATATCCCAGTCTAGGAGACTACTTTTGGTGGACTAAGTCTAGCACACCGCGCTCCACCTGTCCTTCTATAAAGTGGCATCTTTTAGCGTTGCTTGTCTTCATCCGACGCTCTCTGCTTTTCTTTCTTGCACCAAAACGACAATGGGAGAAGACTTCCACCGCGTGGTCATCTGTCCACCTCCTACCAAAAGCGGGCGGACCAAGTCTTGCTTTACTGAGGCGGGTCGGTACCAATGGAATGCTGCTCCTCTTGTCGGGATCCGGCTCATACCTTTCTCGGTGGAGTTACCGAATAGCCCTGGGACGCGCTCAAAAGCATCCGACGCTCCGGGACACCGCGAGGTGGAGAAGCAGGGTCTCCTCGGGAGGCATGCCCTCTGACGGTTTATCCCCTCACGAAGTGGGAGCCTCATGAGGTGTTGTAACACCCTCACCTGATAAGGCTGAGTTCATGTGTATAGTGTCAATCCCTGGACCGGTTCACTGGCACACATAGTACAAAATGATACCAAATATAACTGTGCATCATAAATACAACGAATATGATCTATAATTTACATTATTTATTCAAGTACATAGTGGAAAGAGAATACAAGGTAGATCTCCATCCGTCAAATGTGCCACAGGCGAACAATTGTTGAGTGGAGTCTCGCGACCTATAACGATCACTCATAAACGATATAACCTGCAACATGAAAGGTTGCAGTCACGAATGGTCAATACTTTGAATGTATTGGCAAGTGTCACTAGTATGTGGATATGAATGGAACCTATCAATTACATGCATATTTAGCTAAGTGGAGTTTTGGACTGATTTTCATAAAGCAATAGTTTTATCCTAACATTTCCAAATAGTTTTAGTCCTTTCTGAAAATTGTATGAACATGTTGCCAACACCAAGTGCTCCTACTCCCTTGTTAATCCATCAAATTTTATTAAGAAATTAGAATGTCGAGATCATCCATAAGCTTTAGGCCTTAGTTGCTCAATATTGTCCATAACCGGGGACACGGCTAATCGATTAGATTTAGATATTCTGCAGAAGTTGTACACTTCACCCACACGACACAATCTTTCCTTGAAGCCACCAGTAGCCGCTGGTTTAGTACACACCAATTGGTATATCGGCAGATCGAGAATGTGACGAAGTCTTTCCATAGAAGTCCTCCCAATACACAATACTAGCACGCCTGACAGGCACTGATGCAAGGATATAACCTCCAACACATAATTCTAGTTAACCTGAAGATATACCAATGAAATGGGTCTTCCGCTATGTAATTAACTAACCCAGAGCCCATATTAGCATGTGTCTATACACGAAAGCTACTATACAACAAACATGCCCAATCTCTAAGATCCCTAGGTGGTCTTCTTCTAGTGAGCACACGAGAGAGGTAACCAAAGATACGATCCCCTTCGTTGCCACTTCTTCCAAACTCAACAACAAAAATATTCCACATAGGTGATTCATTAAGTACTTGTTTTATTATATAAAAACATATCCTTTTTCCAATACCTCATAATACTCATAATATGATATTCCACCCCGAACCTATAGCAGGGCTAAGCATACTACAACTATGATGTTTCCACTAAGCAAGATACAAAAGATATCATAAATAGAACATATCATAGCATATCATAGCACATGGTGCAAAATATTCCTACACATGCACTTCTACTAAAACAACAACAATGCATAGGAAAATAATTAGGACATTTATAATAGTGCCACTTGCCTTTAGTTGATGTAGTCGTTCAAACAATCCTCACAATTGTAATCGTTGCACTCATCACAATCATAATACTTGTGATTATAGTAGTCCAATCGCAGTAGTTGCACTCCTCGCAATCTAACGTTTAAAACAAGGCACAACAAATACACCATTCAAAACAATGCAATTATGCACAATACAACAAAACAATGATGAACAAATGCATGCATGAAGATTTAATATATCACAACGGATGTATTTAGTTCTCTAAACAGTACTAGAATACATGATGCATGCAGGAGATCATTTAATGCAATAGAGTATTTATTATTAAATCTTGATTGCCAATATAGGAGTTTTAATAGTTCTGTTGAAACTTTTGTACTAATTGTTGTATTAAATTTATATCAGAAGTGTACGGGATAGAGGACATTATTACAAACCAGTAGAAACTGGATTCACCTTAATCAGAGATGTAGATATTTTTCTATGATTTAATTACTATTGCAATGGGTTTAAAGATTTCTTCATGAACTTCTATTCTAACAGTACCAAATAATTTGGCACACAATTTTTCCTGATAGATATTATCGATACAAAACAATATCAATTGGTTTCACTAATTTTGGAGTTTTGGTTAATTTTCTGTGATTTAAATAATACTTAATAGAGTTTAAAACACTTAAGTAGTTTAGGTTGTCTAAAATTAAAACTAAAATCCTATCTATAATCTACATGAGATTGTGAATCCAGGGACATATTATTCATATTTTTCTGATCTAAAACTTATTTTCTATGAATTTTATACTAAAAAATACCATTAAATCTATGTAAATAACTACAGTAATTCTACACTGGAAAAGTTGGATCTAGCAGTATATTAATATTTTATATGAAATTACTAATGCACAAACATCTTATTTGTATTTTTAGGATCTATAGATAATTTACTATGATTTATTTAGTCTAAAATGTACATTAAACCAATTAAATAATTACAGTAAAAATATTCTGTAAACATTAGATATAATCATATTATTCTACATGATTATCTGAAACCATTGATATATTATTTGTCAAATTTGGGCATGTGGATATTTTACTATAAACTTTATACCATTAAGTAGATTTAAATAATCCAGAAAATATTCATCAGGAAAAGTGTACATTTTATTGCATAATAAAATTCTACTCACTTTTCTAAATCCAGTGATATATTATATGTAATTTTCTGATCGATAATAATTTATCTACGAACTTTACAATGTTATACATTTTTTGTCTTTTTCCTCTATTTTCAAATTTAACAAGAAAATATCCCGCTGACGCGGCGCTGACCGTGCTGACACGCGGCGCAAGGTGGTTGGCCTATACCCCTTCGGCGCCAGATAGAACACAAGCCGTTGGATGAGAAGAGCATCGGACGATTGAGGTTGTCCTAGACGAGACTCACCGACAAGGTCAATGGTTGGCGGCGGCTTAGGGTGGCGATGGTGGCGGTGGCTACGGCGGTCTCGAGAGTCGACGAAGTGGTCCACGAGGAGCGGGAGACCGCGTGGAGCTCGCTGGCGTCCTTGTAATAGCGATGTTCTTCCTCTGGCGACGATGGACTGCGAGTGGAGTGGTGCGGCTCCGGCGGTACTCCGGCGGCTTCTCCCGGGCGTCCTAGGGCTCTGAGGAAGGGGGAAACGGGCTAGGGCGAGGTCCTGAACAAATGCGATGATTTTATCTAGGAAAATAGGGCCAAGGGGTGCTCGATGGCGTCGTGTCTACCTTGCTCTGCAAGCTCCAAGGGCAGTGGCGACGGAGAGATGGGGGAGACGCCTAGGGTTAGAACTCGTGAAAAAAACATACGGGAGAGAGGGAGTGTTTATATGGGTAAGAAACCGTGCAAGAGGGGAAAAAGAATTGAAAGAGAATCGCGAATTCGGGGGAATCGATCGGGATCAAAAAATCTTGTTCGGCTCGATCTCCAGCGGGAGGAAGGGGATGATGCGGTGGGTCCCACCTATCGGTGGCGGATGAGGCACTTACGAGCGGTCCCAGGAGTGGTGGAAAAAAATACAGGGAAGGGTGCTTGCAACTGCTGGTGGGCTTCTGCTGGGCCGCTGTCGGCTACTACGCGTTGCGGGTAGAGAAGGGGAAAGGGCCGCCGTGTTGGGCCGGTTCGGTAGATTAGGTTTAGTTTTTTTTTAATTTCTTTTATTCTTTTTTTGTTTTGTATTTATTTTATAGATTTTGATTTATAGCTCCAAATGGAGTGATTCCAACTTCTAAATTTTTGTAAATTCAAAATACACACCATGAGATTTATAGAGAACAATTTTGACTAATGAAAATTTCAAATATGCCGATTGCATATAATGCTTCATATGACAATATTGAAAAGGCGAAATAGGGTCATGACACAAGTTTTTTTGATTCAAGATTTTTCATGAGATGCAATGATGTAATGCAAATGCATTTTTTATATCCATATTTTCTAAAATCCTGGAATTTTACAGACTACCACCCTTAAAAGAAATCTCGTCCCGAGATTTGAGAAGGATAGAAATAAATAGGTTCGAGGCACATCAGGGTGTTACCACCCTTAAAAGGAAACTGTCTAGGTTGCTTCTCCGGTGTTCTCTTGGAAACATGTGAGCTTCTTTGCATGCCAAAGTTGCTACCAATTATCATATATCAGATTCATCTAGCTCTTCAACGACTCCTCCCTCGAAGAGGTGTTCAATGTTCAGGCGGTTCACATTCCTATCCTGGAATGGATTGGTCTTGTTCCCATTAGAGTTTTTAGCATTCTTCTTCTTCCCAGCCTTCTTCTTTTTCTTCTTAGACCAATCTGACGCATAATACCCCAGTTCCTTGCAATTGTAACACTATAGCTAACTTAATCCCTCTTTTTTGGACTTCTTATGATGGTTAAGATCACTATTTCCATCATTTTCTTGACTATCCTCATCACCACTATTAACTTCATCGTTTTTGTGGTGGTCCTCGTGCCCATGGTGGTCTTGTTTGTTGCTTTCATGCATGTGATGTTTAGAATTTCCATTCCCATCATGGAAGGTACATACCCTTTGACGTGATCTTGAGTTGTAGTTGTTGTTGTGCTTCCTCTTGTGCTTCTCAACTTGCCTTTGTTTCTCTTCAAGAATCCTAACTTTGTCCATTAGATCCTGGAAAGCGGGGGTATAAACTACTGATAGCTGAAAAAAGCGCTCATCACCCAGTCCATTGTAACACCCTCAGAATCGGCCCTATGCAAGTTTTAGCGCTTCCCGCCAAACCCACATAGAAACGATTCAAAGGTGCCCACCAGGCACTTGCGTGCGGGTGGAAACCGAAGTAATATCATTACACAATAGTCCTCGATGGAACCCACAAAACATATATATACAACAATGACTCAATGAGTCAAGAATACAGATATACAGTACAAAGATCCAAATCACCTGGAGAATGATACAGCGTCCGAGTACGGACAAGATGCAAATTGAGCTAAGAGCCCTGAAGAATAACCAATGGCGTCCATAACCCTGCCTAGGCCAAGCCGGAAGGGTAACCCTGCTAACGACATCGATCTCAAAACCTGCTTAAACAAAAAGGGGTGCCGACAAAGGGCAAAGGAAAAAAAGAGCGGTCAGTACTGAGGCTAGTACACGGCGAACTAGAATTCAGCGGTCCTCGCCTACAAAGGTATGGTGGACTGAAGCGGCAGCGCAGCATGCACTAAACAATCTATAGAGACTCGATATAACTGTCGGCTATCAGAGAGGGATAAGAAAGACCTATTCGGAACCAACCTGATACTACCACCAAACATACCCATTCTTGGATTTCCCCCTCGAGACCAAACGAGGAAGTCACCCGAGGAACTCACACAGTTGGCAGTTTTATTTATTCAGTTATCGTTGCAGCAATTACTAGCCAGGTATAGATAGTCATCCTGATATAATAAGCAGTGGGCACTTTTAGTTAACCATTCCGTTGTAGTTACAACACTTACTAGTCAGATACAATTAGCATGAGATATCCCAAACCCAGCAGTTGTTGGTACTTTTATTTAGCCATTCTGTTGTAGTGAAGCTGATTACTAGCCATATCGGATACAAGTCAAATTATAACAGTAAACTTTAGTTATAGTTGTCTATGATCGAGAACTGTGCTCCAAGTCGTCCATAACCGCGGACACGGCTTCTCGAAAAGATTTAACCCTGCAGGGGTGCACCAAAGTTTCACCACGCACCTACACCCTTGTTGTCAGATCAGGTAGGTACAAGATCACAAAACATACACCCAACGGTATGTCGACGGGGTTTCGGACACGACGTTTCCCAGACCCAAAGCAAGCTCATGGGGGCCACCCCACTAAGCTACCCGTAACGAAGTCGGCCGGTCTCCGAGACAGACCCAGGGTCTGTGACGACGGCTGTAAATGACTGGGAACCCGAAAGTGTGACTGGGCTTGTCGATACCGCGAAAACATGGCACGGAGTTCCAAAACAGTACAAGCGCTCCACGCGCAATAGTAAGTAAAGCAGTAAATCATGGCATAAGTACAGGATAGTAATAAAGCCCCAAACTACTTTGTGGCCCCCAGTACAGTACTTTGAAATCAGGTACTAATCGATGGGGGTGCCCACACACCCCACCTGTGGTTAGCGCGCTCGATCTCGGAACAGGTGTCAAGAACTCGGGGTCCTACGGGACACAAGTGGACGGTTAAAAACCAAATAACATCTATTGCCCACCTATGCCTCTGCATTATGTACCTACTCCAATTTTAGTTATTAAACGGTAGTTAAAGTTATAATCATCTCCAACATTAAACATAAGGCATCCTTCCAACAACTGTGGTACTTGACGACACACAACAACACTTGAGCAAGCGACTACGACACGCAAGTCCACCTATCTACCAAGCAACAGGTAATAGGATGTGTCCAAGGCAATATAAGGCTGCAGGGAAGTATAACGGGGTACGGATTCTACAGCATCGCAACACAGATAGCAATAGATCAACAGGAGGAAGTAAAGACTAGAAATGTAAAATAGGTAGAAAGAGGGAGAATGCTCGCCTGAAAAACATTGCCAAAGATTCATCCGAAGTTTGGGTCGACACTCGCATTAACTCATCGGCCTAATCCGTGAAAAAGCAAAGCACTAGAAGAAACAACGGATGCACTATTTAATACTACGGAAGAAGATCGGGCATGATGCATGTATGATGTATGACATGGCAAAGATGCGATGCGATTGGGCAAGATTAAGAGGAACGGGGTCCCAACAATTAATTAAGTTCATGTTGTTTAGATACCCCACAATTTAAATGTTGTGTTAACAAGGAAAAATATATCGTCGGTTCGCTACACAAATTTAAATGGAGCCAATATTAGACTAGATTCGCCCGTATATGGTCTCCATATTTAATTTAGATGAATCGACATAATGCCCCCAAACCACATGATATGTGTGCAAGCATGACAATTTATATGCACACGATATTTTGTATGGCAATTTATAAAATAGGGCTTGAGAAGGGGTTACACATCTCGGTTCCGAAGATCTTGGGGCTCCGAGGGTTCGGGTTTGGTCTCGATCTTTAAACTCCAGGCACGGGTCTTCGGTTTCCATGTGGGCGATCTTGGCGTCCGTGATGAAGGTCTTGATACTCCGGTCTATTGTCGACCTCTGGATACCGCGAGTCAACGGTGTTGTTTTCTCGGGTGGCTCCATGTACATCCTTCGGAATCATCGACATCAAGTCGGTCTTGTCGGCGAGAGGATCTTGATGCGTCTTGTCGGCATGCGTCCATGTTTGCAGATCAAGAGATTAGGACACGGTACATGGCAGGTGGGGAATCGATGTTGCGAGGCAAACTTGATTACCGGAGTCCCTGGGCAGAGATGCGGTACTCCAGAGAAAAAAAAGGAACATCCAGACGAAATGTAGATGGGCTCGCGGTCGTTGTACGATGAAGAACAGAACAACAGCGATGGCCTCACAGGAAACAAGCGGCGTGGAGGCGGGGTAGGTTCACGCTAGCGAAGGACATGCTGGCCGGGCAAGGTCGCTAGGGCAACGACATGCGGCGCAGAGGGTGGAGGCGCTCGGTAAGGGGGCGGAGGACGGGTCCAACAGCGGGGTCCTGGAGCTCTGCCGCGGGGAGGACGGCCGGAAAAAGAGGCGGCCTCGAGCGACGCCTGGCCTGCGGCGGCTCGGGGATGGGCCAGCGAGGCAGGGGCTCCTGGCGGCGGAATGGAGGAGGTCAAGGGAGGAGGAGCGAGCGGCGATGGGGAGAGGCCCCGGCGGCAATAGGGGAAGCAGCTAGGCAGCAAGGAGCGAGGCGACGGGGTGAGGACGGGCGAAGCCAGGGTGGCACGCGGGGAGGGGAGATCAGCCCTGGCGGCGCAAGGTGGGAAGCATGGCGGCACTTGCGGTGATGCAGGAACAAGGGAGAGGGGTCACAGGAGAGGGCGTGCGAGATAGGGCGACGGGGTGGGGCTGGGGAGCGGGTCGAGGGAGGGGAACGTGACCGTGATAGGATCGGGAAAACGGGTCGCGTGGTTGACCGCGTGAGGAGAGGCAGGGTGGGGCCGGCTTGCAGCGAGCACACGCGGGGATGGGCGGTCTGGGTCGTGTGCGCTGTAGGTGTGCGTGCGTGCATGCGGCGTGGGGAGTTTGGATCGGGGGGTGGCGGCGGCTGATGGTGGAGGGTATAGGATCCGGTTAGAGTTTGGGGTAGATAGGGTTCGGAGGTGGCCGGATGGGCTTTTGGGCCTGGCTGGCTGCCTCCTAAAAATAATATAAAAGTTTTGTTATTATTTTAAAAGACTTTAGTAAACTGTTTTTAGACATATAAAATATCCAGGAAGACCTAGGGTTGCACTTTGAATAACAAGGAGAGGGCTAATGTAGAAAACAAAATAGGGCTTATAGAAAAATAATTTTAGACTAATATATGCATGTTGATGTCACGATGATGCATGAAGATAAACACAGGCGATTTTCTAGTAGTGATTTATCGGGGTGCTACATCCATCCAGAAACATATCTTTCCTTTTCTCATCAGTGTCGACATCCTCCGGATCATAGCGAGACATATTGGTGAATTCTTCTATATACTCTGACACTATGCGATCGTACTGGTGTAAATCACGGAATTTCTTTGTCTTTAGGCTCATAACTCCAGACGAGATATGGTTTGTATTGAATCCTTCCTCGAACATCTCCCATGTGATTGTATCGATGGGGTGGGTAATTTGAAAGGTATCCCACCAAGAAGCTGCATGACCTTCAAGTAAGTGAGCAGAAAATCTGTCAACACCCGGATTTTTAATCCCAGATGCCTGTTATGCCATACATCGCAATCCCAGGATTACCATTTTTGCGAGACATAACAGATTGGATATCACAGAACATCATCCATTACAAACCATACATAAGGTCCTATAACAAAATAAAGGATCTCATGATCCAGTCTTAGTACAACCAAGTAGCAAAATAATATAATAACGGTAGCATGGGCGAGACTCCATCTTCATGGTCATAGGCAATGCTAACAATGGGAGATGATCCTAGTTGTCATAACCTTCCTACGGTCCATCCTCCTGATAGTCCTCTTCATAGTCTGGCCAAGGGAATAGCCAGGGACAAAGCCATGAATACTAATTAAGTACTCGCAAACTATCACTAACAAGTAAAGTGGTTTGAGTAGGAATACTAAGCTTTAGGTTGTTTTGCAAAAATCTAGATTTACCTTAACTGAGTTCAGCAGCAAAGAAAGCTAGTTGAATGTTTTATAACACCTAAGTGGGAACTTGAGTTTTCATATCACAACCCTATTATGGTCAAGTCAAAGTCATGATTCATTTCATAAGTCATTTTGAAAACATCTGACGACGGAACAGTATGGCCACTCCAACTGTCCATAACCACGAATGCGGCTATTCGAATAGTTTGACACTCTGCAGAGGTGGTACACTTTTACCACAATATTCGATACATCCGTCAGGAACAATCCTGAATTCACCATACTCAGTATGAGGATAATCAATACTAACCTTTCAATTACACGCCCTAGTATAGGCACCTCTTCTATGAGTTTGGCCTCCTAACCATGACCAATTGTCATCTTGGGAACTGCACAGGTGGACAATCTTCACAAGGTAGCCTCAACTCAAACCTTGGACGCAAGGGAACCCATACTAAGGTATATAAACTTCCAGTCAAGCCCTACCCAAATTTCGGGTATTGTGGTTTGACGGTAAAATTGGAATTGTATTGCATCCAGACAACCATCATTTTTATAAAGGGCCAAGGCTCATGCCTCAACATTTTCATCATCAAAATCATCTGGTTCAAGAACACATGTCAAAACATTTTATTAGAATGACTCATCATTCTAAGGTTTTCATAATCATTTTCACCAAGTAATCCCATCTAAAGTCCTCAAGTTTTATGCTTAGCACTAGTATCTACAAGTGGGGGCAAAAACTAATGAGGGGTGATAATCAAGTGTGACTTATCTAAGTTCAACCTCATGCCTCAGGATGACATCAAGATTTATCTAACTTAGGCCACATTTTATGCTCTTTCTGATACCTTTAAAAGTCTTTCTAAAATCTACAAATCACTAAGTAAACACAAATAAAATCTTTGATAAAAAATAATTAACTAAGCTTGTGAGTAAAACTGGGATTGGGTATCATCAATTGGTATAACCAAGGCATGCCTAATGCATTGCATAGGTTATCTAGATCTCACAGTTGCAAGTGTTAGCTTGCAAGGTTAACTTGTTTTGTGAGGCTTGCTTATTTAGTAGCTTGCCTTGTGTAGAGCAGTGGTTGAAGTTCTCCTCGGCTTATTCCTCGTAGTAGTGTCCTTCCTCTTCGTAGCCTTGGTCAGTACTAACGTCTATAAATAAATATGAGGTACACAATCACCAAACAATACTTAACTAGTTCTACTTATCACACCGAGGTTTTCACTAGATGATCTAGCATCATCACAATCATCACAAGAATTAGGGCAATAGTTTGATTTATTTCCTTTTTAGAAAAGTAATTTCTACTCATTGAAAAACTACTTAAGATTTAATATTCTCCAACTAAGACATGGGATCATGTTAACACATGTCATCACCACATTTTCAGTACTTGCGAATGTGATTTAAAGTGGTGTCACAATTTAATAAGGTTTAACCTTTTTATTTTAATTAGTTAAAGTGACTAGAAATGCCTATGGGGCATTCTTTTATTACTTGTCCATTATTACTGCAAGTAAACCTAGATATTTTTATATATTCAGAAAGGACTTATCAAATGTGATTTTTGAGAGTTGGAATCAACTCAAAAGCTTTTGTGGTTAAATTTTGAAAAATGTTTGAATGCAGAAAAGTCTCTTCCATATTATTTTTACTATAGGTGATCTACAATTCCAAATGATTTGAATCCAACGGGCTTGGATTAAGAATTTCAGTACCTTTCTAGAAAAATTAGTTTCATGCAATTTTCTTTAGTGAATCTCTCTGGATTGATTTTTGAATCTAGAGACAGAACTAAGTTTGAAACTAAATTGATAAACCTAAATTTGAATTACTGGGTCGCGCGGGAGTGCTAATTGGGCCGGCCCACCGCGCACAGCGTGCGCGAGCGGTTTAAGTAGTTGTCCCCAACAGTCAGCGAGACAGGGGGTGCGAAGGGGTACGGGGTTATTAGGGCCATAGGATTAGAAGCTAGATCTATGGCTGAGGTGCATCGTCCACGTCTAAATAGAACGCGGCGAGGTCGAATCCTAGCACGGACAGTGGGGGTCAGTGGTGGCTCACCGGGGCTCCGGCGATGGTCGGCGATGGGGCGAATGACAAAGTCGACGAAGGAGATCCTCCTGGTACCGGTGGCTCCTCCTCGAGCGGCTCCAATCAACGGTGCTCTTCTCCTCTAGCAGCGGCAAGCTCCGGTGAAATTCTGGTGACCTGGTTCTCGCCTTGCTTCGGGAATGAGTGGGTACGATCAGTGAGAGGTGGGGAGTGAGATGGTGTGCTGAATTCGAACGGGTAAGGCCTCTATTTATAGTGCAATGAGGGGACTGAAGGGTGCGGGCTGAGCTCGTCGGGGTCGGCTGCACAGCGAGCTAACGTCATGGCTGGGGGTAGGGGACAATGCGCTGCCTCCTGACAAATCTCAACATGGTCACAAAGAGACTGGGCGTGCGCGTTCCGTGTGGTCTAGTGGCTGGCAGGGCTTGGGCGCTAGACAGAGGGTGGCGATGGACGGTGGAGTGTCTGCTAGACAAGGTTGGCGAGGCTAGTGAGGCTTCTAGCTTGTTGTCGACATTGGGGTGGCAATTGGGGCTCGGCCATGGTCACCATTGATGGAATTGTCAAGTTTACAGTGAGCTAGGGCTGTTTAAACAAGTTATATGATCTACTAAGAGTGTAGTGTGAGCGAGAGAGGGAAAAAGGTTGGCAAACACTACTCACTATAGTGTTTGATGTTTTATTTGATTTGTGCTCAGAAGGTGTTTAATGAAATGGCCGCAAGAGATTTGAATTCGAATTTTTGGATGAAACTTGGTGGGTGTACTAGTCACATACTAGGTAGTCTCTGGTTTCTTGGATTTGTCAAGGTGAACTGCCTTGGTTGGGTTTTGAGAAATGGTGATCTTCACATATGATATAGATTCAATTTTGAATTGTCATTTGAATCAAGTTGCCAAATGTTTCTGTGGGTTTGCAAGGTAGGCTTGGGTTAACTTTCACTTGGTCTAGAAAGGGGTGAAAAGAAATGGAATTGTTTCTGTTTGAAATCTTGGACTATAAACACTCAAAGTGGTCTAGTGAGCAAGGTTGGGAAAAATGACCATTTGCTTGTTTTGTTTGTTTTTGAAATTCTCTTGATTTGTTTCTGCTTGAGATGGATTCAAATGATGTTGTTTTCATCTTTAAACCATCCCTTGCCATTCACAAAAATCACACAAGTCCATTCATGCATTCATACAATCATCACATACACACATGCATTCATATGATTATACTTAACAAAAGTTTTTGGTAACCCTAAATTTTGTGATTGGAATTGATAACCTTGATCAATATTTTTGGGATCTTACAAAATATCACTTTCTCTTCGTCTGTGCATCCAACTGTTAATAAGTCCTTATTCACTGAGCGTAGCCAATCAAGTGCTATCATAGGCTCAGGTGCACTTGAAATTTTCCAGGCCGCAGCTTTAGAAATCTAGTGAGTGCATCCACTTGGGTTCGGTTGTTGTTTGATATGAATTGAGTCACCACTTGTGCTAGTTGCGTCTATGCTGCTATCAACTGCTCCATCCCAGTGGGTTGGCGACAAGGTGGTATCTATTTGAGATAGCATAGATGAGTATAGATAGAATAGGACTAAGAGAAGTGTTTCTACCCATAACTATATGAAGCAATCAATGTGACAACCAAGAAAACAATCATAAGAAATCAACACACAAGCAAAAACTTGCAATACAACGTTACAGGGGTTTAAACCTAGCAGTATATATAACCAAAAAATAGTTTGAAAAAGTTGGGGATAATACTATAGTAGAATAGAGCAACAAATAAGCAATAAAATAAATCTTTCAAAATAGTACTGCAGGTTTCACGAATTTTTCTGGGAACCTTAAACTCATCAGGAATTTTAGCCAATTTTGTGCATGTAGTACAGGTAATTACGCTTCAGATCCTAATTTTTCAGATTTTTCTAAGTTACCAGTAAAATATGAAAAATCGTGCGGTACAATAGATCAGATAGAAACTACAGTAGTAACATCATGAATTTCCATCAATTCACACCATTGAACTAATATAAAACCTCATGAAAATTCCAGAAACTTTAGAGTTTAAAACTAACTGATCCTAAACAAGTCATCACACAAAATAGCTCAATACAAACAAGCAAACAACTAATATTATCATACCACATAAGTTGGTAAGATTAATATGCTAACACAATGACGGTGATCTCCTAAAGAGATAAAATTTGGTGGTCCAGACCTACTCAAACTTTGTGAGATGTTCATTTATCATCTTATTTGTTATTTTACTTGTAGGCCTAATCTCATATAGGTATCAAATAATGGACAAATATAAATTTTGAACAAGAAGAGGTTTTAGAAAAGATAGACAAGGAATATAAGAATTATAATAAGTAGAAAATATGATAGTTCTCCTAATAGAGGTCTCCTATTTCTAATCCATTTCTAAGGTCACGATCCTACATTCAACACACAGCTCTGATACCATCTGGTAACACCCTCTCCTGATAAGGCTGAGTCCATGTGTATAGTGTCAATCCTTGGACCGGTTCACTGGCACACGGTACAAAATGATACCAAATATAACTATGCATCATAAATACAATGAATATGATCCAGAATTTAAATTATTTATTCAAGTACATAGCGGAAAGCGAATACAAGGTAGATCATCATCCTTCAAATGTGCCACAGGCGAACAATTGTTGAGTGGAGTCTCGCGACCTATAACGATCACTCATAAATGATATAACCTGCAACATGAAAGGTTGCAGCCACGAATGGTCAATACTTTGAATGTATTGGCAAGTGTCACTAGTATGTGGATGTGAATGGAAACTATCAATTACATGCATATTTGGCTAAGTGGAGTTTCAGGCTGATTTGCATAAAGCAATAGTTTAATCCTAACATTTCCAAATAGTTTTAGTCCTTTCTGATAATTGTATGAACACGTTGGCCAACACCAAGTGCTCCTACTCCCTTGTTAATCCATCAAATTTTATTAAGAAAATAGAATGTCGAGTCATCCATAAGCTTCAGGCCTTAGTTGCTCAATATTGTCCATAACCAGGGACACAGCTAATCGATTAGATTTAGATCTTCTGCAGAAGTTGTACACTTTACCCACACGACACAATCTGGCCTTGACGCCACCAGTAGCCGCTGGTTTAGTACACACCAATTGTTATACCGACAGATCGAGAATGTGACGAAGTCTTTCCATAGAAGTCCTCCTAATACACAATACTAGCACGTCGGCACCAATGCAAGGATATAACCTCCAATACACAAATCTATTTAACCTAAAGATATACCAATGCAAAGGGTCTTCCGCTATGTAATTAACTAAGCCAGAGCCCATATTAGCATGTGGCTATATACTGAAGCTACTGTATAAGAAACATGTCCAATCTCCAAGATCCCTAGGTGGTCTTCTTCTAGTGAGCACACGAGAGAGGTAACCAAAGATATGGTCCCCTTTGTTGCCACTTCTTTCAAACTCAATAAAAACAATATTCCACCTAGGTGATTCATTAAATACTTGTTTTATTATATAAAAACATATCCTTTTTCCAATACCTCATAATACTCATAACATGATATTCCACACCGAATCTATAGCAGAGCTAAGCATACTACAACTATGAGGTTTCCACTAAGCAAGATACAAAATATATCCTAAATAGGACATAGCATAGCATGTCATAGCACATGGTGCAAAATATTCCTACACATGCACTTCTACTAAAAACAACTACAATGCATATGAAAATAATTAGGACATTTATGACAGTGCCACTTGCCATTAGTTGATGTAGTCATTCAAACAATCCTCACAATTGTAATCGTTGCACTCGTCACAATCATAATACTTGCAATTATAGTAGTCCAATCGCAGTAGTTGCATTCCTCGCAATCTATCTTTTAAAACAAGGCACAACAAATAAACCATTCAAAACAATGCAATTATGCACAATACAACAAAACAATGATGAACAAATGCATGCATGGAGATTTAATATATCTCAATGGCTGTATTTAGTTCTCTAAATAGTACTAGAATACATGATGCATGTAGGAGATCATTTAATGCCATAGAGTATTTATTATTAAATCTTGATTGCCAATATAGGGGTTTTAATAGTTCTGTTGATACTTCTATACTAATTTCTATATTAAATTTATATCAGAAGTGTACTAGATAGAGGACATTATTATGAACCAGTAGCAATTGTATTCACCTTAATCGGAGTTGTAGATATTTTTCTATGATTTAATTACTATTGCAATGGGTTTAAAGATTTCTGCATGAACTTCTATTCTAACAGTACCAAATAATTTGGCACACAATTTTTCCAAATAGATATTATCGATACAAAACAGTATCAATTGGTTTCACTAATTTTGGAGTTCTTGTTAATTTTCTATGATTTAAATACTACTTAATAGAGTTTAAAACACTTAACTAGTTTCCATTGTCTAAAATTAAAAATAGAATCGTATCTATAATCTACACGAGATTATGAATCTAGGGACATATTATTCATATTTTTCTGATATAAAAATTATTTACTATGAATTTTATAGTCAAAAGGACCATTAAATCTATTTAAATCACTACAGTAATTCTACACTGGAAAAGTTGGATCTAGTAGTATATTAATATTGTATATGAAATTACTAATGCACAGACATCTTATTTGTATTTTTAGATTCTACAGATAATTTTCTATGGTTTATTTAGTCTAAAATGTCCATTAAACTAATTAAATAATTACAGTAAAAATATTATGTAAACATTAGATATAATCATACATTATTATTCTACACGATTTTCTGAAACCATTGATATATTATTTGTCAAATTTGGGCACGTGGATATTTTACTATAAATTTTATACCATAAAGTAGATTTAAACAATCCAGAAAATATTCGGTCAGGCAAAGTGTACATTTTATTGCATAATAAAATTCTACTCACTTTTCTAAATCCAGTGATATATCATATGTAATTTTTTGATCGATAATAATTTTTCTACAAATTTTACAATGTTATACATTTTTTTTGTCTTTTTCCTCTATTTTCCAATTTAACAGGAAAATATAGCGCTGATGCGGCGCTGACCGTGCTGACACGCGGCGCAAGGTGGTTGGACTGTACCCCTTCGGCGCCAGATAGAACGCGAGCCGCTGGACGTGAAGAGGATCGGACAGCTGAGGTTGTCCGAGACAAGACTCACCGACAAGGTCAATGGGCGGCGGCGGCTTCGGTTGGTGACGGTGGCGGCGGCTATAGCGGTCTCCGGAGTCAGCGAGGTGGTACACGAGGAGCGGGAGACCGCGTGGACCTTGGTGACGTCCTTGTAACAATGACGTTCTTCCTCTGGCGACGGCGGAGGGCGGCTGGAGCGATGCGGCTGCGGTGGCACTCCAGCGGCTTCTCCCGGACATCCTAGGGCTATACAAAAGGGGGAAAGGGGTCATTACGAGGTTGTGAACGAAGGCGATGATCCTAGCAAGGAAAAGAGGGCCGAGAGGGTGCTCTATGGCATCGTGTCTACCTTGCTCTGCATGCTCCAAGGGCAGCGGTGGCGGCGAGATGGGGGAGACACCTAGGGTTCGAATTCGCGAAAAAAACATACGGGAGAGAAGGAGTGTTTATATGGGTAAGAAATCATGCAAGAGGGGAAAAAGAATTGAATGAGAATTGCAAATTAGGGGGAATTGATCGGGATCGGACAATCTTGTTCGTCTCGGTCTCCAACGGGAAGGAAGGGGATGATGCGGTGGGTCCCACCTATCGGTGGCGGATGAGGCACTGACGGGCGGGCCCAGGAGTGGTGGAAGAAATGATGGGGAAGGGTCTTGCGGATGCTGGTGGGCTTCTGTTGGGCTGTTGCCGGCTTCTACGCGATGCGGGTAGAGAAGGGGAAAAGGGCCGCCGGGTTGGGCCGGTTCGATAGATTAGGTTTAGTGTGTTTTTTTCATTTCTTTTATTCTTTTTTTATTTTGTATTTATTTTATAGATTTTGATTTATAGCTCCAAATGGAGTTATTCCAACTTCTAAATTTTTGTAAATTCAAAATACACACCATGAGATTTATAAAGAACAACTTTGACCAATGAAAAATTTCAAATATGTCGATTGCATATAATGATTCATATGGCAATATTGAAAAGGCAAAATAGGGTCTTGACACACATTGTTTTGATTCAAGATTTTTCATGAGATGCAATGCAAATGCATTTTTTTATATCTAGATTTTCTAAAATCCTGGGATGTTACAGGTGCGCATGGCCGGGCCACCTCTAGAGGCGCTACTACCTCACGAGGGGGGGCGTTATTCTCGGCACTATTCCCATCAACCTTGGGGACGTGGAACCCCGGTTGCCAAGGCCCCAACACAAACTCATGTCCGTCAGATGCTTCCTAGACTCTTTATCTCGTGTGGGCCTCATGGGACATATCTATAACGCGCCTAGGGCAACAAATTAGGGGAACCCGATAACTCATACCCATGTCATTAGTATTTGCAGATCTAACGCTGGGGACGGGAGCGCCTGCAACCGTTGTAGCCATTGCCGCCTCCTCCACAACTATCGTTGTTATGACGAGGATCCGGACCACCTTGTCTGCCTTGTCCCTGTTGAGGCAGGTAGTTCTGCCCTTGATTAAGGTATCCTCTAGCGAGGCGTCCTTCAGGCTGGCGACTAGCGTCCGACGCACGTGGGTGATTGACAGCGGCCAGGTGGCCGTACCGCGCCACGGGATTAGACGATGAGGTCCACTCCTCATCGTAAATCTATTACAACAGTTGCAATGTCTCATAGTTGAGAACCACGAAGTAGAAAGCGTTGAGCGCAACTAGGGTGGTTACAATGCTAAGTGTTGGGGATATGCTATATGGATATCCTCATAGCATGTCTCCTATCCGGATAACCCGAGTGGCCCATAGTTGGTAGCATGGCCCATGGCCTGCTGGGCGGCCCAGTTAGATGGATCCAGAAGGGAGGCCCATGCCGGATAAAGGAAGGCTACGGTGGAGTCACCAGCGTACCCGGAGCCTTAGAGTACAAGACACGCAAGACTAGTAATAGACGGTGTAGGACTCTGTAACCTGTCTGGCTAGGACTTTTCCCTGTAACCCTAGGACCTGGCGACTATATAAGTCGGGCCTATGGGAGCCTTTAGGGCACAATAACATACACAACTTCAGACAATCTGAGACAACCTCGCACAGCGAACCTATCTTTGTAACTCGGCGTATTGCCATTATAGTGATTTATAGCAAGAGTAGGATTCCACCACCGTTGTGGGATCTGAACCTGGGTAAGCTGTGTTACCTCATACCCGTCAACTGTCTGCCTTCCCCCACATCTGTAAACACGCACTGTGAGGACTCCTCCATGGCGTACTCGTTGGCAATACCACGAGAGTTGGCGCCCACCGTGGGGCAACAGGCACTTCAGGCTCTTTAGCGGGCAAGGACCAAGATCTTCGCAGGAATCGGCGAAACCATAGACATCGTCCGCGTTCTCTTCCCTGGCAACGTTCCGATCGTCCCTCCCGACGAGTTCTGGATCCCGGCGAAGACGAACCCTATGCGGTGTTCGATTGTTCCTATCGGAGACATCCACCTCTTCATTGGCGAAACCGACTCGGGCACTAGTTCCCTGGGAGTCGGGAAAGCATCAAGGCCCGCACGGACCGCCTACGGGAAGGATACGTTCACGGAAGGATCATTTTCGGATATCTCTTCGGAGTTTCCGGCAAAGATCGGAAAAATTCAAGGCCCACCCAAACCGCTCCTGTGTAGGATATAACGGTGGAAGATCACTGCAATTCCGCCAGCTTCGCCCGTGCATCTGGACAGCAGAGATCCAAGTTCGTCGGCATGGTTACCATCTTCGATCTGGCGCGTTGCGTTCAGAGAGAGGGCGAAAACCCCCATGATTACCTGTCCAGGTGGCTCCGTATATGAGCCGATCTGGCCCACTACCCCAATGATGATGCTATGTATCACTTTGTGGAAGGACTGGACCAGGGAATGCTCCTTCGGCATTCTCTAAGGCGGCAGCAGGCTTCAGGGCGTCTCACCTTTGAAAGCATGGTGAACACCGTTAACAGCTACGCGGAGGCCGAAGGGACAGCTCAGGCGGATCTCACGCTCATTGGCGGAGCGCCGCCGCCTCAGCAGCCACCTCCACTACCTCCAGCCGCCATCACCGCAGCTACGCCACCACCTTCAGTCGTCGTCGCTGCTGTTGCACCTCCACCCCCCGTCATCGAGGAAATCCTAGCACCCTCCGACTCTGTGATTGTCGCGCTATACGCCGACTTCAGTGCAGATTCGAAGGAGATAGATTTCAGTCCAGAAGAGCTAGATTCTGCCATGCAGGAGATGGAAGAGGAGTACACGCGCGATGAGAAAGCCGCCAACACAGTCACGTCTCGAGAGGTGTTCGTCACCATTGGGACGGCGATGGGTGAAGATCAACCCGGACGAGCTCTGCCTATAGCGCTGGAAAAGGGGAAGGGGCCACTTATTGCTGCTGACGTTGATTGCGCAAAGGTCATGCCTCCTCCGCCTATTCCAGTGCAGCAGCCGCAGGAACTCGGCACCGGCCCGAGCAAAAAAACACTGCAAACTTGCCACCTCCGGCATCTACGTCTGCTGCTGCCGAAGTTACTCCATCTTATAGAGTGATGTACGACAATCTCCTCGTTGAGCCACTGACCGTAGCTCATATCCGGAACGTGACTCGACTTGACAAGAAGCGCCAGCAGCTGCTGGAGGAAGTGCAGGCCATCATGGAGAAAGGCGCTAAGCTAGACCGAGATCTGGTCAACGCGCATAAATCCATAGAAAAAGCTAAAGCAGTGGAGGCCGAGTACAAGACTCTGCTGCAGCAGCAGAAGGCCAAGAAATCTCCGGCTTGCGTCATCAACGATCCTGGTGTATGGCGAAACATAGGGTGGGCTCCCCCGAAGTCGGCACAGGCCAAGCCATACATTGACAGTGAAGGCAAACAGGTGACGCCCACTCCACTCCTCAACCTCGCCGTCGCCAAGACCCTTCTGGAGCAGGATAAATCGCCCGAGGCAGTGGAACAAGTCTATGACCTAGTGGTCAAGGCAGTAAAACAGCAGGAAAAGGCAACCTCTCGGAGGCTTGAGTCTAACCTAGCGTTTTGCCAGTCTAGCCAGCATAATCCGCCAAGGGACAGATCTCCTCTTGATGTCGGGTCGCAGACGGGTTCATCAGAACAAAGACGGAGGCATGCGCGCAACAGAAAGGATGCTATCCCCATATCCTCCGACCACGGAGAAAAGGCCCGACCTCGCCGTCCATCGCCACCGCCCCGATCCCCCCGACATCGCGAAGACCCCAAGGCTCACCATCGTACGGATATGTGCCCGCCAAGGCAGTGCGGCATCATCATCCGCGACAACACGGAGCAGACCCGTCATGACAGAGAGCGCAACCAAGGACACAAGAGCAGGTCGCGCCATGACCCTCCGCGTCCGGCAAGCAATCGCGACAAGCGTGAGGCGTCGCATGAGGGTAATAGCAAGAAGGCTAACCCACCGCCACCTCCGCCTCCGTCGCCACCTAGCAGTCACCGGCGGAGGGGCCCGCGTCGTTCACGCAGCCCATCCCATGTTGCCAAGAAGAAGAAAAACCCGGAGTCGTACGATGCACATTCGCGGATCGATAAGATCCACGAGGCCCGGGAAGGACCATACCTAGGACCACGTTGCTTTGGACCTGCGATACGGTCCGCAATTTACCCCAAAGATTTCCGGATTGACAAGACCATCAAGCCCTACGACGGCGATCACCGCGAAATGTCACCCCCACCCCCTATTTTTTCAATGTAAGTGCACATGTGTTTATAGAGGCAGTGCATTTGTCCATTCAAAGAAAGTACAGATGATTTTCCGAATGCCGGCGACCACGTACTCTATTGCAGACAAATAGAGGATTTCACGAGTTTTCCATTGTCCGAAAATTTTCCTTCTTCGATTCACTTCTTAAAATAATTCTTCTGCCTACTGTAGGTGAATGTACAAAATTTTGACAACAATGTAAAAACAATTCCGATGAGGTATATACAAATTGCCGAGGTTTAGTCAGTACACTTATCTAAAGAGTAAGATAGTAAACTTTCTTAAATTATGAAACCAAAGTACAACCTTCTTGGCAAGGCAGTACAAATCTTAAATTAGGTAGGTATACATAAGTGTTCATCTAAATTTTGACAAGTGTACTTACATAATTTAGGAAATACACTTAACAAAATAAAAAATAAAATAGATTTAAATACAAAACAAATGGGCGACCGAATAGTTGCAATGTCGAGAAGCTGGTGTCGTGCCTACACCATCGGGAACCCGTCACTATGTGAACTTGTTGGTGCACCATTAGAGGCTCATGGGGAAGTGCAGTTGTTCCTCCATAGACAACACAATTTTTGCGTATCTAAAGTTCAAATGCTTAGCCCAGAGCAGTACGCTCGATCATGTTGATTGATGCTGAAACTAGCCCTACAAGAGGGACGAAATATCATGTGACCACTTTTCCTCTACTCCTCTTTCATGATATTGAATTTGTTGTACGTAACTTTTTATAGCACAACTTATAAAAATAAGGATAAACTAAAGATACAGAAAGACCAAGATGGACGGAAAGGGATTGCAACTCTACATAACACATAATATAATTGAAGGACTATATAGTATCAACGCTACCGCGTCGACAACTAGCAGTGATAAAATTGATTCTAAATCTTATTTGCATAACAACATATAAATTGTGGGTCTTAACACCACCTACCCAACCCTAAGTCATCATGTGCGTACTCAACACAACATTATGGACTAGCGCCTCAGCTTCGTCGCCTGTAATCGGTGACGTGGCGTACGGGCGACGAAGCCACGAATGTGTGTTAGGTTACCGAGGCTACGTCGCTCGTCGACCCTACGAATCCTCGGTACCCTAACACCGAAGGCTACCGCGTCTACGTAAACTAAGACTACTGCGTCCATAAAAAGAGAAAGAGCAGACTACAATAGGGCGAAGCATAGAGGAAGTTAACAGGCAGTATAGGTGCCATAGAGATGGAAGTTCATATTTTAAAACAGAGAAAGTGCATAGTATAATAGGTGGGAAGCACAGAGAAAGTTAATAGACAGTACACATGCCCCATAGAGGAAAGTTCACATATGAAACTAGATATGGGGGAGGGGAATACAAAATGGTCTACCATGCAGCGTCGACTCTAACGCGTCAAAAAGTACAAAGTGAGAAATTAAATCTAAGTCTTGCCTACATAACGATATATAAGTTCAAGGTCTTAACACCATCCACCCCAACCCTAATTCGTCATGAGCGCTCTCAACACGACACTATGGGCCAACGCCTCGGCTTCGTCACCCGTCACCGCTAACATGCATACGGGTGACAAAGCCTCTAAAGGGTGTTAGGGTACCGGGGTTACGTCGCTCGTCGATGCTACCGTGTCGACAGTGACGAATCCTCGGTACCCTAACACCTAACTCTACCGTATTTATGTAAACTAAGACCACTGAGTCAATAAAAAAGAGGAAGTGCAAACTACAACAGGGGAAGCATAGAGGAAGTTAACATGCAGTATAGGTGCCACACAAAGGAAAGTTCAAATTCAAAATAGAGGAAGTGCAGACTACAACTGGTGGGAAGCACAGAGAAAGTTAACAGGCAGTACACATGCCCCATAGAGGGAAGTTCATATATAAAACTAGCTATTGAGGGGGATACAAAATGGTCTACCGTGTAGCTTCGACGCTAACATGTCGACAGGTACCAAGTAAGAAATTAAATATAAGTCTTGTTTGCATAACGATATATAAGTTGGTGGTCTTAACACCACCCACCCCAACCCTAAGTCGTCATGCGCGGGCTCAACACGACACTGTGGGCCAGCACCTCAGCTTCGTCAGCCATCGCTGCTAACGCGGCGTATGGGTGACGAAGCCTCGAAAGGGTGTTAGGGTACCGAGGCTACATCGCTCGTCGACGCTACCACGTCAACGTCGACGAATCCTTGGTACCTTAAGACCTAAGGCTATCAGGTCTACGTAAACTAAGACCACTGTGTCAATAAAAAACAAGAAGTGTAGACTATAATAAGGGGAAGCATAGAGGAAGTTGACAGGCAGTACATGTGCCACACGGAGGGAAGTTCAAATTTAAAACAGAGAAAGTGAAGACTACAACAGGTGGGAAGCACACAGGAAGTTAACATGCAGTACACATGCCCCATAGAGAGAAGTTCACATATGAAACTAGATATTAAGAGGAATACAAAATGGTCTACCATGCAGGGACGACCCTAACGCGTTGACATGTACCAATTGTGAAATTAAATTTAAGTATTGTTTGCATAGAGATATATAAGTTGAGGGTCTTAACACCAACCACCCCCAACCCTAAGTCGGCATGCGTGCACTCAACACGACACTATGGCCTAGTGCCTAGGCTTTGTCACTAGTCGCCCCTAACACGGCATACGGATGACGAAGCCTCGAAAGGATGTTAGGATACCGAGGATTCATCGCCATCAACATGGTGCAGACTGCAATAGGGGAAAACACAAAGAAAGTTAACAAGTAGTACACATGACCCACAAAGGGAAGTTCAAATTTAAAATAGAGAAAGTGCAGACTACAATAGGGGAAGCATAGAGAAATTTAATAGGCTGTACACATGCCGCCATAGAGATAAGTTCACATATAAAACTAGATATAACATGAAGCGTCGATCCTAACGCGTCAACATGTACCAAGTGAGAATTAGATCTAAGTCTTGTTTGCAAAACGATATATTAGTTGGGGTTTTAAGACCACCCATCCCAACCCTGAGTCGTCGTGCGTGTGATCAACACAACCTTATGGACCAAACGACCCAGCTTCGTCGCCCGTCGCCGCTGACGTGGTGTACGTGTTGTGCCACGCAGAGATAAAACAAAAAAAATTCCTCTAACGCGGTGATCCCAAGATCTAGCTGAGGTAGAAGGCCACAATTATTACCACTAGACGCACATTTGTGGATTACTAATGAAGCGCGTCAGTTGATGCAGTACAGTCCTCGAGATCCGGTCCGATCCGATCACGATCGTCCTGGTGCTGATCGTATAACACCTTTGCTGGTGTCCACACGTACAAAAGGAAGCACCAGCGACGAACTGCTAGGTTCGATACGACGGCTGGACTGCTGTGAAGCTTGGGTTTCCAATGCATGGAATGAACTAACCAATCAACTCTCTTGGGTTTCTGCGCCCACTATATATAGGAAGTGAACATGGGCTCCACTCACTCGTGGCCCATTCACTAAAGCCCATATAATATTAGTCACCGTGAGTCCGACTCACTGACTGAGTCCAAATCCGGCTCGGGTCCAACCCAACCAGATTTCCGGTTCAGATCCAATCCGAACTCGCTCCCGCTCTTAAGTGTGTGACCCCGCAGGCTCATGGCTACTTGGACACGATTGGAGTACGACTCTCAATCGATCAGTTGGTAGCAGCTCCTAGCAGAACATGCCGACTCCCAAGTCCCAAAGAGTCATGACGACTTGCCTTTCCAATGCGACTTGCGTCCAAGTCCCTTTTGCCTCACGATATACCTTGTTAGAATATAGGCAAATATTTTTCATCCCTTAAATAGTCCGACTCTCTTCTCGATCCGAGATAAGTGATTCATCCGACTAACTCTTAGTCGATCGCCTCGGTTAACACTTAACCTAGTCGTGCATGGCCATGCTTTCCAAATCATATCATCTGAGAGGGTCCAGAGAATATCTCTACAAGTGGAGGGGCAAAATCCCATCTTGGTTATTCACATCACGTAGCTTAATTCTCAGTCGACCCGAACTCTGCCTTTATAACTGCCCAGTTACGGATCAGCGTTTGACAGAACCTAAGTAGGTGATCCTCAACTCGGACTGTGCAAAAACCTCAGGTCTAAGGATTACATTGATTAAGATATACAAATGATAACTTGTTCGTTGTACCTCGATATGGGTCAATCCGACTCGCTAAACTCTTTAGCCGAATCTGTGTAAGTCGAAATGGCATCTCCATGCCCATGATAAGTGGAACCAATTCATCAACCGTCTTTCATATTGGTCTAAGTTGTGTGTCCAACACAACCTCAATGACCAAGGATACTTAGTACAAACAACATGAATGCATAGTTCCACAACTGAATCACATATTCAATGATACACATCAGATGTTTATACAAGGACAACTTAATATCTTTATAAATACAATGGGTAACATTATCATACATGATTGCCTCTAGGGCATATTCCCAACAGTCTCCCACTTGCACTAGAGTCAATCTTCTGACATCACATGTCTAGGCATGTAATGCCCATAGCTCTTAGGTGCGCCTCATGCTTCGGCTGTGGTAACAGCTTTGTCAATGGATCCACAATGTTTGAATCTGTGTGTATCTTGCATAACTTGATATCACCTTGATCCACGAACTAGCGAATCAGGTGGTACCGCATGAGTATGTGCTTATTATTCTGGTGTTGTCTAGGTTCATTGGCTTGTGCAATAGCACCATTGTTGTCACAATACACGTCTAACGGATTGGACGAGCCCTGAACCACACCAAGATCCATGAGGAAATTCCTCATCCAAACAGCTTCCATTGTTGCTTCCGAGGCAGCAATATACCCAGCCTCTGTTGTCGATGCAGACACAGTCTCTTGCTTGGAACTCTTCTAGCTCACAGCCCCTCCGTTTATTACAAACACATACCAAGATTGCGAACGAGAATCATCAAAGTCGGTAAGATAACTCGCACCCGTGTAACCCTTTACACTGAGTTCATCTTCTCCGCCATAAACCAAAGACATATCCTTAGTCCTTATCAAGTACTTTAGGATATTTTTAGCCGCTGTCCAGTGGATTTCTCCACGATCAGCCTGGTATGTGCTCACAACACTTAGATCATAGGAAACATCCCGCCTAGTACAAATCATGGCATACATGATGGATCCGACTGCAGAAACATAATGAATCGCACTCATCCGACTTTGTTCATCAGTCGTCGAAGGACACTAAGTCTTGCTAAGTTTTAGACCATGGACATCGATAAGAACCCCTTCTTAGACGATTCCATGTTGAACTTCTTCAACACTTTGTCCAAATAAGTACTCTGACTCAATCCAATGAGCCTTCTTGATCTATCTCTATAGATCCGAATTCCGAGAATATATGTTGCCTCGCCCAAGTCTTTCATTGAGAAACTCTTTTCCAATGATTCCTTGGTTTCTTGCAACATCTGGACATCATTTCCTATCAATAATATGTCATCCACATAAAAGATTAGAAAGTTTACTTTTCTCCCACTAAACTTCTTGTATAAACAAGAATCATGATCACTCTTGATGAAGCCAAACGATTTGACTACCTCATCAAAGCGAATATTCCAACTCCGAGATGCTTGCTTCAACCCATAAATGGATTTCTGAAGTTTGCACACCTTGTCAGCATTACCCTAATCGACAAAACCCTCGAGCTGTATCATATACACGTCCTCGATTAAATTTCCGTTAAGGAAAGCAGTTTTGACATCCATCTGCCATATCTCATAGTCGAAATAGGCTGCTATAGCTAACATGGTCCGAACTGATTTAAGCATCACTATGGGCGAGAAAGTCTCGTCGTAATCAACTCCTTGAACTATCAGAACCCCTTCGCGACAAGACGTGCTTTATAGACGAAAATATTTCCATCCATATCCATTTTCTTCTTAAAGACCCATTTGCACTCGACGGGTCTTACACCGTCTGGCAGATCAACCAAGTTCCAAACTTGATATTCATCCATGGACTTTAACTCGGATCTCATGGCTCCAGGCCATGACTAGGAATTATACCATCACTTCCTAATAATTTGCCGGCTCATCACTGTCTAACAGTAATAAATCACAAACACTTCATAATCTAGCCGGTCTTCATAGTACAGGTGCTGCTGCCGGCTTAGCTACCATGACCGGCTCAACCTCAAAGGGTTTTGCCGAGTCGCTACTAGCCGGTTCCTCTCGAATTTCTTCAAGTTGCACCGTACTCGCACTGACTTCCCGACTGAGAAAGCCTTTCTCAAGGAAGACACCATTCTAAGCGACAAACACTTTGCCTTCTTCTTGGTTGTAGAAGTAGTAACCCAAGGTTTTCCTTGGATACCCCACGAAAATACACGTATCTGACTTGGCCATAAGCTTGTCCGACTGAAGTCACTTGACAAATGCTTCACAACCCCAAATCTTAAGAAACGACAAACTTGGCTTCTTGCCCGTCCACATCTCATGCTATGTCTTCTCTACCGACTTTGATGGTACTCTGTTTAGTGTGAATGCTGCTATTTGTAGACAATAACCCCAAAATGATAAAGGCAGATCTGTCCGACTCATCCTTGATCGTACCATGTCCAACACGGTCCGATTCCGCCTTTTCGAAACACCATTCCTTTACGGCGTTCCCGGCGGAGTGAGTTGGGGAACTATTCCACAACTCTTCAGATGGTCATCAAACTCATGGCTCATGTACTCACCTCCTCGGTCTGACCGAAGAAACTTTATTTTCTTGCCGAGTTGGTTCTGTACTTCATTCTGGAATTCTTTGAACTTTTCAAAGGCTTCCGACTTATGTTTCATCAAGTAGATATATCCATACCTACTCAAATCATCAGTGAAGGTAATGAAGTACTCACAACCACCCCTGGCTGTTGTGCTCATTGGTCCACATACATAACTATGTACTAGTCCCAACAAGTCAGACGCCCTTTCACAACTCTTTGCAAAAGGTGTCTTGGTCATTTTGCCGAGTAGACAAGATTCGCATGTCTCGAACGACTCCAAGTCGAACGAAGTTAGGAGTCCATCATCATGGAGCTTCTTCATGCGTTTCCAACTTATATGACCAAGTCGATAGTGCCAAAAGTAAGTCATATTCAGATCATTTGGTTTCAACCTTTTAACATTTATGTTATAAACCGACTCACCATCAAGATTGAAAATAAATAACCCGTCCTGGATGGGTGCAAATCCGTGAAACATATCATTCAAATATAAAGAACAATCATTATTCTTGATATTCGACTCATAGCCTTGCCTCATCAAACATGAAGCAGAAATAATGTTTCGATGAGCACTTGAACATAATAACAATTATTCAGTTTCATAATGAATCCGGAAGGTAAATGAAGTTGCATAGTGTCGACTTCCAACGCAGGAACTCTTGCTTTGTTGCCGACTCGAATATCAATCTCGCCTCTTGTTATGCTCCTAGTTCTTACCAGTCCCTGCAACGAGTTGCATATGTGAATAACTGATCCGGTATCATATACCCGAGAACAATCAGTTGCATCATCAAGATTGTCTATAACATTGCAAACAAGTGTACTTGAGTCGGAAGTCATACCTCCACTCTTGGCTTTGTCGGTCAAGTACTTGCTGCAATTCCTCTTCCAGTGGCCTTTCGCCTTGCAGTAGAAGCAAGTGGATCCGGCTGAAGGAGATGGCTTAGTCCTTGAGGAAGCGCTTGGGACCGGGTCCTGAGCCTGCTTTCCTCCCAACTTAGCCTTCTTCTTAGTCCAAGAACTCTTCTTGAACTTAGCCTTATTCTGCACCATCAACACTTGACTGGCGCCCTTCTTGAGATCCACCTCTGCCTGCTTGAGCATCCCATGTAATTCAGTGAGCTTCTTATCCATACCATGCATGTGGTAGTTCGAAATGAACTGCCCTATGCACTAGGAAGAGAGTTCAGAATTATATCCGTAGCGAACTCTTTGCTAATGGGGTAGCCAAGCCTCTCCAGAGACTGCACGTAACCAACCATTTTGATCACATGTGTACTTAGTGGATCACCATCCTTATGCTTGCAACTCAGCAAAGCCTGAGAGACTTGATACCTCTTAGTCTCCGCCTGAGCCTGGAACATACTTTTGAGGCTTTCGATCATATCGTAGGCCTCAACGTTCTCGAACTGCTTTTGCAAGTCCGGTTCCATGGGAGCAAGCATAAGACAGCTAATATCCGTGGACTCATCCTTAGCCCGACGGTAGGCATTGGCGGCAGCAACAATCGCATTCTCATTCGGCTCATCTGGAATTGGGTTGTCTAGGACATGGTCCTTCTTTTCTTGTTTGATAAAAATTCTCAGATTTCGATACCAGTTGGTAAAATTAGTGTCGTTCAGTTTATCCTTCTCAAGAATGGTTCTTAAAGCAAAACGGATATTTGAGAGTGGCTGTTACTTGGTGCCATGATCTACAACCAAAAATATGCAAAACACTTAAGACATGTATTCATAAAAGAGCAAGCATATTAAACACTTTAATATTTATGCTCCCACTAGAACCAACACCCCTCCGATGGTTGCTTAGTGATTCAGGATCCTAAATAAGGAAGTTGGCTAGTGAGATTTAGCATCACCGCTAGCCGCCAAGTGATCTAGGTAGACAACTCCTTGTCAATCACATCTCATACGACTCCTGTTGGTCGGGTGGCATCACATGCCCCAGCTCCCATCCGACTTTTCTCCGAGCCCCACGATCGTTGTGATAGACCCGTCTAGCTTACCGAGTGTTTCCGCTGTAAGAGTCCGACTCAAACCCACCTAGTCGGAAAGAATTGGCAGCACCTCAAGTTTATGAGCCCACTACCAAAAATGTCTGACTTGTGATGGTGAAAACACTGGAGGGAAAACCGACTAGACCTTCTTTGAGGGATTAAATTTTACCGACTATCTAATAGAGGTAAAACAGAGACATAACAATAGCACAAAATAAAGCAATTATAATGTGAAATGGTATGGCTCTCTTCATGGCGATATCCATCTCCACAAAGCATGTAATTCGACTCATGCCAACTCTTGTCACTTGTCATCTTACTCCATGTCGCCGACATGTACATTGACTTGCACATCATCCGGATTCTCCAAACGGCTACACTAGCTTAGTAAAGTAAATTAGATAGAGAATCCGACACGCAGGTCATCATACAATAAAATGACATCACCTAGGCTCCAGCCGGTTGACAAAACCATGATTGGCAGATCACGTATGAATTACACACATAGATCTCATGCACATGAACCATACCATTCACAACTTCCTGCAAAAACAAGTTATGCATAGTTACGATATCTACCGGCATTGTGAAACTCGCAACGACATCTAAGGCCCTACGACAGGGTGAAGCCGACGATGATTTTTCCGAAAACGTAGATCTCATCTACATTCCGAACATGGATTCCGACCATCGATCAGACTCGATCAAAGTCTTTTGATATTCGATCACCGTTTCTGGATTTACGTATCACAGTCTACCCTGATGGCGGAAACCGACCGCTAGGGGTATGTCGTTCCACGACCTCATCAGTATGATCATGGAAATCAGATCTACCATTTCCCGAGTACAGTTGATCCAATCAACATCATACAAAACCGATCTATCTCATAGATCGACCACCAAAACAGCATATAGATCCAATCTATAGCCAACCGCATATCACATATGTGCAATCTCGAGCCTAAAACCAGAAGCTATTGCTCTGATACCACTGTTGTGCCACGTAGAGATAAAAAAAACTTTTTCCTCTAACGCGGTGATACCAAGATCTAGCTGAGGTAGAAGGCTACAATTATTACTGTAACAACCCAAAAATATTAATCAAGGTTATCAAATTCCAATCACCCAAACTTAGGGTTAACAAAAACTTTTGTTAATTAAAATCAATATGAATGCATGTGTGTATGTGATGAATGCATGAATGCTTGTATGGACTTGTGTGATTGTTATGAATAGCAAGGATTGGTTTAAAGATGAAAAAACATTATCTAAATCATTTCCAAGCAGAATCAAATGAAGATAAATTCAAAAACAAACCATATAAGAAAATGGTCACTTCTGCCAATCTTGTTCACTAGACCACTTTAAGTGTTTCTAGTCCAAGATTTCTTATAGAAACAAATCCAATTCTTTTCACCCCTTGCTAGAACAAGTGAAAGTGAAGCAAATCCCACTTTGCAAACCCACAAAAACATTTGGCAACCCTATTCAAATGACATTTAAAAATTAAATCTAGTTCATATGGTAAGATCACCATTTCTCAAAACCCAACCAAACCAGTTCACCTTGACAAATCCAAGCAACCAGAGACTACCTAGTATGTGCCCAGTACACTCACCAAAATTCATTCAAAAATTCAAATATAAATCTCTTGTGGCCAGTTCATCAAACACCTTCTAAGCACAAATCAAATAAAACAATAAACACTATTGTGAGCAGTGTTCTTGCCAAACTTGTTCCCTCTCCAGCCTCACCACACTCCCAGTAGGTCATTAACCTTGTCTAAGCATCTCTAGCTCAATGTGTACACGGCCATGCCATCAATGGCCACCATGGCTGAGAACACTTGCCACCCCCACCGTCGACCCCAAGCTACAAGCGTAGCCAGCCTCGCCAACCTTGTCTACCATGCCGCTCGTGCCTCACTGCCCCTTCTAGACAAGCCCTAGCTCGAAGAGAAAGAGAGGAACCGCCAGAAACGCCGTGCCCACGCCGCTGACGACCATGCCGACGCGTACCACAGTGCACACCCCGTTCCCACTCAACCCGACCGCCGCGAGCCCTCGCCGCCCGTCAGCATGATCACCACCGTCCCAGGAGACCACCAAACATGCTCGTTTCCTCACCCATGCCCTATAGCCGCCGCACGCCACGAAGTTCACCGTCGGTACAACACAGAGCACCGCACGTTCGCGACCAAACCCCACCGCCCCACGCCTCGCCATTAAGATTGCAATGATCGCCAGGAGACCGCGCACCGTCCCCTAGCCTCAGCCACGCCGATAGCCGCATGTACCGTCACCTCCGACGACCTCTTCCCATGTTGTGCTGCCCCTCTCGCTCGCCTATAAAAGGAGGCCTCCCCAGCTCGATTTCTCCACACCATCTCACTCCCCACCTCTCACTGATCCTTCCCACATCTTCCCGGAGCAAGGCGCGATCTCTCTCACCGGAATTTGGCCGGAGCCTGCCGCTACTGGAGGAGAAGGGCGCCGTCGATTGCGTCCGCCCCAGAAGAAGCCGCCAGTACCAGGTGAATCGCCGTCGTTGACAACCTCATCCGCCCCCATCGCCGACCATCGCCTGAGCTCCGGCGAGCATCCCCAGACCCCCACTGGTCGCGTTAGGGTTAGTTCCTCGCCGGAGTAGCTCATCATCGACGACGACCCTCAGCCATTAGATTAGAATTAGAATATAAGGCTCAGGTTCATAGATACCGTTTTGTTTAGTTAGTTCTGCTGACTAGTGGACCCCATCTATCAGCAGCCCGCGTGCACGTTGTGTGCAGTGGGCTGGCCCAACTAGCTCTCTTGCGTAACCCAATTAGTTCAGATTAGATTTTTCCATTTAGTTTCAAAACCTAGTTATGTTTGTTGATTCA
Source organism: Avena sativa (assembly GCA_916181665.1). Taxonomy (NCBI): domain Eukaryota; kingdom Viridiplantae; phylum Streptophyta; class Magnoliopsida; order Poales; family Poaceae; genus Avena; species Avena sativa. The sequence goes on along the minus strand of OV702283.1, from coordinate 246,279,966 downwards.
AAAATCAATTCCGCTAAATTTACTGAACAAAATTTCATGAAACCAATTTTTTTAGAAAGGTATTGAAAGTCTTAATCCAAGTCCGTTGGATTCAAAATATTTGGAATTATAGATCACCTATGGTAAAAATAACAAGGCAGAGACTTTTCTGCATTCAAACATTTTTCAAAATTTAACCATAAATTCTTTTGAGTTGATTCCAAATCTCAAAAATCACATTTGACAAGAACTTTCTTAATATATAAAAATATCTAGGTTTACTTGCAGTAATAATGGACAAGTAATAAAAGAATGCCCCATAGGCATTTCTAGTCACTTTAATTAATTAAAATTATAAGGTTAAACATTATTAAATTGTGACACCACTTTAAATCACATTCCCAAGTATTAGAATATGTGGTGATGACATGTGTCAACATGATCCCATGTTTTAATTGGAGAATATTAAATCTTAAGTAGTTTTTCAATGAGTAGAAATTACTTTTCTAAAATAAAATAAATAGGACTAAATCTTTAATTCATGTGATGATAGTGATGATGCTAGATCATCTAGTGTGAATCTTTGAGTGCCAAATAGAAGTAGTTAAGTATTTTTTGGTGATGGTGTCCTTCGTATTTATTTATAGACGCTAGTACTAACCAAGGATACGAAAAGGAAGGAGACTACTACGAAGAAGAAGTAGAGGAGAACTTCAACCACTGCACTGCACAAGGAAAGCTAAGCTAAAACCATGCAAGTCTTACTTGCAAGCCTAAGACCACTAGTTAACCTATGCAAGATGCATTAGGCATATTTGCTTATACCACTTGATCATACTAAATCCCAGTTTTACTTGCAAGCTTTATTCTTGTATTTTCTTTATCAAAGGTTTTTATTTATGTTTACTTTGTGGCTTGTGAATTTTGAAAAGTTGTTAGAGGTAGCATAAAGAGTATAAAACTTGGCCTAAGTTAGATAGAATTAGATGTCATCCTGAGGCATGAGATTAGATTTGGTAGTCACACTTGATTATCACCCCTCCTTAGTGATTACCCCCAACTTTAGTGGCTAGTGCTAAGCATAAAACTTGATCACCTTAGATGGGAATACTTGGTGAAAATTATTATGAAAACCTTAGAATGATGAGCCATTCTAATGAAATGATTTGACATGTATTATGAACACCAGATGATCTTTGATGATGAAAATGTTGAGGCATGAGCCTTAGCCCTTTATAAAAATGATGGTTGTGTTCGGATGCGATACCATTCCAATGTTACCATACAACCACAATACCCGAATTTGGGTAGGGCTTGACTGGAAATTTATATATCTTAGTATGGGTTCCCTTGTGGCCGAGGTTTGAGCTGAGGCTACCTCGTGATGATTGTCCACCCGTGCAGTTCCCAAGATGACAGATGGTCATGGTTGGGAGGCCAAACTCATAGGAGAGGTGCCTATACTAGGGTGTGTAATTGAAAGGTTAGGATTGATTATCCGCATACTAAGTATGGTGAATCAGGATTGTTCCTGACGGATGTATCGAATATTGTGGTGAAAGTGTACCATCTCTGCAGAGTGTCAAACTATTCGAATAGCTGCGTCCGCGGTTATGGACAGTTGGAGTGGCCATACTGTTCCGTCGTCAGATGTTTTCAAAATGACTTGTGAAAGGAATCATCACTTTGAATTGACCACAACAGGGTTGTGAAAGTGAAAGCTAAGTTCCCACTTAGGTGTCGAAAGATGTTAAACTAGTTTTTTTACTTCTGAACTCAGCTAGAGATAAACTTGGCTTTTTGCAAAACAACCTAGAGCTTGGGATTCCTACTTGAAACCTCTATACCTATTAGTGATAGTTTGCGAGTACTTAAAGAGTACTCATGGCTTTGTCCCTAGCTATTCCCGTGGCCAGGCTATGAGGAGGACTACCAGGATGATGGACAGCAGGAAGTCTACGACAACTAGGATCATCACTACTAGGAAAATGGTCATTGGTGGCGCACATGAAAAGGTCATGTGTAGCGCACTGGCCGTGCGCCACTAGCCTCGCGCTACGGCTATCTCCCATCCGTGGCGCACTGCCCTGTGCGCTACGGTTATGTTGAGATAGGCGTAGCGCACCTTCCAGTGCGCCACGGATTGGAATCCATGTGCGCCACGGCTAGGATCTTCTGTGGCGCACATTGCAGTGCACCATTAAGAAGCGCATGTGCGCTTTAGATACAGTGTGCCACAAAATCTATGTCATGTGTGCCACGGGCATTTTTTTTTATTTTTTTAATTTCAGATCCATATGATATATAATACAGATTATTTACATTATTACAGGCAGATATACACACACAGATATAAGATATATAGTTATATATATAAATACACAATTTTCTAAACAAGATTGAAACAAATACATATAGATAAGTCCCATACATAAATACATAGTATAAGTTACATTGTTTCGATCAAGTTACAAAGTAGTCGGTGACATGCGAATACATGTGTCTCGAACAAGTTAGAGCTCGGAAGCTCGCCTAGACATCTAAACTAGCTAGAAACAAGCGCGGGATAAACAACCAAAGACGATAAGCATCACCGCGACGAAGGTGTAGGTCTTCATCCAGTTCCTCGTCCTAACTCCCGCTAGATAGCGCGTGTATCTATCTTCCGCCTCGTCCATAGTGTTGTACCCTTTGTAGCTATTGCTTGCATCTGTCTCTGGCAGTCTTCCCAATCATCATAGACTCCGGGAACCCGTCCCTTGTACACGACGTACCACGTCATCTACAAGTTAACAATAATAATTAACCGGTTATTGAAAAAACATGTATAATTAAAGTCGCATATGAAGATACACTTACTCCCAACTCAAAAAGACCAAAGTAACTCAAAAAACATGCCTCATATATAACTAGGTCGTTGGACACAGGAATATGCTACGACGGAACTGTCAGCCAAGTAGGATGCACAACACCTCGACCTGTGCATATCATAAGGCTGACTATCCCGTCGTAGCACATTCACATATATAGTGTGCCACGATATTTCAATCATCGACATTCTCGAAAAAGACCAAAGTAACTCAAAAAGAATGCCTCATATATAACTAGCTAGGTCGTTGGACACAGGAATATGCTATGATGGAACCGTAAGCCAAGTAGGATGCACAACAGTTGGACTTGTGCATAACACAAGGCTTACAATCCCATCACAGCACATTCACATATATAGTGTGCCACGACATTTCAATCATCGGCATTATTCTCAAAAAATACCAAAGTAACTCGAAAAGAATGCCTCATATATATATACATAGGACGTTGGACACAGGAATATGCTACGATGGAACTATGAGCCAAGTAGGATGCACAACACCTGGACTTGTGCATATCACAAGGCTCACAATCCCGCCGTAGCACATTCACACACACACACACACATATATATATATATATATATATATTGTGCCACGACATTTCAATCATTGGCATTATTCTCGAAAAAGACCGAAGTAAATCAAAAAGAATGCCTCATATATATACATAGGTCGTTGGACACAGGAATATGCTACGACAGAACCGTGAGCCAAGTAGGATGCACAAGACCTGGACTTGTTGATATCACAAGGCTCACAATCCCATCGTATCACATTCACATATATAGTGTGCCACGATATTTCAATCATCGGCATTATTCTCGAAAAAAGACTAATAAAGTAAGGAAAAAAGAAGGACCAAAGTGAGCAAAGGACCAAAGAGTAAGAAAAAAAAACAAGCATTGATAGATATATAATAATAATAAGCAAAAGAAGTAAGCGATGATTCATAAACCTAATAAGATAAGTAGTAGCATGTACACTTGTCCACACACACACAAAGGTCATCTATAGTTTGGAACTACAACTAGGCCAACATCAAGCCTTCTGGCTCGACTTAGGGAACGGGAGGATGCCTTGTCTCGTCAAGAACTTCCCATAGTCACCCTGCATCTCTAGGCGATCTTCTATGTCACGGTTATTCGGGATATTTCCTCCGTAGAATATCCCCCCGAAGTCTCATGACATCACGAAAGATGATTGCCCCAAACTTCTGCTGGATGCGATACATCTCTTGTCTAATATCTGAATCAGTGATCTTGGCCTTGGCTTCAACCCACTGTTTGAGATGATCTGGCAGCGTAGAATTCTGCTGGTCTAGTAGGAACGCCCTCATGTGATGGAGTGCGTAGTAGGCTTCCTTCTTACTGCTTTTCGGCTGCTTCATGCAGGGGAACTCCGTTACATGGTTGAAGATGTGCCTGCCGAACTTGACCTTCGTACGCACGAAGGTGGTGCCTTCCATCGAGGCATAGCCAGTGAGAGCATCATCCAGAACTTCCTTGATCTTGTCATAGTTTTTCTTCTTTTCTAGACTCCCCGAGTCGAAATATGTGGCGTGTGAATGCTTCAGCGATAAGGAGATGAGCGTGCAGTGTTCATCTCTGTGCAAAAAATTCAAATGGAATGTGTTGGAAAAAGAATGATGATAATCTAATAAAGCCAATCAATGGTGGCGAGTGAATAACGACTTACTCGAGAAAGTAAGGCACGAGAATGTATTCCTTTGTCTTGTTCGCCACGAAGATTCTTTTTAGGTATGAGGCCACGATACTTCGTTCAGCGGCGCTTTCCAAGCAGTCGTCACGCATGTAGTAAGGGTCCACTATAGCGATGCCCGATGTGTTCTCTCTAATGTTCTGCATGGCCAGGCTGAGAGAAAACAGGCGGACCATGGTATATTGCAGCGGGTATAGGTGGAACATATTGAAGATGTTGTCAAACCGCAGGAAGAACAGATCCGCAGGGGAATTTTCGATGAAGCCCAAGCCTGGTGGCACCTTAACCACGAATACCGGGTGCGAGAGATATTTCTCCGCCAGAAGGCGTCTCTCTATCGTCAGCACACCATCATGCACACTCTACAGTTCCGAACTGGTGAGCCTCCACTAATTCTTAGGTAGCATGGGCTCACCAGTCACATGAATCTCCAAATAATACCCTCGGGTCTTGGTGGCCCGTCCCGAAACCTGATCGGATTCACAGTTGACGCCACCGGATGGCTCGAGCTGATAGATTTTCTTTTCCTGCCCTTTTTTCCTTTTGGAGAGCGGGAAGGCACCACAATCTAAGCACCGGACACCCTATGTAGTGTGTTAGGTCTTAGAATAAAGGGCCGGTTGGTTGTATCAGCTGGCTCTATAAGGCGCAAGCTGGAGGTGTCTCCTGAGAACCAAACAGACGCTTGGTGATAGTGGGTTTCTCTATGGGGCCACCATCTTGGTCTTTGTTGCTAAACTGGGTGTTGAAGAAGTGATCATTCCAGTTTTCGTCGTCCTCGTCCGGATCCTGCGCCATGTGCATATCATCAACATGGTCATCCGACCCACCGCGTGGATGTGACGGCGAGGGCGGTAAGGGGGCCTTTCCACCACTTGTTGCTGGCACGACAGGCGGTGCTGTTGTCTGTGGCGTGATGGCCCCCACCATCCCCAAACTTCTGAGGACAGTCGGCTCTTCTTCATCCGCTCCTGGGGGTTGAATGGGAGGTTCCAGGTCGTCGCAGCCAATTAGCACCCGACTAATTTTAACCATGTGCACGTTATCTGGCATCGGCCTTGAGTGGAACGTGCGCTGCAAGGGTTGAACGATGGTACCCTTGGCAACATCCCTCAGCTCGTTGTTCACGAAGCATAAGAGAGTGCAAGGAACCTCCGTCCGCAGAAAACATGTACGGCATCGTCAGAGATGCCATAAGAGTAATAGATGGCGTGAAAGGAGGTAAAGCAATTTGTTTACCGTGATGGCGTCGAGATCGGCTAATGTCGAGGCACCCCATACGACGACAGGCGTGCAAGAGATGGAGGGGATGCTTGATGGCACGGTGCTGGCCGCTGGTGTATTCTCCCTACCGGGTGCTTGGAGCTCCGGTGCCGCCGCGATGATGGCAGGGGGGTCACCAACATGTCCGACGCCAAGGTGATGGCAGGGGGAGTCACCAACACTTCCGGCACTGTGGTGCTAGCGGGTGGAGTCACGAACACATAATTCGCCTGATTCGTCGGCGCCGTGTTGTTCGAGTGGCTGCTGACCATGCTTGGAATTGGTCACGGCCCTTGTCGACCACCGACACTCCAGTTCGCTATTGACTCCACCAAGGTAGGCAGGAAGGATGTGAGGGTGATTGCCAGGTTGTCTTGGACGATCTGCGGGATTCGCGCCACTTGTTCCTTAAGTTCTTGAACCTCGCGGTTTTCCTCCTCGCTCCTTTCCGACAGCGCCACACGCTTCCTCGGCGGTGGACCAAAATGATCCACCCAATTCTTACCCCCAAGGCCGGCCAGACGGCCAGCCAACGATGGCTTCTTCATAATCGGATCTATTTTCTTGGCCTGGTTCATCGCCCTGTTAAAAGTGTTATCCCACCGGGTGGCCGCCGTCGACCCCTGGGATGAGGAACCCTAGGATCCATGACTAGCAACAATTTCCTCCTCCTGCAGAAGAAGTAACAGTGAACCGTTTAGAAACCAGACTTCATCGATTAGAATGCAATCGAGTTGATCCGTGGTAATTAAATTACTTACCACAATTTCCTCGAATTCCTTCACCACAGGATCCGCGGTGAGTTGTTTGGTTTTTGGGTCCACATGGTAACGGGCCTTGATGAAGTTTCGAACCTGCTCGGGTTCGAATTTTGCAAAGGGGTTTTCTATCCCCTTAGATCTATACACTTCGTCCTCCTTATTCCATTTGGCCTCCGCGGTTCTGTATCCACCAGATCCAAGATGGGGATGACCTATATTCATCGCCTGCAGCACCTTTCCCCGATTACTATTGGCCAGGGCTCTTTCGGATTCACACCTCTCCTTGAACTCCCGGAACTGATCTTTGGTGATTTGCGGGTCAATCTTCTAGATCTCCTCGAGACTTTTGCCTTCTTTATAGATCTTCTTCTTTATACTGGTTCTCCGGCTGGCCAGGGCGGTGTTCATCTTTTTGAGGGCAGATTTGTTTACTTCGTCCCCATGATAATCTGTGTTCCGATACTCAGCAGGGAACTTGTATCTTGCGTGCAGCTTATCGAAGAGGAGTGTGCGCAAGTGGCCATTATCTTTATGCCGGAGATTCTCGGTATTGATCGAGATGGTTGTCCGGGTGATCGCCGCCACTTGCCAACCGTACCCTCTGACGACAAGGTCGGGCGCCAAAGGAACCCTTGTTGGGCTCACTTCGGTAATTTCCTCCCCAACAGTGTCGACCGTGTTCGGTGGCCGTTCCTTCTACTTCTTCTTCTTCTTAGGAGGATTGCTACCACTCCCTATGCCATCGCCGCCATAAGTGGTTTCATCATCCGCCGTTCCTTCGGCTTATTCTTCTGCGTCTTCCATCTCATCATCCTCACTCTCCGAAGGATGGTATTCTTCATCGTCTTCTAGCCGCTGGGCCGCCTCCTAGAATGTCAATTGTTTATTCGGAGGTCTGAGTTCTCCTTCAGCGCTGATGCGCTTAGAACATCCAGCCTCGTCGTTGTCACACATCATTGCACTAATAAAAAACAAATAATTGGTTAAATGCACGGAAAAATCCGGCATGACCTTTGCTAATTTTTTTAAACTAGGAGTGCCCGATTTCTGCAAAAACAGAAGTTAATCAATATTTCGGCAAAAATCGAGACTCATTTCATACAAGAACCTGCATACAGATCATACACCTACATCATGGACTTGCCATTTCAAAACCGATATGTTGCATAGGATATTCACAGTAGTAAAAAAGCAATGTATACATAGCTACAGCAATAATAGCAACACTACACAGCAATAACAACAGCATGTATAGCTACAGCAATAACAGCAAAAGCAGCAGCAACATGTGCAAAAATTTCCTCCTCTACAACAATAACAGCAACATCTTATCTCCACAAATCACTCACATGGACAGGGTTTTTTCTTTAAGCTGCGGGTGATAAAAGAATTACAGAAATGCATTGTTTTCATATAGTAAAGAGAACCATCAGAACCATCAGAGAAAGCTGCTGGTGCAAAAATTTCCTCCTCTACACTTTTCTGTGTGTGGAAACTAGAGAAAAAATCACTTTGATTTATTACAGGCTAGGAGCATCATCAGAACCATCTAGTACAGAAAAAAATATAGTACAGAGAACTATATTACAGAGAAACATGCTAGGAGACCATCTAGTATAGAGAAACAATATAGTACAGGCTGGGAGCATCATCACAACCATCACAACTATCTAGTACAGAGAACCAGTATATAGTCATAGAACATGGTGATGCTGCGTGGAGTCTACATATATCTCAACCAATGCTAAAAGAAACAATTATTTGCTTGTTGAATGATAATGACCAAGTTTTATTGTATACTGGTAGAATGATGATGGAAGTGACAGTATGCAGTACAGCTTGTTGACGAGTTGCATTTTGATGATCTTGTTATTATCATAGCAGTGGTATGTCGACTTGATCTCTATTATATAACACGAGATGGGTCATATAATTTGTCACTGTTTTTCTCATTGAGTCATGATTTCATTAATGCCAATCCTTACCTGGGTACTCATACTGCTTTACCATATCTATCCCAACCTTTTTTTCTTATCATTTTGCTTTATGGAATTGTCAGGTCAGTTCAAAACAGAAGGAAACTAGTAGCACCAGCGGGATGCAAGACACTGTTGAAACAAGCCCCCTATTGCAGTACAAGGCCCAGGTAATTGCATTTTAATGTTTTTAATAGTTAACTTATTATTTTTTCAATAATTGTTGAGTAAGCACAATCATGGGGTTGAGCTTTTGAAATCTGAACTATAATTTTCAGGATACCCTTCGTGGACAATTGAATTTTAGCAATTATATTGATCTGTTACTTTAGCCGTAGCTTACCATTTTCCTTCTCACTTATCACTGTCACTGGCTGCTTGTTCTTCTATTCTATACTTAGTGCCAAGTCGGATATTGAAAATGGAAGAAGCTATCAAGAATCATGATTTTGAATCCTTTGTGGGGTTAACTTGCGCAGATAGCAACCAGTTCCATGCTGTATGTTTAGACACTAGCCCGCCCATCTTCTATATGAACAACACATCACACAGGTAGTTTCTTAGTAGCCTTAATTTCAAGGCTTTGTTACTATTGAAGTACCCGAGTTAAGGATTTCTTTCTCATCCAACTGTAGGATAATTAGCCTTGTGGAAAAGTGGAACCATGCGGAAGGAATCCCACAGGTATGTTATGTTCCTGTTCTACACCTTATTTCTAATTCTTCTGATTTGCGTCCATGCTTCCTAGGGATCTAAAATATGCTTCTGCTATGTGGTGGCTTAGGTCGGTTACCTTACCATGACATGGCACTATAAGCATCATTGGTAAAATCATTGTCATCTTTCTTAAAATAGGAGTTTATGCTTATGCTTTGAACACTTTATTTTACGGAATGTTTTGAAGAATTCATCATGAAAACGTGAACTATTACTGCTACTATTAGATACTGCACAAGCACTGTCAAAGCTAAATCTAAACCTAAACCTAAACCTAAACTTAAACCTAAATCAACCGAGAAGTGGAGAGGGGAGAAGGCTCACCTCTAAGACGAGGACGACGACGAGCGCGCGGGTGAGGCGGCGGCCTCCTCCTCCTCATCCTCGAGCGGCGGCGGCCTCCTCATCCTCGAGCGACGGCAAACTCCTCCTCCACGGATCGGTAGCGACGCGGGCCTCCTCTTCCTCGAGGGGCACGGGCCTCCTCCTCCATGAACGGCGCAGGCCTCCTCCTCCATGGATCGGCAGCAGCACGTGCCTCCTGCTCCTCGAGCGGCGGCCTCCTCCTCCTCGAGCGGCGCGGGCCTCCTCCTCGAGCGGCGGCTGGTGGCAGGGCTGGCGGTGGCGGTGGGGGGGGGGAAGGGGATCGATCGTGCTGGGAGAGAGATGGGGATGAATGTGAGATGGGGGATGAGATGGGATTGATGACATGGATAAAACCCAGATAGGCGTAGCTCACTATGCCAGAGGGCGCTACGGATATCTGTAGCGCACTCAGGCTAGTGCGCTACGCCTATCTGGGATCTAACCACTCTATAACAAGAGTCCAACGCTCCTTCTAGCAACAACACTTGCCTATCCCATTGGTTCTGCCCATTGCTCTATTCTAAACTTGCAAGCAACCAGGTTCGAATCCTGGTGCCCCCCTTTTTTATTTTTATTTTAAAAATACTTTGAAATGTTCCAAAAAATGCCCAAAAGTGGTGATATATGCCATACAAGTTTTGTTTTGTTTTTAAAATACTTTAAATATTCCAAAAATGCCCAAAAGTGATAATATATGTCATAAAAGTGGTACAAATATGATTCAAAGTATAACTAAATTTCATAATATTTGTCCATGAATATTACAATATTTTTCGACCACGCGTTTTACAATATTTTTTGAGCTAGCGTTTTACAATCTTTTTTCCCTTCTTTGTCGCGGTTGAATAATTTAGCCCCGCCACTTTAATGTTTCTTTTTTCGAATGGGCTACCTTTTTTGGGTAGGGTTGTCCTTTTTCTTCTTTTGATGTATGTTGCTACATCGTAGTCGTCGTCATCTTCAATCTTTGGATCGCCGTACTGGTCGAAGTCTTGCTCATTGGCGACTCCATCCATTCCGATGATGTTTCTTTTTCCTCTCCTCACGACAACACTGCTAGGCTTTGTTGGGTCGGTAATGAAAAAACATTGGTCAACTTTGGTAGCTAGTACCCATGGTTCATTTTTCACGGCCACGTTCGAACCGATGGCCTTGTATTTGGCTGCTTTGGGTATAACCATGGTTATGAAATACCGGTCTTATCTTTCGACGCTCTTTGCCCATCTGACATGAAACATCGGCACCTTTTCTCCATAGTAGTCGAGCTCCCAGATCTCCTCGATCCTTCCATAGAATCTTTCCTTCATGTTGTCATCGGTGTAGAATTCCGATGTTACGCCTGAGTTCTGATAATCACACTTCTTGTCCTTTTACTCCATGTAGAATGTGTAGTCGTTGATATCATACGCCTGATAGGTCACCAGGTTTTGCATGGGTCCTGTGACAAGGTGAATATGATCTTTTCCGTGTCAGAAGAATGCGATCGCGGGGGATTATCAAGGAGCTTCTGCCTAAACCAACGCGTGAAATCTGAGTTGTGCTCTTTGATTATTTCTCCCTGCGTCCTCTGTATGCCCCGGTCATTCTACTTCTTCTCGATTAACCTTTTGTGCTTCTGTACCCAAGGATCGACCAGTTTTAAATGCTGTAGCGCGATGAGGTTTGATCAAACAAAGTCTGCACATCGACAATCAAAGTTTGCATGCAGTACGCGACGACCCTCTCGGTGACCAGATCCGTCGAGCTTTCCAAGGTGCCTGTTGACGGGAAGACCGACAGGGTTCTCAATGTCTAGATAATTATGCACTCTTCGGCCAGAAAGCCTTTGGCTATGCTTCCATCTGGACGGGACCTGTTGCGAACGTATCCTTTGATGTGTCCGTTCATCCTTTTGAACGCCATCATGCTGCGGAGGAACATCGGCCCGAGTTGGATGATGTCCTCCACAACATGGACCAGCAGATGCACCATAATGTCGAAGAATGCGTGCGGGAAGTAGACCTCAAGCTCGCATAGTATCACCACGATCTCCTCCTATAGCCTCCTGAGCTGATTCACGCCAATCGACTTCCTAGAGATGACGTCGAAAAAATTGCAGATGCCAAATAACATTCACAGACGTGGTCGTCCATTATCCCTCTTAGTGCAACCGGAAGTACCTACTTCATTAGCACGACACAGCCATGAGACTTCATGCCACTGAACGTCTGCTTCGGCTCGTCTAGGTATCTGCTTATCTTGCCCGCGTAGCCGTAAGGAAATTTGACTCCTAGAAGGCACTTGAAAAACTGTTTGATCTCATCCTGGGTTAGAGTGAAGCAAGAAGGAGGGAAGTAATATTCGTTCTTCTTGAACTTTTTACCCTTCCGACGACCTTGTGTCGTCTCCGACTCATGATCATCGTCATCTTCCTGATCATCGGTGCGTCCTTCGTGAAGCTCCTTCCGGATACCCATGAATATCAGGTCATGCCTTGCTCTCGGACTACCTTTCATCCTATCTGGCATGTTGATTATGGTGGCGACCAGACTCTCGCACACGTTTTTCATGATATGCATGATGTCAAGGCTATGAGGCATGCGGAGAAACTTCCAGTATGGCAACTCCTAGAAAACAAACCTTGTTTTCCATACCTTCATTAGCGGCTTGTCTTGCTGCCTCTTTCTCTTCTTTCCAGGCTTAGGACAATCTTTCTAGTTTTTCAGCAATTCTCCCACTTCTTCGCCGCTCCTCCGCTCTGGGATTCATCGGGTCTCGGATTTGCCATCGAACAAGTCTCCACGTTTTCTCCATGGATCATTCTTTCCGAGCCACCTCCGGTGCGCCATGAACACGGTTTTGGAAGACCCTGGATCTTTCTCTAGTTGGAGATAGCTTGTGTTATCCATGCGCCTAACACATGCGGAGAATCCTTGGATAATCTGCCCCGAGATATACCCGCAACCGGGATAGTCTTGAAACATAGTGACCAACGCGGCTCTCATAGTGAAATAATCTTGTGTGACGGCGTCGTAAGTATTGGCTCTAGATTCCCATAACGTGGCTAGCTCCTCTTTCAATAGCCCGAGATACAGATTGATGTCGGTACCAGGTTGTTTCGGCCCTTGAATTAACATACTCATTTGTATGTACTTCTTCTTCATGCACATCCATGGAGGGTGGTTGTACATCCATACAAACACGGGCCAAGTGTTGTGCGTGCTGCTCTGGCTACCGAACGGATTGAGTCCATCGGTGCTCGCACCAAGCCTGATGTTCCTCGAATATCCACCGAATTATAGGAATTCGAGGTCCAATGCTTTCCACTGGCTAACATCTGAAGGGTGCGTCAGCAGCTCGTCCTTTTTTGGGTCATCATCATCTCCTGGCTTCTTCCTTTCCGTATGCCATCACATGAGCTTTGCTTCCTTAGGGTCCGTGAAATAGCGCTGCAGACGAGGAGTGATAGGAAAGTACCATACCACTTTTCGAGGTGCTTTCTTCCCTTTCTTGTATCGACTCACGCCGCACAACGGACATGTGGTTTTCTCCGCGTCCTCGCCCAGATAAATGATGCAATCGTTGATGCATACGTGGTATCTAACATGCGGTAGATCGAGAGGACAGACGATTTTCTTGGCGTCCTCGATACTAGTTGGACATGTGTTCCCCTCTAGGAGACGATCGCGCCAGAATGCCATCATAGCGTCAAAACTTGTGTCGCTCAATTTGTGTTTTGCCTTCATCTCCATAGCCTTGAGCATTACATTCAACCGGGAATCATCGGGCTTGAATCCTTCATACAATGGAGTAACCGCGTCTTTCTCAAGTTGCGCAAGCTTGGCTTTCTCTCTAGTGGCATCCCTAGCGTTACTCGTCTGCTTGAGAAGCAGCTCTTGCACATAAGGGTCCTGCACCCAGCCTAACGTTGTTCCATCGTCGTCTGCTCCTCCGACATCTAGATCATCATCATTCCGGTCTGCTTACGGACCTTCACCATCTCCAGGAGACTCTTCATCATCTCGCCCGTCCTCGCCATGATGATCATTGTCAGGTTGCCCACCTTCACCGTCTCCATCGTCTTTGTCATCGCTTATCCAATGAGTGTATCCATCCATGAAACCATGGTGGAGCAGGTGCGCCTGCAGATTCCCGAAATATGGGTCGATCACCCAGTTGAGTTTGCATCTTCTACACGAACATCTTATCTCTGTCTCGTTATTTCGTATCATGTTAGCCGTCGCACATTTCAAAAATCTAGCCACAATGCCTTCGCTCATTATACGGACCATTTTTGCCTGCACGGTGTACACGGTACAATTAGAAGTCTATTAGAACCACATAATCAATGCATGCATGTAATGGTCGATAGAAAATTTCGGCATGACCTATCCTAAAATAAGGACCTTTGCGAAATGCCAAAGTCTTGCCAAAATGGAAATGAATCAACATTTTGGGAAAACAATTGGCAACTCATTCACACACAAACACAAGAGAGAGACCGATCCATACACATGAACATATCATGTCCATACACACATGCATGAGCATCTCGATCGATCTTCTCCATATATACACACATGAGCATCGATCCTCTCTCCATAATACACACACATGACCATTGATCCTCTCCATACACACATGAGCATTGATCATCTACATACATATGAGCATATCATCCATATACGCATGAACACATCCATACATGTACAACTTACCGAGATGAGAGACCAATCGCGAGAGAAGATGGAAAAGGAGGTGCCCGCGAGACCGGAGAGCTTCCTCTATTATGTATGTAACATCCAAGACAAGTTCTACATGCTAGAAATGGTGAGTGAGTGGAGAAATTGAGGTGGGAAGGAGAAGGATCCTGACTAGATCTAAGGAGGAAGAAGAAGGGGAAAGTGAAGTGTGGTTGGATGATCACATGGGCATATAAAAGTGGAGCTGCCAAAAAAAGGATGGACACATCCGTGGCGCACATGGCCCTAGTGCGCCACAAGCACTAAAAGCAACCATGGCACACATGCCACAGTGCGCCACAAATGTGTTTCCCCACTTAAGGAGCAGAGGGGGCTTCACACAGGCGTAGCGCACTCTCCACATGTGCGCTACGGCTATCCCAAACAACGGTAGCACACTTACCCCCTATGCGCTACGGATATGTGCCATGCGGCTGGCAGGCCCCTGGCCTACACACACTTGTGGCGCACATACCACATGTGTGCCACGGTTGTTCTAGTTACTAGTAGCGCAGTGCCCACAGGTGAGCCACACCTATTTTAGCCGTGGGTCACTTCAACCATGTGATCCACGAATGTGCTAATTACCTATAGCCATTTTCCTAGTAGTGCATCTCCCATCGTCAGCATTGCCTGTGACCCCGAAGATGGAGCTTCGCCCACGCCACTGTTATTATATTTTTCCGTTGTGTTGATTATATTAAGACTGGATCATGAGATCCTTTAATTGTAAGACCTTTATTATGGTTTGTAATGGATGATGAACTATGATACCAATCTTTTATGTCTCGCAAAAATGGTAATTCCGGGATTGCGATGTATGGCATAACAGGCATCTGGGATTAAAAATCTGAGTGTTGACAAATTGGTATCAGAGCCATCCTGACCTTAGGAGACCCTAGTTAGAATGGATGCTTGAATCAAAAACTTAGTTTCAAGAACAAAAGAAGTGAGTATTTATGAAAACCTATTCTCATTCTTATCACTTAGATTCTTTCATGAAAATTCATGTTCCTCAAAAATTCTTGCAAACTTACATAAAATTTGACACACTTGATCACTCTACTAACTTACTCATCCTACATTCTTATAGATGGACGTGAAGTATAGAAATGTTTATCATTTGGGCAATGGAGGAGATCTAATATTTGAGGGTGATTTGGACCAACTCTCAGAACTTCGAGAGTGCCCGCACCCCGAGTTCTTCGGAGCCCAGCTCAACGATCAGCAAGGATGAGAATTGCAATGGTTGATTATTGCAAGTCTTAGAGGGAAGATTGAAGCCCCCACCTCAGAGGGAATCCAGTTCACCTTAAGAGAGAACAACTGGCTAGATGGACTCGCCAGGGCCATGCAGGAAGCTCTTACCTGTCTGTGTGGGCAAAGCATCAATCAGATCAAGGGCACATGCTTTGAGTATTACCCAAGGCGTGATGCTATGGGACAGCCATTGGAGGTACCACGTCACCCAGAGCTGAAGCATTAAGTGGACCATCTCAGCTTCATGATGTATGATAGGAAGAAGGAGTTGGACAATGCCCTCTCCTACGCCAACCACAACTATGCCATCACAGTCAAGAAGGACCAGACCATCGCCATGCTTGTGAAGGATCGCTAGTCACGTCGCCGTCAGCTTGACAAGAAGGATCGCATTATTGCTCTCCTTCGTCACAAGGTGACAGACTTGGAGGAGACCATCCACGAGCGGGACATGCAGCTTGAGTAGAGAGAGAATGCAGGGGAAGATATTTGTGGAGAGCCCTACTCCAACCTCAATGATGATGATGATGAATTGCTGGAGGATCAAGCCATGGACTTCCACACCGATGATGATGACTCTGCCTTCATTGATGATGATGATGATGATGATGATGATGATGAAGACACCCAGTCCAATGAGTAGTAGCACTTGAGCACTAGCGTTAGCGAGTTGTATCCGGTCCCACTGTATCGTAGTTTCATAGAATGGTTCTTAAAACCATCTGTTTCCTTGTTGTGGTGCGTGTTTGTACTGTGTGCTATGAATGAATGAAAAGCAAGTTGCTAGTTGGAAAAACCTAAGTCAAGCTTAAAATTTAAAAACTTTTCAAAAACAAACCGCTGATCCTTAGAAAATTTCCTTCTTTTCTCATGATCTATCTCAATCTTCAGATGCCTCGCGGAGGAAGCAGTTCATCCCCGGACCCAATGCTGCACATCTTGCAAATGTTGGTTTCAGACCGCAAAGCTGAAAGAGCCGAACGTCAAGCCAACTTAGCCACCCTCCAACACATAGCTCAGATGGCAAACAACAATCAAGGCTATGGAAACCAGGACAACCATGGATCCAAGCTCAAGAACTTTCAGAACACCAATCCACCCACCTTCAGTAAGTCTAAAGAGTCATTAGATGCGGATGACTGGCTGCATACCATGGAGAATAACTTAGAAGTCGTAGGAGTGGAGGCCAATGAGAAAGTACTGTTTGACACCCTCTATCTGCCAGGAGATGCAAGAGCTTGGTGGAACAGCGTTCGTGCCATGAATGGAGGACAGATGATGACTTGGGATGAATTCAAACTCAAGTTTAGCCGAACCCATGTGCCACCGGGTTTAATCAAGAGGATGAGAGATGAATTCAGAGAATTAAAGCAAGGGAGGATGATCATAGTGGAGTACCATGACAAATTTCTGTCATTAGCTAGGTACGCACCGGATGAGATTGACACTGAAGCTAAGAAGAAGGAGAGATTCTTGAATGGTCTGCATGTTGAGATGTAGATAGTGTTAGTCAATATCGTGTTTGCTGACATTGAAGCCTTAGTGGATTCTGCAATCCATATGGAAGGCAAGATCAACCAATCCAATGAGAACCGCAAGCGTTGAATGATGCATCAACCAGGAACCCACCATGCCCCAAAGTATCGCCCCAACCCGTCTACAGGAGTTTCCCCAAGAAACAATAGACCCTCGATGAACCGTCCTAACTATTCGAACCATGGAGGAGGAAACCCAAGGCCCGGAGGAAACCACAACACCAACCTCGGCAACTCCAACAATTTAAACCATGCACCGCCCAAGTTCAACAACAGCAATGTCGCCAACAACACCAATATTTCCCCAAGGACTCGAAGCAATGTTGTGCCTGTTGCAGGAAAAGACAAGTCTTAGGTGACTTGTTATGAATGCGGAACCAAGGGTCACTACTCCAATGAGTTCCCCAAGAAGCTTGCATTAGCCCCCAATGTGAATGCCCCAGCTCAGCAGCAGCGTCGTGTTCAGCCTGGAAGAAAATTTGCCCCAGGGAATTCGCTCAACCGCAACGGCCGTCTGTTTCACATGAATGCTGAAGAAACCCAAGAAGCACAAGATGTCGTGTTGGGTATGTTTTCTGTTAACTCAGTACTTGCAAGAGTGTTGTTTGATTCTGGAGCATCGCACTCGTTTGTTACATAAGAATTTGCATGCACTAGTAAGATTCAACCAACAAAATTGAAGCAGTTATGATAGTTCAAATACCTGGTTTGGAAGTTAGACAAATTTGCAAGGCCGTACCTATCAGAATCCATGGCATAGATTTTTATGCTAATGTACTAGTACTTGGAACCCAAGGTTTGGAAGTAGTACTAGGAATGGATTGGATGTCGAAACATAAAGGATTAATTGACTGTGCCAAGAAAGCCATAACCATGACCAGTACCACTGGAGTATCAGTAGAGCATGTATCTAAAACCTTGCCCCGTCAATTCAAGTGCAACAAGAGTCTAGCCCAACCAACCATTGACCAAGTCAGAGTAGTCTGTGAATACCCCGACGTATTTCCAGATGTTTTGCCCGGTATGCCCCCAGATCGGGATATCGAGTTTATCATTGAACTAATCCCTGGAACTGAACCCTGTGGCATCCCGCAAAACCACTACCAGAAAATCGCGTTGTTTTGTGCATTGCATCGCCATCATCTTGCATTGTTTGTCTGCATTAATTTCGAAAAGCCTAGTTCTGTTTATACAAACACCCTTTTTTATTTCAAAGGCAAAACCCCGAGAGTATCGGATATTTTATTTTCCCTAAAAACTATTTGCAAAGTGGCTTTGTTTTAAATTAAACAAGACCAAACAAACACACATTCTAATCAGCCTTAATCTAAATCCTATTCACACCCAGATCTATCCTACCCACCAACCGCAGGCCGCCACCTCACCCTCTCACCCAATCTCCACCCACCTGCCACCTGATCAATCCTCCACTTTTTCTTCCCCTTCTCTCTCTCTCTTTCACACAGTTTTCTACCCCACACCCACTTACAGCCTGGTCCCACCCTCTTGGCCACCTCCTCTCCCCAGTTCACACCTTCCCCGCGTGGACCCCGCTCCCCTGGGCCCCACCTACCGCGTCCCCACCTTTCCACCGCGTCCTCCCCGCGTGCCCTGCTCGCCCCATGTCTCCCTCCCTGCAACCTCCCGCCTCGCCCCTCTCTGCTCCCGCCGCCGCCCGCCTTCTCCCTCCTCTGCCGGCGCTGCCCCTCCCCACCTCCTGCCCTCCTCGCTCCGGTCGCGCCGCCGCCGGAGGCCACCGCCCCCGTCCTCGCCGACACCCTTCATCCCCTCCGGCGACGACCCTCCTCGCCGCCCCTCCCCTCTCCGGCCGCGCCTCCACCCCGTCGCCTTCGCCTCTGTCCCGCGAGCGCCGCCAGCGTCTTCCCCGGCCACCGCCCGGCGCCCTCCTCCGTGCGGTGCTGCGCCGGCCACCCGCCTCCGCTCGCCCTCGCCCACCGTCGGCCTCCACCGCCCGCGGCCTCCACCTCGCCCGCCGCCAGTCGCCTCCCCGCCGCCCCGTCTCCCCGGCGCGGACCCTCCGAGCCGCGCCCACCCCTCTGCGCCTCCGCCGCCAGACCGGCGCCCTCCGGCCGGCAGGAGCTCTCCCCCGAGCCCCTCGCCCCTCCTTGCAGCGCGCAGCAGCCGGCCCCGCCTGGACCCACCTCCCCCGCGGGGCCCACCCCGTCGCCCGCGTCGGCCTCTTCTGTTTAGCACCGGGAGTCCCAACTCTGGTTCGTCGTCCTCTTTGGCAGGTTGTGCATCTGCCGCAGTTCAGGCAGTCCAAGGCGCTCGTACCCGTATGGTCGCTTCTCGTGGTGTTGTTCACCTTCGCTTCCCCGGAGCGACTCAAGTCCAAGTCGATGACCGTAGCATCCCAAGTTTTGAACGCCAAGACCACCGACAAGATCTCCATCCTAGACCCCAAGGACTCCCTCACGGACATCGAGCGCCAAGATTGCCTCGCGGATTCCGAAGCTGTTCCCGGACCCAAAGACGTCGCGACCCCGGACCCGAAGACCACACGTGCGACAAGTACTCCTTCCCGGGTGCGATGCTCGAGAACACGGACGGTAAGAACACCGGCGCAGGACGCCAAGTGCTTCATCCCGGACGCCATGACCTCCTCCAAGGATCCGATGGCCGAGACCCTGAAGACCGATCTAGAGCGCCAAGGCCTTCGCTTGGAGTCGGCAAGACCTTCCGGAAACACCAAGATCAACGGCGCGGCCCCAACAAGATCGACACCAACCCGGAAGCACCCGATGCGCCCCCGACACCGAACCAAGTACTCCTTCCCGGACGCCGATTCCGCCGAGAACCCGGATGCGACACGATCTGCCCCGTTGTCCGAGAACGTTTCCGTCGAACCCTGAGACCGACCCCGAACCCCGGAACCCCAAGATCTTCCGAACCCTAATGTGTGACCCTTATCCGAGAACCCTATTTTATAAAATTGTCAACTATATAAATTGTTGCATTAAATCATTCATTTTCGCATGCACATTGTCATGTGGGTTGGGGGCCTTATGCCGATTCACCTAATAATTAAATATGGGGCCCATATGCGGACAAATCTAGTCTTATATTGGCCTCATTTAAATTTGTGTAGCGAACCGGTAACTTATCTCGCCCTGTTAATTCAACATTTAATTTGCGGGGTAGTTAAATAACTTGAACCATTTAATTAATTGTCGGGACCCCGGTTCCGCTTAATATGGCCTAATTGCACCGCATATCTGCCATGTCATACATCATACATGCATCATGCCCGATCTTTTGCCGTAGTATTAAATAGTGCATCCGGTGTTTCTTCTAGTGTTTTGCTTCTTCGCGGATAAGGCCGTTGAGTTGATGCGAGTGTCGACCCGATCTTCGGATGAACCTTCGGCAATGTTTTTCAGGCGAGCATCTCCCCCTTTCTACCTATCTTACTTTTATAGTATTTATTCCCTCCTGATGATCTATTGCTATCTGTGTTGCGATGCTCTAGTTTCCGTACCCTTGACATTACTTGCAGCCTTATATTGCCTTGGACACATCCTATTACCTGTTGTTTGGTAGATAGTTGGACTTGCGCGTCGTAGTCGCTTGCTCAAGTGCTGTTGCGTGTCGTCAAGTGCCACAGTTGTTGATGTATTGCCGCATGTTGATGTTGGAT
Source organism: Avena sativa (assembly GCA_916181665.1). Lineage (NCBI taxonomy): Eukaryota > Viridiplantae > Streptophyta > Magnoliopsida > Poales > Poaceae > Avena > Avena sativa. Next base: position 246,259,138 of record OV702283.1, on the reverse strand, counting down.
ATGATCATGGTTTTACTTATCGTTCACTTTAATTCCTGTTTAACAACTAAAATTGAAGTAAGCAGAGGCATCGGTGGGTGATAGAAAATATTTGGTTTCCGAACGCCCACTTGTGTCTCGTAGGACCCCGAGTACTTGATACCTGTTCCTTGATTTATCGCGCTATCCACATCCGGGAGGTATATGGGACCCCCCTGAGCCAGAGCTTGATTCAGTCTTATTTCTTGGGGCCATAAACTAGTTTGAGGTTTTATTTACGATCCTGTACTTATGCCATGCTACTGCTTTATTTACGATTGTGCGAGGAGCACACTGTACTGTTTAGGATCGTGGCACGATTCCGCGGTGTCGACAAGCCCAACCACACTTTCGGGTTCCCAGTCGTTCACAGCCGTCCCCACAACCTTAAGTCCGTCTCGGAGCCGGCCGGCTTCGTTGCGGGTTCTACTTTAAGGGGTGGCCCCCTGAAATATTTCTGAATCCTGTGATTGCTTTATCGTGAAAGCCTCGTTGGGTTTTGATTTGGTTTTTCCGAGGTTGATCGAGTGTGTGTTGCTATTGGTGCACCCCGGCCGGGTAAAACTTTCTGAAAGCCGTGTCCGCGGTTATGGACGACTTGGAGCACAGTATCTCGACCATAGACAAGCATAACTAAAGTTTATTGCTATAAATTTGACTTTATAATGACTAGTAATCAGCTCCACTATAATGGAATGGCTAAATAATACTGCCCACAACTGCTTGTTTGGATTGTCGCTTGCGACCATTGTACCTGACTAGTAAATATTGCAACCACAACGGAATGGCTAAATAAAAGTACCAACAACCGCTGGGTTTTGTGTTATCTCATGCTAATTGTATCTGACTAGTAAGTGCTGCCACTATAACGGAATGGTTAACTAAAACAGCCCACTGCTTACTTAACCAGGATGATTATCCAAACCTGACTAGTAATTGCTGTAACGATAACCGAATAAATAAAACTGCCAACGGTGTGAGTTCCTCGGTTGACTTCCTCGTTTGGTCTCGAGGGGGGGAATACCAGGGAGGGATTGTTTGGTGTTAGTATCAGTCTGGTTCCAAATAGGTATTTCTTACCCCTCTCTGATCGTCGCCAGTGGTATCGAGTCTCTATAGGATGTTTAGTGCATGCTGCCACTGCCGCTTCAGTCCACCATACCTATGTAGGCGAGGACCGTCGAATTCTAGACTCGCCGTGTACTGGCCTCAGTACTGACGCTCCTCTTTTTCCTTTGCCCTTTGTCGGCACCCCTTTTGTTTAAGCAGGTTTTGAGATCGACGACGTTAGCAGGGTTACCCTTCCGGCTTGGCCTGGGCAGGGTTATGGACGCCATTGGTTATTCTTCAGGGCTCTTAGCCCCATTTGCATCTTGTCCGTAGTCGGACGCTCTATCGTTTTCAAGGTGATTTGGATCTTTGTATATTATATCTGTATTCTTGACTCTTGGAGTCGCTGTTGTATATATCTGTTCTGTGGGTCCCATCGAGGACTGTTGTGTAATGTTATTACTTCGTTTTCCACCCGCACGAAAGTGCCTGGTGGGCACCTTTGAATCGTTTCTATGCGGGTTTGGCGGGTTTCGCTAAAACTTGCATAGGGTCGATTCTGAGGGTGTTATAGACCCGTAGCTCATAGACCTTATAGTATGATCCCTTATGAATGAGTGGAGCTGAAGAAGCAACTAGATGCTATGCTGGAGATAGGATTGATTCAACCAAGTGTGTCGCCATGGAGATCACATGTCTTGTTCGTGGACAAGAAAGATGGAGGTAACCGTTTGTGTATGGATTATCGGAAGCTGAATGATGTCACCATTAAGAATAAGTACCCACTGCCAAAGATAGAAGATCTGTTTGACCAGTTGACCAGTGCCAAAGTGTTTTCTAAGATTGATCTTAGAACTGGTTATCATCAACTCAAGATTCGCGCAGAATATATTCCAAAGACTGCCTTCACCACCAGATATGGATTGTATGAGTACACTGTCATGTATTTTGGATTAACCAATTCCCCCGCTTATTTCATGAACCTCATGAATAAGATTTTTATGGACTTACTGGATAAGTTTGTCATTGTTTTCATCGATGACATTCTGATCTATTCCATATCAGAAGAAGAACATGAACTACACCTGAGGACCACCTTGGAACCCTTAGGGAGCATTAGTTGTATGCCAAGTTAGCAAATGTGCATTCTAGTTACAGGAAGTAGGATTCCTCGGACATATTGTGTCGGTAGGAGGAATTGATGTCGACCCTGCCAAGGTTAAGGATGTTGAAGAATGGCAAGCCCCAACCACTCAAACCCAAGTTCGTGCATTTCTCGGATTAGAGGGATACTACCGCAAGTTCGTAGAAGGATTCTCGAGCATCGCAAGACCCATGACCCAATTGTTGAAGAAAGATAAGAAGTTTGAATGGACGGACAAATGTGAAGCAAGTTTTCAAGAACTCAAGAAGAGATTGATCTCAGCCCCAATCTTGATTATGGCGGATATCACGAAGCCTTTTGATGTGTTTTGTGACGCATCCAAGATCGGTCTCGGATGTGTGTTAATGCAAGAAGGCAAAGTCATATTTTATCTATCCCGACAACTGAAGCAACATGAGCAGAATTACCCTATCCATGACCTTGAACTAGCAGCCATAGTTTTAGCCTTGAAGACTTGGCAGAATTACCTCATGGGAAACCGTTGTGAGATTTATTCGGATCACAAGAGCCTGAAGTATATTTTCACTCAGAAGGAGCTTAATATGAGGCAAAGGAGATGGATAGAGCTAATCAAGGACTATGATCTGGACATTCACTATCACCCCGGTAAAGCCAATGTGGTAGCAGATGCTCTTAGCAGATTGCCGTGTCGATTGAACACCATGATTCTGAAGGAGCAACCAAGTTTGCACAAGGATTTGGAACATTTCAGAAGGAACTAGTAAGTGAGGGTTTTTGGCTCGCATAGAACTTCAACCCACTTTGATTAGTCAGATCAAGGAGGCACAGAAAGGAAATGCTAGTATCGACGGAATCAAACATCGTATCGGTACAGGGAAGGTACCCAGATTCACCGAAGATATAGAAGGAGTTTTGTGGTACAAAGGACGTATCTGTGTGCCAGCAGACTCGAAGTTGAAGCAAGCTATTTTGAAAGAATCCCATGATACTCTTTATTCTATCCACCCGGAGGAACCAAGATGTATCAGGATTGGAAGGAGCAATTTTGGTGGCATAAGATGAAAAGAGAAATCGGAAGCTACATAGCCAAGTGTGATATATGTTAGAGAGTCAAGGCGGAACATCAGAGACCCGCAGGACTATTGTAACCATTGCAGATTCTGGAATAGAAATGGGATTCAGTTGGAATGGATTTTATCACCGGTTTGCCAACATCTAGTAGGGGAAATGACTCTATTTGGGTTATTGTGGATAGACTATCCAAAGTCGCCCATTTCTTACCAGTCAAGACCACCTATCGGAGTTCGAAGCTAGCAGAGTTTTACATTTCTAGAATAGTCAGTTTGGAATCCCCAAGAACATCGTGTCGGATTGAGGAACCCAGTTTACCTCGAGGTTTTGGAAGAAAGTCCAAGAAGGATTAGGAACAAGATTAGATTTTAGCACAACTTATCACCCTCAGACTGATGGACAAACGGAGCGAGTAAACCAAATACTCGAAGATATGTTGAGAGCTTGTGTGCTAGAATATGGATCTAAATGGGAAGACTGTCTGCCTTTCGCAGAATTTTCATATAACAATAGTTACCAAGACAGTTTGCAAATGGCCCTATTTGAATTCATGTATGGAAGAAAGTGCCATACCCTGGTCGGAAGTAAGAGAGAGTAATATTTTCAGACCCGACATCGTACGGAAGCCGAAGAGAAAGTTCACAAGATCCGTGAGCACCTCAAGACCACCCAATCCAGACAGAAGAGTTATGCCGACAAGAGACATCGAGAAATAGCCTTCAATATCAGAGATTTTGTGTATCTCAAAGTATCACCTTTGAAGGGAATGGAACGTTTCCAACTCAAAGGAAAGTTAGCCTCCAGATTTATCGGACCCTTCAAGATTTTGAATCACCGAGGAGAAGTATCGTATCAACTGGAACTTCTAGAGGAGATGTCAGCTGTGAATAATGTGTTTCATATCTTGTTACTTCGCAAATGCCTAGAAGTCCTGGAGAAGAACGAAGTTTTCAAGAATATTGATCGTCGAACCATAGAGATCAATGATGACCTGACATATCCTGAAGTACCCATTCGTATTTTGGAGGAAGCCTTCAGAACCACCAGGATCCGGAGTATCAAGTATCTCAAGATCCTATGGAGTAACCACACTGAAGAAGAAGCTACCTGGGAGCGAGAAGATTACATTAGGACTGAGTTTCCAGATCTCTTTAAATCCTAGTTTTATCTTTTTTATCAAATATCGGGATGAGATTTTGTTTAAGGAGGGAAGGTTTGTAACATCCCAAAAATATTAATCAAGGTTAGCAAATTCCAATCTCCCAAACTTAGGGTTAATAAAAACTTTTGTTAATTAAAATCAATATGAATGCATGTGTGTATGTGATGAATGCATGAATGCTTGTATGGACTTGTGTGATTGTTATGAATATCAAGGATTAGTTTAAAGATGAAAACAACATCATCTAAATCATTTCCAAGCAGAATCAAATGAAGAGAAATTTAAAAACAAACCATATAAGCAAATGGTCACTTTTGCCAATCTTGTTCACTAGACCACTTTGAGTGTTTCTAGTCCAAGATTTCTAACAGAAACAAATCCAATTCTTTTCACCCCTTGCTAGACCAAGTGAAAGTGAACCAAAGTCCACCTTGCAAACCCACAAAAACATTTGGCAACCCTATTCAAATAACATTTAAAAATTGAATCTAGTTCATATGGTAAGATCACCATTTCTCAAAACTCAACCAAACTAATTCACCTTTACAAATACAAGCAACCAGAGATTACCTAGTATGTGCCCAGTACACTCACCAAAATTCATACAAAAATTCAAATATAAATCTCTTGCGGCCATTTCATCAAACACCTTCTGAGCACAAATCAAATAAAACAACAAACACTATCGTGAGCAGTGTTCTTGCCAAACTTGTTCCGTCTCCAGCCTCACCACACTCCCAGTAGGTCATCAACCTTGTCTAAGCATCTCTAGCTCACTTTGTACACGACCATGCCATTAATGGCCACCATGGCTGAGCACACTTGCCACCCCCACCGTCGATAACAAGCTACAAGGGTAGCTAGCCTCTCCAACCTTGTCTACCATGCCGCCTGTGCCTCACTACCCCCTCTAGACCAGCCCTAGCTCGAAGACAGAGAGAGCAACCACCAGAAATGCCGTGCCCATGCCGCTGTCGACCATGCTGACGCGCACCATAGTGCACGCCCCGTTCCCACTCAACCCGACCGCCTCGAGCCCTTGCCGCCTGTCAGCATGATCACCACCGTCCCAGGAGACCACCCGACATGATCGTTTCCTCACCCATGCCGCGTAGACGCCACACGCCGCGAAGTTCGCCGTCGGTATCGAGTAGAGCACCGCACGTTCCTGACCAAACCCCACTGCCCCACTCCTCGCCTTTAAGATAGCAATGATCGCAAGGAGACCGCGCACCGTCCCCTAGCCTCAGCCACATCGATATACGCCTGTACCGTCGTCTCCGACGACCTCTTCCCATGCCGTGCTGCCCCTCTCGCTGGCCTATAAAAGGAGGCTTCCCCAGCTCGATTTCTCCACACCATATCACTCCCCACCTCTCACTGATCCTTCCCACTTCTTCCCAGAGCAAGGCGAGCTCTCTCTCGCTGGAATTTGGCCAGAGCCTACCGCTGCTGGAGGAGAAGGGCGCCGTCGATTGCAGCCACCCCAGGAGAAGCCGCCAGTACCAGAATAACCGCCGTCGTCGACAACCTCATCTTCCCCCATCGCCGACCATCTCCTGAGCTCCGGTGAGCCTCCCTAGACCCCCACTGGCCATGTTAGGATTTGTTCCTCGCCGGAGTAGTTCATTGTCGACGACGACCCTCAGCCGGAGTAGATTAGAATTAGATTGTAAGGCTCAGATGCATAGATACAGTTTCATTTAGTTCAGATTAGGACCCCATCTGTCAGCAGCCCATCTGTCAGCAGATTCATAGATATAGTTTCATAGATACAGTTTCATTTATACAGATTCATAGATACAGTTTCATTTAGCTCAGATTCATAGATATAGTTTCATTTAGGAGTAGATTAGGACCCCATCTGTCAGCAGCCCGCGCATGCACGTTGTGCACAGTGGTCCGGCCCAACTAGCTCTCCCGCGCAACCCAGTTAGTTCAGATTAGATCTTTCCATTTAGTTTCAAACCCTAGTTATGTTTGTTGATTCAAAAATCAATTCAGAGAAATTTACTGAACCAAATAGCATGAAACCAATTTTTTTAGAAAGGTATTGAAATTCTTAATCCAAGTCTGTTGGATTCAAAACATTTGGAATTATAGATCACCTATGGTAAAAATAACAAGGCAGAGACTTTTCTGCATTCAAACATTTTTCAAAATTCAACCATAAATGCTTTTGAGTTGATTCCAACTCTCAAAAATCACATTTGACAAGACCTTTATGAATATATAAAAATATCTAGGTTTACTTGCAGTAATAATGGACAAGTAATAAAAGAATGCCCCATAGGCATTTCTAGTCACTTTAATTAATTAAAATATTAAGGTTAAACATTATTAAATTGTGACACCACCTTAAATCACATTCCCAAGTATTAGAATATGTGGTGATGACATGTGTCAACATGATCCCATGTTTTAATTGGAGAATATTAAATCTTAAGTAGTTTTTAAATGAGTAGAAATTACTTTTCTAAAATAAAATAAATAGGACTAAGTCTTTAATTCATGTGATGATAGTGATGATGCTAGATCATCTAGTGTGAACCTTTGTGTGCCAAATAGAAGTATTTAAGTATTGTTTGGTGATGGTGTACTTCGTATTTATTTATAGACACTAGTACCAACCAAGGATACGAAGAGGAAGGAGACTACTACGAAAAAGAAGCAGAGGAGAACTTCAACCACTGCACTGCACAAGAAAAGCTAAGCTAAAACCATGCAAGTCTTACTTGCAAGCCTAAGACCACTAGTTAACCTATGCAAGATGCATTAGGCATATTTTCTTATACCACTTGATCATACTAAATCCCAGTTTTACTTGCAAGCTTTATTCTTTTATTTTCTTTATCAAAGCTTTTTATTTATGTTTACTTAGTGGCTTGTGAATTTTGGAAAGTTGTTAGAGGTAGCATAAAGAGCATAAAACTTGGCCTAAGTTAGATAGAATTAGATGTCATCCTGAGGCATGAGATTAGATTTGATAGTCACACTTGATTATCACCCCTCATTAGTGATTACCCCCAACTTTAGTGGCTAGTGCTAAGCATAAAACTTGATCACCTTAGATAGGAATACTTGGTGAAAATGATTATGAAAACGTTAGAATGATGAGTCATTCTAATGAAATGTTTTGACTTGTGTTATGAACACCAAATGATCTTTAATGATGAAAACATTGAGGCATGAGCCTTAGCCCTTTATAAAACTGATGGTTGTGTTTGGATGCGATACCATTCCAATGTTACTGTACAACCACAATACCCAAATTTGGGTAGGGCTTGACTGGAAATTTTTATATCTTAGTATGGGTTCCCTTGCAGCCGAGGTTTGAGCTGAGGCTACCTCGTGATGATTGTCCACCTGTGCAGTTCCCAAGATGACAGATGGTCATGGTTGGGAGGCCAAACTCATAGGAGAGGTACCTATACTAGGGTGTTTAATTGAAAGGTTAGGATTGATTATCCGCATACTGAGTATGGTGAATCAGGATTGTTCCTGACGGATGTATCGAATATTGTGGTGAAAGTGTACCACCTCTGCAAACTGTCAAACTATTCGAATAGCCGCATACACAGTTATGGACAGTTGGAGTGGCCATACTATTCCGTCTTCAGATGTTTTCAAAATGATTTGTGAAATGAATCATGACTTTGACTTGCCAACAACAGGGTTGTGAAAGTGAAAGCTAAATTCCCACTTATGTGTCTAAAGATATTAAACTAGGTTTCTTTACTTCTGAACTCAGCTTGAGATAAACCTAGCTTTGTGCAAAACAACCTAGAGCTTAGGATTCCTACTTGTAACCTCTTTACTTGTTAGTAATAGTTTGCGAGTACTTAAAGAGTACTCATGGCTTGTCCCTGGCTATTCTTGTGGCCAGACTATGAGGACTACCAGGATGATGGACAACAGGAAGTCTACCACAACTAGGATCATCTCTCATCGTCAGCATTACCTATGACCCTGAAGATGGAACTTCGCCCACGCTAGCATTATTATATTTTTCCACTGCGTTTATTATATTAAGACTAGATCATGAGATTCTTTAATTGTAAGACCTTTATTATGGTTTGTAATGGATGATGAACTATGGTACAAATCTGTTATGTCTCGCAAAAATGGTAATTTTGGGATTGCGATGTATAGCATAATTGGCATCTGGGATTAAAAATCCAGGTGTTGACAATTACCACTAGACGCGCAGTTGCGGATTACTAATGAAGCGCGTCAGTTGATGAAGTGCAGTACTCGAGATCCGATCTGATCACGGTCGTCCTGGTGCTGATCGTACAACACCTCTGCTGGTATCCACACGTACAAAGGGAAGCACCGGCGGCGAACTACTAGGTTCGATACAACGGATGGACTGCTGTGAAGCTAGGGTTTCCAACGCATGGAATGACCTAACCGATCAACCCTCCTAGGTTTCTGTGCCCAACTATATATAGAAAGTGAACATGGGCTCCACTCACTCGTGGCCCATTCACTAAAGCCCATACAATATTAGTCACTACGATTCCGACTCACTGACTCAGTCCAAATCTGGCTCGTGTCCAACCCAACCAGATTTCCGGTTCAGATCCAATCTGAACTTGCTCCCGCTCTTAAGTGTGTGACCCCGCAGGCTCATGTCTACATGGACAAGATTGGAGTCCGACTCTCAATCGATCAGTTGGTAGCGGCTTCTAGCAGAACGTGCCGACTCCCAAGTACCAAAGAGTCATGACGACTTGCCTTTCCAATGCGACTTGCGTCCGAGTCCCTTTTGCCTCATGATATACCGTGTCAGACTATAGAAGAATATTTTTCGTCCCTTAAATAGTCTGACTCTCTTCTCGATCCGAGATAAGTGATTAATCCGACTAACTCTTAGTCGATCGCCTCGGTTAACACAACCGAGTCGTGCATGGCCATGCTTTCCGAATCATATCATCCGAGAGGGCCCAGAGAATATCTCTACAAGTGGAGGGGGAAAATCCCATCTTGGTTATTCACATCACGCAGCTCGATTCTCAGTCGACCCGAACTCTGCCTTTATAACTACCTAGTTATGGATCAGTGTTTGACATAACCTAAGTAGGTGATCCTCAACTCGGACTGTGCAATAACCTCAGGTCTAAGGATTACATTGATTGAGATATACAAATGACAACTTGTTCGTTGTACCTCAATATGGGTCAATCCGACTTGCTAAACTCTTTAGCCGAATCTGTGTAAGTCGGAATGGCATCTCCATGACCATGACAAGTGGAACCAAGTCATCAGCCGACTTTCACATTGGTCTAAGTTGTGTGTCTAGCACAACCTCAATGAGCAAGGATATTTAGTACAAACAACATGAATGCATAGTTCCACAACTGAATCACATATTCAATGATACACATCATATGTTTATACAAGGACAACTTAATATCTTTATGAATACAATGGGTAACATCATCATACATGATTGCCTCTAGGGCATATTCCGAATAGTATGGGAGACATAGCCTCGAATGGGTGTTACGGTACCGAGGCTACGTCGCTCGTCGATGCGGTAGAGTCTACGGCGATGCATCCTCGGTATCCTAACACCTATGGCTACCATGTCTACGTAAAATAAGACCACTGAGTCCTTAAAAGAGAGAAAGTGTAGACTACAACAGGGGAGAAGCATAGAGGAAGTTAACAGGTGGTACAAATGCCCCACAGAGGGAAGTTTTGAAACATAGGAAGTCCAGACTACAATAGGGGAGCACATAGAAAGTTAATAGGCATTACACATGCCCCACATAGGGAAATTCACATATGAAACTAGATATTGGGGGTGAATACAAATGATCCACCATACAACATCGACGCTAATGTGGATTGTTATATAAAGATGAAATATTTGAAAAATAATAAATACTTCTGCAAAATGAAGGAAGTCCACTAATGTCTACGCACTTCTATTCTTGTAGACAGTTTTTGGGCCTCTAAGTGCAGAGGTTTGTAGAACAGCAGCAAGTTTCCCTTAAGTGGATCACCCAAGGTTTATCGAACTCAGGGATGAAGTGGTCAAAGTTATCCCACTCAAGAAACAATGCAATCAAGATAAAAGAAGTCTCTTGTGTCCCCAAGACACCCAATACACTTGTCAGGTGTATAGGTGCACTAGTTCGGAAAAGAGATAGTGAAATACAAGTGGTAACGATGCCAGAAAATAGCTTGACGGTGAGGTAAAGACTAAAGGCAACAAGAAGGAAACAAGCAAACATGCAACATATCAACATGCAAATGGTGTTTCAATGCTTAGAAACAAGGCCTAGGGATCATACTTTCACTACTGAACACTCTCTCATAAATATATTCTCTTCATGATACTACTCTTAACTACTCTCCGGTTGGACACTCTAATCCATGGTAGGGCTATAACAACACTCCTCAAAGTTCGCCTTTCCCAATCTAGATAACCCCACACTGTCACCTTGAGCGCTATATGGTTCCAACAAACACCACAATTTCATAGAGACAACCAACTCAAAATATACTCATGATAAATATATATGTAACCTAGCTTAAGTGCAACACATGGTGTGCATGCTGTCACTTTCATACACATGGGGAAAAGCATAGATCTATTAAAGCATGATGAGTATTTATGTAGACTCTAGCCTAAGTGCCACCATGGTGTGCACGCTGTCACTTTCACACACATGGGGAGAGCAGAGATCTATTAAAGCACTTGAGTAGTAGAGCAGATCTACTTGATTACAAAGCTCATGACCACAACAATATCATGCATAGAGAGAGAGAGAGAGATGAACACATAGCTACCGGTAGAGCCCTTAGCCTCGAGGAAGAACTACTCCCTCCTCACCATGGGAATTAGCAATGGTGATGGAGATGGTGGTGGAGATCGATGGAGATGGCTCCGGGGGCACTTCCCCGTCCCGGCAGGGTGCCAGAACAGAGACTTTCTGTCCCCCGAATCTCCCCTTCGGTGGCGGTGGCGCTGTAGAACTTTTCGTGGCTTTCTGGTCTGTTCTTTAGGGTTTCTGGGTCGGAGGCTTCTTATATGCGAAGGAGGGAAGGTCGATGGAGGGCCAGGGGACCCACACCCCCTGTGGGTGCGGCCAGGGTGGGCCCCGTGCACACCTAGTATGTTGCCACCCTGGTGTCCTCATCCATCTTGTCTTCGACTTTCCGTATCGTTCAGGGAAAAATATGAACTTTGGCTTTTGTCCCGTCCAATTCCGAGAATATTCATTTTTAGCTTTCTGAAACCAAAAAAGCAGAAAAAAGGTAACTGACACTGTGGCATCTTATCAATAGGTTAGTTCCAGAAAGTGTATAAAAATACCTCAAAGTGTATAAAAAACATAGCAAAGTTGATACAAAACAAGCATGGATAATAAAAAATTATAGATAAGTTTCCGACGTATCAAGCATCCCCAAGCTTAACTCCTGCTCGTCCTCGAGTAGGTAAGTGATAAAAAGAATAATTTTTGAGGTGACATGCACCATCAAAATCAAGATCAAACCATTTGCAAGCAATGAAATCTGGGATCAAAGAACTCTAAACATGAGCATGAAAGATGGAGTTCTAACAGTAAGACAAAGTAACTATGCATGCAACATGAAAGGTTACAAACAAAGATCATGAATAACAATGCATTGAAAGACGTTTGTTTGTTTCACATATAGAAAACATAGCATAGTGGCAATCAGCTTGTCCCTCATGGAGTATAAAATATATGCAGAGGACACCTTCAAAGTTCATAAGAGTGACTAGATGCAAATAGTTCAAGAACAAGCAATATGAACAATCTGAATCAATCAATAAGTTTTGGGACAATGAACATAAAACTAAGAATGGCAACTATGCTCTCTTAATTGGTGCCTAAGGATAGAAGGTGGAGACTCAGTATAAAAGTGGAAGAAAGGCCCTTCATAAAGGGAAGCAGGGATTTCAAGTTTCAACAAGAGCTTCCAAAAAGTATGGTACTTGTTAGCTTTCAGCCCTCATTGCCCCTATCATAAGCATCTTTAAGTGATTAAGGTTAAAGTGAACAAACTATGGAGTATATGCTTGAAAAAGTGTAAGTTGGCAATCTCATGTCCCTTGAATACGAGGGCCGCACCACATGCTACTCAATTTTAGTCACCTGTAAGTTCTTGTCATAGTAAGTACATGTGTATCATAGAGAACCGCCAAAGGGGTACCCCTTGCACATGGTACAAGAGCTATCCCATAACCAAAATGACAAGGCAAGCAGACAATGAGCATCTCAGTGATCTTTTTATTTGCTATTTGCATAGGTTTTTATTGAGGATGCATCACAGATTGCTCATTATGGTGATGCTGCAAGTTTCCACCATGATTAGGCATGGCTTAGGCTAGCGGCCCAGGCGTTTCTCTAACACATATACATAACTCCATGGACTTACAAGCTCCCCTTTTATTTCACACCGACGATATCCATAGACAAAAGAGCATGAGATCAACTATGTACAAAGTACAAGTACAATGTTGAAAGCGTTTCCCGTGACAGCACGGTTCTGCTAATTCCAACGTATAAGTGCAAGCATATACAACATAGATGACACAATGGTTCAATTTTATTAGGGGCAAGAAAAAAAGTGTGCCATCAAGTTTGTGAGAGTTTGAATCACTAAGTTTTCACATAACAAAATACTTTTAAATTGGAAGATAGCTAAAAACAAGAATATACTTGGAATGGTGTAACACACCATACATAGGAATTTATAGTGGACACTTTGGAATAACTTGGTTTCTTGGGAGTTGGATGCATGAGTAGAGCTTACTATTACAAGTGGAGGCTAGCAAAAGACTGGGAGCGGCCAACTAAGATAGCAATAATGGCCATAATCATGCAGAGCAACAAAACATTACTAATAAAAGCATAAAGTGGTACCACAAATCAAAAACTAAACGATTATAGAGGATATGGTTACTATTTCATAGTCATAACATGGTGTGAGCATGCGCCAAGTCAACCCAAACAAATCATGAAAGGAGAATATCACAATACTATGCTTTTGTATGCTAAAACAATGCATGATTCTTTCAAGGCACATTAAGAAATCCTAATTGTTTGGAACAAGTCATGCTATAGAAATAATCACCAAGCATATGGTCAAATAAACATCTAACATGACATGATAAAGTCTAAGCCATAGTCAAAACAAGCTTCCTTTTGTACCACTATAAGCATGAAACGTTCTACTCTTTTCCAACACCAATCAACTTATTTGAAACAACTCACAAAGATAATAATAAATAAAGATCGGTGAGCATGTCTCACAAATCCACAAAGAAGAACTAAAAAGTTCTAAGTAGAAATCATAAGAAAACTAAGGCTAAACACAGTGCTAGCAAAAGAGAACCCTCACAAAACAATAAGAATGAAAACTAGAGTGTTCTAGGCAATGAAAACAGAGTGTGTCTATCTCCAAAAGAAGTGTGCTAGGATCCAACAAAATTATTCAAGCAAACTAAGCAAACGAAAACTAAAAACGAAAACTAAGACGCTCCAAGAACAACACAACAGTGCATGAAACAATAAAAACAAAGTGTCTAGAAAGACCTGAGATTTTTATTGATGAAGAAGGGGATGCCTTGGGAATCCCCAAGCTTTGACGCTTGTACCTCTTGAATATTTCTTGGGGTGACACGAGGTGGCATCCCCAAGATTGAGCTTTTGTACATTCTTCATCTCATTACATCATTCTTCCTCTACACCTAAAAATTTATTTCATACAAAACATCACACAATCTTCATTAGCAACATTAGTGTATTCAAAAGATAATAGACCTTTGGGTTTAGCTTTAGAATAGAAAAACTTTCACTAAAAACACAAGATACTGTATAAATTCCCTCAGAAATCTCAATTTCCCAAAAATAACCCAAAAAGGAATCAATAAGAAGCAAATGCAAATAATGGCAGAAATCTGTCAAAACAGACCAGCAGGTAGAAACCGATTTTTTCGAAGACCTTCTATTGCTCAAATAAAAAGTGAACTAATGAAAGTTATCTAATATACTGGGGGATTTATTCGTAAAATATTAGCTCAATCCGACTTACAGAGATTTCTCACGAATTTTTTATGGTGTAGCACACAAATCTGTTTCGAGACAGCAACTCCCCAAATCTTACTTCCCTCTCATTAGAGGTCATTCTTGGCACAAAAAGCAAACAAAAAGGATAAGGAGAGGTCATTACTGAAGTAATAACTTCCAAGACTCAAGAAAACTCTTGGGTTATCTCCCAACAAGTACTTTTCTTTAACGCCTTTAAGTTAGGGTTGATAGTTTGAGAAGATGCTCACATAAGAAATATGAATTGAAGTAAAAGAGAACATCAAGAAGCAACTTCAAAACACATTTAAGTATAACCCACTTTCTATGCATAGGAATCTTGTAAAGAAACAAGTCATTAAAGCACAAAGAAACAAGCATAGGAAAGCAAAACAAGTGCAACTTCAAAACTTTCAACATAAAGAGGGGAAACATAATATTGTTGAGATACATAAGACCATGTTTAACTTTCAGTAGCATCATGAATAAAATTAACAATATAACTATCACATAAAACATTCTTATCATGAGCCGCATGCATATAATAATTATTACTCTCCACATAAGCATAGTTATTCTTATTAATAGTAGTGGGAGCAAATTCAACAAAATAGCTATCATTATTATTCTCATCACCATAATCATCAAATATAGGAGGCAGATTGTAATCACAATTAACTTTCTCCTCAATAGTAGGTGGACTGAAAATATCATATTCATCATTTTAATGATCATATATTGAAGGTTTGGTATCATCATAAGCAATTGAATAGCTATCTTCCAAAGCTGGGGAACTGAAAAGATCATTTTCACAAAAACTAGCTTCCCCAAGCTTAAACGTTTCCATAGCATTAGCAATAATGGTGTTCAAAGAATTCATACTAATAACATTGCCATTAGCATGCAAATAAAGTTCCATAGGTTTTTTAATTTTCTCTTCAAACACCTCATGTCCTAACTCAAGATAAACACTAGAAAGCTCTCTAATTTTTTTGCTGTTTTCCATTAAGCCTAACTAGTGAAAACAAGAAAAAAAAAGATAAAATTGCAGAATCTAAAGGAAATAACTTCGATCACTCACACCGGAGGATGCGAGTACCTTTTACCTTACCTACCCGGCAACGGCGCCAGAAAATAGCTTGATGTCTATGCACTTCTATTTTTGTAGATTGTTGTTGGGCCTCCAAGTGCAGAGGTTTGTACAACAGCAGCAAGTTTCCCTTAAGTGGATCACCCAAGGTTTATCAAACTCAGGTAGGAAGTGGTCAAAGGTATCCCTCTCAAGAAACCCTGTAATCAAGATACAAGAATTCTCTTGTGTCCCCAACACACCCTATACACTTGTCAGGTGTATAGGTGCACTAGTTCGGTGAAGAGATAGTGAAATACAAGCGGTAACGATGCCAGAAAATAGCTTGACGGTGAGGTAAAGACTAAAGGAAACAAGAAGGAAGCAAGCAAACATGCAACAGATCTAGATGCAAACGGTGTTTCAATGCTTAGAAACAAGGCCTAGGGATCATACTTTCACTAGTGAATACTCCCTCATAAATATATTCTCTTCATGATAATACTCTTAACTACTCTCCGGTTGGACACTCTAATCCATGGTAGGGCTATACCAGCACTCCTCAAAGTCTGCCTTTCCCAATCTAGATAACCCCATACTGTCACCTTGAGCGCTAGATGGTTCCAACAAACACCACAATTTCATAGAGATAACCAACTAAAAATATACTCATGATAAATATATATGTAACCTAGCTTAAGTGCCACACATGGTGTGCATGCTGTCACTTTCACACACATGGGGAAAAGCATAGATCTATTAAAGCACGATGAGTATTTATGTAGACTCTAGCCTAAGTGCCACCATGGAGTGCACGCTGTCACTTTCACACACATGGGGAGAGCAGAGATCTATTGAAGCACTTGAGTAGCAGAGCAGATCTACTTGATTACAAAGCTCATGACCACAACAAGATCATGCATAGAGAGAGAGAGAGATGAACACATAGCTATCGGTAGAGCCCTTAGCCTCGAGGAAGAACTAATCCCTCCTCATCTTGGGAATCAGCAACGGTGATGGAGATGGTGGTGGAGATCGATGGAGATGGCTCCAGGGGCACTTCCCCGTCCCGGCAGGGTGCCGGAACAGAGACTTTTTGTCCTCCAAATCTCCCCTTTGATGGCGGTAGCGCTATGGAACTTTTCGTGGCTTTCTGGTCCGTTCTTTAGGGTTTCTAGGTCGAAGGCTTGTTATAGGTGAAGGAGGCAAGATCGATGGAGGTCCAGGGGGCCCACACCCCCTGTGGGCGTGGCTAGGGTGGGCCTCGTTCCCACCTAGGGTGTGGCCACCCTAGTGTCCTCCTCCGTCTCGTCTTCGATTTTCCGTATTGTTCAGGAAAAAATATGAATTTTGGCTTTTGTCCCGTCCAATTCCGAGAATATTCATTTTTTAGCTTTCTGAAACCAAAAACAGCAGAAAACAGGCAACTGGCACTGTGGCATCTTATCAATAGGTTAGTTCCAGAAAGTGTATAAAATACCTCAAAGTCTAGACAAAACATAGCAAAGTTGATACAAAACAAGCATGGAGCATCAAAAATTATAGATACGTTTCCGACGTATCATGCATATTTCAACTTCGGCAAGTATAAAATGTATGGACCAAGAAGTACAAATACTAGTCGAGGAAAGTTTGGACAGCTGCTTCTAAACCATAAAGAATTTAAAACAAGCGGAGGGTAATTTAAAATCTTCTCCTAAACCATAAGGAATTTGAGAAAACATTCTGAACGAAAAAGTTTCTCCTACTTCATAGCTTTACAACGCCATATCATTTCAACAAAACATTTATAAATAATTGTACAAATGTCGTCCGCTCTTTCTAAGTAGATCTGAATTTTAGTATTTTCAAAAATATTCTAAATCCATACAGAATTTTAAAAAACTTTAAAAACGAAAAAGTTGAGCAATTTGAATATCTTTCCAATGGTATATCATTTGTATCATTTGGAAAAGGGGTTCAAAAACCAGATTAAAAGTTTGTTATCTTTCCACATAGATGGATTACGTATTTTCCAAATTAAATTCAAACCCCTCTTTTTTTATGTGCTTGGTGGTCTTCGAGTACGTAGACGCGGTAGCCTTAGGTGTTTGGGTACCGAAGGACTCGTCTTCATCGATGCATTAGAGTCGACGAGAGATGTATCCTCGGTATCCTAACACCCTTTCGAGGCATCATCACCCGTACACCGCGTTAGCTGCGACGGGCGACGAAGTCGAGCCATTGTCCCATAGTATTGTGTTGAGCACGTGAACGATGACTTAGGGTTGGGGGTGGGTGGTGTTAAGAACCCCCAACTTAGATATCATTATGCAAACAAGACTTAGATTTATTTTCTCATTATTTTAGCTATCGACGCGTTAGTGTCGATGCTGCATGGTTGACCATTTTGTATTCCCCCACCCCCTCCCCCCGGCACCACAATATGTAGTTTCATGTTTGAACTTCCCTATATAGGTCATGTGTACTGCCTTACAACTTCCTATGTGCTTCCCCTAAGTTGTAATCTATGCTTCCCATCAGTTGTAGCTTGTATTTCCCTCTATGTGAAACGTGTACTGCCTATCAGATTCATTTGTGCTTCCTTATAGTTATAGTCTGCACTTCCTCCTTTTTATGTGATTGGTGGTCTTAGATCATGTAGACGCGGTAGGCTTAGGTGTTAGGGTACCAAAGGATTCATCATTGTCGATGTGTTAGCGTCAATGAGAGACATATCCTCGGTACCTACCGTGGTGGTGTCACGACAGATATCATGAGTAGGCTTAAGCGAGGCCGTATAGACACAAGAGTAACCCGTGGATGGTGTGCGCGGTAAATCCGCACACGAAGAACAAGCTTGAACTATGATGAACTTTCTATCTTATTCCTTCTTCTATCTTACAAGTGTTCCTTGAGCTGTTTAGCCTAGTTGCTACAAGTAGGAAGAAGAAGTGCCAGCCTTGGGTCTCTGGTTGTGCATGCCTCTAACCCTAGCTCTACCCCTCGTTATATAGGAAATGGGGATAGCTAGGTTAAAGTTTGGATCCTAGGGTTTACTGTTTGGGCTTTGTCTTTACACTACGGGCCGGGTTAAAGGGCCAACCCTAGGCCCTTGACCATATCATCAAAGATACGTAGCCAACGGTCTTCCAGTACATAGACGCCAGTTCCTTTGGTGTCATCCCTCGCTTTATGCGTCACTTGGTACTTTAAGCGTCACCTGACGCCTTTTGTTTTCACTCAGAGGCGCCCTTCTCTTTTGACTCCGCTTTAGCGTGGTCCTTCCCGGGTCTTAGTCGGAAAGGAGCCTCTTGCCTTCCTTCACTCGACTTCTCCTTGTGAGACTCGGCATGTGTAACACTACAGTACTGAAAAGACTGTAGCTTCTATGCAACTTGCAAATCCCTGGATCGGTTCATTGGCTTACATAGAACTTAGATGAAATAACGAAGTAAAATATCCGTGTATCACAAATATAGAAGATCCAGAGTATATATTTATTACAATAAAGCTTAGCTCGAAGGCAAGCTCAAACTTATTCAAGTATCAAACATAAATATATAACTCCTTCAATCTCCAAATTACCCACAAGCGAACAAGTGCAGAGTGAAGCACCGTGACCTAGCTGATCAATCAGAGTTGGAATATCCTGCAACATAAAACGTAGCAGCCTCTAAGGGTTAATACATGGAATGTATGGCAAGTAGCGCTAAATAGGGAGACAATAGACCTAGCAATTACATGCTTATTTGGTTGGTGGAGCTATGGCTAGCTTGTATTTTCCAAACACTTTCTCCTACTCTATTAAACCAATTTGATTCACAACAACCCATTAAGTTCACCCCTCAAGTTTTAGAAATCAAGAAATAAGGATGAGCGAGAATATTTCATAGTATAAATATCAAGCAACTCATTTGTCTGTAACCGAGGACACGGCTAAGCACTTAGTTTATACACCCTGCAGGGGTTTGTACACTTTACCCATGTGACTTAGACAGCCTAGCTTGTACCACCACACTCATATTGTGTGATGATAGGGAGAAGCCCAAGAAGAGATCGTTCGGATAGTAGATCCCAAATCCCACTGTGCACCGGTTCCAACCTACCATTCACTATATCTCTGGCTACGCTGGGTTCAGGTCACCACGACCTATTGAGTCCAACCAGACACCCATTCTCACTGGCACATGGTTGCATACGTAAGCTACTGTAATAAAAATAACTAATCCTTCTTAGTGCCCTCGGCGGCATTCCTCACCATTATTCACACTCTGATGACTAATCCAGCCACTCCGCCTAGGTAGTTCATTAACATTATGTTGTTTTAGTAGAACAAAACCTTTACTTTACCAAAGCATAATCCCTTCATCGTATCTCCAACAATGCTAAGCACATCTACTATACGAGAGCTCAACTACAAAGGATTTCCCTACCACAATATATAGGCCATAACATAGCATAGTAATACCTACACATGTAGCTACAAAAATACACTAAAAATGCACAAGAGAAAATAGTAGGATAAATTCATGATCAAAATAGCAACTACTTGACGGTAGGAGTCGAGAGTACAGTCCTCACAGAAGCAAGTGTTGCACTCGTCACAATCTACACGACACACAATTGAAACACATAAACAATCATATACAACCATAATAATGCAAGATGCATACATGACAAGTTGAACAAAGCTTCAGTATCATTCTACAACCTTTTTTCAGTATACCTACTGTATGCATGCATGGAAAACATTTTTAAACTATTGAAAACAAAGCATGCAATTCTAAATGGTCAAAAAATGGAGCTATAAGCCAATTATTAAGCCACTGCTATTAACTATCTTGTAAAATCTTGGAAAATAACTACTATGTAGGCAACCTAAAATAGAGTCTGGGCCAACTGGAATCACGCAAAAAGGACTTACATAACCTTTTATACAATTAAAATACTCTAGAAAGCCTTTGAAATGTTTCTTCAAGTTCTAGTGCTGTAATACTACCTTTTTAATTCACAAACAGATTCTACTTGTTCTACTAATTCTAGGGACACCTCATTTGCAATTTTCTGAATGGTAAAACTTTCCCTATGAATTTATTACTCTAAAAGGCCATTAAACCATTTAATTAATCACGGCAAAACCTTGCTGCAAAAGTCTGAAACAATTGCATAGAAATATTCTGCGTGAAAATCTGAATCCATTGGTATCTTATTTGCAATTTTTGGCCCAGTGGATTAATTTCTACAATTTTTACAATTTTCAGCAATTTATAAAACTATTTTTGTTAGCTGTTGAATGGTCAAGGCTGACCGTTTGACCGCGCGGGCCCGATGCCATGCGGCGGTCCGTGATTGGGTGATACCGCTTCGGCGGATTCTAATCGTGGCCGTTGAGGGTCGATCGGGCGGCCAGGGCTGCTTCTCTCTTACCAGGGCGTTGACGGCGAGGTGGCGGTAGCTTTGGGTGGCATCGTTGGCGAGGAGCTCTGGCGGTCCTAGTGGCGCTGGCGGGCACGACGGTGCTCAGCTGGACGCAGTGGTCTCGAGGGTGGCTTCAGTTGCCCCCTTCGCTTCCCCTTGCAGCGATGACAGGCGGCCGATGGTACGGCTCGGCGGCAGCTCCGACGAGCAATTGACGGCATGGCGATGCTCTAGACAAGGGGGAAACACGACAGGGTGAAACTCTGGTTAGGGAGGAGTGCAACGACGAGGAAAATAAATCGAGGGGGGGCTCGGCATTGACGAGTTTTCGAGCTCAACCTCGTGACTCCAATGGCGATGGCGGCGACGGAAACGAGATTCCCGTAGCTAGGGTTTTGAGCTTGCAAAGAGGGTAGGGAAGGCGGTGGCGGTCCTTTGTAGTGGGGCCGAGGGGACGCGGGTGACTGAACTCGTGCGGGAGTCGGACTCGATCGAGCGGCGACGGTGGCTTCATGTCCAGTACGGACGGTGGCGGCGCGCGGCTGACAGGCGGTCCCCACCTGTCGGCGATAGAGGGGCAGCGGGGCCGGCTGCGGGCGGCGCTTTGCTAGCAGCGCGCGCGGTGCGTTAACTGCCGCTCAGCTCGTGGCTGCGAGCGCGGTAGCGGGCCCCAGGTGGGCCGCGGCTGCATGGGCGGGCCGGCGCGCTGTTTCCTTTTTTTGTTTCCCTTTTTATTCTTTTTTCCTAGGATTTTCTTAACTGAACTTACTGACTGAAATCTGTCTGAATTTTAACCAAAATTCAGATCGCTGTATCTTTTGATCCATTGCTCCGATTGAGGCGGTTCAAAGTGCTATGGGTTCGTGCTGGAACCCTCTACACATCTGTGCCTTCCAAAAGATCAAACCACAACTTTCTAACAGATTCAAGGTAAAAACCAAGAAATTCATGTGTATGTGATAAAAGGCAATGCAAGTGAGATTTTGACAAAAAGTTTGAAACTGATTTGTTTGCAATGATGCTCATGATGCAATGACATGTATGATATGAAGTACCAAATATAAAATTTGGGATGTGACAAGACTAAGCCCCCTTAAGATGAATCTCTTCCTCGAGATTCGACGTGGCTAGCAAATAAGTGCGGATGGTCCTCTCGGAGGTCGTCCTTTCGTTCCCAAGTGGCTTATTCTACCGTGTGGTGGCTCCATTGCACCTTGCAAATCCTGATCGTCTTGGTACGCGTAAACCTCTCCGTTGTCTCCAGTATCTTGACCGGTTTCTCCTCATATGTCAAGTCACTCTCCAGCTGAACCTCTTCTAGTGGCACAGTGTCTCTCAATGGTGTATCCACCATCTCCGGATGGCAGTTCTTCAGCTGGGACACGTGGAACACGTCATGAACAACGGATAGAGCCTTGGAAACTCCAACTAATATGCAACCTCTCCCTTGCGTGATAAGACCCTTGATCCCAAAGCTCTTAATTCCACGGAGTGGCGAAACTGTGAGGTATGTTCTATCTCCGATCTCATACACCACTTCCTTGCGCTTGGCATCAGCATAGCTCTTCTGTCTTGATTGTGCTACCTTCAGCCTGTCCCGAATCAAACTGACCTTCTCCTCAGCATCCTTGATCAAATCAGGCCCAAACAGTTGACGATCACCCACACCATCCTATAGCAATGGTGTTATACACCTCTTAGCATACAACACATCGAACGGTGAGGTCTTGATGCTAGATTGGTAGCTGTTGTTGTAGGAAAACTCAGCATAGGGCAAATTATCATCCCAACTCGAGCCATGAGCAAGAGCGCAAGCTCTCAACATATCCTCCAAAATCTGATTCACCCTCTCTGTCTGTCCATCTGTCTGAGGGTGGAATGTTGTGCTAAACTCCAATCTGGTTCCCAACGACTCATGCAGCTGGCGCCAAAAGTGAGAAATGAGTACCTCTATCTGACACAATGCTTTTGGGCACACCATGTAGAAACACAATCATGTTCATATAGATCCTTGCTAGCTTGGCACTGGTATAAGTGGTCTTCACAGGTACAAAGTGAGCTACCTTGGTCAAATGATCCACCACTACCCATATATAATCATAACCAGACCTGGTCCTGGGCAGTCCTGTGATAAAATCCATTCCCACTTTATCCCACTTCCAATCCAGTACCGGCAATGGCTATAGTAATCCTGCTGGCTTCTGGTGCTCAGCCTTCACTCTACTACACACATCGCATAAGGCAATATGCTCGGCGATATCCCCCTTCATATTGTTCCACCAGAATATTTCCTTTAAATCCATGTACATCTTGGTATTTCCTGGATGTATCGAGTATGGCGAGTCATGGGCTTCCTGGAGAATCAACTTCCTTATTTCTGGATCGTTGGGCACACACAGGCGATCACCATACCACAAGGTTCCTTGCTCATCCTCGCGAAATCCCTCCACCTTGCCCTTGGGTATGTTTTTCTTTATCCTTTTCATTTCACTGTCCTCCTTCTGAGCTTCACCAATCTTTTCCTGAAGTGTTGGCTTGATCTCCATTGCTGCCAAATATCCCTCGGATACTACTTCCAGTCTAATATCCTTAAATTGCTCGCACAAATCCCTCGGCAAATTTCCCACACTTAGTCCATTTACATAAACCTTGCGGCTGAGTGCATCTGCCACTACATTTTCCTTTCCTGGGTGATATTGCAGAATCATGTCATAATCCTTAATGAGTTCCAACCATATTCTTTGCCTCATGTTTAGCTCCTTCTAGGTGAATATGTACTTCAAGCTTTTGTGGTCCGTGAATACATCGCAGTGCTTTCCCATCAGATAGTGTCTCCATACCTTGAGTGCATGCACGACCGATGCTAATTCCAAATCATGTGTGGGGTAGTTCCTCTCATGGTACTTGAGATGGCGTGAGGCATATGACACCAATCTTCCATCTTGCATCAACACACTACCCATACCTTGTCGAGATGCGTCACAGTATACCTGGAAATCCTTCTGTAGATCAGGTAAGCACATAATAGGTGCGGTCACTAGGCGACGCTTCATTTCCTGGAAACTAGCCTCGCACTCCTCAGTCCATTCAAACTTCTTCTCCTTCTTCAACAATTCTGTCATTGGCTTCACAATCTTGGAGAAATTCTCTATGAATCTTCTGTAATATCCAGCAAGTCCCAAGAAGCTCCGAATATCGCCCAAATTCTTGGGCACCTCCCATTCTGTAACCGATGATACCTAGCTTGGATCAACTACGACTCCTTCTCCCGACACCACATGTCCTAGAAATCCAACAGTGTTCAACCAGAACTCGCACTTGCTAAATTTGGCATATAGCTTGTGTTCCCTCAGCTTTTCCATTATCATCCACAAATGCTTCTCATGTTCCTCATCATTTCTGGAGTATATCAATATGTCATCGATGAACACTACCACAAACTTGTCCAAGTACTCCATGAATACCTTGTTCATCATGGTCATGAAATATGCCGGAGCATTCGTTAGTTCAAAAGACATAACCATATACTCATATAAACCATACCTAGTGGTGAAAGCAGTTTTTGATATGTCCTCTTCCCGGATCTTCCGTTGAAAATATCCTGATCCCAGGTCAATCTTGGAAAAACACCTTTGCTCCTTCCAACCGATCAAACAAATCATTTATATTGGGAAGAGGGTATTTATCCTTGATAGTTACTTCATTCAGCGAACGATAGTCCACTACCAACCTCTTGCTACTGTCCTTCTTCTCTACAAACAGAACAGGCACACCCCATGATGATTAGCTGGGCTAAATAAATCCCTTGTCCAATTGCTCTCTCAATTGCTTCTTCAACTCCTTCAGTTCATCCACATCCATCTTGTATGGCCTCTTGGCTATTGGTTGAGTCCCCGGCATTAAGTCAATAAGAAACTCCACATCACGGTCCGGTGGCATCCCTGGTAGCTCCTCTGGAAACACGTCGGGGATTCTCTCACTATAGGTACTGTGTCCATGCTAACCCTCTTAAGAAAATTTACCTTGGCACTCCTAAGACGTGCTGATGATTTAAACTTAATCCTCGTGCCACGTGGAGTTCTGAGTGAAATTGCTTTCCATGCACAATCCACTTGGCCATCGTGCGCGGAAAACCAATCCATACCTAGTATCACATCTAGTGCTTGTGACTCCAGAACAACTAGGTGTGCTGGAAAACTGTGTGCTCCAATTCCCTGGGTCAAATCACGACAACCCACACTAGCTAACATTTCTCCTCCCGGTGTTCTCACTCTAATTTTCCCTTTTAGTGCCTCAGTGGGTAACTTATGTCTATCCACAAATTCCCTTGATATGAATGAATGCGATGCTCCAATATCAAATAAAACAAGTGCAATATGGGAATCGACTAGGAACTTACCAATCACGAGGTCTGACTTATCACAGATCTCTTCCACATCCACATGGTTCACATTAGCCTTCTGGTTGGGGCCAATCTTGTGTCCAACTCCTGGAATCTTCTCCGGGCAGGTGCTCGCATAGTCACCCAGCTTCTTGCACTTGTAACACTCCACATTGCTGAGGTCCTTCTTTCTCACATAGTTGTGTCCATTGTTCCTCCCAGAGTTGCTATTGTAGTTATTGTGACCGTTGTGGTGGCGGCCGTTCCCTCCACGGTGAGGGGTGCTGCTCCTGTGTCCATCGTGGCGATGTCCATTACCTCTGTGGTGGTCGCAGTCATCACCTCCATGCCTAGAGTGTCCAGAGTGTCCATCATAGGAGGTGCAAGCACGATGGTGTGATCCAGAAGAGTGATTTATGTGCTTCCTCTTGCGCTTTTCCACTTGCTGCTGCTTTCCTTCTAGGATTCTAGCCTTATCCATCAGCTCCTGAAATGTTGGGCAATAAACCACTGACAACTGTAGCGAGAGCTCATCACTGATACCATCCAGAAACCTCTCTCTCCTCTTGGAGTCAGTGTCCACATCCTCTAGAGCATAACGTGACAGATTATTGAACTCCTCTATGTATTCTGTCACAGTGCGGTTGGTCTGACGCAAATTGTGGATCTCCTTCCTCTTTAGACTCAGAACCCCTGAAGAGACATGGTTGGTCTTGAAACCTTCCTCAAACATGGCCCAGGTAACTGTATCCAGTGGGTGGGTAATCTGGAAAGTATCCCACCACGAAGCAGTTGGTCCCTCCAGTAGGTGAGCAGCAAACCTCACCTTTTTAGCATGTGTGCATCCAATAGTTACCAGGTCCTTGTTCACCAAACGCAACCAGTCGAGAGCAATCATTGGTTCAGGTGAAGTAGAGAACTTTGCTGGCCTTAGCCTCAGAAACCTTGCAAGTGCATCACCTTGGGGTTGGTTGTTCCCGTTGTTGTTGTTATTGTTATTGTTGTTGTTCTGGGCAGCCATGAAATGAGTCATCAATTCTCTACCTGGAAAGCAGTATTTCTATAAGAAATGAGGTGGGTCAAACTCAGAATAAAAAAGAAGCATGGCCCCCAATTTGATAGCTGGTTCCAGACTCAAGTTCATTAGTGTGTTACTTCTGGTAAAACCAATGTATCATCTGTAGTTATCTACCCCATTGTAACCATGTACTCACTACTCTGTACTATGATGCTATGATTTTATAATAAAGAAAAAAGCTGAAGTGGGGGTTCCCTCCCCTACTGTTTTACCCTAAAAAAAATTGAGTCATCACCTGTGCTAGCTATGTCTGGGCTGCCATCAGCTGCTCCATCTTAGTGGGTTGAGGGCGAGGCGGCATCTGTGGTTCAGCACAGGTAAGTTTAGAAAGAGAATCTACGAAAATAAAATTCTACTCATGCATTATGATCAAACAACAACAAAACAAGCACAAACAACCACACACAAGCATCACAGAAGCAAACTAGCAAGCAAGCACTCTTCTAGGGGTTATCCTAACAGTATATAGCTACTGAAATAGTTTTAGAGGCATTAACAACAATTACAAACATAAGCATGCCAACAAAAGCATAAAATAGAAATCTGCCAGAACAGTCCAGCACTGTTCATGATTTTTTTTTCTGCCTGACATAAACTTGTTAGAAAATTTAGTTGATTTTTGTACATATAGTAAAGGAAGTTTCTCATCAAACCCTATTTTTCAGATTTTTACATGTTACCAAAAAAAGGAAAAATTGTATAGTACAGCAGGGTCAGCAGAAAACTACAGCAGGAAAATCACGAATTTCAACCAAAACTTTGCCATAACTCATTTAGAAATTCGCACAAATAATCCTGAAACTTTAGAGTACACAATAGAGCATCCTAACACTTTAAACTAACAACAACGAAGTTTTACATTGATCGATGGCTTAAGTCTAACAAAATATCGTAACAAAGACTAGTTGGTGGTCATATCTAACTACTTCATGAAGAGGTTGCAGTAGGTCCTTGCATTCATGCGTTGGCGCTTCAGTCCACGAACCATCCATGGCGGTGGCGTATACACTTCTCCTGAATCCTCGCTTGAGATATCAAAATCCACCTCTTCAGGATCCTCTTCTTCATCATCTTCTACTGCATCAGCAACCGCTTCATATCCTCCACCACCATTGCCTCCATCCTCGTCATCATCATCTTCAACCTCATCATCATCGTCATTGTAGCCTCCGTCATCATCATCATTACCATCATCTTCATTGTTGTCATCATCAGGTGGTGGATTCAACTGTGCTTGGAGAGCGGCGATTTGAGCTGCCATATCAACAATGGTCTGATCCCCTTTCCATCACCACTTGGTTCCTCTCTTGGACAGTCCCTTGCAGCTGCTCTATGGCTTGATCCTTCTCCTGGATGGTCCCATTCAGCTATTCTATGGTCTCATCCTTCTCTTGGATGACTTCATTCAGTTGTTCTATGGTCTCATCCCTGTCAATAAGCGCTTGCTCCAGAACATTCACATCGTCGTGTAAGGTATCAATTTCCTATCCTTGAACCACTAGACCGTTACTGGCAAAATCAGCTATCTCCTTTACCATCATCACCTTCTGAGCTATGGCTCCATTCTCCACCTCCATATCCTCCATATTCCTCCAATGGGGTGGCATGTTGTTCCTGTTGCCTGGGGTAACCACAATGTTCCCATTCTCATCATGCCTTCCGTAGTCACGGAAAGGGGAGTCTTCTGGCAGTAGGTGTCGATGAAGATGGCACTAGCGTGATAGGGCTTCATGTAGAGCCAAGTTTATTCCAAGCTCCTAGTTGCAATACCGCTTGGTGTAGACCAGATACATAGGGTTTGGCAAGGCGAAGTCTCTGAAGATGATAGTTGTGATCTCCCAGGCGTCCTCGCCATATCCATAGGTATATAGCCTTGTTCCCTTGAACATGGGCAGCGGCAAGCCCAATGACTGTGAGACCTGTCCCAACTATCTTGCGAAGGGCCTTGGCGACTCAATCCTATCATACTCAGTCCTGACTTCTCCCATCTATCAATTAAAAGAGGAAAGTGTGAGAATAGAAAATGATAAAGATTTACGAGAGTGAAAGGCATAAGATGAAAGACAGAGTTAATATAAGATTTAGTAATTTTATGGATTCCTATTCCAACCTAGGTCACGATCCTACAGTCGACACACGGGCTCTGATACCATCTGTAACACTACAGTACTAAAAAGATTGTAGCTTCTATGCAACTTGCCAATCCCTGGATCGGTTCATTGGATTACATAGAACTTAGATGAAATAAAAAAGTAATATATCCATGTATCATAAATAACGAAGATCCAGAGTATACATTTATTACAATAAATCTTAGCTCGAAGGCTAGCTCAAACTTATTCAAGTATCAAACATAAATAAATAACTCCTTCAATCTCCAAATTTCCCACAAGCGAACAAGTGCAGAGTGAAGTACCACGACCTAGTTGATAAATCAGAGTCAGAATATCTTACAACATAAAACGTAGCATCCCTGAAGGGTCAATACATGGAATGTATGGCAAGTTGCGCTAAATAGGGAGACAATAGACCTAACAACTACATGCTTATTTGGCTGGTGGAGTTGTGGCTAGCTTTCATTTTCCAAACACTTTGTCCTACTTTATTAAACCAATTTGATTCACAACAACCCATTAATTTCACCCCTCAAGTTTTAGAAATCAAGAAATAAGGATGAACGAAAATATGTCATAGTATCAATATCAAGCAACTCATTTGTCCATAACTGGGGACACGGCTAAGCACTTAGTTTATACACCCTGTGGGGGTTTGTACACTTTTCCCATGTGATTTGGACAACCTAGCTCATACCACCACAATCATATTGTGTGATCATAGGGAGAAGCCCAAGAAGAGACCATTCGGGAAGTAGATCCCCAAATCCCACTGCGCACCGGTCCCAACCTACCATTCACTACATTTCTGGCTACGCTGGGTTCGGGTCATGAAGACCTACTGAGTCCAACCAGCCACCCATTCTCACTGGCACATGGTTGCCCATGTAAGCTACTAGAATAAAGACAACTAATCCTTCTCAGTGGCCTGGGCGGCATTCCCCACCATTATTCACACTCCGATGACTAATCCAGCCACACCGCCCAGGTAGTTCATTGACATTATGTTGTTTTAGTAGAACAAAACATTTACTTTACCAAAGCATGATCCCTTCCTCGTATCTATAGCAATGCTAAGCACATCTACCATACGGGAGCTCAACTACAAAGGATTTCCCTACCACAATATATAGGCCATAGCATAGCATAGTAATATCTACACATGTAGCTACAAAAAATACACTACAAATGCACAAGAGAAATTAGTAGGAAAAAGTCATGATCAAAATAGAAACTACTTGCCTTGACGGTAGGAGTCGAGAGTACAGTCCTCACAGAAGCAAGCGTTGCACTCGTCACAATATACACGACACACAATTGCAACACATAAACAATCATATACAACCATAATAATGCAAGATGCATGCATGACAAGTTGAACAAAACTTCTGTAGAATTATACAACCTTTGTTCAGTATACCTACTGTATGCATGCATGGAAAAACATTTTTAAAGTATTGAAAACAAAGCATGCAATTTTAAATGGTCAAACAATAGAGATATGACCCAATTATTAAGCCACTGCTATTAACTAGCTTGTAAAATCTTGGATAAATAACTACTGTGTAGGCAACCTAAAATAGAGCCTAGGCCAACTGGAATTATGCAAAAAGGACTCATAGAACCTTTTATACAATTAAAATAGGTAAGGCTACCTCCACAAAACGGTTCTAGTTGTTCTACTTATTCTAGGGACAACTCATTTGCAATTTTCTGAGTGGTATAACTTTTCCTTTGAATTTATTACTCTAAAAAGACCATTAAACCATTTAATTAATCATGGCAAAACCTTGAAAACAAAAGTCTGCAACAATTTTACAGCAGTATTATACGTGAAAATCTGAATCCATTGGTATCTTATTGGAAATTTTTGGCCCAGTGGATTAATTTCTACATTTTTTACAAGTTTTAGGAATAATCTGCAATTTATAAAACTATTTTTGATAGCTGTTGAATGGTCAAGGCTGACCGTTTGACCGTGCGGGCATAGTGCCACGCGGCGGTCTGTGATTGGGTGATACCACTTCGGCAGATTCTAATCATGGACGTTGAGGGTCGATCGGGCGGCCATGGCTGCTTCTCTCTTACTAGGGCGTTGAAGGCGAGGTGGCGGCGGCGGCTTCAGGCGGCGTCGTTGGCGAGGAGCTCCGGCGGTCCTGGCGGCGGTGGCGGGCATGACGGTGCTCAGCTGGACGTAGCGGTCTCAGGGTGGCTTCAGCTGCCCCCTTCTCTTTCCCTCGTGGCGGTGATAGGTGGCCGATGGTGCGGCTCGGCGGCAGCTCCGACAAGCAATTGGCGGCATGGTGGTGCTCTAGACAAGGGGGACACACGACAAGGTGAAACTCTGGTTAGGGAGGAGTGCAGCAATGAGGAAAATAATTCGAGGGGGGCTCGGAATCGACGAGTTTTCGAGCTCAACCTCGCGACTCCAATGGCGATGGCGGCGACGGATACGATATTCCCTTATCTAGGGTTTCGAGCTTGAAAACAGGGCAGGAAAGGCGGCGGCCGTCCTTTTTAGTGGGGCAGAGGGGACGCGAGCGACCGAACTCACGCGGGAGTCGGACTTGATCGAGCGGCGACGGTGGCTTCGTGTCCAGTATGGATGGTGGCGGCACGCGGCTGACAGGCGGTCCCCACCTGTCGGCGACAGAGGGGCAGCGGGGCCGGCTGCGGGTGGCGCTTTGCTGGCAGCGTGCGCGGTGCGTTAACTACCGCTCGGCTCGTGGCTGCGCTGGCGCGGTAGAAGGACCCGGGTGGGCCGCGACTGCGTGGGCTGGCCGGCGCGCTGTTTCCTTTTTTTGTTTTCCTTTTTATTCTTTTTTTCCTGGGATTTTCTTAAGTGAACTTACTGACTGAAATATGTCTGAATTTTAACCAAAATTCAGATCGATGTATCTTTTGATCCGTTACTCCGGTTGAGGCGATTCAAAGTGCTACGGATTCGTGCTGGAACCCTCTACATATATGTGCCTTCCAAAATATCAAACCATAACTTTATAACAGATGCAAAGTAAAAACCAAGCAATTCATGTGTATGTGACAAAAGGCAATAGTGAGATTTTGACAAAAAGTTTGATACTGAATTTTTTTGCAATGATGCTCATGATCCAATGACATGTATGATATGCAGTACCAAATCTATAATTTGTAATGTGACAGCATGTCGTTAACTGTAGATGGACATTCCCTATCCTGCACGAGCCGACATATTCTTATGTCGGCCCAGCACAGGCTAGCATGACTCAGCCGTTATAATTCGGCATGTATCAACCAGATTCGGCTAAGGCCAAGCTGGATCAATGCTAACTTTCACCCCTTATGGCCATATCAAGACAACAAGGTTCAGCTCGATCAACTTCCTTCGAAGATTGAGTGTCTTTCTCCACACTCTGCATTGTCAACCCAAGGAGAAGAACTAGCGTTGATATTAAGCCAGAAGCAATAGTTGATTCATTGTTAGCTATCGTAATTGTTTGTAATGGAAATTTGTAGGATTACCATCACTTTCGTTGTAGAGATAAATAACTACAGTTGTTAAGATTTTCATTTTGTGGTTTATCTATACTTCTCTTCTTATTAAACTTGTGCTTTATGCCCAAATGTTTCTATGCTTCTCGTTGTTGGAAGCTTGTACTTCCCTGATGGTTATATATATATTTATTTTCATGTCATAGTTGCACTTCCTATATTCTGTAAACTGTACTTCCCTCTAGATAAAACCTGCGCTTATTCTCTGGTACTTCCTATATTCTTCATTTTTTCTTTGGCTATTCTTCATGTTTCTGTTCCATCAGCCTTAAATTTGATCTTTAAAAGGATAATTTTACTTATATGTATGTAAATGTGTGTTTGTTTGGTTAGCATCAATGCTTCATGGTAGGTAGACCATTTTGTATTCTCCCCCTGAATATTTAGTTTCATATTTACACTTCCCTCTATGGGGTATTTGTACAACCTGTTAAATTCCATTATTCTTCTTTATTTTGTAGTCTGCTCTTCCTTGGTTTTAAATTTGAACTTCCCTCTGTGTAGCACTTGTACTTCATGTTAGCTTCTTCTGTGCTTCTTTCTTGTTGTATTCTGCACTTCCTCTTTATCTTAGTGCCTCCCATTGTATCATATTAGTGCCTCCCTTGGAATGTTTTTTTGAGACGTGAGACCATAGGGGAAAACCCTTATGGTATATTTTCTATTTTATATAAATATACAGGAAAAAGTATGAACGGGGGATTAACTCCCTTGGAATGTACAGACTACACTAAGGACAAATAATCCATGTAAACATAGCCATGCTATGTATGCCATTTATCATAGATTTTATTTACTGAAATATTGTACACATCAATAATCCCTTTGAAGAATAGCTATGCTAGGTAAGTAAAAATGTGCTTCACAGTGGAAGTGCAAAATATTAAAGCCTCAATTCCTTTTTCTGCTGCTTTTTCTAGTTCTTGGTGGTGTTGGTGGTGTTGGCTCTTCTTCTTCTTGCTCTTGTGCTTTGTCCTTGTCTTTTTCGTTGGATTCTCCTTCCTCGTCTTTGTCTTCTTCAGCGTCAGCTTTATCATCATCATCATCCTATTCTTCTTATTCTTCTTCGGCTACATGATTTTCCTCTTCTCCATCCTCTTCTTCATTCTTTTCTTCATCACTTTCGATCTGTTTCTTACTCTTTTTCATCCGATTCATTTCTTTTGGTTTCACTAATCTCTTTGCTTTGAGAACTAGGCATGTGAGTGCGTTGTGAATTTAATCTTATTGCACCCACTGCAGATCCTTCTTATCATACGTATTCCTTTATTCTTTATAAAAATTGCTTATGAATCAGTGTATTTTTTTAGTTCGGGACAATTTCGAGCATTGTGTCTTTGTATCTTATGGCAAACACCACATTTCCTAATTCCTTTTGATTTCCTATGGTCTTGAATGTCGTCATCGCCTATCTCCATCTGGTACTTCTTCTTCATAGCTCCAGGAGGTTTAGATCCTCCTGGCTGCTTATTTCTGCTTCCTCTAGTTTTTGACTGAATAGGTGGAAGTATTACCTTTTCAACAAACTCAGATTCTTGTTGATATTTTTTGCCTGTTGGGAACTGCGTGGCTTTAGGCTCAAAATGATTGATATCTAGGCACGAGTTTGAAGTTGCTATATGTAACATCCAAAAAATATTAATCAAGGTTATGAAATTCCAATCACCAAAATTTAGGGTTAACAAAAACTTTTGTTAATTTAAATCATATGAATGCATGTATGTATGTGATGATTGTATGAATACATGAATGAACTTGTGTGATTCTTATGAATAGCAGGGAATGGTTTAAAGATGAAAAAACATCATCTAAATCATTTCCAAGAAGAAACAAATCAAGAGAAATTCAAAAACAAACAAAATAAGCTAATGGTCATTTTTTCCAATCTATATCATATGTGAAGATCACTATTTCTCGAAACCCAACCAAACCAGTGCACCTTGACAAATCCAAGCAACCAGAGACTACCTAGTATGTGACAAATCTCTTGCGGCCATTTCATCAAACACCTTCTGAACACAAATCATTTTAAACATCAAACACTATAGTGAGCAGTGTTTGTGCCTAACTTGTTCCCTCTCTAGCTCACACTACACTCTCAGTAGATCATTTAACTTGTTTAACCAGCCCTAGCTCACTGTAAATTTGACAATGCCATCAATGGTGACCATGGCCGAGCCCAAATTGCCACCCCCACTATCGACAGCAAGCTAGGAGCCTCGCCAACCTTGTCTAGAAGGCACTCCACTGTCCACCGCCACCCCCTGTCCAGCGCCCGAGCCCTGCCAGCCCCTGGACCACCCAGAACAAGCACGCCCAGTCTCTCTACGACCTTGCCGAGAGCGTGCCAGAGCGCCGCGCTCGACACGCTCGCCCAGACTGCGCCCCGCCTTTGCCGCTTGCGTGCGTGATCACCACCGCCCCAGGAACCACCTAGGCATGACCGTTCGCCGCCGCGCGACCCGTAGCCCCTGTGCGCCATTAAAACTTCCGTCAGATCTGCCCAGAACATCAAAGTGTTTCGACCAATTCGCACCGCCCCACGCCTCGCCATCAAGCCGTTGAGCTTCGCCAGGAGCTAGCACACCGTCCCCTACCCCCAGCCATGTCGTTAGCTCACTGTGCAGCCGACCCCGACGAGCTCAGCCCGCCCCCTTCGGTTACCTCGCTCGCATATAAAAGGAGGCCTCCCCAGCACAAATTCTCCACACCATCTCACTCCCCTCTCTCTCAGAACCACCCCACCTCTTCCGCGGAGCAAGGCGGGCACCAGGTCGCTGGAATTTCGCTGGAACTTGCCGCTGCTGGAGGAGAAGGGCGTCGTTGATTGGAGCCGCCCCAGGAGGAGCCACCAGTACCAGAAGGATCGCCTGTCATCGAATTCGTCGTTCGCCCCCATCGCCGACCATCGCCGGAGCCCCGGTCAGCCACCATTGACCCCCACTGGCAGCGCTAGGGTTCGACCTCACCGCGTTCTGTTTAGACGTGGACGATGAACCTCAGCCGTAGATCTTACTTCTAATCCTACGGCCCTAATCACCCCGTACCCCTTCGTACCCCCTGTCTCACTGACTGGTGGGGACAATAACTTAAACCTCCCCCGCGCACGCTATGCGCAGTGGGCCGGCCTAGTTATCGTTCCCACGTGACCCAATAAATTGAATTTAGGTTTATCAATTTAGTTTCAAACTTAGTTCTGTCTCTAGATTCAAAAATCATTTCAGGGAGATTCACTGAACCAAATTGTATGAAACTAATTTTGCTAGAAAGGTATTAAAATTCTTAATCCAAGACCATTAGATTCAAACCAGTTGGCATTATAGATCACCTATAGTAAAAATAACAAGGCAGAAGCTTTTCCGCATTCAAACATTTTTCAAAATTCAACCATAGATGCTTTTGAGTTGATTCCAACTCTCAAAAATCACATTTGATAAGAACTTTATGAATATATAAAAATATCTAGGTTTACTTGCAGAAATAATGGAAAACAATAAAAGAATGCCTCATAGGCATTTCTAGTCACTTTATTATTAAAATAAAAGGGTTAAACCTTATTAAATTGTGACACAACTTTAAATCACATTCCTAAGTACTGAAATATGTGGTGATGACATGTGTCAATATAATCCTATGTTTTATTTGGAGAATATTAAATCTTAAGTAGTTTTTCAATGAGTAGAAATTACATTTCTAAAAGAAAATAAATAGAACTAGTGCTTTAATCCTTGTGATAATAGTGATGATGCTAGATCATTTAGTGTGAACATTTGTGTGCTAAATAGAAGTATTTAAGTATTGTTTGGTGATTGTGTACCTCATATTTATTTATAGACTCTAGTACCGACTAAGGATACGGAGAGGAAGGAGACTACTACGAGGAAGAAGTGGAGGAGAACTTCAACCACTGCTCTGCACAAGGCAAGCTACTACATGCATGTTACCTATGCAAGCTAACACTTGCAACTGTGAAAGCTAGATAACCTATGCAAAGCATTTGGCATGCCTTGGTTATACTAATTGATGATACCAAAACCCTGTTTTACTGGCAAGCTTAATTATTTTATTTCTTTATCAAAGCTTTTATTTGTGTTTAGTTAGTGATTTGTAGAGTTTAGAAAGTTTATTAGAGGTAGCATAAAGAGCATAAAATTTGGCCTAAGTTAGATAAATCTTGATGTCATCATGAGGCATGAGATTGAACTTAGATCATTCACACTTGATTACCACCCCTCATTAGTGTTTACCCCCACTTGTAGAGGCTAGTGCTAAGCATAAAACTTGATCACTTTAGATGGGAATACTTGGTGAAAATGGTTATGAAAACCTTAGAATGATGAGTCATTCTACTGAAATCTTTTTACATGTGTTCTTGAACACCAGATGATTTTGATGATCAAAATGTTGAGGCATGAGCCTTGGCCCTTTATAAAACTTATGGTTCTCTGGATGCGATACCATTCCAATTTTACCGTACAACCATAATACCCGAAATTTTGGTAGGGCTTGACTGGAAGTTTATATACCTTTGTATGGGTTCCCTTGCGGCCAAGGTTTGAGCTGAGGCTACCTTGTGAAGATTGTCCACATGTTCAGTTCCCAAGATGACAGTTGGTCATTGTTGGGAGGCCAAACTCATAGGAGAGGTGCCTATACTAGGGCGTGTAATTGAAAGGTTAGGATTGATTATCCGCATACTGAATATGGTGAATTTAGGATTATTCCTGACGGATGTATCGAATATTGTGGTGAAAGTGTACCACCTCTGCAGAGTGTCAAACTATTCGAATAGCCGCGTCCATGGATATGGACAGTTGGAGTGGCCATACTGTTCCGTCGTCAGATGTTTTCAAAATGTCTTGTGAAATGAATCATGACTTGACTTGACCACAACAGGGTTGTGAACGTGAAACTTGAGTTCCTACTTAGGTGTTATAAAACTTTCAACTAGCTTTCTGTGCTTCTGAACTCAGTTAGAGATAAACCTGACTTTTTTGCAAAATAACCTAGAGCTTAGTATTCCTACTTGAAACAGCTTTACCTGCTAGTCTTAGTTTGCGAGTACTTAAAGAGTACTCATGGCTTTGTCCCTGGCTATTCCCGTGGCCAGACTATGAAGAGGACTATCGGGAGGATGGACCGTAGGAAGGTTATGACAACTAGGATCATCTCCCATCGTCATCATTGCCTGTAACCATGAAGATGGAGCCTCGCCCACTCTACCGTTATTATTATATTATTCTGTTGCTTGATTGTATTAAGACTAGATCATGAGATCCTTTATTTGTTGTAAGAATTTATGTATGGTTTGTAATGGATGATGTACTGTGATATTCAATCTGTTATGTCTCGCAAAAATGGAAATCCTGGGATTGCGATGTATGGCATAACAGGCATCTGGGATTAAAAATCTGGTTATTGACAAGTTGGTATCAGATCCATCCTGACCATAGGAGACCCTAGTTTAGAATGGACATTTGAATCAAAAACTTAGTTTCTAAACAAAGGAAGTGATTATTTATGAAAACCTATTATCATTCTTACCACTTAGATTCTTTCATGAAAATTCATGTTCCTCAAAAATTCTTGCAAACTTACCTAAATTTTTTTGGCACAATTGATCACTCTACTAACTTACTCATCCTACATTCTTATAGATGTACATGAAGTACAGCAAGTTCTATTAGTTGGGGAATGGAGGATATCTCATCTTTGAGCGTGACTTGGACCAGCTTTCAGAACTTCTGGAGCGCCCGCATCCTGAGTTCTTCGGAGCCTAGTTCAACGATCAGGAAGGAGGATAATTGCAATGGCTGATTGTTGCAAGTCTCCGAGGAAAGATTGAAGCCCCCACTTCAGAGGGAGTCCAGTTCACCTTAAGGGAGAACAACTGGCTCAATGGACTTGCCAGGGCCATGCAGGAAGCTCTTGCCCGTCTATGTGGGCAGAGTATCAATCAAATCAAGGGAACGCACTTTGAGTTCTATCCGAGGCGTGATGTTATGGGACAGCCACTGGACGTACCACGTCACCCAGATCTTAAGCATCAAGTGGACCACCTCATCTTCATGATGTATGACCGACAGAAGGAGTTAGACAATGCCCGTTCCTACGCCAACCACAACTACGCCCTAGCCGTCAAGAAGGACGAGACCATCACCATGCTAGTGAAGGATCGCAAGTCTCGTCGCCGTCAGCTTGACAAGAAGGAGCGCATCATTGCCCGCCTTCGTCATAGGATCATAGACTTGGAGGAGACCATCCACGAGAGGGACATGCAGCTTGAGGAGAGGGAGAATGCAAGGGAGGATATCCGTGGAGACCCCTACTCTTACCCCAGTGACGATGATGACTTTCTGGAGGATCGAGCCATGGACTTCTTCACCGAAGAGGATGACTTCGCCTTCATTGATGATGATGATGAGGAGGAGGATGAAGCCACTGATTCCGAGTAGTAGCACTTGATCACTAGCGTTACTGAGTTGTATCCGGTCCCACTGTATCGTAGTTTCATAGAATGGTTCTTAAAATCATCTATTTTCCTTGTTGTGGTGTGTGTTTGTATGGTGTGTTATGAATGAATGAATGAAAAGCAAGTTGCTAGAAAAATCTGAGTCAAATTTTGAAAACTTTGCAAAACCAAAAAAACCCGAACCTTAGAAATTTCCCTCTTTTCTCACGATCTATCTCAATCTTCAGATGCCTCGCGGAGGAAGCACTTCATCCCCGGACCCAATGCTGCAAATCATGCAATTGTTGGTTTCTGACCGTGAAGCTGAAAGAGCCGAATGTCAAGACAACTTACCCACCCTTCAACACATAGCTCAGATGGCCAATAACAACCAAGGCCATGGAAATCAGGACAACCATGGATCAAAGCTCAAGAACTTTCAGAACACCAATCCACCCATCTTTACTAAGTATGAAGAGCCCCTAGATGCAGATGATTGGCTACAGACCATGGAGAACAACTTCGAAGTTGCAGGAGTGGAAGACAACGAGAAAGTACTGTTTGCCACCCACTATCTGGCAGGAGATGCAAGAGCTTGGTGGAACAGCGTTCGAACCATGAATGGAGGACAAATGATGACTTGGGATGAATTCAAACACAAGTTTAGCAGAACCCATGTGCCACCGGGTTTGATCAAGAGGATGAGAGATGAATTCAGAGATCTTAAGCAAGGGAGGATAATAGTAGTTAAGTACAGTGACAAATTTTTGTCACTGGCTAGGTATGCACCGGATGAGATTGACAATGAAGCTAATAAGAAGGAGAGATTCCTGAATGGTCTGCATGATGAGATGCAGACAGTATTGGTCAACATTCCATTTGCTGACATTGAAGCCTTAGTGGATTCTGCCATTCAGATGGAAGGCAAGATCAACCAAGCCAGTGAGAACCACAAACATCGAATGATGCATCAACCAGGAACCCACCATACCCCAAAGTATCGCCCCAACCCGTCTCCAGGATTTGCCCCAAGAACCAATAGACCCCCGATGAACCGTCTGACCTATCCCAACCATGGAGGAGGAAACCCAAGGCCGGGCGGAACCCACAACAACAACCCCGGCAACCTCAATAATTTCAATTGCGCACCGCCCAAGTTCAACAACAATAATGTCTCCACCAACACAAACACCGCCGCGAGGACTAGAAGCAATGTTGTGCCTGTTGCAGCAAAGGACAAGTCTCAAGTGACTTGATATGAATGTGGAACCAAGGGTCACTATTCCAATGAGTACCCCAAGAATATTGCAGCATCCCCCAATGCGAATGCCCCAGCTCAACAACAGCGTCGTGTTCAGCCTGGAAGAAGATTTGCCCCAGGGAATTCGCTCAACCGCAATGGTCGTCTGTTTCTCATGAATGCTGAAGAAGCCCAAGAAGCGCCAGATGTCGTGCGGAGTATGTTTTCTGTTAACTCAGTACTTGCAAGAGTGTTGTTTGATTCTGGAGCATCGCACTCATTTGTTACAGAAGAATTTGCATACACTAGTAAGATTCAACCAACAAAACTGAAGCATGTTATGATAGTTCAAATACTTGGTTCAACCACCAAAGCTAGACAAATTTGCAAGGCCGTACCTATCCGAATCCATGGCATAGATGTTTATGCTAATCTAATAGTACTTGGAACTAAAGGTTTGGAAGTAGTACTAGGAATGGATTGGATGTCGAAACATAAGGATTAATCGACTGTGCTAAGAAAGCCATAACCATGACCAGTAGAACCGGAATATCAGTAGAGCATGTATCTGAAACCTTGCCCGGTCAATTCAAGTGCAACAAGAGTCTAGCACAACCAACCATTGACCAAGTCAGAGTAGTTTGTGAATACCCCGATCTATTTCCAGATGTTTTCCCGGTATGCCCCCAGATCGGGATATCGAGTTTATCATTGAACTAATCCCTAGAACCGGAGCCATAGCCCAGAGACCGTATAGTATGAACCCATATGAATTAGTGGAGCTGAAAAAGCAACTGGATGCTATGTTGGAGATAGGATTGATCCAACGAAGTGCGTCGCCATGGAGATCACATGTCCTTTCTGTGGACAAGAAAGATGGAGGTAACCGTTTATGCATGGATTATCAGAAGCGGAATGATGTCACCATCAAGAATAGGTACCCACTACCAAAGATAGAAGACCTATTTGACCAGTTGACTGGTGCCAAAGTGTTTTCTAAGATTGATCTCAGACCTGGTTATCATCAACTCAAGATTAACACAGAGGATATTCCAAAGACTGCCTTTACCACCAGATATGGATTGTATGAGTACACTGTCATGTCTTTTGGATTAACCAATTGTAACATCCCAGCATTAGAGCTTAGAAATAAGTTGAACCTAGATGTGTGCATTGCATTCATGCATCAGAAAATCCGGAGAATTTTCGCGCAAAACTAAAGAAGCTATAGGGGGATCGAGATCTCTCTTGCTCTGATGAAAACATCAGGGCAGGTGCGATGGATTTCGACATGACCTCTATTGTACTTTTTTGTTTGAGGGGAAGGACATTCAAATTTGAATATTCAATTGATGAATCTGAATTCTAAAAGAATTTGAAATGGAATAATAATTGGAAACTAAATTGTAATAGAAAATAAGAGGTGAACTCTTATTTATAAACAAGGTATAATCTTTTATTCAAATAGAAAAGATAGTTGAAATTAAATAAAATGAAATGAGTAATTGAGTAATGTAATATGATATTACAATAATGAAATAATAAACAAGAATTGATAAAGAATAATCTTATTTACATCACACATTATTATATTATCTTTACAATTATGAACCAAAGGGATAATAAGATAATGAAATAGAGAGGAATCATTTTATTACAATAATACAAACATTACACTATTTTTATTAAGTTCCAAAAAAATGAAGAATTACAATAAAGAATAAAAGAATAAAGGTACACTACTATAAAACAAATAAATATAAAAATGAATTACATAAATAAATAACTAAAAAGATTTTTATTACAAGAAGATATAAATATTACATTGTCTTTGCAAATGCATTATAAAAGAAAAAAAAAACTAGTACACTTTATTGAATAAAATAAACAATACAATATTTCTTTACAAAAGAAGAATGAATAAATAAAAAATTCCTTTATTACAATGATTTATAGTACACAAAAGAAAAAGTGGATTACAAAAGAATAAAGAAAAACTTAAAACTAAATTCATCTTCATTTTCTTCATATTCTAAATCCTCTCTTTATATTCCTGATCTTATACCTACAAACAAACAGAAATAAAACCAGTAAAAAGACAAATAGGAAAGGGGTTAGTGGTTAAATATTTTTGCTCTCAGATTTGACATAGAATTTCTATGTCTAACTCATCATTGAGCTTTTATATTGAAGGGGCAAGTTTCACCAATGTGTATATCTGATCTTATCATAAAAAATGACTTCAGGCTTAGCATCATAAGCTAGGGGCAAGTTTCACCTTGGTTTAAAATAATATATAGATAAGAAGTAAAAATCACCAGGAAACATCAAGTTTTTACTTGATCTGATCCACCCAGGAGAGGCATGCACACTAG
Organism: Avena sativa; assembly: GCA_916181665.1. Taxonomy (NCBI): domain Eukaryota; kingdom Viridiplantae; phylum Streptophyta; class Magnoliopsida; order Poales; family Poaceae; genus Avena; species Avena sativa. Next base: position 246,217,002 of record OV702283.1, on the reverse strand, counting down.
TAGCTCAGTCAGCAGCATGCAGTGGTGTGTTGTCAACATAGCAGTAGCAGCCAATTCACATAAAAGAGGTGACATATCTGCAGCATAATAGCTAGCCACTGCCTCAATTTCCAATCTATCTCAAACCACTACCAAGCTCTCAAGAACACCACAACTCACCAATCCAATCCACCATATATTCAATCTCTGGTTGCTCTCTGGAGCCATCCAAGAGCTAGAACAAGGGGAAAGTAAAGTTCAGGCAATAGCTTCAGGAAAAGAAGATCAGGCCACAAAGGAGCCAGGAGGATCAAGGTCTGTTCCAGGAAAAGTAGGATAAGGCCAAAAGGGGGGCATGCTAGCAGTAGCATGAGTTATAACTGATCAAGATCTACAACAGATCATCAGCCAATCACCAATAGCAGGTAACAACCACTAGAAATACACAAATGATCATGTAGCATTCATTCTCATAATTAAATAAAGATCTGGGGTTACAAGGGATATAATATAAATCAACTAAATCCATCTACCCTTCAACTAGAAGTAAATCTAGGAGGATTGGGGAGATACTCTCAGGTTTGCATGAAAGTGCCATGCAAGGTTCATCATAGAATATTAAAACCAACAAGTCATGTCTATTTTTATTCCAAAGGATTTGTCCTCAGCCTTTGCATCACTGGCCAAATTAAGAAATTTAGTAAGCAATAGTTAAGATATTTATCATTGTGCACACTCTCAAGCGAGGCGCCACAAAGTCAAACATCACGTTAGCAGACACAAGTTTAAACCAAGATTATAGTAGAATCCAGTATAAGTTCAATAGAAGAGAGCTTTATTTTAATAACTCAACTCATATAAGCATCCATAAGCTAGTATATCATCCATTCATATAATCCAAATGATTTCTAATAATTTTCCCAGTTCAGCAAACTAGGAATCATTTTAGGATATGTGACTAATATCATTACTAAACCATAGGTCATAATGCACATTTCGTATATATAAATTCAACACTGAGCCAAATACATCATCTATCATCCACCACCCAAAAATTGAATAAAATCATCTTCCTATTATTTTAGGGATCACTTTTCCAAGTTATCTATTGATTTTCATCCATCATGTAAATAAGATCTGTTGGATAGAATATATCCTCAGGGATACACTCAGATAAAGTGTTATCCATCCTTGGATACCTCAAGAAGGGTCTAACATCACCTTTTTCCATCTATAGAGAAGGTCTCAGATCATACATCATTGACCAAACTACTGTTCACTAATTTAGAACTAAGTGACAGCAAATTCAATAATAAAATACTATAGGGCACATTCCATAGAATGGTAGCACCTTTGTAGCAGTTTCATTCTTTACCATTTCCCAAATCATCTTCCTAAACAGAAAGTCTAGGAATCATATATACTCCTTATCTCACTTTTATATTTGATAGAGAATAAACTATTCTCATAGAAAGTGTTTCTAGGAAATAATTCAAAACATCACTGGACCATATGTTCAGATCATCAAGTGTACCACATAAATGATCATAGTACGGCCAGTTAACAGGGTAACCAGTCCTAGTATAGAGGAATACACACCTCCACGAAGATTTCATCTTAGTGAATATCAAAGGCAACCAAAACCACTAGCTAAAACCACCAGCAATCTCAATAGTACAAGCAACCATTTTCCTAAGTTAAAATAATAGAAATCGTCTATTATCCAGCAGTAATCCATTATCCATGAAGGAACTATACTGTGAATCAATTCAAACCAACATTTTGAATTAAACCAAATATGTGCAACCATTTATACGACCAGTACTTGATAGTCCATGTGTTTTTGAACTAAAGATCAGGTAATTTTAGATGCAAACCAAATTAGCATCTAGCAGCCAGGAGTGTTAACAAATACCAAGCATATTTTCGAGGACCAGATCAAATTAAACAACCTATATACCAAGGCCAATTACTGTAAGCTACTGATACATAATATCCAACTAGGATAAATCGTCGACTCGAAGGTCGGTCACACAAGAATTACCTGAATCAATGTAGAAGAAGATGCAGGAAGGGCATAATAACTGAAATAGATAGGAAATTCACCACCCGGGGATGCAATCACTGCCGTCCCTCCGATGTTAGAGAATAGAGTAGGTCTCAATAGTTGCTGCAATGCCTCATCACCATAGAGAAAGCAGCCAGTAGCCTGCGCCGGCGACCAACCATACCTCACTGCTAGGGTTAGCCAGAACGGGGGCCCGTACGGGAGCTAAAGGTCGTCAAGGTAGCGGGGAACATAGGAAGGAGATTGGGCGTGGAAGCGCCTGCAAGCGTCTGTGGTGGGTGCTGGCAGCGACGGCCAAAGAGGAGGCAGACGGCGGCTCCGCCGATGGAGAGGCGAGTGCAGGGAGCGAGAGAGGCGAGACCCGTGCGGGTATGCGTGTGTGAGTTATGTGAGAAGGATAAGGTTGGGCTGGGAATGGCCCAGCTAGATGGGCTTAAGTGGGCCGAGTCAGCCTAGAGGCCAGATTAGTCTATGGTGCTGGACTAGACTTTAACATGAAAAAAATGAAAAAAAAGAAGGGAATAAATAAATAAATGATAATATTACCCCTAAACTTATTTCATCTCTAGAAAATATAGAAAAAACCTAAAAATACATATGATATATAAAAATCATCCCAAAAATAATATCCACCTAAGAAAAATATTAGCTTACCTATTTAAGTTAAATAAAATGCAAATAAATACTAACATCATTAAATCCTTAATGAAATTTCATAAAATAAAGAAAAGTCCTAAAAATTAAAAATAATAATTTTTATGTATTAAAATGAATCTACTATTTTATAAAAATACTAAATTAAATTTTTATAAAGAAAGTATTTAAAGAAATTTAATCCTTTATGGAATTTTATAAACATAAGAATAAACTTAAAAATAAATAAATAATCATTTTTGAGGTCCTGGATAAATATATTACATTATAAAAATATTAAAAAAAATATTAGAAAAGTTTTTAATATTTTAAGTAATAAATCCTTGTCAATTAGCTGTTTTCAAAATTCTTTAAAAACATTTCTTAAATAAGAAATAATTATATTTCTCTAGAAATATTAAAACCTTAAAATCTAATTACTAAAGTTCTAAACCATAACTAAGATATATAATAAAACTTAAGCATAAACCATTAACTTTATAATACTCTTTTAAACCCTAAATCAAAATTCAAAACCACAATCTTTAAAATAATTTTATACATCTTTAAAAGTCCTAAAATAATCTTAGTGAAAGGATACGGATGTCGCCTAGAGGGGGGTGAATAGGCGATTAAAACTTTTCCTAGAGTGGCTCAACAAAGGCGGAATAAAACTAGTGTTTACTTTGTTAAGAACAACCTAGAACAACTAAGTTTGACCTATGTGCACCAACAACTTATGCTAAGCAATACAAGCAACAAAGTGATAGAAAGATATATATATTACTTCAAGCACGAAGGCTATCACAATGTGTAGTGCATAAGTAAAGAGCTCGGGTATAGAGATAACCGAGACACGCGGGGACACCAATATTTTACCGAGTTCCTCCCAACATGAAGTACGTCTCGTTTGGAGAGGGGGTGGTATCAAACCACCAACGCCACTAAAGGCCTCCCTTATTCTCCGGTGAATCTCACCCCAATGGGATCGATCCACGCTTCCACTATCGGTGCACTTGTCGGTGGCAACCGGAACCTCTCACAAGGTTGGGGCACTTATCCACAACTTAATTGGAGGTTCCCAACAAACGCCACCAAGGCCACAACCTGCAACACCAACACACCGTCTAGGGTTCCAAGAACCCAAGAGTAAAAAGCTTCTCAACTTTCACTCACCAAATCCTCCGGGGAGAAGTCAAACCGATGCACCAAATGCAATGGCAAGAACACAAGTAGTGCTCAAATCCTTCTCTCCCAAATTCCACCAAAGCTACAAAAGCTTGTGGGGGAATAAGAGAGGAAGAACAATGGAGGAAATCCATAAAAGACTCAAAGATCTAGATCCCAAGATGTTCCCCTCACTTAGAGGAGACATGGATTGGTGGGATTGTAGATCCAGATCTCCTCTTTCAAATCCCTAAAGTATATGAAAGAATCAAGGGAGGTATTGTAGGGGGAGAAAGCTCAAGAGGGTCAAGAATGGAGGAGAAAGCCTGTGAAACTCGAGAGGCTGCATTGGGGAAGAAGGGCCCCTTTTTATAGGCCCACAGATTTCCGACCGTTTTCTGCCCGTTGGGGAAAAGTCAGACCGAAGACTCCGGTCTACACCGGAGATTCCGGCCCAACCACCGGACCAGCCTCCGGACCTCCCATCTGAATGACCTGGGCCGTCCAAGACCCAACAAGACCGGAGACTCCAGTCATCCAACACCGTAGACTCCAGACCGAGGAAACACCGGAGACTCCGGGGTAGCCTCCGGACCTGGCTTCGGACCCCCTTATAGTATGTACCAGCCCTGATTCTGAAGTCACCACTGGAGACATCCAGAAACTCCGGACTACACCGGAGACTCCGGTCAACACAGACCGGAGACTCCGGTCAGGACCAAATAAGAGGCAAACTTCAAATGGCGATATCTAGAGTTTGGAAACTCCGATTGAGGACAACAAGGGCTATCCAACAAAATATTGAATACCACCAAGAGAGAACATTTCATGTATTATAATGTGATATACCTCTCTTGGTGAGAAACCGTAAAACCTCAAAGATCAAAAATGCAATATGATATAAAAGGGAAATCCGTTTTTGATGAACTAGAGCTTGTTATGAATATTACCACAAGCTCTAGAACCTCACATGGATAAGATCCAACCAAGAAAGGATGATGTTAAGTATGCAAAGGTTTGAGCTCTCTTTGAAAGATATGATCGAGTTACTCACTTGAGAGCCCCTCTTGATAGTACGGTTGTCTATCCTATAAACCGGTCTCCCCAACTAACACAACGAGGCCGGTAAGAAAGAAACCCTATCAATATCATACCTTTGCCTTGCGCATATTCCACTTGATCTTGATGTATACGATCTTGTCCTTCTCAAGATGGAACACCTTTCTTGATTGCTCTTGCACGCACTCCCTTGATGAAGACTTGCAAGTTGCTCTCCCATACGACATGGGGAAACCTTTACTTTGACCTTGTCTTCATCGATCCATGATCACTGAGGATGGCAAGCTTCAAGCATGATATCTTCTAGATATGGCACATCTTTAGCTTGCACAACATTACTTCTAACACCCTTTGGATTATGTCTTGAAGATACATATGATGAACTCTATCTTGTTCTTCAAGACACCCTTGCAAAAGGCTCAACTCTCACATGACCAATCTGTGGATCACTCTTTGAACACCTTGGTCACCACTTGATCCTCTTCACTTTCTTCTTCTCCAAACCTTGAAGCCAACATAAGGTCAAAGCATTGCTTATGGACAATTCCTACAAGTACAACTTGATACAAGCATTAGTCCATAGAGATTGTCATTAATTACCAAAACCACACATGGGGGCCCACATGTTCTTTCAATCTCCCCCATTTTGGTAATTGATGACAATCCATTTGAGAGGGTTTATATAAGGAATATTAACAAATAAAATGGTAGCGCCAATATCAAATACTACACAAGTATGTGATATTGGTACCATCACCATATATAGAGCAAACCCCCCCCACAATCTATGCATGTGTGATGAACTTGAATTTCATTGCATATATTGCCAATCAATATCATTGGTGGAGTTTCCTCTATATACCACATGCTAAGAAACAACAAAGATGCAAGAGCATGAAAGGCAAAAATCTTTAGAACAAACTCAAGGCATAAACCATTTCCCTTAAACCCTCTAAAACTTCTCCCCCATTGGCATCGATTGCCGAAATGGGTGACAAGTTCTAGAAGACCAATATAGTGACAAATCCTCCAAAGGTGTGCATTCGCACATATCCAATGATGAATACTTGGGAGGAAGTAGAACTATATCGAGGACCCAAAGATTGCCTAAATAAATAAAATAAAAGAAGCATCAACAAATGATGTAAGCAATCACAAGATCCGACAAACCAATTGAAAACAACAAATGAGTCCAAATGGAAACAACAAGATATTATGATACAAGTAGATGAGTGTTTTAAATAACAAATAGAGAAGTTCCCCAAGATTTGTGCACAATTTAAAATAAATGCATTGGAATACATAATGCACAAATATGGAATCCTTTCTCCCCCATAAGTGTTTAAACCACAACAAATGAAAGATCAAATAAATGCTTAAATAAGATAGAGAAGCTCCCCAAGATTTGTGCATACTTTAAAATCGGCGTATTTCAATACAAAAAATGCACAAATATGGAATCCTCACTCCCCCATAAACAATTAAGGCACAATAAATGAGAAAGAAGACAAATGAGCATTATTAAATGAATTAGATGAGCTCCCCAAAGATAATGCACCAATTATGATAATTGCATTTGGGAACAAAGTGCATAATCATGGAATCCTCACTCATCCAACTCCATTTAACAATACAAGGCATGAGAGAACAAATATGATAAGCACACAGTGGTACTATAAATAAAATTAGGAAGCTCCCCAAGGTATGTGCACAAATAAATACAATGTGCACAACATGGAATCCCCACTTCCTCTATTTTACGTATAACACAAGTTTGTGCAAATGAGCATATACCAAGGCATAAAATTTGCAATAAACAAATGGTTGAGCAATAAGTAAGAGACAACATACTAGCAGGATCAACCACAAGGATGTGTGAGATGCATGACAAAGCATATTATAAGACTAGTACAAGGATGATCATTGCGTATCCACATAGTATTCAATGAATGATATTGCTTAGTATGACCATACAACACACACGAAACAAGGAAGATATCAATAAAAAAATAGAGTAACTTCTTTCATGTGTATAAGTTTGTAAGTAGACAATCTTGTAAAGATATTGATCCACAAAGAAACATGTACACACAAAGTAGATACTTAAAATAAATAGAGCAAGATATCCAAAATGAAGTCATGACAATACCACTAAGATTTTTCTTGAAAGCATGGCCAAAGGGCTCAAATATCTTATTGTACATCGATGAGCTTCAACAACCAACACACCCCATACATTACAACTATCACCAGGGGAAAAGGAAAAAGTTGGAATATATGGACAAAGGCAACAAGTATCACAAGGAGAAATCAACTAGCAAAATTTCACTATTGCACATGAGAGAAGTTGAGGAAAAGATAGGCAATAAAATTGCTAGATTGACATATTTGGGATTGGTGGATCATATGCATGATTTTGTATAGTCCCAATTATATGCACTCATCTCAACTTATGTACATTTACAATAGAGAGTTCTTTTAATACCATGGCTAGAAATACAATAATAAATACAATAACAAGAATTCATGCCAAGATGCAACCTACAAAAGGTTGGAAGTAAGATAAATATGCATGAGCAAGAGATACTTGTTACCGAGATATAATTGGTAGGATGTAGAGTATAGGAATTCGTTGATCATCCTACAACTTGTCTCAAATTTTCTTGTAAGCACTACTTCAAAATCGAGAGACAAGCATCCAATATATCACCAATGTACCTAAAACACAATGAAGTACAAAATGGTCCCCAAACTTATTGGGTACAATGTAGTTAGTGAAACTACAATACATAGGAGAGACTCCACATAAATATGTGCATATTGATATGAAATTGAAATTCATGCACAACTTAGTCGATGGGATTTGGTGGATTTTTCCCTATATATTGGATCAAAGAAAGCAAACATGCCATAATATAAACATGTAGTAAATATGCCTGCACGAGGCTTTCAAGAACCAAAAAGGAGATACAATTTGAACAAAAGCACCAAGTAAACTGAGATGTCACACACAAGAGTGAGACATGACGAATGGTGTCCAAATTGTATCAAAGAACCAATTCAACACATGAAAGATTCACAAGTTTAAAAAACAAACTAGGCAAAATCCAAAGAGCAAAAGATATATAAGAACACAAATGCTCAAGGATTTATCTCATTCTAAAAATAGACAAAACATGAAACAAGGAATGAGACAAAACCAACTCCCAAAAAGAGCAAGGTTCCAACAAGAAACCAAACTCCCCAAACTTTTCATGATGGCACAAAATAGCAAAACGAAAAGATTTGAGCTTCCAAGCATATAAAACATGATATGGAACAAAACAAGAAGCATAAAAGGATTGTTCTAGATAATATAGGAGAGCTCACCCATAAGTAGTACATTATATATAATTTTCTTTTGAATGCAAAATGTACGCAAATGAGATCATCACTACTACCTATATTAAATAAAACACAAGAGGATACCAATAAAAATAAAAGGATCCAAAATTAGCAAGGAATACATGGGAGCACACAATACATTTACTTGTCCATAGATAGGACAAGATTAAGCAAGGGCCAAAGTGAATATGATCAATAAATTCTACCATTAATTGGGTACTCATTGTCCAAGGACAAGAAATATTGGGAATAATTTTCCCAAGGTAGCTTGCATGGATATCCAAGATCATAGTCACAACAAGAAGCATATAAAAAATATAAGAATTAAGCATGATACTTCGAACAAGATTCTTGGTAGCTTCCAATAGTCACACAATCATAGTGATTAGAGTAACTTGAAGCAAATGGTTTCCATGAGGATATAGATATCTAAATGTGAGGAAACACATACCAAGAAACACTCTCACATACAAGATCCACAATATGAGCAATAAAGGCATTCAAGCAAATTGGAACTTGTATGAGCAAATGTGTCACATAGGCGCTAGATAATTATCAATATCAATTCTAAGTGACACAACCTCGAATATTCACATTTTCTAGGATTGTAATATGCACTAAGCATATGACTCCCCCATAATGTGATGTTACCATAAAACGAACACGAGGAAAAAGTATACAAATAGAGATATTTAATGGACATTATAAACTTAAATTTCTCATGAGAATTGTACCACATAGAGACTTCACAATAATCTAATATAAACACTAGGTGATATTCCTCATGTACACACAATTTTAGGATTGTGGAATGCCCAAGCATAACACTCCCCCAAAATGGGATAATCCATTAATCTCTCACAAGAGCCAAATAAGATATCAAATATAATCAATTAAGGCTCCAATATAAGAAACACACATACATGGTGTGCCACCTAATCATACACAAATATGCTTGATCTCAAGATAATTAAGTGAATAGCACAACATGCACAAACACATGGAAGATACAAAACCAACACATGCACAAGGGGGCGAGTAACTTTCAATGTAAAGAGTTTAGCATATGTTACCGGAAGGAGGAACATTGGAAATATAATCTAATCATGATAATCCAAATGGCTTGGCTTGACAATAATAATTGATGAAGATCCCTCAATTCTCCATAATGTAGCCAAGACTCCAATGCCCTCCAAAACACACCTATTGATCAAGTTTTGGCTTGTTGGTCCCCAACCAAGTTGGGTCCTAAGAAGTTAGTCACAATAGGCTTGGCAACCCAAATGGTTCTTTTCTTGAAACCACATTGAGCACCAACAAATTTGGCAAACACATTTCCAACCTCATCCTTACAAAGAGAATATGCATCATCAATAATGATAGGGTTGGATGAGGAGATACCAATAGTACATGAGGAAGAAATGTGCCCCTTTGCACGACATATGTAGCAAGTTCTTCTCTTGCAATCTTTATTCTTAGGTGAAACCACGACTCGAGGAAGAGCTTGAGTAGTCCTCTTAGGAAGAGGCCCGTCGATGACTAGAGGTGGATCTTGAGGCCGCTTCCCTTGTTGCTTCACACTAAGAGGCTTTTTCTTCAATGTGCAAGATCTAACATGGTGCCCTTCTTCCTTGCACTTGAAGAAAACAATGTTGGCCGGATTCTTGACTTGATCTTGGCCATTCTTCTTGTTGTCCTTGTGCTTCAATTTGATAGTGGACTTGTTCTTGACACTGGAGTTGAATCCAAGCCCACTCTTGTCATTGGGGGATTTTTGCACACTCAAGATTTTGTTAAGTGCAGCCTTCCCTTGATGACCCTTTTTCAAGTCATTCTTCAAAGAAGTGACTTGAGCCTTGAGCTCTTTGATTTCCTCTACATGGTTAGTTTCAACAAAAGTACTAGAGGAAGTAGATGCTACATTGTTAGAGCAACAAGGCATGGAATGTAATTCATCACGAGATATAGCATGGTTGTGAGAGGATGAATTACAAGGACTAGCACATGGCAATATAACATTTGTAGTATATATAGTACTAATGTCCACATGAGGCCCACTAGATGTTACCTTTGACATGATGGACTCATGAGCTAACTTTAGCCTACCATGGTAGACTAAAAGATCCTCATGTGAGCTCGAGAGATTAACATGACTTTCTTCTAATTTCACATAGTTGCTAGTTAGCAATGCAAGTTGAGCCTTTAGCTCAACATACTCCTTCAAAATAGATGCTTCACAAGAAATAGAGTTAGTAGCACAAGCATCATTACTATTTGCAATAGGTGAGGGCAACTTGGCAAGCTCTTTAGAATATGAAGCTTTAAGTTACTCATGTGACTCGGTGAGTTTGATGAGCTCACCCTTGATGACCCTAGAGCCATTTTTCAGGTGCTCAAAATCCTCAAGGAGTTTATCATAAGCACCTTCAAGCTCATCATTTTTAATCTTGAAGGAGTTTGCCACCGCAAGTTCTCTATCATGGTATTCCTTTACTCTAGATAATTCTAGAGTAAAAGTCTCCTCAAGAGATTCTTTGGTGGTATGTTCTTCTTCAAGGGAATCCTTTAGTTGTGCAACTTCATTAGCATACTCATGCTCAAGTGCAAACTTTTCATAAATTAAGTTTTCTTGCTCCTCAATAAGATCATTGCCTTCTATGGCACAATTCAAGATTTCAAGAAAGTTGGAGGAAGCAATTTTATTTTTGAAGAGAGCGCTACAGACAACCTCTCCCATTTTCTTAATAGAGGTAATATCATACTTACCTCTATAATCATCATTATCATTCTCAACCTCATCATCATCATGAGATACAATGGGGTTCAAAGAGGTTACCTTTGTTCCCTTAGCCATAAGGCATATGTGAGAACCGGAGGAAGGTGATGATGAGATTGCACTTCTAGCTCTCTTCAAGACCTTGTCTTGGCCCATAGAATCTTCATTTTCCTCTACATGGTTAGCAACACAAGCACTAGAGGAAATAGAAGCATTTTTATCATGGCAACAAGACAACATGAGCATATCATCATGAGATTTATTCAAGTCATTTCTACATGATATGCAAGGACTATTAACACAAGCATGTAAGTAATTTTGAGTGCTAGAAGTGTTAAGGTCCAAAGATAGATCATTGCAACTAGATAGATATGAGGGATTACAAGTAGTGAACACACTATGCATATTGGAATTTCTATCACCACTCACCATATCATTACCTTGTGAAAAGTCACATGTTGGTGAAGTGGTACAGGATGAGAACTCATCTCGACCGGAAGTGGAAGCAACACAATCATCCTCAATAATGTTGGACACAACATATTTATCTTGAAGTTTTGTCCATAACTCATGAGCGCTCCAAAAAGGAATGATTGAAGATGTAACTACATAGCTCAAAGCATTAACAAGCACATTAGAAGCTTGAGCATCGAGATATAAGTTTTTCTCATCCTCACTAGATAGATTTTTGAAATCCATAGGAGGATAAAAACCTATATCTACAATACGCTCCAAATTTGGGTCCATGTCCCGAAAATGAATGAGCATGCGATTTTTCCATATATCATAATTTGTGCCATCGAATATGAACATGTCATTGTGCACTAATCCTCTAGCCGACATCTTTACTCTCAAGGCGGTGAAGCCTAAAATGAGAGACCTGGCTCTGATACCAATTGAAAGGATACGGATGTCGCCTAGAGGGGGGGGTGAATAGGCGATTAAAACTTTTCCTAGAGTGGCTCAACAAAGGCGGAATAAAACTAGTGTTTACTTTGTTAAGAACAACCTAGAACAACTAAATTTCACCTATGTGCACCAACAACTTATGCTAAGCAATACAAGTAACAAAGTGATAGCAAGATATATATTACTTCAAGCACGAAGGCTATCACAATGTATAGTGCATAAGTAAAGAGCTCGGGTATAGAGATAACCGAGACACGCGGGGACACCGATATTTTACCGAGTTCCTCCCAACATGGAGTACGTCTCGTTTGGAGAGGGGGTGGTATCAAACCACCAACGCCACTAAAGGCCTCCCTTATTCTCCGGTGAATCTCACCCGAATGGGATCGATCCATGCTTCCACTATCGGTGCACTTGTCGGTGGCAACCGGAACCTCTCACAAGGTTGGGGAACTTCTCCACAACTTAATTGGAGGCTCCCAACAAACGCCACCAAGGCCACAATGCCACCAAGGCCACAACCTGGAACACCAACACACCGTCTAGGGTTCCAAGAACCCAAGAGTAAAAAGCTTCTCAACTTTCACTCACCAAATCCTCCGGGGAGAACTCAAACCGATGCACCAAATGCAATGGCAAGAACACAAGTAGTGCTCAAATCCTTCTCTCATTCCACCAAAGCTACAAAAGCTTGTGGGGGAATAAGAGAGGAAGAACAATGGAGGAAATCCACAGAAGACACCAAGATCTAGATCCCAAGATGTTCCCCTCACTTAGAGGAGAGATGGATTGGTGGGATTGTAGATCCAGATCTCCTCTTTCAAATCCCTAAAGTATATGAAAGAATCAAGGGAGGTATTGAAGGGGGAGCAAGCTCAAGAGGGTCAAGAATGGAGGAGAAAGCCTGTGAAACTCGAGAGGCTGCATTGGGGAAGAAGGGCCCCTTTTTATAGGCCCACAGATTTCTGACCATTTTCTACCCTTTGGGGAAAAGTCAGACCAGAGACTCCGGTCTACACCGGAGATTCTGGCCCAACCACCGGACCACCCTCTGGACCGCCCATCTGAATGACCTGGGCCGTCCAAGACCCAACAAGACCGGAGACTTCGGTCATCCAACACCGGAGACTCCGGACTGAGGAAACACCGGATACTCCGGGTAGCCTCCGGACCTGGCTCCGGACCCCCATACAGTATGTCCCAGCCCTGATTCTGAAGTCACCACCGGACACACATCCAGAAACTCCGGACTACACCGGAGACTCCGGTCCACACAGACCGGAGACTCCGGTCAGGACCAAATAAGAGGCAAACTTCAAATGGCGATATCTAGAGTTTGGAAACTCCGATTGACCCGAAACCAATTTTGTTGGAGAGAGGACAACAAGGGCTATCAGGAGTGAGTAACTCCATCAACTATCATATTGATCTTATTTTCTTCCAACACTCCCATCCTATAGATGATATCTAAAACTAGCATTACCACCTACTTCTTCTTATAAATATGTGGGAGCCATATGGATTTCCAGATCCCTCTATTGGTTATTGATTGGAGAGGTGTCTCGTCATGTCTACATAGTTGACGAACCGTAGGGAGACACACTTAAGCAGTCGATGTTGTTTATGTAGATATGGAATATGAGTTGGAGACCAAATGTTGTTCGGAGTCTAAGATTGTATCTAGGACATCACGAGGAGATTCCGAATGGTCCGGAAAATAAGATTCATATAAGGAAAGTCAATTTCTGGGGTTCGGAAATGTTTTTGGTGTTTTGACCGGAAGCTTCTAGAATGTTCTGGAAGGTCCACCACCCCGGGAGGGGTCACTTGGGATGCGACATTCCCTATAGGGCTGGCCGCACCAATCCCAAGGGCAACTCGGCCAAGGACTAGGAGGAAAGGGTCAAACCCTAGTTTGAAAATTCAAATGCTAGTTTGGGAAGGAAAGGAAAACTTGAAAGGCAAGTTTACAACTCTCTCCTTCTCCAAGCCGAGTTGGGAAGGGACTCTCCCCTTCCTAGCCGAGTTAGGGGGGCAACTAATCTAGGGCAGAGAGGCCTTGGCCGTCGGCCCCTCTCCCATATAAGGAGGGGTGGGGCGCCCCCTTGGACCCATAACTCCTTGGCGCCACCTTGCCCTAAACCCTAGGCGCCTCCCTCCTCCCTCCTCCATCGCCCTGCTCTGGCTTAGGTGAAGCCATGTAGGGATTTCTCCTCCATCACCACTACCACACTGTCATGATGTTGGGATTCCGAGGAGATCTACGACCTTTGCTGCCCTGCTGGAACCAGGAATAGGAAGGTCTTCATCAACTACCGTACGTGTGAATGACTGCGGAAGCGCTGCCGGAACGCGACACTGGAAGGATCGTCTACACGATCTTGAGATTGGCAAGTGATCGACTACATCAACCACGAGAATCTGATCTCATTAAATGCTTTGGATATACGCGGGTTAGTTCTCTACAATATCAGTGCACCGATCTTGTAGATTATATCTTGGATTTGCCATAGATTAGATCTTGGTTTGTCTGTTCATGCGATAGATAATTTTCGTTTTCCATTCTACAAACCTTACACACGCGCACGAAGCACGAGTGCACCCTGTAACATCCCAACATTAGAGCTTAGAAATAAGCTGGGCATATATGTGTGCATTGCATTCATGCATAGAAAATCCGAATAATTTTCGCGCTTTTGAACAAAACTTGTCAAAGTAATTGAAGCTTCTCTCAACTTGATAGAATTGAAGTAGATCATAAAGATGACAGCGATGAGTTTCAATATGACATTTGCTAAAACCTTATTTTGGATAAATATGATTTGATCTAAGGGTAGATCAAATGCAATAAAACTAAATCACAACATATTACTTGATGATTAATATTTGATCCTTAAGTGATCTTTCCATAGTATTCATTACAATAACCCATGAATACCAAGCTATGAATATAATCCAAGTAACAAGAATGTAATAACTAAACCTTGACCTGTCTTATTCTTATCTATTCCTACCAGGAGCATCATGGTAGTTCTTTAACACTAATTCTTTATCACTTGTTGAGTAGGAAGGAAATTAAGTCAAGATCATTCACCACATATCTTTCTTTCCATAAAAATCCTTATTATCTCTATTGAATCATATCCTAATATCTGTTGTTCATCAGTGTTGAGTAATCAACATTTGATTCACCAATTCTTAGCTTATTAACTCTGGATCTATCAATCTTTAACCTCTTAATTCTTGATCTATTAACTCTTGTCCTAATCATAGCATTCATTTTAAAGCCTTTAGAGAAATAAGTAAGAAGAAGTAGGTGGTAATGCTAGTTTTAGATATCATCTATAGGATGGGAGTGTTGGAAGAAAATAAGATCAATATGATAGTTGATGGAGTTACTCACTCCTGAATGGCTATAAGAGTTATTTGAAATAAATATTGGATACCACCAATAGAGAACATTTCATGTATTATAATGTGAGATACCTCTCTTGCTGAGAAACCGTAAAACCTCAAAGATCAAAAACGCAATATGATATAAAAGGGAAATCCGTTTTTGATGAACTAGAGCTTGTTATGAATATTACCACAAGCTCTAGAACCTCACATGGATAAGATCCAACCAAGAAAGGATGATGCTAAGTATGCAAAGGTTTGAGCTCTCTTTGAAAGATATGATCGAGTTACTCACTTGAGAGCCCCTCTTGATAGTACGGTTGTCTATCCTATAAACCGGTCTCCCCAACTAACACCACGAGACCAGTAAGAAAGAAACCCTATCAATATCATACCTTTGCCTTGCGCATATTCCACTTGATCTTGATGTATACGATCTTGTCCTTCTCAAGATGGAACACCTTTCTTGATTTCTCTTGCAAGCACTCTCTTGATGAAGACTTGCAAGTTGCTCCCCCATACGACATGGGGAAACCTTTACTTTGACCTTGTCTTCATCGATCCATGATCACTGAGGATGGCAAGCTTCAAGCATGATATCTTCTAGATATGGCACATCTTTAGCTTGCACAACATTACTTCTAACACCCTTTGGATTATGGCTTGAAGATACATATGATGAACTTTATCTTGTTCTTCAAGACACCCTTGCAAAAGGCTCAACTCTCACATGACCAATCTGTGGATCAATCTTTGAACACCTTGGTCACCACTTGATCCTCTTCACTTTCTTCTTCTCCAAACCTTGAAGCCAACATAAGGTTCAAGCATTTATTATGGACAATTCCTACAAGTACAACTTGATACAAGCATTAGTCCATAGAGATTGTCATTAATTACCAAAACCACACATGGGGGCCCACATGTTCTTTCACTTAGAAAGGAAATCTTTTCTTCAAATGTTATTCTTTTTGCCACTTCAAACAGTAATCTTATAATAAGTTCTTCAATTCTTAACAACTCAATCCCAAGGATGTTTATCAATAGACACCAAATGACAATTAACCATAAAACATTATTTTATACTTTTACTTGTATAGTTTGGGTTGTTAACACTTAAGTTCTTTATAAATACCATTACTTGTAAAGTAAAACTTGAAGATAAATCAACTTTTAAAAGAATTACCTAAACTCACTTCACTCAAAGTATTGGGGATTCACTTTGGGAGTTTTACAAAATGCATAGCATTACTTATGCATAATTGCATATTGCTTCTTTAAACATTAGTCCTTATCGGACCAATGATGCTGATTTCAGATATTTGATCTTATATTGTCTCGAAGACCATGAGTGCATAACTTTGCAAACACAAAAGGCAAGTTCACACTTGCTCATGTCCTTTGATTATTTTCTATAAAGTATTTTGCAAATCCAGTGTTGTCATCACCTGCATTTGAAAAAGGTCAGAAAACACTATTTTCATAATAATATGATTATAGGTTATTTACCATGAGGAAATAACCTACTATGAAAGTTCCAGTGGTAAAGGAACATATTATCTAGGACTTAACAACCAATGTCACCAGTGATTCTTGTGTCGTATATTACGTGTTGACCATGAGATTTGGAATGGGACAGAGAAGTCAGTTGTATCTTTTCCCTCTCGCATGGAGCCGGATGTGTGGGTCATGGCTATTATCACTCGTAGAATGCATATTAATTGGTAATTCGTAGAGGATATGCAGCATATGGGTGGGAACCCTCAATGTCCCACGATAGTTCCGGCATCTGAACGGTCTATACTGCCAATTGCCATAATTCAATAGGTGGGCTGATGTACACCAAGGAGACATGCGGGGTCGCGGAGAAGGCAGTGATTGGCTTGGGTCTTAGTCTGGGCCTCACACCAAGGAAGTGTGAACAGGTTCGCGGCCCGGATGTGCAACAAAGCTAAGATCTCTCATGGGTAAAGTAACGCACCTCTGCAGAGTGTAAAAACTATAACTTGTTACTCCCTGTTCCGGGAAGGAGCTACGAACACGGCGGGAAAGGAACTCCATGAAAGTTCTGGTAAACCCGTGAAGGCTGACGGACATAGCTTTTCAGAATAAAAGCAACCTTTGAAGAAATGTTTTCGAAAACTTGCATTGCCTACGCCGTTTGGTCTATGGTCGTAGATATAGTGCATCAAACACTCCTTTTCTAGTGAACTTGCTGAGTACGCTCGTACTCAACGTATCTTCTTAACCCTTGCTCCAGGAATCATCATTAAAAGCCCATTAAGACGATGTCTACATCAAGTTATGCTCCAGGAATCATCATTAAAAGCCCAAGCTCTTCAATGAAGCCATTAAGACGATGTCTACATTAAGACGATGTCTACATCAAGTTATGCTCCAGGAATCATCATTAAAAGCCCAAGCTCTTCAATGAAGTCAAGGAAGTCTACATATACATCAACTCAAGTGAAGACGAAGTTACTGATTAGATAGGAATATAATCTCTAGCCATAGAACCTATTTCTGTAGAGTATTGCAATAGCAGCAATACAAGCCAAGTAGTTAAATGCTAATCCCATTAGCATGATATTTATGAGTTGATTATTTTGATTCTTCTTTGTAAGAAGTTTCTTTGTCTCTCTTTAACCTAGAGTGCTCTCTGGATCTTATGTAAAGAGTTGAGTTGTAACCTATAGTCATGTCTTGGACCTGCTGTGTTTCTGTTGTACCACTCTGAGGGATGTAATACTAGTGAACGGTGTTTCATTGGTGTTATGTCAACGACTATAGTGTACTACATCATGCAGTGGTATGCTGGGTCACCACACCAATGCCCCCGCTTACTTCATGAACCTCATGAATAAGATTTTTATGTACTTCCTGGATAAGTTTGTCGTTGTTTTCATTGATGACATTCTGATCTATTCCAAATCAGAAGAATAACATGAGCTACACCTAAGGACCATCCTTGGAACCCTTAGAGAGCATCAGTTGTATGCCAAGTTTAGCAAATGTGAATTTTGGTTACAGGAGGTAGGATTCCTTGGACATATTGTGTCAGCCGCAGGAATTGCCGTTGACCCTGCAAAGGTTAAGGATGTCGAAGAATGGCAAGCCCCAACCACTCAAACCCAAGTTCGTGCATTTCTCGGATTAGCGGGATATTACCGCAAGTTTGTATAAGGATTCTCGAATATCGCAAGACCCATGACCCAATTGTTGAAAAAGGATAAGAAGTTTGAATGGACGGAAAAATGTGAAGCGAGTTTTCAGGAACTCAAGAAGAGATTGATCTCAGTCCCAATCTTGATCATGCCGGATATTACGAAGCCCTATGATGTGTATTGTGATGCATCCAAGATCAGTCTCGGATGTGTGTTCATGCAAGAAGGCAAAGTAATATCTTATCTATCCCAACAACTGAAACAACATGACCAGAATTATCCTACCCATTACCTTGAACTAGCAGCCGTAGTTTTAGCCTTGAAGACATGGAGGCATTACGTTATGGGTAACCGTTGTGAAATTTATTCGGATCACAAGAGCCTGAAGTATATTTTCACTCAGAAGGAGCTAAATATGAGGCAAAGGAGATGGATAGAATTAATCAAGGACTATGATCTGGACATCCACTATCACCCCGACAAATCCAATGTGGTAGAAGATGCCCTTAGCAGATTGCCATGTCGCTTGAACTCCATGATTCTGAAGGAGCAACCAAGTTTGCACAAGGAGTTGGAAGATTTTAGAATGGAATTAGTAAGTGAAGGTTTTTTGGCTAGCATAGAACTTCAACCCACTTTGATCAGTCAGATGAAGGAGGCGCAGAAAGGAAATGCTAGTATCGACAGAATCAAACGACGTATCGGTACAGGCAAAGTACCCGGATTCACCAAAGATGAAGAAGGAGTTTGTGGTACACATGACGTATCTGTGTGCCAGCAGATTCAGCACTGAAGCAAGATATTTTGAAAGAATCCCATGATACTCTTTATTCTATCCATCCCGGAGGAAACAAAGATGTATCAGGATTTGAAGGAACAATTTTGGTGGCATAAGATGAAGAGAGAAATCATAAGCTACATAGCCAAGTGTGATATTTGTTAGAGAGTCAAGGCGGGACATTAGAGACCCGCAGGATTGTTGCAACCATTGCAGATTCTGGAATGGAAATGGGATTCAGTTGGAATGGATTTTATCACTGGTTTGCCTACATCTAGTAGGGGAAATGACTCTATTTGGGTCATAGTTGATAGACTGTCCAAAGTCGTCCATTTCTTACCAGTCAAGACCACTTACCAGAGTTTGAAGCTAGCAGAGTTGTACATTGCTAGGATCGTCAGTTTGCACGGAGTCCCCAAGAACATTGTATCAGATCGAGGAACTCGGTTTACCTCGAGATTTTGGAAGAAAGTCCAAGAAGGATTAGGAACCCGACTGGATTTCAGCATAGCTTATCACCCCCAGATAGATGGACAAACGGAGGGAGTGGATCAAATACTCGAAGATATGTTGAGAGCTTATGTATTAGAATATGGATCCAAATGGGAAGACTGTCTACCGTTCGCAGAATTTTCATACAACAACAGTTATCAAGATAGTTTGCAAATGGCCCCATTTGAATTCATGTATGGAAGGAAGTGGCGTACCCCTTTGAATTGGTCGGAAGTAGGAGAGAGTCAGATTTTCGGACCCGGCATCCTACGAGAAGCAGAAGTGAAAGTTCACAAGATTCGTGAGCACCTCAAGACCGCCCAATCCAGACAGAAGAGTTATGCTGACAAGAGACTTCGAGCCCTCACTTTCAATATCGGAGATTTTGTGTATCTCAAAGTGTCACCTTTGAAAGGAATGCAACAATTCCAGCTCAAAGGAAAGTTAGCCCCCAGATATATCGGACCCTTCAAGATTTTGAATCGTCGAGGAGAAGTATCGTATCAACTGGAACTGCCAGAGGAGATGTCCGCCGTGCATAATGTGTTCCGCATCCCGTTACTTTGCAAATGCCTAGAAGTCTCGGAGAAGACCGAAGTTTTCAAGAATATTGATCACAAGACTATTGAGATCAATAATGACCTGACGTATCCCGAAGTACCCATCCATATTTTGGAGGAAGCTTTCAGAACCACCAGGACCCGGAGTATCAATTTTCTCAAGATCTAGTGCATTAACCACACTAAAGAAGAAGCTACCTGGGAGCGAGAAGACTACATTAGGACAGAGTTTTCAGATCTCTTTAAGTCCTAGTTTTCTTTTTTCTCAAATCTCGGGACGAGATTTTTTGTAAGGATGGAAGGTTTGTAACATCCCAAAAATGTTAATCAAGGTTATCAAATTCCAATGACCAAAATTTAGGGTTAACAAAAACATTTGTGAATTAAAATCATATGAATGCATGTATGTATGTGATGATTGTATGAATGCCTGAATAGACTTGTTTGATTGTTGTGAATAGCAAAGAATCGTTTAAAGATGAAAACAACATCATGTAAATCATTTCCAAGAAGAAACAAATCAAGAGAAATTCAAAAACAAACAAAACAAGCTAATGGTCATTTTTGCCAATCTTGCTCACTAGACCACTTTGAGTGTTTCTAGTCCAAGATTTCAAACAGAAACAATTCCATTTCTTTTCACCCCTTGCTAGACCAAGTGAAAGTGAACCCAAGCCCACCTTGCAAACCCACAGAAACATTTGGCAACTTGATTCAAATGACAATTCAAATTTGAATCTATATCATATGTGAAGATCACCATTTCGCAAAACCCAACCAAACCAGTGCACATTGACAAATCCAAGCAACCAGAGACTACCTAGTATGTGACAAATCTCTTGCGGCCATTTTATCAAACACCTTCTGAACACAAATCATTTTAAACATCAAACACTATAGTGAGCAGTGTTTGTGCCTAACTTGTTTCCTCTCTAGCTCACACTACACTCTTAGTAGATCATCTAACTTGTTTAACCATCCCTAGCTCATTGTAAACTTGACAATGCCATCAATGGTGACATTGGACGAGCCCAAATTGCCACCCCCACTGTCGATAGCAAGCTAGGATCCTCACTAGCCTCACCAACCTTGTCTAGTAGGCACTCCACCGTCCACCGCCACCCCCTGTCCAGCGCCCGAGCCCTGCCAGCCCCTAGACCACCCAGAACGAGCATGCACAGTCTCTCTGCGACCATGCCGAGAGCGCGCCAGAGCGCCGCGCTCGACACGCTCGCCCAGACCGCGCCCCGCCTTCGCCGCTCGCGTGCGTGATCACCACCGTCCCAGGAACCGCCTAGACATGCATGTTCGTCGCTGTGAACCACCACTGACCCCCACTAGTCGCTCTAGGGTTCGACCTCGCCGTGTTCTATTCAGACATGGACGATGAACCTCAACTGTAGATCTTACTTTTAATCCTTTGGCCCTAATCACCCCGTACCCCTTCGCACCCCCTGTCTCACTGACTGGTAGGGACAATCACTTAAACCGCCCGCGTGCGCTATGCGCAGTGGGCCGGCCCAGTTAATGTTCCCGCGTGACCTAGTAGTTTGAATTTAGGTTTATCAATTTAGTTTCAAACGTATTTCTGCCTCTAGATTCAAAAATCATTTCAGGGATATTCACTAAACCAAATTGCATGAAACTAATTTTTCCAGAAAGGTATTGAAATTCTTAATCCAAGCCTTTTGGATTCAAACCATTTGGAATTATAGATCACCTATAGTAAAAATAACAAGACAGAAGCTTTTCTACATTCAAACATTTTTCAAAAATTCAACCACATATGATTTTGAGTTGATTCCAACTCTCAAAAATCACATTTGATAAGACCTTTCTGAATATATAAAAATATTTAGGTTTACTTGCAGAAATAATGGAGAAGTAATAAAAGAATGCCTCATAGGCATTTCTAGTCACTTTATTTAATTAAAATAAAAGGGTTAAACCTTATTAAATTGTGACACCACTTTAAATCACATTCCCAAGTACTGAAATATGTGGTGATGACATGTGTCAACATGATCCCATGTTTTAGTTGGAGAATATTAAATCTTAAGTAGTTTTTCATTGAGTAGAAATTACTTTTCTAAAAGAAAATAAATAGAACTAGTGCTTTAATCCTTGTGATAATAGTGATGATTCTAGATCATCTAGTGTGAACCTTTGTGTTCTAAATAGAAGTAGTTAATTATTGTTTGGTGATTGTGTACCTCGTATTTATTTATAGACGCTAGTACCGATCAAGGATACTAAGAGGAAGGAGACTACTACGAGGAAGAAGCAGAGGAGAACTTCAACCACTACTTTGCACAAGGCAAACTACTACTTGCACGTTACCTATGCAAGCTAACACTTGCAACTGTGAAAGCTAGATAACCTATGCAATGCATTAGGCATGCCTTGGTTATACCAATTGATGATACCAAAACCCAATTTTACTAGCAAGCTTAATTATTTTATTTCTTTATCAAAGATTTTATTGGTTATCAAAGCTTAATTATCTGTACACGCCTTCGATTGGATCTGCAAGAACTCTGGAGGCATGGTTCAACCATGCGAAATAATTTGTTGGTTCGTGAAAGGTCACCAGGTAATTATATTCATCAACATGAGGGTGGTCCGGGTTTTGCTTGATGTGGAACAGAGTGCTCCTCTTTAGCTTTGTTTGGAACTCTTTAAGTACAGCCTTCGTGTACAGCTTGCTAAGCTGATTCTCAAACCCGTAAAAAGTTCTTGTTGTTGATTCATTCTGAAAAATGATAAAGCACATATTCTTTAAATATGTAACACAGAAAAAGTACGGTTTTCAGGATATCCAACAACCTACCAGTGACGCCATTGTCAGTTGATTCTCTGTCTGTCGCCTCGTGAAGATGAACTTGTTAACATTCTCAGCGAACCGGTGCATATTTTTGCGCTCTGAAACACATCCTCTCTTCGGAGAAGAATTCATACATTCACTGCGTTGAGTTGAAGTCATCCTAGCACATAATGCATTCTTAAAGTAGGCAGATATCCATTCCTCCTTGTCTTGCCACAACTACGTCATCATTATGTCCTCAAGTAAGTTGTATTTGTCAAGAAGATCTGGCCGGGCATGTTCAAATTCTGTGGGAATGAGTAGCCAATTAAGGAGTGTAGTAAATTCTGCCTTGAATGTAAGATGAATCTTGTATAACATGACCAGGTGAATATTATATTTTTTAAAGCATGTGCCATTTGCACAGCTTTTGCAAGGTCTTGTTTTTTTTTTTTAGAAAACGCAAAGATTGCGTTTCATTATATTGAAGAGATAGAGTTGTTACACGCCTCCAGGGAGGCAAACATCCAGGACAAAACACGAAAGAAACTAGTGAACATCCCAGGTCGTCGGGGCTATGTCCCTCAACCCCTTGGCCCCTGCAAGAGCCCAATCCGCGGCCTCCTCCTTGATCTTGGTGATTAGCCTGTGGGTGGATGGCTGCGTACGCTCGAAAACGCAGTCATTGCGCGCCTTCCAAATCATCCAGGGGACCAGGAGCGTCGTGGAGGCCAGCCCACGGCGCATAGGCCCGGGTGTGAGATGCTGGGCCGTCACCCACCAGTCGTGAAGAGTTGCCTCGTCCGAAGGCGTTGGCAAGAAAGGCGCAGCCATGCGAGGATCTCGTGCCAAACCGTCCGAGAGAAGGGGCAGCTGATCATCAGATGATGCATGGTCTCCATAGCCTGATCGCAGAGGACACACCGAGGGTGGTGTTGCAGGTGACGCCTCGCAAGCCTCTCCACCGTCCAGCAGCGGTCCAGGTTCGCCAACCAGTGGAAAAACTTGACGCGGTTGGGCGCCCAGCTCTTCCAAATCAGTTTCCAGGCGGCGCAGTGTTTGGACCCAAGGAAAGCGGCACGGTACGCAGATTTAGCCGTATAGGCTCCATCCGCGGACCACTTCCAAAGAAGCCTGTCCTCGTCCTCGGTCAGGATGGTGGGGGCAATGGCCAGCCAAATATGAAGATATTGCCCCCACCTCGTGAATGCCCAGGACCCCTCGGATGTCTCGTGCCCAGAGGTTGGCCTCCAGCCCCTCCGCGATGGTCCTAGTCTTGCGACGGCTCTTCGGGATGCAGTTGTAGAGGAGGGGTGCGATTTCGCGGACAGAGAGTCCACGATCCACCTATCCTCCCAGAAGAGCGCGGAGTGGCCGTTCCCGAGCGCCATATGAGTGGAGGCGAATAAAAGGTCGCGCTCCACGGCGGAGGATGGGATACTCAAGCCATGCCACACACGCGAGCTGTCGGTTCTGCTGAGCCACATCCAGCGGAGGCGCAGCACCATTCCGAAGAGCTCCAGGTCCTGGATCCCAAGCCCACCAAGGTCAGTGGGCTGGCAGACAAGCCGCCAGTTCACATGGCAGTTCCCACCATTGGCGGCGGCCTTCCCATCCCGGAGGAACCCCCGCTGAATGCGTTCGAGGGCCTTGATAGTTTTCTTGGGGGGGTCGAGGACAAGCAGCTGGTGCACGGGGATGGCGCCCAGCACCGACTTGACGAGCGCCAAACGTCCCGGCTTCTGCATCAGGCGTGATTTCCATGTGGGTAGGCGCCTCGCCATGCACTCGACAAGGGGCTGCATCTGGGCCGAGGTGGGCCTGCGGAGGGTGAGCGGGATTCCCAAGTAGGTGAGGGGGAAGTCCACCAGCGAGCATCCAAGCGGCTCCAGGGTAGGCGCGGCGTCCTCCACCGAGGCCCTGATAAGGGTGGCCGTGCATTTGGTATAGTACACATGAAGGCCAGAAGCCCCGCCGAAAATCTGGAGGATTCCCTTCACCGCCGCGATGTCGTCCACAGTGGGATGGCAGAATAGGATCACGTCATCAGCGTAGAGCGAGACAGAAGGGATCGAGCACTGAGGGTGGAGCTGCTGCAGGACTCCCAGGTCCACGGCTCTTTTGAAGAGCTTGCCGAGGGTGTCGACCGCAATGTCGAACAACTGCGGGGAGAGCAGATCTCCCTGGCGCAGTCCGCGTCGGTGCCAGATGGGCGGGCCAGGCTCGCCATTGAGTAGCACCCTGGTGCTCGCAGACGAGAAAAGGATGGCCAGCCAACTGATGAATCTATCGCCGAAGCCGGTACGTCGCAGCACGTCGAAAAGGAATGGCCAGGATAGGGATTCGAACGCACGCGCAAGGTCGAGCTTGAGGAGGACGCGCGGGGCTCCGAAATGGTGGAGCAGCCGCACCGATTGGCGGACGAGCACAAAACTGTCGTACAAGCTTCGTCCCCTGATGAAAGCATTCTGGAGGGGGCTGACGATGTCGTTGAGCTTGGGCGCCAGGCGAAGGGAGAGCAATTTGGCGAAGATCTTGGCCACGAGGTGGTTGAGGCTGATGGGCCTGTAGTCGCCAAGTTGGGTCGCGTCGGCACGCCTGGGCAGTAGCGTGAGGAGTGCCTGGTTGAGCTTGCAGAAGCCCCTGCCGCGGAGCTCGAACAACTGCTGAAAGGCCGCCACGAAGTCAGATCTGACCATGGTCCAGCACGCACGCAGGAATTCCGCAGTGAATCTGTCCGGCCCCGGCGCTTTGCGCGCCGGCAAGCTCTTGACCGTGCTCCAAATCTCGTCAAGGCCGAAGGGGGCGTCGAGGCTGTCGAGGTCATGGGCCGGGCCTAAAAGGGGCTCCAGATCGAGGGAGTGGTCACGACCCACATCCGTGCCCAGCAGGCCATCATAGTGATGGAACACCGCGTCCGCCATGTCCTGGTGGTCGGTGAGAATGTTGTTGTCGACCGTGAGGCTGTGGATCCGGTTCTTCTGTCGACGGTATGTGCACTGGCGGTGAAAGAAAGAGGTATCCGCGTCTCCGTCTTTGAGCACCGCGATGCGAGCGCGCTGGCGCGCGATGGTGCGTTCCAGAGACGCAAGGCCCAAATAGGTGACCTTGATCTTTTTACGCAACCAGTCCTCCCCAGGCGACAGGATCCTATCCTCCTGGGCCTTGTCGAGGTGAAGCAGTAACACCCGCGACAGAGCCATCCTATGCTTGATGTTCCCAATGGATTTTGCACTCCAGCTGGTGAGACTGCGGGTCGTGGCCCGCATCCGGAGCAAGAGCTGCGAGAAGGGGTCGGCATCGTGGACCGAGTGCCACGCCTCGGTCACCACCTCCTGGAATCCGTCCTGCCTGACCCAATAGTCTTCAAAGTGGAATCGTCTGAGGGTTGGCGGCACGGGGGAGCAGTCCAGCAAGAGTGGGCTGTGGTCCGAAACCACCGAGGCGAGGCAGCGCAAGGTGCACTCTCCGAACTTGTCCTCCCAGTTGGCCGTGCAAAGTACGCGGTCGAGACGAACGAGCGTGGGGGGGACTGTCCGTTCGACCAGGTGTAGCAACGTCCGTTCAGATAGACCTCCTTGAGAGCTAACTCATTGGTGACACGGCGAAATCTGTTGATCATGCGCATGTTGATGTTGCCATTATTCTTATCCTCCTCGCTCAGAATAAGGTTGAAGTCCCCACAGATCAGCCAAGGCTCGTCGCAGCCAGCTCGCACCTCGCGGATTTCACGGAGGAACTCAACCTTGGCATTGTCATCCTGCGGCCCGTAGACCACAGTGATCCACCAGGGGGAGAAGGTGAGAGCTCCGAGGGGGGCGGAGACCTTGGCAGATATGGTGTTGGCAGAGAAATCCTGCTCAGAGAGGGAGAACTCACGGCCCTTCCAAGCGAGAAGGATGCCTCCACGCGTCCCCATAGTCGGGAGGTAGACGTACTCGTCGAAGTCCGGGCCGAGAGTCTCAAGGATGATCCTGGTACAAATGAGCTCCATCTTGGTATCCTAGAAGCGAACGATGGAGGCGCCGACAGAGTCAACCATAGAACGGATAGCGATACGGCGAGCACGAGAATTAAGGCCACGAACGTTCCAAACAATAATGCGGAGTTTGTGATCCATTAACAAGAGATCGTCCAAAGTACAAGGCGGGCAGCTAGACGCCAACGGCCGCCGCCGCCGTGGGCTCGCCCTCAAGAACATGCGCCGGCAGAGAGTGGCCAAGAAGCGCTGCGATGGCCGAAAGGATCGGGATAGAAGACGATAGATATTGCTTTTCCCATTGGAACGTATTGATCTGCAAACAGGATATGTTAAAGACAATTACATATTGGTTATCTCCATTGACCAGTTGCAAAAACAAGAAATGAAGATATACATGTTAGAATGATTGTAGGATGCTTGCTATTTATGCATTTTAAGAAAGTTCTGAACAGCCAGACGAAAGATTCTGTACTTTCGTCCCTAACAAGAGTGCACGCAAATATAGTAGACTGCAAGTGGTGATTCACTCCAACAAAGACACCAAGAGGCATATGATGTATGTTAGTCTTGTATGTGGTGTCGAATGTCATACAGTCACTAAAATCTTCATACAACCCCTGCATCTTGCATTGGCCCAAAATATATTCTTTATTCAGTCTTCGGAATCAACCTGGAAGTCAAAAAAGAACTCATTGTTGCATGCTTTCATATCGCCGAAAAAAGATAATATCTTCTCCACATCGTCTGCGTTCTTTGCTTTGCTGCATTTTATATATGAGAAGTACATACATGTTACTCGAGAAGATCAACAATAACAGACAGATAGTTAACAATAATATACTTAGTGTATGATTAGTGAATCCTTACTGGTTTATTAATTCGCGGCCATGCATATTTAAGTACTGCGCACCTCCTACTGATCAATATAGGATGGACATTATTGTATGATGTGGTACATTTTGAAACTGCAGAAACTTCACATACTCCAGCAAGGAAGGATCAAATGTTTTGTATGAATGTAGAAATAAAAGCATGCTAGGACTGAGTATCAAATGGTGGTTGTGTTCATATCTTATATTCTCGAGGAAAAAAGTACCATCTGGCTTTTCCTTCAATCTGACACCAGCAGTGCATCCACATCTCTCTGTTGTTTTGTCATGCTACCTATCAGTTTCAGAAACATAGCTCTCGTACTTCCCTTGTTGAGTACAGTACATGTATCAATTGTTACGGTTGTGCTGTGTAGTCTTTATTCCAAAACAAGCATGACGGGCATATCTGTTGTAAAATTTTCTAGCATCTTCAAAATCTGAGAAAACCATTTTAATTTTAGGCCCAAGGTAATCAGGGAGGTCTTCCTTCTGCAAAAATATAAAAGGAAAAAATGTCAGCATAGATCAACATAAAAGAGAAGCACACAGATAATTTAACAAGAAGGCAACAAAATATTTATACGTACTTACATGGCTGTAGCACCTCTATTCTACTGGGGTTTCAATTTCTCTAGGAAGAATTGGACACAGCGGTGTCACAAATGCGATATGCAGAAGCGGATCAGTAGGTCCATAACGACACCTTTTAGACGAAGGTGGTGGAGGCGCACGAGGAGGCAAACTAGAGGAATACTATGGAGGTGCACGTGGGGTAAATGTGTTCACACTAGCATGAGGCTCATCAAAGTGCACCTGTTGGGTGTGCTTTTTATGAGGATTCTGATTTAGAGGATGCATAGCACCAACTTCTACAATCTTTCGTGAAGGACGAACAACTGTGACCGCACGAGCAATCTGATTAATACGCTGTGGCACAAGAGGACCTGGATTTTTTACTAGTGGCATTTCTGAATTTGCAGCTGAAACTGAAGGTGTTGCTGTAGGTGAATGCATTGACTGAAAACCCTCTGGATCCCGTGAGTATCCGGTAAGAAAGAAGTTTCGCGGAAGTTCAGGAGTCCCCCAAGTGGAATCTGATTCTGGCATTTGTAGAGGATATTCATGAAATACAACTGGTGTTGTTTCTTTCATTTTTTTAACATTCCAGTCATCATATTCAGATACATGCCTTTCTAAAGGATCAGGATCAACAACACCTTGTGTTGCCTACAAATTACATCCAAAAAATTAAGAACAATTTGAAGAAGATCATAGTACCATAAGGGAAGTACAGACTTGGAACATGGGAAGATCAGATTCGTTCACTGGGCAGTTCAAAGTGTTTTTAGGTTTTTCACATATCTTATAGCTATACCACAAGGGAAGTATAGACTTGGAAGATGGGAAGATCAACTTCATTCACTGGACAGTTCAAAAGGTGCTAAATTCACATGTATTTCACTAACTTAAATATGTGTAGCAAAAAAATTACAACTTCCAATAAGGGAAGCTCAAATAATAACATCTGGCATGAGAAAGTTTGCTCACCTTGCTAATTTCACACCTTGATCGCTTCACATGTTTAAATTTTGAGGAAGTACACTTCATTTCTAGTGCATCTGGTGAAGAAATGTCCACTAAAGATGATTTTCGGCAAAATCTAGGAGAAGATCGTGTAGGAAATATAGGAGCTCTAGGTTTTATTCCAAGATTTTTTTTTCTTGGATGCAGGAGGAGCCATAACTCTGG
The DNA here is from genome assembly GCA_916181665.1 of Avena sativa. NCBI lineage: Eukaryota > Viridiplantae > Streptophyta > Magnoliopsida > Poales > Poaceae > Avena > Avena sativa. The sequence goes on along the minus strand of OV702283.1, from coordinate 246,187,231 downwards.
TCTTCTTCACATTTGTATTATCTGGTACAAAAAATAACAAGATTACCTCACAACACAAAATTCAAGAAGAATACTCAAGAGGAAGGAAGAGGATTGCGCTCACGCTGGGTCGCTCAGTCCACGCGACGAGGAAGGAGGGGGATGGCGTCGGACACTGGCGAAGCTCACTCCTGCGACAAGGAAGGGGGGCATCGAGCCAAACACGGGAGGATTTGGCTCCCTCGCGTCAGCACCCATGCCCGGGCAAGCGCTCGGAGGCTCGCTGCACGGGAGGAAGAAGGTGGCTCTTTGTCTCCGTCAGTCCATCCGCGCGAGGAAGAAGGTTGTCTTGACGGGGAAGCTCGCCGAATATGAGCATAGGTCGCTCCCTCGCGTCGGATCGCTCTGCGGGAGGAAGAAGGGGGGTAAGGAGGAGGAAGGTGGTTCTCAGGGGGTGGTTGCCGGCGGACACGGGCAGAGCTCGCTCCCTTGCGTCGGCACTTGTGCAGGCGCTCGGTCGCTCGCTCCACGGGAGGAAGAGGAGGAGAAGGACGAGGAAGGTGGTTCTTAGGGGGTTTGCCGGCGGACACGGATGGAGCTCGCTCCCTTGCATCAGCGCCCGCGCCGGTGCTCGGTCGCTCCCTCCAGAGGGAGATCTCCTCGTCAGGATCGAGAAGCAGGTGGTGTTTTTCACACACAGGTGTCACCTGGTCGGGAGGCTGTGTTGCGTGTGTCTAGCGCTCCGCACGTCTTATAGGGTTTGGTGGTGTGCAAAATATTATTCTGGACACCGATTTCAGAATAGTTTAGCCATATATATAGAAACCCTATTCAGCGCGAGGATCTAAAATAGTTATTTTGCACCCCACATATTTTTATGTTCTCACATTTCGAAATTTATATATATATATCTATTATTCAAGAACCGGTTTCTAAATAACTATTCAGGAACCCCCTATTTCCTTTCACGTGAACAGCAGGAACCTTTTGTTAACTTCCACGCAAACACAAGTTAACTTCGTTTTCTTTCGAAGTTAACTTTCAACATGTAGCAGTAATAATGAATGTTAACTTTCGTCTGTGCAAGTTAAATTCCCTAAAATTCTTATATTTCCCGTGTGTACAAGTTAACTCCCAATTTATATGCTAGTTAACTTTCCGACGGAACACATGTTTTATTTCACGGGAACACACGGGAACCCTTGTTAACTTTCACGCAAACACGAGTTAACTTCTTTTTCTTTTCAAGTTAACTTTTAGTCTGTAGTAGTAATAATGAATGTTAACTTCCACATGTGCAAGTTAACTTTCGCGAAATTCTTAACTGTCCTGTGTGTACAAGTTAACTTCCTCTTTCTATGCTAGTTAACTTCCTGACAGAGTACCGATTTTTTTTTGTTTTCTCGCGGACTGAATGTTAACTTCTGCATGTGCAAGTTAACTTCCACGACCCTTCTTAACTTCTCCGTTTGTACAAGTTAACTTCCTCTTTTTCTATGCTAATTAACTTCCTGATGGAACATCGATTTTTTTTTTGTTTCTCGCGGACTGTACACCTTAATTTTTGCTTGTGCAACTTAAATTTCATGGCCCTCATTAACTTCCCTATGTGTGCAAGTTAACTTCCGTCCGATGCACTTCTTAACCTTTGCGGCCCTTATTAACTTCCCTATAAATGCAAGTTAATTTCTAGAGAGAAGGCATTGATGGTGTGTCTCTCCTGGAGGTTGCTTCAGGCAATAGCGGTGGTATGGATCGATGGCGAGGTGCACCGGACCCATGCACCACGTGAGGGAAGGGCAATGTGGTGGTGGGAGGCGCGTCGATCAGAGGGTGGCGGGTCGTGCATCGCAGCTCCTAGGGTGGACAGCGGCTCCTAGGGTGGAGGAAGGGAGGAGGACGCAGCTGCCAGTGTGCGGGGGCGGAGGGTCCAACAACGCAAGCGGGGCGAAGGAGGCCGGCGGCGCGTGGGGAGGAGGGTGGCCGGCGGTGCACGGGGCGAAGGATTCCGGCGGCGCAATGCAGAGGATGCCGATGGCGCGGGGCAGAGGAGGGTGGCCGGCGGTGCGCGGGGCAGAGGGGCCGACGGCGCGTGGCGAGGAGGGTGGACGGCGGCGCACGAGGGGTTAGATGTGAAAGGAAGAAAGTGGTTAGGTGGGGGAAGGGTAGTTAGGTGGGTTTCTGAATAAGCTTATATAGAAAACTCTTCTTCTGCTCCCTTGGCCGACCGTGGCGGCGAAGGAGGGAGCGACTCTGTAGAGGAAGGAGCAGGCGTTGGTAGGCGGAGGGAGATTGGTGGTTTTCCGCCGTTGGGCTTCGATCTCTGGCGACGTCTTCTTCTCTGCTGGCCCTTGCCCACCCGTGGCAGGAGTGGGGCTTGGGGGCTGGTTGTTTCTCATCGCCGACGGAGACGGAGTTTCGAGGATCGACGGCGCAGGAGTAGAGAAGCTTCTTCACCGAGCAAGAGCAACACATTGGCGGCGCTTAAGCCGTTCGTCATCCAAGCCGGCAAGGATCTCCGGCAAATCAGCAACCTCCGAATGGAGGCCCTATCTGAGGTTGGCCGCCGCGTTCATCGCCGCCTCCGAAGCAAGTGGTTCGTCCCCGCTTCGGTGTCCGGCGGCGGCGTCACCGGCCTCGCGCTCAACGGAGGGGAGAGAGAAGGACTCGATGGCGTTGGTTTATCTCTCAGGAGGGTCCTTTCTGTATTTATCAGGGGCCTATGTGTATTTTTCAATTTTATGGGGTCCTTTGTGATAGAACGGTACACTCGCCATTTGGTTTTAGTATAAGCTTCTACGCCCTTCGGGGCGCTCCTGGGTTCAAAAAAAAAAACTCTTAAGGGAGGTTTTTAAATAGTCTTGTCCTATATATATATACTAGACCATAATAGCGCGCGTTGCCGTGCCCATCCATTTTAATGTTAAAATTTTAGAATTTTCTATAGGGAATCACAAATACCAGTTTAAAATATAGTTACTCAAAGTATATACAGAGAAGACCAAATTATTTGAAGAAAAACATTAATAAGTACCAAATAGTAGAGTATATGAGAAAATTCTACTAACATGCACTTGTTGAAGGTGCAGTTATACCACACATTAAATTGGTAAAGTCAAAATGACATAAGAGTATAATAAAATGGACCATGAACCAATATTATGACATTGTCTAATATATTCATGTTACTTTATGACATTGTCCATTCTTATAATTTCTTACTTTATAATTAATTTTTTAATCAAATTTCTTTACGTTAGTACAGACTCATCCTCCTCAGTAAAAAAAATCAGCTACAATTGATGGTAAGTCAAAAGGCTGCATGTTCATATAAACTTTACACACACATAAACATGTAAGTTAATTTCATTTCTCAATCAGGAGCATGTTCACGAAAACTTTACACGCACATAAATAGGTAAGTTAACTTCATTTTTCCATCTAGGAGCTTGTCCTTCCAGGATATATTTCACCACCGCAGGATCTTCTTCCGCCACAAGTTGTACAACTTGAGAGAATACAAAAGCATTACAAACATCAAAGTCACCAAGAAGCGATCGTAATTCAAGAAGAACATAGAAAACTGAAGAAATATAATGCAGATTAATTAATTCAAGAAGAGCATTACAAACCTATGGCTAGCTGCATGGACATCATACCCATGGGGACTCAATTAATATCCTTCATTGATCATTGATCAGTGGATACATCATTTCAGTATTTTATATGGTGTACATCATCTTAGTGCATGGTTGTGCTAGCCTTTAAATTCCACATGATGGTACTCTCTTATAACCATACAATAGTAAAAATCTGTTTTAGTGCCAACGGTACACTCACATGTGAATATAACTTAGCAGTGAGATTAAAATATCAAATGTAGCAAAGTAAATCCTTGCTTGCTGCCGTTGTTAGAATATACTCACTGTCCAATGTTAATTATAAGAATCAAGTTGATGAACACAAAAAGAGAGAGACAAAAGATAGAAAATTGTGGCATCCCGCAAAACCACTACTAGAAAATCGCGTTGTTTTTGTGCATTGCATCATCATGACATCATCATGCATATTATTTTTTATCTGAAACTATGTTGCGAAAGACTATGGTTTTCCGAAACTAGCCCTCCTTCTATTTCAAATTAAACCCCGGATGCTTCCGAATATTTTGTTTGTCTAAAAACTATTTACAAAAGTTATTCTTAAATAAAAGAAAAACCCTAGACTAAAATATCTAATCAGCCCACCCGAATTCCTAAAGCTACCTAGTCCTAATCTACCCACCACTCACAGCTCGCCACCTCACCCTCTCCCCCAATCCCTACCCACCCTGCCACCTCACCAATCCCCCTCTTTTTCCTCCACTCCCTCTCTCACCCACAGCCTCCCTACCCCTCTCCCTTACACCTCGGCCCCACCCCCTGGTCAAAACCACCCCCCTCTCTCTCTCCCTGGGTCCCACCCCAACCCACAGCCCACTCCCTCCTCACACGCCACCCCCACTCAACCCCGCGGGTCCCACACCCCTGCTTCCCTGGCCCACCCCGCGCCCCACCGACGCGGCCCCGTCCCCTACCTGCCCGTCGCCCTCCTCTCCCCCGCGTCTTCCTCCTGCCTCCCTCTCCCTCTCTCCGGCGACCACCTCCCATCCCCCTCGCTCGCTCCCGCCGCGCGGCCCTCCTCCGGCCCGAGCTCGCCCCCTATGCGCCTCCCCTCCCCACCCTCTCTCCACCGCCGGCCGCCTCTCCCCCGAGCCTCCTCCCCTCCGCCGGCTGACACCAACCTCCTCCCCGTCGCCTCCCCGCGGTGCCGCCTCCACCCGACGCCGGCCCCGCGTGGCTCCTCCCCGAGCTCGGCCCCCGTTCTCCCCTTCCCCCATCGCCGCTCGCCGCCAGAGCAGCCCGGCCCGCCGCTCGTCGTCGAGCCCGCTGCCGGCCGCGCCTCGCCCGTCGGCGGCGCCTCCCACCTCGCCCGCCTCCGGCTACAACCGCCGATGCGCCCCCCGTCGACCTCCTCTGCCGGCCTCTGCCCCCGTCAGCGAGCCCGCTGTCCCCCGGCGCCGACCTCCGCCTCGCGCCGCCCTCCTCCGTCCGTCCCCGCGGCTTCCCCTCAGGCGCCCGCCTCCGCCGTCCAAGCAGGCCCCCGCCAGCGACCACCGCGGGTCGGCCCTGCATGCTCGTCGCCGTCCCGCGCGAGCCCGAGCCCCACCGCCATGAGCTCCTCCTTGCTTGCGACTTGTTCCTGCGTTGATGAGGGATGCCTCCACCAATACCGAGATCGGCCGACGCCGAGACTGACAAGAACCACCGTGATGCCACTCCAAGACCCAACGATGAAACCAAGTCTGCCATCGATGAACAAGACGGAACCCCAAGATCCTCATCGACCATTGAAATGGGCACCCAAGATCTGCCTGAAGACCCAGCCGAAAACCGTCGAACCCTCGGAACCGCCAAGGTCGCCGAGACCCCCGTACCCGAAGGCCGCCGACGCGGAACCCCAAGGTCTTCTCCTGGAGCACCAAGGCCTCCTTCATGGAATCGCCAAGATCCACCGGCGCCAAACCCAAGACTGACATCGTCATCCGAGAACTCCGACAAGGACGCCAAGCTCGTCGGACTCCCAGACGCCAAGTACTCCCTCGAGGACGCCGAGTACTTCACCCCGGACACCGAGACCCTGGACGACAAGTTCTCCTTCCCGGAAGCATTGACGCTCGTGCGACAAGATCTACTTCCCCCAATCCGAAGACCCGAAATACCGGAGTCCGAGAACGTTTCCGTCGAACCCTGAGACCGAACCCCGAACCCCGGAAACACCAAGACCGTCGAGACCCCTCAATGTGTGACCCTTATCCGAGAACCCTATTTTATAAATGCCACCTATACAATTGTTGCATATAAATTGTTCATGCATGCATACTTGTCTGTGGTTTGGGGGCCTTATGCCGATTCACCTTATAATTAAATATGGGGCCCATATGCGGGCAAATCTAGTCTTATATTGGCCTCATTTAAATTGGTGTAGCGAACCGGTGCTATCTTTTGCCATGTTAAGACAACATTTAAATTGCGGGGCAGCTAAACAACTAGAACCATATATTAATTGTCGGGACCCCGGTTCCGCTTAATATGATCTAATTGCATTGCACCTTAACATGCCATACATCATACATGCAACATGCCCGATCTTCTGCCGTTGTATTAAATATTGCATCCGGTGTTTATTCTAGTGTTTTGGTTCTTCGCGGATAAGGCCGTTGGGTTGATGCGAGTGTCGACCCGATCTTCGGATGAACCTTCGACAATGTTTTCAGGCGAGCATCTCCCCCTTTCTACCTATCTTACATTTATAGTATTTATTCCCTCCTGTTGATCTATTGCTATCTGTACTGCGATGCTCTAGTTTTCGTACCCGTGATATCCCTTACAGCCTTATATTGCCGTGGACACCCCCTATTACCTGTTGTTTGGTAGATAGTTGGACCTGCGCGTCGTAGTCGCTTGCTCAAGTGCTGTTGCGTGTCGTCAAGTACCACAGTTGTTGGAGCATTGCCGCATGTTCAATGTTGGAGATGATCGTGGCTTTAATTATTGTTCACTTTAATTATTGTTTAAACAACTAAAATTGAAGTAGGTAAGAAGAGGCACAGGTGGACAATAGATGTTATTTGGTTGTTAACCGTCCACTTGTGTCCCGTAGGACCCCGAGTACTTGATACCTGTTCCTTGAATATTCGCGCTATCCACATACGGGGGATTATGGGACCCCCTGAGCCAGAGCTTGATTCATTCTTATTTCTTGGGGCCACAAACTAGTTTGAGGTTTTATTTACTATCCTGTACTTATGCCATGCTTTACTGCTTTATTACGATTGTGCGATGGATAGCACCTGTACTGTTTAGGATCGGGACACGTTTTCGCGGTGTCGACAAGCCCAGTTTTGGGTTTCTAGTCGTTCACAGCCGTCCACCCAAACCTCGGGTCCGTCTCGGAGTCAGCTAACTTCGTTGCGGGTGTACTCCAAGGGGTGGCCCCCTGAAATATTTCTGAATCCTGTGATTGCTTTGTCGTGAAGGCCTCGTTGGGTTTTGATTTGGTTTTTCCGAGGTTGATCGAGTGTGTGTTGCTATTTGTGCACCCCGGCCGGGTAAAACTTTCTGAAAGCCGTGTCCGCGGTTATGGACGACTTGGAGCACAGTATCTCGATCATAGACAACTATAACTAAAGTAGTGCTATAAATTTGACTTTATAATGACTAGTAATCAGCTTCACTATAATGGAATGGCTAAATAAAACTGCTAACAATTGCTTGTTTGGGTGTCGCTTGCGACCATTGTACCTGACTAGTAAGTATTGCAACTACAACAGAATGGCTAAATAAAAGTACCAACAACTGCTGGGTTTTGGGATATCTCATGCTATTTGTATCTGACTAGTAAGTGCCGCAACTACAACGAAATGGTTAACTAAAATGGCCCACTGCTTATTTTATCAGGATGATTATCTATACCTGACTAGTAATTACTGCAACGATAACTGAATAAATAAAACTGCCAACGGTGTGAGTTCCTCGGTTGACTTCCTCGTTTGGTTCCGAGGGGGAAACACCAGGATGGGTTTGTTTGATGGTACAATCAGGTTGGTTCCGAATAGGTCTTTCTTATCCCCCTCTGATAGCCGCCAGTTGTACCGAGTCTCTATAGGTTGTTTAGTGCATGCTGATGCTGCCGCTTCAGCCCACCATACCTATGTAGGCGAGGACCGCCGAATTCTAGCCTCGCCGTGTACTGGCCTCAGTACTGACCGCTCTCTTTTTTTTCCCTTTGCCCTTTGCCGGCACCCTTTTGTTTAAGCAGGTTTTGAGATCGACGTCGTTAGCAGGGTTACCCTTCCGGCTTGGCCTGGGCAGGGTTATGGACGCCATTGGTTATTCTTCAGGGCTCTTAGCCCCATTTGCATCTTGTCCGTAGTCGGACGCTCTATCATTTTCAAGGTGATTTGGATCTTTGTATATTATATCTGTATTCTTGACTCATTGAGTCGCTGTTGTATATATATCTGTTCTGTGGGTCCTATCGAGGACTGTTGTGTAATGTTATTACTTCGATTTCCACCCGCACGAAAGTGCCTGGTGGGCACCTTTGAATCGTTTCTATGCGGGTTTGGCGGGAATCGCTGAAACTTGCATAGGGTCGATTCTGAGGGTGTTACAAAAATGTATCTAACTAAGAAGTTTTTTGACATCTTTAATATCCTCACTTTTATTTGCTTCTCTCATTCCCAATAAAAAACAATAAAGATGGCATTTTTAGCAGGAAACTCCTATATTAACATAATAGAAATAATTTATGTACCTTATGAGTTGGAAAAATAAATTGAAAGAGAGAACTATTGAGTTGTTTCTAAGCTTACCTTCTTAATAACTTCATATAAGGAGTCCTTATGACAAATATCGTTTCTCATCAGGTTAGATTTGAGAATGAGCTGGAACAGCAACATTGGTGCACATAAAGAAATGTTCAGATCAGGTATAAGTCAAAGTTTGTGCCTAATGCACATATGTAATCTTGCTAACACAAATGTGTAAGAGTTGTGTCAGTAACATAATGACCAAAATATGTTGTATAATCTTCCTGAACAAACTGACATATGTACTATTACAAATGTGAAAATTTTGTGGAGTAAGATAATGACTAAAATATGCTATAAATTTAGTAGAACAAAGTTGATCACATAAACTGACAGGATACTATGAAGATTTGTGTATAGGGATATAACAATTGGTCAGAGATATTCCTCTTAATAATGCATAAAAGTGAAGTTTAGCAAACCTTGAATTACTGGTGGAAGTAGCTGAAACCTTCTTCAAGCTTAATTTGGCTGAATGCTGGTTGATAGAAGATTCATTTTCCTATGAGTTTAATCTGTAGTTAAGGAAGCAATACAGATATTCTGCTGCATAAGATAATTAGGTTGGGACATACCTACCAAAATTAATTCAGTTGATCGTAATCTATGGATCTACCTTCTCAGGTGCAGGTTCTGGTGTTGGTACCTCACATATGCACAAAGGCATAGCACACTTGCTGCACTCCAAACCGTTTTTTGGGCGACAAAGCATCATCTTTAATTCTTTATCCAAATTTAGCCCTAAAAAAGAGTCTGTAGCACTCAGACCGCTCCACAAAAAACTTGTAGCAAGTATCAACACCCCACATCACACAGGTAAGTAATATTATGTAGCTATATTTTTTGCTTATATCAATACCAAACATAAGTGAATACACGATCAGGTTATAGCAAACGGGCTAGCTACCTGAGCGGTTTGTTGAAGCACTCTAGCAGACCTTGGCGTTTATGTATGGCCCAAAGGGAGGGCCTGGTACCAATGGTGTCAACACCCGGATTTTTAATCCCAGATGCCTGTTATGCCATACATCGCAATCCCAGGATTACCATTTTTGCGAGACATAACAGAATTGGATACCACAGTACATCATCCATTACAAACCATACATAAGGTCTTACACAAATAAGGATCTCATGATCCAGTATTAATACAACACAAGCATCGGAATACGTAATAATAACGGTAGCGTAGGCGAAGCTCCATCTTCGGGGTCACAGGCAATGCTGACGATGGAGATGATCCTAGTTGTCGTAACCTTCCTGGGGTCCATCTTCCAGGTACTCCTCTTCATAGTCTGGCCACGGGAATAGCCAGGGACAAATCCATGAGTACTCTTTAAATACTCGCAAACTAATACTAACAAGTGAAGGGGTTTTTGTAATAGGACACTAAGCTCTAGGGTTGTTTTGCAAAAGCCAGATTTACCTCTACTAATTTTGGAAACAACGAATGCTAGTTGAAGTTTGATAACACCTAAGTGGGAACTTGTATTTCATATCACAACTCTTCTGTGGTCAAGTCAAAGTCTCAATTCATTTCATAAGTCATTTTGAAAACATCTGACGGGGAAACAGTATGGCCACTCCAACTGTCCATAACCGTGGACGCGGCTATTCGAATAGTTTGACACTCTGCAGAGATTGTACACTGTCACCACAACATTCGATACATCCGTCAGGAACAAATCCTAAATTCACCATACTCTGTATGCGGATAATCAATCCTAACCTTTCAATTACATGCCCTAGTATAATCACCTCTCCTGTGAGTTTGGCCTCCCAACCATGACCAACTGTCATCTTGGATACTGCACAAGTGGACAATCTTCACAAGGTAGCCTCAGCTCAGACCTTGGCCGTGAGGGAACTAATACTAAGGTATATAAGTTTCCAGTCAAGCCCTACCCAATTCTCGGGTATTGTGGTTGTATGATAAAATTGGAATGGTATCGCATCCAGACAACCATCAGTTTTATAAAGGGCTAAGGCTCATGCCTCGACATTTTTATCACCATAAATCATCTGGTGTTTGGAAACACATGTCCAAAACATTTCAATAGAATGATCCATCATTCCAAGGTTTCATAACCATTTTCCACCAAGTATTTCCATCTAAATTTGATCAAGTTTTATGCTTAGCACTAGCATCTACAAGTGGGGGTAAGTACTAATGAGGGGTGGTAAACTAGTGGAGTTTTAACTAAGTTCAATCTCATGCCTTAGGATGACATCAAGATTATCTACCTTAGGCCAAATTTTATGCTCTTTATGCAACCTTCATTTGTCCTTCTAGAATCTACAATTCACTTAAGTAAACTCTAAGTAATAGCTTTGATAAAGAAATAAAGTATAAATCTTGCAAGTAAAACTAGGATTGGTTTATCAAGTGGTTATGATCATATATGCTTTAAGGCATATAGTTGGCATGGTGACAAGCAAGTATTGGCTTGCATAGGTCAACTTGATTAGTAAGGCTTGCATCAGTATCAATATAAGCTTGCTAAATTGCAAGTGTTAGCTTGCACATTCAAATAGTAGTATTAGGCTTGCCTTATGCAGAGCAGTGGTTGAAGTTCTCCTCGGCTTCTTTTTCGTAGTATCCTCCTTCCTCCTCGTATCCTTGGTCGGTACTAGCGTTTATGAATAAATACGAGGTACACAATAACCAAACAATACTTAACTACTTGCAATCATCACAAAAAAGGGGGTCCTATAGATGATCTAGCATCATCACTAACCTTACAAGATCAAAGCTTGGTTTAATTCCTTTTATTTTTGGAAAAGTAATTTCTACTCATTGAAAAACTACTTAAGATTTAATATTCTCCAAACCAAACATGGGATCATGTTGACACATGTCATCACCACATATTTTAGTCCATGGGAATGTGATTTAAAGTGGTGTCACAATTTAATAAGGTTTAACCTTTTATTTTTAATTAAATAAAGTGACTAGAAATGCTTATGTGGCATTCTTTTATTACTTGGTCATTATTTCTGTAAGTAAACCTATATATTTTTACATATTCTGAAAGGTATGGTTAAATGTGATTTTTGAGAGTTGGAATCAACTCAAAAGCTATTATGGTTTTAATTTGAAAAATGTTTGAATGCAGAAAAGCTTCTGCCTTGTTATTTTTACCAAGAGTGATCTACAGATTCAAATGACTTGAATCCAACGGGCTTGGATTCAGCATTTCCAGACCTTTCTAACACAATTGGTTTCATTCAATTTGGTTCACTGAATCGAGCTGGGTTGATTTTTGAAACTAGGTACAGAACTGTGTTTGAAATAAAATGGAAAAGGTTAAATTCAAACGACTGGGCTGCACGGGAAACGATACTGGGCCGGCCTGCTAAGCACAGCGCTTATGCGGGCTGGTTAAGTTTCTGTCCCCATGCGTCAGTGAGACGAGGGGGTGCGAAGCGGTACGGGGAAATATGGTGCGTTCGATCTAGTTCTAATCCAACGCCTGAGGGTCGTCGTCCACGTCGGGCAACGCCGGCGAGACTGAACCCTAACGCGGCAGGTGGGGGTCGTCGGGGGCTCACCGGGGCTCAGGCGAGGGTCGACGAACGACGAAGTCGACGACGGCGAACCTCCTGGTACCGGCAGCTTCTCCTGGGGCGGCTCCAATCGCTAGCTCCCTTCTTCTCCAGCAGCGGCGGGCTCCGGTGAAATTCCGGCGATGCGATGCTCGCCTTGCTCCGGGAATAAGGCGGGATGGTTCTGGGTGAGAGGGGAGTGGAATGGTGTGAAGAAATCGAGCGGGGGTGACCTCCTTTTATAGGCTCGACGGTGAGACCGAACGGGATGGGCAGACGACGGTGGCGACACGGCTACGGGCAGCTAGAGGCATGGCCGGTGGTGGCGATCGCTTGGTGGTCTTCTGGCGATGCTCTATGGCTTTAATGCGCATGTAGGGGCGGTGGCAAATGGTCTGGAATGTGCGATGCTCTGCGCGGCCGAGGAGGCGTCTTCGACGGCGAGCGGTGGCTGTGAGGCATGGGGCGGCAAACGGGTATGTCTGGCGGTCTCCTGGGACGATGGTTATCGTGTATGCACGCGGCGAGAGCGGCGCGTGGTCTGTGGGCGTGTGTCGAGGGCGGCGCTCTGGCGCATGCTCGGCATGGTTGCTGGAGAGCTGGGCACGGTCTGTGCGTGTGGTCTAGGGTTTGGCAACGTTCGAGCGCTGGATAGGGAGTGGTGGGGTGTTGGCTTGCTCCCGGACATGTTGGCTAGGCTTGTTTCTTCTCCTAGCTTGCTGTCCACACTGGGGTGACATGGTGAGCTTCGGTTGTTCACCATTGATGGCATTGCCAAGCTTACATTGGGGCTAGTGCTTGGTTTAGTTAGCTAGATGATCTACTGAGGTTGCTGTGAGCTAGAGAGGGAACAAGTTAGGCTCTAATCTCTGCTCACAATAGTGTTTAGATTTTATTTGATTTGAATTAGCAAGGTGTTTGATGAAATGGCCACAAGAATTCAAGTTTTGAATTTTGAAAAGATTTTTGGTGGGTGTGCTAGGTTGGTGCTGGTGAGTCTGCAGATGCTTGGGTTTTGAAAGTTGAGCTTGTTTGAGTGGTTTTTGAAAAAGTGGGATCTTCCCATATGATAAAGATTCAATTTTGAATTGTCATTTAAACTATGCATTTCAATGTTTCTGGATGATCACAAGGTGGGCCTTGATACTTTGTTAAGAGTACTATCAATGGGTGTAAAGATCCAAACAAGTTTTTATTAAGTTCTGAAAGTTTGGGACAGCCAAAGTAGGCATGGGAGTTAAATTTGGCAAAATGACCATTCACTCAATTTGGCTTATTTTGATTTATTTGTCTTTGGTAAAAGTTTGGGAATTGTTTAGATGATGTTTATTTCACCTAAGAATCCTTTTACAAGCAAAGAAACACATAAACAAGGCAATTCAAAAGAATTCAAAATGGGATGCATACACACATGCATGCTTTCATATTTTTATTTAGAAAAGTTTTTGTTAACCCTAATTTTGATGATTAGAGTTTAATGATCCAAGTTTAGTATTTTTGGGATGTTACAAACCTTCCCCCCTTAAACAAAATCTCGTCCCGAGATTTGAAAAAGGACGAAAAGGTTACCTAGGATTTGAAGAGATCGGGAAATTCCGTCCTGATGTGATCTTCGCGCTCCCAAGTAGCTTCCTCTTCTGTGTGGTTGCTCCATTGAATCTTGAGAAACTTGATGCTTCGGGTTCTGGTGGTTCGGAAAGCTTCTTCCAAAATACGGATGGGTACTTCGGGATAGGTCAGGTCATTGTTGATCTCTATGGTCCGGTGATCGATATTCTTGAACACTTCAGTCTTCTCTGGAACTTCGAGGCACTTGCGAAGTAATGAGATATGGAACACATTGTGCACGGCTGACATCTCTTTAGGTAGTTCCAATTGATACGACACTTCTCGTCGATGGTTCAGAATCTTGAAGGGTCCGATATATCTGGGGGCTAACTTTCCTTTCAGTTGGAAACGCTGCATTCCCTTCAATGGCGACACTTTCAGATATACAAAATCTCCTATGTTGAAGGCGAGGTCTCGACGTCTCTTGTCGGCGTAACTCTTCTGTCTAGACTGGGCTGTATTAAGGTGCTCACGAATCTTGTGAACCTTCTCTTCTGCTTCTCGTAGGATGTCGGGTCCGAAGATCTGACTCTCTCCTACTTCCGACCAGTTCAAAGGGGTGCAACACTTCCTTCCGTACATGAATTCAAATGGGGCCATTTGCAAACTGGCTTGATAACTGTTGTTGTATGAAAATTCTGCAAATGGCAGACAGTCTTCCCACTTAGATCCATATTCTAACACACATGCTCTCAGCATATCTTCGAGTATTTGATTTACTCGCTCCGTTTGTCCATCGGTCTGAGGGTGATATGCGGTGCTGAAATCTAGGCGGGTTCCTAAACCTTCTTGGACTTTCTTCCAGAATCTCGAGGTAAATTGGGTTTCTCGATCAGATACGATGTTCTTGGGGACTCCGTGCAAACTAACTATCCTAGCGATGTATAACTCCGCTAGCTTCGAACTCTGATATGTGGTCTTGACGGGTAAGAAATGGGCGACTTTGGACAATCTGTCCACTATGACCCAGATAGAGTCATTTCCCCAACTAGAAGTAGGCAATCTGGTGATAAAGTCCATTCCAACGGAATCCCATTTCCATTCTGGAATCTGCAATGGTTGCAACAGTCCAGCGGGTCTTTGATGTCCTGCCTTGACTCGCTGACATATATCACACTTGGCGATATAGCTTCCGATTTCTCTCTTCATCTTATGCCACCAAAATTGCTCCTTCAAATCTTGATACATCTTAGTTCCTCCGGGGTGGATAGAATAAAGGGTATCATGAGCTTCCTTCAGAATAACTTTCAACTCAGAATCTGTTTGTACACAAAGGCGTCCTTTGTACCACATAACTCCTTCATCTTCGGTGAATCTGGGTACTTTGCATGTACCAATACGACGCTTGATTCCGTCGATACTAGCATTTTCCTTCTGCGCCTCTTTGATCTGACTGATCAATGTGGGGTGAAGTTCTATGCTAGCCAAAAATCCTTAACTCACTAATTCCATTCGGAAATCTTCCATCTCTTTGTGCAAACTTGGTTGCTCCTTTAAAATCATGGAGTTCAAGCGGCACGGCAATCTGCTAAGGGCATCTGCTACCACGTTGGCTTTACCGGGGTGATAGTGAATCTCTAGGTCGTAATCCTTGATTAGCTCAATCCATCTTCTCTGTCTCATATTCAGCTCCTTCTGAGTGAATATATACTTCAGGCTCTTGTGATCCGAATAAATCTCACAACGATTTCCCATCAGGTAATGTCTCCATGTGTTCAGGGCTAGAACTACGGCTGCGAGTTCGAGGTCATGGGTTGGGTAATTTTGCTCATGTTGTTTCAGTTGTCGAGATAGATAAGATATAACTTTGCCTTCTTGCATTAGCACACATCCTAGGCCGATCTTGGATGCATCACAATACACATAGAAGGGCTTCGTGATATCTGGCATGATTAAGATTGGGGCTGAAATCAATCTCCTCTTGAGTTCTTGAAAACTCGCTTCACATTTGTCGGTCCATTCAAACTTCTTATCCTTCTTCAGCAATTGGGTCATGGGTCTGGCGATACTCGAGAATCCTTCTACGAACTTGCGGTAATATCCCGCCAATCCGAGAAATGCACGAACTTGGGTTTGAGTGGTTGGGGCTTGCCAATCTTCGATATCCTTCACCTTTGCAGGGTGAACGGCAATTCCTCCAGCTGATACAATGTGACCGAGGAATCCTACTTCTTGTAACCAGAATTCACATTTGCTAAACTTGGCATTCAATTGATGCTCTCTAAGGGTTCCAAGAATGGTCCTTAGGTGTAGATCATGTTCTTCTTCCGATTTGGAATAAATCAGAATGTCATCGATGAAAACAATGACAAACTTATCTAGGAAGTCCATAAAAATCTTATTCATGAGATTCATGAAATAAGCGGGGGCATTGGTTAATCCAAAGGACATAACAGTATACTCGTATAATCCATATCGGGTGGTAAAGGCAGTCTTGGGAATATCTTCTGCACGAATCTTGAGTTGATGATAGCCAGTCCTAAGATCAATCTTAGAAAACACTTTGGCACCGGTCAACTGATCAAAGAAATCTTCTATCTTGGGCAAGGGGTACTTGTTCTTGATGGTGACGTCATTCAACTTCCTGTAATCCGTACACAAACGGTTACCTCCATCCTTCTTATCCACGAACAAAACAGGTGATCTCCAAGGTGACGCACTGGGTTGAATCAATCCAATTTCCAACATGGAATCCAGTTGCTTCTTCAGTTCTGTCAGTTCCGACGGGTTCATACTATAGGGTCTCTAGGCTATGGGTCCTGTTCCGGGGATTAGTTCGATGATAAACTCGATATCCCGATCTGGGGGCATACCAGGCAAAACATCTAAAAATACATCGGGGTATTCACAGACTATCCGGACTTGGTCAATGGTAGGTTGGGCTATACTCTTGTTGCACTTGAATTGGCGAGGTAAGATTTCAGATATATGCTCGACTGATATTCCGGCTGCACTGGTCATGGTGATGGCTTTCTTAGCATAGTCAATGAGTCCTTTATGTTTGGACATCCAATCCATTCCTATTACTACTTCCAAACCTTTAGTTCCGAGTACTATCAGATTAGCATAAAAATCTATGCCATGGATTCAGATAGGGACGGCTTTGCAAATTTGCCTAGCTTTGGTGGTTGAACCGCGAATTTGGACGATCATAACATGCTTCAGTTTTGTTGGTTGAATTTTACTAGTGCATGCAAATTCTTCAGTGACAAATGAATGCGATGCACCAGAATCAAACAACACTCTTGCAAGTACTGAATTAACAAAAAACATACCCAGCACGACGTCTGGCGCTTCCTGAGCTTCTTCAGCATGCATGAGGAAAAGACGGCCATTGCGGTTGAGTGAATTCCCTGGGGCAAACCTTCTTCCTGGCTGAACACGACGCTGCTGCTGAGCTGGGGCATTTGCATTGGGGGCTGCGGCATTCTTCTTGTTGGGGCACTCATTGGAATAGTGACCCTTATTTCCACAGTCATAACAAGTCACTTGCGACTTGTCCTTTGCTGCTACACGCACAAAATTGCTTCCAGTCCTCGGGGCAGTGTTGGTGTTGGTGGTAGCATTGTTGTTGTTGAATTTGGGTAGGGCACGGTTGAAATTGCTAGAGTTACCGGGGTTGTTGTGATTCCCTCCGGGCCCGGTTGGGATAGGTCGGACGGTTCATCGGGGGTCTGTTGGTTCTTGGGGCAAATCCTGGAGATGGGTTAGGGCGATAATTTGGGGTCTGATGGGTTCCTGGCTGGTGCATCATGCGACGCTTGCGGTTCTCATTGGCTTGGTTGATCTTTCCTTCCATCTGGATGGCAGAGTCGACAAGGGCTTCAATATCAGCAAAGGGGATATTGACTAACACAGTCTGCATCTCATCATGCAGACCATTCAAGAATATTTCTTTCTTCTTGGCTTTGGTGTCGATCTCATCCGGGGCATACCTAGCTAATGACAAGAATTTGTCACGGTATTCCACTACGGTCATCCTTCCTTGCTTCAGTTCTCTGAACTCGTCTCTCATTCTCTTGATCAAACCTGGTGGCACATGGGTTCTGCTGAACTTGACCTTGAGTTCCTCCCAGGTCATCATCTGGCCTCCGGTCATTGCGCGAACACTGTTCCACCATGCCCTGGCATCTCCGGCTAGATAGTGGGTGGCGAACAGAACTTTCTCGTTAGCTTCCACTCCGGCAACTTCTAGGTTATTTTCCATGGTCTGCAGCCAATCGTCGGAATCTAGGGGCTCTTCCGACTTAGTGAAAACAGGTGGGTTGGTGTTCTGGAAATTCTTAAGCTTAGATCCATGGTTGTCCTGATTTCCGTGGCCTTGATTGTTGTGGGCAAGTTGAGCTATCTGTTATAGGGTGGCTAGGTTGGCTTGACGTTTGGCTCTTTTAGCTTCGCGGTCATAAACCAACATTTGCAGTATCTGCTACATCGGGTCCGGGGATGAACCACTTCCTCCACGTGGCATCTGAAGATTGAGATAGATCATGAGAAAAGAGGGAAATTTCTAAGGTTCTGGGACTTTGAAAAAAAAAATTAAAGTCTGACTCAGATTTTTCTAGCAACTTGCTTTTCATTCAATCATAGCACACGGTACAACACACACCACAACAAAGGGAAACAGATGGTTTTAAGAACCATTCTGGAAACTACCATACAGTGGGACCGAATACTACTCACTACGCTAGTTCTCAAGTGCTACTACTCCTCGGAGTCGGTGTAGTCGTCATCCTCATCATCCTCGTCGTCATCGATGAAGGCGGACTTGTGGTTGGAGTAGTCACGACAGTTGTCCAATTCTTGCTGACGATCGTACATCATGAAGCTAAGGTGATCCAATTGAGTCTTCAGCTCATGGTGGTATGGGCTTCCAGGGGTTGTCCATTAGCATCACGCCTTGGGAAAAACTCAAAGCGAGTACCCTTGATCTGGTTGATACTCTGCCCACACAGACGGGCAATAGCTTCCTGCATGGCCCTGGCAAGTCCATCGAGCCAGTTGTTCTCTCTTAAGGTGAACTGAATTCCCTCAGCAGTGGGAGGTTCAATCTTTCCTCGGAGACTTGCAACAATTAGCCACTGCAGATCCTCTCCTCCTTGATCATTGAGCTGGGCTCCAAAGAAATCGGGGTGTGGACGCTCCAGAAGTTCCGAAAGCTGGTCCAAATACCTCTCAAAGATAAGGTCTCCGCCATTTTCCAACTGATAAAACTTTCTGTACTTCATGTCCATCTATTAAGAATATAGGATGAGTAAGTTAGTAGAGTGATCAAGTGTGTCAAATTTTATGTATTTTGTAAGAGTTTTTGAGGAACATGAATTTTTTTATGAAAGAATCAAAGTGATAAGAATGGGAATAAGTTTTTTGTAAATACTTGCTTTCTTTGGTTTTGAAACTAAGTTTTCTATTCAACCGTCCAGTCTAACTAGGGTCTCCTATGGTCAGGATGGCTCTGATACCAACTTGTCAACACCCGGATTTTTAATCCCAGATGCCTGTGATGCCATACATCGCAATCCCAGGATTACCATTTTTGCGAGACATAACAGAATTGGATACCACAGTACATCATCCATTACAACCATACATAAGGTATTACACAAATAAGGATCTCATGATCCAGTCTTAATACAACACAAGCAGCGGAATACGTAATAATAACTGTAGCGTAGGTGAAGCTCCATATTCAGGGTCACAGGAAATGCTGACGATGGGAGATGATCCTATTTGT
This sequence comes from Avena sativa, assembly GCA_916181665.1. Lineage (NCBI taxonomy): Eukaryota > Viridiplantae > Streptophyta > Magnoliopsida > Poales > Poaceae > Avena > Avena sativa. The sequence continues at coordinate 246,167,957 of OV702283.1, read as the reverse complement.
CGTAACCTTCCTGGGGTCCATCTTCCAGGTACTCCTCTTCATAGTCTGGCCACGGGAATAGCCAGGGACAAAGCCATGAGTACTCTTTAAGTACTCGCAAACTAATACTAACAAGTGAAGGGGTTTTTGTAATAGGACACTAAGCTCTAGGGTTGTTTTGCAAAAGCCAGATTTACCTCTAATAATTTTGGAAACAACGAATGCTAGTTGAAGTTTGATAACACCTAAGTGGGAACTTGTATTTCATATCACAACTCTGTTGTGGTCAAGTCAAAGTCTCAATTCATTTCATAAGTCATTTTGAAAACATCTGACGGGGGAACAGTATGGCCACTCCAACTGTCCATAACCGCAGACGCGGCTATTCGAATAGTTTGACACTCTGCAGAGATTGTACACTTTCACCACAACATTTGATACATCCGTCAGGAACAAATCCTAAATTCACCATACTTAGTATGCGGATAATCAATCCTAACCTTTCAATTACACGCCCTAGTATAAGCACCTCTCCTGTGAGTTTGGCCTCCCAACCATGCCCAACTGTCATCTTGGATACTGCACAGGTGGACAATCTTCACAAGGTAGCCTCAGCTCAGACCTTGGCCGTGAGGGAACTAATACTAAGGTATATAAGTTTCCAGTCAAGCCCTACCCAATTCTCGGGTATTGTGGTTGTACGATAAAATTGGAAAGGTATCGCATCCAGACAACCATCAGTTTTATAAAGGGCTAAGGCTCATGCCTCGACATTTTTATCACCATAAATCATCTGGTGCTCGGAAACACATGTCCAAAACATTTAAATAGAATGATCCATCATTCCAAGGTTTCATAACCATTTTTCCACCAAGTATTCCCATCTAAATTTGATCAAGTTTTATGCTTAGCACTAGCATCTACAAGTGGGGGTAAGTACTAAAGAGGGGTGGTAAACTAGTGGAGTTTTAACTAAGTTCAATCTACTGCCTTAGGATGACATCAAGATTATCTATCTTAGGCCAAATTTTATGCTCTTTATGAAACCTTCATTTATCCTTCTAGAATCTACAATTCACTTAAGTAAACTCTAAGTAATAGCTTTGATAAAGAAATAAAGTATAAAGCTTGCAAGTAAAACTAGGATTGGTTTATCAAGTGGTTATGATCATATATGCTTTAAGGCATATAGTTGGCATGGTGACAAGCAAGTATTGGCTTGCATAGGTCAACTTGATTAGTAAGGCTTGCATCAGTATCAGTATAAGCTTGCTAAATTGCAAGTGGTAGCTTGCACATTCAACTAGTAGTATTAGGCTTGCCTTGTGGAGAGCAGTGGTTGAAGTTCTCCTTGGCTTCTTTTTCGTAGTATCCTCCTTCCTCCTCGTATCCTTTGTCGGTACTAGCGTCTATGAATAAATACGAGGTACACAATCACCAAACAATACTTAACTACTTGTAATCATCACAAAAAAGGGGGTCCTATAGATGATCTAGCATCATTACCAACCTTACAAGATCAAATCTTGGTTTAATTCCTTTTATTTTTGGAAAAGTAATTTCTACTCATTGAAAAACTACTTAAGATTTAATATTCTCCAAACCAAACATGGGATCATGTTGACAAATGTCATCACCACATATTTTATTTCATGGGAATGTGATTTAAAGTGGTCTCACAATTTAATAAGGTTTAAACTTTTATTTTTAATTAAATAAAGTGACTAGAAATGCTTATGTGGCATTCTTTTATTACTTGGTCATTATTTCTGTAAGTAAACCTATATATTTTTCTATATTCTGAAAGGTATGGTTAAATGTGATTTTTGAGAGTTAGAATCAACTCAAAAGCTATTATGGTTTTAATTTGGAAAATGTTTGAATGCAGAAAAGCTTCTGCATTGTTATTTTTACCAAGGGTGATCTACAGATCTAAATGACTTGAATCCAACGGGCTTTGATTCATCATTTCCAGACCTTTCTAACAAAATTGGTTTCATTCAATTTGGTTCACTGAATCGAGCTGGGTTGATTTTTGAAACTAGGTACAGAACTGTATTTGAAATAAAATGGAAAAGGTTAAATTCAAACGACTAGGCTTCACGGGAAACGATACTGGGCCGGCCTGCTAAGCACAGCGCTTACGCGGGCTGGTTAAGTTGTTGTCCCCACGCGTCAGTGAGACGAGGGGGTGCGAAGCGGTACGGGGCAATATGGTGCGTTCGATCTAGTTCTAATCCAACGACTGAGGGTCGTCGTCCACGTCGGGCAACGCCGGCGAGACTGAACCCTAACGCGGTAGGTGGGGGTCGTCGGGGGCTCACCGGGGCTCAGGCGAGGGTCGGCGAGGCGGGCGAATGACGAAGTCGACGACGGTGAACCTCCTGGTACCGGCAGCTTCTCCTGGGGCGGCTCCAATGACTGGGTCCCTTGTTCTCTAGCAGCGGCGGGCTCTGGGACTGAGGCGGGGTGGTTCTGGGTGAGAGGGGAGTGGAATATTGTGAATAAATCGAGCGGGGGTGGCATCCTTTTATAGGCTCGACGGTGAGACCGAACGGGATGGGCAGACGACGGTGGCGACACGGCTACGGGCAGCTAGAGGCATGGCCGGTGGTGGCGATCGCTTGGTGGTCTCCTGGCGATGCTCTATGGTTTTAATGCGCATGTAGGGGCGGTGGCAAATGGTCTGGAACGTGCGATGCTCTGCGCGGCCGAGGCGGCGTCTTCGACGGCGAGCGGTGGCTGTGAGGCATGGGGCGGCAAACGGGGATGTATGGCGGTCTCCTGGGACGGTGGTGATCGTGTATGCACGCGGCGAGGGCGGCGCGTGGTCTGTGGGCGTGTGTCGAGGGCGGCGCTCTGGCGCATGCTCGGCATGGTTGCTGGCGAGCTGGGCATGGTCTGTGCGTGTGGTCCAGGGGTTGACAACGTTCGAGCGCTGGACAGGGAGTGGTGGGGTGTTGGCTTGCTCCCGGACATGTTGGCTAGGCTTGTTTCTTCTCCTAGCTTGCTGTCCACACTGAGGTGACATGGTGAGCTTCGGCTGTTCACCATTGATGGCATTGCCAAGCTTACATTGGGGCTAGTGCTTGGTTTAGTTAGCTAGATGATCTACTGAGGTTGCTGTGAGCTAGAGAGGGAACAAGTTAGGCTCTAATCGCTGCTCACAATAGTGTTTAGATTTTATTTGATTTGAATCAGCAAGGTGTTTGATGAAATGACCGCAAGAATTCAAGTTTTGAATTTTGAAAAGATTTTTGGTAGGTGTGCTAGGTTGGTGCTGGTGAGTCTGCAGATGCTTGGGATTTGAAAGTTGAGCTTGTTTGAGTGGTTTTTGAAAAAGTGGGATCTTCCCATATGATAAAGATTCAATTTTGAATTCTCATTTAAACTATGCATTTCAAAGTTTCTAGATGATCACAGGGTGGGTCTTGATACTTTTTTAAGAGTACTATCAAGGGGTGTAAAGATCCAAACAAGTTTCTATTAAGTTCTGAAAGTTTGGGACAGCCAAAGTAGGCATGAGAGTTAAATTGGGCAAAATAACCATTCACTCAATTTGGCTTATTTTGATTTATTTGTCTTGGGAAAAGTTTGGGAATTGTTTAGATGATGTTTATTTCACCTAAGAATCCTTTTACAAGCAAAAAAACACATAAACAAGGCAATTCAAAAGAATTCAAAATGGGATGCATACACACATGCATGCTTTCATATTTTTATTTAGAAAAGTTTTTGTTAACCCTAATTTTGATGATTAGAGTTTAATGATCCAAGTTTAGTATTTTTGGGATGTTACAAATGGGCAAAGAGTTTAATAAACATAGATAGAGAAGGGATGATCCATATATACAAATCTGCGCTTTGGATTCACAGCAACCAAAGAAAGAAGTATGAACACAACTTAGAGAGGAGAGGATGCATACAGAACATGCAGAAGTTGCAGCTACAGACGGCAAAGTTCGCTTGACTCCTGGAATGGTGGCGTCATCTCCATGGCCTTCTCTGGCGGCTCTGGTCACAATCATGATCCCAATCAGATCACTGGCGAGTAGTACCTGCAGGAAAAGAGCACAACCGGTGTTGAGGGAACGCTGAAGCACGGCCACCGTTCGTCTTAGATGACAGTGCGCCAGCGGACACCGATTCTGATGGCGCCTCTGCCGGACAAGTTCTTGTCGGGCTGGGCACTGCCGCTCGATGTAGCGTATAGTTGCGCACTAGTGTTCGCTCCCACAGACTACTACCACATCTTTCGGCGGCGCGCCCAGGTTTCTCCCTATCCCGAGATAGAGAGGGAATTGCAGGCGACGGCGTGATCCTGAGGGCGGAGTGGAGCGAGCGGATGCAGGAAAGAAGAGAAAACAAATGGGTTGCATGAGATGGGCCTCCATCACTTACTTCGTGGACCCATCTAACGGAGTGCACGGTTCGTCGGCTCGATTAACCAGAGGACGCCGAATTTGCCCTACAGAGTAGCAGCCCTAAAACGGTAAAGCTGGCCCATTCAACTGGAATCTCTGGCGAGAACGGTTCCAACGACCTTTGTGTGACTTTGGGACAGTTTGGAACGTTGGATGACCATATCCGACGGCCTAGGACACCAAACCGCTGTGAGAGCTTCTAGCTAGGTGAGTTTTACTGTTTCTTAATGACTAATATACAGAGTTATAATTACAATACGACAAGTACCCATATATAAAACATATATGTGTCCGTTTCCAACACAGTTACGTGGCAGTGTTCTTACGTCTTCTTGACAGATGAAACGAACATACCGTTCCAGTGTCAATCGGGCTTCTGTCCCAGATTCCATTCTCACACAATTCGATCTTCATATAAAAATGCATAGTTACAGTAGCAACAATTATTTGTGTCATAGAGCTCCTTTACTCTCAAGCAAAGTAGCTCATATCCTTGGTCTCAGCTCCAAGCAAGCGCGCACTTTTTTTTTAAGATGAAGCAAGCGCACACTTACTGGCTGCATGTGCTTACACTACTTCTACTCCAAGTCCTGGTTTTAGCACAACAACAACATCAGGCTTTGTCAGATCCATCTTTACTCAAACATACTTACATTAGACGTGTCTTGTAATAGAAGATACTAATTTGTTGAAAGTTGAAACCCAGCACAACTCATTTTACGATGCAAATAAAACCCCCTTTTGCAAGTCCATTTTGTTTTCAAATTTTAACACCATTGCCAAATTTTAACCAACTATTGATAAATTAGTGACTGACAATTATCCCGCTATGACAAGTCGCAAGATTGTGACCTGCTACCCATAGTGTGAACAAAGTGGGACACTGATGGCGAGGAAGCCGAAGTGGGAATGAAAATTATTTTCTAAAGTTACGTGAAGCATCTACCGGACAAATCTTCACGATTTGCGTTGTCTGTGGTTGTTTTTTATCAAACTACAACTGTTCCCCAGCCCTACAATACCGTACGAGTTATCTTTTCTCCTGAGATTCTCTTTAAAAGCGTCTTCTCTCTCTCTCTCTCTCTCTCTCTCTCTCTCTCTCTCTCTCTCTCTCTCTCTCTCTCCAAAACACGACACTCTCCAGAGAAATCAATGGCGGCCGGAGAAACAGCGATGTCGGCAGCGGGCTGCATAGGAGAGGGTTGCAGCGGGCGGCAGAGAAAGGGCTAGCGGTCTTGCCACGGCCTGCGCAAGCGACGGGCGGCGTGAGGCGCGGCCTGGCGGCAAGGGAAAGAGGGAGCAGCCGGTGGTGGACGACGACCCCCTCGCGCCTCTGGCCACGGGTGGGCACTCTGGCCACCGCGAACAGGTCATGGGGCTCCGGCATCCGTGCGCGGGCGCCGGCCGCCGCAGGCACGCAGGGTCGAGCCACCGTGGGCGCGCGGGCTCCGGCCGCCTCGGCTTCTCGTGCTCCGGTTGTGGCTCTGGCCGCCGTGGGCGTGCGGGCTCCGGCCATGGCACCGACCACCTCGGCATCACGTGCTCCGATCGCGGCACGGGCCGTCGCGGGCACGCGGGCTCCGTCCATGGCTCTGGCTGCCTCAGGTTCGCGTGCTCCGATCGCAGCTTCGGCCCCCGGCAGGTGGTGTCCCCGGGACCCTACTCTCTAAATCACAAGCCAGTATAACTCAAAAGTGCATAAGTTGGTGCTACCGTGGAGGCCCAAAGGCCACCCACGTGCAGGCCCGTCTAAGCGGAGCAGGACACGGTACCGGCCAACCACCCTACCCACTTCTCATGGTTATAGCTTCAAGTGCGAGAGATGTAGCGGACTGGACTGTGAGACTAGCATATACAAATTAGTATGTATGCCAACGACATACAAGAGTACATCAGAGCCAAACCATCTAAAAATAGAAATATTCAACATCATATGGCAAGATCAAATTATCCTAGATAGAGATAATAGTTCAGGATACCTCCTCATATATCAGAGTATCAAGCGGAAGAGGAAAACAAGATCCGAGTATGGATAAGAAGCAAATTGGCGTAAGACGCCCTGAAAATAATCACATCCCGCCACAGGTCTCATGGATCTCCAACCCCGAAATCTCTACAATAGACGGTCGTTGCCACCATCATCGACCTCTTCGAACCAGTAATCTTCCTTGGAGTATACCTATCCATCTGAACCAATATTTTATCGTGTGAGACCTTGAGGGACTCAACAATTTGTTATGCATCTAAAGGGAACAACCGGGGGGTGAAGCAATTGCAGGAAAAAAAGCCTAGCAGTTCTAAAAAGACACACTACAACATATGCCTAACCAAGGATAGACGAACGCTCATTAATTAAACAACAGTTAGTTACCCAACAGTATATATCAATATAATTAAACATCGCTCACCCACCTCCCCGTTCCTGAACGAGAATGCAGAAGAACATCCCATCTGTTGGCAGATTTATTAACCATTTTATGAATGTTGCACTATTACTAGTCATGCTTTAGTCAATTTAAAAGTGGTACTTTAGTTATGTTTGTCTATGATCGAGAAACTTTGCTCCAAGTCGTCCATAACCGCGGACACGGCTTTCAGAAAGATTTACCCTGGAGGGGTACACAAATAGCAACACACTAACGATCAACCTCGGAAAAACCAAATGAAAACCCAACGAGGTATCACAACAAAGCATTCGCAAGATTCATAAATGATTTTAGGGGGCCACCCCACTAAGCTCCCCGCTACGTAGTTGGCCAGCTCCGCGGCGGACCGAGGGGTTTGCGATAATGGCTGTAAATGACTGGGAACACGAAAGTGTGACTGGACTTGTGTATATCGCGTAAGCATTCCGCATTTGTTTCAAAACCAGACGGTAGTAAGCAATAGTAGTAAATAAAGCAGTAAAGCATGTCATAAGTACAGGATAGTGAAAATGCCCCAAACAACTTGTGGCCCCAAGATTTTAATTATGACTCAACCTAGGACTAAGGGGATTCATGGTCCCACATGCAGATAGCGCGATAGTCAAGGAACAGGTATCAAGTAATCAGGGTCCTACGTGTAGGGTTTGCAGCATAGAAAACAAAAGAAATTCCTACGATGGGAACAACTATGTACCAAGATCTATCTACTAGATACAAACAACGGGCAGATATATATCCGTAGAGAACATACCCTTAAAGACCGACAAAGTTTAATGAGTAAAACTCGTGGTTGATGTAGACGATCTCAAGATCAAGAGGAAGTCCTAGCGCCACAAATTATCAGCGCATCCGTGCTCGCACACACGTATGAGGCACCGAGCAACCTCCGCCTCCTCGCTCCAGCAATGCAATGGAAGCACAACTCTTTCTTGCCGAATAGCCACCGGGAACATGTATCTCGCTTGTCCGGGACCATGGGGATAAATACTAGAGGGGGAGAGAGATCCTTCACGAGGAGGTGTGAGTGAGAAGTGAGGAGGGGGTGCCTTTTATAGGAGAGGGGGAACCCCATTGGGGTGGCCGGCGCATGGGGATGCCCCCTTTCCCTCCCCTCATTCATGTGGGTGGACATTCCACTCACAAAATTCCTTTCAATTCCCTCCACTCAAAATCCCACTCAAATTCCCATTAAATTTCCACCAAATTTAATGCAAACTCTCATTAAGTAAAACTCCTTTTATTTATTCAGAATTTTGTCAATTACTTTAATGACAAAAATTCACATATAACCCCTTGCTAGTATTTCATTTCACATGCAAAAACACGTTCTGCAATTTCTCTCGAAAACCTGTTTTGGTATCTAGTGAAATAAATTCCTGCGCTTGTTATTCTTTCTGGCATGAAACTTTTGCTCCAATTGGATGTCGTTGTCTCTTAAGTGTGCCACCCTACGGTCCACGAATAATACGAACATGATCAAGACCCTTCTCCGATCAATAATTAGAAGCGGGGTCGGGAGACCGATACCGACTCCCACACATTCAACGATGACTTTCTTGTGATCGTCGGAACCTTTTACGCTAGTATCTTAATCCCTTTGTTTCGCGATATATTACATGTCCGAGATTCGGTCATCGGTATCTCCATACCTAGTTTGATCTCGTAACTGACATGCACTTTTTCTCGTTCCCGTGATACAACATTCTAGTGATCAAATCACTTGCTTGCAAGCTAATTAATATGATATCACCGAGAGGGCCCATAGCATATCTATCCGTCATCGGGATAAACAAATTCCACTCTCTATCCATGGGCCTCAACATAACACTTTAGTAGTTCTGAACCCATATTTATAATCACCCAGTTACGATGTGACGTTTGATGTTATCAAGAAACTCTTCTGGTGTTAGTGATTGACATGATCTCATGGTCTAAGGATTAGGATCACTTCTTAAGTTGTTATAGAAATATGAACTCAATTAATTTGATCGTAATGATATACTTCGGATGAATGTTCATCACGTCATTACACTAATGTTGTGACCTCGTTATTAAGAACATCCAATGTCTATGATCAGGAAACTTTGATCATCTTGTTAATCAATGAGCTAGTTTATGAGAGGCGCATAACTAGGAACTTTATGTTTGTTTATTAAACACACATGGATTAATGTTTCCGTATTAATACAATTATAGCATGCAAAATAAACATCTATCATATACTTGGAATACACATAATAAACACTTTATTATTGCCTCTCAGGGCATATTCCCTTCAGTCTCCCACTTGCACTAGAGACAATAATCTAGTTACATAGTGATAAATCTAACACCCATGGAGTTCTGGTGTTGATCATGTTTTACTCTAGGGAGAGTTTTAGTTAACGGATCTGCTATATTGAGATCCATATGTACTTTACAAATCTTTATATCTCCACCCTTGACATGTTCACAAATGGAGTGAAACCGGCGCTTAATATGCTTGGAATACTTGTGAGACCTTGGTTCTTTGGCATTGGCAATGGCACCATTGTTGTCACAATAGATCACCATTGGGTCCAACGCGCTTGCAACCACACCTAGTTTGTATATGAACTCCTTCATCCAAACTGCTTCCTGAGCCGCTTCCGAAGCAGCAACATATTTCGGCCTCCGTTGTTGATCCCGCCACCACAGGTTGTTTGGAACTCCTCCAACTAACTGCTCCGCCATTCAAGAGAAATAAGTATCCGGATTGAGACTTAGAGTCATCTGGATCAGTTTCAAAGCTAGCTTCGACATAACACTTAGCGACGAGCTCTTCTTCAACTCCGTATCCAAGAAACATATCCTTAGTTCTTCGCAAGTACTTAAGGATATTCTTGACCGCTATCCAGTGTTCCGAACCTGGATCTGATTGGTACCTACTAGTCAAACTAATAGCATGTGCCACATCCGGTCTTGTACATAGCATGGCGTACATTATAGAGCCTATGGCTGAAGCATAGGGGACATTGTGCATTATCTCTCTTTCTTCCGTCGTAGCCAGACTTTGAGTCTTACTCAATGTCTTGCCTTGCAACATAGGTAATAACCCCTTCTTACTTTCGTACATTTTAAACTTTTTAAAAATCTTATCAAGGTATGTAATTTGTGATAGCCCTATTAGGAGCCTAGATCTATCTCTATAGATCTTTATGCTAATATGTATGACGCTTCACCTAGGTCCTTAATTGAAAATTTGTTGTTAAGATAACTTTTAACACTGTTTAAAAGATCTATATCATTCCCGATCAATAATATGTCATCCACATATAATATCAGAAATGCCACATTGATCCCACTCACTTTCTTGTAAATACAAGCTTCTCCATAAGTTTGGACAAATCCAAACTCTTTGATCACCTCATCAAAGTGGAGATTCCAACTTCGTGATGCTTGCTTCAGTCCATAGATGGATCGCTGAAGCTTGCACACCTTGTTAGAATCCTTAGGATCGACAAAACCCTTTGTTTGTATCATATACAACTCTTCTTCAATATTACCATTGAGGAAAGCGGTTTTGACATCCATCTGCCATATCTCATAATCGAAATATGCAACAATTGCTAACATAATCCTAACTGATTTTAGCATCTCTAAGGGAGAGAATTTCTCATCGTAGTCAACTCCTTGAGTTTGTCGAAACCCTTTTGCGACAAGTCGAGCTTTATAGACGGTCATATTACCATCAGCATCAGTTTTCCTTTTGAAAATCCATTTATTCTCCATGGCCTTTCGGTCGTGAGGTAAGTCCACCAAGTTCCAAACTTGATTTTCATACATGGATTCCATCTCGGATTTCATGGCTTCTAACCATTTGTTGGAATCCAGGCTCATCATCGCTTCTTCATACTGTAGGGTTCGCAGCATAGAAAACAAAAAATTTCCTACGATGGGAACAACTATGTACCAAGATCTATCTACTAGATACAAACAACGGGCGAATGTATATCCGTAGAGAACATACCCTTGAAGACCGACAAAGCTTAACGAGTCCAAACTCGTGGTTGATGTAGACGATCTCTTGCCGATCTCAAGATCGAGAGGAAGTCCTAGCGCCGCAAAACAGTAGCGCATCCGTGCTCGCACACACGTTCAGGCACCGAGCAACCTCCGCCTCCTCGCTCCAGCGATGCAGCAGAAGCACAACTCTTTCTTGCCGAATAGCCACCGGGAACATGTATCTCGCTAGTCCGAGACCATGGGGGATAAATACTAGAGGGGGAGAGAGATCCTTCATGAGGAGGTGTAAGTGAGAGAGAGGGAGGGGCTCCTTTTATAGGGAGAGGGGGGGCACCCAAGGGGCCATGCGCCCAGCCATGGGGCTGCCCCCACCTCTTCCACATTCATGTGGGTGGACACTCCACTCACTCAAATGCCTTTCAATTCCCTCCACTCAAAAACCCACTCAAATTACCATTAAATTTCCACCAAATTTAATGCAAACTCTCATTAAATAAAACTCCTTTTATTTATTCAGAATTTTGTCCATTACTTTAATGACAAACATTCACATATAAACCCTTGCTAGTATTTCATTTCACATGCAGAAACACTTTCTGCAATTTCACCCAAAAACCCGTTTCGGTATCTAGTGAAATAAATTCATGCGCTTGTTATTCCTTTCGGCATGAAACTTTTGCTCCAAATGGATGTCTGTGTCTCTTAAGTGTGTCACCCTATGGTTCGTGAATAATGCGGACATGACGAGACCTCTCTCGGATCAATAATCAGAAGCGGGATCTGGAGACCCATACTGACTCCCACACATTCAACGATGACTTTCTTGTGATCGTCGGAACCTTTTATGCTAGTATCTTAATCCTTTTGTTTCGCGATATATTACATGTCCGAGATTCGATCATCGGTATCTCCATACCTAGTTTGATCTCGTTACTCACATGTACTCTTTTCTCGTTCCCATGATATAACATCCTAGTGATCAAATCACTTGCTTGCAAGCTAATCAATGTGATATCACCGAGAGGGCCCAGAGCATATCTATCCGTCATCAGGATGAACAAATTCCACTCTCGATCCATGGGCCTCAACATAACACTTTAGTAGTTCTAAACCCATCTTTATAATCACCCTGTTACGGTGTGACGTTTGATGTTATCAAGAAACTCTTATGGTGTTAGTGATTGACATGATCTCATGGTCTAAGGATTAGGATCACTTCGTAAGTTGTTATAGCAATATAAACTCAATGATTTTGATCGTAATGCTATACTTTGGATGAATGTTCATCACATCATTACACTAATGTTGTGACCTCGTTATTAACAACATCCAATGTCTATGATCAGGAAACTTTGATCATCTTGTTAATCAACGAGCTAGTTTATGAGAGAGGCATAACTAGGAACTTTCTTTTTGTTTATTAAACACACATGTATTAACGTTTCCGTATTAATACAATTATAGCATGTAAAATAAACATTTATCATAAATAAGGAATACGATAATAACCACTTTATTATTGCCTCTCGGGCATATTCCCTTCAGTCTCCCACTTGCACTAGAGACAATAATCTACTTTGAAAACTTTGCGTATTGAACACTTATGGCTTTCCGATGTTCCATATACGCAACTGCAAGTGGTTAACATAATCTATGGATCTGACGCTTCAGGTCCGTGTGTATTTACATGTCTTTGCGTCTCCACGCATCACTCATTCTCCATGAGATGGCATTGTATAAATTTGGACTTTTGGTGAGACCTTTAGTTCCTTGGAGTTAAATCATGTCGATACTATTGTCATACAATATATATTTAGTGTTAGCCCGTTGCGAACCACACCTTAGTTTGATAACAAACTTGTTGACACAAATTCCCTCCTTTGCTGCTACTATAGCAGTGATATACTTAGCCTTTTTGGTGTAGTATTCGCCATAATGTCTTAACTATGGATTTCATCCAAATCCATCATGGAATTTTCTTTCCATTACATTGTGCCACCCATAGTTTAAATTGAGATAAACTTAATTTGTATCTTGTGACAAAACTAGTATCAATGTAACGCTTTACAATGAACTATTTGTAATTGTTTGTCACTTCTACACAAATATATTCTTAATTCTTCCAAAAGATCATAAGAATATCCTTACTATCGTCCAATGATCATTTTATGATTCATTCTGGTATTTGCTCATAACACTTAGAGCATAGGACATATCTGGATGTGTACATATCATGGTATGATTGATCAAAACATTCTGGTGATTTCACTCATCAAGTGTCAAAGCACTTGAATCTTATTTCACTTATCAAGTGTCGATACACTTGAATCTTGATTCAATTACTTTCCATGCGACAAGAATCGTTTCTTGTTGTTTCTATATTGAACTCCTTCAATATCTCATATATGTACGTTTGACATAACCATATTAGCATCACAGTCTATCCACTATAGACATTCATGCTAAATATTCGGGTTTTGCCTAAGTCTTTCATCAAAATAAAATTCTTAACCTTTGTCAATAAAAATTACATCATTTCTAATCAACAAGATGTCCTCCACATAATGTATTAGAAATATGTCTTACCGCTCCCACTTAATTTCTTGCAAATGCAAGCATCTTCATCGTCTCCTGATAAAAAACTCCTTTTTCATCATGGTGAAGATTCCAACTCCGCGATGCTTACTTCAACCATTGAAGTTTGCATGCCCCTTTTAGCATCCTTTGAATTAACAAAACCCTTTGGATCGTGTCATGTACACGTCGTAGGTAACTATTGTATTAAAAGAACTTTGTTTTGTTTATTCATCTACCATATACCAAATTATATGTAGTGGTTGCTACTTTAATCCGTCCAGACTAAATATCGCTATGAAAGATCAAATCTTGTCATAGTCAACTCCTTGAACATTGTCGTAAAATACTTTACCGACATGTCGACTATTTCATAGATGTGAAACATCCATGTCTGTTTCTTTATAGATCCAAATACGACCGATAGGTTTTTACACCTTTCCGGAGGGTCTTCCAAGTTCAAAACTTGATTTCTCGTATATGGAACTATCACGGATTTTATGGATTAAAGCCATTTGACAGAGTCAGAGCCCATCATCGCTTCTTTGCATGTAGTCGGTTCATCATTGTCAAACAATAATGATTTACTCTCAAATCTCAATCATTTGATTGTTTATCCGACTGAATTGGTTCAATAAGAACTTAGACCTTCGTGACCACAACCTTTGAGGCACGTGAGCCATGAGCATTCTGGCTGCCTCCGGAACATTTTTCGGCGCTGCTCCACTCAACACATATAGCAAAGGTTCGTTAACCTTATCAAAGTTCTATTGTCCTACCACTTAACATTATGAAAAATTCCTTCTTCAAGAAACTTCACGTTTCAAGCGACAAACCCTTTTGTCCTTGGTGTTATGGAGGAATAACAAATTATTATTCGAAATAACCTACAAAGACAACCTCATCCGACTTTGCTTGTAAACATCTTACTTATGTTTAGCATACCAAAATTTAAGAAATGACAACTTGAGTTTTACCCCAAACCATAACTTACATGGTGTCATTTCAACGGATCAAGATGGAGCTCTTTTCAGTGTAAAAGCGGAAGTCTCTAAAGCTTTAATCTTTTAAAACATAATGGCAGTTTTATAAATAACACCTTTGATCCAACCATGTCAAACAAGGTTTCATTACAAATATCAAACACTCCATACTCCTATGGTGTTTCGGGAGATGTAAATCTAGGTGTTTTGCTAAACTTGCAACTCAAATAAATCCCTTGATGATAAAATCATAATTCATTTATTTTCTTGTTACACTTGTAACTCAAATAAATCCCTTATGATAAAATCATAAACCATTTATTTTCTTGTTACAATGATTTTCCACTTCATCTTGAAAGTATTTGAATGTTTTCAAATATTTCATACTTCTTTCTCATTAAGTGAATATTCACTCAAATTTCCGGAGAAAGCATATGAAGTTGAAACCATCGCTTACGACTACACATAATGGATTCATACATCTATATGTATAAATTCCAATAATTTAGTCGTTCGTTCTTGTTTGGCCTTTGAACGAAGTTTTAATTATCCTGAGGAAAGTCTCACAAGCGTCACTTGATCAAATCAAAGACTCCAAAAATCCATGAATATGGAAATTCTTTATGTTTTATTTCCAATATAATTTAAACGGCGATGTCACTTCGTAAGTGATTTTTCAATCATTTGTCTTGTGACATTTTAGCATTAGGCTTTATGGATGTGATTTCTCCAACTATATTTGTAAATCATCCATCTTATATGGAATACGGTAATTATTTGAACAACCTTTGTTCTCATAATACCTGATTTAAATAACAATTATTAAAACAAATCTTGAAGTCAAGCTTTGATGTCAACGAGAAATACAAACAACGGTTTGTTTGTTTTCGATGAACATCATCACATATTCTCTTGCTAGTTACTTAGGCCATTTTGGTTCATGAATTGCGTCGTTCTGTATGAAATTTCATACCAACCAATTCGGTATCCAATACCCAAGGACCACATTGGTTAATAAGCAAAGAATACAACCATAACATGTATATCATATATATACCTAAATTGGATATTTCCAATCTTTTCTTTTCTGCCAAATATATTTTATAGATTCTCTTTCAGCATTTCCTTTTCCTTTTAAAAGAATCTATCAACATCAAAAGTGGCGACATATACATGACACATAGTCCAAAGCGTGTATATTCAAATAATAATACCTTTGGACTTGCACTTTGAAGTAGATCACCATCATCAAAATGATCGATATTCTTTCAAAATCCATTCTTTAGTAATCTTTTAGTCTAGTAAACACTTTACATACATCTTCCATTCATCCTTATCATGACAACTTTCATGATCAAGCTACTGTAGCTTATAAAGGAGAATCATGAGTATAACATTACTTTCCAAAACCCTTTTGGATGATTAGGATGTCTAGCATCTCCAACCTTTGCAAATTCTCATCCAATATGAGAATATATATTATACTCTATCATATTGCAACCAAAACATTGTTTCAGATATCGTTATATCTGCTACACATGATGGTTTCTGAAACAATTCTTTCAGCTCCTAGATAAACTTGATATTAAAAAAATCAAGAATCATGGAGGCAAACATGATACTTAAGATACTAACACTAGAATTGTTACTCTCGATTTAATACCAACTATTAAATTGCACTGAGTAAATAGAGTTTGCTGAAAGTTTGCAATAGGACTTTAAACTTTAGATTAACACTCAACACAATACGATACCGGTTCGTAAAGTATATATCCAGAATTCTATAGTTCTATTATCTCAATTACAACTAAGCATAAAGTGGTGAACGAATGCCGGTGACTACAACAAATTATGCAAATTCACTTTGATTTAATTTATGATAAATTGAGTTCGACTAATCCAAATTAGAAATGAACTCCCACTCAAAAATGACATCCCTCGTGTCTTTTTGGTGATTACATGAACCAAATCCACTACACCAAGTACTATCATCACGTGAGTCGGTGTAGCTTCAAAGGCGAGCATCCATATGGTCATCATATCAAAAACATATGCCTCATGCTTAACCTTTCGATCCGTGTTCCGAGGCCATGTCTGTACATGCTAGGCTCGCCAAGTAAGAACCTTAGTAGTCGCGTGTGTAACTGTCTTACACCCGAGATATGCTCGTGGATTCAAGTACACCCGATCATCACGTGATGTCTTGAAGCGACGAAACATTATCGGTGCATACTTAAGGAAGAACACATTTTATCTTGATATCTAAATGAGGGATCATCTTATTATGCTAATAAAATGCCAAACAAGCAATATAAGATGCAATAAACATCACATGTTAATAAGTGAAATGATATGGTTCCCGCACTTGATCTCCATCATGTGCATCGTGGTATGATCTCTATCATACCTATATGTGTAAGGCCAAGGTCTATGGAACCTACACGTTATGTGTGTTGTAAGAGTATCATCTTATACTTCTACTTACAACATCACCATATCATAACACTAGCCCAGCAACAATCTAAACTAGACGCCTCTAATTTATCCATTGCAAGTTTTACGTGGCTTAGGGCTTTCGAAGATAGAACCGTTCTTACCTACGAACATGAACCACAACGAGGATAACCAAATTGTTGACAACTCATTGCAAATTAGATATTAACTATAGTAGGAGAGACAGACACCCGCTAGCCACTTATGCAAAACTATTTGCATGTCAAGCGTGGAACAGGTCTCATGTGCGAGGACATGTAAAGTTTGTCCGGGCCGCTTCATCCCACTATGCCACCAATATCCAAAGTACAACTAAGAAGCAATAAAATGATCATCATCGCCCACATACTCATATGTGTACTAACCGTGCAAAGCATCTACGCATAGAACCTGGCTCTGATACCACTGTAGGGTTCGCAGCATAGAAAACGAAAAATTTCCTACGATGGGAACAACTATGTACCAAGATCTATCTACTAGATACAAACAACGGGCGGATGTATATGCGTAGAGAACATACCCTTGAAGACCGACAAAGCTTAACGATTCCAAACTCGTGCTTGATGTAGACGATCTCTTGCCGATCTCAAGATCGAGAGGAAGTCCTAGCGCCGCAAAACAGCAGCGCATCCGTGCTCGCACACACGTTCGAGGCACCGAGCAACCTCCGCCTCCTCGCTCCAGCGATGCAGCGGAAGCACAACTCTTTCTTGCCGAATAGCCACCGGGAACATGTATCTCGCTAGTCCGAGACCATGGGGGATAAATACTAGAGGGGGAGAGAGATCCTTCACGAGGAGGTGTAAGTGAGAGAGAGGGAGGGGGCTCCTTTTATAGGGAAAGGGGGGCACCAAAGGGGCCATGCGCCCAGCCATGGGGCTGCCCCCACCTCTTCCACATTCATGTGGGTGGACACTCCACTCACTCAAATGCCTTTCAATTCCCTCCACTCAAAAACCCACTCAAATTACCATTAAATTTCCACCAAATTTAATGCAAACTCTCATTAAATAAAACTCCTTTTATTTATTCAGAATTTTGTCAATTACTTTAATGACAAACATTCACATATAACCCCTTGCTAGTATTTAATTTCACATGCAGAAACACTTTCTGCAATTTCACCCGAAAACCCGTTTCGGTATCTAGTGAAATAAATTCCTACGCTTGTTATTCCTTTTGGCATGAAACTTTTGCTCCAAATGGATGTCCGTGTCTCTTAAGTGTGTCACCCTACGGTTCGTGAATAATGCGGACATGATCGAGACCCCTCTTGGATCAATAATCAGAAGCGGGATCTGGAGACCCATACTGACTCCCACACATTCAACGATGACTTTCTTGTGATCGTCGGAACCCTTTACGCTAGTATCTTAATCCTTTTGTTTCGTGATATATTACATGTCTGAGATTCAATCATCGGTATCTCCATACCTAGTTTGATCTCGTTACTGACATGTACTCTTTTCTCGTTCCCATGATATAACATTCTAGTGATCAAATCACTTGCTTGCAAGCTAATCAATGTGATATCACCAAGAGGGCCCAGAGCATATCTATCCGTCATCGGGATGAACAAATTCCACTCTCGATCCATGGGCCTCAACATAACACTTTAGTAGTTCTGAACCCATCTTTATAATCACCCTGTTACGGTGTGACGTTTGATGTTATCAAGAAACTCTTCCGGTGTTAGTGATTGACATGATCTTATGGTCTAAGGATTAGGATCACTTCGTAAGTTGTTATAGCAATATAATGTAACACCCTCGCCTGATAAGGCTGAGTTCATGTGTATAGTGCCAATCCCTGGATCGGTTCACTGGCACACAGTACAAAATGATACCAAATATAACTGTGCATCATAAATACAATGAATATGATCCAGAATTTACATTATTTATTCAAGTACACACCGGAAAACGAATACAAGGTAGATCTCCATCCTCCAAATGTGCCATAGGCGAACAATTATTGAGTGGAGTCTCGCGACCTATGAACGATCACTCAGATATGATATAACCTGCAACATGAAACGTTGCAGCCACGAATGGTCAATACATTGAATGTATGGCAAGTAGGCTAAAGTGGTTAACAATAGATCTATCAACTACATGCTTATTTGGCCAAGTGGAGTTCAGGCTCATTTGCATAAAGCAACAATTTTATACTAACATTTGTAACAAAGTAGTTTTCCAATACGATAAATAGGACACTCTGGTTCACTCCCAGGTGCTCCTACCCAATTATGTTCACTCAACAAGTTTTAAGTAATTAAGAAATAAGGATGAGTGAGAAATATCATAGCATCAGTATCAGGTCGATCAAATTGTCCATAACCGGGGACACGGCTAAGCACTTAGTTTATACACCCTGCAGGGGTTAGTACACTTTACCCATGTGACTTGGCCATCCCAGCTCGTACCATCACTCTCGTATTGGGTGATGATAGGGACAAGTCCAAGAAGGAACCGTTCGGGAAGTAGATCCCCAATCCCGACGCGCACTGGTCCAACCTAAACTATCTACATCTCTGGATACGCGGGTTCGAGTTACCACAACCTACTGTGTTCAGCCAACCGCCCATTTCATTATTGGCACATGGTTGCACACGAAAGCTTCCAAACAAAGAAACCAATCATTTCTCAGTGTCCTGGGTGCCTTTCCGCAATGATACCACCAAAAATTATCAATCCCATCACACCCAGGAGATTCATTGATTAAGTTGTTTTAGTTTTCGCAAACCAACACATTTAGAAACAACTTCAGTGATGTAACCCAGCCCTCGTTCATCATAGCATGGCTAAGCACATCTACCAACGGTGGCTCATAAACAAGGAATGCTAGGGAATAATATGGGACATAGCATAGCATATACACATCAATTCCTACATATGCAATTCTATAAAAACATCTATAATGCATAGGAAAACAATAGGACATTTATGACCAAGATAGCACCACTTTCCTTTGTTGTAGATGTAGTCGATTAGATAATCCTCACAATTCTCATAGATATAATGGTTGCTCTCGTCATAACCACGATACTTGCAATCATAGTAGTTGCAATCACACACGTTGCACTCCTCGCAATCTATCGATCAAACAATTGCATACAACATAAACAATAGCACATAGAGATCAAACAAATACAACAAATGCATGCATGACAATTTAATAAGTCACAATGGTTGTTACTTTAGTTCTGAACATAGTTAGATTACATGATGCATGTGGAAATTCATTTAATGCACTAAAGCTTTTATTACTAAAGTTGTATCGATTTAATATGGTGTATACCACTTTAATTGAACTAAATATGTTTATGTCGCATTAAATTGTGAACTAGATGCTACTTGATAGAGGTAATGCAATTTAGGGACAGTGGCAATTTGAATCACCTAAAAAGGAGTTATAGATCTTTTTGTATGATTTAAATAGTGTTTAATGGGTTTTAAATGATTCATATAGTTTCTGTTGTCTAAAAATCAAAATAAAATTATAGCTGTAATCTCCACGGAATTATGATTTCAGGGACATATTATTTGTAATTTTCTGAATAGTATTTATTTTCTTATGAATTTATTACTCTAAATAAGACATTAAACCATTTAAATCTTCACGACAAAACCTTACAGTCAAAGGCTTAACTAATTGCATATTGATGATCTACATGGAACCAGATTTCCATCGGTATATCATTTATATTTTTGTGACAAGCAATTAATTTACTATAAATTTAATGATTTATAAAGCCATTAAAACTAATTAAATTTCTATGGGTTAAATAGTCGGTAAAGGCTGGATCCAACCAGATATTATTAATGTACATTACAGTAGCTTCAATTTGATATATTGTTCATATTTTTCGGAGTTACAGATAATTTTCTATGAATTTATTGACCTAAAAGACCATTAAAACTAATTAAGTTACTGCAGTAACCACGTACAGTAAAAGTTGGATCTATTTTGATAAGGTGATTCTACGTAAAATTATCTTCAATTTGATATATTATACGCAATTTTTGGACGTGGTACGAATTTCTAATGAATTTTACAAGTTAGATCTATAATGTGCAATTTTAAATTCGAACGGAATATTTCAGGGAATATTCCGCTGACTGGACAGGTTGACTTTGCATGCTGACTAGGACTAGATGTTGACCTGACGATGATGTGGCATTGATGAGGAAGATGATCGGGATGATGACATGGCACGCACCAGTTTGATCTGATCTCGACCGTTTGGATAGGATCCGGTGGCTAGAAGAAGAGATTGACCCGATTTTTGCTCAGAATAGACAAGAAACAGATCTGTGTTAGAGAGACAAATCCGTAGGTCAAATTGAAAAACTTAGAACATGAAAGTTGTGGGGAATCATTATTCCTACCTTCTCACCAAAGGAATTTGGATTTGAAGAAACGAGCGCGAGTACATCTTGGATTTACACCGTCAGATCTGAAATATTGCGATGCGAAATTCTCCGGCTGTGGTGGATGACAATAGGTGAGGTTTGTCGGGATTGAACGATTTCGACGAGTTCTCCAACTTTCGTTTTTTGACCGAAGGCAAACGACGAAGTCTAGATGGGTTAAAAAGCGAAATAAGATTCGGGCATGTGTAGATTCGGGATTTCGAGAAGGGAAACTCGTACAGCTGTGGCTCCACGAGATTATATGGAGGTTTGGGACGGTGTAGACATAGGCCTTGGAGTAGGGAACTAGTAGAAACAAACGGAAGTCGATTCGGAGTTGTAGATAAAAAGTTATAAGAGTTTGAGTAGAGATAGGTCTAGAAAACAGATTTTTGCACGAATTTTAAAGCAAACTTGGGCACGTATGTACGTTCCTGGCTGGTCGGTCCGGGTGGGCCGGCCCGTTTAGTTTTTTTACTTGTTTCCCTTATATTTTTTGCATACGAACTCCAAATGACATGATTTTTGTTTCTAAAATTTTATAAAATTGAATAGATCATTATGGGATCAAATTTGTAATATTTTTACTAGTTTGGAAGTAGTGGATTTACAAATCCTTGTTTATTTCATTTTATTTATATCTTTATGTGTTTGTATTTATTTCATAACTTTTTCATACTAGCTCCAAATGAGCTCAATTTTGTTTCTAAAATTTTGTAGTATTAATTGGATCTCTTTAGGCTATAAATCAATAATTTATGCCTTAGCAATAGTGGGTTTTAATAAGTCAATTTAATTACCCTTAGGAACATTTGGGCGAATACACTATAGGATTTAGATACCAGGATTTGGATTTAGTTTGTGAGAACTTTGCATGGATGTAATGAAATGCTTATGAATGCTTCATGATTTTCATTTTGAAATCTTGCACACCAATTCTACAATCCATAATCAATCCATGCCCTTTTGCCTATATGGCTACTTAGATCATAACAAAAGAATATAAGATTTTGAATTCAAGGTTGAGAGGATTTTCTATTCAAAAAGTTTCTTCTCATTGAGAATTTTCAACATAGTCAAACAATCAATCAAACTTATTTATTTATTTCACATTCCAAAATTAGGAGAATTTTGGGATGTGACATATAAACTCAATGACTTTGATCGTAATGCTATACTTTGGATGAATGTTCATCACATCATTACACTAATGTTGTGACCTTGTTATTAACAACATCCAATGTCTATGATCAGGAAACCTTGATCATCTTGTTAATCAACGAGCTAGTTTATGAGAGAGGCATAACTAGGAACTTCCTTTTTGTTTATTAAACACACATGTATTAATGTTTCCGTATTAATACAATTATAGCATGTAAAATAAACATTTATCATAAATAAGGAATACGATAATAACCACTTTATTATTGCCTCTCGGGCATATTCCCTTCACATACGTCGCAGGGTCATCATTTTCATCAACCATGAAATTCATAACAAGGTTTTCGTACAGGTCGGGAGCTGCACACGTCCTTCTAGACCTACGAGGTTTGGTAGTACTCTCTTTCGAAGTTTCATGATCATTATCATTAGTTCCCTCTTCAACTGGTGAAGCCAATTTCGGAACGACTTCTGGCGCTGCGCTACTCGCCATACATTGAAGAGAAGGTTCAATAACCTCTTCGAGTTCTACCTTCCGACTACTCACACCTTTTGCAAGAAACGCTTTCTCTAGAAAGGATCCATTCTTGGCAACAAAAACCTTGCCCTCGGATCTGTGATAGAAGGAATACCCAATAGTTTCCTTAGGGTATCCTATGAAGCGCATTTTTCCGCTTTGGGTTCGAGTTTATCCAGTTGAAATTTCTTCACATAAACATCGCATCCCCAAACTTTAAGAAATGACAGCTTAGGTTTGTTTCCAAACCACAATTCATACGGTGTATTTTCAACGGATTTAGATGGTGTCTGATTTAAAGTGAATGCAGCAAATTCTAGTGCATAACCCCAAAATGACAACGGCAAGTCCGTCAGAGACATCATAGATCGAACCATATCCAACAAAGCACGATTACGACGTTACGACACACCATTTCGCTGTGGTGTTCTGACAGGTGTGAGTTGTGAAACAATTCCACACTCTTTCATATGAGTGCTAAACTCGTAACTTAGATACTCTCCTCCATGGTCAGACCGTAGAAATTTGATCTTTCTATTACGATGATTTTCCACTTCATTCTGAAATTCCTTGAACTTTTCAAAGGTTTCAGACTTGTGTTTCATCAAGTAGATATAACCGTATCTACTCAAATCATCCATGAAAGTAACAAAATAACGATATCCACCTTGCGCTGACACACTCATTGGACCACATACATCAGAATGTATGATTTCCAATAAATCTGTCGCCCGTTCCATTGAACCGGAAAACGGCGTTCTAGTCATCTTGCCCATAAGGCATGGCTCACATGTATCAAATGATTCAAAAACAAGTGACTCCACAAGTCCATCCAAATGGAGCTTCTTCATGCGTTTAACGCAAATATGACCTAGATGGCAGTGCCACATATATGCGGATATATGATCATTAAGTTTAATCCTTTTAGCATCAACATTATGAATATGTGTAACACTATTATCGAGATCCAACAGAAATAAACCATTCATCATTGATGCACGACCATAAAAGATTTCATTCATATAAATAGAACTACCATTGTTCTCGGATTTAAATGAATAACCACTTTGCATCAAACACGATCCAGATACAATGTTCATGCTTAGTGCAGGCACCAGATAACAATTATTCAAGTTTATTACTAATCCCGACGATAAGTGGAGAGGTAGCGTTCGACGGCGATCACATCAACACTTGATCCATTGTCAACACGCATCTTGACCTCACCCCTTGCTAGCCGTCGCTTCTTCCGCAGCCCCTGATTCGAGTTACAAATATTAGCAACTGAACCGGTATCAAATACCCAGGTGCTACTGCGAGTACTAGTCAAGTACACATCAATAACATGTCTATCATATATACCTTTGTTTGCCTTGCCGGCCTTCTTGTCTGCCAAATACTTGGGGCAGATGCGCTTCCAGTGGCCAGTCCCCTTACAATAATAGCACTCGGTATCAGACTTAGGTCCAACTCGGGGCTTCTTTTCAGGCACGGCAACCGGCTTGCCGCCCTTACTTCCCTTCCGTTTTCCCTTCTTGTCTTTCTTGAAATCAGTGTTCTTATTGATCATCAACACTTGATGTTCCTTCTTGATCTCCACTTCTGCAGTTTTAAGCATTAACAGAAGCTCGGGGAGAGACTTCTTCATGCCTTGCATATTATAGTTCATCACGAAGCTCTTATAGCTAGGTTGTAGAGACTGCAGAACACGATGGATGCCTAAGTCAATGGGAATCGATATTCCCAAGGATACAAGCTTATCGGTGTAACCCGACATCTTGAGTACATGCTCACTTACGGAGTTGTGCTCTTCCATCATGCATCTAAAGAACTTTTCTAAAGCATTGTAGCTCTCTACGGCAGCATGTGTGTCGAAAATCATTTTAAACTCACCCATTGTATCAAATGCATTGCTTTTTTCAAAACGGTTTCGAAGTTCTGGCTCTAGCCCATACAATATGCCGCAATGAACTAAGTTGTGGTCCTCCTGACGAGTCTAATAGATATTCTTCTCAACGTCAGGGGCATCATCGAACGGTGGGGGGCCTAGTGGCGCTTCTAGCACATATTGCTTTTGTGCAACAGAGAGGAGAATCCTCAAATTCATTGCACATTCGGTAAAGTTGCTACCTTTCATTGCAAGTTTCTCTTTCTCCATGAACACATTGAAAAGCAGGTGGTGCCATCTACAACAAAATTTGTAAAGTTTAGACTAAGTTTATGATAGATTGAGTTCAACTAATTCACATTACGAATGAACTCCCACTCAAAAATGACATCCCTCGTGCCTTTTTGGTGATTACATGAACCAAATCCACAACACCAAGTTCGATCATCACGTGAGTCGGTGTAGCTTCAAAGGCGAGCATCAAATGGGCATCATATCTATCATATGACTCATGCTTAACCTTTCGGTCCATGTTCCGTGGCCATGTCTGGACATGCTAGGCTCGCCAAGTAAGAACCTTAGTATTCGTGTGTGTAACTGTCTTACACCCATAATATGGTCGTGGATCCAAGAACACCCGATCATCACGTGAAGTCTTGGAGCGACGAAACATAATTGGTGCATACTTAAGGAAGAACACATTCTTATCTTGATATTTAAATGAGGGATCATCTTATTATGCTAATAAAACGCCAAACAAGCAATATAAGATGCAATCAAACATCACATGTTTGTAAGTGAAACGATATGGTTCCTGCATATGATCTCCATCATGTGCTCCTTGGTATGATCACTATCATACCTCTATGTGTAAGGCCAAGGTCTATGGTACTTACACGTTATGTGTGTTGTAAGAGTATCATATCATACTTCTACTTACAACATCACGATATCATAACATTAGCCCAGCAACAATCTAAACTAGAAGCCTCGAATTCATCCATTGCAAGTTTTACATGGCTTAGGGCTTTCGAAGATAGAACCGTTCATACCTACGAACATGAACCACAACGAGGATAACCAAATTGTTGACAACTCGTTGCAAATTAGATATTAACTATAGTAGGAGATACATACACCCGCTAGCCACTTATGCAAAACTAGTTGCATGTCAAGCGTGGAATAGGTCTCATGTGCGAGGACATGTAAAGTTTGTCCGGGCCGCTTCATCCCACTATGCCAACAATATCCAAAATACAACTAAGAAGCAATAACATGATCATCATCGCCCACATACTCATATGTGTACTACCCGTGTAAAGCATCTACGCATAGATCCGGCTATGATACCACTATAGGGTTCGCATCATATAAAACAAAAAAATTCCTACGATGGGAACAACTATGTACCAAGATATATCTACTAGATACAAACAACGGGCAGATGTATATCCGTAGATAACATACCCTTGAAGACCGACAAAGCTTAACGAGTAAAACTCATGGTTGATGTATATGATCTCTTGTTGATCTCAAGATCGAGAAGAAGTCCTAGCGCCGCAAATCAGCAGCGCATCCGTGCTCGCACACATGTACGAGGCACCGAGCAACCTCCGCCTCCTCGCTCCAGCGATGCAACGGAAGCACAACTCTTTCTTGCCGAATAGCCACTGGGAACATGCATCTCGCTGGTCCGAGACCATGGGGATAAATACTAGAGGGGGAGAGAGATCCTTCATGAGGTATGAGTGAGAAGTGAGGAGGAGGAGCCTTTTATAGGAGAGGGGGGAACCCCAAGGGGGTGGACAGTGCATGGGGCTGCCCCCTTTCCCTGCCCTCATTCATGTGGGTGGACACTCCACTCACAAAATTCCTTTCAATTCCCTCCACTCAAAATCCCACTCAAATTCCCATTAAATTCCCACCAAAATTAATGCAAACTATCATTAAGTAAAACTCCTTTTATTTATTCAGAATTTTGTCAATTACTTTAATGACAAACATTCACATATAACCCCTTGCTAGTATTTCATTTCACATGCAAAAACACTTTCTCCCGAAAACCTCTTTTGCTATCTAGTGAAATAAATTCCTGCGCTTATTATTCTTTCTGGCATGAAACTTTTGCTCCAATTGGATGTCGGTGTCTCTTAAGTGTGACATCCTACGGTTCGCGAATAATATGGACATGATCGAGACCCTTCTCCGATCAATAATCAGAAGCGGGATCTAGAGACCCATACGGACTCCCACACATTCAACAATGACTTTCTTGTGATCGTCGGAACCTTTTACGCTAGTATCTTAATCCCTTTGTTTCGCGATATATTACATGTCCGAGATTCGATCATCGGTATCTCCATACCTAGTTTGATCTCGTTACTGACATGCACTGTTTTCTTGTTCTCGTGATACAACATTCTAGTGATCAAATCACTTGCTTGCAAGCTAATCAATATGATATCACCGAGAGGGCCCATAGCATATCTATCCGTCATCGGGATGAACAAATTCCACTCTCGATCCATGGGCCTCAACATAGCACTTTATTAGTTCTGAACCCATCTTTATAATCATCTATTTATGGTGTGACGTTTATGTTATCAAGAAACTCTTCTGGTGTTAGTGAGTGACATGATCTCATGGTCTAAGGATTAGGATCACTTCTTAAGTTGTTATAGCAATATAAACTCAATGACTTTGATCGTAATGCTATACTTCGAATGAATGTTCATCACGTCATTACACTAATGTTGTGATCTCGTTATTAACAACATCCAATGTGTATGATCAGGAAACTTTGATCATCTTGTTAATCAACGAGCTAGTTTATGAGAGAGGCATAACTAGGAACTTTTTGTTTGTTTATTAAACACACATGTATTAATGTTTCCGTATTAATACAATTATAGCATGCAAAATAAACATCTAGCATATACTTGGAATACACATAATAAACACTTTATTATTGCCTCTTAGGGCATATTCCCTTCACTACGGGACACAAGTGAGCATAAAGAACCAAATAGCAGATATTGCTCACCGGTGCCTCTTTCTTTAGTTATCCCATTACTACTCAATTCAGTTGTTTAGGTACCTCATTATTCAGAGATTCTCATAAACCCTACACATGAAATTATACGACTCATGGCCCAAAAAACTCCTATAGTAATGGCTCATAGAATGGAGGGAATAAGCTACGGTGGGGTTTAAAAGTAAAGGCTATGCAATACTTGGAATTCCATTTTATTCGTGAGGCGATTATGATGCAAGCATAACATAGATGTAATAGGTAATATATGTAGTGCAAGAATGGGGAAATTCTTTCCTGAAAGCTCAGTTGTAGAATATGAAGGATCCGTGTAATACTCCTGTGGCTCCTGATATTCTCCTTGCTTAGCGTCTATCCGAATAAAAACCAAAAACAGAAGGGGCCAAGATAACTACATTCCACAATCATATAAATCATATGAAACAAGAAAACAAGGTATGCCATGATGTAATGATGCACAATTTACATTGTATAGCATAGTGTGGCATGGGTGAGGTGTAGGGTACAAGATGAAAGCATTTTATTAAGTTTTTAGTCATGTTTGCTCCCATAAAAATTGTTGTATACTTAATATTTATATCATGCATGCCTCAATTCATAACATGGAATGCATAGTTCGAATGGGCTCGTCGAGCTAATCGATTTAGACATATCATTTGTCGAATTCGGAGTTACAGATTTTAAGTTATGCCATATTTAAGAAATGTGATTTCATTGACATTTATTAATTCGAAATTTTTAAAATGCTCAAATGATATTGTAAATTGCATAAATAGATTCATCACATTTTTCTGATTCAAAAACATATATTATTAACATTATTTGAATTAGTGAATTTAAATTAATATTTAAGTCAATTATATTATAAAGGGGTCAAAGTCAAAGGTTTGACTAGTTTGAATTAGTTTGGAAAGTCATTTGAATTTACATATGGATTTGTATTGAAAAACTGATCACTTTTCATGTTGAGAAATTATTCAAATTCAAAGTTATTTGCAAGTTATTGATGAATTTGTATTTAAATAGAAATGAAAAGATTTGAATTAGAAACTGAAATCGTTGGTGGCTTTTGTTACCCTGGGGCTATGTACCCAGACCTGCTGACTTGTGGGGACAATGTCCACGGGGCCAGTGACTGCATGGAAAACAGGGGTTTGACACATGGGCTAACAATAACTAAAAAAGTGGCCGAAACCGAAAAAGTCTGGCGACAATACGGGTTTAGGCCGAAAGTGGGGCAGAACAGAGCCCGAACTCGCGGCCTGGCCCGTAAAACGAGTTTGGGGGCCCGAGAAACTCTGTGGCCGCCCCGTATTAAAATGGGTCGCGGAGGGGATATCGGTTTCCAAATCCTACTTCCCTCCGCCGCTTCCACTCCCTCCGCCACTGCCAGCTTCCTCTCCAGCGAGCAATCGAGCTCGCAGCATCCCCCATTCGCCCCATCTTAGCAATGCGATTGCCCCTCGTGGTGGCTCAGCAGGGCGCGACGCGGTATTGGGCGGCAGGGACTCGCCGCCGCGGCCCCCCCGTGTTCCGCACGGACGTAGAACGCCGGAAGTTTAACCAGTCGGAGGGCGCATGGACGAACTGGGGGCTCACGCACCTAGGGATGCTCGCGAAGTATGGCAACGATGGTGAAGGCTTGTCGCCAGGCGGTTCGAGTCACCCACCGTGGCCACCCGTCTATGACAGCTCCGACAAGGAGGAGCTCGTCCCCGCGCGGGAGCCCACGTTCTCCGCGGGAGATTAGGTTAACGGCTCCGACAAGGAGGACGCCGCAGTCGTGCGAGTGGTTGCGATCTCGGTGGCGGAGGCCCGCACGCGCTTCCGCCGGGAGGAGGCAGACGCCGTCCGCCAAGTTCGTGAGTACGAGGCCGCTCACCGGGAGGAGCGCGTCCGCCGCGTCAAGCTCGATATAGTCATGCTTGACGACGAGGAGTGAAGCTCTTCACCCGCGTCGACGCTCCGCCGCCACTGCCACCGCCGCGCGTAGAGGCCAATTTGGCCGCATTTTGCTTCAAATTAGTTAGCGTGGTTAGGTGTATTATGTAATTTAGGTTTGCTAATACGATTATGTAACTAATGATTCTCAATCCGAGCATCAAATGCCATCTACATATATGATCATCGATGAATTTCCCCACGATATTTGAAATGTATTTTTTCAGTTCTTGTTTTACGGGTTCTGTTATGTGTCAGCTAAAAAATCTTCGTCCCCCGCGTTTTTGGAAGACTGAATTCACGTTCTTCGGTTCTGACTTTTTCGGTTACTATTAGAGATGCTCTAAGAAGGGACTCGCAGGTTGAGTTTTGGAGAACTGAGGTTCCTTTGGGTAAAAGGCTGGGCTGCGGTTAGAACGACTGACAGGTGGGGTCAGGGCGGACCCTGGGTTCAAGGATCTAAATCCATGGGGGCATGTTTGCAAAATACCGACGGTTGAACTCTGTCGAACTAAAACCCCGGCAGAAAACTAACGTTTTTTCGATCTTCGATCAATGTTGGAGAGTGATAGGATTGGAATTTGATGACGCCGTAAAAACAAGAATTGGAGAGGGCACTTCGATCTATGATTCTCGTTCAGGAGGTTTTGTCGGGGGAGAGCTGCAACGGCCAAAAAAACGTGTGGAACAGATCGGCTCGCGGGGTTCTGCTGCCGCCGGACTGCGACTGCGCACAAGGCTCCAGAGCGGCGAGCAGTGCGGCACAACGGGGATGAGGTGGCTGCGGTGCGGGCGGTGGCGGCGGGGAGATGCATGGAGCCATAGTAACAATGGAGGGCCGCTCGCAATGGGTGTCATGGCTGGGCAGCGGCAACTGCAGGGACGTGTATGCACGACGGCGCATGAAGAGCGTTCGAGGCAAGGGGTGGCACGGGGTACCAGGGCGAGGGAGGACTTGTCTGGGAGCTTGGGGACACACCGAGAGGGGATCTGCGTAGGCAGAGGAGGTCGAGGCGAACTTGATCAAGGGCGGCACTCGCGGACAGCCAGCTCTCTGAGCTTCGGTTCATGGCGGTGAGGACGGCGTTCGGGTGATCTCCTTAGGGTTCTGACGATACTGGACGTCGAAAGGGAGGTAGGGGCAGCTGCGGTACTCCTGGTCCACCTTGGGAAGCTCCAGGACATCGGGGGAGGAGAAGATTTCCAAGTTAGGGTTTGAGCGCCATGGCCATGGCTTGGAGTCCATGGGGAGGAAGAGAGGGGTCCTAGGCCTTCCCCGATGGGATCTAGAGGTTGATTGTTGCTGGTAGCATGGCTGGGTTGCAGATAAGAGCAAAAGGGAGGATCACATGGCCTTGCTTTTGCAAAAAGGTGAGCAAGGGGGTGATAGCTCGTAGGGCTAGGGTTTTCTCCCTCTACTCTTTTTTCTTTAGCTAGAGAGGGGAGATGGGACCAGGGAGGCATGGAGTTTAGATGGCGTGGGGGTTTGATCCTCTTCTTGCAAGGAAAGAAAGAGGAAAGGGGTAAGGAGGAAGGTGGCCACGGCAATGGAGGGATAGATGGGCGAGAAAAGAAAGTTAGGGAGAGGGTTTAGGGTTTAAAGGGATAGGTAGATTAGTTGGATGGTTTAGGTCTAGGTAGGATAGGTTGTCTAGATAATATTTTGTTTTATTTTAGATGTTTCAAATCCATACACGAAACTGGAATTCAAAAAAAGAAAACAACACAAAAGGAATCATGAAGGAAGGTGGGGGTAAAATGCACGTTTTAAGTGGCATGCACTAGGCATACATGCATGGGGTTTAAAGAGTGATAATGGTTGAGATCAAACCATTTGTGATCAAAGAGATCCATACATATGTTTACATGTGGCTTGATTTAAATGTCCAAAGAACCCAAAGAAGTCCACATACATGCATGTATGGTGGAAAAGAAGATGATGTCACTAGAAGTGGATAGGATCCCTACATATATATGTGGCTTCCATTAAATACCACGAACAGAAGGAGATGCCCACATACACATGCAAGGTAGGATGAAGATGAGATCAAAGTAAGCATGATAGATGGCAAGTTAGTAGGTGGAACAATTAAAGAGAGATGCCCCCAACTCAATTTGGGCATGTAACAATAATCAAGAAGCAAATACAATATATAAGAGATAAATACAGTTAATGAGAATACAAATACATATGAGAGAAGAACCAAATAAAAGGTTTTAATATGATGCCCAAATGCAAGGTGGCACAGTGACATGAGAAAGATATTATGCAGTGCAATTATGATATATAGGAAGTAGCAATATATAGACTAGGTAAGTAGCATTGCAATTGTTAGACAATTGGGATGCTACAACTCTCCCCCACTAAACAAGAATATCGCCCCGAGATTCCAAGGAAAAGAAAAAAATCAAGGAAAGGAGGGTGTTTGGAACGAAGGTGATCCTCACGTTCCCAAGACTACAGAGAACGTAATGGTGCAACCACTATACCTTGCAAAATTGATAGACTTGTTGCGAGTCTATCATTCTGCTTCATCAAAACAAAGTACTTGAAGACCTGGAGGATTGTTGTGAGACATGAAAGATGGATGAACATAGCTCCAATACTCGATAGAAAACATGATAAAGGAATAGATCCACTTGTTAAAAGAATTTTGAAAGGACGATGTATCGAGGAGAAAGAATAGACACATCTTAGGATTAAAGATTTAGTGATACAAGTGAAGATGATTCTTTCTTTCGTCGGAAGGAAGAATGACTTTCGAGAATTTATCAAGTGCTATGAAAATAACATTATTTCTTCCCTGAGATTTAAGAAATGAAGCCTAGGAAACAATATTTCCTTCAAACAATCGAGTTCCTTGATATCAACGGAAAGATTTGGGTTCCCAAATTCTCGGATTACATTCTTCTTGCGCCGGTAACGACCAAAGGATCATGCAAAGGAGGTGTGTAGATATATGTCCTCAATAAAGAGTGACACGATTTTATGGTGGAATCCTGACAAAGGAGTTGAAGATCTGGAGTTATTGTAGAGATACGTATTGCTTTCCTTAACCATGAGGTTATTTCAATAGATTTTTTGATTGATGGCATCGACCATAATTGGCTTTACCAAGCGAAAGGAATTAGACAAACTGAAGTCAAATATATATTCCATCCATCGTGTAATATGATGTCGAGCACCGGTAGAATGAAGAGTACGGAGAAGATTTTCTTATATTCAACCCAATCATTGAAGATTTTATCCATCTTGAAATAGATGAAATCACCAACAAGATGTTATTGATTATGTTCTTTGAGAGAGCACACCGGAAAGAGAAAAGAGGAAGTAAAAGTATCATGAGATAAAGGCCACTTCTAACTTCCGTGGAATGAGTAAAATCGCATTCATCAACCCATTCAATGTACAAGAGAAAATGATAAGAGTAGTGGTACGGTAGCTACTCCATCCTGCACCCAAAGCATTACTCCGCACATGAACATGAAAACTATGCAACCCAAGTCTCGAATTTTAGACTGAAGATCTTGACAAGGAGAAACTTATGAAGCTCCATAAGAAAACAAAGATCGATGCAAACGATTCGTCGGATCGAATGTAGATGAAGATGATTATGTTGTTGTCATGTTGGAAGTCACAATCCATCGGAGAAGATATGAATGAAGATCACGGAGATATATACAAGGTTCAATAGATAGATTAAGGATAGCACCAAACTTTGAATGGAAGAATTGTAGAATATCCGGTAATTCTTCGTGGCATCCAGCAGATTGAGGATAGAAGATAAAGCGAGAGGGTTTCCAAAGGTTTCTTGATGATAGGAAGATGAAAATAATTTCAGCGAGATTTAGCCGTCTTGTGGAAAACTTCAGAAGAATGACGATGATAACTTGTCAAACAAGGAAAAACTCCAGAGTTGGTTGGGGTCTGATGATGGGTTAGAATTAACAACTGATTTGATGATTCCAGAATTGTAGCAATGTCTTTAGTAGAAGGACATGTTCGAGACAGGTGACTTTAAAAAGTCAGGATTTACACTTTGAGAACTTTATACAGATGCAGTGTTCTCGAAGTTCAGAGGATGAAAAGAAGATGTTCTTCATGTTCTCCCATTGACATAGAATAAGAGAGGATATCGTTAAGATATCCCACCACTAAAGATCGACATACATGCCAAAGATTGGTGTTTAGAAAGATGCATTGAAAGAATAGATTATCTGGACCTTTAGATAAGAAAAGGAGATATTGACTCGTTCACCTTGTTGATCGAAACACCGGCTAAAACGAGAAGAGATTTTGGTAATACCTGATTATTACTCATACCTTTAAGCAAAGATATCATAGATGAAAAGATGAGGTTCTCTCGTATCGAAGATAACCTTGCCGATATGAAAATAAAAAATATTTGAAGCATGATAACCAGAAGATAGACCACCATAGTGCCTTAAGAGACCTCTCTATTTCCAAAGATACTTGAATAAGATATAGATATTATCACGGTATAACTCAAAATCACGAGAGATAACCGCCAACATTGGAGGATTAGATTGAGAGCATTGGCCATATTCCATTCATGATAAGTTTCATATAGCTATACCTAGAACCAATTACACTCACAAGCATCGGATCGACACACATTATGTATTTAGCCCAAAATAATTTGAAGACAAAGTAAACTCCCGATTGAAGCGCCAGTAGCAAAAGATCAAGTTAGCGTGGACATGCCGACAAAAATAAGGTGAAAAGTGTATCACACACGACTGAAAAGGAGTGTGAAAACACAGATGCATCAAAGAAAAAATTCCACATTTTTCGGCTTTAAAATACCAATAGATGCGAAAACAATTTAATGGATAGAGATTAGCACATCCACATTTTGTGAAAGCATGCAGGAAGGACGAACATTCTTAACAAGATCACATTGGTTTACAAAGAATCAGATAGATACCATCGGTTTACAAAATCATGTCGATATGGAATGTACCAACAGTTGATAACCAAAGGCAGATTGTGACAACAAGTTGGATGCAACAGATAGACAAAAGATTTGACACACACATCCTATGGTACTACAGAAACCCCAAATACATGAATCCTAGTTTGAATTTTTAGAAGAGGATTGATAAACGTTACACTTCCTTACCAGAAAATGGTGGGTGGGAGGGTAAGAAGAAAAATGGAAGGATTCCTACTCTCATGTTTAGTTTTTCCCTAATATACATAACTACCAAAAATATTTTCTAGACTGACAACAACCATCTTGGCTAAGACCCTGAAGGGCGGAATGGCTCTGATACCATATGTAATCCTCTGTACCCTACGCTCTAAATCACAATCCGGTATAACCCAAAAGTGCATAAGGTGGTGCTACCATGGAGGCCCAAAGGCCACCCACGTGCAGGCCCATCTAAGTGGAGCAGGGCACAGTACCGGCCAACCACCCTACCCACTTCTCATGGTTATAGCTTCAAGTGCGAGAGACGTAGCCGGCTGGACTGTTAGTCAAGCATACACAAATGAGTATGCATTCCAATGACATACAAGAGTACATCAGAGCCAAACCATCTAAAAGAAATAGAAATATGCAACACCATATGGAAAAATCCAAATATCCTAGATAGAGATAATAGTTTAGGATACCTCCTCATACATCACACATCAGAGTATTAAGTGGAAGCGGAAGACTAGATCCGAGTATGTATAAGAACAAAATTGGCGTGAGACTCCCTGAAAATAAGCACATCCTGCCCACAGATTTCACGGATCTCCAACCCCGGAATATCAACACCAGACGGTTGTTGCCACCATCATCGAACTCTTCGAACCAGTAACCTTCCTCAGAGTATGCATGTCCATATGAACTAATATTTTATCGTGTGAGACTCTAAGGGGATCAGCAAGTCTTTATGCATCTAAAGGGAATAACCTGGGGGTGACGCAATTGCCGTGAAAATAAAGCCTAGCAGTTCTAAAGAGACACGCTACATCATCCTCCTAACCAAGGATAGACGGACGCTCGTTAATTAAATAATAGTTAATTACCCAACCGATATATATATCAACATAAGTAAACATTGCTCACCTACCTTCCCGTTCCCGAACAAGAAGGCAGAAGAACATCCCATTTGTTGGCAGTTTTATTAACCATTCCATGAATGTTGCACTATTACTAGTCATGTTTTAGTCAATTTAAAAGGGGTACTTTAGTTATGCTTGTCTATGATCGAGAAGTTGTGCTCCAAGTCGTTCGTAACCGCGGACACGGATTTAATAAAATTTACCCTGCAGGGGTGCACCAATAGCAACACACACACACGATCAACCTCATAAAAACCAAATGAGGCATCACGACAAAGCATTCGCAATATTCATAAATGATTTCAAGGGGCCACCCTGCTAAGCTACCCGCTACAAAGTTGACAGCTCCACGACGGACCGAGGGGTTTGCGACAATGACTGTATACGATTAGAAACCCGAAAGTGTGACTGGGCTTGTCGATACCGCGTAAACATTTCGTATTTGTTCCAAAACCATATAGTAGTAAACGCTCCTCGACCAATAGTAGTAAATAAAGGAGTAAATCATGGCATAAGTATGGGATAGTAATAACACCCAAAAATACTTGTGGCCCTAATAAATTAAATATGACTCAAACTAGGACTAAGAGGGTCATGGTCCCACATGCGAATAGTGCGATAGTCAAGGAACAGGTATCAAGTACTAGGGGTCCTACGGGACACAAGTGAGCATAAAGAACCAAATAGCAGATATTGCTCACTGATGCCTTAGTTATCCCATTACTAATCAATTCAGTAGTTTAGGTACCTCATTATTCAGAGACTCTCATAAACCCTATACATGCAATTATATGACTCACATGTCCCAAACAACTCCTATAGTAATGGCTCATAGAATGGAGGGAATAAGCTACGGTGGGGTTTAAAAGTAAAGGCTATGCAATACTTGGAATTCCATTTTATTCGTGAGGCGATTATGATGCAAGCATAACATAGATGCAATAGGTAATATATGTAGTGCAAGCATGGGGAAATTCTTTCCTGTAAGCTCAGTTGTAGAATATGAAGGATCCGTGTAATACTCATGTGGCTCCTGATATTCTCCTTGCTCGGTATCTATCCGGATAAAAACCAAAAACAGACGGGGCCGAGATAAATACATTGCACAATCATATAAATCATATGAAACAAGCAAACAAGGTATTCTATGATGGAATGATGCACAATTTACATGGTATAGCATAGCGTGGCATGGGTGAGTTGTAGGGTACAAGATGAAAGCATTTTATTAGGTTTTTAGTCATGTTTTGATCTCATAAACATTGTTGTATACTTAATATTTATATGATGCATGCTTCAATTCATAACATGGAATGCATAGTTATAACGGGCTCGTCGAGCTAATCGATTTAGACATATCTTTTGTCGAATTCGGAGTGGCGGATTTTAAGTTATGCCATATTTAAGAAATGTGCTTTCATTGATATTTATTAATTCGAAAATTTTAAAATGCTCAAATGATATTGTAAATAGCATAAACAGATTCATCACATTTCTCTGATTCAAAGAAATATATTATTTACATTATTTCAATTTATGAATTTAAATTAATATTTAAGTCAGTTATATTAAAAAGGGGTCAAAGTCAAAGGTTTAACAAGTTTGAATTAGTTTGGAAAGTCATTTGAATTACATAAGGATTTGTATTTAAAAATAATCACTTTTCATGTTGAGAAATTATTCAAATTCAAAGTTATTGATGAATTTGTATTTAAATAGAAATAAAAATATTTGAATTAGAAACTGAAATCATTAATGGCTTTTGTTACCCTAGGGCGGTGTATCCAGACCCGTTGACCTGTGGGGCCAACGTCCGTGGGGCCCAGTGAATACACGGCAAACATGGGTTTGACATACGGGCTGAGAACGGACCACAGGTTGAGTTTGGGAGAACTGAGGTTCCTTTTTGTGAAACCTGGGCAATGGTTAGAACGA
The DNA here is from genome assembly GCA_916181665.1 of Avena sativa. NCBI lineage: Eukaryota > Viridiplantae > Streptophyta > Magnoliopsida > Poales > Poaceae > Avena > Avena sativa. The sequence goes on along the minus strand of OV702283.1, from coordinate 246,130,106 downwards.
CTAACGGGTGGGTTCAGGGCGGACTGCAGGTTCACGGATCTAAAACCATGGGGGCCTGTTTGCATAACACCGACGGTTGACCTCTATCGAACTGAAACCCCGGCAGAAAACTGATGTTTTTGCCGATCATCGGTCGATGATGGCAAATGATAGGATTGGAATTCGATGACGCCATAAAAACGTGAATTGGATATGGCACTTAGATCTATGATTCTTGTTTAGGAGGTGTTGACGGGGGATGGTTGCAGCGGCTAGAAAAACTTATAAAACAGAGCGGCTCGCGGGCTTTTGCTGCTATCGGACTATGACTGCGTGCGCGGCTGCAGAGTGGCGAGCGGCACGACACGACGGGGACGAGGTGGCTGCGGTGCGGACGGTGGCGGCGGAGAGATGCAGGGAGCCAGGGCAACGATGAAGGTCCACTCGTGCTAGGTGTCACGGCCGGGCGGCGGCGGCAACGCGTATGCACGGCAGCGCTCGCGCAGAGCATTCGAGGCAAGGCGGCGGAACGGGGTACCTGGGCGAGGGGGGAATGTCTAGGATCTTGGGGGACTCACTGAGAGGGGATCTGCATAGGCGGAGGAGGTCGAAGCGAACTCGATCAAGGGCGGCTCTCGCGGACAGCCGACTCTCGGAGCTTTGGTTCATGGGGGTGAGGATGGTGTTCTGGCGATCTCCTTGGGTTTCGCCGGTACTATACGTTGAAGGGGATGTAGGGGCAGGCACGGTACTCCTGGTACACCTTGGGAAGCTCCAGGATGTCGGGGAGGAGAATTTGTCCAAGCTAGGGTTTGAGCGCCATGGCCATGGCTTAGAGTCCATGGGAAGGAAGAGAGGGGTCATGGGCCTTCCCCGATGGGATATGGAGGTTGGTTGTTGCTAGTAGCATGACTGGGTTGTAGATTAGAGCAAAGGGAGGATCACATGGCCTTGCTTTTGCAAAAGGTGAGCAAGGGGTGGCATCGGGTAGGGCTAGGGTTTTCTCCCTCTACTCTTTTTTGCTTTAGCTGGAGAGGGGAGAGGGTACCTGGGGAGGCATAGAGTGCAGATGGCGTGGGGGTCTGATCCTCTTCTTGCAAGGAAAGAAAGAGGAAAGGGGTAAGGAGGGAGGTGGCCACGACAAGGGAGGGATAGATAGATGGGTGAGCAAAGAAATTTAGGGAGAGGGTTTGGGGTTTAAAGGGATAGGTAGATTAGTTGGATGGTTTAGGTCTAGGTAGGATACGTAAGCTAGATAAGGTTTTGTTTTATTTGAGATGTTTCAACTCCATACAAGAAATTGGAATTCAAAACAAGAAAACAACACAAAAGTAATCATGAAGGAAGGTGGGGGTATAATGCATGTTTTAAGTTGCATGCACTAGGCATACATGCATGGGGTTTAAAGAGTGGCAATGGTTGAGATCAAACCATTTGTGATCAAAGCGATCCATACATATATTTACATGTGGCATGCACTAGGCATACATTAACCAAAGTAAGCAGCCTGACTATCAACCAATACAATGGTAAACGACACCACTTATTTTGGAAATATAAGGACCATACCAACATCTACGGTCCCATCGGCTTGAACATGAATATGTGTGAAAGAGAATAAAGAGGGTATATGCCAAATCATTTTCAGGAATGGTTAGATTGATTGTGACCATCAAATCAAAGTAATTCCTTGGAAGATATTTTGCATGATGCAAACTCTAGCCACTTCGTGGAAGGCACATCCGCAATAAACAAAATATGTGCACATACACATAGTAGATTTGAACTAAATCAAAGAACACATGAACAACCAGACAAACGATAAAAACAAACATGTTCATATTCTTAATGCACAACAATAGCTTAGCTTAATAATAAAATCCTTCTACGATGGATTGCATCAACCTCACAACGATCTATATGGAAAAACATAAAAGCAACAATGATAATTCAGAAACAACTACCTGCAAACAAATCATCAAGTGAACAAAACTAACTTCAAAATAGCGAAAAGCAAAATTACAAAAACAAAAATATAAGCCTGTGAGGGAGGAGACACAGGACATAGGGGCATCAAACCGGTTGGCATGCCGAAAAAAAAACATATAACCCCACATTACCTACAAAATGTAACGGAAATATTTAAATCAAAAATGAACAAAGGACCAACACACCTGAATCATTCAATCATAATAGAATAAGAAACCTGAGGCGGAATATAAGGGCATGCAGGCAGTGACCGCTGGAGAACCACAAATGGGCTGGTAAACTTGAAGAAACATCATGTGAAACAAAACCACACACATGAGCAATAACTAAACAGAAGCAACAATATTTTGGTCATTCACCAAGGCAGATTTGCGGGATGACGTACACATTAGAAGGCCTTCTGAATCAGTTGAGCTTCGCAGCCACACCTCCTGCATCAGGCATCATACTGCTTTGAGAGCATCTCACTTCAATGGTGACAAGAGTCTATCATGGGTGTTCGGAGTGGTATCAGTAAGAGAGGCAGTGATGATGGATTTCTGCAGATGGACGCGAACACCTGACCCGTATGGTATGTGGCTGCGAGACGCCATGTCTCCCTCCTGCTCCACTTTCTTATTCTGTTGTGGACATCCAATTCCAGCGAATGGGCAGCTAAACCACGGTGAATCCAAGTCAGATTCAAGTCCGTGGGCATGGCCATAGAGGAAGTGCATTTTCCACCTATTGATGTAGAAAATCCGCTGCATACTAATATAGCAAATTTGGTTTCATTTAAATCGTCTAATAGAGAAAGTGCAAATAATTATATGGTGACCTTTTTGAACAAAATTATATTGATGCATGATACCGAGACATTTTCATTCTCACTCTGGTACATACATAGATTTCCTTGTCACTGGATTGACCTTATGGAGCGCAAGCCATAATCCCCTTTGAATCCACACCAGGAGTCAACCATCTGGGACTTAACAGACAGTGTGCTGGACGTTGCATCACTGTCAGCAAGGTATCAGCTATCATTTTTCTGTCAACAACAGAAAGTGCTTAGCTAATAGCCTGAAATAATACAACTTCCCCTAGGCCTAAAGAAGGTAAAAAACCTCAAATTAAAAATGTACCTACCTATTGATTATGACCATAGCGGCCAACGCAATATTTTCATATGAAAATTCTCTTCATAAAAGTGAACTTGTTCTCCCTTACAAAAATCAAGGAATTTTTGTAATTACCTCGAGAATAGTAATAACAACCATTTTATGTTAACATAAACCATCTTCTCCACCATATTTATCTGATATGGACAATAAACTAAACATTGGCATGGTCTCTTAGGTAAAACATCTTATAAGCATTGATTCGAAGTGCATTTGCTCGCCTCCAATAAATCTGCAATTCTAGTAGCTTATAGTAGTACAAAATGACTCCCCTGCTTGACCAATCCAAGACAAAATTTCATGGTAACAACTACATATAGGGATGCTAAACATGGCGTAAATACCACTTCCACAGACAAAATTTGCTAGGAGAAAATACTAATATTTTTTTAAAGAAAACAATGATAAAGAAATCATAATGCATCCAGTTGTCACACTTTATGTCAAAATTCCTTCTGTTGCTATAATTAAGTACCCTAGCATAGTCTGAATCTTTACTACATTTGACTATGTAAAGCAGGGAAACCCACATACCAATAGAAACCAAAATCCTTATGGCCATCGAAGAAGCACAATCTAATTAAATCTATCTATATTTTTGTTGTATCACACCGGATCAATTGAAGAGAACGTGTACATATTTCTTAACTGAAACATGATAGAGAAAATAAACCTATAATTTCGCAAGTCAATTATGTAAGTGTCTATAGATTAACCACAAATTTTCAATAAAAATAAGAAAATTGGGTCGCATGACAATAAGGCAGTAATCACATGTCCCATGAACAATATAAAACCTTATTTAGAATATCTCATCTTGGATCTAAGAAAAATAACTAGATTGTAAACAAACTATTTAAAATTATTCCTTCAACAAAACATGAGAGCAAGATAGTACATATGAACAAAATTATCTCCGACTAATATCGACCTGAATGTATTGGTTTTGTGTGATACAGATCACTATCAGTAAGGATGTCACAGGAGGCGGATTGGGGGGGCTCTAGGCCGAGAGTGACACCTCCTCCGCGTGTTGTCCAGCTCGGTGCCTCCACCACTGATCGACTTTCTGTGACACCACCGCTCTCCTCCGGCGACACTGCCGCTGAGCTTTACTCCCACCTTAGGTCGGTGTGTCTGTTTTCCCCACACGGCCCCGCCACAGCTATGACTTGAGCCATGGGAGGGCAGCACGCAATCCAGGAAGCTTCCCTGCCCAGATCCTATAGGGGTGGAGCCGAGATCTCTAGCTGGTGTGCGGTGGAAGAGGTCGAGCTTCTCCGGCTGGTGTAACATCCCTAAAATCATGTTTCAAAAACTCATGCATATCATCCATGCATCCATGATCATGTAGGGTTCCATTTCAAAAAACCATTTCAAAACAGGAGCATGTGTGCTCATTATTTTATGTATGAATGCTCTAGACTTTGTGCTACTTGCTATTGAGAAAGGTACTAATATTCCCTCAGTATTGTTTAGAATCCTAACTTAAGTGATTCCAAAGGCTTGAGCCAAGTTTCAAAACAAGTATGAAATAAAATCAAAGTTTATGCCTTTTAGTATATCTTCCAAAGACTTGATTCTATTTTATTTTTAAAATGACTCAAGTAGGTATGAGTGAACAGATGTGTTTGACACAGATTTGAGTACAAGGTTCACTGTACAAAAGGCCAGAGAAAGTTTGAAATCAAACTGATTTGAAATAAGGTTTGAAAATCATTTTAAAAAATCAAACAGAAAAAGAAAAGGAATAAAGAGAAAAAAAATAAGCAAACAGCCTAATCTGGCCCAACCCCAGCCCAACATGACCCAGCCAGCCCAGCAATCCCTCCCGCGAACCGTTTTTCTGTACTCGCAAACAAACCCGCGGAGTGACTGACCGCCTGACCCCACCTCCCCTCTGTTTCTCTCACTGACAACCGCGGCCCACTCGACCGTCGTCGTCTCCACCTTGCAACCCCTTCTTCCCCAAATTGCGCCAGCTATTTCCGGTGATTTAACCTCGCTTAAATTCGATTGATTGCGCGAGTAATTTCCTCCCCCTACCCTGCTACTTAAACCCCCTCTGCCCCCTCTCCATTTCCCCCCAGACCCCGAGCACAAAGCGCCCCCAGGCTGCCAGTAATTGCCATTGCCTCGCCGCAGACAGAAACCACTCCGGCAACCAATCCTGGTGAGCTCCGTGCGCGCCTTTATCTCTGGTTCATGCGAACTACTTCGCAACCTCCTTGCGCTCCTACTGACACCCTTGGTTCGTCCTGTACTGCCCCAGGTCGTCGACTCCAACGAGCACCGCGAGTTCCCGACGCCGTCTCCAACTCCGACGTGCAATCCAGGTAAAACGTGACCGCCCCTTTCCTTCCCTTTGATGCTATCATGATCGCCGAGACCTTCCGCACCTCCTAACCCATCTGGCTTGTGCTAGGCCGGCAACATCTTCGACAATAAGCACCTGACGCCGCCAGCAACTCCGACGAGACCCTGCCGCTGCATCTGTGCGCCCCTTGACCAGCCACCGCCATGTTGAGCTTCAGCACACCGCCGCGAGTCTGGTAAGCATCTCCGACGACCCCAAACCCCCCTGTAGCCGCCGCGCCGCCGTAGACAGAGCGCGCCGCCGCCAGCCATCGCCGCGCGCCACCAGTCTTTGGCTGTTTGATCGAGCGCCATAGGATCTAGATCTAACGCGTAGGATAGATCTTAGGCGAAGCGGTAAGTTCAGATCTGAGCCGTGCAATTAAGTAAGATCCAACGTCTCAGAAGCGTGATCCGGCGCGAAGCGGTACCAGCCAGTAAGATAGCGCCGCGTGGCACAGATTTCGTTTTAAATTTCTGATTTGAATCTATTAGGTGTTTGATTTTGTTTTAATCATAACTTTTGATTCCCACGTCCAAATTTGATGAATTTTATATCAATGGAATCAGGAGAGAAAGCCCTTTCTATATATGCAATGTATTTAATGTTTTGTTTCTATTAAAATGATTTTAATTACAGAAACATGTGTAGACCTATTTTGTGTATATTAATTATTTGAGAAATGTATTCAAATAAAGATTATTTGGCAAGTTTTGAACTTGTTTATGAACCAGTACTGTGCACTTGTCTTGTTGAGTTTAGAAAATCATCACATATCATGTTGCATGCATCCATATATTTTTGCTTGTAATTATTTTGTATGTGATTTGGTGCTATCATTTTATGTGTAGATTTTGGTGCAAATAGTGATTGTGATTGTGAGGATTGTAGCTACTCTCCAAACTACCAAGGAAAGTGGTGCTTCATGATTTTTATCCCTATGTTTTTCAACTATGCATTAGAAATATTTTGCTAGTCTTGCATGGTTATATTATACTTATATGCTATGCTTGGGAAATCCTAGTAGTTGTAGAATTGCTAGAAATTTCTAAGTTAAGATGCTTATATATGCCATGCTTAGCCTAGCTAGTAGCAACCAAGGGTGGCTATATGGTCATGCTATGAATAAATATTTCTAAGTCTTTGGTCTATGTTTTTGCTTAATAAAACAACTAAGTGAATGAATCACCTGGGTGGAATGGTTGTGAATGGGTTATGTTGAGTGGTTACACAAGGCCCATTTCTATGGTTTACCTTGTGTGTCTCACTTGTGGAAAGCCACCCAGGAACAAAGGGATTTGAGAGGCCAAATGTTAAGAAGCTTCTAGTGCAGCCACTTGGCAATATGGGCTCTGCCTGGATCATATAGGTTGCAATAACTTAGCCATTTGGACAGTTGGTGGTAGTGGGATGATAGGTTGGAGCGCGTCCATTTGGTCTAAGGGAAGGCTTCTGAAAGATCCTGTCTTGGTGAAAATCAAGTCTTGTGGGGAAAGTGCACAACCACTGCAGATGGAAGAATCTAAGTACTTAGCCATGTCCCCGGTATTGGACAATTTGAGCATAAAGACATGGAAGCTATCAAGAATCTCCTCATCCCAATTTCTAAGTAAAACTTGTGGTTGAACAAGGGTGAAGGACACCAATGTCTATTGGTGGTTCCTTGGGAAAAGTTTTTGACAAAGAAAAACTTAGTGTTTTCAACTAATAGGCAAAACCTATTTTGAGCAAAGCAAGCCTGAGCTACACTTAGCCAAATTGCATATAGTATCTAGTCCACCAATATTCTACTAAGGTATCACTTGCCAATACTATTCCAATGTATTGACCCACTGTGGCTGTAACTTGTGATGTTGCAGGTTACTCGGATGACGAATAGGAGTCATGAGTCTACACTCAACATGCTTGCCTGTGGCACATGAACATGAAGACATATTTATCTTATTACTTATTTAAACTCTTGTACTAGGCCTGTGGCCATGGAGTTGTAAAAGACTATGTTTGTCTCTGGAATGACTTTATACCTTTGTTTCTGTGTACTTCATCTTAAACTGTGGATGCTAGCATTGATCCAGGGACTAGCATTGCAATCACAGGGATCCTTTTTCCTTTATTAAGGAGGGATCTTACAGATGGTATCAGAGCAATGTGTTGCCTGTAGGATTATGACCCTAGGATTGGAAACCACTAAGGAAAATTTTCAACAACTTCCACACTTGTCTTTTCTTCTCGTAAACTTTTCTAATCTTCTTTCTCATCTCTATTTGTAGATGAACTCCATCAACGAAGCCGTAAGGAAGGGACCACTCATGACTATGACTTTAGAATGTGAGACAGAATTCCCCAAGGCTCTCAAGGACCTCATGGTTGCAATGGGAATACATGGTGCAGATGTGTACAAAGGTTTTCCTGTGATGGATGAAGGAGTTGAGTACTGGTGGGTGCAACTTCACTTGTATAAAAACAAGGAAGACAACCACAAGGACTCAGGATTCTGCATGGTCACCAACACAATGATGCACACCACATTATTTGATTCAGCAAGGGATGCAGCTTGGAGGGCCATCAAAGAACTTGGTGATAGAATCAAGTGCAGAATGCTTAACACCCAGAATGATCTTAGGGAAGAAAAGAAGCATACCCAAGAGCCAGAGGCTACCAATCAAAGTTTAAGGAAAGACATCATAGACTTAGCAATGGAGTCATGTGATCAAGATAAATAGATTGCCTCTAGGGATGCCTTGTTAGCCAACTTGGCAAGTGAGATGGGATTGTAACGTACTTCATTAGTTGGACCACCACACTTATCATTTGATTTTTCCAAATGTTGTTTAAAATAAGTTGAACCTTGGTTGTTGTAATGAATCCATGTATGCCATAACTTGTGTGTTTTGATTTCCAAAGTTATGCATGTGATGCCTTGTCTTGTGACTTGCCTTAAAATTGTGTTGATTCTAACTTTTTCTATCTTATTAAATAGATGCCTAATGTTACCATCAGCACTGTTGAAGAGTTCCAGGGAACTCATTTTGGTCCTCGTATTATTGAGCTCACTAGTTTGCTCAATCTCCCTCTTCCTACCATCATGGTGCTTCCCCTCACCAAGTTTGAGAGGAAAGACCTTTGGGGTTTCAAGGTCAATCAGCCCGGACGCCAGACTGAGCCTACCATGGAGGCTATCATCTTCAAGCTCATGCACGATGACAAGGAGAGAGGCCTAGAGGTATTCATGAAGGACTTGATTGGATGTCTGTTAGGGAGACACTCTTGACAGGTTAGAGGTACTCACTTCCACGCCTTCGGTAGACGTGATGAGGATGGTGAGGCCATTGACTTCGAGAACACTTCGAGGGAGACAGCAGAGCCGATTCGTCTATATCTCCAGGACTTAGAGGTTCTTCTTAGGCACGTGGACACTGATAGGACCAACGTCATGCTCAGCAATGACGAACTCCAGGTGCAGCTTCGTGAGAAGGACAAGCTCTTCGCGGAGCAAGATGAGATAGTCAAGGAGATGGAGGCCAAGTTTGAGAGTCAAGATAAAAAGTTCAAGAGTCAAGAGAAGCGAGTCCAGGATAGGAACAAGAGGATTCGAGACATGACTGCGGAACTAGAGAACAAGGACTTAGAGCTCGAGCATCAGCAGACTGTGATCGAGAGACTTCGTTCTCAGAAGAGGGCTCTCAAAGCCAAAGTAGAGACCTTGACCACCAATGTCGAGGAATACAAGACCGCTATGGAGAATGCAGGTCTTACCTTTGTTGAGGAGGAGGTTGATGCCGAGGAGTAGTGATGGCTACTCATTTATCATTTATTTATCATGCTTTTCATTGAGTCGCAATGACCATCCAACATGTGGATGGCTTGCCATTGGTGTGTTTACTTTGCAAACTTGTCGTTTATGTTGTTGAACTATTATTATTATGATGCATGTTTGGTGATTGTTTATGTGATGTATTGTGCATGTTAGCATCTATGGATATCTCATTCTTATCTCTATTGAACAAACCACAGATGCATCCCCGTCGTGCCAATCCCAACCCCAACAACAACAACAACATAACCCCTGAGATGCAGCAAATGATGACAGCTCAGACTCAGCTGATGCAGATGATGACTACGTTCATCCAGAATTAGAACAACAACAACAACAACAACAACAACAATAACAACAACAACAATAACAACAACAACAACAACCCACCGGGTTTTGACATGCTTACCAGGTTCCTAAGATTGAGGCCAGCAAAGTTCTCAGGAACTACTGATCCTATGGTGGCCAATGATTGGCTACGCTCTATGAACAAGTATTTGGTAACAGTTGGCTATACTGATGAAGAAAAAGTCAGATTTGCAGCTCACTTGTTCGAAGGACCAGCAGCTACATGGTGGGATAACTTCCAGATCACCACTCTCATTGCAGATGTGACATGGGCTATCTTTGAAGATGGTTTCCGTACTGCTCACATCTCATCTGGAGTGATGAGTTTGAAGAAGAAAGAGTTCCATAACCTGAAGCAACGCCACCGTAGCGTGGCTGAATATATTGAGGAGTTCAACAATCTGGCGCGTTATGCACCGGATGAAGTTGACACAGATGCTAAGAGGAAGGAAAAATTCCTTGGAGGGTTGAATGATGAACTGAACCTGCAGTTAGCTGTGGCATATGTTCCCACATACCAGTATCTTTGTGACAAGGCTGCTATTTTGGAGAACAAGATGAAGCAAGTTGAGAGTAGGAAGAGAAAGCACTCTGACAAGCACATCTCGGGATCGTCTCACAAACGTTCCCATTATGATGATAGTGGGAGTTCGGGATCCCACAAGCATGGGAAATTCAACAAGCACCACAACCACAAACATCATCATGATAACAAGCATCACCGTAGTCATGACAATGACAAGTACAAGAATCACAAGGGTGGATACAAGAGCCACCACAGTGGTAGTGGAAGTGGTAGTGGAAGCCAGCCTGTCAAGAAGGATCTTAGTCAGGTTGAGTGTTTCAAGTGCAAGAGATGGGGCATTATGCAAATGAATGCCCAAAAAAGAAAGTTGAAGGACCCAACAAGCCCAACCCTTTTCAGAAGGGACAAGTGAACCACATCAATGTGGAGGAAATCTATGAGGATCCAGATGTTGTTGCTGGTAAGTTTAAACTCAATTTTATTCCAACACTTGTTCTTTTTGATACTGGAGCATCGCATTCATTCATATCAAAAGCATTTGTTGATAGAAATGGGTTTCCAACTGAAACATTGGGTGTCCAATAAAAGTTAGTTCTCCAGGTGGAGACATGATAGTAAGTCTTGGATGCCGGGATCTAGTGATAGAGTTTGGAAAGCATAAGTTTCCAGTGAGTCTGATAATCCTAGATTCTCAAGGACTGGATGTAATATTGAGAATGGATTGGATGGCTAAGTATGATGAACGAGTACTAGATTGTGCTAATCGTACTGTTGCACTCACAACCCCGGAAAAGAAACGGATTAGATTCAAGTCTAACTTTGAATCAAAAGGGAGTAAGCTAAATTATTTTAAGGGGGTTAGCATAGACAGTGTTCCTATTGTGAGTGAATATCCGGATGTGTTTCTGGAAGAATTGCCGGGAATGCCACCAGATAGAGACGTGGAGTTTCTTATTGATTTGCTACCAGGATCTGGACAAATAGCAAAAAGACCATACAAGATGTCAGTTGATGAGTTGAAAGAACTCAAGAAGCGGCTTGGAGAACAGTTGCAGAAAGGTTTTATCCAACCAAGTTCCTCATCTTGGGGAGCACCAGTTTTGTTTGTGGAAAAGAAAGATAGAAGTCAAAGGTTATGCATAGATTATCGTTCACTCAATGAGGTGACTATCAAGAACAAATACCCTTTGCCTAGAATCAATGACTTGTTTGATCAGTTAGAAGGAGCCTGTGTGTTCTCAAAGATTGATCTCTGGTCAGGTTATTTCCAGCTCAAGATAAGAGAACAAGACATACCTAAGACAGCTTTCACCACAAGGTATGGATTGTATGAGTATACCGTGATGCCATTTGGTTTGACCAATGCTCCAGCATATTTCATGAATATGATGAACAAGGTGTTCATGGAGTTCCTTGATAAGTTTGTTGTCGTTTTCATCGATGACATTTTGATCTACTCCAAGAGCAAAGAAGAGCATGAAGGACATCTATGTTTGATACTTGAGAAGCTTAGAGATCATAAACTGTATGCCAAATTCAGCAAGTGTGAATTTTGGTTGAATGAAGTTGGATTTCTTGGACAGATTGTGTCAGGAGATGGTGTAGCAGTTGATCCTGCTAAATTTTCAGCTGTAACTGAATGGGAATCACCTAAGTCAGTAAAAGAAGTTTGTAGTTTCCTTGGCTTGGCAGGATACTACAGAAGATTTATTGAGAATTTCTCCAAGGTAGCAAAACCTATGACAGAATTGCTGAAGAAAGACAAGAAATTTTCTTGGTCATAGGGTTGTGAACTCAGCTTTCAAGAATTGAAGAAGAGACTTGTGACAGCACCAGTCTTATGTCTGCCAGATTTGGAGAAGGATTTCCAAGTGTATGTCTCATCATGGATTAGGTGCAGTACTTATGCAAGAAGGGAAAGTTGTGGCTTATGCCTCGAGACAACTCAAAACTCATGAAGTGAACTACCCTACTCATGATTTAGAGTTAGCCTCTGTTGTCCATGCACTCAAAACATGGAGACATTATCTTTTGGGAAAGTGATGTGAAGTGTTCACAGATCACAAGAGTTTGAAGTATATCTTCACCCAGAAAGAAATTAACATGAGACAAAGAAGATGGCTAGAACTCATCAAGGACTATGACTTGAGTTTGCAATACCACCCCGGTAAAGCAAATGTTGTAGCGGATGCTCTAAGCCATAAGGTTTTTGTGAATGGCCTTACTAAGGGAGAATTGCCAGATGATCTGTGTGCCCAATTTAGAGATATCAGATTGGAGATTGTGCCTGAAGGACATCTCATGTCTTTGGATGTTCAACCTACCTTGTTGTACAAGATTAAAGAAGCCCAGAAGACTGATAAGGAAATTGAAGAGATTAAGGAAAAGATTGGCAAAGGAAAAGCCAAAGGATTCCATGAAGACGAACATGGTACTTTATGGCATGGAAAACATATCTGTGTTCCACAAGATCCGGAGCTTCAGAAACTGATTTTACAAGAAGCACACAACTCACCATATTCTATTCATCCGGGTAACACCAAAATGTACATGGATATGAAGGAAAGATTTTGGTGGAATAATCTCAAGAAGGACATCGCCGAACATATTGCTTTTTGTGATGTATGTAGTAGAGTGAAGGCGGAACACCAGAAACCAGCAGGATTGCTTCAACCACTACCTATTCCTGATTGGAAGTGGGACAAGATTGGTATGGATTTCATTACCGGATTACCAAGGACCAGGTCAGGAATGATTCTATTTGGGTAGTAGTGGATCGCCTAACTAAAGTGGCTCATTTCATACCCGTGAAGACAACTTATACAAGCGCTAAATTAGCCAGGATCTATATGAGCAGAATTGTATGTCTACATGGAGTACCTAAGAGTATTGTGTCTGATAGGGGAACACAATTCACTTCTCATTTTTGGAGACAGCTGCATGAGTCATTGGGAACGAGGTTGGAATTCAGCACTGCTTTTCATCCTCAAACTGATGGACAAACATAAAGGACTAATCAGATTCTTGAAGACATGTTGAGAGCTTGTGCTCTAGACTATGGAGCCAGTTGGGATGAAAGTCTGCCTTACGCATAATTTTCTTACAACAACAGCTATCAAGCCAGTATTGAGATGGCACCATTTGAGTTTCTCTATGGGAGAAAGTGTACCACCCCATTGCTATGGAATGGTGTAGGAGAAAGAGGTTTGTTCGGACCAGAACTTATCAAAGAGGCTGAAGAGAAAGTGAAACTGGTTAAGGACAGATTGAAGATAGCACAGTCCCGACAGAAGAGCTACGCAGATCCTAAGCATAGAGAAGTCACCTATGAAGTCGGTGACAGAGCTTATCTTAGAGTGTCACCACTTCGTGGAGTGAAGAGGTTTGGAGTCAAAGGGAAGTTGGCCCCAAGATATGTTGGACCATTCAAGATTCTTAGTCGTAAGGGAGAAGTCGCTTATGAGATTGAATTGCCAGAGCCTTTGTCAGCTGTTCATAATGTGTTTCATGTGAGTCAGCTTAAGAAATGTCATCCAGAAATGGAAGAAACTTCTTTGAAGGATACTATACCTTTGGAAGAGGTTCAATTGGAGAGTGATCTCACTTATGAAGAGAAACCTATCAAGATTCTTGAGACTGCAGAAAGATTTACTCGGACTAGGACCATCAAGTTCTGCAAAGTTCAATGGAACCACCATTCCGAAGAAGAAGCAACATGGGAAAGAGAAGATGATCTTCGGAAAGACCACCCTCACCTATTTGCTAGCCAATCCGAATCTCGAGGGCGAGATTCACCTTAAGGGGGTTAGATTTGTAACATCCCTAAAATCATGTTTCAAAAACTCATGCATATCATCCATGCATCCATGATCATGTAGGGTTCCATTTCAAAAAACCATTTCAAAACAGGAGCATGTGTGCTCATTATTTTATGTATGAATGCTCTAGCCTTTGTGCTACTTGCTATTGAGAAAGGTACTAATATTCCCTCAGTATTGTTTAGAATCCTAACTTAAGTGATTCCAAAGGCTTGAGCCAAGTTTCAAAACAAGTATGAAATAAAATCAAAGTTTATGCCTTTTAGTATATCTTCCAAAGACTTGATTCTATTTTATTTTTCAAATGACTCAAGTAGGTTTGAGTGAACATATGTGTTTGACACATATTTGAGTATAAGGTTCACTGTACAAAAGACCAGAGAAAGTTTGAAATCAAACTGATTTGAAATAAGGTTTGAAAATCATTTTAGAAAATCAAACACAAAAAGAAAAGGAATAAAGAGAAAAAATAAGCAAACAGCCTAATCTGGCCCAACCCCAGCCCAACTTGACCCAGCCAGCCCAGCAACCCCTCCCGCGAACCGTTTTTCTGTACTCGCAAACAAACCCGCGGAGTGACTGACCGCCTGACCCCACCTTCCCTCTGTTTCTCTCACTGACAACTGCGGCCCACTCGACCGTCGTCATCTCCACCCTGTGACCCCTTCTTCCCCAAATTGCGCCCGGCTATTTCCGGTGATTTAACCTCGCTTCAATTCGATTGATTGCGCAAGTAATTTCCTCCCCCGACCCTGCTACTTAAACCCCCTCTGCCCCCTCTCCATTTTCCCCCAGACCCCGAGCACAAAGCGCCCCCGGCTGCCAGTAATTGCCATTGCCTCGCCGCGGACAGAAACCACTCCGGCGACCAATCCTGGTGAGCTCCGTGCGTGCCTTCCTCTCTAGTTCATGCGAACTACTTCGCAACCTCCTTGCGCTCCTACTGACACCCTTGGTTCGTACTGTACTGCCCCAGGTCGTCGACTCCAACGAGCACCGCGAGTTCCCGACGCCGTCTCCAACTCCGACGTGCAATCCAGGTAAAACGCGACCGCCCCTTGCCTTACCTGCGATGCTATCATGATCGCCGAGACCTTGCGCACCTCCTAACCCATCTGGCTCGTGCTAGACCGACGCAGAACCTCGGCAACGTCTTCGACAACAAGCACCTGACGCCGCCAGCAACTCCGATGAGACCCTGCCGCTGCATCTGTGCGCCCCTTGACCAGCCACCGCCACGTTGAGCTTCAGCACACCGCCGCGAGTCTGGTAAGCATCTCCGACGACCCCAAACCCCCCTGTAGCCGCCGCGCCGCCGTAGACAGAGCGCGCCGCCGCCAGCCGTCGCCGCGCGCCGCCAGTCTTTGGCTGTTTGATCAAGCGCCGTAGGATCTAGATCTAACGCGTAGGATAGATCTTAGGCGAAGCGGTAAGTTCAGATCTAGGCCGTGCGTTTAACTCAGATCCAACGGCTCAGAAGCGTGATCTGGCGCGAAGCGGTACCAGCCAGTAAGATAGCACCGCGTGGCACAGATTTCGTTTTAAATTTCTGATTTGAATCTATTAGGTGTTTGATTTTGTTTTAATCATAACTTTTGATTCCCACGTCCAAATTTGATGAATTTTATATCAATGGAATCAGGAGAGAAAGCCCTTTCCATATATGCAATGTGTTTAATGTTTTTTTCTGTTAAATTGATTTTATTTACAGAAACATGTGTAGACCTATTTTGTGTATATTAATTATTTGAGAAATGTATTCAAATAAAGATTATTTGGCAAGTTTTGAACTTGTTTATGAACCAGTACTGTGCACTTGTCTTGTTGAGTTTAGAAAATCATCACATATCATGTTGCATGCATCCATATATTTTTGCTTGTAATTATTTTGTATGTGATTTGGTGCTATCATTTTATGTGTAGATTTTGGTGCAAATAGTGATTGTGATTGTGAGGATTGTAGCTACTCTCCAAACTACCAAGTCAAGTGGTGCTTCATGATTTTTATCCCTATGTTTTTCAACTATGCATTAGAAATATTTTGCTAGTCTTGCATGGTTATATTATACTTATATGCTATGCTTGGGAAATCCTAGTAGTTGTAGAATTGCTAGAAATTTCTAAGTTAAGATGCTTATCTATGCCATGCTTAGCCTAGCTAGTAGCAACCAAGGGTGGCTATATGTTCATGCTATGAATAAATATTTCTAAGTCTTTGGTCTATGTTTTTGCTTAATAAAACAACTAAGTGAATGAATCACCTGGGTGGAATGGTTGTGAATGGGTTATGTTGAGTGGTTACACAAGGCCCATTTCTATGGTTTACCTTGTGTATCTCACTTGTGGAAAGCCACCCAGGAACAAAGGGATTTGAGAGGCCAAATGTTAAGAAGCTTCTAGTGCAGCCACTTGGCAATATGGGCTTTGCCTGGATCATATAGGTTGCAATAACTTAGCCATTTGGACAGTTGGTGGTAGTGGGATGATAGGTTGGAGCGCGTCCATTTGGTCTAAGGGAAGGCTTCTGAAAGGTCCTGTCTTGGTGAAAATCATGTCTTGTGGGGAAAGTGTACAACCACTGCAGATGGAAGAATCTAAGTACTTAGCCATGTCCCTAGTATTGGACAATTTGAGCATCAGGACATGGAAGCTATCAAGAATCTCCTCATCCCAATTTCTAAGTAAAACTTGTGGTTGAACAAGGGTGAAGGACCCCAATGTCTATTGGTGGTTCCTTGGGAAAAGTTTTTGACAAAGAAAAACTTAGTGTTTTCAACTAATAGGCAAAACCTATTTTGAGCAAAGCAAGCCTGAGCTACACTTAGCCAAATTGCATATAGTATCTAGTCCACCAATATTCTACTAAGGTATCACTTGCCAATACTATTCCAATGTATTGACCCACTGTGGCTGTAACTTGTGATGTTGCAGGTTACTCGGATGATGAATAGGAGTCATGAGTCTACACTCAACATGCTTGCCTGTGGCACATGAAGATGAAGACTTATTTATCTTATTACTTATTTAAACTCTTGTACTAGGCCTGTGGCCATAGAGTTGTAAAAGACTATGTTTGTCTCTAGAATGACTGTAATAATGACCTTTGTTTCGGTGTACTTCATATTAAACTGTGGATGCTAGCATTGATCCAGGGACTAGCATTGCAATCATAGGGATCCTTTTCCCTTTATTAAGGAGGGATCTTACAGCTGGTCCTCATTCCTTGCCTTGAGAGCCTCCGTTCTCCTCCCACACACGCAGCAACTCCACCTGGACTGAGGAGAGCGGTGTTGTGGTCGATGGGCCATGACAACGGGGGATGGAGATGAGGTCGATCTGGGAAGGTGGTTCGAGATGATGCGGGAGCTCGAGTAAGTTTCTTACTCCCTCCATACCGGTTTCTTGGGCTTACACGAAGTTAAAAAAATGTTTGACCACAAATTTGAACAACAAAGAATCACATATCACAAAAACTATATCATTGTAAAGATTTTTTAATATGAATCTAATTGTATAATTTTTGCAATATATAATTCATCTTTTATTGACCAATTTTATGGTCAAACTTTTTTCTTAAACTTCGTGTTAGCCCAACAAACCGGTATGAAGATAGTAGTTTTGGAGGGGTAAAAGTGGGAAAAAACTTTAGCCAAGGAACAAGATCAGCAACACGCCCGCAAGTGGCCTCAGATCGCTAGCTGCTCAGTGCTCACCACACTTAAGCTATAGTAGTACTATAGTGTCAACTTAAAGAAATATCAGATACAAATCAGAATTCTAGAGGCTCTATTGTCAAAGTGTGTCGGATCACTATCCTCATGGGAGAAGTAAAAAATAGAATGGTAAGAAGACACATTAGTGTAAGGGCAAAAGAAGCAACACTAGTATGCGGTCTAGGCTCCAAACTGATGGACTGGGAATTAGGTTGTAGTGGCAAATTACATTTTATGAAGCATGTTGAACCATCAACACTGTATCAGATGGCTAAAGGTACGTAACATGATAAAACGTAGACCATGTGAAGTAGATAAGTCAATTGAGTGACCAAAGACATACTGAAATAGCAAAATAAGATTCTAACTGTGATATTTGTATAAATACGCATGTACAAACATGAAGCGAATTATAGAAAGAACTGATAATATTCACGGTTGCTTTGAAATATACAAAGGCATTTGCCGGTAATCGTACCCGTGACTTTTCCTTCCATATTTCTTAAACTTGCGATTCTTCATTGTAAGGTTAACCTGTTTGAGAATTTAACAAAAAGACACAAGAATACCATCATATGAACTAGAGGTCTAGAATTTGAAGAGAAAAAAGATAACCAAAGCATGTGACAGAGATGCTTAAACGATCCCGGTACAGAATTATAAACACGTGAAAGTACCGACTTGAAACGACTAGAGGGGGGGTGAATAGGCGTCTACCAATTTTAATTTGTTTCACACTTTTAGGCTCAACGAGAAAGTTATCTCGAGATGCAACTAAGTGAGCAACCTAAATGCAAGAAAGCGAACACAAACCACAAAAACAGTAAATAGCAAGGAATAAAGGAAGGGAACGAAGTAACCGGCGAGGGGACACGGAGATGTAATTCCCGTAGTTCACTCCCAAGGAGCTACGCCTACGTTGGAGAGGTGTCGGGGCCACACAAGGTCACCCGAGCGCCACAAAGGCCTCACCTTCTTCTCCGGTGAGCTCCCCCACAAAGGAGGCCTCACAATCCACTAACCGGTGACCTTGAAGGCGCCAACCGAAACCTTTACACCAAGGTTGAGGGGGAGGCTCCACAACTCAATTGGAGGCCCTCAACGACACCTCGAAGCTTTACAACACATGCCTCAGCTCCAGGGATGCCCTACACCGTCTAGGGTTCCAAGAAACCCAAGAGTAACAAGATCCACAAAGGATGGGTGGGGGAAATCAAATCTTCTTCGGTGTAAGTGTAGATCTAGGTCTCCTCCCTCACCTCTCAAAAGATCGGGTCGTTTGAGTGGCTAGAGAGAGAGATCTAGTGAGGTGAAGCTCAGGTATTAATGGAGGAGAGAGAAAAATTCAAGAGAGGTGGGAGGAAGAAGAGGGGTGCCTTAAATAGGCCCCCCTCGCACTGAACCGTTACAGCCCCCGCGACCTCACCGGAAGTTCCGGTGAGAGGCCGGAAGTTCCGCCTGAGCCTGGCTCCAATGGTCATCAGACCGTTGACGCCCGCTCCAGAAGTGCAACCGGAAGTTCCGGTCAAAGCAGACCGGAAGTTCCGGTGAACTTCCGAGAAAGTTCCGATCAAGTTCCGGCAAATAGCATGTTTCAAAACAGAAACTTTCTGAGCCTTCACCGGAACTTGGGGCGGAACAGGGGTGGAACTTTTGGGTCGCGAAGCGAGTCTGACCGGAAGTTCCGGCCTTCAGGCGGAAGTTCCGCTCAAGCACTTTTGCCAGGAAAAAGTTCCGAGCAAGTTCCGGTCAAGTTCCGGCCAAGTTCCGGCAAATAGCACACTTCAACACAGAAGGTTACTGAACTGCCACCGGAACTTAGGCGGAACTAGCATCGGAACAAACTGTAGAACAGCCCACAGAAAAAGGTTTGAGCGGAACTTCCGGTCTATGACCGGAAGTTCCGGTGAGACTCAAAAGGCCCCAACAGAACAGGAAAAAAACTCTCTCTCTCTCACAGAATAATGGGATGGCTGTGGTGGTGCATATAGGTTTGTGCAAAAACAAGTGATTTCCCACAGCCCTCCAACATGGACCCCCTCTTAATAGTACGGTGACCTAAAAACATCAACCAGAAAGAAACTAGGAGAAGACTAAAAAGGCCACCGTCTTCAAAAGATCACAAGAGAGTATCCATCAGTACAATGAGACAACAACGACGTTTCCCCTGAAACTCAAGAGCACAGTTAAAAACAAGGTTGGGATTGTCATTTAACACCAAAAAACATCAAGGGAAGATATAGTCCTTTCAACACGTAACTGATATGCAATGATGAATAATTTGGACTAGAGCTCTAATATGACAGAAAAAAATGTACAAATTCTTTTAGGGACAATTAGATAAATGCCACTCCAATTTTAGGCTATTTGAGAAATGCCCCAGCAACTTTCATCTTTAAAAAAACGCCATTGCAATTTTGTGTATATTTGATAGATGCCATTACATGAATTTAACCTCATATATTGGTGAATTACATAAGTATATTTTTGGTACATACAACTAGATGGTAGGGCCCACAGAATCAGGCGAGCACTGGATTAACACAACCAATCCAAAAAATACCTTTCTTCCTCCTTGCTTCCAAAGTACTAGCCCAAACTAGAAAAAAATAACGGAATTTCTAGCTTCAGACAGTTCGGTAGATGTGAAAACTCGGAGGGCTCACAACACCCGTTGGATTTGTATCGAACGGAGCCGGACAACCCCGTGTGAAAACTCGGCGGGCTCACAACACCCGTTGGATGTGTATGTGAAGAAACAGAGTGGAGTAGAACTGAGCAATAGCAGTCACATCAAAGTTCTGACGGTGCTCCATGAGGGGAATCAGTCCAAACTTCTTGCAGATATCAAGAGCCTCCCCAAAGTAGACTTGCTTCTCTTCCATGTGAGGCACATTGATGTACTTCTGAGGAGCAACCACGAACTTCTTCTTTGATGCATAGATTTCTTCATAAATCTGTTCCTGACGGCAGGTGTGAAAATGAGGGTCCAAGCATAGACGATCACGAGGCACGAGGTAGGGATCTGTAGCCCTGAATGCAGCATAAGCCTTCTGAGACCACTTGGAAATCTTGGCTTTGGTCATATCTGGCCCTGCAGCAGTGGCCTTCTGAGAAAGAGCAGGCCTCTTCCCTGCAGCAGCAGCAGCACGGCGAGCAGCAGCAGCCTTCTGACGAGAAGTCTGTGAGGTTGGACGCACAACTTCAGCATCTTCCTCGTCAATCTCAGGAGGAATGTCAGCGGATGGTCTCCGTGCACGCTTGCCTTGGCGAGTCTCTCCTTCCCCTGAGAAGAAAGAACAAGAGTAGGGAGGGAAGTTGGGATAAGTGCACAAGTTCGGAAGAGGAAACAAAAGAGTTAGATTGGAAAAATACAAACAGAAAAAGAAAATGCAGTGTAGCCGGAACTTCCGCTGAAACATCGGAACTTCCGGTTTAGACCGGAAGTTCCGGTCGGGGCTCACCGGAAGTTCCGGTGAGACCACGAACTGACAGTTTCAACAGGAGTTCCCTAGATGTAGATCTAAAGACCACCAATGCACAAACTTTTCCAAGGATGTATTGGACCAATCTACTCTAGCATGATACCCTAGGCCTACCAAGATCTCCCAACAAGTTCTAGCCAAAGAACTAGCCTAGACAAGGTGTTCCCTAACTCAAGCCATGGTGAGAGCAAGATCTCCATTAATGGAGGGAGTTAAGGGCAAATACCGGAGTCCATGGCGGGAGATCGAGGTGGGGAAGGATCCCACAGAGCAGATCTGGAGAGGAGCGGTTGGAGAAGAGGGGGCCGGAGCGCCCTCTTGGAGATGTCCTGGCCGGCGGCGCTCCTGATAGAAGATGGGTCTTGGGGGAAAAAAGGAAGAAGATCCCGTTTTCCCCCAGGGCCCACCTTATATAGGACAGGGAGCACCACCGGTAGTTCCGGTCATGGACCGGAACTTCCGGGTCAGACTGACCGGAAGTTCCGCTGACACCGGTAGGAACATCTCAGGATAGGATAACAAGGAAGAACTTGTGCAGGGAATAGAGAGGGCTTGAGGTAAGGAAAGGCTTAGGATAGATAGCTCAAACTGTGAAGAACCAAAAACACCAAAACAAGAAAACACAAATAAACACGAAATAAAAAATAAAAATAAAATAAAAAAAACGAGTCGGTGGCCGAAGCCACCTTATATAAGAGTAAATGGCTTGACACCGCGAAGATATATCTTGGGTTCATTACCAACACTCATCATGAAGCTCAAATGGTCTCCTTTAGAGACAATAGAGTATGAAAACTTTAATGTGCGCATAATAGGGATAGTGTTTGTTCATAAGAGGAACTACACTCCCCCTAAATCCATGCCTACATCCAAACAAGATACACATTGAGACACGGGTAGGTGTGCAAGGGCTCAAGCAACATTGCTCGAATCAATGATATTTAGCTCATTCCTTAACTCTCGGAACCTTGCTTCATCAAGAGGCTTCGTGAAAAGATCCGCAAGATTTGCCTTGGTGGGAACATACTCCAAAGAAATGTCTCCTCTAGCAACATGGTCCCGAATGAAATGATGACGAATCTCAATGTGCTTGGTGCGGTTGTGTTGCACGGGATTGTGAGCAATAGAAATTGCACTCTCATTGTCGCAAAGAAGAGGCACCTTGTCAAAAGATAGTCCAAGATCCTTCAAGGTTTGCTTCATCCATAGCAATTGAGCACAACAGCTTGCGGCAGAGATATACTCAGCTTCGGCAGTAGACATAGACACACAGTTTTGCTTCTTCGAGGACCAACACACCAAAGATCTTCCGAGAAACTGACAAGCTCCGGAGGTTGACTTTCTTCCCACTTTGTCACCAGCCCAGTCCGAGTCCGTGTAGCCAATCAGATCAAAGCTGGCTCCCTTGGGGTACCACAACCCAAAGTTTGGGGTATGAACTAAATATCGAAAGATCCTTTTGACAGCCACCATGTGACTTTCCTTTGGTGCGGCTTGAAATCTTGCACACATACCCACACTCAACATAATATCCGGCCGAGATGCACAAAGATAGAGCAAAGAACCAATCATCGAACGATAGAGTTTTTGATCCACCTCCTTACCCTTGGGATCGAGATCAAGATTAACCTTAGTTGGCATGGCAGTCTTGGCACCTTTAACTTGATCAAACTTGAACTTCTTGAGCATGTCTTGGATGTACTTGGCTTGATTGATGAAAGTCCCTTTCCTCAATTGTTTGACTTCAAATCCAAGGAAAAACTTCAACTCCCCCATCATGGACATCTCGAAGCGGTCGGTCATGAGCTTGGCAAAATCCTCATTAAAAGTTTTGTTAATAGACCCAAAGATAATGTCATCAACATAGATTTGGCATACGAACAAGTGGCCTCCAACTTTCTTAGTAAAAAGAGTGGGATCAATGAGACCCACTTCGAAGCCACGGTCTAACAAGAGCTCCCTAAGGCAATCATACAACGCACGTGGGGCTTGCTTGAGGCCATAGAGTGCCTTATTGAGCTTGTAGACATGGTTCGGAAAAAGTGGATCCTCAAAGCCCGGAGGTTGCTTGACGTATACCAACTCTTTCAAAGGACCATTAAGAAAAGCACTCTTAACATCCATTTGATACAATTTAAAGTTATGATGGGTAGCAAAGGCAAGGAGCATGCGAATGGATTCAAGGCGAGCAACGGGGGCATAAGTCTCACCGTAGTCGATGCCCTCAACTTGTGAGTATCCTTGGGCAACTAACCTTGCCTTGTTGCGCACGACAATTCCATTAGCATCGCACTTGTTCTTGAAGACCCACTTGGTTCCAATGACGTTTTGACAATCTTTGGGCCGCTCAACCAATGTCCAAACATTGTTCCTCTTGAAGTTGTGAAGTTCCTCGTTCATAGCATCAAGCCAATCGTCATCTTCAAGAGCTTCGAAGACTTTCTGTGGTTCCACAAGAGAGATAAACGCATAGTGAGAGCAAAAGGAAGCTAGCTGCCTCCTAGTAGTGGAACCTTTATTGAAATCTCCATAGACATTATCAAGGATATGGCCATCTCGAACAAGCTTGGCGAGACGATAGGCTTGACGACGGGCTTGTGCTTCAATTCGAGATTCTTGAGCGACCACTTGGTCATTTCCACCAATTGAGCCGCCCCCTTGACTATAAGCATGAACACGAGGGTCATCTTCATCAATTTCCACTTCGGGAGAGTCATCACTTGGAGAGGATCCTTGAGGATCATTGACTTGATCTTGATCTCGACGAGCTTGACCTTGGGGATAAATGTGGCCTTGAGGAGGAGCCCCATCTTGGGGAGGATGATGAGGTTGATGAAGAGCTTGTCCGTGAGAGGTGCCTTGAGTATGAGCCCCATCGAGGGGAGTTTGATGTTGTTGATGAAGAGCTTGTTCTTTAGAGCTTGGAGAGTCATGAGCATGGGAAGCTTCGGAAGAGCTTGTAGGAGCTTGTGCCAAGAAGGTAGGTCCTTGAGGTGCAAGATGATCTTGTGAGAGTGAGGGCTCCACTTGAGTAGAGCTTGGTCCTTCTCCTTCGTCCATAAGGGGATCCTAAATGGGTAGGTGGAAACCCACACCCATTCTTCATATGGCCTTGGGAGGAATTTCATCACTTGGATCACAAACACCATCTTGCCTAACAAGAGACTCATGATTTTCATCAAACTTCACGTTGCTCGTCTCTTCAACTCTTCCATTGGCTTTTTTATAGACTCTATAGGCATGGGACTGATTTGAGTAACCAACGAAAATTCCTTCTTGAGCCTTGGATTCAAACTTTGACAACCGAACTCCTTTCTTGAGTATGTAGAACTTGCACCCAAACACCCGAAAGTAGCTAACATTAGGCTTTTTCCCGGTGAGAAGTTCATAGGGGGTCTTGTTATTATTCTTGCGGAGATAAAGCCGGTTGGTTGCATGGCAAGCGGTGGAGATGGCCTCGGCCCAAAAGTTGTATGGAGACTTGAACTCAGCTAGCATAGACCGAGCCGCATCCATCAAAGTGCGATTCTTCCTTTCAGCAACTCCGTTTTGTTGAGGGGTGTAGGGAGTGGAGTATTGATGCTTGATTCCTTCATCACTGAGAAACTCATCCAAAGTATAGTTTTTGAACTCGGGGCCATTGTCACTTCGAATTGAGAGAATAGTTGCGTTGTGCTTCCGT
Source organism: Avena sativa (assembly GCA_916181665.1). Taxonomy (NCBI): domain Eukaryota; kingdom Viridiplantae; phylum Streptophyta; class Magnoliopsida; order Poales; family Poaceae; genus Avena; species Avena sativa. The sequence continues at coordinate 246,105,239 of OV702283.1, read as the reverse complement.
TGAACCTCATTAGCAAAGTCAATGACGGTTTGTTGAGTCTCACTCTTGTACTTGAAAAAGAACACCCAAGTGTATCTTGAGAAATCATCCACAATAACCAAGCAATACTTCTTGCCTCCAAGGCTATCATGAGAGGGAGGACCAAAGAGATCCATATGCAAGAGCTCCAAACATCTCTCGGTAGTGATTTGATTGAGCGCTTTGTGAGGAGTTTCATGCATCTTTCCTTCAATACAAGCCCTGCAAACATGATCTTTGGCAAAAGAAACATCGTTAATTCCAAGGATGTGGCCCTCGGAGTGAAGTCTTTGCAAAGTTCTCATGTTAACATGGGCTAGGCGGCGATGCCACAACCAGCCCTTGTCGGCTTTAGCATAGAGACATAGAGCATGAGGAGTAGTGGTCCCTGAAAAGTCCACCACGTACAAGTCATGTTCTACATACCCTACAAAAGCCACCTTGAGAGACTTGCTCCACATGAGGACCACGGAATGAGAATTAAAGAAAGAAGAAAGACCCAAAAGAGCAAGAGCACGAACTGAGAGTAAGTTGTAACCAAGAGTTTTGACAAGCATGACGTCAACCAAGGATACATCCGGGGTTACCACCACTTTGCCAAAACCCAAAACCTGAGAGCTTGTTTTGTCACCGTAGGAGACCATGGTGTTGGCAATATTGGGTCTCAACTCGGTCATGATAGACTTGCTTCCGGTCATATGACTCGTGGCACCACTATCAAGCACCCATTTTGATCCGCCGGAAGCATAGTCCTACAAGAAAATCAAGCCTTGGTTTTAGGTACCCATTTTGCAATGGGTCCCTTTTTGTTAGTGACAAGAACCTTTGGCACCCAAATGGCCCAATGATAATCATGCGTGTAAGATGTCCCCACATATCTAGCATATACATGACCATCATAAGATTTGCAAAGAATATAAGAGGGATTGTTCTTTCCGGCAAAGTTGTCACTTTGCAAGAGGGTTAGGCCATTTGGAACTCCTTGGGCCATGCCCTTGTTCTTTTTCTTCTTCTTGTTCTTCTTCTTCTTCTTCTTCTTAATCTTGGCAAGTTGATCCTTCAAAACCTTGACCTCCTCTATGAGATGCTCATGCTTGCAACAAGGGTTAGGAGAACTAGACAAGTCTATAATTTGCACAGCGGAAGACTTAGAAAGATCACAAGTTAATTGAGTTTGAAGCTGTTCATGAGCCTCAAAAAGACTTGAGAATTTACTCTCCAAGGCTTTGTGTTCCTCTTTGAGTTTCTCAAGATCCTCTTGAGTCTTATCATGACCACCCACAAACTCAGCATTTTCTTTCTTGAGAGCCTTAATCAAGGCAAGAGCATGGTCACGTTCTTTAATTGTAGAGGTCAAAGTGTTGTTATGATCATCTACAAGCTTAGACACATTTTCTTCAAGATTAATTCTCATATTTTGTTCATCCTCAAGACTTTGAGTGAGAGAGGCAATTTCATCGGCGGCATCTCTTTCATTTTTACTTAGCAAGTCAAGAAGTTCTTCCTTTTCATCTAAGGCATCTCTAGCATTTTCAAGTTGTGCAAGTAAGGACTCAAAGCAGTTTTTAGTTTCTTCATCTAATGTAGCAACAAATTCACACATGTCAATCATCTCTTTCTTCACCTCTAGACCAACAAGATCAAGAGAGGAGGGCTCACTAGAGATGGGTTGAGGAGTGGGTTTCGATGATACCTCGGTGGCCTTGGCCATGAAGCACTTTTGGTTGGAGGAGATGACATTTTCATTTGGCGAGTCGAAGAGGGATAGACGTGGAGTTGAGGTAGTGGCAATAGCAGCAACCCCCACAATCTCTCCACCATGACCTTCATCATCATCATCTTCATCCGTGCCCGAAAGATATTCTTCATGGACCACAATTGCTCGTTCCTTGTTGGTGGCGTTCTTGACGGTGTAGTTCTTGTTTATGGGATGAGGAGATCTTGTCTTGACCTTGCGAATGAGATGACCACCATTGTCTTCACGGTTCTCAAAGGGACACTTGACCACAAAGTGACTCTTGTCATTGCAATTGTAGCATGATCTTGCTTTGGGAGACTTGTTGGGTGAGTTGAATCTTGAGTTGTCCCTTGATCTTGACTTGAATCCGGACTTGTTCCAAAAGGCCCTTGAAGCGAGAGCAAGATGTTCGTTGAAGGCACATTTGAGATCCTCTTGAGACCACTCACTTGATGTATCATCATCATCAACTTCAATAGCCTTGGCCTTCAAAGCAAGGTTCACTTTTGTTGATCCAATGGCTCTAGCTCGAGCGGACTCCGCATTCTTCTTAGCAATAGTCATGGCAATTACTTCACTCAAGACTTCTTGGGAGGTCATTAAGTGAAAGTTGGTTCTTCCCTTGATAGAGTTGAGCTTTTGTTCTTCAAATGGGAGAAGAGCTTGAATGAACTTTCTCTTCATAAACTTGTCATTAACATAGTGAGCCCCAAGGTCCCTCATAGTGGTACAAAGGACCTTAAGGCGCCTATACATGTCTTCCGGGGTCTCATCATCTTGCATTGCGAAACCATCGCACTCGTTGTTGATCTCGTCAAACTTGGAGCTTTGGATGCTAGCATTCCCAACGAAGAGCTCGGTGAGTTGATCCCAAGCTTCCTTGGCAGTGTCAAATTGGCGAATGTGAGCAAAATCCTTTGGAGTCAAGGCCTTTTGAATCATTCCCAAAGCTGTAGCATTGAGTTGCTTGTCCACCACTTCACCTCGTGTCAACTTCTTTGGGTCAAATGGAGAGAATCCATCCTCCACAATCCTCATTAACTCAATGGATGAGCTGGAAATATGTGAGCGCATTAGATATTGCCAATTGGCGAAATTAGACGTATCTAGCATAGGTGGTGCTCCTTGAGGGATAATGTGTGGCATGGGAATGGGTGGATCCGGAGTGTACTTCAGCGGTGGGGGTACCGCCGAGTAGTCCTTTCCTCCATTCTCCCCTTTTGAAGTTGGGTTCTCGGGCTCCTCGATGTTCTCACTTGGAACCTTGGTAGAGGTTTGAGCAACAAAACCAAGTCCCAAATGAGTGGTGGCAGTCGCGGGAGTTACCCCGGGGGCGGACACCGTAACGGTGGGAGGAACCTCGTTGGGTTGGGGTGTGTCAATAGCAACCATGGGGTTTGGCTTGAGGGACTGCAAGAGAGTCATCATTTCCTCGAACTTGGACATCATGGATGACTCCAATTGCTTGAGGTCATCCATAGTGGCCAAGTTCTTGGCTTTTTCAGTTTCACTACCCCCTTCGTCGGCCATAGTCTCTTAGGCGGTAAAGCCCGAAATAAGAGCCTGCGCTCTGATACCAATTGAAAGTACCGACTTGAAACGACTAGAGGGGGGGTGAATAGGCGTCTACCAATTTTAATTTGTTTCACACTTTTAGGCTCAACGAGAAAGAAAGTTATCTCGAGATGCAACTAAGTGAGCAACCTAAATGCAAGAAAGTGAACACAAACCACAAAAACAGTAAATAGCAAGGAATAAAGGAAGGGAACGAAGTAACCGGCGAGGGGACACGGAGATGTAATTCCCGTAGTTCACTCCCAAGGAGCTACGTCTACATTGGAGAGGTGTCGGGGCCACACAAGGTCACCCGAGCGCCACAAAGGCCTCACCTTCTTCTCCGGTGAGATCCCCCACAAAGGAGGCCTCACAATCCACTAACCGGTGACCTTGAAGGCGCCAACCGAAACCTTTACACCAAGGTTGAGGGGGAGTCTCCACAACTCAATTGGAGGCCCTCAACGACACCTCGAAGCTTTACAACACATGCCTCAGCTCCGGGGATGCCCTACACCGTCTAGGGTTCCAAGAAACCCAAGAGTAACAAGATCCACAAAGGATGGGTGGGGGAAATCAAATCTTCTTCGGTGGAAGTGTAGATCTAGGTCTCCTCCCTCACCTCTCAAAAGATCGGGTCGTTTGAGTGGCTAGAGAGAGAGATCTAGTGAGGTGAAGCTCAGGTATTAATGGAGGAGAGAGAAAAATTCAAGAGAGGTGGCAGGAAGAAGAGGGGTGCCTTAAATAGGCCCCCCTCGCACTAAACCGTTACAGCCCCCGCGACCTCACCGGAAGTTCCGGTGAGAGGCCGGAAGTTCCGCCTGAGCCTGGCTCCAACGGTCATCAGACCGTTGACGCCCGCTCCAGAAGTGCAACCGGAAGTTCCGGTCAAAGCAGACCGGAAGTTCCGGTGAACTTCCGATCAAGTTCCGGCAAATAGCATGTTTCAAAACAGAAACTTTCTAAGCCTTCACCGGAACTTGGGGCGGAACAGGGGCGGAACTTTTGGGTCGCGAAGCGAGTCTGACCGGAAGTTCCGGCCTTCAGGCGGAAGTTCCGCTCAAGCACTTTTGCCAGGAAAAAGTTCCGAACAAGTTCCGGTCAAGTTCCGGCCAAGTTCCGGCAAATAGCACACTTCAACACAGAAGGTTACTGAACTGCCACCGGAACTTGGGCGGAACTAGCATCGGAACAAACTGTAGAACAGCCCGCAGAAAAAGGTTTGAGCGGAACTTCCGGTCTATGATCGGAAGTTCCGGTGAGACTCAAAAGGCCCCAACAGAACAGGAAAAAAAACTCTCTCTCTCTCACAGAATAATGGGATGGTTGTGGTGGTGCATATAGGTTTGTGCAAAAAACAAGTGATTTCCCACAGCCCTCCAACATGGACCCCCTCTTAATAGTACGGTGACCTAAAAACATCAACCAGAAAGAAACTAGGAGAAGACTAAAAAGGCCACCGTCTTCAAAAGATCACAAGAGAGTATCCATCAGTACAATGAGACAACAACGACGTTTCCCCTGAAACTCAAGAGCACAGTTAAAAACAAGGTTGGGATTGTCATTTAACACCAAAAAAACATCAAGGGAAGATATAGTCCTTTCAACACGTAACTGATATGCAATGATGAATAATTTGGACTGGAGCTCTAATATGACAGAAAAAAATGTACAAATTCTTTTAGGGACAATTAGATAAATGCCACTCCAATTTTAGGCTATTTGAGAAATGCCCCAGCAACTTTCATCTTTAAAAAAATGCCATTGCAATTTTGTGTATATTTGATAGATGCCATTACATGAATTTAACCTCATATATTGGCGAATTACATAAGTATATTTTTGGTACATACAACTAGATGGTAGGGCCCACAGAATTAGGCGAGCACTGGATTAACACAACCAATCCAAAAAATACCTTTCTTCGTCCTTGCTTCCAAAGTACTAGCCCAAACTAGAAAAAAATAACGGAATTTCTAGCTTCAGACAGTTCGGTAGATGTGAAAACTCGGCGGGCTCACAACACCCGTTGGATTTGTATCGAACGGAGCCGGACAACCCCGTGCGGTTGGTGGCTTGTTTCAATGCCGCACACCTAATCCCACCATCGCAATCACATGGGTCCCCACTCGTCATCGTCTCCCACCCCTCCTACTTCTCCCGACCGTTTCGGGAATCCTACTCCTCTCTCTCCCCTTCTTCTCCGATGATTTCCAGGGCGATTCGGCAGTTTCTGTCGGTTCCTCGCTGTTTCTGCTTCCCATTACAGTCGCAGATGCGTCGACTCCCTCCAGGTGTGCTCACAGGTTATGTCCTCCTCCAGTTTCTCTCCTCCGCCGCTCCGACCCTTCCTTCTCTGTTTTCCGGCGGTTCCATTTTGTCGGTTTTGTGCTTCTCATTGATTCCGGAAGTTCCTATAGTTATCCATGCTTGTAAGTTGTAATGCTTGCGATTTTTCCCTCTGATTTTGTTTGGCTCCTTCATGCTTCAACCCCCATTGTTCAAATGGGTTTGAGTGCTCCCACTGATCCCCTTTTGTGTCATTTGAGTAATGTTCCCTTATTAGATCTACTGTGTGTGATGTAGTTTTGATGTTCAGATGATGTGATCCAAGTGTAATGTTCCCCCCATGGTCTAATGGCGATTTGATGTGTTATACATTATTTTTGAGATGGGTTATACTTGAACAGGATTGCTTGATAACAACAGATCTAGCCATGGATAACATTGCATAATATTTAGTTGATAACAACTGATCTATCTATGGGTAACAGTGGGATATGATCCCTTGATAACCACAGATCTATCCATAGATAATATTGGACAGGATCCCTTGATAACAACAGTACTAACCTGTTATGTGCTAACTTTTGTTTATGAATTGGGTATGATTGTATAGGATTCCTTGATAACTATAGCACTAACCTTGGGTAACATTTGAGAATATTCATTGATTACAACAGTACTAACTATTGGAGAATGTATTTGTTAAATTTTTGTTATGATCTGCTGGTAACTTTTGAGCAAATTGCATGATAACATATATGTAATGGTATGGGTAACTTATGTACTGATGGCATGATAACATTTGACTAGCTGGGGTGTCCATAAGAAATCATTTATAAATCATGATGCACTGCTCTGGATGTTTTAGGCTTTTGAAATTTTGATTCCTTGGTAACAATGGCACTACCCATGGGTAACATTGGAGAGGAACCCTTGATAACAATAGTATTAGCTATGTATCTGCTAATTTATTGTTTATGATGTGGGTAAGATTGTATAGGGTCCCTTGATAACATTTTGCACTAGTCATGGGTAACATTGGAGAGTATTCATTGATAACAACAGTACTAGGCATGTACCTGTAAATTTTTTTTTTGTGTTCTGTTGGTAACTTTTGAGCAAAGTGCATGATAATATATATGCACTAGCATGGATAACTTATGTTCTATTGTCATGATAACATTAGTTTATGATCATGGGTAACTTATGTACTGATGTGTGGATAAAATTCACTGATTACAATAGTACTAAGTAATTTATAATGTTTTTGTCATATTTTGTTTATGATCTATTTGGTAATGCTAATTTGAGAAAAATGCATGATATGATGTGTGCAATGACATGTATAACTAATGTTATGTTGGTATGGTAACTTGTGTTTTGTTGGCATGATAACATTTGGTTATGATCATTGGTAACTTATGTACTGATGGTATTGTTTTGTTTTTTCTATGAGTTCTTGTGTATCACTATGGTTTAGTTTTGTATTTATTTTTCATTTTAAATTGTTTGTAGTTGCCACAATGCCGAGAAAGCGGAAGGTTGTTGATAATGTTGTTGAGGGTGAGAAACAACCTGCCCGTAAACATAACAGGGCATCTCCTTCTGCTGTGATCGGTTTACTGGATTTTCTATCAGTTGAACAGAAGGCAGCAATTGAATCAATGGAGTTTGATAGTTTGCTAGATATCAAGTGTTCATCATTGCACGACGCAGTTATGACTTGGTTTGCTAGTTTGTATGACAAGCATACACGTGAATTTGTTGTGCCGGGTCAAGGAAGGATCCCCCTCAACGAGGATAGTGTATTCAGATGTTTGGGGTTGCCGCTTGGTGAAGAGTGGGTTCCTTATTATGCTGATGCAGAAATTCAGGGTGCTCTTGCCCCTGTTCTTTTTTCTGATGATTCTGGCATACCTTTGAGAACTCGAGTTTTTGAAATCTTGAAGGATATGACTTCATATGGAGATGAGTTCAAGCAAGTATATGTGATGTAAATTGTGTCTACACTTCTCTCACCCACCACCCAGAACCGTGTTTGCCATAAGTGATACCCTATCATGGTAAGTTTTGGTTGTCATGTCTGTTCATTTTCAATATCTATCTTGGATGGTAACTTATATGTTTTTGTGTTGATAAATTTCTATTTGGTGTGATGATAACCTGTGTGTAATAGGGGTGGTAACATTTTTTTTAGGTTCTTGTGGTGGTGTGTACTATATGTGCAAGTTTTGATGTTATGTTGATAGTTTATTTTCCATTATCTAATTTTAGCACAACATTGGAAATGTGTCCAAGTTCCAGTGGTGCAAGTTTGTTGCTGACCAGCTGCATGAGGAGCTTTCTAGTGGTAGTCATACGCAGGCTTGCCTTTTTCTCTTGCAGGTACACGTTGTTGTTTGTATATTGTGTGAATGTTACTTTCTATATTGAAATTTGTTTTATGTTTTAGTTAGTGTATTTATTGTATTCTTTTTCTGGTTTTAATTTTTTTTCTTGCAGCTGCTTTATGTTGACTCACTTGATGTTAGTGGGTTGGATATTGATTTGTCAGAAGGGCATTATGTTGTGACCATATGGTCAAGAGAGTTAATTGATGAAGTGTGGATTGCTGATCTGCAGAATGATGGAAATGCATATGGAAAGCTGGAGGTGTGTAATAAATTTTGTAGCATATGTGTTTTTATGTTGTTGATAACTTTTTAGGTTTAAGTGTTTCTAACATGTTATATGTCTTTGATTACATTGAGTATAAATAGTGGGTAACTTATGTGTTTATTGGGTGGTAACATGTAGGTTTATAATGTGATTAAGGTGGGTAATATGTAGAAAACTGGTTGATCACATTTGCTAATTATGTATCTTTTTCTTTGTGCGGTCGAAGCCTCAGTATGGCATGAGCTTTGGACTTTTTTGTGGTGCGCAAGGGTTTAACAAATGGTTTGACACTTGTGCAAACACTAGTTGTTCAAATGAGGTGAGATTTTTAGGATTTTGTTATTATACTTATATTCTTATTGTCATTTTACTTTTGTTTGCTTTTTGTTTTGTTAATGTTCTTGTTGTTTCTTTTCTTTTTATTTGTGCAGCAAAAGTCACAGATAGCAAATCTTGTTGGCAGTTTTGCATCTGGTCTTTTTGGGTTAATGAGTACCTTTGTTCAAGGCTTGATGGCAGTGCAAGGCAATGCTGGTACTGAAATCGCAAAAAAAATTACTGCCCAGTTTGGTGGTCTAATTGCAACGCAACCCATGGGAGGAATCTTAATGGGTGGAGCTAGCTCAAGTGGTGCTCGTGGTGGTAGATCAGGTTGTGCCCATGGTGCTACCTCAAGTGGTGTCCATGGAGCTAGGCTTACTCGTTCTATCACTCGTGGAAGGAATGTTCCACACACTAATGAAGTCTTGTCTCCTATTCTTCCTAGTGATAATACAATTCTGCGGGATTCAGACAGCAGCAGTTCTGATAGCAGTGGAGACGACGATGTTGAACGGTATGTCCGTGCTGACAGGAAGGGTAAGGGTGTTGTTGGTGGTCGTGCGGGTGGTTCTTCCAATGTCCAGCTATATTTGACTTTCCCAGATTCCAATGAAGAGCAGAATAAGAGTCCAGGAGCAAGATCACCCGATGATCATCATATGTCACCACCTGAATCTAGGTCTCGTGTTGTAGATCCTGTCTCACCCGTAAACCGGGTGATTGATACTCCTGTTGCTACTATTGTGGGTGGATAGGAACAAACCCCTATGCGTGTGTATGAGAGGTCTAGGAAGAAGAAGAAGTCACGTCCAGTTATGGATGTTGATAATGTGATCAATTCACGTACTATTGAGGAGGTTGATAATGAGATCAAGTCTCTTGTCTGCAAAGATTTGGGCCTTACTCCTGCCATGATGTGGTCTGCTGTTTCTGGAAGGTATGAGTGGGCATAATTATTTATCTCAGTCATTTCTGTATTTTTTTAATCACTGGATAACTTTACTACCTTAGTTTTGATAACTATATCATATTTCATCTGATAACTTGTTTATGTTTATGTGGGTAACCTTTCTATTTTATGTTTATTATGTTTATATCGATAACTTATATTGATAACTGTATCATTTTTCATGTGATAACTTCTTTATGTTTATACTGATAGCTATAGCCTTTCTCACATGATAACTTCTTTATGTTTATACTGATAACTATAGAATTTCTCACATGATAACTTCTTTATGTTAATATTGATAACTGTAGCATTTCTCAATTGATAACTTCTTTATGTTTATTTATGTCAGTCATTTTTATTTTTTTTATTGTTAATCACTGGATAACTATAGTATATTTCATCTGATAACTTATTTATGTTCATGTTGGTAACTTGTCTGTTTTTTGTTTATTATGTTCTGATTTTTTGTTTTTTGTTGGCAATTATTTATTACAGCAAGAAATCATCGAAGAAGACATATGTGCTAGCTACAAGGTCTTCACCATGGTTGGCAAAACAGCGTTCTGCAGATGGAGGCACATTTGTTATAGATGTTGATGGATCCTCTCTTATTCCTTCACCTACTCGTGTTGAAGGACATTCTAATATTGTTGCAACTCCTGATGTCGTGGATTCGCCTGTTGTGAATGTTGAAGAGGTTATATCTGGTGGAGAAACTTGTGGCAAGGGTGTTGCTACTGAAGATCTTGCTGTGACGAGCGCACCTGCTACAGTTGTAGTAGGATTATCTGTCGATGTGACAATGGATGTAGCTCAACCATACTCTGGAGTTCCACTGATTAAGAAAACCATTGATCAGCCTGTTAGCAGCAGCGTTGTAAATATCATGGCAAACGAGATGGATAACATCATGAAAGGTTCTACTGCCACCAGAGATGCCCCCCAGGTTGATGTCAATGTTGATGCAGGTGGTTATGTTTGTCCTGATGGTGCTGTTCTTGTTCCTGCATCATCACTGTTCACCAACCTTGCAGCAGCTGCTACTTCTGTTGATGTTGCTGCAAGTCCTGCTGTCTGCTCGCTTGGAGATCCATCAACCCAGGGTGAGAGTGAAAATGAGCCTTCTGTCTTGGATGATAGTACCCAAGAAGATGTACAACATGTTTTATCTGCTCCTTTGGTTCCTGCGTCAAGTCTTTTCGACACCCCTATTAGCAGGCAGTCCAATGTGCTCGATACCTATGCTGGTCCTTCAAGTGGTGATGGAAGTTCTGAAGCTAAAGTCACTCTTATCAAGAAAGCAAAATTGGTTGCTCGTGATGGAAAGTTGAGTCTTGCTGCTGGGATACCATTACATGTTTTTAGGGATGTTGTGTCGTATTCTGTGCCTAATGCGGATCCTCCTATTTCACCTACTGCTGGTGCCCGTGCACAGCCTTCTCCTACTGTTGGTGCCTCTGTGCAGCCTGATCCTACTGCTAGTGCACCTGCACAGCCTGCTCTTTCTCAGCCTGATCTTTGTATTGTTGCACAAGGTGATTCTAATGATGTGCCAGTTTCTCATCACATTTCTGCTGATCCGGGTGATTTATTCCATGTTTTTTAAGCAGAAGATGTTCTTCCTTTGTCTTGGGCACCTTCTGCCAGCACTGGTATACACCTTCAGCTTGATAACTTTGCGTATATGCCCTAGATCACTTTTATATATTAGTGCTGATAACTGTAACTTATTTATGTTGGTAACCTACACTATTTTTTGTTTTCCAAATGTTTTAAATGCTTGAAAGTTGATTATATGTTTGTCTTATATGTTTTTTTGTAATGTAAAACTATATTATTTTAATGATGTTTTATTTCATAGTGTATCATGTGTTTTTATCATGATTGTGCATTTTTTGTTTGTGTTGATAACTTTATATATATGCCCTTGATCACTTTTATATACCAATGCTGATAACTTTAATTCATTTATGTTGGTAACCTACACTATTTTTATGCTGATAACTTTAGTATTAACATGTTTTCTTTGTAGAAAGCATGTAATAGATTATATGGCATTAACAAAAAAAATTGTTTTGACGCTTTTTCTTCTTTTCTTTCTTTTGGGACATATTCTATAAACTATAAACTGAGCCACAAAAATATGGTATGCGGTCTATTTTGATTATTTATTGTTTTTATTCTACTGTATGTAGTTGATAAGTTCAGGCATAGTGTATGGTAACCATTGCTTATTTTGTGTTGATAACTCTTTCATTTTTGCTTGGGTAACCACTGTTTTTTCTACACGTGCCTTTACTTATCTTATGTTTATTTTTTCTGTAGCTTTGTTTTGTTGTCCTTCAAGAGATAAGGACTAAAAAGGACCATTTGGGCCATTGGTACATGCTTTCTGTTAATATACCTGCCAAAAGGTTTGAGATTCTTGACTTGCTCCTTGGTGAAGCTAATGTAGAAATGATTGAACATGCGACCAAGCTAATGGAAGCAATAAAGAAAATGTACATTGTCAATTATTCTGATTCTAAAAGACAGATTGAAGATTTTGAGTTGATGCATGTACCTCTTCCGAATCAAGTTGACAAGTTAGTTTTACGGTTATCATGGCATCATTTATTTTCTTTTATTATATTAGTTTGTTTTGTACGCATGTAATTTTATTTTGGTTTTGTATAATCATTGATATTATATTTGTTTATTCTCTGTTCATTTTCTGTTTTTTAGCATTGATTGTGGGTTCTTCATGCTCAAGAACCTTGAATTGTGGAATGGAAGCGTCGTGCCTTGTATTTCTCAAGATATGATGCCGGGAATTAAGAAAAAGATTATTTCTTTTTGGTTGAACCATCCTCGTAATGTTCTTTTGAATTGGAGGTCACTTTTGGAAGAAAATAAGTTCTGAGATATTTTTTCCCAAGTTTATCCATACTCTTACATGTTTGTAATCCACACCCTTAAAAGTTTGTTATCCTGTCATATTTCTGTAAGTTATCCACACTGTGTTATATAATTTACCCACCTTATACGTGTTTTTCGTATATATGAGTGTTTTTTATGTTTTCTTTATATTGTCAGTTCTGTTTGATAATTTTCTTATTAATTATTTAGATGTATAATTTCAACATATAATTATTGATAATTGTAGTTTTTATCTACCCGATAACTTCTACTTGTATGCATGGGTAACTATTGTGTTTGTTGGCTGGTAACTTGTAGTCATTTGTCTGGATAAGTTCTGTATTTAAATAGTATATTAATGTTTTTGTTGGGTAACCTTTTACATATACGCATTGATAGCTGTAGATTTAACCAGTGGATAACCTTTATTATTTTTGTATGCAATGATAAGTGTTGTGTTAGGTGATGGATAACTTGTACTCATATGCGTGGATAACTTATGGTTATCTGTTGGATAACTTTGTAAACCACAGAATGTACAGCATGAACTATCATACATAGAAACAACAAATATATCATTTTCATTTTGTGTTACATAAACATTCTAGATTTGATATCCTAGGAGCTTCAACTTTTCCTGGCATTTGCGGATGGTGTGACCTTCTGCACCATAGTGGCTGCATTTGTTTGATTTCTTTGTAGCAAGGTCTAGTGGATTTTTGTTTGCTATTTGTTGTGGTCGCCCTTTTGTTACTAAATTCTCTGGGTTCTGTATGTGCTTTGTTGATGACATGTGAGATCCTGATGTGCTTGTTGTTTGAAGTGCTGCATAGTTGCTTGTTGACTATGCCATATTTGGTGTGGCAGTTGTCGAAGGTGTCACGCTTGCATCGTTAGGAGCACTAGACGATGGCATAGTAATCGCTTCATTTTCGGCCTCTCTTTTCTTCTTCTCTTCTCTTCTTGCTATCACATCTAGCTCTTGTTTCATTTCCTTCAAGTGTTTCCTAATGATTTTTCTTCCATCATCTGTCTTTACTCCTATCTTTGCAGCTCTGGCAAACTCTTGTCTGTATGATGCAAACACCGTCATATTTCTTGAGTCTTTAGGCATCTCTTTCTTTCCTTGTTTATGTTTTTCATGTGGTTCAGCTAGGATAGTTTCCGCGTCCAATGTCCATCTTTTCAGTATGTACATATCTGGGATTTGATGGACTTTTATATGCGTCATCACTTTTATAATGTGGCAGCACAGCATACCATCACGATCGAATTTGCAGCAGTTGCATTCATATGTTCCTTCTTTCCAGTTTGCGAATACCCTATAACTTCTGTAACCATAGTGTGGAACCGGTATCCTTGTTATGCTCAGTTCAAACTGGTATCCGTTGAGGTGGTCGCATTGTTATGACATGCTCTTTCGCATTTCGCTCTAAAACCTGAAAAAGATTTTCCTTGTGTATGCTTTTGCCATTTGTCTCTCCATAATGCTTCCACACCACCACTCCCGGTCTGTCAAAGTTGTATCACACTCTGCCTTTAGCTCAGCATTGTAAATCTTTTCTCGTACTGACATGTACTGTTGTACAAATTCATAAATGGAGTTGCTTTGTTTGACGTAACGCTTGAGCACTGCGTTGAACCCTTCGCTTCTTGCTATGGTCTGAAGGAATGGGAAAAAGGTGTGCATAAAGTACGCTGGTACCCAAACCTTTGTTTGTTCCCACAGTGAAAATAGATACACATTGTCATGGACATTATGAGTATTTATCATATGCATCCAAGCCTCCTCAAATTCCTCCGGTGACAACTTGTTGTTCACACATGCATTGAAAGTGTCGAGCAGCTCTGGGTGGTTGGCCATGAATGTCCCTATTTTCTCAGTTACATTCTGGATGACGTGCCATCTACAATTCCTGTGAGTTGCATCTAGGAAAACAGCACTTATAGCACCACCCATGGCAGCGTCTTGATTTGTTATTATATTTTTTGGTGCTAAGCCGTCCATTGCCAGTTTGAACATTTGAAACAGCCACACAAAGTTGTCCTTGAGCTCTCGACGCACGAACCCGCATCCAAACTGAACCGATAGTCCATGGTTGTTTATCCCAATAAATGGAGTGCATGGTAGTTTATACCGGTTTGTTAGGTAGGTAGTGTCGAACGATATGCAATCGTTGTATCCAGACTTGTATGCTCTTCGTGATGCCCCGTCAACCCAAAACAGGTTCTCTACCCTGTCCTCTTCATCAAGTGTAAATTTGTAGAAGAAATTTGGATCTTCTGCCTTCATCTTTCCGAAGTATGCCAAGGTGTCTTGCATGTTGTGGTGATTGTTTTCACTGCGAAAAGAAGACGTTAGGTTCACCACATCTTTTTCTATGTATGGCACATCATTCAGACTGCCATAGAAACTTGCCATCAGTTGCATCTGTCGGCATGTTTCGATGTTGCATGCATGCAGCATCCCGCAAGAACACCTTTTCTTCTGCTGGTATGTTCTGGTGCGAACGCAAGAACCTTGTTAATGAAGGTTTTATTATTAGGGGATGGTTATGATCATCCGATGAATGCTGAACATACAACCATGCATCCTTTCTCTTTACATACAAGTGTGCTATGCACCAGTCCTTCGATGTGTATTTTTTTCCTCTTCTTGACACATGATTTTGGGTTCTCGGTGTCTTCCTTTTCTTTGTGAGGTTTACCATCTTTTGTGCACACAAGATACGCCTTGTTTAGCTCATTTCTTACGTCTTTTCTTGACCAATCTATCCTTATTCCGAAACCCTTCCGTTGTGAATACGCCCTGTAGTGTTCTCTAGCTGATTCAAAACTGTCAAAGCACATTCCATTTGTTGGTGGCTGCGGTGTGGAATGTACTTCATCTCTTGCATCATTATTGTGTGCATTATTCTCACCATCCTCATTTGAATCTGCTGTATGTACTATTGTTTCTTCGATTGTGACATCCGTTATTGTTTCTTGTGCAGCTTGTTCAACTATAGTATACATGCAGTCATTGTCAGTATGTTCTTTAATTTGGACATCACCTGTTATGCAAATAAACATAAGTTATTATTTCTGTTTTTTTTGCAGGAATGGGTATATACAATGAGAAGTCATGGATAACAACAGTTATAATAGGTGGGTAACTTTTTATACTAGCAAGTATTTTTGTAATCATGTCATGTGTTTTTTGCAATGATTTGCATGGATAACTTCTGCATATATGCATGGATAATTGTAGCTTTAACTAGTGGATAAATTGTACTTATGTTCCTGGATAACTGCATTTTTGTGCTAGTGATAACTTCTACTCATGTTTCTAGATAACTTTTATAGCATGTAAGCATGTATAACTGTAATTTTAGGTAGTGTGATAATTGTCCTAATTTTGTGCATATAAGCATGGATAACTTCTACTCATATTTATGGATAACTTCTGCATACAGGTATGGATAACTGTAGCTTTAGCTAGTGGATAACTTTTATACTTATGTTCATGGATAACTTTTATACTTATGTTCATGGATAACTACATTTTTATCTAGTGATAACTTCTACTCATGTTTCTAGATAACTTTTCTAGCATGTAAGCATGTTTAACTATAGTTTTAGATAGTGGATAACTTCTGCATATAAGGATGGATAATTTCTGTTTTAGCTAGTTGATAACTTATGCATGTAAGCATGGATAACTTCTGTTCTAGCTAGTTGGTAACTTATGCTTTATAAGCATGTAAAACTTATGCATGCAAGCATGGATAACTTATGTTCTAGCTAGTTGATAACCTCTATATGCAAGCCTGGATAACTTATGTTCTAGCTAGTTGATAACCTCTTCATGTAAGCATGGATAACTTATGTTCTAGCTAGTTGATAACCTCTGCATGCAAGCATGGATAACTTATGTTTAAATACTGCTAGATAAGTTGATTGCATATAATCATCATACCTTCGTTTACAACTTGCACGATAGCATTTGTGTGTTAACCATCAGCATGGTATTCTTGTATTTCTTGATCTAGTTCTGCATTTAGGTCGATATCCATGGTTTAGCTAGTTGATAACTTATGCATGTAAGCATGGATAACTTCTGTTCTAGCTAGTTGATAACTTTTGCTTTGTAAGCATATATAACTTTTGTTTTACCTAGTTGATAACTTATGCATGTAAGCATGGATAACTTCTGTTCTAGCTAGTTGATAACTTCTTCTTTGTAAGCATGTATAACTTTTGTTTTAGCTAGTTGATAACTTATGCATGTAAGCATGGATAACTTTTGCATGCAAGCATGGATAACTTATGTTCTATCTAGTTGATAACCTCTGCATGCAAGCATGGATAACTTATGTTCTAGATAGTTGATAACCTCTGCATGTAAGCATGGATAATCATCATACCTTCGTTTACAACTTGCACGATAGCATTTGTGTGTGAACCATCGGCATATGGTCTTCTTCTATTTCTTGATCTGGTTCTGCATTTAGGTCGATATCCATGGTTTCGGAGCTGTTCAACCAAAATATTCATGATGTTAGAAGATTTAGTTGTTAGGATGAAGCAATTAATAGGAAATCATGTCTATTTAGTTGTTAGTTGTCCTAAATTAGATGTTTTTAATGAAGGGATCAACATATACTGTCAATGAAGCAAGATTGGACATATCTCAGATGCAAAACTGAGGAGTAGTTATAGATGACCTGTTTTTCGTTTAGATCCATGTTGTGCAACAGTATATTGTCATATTGAGAACCATATAGAGAGGTTGCTACCAAAGTCATGGTGAATTGAAGGTTTGATTTTGAGAAGTACCTGCTGTTTTTGCCTGTGTATTTCTTTTTTTGCTTTTCAGTAGCAGGGCGCTGGGTATCAAGGTGTTAAGGTGGAGCTGCAATGGAGTTTTTGGCTAGAGGATGACGGCGATATGGACAGGTGAGTAATCGGGGGAGAGGGGGATAGCGCTAGATCTGGGGGGATTTCGTTTCTGTTCCTGTTTTGGGTTTTGCTTAGAGAGGAAGATGGTCCAGACTACAGCCAGCTGTCCTTCCCTTTTTGGACCTGGTCACGCGACCGGGGTGGGAGGGGCGGGCGCGGGGCAACGCGGGATCGCGTGATCTGGGTCGGAACGCCCGCCAGAAACTCGTTTTTTTCTTAGGGCGTCCGCCCGTTAGGCGCGTCCAAAAATAAACATCTTTCCTCATACCCTCTCGTAATTAGACTTATGGATGTATGCGTGTGATTAGAAAATCATTTTTTGATGGCCATTTGGTGTTTCTTTTTGCATGTCACATGTACGTATTTATTGGAAAAATAGCTCGAAGCTATGTTTTTACTTCTCCAGTTATAATTGGTTATAAATTTATCAATGATGTATCCTATTTAAGCCTAATTTTGGTGGACCCCAACATATATACGTATATATGATAGAAATACTATATTGGACAGTATATGGGCTTAAATGCATGTAATGGCATCTATCGATTGTACACAAAATTGTAGTGGCTTTTTTCTAAATATGAAAATTGCAGTGGCGTTTCTCAAATAGCCAGAAATTGGAGTGGCGTCTATCTAAATAATCCATTCTTTTAAGGTCTCTAGTACTTTGTTCAAATGTAAATTAGCCAGATATACATGCAATCCTGCTGTAACTATAATCATAGTAACAAATTGTCATCAAACAAAATGTCTATGAAGAATTTAGGACCGGTTCGACCTTTTCGTATAGAAAATATATAATGGAAAGGAACATGCCTGAAGTTTAATGTAATAAGCAGGGAGGGGAACCATCAAACTTCAATGGTCAGAGACAAACTATGAAATCATACTAAAGAGTTAACCCTAGGTAGCGAGTGGTTGTTAATAAATTCATATAAAGGAAATCTTTGAGTCATATTTGCAATTTAATAGTTATTAGAAAATGCGGATACACTAATGAAGAAGGAAATATCACTATATTTCTTGCTTGACAGCTTGGTCATTGGCATTCAAATGTGGGTCATAATGATTAATAACCATTGAATATCAAAATATCCACTCTTAAGTAATAGGTGCTCTTAAACCTCATCATTTTTTAATTATTTCAATACTTCCTTCTGCACTCTAGAGCTTGTCTTAAAGACATATCTTATTGACCATCTATATCTTGCCTAGATACTACAAACCTAAACCAACAATATGATGAGGACATCCCATCTATTGATACAACCACAGTACCTACAACTGACATCCCATCTATTGATACAACCGCAGTACCTACAAATACACACATACAAGGACCTATCACTCGAGCTCGTGCCAAGCAACTTAATTATCATATACTTTCGTTTCTTGGAACTATTCCTCATATACATGATAATATGATGCTGCCTAAATCAGATATGTTTGTTACTCTTAGGAATGATGGACCTAGCAACGATGAGAAGGACAAGCATTGGAGCATGATCATGCATGGAGATGACAGCAAGCATGTGAGGATTGAAGAGGACGCCAGGAGTGGAGATTTCAGAACTTTGAAGCCACCATAATGATGATTAAAGGCTTGGATGAAATATTCAAGATTAATACTTCACAAATTCGTCCATAGCTTAATATGGTGCGGCCCCACCTTTACTTTGGGCCAGGCCCATGTAATTTTTGCAAGATTTTTAATAGCCACTTTTTAGAGTCCGTATTTGAGGATAAAAGGCCTTCTAGGGTTGGATTCGTCCACCACCTCTATGGCTGGCCGAAAGCCCACTTTTTCCTCCTTAAATACTCCTCATAGATGTCACTTTAGACTTGGATTTTTTTTATACATAAAGTTAGCCATCATAGTAACTTCGCCAAGGCTCGAGCGTCGCAGAGGCCTCTTGTACTTCGCACATATAGAAGATCCCACCTTTTCAATAAAGCTTTCATCTTAATCTGCAATATATTGATTGCAATATTAGTTCTTACTTGTTCTTTATTTCAGGTAGGAATAAAGACCCTCGTTGGTCAGGCTGATCGTGTTTCCACAGGATCGGTAACCTCCAGGAGATTGGCCTAGCGATTACATTGGCACTCGTGCTCGCACGTGTAGTCGGATCGTCAAGCCCGAACTCCACCAAATCGAGTATCACCATCTCATCGAAAGATCGGACACCATTGCCCTATCAAGTGGTATCAGAGCTCAGGTTGCTCGGTGAGATTTACTGTTTTTGAATATTAGATCTATTTTTACCTATAACCCACAAAAATCCAAAAACACAGTTAGAGTTTAGATCCATCCCATCACCAATCTACGCCTTGCATTATATTTTCAGTTTTCGCATTTTTTAATTTGTGTCTGCATCGTCGCGTCAAGTTGCTGGTCTTAGTGTCTTGTACCTTAGAGTTTCGAGTTCTGGTCACATTAGTCACCGCCACCACGCTCGCAGATCACCGCCATATAAACCCACCACATAAACCCTACCCACTGCCACCATATTCCACCGCCATACATTCCTCCATCTACTCTACCACATAAAACCCCAGCTGCCGCCATACACCCTGCCACCAAAACTCGTCTCCGACTCAGCCACCGTATTCCTACCGCGACACGGATCCGATCACCTTTCCTGCTGCGGCACGAGTCCGGGTTTAGTTATTGTTTCCTAGTTATTTCTTTTTACTTTCCTTACTTGTTGTTTCCGTGTTGAGCTAAAGTCCGTGTTGAGCTACGTCTGGTCGCAAGTCTAGGAGGGCAAAAAAAAGTCTGGAACTGCCTCCAATTTTTTATTGGCTATACTGGTTTTCGACCTCGGGGATCACTTTTCTCCATCGGCCGTTATAGCGACATTTTTTTGACACCTACGCGCTTTCCGGAGCATATAAAAAAATTCAACAAAAAATTTCGAGGCTATCCTGTTTTTAGACCCCGTAGATCAGTTCTAGAAACTCGCCATCATAGTGATTTTGGACATCTGGTTTGCTTTTCAGGGTGCCATATCATCATACCTTTGCTAGTTGTGTCGCGTCGTGACATTGTTAGTGCTCTAGGATCGCATCTCTAGTACGGTCTAGCCTAGGACCAGCACGGTACCGTCATTGAACATTCTTTCAACATTGCATTGCTATTTTGATAATTGCTACCCCCGTTGCTAAGACTTCCTAGACCTCCACAGATTTCTCCACGTGCAGTGTCTCGACTCCTGGTAATCGCTCGGTTCAATCCCTGGACCCACTGATCCTCGCGGTTGCACATCGCCTTTTTCCTGATATTTGGTAAGAACTTGTAAGAGTTTTGTATATTGCTTGACGGATTACACGTGTTGCCACCAGATTTCCGTACTATAGGCATATACATACCTTTTCTTTTAAGGACTAATCATGGCAGATACTTCGCGTGACCCTACAAAGATGACAAACCAAGAGCTACATTCTGTAACACCCTCAGAATTGGCCCTATGCAAGTCTCAGCGATTCCCGCCAAACCCGCATAGAAACGATTCAAAGATGCCCACCAGGCACTTTCGTGCGGGTGGAAAACGAAGCAATATCATTACACAATAGTCCTCGATGGAACCCATAGAACAGATATATACAACACGACTCCATGAGTCAAGAATACAGATATACAATACAAAGATCCAAATCACCCTGAAAACGATACAATGTCCGACTATGTGTAACACCCTCAGAATCGGCCCTATGCAAGTTTCAGCGCTTCCCGCCAAACCCGCATAGAAACGATTCAAAGGTGCCCACCAAGCACTTGCGTGCGGGTGGAAAACGAAGTAATAACATTACACAACAGTCCTCGATGGGACCCACAGAACAGATATATATACAACAGCGACTCAATGAGTCAAGGATACAGATATAACATACAAAGATCCAAATCACCTTGAAAATGATAGAGCGTCCGACTACGGACAAGATACAAATGGGGCTAAGAGACCTGAAGGATAACCAATGGCGTCCATAACCCTGCCCAGGCCAAGCCGGAAGGGTAACCCTGCTAACGACATCGAAACCTGCTAAAACAAAAGGGGTGCCGACAAAGGGCAAAGGAAAAAGAGAGAGCGGTCAGTACTGAGGCCAGTACACGGCGAGGCTAGAATTCGGCGGTCCTCGCCTACATAGGTATGGTGGACTGAAGCGGCAACGCGGCATGCACTAAACAACCTATAGAGACTCGATATAACTGTCGGCTATCAGAGAGGGATAAGAAAGATCTATTCGGAACCATCCTGATACTACCACCAAACATACCCATCCTGGTATTTCCCCCTCGAGACCAAACGAGGAAGTCAACCGAGGAACTCACACAGTTGGCAGTTTTATTTATTCAGTTATCGTTGCCGCAATTACTAGTCAGGTATAGATGGTCATCCTGATATAATAAGCAGTGGGCAATTTTAGTTAACCATTCCGTTATAGTTGCGACACTTACTAGTCAGATACAATTAGCATGAGATATCCCAAAACCCAGCAGTTGTTGGTACTTTTATTGAGCCATTCCGTTGTAGTTGCAATACTTACTAGTCAGGTACAATGGTCGCAAGCGACACCCCAAACAAGCAATTGTGGGCAGTTTTATTTAGCCATTCCATTATAGTGGAGCTGATTACTAGTCATTATAAAGTCAAATTTATAGCACTACTTTAGTTATAGTTGTCTATGATCGAGATACTGTGCTCCAAGTCGTCCATAACCGCGGACACGACTTTCAGAAAGTTTTACCCTGCAGGGGTGCACAAATAGCAACACACACTCGATCAACCTCGGAAAAACCAAATCAAAACCCAACGAGGCTTTCACGACAAAGCAATCACAGGATTCAGACATATTTCAGGGGGCCACCCCATTGAGTACACCCGCAACGAAGCTAGCTGACTCCGAGACGGACTCAAGGTTTGCGTCAATGGCTGTAAACGACTGGGAACCCAAAACTGGGCTTGTCGATACCGCGAAAACACTCCGCTTTCCTAAACAGTACAGTGTGCTCCTCGCACAATCGTAAATAAAGCAGTAAAGCATGGCATAAGTACAGGATAGTAAATAAAACCTCAAACTAGTTTGTGGCCCCAAGAAATAAGAATGAATCAAGCTCTGGCTCAGGAGGGTCCCATAATTTCCCCGTATGTGGATAGCGCGAATATTTAAGGAACAGGTATCAAGTACTCGGGGTCCCACGGGACACAAGTGGACGGTTAACAACCAAATAACATCTATTGCCCACATGTGCCTCTGCTTACCTACTTCAATTTTAGTTGTTAAACAATAATTAAAGTGAACGATAAATAAAGCCATGATCATCTCCATCATTGAACAGGCGGCATCACTCCAACAACTGTGGTACTTGACGACACGCGACAGCACTTGAGCAAGCGACTACGACACGCAGGTCCAACTATCTACCAAACAACAGGTAATAGGGGGTGTCCACGGCAATATAAGGCTGCAAGGGATATCACGGGTACGAAAGACTAGAGCATCGCAACACAGATAGCAATAGATCAACAGGAGGGAATAAATACTATAAAAGTAAGATAGGTAGAAAGGGGGAGATGCTCGCCTGAAAACATTGCCGAAGGTTCATCCGAAGATCGGGGCGAAGCTCACATCAACTCAACGGCCTTATCCGCGAAGAAGCAAAACACTAGAATAAACACCGGATGCACTATTTAATACTACGGCAAAAGATCGGGCATGATGCATGTATGATGTATGACATGGCAAAAGTGCGATGCAATTAGATCATATTAAGCGGAACCGGGGTCCCGACAATTGATTAATAGGTTCAAGTTGTTTAGATACCCCGCAATTTAAATGTTGTCTTAACAGGGAAAAAGATAGCACCGGTTCACTACACAAATTTAAATGGGACCAATATAAGACTAGATAAGCCCGCATATGGCCCCATATTTAATTTAGGTGAATCGGCGTAAGGCCCCCAAACCACAGACAAGTATGCATGCGAGATGAACAATTAATATGCCACAAGTTTTATATTTCATTTTATAAAATAGGGCTCGGGAAGGGAATCACACATTAGGGTTCGGCGATCTTGGTTTCGGGGGTTCGGGGTTGGTCTCAGGGTTCGGATCTGGGGTTCGGTCTCGGCGGGAGCGTTCTCGGATACAGAGTAGATCTTGGCGCATCCGTGGTCTTCGGGTCATGTCGACGGTCATGGCTTTCGGGATGAAGTACTTGTCGTATTCGCATCGGCGACCTTGGCGTCCGGGTTCTCGACGAACTTGGCGTCCGAGATGAAGAGCTCGTCGTCCGGGGATCCTCCGAGTCCGTGTTGACGACCTTGGGGTTCCGACTTTGGTTGTTGGCCGTGAACTTGTTCCGCGAAGGTACGGTCTTCGGGTCCGGGAGGGAGAACTTGGCGGGTCGGGTTCGGTCTTCGAATCCATGTAGTAGACCTGGTCAATTCCATGTCGACGACCTTGGGGTTCTGCGGTCTTCGGTTCCGTGTCGAAGATCTTGTCGGTGGCATTGGAGTGGTACTCTAGGATGCTTCGGGTTCCTGGCGATGGTCTTGTCGGCTGGGATGGAGCACTTGATGATCGGGCTCGATTGCCGAAGGCGAACTCGGTTCTAGTTCCGGAGATCTCCGGTGGAGATCTTGGCGTGCCACCAGTTGAGAAGAACTTAACTCGTTATTGTCGGTCTTGTCTCACAGGGTATCTTGCACAATCACCTCAGAACAACCACATCTTGTCACCAGGGAGACACAAACAGAGCACATGCCTCGAGCTAGCCCTGAACACGCAGACACGCACGGGGAAGGACGCGGGCCGCGCTGCCGGGCGACTCCAGCGGAGGGCGGCGCTAGCGGAGAGCGGCGGCGGCCGGGAGATGCAGAGGACGACCGGAGGCAAGGAGATGACGGCCACGCAGGCTCGGGCGGGCCGGAGGACAGCGGTGGCGGGAGAACCAGAGGGCGGCGGCGGGAGAACCAGAGGGCGAGGGCGGGAGGCCGACGGCAGAGACAGGGTGGCGTTGGAGGCCTTCACGGAGGCGGCAGGGTCCGCAGGGCGGCGTCGGGCGGGCGGCCGGACGCGGGCTCTGCTGCAGACGGAGTGCGGCGCTGGAGGCGAGGCTCGCCGGCGGTTGGTGGCGAGGGTGATGGCGGCCGGGCGACGGTGAGCAGGGCCGGAGCTCGCGAGAGGGCGACGAGAGGCCGGGGAAGACGGAGACCGCGGGCAGAGAAGCAGAGGCCAAGCGGCGGCGGGGTGAGGCCGATGCGGGCGGGGAGGAGGAAGCCGGCGACAAGCCTGCGGCGAGCAGAGATGGGGGGGAAGGCGGAGCTCGGAGCCGGGAGGAGGGCGAGGGGCGACGCGGCCGGAGGCGGCGGGGCGGCTCGCGGGGAGGAGAGGGAGGCGGTCGGGCAAGGGGAGAGGAGGGAGAGGGGGCGCTGGCGGCGGGGAAGGAGGCGCGGGATGGGAGGGAGCAAGGCAGAGAGAGGCGAGGTGGTGGGGAAGAGAGAGGATCCCGTGGAGGGGGGAGGTGGGACTGCAGGGTGGGCCACGCGGGGGAGGCAGGTGGTCGGGGTGGGGCTGTGGGGTGGGGCCGGTGCAGGAGGTGGGGTCGGGGGTGGGAGAAGGAGGGGCTGTGGCGTATGTGAGAGGCAGGTGGGGTTGGGGAGTTTGGGAGAGGATTGGTGAGGTGGCGGTGGGCTGGGGTTGGTGGGTAGACTAGGATTGGGTGAATTTAGGACTAGAAATGTTAGACTAGGGTTTTCTTTAAAATAAATTTTGTAAATAGTTTTTAGACAAATAAAAGATCTGAACAGACCAATGTTTTAATTTGAAATAAGACGGGGGCTATTTAGAAAACAAAACTAGGCGTTTCGAAATAGTTTCCGACAACCAATGCATGATGATGACGATGCAATGCACAAAAACAACGCGATTTTCTAGTAGTGGTTTTGCGGGATGCCACACTACGGACAAGATGCAAATGTGGCTAAGAGCCCTGAAGAATAACCAATGGCATCTATAACCCTGCCCAGGCCAAGCCGGAAGGGTAACCCTGCTAACGACTTCGACCTCAAAACCTGCTTAAACAAAAGGGGTGCCGACAAAGGGCAAAGGAAAAAGAGAGCGGTCAGTACTGAGGCCAGTACACGGCGAGACTAGA
Source organism: Avena sativa (assembly GCA_916181665.1). Classification (NCBI taxonomy): domain Eukaryota; kingdom Viridiplantae; phylum Streptophyta; class Magnoliopsida; order Poales; family Poaceae; genus Avena; species Avena sativa. The sequence goes on along the minus strand of OV702283.1, from coordinate 246,079,713 downwards.
ATTCGGCGGTCCGCGCCTACATAGGTATGGTGGACTGAAGCGGCAGCGCAGCATGCACTAAACAACCTATAGAGACTCAATACAGCTGGCGGCTATCAGATAGGGATTAGAAATACCTATTCGGATCCAACCTGAAACTATCACCAAGCATACCCATCCTGGTATTTCCCCCTCGAGACCAAACGAGGAAGTCAACCGAGAAACTCACACAGTTGGCAGTTTTATTCATTTTGTTATAGTTGCGGCAATTACTAGTCAGATATAGATAGCATGAGTCATCCTGATATAATAAGAAGTGGGCAGTTTTATTTAACCATTCCGTTGTAGTTGTAGTACTTACTAGTCAGATACATATAGATGAGGCATCCCAAAACCCAACAGTTGTTGGTACTTTTATTTAGCCATTCTGTTGTAGTTGCAATACTTACTAGTCAGATACAATGGTCGCAAGCGACACCCCAAACAAGCAATTGTGGGCAGTTTTATTTAGCCATTCCATTATAGTGGAGCTGATTACTAGTCATTATAAAGTCAAATTTATAACACTACTTTAGTTATAGTTCTCTATGATCGAGATACTGTGCTTCAAGTCGTCCATAACCGCGGACACGGCTTTCAGAAAGTTTTACCCTGCAGGGGGGCACAAATAGCAACACACGCACGATCAACCTTGGGAAAAACCAAATAAAAACCCAACGAGGCATCACGACAGAGCAATTACAAGATTCATATAAATTTCAGGGGGCCACCCCACCAAGCTACCCGCTATGAAGTTGGCCGGCTCCGAGACGGACCCAGAGGTTTGCGAGAACGACTGTAAACGACTGGGAACCCAAAAGTGTGACTAGGCTTGTCGATACCGCATAATCGTGTCGCGATCCAAAACAGTACAGGCACTCCACGCGCAATCGTAAATAAAGCAGTAAAGCATGGCATAAGTACATGATAGTAATAAATCCCCAAACTAGTTTGTGGCCCCAAGAAATAATATATGACTCAAGCTCTGGCTAGGGGGATTCATGGTCAGACATGCGGATAGTGCGAATATTTAAAGAACAGGTATCAAGTACTCGGGGTCCTACAGGACACAAGTGGACGGTTAAAAACCAAATAACATCTATTGCCCACCTGTGCCTCTGCATTATTTACTTACTTCAGTTTTAGTTATTAAACGATAATTAAATCCATTATTATCTCCAACATTAAACATGCGGCAGTAGTCCAACAACTGTGGAAGATCGACGGCGCGGCACATCACCTATGCAAGCAACTACGACTTGCAAGGCCGACTATGTACCAAACAACATGTAATAGGAGGTGTCCATGGCAATATAAGGGCTGCAGGGAAGTATAACGGGGTACGGAATCTATAGCATCGCAACACAGATAGCAATAGATCAATAGGAGGAAATAAAGACTATAAATGTAAAATAGGTAGAAAGGGGGAGAATGCTCGCCTGATAACATTGCCGAAGATTTATCCGAAGATCGGATTGACACTCACATCAACTCAACGGCCTTATCCGCGAAGAAGCAAAACACTAGAAGAAACACCGGATCCACTATTTAATATTACGGCAGAAGACCGAGAATGATGCATGTATGATGTATGACATGGTAAAGATGCGATGCAATTAGGCAATATTAAGCGAAACCAGAGTCCCAACAATTTATTTAGATGGTTCATATTGTTTGGATACCCCGCAAATTTAAATGTTGTATTAACAAGGCAAAATTATATCATCGGTTCGCTACACAAATTTAAATGAGACCAATATTAGACTAGATTTGCCTACATATGGCCTCCATGTTTAATTTAGGTGAATCGGCATAAGGCCCCCAAACCACATGATGAGATGCAAGCATGAATAATTATATGCAACAAGTATGATATATCAATTTATAAAGTAGGGGTTCGGGAGGGGTCACACATTGGTCCGAAGATCTTGGGGTTCCAGGGTTCGGTCGACGGGTTCGGGGATCTCCGGATTGGTCTTCGGGGTTCGACCATCGAATACATGAGGGAGATCTTGCCGCGTCGCCGGTTACGGGATCGGTCTTCGAATTCCAAGTGGACGATCTTGGCTAACAGGGCTCTTCGGGTCTAGAAGAAAAACTTGGCGTCCTGCTTGTGAATCTTGTGCACCGTCATATCTCGATACATCCAGATGGTCATCAGTTTGGTGCAAACCTTGCACATCACCACTATTGCACCAAGCATCCTCACATCAACGACACTACCACCACATCATCTAGTTTTATCAGCACAACAGGGAGAGCCCGATGGGTGTGGAGCTGCAAGGCAGCGACGCTCCGGTGGCAAGATGCGGTTGGTGAGGTCGGGGTAGGCGGGATGGCGACCAGAGTCGCGCTTGGGGGACACCTTGGGACGCTGTGGGAAAGCGGGGTCATGGCGGCCTGCTTCCCTGGTGGCTAGGCTGACCCAGGCAGCGGGGCTGGGCGGCCTCGCTAGCGGCAGAGCACAGAGAGGAAGCACACGGGGCGGGGACGCTCACGGGGTCGCTGCCGGGGACGCGCGGGGCCCACAGGAACGAGCAGAGTAGAGAAGGCGAGGTGGAGGCGTCAGGGTGACCTTGAAGAGGCGGCACGGCAAGAGGTTGCAGGGGCGTACGGTGGCCTGCAGTAGGGTGACGTTGCCGCTGCCGACGGTGGAGAGGGGCGCTGCTAGCGAGCTTGGAGAGGAGGCGGTGGAGGCGCGCGCACGTCGCTAGGGTTCCAGCGGCGAGGAGACCAGGCAGGTAGGGGCGGTGCCGGTGACGGCCAAGCTGGGGACTAGGAGTGCTGGGGTTGGGGACGAGCATCGACGGGGAGAGAAGAGAGGACCCTGGCGGCGACCGAGCAGGGGAAAAGGGAGACACGCGGGGTGAGCGGCACTGCTGGCGGCGACGGGATTGGACGGGGGGAGAGACGTCGCGAGGGGAGAGGGTGGGTGACCTGGGCGGTTCGGTCGCGTGTGGGGTGGGTCTTGTGGCCAGGTGGGCCAGGGGCGTGATCGATGTTAGGTGGGGTGGTGGGTTGACCAGGTGAGTGCTGGGTCTGGTGGGTGGAGAGAGGGAGTGTGTCGGCGGGGTGAGGGAGTGGGGAGGGATTAGGTAGGGTAGTTCTAGGGTTTGGTTTGGGTAGTAGGTGGTCTGGCCGGTTGGGCTTTTGGGCCGGACGGCTGGACTGCCTCCCCTAAAAAAATAGTTTTGTTATTATTTTAGAAGACTTTGGTAAAGTGTTTTTAGACATACAAAATATCCAGGAAGACCTGGGTTGCACTTTGAATAACAAGCACGAGGGGGCTAATGTAGAAAACAAAATAGGGCTTATAGCAAAATAGTTTTTAAGTAAATAATATGCATGCATGATGATGTCATGATGATGCACATACTAAAAACAATAGCGATTTCCTAGTAGCGGTTTTCTCGGGGTGCTACACATTCCCACTTCTCTGAGCTGTTGGTAGGATGCGCTGAATATGTGGATGCAAGAATAGAGGAGTTTGAAAACAAGCTCACCAACACCATGGACAAGATCAAAGGACTCGAGAAATCCTTGAACGACAAGCTAGACGCTCAGTTCAAGGAGGTTTTGGATAGATTGCTTGCACCTGCACCAACACCAGTTCCGGTCGCACCTCGGCAGGGCGCACGGCGCATTCCGATCACGGGTCGTACTGCTGGTTCAGCTGCTGCTGCTGCAGCTGATGCACCTCAGGCTTCCAACACGGCTGCTGCTACTGCAACCTTGGGGGAAGACGCCGGGCACTACTACGACTTCGACGATGACGATCTGTTTGACGAGGAGGTTGATCAACCGCCACATCCTGCTGGCTAACCCCGACATTACCACCGCAACGCTCGACCTCCGGTACGTGACAATGATCATGTTGCAAAGCTTAAATTAAATATTCCATCTTTTGAGGGTAAATATAATCCTGATGCATATCTTACATGGGAGATGGAAGTAGAATAACGTTTTGCATGTTTAAAATATCTCGAGAATATGCGTGTTAGTGCTACTACATGTGAATTTACTAAATTTTCTTCCCTTTGGTGGTCTAAATATTGTCTCTTAAATCCTACTACTATTCCTAGTACTTGGACTGCCTTAAAAACTGCTATGCATGTTTGTTTTGTCCCTCCTACTTATCAACGTGATTTACTAAAGAATCTGACACGTTTAGAACAAGGGAAAAATTCTATAAAGAGTATTATCAGGAATTACAAACGAGGATGATTCGGTGTGGTCTTGTTGAAACTACTGAACAAATGCTTGCATGTTTCTTTGGTGGATTAAACAAGGATATTCAACACATATTAGACTATAAGGAATATAATACCATCACTCCTTTGTTTCATCTTGCTTGCAAGGCTGAATGTAAAGTGTAGGATCGCCAAACACCATGGAGGACGACTAATAATTCTGCAGGTCGCACATCCTCTTGGACATCCCAGCAATCAGCGCCTTCTTCTCGTGATACTCCACCAGCGTCTACCACATCCAAATCCACCACAAGGCTTCCTTCAGTTGATCCTCCACCGTCATCCAATGCTCCTGCTCGTAGTGCATCTTCTATGGCTTCTGCGGTGACCCAGCATACCAGTGCATGATGTACTATACTATAGTCGTTGACATAACACCAATGAAACACCGTTCACTAGTATTACATCCCTCAGAGTAGTACAACAGAAACACAGCAGGTCCAAGACATGACTATATGTTACAACTCAACTCTTTACACAAGATCCAGAGATCACTCTAGGTTAAAGAGCGAGAAAGAAACTTCTTACAAAAAGAATCAGAAATTAATAACTCTAAAACTATCATACTATTAATACTAGTATATTAACTAATGGTCTGGCATTGCTGCTATTGCAATACACTATAGAATTAGGTTTTATGGCTAGAGTTTAGATTCCTATCTATTCAGTAACTTGTCTTCACTTGAGTTGATGTATATGTTGACTTTCTTGACTTCATTGAAGAGCTTTAGCTTTTGATGATGATTCCTGAAGCATAACTTGATGTAGACGTCGTCTTAATGGCTTCAGAATCTAGCAAGGGTTAAGAAGATACTTTGAGTACGAGCGTACTCAGCAAGTTCACTAGAAAAGGAGTGTTTGACGCACTATATCTACAGCCACAGACCGTAGGTCGTAGGCAATGCAAGTTTTCGTAAACATTTCTTCAAAGGTTGCTTTTATTCTGAAAAGCTATGTCCTTCAGCCTTCACGGGTTTACCAGAACTTTCATGGATTTCCTTTCCCGCCGCGTTCGCAGCTCCTTCCCGGAACAGGGAGTAACAAGCTACAGTTCTTAAACTCTGCAGAGGTGTGTCACTTTAACCATGAGAGACCTTAGGCTTTGTTGCATGGCCGGGAGTATGTTCCCGTTCAAACTTCCTTGGTTTGAGGCCCAACCTAAGATCCAAGCCAATCACTGCCTTCTCCGCGACCCCGCATGTCTCCTTGGTGTACGCCAGCCTACCTATTGAATTACGGCTATTGGCAGTACAGACTATTCAGATGCCGGAACTATCATGGGACGTTGAGGGATCCCACCCATATGCTGCATATCCTCTACGAATTACCAATTAATATGCACGCTATAAGTGATAACAGCCACGACCCGCACATCCGGCTCCATGTGAGAGGGAAAAGATATAGCTGACTTCTCCGTCCATTCCAAATCTCATGGTCAACGCATGATATACGGCGCAAGAATCACTGGCGACATTGGTTGTTAAGTCCTAGATAATATGTTCCTTTACCACCGAAACTCATATAGTAGGTTATTACCATATGGTAAATAACCTATAATCATATTATTATGAAAATAGTGTTTTCTGTACTTTTTCAAATGCAGGTGGTGTCAACACTGGATTTACAAAATACTTTACAGAAAATAATTAAAGGACATGAGCAAGTGTGAACTTGCCTTTTGTGATTGCAAGATTATGCACTCACGGTCTTCAAGACTGTAACATCCCAAAAATATTAAACTTGGATCATCAAACTCTAATCATCAAAATTAGGGTTAACAAAAACTTTTCCAACTAAAAATATGAAAGCATTCATATCTGTGTGTATTCAAAATTTGGATTTTTTTGAATTTCCATGGTTCTGTGTTTCTTTGCTTGTAAACTGATTCTTAGGTGAAATAAACATCATCTAAACAATCCCCAAAATTTTCCCAAAGACAAACAACCCAAAATAAACAAATAAAGTGAATGGTCACTTTGGCCAAATTAAATCTCATGCCTACTTTGGCTATCTCTAGTTTTCAAAACTCAACAGAAACATTTGTGGATCCTTGCACCCCTTGTTAGTACTCATAATAGGGTACCAAGGCCCACTTTGTGATCATCCAAAAACATTCAAATGCTCAGTTTAAATGATAGTTTAAAATTGAATCTACCTCATATGGGAAGATCCCACTAATTCAAAAACCACTCAAACAAGTTCAATTTTCAAAATACAAGCACCCACAGAATCTCCAGCACATGCCTAGCACACCCAACAAAAATCTTTTCAAAATTCAAAAGAAAGTTTCTTGCGGCCATTTCATCAAGCACTTGGCAGCAAATTTAAACCAAATAAAATTCACTGTTTTTAATAGTGTTTTGGGCCTAACTTGTTCCCTCTCTGGTTGCAACTAGTCCTTAGTAGATCATCTAGCTCCTTTAACTATCCTTATCATCACTGTAAGCAAACCTAGCCATCAATGGTGAGCAGGCCGAGAGGAAACTTGCCACCCCATTGTCGCCGGCGAGCTAGAGGACACACTAGCCTCGTCAACCTGTCTGGGAGCTAGCCAGCACCCCACCGCCACTCCCTGTCCTAGCCTCGAGCAATGCCATCCACTGGACCACACGCCCAGGCCATGCCAAACCCCTTTGCGACCATGCCGAGAGCGCGCCCCGTGCGCCACGCTCGACTAGCACCCCCAGACCGCGCGCCGCCCTTGCCACGTGGATCGCCAGCACCCCAGCACCCTGCCAGACATGCCCGTTCGCCGCCGCGCGGAGCACGCTCGCTGTGCGCCATCAAAAAACCCGTCGGACCCGCCCGGAGCGTCGAAGCATTTCGACCGATCAGCACCGCCCCACGCCTCGCCACCACACCGTTGAGCTTCGCCAGGGAACATAGAACAGCCCCTACCGTCGCCCACGCCGATAGCTGCATGTGTCGTCGACCACGACAAGCTCAGCTCGCGCTCGTCGGTCCCCTCTCGCCACTATAAATAGAGGCCTCCCCCGCTCGAGTTCTTCACACCAGTCCGCTCCCCACCTCTCACTGATCACACTCACTCACCCCCGGAGCATGGCGAGCACCAGGTGGCCGGAATTGCACCGGAGTTCGCCGCTGCAGAGGAGGAGAGGCGCCGTCGATTGGAGCCGCCCCAGGAGGAGCTGCCGGTGCCAGGAGAATCGCCGTCCTTGACTTTGTCGTTCACCCCCATCGCCGACCCTTGCCTGAGCCCCGATGAGCCTCCCACGATCCACACCTCCCGCGTTAGGGTTCTGTCTCGCCGGCGCGGCCCGACGTGGACGATGAGCCGTAGCCATCCGATTAGATTTAGATCGTGCGGCCAAGATTGCCCCGTACCGCTTCGCGTGTTATGAGCCACTAACGGGTGGAACCCCCCTTTCAGCTGAGCCCCGCGCTGCGAAGTGACACTGGGCCGTCCCATTAACCTTTCCCGCGCAGCCCAACCGTTTGAATTTAGATTTTTCTATTTTAATTCAAACTCAGTTCTGTACCTAGTTTCAAAAATCAACCCAGCTCGATTCAGTGAACCAAATTGCATGAAACCAATTTTTTTAGAAAGGTACTAAAATGCTTAATCCAAGCCCATTGGATTCAAATCATTTGGATCAGTAGATCAACCTTGGTAAAAATAACAATTCAGAAGCTTTTCTGCATTCAAACATTTTTCAAATTTAGACCATAATAGCTTTTGAGTTGATTCCAACTCTCAAAAATCACATTTGATCATACCTTTCATAATATATAAAAACATATGGGTTTCACTACAGAAATAATGTTCAAGTAATAAAGGAATGCCACATAGGCATTTCTAGTCCCTTTATTTAATTAAAATAAAAAGGTTAAACCTTATTAAATTGTGACACCACTTTAAATCACATTCCCATGTACCGAAATATGTGGTGATGACATGTGTCAACATGATCCCATGTTTGAGTTGGAGAATATTAAATCTTAAGTAGTTTTTCAATAAGTAGAAATTACTTTTCTAAAAATAAAATAAATAAGACAAATGCTTTAATCTTGTAATGCTAGTGATGATGCTAGATCATCTATATTGCACCTTTGTGTGATGATTGAAAATAGTTAAGTATTGTTTGGTGATTGTGTACATTATATTTATTTATAGACGCTAGTACCGACCAAGGATACGAGGAGGAAGGAGGATACTACGAGGAAGAAGCCGAGGAAAACTTCAACCACTTCTCTGCTCAAGTCAAGCCTAATACTACTAGTTGATTGAGCAAGCTCACACTTGCAAGATACCTTAATTATGCAAGCTAATACCTGCTTGTTACCATGCCAACTATATGCCTTAAGCATATGTGATCATACCCACTTGATAACCCAATCCTAGTTTTACTTGCAAGCTTTCTACTTTATTTCTTTATCAAAGCTATTTCCTAGAGTTTACTTAAGTGACTTGTAGATTCTAGGAAGTTAATTGAAGGTTGCATAAAGATCATTAAATTTGGCCTAAGCTAGATAATCTTGATGTCATCCTAAGGCATGAGATTGAACTCAATTAATCTCCACTTGTTTACCACCCCTCATTAGTACTTATCCCACTTGTAGATGCTAGTGCTAAGCCTAAAACATGATCAACTTTATATGGGAATACTTGGTGAAAATGGTTATGAAAACCTTGGGATGATGAATCATTCTACTGAAATGTTTTGACATGTGTTTCCGAACACCAGATGATTTTGATGATGAAAATGTTGAGGCATGAGCCTTAGATCTTTATAAAACTGATGGTTGTCTGGATGCGATACCATTCCAATTTTACCGTACAACCATAATACCCGAAGATTGGGTAGGGCTTGACTGGAAACTTATATACCTTAGTATGGGTTCCCTTACATCCAAGGTCTGAGCTGAGGCTACCTTGTGAAGATTGACCACATGTGCAGTACCCAAGATGACAGTTGGTCATGGTTGGGAGGCCAAACTCACAGGAGAGGTGCCTATACTAGGGCGTGTAATTGAAAGGTTAGGATTGATTATCCGCATACTGAGTATGGTGAATTCAGGATTTGTTCCTGACGGATGTATCGAATGTTGTGGTGAAAGTGTACAATCTCTGCAGAGTGTCAAACTATTCGAATAGCTGCATTCGCGGTTATGGACAGTTGGAGTGGCCATACTGTTCCCACGTCAGATGTTTTCAAAATGACTTGTGATATGAATTGAGACTTTGACTTGACCACAACAGGGTTGTGATATGAAATTCAAGTTCCCAATTAGGTGTTATAAAACTTCAACTAGCTTTTCTTGCTTCTGAACTTAGTAGAGGTAAATCTGGCTTTTTGCAAAACAACCCTAGAGCTTAGTGTCCTACTACAAAAACCCCCTTCACTTGTTAGTATTAGTTTGTGAGTACTTAAAGAGTACTCATGGCTTTGTCCCAGGCTATTCCCGTGGCCATACTATGAAGAGGAGTACCAGGACGATGGACCGCAGGAAGGTTACGACAACTAGGATCATCTCCCATCGTCAGCATTGCCTGTGACCCCGAATATGGAGCTTCGCTTACGCTACCTTTATTATTACGTTATTCCGCTGCTTGAGTTGTATTAAGAACTGGATCATGAGATCCTTATTTGTGTAAGACCTTATGTATGGTTGTAATGGATGATGTACTGTGATATCCAAATCTGTTATGCCTCGCAAAAATGGTAATCCTGGGATTGCGATGTATGGCATAACAGGCATCTGGGATTAAAAATCCGGGTGTTGACAATTTGGTATCAGAGCCATCCTGACCATAGGAGACCCTAGTTAGACTGGACGGTTGAATCAAAAACTTAGTTTCAAAACCAAAGGAAGCAAATATTTACAAAAACCTATTCTCATTCTTATCACTTTGATTCTTTCATGAAAATTCATGTTCCTCAATAACTCTTGCAAAATACATAAAATTTGACACACTTGATCACTCTACTAACTTACTCATCCTATATTCTTATAGATGGACATGAAGTACAACAAGTTTTATCAGCTAGGGAATGGAGGAGACCTCATCTTTGAGCGGTATTTGGACTAGCTTTCGGAACTTCTGGAGCGTCCACATCCCAAGTTCTTCGGAGCTCAGCTCAATGATCGGGAAGGAGAAGATCGGCAATGGCTAGTTGTTGCAAGTCTCTGAGGAAAGATTGAACCTCCCACTGCCGAGGGAATTTAGTTCACCTTGAGAGAGAACAACTAGCTCGATGGACTCGCCAGGGCCATGCAGGAAGCTCTTGCCCGTCTGTGTTGGCAGAGTATCAACCAGATCAAGGGTGCCCGCTTTAAGTTTTGTCTAAGGCGTGATGCTATGGGACAACCACTAGAATCCCCATACCACCACGAACTGAAGACTCAGTTGGACCACCTTAACTTCATGATGTATGATCGTCAGCAGGAACTGGACAATTCCCGTGACTACTCCAATCACAAGTCTGCCATCATCAGGACGAAGGATCAGACCATCGCCATGCTAGCGAAGGATCGCAAGTCTCGTCGCTGCCAGCTCGACAAGAAGGAGCGCATCATTGCCCGTCTGCTCCACCGTATCTCGGATTTGGAGGAGACCATCCACGAGAGAGACATGCAGTTGGAGGAAAGGGAGAATGCCGGAGAAGATCTTCGTGGAGACCCCTACTCCTATCTCAGCGATGATGATGATTTTCTGGAGTATCAGGCCATTGACTTCTTCACTGATGAGGAGGATTTTGCCTTCATCGATGACGATGAGGATGATGAGGATGACGATTACACCGACTCCAAGGAGTAGTAGCACTTGAGCACTAGCGTAGTGAGTTGTATCCGGTCCCACTGAATCGTAGTTTCCAGAATGGTTCTTCAAACCATCTGTTTTTCCTTTGTTGTGGTGTGTGTTGTATCGTGTGCTATGAATGAATGAATGAAACGCAAGTTGCTAGAAAATCTGAGTCAAACTTTAAAAACTTTTCAAAGTCTCTGAACCTTAGAAATTTCCCTCTTTTTTCATGATCTATCTCAATCTTCAGATGCCTCGTGGAGGAAGTGGTTCATCCCCGGACCCGATGTTGCAGATCCTGCAAATGTTGGTTTCTGACCGCGAAGCTGAAAGAGCCGACCGTCAAGACAACTTAGCCACCCTTCAGCAGGTAGCTTAGCTGGCCCACAACAATCAAGGCCAAGGAAATCAGGACAACCATGGATCTAAGCTCAAGAATTTCCAGAATACCAACCCACCTGTTTTCACTAAGTCGGAAGAGCCCCTAGATGCAGATGATTGGCTGTAAACCATGGAGAACAACCTGGAAATCGCCGGAGTGGAAACTAACAAGAAAGTTCTGTTCGCCGCCCACTATCTAGCCAGAGATGCAAGAGCATGGTGGAACAGCATTCGTGCAATGACCGGAGGACAGATGATGACCTGGGAGGAATTCAAGGTCAAGTTTAGCAGAACCCATGTGCCATCGGGTTTGATCAAGAGAATGAGAGATGAGTTCAGAGAACTGACGCAAGGAAGGATGACCGTAGTGGAATACCGTGACAAATTCTTGTCATTAGCTAGGTATGCCCCGGATGAGATCGACACTGAAGCCAAGAAGAAAGAAAGATTCCTGAATGGTCTGCACGATGAGATGCAGACGGTGTTGGTCAATATCCCCTTTGCTGATATTGAAGCCCTTGTCGACTCTGCCATTCAGATGGAAGGAAAGATCAACCAAGCCAATGAGAACCGCAAGCGCCGCATGATGCATCAGCCAGGAACCCATCATACCCCAAAGTATCGCCCCAACCCATCTCCAGGATTTGCCCCGAGAACCAACAGACCAGGGGCAGATCCATGCATGGTGCTACCAGTGCCGTAGCACCGGCCGGACGGCTGCACTGTAAAGAACAATGCTAATTTTCAAGGCTAAAAATATGGAAAAAAAGATAATTAGCATCATTAAGGTTGTTTAGCATCGGTCTTGGGATCATTCCAGCTCCGCCCCTGCAATAGACCCCCGATGAACCGTCCGACCTATCCCAACCGTGGAAACCCAAGGCCCGGAGGAAATCACAACAACCCCAGCAACTCTAACAATTTCAACCGTGCACCACCCAAGTTCAACAACAACAATGCTACCGCCAACACCAACACTGCCCCGAGGACTGGAAGCAATGATGTGCCTGTTGCAGCAAAGGACAAGTCGCAAGTGACTTGTTATGATTGTGGAAATAAGGGTCACTAATCCAATGAGTGCCCCAAGAAGAATGCCGCAGCCCCCAATGCAAATGCCCCAGCTCAGCAACAGCGTCGTGTTCAGCCTGGAAGAAGGTTTGCCCCAGGGAATTCACTCAACCGCAACTGCCGTCTTTTTCTCATGCATGCTGAAGAAGCCCAGGAAGCGCCAGACGTCGTGCTGGGTATGTTTTCTGTTAATTCAGTACTTGCTAGAGTGTTGTTTGATTCTAGTGCATCCCACTAATTTGTCACCGAAGAATTCGCATGCACTAGTAAGATTCAACCAACCAAACTGAAGCATGTTATGATTGTTCAAATTCCTGGTTCCACCACCAAAGCTAGGCAAATTTGCAAAGTCGTCCCTATCCGAATCCATGGCATAGATTTTTATGCTAATCTGATAGTACTCGGAACTAAAGGTTTGGAAGTAGTACTAGGAATGGATTGGATGTCCAAACATAAAGGATTAATTGACTGTGCCAAGAAAGCCATAACCATGACCAGTACAGCTGGAGTATCGGTCGAGCATGTATCTGAAACCTTAAATCGTCAATTCAAGTGCAACAAGAGTATAGCCAGCCTACCATTGACCAATTCCGGATAGTCTGTGAATACCCCGATGTATTTCCAGATGTTTTGCCCGGTATGCCCCCAGATCGGGATATCGAGTTTATCATTGAACTAATCCCCGGAACAGGACCCATAGCCCAGAGACCATATAGTATGAACCCGTCTGAACTAGCAGAACTGAAGAAGCAACTAGATGCCATGTTGGAAATTGGATTAATTCAACCAAGTGCGTCACCATGGAGATCACCTGTCTTGTTTGTGGATAAGAAGGATGGAGGTAATCGTTTGTGTACGGATTATCGGAAGTTGAATGATGTCACTATCAAGAACAAATACCCATTGCCCAAGATAGAAGATTTGTTTGATCGGTTGACCGGTGCCAAAGTGTTTTCTAAGATTGATCTTAGAACTGGCTATCATCAACTCAAGATTCGCGCAGAGGATATTCCAAAGACTGCCTTTACCACCAGATATGGCTTATACGAGTATATTTTCATGTCTTTTGGATTAACCAATGCCCCCGCTTATTTCATGAATCTCATGAATAAGATTTTTATGGACTTCCTGGATAAGTTTGTCATTGTTTGCATCGATGACATTCTGATTTATTCCAAATCAGAAGAAGAACATGAGCTACACCTAAGGACCATTCTTGGAACCCTTAGAGAGCATCAGTTGTATGCCAAGTTTAGCAAATATGAATTCTGGTTACAGGAGGTAGGATTCCTTGGCCACATTGTATCAGCCGGAGGAATTGTCGTTGACCCCGCAAAGGTGAAAGATGTCGAATACTGGCAAGCCCCAACCACTCAAACCCAAGTTCGTGCATTTCTCGGATTGGCGGGATACTACCGCAAGTTCGTAGAAGGATTCTCGAGTATCGCCAAACCCATGACTCAATTGCTGAAAAAGGATAAGAAGTTTGAATGTACGGACAAATGTGAAGCGAGTTTTCAAGAACTCAAGAGAAGATTGATTTCATCCCCAATCTTAATCATGCCGGATATCACGAAGCCCTTTGACGTGTATTGTGACGCATCCAAGATCGGTCTCGGATGTGTGCTAATGCAAGGAGGCAAAGTTATATCTTATCTATCTCGACAACTGAAACAACATGAGCAGAACTATCCAACCCATGACCTCGAGCTCGCAGCCATAGTTCTAGCCCTGAAGACATGGAGGCACTACCTAATGGGAAACCGTTGTGAAATCTATTCGGATCACAAGAGCCTGAAGTATATATTCACTCAGAAGGAGCTAGATATGAGACAGAGAAGATGGATTGAGCTAATCAAGGATTACGACCTGGACATTCACTATCACCTCGGTAAAGCCAATGTGGTAGCAGATGCCCTTAGCAGATTGCCGTGCCGCTTGAACTCCATGATTCTAAAGGAGCAACCAAGCTTGCACAAGGACATGGAAGATTTCCGAATGGAATTAGTGAGTGAAGGATTTTTGGCTAGCATATAACTTGAACCCACTTTGATCAGCCAGATCAAGGAGGCACAGAAAGGAAATGCTAGTATCGACGGAATCAAGCGTCGTATCGGTACAGACAAGGTACCCGGATTTACCGAAGACGAAGAATGAGTTATGTGGTACAAAGGACGACTTTGTGTACCAGCAGATTCTAAGTTGAAAGAAGTTATTCTGAAGGAAGCTCATGATACTCTTTATTCTATCCACCCCGGAGGAACAAAGATGTATCAAGATTTGAAAGAGTAATTTTGGTGGCATAAGATGAAGAGAGAAATCGGAAGCTATATCGCCAAGTGTGATATATGTCAGAGAGTCAAGGTGGGACATCAAAGAACCACTGGATTGTTGCAACCCCTGCAGATTCCAGAATGGAAATGGGATTCCGTTGGAATGGACTTTATCACCGGACTGCCTACTTCTAGTAGGGGAAATGACTCTAGCTGGGTCATAGTGGACAGATTGTCCAAAGTCGCCCATTTCTTACCAGTCAAGACCACGTATCGAAGTTCGAAGCTAGCAGAGTTATACATCGCGAGAATCGTCAGTTTGCACGGAGTCCCCAAGAACATCATATCGGATCGAGGAACTCAATTTACCTCGAGATTCTAGAAGAAAGTCCAAGAAGGTTTAGGAACCCGACTAGATTTCAGCACAGCTTATCGCCCTCAGACCGACGGACAAACAGAGCGAGTAAATCAAATACTCGAAGACATGTTGAGAGCATGTGTGTTAGAGTATGGATCTAAATAGGAAGACTGTCTGCCATTCGCAGAATTTTCATACAACAACAGTTACCAAGCTAGTTTGCAAATGGCCCCATTTGAATTCATGTATGGAAGGAAGTGTCGCACCCCTTTGAACTGGTCGGAAGTAGGAGAGAGTCAGATTTTTGGACCCGACATCCTACAAGAAGCAGAAGAGAAGGTTCACAAGATTCGTGAGCACCTCAAGACAGCCCAGTCAAGACAGAAGAGTTACACCGACAAGAGACGTCGAGACCTTGCCTTCAACATTGGAGATTTCGTGTATCTCAAAGTGTCGCCATTGAAGGGAATGCAGCGTTTCTAACTGAAAGGAAAGTTAGCCCCCAGATATATCGGCCCCTTCAAGATTCTGAACCATCGAGGAGAAGTGCCATATCAATTGGAACTGCCCGAAGAAATGTCAGTCATGCACAATGTGTTCCATATCTCATTACTTCGCGAGTGCCTCGAAGTTCCGGAGAAGACTGAAGTGTTCAAGAACATTGATCATCGGACCATAGAGATCAATGATGACCTGACCTATCCCAAAGTACCCATACGTATTTTGGAATAAGCTTTCAGAACTACCAGAACCCGAAGCATCAAGTTTCTCAAGATTCAATGGAGCAACCACACGGAAGAAGAAGCTACCTGGGAGCGCGAAGATCACATCAGGACAGAGTTTCTCGATCTCTTCAAATCCTAGGTAATATTTTTCGTCCTTTTTCAAATCTCGGGACGAGATTTTGTTTAAGGGGGGAAGGTTTGTAACATCCCAAAAATATTAAACTTGGATCATCAAACTCTAATCATCAAAATTAGGGTTCACAAAAACTTTTCCAACTAAAAATATGAAAGCATTCATATGTGTGTGTATTCAAAATTTGGATTCTTTTGAATTGCCATGATTCTGTGTTTCTTTGCTTGTAAAATGATTCTTAGGTGAAATAAACATCATCTAAACAATCCCCAAACTTTTCCCAAGACAAACAACCCAAAATAAACAAATAAAGTGAATGGTCACTTTGGCCAAATTAACTCTCATGCCTACTTTGGCTATCTCTAGTTTTCAAAACTCAACAGAAACATTTGTGGATCCTTGCACCCCTTGTTAGTACTCATAATAGGGTACCAAGGCCCACTTTGTGATCATCCAAAAACATTCAAATGCTCAGTTTAAATGACAGTTTAAAATTGAATCTATCTCATATGGGAAGATCCCACTAATTCAAAAACCACTCAAACAAGTTCAATTTTCAAAATCCAAGCACCC
The DNA here is from genome assembly GCA_916181665.1 of Avena sativa. Taxonomy (NCBI): domain Eukaryota; kingdom Viridiplantae; phylum Streptophyta; class Magnoliopsida; order Poales; family Poaceae; genus Avena; species Avena sativa. The sequence continues at coordinate 246,063,168 of OV702283.1, read as the reverse complement.
ACAGAATCTCCAGCACATGCCTAGCACACCCACCAAAAATATTTTCAAAATTTAAAAGAAAGTTTCTTGCGGCCATTTCATCAAACACTTGGCAGGCAAATTTAAACCAAATCAAATTCACTGTTTTTAATAGTGTTTTGGGCCTAACTTGTTCCCTCTCTGATTGCAACTAGTCCTTAGTAGATCATATAGCTCCTTTAACTATCCTTAGCATCACTGTAAGCAAGCCTAGCCATCAATGGTGAGCAGGCCGAGAGCAAACTTGCCACCCCATTGTCGTCGGCGAGCTAGAGGCCACACTAGTCTTGACAACCTTGTCTGGGAGCTAGCTAGCACCCCACCGCCACTCCCTGTCCCAGCCTCGAGCAATGCCATCCACTGGACAACACGCCCAGGCCATGCCAAACCCCTATGCGACCATGCCCAGAGCGCGCCCCGTGCGCCACGCTCGACCAGCACCCCCAGACCGCTCGCCGCCCTAGCCGCGTGCGTAAGGGATCGCTAGCACCCCAGCACCCTGCCAGACATGCCCTTTCGCCGCCGCGTGGACCACGCTCGTTGTGCGCCATCAAAAACCCCGTCGGACTGTCACATCCCAAGATTTTTCTAAATCTTGTAATGTGAAAAACAAATGAATAAAATAAAACTTTGTTGATTTTCAGGGTGAGAAGAAACTTTTTGAATTAAAATGGGAACCTTCAAACTTATTTTGAACAAATAAAAAAATCCTTAAAGGATTTAAAAAGATAAACATTTAATAAAAGGAAAATAAAATATTTGGAATTACTAGTTTGGATCTTTAATTAAAATATTTGGTTTTCAAATGAAAAGAATTATAAACAAGGAATTATTTTATGGAGCCAAAATAAACCTTGGCCAAGCTATTGAAATAAAAACATTTTGTTTTGATAAAAATAGTAAAGGTTTATTTAAATAAAATAATCAGGATTTAATATCCAATTTTATTTAAGTAAAGGCTTTTTCCATTTTAAATAAACACTAAAACTTATTTATTTATTTTAAACAAGTTTTCCAAGTATTCTTTGTTTTCAAATAAAACCTACTGATTTGGTTTTGATTTCTAAATGGAGTTTGAAATAAATCAAAATCTATTTGATTTAATAACAATGGTCTATTTATTTAATTAATAATGGACCCTAAAAAGGAAAATATTACTTTATTTTGGGAATTGGTTTATGTTGTTAAACAGAACCTAATTCAATTGCAATGTTTGGTGAATGTTTGAATTGATTTGAATGTGGATTAGTTGTTTGAATTTCAAAACAGAAAGTAGAATTGGAAAAAGAAAAATCATTCAGGAAAAAAAAAAAGGGAAACGGACCCAGCCCAACTGGCCAGCCCAGCAAAGCCCAGTCCAACCCACCATCTCACCCCCACGCGCGAAGCGTTTTCTACCCAAACGCAGACCCATAGAGACGCTGACGAGTGGCCCCTTCCTTCTCTCTCTCTCCCTCACTGACGGCACGGCCCCACGCTCCTGTTCTTCGTTTCCACCCGCGACCACGTCCCCAGCCGTTGCTCCGATTGATTGTCGTAAATTCGCGTTAGCGCGGCAGTTAAATCAGCCCTGCGACCTCGCCTCATAAGCGCCTCTCCTCCCTCTATCATTCCCCTCAAAAGCCAACTCCTCATCGCCACCAGGCTGCTCGGAATCGTCTCCAAATCGCCACTGTCTCCGACGCCCTCCGGCGGCAATTCCGGCCACCACCGCTAGCCCCACTGCTACCAGAGCACACTATCTTGCTCGCCATCATCTCCTGCACCTGCCAGTACCTTTCCCTCGCTCGCGAGTGCTCTGCAGCGACGACTTCGTCTTCGACTGAACGACGCCGCCGTCCGCTCCAACTCCGACGAGCCCCACAGGTAGTTTCCGACCGCGCCTCTCCTTCTCCTTCACGCACACATCGTCGCAATAGCTTTGCGCGTCTGACCCTGTCTCCCATTTGTCCTAGCGTGCACCGTAGCCCCGCCTCCAACGACGCCCGAGCGAACCCGACGCCAGGAGCAACTCCGGCGAGCCATTACCCTCACCTCCGTGCGCCCCTCGACGAGATACCGCCACGTTGAGCTTCCCCACGATACTGCGAACGCGGTGAGCACCTTCCCATCCTCCCTCGCTTCCTGTTTCACCAGCGCCGCCACCATCTGACCTCGCCGCCGCCAGCCACCGTCGTTGCGCCGCCAGAGCTTGGTCAATGCGATGATAGCCGTTAGATGACGATCCAAGCGTCACGATAGATCCTTAGCCGAAGGGGTATGAGTGATCCTTTGCCGCATGATCTGACTTGATCCAACGCGCTAGAGCAGTCGATCCAACCGAAACGGTATGGACGAATCAGAACACGCCGCGTGTCACTAGATGATTTAAAACAGAATTTGAAAACAGATTTAGATGCAAATTTGAAACCCTTGTAACTTTTGATCCACACGTCCAAAAATTACAAACTTTATATCGTTGGAATCAGTGGAACAAACCCTAGCCAACCATGCAATTTGTTTAGTAAAAATCCTCTGGTAGATTGCTTGTTTTTACAGAAACATTTGTATGCTTGTTTAGATTAGAAAAATTGTTCAAAAATGTTTTTGAGGTTGAAAACTTTGCAAATTGGTTTGTTGTGAACCTACTGACCCTAGGAACCAACCCATGGTTTTAAAAATGGAGTTTGTGAAGTTTAGGAATAAAAACTTGAATTAGCCCAACTCTAGCCAAATAAAAACATTAATTTTGTTATGGAAATGACTTTGGAGTAAAAACTTTGGAAAAATGATTTGGATCAAACCTACTGACCCTAAACACCAAGTTTTGAGAAACAACAACTTATTTTGTGAACAACATAAAGTTGTTGCTTTGATAAAAATATTTTCCACCACATAAAATATTGATTGGATTTAAAAATGGTTTATGGATAGAACCCTTTTGCAAATGACTTTGCCCCTTTAGAAAATGACCACTTTGAACCTTACAAAGTTTAGAATCCTAGTGGAGACCACCCTTGCAAATAAACCTATCTCTTGCATGCTTACCTGCATGACTTAGATCCCATTGTTTTATGTGTGTGAAATTGTTTGATTGATTATTGGTTTGGAATGCTAGTTGATATTGTGTTTGCTTGATTGACTTGTAGTGAAGTTAGAAAAGTGTGAAACTAGCAAGAATCAAGAAGTGAACCACCATTCCCTACCAAAAAGGCAAGTGACACTATCATTCAAAGTCCTACTATTTTCATTATACTTAGTGGATTTTGAAACATGCATGAAAAGAGTTTCTATCCTTATGCTATGCTAAATCCTAATAGGATACCCTATACATTCCTTAGTGAAAACAATGTAGTTGTTACATGCTTAGCCATGCTATATTTTGAAAACAGATACATGTTGAGATTTTATGAGATTGAGAAAAGACTTATGTTTTATATAATAAAACAAGGACTCAATGAACCACCTGGGTGGACAAGGATACTTTGAGTTTTGGAGAAGGTGGCAACAAAAGGAACCATGTCTATGGAAATCTCTTTGCGTTGTGCTCCAAAGGAAAACCACCCAGGAAACTTAGAGATTGAACATGTTTCTCGTACAACGGCTTTCGTGTACAGCCACATGCTAAATGGGCTCTGGCTTAGTCAACTACATAGTGGAAATCCCATGCATTGGCATCTTCAGGTTAACTTGATTTGTGTAAGGGAACTTGAACCCTACATTGGTGCCTGGTAGACAAGCTAGCATTTTGTATTGGGAGGACTCCTATGGAAAGACTTTGTCACATTCTCAATCTGCCAGTACTCCATCTTGGTGAGTACTTATCCAGCGGCCACTGGTGGCATCAAGATGAGATTGTGTCATGTGGGTAAAGTGTACAACTTCTGCAGAAGATCAAATTCTAAGTACTTAGCCGTGTCCCCGGTCACGGACAACTCTGAGCAACTAAGGCCTGAAGCTATGGAAGATCTCGACATTCCAATTTCTAAAAGAAAACTTTTAAGTGACAACAAAAGACTTGATGCACTTGGGGGTACCAAGGAGCTCAAGAGATTTTGATAAAACTTGATGCACTTGGGGGTACCAAGGAGCTCAAGAGATTTTTGACAAGGACTTGAACACTTGGGAATTTACCAAGGAGTTCAAGGGATTTTGAAAAGGAGATTTGACAAAAGACCAAAACCATTTTGAAAAGATAGGATAAATTTTGCTTTCTGCAAATGAGCTAAAACCCTACTTAGCCAAATATGCATGTAATGATAGGATCCACTTATATTCAACATAGTAGTGAAACTTGCCAATACAATTCAAATGTATTGACCCTTGTGGCTGTAACTTGTATGTTGCAGATTTGATTGATTTAGTGAAGTGTGTTAATTAGGATTACAAAGTCTACAACCAACATGTCTGCCTGTGGCACTTTGAAGATGAAGGACCCCATGCTTATAGACATTCTGCTGCAATGTATTGTAATAGCCAAATGAGCTATGTAAGATGTAATAAAACTATGTTATTCCTGGTTATAAAATTTTATTATGACCTTTGTTTCTTGATATTACATCTTAACTGTGGATGCTAGCTATTGATCCAGGGACTAGCATTGTAAACACAGGGGACTCTACCTTATTTAAAGGTTGGGACCCTTACACGGACCCGCCCAGAGCGTTGAAGCGTTCCGACCGATCAGCACCGCCCCACACCTCGCCACCACGCCGTTGAGCTTCGCCAGGGAACATTGAACCGCCCCTACCGTCGCCCACGCCGATAGCTGCCTATGTCGCCGACCATGACGAGCTCAGCTCGCGCTCGTCGGTCCCCTCTCGCCACTATAAATAGTGGCCTCCCCCGCTTGATTTCTTCACACCAGTCCGCTCCCCACCTCTCACTGATCACACTCACTCACCCCCGGAGCAAGGTGAGCACCAGGTGGCCGGAATTGTACCGGAGTTCGCCGCTGCAGAGGAGGAGAGGCGCCGTCGATTGGAGCCGCCCTAAGAGGACTGCCGGTGCCAGGAGAATCGCCATCGTCGACTTCGTCGTTCGCCCCCATCGCCGACCCTCGCCTGAGCCCCAGTGAGCCTCCCCCGACCCCCACCTGCCGCGTTAGGGTTCTGTCTCGCCGGCGCTGCCCGACGTGGACGATGAGCCGTAGCCGTCTGATTAGATTTAGATCGTGCGGCCGAGATCGCCACGTACCTCTTCGCGTGTTATGAGCCATTGACGGGTGGAACCCTCCTGTCAGCTGAGCCCCGCGCTGCGGAGTGACACTGGGCCGTCCCATTAACCTTTCCCGCGCAGCCCAACCCTTTGAATTTAGATTTTTCTATTTTAATTCAAACTCAGTTCTGTACCTAGTTTCAAAAATCAACCCAGCTCGATTCAATGAACCAAATTGCATGAAACCAATTTTGTTAGAAAGGTACTAAAATGCTTAATCCAAGCCCATTGGATTCAAATCATTTGGATATGTAGATCAACCTTGGTAAAAATAACAAGTCATAAGCTTTTCTGCATTCAAACATTTTTCAAATTTCAACCATAATAGCTTTTGAGTTGATTCCAACTCTTAAAAATCACATTTGATCATACCTTTCAGAATATATAAAAACATATGGGTTTCACTACAGAAATAATGTTCAAGTAATAATGGAATGCCACATAGGCATTTCTAGTCCCTTTATTTAATTAAAATAAAAAGGTTAAACCTTATTAAATTGTGACACCACTTTAAATCACATTCCCATATACCGAAATATATGGTGATGACATGTGTCAACATGATCCCATGTTTGAGTTGGAGAATATTAAATCTTAAGTAGTTTTTCAATGAGTAGAAATTACTTTTCTAAAAATAAAATAAATAAGACAAATGCTTTAATCTTGTAATGCTAGTGATGATGCTAGATCATATATAGTGCACCTTTGTGTGATGATTGAAAATAGTTAAGTATTGTTTGGTGATTGTGTACATTGTATTTATTTATAGACGCTAGTACCGACCAAGGATACGAGGAGGAAGGAGGATACTACGAGGAAGAAGCCGAGGAAAACTTCAGCCACTTCTCTGCTCAAGGCAAGCCTAATACTACTAGTTGATTGAGCAAGCTCACACTTGCAAGATACCTTACTTATGCAAGCTAATACATGCTTGTTACCATGCCAACTATATGCCTTAAGCATATGTGATCATACCCACTTGATAACCCAATCCTAGTTTTACTTGCAAGCTTTCTACTTTATTTCTTTATCAAAGCTATTTCCTAGAGTTTACTTAAGTGACTTGTAGATTCTAGGGAGATAATTGAAGGTTGCATAAAGAGCATTAAATTTGGCCTAAGCTAGATAATCTTGATGTCATCCTAAGGCATGAGATTTAACTCAATTAATCTCCACTTGTTTACCACCCTCATTAGTACTTATCCCACTTGTAGATGCTAGTGCTAAGCCTAAAACTTGATCAACTTTAGATGGGAAACTTGGTGAAAATGGTTATGAAAACCTTGGGATGATGAATCATTCTACTGAAATGTTTTGACATGTGTTTCCGAACACCAGATGATTTTGATGATGAAAATGTTGAGGCATGAGCCTTAGATCTTTATAAAACTGATGGTTGTCTGGATGCGATACCATTCCAATTTTACCGTTCAACCATAATTCCCGAAGATTGGGTAGGGCTTGACTGGAAACTTATATACCTTAGTATGGGTTCCCTCATGGCCAAGGTCTGAGCTGAGGCTACCTTGTGAAGATTGACCACATGTGCAGTACCCAAGATGACAGTTGGTCATGGTTGGGAGGCCAAACTCACAGGAGAGGTGCCTATACTAGGGCGTGTAATTGAAAGGTTAGGATTGATTATCCGCATACTGAGTATGGTGAATTCAGGATTTGTTCCTGATGGATGTATCGAATGTTGTGGTGAAAGTGTACAATCTCTGCAGAGTGTCAAACTATTCGAATAGCCGCGTCCGCGGTTATGGACAGTTGGAGTGGCCATATTGTTCCCACGTCAGATGTTTTCAAAATGACTTGTGATATGAATTGAGACTTTGACTTGACCACAATAGGGTTGTGATATGAAATTCAAGTTCCCAATTAGGTGTTATAAAACTTCAACTAGCTTTTCTTGCTTCTGAACTTAGTAGAGGTAAATCTGTATTTTTGCAAAACAACCCTAGAGCTTAGTGTCCTACTACAAAAACCCCCTTCACTTGTTAGTATTAGTTTGCGAGTACTTAAAGAGTACTCATGGCTTTGTCTCTGGCTATTCCCGTGGCCAGACTATGAAGAGTAGTACTAGGACGATGGACCGCAGGAAGGTTACGACAACTAGGATCATCTCCCATCGTCAGCATTGCCTGTGACCCCGAAGATGGAGCTTCGCCTATGATACCTTTATTATTACGTTATTTCGCTGCTTGAGTTGTATTAAGAACTGGATCATGAGATCCTTATTTGTGTAAGACCTTATGTATGGTTGTAATGGATGATGTACTGTGATATCCAAATCTGTTATGTCTCGCAAAAATGGTAATCCTGGGATTGCGATGTATGGCATAACAGGCATCTGGGATTAAAAATCCGGGTGTTGACACAGACAATATAAGATCCAATATCTGAAATCAGCATCATTGGTCCGGTAAGGACTAATGTTTTAAAGAAGCAAGATGCTGTTATGCATAAGTAATGTAATGCCAGTTGATAAACTCGAATCCCGGGGTAACGTTGTTCTAGGGTTTGGATAATGGAAAGGGTTTCCTTGGGTGTGTTGCCCTTTTAGATTAAGTTTCACACATGTGCTTCTTATTAAGGCTTGTGAGTGTGTGTGAAACAATATGTAAACATAATGGCATATAATGATAAGATATACTAATGAGATGTGCTACTCAAGGACTGCTTATATGAGAATTATCTTATCTTCAAGTTTTACCTTGCAAGTGATGTCATTTAGAAGGAACTTAAGTGTTAACAATCCTAGGTATATAAGTAAAGCTTAATGTAATGTGATTATTATTAATTGTCATTTATTGACTGAAGTGGCAAAACGAATAACTTTTGAAGAACAGATTCCTCGATTAGGGTTTAAACAATCCTTCTGGCTAATCATAGGTGGTTGATGTTATTTGTGCTTGCTGGAACAGCTTGGACTTGAGATGCTTTACAACTTAATTATAACAGACCAAAGTTAACTATAAAGTATATAATAAAGTTTTTAGCATTATACTTAAAGTCTGGTAGACTAAAGTTAACTTTAAAACATAGATGGACTTTAGGTGTAATGCTTATTATACTTATACCTTGTTCACTTCATAAGGTTTCTTTAAAGTTACTTAAGAATGGTATTACTTTTATTTGGTAGTGGTTTCTTTACATTATAAAGGTATAAAGGGATTTACCTCCCTAATACTATTTTGATTTCATACTACCAATGTTTAAGACTAATACTATTTATTAGACTAGAAATGTCAACTGTTTGCATCATATATTATCCAAGATTTAGACCTTCTATAGGACAACCACTACTGCAATATACAACTAAGCATCAAGGAAGAAGCAGTGGGGGAACAAATCTGGCGGGAGGGACTGCTTGAGCTTGTTGGCCTTGTCGGCGTCGAAGACGCAAAGGGTGTAGCAGCGCACCTTGAAATTGGCGGCGTCCTTGGTCCTCTTGATCCGCACCGACCGCATAGATATTTGGATCCCTTCCTCCCGTCGCAATTCCTGTCGTCTATCTTCGACGAGAACTCCTCCTCCAGGCCACAAGCACCGCCGCCGGAGCCGGCAAAGTCAGACGCTTGGGGGAAAAAGGGGATCCCTTTCATCTTTGATCTCCCTCCTCGTTGGGTTCTGGTTGGTGGAAGGCAGAGGAACAAAAGGGGGGAGACAAAGAGGAAGGAAGGCGGCTGGTGAGGGAGGGTGTAGCAGGCGGCGCGGGAGAGAGCGTGGTGGCCGGCGGGGGAGCGACGGGGAAAGGGGACGAGTCAAGTGAGAGAGACAAACACGAGAACTGCTTTGCTTGTCGGAGATAATAAAAGTTTTTTTTTTTGCAAAAGTGACATCGCGGCCGTTAATTCGGTCCGGAGGGAATACTAAATAGTGTTTAGATTCATCCAAATTTTGATAAATTTGAGACATCTATTTTGAACGGAGGGAGTATATCATATCTATCTTTGTTGCACGATCAGCAGCTGGGGGCACGTTTCAGAGTTTTTAGCAACCAATTTTATTTAGTCTGGGAACGATAAATCTCTAATGTTTGATCAATTTCCCTATAGGAGCTGGGGTTTGAGACCTTTAAAAATTACTGCTCGTGTTGCACTTGCTTTGCTGCCGAAGTTTGTTAGTTTAGTAGTAGTTGCAACTTGCTTTGCTGCCGAAGTTTGTTAGTTTAGTAGTAGTTGCAAGAGATATAAACAGCTAAGTCTGTAATCATAAGCTATGCACATCTCAAAGTTAAGATCTAGAATAATTATATCTTCTAAATGAAAAGGTGTTGTTTAATCTGTTTTTTTAAGCCTATTGCCATTTCCGTTTTCTGGGAGAGTGATAACATCTTTTTGAAAGCACAAACTTTATTTTATTTGCTATTCTATACGCTAATAAGAACAAATATTGTTATGACGGTTCCCACATAGAGCGGGGATTATCCCCAGAATAAAAGGGAACTTTTATTTCTAACAAATATAAGATGTTTTAGAGTTTGTGAAAAAGGTGTATCTACACATCTTTTAGTGTATACGATACACTTCGAAGTAAATCTACACACTAAAAGTCATCTAGATCACTTGTTTCACAAAAACTAAAACATCCTCTATCCCAAAATAAGTGACTTTACTATGCATATTTAGACAAAGTGAAGTCACTTATTTTGGAACGGAGGGAGTACTAAAATGAAGTACTAACAGAAATGCAGAAACTCGTGCAAAATCAAATTACACCATCAATTCAAATTCATCCAAATCCAGGGGTGAGGTTAACATTGCAAACTTGTAAGATGTCACTTGAGACTATCAACACAAAACTATTGCTCAACTCTCGGAAAGATGGTCGGACAAAACTGGATCATCCTTTAAGCAGTTTTAGGGATTTTTCCAAACATCTCAGTAGAAGGAAAAGGACAACTACATATAGTGAAAAAGGACAAGGGAAGACCCCAAATTAACCGCAGTACGTTATACATCTCATCTGGACAACATCTTGGGAGTGATCATAGGTACAATTGGATGAGCTCATCACTCACAACCGATGGTGTCAGAACACCAAGATCAGTCAAAAGAAGTGTGAGATACTGAGGAGGAGTGTAGTCTCTTGCAGATGTCTCAATTTCCACACCAGCTGGTATCGGAACTCCAAAATCTATTGGTCGGTGAGCTGGTGTCATGTCCTTCTGGTCCAGGGGATATAGACGAGCAAACTACAGAAATATGCAGGCTATGTTACCAAAGACAGAAATATTTTGGTAGTCAAGTTGTAGAAAAAACAATCATGGATAGTTACTCCCTCCATTAAAAAAAATTGAAGTGCTAGTTTTTTCCTTGGTCAAACTACTTTAAGTTTGACCAATTTATAGAAAAATACATCAATGTTTAGGCCATCAATTTAGTTATATTAGATCCATCATACAAAATATCTTCATACTATATAGATTGGATGTAGTAAATATATGTTTAGGCCATCAATTTAGTTATATTAGATCCATCATACAAAATATCTTCATACTATATAGATTGGATGTAGTAAATATAGACATATTTTTCTTTAATCCGGTCAAACTTAGAGAAATTTGACTTAGGACAAATATATAACTTCAATCATTTTGGAACGGAGGGAGTATATGCTAAGGATGCCTGATAAGATCTACAATCTGGATTTAATCTTCTATGAAAGCCATCAACTGAACATAATATGCGACAAGTTAAGAAATAAAGTTGGGTGGATTTCCTCCTGCTAGGATATAATGGACCATGAAATAAGAAAACGCTGTAACTGTGACGAATTATTTGTGCAAGTAGTTGATCGTAGATCTGCAGAGAGTAGAATACGTCCGCAATTAACTGACTCACATTTGTCTATATTCGCTTGTATCTAGACGCGTTTTAGTGTGTAGATACATGTGAATCTAGATAAATGTGAGTCAGTTAATTGTGGACGGAGGGAGTAGATAACATTGGAAGTTTGTAATAATATTAACTTCGATATCAAGCTGCTCCTAATTTATTTCTCCTGGATGGATTGATGATCAATTTAATGATGCATAAAAAAATCTCGTAGAGAACATTAAAGTAAACAGCAACACCGTAACAAGTGTGAGCCTCCATGTGAAACAGATCACAGTGGAAGTTGGTAACGATATTCACTTCAATATCAAACTGCTCCTATTTAAGTACTCCCTCCGTTCCAAAATGTAAGCCTTTTTACCAGTTCATTTTGAACTGCTAAAAGGCTTATATTATGGTGGATGGATAATTGATCAATTTAATGATCCACGCAAAAAAATCGTGTAGTAAACAGCAACACTATAACAAGCGTGAGTCTCCATGTGAAATAGAAGTACTTGCTAGTCTTAGACGTACAACAGTTTTTACTCGATATTCTTAAATATTTAACAGTTTCCTTTCATTTACTTCTATTAAAGCAAGAAACATGGGAAAATCTATCATAGCAGGGAGTACCTTATAACTTTCAGCAGCAACATATAGAGGTTTATTCATGCTATGAGCTACAAGAGCTATCTGGTAAGTCCCCATCATATTAATAATTCCCCCACTTTCAACAACACCATCAGCACCAACAAAGATCATGTCAACTTCATCCATGGAGTAAGCAACAGCTGAATCAATTAACACCTTAACAGGGATGCCTAATGCTGCAATTTCATTTGACATTCGTAGGCCAGTTCTGTCTGGTCTGCCCTCTGCAGGTGAAAAAAGTAACACAAGAGCATGAGAAATGGCACTTAACGGCGTGCTATTTGCAAGTACTAACACATAAACATAAGTTGCCCCTTTTTTTATTGTGTTTGCTAGACATGAGGGAGGCAACAATAAAACATGGAAACCACATTTCCCAAAAACCCATTACACACTACATCTAACTGCCAAGGTAAAACATAAATTTATAACTGAAGAACTACCCAACAGAATATGTTAAGTCAGCACCGCACAAGGATGAATTATGATATAGCCCCCTAGCTCTCAACTCCGTCAATTTTTTGTGCATAAAAGAGGTCATATTACATTTCTGACCCTAAGCAAAGCATATACTGCTACTGCATTACATCACTTAACAGGAAAATGACTAGGGGCGAAATACCTGTGCACAGAACCCGGAAGAGTTTGCGATTTGAGGCGGCTAGCTTCAGAATTTCCAATACCACTCTGGAATAACCATGTACAAGCATAGTACATCCGTCTGAGATGAAATCCTGACTGAGCATTGCAATTGTCTTACGAGCCTAGACAAATATTGTGACCAAATTAGTCCAAAGCATAAACTGTCTTAGAAGTACACCAGATAATAAACTGTAGGCAACCTTTAACGATATCTCTCCAAACTTTTCTCCTCGCTCGATTAGGCGTGATTTTGCCGCATCAAACTTCTCATGCTCCAAATGTGAGGTTCTTGTTACAAACCGCATGAACAAATCACAAGCAGCACCCAGCGAAATGGAAGTAGCATCCCAGGACTGAAATATAGACAGGTTTTCAATGTGGATTCATTTAGTTGACACCACATAAGGGCTTCCATAAGAAACATTGAAAAGCAACATGGGACTCAAATTATAAACCATTGAACAGCATCAACTTGTGATGAACCTAATTTCAAACCCTGTATGACTCAAGAAAATGCAGAAGGGCCTTTATTTTCAACGCCACTGCAAACACCACTAAATAGTACATAACAGCAAAGTAGACATATAACATAACTGACATTTGATAATATTATCTTTTCTGGAGCAAAATTTAGATGTGCAACAATCTCAGTGGAACACTTAAGGCCACGATGGCCGTAATAAGAAACACTTGACATAAGATCCCTAGAAAGAAATTAAAAACTATCTCCTGTTTTGATAGTAATATACTTTAACACCTCTAGAATATAGATTAAGAAACATGATTTATGCTGCCAAAACAGTAGTAGCCAGAGACCTTAAGACCAGGTCTGTCGCCAATGCTGAGACTGCAAATATAATATCATCTACTGTCCTGCCTAACTTGATAACAGCACCCCAAAGTAAGCAACAAATGATGGGAACGTGGATTAAACCAATTTATCGACAACGATGCTACAAGCAGTACTTAGCTAATACTACTATCAGTATAGCAGAAACAAGAAGACAAAGGGGTGCGGGAGATACCATGTCAATTGCAATATACAGTAGCATACAACAAGGGGAAGAAGCAAATTGAAGCCATATGATGGAACAAATAGGCAGGGTTTTAGGGACCTTGAGCTTGTCGGAAGCCTTCTTGAGCTCGATCTCGAGCTCCATCATGGTGGTGGCTCTGCTTGAGCGGATGACGGCGGTGAGCGCCATGATGGCGGACACCGCCTCCGCGGCCTCCGGCTTGCGGCGCCAGAAGTTGAACTCCTCGATCACGCCGGCGTCGTTGGTCCCGGGGGATGGGGGTGGGGCGGCGTCGGCGTCGACATCGACATCGGGGACGGAGGAGGCGGCAGCGGCGGCGTGGGCGAGCCAGGTGCTGGAGACGACGGCGTGGTGGTCCGCCCGCGTCTGGTAGTAGGCGGAGATGGGAGGGTTGGGGTTAGGGTTTTGGGCGGCGTCGAGCTCCATGGGATGGGAGGGGAGAGACAGAGGAGGTACTGACTGACCAGGGGGGGAGAATGTAGGGCGTGGAATGATCTCCGCGGCTTGGCGTCGTCCCACGGTTTTTTCGAGAATAGAAAAGTACTACCTCCGTCAAGTTCAAGGCCTAGGTCATATAATTTTTTTTAAAGTCAAAATTATTTAAAGTTTGATCAAGTTTTAAAGAAAAATATTAATATTTATAATATATAATTTATATCCTTTCATATGTTATAAAACATATTTTTCCATAATATCTATATAATATAACTAGTTAAATGTCCGTGCGTTGTCACGGGAAAATAAGATATAGAGGACTTATAGTTTTGAACACTTCACCCTATACATTGGACGTAAACCCCCAACTAATATGTGTTCTTTTCTCCCTTTTATAATTTTCACCCTGTAATTTGTGTGTGTTGTTTGTGTGTTGTCGAATCTGTATGTTTTTTATTGCCACATGTGTAAACATAACACGCATGGAAATTCACATGTAGTACAAGATAGCCACATAATATTCTAAAAGTAATGATATTTCACTTTGCTTAAAACATAATTCTATAAAATTGTATAATTCAGTGTGTCATATACATAGAAAGAAACAACCCAACAATTATCTCTTACTTTTTCTGAGAGACCACAATTATCTCTTACTGATATTTCACTTCCCTGGTATTCTAGAGACGGCTTGTAGTAATAGCTTTGATATACATCGTCTTCACTTTGGTCATGTCATTTGTTTGCGCCGGCCTTCAAATTAGCCGGTGAATAGTTAGCTCATGTGCTTGCCTCATCCACTACTAGAGAAAAGGCTATAGGAGACATGCTTATACGAGGCACATTTAGCATATGCGCCTCTTATAAAAATAGACGAGGCGCACTTTTTGATATGCGCCTCTAGTATAAAAATAGGCAAGGCGTATATGATAAGAATGCGTCTCCTATAATCCCTGTACGGACAGAATCTAGCAGCCCCATATTATGCGAGGCGCATTCTAGTCATATGCGCCTCCTATATATCAGATAGGCGAGGCGCATATGGACAGAATGCGCCTCGCATATTCTGTGTGGGCCCGCGTGTTGGTAGGTGCACGAATATGCGAGGCGCATATGGCTATATGCACCTCCTATATTTGATAATATGCGAGGCGCATATGGCCAGAATGTGCCTCGCATAATCTGTGTGGGCCCGCGTGTTGGTAGGTGCACGAATATGCGAGGCGCATATGGCTATATGCGCCTCCTATATTTGACAATATGCGAGGCGCATATGGCCATATGCGCCTCAAGTAACTCATGCGGGCCCGGACGCTGGTAGGTGGCCGCATATGCGAGGCGCATATTGCTATATGCGCCTCCTATAGTTTGAATTATAGGAGGCGCATATTGTGCAATATGCGCCTCGCATAAGCTGGCACCACTTTTTCCAGCTTTTTGCACATGGAGCCAACTACCACCCCACTCACTTGTGTCAAGAACCGTCGTGTGTGTGGCCTACTATTGTGTATCAAAACATTCTTAATTTTCATTATGTGTGTGTTATAATAATATTGCATTGAGAATATTATGTATCGACAAGACACATTCATTGAGAATACTCACTTTTGTTGTTTTAGCAATATTTGAATATTTAAAATATTTGTAGTATATTTTATAGTTCATATTGTGTTTGGACAATGCTTTTACATGAAAAATGGGCCTTTAAAAAATATCCAAAAAATTGTTAACCTTAGGATTCAAACCTGGGTGGCCAGTGAAATAGGACAAGGCATGTTACCACTAGGATGCTCTGTGTTTCTTGACAGAAACTTGCGTACTGCTCTATTTGTCTAGTATTGCATATTATACGAGGCGCATTTAGCCCAGATACGCCTCGCGTAATATTATACGAGCCGCACTTTGCGATATGTGCCTCGCATAATCCGGTATAGATCAAAACACATAGCTAGCCCCCTTCCCCTCGCGCGTTACTCATCTCGCTCACCTCTCCACCCCATTCCCTGCAGGATTCCTCTCCGGAAGCGGCCGCCGCGCCGACCAGTGCCTCCGGCCCGCCGCTCGAGGACTGCCTCCGCCTCCTCCGCGGCGAGCGCGACGAGCAGAAGCTGGCAGGCCTCCTCATCGCCGCATCAATCCTCTCCAGAAGAAGCTGTCGCCGCCTGCGCTCTGTTCTGCCGACGCCTCCTCCCCGCCTAGCTCCCACGCCGGCTAGCCTCCATCCGGGGCAGCCATCCCCGCAGAGCTCCAACGCGGCCTTTCCCCGCGGACCTCGGACGCCCCGGCAAGCGCCACCGCACCCCCACCAGCCACCGCCGCATTTTCCCCTGCCCTGGACATCAGACGCCGCCCAGCCCGCTTCCACCCCGACCCGACATCACCGCACCCACCCTCCGCGCTCGTCATCTCGGGCCTCGGCAGATCTACGCCGGCGGCGACCGTCCCTACCCATGGTGAGTTCGTCGTCCTCTCCTTCCTCTAGATCCTTGGGGCTACGCCACAAGTAGTGGGATCTTGTTCTTCGTACTGACCATGGATCCCGGAATATTAGTCACCGATTTCGAATTAGCAAGCATGTGCAGCCAATTTAGTGCAACTTCTCAAAACAGTGGATCACCTGAACCCAAGATGTTAAACTGTTATAATGTATTATGACCCCGTTCCTAGGATAAATGGTACCCATGATCATCAATTTCATCATGTTTTTTCAGTCTCTATGCTAGTTTGGGCAGCCACATCCTACTGAATCATCTGCGCCTAGGCCAAATCCATTCCGAACGCTAGGTGTGCTGTTGTAGTTTGTAGATTTCAAACCGGATCTCCATTGAACTGCTACGTTTTTCCTTATGACAGTGATTACTTCTAGGAGTCATGTATTTAAGGTATCACTCCATGCTTCTAGCTTATATTAACACTCCATGCTTCAGGATTGTGTGGTGGATGAGTTGGCCATTCCCACCAGTTCTGTTGGAAATCATCAATATTGTCATTTCGTGAAAGTGTGATGCAATATAAGTGACACTTCTAAAAAGGGTAGTTCTTCAATAGTTTTTCAAGACGAAGTGCAGTTCTAAAATTACTACAGTAGTATATATTGTTTCGAAAATGTGAGTTACATATTACAGTGTCCCAGTGTCTCCATTTTTAATACATAGGCTAGTTGCTACTAGCACTGGTCTTGTTTGGGTGTGCACGGTTGCTTAAAATTTCCCTTTTTATTCTGTATCGTTGCAGATCAATTTCGTGCTCCTGATCAACAGCCAGGGGAAGGTGAGGCTCACCAAGTGGTACTCACCTTACAACCAGAAGGAGAGGACTAAGGTCAGCATGCTATACTGCTTTATGTGACACAGCTTGTATATCAATATTGATGCGTCTGTGCTCTTTGCATTTCTGTTTATCGTTGAGGTAGTTAGACAATTTGCAGGAGTAGTTGTTGCGCTCTATATGTCAAAGTAGTGTTTGCTACTAAGTTGTGTTTGCCCTATTAATATGAGGGGACTGTGATGGATGCTTCTTGTAATGAATTGGAGTTTTGTACTGTCTGTACAATTTGTTCCAGGCTCTGTCTTAAGCTAGCATTTATGTTGCTGTAATGCATTTTTAGTGTTTTCTAGCTTCGTGGGTGCCATTCAGTGTATTTGCGTTGTATACTTGTGTGAAAGATTGCTAAGTATTGCAGGTGGTAAAGCAAGAAAGCTTTTACATTTAATCCTCCTTAATTAGCTCTCCCAACTACATAGTTTTTGTTGGCGAGGAGATTTGTACTATTTATCTTATTTTTGTATACCCTATTCATTTGAAAAGGTAATTTGTGAGCTTAGCGGACTCATTCTTACTCGAGGACCAAAACTCTGCAACTTTGTCGAGTGGAGAGGTTACAAGGTTGTGTACAGAAGGTAGGAATAAGGAACACCATTGAGTTTTGCTTAACTGCTTATGTGGTTTTGCAAAAAATTCTCTTATCTGTCTATAATTTTGATGGCCAGGTATGCAAGCCTCTATTTCTGCATGTGCATTGATGCTGATGACAATGAGCTCGAGGTCCTTGAAATTATCCATCATTTTGTTGAGATACTCGACCGCTATTTCGGCACTGTAAGTCCTGCCCTGCGAATACTATATTGAACTACTATCATTTATTTGTTTATTCTACTGCCGGCTGAGTGTTTTTTCCCCTAATTTCTGTAGGTATGCGAGCTGGATTTGATCTTCAATTTTCATAAGGTAATCTCTTGAAACAGATGTTGATAGTTTGACAGTGAAGAGTTAGGACTGACGATTAATCAATTTGCAGGCCTACTATGTTCTGGATGAGATTCTCATAGCTGGGGAGCTTCAGGAATCTAGCAAGAAGAACGTGGCAAGACTAATTGCTGCACAGGTATCCTCGCTGCTGGCTAACATGAACTCTTATGTGATCCCATGATTGATTAGCCAAGGGTGGAAGACTTGTGTATATAGTATCTGTCTTTCCATTTTGTCTTTAATTTAGCTGAGATACTTGTGCTGTTCAGAAGCCCATAGTTTGGTCTTAAACCAATTGGCTTCCAACCTGTGTGCAGGATTCAGTGGTAGAGGAAGCCAAGGAGGAGGCTGGCTCCATAAGTAACATTATTGCGCAGGCTACAAATTAAAACCTGCGCCTTGCAGGGTTAGAAAGTAAATTTGTTGTTGTAATATAAATACAGTAGCTGATTTGATGTGTTCATTTTCCTAGAGTAGTAGGACTGACTGGATTCTAAAAGCATTCTGGAATGAGTGATATGTAACTAGAATGTTTTTGTAACCAAATTTGGGATCTTCAGTTCAAAGATAAAACTAGTGTAGTGGACATAGCAATTGGACGTACATACATACATACATCATCAGGGTTTCAGAAGCAGTCACAATCAAGGGGTTCAGACAGAAACATAGAACAAACCAAATATTACCGGAGGCGCATATAGGACACTATAGGAGGCGCATATCCTATAAATATGCGAGGCGCATATCCTATAAATATGCGAGGCGCATATGATATGCGCCTCCTATACTTCACATATGCGAGGCGCATATCGATATGCGCCTCGCATAATAATATAGGAGGCGCATATCTCGCATATGTGAAGTATAGGAGACGCATATCAGATGCGCCTCGCATAAGAAATACCCGAGGCTTGAAGCTAGAGGCACATGTGATATGCGCCTCGGATAGGCTTTTTGGTGCGCCTCGGATAGGCTTTTCTCTAGTAGTGATCCCCGCTCCTAAAAGAACTTCTCTCTACATAATTTAGACAAATTACCCAATTGAACCAAAGCTGGCTCAATGTGATTGTCCAATTAAACTTGTCTCAGCTCCTACGCACTGCATTTTGATATTGAACCTAGTAGAAATCAAGTTTTTGGTTATGTATAAACACCGCCATTAAAACTTGTCTCAGCTCCTACGCATCTCAAACAAAAGCCAAAGTCAATATTTCACCGAGGAGAACACAGAGACCGAAGGGCGATCGGAGGGGCTCCACAGGGTGGCCGCACCCCCCTCCCACGCGCGGGCCCACCCTGGGCAGCGCCTGGGCAAGGTGTGGGCCCCCTGGCCGCCCTTCTGCCTCGCCTCTTCGCCTATATAATCCCCCTGATGCCAAAACCCTAAGTACCCGATCAGATCTCCACGAAATAGTTCGTAGCCGCCGCCACCATCGTCCCTAGATCGGGGGGATATGAAACCCTTCCCGGCACCCTGCCGGAGGGGAGAGATCATCCCGGAGGCCTTCTTCATCGCCATGCCAGCCTCCGGTATGATGCGTGAGTAGCTCCACCTTGGACTATGGGTCCATATAGTAGCTAGATGGTTGTTTCTCCTCCTTTATGCTACCATGTCTAGATCTTGTGAGCTCCATTCATGATCAAGATCATCTATTTATAATCATGCATGTTGTGTTTGCGGGGATCCGATGGATATTGAGATTACTATGTCAGATTGATTAATGATTCTATCTTGTTGATTTTATCATGTATATGTAGTTTGAGATCTTGCATGCTCTCTGTTTTTAGTAGCTATCTTGGCCAAGTAGATGCTAGTGACTCCAAGAGGGAGTATTTATGCTCGATAGTGGGTTCATGCCTCTATTGAATCTGGGAAAGTGACAGAAATCTCTAAGGTTGTAGATATGTTGTTGCTACTAGGGAGAAAACAACAATCTCTTGTTCATGGAACAATTGTATTGTTTGCTTTACACACATTGCTTAAAGCAGTTATCCGTTGCTTGCAACTTAATACTGGAGGGGGTTGGATGATAACCTGAAGGTGGATTACTAGTCATAGATGTAGTTGGATGGCGGTCTATGTATATTGTTGTAATGCCCAATCAAATCTCATAGGATCATGAATGTCTAGTATTGCATTGTTATGCCTTGCTCTGTCCTGTCAATTGCCCCGCTATAATTTGTTTACCCAACATGTTATGTTATTTATATTAAGGAGAACACCTCTAGTGAACTGTGGACCCCAGTCCAATCTTTACCATTGATACATCTTCCACTATTACAGTTTACTTTCTGCAAGCTACCATTACCTTCGACACCATACGTTTAATCTTTTGTTTTCAGCAAACGGGTGAGATTGACAACCTCATTGCTCGTTGGGACAAAGTCTTGATTTTGTGTTGTGCAGGTTCCAAGTTGTTAGCAACACCTTGGGGTCGTTTCCTTCCTCCTACTGGTTCGATAACCTTGGTTTCTTACTGAGGGAAAACTTACTGCTGTGCTCATCATACCTTCCTCTTGGGGTTTCCCAACGATGCTCTACAGTGATCTGAGTCGCATCAAGACGTTTTCTGGCGCCGTTGCCGGGGAGTTAAGAATGGCTTCACAAGGGGAGTCCTTCACAACCATTCTCTTTACTTTGTTTTCATTTTGCTTAGTTTCTTTTGCTTTGTTTTGTTTGCTTCTTTTTATCAAAAAATCCAAAAAAAATAGTTTTGTTTGGTTTACTTTTTCTTACCAAAAACACAAAAAATTAGTTCTTCCTATAGTTGTTACCTTGCTCTAGTTCACCATGTTGATCCCTAAGTTCACCCTGAAAGACCTTTCAATAGGTGGTGGCTCTATAATTGGGAAAGAAAACATTGAAGAATTCTTTAATCATAATAGCAAACATGAGGATATTGAGGATAGATCCTTAGCAGAACTTGCTCCTAATTATGAAATTGCTGCAGCTTATTTAGTTCATATGTTGGAGTCTAGGTTTGTTAACCTTAACCCCATGATGCAAATAATGTTTCTTAAACTAAAAGAAATTGAGGATGCTGAAAAGAGAGATTTTATCCTAGAAACTTTGCTAAAAGAGTTCAATGATGTTGCTAAGGAAGTCAAAAAAGGTCTTTCATCGTTTTAATATGCTAGGCTCATGGTTAGATGTTATGGGTACATTAGAAAAGTTGGATAAAACCAAACCCAATGGAGAGGAAATTAAAATACCCATACCATTTAAACTTGTAGGAATGCATGAAGCCCTAGAAAAGAATTTTGATTGGATTGTTCCTAAAAACCTGTTTGATGAAAGTAGTGAACCCAAGAGTGCTGAGAGAGGATCCTCTACAAATCATTTGGATGAGATACCTTTCCTAGTTGAAGAAATTTCGAGTATTGATCTTAATGCTTCTTCATTTGAAAATACTTGATTCTTGCTTCTTGTGCCTAACTTAAAGGCATTAAAGAAAAGTACTTATTGGGAGATAGCCCAATAGTTTTCTTGAGTCTTGTAAGTTATTAATTTTGTATAACATCTTCTTATCCTTTTTATTTGATTTTGTGCCAATAATAACCTCTAATGGAGGGAAGTAAGATTTGGGGAGTTGCTGTCCCGAAACAGATTTTTGTGCTCCACTGTAAAATTTCTTGAAAAATCTCTATATGTCGGATTGAGTTGTAATTTTCGGAATAAATCCCATATGTTGTTAGCTAACTTCCTTCAGTTCAACACTTTTTGATTTGAGCAACATAAGGTCTTCGAAAAAATCAATTTTTACATGCTGGTCTGTTTTGATAGATTTCTGCCATTATTTGCATTTGCCTCTCTATCGATTTCATTTTAGGTTCTCTTGGGTAAATTGAGCTTTTTGAGGGAATTGCTACAGTAGCTTGTGTCTTTAATGAAATTTTTGCTGTTTTGAAACTGAACCCAAAGGTTTATTATCTTTTGAATGCACTAATGTTGCTAATGAAGATTGTGTAAAGTTTTGTATGAAGGAAAATTTTCAGGTGTAAGAAAATAATAATGTAATGAGATGAAGAATGGACAAAAGATCAAGCTTGGGGATGCCACCAATAAATATTCAAGAGGTGGACATCCCCTTCTTCATCAATAAAAATCTCAGGTCTTTCTAGACACTTCGTTTTTATTGTTTCATGCATTGTTGTGTTGTTCTTGGAGCGTCTTAGTTTTCGTTTTTGGATTTCATTTACTTAGTTTGCTTGAATAAATTAGTTGGACCCCCATTTTTGCTGTGTTGTTTCAAATAAGTTGATTGGTGTTGGAAAGGAGTATAAAGTTCTTGCTTATAGTAGTACAAAAGGGAGCTTGCTTTGACTATGACTTAGACTTTATCATGTCATGATAGATGTTGTTTTGACCTTATGCTTAGTGATTATTGATGTATCATGACTTGTTCCAAACAATTGAGATTGCTTAATGTGCCTTGATAGAATCATGCGTTATTTTAGCATACAAAAGCATAGTATTGTGGTATTCTCCTTTGATGCTTTGTTTGGGTTGACTTGGCACATGTTCACCCCATGTTATGACTATGAACAAGTCACCTTAGCCTCTATGATCATTTAGTTTTTGACTTGTGGTACCACTTTATGCTTTGATTAGTAATGTTTTGTCACTTTGCCTGATTATGGCTATTATTGCTCTCTTAGTTGGTCCCTCCCAGTCTTTTGCTAGCCTCCACTTGTATTGAGTAAGCTCTACTCATGCATCCAACTCCCAAGAAACCAAGTTATTCCAAAGTGTCCACTATAAATTCCAATGCATGTTGTGTTACACCATTCCAAGTATATTCTTGTTTTATCTATCTTCCAAATTAAACTTGTTATGTGAAAGTTAGTGATTAAAGCTCTCACAAACTTGATAGCACACTTTATTTTTCTTGACCCTAATAAACTTGAACCATTGTGTCATCTATGTTGTATATGCTTGCACTTATACATTGGTAATTAGCAGAACCGTGTTATCATGGGGAACGCTTTCAACACCTGTAAATATCTACCCAGTTGATATCATGCTCTTTTGTTTATGGACGTCATCAGTGTGAAATAAAAGGGGAGATTGTAAGTCCATGGAGTTATGTATATGTGTTAGATAAACGTCTGGGCCACTAGCCTAAGCCATGCCTAATCATGGTGGAAACTTGCAGGATCACCATAGTGAGCAATCTATGAAGCATTATTCTTATAAAAAAGAGATTGAGAAAAATAAAAAAAATGAGAAAAGAGGAAAGAGAGAAAAAGGCACCATTTTCCCATGCTAAATAAGAAGATTGCTGAGATGCTTATTGTCTGCTTGCCTTGTCATTTTGATATGGGATAGCTCCTGTATCATGGGGCAAGGGGTACCCCATTGGCGGTTCTCTATGATACACATATACTTACTATGACAAGAACTTATCGGTAACTAAAGTTGAGTAGCATGAGGAGCGGCCCTCGTACTCAAGGGACATGAGATTGACAACTTATACTTTGTTAGGCATATACTCCATATTTTGTTCACTTTAACCTTAATCACTTCAAGATGCTTATGATAGGGGCAATGAGAGCTGAAAGCGAACAAGTACCATAATTTTTGGAAGCTCTTTTTGAAACATGAAATCCCTGCTTCCCTTTGAAGGGTCTTTCGTCCACTTTTATATTGAGTCTCCACCTTCTATCCTTAGGCACCAATTAAGAGAGCATAGTTGTCATTCTTAGTTCTATGTGCATTGTCCCAAAACTTATTGATTGATTCATATTGTTGATATTGCTTGTTCTTGAACTATTCGTATCTAGTCACCCTTATGAACTTTGAAGGTGTCCTATGCATTTATGTTTTGCTACTCCATGAGGGACAAGCTGAATACCACTATGCTATGTTTTCTATATGTGAAACAAACAAACGTCTTTCAATGAATTGTTATTCATGAATATTTGTTTGTATCCTTTCATGTTGCAGCATAGTTGCTTTGTCTTATTGTTAGAACTTCATCTTTCATGCTCATGTTTAGAGTACTTTGATCCCAGTTTTCAATGTTTGCAAATGGTTTGATCTTGATTGTGATGGTGCATGTCACCTAAAAAATTATTCTTTTTATCACTTACCTACTCGAGGACAAGCAGGAGTTAAGTTTGGGGATGCTTGATACGTCGTAAACGTATCTATAATTTTTGATGTTCCATGCTTGTTTAGTATCCACTTTGCTATGCTTTGTCTACACTTTGAGGTATTTTTATACATTTTCATGGACTAACCTATTAACAAGATGCCACAGTGTCAGTTGACTATTTTCTGTTGTTTTTTGTTTCAGAAAAGCTAGTAAGGAAATATTCTCGGAATTGGACGGGACAAAAGCCAAAGTCAATATTTCACCGAGGAGAACATAGTGACCGAAGGGGCGCCACAGGGTGTCATGTATCATCACAAATTTCATCAATTTCAAAACCATGTTATTGCATTCATATCATCATGGCATATCTACCTTGCATAAAAAATTTCAAAGCTTAAACCCTAATAAAACCATATTTAAACCCCTTTTATATTATATGCATGGGGCATGGTTTTATTTTTTTATTTTCTTGACCCAAAATGTTTTTGGAGTGAATAGTTGTGTTTGACACACTCTTACACACTAGGGTCACCTTACAAAATATTGGTGAAAGTTTGAATTCATTTGGATTTGAATAAGCGATTCAAATATCATTTGAAAATTCAAAACAGAAAAGAAAAAGCAAAAGAAGGAAAACATAGAAGCCAACCAGCTATTCTGACCCAGGCTCAAAACAGCCCAGCGAGCCCACCCAAGAAACCGCTCTCCCCTCTATGTTTTGCACCTCACGCGCGCACCCACCCACTGACAAGAAAACCCCGTAGCCACGTCACCCCTTCTTCCCCAAATCTCGCGCGACGACCGCGCCGCTGCCGTTTCCTCCGATGTCACTACCGATTGATTTTGAGCTTAATTGCTGATGAATTTGTGCATAATTCTCATCCCCACTCCGGCTACATTAACCCCTCCCCCTCCGCAACATTTCCCCCAACACTGCAAGCATAGAGCGCCGCCAGGCTAGTTGAATTTCGCCTCGCACCGCCGCAACACCGAACAGCTCCGGCGAGCTATTCTGGTAAACCTCGTGCGCCCATCTGCCTCTCGTTCACGCAGTTGTGCTCGCCTTGTCCTTGCGCATCTCCTGATACTTTCCACTTGTCTTCTCTTGCACCAGAACGTCGTCTTCGTCTCCAACCGTGAGCATCTGTCGCACAACCGAACTTCGGTGAGCCATTCCGGTGAGCATTGTGCTCGCCTCTGCCTCTAATTCAAATGAGCATGTTCGCCTACTTCTTGCGCATCTTTTAACACCTGCCGTTTGTCCAATCATGCCCCAGGTCGTCGCCCTCATCGTCGTCTGCAAGAAACCGAAGCACGGTCGAACTCCGACGAGCGTTTGAGCCTGTGTCCGTGCACCCCCGCCCCGACCGCATCCATGTTGAACTTCGCCACATCCTCGCGACCTCGGTAAGCATCGGCGCCCCTCTCCTAACCCCCTAGCCTCGCCGGTGCATATCCGTCAGTAGCGTCGCCGCCATGCCTGCCATGCGCGCCGCTAGGTTTAGGTCAGAGCGTTGTGATCCACTGGATCTAGATCCAGCGGCTACAATTAGATCTAGCATAAAGGGGTATGAGTAGATCTGAGCCGCTAGATTCCCTTTAGATCTAACGGTGCAGAAGCGTGATCTGGCGCGAACTGGTACGTGCCAATCAGAACACGCCACGTGGCAGTGGTTTTGATTTAAAATCCAGGATTTTATCTATTAGATGTTTAAACTTGTAAATTCAATAACTTTTGTTCTGTTTATCCAAAAATTACAAATTTTATGTCAATGGATTTATAAAAATGAGGCATTTACATCTATGGACTTGGCTTGGCCATTTGCTTCTCAAAAATTAGGATTTTATGCAGAAGCATTTGTAGGTTTATTTTGGCTATAAAAATTATATAGAATATTATTTTTAGGTGTTTTTTCTTTTATTTAGACTATAGAATGTATGCTTTGTGTTAAGTACTGAAAAGTTTGTTTTGAAAAGTATGACAGATCATCCCTTTGCATTTTGCATGCATTCATAATTATTTTTGTTTGTATATTGATTTGTGAATTTTGTTGTATGCATATATGTGTAGATTTTGTGGATTGTGGAGAGTGTGATTGTGAGGATTGTACCTATTCTCCTAGCTACCAAGGCAAGTGATATTTCATCCCATATACTACTATTTTCCTTATTGCATTAGCACTATTTTGAGTAGGATTTGCATGGTGATTTTCTAAGTATATGTTATGCTATGGTAAATCCTATAGATGTTGTCTTAGTAGCTTTTTCTTAAGTTAAGAGACATGTTATGCTAGTATGCTTAGCCTAGCTAATAGAATGCAAGGGTGGAATATTCATGATATGATACTATGCAAAGTTTATGCCTATGTTTTTTATTAATAAAACAACATGTTAATGAATCACCTGGGTGGAATGGAAAGATTGGTTTGTGTTGAGTGGTTACACAAGGCCCATGTCTATGGTTTACCTTGTATATCACACTTGTGGATGGCCACCCAAGAACAAAGAGATTTGAGATGTTTAGTGCTGAGAAGCTTCTAGTGCAACCACATGGAATATGGGCTCTGCCTTGACCAACTAGGTTACAAGAACTCAGCCAGATGGACAGTTGGTGGTAGGTTTGATAAGATGGAACGCATCCATGGTGGTCCGAGGGAATGCTTCTGAAAAGTCTCGTCTCGATGCATGTCGAGTCTTGTGGGGAAAGTGCACCACCTCTCGAGAGGGTAAAACCTAAGTACTTATACGTGTCCCCGGTAACGGACATTTTGAGCATCAAAGACAATGAAATGATCAAGGATCTCCTCATCCCAATTTCTCTAAGTTAAAACTTGTGGTTGAACAAGGGTAGAGGTTCACCAATGTCTATTGGTGGTTCCTCGGGTGTTTTTGTCAAACAAAAACTTAGTGATTTCAAACTAATAAGACAAACCTTATTTTTGAGCAAAGCCAGCCTGAACTACACTTATCCAAAATTCATATAGTTATTAGATGCTACTATACTACTATGGTATCACTTGCCAATACAATTCCAAATGTATTGACCCTCTGTGGCTGTAACTTATTATGTTGCAGGTTACTCTGATGGTGACTAGGGTTATGAGTCTACACTCAACATGTTTGCCTGTGGCACATGAAGATGAAGACTTTATGTATTTACCGTGTGTTGAGAACTCTATGTATTAGCCTTGGGCTAATGAGTTGTAAGAACTATTGTATCTCTGGATATTACGATGTATTAATGAACTTTGTATCTGTGTACTTCATCTTAATGTGTGGACGCTAGCAATTCGATCCAGGGACTAGCATTGCAATCACAGGGGCCTTTACCTTAAAGGGTGAGGTCTTACTTGGTCGCACCTCCCCGCGTGCAGGCCCACCCTGGACTGCACCTGGGCAGGGTGTGGGCCCCCTGGCCGCCCTCCTGCCTCGCCTCTTCGCGTATATAATCCCCCAGATGCTAAAACCCCAAGTACCCGATCAGATCTCCATGAAACAGTTCGTAGCCGCCGCCATCGTCCCTAGATCGGGGGATCTGAAGCTCTTCCCGGCACCCTGACGAAGTGAAGAGATCATCCCGGAGACCTTCTTCATCACCATCCAGCCTCCGATATGATGTGTGAATAGTTCCACCTTAGACTATGGGTCCATATAGTAGCTAGATGGTTGTTTTGCCTCCTTTGTGCTACCAGGTCAAGATCTTGTGAGCTCCGTTCATGATCAAGATCATCTATTTGTAATCATGCATGTTGTGTTTGCGGGGATCTGATGGATATTGAGATTACTATGTCAGATTGATCAATTATTCTATCTTGTTGATTCTATCATGTCTGTGTTGTTTGAGATCTTCCATGCTCTCCATTTCTAGTAGCAATCTTGGCCAAGTAGATGCTAGTGACTCCAAGAGGGAGTATTTATGCTCGATAGTGGGTTCATGCCTCTATTGAATCTGGGGAAGTGACAGAAATATCTAAGGTTGTAGATGTGTTGTTGCTACTAGGGAGAAAACAATAATCTCTTGTTCATAGAACAATTGTATTGTTTACTTTACACACATTGCTTAAAGTAGTTATCCGTTGCTTGCAACTTTATACTGGAAGGGGTTCGGATGATAACCTGAAGGTGGATTACTAGTCATAGATGCAGTTGGATGGCGGTCTATGTATATTGTTGTAATGCCCAATCAAATCTCATAGGATCCTGAATGTCTAGTATTGCATTATTATGCCTTGCTCTGTCCTGTCAATTGCCCTGCTGTAATTTGTTTACCCAGCATGTTATGTTATTTATATTAAGGAGAACACCTCTAGTGAACTATGGACCCTGGTCCAATCTTTACCATTGATATATCTTCCACTGTTACTATTTACTTTCTACAAGCTAACATTACCTTCCACACCATACGTTTAATCCTTTGTTTTCAGCAAACCGGTGAGATTGATAACCTCACTGTTCGTTGGAGAAAATTCTTAAGTTTGTGTTGTGCAGGTTCCAAGTTGTTAGCAACACCTTGGGGTCATTTTCTTCCTACTACTGGTTCGATAACCTTGCTTTCTTAGTGAGGGAAAACTTACTACTGTGCTCATCATACCTTCCTCTTGGGGTTTCCCAACGAAGCCTTACAGTGATCTAAGCCGCATCACTCATGCAACTCCCAGGAAATTTTCTTCCTATTGTAGTAGAGGTCAAACAAGTATAGGATCCTCTGTTGATTAGTCTTGAAGATAGGTTACAATACTTGCAAATTCTACTTCCCTTCACGCATATCATTCTCAGCTGCACTGCAACACACCCATAACAACCGCATTATTTAACATTGAAATCTCAATATCATATTATGTAAATAGACTACCAATGAGTGGATTCCTGGTGGCCAACCAATTTGATCTTCCCTCATCCTGGAGCGAAGCTCCAAGATAGTGGATTCAAGCTCCTACCAAGTGGGATACACATCGCCCTCTTGTCCTTATCTTGGGCATGATGCTTCTTCTATACTTCCTTTGTTCCAGAGTTCTTGTCCTGGTTTTAGTTTAAAGTTCAAACATGAACTAAAACCATGACAAGAATTACGAAACAGAGGGATAGTATTGAGATAAGAAACCATAGATCTATAGACTGAAGTGTAGGCATGAATTGATGAAGTGTGCTAGTTAATGTAAATTGCAAAATGCGGAATATTTTGCAGATAATGGATCCTTGGCACATCAATATTACTTCTCATAAGTTCACATTACCTTTTACGTAAGATGTGAAAAGATACTTATCAGTTTCGACACACCAAAAACCACATCAAGATAAAAAAATCCACACACACACACCCAAAATTGACTTTCCTTATATGAATCTTATTCTCTAGACCATTCCGGATCTCCTCGTGATGTCCTAGATCCAATCCAAAACTCCGAACAACATTCGGTCTCCCACTCACATTCCATATCAACTTAAACAACATTTAATCCTTAAGTGTGTCTCCCTATGTTTCGTGAACTATGCAGACATGATCGAGACACATCTCCGATCAATAACCAATAGAGGGATTTGGAAATCCATATGGCTCCCACATATTTCTACGATGACTTCGTGATCGAATGAACCATTTACATACGATACCAATTCCCTTTGTCGCACGATACTTTACTTATCTGAGGTTTGATTGTCGGTATCTCTATACCTAGTTCAACCTTGTTACCGATAAGTACTCTTTACTCATTCCGTGATATGACATCCCTTATGACCTAGTCGCATGCTTGCAAGCCAATTGGATGACATTCCACCGTGCGGGCCTAGAGTATATCTATTCGTCATATGGATGGACAAATACCACTCTTGATCCATGTGCCACAACACATACTTTCAGAATACCTAATGCCACCTTTATAACCACCCAGTGACGGAAGTGGTGTTTGATGTCATCAAAGCATCCATCCGGTGATGGTGACTAACATGATCTCATGGTCGAAGGATTAGGTTACTATGTATTTGAAAGCTTGTGGCAAACGAACTCTAAATGACTTGATCTTATTCTATGCTAACTATAGGAGTGTGTCCATCACATCATTCTCCTAATGACATGATCTTGTTATTAATAACATCTAATTTCCATGATCAGGAAACCATGATCATCTATTAATCAACCATCTAGTTTAATAAGAAGCTTACTAGGGACTCTTTTATGTTGACAAAACATGAGAGTATTAATGTTTCTCGTTAATACAATTATAACATGTTATGTAAACATTCATCATAAACACAAATATATAATAATAACCATTTTTATTATTGCCTCTTGGGCATACTCTAACAGTCTCCCACTTGCACTAGAGTCAATAATCTAGATTACATGGTAATATACCTAACACCCATGGCGTTATGGTGTTGGTCATGCTTTTCCCTAGGGAGAGGTTTAGTCAACTTATCTGCCACATTCAGATCTGTGTGTACTTTACAAATCTTTATGTCACCATATTAGACATGCTCGCGAATAGCATGAAAATGTAGCTTGATATGCTTCAACTTCTTGCGTGACCTTGGCTCATGTGCATTGTCTATGGCACCCAAGTTGTCACAATAGATGGCCATCGGGTCCAATGCACCGGGAACCACACATAGCTCCATAATGAACTCCTTCATTCATATCTCTTCTTGTGAAGCCTCCGAAGCCACTATGTATTCCGATTCAGTTGAAGATCTCGCCACAACGCTTTGCTTAGCACTCCTCTAGCTCACTATTGCACCATTCAAATTAAATACGTATGCAGACTGTGACTTAGAGTCATCTTGATCGGTGTTCCAACTAGCATCGGTGTAACCGTTTACAACGAGCTCTTCGTCACCTCCATAAGAAAGAACCATATCCTTAGTCCTTCTCAAGTACTTTAGGATATTTTTGACCGTTATCCATTGATCCACTCCTAGATCACTTTGATATCCGCTAGTCAAACTAACAACATATGCAATATCTGCTCTTGTACACAACATGGCATACTTGATAGAACCTATGGCTAAGGCATACGGGGTTTTGCTCATCCTCTCTCTATCTTCTGTCGTAGCTGGAATTTGTGTTTTACTCAAGGTCGTATTGGGCAACATGGGCAATAACCCTTTCTTGCTTTCTTCCGTTCCAAACTTCTTTAGAACATTGTCCAAGTATGTACTTTGTGCAAGCGCTATTAAGCGTCTATATCTATCTCTATAAATCTTGATGCCTAAAATGTATGAAGCTTCGCCAAGATCCTTCATTGAAAAACTATTATTCAAATAGTCTTTGACACCTTTAAGAAGTTCTATATCATTGCCAATCAACAATATGCCATTCACATATAGTACTAGGAATGCTATAGAGATCCCACTCACTTTCTTGTAAATACAAGCTTCTCCATAAGTTTGTATAAATCCAAAGTTTTTTATCACCTTATCAAAACGTTGATTCCAGCTTCGGGATGCTTGCTTCAATCCATAAATGGACCATTGAAGTTTGCATACCTTGTTAGCATCTTTAGGATCGACAAAACCTTTGGGTTGTACCATATATAACTCTTCTTCAATGTCACCATTGAGGAATGTCGTTTTGACATCCATCTTCCATATCTCATAATCGTAATATGCAGCGATTGCTAACAAAATCCTCACAGGCTTTAGCTTTCCTACCAGTGAGAAAGTCTCATCGTAGCTAACTCCTTCAATTTGTCGAAACACTTTTGCGACAAGTCGAGCTTTATAGACGGTAACATTACCATCAACATCCGTTTTCTTCTTGAAAAATCCATTTGTTCTTGACAGCCTTCGGCCATCCGGTAAGTCCACCAAAGTCTACACTTGGTTTTCGTAATGGATCCAATCTCGGATTTCATGGCTTCTTGCCATTTGTTGGAATCTGGGATCATCATTGCTTCCTCATACGTCGCAAGGTCGTCGGTGTTATCCACCAACATGACATTCATAACAGGATCATACCAATCTAGAGTGGTACGAACCCTTGTCGACCTGCGAGGTTCAGTAGTAACTTCGTTCGAAGTTTCATGATCATTAGCTTCCTCTCTCATTGGTGCAGGCGGCACAGGAACATTGTTCGGTGTTGCGCTACTCTCAAAACCAAGAGAACGTTCAACAACCTCTTCGAGTTCTACTTTCCTTCCAGTCACTTCTTTTGAGAGAAACTCCTTCTCAAGAAAGGACCCATTCTTGGCAACGAAAACTTTGCCTACAGATTTATGATAGAAGGTATACCCAATTGTTTCTTTAGGGTATCATATGAAGACGCATTTCTCCGCTTTTGGTTTAAGCTTGTCGGGCTATAACTTCTTTACATAATCTTCGCAACCCCAAACTTTAAGGAATGGCAACTTTGGTTTCTTACCAAACCACAATTCATACGGTGTCATTTCAACGGATTTATATGGTTCCCTATTTAAAGTGAATGCAGCTATTTCTAATGCATAACCCCAAAATGATAACAGTAAATCTATAAGAGACATCATAGACCAAACCATATCTAAGAGAGTTCGATCACGACGTTCGGACTCACCATTACGCTATGGTGTTCCCGGTGGTGTCAATTGTAAAAGTATTCCGCATTTCTTTAAATGCATGCCAAACTCATAACTTAGATACTCACCTCCATGATCAGATCACATAAACTTGATCTTCTTGTTACGTTGATTTATACTTCACTTTGGAATTCCTTAAACTTCTCGAAAGTTTCAGACTTATGTTTCATAAAGTAGATATACCCATATCTACTCAAGTCATCCGTGAAAGTAAGAACATAACGATATCCACCGCACGATGCCACACTCATTGGACCGCACACATCGGTATGTATGATGTCCAACAAGTCCGTAGCTTGCTCAATTATTCCAGAGGATGGTTTCTAGTCATTTTTCCCATCAGACATGCTTTGCATCTTTCAAGTGATTCAAAATCAAGTGATTCAAGAAGTCCATCAGAGTGGAGTTTCTTCATGCTCTTCACTCCAATGTGACCAAGACGGCAGTTCCGCATGTATGTGGAATTATCATTCAATTTCATTCGTTTAGCATCTATATTATGAACATGTGTATTACTACTATCGAGATTCAATAAGAATAGACCATCCATCATAGGCGCATGACCATAAAAGATATTACCCATATAAATCGAACAACCATTATTCTCGGACTTAAACGAGTAACCGTCGGATGTCTACGCACTTCTATTTTTGTAGACAGTTGTTGGGCCTCCAAGTGCAGAGGTTTGTAGAACAGCAACAAGTTTCCCTTAAGTGGATTACCCAAGGTTTATCTAACTCAGGGAGGAAGTGGTCAAAGGTATTCCCTCTCAAGGAACCCTGCAATCAAGATACAAGAAGTCTCTTGTGTCCCCAACACACCCAATATAGGTGCACTAGTTCGACAAAGAGATAGTGAAATACAAGTGGTAACGGTGCCAGAAAATAGCTTCTGACTTTTTGTTGACGTGGGGTAACGGTGCCAGAAAAGAGCTTGATGGTGAGGTAAGGTAAAGGACCAAAACCTCCCCGGCAAACGGAACAAAGATGGAAGCAAGCAAACATGCAACAGATCTAGATGCAAACGGTGTTTCAATGTTTAGAAACAAGGCCTAGGGATCATACTTTCACTAGTGAACACTCTCTCATATAAATATCTTCTCTTAATGATACTACTCTTAACTACTCTCCGGTTGGACACTCTAATCCATGGTAGGGCTATAATAGCACACCTCAAAGTCTGTCTTCCCCAATCTAGATAACCCCACACTGTCACCTTGAGCGCTAGATGGTTCCAACAAACACCACAATTTCATAGAGACTGTTGGAGATATTCCCAAGAGGCAATAATAAAGTAGTTATTATCATATCTTCATGCTTATGATAAATGTTTACATACCATGCTATAATTGTATTAACCGGAAACATTAATACTTGTGTGATTTGTAAACATAAAAGAGTCCCTAGTAAAGCCTCTTGTTAAACTAGCTTGTTGGTTAATATATTGTAACATCCCTAAATTCATGATTTCAAAGTTTGCATATCATTCATGCATGCATATAGATTTGAGATCAATTTCAAACTCATTTTAGAAAAACAGAAGCACTTAGTGCTATGATTTTATGTGAGCAAACTTAAATCAAATGGCCACCCCCATTTGAAAGTTTGAATGATTTCAAACCTAGCTTGTTTGTCTTCCTTATAGAAAAGTTTGAGTGTGGTTTGGACCAAGTTTTACAAATTGGGAATAGTTTTAAAAACCCTTTTTCAAACTTTTGCAAATCAGATGCAAGCCCCTGATATTTTGTTCTCCAAGCTTGACCAAGCCTTTGCAAAGCAACCACATGATCTTATGCCTATATTTGAGACTACTGCTCACTGCAAAAATTCCAAGAAGTTTTGAATTCACATGGAACTTGAATTCATTTGAAAACCTATTCAGAAAATCGAAACAGAAAAAGAAAAGGAGTAAACAAAAGAAAAGGGCCAGGCGCCAGGATTCTGGCCCAGCATCAGAACAGGCCCAGCTAGCCCACCCGGGCCATTCCTCTCCCTCTCGCACGCGCCAGCGCACCCAGACAGTCGCTGATGACCAGACCCCACCTCCACTTCGCGCGTTTCGCTGATGAGCGGGCCCTCTCCACATCGCCCTCGTCTTCCCCAAACCGCGCATGCGACCACGTCGCCGCTGCTGTCAAGGCCGGTAATGGCGCGGCATAATTAGCCTTAATGCCGCAGGCGTTTCCTGTCGCGCCTGGGCCTATTTAATCCCCTCTGCACCGCGAGCATTTTCCCCCACTCTCCTCGCTCACTCCGCCACCAGGCTGCGCGCATTAGCTCTCGAAGCCCCGCTGTACCGACGACTCCGGCGATCGATTCCGGTGAGCCTCGACCGCCCCCCTCTCTCTGGTTCAAACGATGATGCTCATCATGACCTTGTGCACCTGCTGACACCTTTCTTTTGCCTGCTCGTGACCCAGGTTGTCGTCTCCGTTCACGACCGAAACCACCTACGCCGCCGCCTGACTCCAGCGACCAATTAAGGTAAAACCCGAGCGCCCCTTGCCCCCTCCTTCACGCGAGTTTGTTCGCCCGCGTCTTGCGCAACTCCTGATGCCTCTGGTTCGTGCTAGGGCGATGCCAAACCTCGCCAGTGATCTCATCTGCAAGCAACAGACGCCGCCGCAACTCCGACGAGCCCCTGAGACCGTGCCAGCGCGCCCCTTCTCAAGCCAACACCACCTCGAGTTTCAGCACGCCACCGCGGTTCAGGTAAGCCACTTCCCCCTCTCCCGCGCGACCTAGAACGCCAGCGCCGCCGCTGTCAGACGCGCCGTCGCCAGTCACCGCCGCTAGCGCCGCTCGTGTTTGGTCAGAACGATTAGGAGCGTTAGATGCAGATCCTGCGGCTGAGATTAGAACGTGAGCAAAGAGGTAAGCGCGCATCTGAGCCGCTAGATCTCACTTAGATCCTACGGCCCGCAGAGCTCAATCCGGCCGAACCGGTACGCGCCAATAGAAACACGACGCGTGGCTAGGGTTAGATTCAAAAACAGAATTCAAATCAGATTTAGATCCAAATTTCAAATGTCTATAACTTTTGATTCCCACGTTAGATTTTTGCAAACTTTATACCGTTGGAATCAGGGAGACAAGCCCTTTCTGAATCTGCAATGTGTTTAACAAAAAGTTTCTGTTAAAATGACTTTTTATGCAGAAACTTGTATAGGACTATTTTGAATATAGAATTTGTTTAGTAAATTGTTTTAGTGCTAAATATGTTTAGTTAGCAAGTATTTGACTTGGTTATGTTTCTGTATCATTCACTTGCTTGGTGGAGTTTTCAAAAATCACCACTTAGCATTTTCTTGCATGCATGCATTCATATTTTTGTTTGTATATGAATTGTGTGTAATTTTGTGCTACAAATTTTTGTGTAGATTTTGCTAGTGACTGTGATTGTGAAGAGTGCTACTCTCCCCATTACCAAGGCAAGTGTTACTTCATGAATATTTCCATCCCTATATTTTGTATAAGCATTAGAAATGTTTTGCTAAGTCTTGCATGTTACTTTTTGCCAAATGCTATGTTGGGGAAATCCTAAGTAGTTGTAGAATTGTAGAATTGCTAGGAATTTTCCTAAGTTAAGTTACTATGCCATGCTTAGCCTAGCTAGTAGCGAACAAGGGTTGGTAAAGTATATACATGCTATGATGAAAATATTTCTAAGTCTTTTGGACTTATGTTTTCTTAATAAAACAACTAAGTCAATGAACCTCCTGGGTGGAATGGGACTTGAATGGTGGTTTTTGGTTGAGTGGTTACACAAGGCCCATGGCTATGGTTTACCTTGTGTATCACACTTGTGGTATGCCACCCAGGCACAAAGGGATTTGGAGGCCAAGTGTTGAGAAGCTTATAGTGCAGCCACTTGGCAATATGGGCTCTGCCTTGATCACATAGGTTGCTAGAACTTAGTCATTTGGACAGTTGGTGGTAGTGGGATGATAGGTTGGAACGCGTCCATTTGGCTAAGGGAAGGCTTCTGGAAGGTCCTGTCTTGGGAAACCAAGTCTGGTGGGGAAAGTGCACAACCTCTGCAGATGGAAAATCTAAGTACTTAGCCAAGTCCATGGCAATGGACAACTTGAGCATCAAGACATGGAAGCTACAAGAATCTCATCACTCCAACTTCTAAGTAAAACTTGTGGGTGAACAAGGGTGAAGGACCCCAATGTCTATTGGTGGTTTCTTGGGAAAGTTTTTGACAAAGAAAAACTTAGTGATTTCAACTAATAGGAAACACCTATTTTCAAGAAAAGAAAGCCAAGCTACACTTAGCCAAAAAATGCATATAGTAATATAGTCCACTTAAAAATTTACTAAGGTATCACTTGCCAATACTATTCCAAAGTATTGACCCACTGTGGCTATAACTTGTGATGTTGCAGGTTACTCCGATGATGATTAGGTGTCATGACTCTACACTCAACATGCTTGCCTGTGGCACATGAAGATGAAGACTTGTGTTTATTTACTTATTCCAAAACTCTTGTATTAGGCCTGTGGCCTTGAGTTGTAAAAGACTATGTTTTATCTCTGGAATGGATGTAATAAATGACCTTTGTATCTGTGTACTTCATCTTAAATTGTGGATGCTAGCAATGATCCAGGGACTAGCATTGCAATCACAGGGATCCTTTTTACTTTACAAAGGAGGGATCTTACATATATGATCATGGTTTCCTGATCATGAAAATAGAGATGTTATTAACAACAGGGTCATATCATTAGGAGAATGATATGATGGACATAGTCCTATAGATAAGCGTAGCATAAAGATCAAGTCATTTAATATAGTTCATTTGCTATATGCTTTCTGATACATAGTAACCTAATTCCTTCGACCATGAGATCATGCTAATCACCATCACCGGAAGGATGCTTTGATGACATCAAACACCACACCGTAACTGGGTGGCTATAAAGGTGGCATTGAGTGTTCGGAAAGTATGTGTTGAGGCACATGGATCAAGAGTGGGATTTGTCCATCCATATGACGGATAGATATACTCTGGGCCCTCTCGGTGGAATGTCATCCAATTATCTTGCAAGCATGTGACTGTCTCATAAGGGATCACATATCACGGGAACGAGAAAAGAGTACTTATCGGTAACTAGGTTGAACTAGGTATGCAGAGATACCGGCGATCAAAACCTCGGATAAGTAAACTATCGTGAGACAAAGGGAAATTGGTATCGTATGTAAGTGGTTCATTCGATCGCAAAGTAATCGTAGAAATATGTGGGAGCCATATGAATTTCCAGATTCCTCTATTGGTTATTGATCGGAGAAGTGTCTCGATCATGTCCGCATAATTCATGAACCGTAGGGAGACACACTTAAGGATTCGATGTTGTTGAGTGGTTATGGAATGATGAGTAAGAGACCGAATGTTGTTCGGAGTCTCGTATGGGATCCGGGATATCACAAGGAGATCCGGAATGGTCTGGAGAATAAGATTCATATAAGGAAAGTCCTGTTTCGGAGTTGGGGAATGATTCCGGTGTTTTCATCGGGAATGTTCTAGAAGGTTCCGGAAGGTCCGACACTCCAGAGGGGAAGGGTACATGAATGTGTCATGACAATGTGGAATGGTTGCATCATGTACTAGGTATCATGGCTGAGCAAAATAAAGGGATAAATCAAATCCTAGTTTGAAAAGTCAAACGCTAATTTGAAAAGTCAAACGACAGTTTTGCTTGGTGGAGGGAGAGTAGGAAACCTACTTTGAGAGGAGTTCCTCTCCCTCCACCCGCCGGCCAAGGAGGCCGACTTGGGGGAGGACTCCCTCCCCTTGGCCGGCGCCCTCCCACCTATAAAAGGAGGGGCAGGGTTGCCCCTCTTCCCTACACCTCTCCCCAAGCCCTAGCCGCCGGCCTAGCCTCCTCCCTTGGTGCCTCTAAACCCTAGATCACCAAGGCCTCTCTCATAGTCCACCATACTCGCTCAGGATTAAGGCGAAGCCCTGCGAGATCTCCCCTCTACTTTCAGTACCACGTCGTCGTGCTGTCGGAATCGCGAGGAGAGTGCTACAACCTCCGCTGCCTGCTGGAACAAGGGAGAGGAAGGTCTTCATCGAGTACCGAACGTGTGATCGACTGCGGAAGCGCTGCCGAAACGCAGCGCCGGAAGGATCGTCTACGTGATCTTGAGATCGGAAGTGTACGACTACATCACCCACGAGAATCTGCTCTCGTTAACCGCTTTGGATCTTCAAGGGTTAGTATTCTGTCGACTCGTTGCTACAATCTAGTAGATAGATCTTGGCTTGATCATAGATTAGATCTTGATTGTGTGTTCATGCGGTAGAATTTTTTTGTTTTCCATGCTACGAACCCCTATAGTGGTATCAGAGCCGTGTCTATATGTAGATCTGTTGCACGAGTAGAACACAATGGTCATTGTGGGCGTTGATGATTTTATTGTCGATTGCTTCTTGTGTACTTTGCATCTTGCAGGATGGTGGGATGAAGCGGACCGGGCTAACCTTACATGACATCGTTCATGAGACTTACTCCACGCTTGACATGCAACTTGTATTGCATAAGTGGCTTTGCGGGTGCCTGTTTCTCCCAACATAGTTAAGATTCAATTTACAACGGGTGATTGACAATACTAGTATCAATGTTGTGGTTCTTGTTCGTAAGTTAGAACGACACTTATTGAAAGCCCCAAACCACGTAAAACATGCAAAGAAAATTAGAGGCGTCTAACTTTGTTTTGCAGGGGTGTTCTGTGATGTGATATGGCCATCATTGTGATTGTATATGATGTATGCAATGTTCCTTATTGTAAGTAGGCAACCGGCAGGAGCCATATGGTTGTCTTTTAAATTCCGTTAAGACCCACGTGTCTATTATTCAAAGTAGTTGTAATAGTTGATGCTGGTGGACGACAACCATGAAGCGACGCCATTGACCTTGACGCCATGCCGGTGATGATGGAGATCATGTTCGTGCTTGAAGATGGAGATCGGAAGCACAAGAAGAAAGGCCATATCATATCACATATTATGAATTGCATGTGATGTTAATCCTTTTATGCATCTTGTATTGCTTAGTTCACGACGGTAGCATTATAAGATGATCCCTCAAGCACATAATTTCAAGTTTTAAAGTGTTCATCCTTAGTAAGCACCGTTGCTAAAGCTTGTTGTTTTGAAGCATCACGTGATGATCGGGTGTGTTAGATTTTGCGAGTGTATACAACGTGAGCAAGCCAGATTTTCTCATGCGGAAGCTAAGGTTTGATCTTGACGAGCCTAGCATGTACAGACATGGTCTCGGAACACGGATCACCGAAAGGTAAAGCATGAGTCATATAGTAGATATGATGAACATGTTGAGTGTTCGCCATTGAAGCTACATCAACTCTCGTGATGATCGGTTTTGATGTGGTGAATTTGGTTTGTGTGATCACTAAAACAATGTGACAGATATTGTTTTGAGTGGGAGTTCAACAGCAATATGATTAAAAGTTGAACACTATCTATCTTAAATAAATCAAAGTGAATTTGCATAGTTGTTGTAGTCATTGGCATCCGTTTACCACCTTGCGCTTAGTTATAATTGAGATGATAGAACTATAGAATTCTGGTTAGTTACTTTACGAACTGGTATCGTATTGTTTTGAAGTGTTAATCTAAAAGTTTAAAAAGTCCTATTGCAAACTTTCAGTAAGTTCTGGTTACTCCGCGAAGTTTAATAATTGGTATTAAATCAAGAGTGACAATTCCAGTGTTGGTGTATAAGTATCATGTTTGTCTCGATGATTCTTGATATTCGAAAGATAGTTTCAATATCAAGGTAATCTAGGAGTTGAAAGAGTTGTTTCAAAAACCATGATGTGTGGAAGATATTGTGATATCTGAAACGAAGTTTTGGTTGTAACATGATAGAGTATAATATGGCAAAAGTCATGTTCTCATATTTGATGAGAATTTGCAAAAGGTTGGAGACGCTGGTCATCTTAATTCTCCAAAAAGGTTTTGGAGAGCAACATTATACTCGCGATTCACCGTTATAAGCTAAAGTAGCTTGATCATGAATAATTCCATGAGAAGGGTGAATATTTGATGTAGGTAAAATGTTTACTACACCAAGAGATTACTAAAGAAAGGAATTTGAAAGAACACCAAACATTTGATGATGGTAATCTACTTCAAAGTGCAAGTCCAAAGACATTGGTATTTAACTATACACGCTTTGGACTATGTGTCATGTGTATGGCTCCACTATTGATGTTGATAGATTCTTTCAAACAGAAAAAGAAATACTGAAAGAGAATCTCATAAATATATGGCAGAAAAGAAAAGACTAGAATTGTTCAGCTTAGGTATATAGAGGATATACATGTTATGGCTATATTCTTTGCTTATTAAACAATGTGGTTCTTAAGTATTTGATACTGAATTTGTTGGTGTGAATCGTCATACGAATCAACACAATTCATGAACTACAATGGCCTAAGTAACTAGCAAAAGAATATGTGATGATGTTCATCGACAACAAATAAAGGGTTGTTGTGTTGCTCGTTAACATCAAAGCTTGCCTCCGATTTATTTTATCAGGTATTATGAGAACAAAAGGGTTGTTCAAATAATTGCCGTAATCCATAAAAGATGGATGATTTACAAATCTCGTTGGAGAAATCACATCCATAAAACTAGTGCTAAAAATGTCGAAAGACAAATTGATTGAAAGATCACTTAGGAAGTGACATCGCCGTTTAAATTATGTTGGAAAGAAAACATGAAGAAACTCCATGTGGATGGAATTTTGGAGTCTTTTGAATTTTGATCAAATGACGCTTGTGAAACTTTCCTAGAGATAATTAAAACTTCGTTCATAGGCCAAAAGGGAACGAATGACTAGTGTAACACTACGGTTCTGAAAAGACCGTAGCTTCTATGTGACATGCCAATCCCTGGATCAGTTCATTGGCCCACAATAGAATAAGATGAATAACATAGCAATATATCCGTGTATCATAAATAACGAAGATCCAGAGTATCATTATTACAATAAAATCTAAGCTCAAGGCTAGCTCAAATTATTCAAGTAGCAGCATAAATATAGTAAATTATCCATTCTTCAAATTGCCCACAAGTGAACAAGTGCCGAGTGGAGTACCGTGGCCTAAATCGATTACTCAGAATCGGAATATCCTGCAACATGAAACATAGCAGCCCCGAAGGGTCAATACATGGAATGTATGGCAAGTAGAGCTATTAAAGGAGACGATAGAGCTAACAACTACATTCATTTTTGGCAAGTGGAGCTGTGGCTAGCTTGCATTTACAAAATCCTTTGTCATACTTTCACAAACAGTTTTTGTTTTTCTTTGAAAAGATCCCAATTAAGTTAACCCATCAACATTAAAGCAATTATGAAATTGGAATGAGCGAGAAACATGTCATGGAATCAATATCAAGCAACTTAGATGTCCATAACCGGGGACACGGATAATCGATTAGATTATACACCCTGTAGGGGTTAGTACACTTTACCCATGTGACTTGGCCAGCCCATCTCGTACCACCACTCTCATATTGGGTGATGATAGGGAGAAGTCCAAGAAGGGACCGTTCGGGAAGTAGCTCCCCAAACCCGACACGCACCGGTCCAACCTACCAAAATTCTACATCTCTGGATACGTGGGTTCGAGTTACCACAACCTACTGAGTCCAACCAACCGCCCATTCCATTATTGGCACATGGTTGTACACGTAAGCTATAGAATAAAGAAGCCAATCATTCTCTCTTGATACCTAGGTGCCTTTCCGCAATGATACCACCAAAAATTATCAATCCCATCACACCCAGGAGATTCATTGATTAAGTTGTTTTTAGTTTTCGCAAACCAACATATTAGAAACAACTTTCATGATGTAACCCAGCCCTCGTTCATCATAGCATGGCTAAGCACATCTACCAATGGTGGTTCATCTACCGGAAAGCCCTACCACATAATAGGACATAGCATAGCGATAGTAGTATCCTACACATGCATCTACAAAATACACGACAATGATTGAAAATAGTAGGACAACATCATGAACAAAGTAGCATCTACTTGCCTTGGATGTAGCGGTCGAACGAACAATCCACACACGAGCAAGCGTTGCACTTGTCACAATCTACACGATACAATTGCAATCACATAAACAAACCATACACATTCATATACAAACAATGACGGTGCAAGATGCATGCATGACAAGTTGAGTAGCATCACATATTTATATTCAGTATACCTACTGTATGCATGCATGGAAAATATTTTGAGTGCATAGAAAACAAGGCATACAATTTAAATGCTCAAATAATAGAGCTAGAAACTAAATAATTAGCCACTGCTAATAAACTGTTTGTAAAATCTTGGAAAAATATCCACTGTGTAGGCATCCTAAAATAGAGTCAGTACCAATTGGAATTACTCAAAAAGGATTTATATACTTCCCTGAGTAATTAAAATACTACAGTAAGCCTTTATATAGATTATGCAATTTCCAATACTGTAAGCCTAACTTTTTAATTAACTGTAAGATTCCTCTTGTTCTACTGAATCCAGGGATATCTTATTTGCAATTTTTGGAGTTACAGAACTTATTCTATGAATTTTATACTCTAAAAGAAGCATTAACTCATTTTATTAACTAAGACAAAACCTTGCTGTAAAAGTGTAAAACAACTGTACAGCAATATTCTACGTGAGACACTGATTCCATACATATTTTATTTGACATTTTTGGCCCAGTAGATCTAAAGATATGAATTTTTCAAGATTGGAACTAAATCTGCCAATAAAATCGAATTAAAATTATATAGTCAAAGTTGACTGTTGACCGCGCCTACATGGCATGCTGACGTGGCAGCTGACTTTTCCACAGCCAGAGCTGACCAGTCAATGGTCTGGACCATTGGATCAAGATCTGAGGGAAGAGGGGAGGCGGCGGCGAGGTCGTGGCGGCGGTGTCCGCGGCGGCGGAGGGGCGGACGGCGTCGGGGGCGAGGTGGTGGTGCTCGTCGGCGTGGTGGTGGCGGCGGGCGCGGCCGAGGGCGGCTGCAGACGGCGTCGGCGGGTGGTGGCGTCGGCGGCTCCTGCGGGGAGAGAAGAAGGAGGAGGCGGTCAGCGGGCGGCGGCGGCGAGCTCGCAAGGCGAGGGGGAAGGCGGGGCGCGCACGGCAGCGGTGCTCACCTCGTCAATGGCGCGGTGGCGGCGACGAACTCCGGCGAGCAATTGCTCCGCGTAGGCGGCGCGGTCGACAATGATTCCTTGGGGGTTCAGAAGAGGGAAACAAATAGATGGATATAGGCAAAAATCCTGGAGAAATCGGTTACGATTCGGAGAAGAACGCAGCGAAGTCGGCGGCGTGCTCCAGGCGGACTCGACGGCGGTGGCGCCAACAGGTGGGTCCCACCTGTCGGTGGCTGGCGGGCGGCGGATAGAGGCTGCCGCGGCTGGGCCGCTGGCTGCCGTGCTGCTTCTTTTTTTTATTCTTTTTTTTCCTGACGAAAATTCTTATCTGAAAGTTTGACAGAAGTTGTCTAAAAATAAGCCCAAAATTTAGTTTGCCATAACTTCTTCTAGAAAGCTCCGATTTGGGCGATTCAAAGTGCTACTGGTTCGTGGCGGAACCCTCTATGCACCTGTGACTTCCATACACCCAAAATATAATGTTTTTAACAGAGGCAAGGTAAAACCAAATGTTCATGTGTAGGTGTAAAAATGCAAATGCAAGTGGTTTGTTTTGTCAACACCTTTTCAAAGTAAAATTTTGCAAGGATGATCATGATGCAATGACATGAATGCTATGCAGTACCAAATCTAAAATTTGAGATGTGACAAGACTAACCCCCTTAAGATGAATCTCGTCCCCGAGATTCGGCGTGGCTAGCAAATAGGTGTGGGTGGTCCTCTCGGATGTCATCCTCACGCTCACAAGTGGCTTCCTCTTCGGTGTGGTGGCTCCATTGCACTATGCAAAATCTGATCGTCTTGGTACGGGTAATCCTCTCTGCTGTCTCCAGTACCTTGACCGGCTTATCCTCATAGCTCAAGTAATTCTCAAGCTGAACCTCCTCTAGTGACACCGTGTCTCTCAATGGTGTATCCAACATCTCCGGATGGCACTT
Organism: Avena sativa; assembly: GCA_916181665.1. NCBI lineage: Eukaryota > Viridiplantae > Streptophyta > Magnoliopsida > Poales > Poaceae > Avena > Avena sativa. Next base: position 246,018,332 of record OV702283.1, on the reverse strand, counting down.
CTTCAGCTGGGACACGTGGAACACATTGTGGACGGCGGACAGAGCCTCTCGCAACTCTTACTGATAAGCAACCTCTCCTTTGCGTGCCAAGACCCGATATGGTCTAATAAACCGAGGTGCCAGCTTACCCTTGATTCCAAATCTCTTAATTCCACGCAGTGGCGACACTCTGAGGTATGCTCTATTGCCTATCTCATACACCACTTCCTTGCGCTTGGCGTCAGCGTAGCTCTTCTGTCTTGATTGTGCTACCTTCAGCCTGTCCCTAATCAAGGCGACCTTCTCCTCGGCGTTCTTGATCAACTCTGGTCCAAATAGCTGACGTTCTCCTACTCCATCCCAGAACAACGGTGTCCGACATCTTTTCCCATATAGTACATCGAACGGCGACGTCTTGATGCTGGTTTAATAGCTGTTGTTGTAGGAAAACTCAGCATACGACAAATTCTCATCCCAACTAGAACCATGAGCCAAGGCGCAAGCTCTCAACATATCCTCCAAAATCTGATTTACACTCTTGGTCTGTCCATCAGTCTGGGGGTGGAACGCTGTACTAAACTCCAACCTAGTTCCCAATGACTCTTGCAGCTGGCGCCAAAAGTGCGATGTAAATTGGGTGCCTCTAACTGATACAATGCTCTAGGGAACTCCAGGTAGGCACACAATTCTGTCCATATCTTGGCCAACTTTGCACTCGTATATGTTGTCTTTACCGGTATAAAGTGGGCTACCTTGGTCAAATGGTCGACCACTACCCAAATGGAGTCATATCCCGACCTGGTCCTGGGCAATCCTGTGATAAAATCCATTCCCACTCTATCCCACTTCCAATCCGGCACGGGCAATGGTTGTAGTAGTCATGCTGGCTTCTGGTGTTCCGCCTTCACTCGGCTACATACATCGCACAAGGCAATATGCTTGGCGATGTCTCCCTTCATGTTGTTCCACCAAAACCTGCCCTTCAAATCCATATACATCTTTGTATTGCCCGGATGTATGGAGTATGGCGAGTCATGAGCTTCCTGTAGAATCACTTCTCTTATCTCCGGGTCGCTGGGCACACACAAACGATCTCCATACCACAGGGTACCTTGCTCATCCTCTTGAAATATGTTTTTCTCGATTCTCCTTCATCTTTTCCTTTATTTCATCTATCTCCTTGTCTCCTACTTGAGCCTTCCTGATCCTGTCCTGTAGCGTTGTTTGGACTTCCATTGCTGCCAAATATCCTTCTGATACTACCTCCAGTCTAAGGTCCCTGAATTGCTTGCACAAATCCTCGGGCAATTCCCCAACAGTCAATCCATTGGCATAGACCTTCTGGCTCAGAGCATCTGCTACTACATTTGCCTTTCCTGGGTGGTATTGCAGATTCATATCATAATCCTTGATAAGCTCCAACCATCTCCTTTGCCTCATGTTCAGTTCCTTCTGCGTAAATATGTACTTCAGGATCTTGTGGTCGGTGTACACATCACAGTGTTTTCCCATTAGGTAGTGCCTCCATACTTTGAGCGCATGAACAACTGATGCTAATTCCAAGTCATGTGTGGGATAATTCCTCTCATGGTGTTTAAGTTGTCGCGAGGCATATGAAACCACTCTCCCATCTTGCATCAGCACACTTCCAAGTCCCTGCCGAGAGGCATCACAGTACACTTGGAAATCCTTCTGAAGATCTGGTAGACACAGAACAGGTGTGGTCACTAGTCGACGCTTCAGTTCCTGAAAGCTGGCTTCACACGCATCCGTCCATTAAAACTTCCTCTCCTTCTTCAGAAGTTCCGTCATTGGCTTAGCAATCTTGGAGAAACTTTCAATGAGCCTCCTGTAATATCTAGCAAGTCCCAAAAAGCTTCGAATATCTCCCACATTCTTGGGTGCTTCCCACTTAGTTACGGCAGTCACATTGCTTGGATCAACAGCGACTCCTTCTCCTGACACCACGTGTCCAAGAAAACCAACAGTGTTAAGCCAGAATTCACACTTACTAAATTTGGCATACAGCTTGTGTTCCCTCAGCTTCTCCATAATCAGTCGCAGATGTTTCTCATGTTCAGCATCATCCTTGGAATATATCAGTATGTCATCAATAAACACCACCACGACCTTGTCCAAGTACTCCATGAATACCTTGTTCATCATGGTCATGAAATATGCCGGAGCATTCGTTAGTCCAAAAGACATAACTGTATACTCATATAAACCATACCTAGTAGTGAAGGCAGTTTTTGGTATGTCCTCCTCCCGGATCTTCAATTGGAAATAACCCGATCGCAGATCAATTTTGCTAAACACCTTCGCTCCTTCCAGTTGATCAAACAAATCATTTATGTTCGGCAGGGGGTATTTGTTCTTGATGGTCACTTCATTCAGCGAGCGATAGTCCACCACTAATCTCTTGCTGCTGTCTTTCTTCTCCACAAATAGAACAGGTGCACCCCATGACGACGAACTAGGCTGAATAAATCCCTTGTCCAACTGCTCCTTTAGTTGTTTCTTTAATTCTTTCAGCTCATCCACATCCATCTTATATGGTCTCTTTGCTATAGGTCCTGTTCCCGGCATCAGATCGATGAGAAACTCCACATCCCTGTCAGGTGGCATCCCTGGAAGCTCTTTCGGAAACACGTCGGGGTACTCTTTAATCACATGCACAATATCCATGCTAACCCCCTTAAGATAATTCAGCTTACACCTTCCCGGTCACACAGCCGACTTGAACCTAATCCTCTTACCATCCGGGGTTTTGAGCGAAACTGCTCGCTGTGCACAATTTATGTGTCCCCCATGTATAGACATCCAATCCATGCCTAGAATTACATCTAAACCTTGTGATTCCAAACTACCATATGTGCAATGAAATTGTGTGCTCCAATCCTCACAGTTTAGTCGCGGCATCCCGCGCTAGCTATCATATCCCCTCCAGGTGAGCTTACTCTAATAGACCCTTTTAGAGACTCCGTAGGTAACTTATACTTATCCACAAATGCCCTCGATATGAATGAATGGGATGCACCAGTATCGAAAAGTATAAGTGCTGGGTGAGTGTTGATTGGAAACTTACCAACCACAAGATCAGGCTCATCTGGGATCTCCTCCAGATTCATTTGGTTCACTGTGGCCTTCTGGTTGTTGCCCAGCTTCAGTCCCTTCTTCTCCGAACAGTTGTCTGCATAATGTCCCTTCTGGCCACACTTGAAGCATGTCACCTCACTCAGGTCCTTCTTCACAAAGCCGCGGTCACGGTTGCGGTCATGTCCACTGTGTCCTCCAGAATGGTGAGTGTGTCCTCCCTTGTGGCTGTGACGGTTTCTCTTGTGGCTATCTTGGTGATGTCCATCGCCTCGATGGTTGTGGTGGTCATGGCTTCCATGGTGCCCATGGTCACTTCCCCCATGCTTGGAGTATCCATCATACGAAGTGCGAGACTTGTGGTGAGAACCAGAGTGGTGATTGTTGCTCTTCCTCTTGCGGCTTTCCACCTGCTTGTACTTCCCTTCCAAGATTCTGGCCTTGTCCATAAGCTCCTGGAAAGTGGGACAATAAACCACCAGTAGCTGCACTGAAAGCTCATCACTGAGGCCATCCAGGAATCTGTCCCTCCTTTTTGCATCAGTGTCGACATCCTCAGGTGCATAACGAGACAGGTTGTTGAACTCCTCAATATACTCAGCCACGGTGCGGTTGGTTTGGCGCAAGTTGCGAAATTCCTTACTCTTCAGGCTCAGAACTCCTGAAGATACGTGGTTGGTCCTGAAACCTTCCTCAAACATTGCCCAAGTCACGGTGTCTAGCGGGTGGGTGATCTGAAAAGTGTCCCACCACGAAGCGGCTGGTCCCTCCAGTAGGTGAGCGGCAAACCTCACCTTCTCAGCATCCTTGCACCCAACAGTTACCAGATCCTTATTCACTGAACGCAACCAGTCGAGAGCAACCATCGGCTCCGCTGCAGAAGAGAACTTCGCTGGCCTCAGCCTCAGAAACCTCGTAAGTGCATCTCCCTGAGGCTGGTTGTTCCCATTGTTGTTGTTGTTGTTGTTGTTGTTGTTGTTGTTGTTGTTGTTGTTGTTGTTGTTGTTGTTGTTGTTGTTGTTGTTGTTGTTGTTGTTGTTGTTGTTGTTGTTGTTGTTGTTGTTGTTGTTGTTGTTGTTGTTGTTGTTGTTGTTGTTGTTGTTGTTGTTGTTGTTGTTGTTGTTGTTGTTCTGAGCTTCCACGAACTGGTCATAACTTGGGTCAGCTGTGCCTGAGCTGCCATAAGATGCTCCAACTCAGTAGATTGACGACGGGGAGGCATCTGCGGTTCAGCACAGGTAAGTTTAGAAAGAATCGATTACGAAAACAGGATTCTCTGGTTCAAGTCCAGGATGGCCCAGCTGCGCCAGGGAAAAGAATAGAAGAAGCATCTGACTCTTTCATGCATACTCCACTTGGCTCGGGGGGGATATAGCTCAGTTGGTAGAGCTCCGCTCTTGCAATTGGGTCGTTGCGATTACGGGTTGGCTGTCTAATTGTCTCTACCCATGCATTATGATCAAACAACAACAAGGCTATCACAGACAATATCAAGCAAGCAACACATCAGCAAAAAAAAGATCCAGCAACATCCCAGGGGTTATCCTAGCAGTATATGTCTACTGGAATAGTTTTTAGAAGAGTTGGCAACAGTTATCAACACAAAAGGTCAACAAAGCATCAAAAACAGGAATCTGCCCGAACAGTCCAGCAGTGTTTACGAATTTTTATACCTGACTTAAACTCGTCAGGAATTTTTGAAGATTTTTGTGTATACAGTACAGAGAGTTTCGAACCAACCCTATTTATTTCAGATTTTTCCTAGTTACCAAGAAAATATTAAAATTCGTTCAGTACAGCTGTGTCAGCAGAAAACTGCAACAGGAAAAACTCAGATATCAACCAAACTTGCCATAACTCTTCCATAAAATTCGCACAAATAATCCTGGGACATTGGAGTACACATAGGAGCAACTAAACAATCTTAAACTAACAGCAATTAAGTTTTTCATCGATCGATACTAATCCTAACGATTTTACCTAATGAAGACTAATTGGTGGGCATTTATGTACTTCATGAAGAGATTGCGGTAGGTCCTCGCACTCATGCGTTGGCGCTTCTGTCCACGAACCAACCATGGCGGCGGAGTATACACCTCTCCTGATTCATCACTTGAAATCTCAAACTCCACCTCTTCTGGATCCTCCTCTTCTTCATTCTCTACTGCGGCTGCAACAACTTCATCTCCTCCACCATCATCGTCTCCATCATCATCATCCTCGTCCTCATCATCATCATCATTGTTCCCACTGTCATCATCTTCATCATTGTTGCCATCATCTCCATTGTTATCATTAGAGGGTGGATTCAGCTGTGCTTGGAGAGCGGCAATCTGGGCTGCCATATCTTCAATAGTCTGGTCCCTTTCCTGGACGGTACCTTGCAGCTGTTGTATGGTCTGATTGTTTTCCTGCACGGTCCCATTAAGCTGTTCTATGGTTGCATCCCTGCCTATCAGGGCATTCTTCAGAACATCCACAGCTTCGTGCAAGGTGTCTATCTCCTGTCCCTGGACCACCATACCATTGCTGGCAAAATCTGCAATCTCCTTTACCATCATTACTTTCTCAGCTAGAGCTCCATTCTCCCTTTCCATGTCCTCTATGTGCCTCCGACGGGGCGGCATGTGGTTCCTGTCGCCCGGGGTAATCACAACGTTCCCATTCTCATCACGCCTTCCGTAGTCATGGTAGGGTGAGTCTTCTGGCAGCAGGTGTCGGACAAGATGGCACTAGCGTGACAGGGCTTCATGCAGGGCCAAGTTTATCCCAAGTCCCCAGTTGCAGTATGTCTTGGTGTAGATCAGATGCACAGGGTTTGGCAAAGCGGCATCCCTGAAGATGAAGGTGGTGATCTCCCATGCATCCTCACCATATCCATAGGTGTACAGCCTTCTTCCCTTGAACACGGGCAGTGGCAATCCCAATGACTGCGAGAGCTATGCCAACTGTCTTGCAAAGGGCCTTGGTGACTCCATTGTCGCATACTCAGTCCTGACTTCTCCCATCTATCAACTAAAAGAGGAAAGTGTGAGAATAGAAAATGGTAAGAATTTACGAGAGTGAAAGGCATAAGATGAAATACAGAGTTAATATAAGCTTCAATAATTCTATGGCTTCCTAATCCAAACCTAGGTCATGATCCTACAGTCGACACACGGGCTCTGATACTATCTTGTAACACTACAGTTCTGAAAAGACCGTAGCTTCTATGTGACATGCCAATCCCTGGATCGGTTCATTGGCCCACAATAGAATAAGATGAATAACATAGCAATATATCCGTGTATCATAAATAACGAAGATCCAGAGTATCATTATTACAATAAAAGCTTAGCTCAAGGCTAGCTCAAATTATTCAAGTAGCAGCATAAATATAGTAAATCCTCCATTCTTCAAATTGCCCACAAGTGAACAAGTGCCAAGTGGAGTACCGTGGCCTAAATCGATTACTCAGAATCGGAACATCCTGCAACATGAAACGTAGCAGCCCCGAAGGGTCAATACATGGAATGTATGGCAAGTAGAGCTATTAAAGGAGACGATAGAGCTAACAACTACATGCATATTTGGCAAGTGGAGCTGTGGCTAGCTTGCATTTACAAAATCCTTTGTCCTACTTTCACAAACAGTTTTTGTTTTTCTTTGAAAAGATCCCAATTAAGTTAACCCATCAACACTAAAGCAATTATGAAATTGGAATGAGCGAGAAACATGTCATGGAATCAATATCAAGCAACTCAGATGTCCATAACCGGGGACACGGCTAATCGATTAGATTATACACCCCTTAGGGGTTAGTACACTTTACCCATGTGACTTGGCCAGCCCATCTCGTACCACCACTCTCATATTGGGTGATGATAGGGAGAAGTCCAAGAAGGGACCGTTCGGGAAGTAGCTCCCCAAACCCGACACGCACCGGTCCAACCTACCAAAATTCTACATCTCTGGATACGTGGGTTCGAGTTACCACAACCTACTGAGTCCAACCAACCGCCCATTCCATTATTGGCACATGGTTGTACACGTAAGCTATAGAATAAAGAAGCCAATCATTCTCTCTTGATACCTGGGTGCCTTTCCGCAATGATACCACCAAAAATTATCAATCCCATCACACCCAGGAGATTCATTGATTAAGTTGTTTTTAGTTTTCGCAAACCAACATATTAGAAACAACTTTCAGTGATGTAACCCAGCCCTCGTTCATCATAGCATGGCTAAGCACATCTACCAATGGTGGTTCATCTACCGGAAAGCCCTACCACATAATAGGACATAGCATAGCGATAGTAGTATCCTACACATGCATCTATAAAATACACGACAATGCATTGAAAATAGTTGGACAACATCATGAACAAAGTAGCATCTACTTGCCTTGGATGTAGCGGTCGAACGAACAATCCACACACGAGCAAGCGTTGCACTTGTCACAATCTACACGATACAATTGCAATCACATAAACAAACCATACACATTCATATACAAACAATGACGATGCAAGATGCATGCATGACAAGTTTACATTGCTACAGTAGCATCACATATTTATATTCAGTATACCTACTGTATGCATACATGGAAAATATTTTGAGTGCATAGAAAACAAGGCATGCAATTTAAATGCTCAAATAATAGAGCTAGAAACTAAATAATTAGCCACTGCTAATAAACTGTTTATAAAATCTTGGAAAAATATCCACTGTGTAGGCATCCTAAAATAGTGTCAGTACCAATTGGAATTACTCAAAAAGGATTTATATAATTCCCTGAGTAATTAAAATACTACAGTAAGCCTTTATATAGATTCTGCAATTTCCAATGCTATAAGCCTAACTTTTTAATTCACTATAAGATTCCTATTGTTCTACTGAATCCAGGGACATCTTATTTGCAATTTTTGGAGTTACAGAACTTATTCTATGAATTTTATACTCTAAAAGAAGCATTAATTCATTTAATTAACTAAGACAAAACCTTGCTGTAAAAGTGTAAAACAACTGTACATCAATATTCTACGTGAGACACTAATTCCATACATATTTTATTTGAAATTTTTGGCCCAGTAGATCTAAAGATATGAATTTTTCAAGATTGGAACTAAATCTGCCAATTAAATCGAATTAAAATTATATAGTCAAAGTTGACTGTTGACCGCGCCTACGTGGCACGCTGACATGGCGGCTGACTTTTCCACAGCCAGAGCTGACCAGTCCAGATCCGACCATTGGATCAAGATCTGAGGGCAGAGGGGAGGCGGCGGCGGTGTGCTCACCGGAGCTGCTGTCGGCGGCGGCGGCGGAGGGGCGGACATCGTCAGGGGCGAGGTGGTGGTGCTCGTCGGTGTGGCGGTGGCGGCGGGCACGGCCGAGGGCGGCGTGGGAGGGCGGCTGCAGACGGCGTCGGCGGGCGGTGGCGTCGGTGGCTCCTGCGGGGAGAGAAGAAGGAGGAGGCGGTCAGCGGGCGGCGGCGAGCTCGCGGGCTCGCGAGGCGAGGGGGAAGGCGAGGCGCGCGCGGCGGCGGTGCTCACCTCGTCAATGGCGCGGTGGCGGCGACGAACTCCGGCGAGCAATTGCTCCGCGTAGGCGGCGCGATCGACAATGATTCCTTGGGGGTTCGGAAGAGGGAAACAAATAGATGGATATAGGCAAAAATCCCGGGGAAATTGGTTACGATTCGGAGAAGAACGCAGCAAAGTTAGCGGCGTGCTCCAGGCGGACTCGGCGGCGGTGGTGCCGACAGGTGGGTCCCACCTGTCGGTGGCTGGCGGCTGGCAGACGGCGGATAGAGGCTGCCGCGCGCGCGGCTGCTGCTGCTACGGCTGGGCCGCTGGCTGCCGCGCTGCTTCTTTTTTTTTATTCTTTTTTTTTTCCTGACGAAAATTCTTATCTGAAAGTTTGACAGAAACTGTCTAAAAATAAGCCCAAAATTCAGTTTGCCATAACTTCTTCTAGGAAGCTCCGATTTGGACGATTCAAAGTGCTACGGGTTTGTGGCGGAACCCTCTATGCACCTACGCCTTCCATACACCCAAAATATAATGTTTTTAACAGAGGCAAGGTAAAACCAAATGTTCATGTGTAGGTGTAAAAATGCCAATGCAAGTGGTTTGTTTTGTCAACACCTTTTCAAACTGAAATTTTGCAAGGATGATCATGATGCAATGATGTGAATGCTATGCAGTACCAAATCTAAAATTTGGGATTTGACAACTAGCTTCTTAGAACTTGTATATATTGTAGTATGAAGTCCATTATGTGTAGTCAAGAGCGATGGATTTCAACTTCATAAGCTTTCTCCAAAAATTTGAGTGAATATATGAATATTTACTTAATAAGGATGAAGTATGAAACATTTGAAAAGTTCAAAGACTTTCAAGATTGTCACATCCCAATTTTTAGATTTGGTTCTGCATATCATTCATATCATCGCATCATACTTTTCCATGCAAAACCGTCGATTGAAAAGAATCGGCGAAACACTATTTTCTAAACCCTATTCTATTTTACTGCGAGGCTCCTATGGGAGGCTTTAGTAGGACTAGCGTTGTCCACCCTTGTAGCCTAGTGGTTTCGCTCAACCCTTGACCCTAGATTGTTCCCCTCGATTTTACAAAACCGTAGGAGCGAGAATCGCCCGAATCGGAGCTCGTACGGAGAAGTTATCGCCGGTTTATTAAAAGATAGAAAGACAGGCCGATTTTCGGGCCGTTTTCCGAGTTCGTGTCCAACTGCGCGCCGAATCGGACTAGGACCCCGTGAGAGGGCCCCACATAAGAGGCAGCCGGCTGCCTCGGGAACCGCACCCCCACCTCGATCGCCTCCCCCGCGCGCCGCCTTCCACCCGCGATCGCCGCCTCCTCGAGCCGCGTGCCCGCCGCCGCCAGGGCTCCGCGACCGCCGCCGCCCGTGGGCCTCGCCGCCGCCGCCGCCCGTGGGCCTCGCCGCCGCCGCCGTCGCCTTTCCCCGCCGCCGCCCAGGTACACGCCACCGCCGCGCCACCTCGCCTCCCCCTCGCAGCGACCCCGCCGCCAACGCCACCCGCAGCGCCGCCTGCGCGCTACTGCGGCGACCGCCCGCGTCGAGCCGCTCCCGCCTTGCCGCGCGCCTCGCCTCGCCACCCTGCCCCGCCAGCGCCGCCTCCGAGCCACCCCCGCGCGCTCGCGCTGCGCCGCTGCGCGCGCCGCTGCTGCCGCTCCTGCCCGCGCGCGCCGCTGCTGCCGCTCCTGCCCGCGCGCGCCGCTCGCTGCTGCTGCAGCCGCGCGCCGCACGCCGTCTTACGCCGCCTCCTAGTGCTGCGTGCCGCACGTCGCCGCCGCGCCGTCACGTTGACAACCTTGACCCGTGCGCTGACCGTTTCTTTCCGCGCAGGCAAAACACCGCCGTCCGGAATCGATCGCCGCACCGTCCGGAGTTCGTTTCGCCGTTTGTCTCCGGTAAGCCTGCAGCCACCGTTAGATTTCAGATCAGAGGTTCAGATCAGTCGTTGACCGGTCAGACTCAGGCGTTGACTAGTCAGACGCCCAGTCAGCACCCAGTCAGCAGACGCGTTGACCAGTCAACAGACACAGTTGACTGGTTAATTTCGTTAATCGTTTTAGTTGACAGATTTCGGTAGAAACTTGTAAATTGCGTAGAAGTTAAACCGCTGGACCAAAAATTGCAAATAAAATATGTGTAGATTCAGTGAGTCGTGTAGAATCACGCTGTACCTTTGGTTCAGACTTTTGCAGCAAGGTTTGGTATAGTTTAATCAAATGAGTTAATGGCCTTTTTGGAGTAATAAATTCGTAGAAAAAGATCCGTAGCTCCGAAAATCGCGTGTGATATGTCCCTGGATTCAGTGGAACGAGGGGAATCTCATCGTGAATTAAAAAGATAGGCTTACAGTAAAATCTTCTGCAGAAACTGTCTAGTGGCTTTCTGCAGTGTTTTAATTACTCCGGGAGTTTTATATTTCCTTTTTGAGTAATTCCAATTGGTACTGTTTCTATTCAGTGATGCCTATGCGGTAGAATTTTCCCAAGATTTTACAAACAGTATACTACCGGTAGTGAATTATTTGAATTCTAGCTCTAGTTTTGAGCATTACTTTTTGGTTAATAGTTTTCCTTGCGCTAAAACTATTTTCCATGCATGCAATCAGTACCTCTACTGATTTCTAATATGTGGTGCAGCTGTAGCACTAATTCACTTGTCTTGCATACCTTCATGCATCATATTTGTTGCATATGCTTGTGCGTTGTTTGTTTATGATTGCAATTGTATCGTGTAGATTGTGACGAGTGCAACGCTTGCTCGTGTGTGGATTGTTCTTCCGACCGCTACAACCAAGGCAAGTAGATGCTACTTTGTTCATGATATCGTCCTACTATTTTCATTGCATTGTCGTGTATTTTGTAGATGCATGTGTAAGATGATACTATCGCTATGCTATGTCCTATTATGTGGTAGGGCTTTCCTTGTAGATGAACCACCGTTAGTAGATGTGCTTAGCCATGCTATGAACGAGGTCTGGGTTACATCATTGAGACTTGTTTCTAAAAGTATTGGTTTGTGAAAACTAAAACAACTTAATCAATGAATCCCCTGGGTGTGATGGTATTGATAATTTTTGGTGGTTTCATTGCGGAAAGGCACCCAGGTATCGAGAGAAATTGATTGGCTTCTTTATTGTGTAGCTTACGTGTACAACCATGTGCCAATAATGGAATGGGCGGTTGGTTGGACTTAGTAGGTTGTGGTAACTCGAACCCGCGTATCCAGAGATGTAGAATTTTGGTAGGTTGGACCGGTGCGCGTCGGGATTGAGGAGCTACTTCCCGAACAGTCTCTTCTTGGACTTCTCCCTATCATCACTCAAAATTAGAGTGATGGTACGAGCTGGGTTGGCCAAGTCACATGGGTAAAGTGTACTAACCCCTGCAGGGTGTATAATCTAATCGATTAGCCGTGTCCCCGGTTATGGACAACTGAGTTGCTTGATATTGATTCCATGACATGTTTCTCGCTCATTCTAATTTCATAATTGTTTTAATATTGTTGGGTTAACTTATTTGGGATCTATTCAAAGAAAATCAAAAACTGTTTACGAAAGTAGGACAAAGGTATTTGCAAATGCAAGCCAGACACAGCTCCACTTGCCAAATATGCATGTAGATGTTAGTACTATTGTCTCCTTTACTAGCTCTACTTGCCATACATTCCATGTATTGACCCTTCGGGGCTGCTACGTTTCATGTTGCAGGTTATTCCGATTCTGAGTAATCGATATAGGCCACGGTACTCCACTCGGCACTTGTTCACTTGTGGGCAATTTGAAGAATGGAGGATTCACTTTATTTATGTTGCTACCTGAATAATTTGAGCTAGCTTTGGCTAAGCTTTTATTGTAATAATGGTACTCTGGATCATCGTTATTTATGATACACGGATATTTTGCTATGTTATTCATCTCATTCTATTGTGGGCCAATGAACCGATCCAGGGATTGGCATGTCACATAGAAGCCACGGTCTTTTCAGAACCGTGGTGTTACAGGATGGTATCAGAGCCCGTGTGTCGACTGTAGGATCGTGACCTAGGATTGGATTAGGAAGCCATAGATTTATTAAGCCTATATTAACTCTGTCTTTCCTCTTATGCCTTTCACCCTCGTAAATTCTTACCATATGCTATTCTCACACTTTCCTCTTTTACTTGATAGATGGGAGAAGTCAGGACTGAGTATGCCACCATGGAGTCACCAAGGCCCTTTGCAAGGCAGTTAGCTCAGCTCTCGCAGTCATTGGGATTGCCACTGCCCATGTTCAAGGGAAGAAGGCTGTACACCTATGTATATGGAGTGGATGCATGGGAGATCACTACCTTCATATTCAGAGATGCCGCCTTGCCAAATCCAGTGCATTTGATCTACACCAAGACATACTGCAACTGGGGACTTGGAATCAACTTGGCCATACATGAAGCCCTGTCTCGCCAGTGCCATAATGTCCGACACCTACTGCCAGCAGATTCACCCTACCGTGACTATGGGAGGCGTGATGAAGATGGGCACATTGTGGTTACCCCGGGCGACAGGAACAACATGCCGCCCCGTCGGAGGCACATAGAGGACATGGAAAGGGAGAATGGAGCTCTAGCTGAGAAAGTGATGATGATAAGGAGATTGCAGACTTTGCTAGCAATGGTATGGTGGTCCAAGGACAGGAGATTGACACCTTGCATGAAGCTGTGGGAGTTCTGGAGAATGCCCTGATAGCCAGAGATGCAACCATATCTCATCTTCATGGTACTGTGCAGGAGAACACCCAGAACATACAACAGTTGCAAGGGACCGTCCAGGAAAGGGATCAAACTATTGAAGCTATGACAGCCCAGATTGCCGCTCTCTAAGCACAGCTGAATCCACCCTCTAATGATGACAATGGAGATGACGGCAACAATGGGGATGATGATGACAGTGGAAACGATGATGATGATGAGGACGAGGATGATGATGATGGAGACGATGATGGTGGAGGAGATGAAGCCGTTGCAGTTGCAGCTGAGAGTGAAGAAGAGGAGGATCTAGAAGAGGTGGAGTTTGAGATCTCAAGTGATGATTCAGGAGAAGTGTACACTCCGCCTCCATGGTTGTACCGCGAACCGAAGCGCCAACGCATGACAGCAAGGACTTACTGCAACCTCTTCAAGAAGTAGATAGAAGTTCACCAATTAGTCCATGTTAGGCAAATTCGTTAGGATTAGTCTCGATCGATGTGAAGCTTATTTCTTGTTAGTTTAAGAGTGTTTAGTTGCTTATTTGTGTACTCCAATATCCCAGGAATTATTTGTGCGAATTTTATGAAAGAGTTATGGCAATTTTGGTTAACATCTGTGTTATTTTCGCTGCAGTTTTCTGCTGATACAGCAGTACTGTACGATTTTTCATATTTTTCTGGTAACTGGGAAAAATCTGAAAAAAATTGGGCTGATGCGAAACTCTCTCTACTATATTTGCAAAAATCAGCTAATTTTTCTGACGAGTTTAAGTCAGGCGGAAAAATTCGTGAACGCTGCTGGACTGTTCTGGCAGATTGCTGTTTTTGTTGTTTAGTTGATCAACTGTTTGGTTAACCATTGCCAACTCTTGTAAAACTATTTCAGTAGGTATATACTGCTAGGATAACCCCTGGGATGTTGCTGGATCACTTGTTTGTTGATGTGTTGCTTGCTTGTGATTGTCTGCTATTATTTGTTGTTGTTTGATCATATGCATGGGTAGAATCCTATTGTCGTAGTTGATTCTTTCTAAACTTACCTGTGCTGAACCGCAGATGCCTCCCCGCTGTCAACCCACTGAGTTATAGCAGCTCATGGCAGCTCAGGCACAACTGACCCAAGTGATGACTCAGTTCATGGCAAATCAGAACAACAACAATGGAAACAATCAGCCTCAGGGAGATACTCTCACCAGATTTCTGAGGCTAAGACCAGCTAAGTTCTCTACTGCAACGGAACCAATGATTGCTCTCGACTAGTTGCGTTCAGTCAACAAGGATCTGGTAACTGTCGGATGCACTGATGCTGAGAAGGTGAGGTTTGCCTCTCACCTACTGGAGGGACTAGCCGCTTCTTGGTGGGACACTTTTCAGATCACCCACCCGCTGGATACTGTGACTTGGGCAATGTTTGAGGAAGGTTTCAGGACCAATCATGTGTCTTCAGGAGTTCTGAGCCTGAAGAGGAAGGAGTTCCGCAACTTGCGCCAAACCAACCGCACCGTGGCCGAGTACATTGAGGAGTTCAACAACCTGTCCCGTTATGCACCTGAGGATATTGACACTGATGCAAAAAGGAGAGAGAGATTCCTCGATGGCCTTAGTGATGAGCTTTCAGTGCAGCTACTGGTGGTTTATTGCCCCACTTTCCAGGAGCTTATGGACAAGGCCAGGATCTTGGAAGGGAAGCACAAACAGGTGGAGAACCGCAAGAGAAAGAGCAATAATCACCACTCTGGTTCACACCACAAGTCTCGCACTTCATATGATGGATACTCCAAGCATGGAGGAAGTGACCATGGGAACCATGACCGCCACCACCATGGAGGCGATGGGCATCGTCATGACAACCATAGGAGCACCCACCACAGCCACAAGGGAGGACACTCTCACCACTCTGGAGGACACGGTGGACATGACCGCAACCGTGATCGCAGCTTTGTGAAGAAGGATCTGAGTGAGGTGACGTGCTTCAAGTGCAAGCAGAAGGGACACTATGCTAACAACTGTCCGGAGAGGAAAGGACTGAAGCCAACCAACAGCGAGAAGGCCACAGTGAACCACATGAATGTGGAGGAGATTCCAGATGAGCCTGACCTTGTGATTGGTAAGTTCCCAATCAACACTTATCCTGCACTTATACTTTTCGATACTGGTGCATCGCATTCATTCATATCAAGGGCATTTGTGGATAAGTATAAGTTACCTACTGAGTCTATGAAAAGGTCTATTAGAGTGAGTTCACCTGGAGGAGATATGATAGCTAGCGCGGGATGCCGCAACTTGACTGTGAGGATTGGAACACACAACTTCAGTGCACATTTGGTAGTGTTGGAATCACAGGGTTTAGACGTTATTCTGGGTATGGATTGGATGTCTATGCATGGGGGACACATAGATTGTGCACATCGAGCTGTTTCACTCAAAACCCCGGATGGTAAAAGGATTAGATTCAAGTCGGCTGCACGACCGAGAAGGTGTAAGTTGAATTCTCTTAAGGGGGTTAGCATGGATACTGTGCTGGTGATTAGGGATTACCCCGACGTGTTTCCGGAAGAACTGCCAGGGATGCCACCTGACAGGGAAGTAGAGTTTCTTATCGACCTGATGCCAGGAACAGGACCTATAGCAAAGAAACCATATAAGATGGATGTGGATGAGCTGAAGGAATTGAAGAAGCAGTTGAAAGAGCAGCTAGAAAAGGGATTCATTCAGCCTAGTTCGTCGTCATGGGTTGCACCTGTTCTGTTTGTGGAGAAGAAAGACAGCAGCAAGAGATTAGTAGTGGACTATCGCTCGCTGAATGAAGTAACCATCAAGAACAAGTACCCTCTGCCGAACATAAATGATTTGTTTGATCAACTGGAAGGAGCGAAGGTGTTTAGCAAGATTGATCTGCGATCAGGCTACTTCCAATTGAAGATCCGGGAGGAGGACGTACCAAAAACCGCCTTCATCACTAGGTATGGTTTATATGAGTATACAGTTATGTCTTTTGGACTAACGAATGCCCCGGCATATTTCATGACCATGATGAACAAGGTATTTATGGAGTACTTGGACAAGTTCGTGGTGGTGTTTATTGATGACATACTGATATATTCCAAGGATGATGCCGAGCATGAGAAACATCTGCGACTAATTATGGAGAAGCTGAGGGAACACAAGCTGTATGCCAAATTCAGCAAGTGTGAATTCTGGCTTAACACTGTTGGATTTCTTGGACACGTAGTGTCAGGAGAAGGAGTCGCTGTTGATCCAAGCAAAGTGACTGCAGTAACTGAGTGGGAAGCACCCAAGAATGCGGGAGAGATTCGAAGCTTTTTGGGACTTGTTGGATATTACAGGAGATTCATTGAAAACTTCTCCAAGATTGCTAAGCCGATGACTGAACTTCTGAAGAAGGAGAGGAAGTTTGAATGGTCAGACGTATGTGAAGCCAGTTTTCAGGAACTGAAGCGTCGACTAGTGACTGCGCCTGTTCTATGTTTACCAGATCTTCAGAAGGATTTCCAAGTGTACTGCGATGCTTCTCGACAGGGACTTGGGAGTGTGCTGATGCAAGATGGGAGAGTAGTGTCATATGCCTCGCGACAACTCAAGCACCATGAGCGGAATTACCCCACACACGACTTGGAGTTAGCGTCAGTGGTTCATGCGCTCAAGGTATGGAGGCATTACTTGATGGGAAAACACTGTGATGTGTACACCGACCACAAGAGCCTGAAGTACATATTCATGCAGAAGGAACTGAACATGAGACAAAGAGATGGTTGGAGCTTATCAAGGACTACGATATGAATCTACAATACCACCCAGGAAAGGCCAATGTAGTAGCAGATGCTCTGAGTAGGAAGGTTTATGCCAATGGATTGACAATTGGGGAATTGCCCGAGGATTTGTGCAAGCAATTCAAGGACCTTAGACTGGAGGTAGTATCTGAAGGATTCTTGGCAACAATGGAGGTCCAACCAACGCTACAGGACAGAATTAGGAAGGCTCAAGTGGGAGACAAGGAAATAGAGGAGATAAAGGAAAAGATGAAGGAGAATCGGGAAAAGGATATTTGCGAGGATGAGCATGGTACCTTGTGGTATGGAGATCGTTTGTGTGTGCCCAGCGACCCGGAGATAAGGGAGTTGATTCTGCAGGAGGCTCATAACTCGCCATACTCCATACATCCAGGCAACACAAAGATGTATATGGATTTGAAGAGCAGATTTTGGTGGAACAACATGAAGGGAGATATCGCCAAGCATATTGCCCTATGTGATGTGTGCAGCCGAGTGAAGGCGGAACACCAGAAGCCAGCAGGACTGCTACAGCCGTTGCCCGTGCCAGATTGGAAGTGGGATAGAGTGGGAATGGATTTTATCACAGGACTGCCAAGGACTAGGTCAGGATATGACTCCATTTGGGTAGTGGTCGACCATTTGACCAAGGTAGCCCACTTTATACCGGTGAAGACGACCTACACGAGTGCAAAGTTGGCCAAGATCTACATGGACAAGATTGTGTGCCTACACGGAGTTCCCAAGAGTATTGTATCTGACAGAGGCACCCAATTTACCTCACACTTCTGGCGCCAACTACACGAGTCACTTGGTACTAGATTGGAGTTTAGCACGGCGCTTCACCCACAGACCGATGGACAGACCGAGAGGGTGAATCAGATTTTGGAGGACATGCTGAGAGCTTGCGCCTTGGCTCATGGCTCTAGTTGGGATGAGAATTTGCCGTATGCGGAGTTTTCCTACAACAACAGCTATCAAACCAGCATCAAGACGTCACCGTTTGAAGTGCTATATGGGAAACGGTGCCGGACACCATTGCTATGGGATGGAGTAGGAGAACGTCAGTTGTTTGGACCTGATTTGATCAAGGACGCTGAGGAGAAGGTCGCCTTGATTAGGGACAGGCTGAAGGTAGCACAATCAAGGCAGAAGAGCTACGCTGACGCCAAGCGCAAGGAAGTGGTGTATGAGATAGGTGATAGAGCATACCTCAGAGTGTCGCCACTTCGTGGAATCAAGAGATTTGGAATTAAGGGTAAGCTGGCACCTCGATTTATTGGACCATATCGAGTCTTAGCACGCAAAGGAGAAGTTGCTTATCAGTTGGAGTTGCCAGAGGCTCTGTCCGCTGTTCACAATGTGTTCCTCGTATCCCAGCTGAAGAAGTGCCATCCAGAGATGGTGGATACACCATTGAGAGACACTGTACCGCTAGAGGAGGTTCAGCTTGAGAGTGACTTGACCTATGAGGAGAAACCGGTCAAAATTCTGGAGACAGCGGAGAGGATTACACGTACCAAGACGATCAGGTTTTGCAAGGTACAGTGGAGCCACCACACTGAAGAGGAAGCCACTTGGGAGCGTGAGGATGACATCCGAGAGGACTACCCACACCTATTTTCTAGTCGCGCCGAATCTCGAGGACGAGATTCATCTTAAGGGGGTTAGTCTTGTCACATCCCAATTTTTAGATTTGGTTCTGCATATCATTCATATCATCGCATCATACTTTTCCATGCAAAACCGCCGATTGAAAAGAATCGGCGAAACGCTATTTTCTAAACCCTATTCTATTTTACTGCGAGGCTCCTGCGGGAGGCTTTAGTAGGACTAGCGTTGTCCACCCTTGTAGCCTAGTGGTTTTGCTCAAACCGTGACCCTAGATTGTTCCCCTCGATTTTACAAAACCGTAGGAGCGAGAAACAGAAAAAGAAAAGGACAAAAGAAAAGAAAAGAAAAGGACAAAAGAAAAGAAAAGGGCCAGGCGCCACTATTCTAGCCCAGAAACAGAACTGGCCCTACTAGCCCACCCGGCCTTCCTCTCTCTCTCTCGCACGCGCAAGCGCACCCAAGCAGTCGCTGAAAACCAGACCCCACCTCCTCTCTGCGCGTTTTGCTGACGAGCGGGCCCTCTCCACGTCACCCTCGTCTTCCCCAAAACGCGCCCGCAGACCACGTCGCCGCCGCTGTCAATGCCGGTAATGGCGCGGCGTAATTAGCCTTGATGCCGCAGGCGTTTCCTGTCGCGCTTGGGCCTATTTAATCCCCTCTGCACCACGATCATTTCCCCCCACTCTCCTCGCTCACTCCGCCACCAGGCTGCGCGTATTTGTGTTTGAAGCACCGCAGTACTGACGGCTCCGGCGACTAATTCCGGTAAGCCTCGACCGCCCCCCTCTCTCTCTCGTTCAAACCACTGCAACCAGCTTGATCTCGCGCACCCCCTGATACCCTTCGTGTGCATTCTTGTGACCCAGGACGTCATCCCCGTTCGTGCCTGCAACCACCTGCGCCGCCGCTAGACTCCGGCGACCAATTGAGGTAAAACCTGAACGCCCCTTGCCCCCTCTTTCATACGAGAGTGTTCGCCTGCGTCTTGTGCATCTTCTGATCCCTCTGGTTTGTGCTAGGGCGACTGCAAACCTAGGCAACAACCTCGACTGCAAGCGACAGACGCCGCCCGCAACTCCGACGAGCCCTAGTGACCGTGCCCGTGCGCCCCTTCCCGAGCCAACGCCACCTTGAGCATCAGCAGCCTCCTGCGGATCTGGTAAGCCACTTCCCCCACACCCGCACGACCTAGAACGCCAGCGCCGCCGCTGTCAGACGCGCCGCCGCCAGTCGCCGCCCGTATTTGGTCAAAGCGATTAGGAGCGTTAGATGCAGATCCTGCGGCTGAGATTAGAACTTAAGCGAAGAGCTAAGCGCGCATCTGAGCCGCCAGATCTAACTTAGATCCTACGGCCCGCAGAGCTTGATCCGTCCGAACCGGTACGCGCCAGTAGGGTTAAGACACGTGGCTAGGGTTAGATTCAAAAACAGATTTGAAATCAGATTTTGATCCAAAATTGAAATAGCTATAACTTTTGATTCCCACGTTAGATTTTTGCAAATTTTATACCGTTGGAATCAGGGAGACAAGCCCTTTCTGAATATGCAATGTGTTTAGTAAAAAGTTTCTGTTAAAGTGACTTTAATTGCAGTAACTTGTTTAAGGCTATTTTTGAGTGTAGAATATGTTTGGAAAATTGTTTAAGTGTAAAATAAACTTGGTTTAGCAAGTTTTTGACTTGTTTATAGATCAATGCTATGCACTTGCATGGTTGGGTTTCAAAAATCATCACTTAGCATTTTCTTTTGCATTCATGCATATATTTATGTTTGTATATGAATTGTGTGTAAAATGTGTACTACCATTTTTGTGTAGACTTTGGTGTTAGTGACTGTGATTGTGAAGAGTGCTACTCTCCCCATTACCAAGGCAAGTGGTACTTAATGATTATTTTCATCCCTATATTTTGTATAAGCATTAGAAATATTTTGCTAAGTCTTGCATGTTACTTTTTGCCAAATGCTATGTTGGGAAATCCTAAGTAGTTGTAGAATTGCTATCAAATTTCCTAAGTTAAGTTACTATGCCATGCTTAGCCTAGCTAGTAGCAAACAAGGGTTGGTAAAGTATTTACATGCTATGATGAAAATATTTCTAAGTCTTTGGACTTATGTTTTCTTAATAAAACAACTAAGTCAATGAACCTCCTGGGTGGAATGGGACTTGAATGGTGGTTTTTGGTTGAGTGGTTACACAAGGCCCATGGACATGGTTTACCTTGTGTATCTCACTTGTGGTATGCCACCCAGGCACAAAGGGATTTTAGAGGCCAAGTGTTGAGAAGCTTATAGTGCAACCACTTGGCAATATGGGCTCTGCCTGGATCACATAAGTTGCTAGAACTTAGCCATTTGGACAGTTGGTGGTAGTGGGAATGATAGGTTGGAGTGCGTCCATTTGGTCTAAGGAAAGGCTTCTGAAAGGTCCTGTCTTGGGAAACCAAGTCTGGTGGGGAAAGTGCACAACCTCTGCAGATGGAAAATCTAAGTACTTAGCCAAGTCCATGGCAATGGACAACTTGAGCATCAAGACATGGAAGCTATCAAGAATCTCATCACTCCAACTTCTAAGTAAAACTTGTGGGTGAACATGGGTGAAGGACCTCAATGTCTGTTGATGGTTTCTTGGGAAGTTTTGACAAAGAAAAACTTAGTGATTTCAACTAATAGGAAAAACTTATTTTGAGCAAAGCAAGCCAAGCTACACTTAGCCAAAATGCATGTAGTAATATAGTCCACTAAAAATTTACTAAGGTATCACTTGCCAATACTATTCCAAAGTATTGACCCACTGTGGCTGTAACTTGTGATGTTGCAGGTTACTCCGATGATGATTAGGTGTCAAGAGTCTACACTCAACATGCTTGCCTGTGGCACATGAAGATGAAGACTTATGTTTATTTACTTATTCCAAAACTCATGTATTAGGTCTGTGGCCTTGAGTTGTAAAAGACTATGTTTTATCTCTGGAATGGATGTAATAAATGACCTTTGTATCTGTGTACTTCATCTTAAACTGTGGATGCTAGCAATGATCCAGGGACTAGCATTGCAATCACAGGGATCCTTTTCCTTTACAAAGGAGGGATGTTACAGATGGTATCAGAGCACTGTGTTGCCTGTAGGATTATGACCCTAGGATTGGAAACCACTAAGGAAAAATTTTCAACTACTTCTACACTTGTCTATTCTTCTCGTAAACTTTTCCAATCTTCTCATTCTCATCTCTATTTGTAGATGAACTCCATCAACGAAGCCGTAAAGAAAGGACCACTCATGACCATGACCTTGGAGTGTGAAACTGAGTTTCCCAAAATTCTCAAGGACCTCATGGTGGCAATGGAAATACATGGTGCAGCTATATACAAAGGCTTTCCAGTGATGGATGAAGGAGTTGAGTACTGGTGGGTGCAACTTCACTTGTACAAAAGCAAGGAAGACAACCACAAAGAACGAGGGTTCTGCATGTACACCAACACTGTGGTGCATACCACATTCTTTGAGTCAGCAAGAGAAGCAGCTTGGAGGACTATCAAAGAACTTAGTGCTAGAGTCAAGTGCAGAATGCTCAACCTCCAAAAAGACTTAGAGAAAGAGAAGGAACATACCAAAGAGTTGGAAGCCACCAACCAAACCTTAAGAGGAGATATTATAGACTTAGTGATGGAATCATGTGAGCAAGATAGGCTGATTGCCTCTAGGAACATTGTGTTAGCCAACAGATCTAGTGAGATAGGATTGTAAACGTACTTTGCTAGTTGGACCACCACCTATCACCTTATTTTCCAAAATGATACCTTAAATAAGTTTGGACCTTGGTTGATGTAATGGATTCATGTATACATGACTTGTGTGATTTTGTGTTCCAAGGATATGTATGTGATGTTTGTCTTTGTTTTATCTTAAATAGTGTTGTTCTAACTTTTCTATCTTATAAATAGATGCCTATTACCATCAGCACCGTTGAGGAGTTCCAGGTTACCCGCTTTGGTCCTCGTATCGTTGAGCTTACCACTTTGCTCAATCTCCCTCTTCCCACCATCATGGTGCATCCACTCACCAAGTTCGAGAGGAAGGACCTCTGGGGCTTCAAGGTGAACCAGCCCGGACGCCAGACAGAGCCTACTACGGAGGCCATCGTTTTCAATCTTATGCACGATGACAGGGAGAGAGGCATGGAGGTAGTTATGCAGGACCTGATAGGACGTCTGCTAGGCCGGCACTCCCGACAGGTTAGAGGCACCCACTTTCACGTCTTCGGAAGACGTGATGAGGATGGAGAGTCCATCGACTTTGAGGACGACTCGAGAGACGCAGCAGAGCCGATACGTTTGTATCTCCAGGACTTAGAGTCTCTCATTAGGCACGTGGACACGGACAGGACCAATGTCATGCTCAGTAATGACGAGCTCCAGGTGCATCTTCGCGAGAAGGACAAGCTTTTCGCGCAGTAGGAAGAGATAGTCAAGGAAATGGAGGCGAAGTTCGAGACCCAGGACCGGAAGTTCAAGAGTCAGGAGAAACGTGTCCAGGATAGGAACAAGAAGATCCGAGACATGACTGAAGAACTGAAGTCCAAGGACTTCGAGCTAGAGCAGCAGCAGATGGTGATTGAGAGGCTTCGTTCCCAGAAGAGGGCTCTCAAGGCCAAGATTGAGTCCTTGACCACTACCATTGAGGAGAACAAGACCGCGATGGAGAACGCCGGTCTTACCTTTGTCGAGGAGGAGATTGATGCTGATGAGTAGACTTGACTACTCGTTTATCTTTTATTACCGTACTTGTTATTTGTGAACTTGTTATTGGACCATCCGACATGTGGATGGCTTGCCACTTGTGTGTTTTACTTTAAGAACTTGTTATCTAGTTGTTGAACTTTTATCTTCTGTTGCATGCTTGTGTTTGCTTATGTGATGTAATGTGCATGAAAACATCTATGGGTATCTCATTCTTATCTCTACTTGAACAAACCACAGATGCCTCCCCGTCGCGCAAACCCCAACCCCAACAACAACAACAACATCACTCCAGAAATGCAGCAAATGATGAATGCTCAAACACAGCTCATGCAGATGATGACAACATTCATTCAGAACCAAAACAACAACAACAACAACCCCAATAACAACAACAATAACAACAACAATAACAACAAAAACCCTCCGGGCTTTGATATGCTCACCAGATTTCTGCGATTGAGGCCAGCTAAGTTCTCGGGGACAACTGATCCCATGGTGGCCAATGATTAGCTACGTTCTGTAAAGAAGGACTTAGTAACCGTGGGCTGCACGGACGCTGAAAAGGTCAGATTTGCAGCACATCTGCTGGAAGGGCCAGCCGCCACTTGGTGGGACAACTTCCAAATCACCACACCCATAGATGAGGTGACTTGGGCTATCTTTGAGGATGGCTTTCGCACTGCTCATATCTCATCAGGAATAATGAGCCTAAAAAAGAAAGAGTTCCACAATCTGAAGCAGCGCCACCGCAGCGTGGCTGAATACATTGAAGAGTTCAACAATCTGGCACGTTATGCACCGGACGAGGTTGACACAGATGCCGAAAGAAAGGAAAAATTTCTGGAAGGCTTGAATGATGAGCTGAATCTGCAGCTGGCTGTGGCATATGTTCCCACTTATCAGTCGCTCTGTGATAAGGCTGCAATATTGGAGAACAAAATTAAACAAGTCGAGAGTAGGAAGAGGAAACACTCCGACAAGCACAGCTCGGGATCGTCTCACAAACGATCTCACTATGATGATAGTGGAAGCTCAGGATCCCACAAGCATGGGAAATTCAACAAGCACCACAACCACAACCGTCATGACAACAAGCATCATCGCATCATGACAATGACAAGTACAAGAACCACAAGGGTGGACATAAGAGGCACCACGGTGGTAATGGTAGTGGTAGTGGGAGTGGAAGTCAGCCTGCTAAGAGAGACATCAGTCAGGTTGAGTGCTTCAAATGCAAGAAGATGGGACACTATGCAAATGAGTGCCCCGAAAAGAAAGTTGAAGGACCTGTCAAGCCCAATCCTTTCCAGAAAGGACAGGTGAACCACATCAGTGTGGAGGAGGTCTATGAGGAGCCTGACGCTGTTGCTGGTAAGTTCAGACTCAATTCCATTCCAGCATTTGTACTCTTTGATACTGGTGCATCGCATTCATTCATATCAAAGGCATTTGTTGATAGAAATGGGTTTTCGTCTGAAAACATTGGGTGTCCAATAAAAGTTAGTTCTCCGGGTGGAGAAATGATAGTGAGTCTTGGATGCCGGGATCTAGTAATAGAATTTGGAAAACATAAGTTTCCAGTGAGTCTGATAATCCTAGATTCCCAAGGACTAGACGTAATATTGGGAATGGATTGGATGGCTAAGTATGAAGGAGTACTAGATGTGCTAATCGTACTGTTGCACTCACAACCCCAGAAAGAAAAAGGATTAAATTCAAGTCAAACTTCGAATCCAAGGGAAGTAAGTTTAATTCTCTTAAGGGGGTTAGCATGGACAGTGTACCAATTGTGTGTGAGTATCCGGATGTATTTCCGAAAGAATTGCCAGGAATGCCACCAGATAGAGATGTGGAGTTTCTGATAGATTTGGTACCAGGATCTGGACCAATAGCAAAGAGACCATATAAAATGTCAGTTGATGAACTGAAAGAGCTCAAGAAGCAACTAGGAGAACAATTACAGAAAGGATTTATACAACCAAGTTCTTCATCTTGGGGAGCCCCAGTTTTGTTTGTGGAGAAGAAGGATAGGAGCCAAAGGTTATGCATAGATTACCGTTCTCTCAACGAGGTAACTATCAAGAACAAATATCCTTTGCCAAGAATCAATGACTTGTTTGATCAGCTAGAAGGAGCCTGTGTGTTCTCAAAAATTGATCTCCGGTTAGGCTATTTTCAACTTAAGATAAGAGAACAAGACATACCTAAAACAGCATTCACCACAAGGTATGGATTGTATGAGTATACCGTAATGCCTTTTGGCTTAACCAATGCTCCAGCATACTTCATGAATATGATGAACAAAGTGTTCATGGAATTCCTCGACAAGTTTGTTGTCGTTTTCATCGATGACATCTTAGTCTACTCCAAGAGCAAAGAAGAGCATGAAGGGCACTTGCGTTTGATACTTGAGAAGTTGAAAGAGCATAAAGTTTATGCCAAATTCAGCAAGTGTGAGTTCTGGTTAGAAGAAGTTGGTTTTCTTGGTCATGTTATGACAAAGGATGGTGTAGCAGTTGATCCTGCTAAGGTTTCAGCTGTGACTGAATGGGAATCTCCCAAGAACGTGAAAGAAGTTTGCAGTTTACTTGTCTTAGCAGGTTACTACAGAAGGTTCATCGAGAATTTCTCAAAGGTTGCTAAGCCAATGACTGAATTATTGAAGAAAGACAAGAAGTTTGCTTGGTCTGAAGGTTGTGAAGTCAGCTTTCAGGAGTTGAAGAAGAGACTTGTGACAGCACCAGTTCTATGTCTACCGGATTTGGAAAAAGATTTTCAAGTGTATTGTGATGCATCTCATCAAGGTTTGGGTGCAGTTCTTATGCAAGACGGTAAAGTTGTGGCTTATGCCTCGAGACAACTCAAAACTCATGAAGTAAACTACCCTACTCATGATTTGGAGTTAGCCTCTGTCGTTCATGCACTCAAAACATGGAGACATTACCTTTTGGGAAAGCGTTGTGAAGTGTTCACAGATCACAAGAGTTTGAAGTATATCTTCACCCAGAAGGAAATCAATATGAGGCAAAGAAGATGGTTAGAGCTTATCAAGGATTATGACTTAAGTTTGCAATACCACCCCGGTAAAGAAAATGTTGTAGCAGATGCTCTAAGTCGTAAGGTATTTGTAAATGGCCTTACCAAAGGAGAATTGCCAGATGATTTGTGTACCCAATTCAGAGAAATCAGATTGGAGATTGTGCACGAAGGACATCTCATGTCTTTGGATGTTCAACCCACTTTGTTGGACAAGATTCGAGAAGCTCAAAAGACTAATAAGGAAATTGAAGAGATTAAGGAAAAGATTGGCCAAGGGAAAGCTAAAAATTTCCATGAAGACGAACAGGGTACTTTATGGCATGGGAAACGTATCTGTGTTCCACAAAATCCGGAGTTACGGAAACTGATTTTGCAGGAAGCACACAACTCTCCGTATTCTATCCACCCAGGTAACACCAAAATGTACATGGACATGAAAGAAAGGTTTTGGTGGAACAATCTCAAGAGGGACATTGCCGAACATATTGCTTTGTGTGATGTGTGTAGTAGAGTAAAAGCGGAGCATCAGAAACCATCAGGTTTGCTTCAACCACTACCTATTCCTGATTGGAAGTGGGACAAGATTGGTATGGATTTCATTACCGGATTACCAAGGACCAGATCAGGATATGATTCCATATGGGTAGTAGTAGATCGCCTAACTAAAGTGGCTCATTTCATACCCGTGAAGACAACTTATACAAGTGCCAAGTTAGCCAAAATCTACATGAGTAGAATCGTATGTCTACACGGTGTGCCCAAGAGTATTGTGTCTGATAGGGGAACTCAATTCACTTCCCATTTTTGGAGACAGCTACATGAGTCATTGGGAACGAGATTGGAATTCAGTACTGCCTTTCATCCTCAAACCGATGGACAAACGGAAAGGACTAATCAAATTCTGGAAGACATGTTGAGGGCATGTGCCCTAGACTATGGAGCCAGTTGGGATGAAAGTCTGCCTTACGCAGAATTTTCTTATAACAACAGCTATCAAGCCAGCATTGAGATGGCCCCATTTGAGTTTATCTACGGAAGAAAGTGTACCACCCCATTGTTATGGAATGGTGTGGGAGAAAGAAGTTTATTCGGGCCAGATCTTATCAAAGAAGCCGAAGAGAAGGTCAAGTTGGTTAAGGACAGGTTGAAGATAGCACAGTCCCGACAGAAAAGCTACGCAGATCCTAAGCGTAGAGAAGTCACCTACGAAGTTGGTGATAGAGCCTATCTTAGAGTATCACCACTTCGTGGAGTGAAAAGATTCGGAGTCAAAGGAAAGTTGGCACCAAGATACGTTGGGCCATTCAAGATTCTGAGTCGCAAAGGAAAAGTTGCTTATGAAATAGAACTACCAGAATCTTTATCAGCTGTCCATAATGTGTTTCATGTGAGTCAATTTAAGAAATGTCACCCAGAAATGGAAGAAACTTCTTTGAAGGATACTATACCTTTGGAAGAGGTTCAACTAGAAAGTTACCTCACATATGAGGAGAAGCCTATCAAGATTCTTGAGACGGCAGAAAGAGTCACAAGGACAAAGACTATCAAGTTTTGCAAAGTGCAATGGAATCATCATTCCAAAGAGGAAGCAACATGGGAAAGAGAAGATGAACTTCGGAAAGACCACCCTCACCTATTTGCTAGCCAATCCGAATCTCGAGGGCGAGATTCACCTTAAGGGGGTTAGATTTGTAACATCCCTAAAATCATGATTTAAAAGATTGCATATCATTCATGCATGCATATAGAATTGAGATCATTTTCAAAACTCATTTCAGAAAAGCAAAGCACTTAGTGCTATCATTTCATGTGAGCAAACTTAAATCAAATGGCCATCCCCATTTGAAAGTTGAATGTTTATGAACCTAGATTGTTTGCCTTCTTTGTTGAAAGGTTTGAGTGTAGAATTTAAACCAAGGTTTACAAATTGGAAATGGTTCCAAAAACCATTTTTCAAAACATTGCAAATCAGGTACCAAGTCCCTGATATTTTGTTTCTCCAAGAGTGACCAAGCCTTGCAAAACAACCACATGATTTCATGCCTAGTATTTGAGACTATTGCACCCTGCAAAAACCCCAAACTGATTTGAATTCAAATGAGACTTGATTTCATTTGAAAACCTTTCCTGAAAATTAAAAAGAGAAAAAGAAAAGGACAAAAGAAAAGAAAAGGGCCAGGCGCCACTATTCTAGCCCAGCAACAGAACTGGCCCAACTAGCCCACCCGGCCTTCCTCTCTCTCTCTCTCTCGCACGCGCAAGCGCACCCAAGCAGTCGCTGACAACCAGACCCCACCTCCTCTCTGCGCGTTTCGCTGACGAGCGGGCCCTCTCCACGTCACCCTCGTCTTCCCCAAAACGCGCCCGCAGACCACGTCGCCGCCGCTGTGAATGCCGGTAATGGCGCGGCGTAATTAGCCTTGATGCCGCAGGCGTTTCCTGTCGCGCTTGGGCCTATTTAATCCCCTCTGCACCACGATCATTTCCCCCCACTCTCCTCGCTCACTCCGCCACCAGGCTGCGCGCATTTGTGTTCGAAGCACCGCAGTACTGACGGCTCCGGCGACTAATTCCGGTAAGCCTCGACCGCCCCCCTCTCTCTCGTTCAAACCACTGCAACCAGCTTGATCTCGCGCACCCCCTGATACCCTTCGTGTGCATTCTTGTGACCCAGGCCGTCATCCCCGTTCGTGCCTGCAACCACCTGCGCCACCGCTAGACTCCGGTGACCAATTGAGGTAAAACCTGAATGCCCCTTGCCCCCTCTTTCATACGAGAGTGTTCGCCCGCGTCTTGTGCATCTTCTGATCCCTCTGGTTTGTGCTAGGGAGACGCCAAACCTCGGCAACAACCTCGACTGCAAGCGACAGACGCCGCCCGCAACTCCGACGAGCCCTAGTGACCGTGCCCGTGCGCCCCTTCCCGAGCCAACGCCACCTTGAGCATCAGCAGCCTCCTGCGGATCTGGTAAGCCACTTCCCCCACACCCGCACGACCTAGAATGCCAGCGCCGCCGCTGTCAGACGCGCCTCCACCAGTCGCCGCCGCTAGCGCCGCCCGTATTTGGTCAAAGAGATTAGGAGCGTTAGATGTAGATCCTGCGGCTGAGATTAGAACTTAAGCGAAGAGGTAAGCGTGCATCTGAGCCGCCAGATCTAACTTAGATCCTACGGCCCGCAGAGCTCGATCCGTCCGAACCGGTACGCGCCAGTAGGGTTAAGACACGTGGCTAGGGTTAGATTCAAAAACAGATTTGTAATCAGATTTTGATCCAAAATTGAAATAGCTATAACTTTTGATTCCCACGTTAGATTTTTGCAAATTTTATACCGTTGGAATCAGGGAGACAAGCCCTTTCTGAATCTGCAATGTGTTTAGTAAAAAGTTTCTGTTAAAGTGACTTTAATTGCAGTAACTTGTTTAAGGCTATTTTTGAGTGTAGAATATGTTTGGAAAATTGTTTAAGTGTAAAATAAACTTGGTTTAGCAAGTTTTTGACTTGTTTATAGATCAATGCTATGCACTTGCATGGTTGGGTTTCAAAAATCATCACTTAGCATTTTCTTTTGCATTCATGCATATATTTATGTTTGTATATGAATTGTGTGTAAAATGTGTACTACCATTTTTGTGTAGACTTTGGTGCTAGTGACTGTGATTGTGAAGAGTGCTACTCTCCCCATTACCAAGGCAAGTGGTAGTTCATGATTATTTTCATCCCTATATTTTGTATAAGCATTAGAAATATTTTGCTAAGTCTTGCATGTTACTTTTTGCCAAATGCTATGTTGGGAAATCCTAAGTAGTTGTAGAATTGCTAGGACATTTCCTAAGTTAAGTTACTATGCCATGCTTAGCCTAGCTAGTAGCAAACAAGGGTTGGTAAAGTATTTACATGCTATGATGAAAATATTTCTAAGTCTTTGGGCTTATGTTTTCTTAATAAAACAACTAAGTCAATGAACCTCCTGGGTGGAATGGGACTTGAATGGTGGTTTTTGGTTGAGTGGTTACACAAGGCCCATGGACATGGTTTACCTTGTGTATCTCACTTGTGGTATGCCACCCAGGCACAAAGGGATTTTAGAGGCCAAGTGTTGAGAAGCTTATAGTGCAGCCACTTGGCAATATGGGCTCTGCCTGGATCACATAAGTTGCTAGAACTTAACCATTTGGACAGTTGGTGGTAGTGGGAATGATAGGTTGGAGCGCGTCCATTTGGTCTAAGGAAAGGCTTCTGAAAGGTCCTGTCTTGGGAAACCAAGTCTGGTGGGGAAAGTGCACAACCTCTGCAGATGGAAAATCTAAGTACTTAGCCAAGTCCATGGCAATGGACAACTTGAGCATCAAGACATGGAAGCTATCAAGAATCTCATCACTCCAACTTCTAAGTAAAACTTGTGGGTGAACATGGGTGAAGGACCTCAATGTCTATTGATGGTTTCTTGGGAAGTTTTGACAAAGAAAAACTTAGTGATTTCAACTAATAGGAAAAACTTATTTTGAGCAAAGCAAGCCAAGCTACACTTAGCCAAAATGCATGTAGTAATATAGTCCACTAAAAATTTACTAAGGTATCACTTGCCAATACTATTCCAAAGTATTGACCCACTGTGGCTGTAACTTGTGATGTTGGAGGTTACTCCGATGATGATTAGGTGTCATGAGTCTACACTCAACATGCTTGCCTGTGGCACATGAAGATGAAGACTTATGTTTATTTACTTATTCCAAAACTCATGTATTAGGCCTGTGGCCTTGAGTTGTAAAAGACTATGTTTTATCTCTGGAATGGATGTAATAAATGACCTTTGTATCTGTGTACTTCATCTTAAACTGTGGATGCTAGCAATGATCCAGGGACTAGCATTGCAATCACAGGGATCCTTTTCCTTTACAAAGGAGGGATGTTACAGATGGTATCAGAGCACTGTGTTGCCTGTAGGATTATGACCCTAGGATTGGAAACCATTAAGGAAAAAATTTCAACTACTTCTACACTTGTCTATTCTTCTCGTAAACTTTTCTAATCTTCTCATTCTCATCTCTATTTGTAGATGAACTCCATCAACGAAGCCGTAAAGAAAGGACCACTCATGACCATGACCTTGGAGTGTGAAACTGAGTTTCCCAAAATTCTCAAGGACCTCATGGTGGCAATGGAAATACATGGTGCAGCTGTATACAAAGGCTTTCCAGTGATGGATGAAGGAGTTGAGTACTGGTGGGTGCAACTTCACTTGTACAAAAGCAAGGAAGACAACCACAAAGAAAGAGGATTCTGCATGTACACCAACACCGTGGTGCATACCACATTCTTTGAGTCAGCAAGAGAAGCAGCTTGGAGGACTATCAAAGAACTTAGTGCTAGAGTCAAGTGCAGAATGCTCAACCTCCAAAAAGACTTAGAGAAAGAGAAGGAACATACCAAAGAGTTGGAAGCCACCAACCAAACCTTAAGAGGAGATATTATAGACTTAGTGATGGAATCATGTTAGCAAGATAGGCTGATTGCCTCTAGGAACATTGTGTTAGCCAACAGATCCAGTGAGATAGGATTGTAAACGTACTTCGCTAGTTGGACCACCACCTATCACCTTATTTTCCAAAATGATACCTTAAATAAGTTTGGACCTTGGTTGATGTAATGGATTCATGTATACATGACTTGTGTGATTTTGTGTTCCAAGGATATGTATGTGATGTTTGTCTTTGTTTTATCTTAAATAGTGTTGTTCTAACTTTTCTATCTTATAAATAGATGCCTATTACCATCAGCACCGTTGAGGAGTTCCAGGTTACCCGCTTTGGTCCATGTATCGTTGAGCTTACCACTTTGCTCAATCTCCCTCTTCCCACCATCATGGTGCATCCACTCACCAAGTTCGAGAGGAATGATCTCTAGGGCTTCAAGGTGAACCAGCCCGGATGCCAGACAGAGCCTACTACGGAGGCCATCGTCTTCAAGCTTATGCACGATGACAGGGAGAGAGGCACGGAGGTAGTTATGCAGGACCTGATAGGACGTCTGCTAGGCCGGCACTCCCGACAGGTTAGAGGTACCCACTTTCACGTCTTCGGAAGACGTGATGAGGATGGAGAGTCCATCGACTTCGAGGACAACTCGAGAGACGCAGCAGAGCCGATATGTTTGTATCTCTAGGACTTAGAGTCTCTCATTAGGCACGTGGACACGGACAAGACCAATGTCATGCTCAGTAATGACGAGCTCC
The DNA here is from genome assembly GCA_916181665.1 of Avena sativa. Classification (NCBI taxonomy): domain Eukaryota; kingdom Viridiplantae; phylum Streptophyta; class Magnoliopsida; order Poales; family Poaceae; genus Avena; species Avena sativa. The sequence goes on along the minus strand of OV702283.1, from coordinate 245,985,573 downwards.
AGGTGCAGCTTCGCGAGAAGGACAAGCTGTTCGCGCAGCAGGACGAGATAGTCAAGGAAATGGAGGCGAAGTTCGAGACCCAGGACCGGAAGTTCAAGAGTCAGGAGAAACGTGTCCAGGATAGGAATAAGAAGATCCGGGACATGACTGAAGAACTGAAGTCCAAGGACTTCGAGCTAGAGCAGCAGATGGTGATTGAGAGGCTTCGTTCCCAGAAGAGGGTTCTCAAGGCCAAGATTGAGTCCTTGACCACTACCATTGAGGAGAACAAGACCGCGATGGAGAACGCCGGTCTTACCTTTGTCTAGGAGGAGATTGATGCTGATGAGTAGACTTGACTACTCGTTTATCTTTTATTACCGTACTTGTTATTGGACCATCCGACATGTGGATGGCTTGCCACTTGTGTGTTTTACTTTAAGAACTTGTTATCTAGTTGTTGAACATTTATCTTCTGTTGCATGCTTGTGTTTGCTTATGTGATGTAATGTGCATGAAAACATATATGGGTATCTCATTCTTATCTCTACTTGAACAAACCACAGATGCCTCCCCGTCGCGCAAACCCCAACCCCAACAACAACAACAACAACATCACTCCAGAAATGCAGCAAATGATGAATGCTCAAACACAGCTCATGCAGATGATGACAACATTCATTCAGAACCAAAACAACAACAACAACAACCCCAATAACAACAACAATAACAACAACAACCCTCCGGGCTTTGATATGCTCACCAGATTTCTGCGATTGAGGCCAGCTAAGTTCTCGGGGACAACTGATCCCATGGTGGCCAATGATTGGCTACGTTCTGTAAACAAGGACTTAGTAACCATGGGCTGCACGGACGCTGAAAAGGTCAGATTTGCAGCACATCTGCTGGAAGGGCCAGCCGCCACTTGGTGGGACAACTTCCAAATCACCACACCCATAGATGAGGTGACTTGGGCTATCTTTGAGGATGGCTTTCGCACTGCTCATATCTCATCAGGAATAATGAGCCTGAAAAAGAAAGAGTTCCACAATCTGAAGCAGCGCCACCGCAGCGTGGCTGAATACATTGAAGAGTTCAACAATCTGGCACGTTATGCACCGGACGAGGTTGACACAGATGCCAAAAGAAAGGAAAAATTTCTGGAAGGCTTGAATGATGAGCTGAATCTGCAGCTGGCTGTGGCATATGTTCCCACTTATCAGTCGCTCTGTGATAAGGCTGCAATATTGGAGAATAAAATGAAACAAGTCGAGAGTAGGAAGAGGAAACACTCCGACAAGCACAGCTCGGGATCGTCTCACAAACGATCTCACTATGATGACAGTGGAAGCTCAGGATCCCACAAGCATGGGAAATTCAACAAGCACCACAACCACAACCGTCATGACAACAAGCATCATCGCAGTCATGACAATGACAAGTACAAGAACCACAAGGGTGGACATAAGAGCCACCACAGTGGTAATGGTAGTGGGAGTGGAAGTTAGCCTGCTAAGAGAGACATCAGTCAGGTTGAGTGCTTCAAATGCAAGAAGATGGGACACTATGCAAATGAGTGCCCCGAAAAGAAAGTTGAAGGACCTGTCAAGCCCAATCCTTTCCAGAAAGGACAGGTGAACCACATCAGTGTGGAGGAGGTCTATGAGGAGCCTGACGCTGTTGCTGGTAAGTTCAGACTCAATTCCATTCCAGCATTTGTACTCTTTGATACTGGTGCATCGCATTCATTCATATCAAATGCATTTGTTGATAGAAATGGGTTTCCGTCTGAAAACATTGGGTGTCCAATAAAAGTTAGTTCTCCGGGTGGAGAAATGATAGTGAGTCTTGGATGCCGGGATCTAGTAATAGAATTTGGAAAACATAAGTTTCCAGTGAGTCTGATAATCCTAGATTCCCAAGGACTGGACGTAATATTGGGAATGGATTGGATGGCTAAGTATGAAGGAGTACTAGATTGTGCTAATCGTACTGTTGCACTCACAACCCCAGAAATAAAAAGGATTAAATTCAAGTCAAACTTCGAATCCAAGGGAAGTAAGCTTAATTCTCTTAAGGGGGTTAGCATGGACAGTGTACCAATTGTGTGTGAGTATCCGGATGTATTTCCGAAAGAATTGCCAGGAATACCACCAGATAGAGATGTGGAGTTTCTGATAGATTTGGTACCAGGATCTGGACCAATAGCAAAGAGACCATATAAAATGTCAGTTGATGAACTGAAAGAGCTCAAGAAGCAACTAGGAGAACAATTTCAGAAAGGATTTATACAACCAAGTTCTTCATCTTGGGGAGCCCCAGTTTTGTTTGTGGAGAAGAAGGATAGGAGCCAAAGGTTATGCATAGATTACCGTTCTCTCAACGAGGTAACTATCAAGAACAAATATCCTTTGCCAAGAATCAATGACTTGTTTGATCAGCTAGAAGGAGCCTGTGTGTTCTCAAAAATTGATCTCCGGTTAGGCTATTTTCAACTTAAGATAAGAGAACAAGACATACCTAAAACAGCATTCACCACAAGGTATGGATTGTATGAGTATACCGTAATGCCTTTTGGCTTAACCAATGCTCCAGCATACTTCATGAATATGATGAACAAAGTGTTCATGGAATTCCTCGACAAGTTTGTTGTCGTTTTCATCGATGACATCTTAGTCTACTCCAAGAGCAAAGAAGAGCATGAAGGGCACTTGCGTTTGATACTTGAGAAGTTGAGAGAGCATAAAGTTTATGCCAAATTCAGCAAGTGTGAGTTCTGGTTAGAAGAAGTTGGTTTTCTTGGTCATGTTATGACAAAGGATGGTGTAGCAGTTGATCCTGCTAAGGTTTCAGCTGTGACTGAATGGGAATCTCCCAAGAACGTGAAAGAAGTTTGCAGTTTACTTGTCTTAGCAGGTTACTACAGAAGGTTCATCGAGAATTTCTCAAAGGTTGCTAAGCCAATGACTGAATTATTGAAGAAAGACAAGAAGTTTGCTTGGTCTGAAGGTTGTGAAGTCAGCTTTCAGGAGTTGAAGAAGAGACTTGTGACAGCACCAGTTCTATGTCTACCGGATTTGGAAAAAGATTTTCAAGTGTATTGTGATGCATCTCATCAAGGTTTGGGTGCAGTTCTTATGCAAGACGGTAAAGTTGTGGCTTATGCCTCGAGACAACTCAAAACTCATGAAGTAAACTACCCTACTCATGATTTGGAGTTAGCCTCTGTCGTTCATGCACTCAAAACATGGAGACATTACCTTTTGGGAAAGCGTTGTGAAGTGTTCACAGATCACAAGAGTTTGAAGTATATCTTCACAAAGAAGGAAATCAATATGAGGCAAAGAAGATGGTTAGAGCTTATCAAGGATTATGACTTAAGTTTGCAATACCACCCCGGTAAAGAAAATGTTGTAGCAGATGCTCTAAGTCGTAAGGTATTTGTAAATGGCCTTACCAAAGGAGAATTGCCAGATGATTTGTGTACCCAATTCAGAGAAATCAGATTGTAGATTGTGCCCGAAGGACATCTCATGTCTTTGGATGTTTAACCCACTTTGTTGGACAAGATTCGAGAAGCTCAAAAGACTAATAAGGAAATTGAAGAGATTAAGGAAAAGATTGGCCAAGGGAAAGCTAAAAATTTCCATGAACACGAACAGGGTACTTTATGGCATGGGAAACGTATCTGTGTTCCACAAAATCCGGAGTTACGGAAACTGATTTTGCAGGAAGCACACAACTCTCCGTATTCTATCCACCCAGGTAACACCAAAATGTACATGGACATGAAAGAAAGGTTTTGGTGGAACAATCTCAAGAGGGACATCGCCGAACATATTGCTTTGTGTGATGTGTGTAGTAGAGTAAAAGCGGAGCATCAGAAACCAGCAGGTTTGCTTCAACCACTACCTATTCCTGATTGGAAGTGGGACAAGATTGGTATGGATTTCATTACCGGATTACCAAGGACCAGATCAGGATATGATTCCATATGGGTAGTAGTAGATCGCCTAACTAAAGTGGCTCATTTCATACCCGTGAAGACAACTTATACAAGTGCCAAGTTAGCCAAAATCTACATGAGTAGAATCGTATGTCTACACGGTGTGCCCAAGAGTATTGTGTCTGATAGGGGAACTCAATTCACTTCCCATTTTTGGAGACAGCTACATGAGTCATTGGGAATGAGCTTGGAATTCAGTACTGCCTTTCATCCTCAAACCGATGGACAAACGGAAAGGACTAATCAAATTCTGGAAGACATGTTGAGGGCATGTGCCCTAGACTATGGAGCCAGTTGGGATGAAAGTCTGCCTTACGCAGAATTTTCTTATAACAACAGCTATCAAGCCAGCATTGAGATGGCCCCATTTGAGTTTCTCTACGGAAGAAAGTGTACCACCCCATTGTTATGGAATGGTGTGGGAGAAAGAAGTTTATTCGGGCCAGATCTTATCAAAGAAGCCGAAGAGAAGGTCAAGTTGGTTAAGGACAGGTTGAAGATAGCACAGTCCCGACAGAAAAGCTACGCAGATCCTAAGCGTAGAGAAGTCACCTACGAAGTTGGTGATAGAGCCTATCTTAGAGTATCACCACTTCGTGGAGTGAAAAGATTCGGAGTCAAAGGAAAGTTGGCACCAAGATACGTTGGGCCATTCAAGATTCTGAGTCGCAAAGGAGAAGTTACTTATGAAATAGAACTACCAGAATATTTATCAGCTGTCCATAATGTGTTTCATGTGAGTCAATTTAAGAAATGTCACCCAGAAATGGAAGAAACTTCTTTGAAGGATACTATACCTTTGGAAGAGGTTCAACTAGAAAGTGACCTCACATATGAGGAGAAGCCTATCAAGATTCTTGAGATGGCAGAAAGAGTCACAAGGACAAAGACTATCAAGTTTTTCAAAGTGCAATGGAATCATCATTCCAAAGAGGAAGCAACATATGAAAGAGAAGATGAACTTCGGAAAGACCACCCTCACCTATTTGCTAGCCAATCCGAATCTCGAGGGCGAGATTCACCTTAAGGGGGTTAGATTTGTAACATCCCTAAAATCATGATTTCAAAGATTGCATATCATTCATGCATGCATATAGAATTGAGATCATTTTCAAAACTCATTTCAGAAAAGCAAAGCACTTAGTTCTATCATTTCATGTGAGCAAACTTAAATCAAATGGCCATCCCCATTTGAAAGTTGAATGTTTATGAACCTAGATTGTTTGCCTTCTTTGTTGAAAGGTTTGAGTGTAGAATTTAAACCAAGGTTTACAAATTGGAAATGGTTCCAAAAACCATTTTTCAAAACATTGCAAATCAGGTACCAAGTCCCTGATATTTTGTTTCTCCAAGAGTGACCAAGCCTTGCAAAACAACCACATGATTTCATGCCTAGTATTTGAGACTATTTCACCCTGCAAAAACCCCAAATTGATTTAAATTCAAATGAGACTTGATTTCATTTGAAAACCTTTCCTGAAAATTAAAAACAGAAAAAGAAAAGGACAAAAGAAAAGAAAAGGGACAAGCGCCACTATTCTAGCCCAGCAACAGAACTGGCCCAACTAGCCCACCCGGCCTTCCTTTCTCTCTCTCGCACGCGCAAGCGCACCCAAGCAGTCGCTGACAACCAGACCCCACCTCCTCTCTGCGCGTTTCGCTAACGAGCGGGCCCTCTCCACGTCACCCTCGTCTTCCCCAAAACGCGCCCGCAGACCACGTCGCCGCCGCTGTCAATGCCGGTAATGGCGCGGTGTAATTAGCCTTGATGCCGCAGGCGTTTCCTGTCGCGCTTGGGCCTATTTAATCCCCTCTGCACCACAATCATTTCCCCCCACTCTCCCCGCTCACTCCGCCACCAGGCTGCGCGCATTTGTGTTCGAAGCACCGCAGTATTGACGGCTCCGGCGACTAATTCCGGTAAGCCTCGACCACCCCCCTCTCTCTCGTTCAAACCACTACAACCAGCTTGATATCGCGCACCCCCTGATACCCTTCGTGTGCATGCTTGTGACCCAGGCCGTCATCCCCGTTCGTGCCTGCAACCACCTGCGCTGCCGCTAGACTCCGGCGACCAATTGAGGTAAAACCTGAATGCCCCTTGCCCCCTCTTTCATACGAGAGTGTTCGCCTGCGTCTTGTGCATCTTCTGATCGCTCCGGTTTGTGCTAGGGCGACGCCAAACCTCGGCAACAACCTCGAATGCAAGCGACAGACGCCGCCCGCAACTCCGACGAGCCCTAGTGACCGTGCCCGTGCGCCCCTTCCCGAGCCAACGCCACCTTGAGCATCAGCAGCCTCCTGCGGATCTGGTAAGCCACTTCCCCCACACCCGCACGACATAGAACGCCAGCACCGCCGCTGTCAGACGCACCGCCACCAGTCGCCGTCGCTAGCGCCGCCCGTATTTGGTCAAAGCGATTAGGAGCATTAGATGCAGATCCTGCGGCTGAGATTAGAACTTAAGCGAAGAGGTAAGCGCGCATCTGAGCCGCCAGATCTAACTTAGATCCTACGGCCCGCAGAGCTCGATCCGTCTGAACCGGTACGCGCCAGTAGGGTTAAGACACGTGGCTAGGGTTAGATTCAAAAACAGATTTGAAATCAGATTTTGATCCAAAATTGAAATAGCTATAACTTTTGATTCCCACGTTAGATTTTTGCAAATTTTATACCGTTGGAATCAGGGAGACAAGCCCTTTCTGAATCTGCAATGTGTTTAGTAAAAAGTTTCTGTTAAAGTGACTTTAATTGCAGTAACTTGTTTAAGGCTGTTTTTGAGTGTAGAATATGTTTGGAAAATTGTTTAAGTGTAAAATAAACTTGGTTTAGCAAGTTTTTGACTTGTTTATAGATCAATGCTATGCACTTGCATGGTTGGGTTTCAAAAATCATCACTTAGAATTTTCTTTTGCATTCATGCATATATTTATGTTTGTATATGAATTGTGTGTAAAATGTGTACTACCATTTTTGTGTAGACTTTGGTGCTAGTGACTGTGATTGTGAAGAGTGCTACTCTCCCCATTACCAAGGCAAGTGGTACTTCATGATTATTTTCATCCCTATATTTTGTATAAGCATTAGAAATATTTTGCTAAGTCTTGCATGTTACTTTTTGCCAAATGCTATGTTGGGAAATCCTAAGTAGTTGTAGAATTGCTAGGACATTTCCTAAGTTAAGTTACTATGCCATGCTTAGCCTAGCTAGTAGCAAACAAGGGTTGGTAAAGTATTTACATGCTATGATGAAAATATTTCTAAGTCTTTGGACTTATGTTTTCTTAATAAAACAACTAAGTCAATGAACCTCCTGGGTGGAATGGGACTTGAATGGTGGTTTTTGGTTGAGTGGTTACACAAGGCCCATGGACATGGTTTACCTTGTGTATCTCACTTGTGGTATGCCACCCAGGCACAAAGGGATTTTAGAGGCCAAGTGTTGAGAAGCTTATAGTGCAGCCACTTGGCAATATGGGCTCTGCCTGGATCACATAAGTTGCTAGAACTTAGCCATTTGGACAGTTGGTGGTAGTGGGAATGATAGGTTGGAGCGCGTCCATTTGGTCTAAGGAAAGGCTTCTGAAAGGTCCTGTCTTGGGAAACCAAGTCTGGTGGGGAAAGTGCACAACCTCTGCAGATGGAAAATCTAAGTACTTAGCCAAGTCCATGGCAATGGACAACTTGAGCATCAAGACATGGAAGCTATCAAGAATCTCATCACTCCAACTTCTAAGTAAAACTTGTGGGTGAACATGGGTGAAGGACCTCAATGTCTGTTGATGGTTTCTTGGGAAGTTTTGACAAAGAAAAACTTAGTGATTTCAACTAATAGGAAAAACTTATTTTGAGCAAAGCAAGCCAAGCTACACTTAGCCAAAATGCATGTAGTAATATAGTCCACTAAAAATTTACTAAGGTATCACTTGCCAATACTATTCCAAAGTATTGACCCACTGTGGCTGTAACTTGTGATGTTGCAGGTTACTCCGATGATGATTAGGTGTCAAGAGTCTACACTCAACATGCTTGCCTGTGGCACATGAAGATGAAGACTTATGTTTATTTACTTATTCCAAAACTCATGTATTAGGTCTGTGGCCTTGAGTTGTAAAAGACTATGTTTTATCTCTGGAATGGATGTAATAAATGACCTTTGTATCTGTGTACTTCATCTTAAACTGTGGATGCTAGCAATGATCCAGGGACTAGCATTGCAATCACAGGGATCCTTTTCCTTTACAAAGGAGGGATGTTACAGATGGTATCAGAGCACTGTGTTGCCTGTAGGATTATGACCCTAGGATTGGAAACCACTAAGGAAAAATTTTCAACTACTTCTACACTTGTCTATTCTTCTCGTAAACTTTTCCAATCTTCTCATTCTCATCTCTATTTGTAGATGAACTCCATCAACGAAGCCGTAAAGAAAGGACCACTCATGACCATGACCTTGGAGTGTGAAACTGAGTTTCCCAAAATTCTCAAGGACCTCATGGTGGCAATGGAAATACATGGTGCAGCTATATACAAAGGCTTTCCAGTGATGGATGAAGGAGTTGAGTACTGGTGGGTGCAACTTCACTTGTACAAAAGCAAGGAAGACAACCACAAAGAACGAGGGTTCTGCATGTACACCAACACTGTGGTGCATACCACATTCTTTGAGTCAGCAAGAGAAGCAGCTTGGAGGACTATCAAAGAACTTAGTGCTAGAGTCAAGTGCAGAATGCTCAACCTCCAAAAAGACTTAGAGAAAGAGAAGGAACATACCAAAGAGTTGGAAGCCACCAACCAAACCTTAAGAGGAGATATTATAGACTTAGTGATGGAATCATGTGAGCAAGATAGGCTGATTGCCTCTAGGAACATTGTGTTAGCCAACAGATCTAGTGAGATAGGATTGTAAACGTACTTTGCTAGTTGGACCACCACCTATCACCTTATTTTCCAAAATGATACCTTAAATAAGTTTGGACCTTGGTTGATGTAATGGATTCATGTATACATGACTTGTGTGATTTTGTGTTCCAAGGATATGTATGTGATGTTTGTCTTTGTTTTATCTTAAATAGTGTTGTTCTAACTTTTCTATCTTATAAATAGATGCCTATTACCATCAGCACCGTTGAGGAGTTCCAGGTTACCCGCTTTGGTCCTCGTATCGTTGAGCTTACCACTTTGCTCAATCTCCCTCTTCCCACCATCATGGTGCATCCACTCACCAAGTTCGAGAGGAAGGACCTCTGGGGCTTCAAGGTGAACCAGCCCGGACGCCAGACAGAGCCTACTACGGAGGCCATCGTTTTCAATCTTATGCACGATGACAGGGAGAGAGGCATGGAGGTAGTTATGCAGGACCTGATAGGACGTCTGCTAGGCCGGCACTCCCGACAGGTTAGAGGCACCCACTTTCACGTCTTCGGAAGACGTGATGAGGATGGAGAGTCCATCGACTTTGAGGACGACTCGAGAGACGCAGCAGAGCCGATACGTTTGTATCTCCAGGACTTAGAGTCTCTCATTAGGCACGTGGACACGGACAGGACCAATGTCATGCTCAGTAATGACGAGCTCCAGGTGCATCTTCGCGAGAAGGACAAGCTTTTCGCGCAGTAGGAAGAGATAGTCAAGGAAATGGAGGCGAAGTTCGAGACCCAGGACCGGAAGTTCAAGAGTCAGGAGAAACGTGTCCAGGATAGGAACAAGAAGATCCGAGACATGACTGAAGAACTGAAGTCCAAGGACTTCGAGCTAGAGCAGCAGCAGATGGTGATTGAGAGGCTTCGTTCCCAGAAGAGGGCTCTCAAGGCCAAGATTGAGTCCTTGACCACTACCATTGAGGAGAACAAGACCGCGATGGAGAACGCCGGTCTTACCTTTGTCGAGGAGGAGATTGATGCTGATGAGTAGACTTGACTACTCGTTTATCTTTTATTACCGTACTTGTTATTTGTGAACTTGTTATTGGACCATCCGACATGTGGATGGCTTGCCACTTGTGTGTTTTACTTTAAGAACTTGTTATCTAGTTGTTGAACTTTTATCTTCTGTTGCATGCTTGTGTTTGCTTATGTGATGTAATGTGCATGAAAACATCTATGGGTATCTCATTCTTATCTCTACTTGAACAAACCACAGATGCCTCCCCGTCGCGCAAACCCCAACCCCAACAACAACAACAACAACATCACTCCAGAAATGCAGCAAATGATGAATGCTCAAACACAGCTCATGCAGATGATGACAACATTCATTCAGAACCAAAACAACGACAACAACAACAACCCCAATAACAACAACAATAACAACAATAACAACAACAACCCTCCGGGCTTTGATATGCTCACCAGATTTCTGCGATTGAGGCCACCTAAGTTCTCGGGGACAACTGATCCCATGGTGGCCAATGATTGGCTACATTCTGTAAACAAGGACTTAGTAACCGTGGGCTGCACGGACGCTGAAAAGGTCAGATTTGCAGCACATCTGCTGGAAGGTCCAGCCGCCAATTGGTGGGACAACTTCCAAATCACCACACCCATAGATGAGGTGACTTGGGCTATCTTTGAGGATGGCTTTCACACTGCTCATATCTCATCAGGAATAATGAGCCTGAAAAAGAAAGAGTTCCACAATCTGAAGCAGCGCCACCGCAGCGTGGCTGAATACATTGAAGAGTTCAACAATCTGGCACGTTATGCACCGGACGAGGTTGACACAGATGCCAAAAGAAAGGAAAAATTTCTGGAAGGCTTGAATGATGAGCTGAATCTGCAGCTGGCTGTGGCATATGTTCCCACTTATCAGTCGCTCTGTGATAAGGCTGCAATATTGGAGAATAAAATGAAACAAGTCGAGAGTAGGAAGAGGAAACACTCCGACAAGCACAGCTCGGGATCGTCTCACAAACGATCTCACTATGATGACAGTGGAAGCTCAGGATCCCACAAGCATGGGAAATTCAACAAGCACCACAACCACAACCGTCATGACAACAAGCATCATCGCAGTCATGACAATGACAAGTACAAGAACCACAAGGGTGGACATAAGAGCCACCACAGTGGTAATGGTAGTGGGAGTGGAAGTTAGCCTGCTAAGAGAGACATCAGTCAGGTTGAGTGCTTCAAATGCAAGAAGATGGGACACTATGCAAATGAGTGCCCCGAAAAGAAAGTTGAAGGACCTGTCAAGCCCAATCCTTTCCAGAAAGGACAGGTGAACCACATCAGTGTGGAGGAGGTCTATGAGGAGCCTGACGCTGTTGCTGGTAAGTTCAGACTCAATTCCATTCCAGCATTTGTACTCTTTGATACTGGTGCATCGCATTCATTCATATCAAATGCATTTGTTGATAGAAATGGGTTTCCGTCTGAAAACATTGGGTGTCCAATAAAAGTTAGTTCTCCGGGTGGAGAAATGATAGTGAGTCTTGGATGCCGGGATCTAGTAATAGAATTTGGAAAACATAAGTTTCCAGTGAGTCTGATAATCCTAGATTCCCAAGGACTGGACGTAATATTGGGAATGGATTGGATGGCTAAGTATGAAGGAGTACTAGATTGTGCTAATCGTACTGTTGCACTCACAACCCCAGAAATAAAAAGGATTAAATTCAAGTCAAACTTTGAATCCAAGGGAAGTAAGCTTAATTCTCTTAAGGGGGTTAGCATGGACAGTGTACCAATTGTGTGTGAGTATCCGGATGTATTTCCGAAAGAATTGCCAGGAATACCACCAGATAGAGATGTGGAGTTTCTGATAGATTTGGTACCAGGATCTGGACCAATAGCAAAGAGACCATATAAAATGTCAGTTGATGAACTGAAAGAGCTCAAGAAGCAACTAGGAGAACAATTACAGAAAGGATTTATACAACCAAGTTCTTCATCTTGGGGAGCCCCAGTTTTGTTTGTGGAGAAGAAGGATAGGAGCCAAAGGTTATGCATAGATTACCGTTCTCTCAACGAGGTAACTATCAAGAAAAAATATCCTTTGCCAAGAATCAATGACTTGTTTGATCAGCTAGAAGGAGCCTGTGTGTTCTCAAAAATTGATCTCCGGTCAGGCTATTTTCAACTTAAGATAAGAGAACAAGACATACCTAAAACAGCATTCACCACAAGGTATGGATTGTATGAGTATAGCGTAATGCCTTTTGGCTTAACCAATGCTCCAGCATACTTCATGAATATGATGAACAAAGTGTTCATGGAATTCCTCGACAAGCTTGTTGTCATTTTCATCGATGACATCTTAGTCTACTCCAAGAGCAAAGAAGAGCATGAAGGGCACTTGCGTTTGATACTTGAGAAGTTGAGAGAGCATAAACTCTATGCCAAATTCAGCAAGTGTGAGTTCTGGTTAGAAGAAGTTGGTTTTCTTGGTCATGTTATGACAAAGGATGGTGTAGCAGTTGATCCTGCTAAGGTTTCAGCTGTGACTGAATGGGAATCTCCCAAGAACGTGAAAGAAGTTTGCAGTTTCCTTGGCTTAGCAGGTTACTACAGAAGGTTCATCGAGAATTTCTCAAAGGTTGCTAAGCCAATGACTGAATTATTGAAGAAAGACAAGAAGTTTGCTTGGTCTGAAGGTTGTGAAGTCAGCTTTCAGGAGTTGAAGAAGAGACTTGTGACAGCACCAGTTCTATGTCTACCGGATTTGGAAAAAGATTTTCAAGTGTATTGTGATGCATCTCATCAAGGTTTGGGTGCAGTTCTTATGCAAGACGGTAAAGTTGTGGCTTATGCCTCGAGACAACTCAAAACTCATGAAGTAAACTACCCTACTCATGATTTGGAGTTAGCCTCTGTCGTTCATGCACTCAAAACATGGAGACATTACCTTTTGGGAAAGCGTTGTGAAGTGTTCACATATCACAAGAGTTTGAAGTATATCTTCACCCAGAAGGAAATCAATATGAGGCAAAGAAGATGGTTAGAGCTTATCAAGGATTATGACTTAAGTTTGCAATACCACCCCGGTAAAGCAAATGTTGTAGCAGATGCTCTAAGTCGTAAGGTATTTGTAAATGGCCTTACCAATGGAGAATTGCCAGATGATTTGTGTACCCAATTCAGAGAACTCAGATTGTAGATTGTGCCCGAAGGACATCTCATGTCTTTGGATGTTTAACCCACTTTGTTGGACAAGATTCGAGAAGCTCAAAAGACTGATAAGGAAATTGAAGAGATTAAGGAAAAGATTGGCCAAGGGAAAGCTAAAAATTTCCATGAACACGAACAGGGTACTTTATGGCATGGGAAACGTATCTGTGTTCCACAAAATCCGGAGTTATGGAAACTGATTTTGCAGGAAGCACACAACTCTCCGTATTCTATCCACCCAGGTAACACCAAAATGTACATGGACATGAAAGAAAGGTTTTGCTGGAACAATCTCAAGAGGGACATCGCCGAACATATTGCTTTGTGTGATGTGTGTAGTAGAGTAAAAGCGGAGCATCAGAAGCCAGCAGGTTTCCTTCAACCACTACCTATTCTTGATTGGAAGTGGGACAAGATTGGTATGGATTTCATTACCGGATTACCAAGGACCAGATCAGGATATGATTCCATATGGGTAGTAGTAGATCGCCTAACTAAAGTGGCTCATTTCATACCCGTGAAGACAACTTATACAAGTGCCAAGTTAGCCAAAATCTACATGAGTAGAATCGTATGTCTACACGGTGTGCCCAAGAGTATTGTGTTTGATAGGGGAACTCAATTCACTTCACATTTTTGGAGACAGCTACATGAGTCATTGGGAATGAGATTGGAATTCAGTACTGCCTTTCATCCTCAAACCGATGGACAAACGGAAAGGACTAATCAAATTCTGGAAGACATGTTGAGGGCATGTGCCCTAGACTATGGAGCCAGTTGGGATGAAAGTCTGCCTTACGCAGAATTTTCTTATAACAACAGCTATCAAGCCAGCATTGAGATGGCCCCATTTGAGTTTCTCTACGGAAGAAAGTGTACCACCCCATTGTTATGGAATGGTGTGGGAGAAAGAAGTTTATTCGGGCCAGATCTTATCAAAGAAGCCGAAGAGAAGGTCAAGTTGGTTAAGGACAGGTTGAAGATAGAACAGTCCCGACAGAAAAGCTACGCAGATCCCAAGCGTAGAGAAGTCACCTACGAAGTTGGTGATAGAGCCTATCTTAGAGTATCACCACTTCGTGGAGTGAAAAGATTCGGAGTCAAAGGAAAGTTGGCACCAAGATACGTTGGGCCATTCAAGATTCTGAGTCGCAAAGGAGAATTGCTTATGAAATAGAACTACCAGAATCTTTATCAGCTGTCCATAATGTGTTTCATGTGAGTCAACTTAAGAAATGTCACCCAGAAATGGAAGAAACTTCTTTGAAGGATACTATACCTTTGGAAGAGGTTCAACTAGAAAGTGACCTCACATATGAGGAGAAGCCTATCAAGATTCTTGAGACGGCAGAAAGAGTCACAAGGACAAAGACTATCAAGTTTTGCAAAGTGCAATGGAATCATCATTCCGAAGAGGAAGCAATATGGGAAAGAGAAGATGAACTTCGGAAAGACCACCCTCACCTATTTGCTAGCCAATCCGAATCTCGAGGGCGAGATTCACTTTAAGGGGGTTAGATTTGTAACATCCCTAAAATCATGATTTCAAAGATTGCATATCATTCATGCATGCATATAGAATTGAAATCATTTTCAAAACTCATTTCAGAAAAGCAAAGCACTTAGTGCTATCATTTCATGTGAGCAAACTTAAATCAAATGGCCATCCCCATTTGAAAGTTGAATGTTTATGAACCTAGATTGTTTGCCTTCTTTGTTGAAAGGTTTGAGTGTAGAATTTAAACCAAGGTATACAAATTGGAAATGGTTCCAAAAACCATTTTTCAAAAACATTGCAAATCAGGTACCAAGTCTCTGATATTTTGTTTCTCCAAGAGTGACCAAGCCTTGCAAAACAACCACATGATTTCATGCCTAGTATTTGAGACTATTGCACCCTGCAAAAACCCCAAATTGATTTGAATTCAAATGAGACTTGATTTCATTTGAAAAACTTTCCTGAAAATTAAAAACAGAAAAAGAAAAGGACAAAAGAAAAGAAAAGGGCTAGGCGCCACTATTCTAGCCCAGCAACAGAACTGGCCCAACTAGCCCACCCGGCCTTCCTCTCTCTCTCTCGCACGCGCAAGCGCACCCAAGCAGTCGCTGACAACCAGACCCCACCTCCTCTCTGCGCGTTTAGCTGACGAGCGGGCCCTCTCCATGTCACCCTCGTCTTCCCCAAAACGCGCCCGCAGACCACGTCGCCGCCGCTGTCAATGCCGGTAATGGCGCAGCGTAATTAGCCTTGATGCCACAGGCGTTTCCTATCGCGCTTGGGCCTATTTAATCCCCTCTGCACCACGATCATTTCCCCCCACTCTCCTCGCTCACTCCGCCACTAGGCTGCGCGCATTTGTGTTCGAAGCACCGCAGTACTGACGGCTCCGACGACTAATTCCGGTAAGCCTCGACCGCCCCCCTCTCTCTCTCTCGTTCAAACCACTGCAACCAGCTTGATCTCGCGCACCCCCTGATACCCTTCGTGTGCATTCTTGTGACCCAGGCCGTCATCCCCGTTCGTGCCTGCAACCACCTGCGCCGCCGCTAGACTCCTGCATGATTAGGTGTCATGAGTCTACACTCAACATGCTTGCCTGTGGCACATGAAGATGAAGACTTATGTTTATTTACTTATTCCAAAACTCTTGTATTAGGCCTGTGGCCTTGAGTTGTAAGAGACTATGTTTTATCTCTGGAATGGATGTAATAAATGACCTTTGTATCTGTGTACTTCATCTTAAACTGTGGATGCTAGCAATGATCCAGGGACTAGCATTGCAATCACAGGGATCCTTTTCCTTTACAAAGGAGGGATCTTACATGAATAAACAAAACAAGTTCTTCTAATAGAATTGTTACCTAGGACGTGTGCATAACAGGGTCCATAGGGTTTTGTTAATTCAAAGGATGCTAAAAACGTATGCAAACTACAATGGTTGAAGTGAGCATCGCGGAGTTGGAATCTTCACTATGATGAAACTGTTAAAGGAGTTTAAATTCATCGGAGACGATGAAGATGCTTGCATTTGCAAGAAATTAAGTGGGAGCGCTAAGACATGTTTCTAATACATTATGTGGAAGACATATTGTTGATTGGAAATGATGTATCTTTTATTCACACATATTAAGAATTTCATCCCGATGAAAGACTTAGGCAAAACCCAAATATTTGGCATCAACAGACGCTAATATGGTTGTGCCGAAAGTACATAGATGATATATTGAATGAGTTAAATATAGAAACTACAAGAAAGGTTCTTATCGCACAGAAAGGATTGAATTTCAATATTGATGATATATTCAAGTGTATTGACACTTGGTAAGTGAAACAAAGATTCAATTATAGATTGATACTTGATGCATGAAATCACAAAGAGTATTTATATCATCATATAGTGATATGTACAAATCCAGATATGTCCTATGCTCTAAATGTTATGAGCATATACCAGAATGATTCATAAGATGATCATTAGACGATAGTAAGGATATTCTTATGATCTTCTGGAAGAACTAAGAGTATATTATTTTGTAGAAGTAGCAAATAGATGGTTAGTTCATTGTAAAAGTACTACATTGATACTAGTTTTATCACAAAGTACAAATTAAATTTATCTCAATCTAAACTAAGGGTGGCACAATATAATGGAAAGTAAGTTACATAATGGATTTGGATGAGTTCCAAAGTTAAGACATTGTGACAAATACTACAACAAAAGGCTAAGTATATGACTGCTATGATAGCAGCTAAAGAGGGCATTTGTGTCAAGTAGTTTGTTATCAAACTAGGTGTAGTTCACAGCAGGATAATACTATGAAGATATATTGTACGACAATATTATCAACATGTTTTAACCCCAAAGAACTAAAGGTCTCACCAAAGGACCAAATTTATACAAAGCCATCTCATTATAGAATAGTGATGCGTAGAGACGCAAAGACATGCAATTACACACGGACCTGGAAGTGTCAGATCCGGATATTAGTTTACCACTAGCAATCGTGTACATGCAACATCGGAAAGCCATAGGTGTTGAATACACAAAGGTTTGAAACTAGATTATTGACTCTAGTGCAAGTGGGAGACTGTTGGAGATATGCCCAAGAGGCAATAATAAAGTGGTTATTATGCTTATGATAAATGTTTACATACCATGCTATAATTGTATTAACCGGAAACATTAATACTTGTGTGATTTGTAAACATAAAAGAGTCCCTAGTAAAGCCTCTTGTTAAACTAGCTTGTTGGTTAATATATGATCATGGTTTCCTGATCATGAACATAGAGATGTTATTAACAACAGGGTCATATAATTAGGAGAATGATATGATGGACATACTCCTATAGATAAGCGTAGCATAAAGATCAAGTCATTTAATATAGTTCATTTGCTATATGCTTTCTGATACATAGTAACCTAATTCCTTCGACCATGAGATCATGCTAATCACCATCACCGGAAGGATGCTTTGATGACATCAAACACCACACCGTAACTGGGTGGCTATAAAGGTGGCATTTAGTGTTCGGAAAGTATGTGTTGAGGCACATGGATCAAGAGTGGGATTTGTCCATCCATATGACAGATAGATATACTCTAGGCCCTCTCGGTGGAATTTCATCCAATTAGCTTGCAAGCATGTGACTGGCTCACTAGGGATCACATATCACGGGAACGAGAACAGAGTACTTATCGGTAACGAGGTTGAACTAGGTATGCAGAGATACCGAAGATCAAAACCTCGGATAAGTAAACTATCGTGAGATAAAGGGAAATTGGTATCGTATGTAAGTGGTTCATTCGATCGCAAATTAATCATAGAAATATGTGGGAGCCATATGAATTTCCAGATTCCTCTATTGGTTATTGATCGGATAAGTGTCTCGATCATGTCCGCATAATTCACGAACCGTAGGGAGACACACTTAAGGATTCGATGTTGTTGAGTGGTTATGGAATGATGAGTAAGAGACCGAATGTTGTTCGGAGTCTCGGATGGGATCCGGGATATCACAAGGAGATCCGGAATGGTCCGGAGAGTAAGATTCATATAAGGAAAGTCCTGTTTCGGAGTTGGGGAATGATTCCGGTGTTTTCATTAGGAATGTTCTAGAAGGTTCCGGAAGGTCCGGCACTCCGGAGGGGAAGGGTACATGAATGTGTCATGACAATTTGGAATGGTTGCATCATGTACTAGGTATCATGGCTGAGCAAAAATAAAGGGATAAATCAAATCCTAGTTTGAAAAGTCAAATGCCAATTTGAAAAGTCAAACGGCAGTTTTGCTTGGTGGAGGGAGAGTAGGAAACCTACTTGGGGAGGAGTTCCTCTCCCTCCACCCGCCGGCCAAGGAGGCCGACTTGGGGGAGGACTCCCTCCCCTTGGCCGGCGCCCTCCCACCTATAAAAGGAGGGGCAGGGGTGCCCCTCTTCCCTACACCTCTCCGCAAGCCCTAGCCGTCGGCCTAGCCTACTCCCTTGGTGCCTCTAAACCCTAGATCACCAAGGCCTCTCTCATAGTCCACCATACTCGCTCAGGCTTAAGGCGAAGCCCTGCGAGATCTCCCCTCTACTTCCGGTACCACACCGTCGTGCTGTCGGAATCGCGAGGAGAGTGCTACAACCTCCGCTGCCTGCTAGAACAAGGGAGAGGAAGGTCTTCATCGAGTACCGAACGTGTGACCGACTGCGGAAGCGCTGCCGGAACGCAGCGCCGGAAGGATCGTCTACGCGATCTTGAGATCGGAAGTGTACGACTACATCACCCACGAGAATCTGCTCTCGTTAACCGCTTTGGATCTTCAAGGGTTAGTATTATGTCGACTCGTTGCTACAATCTAGTAGATAGATCTTGGCTTGATCGTAGATTAGATCTTGAATGTGTGTTCATGCGGTAGAATTTTTTTGTTTTCCATGCTATGAACCCCTACAGAGACATCCAACTCCAAATATAACTCATAACAAATATCCCATCTAGCCAAAGTGCCACACACGGTATGCACGCTGTCACTTTCACACACGTGGGGAAAAGCATAGATCTATTAAAGCAGAAAGAGTATTTATGTAGACTCAGACCTAAGTGCCACCATGGCGTGCACGCTGTCACTTTCACAAGCATGGGGAGAGCAGAGATATATTAAAGCACTTGAGTAGCAAGGTAGATCTACTTGATTACAAAGCTCATGATAACAATATGACCATGCATAGAGAGAGATGAACACATAGCTACCGGTAAAAGCCCTTAGCCTCGAGGAAGAACTACTCCCTCCTCATCATGAGAATCAACAATGGTGATGAAGATGGCGATGGAGATCGATGGAGATGGATCCAAGGGCACTTCCCTGTCCTGGCAGGGTGCCGGAACAGAGACTTTCTGTCGCCCGAATCTCCCCTTCAGTGGCGGTGGAGCTACAGAGGTTTCCGTGGATTTCTTATGGATGCCCTAGGGTTTTTGGGTCGGAGGCTTCTTATAGGCGCAGGAATCAAGGTCGGTGGGGGTCCAGGGGGCCCACACCCCCTGTGGGCGCCTCTAGGGCTTGGCAGCACCTAGGAGGGTGCGACCACCCTGTGGCCCCCCTCCGGCTCTGCTTCGTGGTTCCGTGTTGCTCTGAGAAAAATAATGACTTTGGCTTTTGTCCCTTCCAATTCCGACAATATTGATTTTCTGCCTTTCTGGAACCAAAAACAGAAGAAAACATGCAACTGGAACTGTGGCATCTTGTCAATAGGTTAGTTCCAGAAAGTGTATAAAAATACCTCAAAGTGTAGACAAAACATAAGACAAATGATACAAAACAAGCAGGGGGCATCAAAAATTATAGATACGTTTCCGACGTATCACCATCTCGAAATAAACAAGATCCAGATATAATGTTCATGCTTAATGCAGGCACCAAATAACAATTATTTAGACTTAAAACTAATCCCGATGGTAGATGAAGAGGGAGCGTGCCTACAATGATCACATCAACCTTGGAGCCATTTCCAACGCGCATCGTCACCTCGTCTCTTGCTAGTCTTTGGTTATTATGCAACACCTATTTCGAGTTACAAATATGAGCAACCGAACCAGTATCAAATACCCAGGCACTACTACAACTACTAGTAGGATACACATCAATAGCATGTATATCGAATATACCTTTCTTCTTGATGTTGCCGTTCTTCAGATCTACCAGGTACTTGGGGAAATTCTGCTTCCAGTGACCTTCAACCTGCAGTAAAAGCACTCAGTATCAGGCTTAGGACCAGTCTTGGGTTTCTTATTAGGCGCATCGGCTTTCTTGCCGCCCTTCTTGAAGTTACCCTTCTTCTTAAGCCTGCCTTGCTTCTTGAAACTGGTGGTCTTATTGACCATCAACACTTGGTGCTCTTTCTTGATCTCCACTTCCGCAGACTTTAACATGGAGAAGAGTTCTAGCAATGACTTATCCATGCACTGCATGTTTTAGTTCATCACAAAGTTCTTGTAACTAGGTGGCAGTGATTGGAGGACACGATGAATACCCAACGCGTTAGGAATCGTTATTCCCAAATGTGCGAGTTTACTCGCGTGCCCAAACATTTTAAGCACATGCTTGCTAATGGAGCTGCCCTCTTCCATCTTGCAGTTAAAGAACTTCTTGGAAGCTTCACAGCTTTCCACGGCCGCGTGAGTCTCAAATATCATTTTGAGATCATTAATAATATCATTAGGGCCACGGTTCTCAAAGCACTTCTGAAGCTCTGATTCCAAACCATACAATATGGCACACTGAATTGTGGAGTATTGATTCTTCTGAGTGAGGTAAACATTTTTCACCTCATCGGTAGAATCATTTGCAGGCGGGTCACCTAGCGGTGCATCTAGCACATAGGTCAACTAAGCAGCATTCAGGACAATCCTCAAGTTGTGGAAACAATCCGCGAAGTTTCTTCCATTGTTTTTCAACTTTTCTTTCTCTAGGAACACATTAAATTGATGATAGGGACGCCATGATCTACAACTTATTTACAAAGAGTTTAGAATAAGTTTATGATAAATTGTGTTCAAATTTAATTCTTAAATTAACTAGGTGAACTCCCACTCAAAACAACATCCCTCACATTGTTCTACTGATCACACGAACCAAATCCACTACACCAAGTCCGATCATCACGAGAGATGATGTAGTTTCAAAGGCGAACAGTCAACATGTTCATCATATCAATCATATGACTCATGCTTTACCTTTCGGTATTCCGTGTTCCAAGACCATGTCTGTACATTCTAGGCTCGTCAAGGTTAAACTTACTATACACATGTGCAAATTTGGCTTTCACTCGTTGTATGCACACGTAGAATCTATCACATCCGGTCATCATGAGATGCTTCAAAATGACGAGTCTTAGAAACGATGCCTACTAAGGACAAACACTATATTACTTGATATTTAGTGAGAAGGATCATCTTATAATGCTATAGTCGTGATCTAAGTAATACAAGATGCATAAAAGGATTAACATCACATGCAATTCATAATATATGATATGGCCTTTCTTCTTGTGCCTTTGATCTTCATCTCCAAAGCATGAACATGATCTCCATCATCACCGACGTGGCATCAAGGTCAATGGCGTCGCTTCATGGTTGTCCACCACCAACAACAACTATTACAACTACTTTGATGAATAGACACGCATGTATTAACGAATTTAAAGACAACCATAAGGCTCCTGCCGGTTGCCAACTTACAATAAGGATCATTGCATACATCATATATAATCACAATCACATCATGTTTATATCACATCACAACACATGCCCTACAAAAACAAGTTAGATGCCTCTAATTTTCTTTGCATGTTTTACGTGGCTTGGGGCTTTCGAATAAGAACCGTTCTTACCTACAAACATGAACCACAATGTTGATACAAGTATTATCAAGTGCCCATTGTAAATTGAATCTTCACTATGGTGGGAGAGACAGACACCCACAAAGCCCCTTGTGCAATGCAAGTTGCACATTGAGCGTGGAGCAAGTCTCATGTACGATGATATGTAAGGTTAGCCCGTGCCGCTTCATCCCACCATCCCGCAAGATGCAAAGTACATGAAAAGCAAGCGACAACAAAAGCATCAATGCCCATAAAACCATTGTGTTCTAGTCGTGCAACACATCTATACATAGAGTCGGCTCTGATACCACTATAGGGTATGTAGCATGGAAAACAAAAAACATTCTATCGCAGGAACACACAAAACATGATATAATCTATGAGATCGGTGCAACAATATTGTAGATAACTAACCCTCATAGATCCAAATCATTTAACGAGATTCGGATCTCATGGTTGATGTTGTCGATCACTTGCCGATATCAAGATCGCATAGACGATCCTTCCGGCGCCACATTCCGGCAGCGCTGCCGCAGTCGGTCACACGTACGGTAGGCAATGAAGACCTTACTCTCCCTTGTTCCAGCAGGGCAACGGATGTTGTAGATATCCTCGGAATCCCAAGAGCATGACGGTGTGGTGGTGGTGGTGGAGGAGGAGAGATTTCTGCAGGGCTTTGCCTAATCCAGAGCATGATGGTGGACGAGAGAGAGGGGTGCGACGGCTAGGGTTTAGGCGTCAAGGGACAAGGGGCCAAGGGGTGGTGCCCTACCCCTCCTTATATGGGAGAGGGGGCGGCGGCCAAGGGCCTCCCTGCCCTAGCAGACCCCCAACTCGGCTAGGAAGGGTAGAGTCCCTACCCAACTCGGCTAGGAAGGGGAGAGTTGTAAACTTGACTTTCAAGTTTTCCCTTTCCTTTCCAAACTAGGATTTGACTTTTCAAACAAGGATTTAACTTTTCAAACTAGGGTTTGAACCTTTCCTCCTTGTCCTTGGCCGATTTTCCCTTGGGCATGATGTGGCCAGCCCCTTAGGGCATGCCACTCCCGGGGTGGTGGACCTTCTAGAACATTCTAGAAGCTTCCGGTCAAAACACCGAACACATTTCTGAACCCCGGAAATTGACTTTCCTTATATGAATCTGTAACATCCCAAATTTCATCAAATGAAAAGTCATATCATTGCATTCATATTATCATAGCATGTTTGTCTTGCACAATTTTTTTTCAAACCAAAACCCTAATTGAAACCATATTTACACCCCACTTTATATATTATATATGGGGCATGGTTTGGTTTTTATTTCAAAGACCAAAGTGTTTTTGAGTGGTTAGATGTGTTCAGCACACTTTTTGATGCTAGGATCACCTTATAAGATTTTGGTGAAGGTTTGAATTCAAACAGTTTTGAATTAGAGTTTCAAAATCATTTCTGAAAATCAAAACAGAAAAGAAAAGGAGCAAAAGAAAAAAAATAAAACTGGCGCCACCTATCTAGCACAGACCCACTTTCGGCCCATCTAGCCCACCCGGGCCACCGAGCCCTCTCTCTTTTCTCATTCGCATGCAAGAACCCACTCCCTCACTGCCAGTGGCCCCTTCGCCACGTCAAACTCGTCTCCAACCCCGCGCCCGCAGACGACACCGTCGCCGCCCGTTTCTTTCCTTCACTGCCGCGAATCAATATGAGTAAATTGCATTGATCCCATGCGTAATCCCCGCCCCCTATGCCTGCTACTTAACCCCCACCTCGCCGCGGTCATTTCCCCTCAAACCCCATCGCCTAAGCGCCCCCAGGCTGCCAGTAATCAAGCTCGCATCGCCGCTGCCCGATGCACTCCGACGAGCTATTCCAGTGAGCATAACGCGCCCTTATGCCTTTCGTTCACGCGAGTGTGTTCCTCTTGTTCTTGCGCATCTAATCATGCCTCTGGTTTTCCCCATTTCGCCCCAGGTCACCGTCCCCGTCATCAGCTGCAAGCACCCGAAGCTCCATCCAACTCCGACGAGGGATTCCAATAAAATTCGAGCGCCCCTTGCCCTATGATTCAAACCAGCATGTGCGCCGTGACCTTGTGCACTTCCTAATGCCCTTTGTTTGCCTTCCGGTGACCTAGGCCGTAGCCTTCGTCTCCTCCAGCATGCACCCGACGCCTGAGCTCTTCGGCGAGCTCCCTCGTCCACGACAGTGTGCCCCTGTCCAAGCTACGGCCACCTTGAGCTTCCTCGTGTTCATGCGAGTCTGGTAAAACTCGCCACCACCCCCTTACCCCTAGCACGGCCAAAACATCGCCAGCAGTAGTGCCGCCGCCGCCAGCATCATCAGCGCCGCCCAACTTTGGTCGTTTGATCCAGAGCCACTGGATCTAGATCGTGCGATGTAGATTAGATCACTCAGTGATCCGTTAAGTTTAGATCTGGCACGTTGGATTTGACTTGATCCGATGGCGCGGAAGCACGATCCGCGCGAAATGGTATCAGCGAATCAGACGCTGCCACGCGTCTGTAAATTTGATTTAAAATCTGTTTTTGAATCTATTAGTTGATTTAACTTGTAAAATTCATAACTTTAGTTGATTTAAAATCTGCAAATAATATATCAATGGATTCAGAAAATTAAACCCTACACTTCTGTGGCCTTGTTTCAGTATTTTGCTTATGAAAAATAGATTATTTGCAGAACAATTTGTAGGCCTATTTTGCATATAAAAATTATTTAGAAAATGTTTTTAAAGTAAATTTGAGTTTTTTTAGACTTTAGAAAGTTTACTTTGGGTTTAGTACTGTTTAGTTTCACTTGTTTGTGTAGAAAAATCATTCCATTGCATTTGCATGCATTCATATGTATTTTTGTTTGAATATTGAAATATGAATTTGGTGTTATGATTTTATGTGTAGATTTTGGGGATTGTGGTGAATGTGATTGTGAGGACTGTTGCTACTCCCCTAGCTACCAAGGCAAGTGATGCTTCATATTTTGTCCTACTATTTTGACTATGCACTAGTGTTATTTTGAGTAGGGCTTGCATTGGACATTTTCTAAGTATATACAATGTTATGCCTTGGGAAATCCTAGTAGTTGTAGTATTAGTAGATTTTTCCCTAAGTTAAGAAAACTTGTTATGTTATCATGCTTAGCCTAGCTAGTAGAAAACAAGGGTGGAATATTCATGCTATGAAATTTTGCTAAGTCTATGACTTGTGTTTTTGATTAATAAAACAACTATGTGAATGAATCACCTGGGTGGAATGGTATGATTGGTTTATGTTGAGTGGTTACACAAGGCCCATGTCTATGGTTTACCTTATGTATCACACTTGTGGATTGCCACCCAGGAACAAAGGGATTTTAGATGTTTAGTGTTGAGAAGCTTCTAGTGCAACCACATGGCTATGCGCTCTGCCTTGACCAACTAGGTTGCAAGAACTTAGCCAGATGGACAATTGGTGGTAGGGTTGATAGGATGGAACGCGTCCATGGTGGTCTAAGGGAATGCTTCTGAAAAGTCTCGTCTCGATGCATGTCGAGTCTTGTGGGGGAAGTGGACCACCTCTCGAGAGGGTAAAACCTAAGTACTTAGCCGTGTCCCCGGTAACGGACAATTTGAGCATCAAAGACATTGAAGCAATCAAGGATCTCCTCATCCCAATTTCTCTAAGTTAAAACTTGTGGTTGAGCAAGGGTAAAGGTTCACCAATGTCTATTGGTGGTTCCTTGGGTGATTTTGACAAACAAAAACTTAGTGTTTTAAACTAATAAGGAAAACCTTATTTTGAGCAAAGCAAGCCTAAGCTACACTTAGCCAAATTCATATAGATGTTAGATACTACTATTCTACTATGGTAATACTTGCCAATACAATTCCAAATGTATTGACCCACTGTGGCTGTAACTTATGATGTTGCAGGTTACTCTGATAGAGACTAGGGTTGTGAGTCTACACTCAACATGTTTGCCTACGGCACATGAAGATGAAAACTTCTATTTATTTACTTCATGTTATGAACTCTATGTATTAGCCTTGGGCTATTGAGTTGTAAAGACTATGTTATCTCTAGAATGACGATGTAATAACGACCTTTGTATCTGTGTTCTTCATCTTAAACTGTGGATGCTAGCTTTTGATCTAGGGACTAGCATTGCAATCATAGGGGCCTTTACCTAAAATGGTGGGGTCTTATAGATGGTATCAGAGCACTGTGTTGCCTATAGGATTATGACCCTAAGATGGATTAGACTAAGGAAACCACTAGGAAAATGAAACTCTTTGCAAAATTCCACACTTGTCTTTTTCTCTTGTAAACCTCTCCTAATCCTCTTTCTTATCTCTATTTGTAGATGGCCACCATCAATGAAGCCGTCAAGAAGGGACCACTCATGACTATGACTTTAGAATGTGAGACGGAGTTTCTCAAGGCACTCAAAAACCTCATGGTTAGCTTGGGAATACATGGTGAAGCCGTGTACAAGGGATTTCCAGTGATGGATGAAGGAGCAGAATATTGGTGTGTGCAACTCCACTTGTACAAAAACAAGGGAGACAACCACAAAGAGTCAGGATTCTGCATGGTCACCAACTCAGAAATGTATATGTCATTCTTTGACTCTACAAGAAATGCAGCATGGAATGCTATCAAGGAGCTTGGTGAAAGACTTAAGTGTAGAATGCTCAACACTCAAAATGACCTTAGAGAAGAAAAGAAGTATACCCAAGACTTAGAGACCGCCATAAAACGTCTAAGGGAAGATCAAGGACATGAGGGCCGAGATAGAGCTCAAGGACCTTGAGCTAGAGACTCAGCAGGGAGTGATAGAGAGGCTGCGCTCGCAGAAGAGAGCCCTTCGAGCGAAGATCGATGCCTTGACCACCAACGTGGAGGAGTACAAGACAACCATGGAGACATCAGGACTTACTCTAGTGGACGAGGAGGTCGACATGGAGGAGTAGTGTTGACTACTCGGCTATATATTTATCTATCATCCTTTATTTATCGAGTCGCAATGATCATCCAACATGTGGATGGCTTTGCTAGTGTGTTTACTTTTCCAAAACTTGTTGTTTACGTTGTTTAAAACTCTAAGTTTATCTTGTCCTTGATTATTTGTGATTGTTGTTATGTTATGTATTGTGCATGTTAGAATCTATGGGTTATATCTCATTACTTATCCTTATTGAAACCACATATGCCTCCCCGTCGTGCCAATCCTAACCAGAACAACAATAACAACAATGGCAATGAGATGCAGCAGCTGATGACAACCCAAACTCGGTTGATGCAAATGATGACCCAGTTCATGGCGAATCAGAATCAGAATCAAAACAACAACAACAACAACAATAACAACAGCAATCAAAACAACCCACAAGCCTTTGATATGCTTATAAGGTTTTTGAGGTTGAGGCCTGCTAAGTTCTCGGGAACCACTGGTCCCATGGTAGCCAATGACTGGCTACGTTCTGTGAACAAGGATTTGGTCACTGTGGGCTGCACTGATGAGGAAAAGGTCAGATTTGCAGCACATCTGCTTGAAGGACCAATAGCTACATGGTGGGACAACTTCCAAGTCACTACTCCCATTGA
The DNA here is from genome assembly GCA_916181665.1 of Avena sativa. Taxonomy (NCBI): domain Eukaryota; kingdom Viridiplantae; phylum Streptophyta; class Magnoliopsida; order Poales; family Poaceae; genus Avena; species Avena sativa. The sequence continues at coordinate 245,958,035 of OV702283.1, read as the reverse complement.
GGAAGTGACTTGTGCAATGTTTGAGGATGGTTTCCGCACTGCTCATATCTCATCAGGAGTGATGAGTTTGAAGAAGAAAGAGTTCCACAACCTTAAGCAACGTCACCATAGTGTGGCGGAATATATTGAGGAGTTCAACAATCTGGCACGCTATGCACCGGATGATGTTGATACTGATTCCAAGAGGAAGGAGAAATTCCTTGAAGGACTGAATGATGAGATGTGCATGTAGCTATCTGTTGCATATGTCCCAACTTATCAATCACTGTGTGACAAGGCTACCATCTTGCAAAGCAAGATGAAGCATGTTGAGAACAGGAAGAGGAAGCATCACTTTGATAAGCATAGTTCTGGATCATCACACAAGCGTTCTCATGGTGATGATAGTGGAGGTTCTGGATCCCACAAACATGGGAAGTATAACAGCCACCACAACAGTAACCGTAACCATGACAACAAGAATCACCGTAGTCATGACAATGATTGATATAAGAACCACAAGGGTGGACACAAGAGCCATCACAGTGGGAATGGCAATGGAAGTCAGCCTGCTAAGAGAGACATTAGTCAGGTTGAGTGCTTCAAGTGCAAGAAAACTGGGCACTATGCAAATGAATGCCTAGAAAATAAGACTAATGGAGCCAACAAGCCCAACCCATTCCAGAAGGGTCAAGTGAACCACATCAATGTGGAGGAAATTTATGAGGAATCTGATGCTATGGCTGGTAAGTTCAAGCTTAATTCTTTTGCAGCACTTGTTCTTTTTGATACCGCCGCATCGCATTCATTCATATCAAGAGAATTTGTTGATAAAAATGGGCTTCCAAGTGAAACTATTGGATGTCCTATTAAAGTTAGCTCTCCAGGTGGAGAGATGATAATAAAATTTGGATGTCATGATCTAGTGATAGAATTTGGAAAGTATAAGTTTCCAGTTAGTCTGATAATCCTAGATTCCCAAGGATTGGATGTAATTTTGGGCATGGATTGGATGACTAAGTATGAAGGAGTAATAGATTGTTGCAATCGTACTATTACACTCACAACTCCGGATAAGAAACAAATTAGGTTCAAGTCTAATTTTGAATCTAAAGGGAGTAAGCTAAATTCTCTTAAGGGGGTTAGCATAGACAGTGTACCAGTTGTGAAGGAATATCCGGATGTGTTTCTGGAAGAATTACTAGGAATGCCACCAGATAGAGATGTGGAGTTTCTGATTGACTTACTGCCAGGATCTAGACCAATAGCAAAGAGACCCTACAAGATGTCAGTTGATGAGTCGAAAGAACTCAAGAAACAGCTTGGAGAACAGTTGCAAAAAGGATTTATCCAACCAATTTCTTCGTCTTGGGGTGCACTAGTTCTGTTTGTTGAGAAGAAGGATAGAAGTCAAAGGTTATGCATAGATTACCATTCACTCGATGAGGTGACTATAAAGAACAAGTATCCTTTGCACAGAATCAATGATTTATTTGATCAGCTAGAAGGAGCCCGTGTGTTCTCAAAGATTGATCTCCGATCAGGCTATTTTCAGCTAAAGATTAGAGAGCAAGACATACCCAAGACTGCTTTTACCACTATGTATGGATTGTATGAGTATACTGTGATGCCATTTGGATTGACAAATGCACCATCTTATTTCATGAACATGATGAACAAAGTGTTTATGGAGTTTCTTGACATGTTTGTTGTAGTATTCATTGATGACATTTTGATCTATTCCAAGAGCAAGGAAGAGCATGAAGAACATTCGCGTTTGATACTTGAGAAACTCAGGGAGCACAAGTTGTATGCCAAATTCAGTAAGTGTGAATTTTGGTTGAGCGAAGTTGGATTTCTTGGACACATTGTGTCTGGAGATGGTATAGCTGTCGATCCCGCAAAGGTGTCAGCTGTAACTGAGTGGGAATCTCCCAAGTCAGTTAAAGAAGTTTGTAGTTTCCTATGCTTGGTAGGATACTATAGAAGGTTCATTGAAAATTTCTCAAAATTAGCTAAGCTAATGACGTAGTTACTTAAGAAAGAGAAAAAGTTTGATTGGACTGAAGGATATGAAATCAGTTTCCAAGAATTGAAGAAGAGACTAGTATCAGCACCAGTCCTATATCTGCCAGATTTGGAGAAGGACTTTCAAGTATATTGTGATGCATCTCACAAAGGATTGGGAGGAGTTTTGATGCAAGAAGGGAAAGTTGTCGCTTATGCCTGGAGACAACTCAAAACTCATGAAATGAATTATCCTACTCAAAACATGGAGACACTATCTTTTGGGAAAGAGTTGTGAAGTGTTCACGGATCACAAGAGTCTGAAATATATTTTCACCCAGAAGGAACTCAATATGAGACAAAGAAAGTGGCTAGAGCTCATCAAAGACTATGACTTGAGTTTGCAATACCATCCTAGTAAAGCAAATGTTGTAGCGGATGCTTTAAGCCGCAAGGTCTATGTGAATGGCCTTACTAAGGGAGAATTGCCTGATCATTTGTGTGCTCAATTCAAAGATCTAAGATTGGAGATAATGCCTGAAGGATACCTCATGTCATTGGAAGTTCAACCAACATTGTTGGACAAGATTAAAGAATCCCAAAAGTTGGACAAGGAAATAGAGGATATTAAAGGGAAAATTAGTAAAGGGAAGGCTAAAGGATTCCATGAAGATGAACAAGGAACTTTGTGGTATGGAAAACGTATCTGCATTCCATAAGATTCGGAGCTTCGGAAACTGATTCTACAAGAAGCACACAATTCACCATATTCTATTCATCCAGGTAACACCAAAATGTACATGGATGTGAAGGAAAGATTTTGGTGGAACAATCTCAAGAAGGATATTGCGGGACATATTGCCTTGTGTGATGTGTGTAGTCGAGTGAAGGCGGAACATCAAAAACTGGCAGGGTTATTGCAACCACTATCTATTCCTGATTGGAAGTGGGATAAGATTGGTATGGATTTTATCACCGGATTGTCGAGGACCAAATCCGGATATGATTCTATTTGGGTTGTTGTGGATCGCCTAACCAAAGTGGCTCATTTCATACCCATGAAGACAACTTATACAAGTGCTAAATTAGCTAAGATCTATATGAACAGGATTGTATGTCTGCATGGAGTACCTAAGAGTATTGTATCAGATAGAGGAACTCAGTTCACTTTGCATTTTTGGTGACAACTGCATGAATCATTGGGAACAAGGTTAGAGTTTAGCACAACTTTTCACCCTCAGACTGATGGACAGACAGAAAGGACCAATCCGATTTTGGAGGATATGTTGAGGGCATGTGCCCTAGACTATGGTGCTAGTTGGGATGAAAGTCTGCCTTACGCGGAATTATCTTACAATAACAGCTATCAAGCAAGCATTGAGATGGCTCCGTTTGAATTCCTTTATGGAAGGAAGTGTACTATGCCATTGCTATGGAGTGGAGTAGGAGAAAGAAATTTGTTCGGACCAGAACTGATCAAGGAAGCTGAAGAGAAAGTTAAATTGGTAAAGGACAGATTGAAGATAGCCCAGTCCTGACAAAAGAGCTACGCAGATCCAAAGCATAGAGAAGTCACCTATGAGGTAGGTGATAGAGCTTATCTTAGAGTCTCACCACTTCGTGGTGTGAAGAGATTTGGAGTTAAAGTAAAATTGGCACCAAGATATGTGGGACCATTCAAGATTTTGTACCGCAAAGGAGAAGTGGCTTATGAGATTGAATTGCCCGAATCACTCTCTGCTATTCACAATGTGTTTCATGTGAGTCAGTTGAAGAAGTATCATCCAGAGATGGAAGAAACTTCATTGAAGGACACTATACCTTTGGAAGAGGTTCAGTTGGAGAGTGATCTTACTTATGAGGAGAAACCTATCAAGATACTTGAGACTGCAGAAAGAGTTACTCATACTAAGACTATCAAATTCTGCAAAGTAAAGTGGAACCATCATACCGAAGAAGAAGCAACTTGGGAAAGAGAATATGACCTTTGGAAAGATCACCCTCACCTATTTGCTAGCCAATCCGAATGAAAAGTCATATCATTGCATTCATATCATCATAGCATGTTTGTCTTGCACAATTGTTTTTTCAAACCAAAACCCTAATTGAAACCATATTTGCACCCCACTTTATATATTATATATGGGGCATGGTTTGGTTTTTATTTCAAAGACCAAAGTGTTTTTGAGTGGTTAGATGTGTTCAACACACTTTTTGATGCTAGGATCACCTTATAAAATTTTTGGTGAAGGTTTGAATTCAAACAGTTTCGAATTAGAGTTTCAAAATCATTTCTGAAAATCAAAACAGAAAAGAAAAGGAGCAAAATAAAAAAATAAAAACTAGCGCCACCTATCTAGCCCAGACCCACATTCGGCCCATCTAGCCCACACAGGCCACCCTTCCCCTCTCTCTTTTCTCAGTCGCGTGCACGCACCCACTCCCTCACTGCCAGTGGCCCCTTCGCCACGTTAGACTCGTCTCCAACCCCGCGCCCGCAGACGCCGCCGTCGCTGCCTGTTTCTTCCCTTCACTGCTTTGAATCAATCCGAGTAAATTGCATTGATCCCGTGCGTAATCCCCGCCCCCAATTCCTGCTACTTAACCCCCACCTCGCCACGGTCATTCCCCTCAAACCCCATCACCTAAGCGCCCCCCAAGCTGCCAGTAATCAAACTCGCACCGCCGCTGGCCGACGCACTCCGGCGAGCTATTCCGGTGAGCATAGCGCACCCCTCTGCCTTCCGTTCACGTGAGTGTGTTCCTCTTGTTATTGCGCATCTAATCATGCCTCTGGTTTTCCCCATTTCGCCCCAGGTCGCCATCCCCGTCATCAGCTGCAAGCACCCGAAGCTCCGTCCAACTCCGACGAGGGATTCCGGTAAAATTCGAGCGCCCCTTGCCCTATGATTCAAACCAGCATGTGCACCGTAACCTTGTGCACTTCCTAATGCCCTTTGTTTTCCTTCTGGTGACCTAGGCCGTCACCTTCGTCTCCGCCAGCACACACCCGGTGCCAGTGAGCTCTCCGGCAAGCTCCCGCGTCCACGATAGTGCGCCCCTGTCTAAGCCACGACCACCTTGAGCTTCCTCGTGTTCACGCGAGTCTGGTAGAACTCGCCACCCCTTTACCCCCTAGCACAACCAGAACATCGTCGGCAGTAGCGCCGCCGCTGCCAGCGTCATCAGCGCCGCCCAACTTTGGTCGTTTGATCCAGAGCCATTGGATCTAGATCGTGCGCTGTAGATTAGATCACTCAATGAACCGTTATGTTTAGATCTGGCGCGTTGGATCTGACTTGATACGACGCCGTGGAAGCACGATCCACGCGAAACGGTATCAGCGAATTAGACGCTGCCACGCGTTTGTAAATTTGATTTAAAATATGTTTTTGAATCTATTAGTTGATTTAACTTGTAAAATTCATAACTTTTGTTCTGTTTTTCCAAAATCTGCAAATAATATATCAATGGATTCAGAAAATTAAACCCTACGCTTCTGTGGTCTTGTTTCAGTATTTTGCTTATGAAAAATAGATTATTTGCAGAACCATTTGTAGGCCTATTTTGCATATAAAAATTATTTAGAAAATGTTTTAAAAGTAAATTTGAGTTTGTTTAGACTTTAGAAAGTTTACTTTGAGTTTAGTACTGTTTAGTTTGACTTGTTTGTGTAGAAAAATCATTCCATTGCATTTTTATGAATTCATATGTATTTTTATTTGAATATTGAAATATGAATTTGGTGTTATGATTTTATGTGTAGATTTTGGGGATTGTGGTGATTGTGATTGTGAGGACTGTTGCTACTCCCCTAGCTACCAAGGCAAGTGATGTTTGTCCTACTATTTGACTATGCACTAGTGTTATTTTGAGTAGGGCTTGCATTGGAAATTTTCTAAGTATATACTATGCTATGCCTTGGGAAATCCTAGTAGTTGTAGTCTTAGTAGATTTTTCCCTAAGTTAAGAAAACTTGTTATGTTATCATGCTTATCCTAGCTAGTAGAAAACAAGGGTGGAATATTCATACTATGAAATTTTGCTAAGTCTATGACTTGTGTTTTTGATTAATAAAACAACTATGTGAATGAATCACCTGGGTGGAATGGTATGATTGGTTTATGTTGAGTGGTTACACAAGGCCCATGTCTATGGTTTACCTTGTGTATCACACTTGTGGATTGCCACCCAGGAACAAAGGGATTTTAGATGTTTAGTGTTGAGAAGCTTCTAGTGCAACCACATGGCTATGCGCTCTGCCTTGACCAACTAGGTTGCAAGAACTTAGCTAGATGGACAATTGGTGGTAGGGTTGATAGGATGGAACACGTCCATGGTGGTCTAAGGGAATGCTTCTGAAAAGTCTCGTCTCGATGCATGTCGAGTCTTGTGGGGGAAGTGGACCACCTCTCGAGAGGGTAAAACCTAAGTACTTAGCCGTGTCCCCGGCAATGGACAATTTTAGCATCAAAGACATTGAAGCAATCAAGGATCTCCTCATCCTAATTTATCTAAGTTAAAACTTGTGGTTGAACAAGGTTAAAGGTTCACCAATGTCTATTGGTGGTTCCTTGGGTGATTTTTACAAACAAAAACTTAGTGTTTTCAACTAATAAGGAAAACCTTATTTTGAGCAAAGCAAGCCTAAGCTACACTTAGCCAAATTCATATAGATGTTAGATACTACTATTCTTCTATGGTATCATTTGCAAATACAATTCCAAATGTATTGACCCACTGTGGCTGTAACTTATGATGTTGTAGGTTACTCTGATGGAGACTAGGGTTGTGAGTCTACACTCAACATGTTTGCCTGCAGCACATGAAGATCAAGACTTCTATTTATTTACTTTATGTTATGACCTCTATGTATTAGCCTTGGGCTATTGAGTTGTAAAGACTATGTTATCTCTAGAATGATGATGTAATAACGACCTTTGTATCTATGTACTTCATCTTAAACTGCGGATGCTAGCTTTTGATCTAGGGACTAGCATTGCAATCACAGGGATCTTTAACTTAAATGGTGGGGTCTTACAAAATCTTATTCTCTGGACCATTCCGGATCTTCTCTTGATGTCCTAGATCCAATCCTAGATTCCGAACAACATTTGGTCTCCAACTCACATTCTATATCTACTTAAACAACATTGAATCCTTAAGTGTGTATCCTTACGGTTTGTGAACTATGTAGACATGATCGAGACACCTCTCTAATCAATAACCAATAGAGGGATCTGTAAATCCATATGGCTCTCACATATTTATACGATGACTTCATGATAGAATGAACCATTTACATATGATACCGATTCCCTTGGTCATGTGATACTTTACTTATCCGAGGTTATATTGTTGGTATCTCTATACCTAGTTCAACCTCGTTACTAATAAGTACTCTTTAATTGTTGCATGATATGACATCCCTTGTGACCTAGTCACATGCTTGCAAGCCAATTGGATGACATTCCACCGAGAGAGCCCAGAGTATATCTATCCGTCATATGGATGGACAAATCCCACTCTTGATCCATGTGCTTCAACACATACTTTCAGAATACCTATTGCCACCTTTATAACCACCCAGTTACGGAACTGGTGTTTGATGTCATCAAAGCATCCATATGGTGATGGTGATTAACATGATCTCATGGTCAAAGGATTAGGTTACTATGTATTTGAAAGCCTGTGGAGACGAATTCTAAATAACTTGATCTTATGCTATGCTAACTATAGGAGTATGTTCATCAAATCATTCTCCTAATGACATGATTTTGATATTAATAACATCTAATGTCCATGATTAGGAAACCATGATCATGTATTAATAAACAAGCTTTTTTAACAAGAGGCTTACTAGAGACTCCTTTATGTTTACAGAACACACAAGTATTAATGTTTCCTATTAATACAATTATAGCATGCTATGTAAACATTCATCATAAACACAAAGATATAATAATAACCATTTTTATTATTGCCTCTTGGGAATATCTCCAACAAAAATCATAGATAATTTTTCCACTTATCGTCGCCTTTGCTATAATTTTGTTATCTATGAGGAATAAAGGCTTTGAGACCTGTAGCTTTAGTGCGATTTCATCTACAAGCATCATTGCTTTCTCTTTTGCCTATAGGACTAATCTTGTTGAAGATGTGATCACCTAAATCGTGATGTTTATCGGAGTGCCACCTGCATTGCTCTATATATGTACTCCAATGCATGTGAATTCAGAACTTGTAGCTCCTGGATCTTGACTCTTCTTCCATGATGCATCTGAATAAATGTTGGTAGTTGTAATATCATCCTCTTGCAATGCAACTTGATAGTTTCCTAGGGTGGAGCTGTTCTTTTTTCCTGTACAGTTTTGAGATTCACCTGCATAGAATTGGTAGGAGCCTTAATGAGTTCCACAGAATTTAAAGTTGTTTGAGAGTTGATATGAATTTGATAAGGTTCCCCTTTTCCCTTCCAAATAAACAGTCATTCCTAGATTATTGGAGAGGGTTGCATTTGGATGAGGCATATTGAGTAGGTGAAGTTAAATGTTTGTGAGAGATCTTTCATGTTGAGTTAAAGCCTTAATTTTGATATACCAGGGTGCACTAAACTAAGACACCTTAATGAAATGACAAGTGAAGAATAGGTGGATATCGTCCTCCTGCGGCCCACACCTGCAACAAAGCTTGCTAATATGTTTAGAGTACTTACCTGCATGAGCTCTAGTCGGAATGACTTTTCAAAGAAGTATCCATGCAAAAGTTTGGATTCTCGGTAGTAAGATCTTTTGATTTACAAATTTTGTTTAGAACTTGAATAGTGTGAGACCCTGACGCATGGCTCAATAGGATTGATAGGAACCCCATACCAACAAGTTGCAACTTCTTTTCCGTAAGCTCATTCGAAAAGAACTATAAGGTTAAGCGTGCTTGGCCTAGAGCAATTCTAGGATGGTTGACCGACCGGGAAGTGGGTACCGGGTGCGCACGGGTGAGGAAAAAGTGCGCAGAAAAGACTAGTGTTGGTCTGTGGGGTTAGTCTAGAGATCCTATTGAGCTGCCAAAAGTGACAGCCGTTGGTCCAGAGTGGCCGGGGGTGTTACAAGTGGTATCAGAGCCGACCCTCGCGGTTACATGGGCATGTGCGGGTCAGTGGCGGACATGTGTAGCATGGCACGTGTGGCCCGGAGTGGACACGGAATGGCAATGTGCCGACACTGGACGCACAGACGTGTGCCAAGAGGGGACGTTCCTGGCTTGTGGTTGATCGACGAGGACGTCGATCTTCTAAGGGTGGGTGTATGTGAGACCCTGACACATGGCTCAATAGGATTGATAGGAAACCCGTACCAACAAGTTGCAACTTCTTTTCCGCAAGCTCATTCAAAAAGAACTGTAAGGTTAAGCATGCTTGGCCTAGAGCAATTCTAGGATGGGTGACCGACCGGGAAGTGGGTACCGGGTGCGCACGAGTGAGGACAAAGTGCGCAGAAAAGACAAGTGGTCTGTGGAGTTAGTTTAGAGATCCTATTGAGCTGCCAGAAGTGACAGCCATCGGTTCAGAGTGGCCGGGGGTGTTACAAATAGTATCCGAGTAGACTTGTCTTGGCCTTGATTCTCCTGCTTCCTGTAGATTTTGTAAATAAGCATAATAAGCACTTTTCGATTTACACATACCATTCGGACTAAGGTCCCAAACCTGAATGTTCTTCTCATCCGAAGGGATGATTGTAGATTTGTAGTTTGCTTGATATAATGAGCCAAAGATTGCTGGAAAAGGGAATAAACTAGGTGTTCATCCCAAGTTCTCTGGTTAGGCAACCAAAGATCTCTATCTTTTGTTGGGTAAACGTAGCTGGGAGTTTGGATTATAAGATTTTCGTAAATTTCTATCTATCTATGACACCATGGCATACTCTAGAGTGAAATATCTCCTCTATTTATTTGATAGTAGGAATGGGCTTTAAGAATTGGGAGGATTTTGAGAATGGAGGCCGAGAAGGAAGATTTTGGAGTGCTTGGGTTTGGGCACCAAAAGGAAGAGTCAGGAAAATATTTGGCTTTAAGAACTTTGTGTAAGAAATCTTCTTTGTTTTAGGCTATACGCCAAACTGCCATTAGAATGAGTACATGATTAATAGCTCGAAAATACCTAAATCCTAGCCCTCCTTCCTTCTTTGGAGCACAAATGTCCTTCCATGCTCTTAATCAGAGAGCCTTGTTGGTTTTGTCATGTCTAATTCCTGTCCACTAGAAAACTCTCACAATTGCATTAAGTTTAGCAATTTTTTTTGGAAGATGATATTTGACACGTAGTAGACCGGAATAGAAGCAAAAATGACTTAATTAGTGCTAGTCTAGCTGCATGAGATATTTGGTCTGCTTTATAGGTTGTGAGTTTGGACTTAAATTTGTCAATGAAAAAATCATAGGCTGACGCTCTGTTCTTACTTGGCAAAATCAAAGGGTGACCAAGGTGAATATACATGTGATTAATTAGGGTGACATGAAATACTTGTATTAGAGTAGCCTTCATGCTTTGATCAACATTTTTGCTAAAGATAATACCCGATTTACTCCAGTTTGGTGTTTGTTCTGAAAGAGTACAAAAAGAATGTACAATTTCTTTTATTGCCGAAGCTTCTTGACTGTCTACCCTGCCACGTATTAAGAGATCATCTACAAAAAGGAGTGAATGGATCGGAGTGCATTGTGGTCCAAGAACAATGCCAGTAAGGGCACAAGAGGCTAATGATTCCTTTAGTGCGATAGAGAGTTCATTTATTTTTAGGATAAAAAGATACGTAGATAGTGGGAAACCTTGTTGTATACCTCTATCGCTTTTTAATTTTGCAAAAGGCTGACCATTAGTGATAACAGAAAAGGCAGGCAACAAAATGCATGCGTGGATTAATTTGATGAAATGACCATGCATCCATTTAGGTTAAAGGGATTGGACCATGAAATTCTATTCTACATGATCAAAAGCTTTGGCAAGATCAATTTTCAACATTAAAGCTTTTTTGTTCTAGGAAGAGAGAAAGAAAGAATGAGTAATTTCCTAGGCTACAATGATGTTGCTACTAATTCGTCTTCCCTCAATAAAAGCTTGTTGAGTTGGGTGAATATAGTTAGGAAGATTATGTTTTTTAGCCTATTAGCCAAACATTTTGCAATTAGCTTATAAATTACATTACATAGGCTAATAGGTCGATAGTCAGCAACAACTAGAGGAACTAGGTTTTTGGGGATTAAAGCAATGTGAGAATCATTTATATGTGTAGGAAGAATACCGAATTTGAAGAAAGATCTTGCCAGCATGTAGACATAATCTCCAATCCAGTTCCATGTTGTAATATAAAACTCTACATTGAATCCATCCGGTCCTGGGGAAGCGTTCCTTTTCATTTCTTTTAATGTTTCCCATAGCTCTGTGTTATCTGGAACTGGGTATGTGTAATCTTGATATGATGTTGCTAGCTGAGCATGCATAAATGGAATGCCATTGTTGGTGTTCTAAGAAGTGAAGATATGCCTGAAATAGTTTACAAAGGTGTTGCTAATTCTGTCAGGCATAAACTTCACAATATCATTCCCGTCCTTAACGGATATGATAGTGTTCCTCAACGTCTCCAACTTGCTCAGGTGGTGGAGTATATTGAAGCCAGTCTTTCTTGGGAGCTTCAATATGTTCTATAAAGGACCGGAGGATTTGAAAAATAATATCATCATCAAGTTGGAGTTCATTAGCACTTTCCTTTACCTTACAGGACTCTTTATAAGCATAGAGAAAATCATATTCAAGTTCTATACCTCCTTTGCCGCCAAAATCAAATCCCCAAGTTTCTCGATTGCGGCGAATTCGTTCAAGGAGCCCCGAAGCTTTAGTTATAGTTAAGTCCATAAAAGAACCTCCGAAATTAGTATCTAGCTCATGTTTAATTTCTTAATTAAGTCCCCCATAGAAAATGTGTAAAACATACCATTCAGCTAAATCATAATGGGGACATTTATTAAGGATGGATTTATATCTTCTGAAGGCCCTTACCAAACCATCACCTAGGAAGTTTTTAAAGTTCGTGATTGCCCTTCTTACTTCAACAGTCTTTACTTTGAGAAAGAATCGAAATACAATTTCTCCTTTGAGATTCTCCCAAGTATAAATTTTCTTTGCAGGATATATTCTATACCAAGCTAAAGCGGTGTTGGTTAGATATTGGCTAAAAAAATTTAAGTTTCAATTCATCATCAGAATAGCCTCTCAATTTAAGCATTCAACATAACTTGGTAAAACACATTAAATGAGTGTAAGGATCCTCATCTGGATCGTCTCCTGCAAAAGCTTTTTCTTTAATAATAGCGATAAAGAGAGGGTTGGCCTCGTATTCTAGTTTGCTCCCACTCAGGAATTCTTTAACAAGTCCTCTATTGAACTTTCCGAGGTATTTAGTTGCATCGAGCTGATCAGTCCGAGTGTACTCATGGTGCTAACCTGAAACTAGTAAGCAACTTAAGTAAAACAATTAGTAGAATGAGCAACTAAGAACAAAGACCGAAAGCGCTTAGAACCCTGGTAATGGTGCCAGAAAATAGCTTGATGACTGCAAGTGCACAGATCAATTGTAGATAGTTTCAAAATAAGAGTACCGAACCCATAGAGAGCTATTTGGTTAAGGTCTTTATGACCCTCGTCACTGTCTACCAAAGGATACTTGTAAGGTGCCTTTGATTTCGAGTAAAGGGTGTTTAAAAGGTTTTTGATTGATTATAAAAAATAACTAAAACAATTAAAGAAATCATGTAACAGAAGCATCGGAAATGGTGTTGAACCCAATAAGGCTAAAGCGTTCTCGGGGATGTAGGATACACCACTAGCATGTTCTAATTAATCATAATTAGGATAACCTATTTCTTGTGTCATGACATGTGTGGAGAGAGTTCCATAATAAGATGTTCACTACAAGGCTCGTGGGAAGTCGCTTTCTTGAGCTAGGGAATAAGGTCATCTCTAAATAACCACCGTGATGCCTCAGAGCATTAACTCATGCAGACCAGTACAATTAAGGGTTTCCCCATGGATATCATAATTAGCTTAGTGAATCTCTCTTTATTTCTCCTTTGAACATGTAGGTGAAGGGAATATGCCCTAGAGGCAAATAATAAATGGTTATTATTGTCATATTTAATAAGTTTGTAATACTTTCAATATTGTGCTATAACTATATCAAATGGAAACATTGCTACAGGTGTGATATGAAACATAAGTCCCTAGTAGCCTCTATTAATACTGGTTCATTAGGCAATCAATGATCAAGGTTTCCCGATCATGGGTGATAGCGCTAGTTGACAACGAGGTGATATCATTGGAGAATGATGTGATGGAAATTACCCAAAGATAGTGACATGATCAAATCATGAAGTTCATTGTTGCAATAATTAGAAACGTAGTCTCCTTCTCTTTAGACTATGAGATCATATTAATCAATATCTACCGAGGCTGCTTTGACCGCATCAAACGTCACTCGGTGGAACGGTGATTATAAAGGTGTGTGTTGGGTATTCTGGAGGAACATGTAGAGGCCAATGAATCAAGACTAGGATTTGTTCACCCAATGTTTGGGATAAACTTTCCGGGTATACCCATAGGACTCACTGACCAGGGTGGCCCACCAACGGGTTAGAGATTTGCTCCACAGGTGGCCCAGTCAGGGAAAGAGGAGGAGTCACTTCCGGCTACGACAAGGCCCAGAAGAGTTACTGACTTAGGCCTGTAGTATTACTTGTAGTCCAAGCTGTATCTAGTTACCGACTCTATAACGTAGCCGGATAGGTATCTCCTGTAACCCTAGGCCTCGGTGACTATATAAACTGGATCTGAGGGAGCCTTTAGGGCACAAGATCATAGATCAACTACAACCAAGTCGCACAAGCGAACCCCTCTTGTAATCCGCTATAACATCCTACCGGAGATTTGTCTCGTGAAGGAACCAGGGTCCAACGATCCCAAGGTTCGAGAGGGGGCTGAATAAGCATTATCAAGGAGCCTTGGCAATGATGGCGACGACAAAGCTAGAATCACGATAGAGAGGTGACACGGTGTTTTTTACCCAGGTTCGGGACCCTCGCGAGGAGGTAAAGCCCCTATTCCGGCTTTGTTCTATTGCTCGCTTGGCTTCGTGAGGGTACAATGGAGATGAGATCTTTAGGGTTTAGATTGCTAAGGATCGATACCTTCTAAAGTAGGAGGATAAGCCATTATATAGGGCGGCATCGGGCCTCTTACCTAGCCTTTATACAGGAAGGGCGTCCACTGTGCCGTCGCTGGAGGACCCGGTCTAGGAGACTACTTTACGTGGACTTGGCCTAGCTCGCCCTGCTCCGCTTCGTCCTCCTGTAAAGCGTCCTTTGCAGGCGAGGCTTGTCCTTATCCGGCGCTCTCTACTTTATACCTTCTATCACCAGAATGGCAACAAAGGTGTTTCCCGCCACGAGGTTGATCGTCCTTTCCCTGCAAAAGGGGTTGTGGAACGAGTCTTCTTTTATCGAGGCAGCTAGAGTCTCAGGGACGCAGCCCTTCCTGTCGGGACCATGGTTTGAACTACACACAAAGAAATTACTGTCTTGTCCCGGAGGTGCTCCATGGAATCCAAGGGCCGAAGACGATGTGCAAGATCATTGTAGGCTTGCCCTGGAAGCTCTATCCCCTCGCGAGGTGGAAACCTCGCAAGGGCTGCTTGGACGAGTCTCCTCCCGAGGCGCCTTTCCACTTGAAAGTGGGGATCCCTGGAGCGGGGCCCTCTCAGCGCGCGGACATGGCACCCCGATTGCCAGGGCTCCGACAGTAGCGCCCGGGTGCTTGACCTACACGTGCCCTTCTGTGGGCTCGAAAGGGTAAGCGGCCCTTGTAGGTGGGTGGGACCCCATGCCCATTGGGTCAACAAAGAACCGACGTGCCCAAATCTTGGACGTGAAGTCCAAACGGCCGCGCACCCGCCTCCGTGGATCTGAAGCGCACTGCTCCCGCCTCGGGAGATGTTCCCACGACACGACGATGCGTGGGGCTCGGTGGTTAATTTCGTGTCCGCGACGCAGTGATGTGTCTTTTCAACTGGTGCGATTAAATCAAGGGGGTGGGGAAGGAATCCTTCACTTCCACGCCACCGCTACCTTCACTCCCTTAGTTTTCCTCCCCGGCTGAACCCTTTCGCCGCCCTCCATGGACCCCAAGCATTTCTCGGCAGAGGAGAAGGGAAAGATGGTGATGACCGATGCAGAGGAGGCCCCGTCGGTGAAGCACAGCCGTGGGCGACCGTGCGGAAGGTACCGAGGGAGACGTGGTGGCTGTGGTGCAACCCTTACTGCAGTTGCATCCGCCGAGGCAGGAGTGGCCGCCGGGGAGGCTCCCGTCAGGCATGCTCGCGGCCTCCCCCACGGAAGCGGTCGGGGTCGACATAGAGGACGTGGTGGTAGGTCCTGGGCTAGGCCCGGGACATCCACAACCGCCATAGTCGAGTAACCGACACTCGTGGTTATTAAGATTGAGGATGACCCCGAGATAGAGAGGGTCATCGACTTCATCATATATTGGGGATATGTTAAATGGGCAGCACCATTGCATGTCTCTAATCCGGATAACCTGGGTGGCCCATAGTTGGTAGCAAGGCCCATGGCCTGCTGGGAGTCCCAGTTAAATGGATCCAGAAGGAGGCCCATGCTGGATGAAGGAAGGCTACAGTGGAGTCATCAGCGTACACGGAGCTTTAGAGTGCAAGACACGTTAGACCAATTGTATACCGTGTAGGACTCTGTAACCTGTCCGGATAGGACTTTCCCTGTAACCCTAGGATCTGGTGTCTATATAAGCTGGACCTAGAGGATCCTTTAGGGCATAACTTAACTCATATTGCGCACAGCGAACCGATCCCTGTAACCCGGTGTATTGCCATTATAGTGATTTATAGAAGGAGTAGGATTCCACCACCGTCATGGGATCTAAACCTAGGTAAGCTGTATCACATCGTACCTGCCAACCTCCCGCCTTACCCCACGTCTCTAAACACGCTCTGTGAGGACCCCTCCATGGCGTACTCATCGGCAATACCACAAAAGTTGGCTCCCATCGTGGGGCAAGAGGCGCTTCGGGCTCTACAACGGGCGAGGTCAAAGCTCTTCGCGGGAATCGGAAAAACCGTAGCCATTAGTCGTGTTCTCTTCTCCGGCAACGTTCTAATTGTCCCTCCCGATGAGTTTTGGATCCCGGCGAAGACGAACCCCACCCGCTGCTCGATCGTCCCAATCGGGGACATCCACCTCTTCATTGACGAAACCGACTCGGGCACTAATTCCCTGGAAGCCAGAGGATCGTCAAGGCCCACACGGACTGCCTACGGGCATGATACGTTCATGGAAGGATCGAAGTCAGATCTCTCTTTGGAGTTTGCCGGCTTAGATCGGAAAAATTCAAGGCCCAACCAAGCCGCCCCTATGCAGGAAATAACGGTGGAAGATCGCTGCAAATCTACCGGCTTCGCCCGTGCGTATGGAAAGCAGAGATCATACTTCGTCGACATGGTGACTATCTTCGATCTGGCGCGATGCATTCAGAGAGAGGGTGAAAAACCCCGCGATTACCTTTCCAGATGGCTCCGGATATGGGCCGACCTAGAACACTACCCCAGTGATGATGCTATCTATCACTTTGTGGAAGGACTGGACTGCGGTACACTTATCCGTCATACGCTAAGGCGTCAACAGGCCGTGGTTCTCCTCACCTTTGAGAGCATGATCGACACCGTCAACAGTTACGTGGCCGCTGATGCAGCTGCTTAGGCCAAGATCGCTGCCATACCCGGGCCACCACCGCCATAGCCACCACCGACACCGCCTCCAGTCAACATCCTTGTCGCCTCAGAATCATCCTCCTCATAGAGGAAGCCCCCGCACCCTCCGACTCCGTTATAGATACGCTCTACGCCGACATCAGAATGGACTCGGAGGATATGGATATCAACTCGGAGGAGCTCGACTTGGCCATGCAGGAGATGGAGGAAGATATCAAGCATGAGGAGCATGCCGACAAGGCCGTCACATCTCGAGAGGTGTTTGTCGCCATTGGGAGCGAGATGGAAGAAGACCAACCCGGACAAGCTCCGCCTAAGCCGCTGGATAAGGGGAAGGGACAAGCCGATGCTGCTGACAATGATCGTGCAAAGGTCATGACCCCTCTGCATAAACCAGCACAATAGCCGCAAGAACTCAACATTGGTACGAGTAACGCCACACCGCAAATCCGGCGCCACCAGCATCTAAGTCCGCGGCTGCCCAAGTCTATCCAGCTGATAGAGTGATGCACGTCAATTTGCTCGTCGAGCCCATGACTGTGGCCCATATACGGAATGTAGTCCAGCTTGATGAGAAGCGCCAGCAGCTACTGGAGGAAGCACAGGCCATCGCAAAGCAAGGCGCAAAATTATATCGAGATTTGTCCAAGGCGCAGAAATCAATTGAGGCAGGTAGAGCCATGGAGGCCGAGTACAAGACTTTTCTCAAGCAGCAGAAGGCTGGGAAAGCTCCGACTCACGTTGTCATAGACCCTGACGTACGGCACAACGTAGGATGGGATCCCTCGAAGCGGCCATAGTCCAAGCCATACATTGACAGTAAAGGCAACCTGGTCATGGCCACACCTATCCTCAACTTGGCCGTCGCCAAGACCCTACTGGAGCAGGATAGATCACCCACAGTGATACGTCCAATTTGCATCACCATTCTATATCATAATTTGCCTCTATTCATTGATATATTTCGTATTAAGAGGTGTTACTTATGTCGTTTCATCTGTTTTTGCATGTTGGATGAATTTTGGAGGATGAACTGCCAGAGTTAGGATTCTGATGGAAAAAGTGGTGTTTTGATGAAATTTTGCGAAGATAAGAAAAATACAAAAAAACTACAGAAAATTATATTTTTCCCAAAATAAGAAGGATGCCAGAAGGGGAGGCGGAGTTAGTCCACAGGGGGCCCACACCCCCTAAGGGTGGGCCACCCTAGGCCGCGCCTACAGGGGGTGTGGCCACCCTGGCCCACCTATGGCTCCGCCCTCTCGCCTATATCTTCTCCTCGAAACCCTAAAGCCAGGGGGCGACCATAGAAAGATTCCGCCGCCTCTATGGGGCGGAAAACACCGAGAGAGAAAGAGCTCTCCGGGAGACAGATTTCTGCCGGGGAAATTCCTTCCCGGAGAGGGGATATCGTTTCCATCAACACCGTCATCAAGCTAGACTTCATCAGGATCGTCATCATCATCATCATCATCATCCACACCATCATATCCACCAGCACCATCATCTCCACTCCATCCTGCTGTAACAATTATGTTGAATCTTGCATAGTTCTTAGGGGAAACTTTCCCGGTGTTGATTACTATTGTATTGATGCTTGTGAGTGGAACCATTGAATTATTGTTTAGGTTCAGATTGTTATCCATCATCATATCATCTCTGATATTGATCCACATGATGTCTCGTGAGTAGTTCGTTTACTTCTTGAGGACATGGGAGAAGTCATGTTGTTAGTAGTGGAATTGTGTTGAGGTATTATTCAATGGTTTAATATTTAAGTTGTGGTGCTATTCTTCTAGTGACTTCATGTGAACGTCGACTACATGATACTTCAGCATTTATGGGCCTAGGGGAATGCATTGTGTATTTGGCTACTAATTGTGGGGTTGCCGTAGTGACAGAAACCTGAACCCCCGTTAGGAAACCTTTACACAAGGGAGTGTAGGATTTGAGAGTTTAAGGCTGTGGTTAGGTTTTTATCTTAATTGCTTTCTTGTAGTTGCGGATGCTTGCAAGGGGTTTAATCACAAGTATGTATTAGTCCAATTAAGGTAGGTACATTAGCACAGGTTCACCCACACAACACTTATAAAACCAAAGAAGATTAATCAGCTATATGAAACGAAAGCACTTGACGGTATTCCCATGTGTCCTCGAGAACGTTTGGTCGTCATTAGTATTTCCACCGGCTTGTCCTTTGCTAAGAAAGGATTGGGCCACTTGCTGCAATTATTTGTTGTCTTTATTTACTTGCACTTTATTTCCTTGCTTTGTCAGAAAACCCCTAAAAATCCGTTTGCTAAGTATTTACAGAGATTTTCTACTCCATACCACTAGTCAACACCTTCTGCTCCTCGTTGGGATCGACACTCCTATTTATCAAAAGTACTACGATACACCCACTATACTTGTGGGTCATCAAGACTATTTTCTGGCACCGTTGCCGGGGAGTGATGCACTATTGAAGAGTGGAACTGGTAAAGGAAACTTCTACTGTGAGTACTGCTTTTTATTTCTGTTTGTTACTTTATTTCCAATATGGATAACCCACTTGGTTTCCTGTTTGGGAAAACTACTACCACTATTAGGGTAGTAGATGAATCACCACCTATTGAGGTAGATTCTTTAAAGATACCTACAAGTATTGTTGATCGTGTGATGGATAATTATTATTTTGGGGATGGAACTGTCCATCCTGGTGATCACTTGGTTTTTATCCATGAATTATGCGGGTTGTTTAAGTGTGCATGTATCACAATTGAACATGTGAAGAAGAAGTTACTCTCTGTATCATTGAAAGGAAGGGCTGAAGAATGGTATAAGCTGCTGAAGAATGGACAATCCATGTAATGGGAGGAAATAATACCTCTCTTTTATTCTAAATTCTATCCTCCCAGTGAGATTCATAAGGATAGGAATCAAATATATAACTTTTGGCCTCGTGATGGAGAGAGTACAACCCAAGCTTGGGGGAGATTGAAGTTACTAATGCTTAAATGTCCTATTCATGAACTCCCCAATAATATTATTATCAATAACTTTTATGCAAGGCTTTCTCTTCATGATAAAGATTTAGTAGATGCTTCTTGTGCTGGATCATTCACACGTATGATGGAAGAATCTAAATGGGATTTCCTAGACTGTATTCAAGAGAACACTGGAGCATGTGAGAATGACAAAGGAAGAAAGTCAGGTATAAACTATGATTATGAATCTTTTATGGGAACTGATGACTTCCGTGATATTAGTACTGAGTATGGTCTTGATTCTCAAAGTATTGCCAATTGTTTTAAGGATTTTTCCTCTTATATAGAAATTCCTAAAAAGAAGTGGAATAAGTACCATGCACCTTATAAATATGTTGTTAATCATGTTCCTATTAGAAGCACCAAAGTTTGTACTATTGATCCTATTTTTCCTGAACCTTATATTGACAAAATCCCTTTTCCTGCTAAGGTAAAGGAACATTCTATCATAGCTAATGTGGTTAGCAAAAGTACAAAGAAAACTATGGAACCTAATTAGCAAATAAACATTGAAACTGTAGTAGCCATTGTGAAAGATCTTGTCACTAAAAATATAGAGGATGAGCACATTGTCTTCTGTGAAGACGCTTCTAATATTGTCTCTCATCCTAGAAAATCTAGGAAAACTAGTGTCCCTGTGCTTTCTTTTAGAATTGGTGATCATTGCTATTATATTTTAAGTGATATTGGTGCTAGTTCTAGTGCTATTCCTTATGAGCTTTAGATGGAAATTATGCATGAAATTGGTCCTTGTGAACTTGAGGAAATTGATGTGGTTATTCACCTTTCTAATAGAGAGACAGTCTGTCCAATTGGCATTGTAAGAGATGTGGAGGTTCTTTGTGGTAAGATTAAATATCCTGCTGATTTCCTAGTACTTGGTTTAGAAGCTAGTAAAACTTGTCCTATTATCTTTGGTAGACCTTTCTTGAATACTTGTGGGGATATTATAGATTGTAAAAAGGAGAAAGTTTTAACTAAGTTTGATGGAGATTATTATGAGTTTAACTTTTCCAAATTTGCTAAATCTCCTTATGAAAATAATTTGCCTAATAAGGATTTCAGGGCTGAACAACTTACTTCTATTGATCCAGTTTATGAACTTAGACCTCTTTTTGATGATTCTAAGTATGCTCATTCTGATGATAAAATTGCTTCTTGTGACAATTATATTGTCAACTTTATTCAAAGTTCTATTGAAAGTTATTATGAGAGAGGGAAACATGGTTTCATGCATCTCAATAATATTAAGTTTCCCCGCTTTATGTTAAAAGCTTTGAAGTTGCATTTGTTTTGTCTTCCTATGCTAGTGTCATTTTGTTTCAATAATTTGTTTTCTCATGAGACCCCTTGCATAGGAAGTGGGTTAGACTCAAATGTGTTGGTATTTGCTTCTTGATGCTCTTTTCACTTCAAATCTATATCTCTTATGTGAGCATCTTTGAAATTATCAAGCCTAACTTAAAGGCATTAAAGAAAAGTACTTCTCGGGAGATAACTCAATAGTTTTATTGAGTCTTGGAAGTTATTACTTTTAATAAGCTCTCCTTAACTTTTTTGTTTTGGTTTTTGAGTCAAGATCAGCCTCTTTTGAGAAGTAGAGGAGTTGTGAAAAGTGGCTGTCCTGGGACAGATTTTTGTGCTGCATTGTAAAAATCCGTGAAGGAGCCCAGTACAACGGATAGAGCTGTAATTTTCTGTGCTTACTCTCCAAGTTGTTATCCAACTTTCATTAGTTTGCACCTTTTGATTTAATCAACATAAGTTTTTCGAAAAAATCAATCTTTACCTGCTGGTCTGTTTTGACAGATTTCTGCCATCATTTGCATTTGCCTCTTATAGTGAATCCCTTTCAAATTCTTTTTGGTTTTTTTTGGAAAGGAGTTGCTACAGTAGTTTTTGTTTTGATGGATTTCAGTTGAAGTTTAAACCTAACGGTTTATTGTTTTTGCATACGCTAATGTTGTCAATGAGGTCGTGTAAGGCCTTGCATGAAAGGAATTTTCAGGTGATGGAGAGAAGGAATTTGCAGAGTCTGTCTTTGAATAGGTAAAAAGTGCTGCAAACAGAAGGTTCATGAAAACCTTATCTTTTTATATTTTTGATGTTTTTATTACATATGGAAGGTTACGAGACGAAATAGAGGAGGAAACAGAGCCCAGGTGGGCCACACCCACCAGTGGCGCGGGCCCCAGCTGGCCGTGCCACTAGGGGTGTGAGCCCCCCGGAGTCCGTCTCCGCTTCGTTTTCACATAGTACCTTCCTTATGTTGTAAAACTTCGTAATATATAACCCCTCAGATCCCCTGATGTTCATATATCGTGTTCTCGTCATGTTTTCGTTTCGATCTGTTTCTGTCAGGAAATACTCTCAAGTTTAGAGGCGCCATGGTTTCCACCAAAGACAAGGGTAAGGAGCCCGTGGACAAAGAAAGGATCGCTGCTAGGCATGAAGACATGGGTTGGAGCATCGAGGAGAAAGTAAAGGACATGTCAGCAGGCATGAAGAGACAAGCTGCCATAGGATCAAGGGCAAGGAAACCTACTTTTGTAGGGGCAATTAACACTGGAAGTGCTTTTTCTCATAATATGCAGGGGATCATGACCTCCGTTCTAGACTTTAGATCCTGCCCTGAGGCAGTGGAAGCCCTTCAAACCACTGATGAGTTTTGTGATAAGTATCGTGCTCTAAGGATGAAGGTGGATATACTTCATGAGGAGAATAGCAGGCTTCGTAAGATGCTGGAGGGTTTTTTCACCCTAAACAAGGGAACACCACCACCACCGAAGGAGTAATTCTTCATCAGGTTTGGCATCCCCTTAGCTTGTTCCAAGATTGGGGGAGTGTCATGGTATCACATCATTATCTTTTATCATTTTACCTTTTTAGCAGAGCTATATCTTGGATAGAGAAGTTATCTTATAGGTTGGTTTGCATTATGGAAGTATCTCTCCATTAGTTGGTTATCTATGTATCCCTTGGTGTCAGTGCCTTGATGGAATATTAATGAGAAGTTTCATCTTTTACCTTTTGCACTTCTTATTTTAGTTTGCAATCTCTATTATATGATTGATCTTGTTGATTAGTATTGGTATCACTTTGGGAGCATCATGTAGATCTAAATTGGTTTTGGCAAACCGAGCTCTGGTCAGTAGCAACACTTTTTGAGGTTTGAAAGGAAAAGAGAAAAGCGCTTACATGTATTTTGTATTATTTATTTTCTTTCTTGATTGGCTCATAAGCTTAGTATTATTTATTTAAGATCTTTTGTGTCTTCAAGGAAGATTGCATGTTTGACTTTATCACTTGTATGTTTGCTTGTTTCCTTCAACTCTTTTTATTGCTACCCAGCCTTGCTAGCCAAAAACCTGTGCTGAGAGGGAACACTTCTCATGCATCCAATCATTTAAACCAAAACCTATTCCATTTGTGTCCACCATATCTACACATTAGCATTATTGCTATTACAAGTAAATTCTCAAGATTCATCTATCTTTCAAATTAAAAATTATTTTGTTATGTGAAAACGAGTTAGTAAAGCTCTCACGAACTTGATGGCACACCTTATTTTCTTGCACCTAATAAACATGAACCATTGTGTCATCGAAGTTGTATATACTTGCACCTATACGTTGGAATTAGCAGAACCGTGCTATCACGGGGAACGCTTTCAACATTGCACCTGTACACTGTACACAGTTGACATCATGCTCTTTTGTTTGTCGATGTCGCCGGTGTGAAATAAAAGGGGAGCTTGTCCATGGAGTTATGTATGTGTGTTAGATAAACGCTTGGGAAGCTAGCCTAAGCCATGCCTAATCATGGTGGAAACTTGCAGCATAACCATAGTGAGCTATTTGTGAAGCATCCTCAATAAAAACCTATGCAAATAGCAAATAAAAAGATCGCTGAGATGCTCACTGTCTGCTTGCCTTGTCATTTTGATATGGGATAGCTCCTGTATCATGTGCAAGGGGTACCCCGTTGGCGGTTCTCTATGATACGCATGTACTTACTATGACAAGAACTTATCAATAACTAAAGTTGAGTAGCATGAGGAGCGTCCCTCGTACTCAAGGGACATGAGATTGCCAACATATATTTCGTCAAGCATATACTTCATCCCTGTTCACTTTAACCTTAATCACCTCAAGATGCTTATGATAGGGGCAATGAGAGCTCAAAGCTAGTAAGTACCATAATATTTTGAAAGCTCTTTATGAAATTCAAATCCCTGCTTCCCTCTATGAAGGACCTTTCTTCTACTTCTAAGTTGAGTCAGTAAACCTATTCCTCTCTATCTCTAGCAAGCATTTGAGTTGTTGTGTTTCAAGCATTCATATGATGATTTATTCAATCATGTTCCTTATCTTCCTTGTTTGCACAAAACTCTTATGTAAATGAGTATTACTTTGAAAGCCATCTTTGTGAAAATCCTTTTATGTTTGAGCAAAGAGGATTCCTGTTATAAAATTCTTCACAAAAGCTTTGCTTGAAAACTATTTACCAACTATTCTCTGACCAAGAACAAAGTTTTCCAATCCCAATTATGATTTATCTTTATGCATCTTTATTATGACTCCCATACTTGTTGCAAGCTAAGTTATATAATGGTGAGTTGCTTTCTTCTATAAGTTGTGTATTGGTAAGTGTGATGTTTCTTGTCCGTATTATTTTTATCGACACTTCACTCCATAAACCTGTGGACATATTTACTGAGCTCAGTTTTCGCTTGGGGACAAGCGAGGTCTAAGCTTGGGGGAGTTGATACATCCAATTTACATCACCATTATATATCATAATTTGCCTCTATTCATTGATATATTTCGTATTAAGAGGTGTTACTTATGTCTTTTCATCTGTTTTTGCATGTTGGATGATTCTTGGAGGATGAACTGCCGGAGTCAGGATTCTGATGGAAAACGCGGTGTTTTGATGCAATTTCATGAAGATTAGAAAAATACCAGAAAAACTACAGAAAATTATATTTCTCGAGAAGACGAAGGATGCCAGAAGGGGAGGCGGAGTTGGGCCACAGGGGCCCACATCCCCCAGACACGGGCCACCCTGGGCCACGCCTACAGGGGTGTGGCCACCCTGGCCCACCTATGGCTCCTCCCTCTTGCATATATCTTCTCCTCGAAACCCTAAAGTCAGGGGGCGACCAAAGAAAGATTCTGCCGCCTCTGCGGGGCGAAAACACCGAGAGAGAAAGAGATCTCCGGCAGATAGATTTCTGCTGGGCAAATTCCTTCCCGGAGATGGGAGATCATCGCCATCAACACCATCATCAAGCTACACTTCATCTGGATCATCATCATCATCCACACCATCATCACCACCAGCACCATCATCTCCACTCCATCCCGTTGTAACAATTGTGTTAAATCTTGCATAGTTCTTAGGGGAAACTATCCCGGTGTTGATTACTATTGTATTGATGCTTGTGAGTGGAACCACTGAATTATTGTTTATGTTCAGATTGTTATCCATCATCATATCATCTCTGATCTTGATCCACATGATGTCTCGTGAGTAGTTCGTTTAGTTCTTGAGGACATGGGAGAAGTCATGTTGTTAGTAGTGGAATTTTGTTGAGGTATTATTCAATGGTTTAATATTTAAGTTGTGGTGCTATTATTCTAGTGGTGTCATGTGAACGTCGACTACATGATACTTCACCATTTATGGGCCTAGGGGAATGCATTATGTATTTGGCTACTAATTGTGGGGTTGTCAGAGTGACAGAAACTTGAACCCTCGTTAGGAAACCTTTGCACAAGGGAGTGCAGGATCTCAGAGTTTAAGGCCGTGGTTAGGTTTTTATCTTAATTGATTTCTTGTAGTTGCGGATTATTGCAAGGGGTTTAATCACAAGTATGTATTAGTCCAAGTAAGGTCGGTATATTAGCACAGGTTCACCCACACAACACTTATAAAACCGAAGAAGATTAATCAGCTATATGAAACGAGAGCACTTGACGGTATTCCCATGTGTCCTCGATAATGTTTGCTCCTCATTAGTATTTCCACCGGCTTGTCCTTTGCTAAGAAAGGATTGGGTCACTTGCTGCAATTATTTGCTATCTTTATTTGCACTTTATTTCCTTGCTTTATCAGAAAACCCTAAAAATCCGTTTGCTAAGTATTTACAGATATTTCCTGCTCCATACCACTAGTTAACACCTTTTGCTCCTCGTTGGGATCGACACTCCTATTT
This sequence comes from Avena sativa, assembly GCA_916181665.1. NCBI lineage: Eukaryota > Viridiplantae > Streptophyta > Magnoliopsida > Poales > Poaceae > Avena > Avena sativa. Next base: position 245,931,960 of record OV702283.1, on the reverse strand, counting down.
ATAAAAAGTACTATGATACACCCCTATACTTGTGGGTCATGACACAACTGTGGAACAGGTCTAGGACCTTGTAGCCAAGGCTGTAAAACAACAGGAAAAGGCCACCTCTCAGAGGCTTGAGTTTGATCCAGCATATTGCCAGTGTAGCAATCCTAAGCCGCCAAGGGAGAGATCTCCTCACGATGTCGGGTCCCAGACGGGTTCGTCACAACAAAGACGGAGGGCGCACGCAATTGCTAGGACGCTATCCCCATATCCTCCAACCACGTAGGCAAGGCTCATCCTCGTCGCTTGTCTCCACCACCCCGGCCCCCCGACATCACAAAGGCCCAAGAGCTCACCATCGTACGAGCATGCCTCTGCCAAGGCACCCTCAGGGCGGCATCGTCATTTGCAACAACACAGAGCAGCCTCGTCATGGCAGGGAGCATAATGGCAATCAAGGACATAAGAGCAGGTCACACCATGACCCTCCGCGTCCGACAAGCAATCGCGATAGGCATGAGGAGTCACAGGAAGGTAACATCAAGAAGGCTAACCCACCGCTACCTCCGCCTCCGTCGCCACCTAGCAGCCACCATCGTGGAGGAGGGCCGCGTCGCTCACGCAATCCCTCCCCTGATGGCAAGAAGAAAAAAGCAAGCTCGGAGCCATACGACGCACGTTCACGCTTGGACAAGATTCACGAGGCTCGGGAAGGACAGTACCTAGAACCACTTGCTTTGGACCCATAATACGGACCGCAACTTACCACAAGGGTTTCCGGATAGACAAGACGATCAAGCCCTATGAAGGCACCGCCAAGCCAACTACGTGGTTACAAGATTACGACAACGCGGTGGAGATCACCGGGGGAAACCCCAATGTTGCCGTCAAGTACCTCCCACTGATGTTGACGGGCACGGCCCGCCAATGTATTGACGACTTGCCAGCAAAGTCCATATGAAATTTGTTGGACATGCAAGAAGCATTCACCAAATTTTTTTAGGGTACGTACAAACGTCCCTGCACTGTTGGCGATCTAAAACGGTGCGTGCAAGAGAAAGACGAGACATCTCGGGCCTACCTCTCCCGCTGGTTGGATATGAAAAATTCCTACACAGGAGTGCACGATCAGACCGCTATGGCTGGCTACATTGATTGTTTGGAAAAGGGTACGTTTCTCCGACATAAGTTGAAGCGCCTACAGGACAATCACAGGCTAGATCTCAATCAGATGATCTCATTGGCTAGTGAGTTCGCGGCTGCCAACGATGATGCTCGTGGCTCCTTGTCGATAATTGCCATCCCAACCCAAGCTAAGAGGAACAACAACACTAAGCAGAAGAGTCCGCTAGAAGAAAAGACAATCTCTGACATGGTCGCAATGACGTTTGCAGAAAAAGGCGATGGCAGACAGCGCAGCCGAGGACGGGGGCTGGTCGCGGGTAGCAGCGCGGTAGCGAAACTACCCTAGCAGTACCCCGAATTCCCCAAACGTACGAGGAATATCGTGATATGTTGTGCCTTGTACACCTCGGCACCAATGGCAAAGCCACCCACACCAATCGCCATTGCAAGTTCGTCAACAATATCAAAGAAGACCCGGAGTCCGGCTACAAACAAAGCCGAAAGAACTGACCACGAGGCAAGGGAAAAGGGAAGAAGAAGGAAGAGGAGTCCAAGGATTCAAGTAACATGGACAAGGACGTTGACCCCAAGAACGCTGACAAGGGCGATGGCAAAGGCAAGAATCCCTTCGAGAAGAAGGCCCCCGTCTACCACACTTTCCTTGGCAACCCAACTGTCCGGGCACAGAAAATCTCACTGAGGACACTGATGGCCACCCTATCCCCAGTTCCCCAATACCTACGCTGGTCAGAAGTTCCAATCACTTGGGATAGGAAGGATCACCCAGACCTCATTCCAACAGAGAACCAATATGCCATGGTCATAAAACCTTTGATTGGCGGCAACGAGTTCACCAAATGCATGGTGGACAGTGGAAGCAGCATCATTATCTTGTATATGGATACACTACACAAGATGAACTTGACGAAGACCAACCTAAGGCAGACCAGCACCGTGTTCCATGGCGTAGTTCCTGGTCGGCAAGCTCGGTTACTTGGGTGCATCACGCTTCCGGTCGCTTTTGGTGATGTTAACAATTACCGCCAAGAATGCATGACCTTTGAAGTGGTCCCCTTCAAGAGCGTGTACCACATAATATTCGGACGCGTCATCTTCCACTCCTTCATGTCCAAGCCATGCTTCGTCTACAACAAGCTCAAGATACCCGGGCCAAACAGTGTCATCCCCGTATCCGGAAGTTTTTCAAAGGCAAGGGACTGCGAGATTGGTGAAGCAGCCTTTGCAGAAGCTGTCCTCTATAGCGAAGAATTCAAGGAGATCCAGAGCAAGGTCGATGCCTCGAAGATGCTGGCATCGAAGAAGCAGATTTCTGACTCCGATCCCTCCCTCAAGGCCGCCATTGAAACCAAGTTGGTGGAACTTGTGGTAGGCGATTCCTCCAAGGTCACCGCCATTGGGACAAACCTGAAACCTAAATAGGAAAGCACGCTCATCAAATTCCTTCGTGAGAATAAGGACATCTTTGCCTGGAAACCTGCCAACATGAAAGGTGTACCTAGGGATCCAAAATGCAAACCGGTGAAACAACCTCTACGACGCTTCGGAGACGAGAAGAGACGCACCATAGCCAAAGATATAGCTAGGTTACTTAAGGCTAGTTTTACCAAAGAAGTCCTTCACACCCGATGTGTGGATAATCCTGTACTTGTCTCCAAAAAGGGAACCAAAGAATTAAGAATGTGCGTTGATTACACCGGCTTGAACAAAGTGTGTCCGAAGGATCCGTTTGCTTTGCCTCGCATTGACTCGACGGCTGGCTCGGAACTTTGTGTTTTCTAGATGCATACTCGGGATACCACCAGATAAAGATGAGGAAGTCGGACCAATTCACCACTTCGTTCACCACACCTTACGTCACGTTTGCTATGTCACAATGCCCTTTGGGCTAAAAAACGCAGGTGCTACGTACCAACAGACTATGCGGCATTTCCTACACGACCAAATTGGTCGGAGCGTTCATGCCTACGTGGATGATATCACGATGATTTATAAAAGGTCAAACGACTTAAACTCCGACTTAAAGGAAACCTTTGATAATCTCCAGAAATACAACATGATGCTTAACCCAAAGAAATGCGTCTTCGGGGTTCCAGCTGGCAAATTGTTGGTCTTCATCGTTTCCCAGCGTGGAATCAAGGTCAACCCAGAGAAGATCAAAGCCATCCTAAACATTAACCGTCCGACATGCCTGAAGGACATCCAACGGCTCACAGGCTGCATTGTAGCAGTAAGCCGGTTCGTCAGCCGACATGGAGAGAAGGCTTTGCCGCTAGACAAGTTGCTAAAGAAGGCGGACAAATATGTATGTACGGGCGAAGAAGATGCTGCGCTTAAGGATCTAAAAGGGATACTTTCGTCGGCTCTTGTACTCGCAGCACCCGAGCCAATGGAGCCTATGTTGATTTACATGGCGGCCACCAACCGGATTATCAACATCGTCATCGTGGTGGAGTGGAAAGAACCAATGCATGAGTACGGAGTACAACAACCAGTTTACTATGTAAGAGAGGTCTTGACGGAGTGCAAGCAACGGTACCCGCACGACCAGAAGCGAGCTTATGGAGTGTTCCTTGCTTCTCGGAAGCTAAGGCACTACTTCCAGGAGCACCCTATCACAGTAGTGAACAAGGCTCCACTGTTCGACATCATCAACAATAGCGACACAATAGCGACGCTACGAGATGGGTCGCGAAGTGGGGCATTGAGCTTGCCACCTTCAAGATCACCTACAAGAGACGCGACGCTATCAAATCAAAAGTCTTGGCGGATTTTATTATAGATTGGACGGATATGCCAGATGATACCCCTGTACCAGAGACAGAATATTGGGTGATGCACTTTGATGGATCAAAGCTACTCAACGGCTCGGGGGCTAGTGTGCTACTGCAGTCACCAATAGGGGAAAACCTGCACTACGTTTTATAGATCCACTTTGAGGCTACAAATAATATGGAGGAATATGAAGCACTCATTCATGGACTTCGCGCAGCCAAGGATATTGGCATCAAGCGCATAGTTTGCTGTGGAAATTCCGACTTGGTTGCCCAAGAGGTGGCTGGCACCTGGAATGCGTGGAACCCTATGATGGCGGCATATCGAGACGAAGTGGATGAGATAGCCAAGTGCTTCGAAGGCTATGAAGTAAAGTATGTCAAGAGGGAGGAAAATGAGGCGGCTGATCTACTATCAAATCTTGGATCAGGGCGTAAGCCAATTCCGCCTGGAGTTTTTCTGGAGCATCTACGGACCTCATTCGTGAAGGGAGTGGACCCCGAAAACCCGGATAGAGTCGACTCATTTGTTCATACAGTAACAGAAGTCCCTTTGGCTTGGACAAAACCATTCATGGAATATCTCTTACACGGAACTTTGTCCATGAGGAGGTCGAAAGTCGGCAAATAGTACGTCGAGCAAAGGGCTATACCATAATCAGTGGGCATCACTACAAAAGAAGTACTACTGGTGTATAACTGAAGTGTGTCTCCCAGCAAGAAGGTATTAAAATCCTTCGTGAGATCCATATCAGAGATTGCGGGCATCACGCCGCTCCTCGATCGTTGGTCTCCAAAGCCTTCCGACAAGGATTCTACTAGCTGACCGCGAAGGCGGACGCTGACAAGCTGGTCGAGACATGCATGGGATGCCAGTACTATGTCTGACAACCACATTTACCGGCTCAATAATTGCGAACTATACCAATAACTTGGCCTTTTGCAATCTGGGGGCTTGACATGGTTGGTCCATTACAGACGACACCTTGTGGTTCATGCATCTGCTAGTAGCAGTTGATAAATTCACAAAATGGATAGAAGCTAAACCCATTAGAAATCTTGATGGGGCAACTGCCCTTAGGTTTGTACGGGATCTAGTGGTGGGATTTGGTCTCCCACATAGCATTATCACCGACAATGGCAACAACTTGTCACTCGGAGAAATGGAAGCCTACTGTCGGGAGAAGGGTATCCGACTTGATTTGGCATCTGTGGCACATCCATAGTCTAATGGACAAGTTGAGCGAGCCAATGTATTAATTCTGGAGGGAATAAAGCTACGTCTAGAAGCACCGCTACATAGAGCAGCTGGAGCCTGGGCGGAGGAATTTCCATCTATTTTGTGGAGTTTACGAACTACCGCCAACAGATACACCGGCTACACCCCTTATTTCATGGTATATGGAGCAGAAGCAATTCTACCCTCCGACATCCTCCACGATTCACCAAGAGTAGCCGCCTACGACAAGGATGACACTGAAGAATCCAGGCGCCTATATGTAGACCTTCTCGGGGAAGAGCGCGTATTGGAATGCCAAAGATCCGCCATCTACCAACAGAAGCTATGCAGTTACCATAGTCATCGCATTCGGCATCGCTCGTTTAAAGAGGGGGATATGGTGCTCTGACTTAAGCAGAAGAAGTTACACAAATTATCCCCGCCATGGGAAGGTCCGTTCATCATAAGCAAGCTCTACTCAATGGTTCCTATTACCTCATTGACAATCGTGAACTAGAGGATAGGCCAAACGAGGATCATAAGCATAAGCGACGTGACCTGGATGATGACTACCCGGAGCTTGATCGGCCATGTAATATAGCACAACTACGTCCTTTCTACACTTAGCATATTTTACTATCTACTGTGTATCTCTTATATGATCAATGAAATAAAGCTTTTTGGTTCACTCAAATGCTTGAGTATTTTATCTCCTTTAGTGTTCATTTTTGGATCATATAAAACCTTTATGCGCAAGTTTTGCATTTGCACTTGTGAAAATTCTGCCTATGGGCGTTAGCTTAAGTTTTCTGGTCTACACGTTCTTTGTTGTTTGTGTGGATTCTGGAGTAGTGACCTTTGTCACTCGAAGTCAGCGATTTTGTGCTTAGGTTTTTGACGGTGCCATTGGGTATCATCACCTGGGCGCATAGTTCCGACTAAGGGTCTTCCGACTCATGAAAAGTCAAGCATAAAAACCAGAGTAATGGATAAGCCATTACTTGCTTAAAAAATATATATACATGCTGGAATTAGTTCTTAAGCAGCAGGAAGCTTATAGACATAGTTTTCCTCCTTAAGATAAAACCATTGTTTTCCGCATACATACAACATCCAGAGGTGACAAATATTACATAGTATTTTTTCACTTCTGTGGTGCAGGAGACTTTGAGGTAGCACCATCGGCCGCAGGAGAGCTATCTTTCCCATCAACAAAGTTGGCAGTTTTGAGGGACTCGGAGGAGTTGTCTTGGTCGACATCGATTTCCTCAAGAGGCACGAAGGTGTTAGCATCAACCAACTGGGCGACCCTGGTGTCGTAGCCGGCAAGCGAAGACTAGATAACACCGTGATCGATCTTTTGTCCATCTTCGTCTATGTTCGGCAACCCAGAGGTCACCATGTCGATGTCGCCTTCGTCATAGTGAGCCTTGATCATAGACAAAGCCATTCTTGCACCATCCCGAGTACATGAAGCTTTCCAGCTTACGGTACGCTCGGGGGCTCCGAATACTTCATTACAGAGTCCACTACCTTAATATTGATGTCCAAGGGCTTGGCAATCTATTTTGCTTGGGTGATGGCAGTGCTGATGAAGTTGCCGGCAAGAACCATGCATTCCTTTAGCGGAGGAGGATTATTGGTCAAACCAATAGGAGCTGCATTTCTGACCAAAGTGTTTGAGTACATGAGTTCAACATAATAAGTTCAGAGTACCTGATGTACAGAAGTACAAGACGGAGAATGCTTACCAAAGATGCTATCCTCAGCTTGCTGGAGAATCTCTGCCATGTAGTCCTGTTCCTTTCGGAGGGTCTTGTAGGCCTCAAGGTTCCGAGTATTCTGCTTGTCGGCAGCTTTGTGCTGCTCCTTGAGGGTTGCAATCTCCTCCTTAAGGCGGTTGATTTCCGTGTTTGCAGATTCTTGCACGGCAGCCATTGCATCTTCATGCATCATCAGCGAGTTAACCCTCTCTTGTTTCAGGATCTTGTTTTTTCTATCCAGCTCTTGTATGTGCTTGGATTGCTCAACAATGTCCTTGGCCTTGGCGATAACTTCTGCAAGTCGGAGAAATGACAGATCACAATGAGTAGTCGGAAATTTACGACGCAAGACCAAGTTGAGCGTGAAACTGAAAAGAAAACATACTCTTGCCCTTGGTGATCTGTTCCTTGAAGAAGGCGGTTTTACCCTTTTCATCTTAGAGGTCCGCGCTCATCTTGTGGAACTTGTCATTGGCGGCATTCTTCCGAGTATTCTCATTCTCCATAAAGAGCAAAGTTACTTAGTCTACTTGGAGCATCTAGCCGGATAAATATCCGCCTATAGGCTTGGGGGCTACAGTACGAGTTTTTAACTCAAAGCGATGCTTAGTCTTTCTTTAAGCATCTAGTCGGAACCAGATCTGTTTCAACTAGAGGCTTGGGGGCTACAATATTGAAATTCACATACACTACGTATGCTACTCTAAAGTATCTAGTCGGAATAATCCATTCAAACTAAATACTTGGGGCTACAGTGCAAAGTTTCTAGCTTGGTGTACTGATGCATAAGCTTCGCGCGGTGCTGCAGAGGCTGGATCCGCCTGATGAACCAGCACATGGCTAGGTCCAAGCCGGTCAAAGCCATGTCTACGAACTAGTCAATCCGCCTTACGACACGAGAGGCTTCGTCATCAAAGGGGAGGAGGCCTTGGGATCTTCATGTCGGAGCTTTAGCGGCGGCCCCGTCGACAAAGTCCGGGTACGTTGTTTCTCGGCCAGCCAGAGGGATATCTAGGCCGTAGAAATACATCCTCTGCTAGTTTTCGTAGGAATCGTGTCCTACAATGTCGGGGAACCGCCGGCTAGGACGGATCTTGAAACTAATTGTCCCGCAGTTCCTGAGCTCCTCTTTGCTCACTCCGACTTCCCTCTTCATGATGAAGAAGTAAATGAACAGATCTAACCTAGGCCTAATTCCTAGGTAACCCTCGGACAGCGCCACATAGTTGCTAAGCGCGAGGATACTATTTGGAGAAAGGTTCCGAGGTTGAACCCGGAAGTGTTGGAGGACTTGGATGAAGAAGTCAGAGATTGGGAGGGAGACGCTGCACACGAACTGAGCCTTGAGGTATACCTTTTCTCCGACTAGGGAAGAAGGTACGACCTCGCCGGCCGGCGTCACCCGCCAGACTAGGCCCTCCGTCGCAGGAAGGTACCCTTCAACGAGCATCTCTTTGATATCTCTCTCGGAGATGTCCGAGCCGCGCCACTCCCCTTTATGGGAGTCAGCTTCCTCCTCCAGCGGCTCTAGCCTGCTGGAATTTGGTCACCGCCGGTGGATTCAACCACCGCAAAAAGCGGCCCCACCACGCCCTCCGGCGGACGTGGACAGAGCCAGATGGCTTGGCCGTGGCCTTGTCCGATGCCGCCATCGACGGAGCACTGCTGCTGCTGCTGGCCATTAGGGTGGATGGAAGATGACTGAAGATTGGATATAGGCTAGGGTTTTCTCTGTGTGCGTGAAGAGCTAGAAGAAGAATATGACACGAGGAAGAATGAGGTGAAAAGATAAATGTCACCGCAGTTATAATATATAGTACTCGGTTTCAAGATTCGTGCAAATCTATCCAATGGTTGATGCGTGGACAACGCGTGCATGATCATGCGCAGAAATTTTGCCATGTTCCCATCGCCGCCGCCAATCTTTCATATCCTTCACGCGAGAAAAACTGCTATGATTATGTTCTATGCATGTCTGAGTTACGAGGCGTTGCTGACCTATGGTCTACGACACTCTACTGACACGGGCAGGTGAACGATTCCATCTGAAGATTCCGGCATGGACGGATCCCGTCCGGATATGAGAAGAGTACGATGGAAAGCTTAGTGATTCTCCGACTTACATATCAAAGACAGAGACCATCGCAGGGTTCTTGGTATGACTACAAGATATTGCTTGACGATTTGCCGACATTCATCTCGACAGAGCATTCAACTTGAAGAGGCCAGAAGGTGCAAGATCTCGGAGTTCTCTGGGGGCTACTATTGGGGATATGCTAAATGGGTATCACCATTGCATGTCTCTAATCCGGATAACCTGGGTGGCTCACAGTTGGTTGCAAGGCCTATGGCCTTCTAGGCGGTCTAGTTAGATGGATCCAGAAGGGAGGCCCATGCAGTATGAAGGAAGGCTACCGTGGAGTCATCGGCGTACCCAGATCTTTGGAGTGCAAGACACGTTAGACCAGTTGTATACCGTGTAGGACTCTGTAACCTGTCCGACTATGACTTTCCCTGTAACCCTAGGATCTGGTGTCTATATAAGCCAAACCTAGAGGAGCCTTTAGGGCATAACTTAACTCATATCGCGCATAGCGAACCGATCCCTGTAACACGGCGTATTGTCGTTATAGTGATTTATAGCAGGAGTAAGATTCCGCTACCTTTGTGGGATCCGAACCTGGGTAAGATGTGTCACCTCGTACCCTCCAACCTTCCTCCTTACCCCACGTCTCTAAACACGCTCCGTGAGGACCCCTTCATGGTGTACTCGTCGGCAATACCACGGCATCATCTTCCTGAATGACCTGGACTAGTTCGTGAGGGTGAACTCCTCGAGCGATTCATGCTCGGGACCGTCCATGACCTTCCCAACGAGTTGCAGCTGAAACACTTCGTGGGGCGTGAGAAGTGGTAGGTGCACGTCGAGACCTTCTCGGGAGGCAAAAAGTTCATCACCGACGGCTGGCTTCGCTTCCTCTCCAAGCAGTGCCTCCAGCATGGCTTTACCCTGCGGTTTAGGTATGCCTACGAGGAGAAATTCTCCATCTCGGTGTTCAATACTCAGTTGTGCTGTGTTGACTATCCGCCTCACCTCTGGGAAACTCAGTAGGTATAGTTGCCATGGTGTTTCCTAGGGCGCGGAGCTCGTCCCTTAGAGGGGCGGTGCTAGAACGGCCGTCGATCCTCTTTTGCCTTGTAACCAGGACTTCCAAGATGAATCTCCCCTTACGGATGCTTGTTCCGTTTTCCTTCTGTTGTATGTTCTCGTGTGATGCTTGAAGCCCTTGTTTATTCATGGCGTGGTGCTTGTTTGGTAAGGATGGCGATGGCGGCTTGCAATTTCTATTTATAGGGTCGGCTCTCTGGAGTCGTCGAACGCCTCCGCTGGGGAGCTGAGTGACCCGGGCCTATGACCTCGCGAGGCGAGGTCATGGGCCTTCCTCTTGAGGAAATGACGCTCACAAGGCGCTATTGCTGGGGCGGTGAATCCTAAAAGAAAGAGACCTCGCTCTGATACCAACTGAAATATCACGGATGCCGTCTAGAGGGGGGTGAATAGGCAGTTTAAAAACTTTTACGAGATGGGCTTAACAAAGGCGGAATAAAACTATCATTTTATTTTGTCAAGAACAAAGCCTATATACTAAGGTTCACCTATGTGCACCAACAACTTATTCTAAGTAAGACAAGCAACAATGTGATAGCAGTAAATAATACTTCAAGCATGAAGGCTATCACAATGTAAAGTGCATAAGTAAAGAGCTCAGGTATAGAGATAATTGAGGCACGCGGGGACAACGATATTTTACCGAGTTCCTTCCAACATGGAAGTACGTCTTGTTGGAGGGGTGGGCGGTACTAAGACCACCGACGCCACAAGAGGCCTCACCCTATTCTCCCGAGCACCTGCCGCACAACAAGCACCCTTTACACTATGGGACACTTGAGGGCGGTCACCAAACCCGTACAAGATTGGGGTAATCTCAACAACTTAATTTGAGGCTCCCAATAAATTCCACCAAGGCCACTATCTTGAGGAAATCTCCACAACTTAATTGGAGGACCCAAGAACACACCACAAAGGCCACACAACCGTCTAGGGTTCCAAGAATCCAAGAGGGACAAGCTTCAATGAATATCACCAACCAAATCCTTCGAGGAGAACTCAAACCGATGCACCAAATGCAAATGGCAAGAACACCACCAAGATGCTACAATCCCTCACTCTCAAGTTCCAACAAAGATACTAAATCTATTGGGGGAACAAGAGAGGAGGAATCAAAGGAGAACACACATTCCTTCAAGATCTAGATCCCAAAGGATCACTCACAAAGAGATGATTTGGTTTGGTCCAATTATGGATCTAGATCCCCTCAATCTTCCTCTCAAATGGATTCAAGAATCATTGGAAGGGGAGGAAGAAATCAAGCTAGAGATGAGTCAAAGCAATGGGGCTAAATATTGAAGAAAGAGGTAGAAGAAGCAACCAAAAAAGACAGAGGGAGGAAGCTTATATAGGGCCCAACAAAAAACTTCCTGTTGGGGAAATATTGCCTGACTAGGACGGTAGTAACGGAATGGGCCGGTACAAGCGCACTTGACACAGGGGAGGAGATCAAACAGGAACAAGCGGGGTCAACGTGGGTGGATCGCCTGGCGATCTGAGCAGCAAGCGAGCGAAGAAATTAGAAAGGGGATTAGGGGAGGCGTGTAGTGAGCAAGAGCAACGTGTTGGAGATATTCCCAAGAGGCAATAATAAAGTGGTTATTATTATATCTTTGTGTTTATGATAAGTGTTTACATCCCATACTATAATTGTATTAACCAGAAACAATAATACTTGTGTGTTTTGTAAATAGTAAAGAGTCCCTAGTAAGCCTCTTGTTAAACTAGCTTGTTGATTAATAGATGATCATGGTTTCCTGATCATGGACATTGCATGTTGTTAATAACAAGATCATATCATTAGGAGAATGATGTGATGGACACACACCCATAGTAAGCATAGCATAAGATCAAGTCATTAAGTTCGTTTTTCTACAAGCTTTCAGATACATAGTAACCTAATCCTTCGACCATGAGATCATGTTAATCACTGTCACCGGATGAGTAATTTGATGACATCAAAAACCAATTCTATAAATGGGTGGTTATAAAGGTGACATTGGGTATTCTGAAAGTATGTGTTGAAGCACATGGATCAAGAGTGGGATTTGTCCATCCATATGACAGATAGATATACTCGGGGCCCTCTCGGTGGAATGTCATCCAATTGGGTTGCAAGCACGTGACTAGGTCACAAGGGGTGTCATATCATGGAATGAGTAAAGAGTACTTATCGGTAACGAGGTTGACCTAGGTATAGAGATACCGACAATCAAACCTCGGATAAGTAAAGTATCGCACGACAAAGGGAATCGGTATCGTATGTGAATGGTTCGTTCGATCACAAAAGTTATCATTGAATATGTGGGTACCACTATGGATCTCCAGGTCCCACTATAGGTTATTGATCGGAGAGGTGTCTCGATCATGTCTTCATAGTTCACGAACCGTAGGGTGACACACTTAAGGAATCAATGTTTTTTTGTTTTACATGCTATGAACCCTACATGAGCCCAAGGCGAGTGGTGCGCGGCAGCAAGCGAGCCGGCACGTGCGAGCCCAAGGCGAGCGGCGATAGAGCAGACTGGGCCAGGGAGCTGGGCGAGCGGCAGGTCAACCCAGTACTATCGGCCCGCCCGGGCGGTAGTACCGCGCTAGGACGGTATTGCCGGCTGGTCCTACCAGGCGGCACAATGAGGAGAGGCACGCGCGCAGAGTGGGCGGTAGTACCCAGCGGTACTACCGCTCGGCCTAAAAAGAGTTATTTTTTTATTTTTCAAACCAAATAAAGGCAAATATTCAAACAATGATAACTTTAGTTTGGTAACTCCGATTCACCCGAAACCAATTTCGTTGGAAAGAGGGAGACAAGATCTACCCAACAAGTGAGAATACTTCAAGTATTTTAAAGTGAGATACCTCCCTTGGTGAGAAACCGGGAAACCTCAAAGATCAAATCCGCAATAAGATATAAAGGGGAAATCCGTCTTTGATGAACTATAGCTTGTTATGAAGATTACCACAAGCTCTAGAACCTCACAAGGATAAGATCCAAATAACAACCAAATACATTGATGCAAGTATGCAAAGATTTGAGCTCTTCCCGAACAATATGACCGAGTTACTCACTCGAGAGCCCCTCTTGATATCACGGCCATCTATCCTAAACCCGGTCTCCCAACTAACAACATGAGACCGACAAAAGGGAAAAACTATCAAGAATATCTTTGCCTTGAGCATTCCACTTGAGCATGATGTAGACGATCTTGACCCTCTCAAGATGGAACACCTTTCTTGATTCCTCTTCATCTATCCATGACCACCGAGGATGGCAAGCATCAAACATGATATCTTCTAGAGATGGCACATCTTGAGCTTGCACAACGCATCTTCTTCTTCATTTCATCTACCTTGAAGCCAACACATGCTCCAAGCGATGCCAATGGAAAATTTGTACAAGTGCAACTTAATAGACACATTAGTCCATAAATGTTATCATTAATTACCAAAACCACACATGGGGGCCCACATGCTCTTTCACATGCTTCCCCTCAGGAATCACTAACGTCGCAGGAACTCCGAGACTTCGAGAAAGAGATGGCAGCGTACGAAGAAGAGTACACCTCCAAGACAGTGCAGGCTGAGCCGGAGAACTCTCCGAGTCCGTATGATAGCATGGATGAAGACTACACCTTACAAGATGACATGCACACTGGAGATTCATCCGAGGTTCAGAAGCCAACCACGATGGAAAGTACCAACGTAAGTTTTCTCCCGGTATCGGACCGAAAGCCATCTGTGCCATAGGTACACACGTTAAGGATACTGGGCGGTCATAGAAGAACAAGAAACCGACACCGACAGAGTCGGTTGAGGAAGCCAATGAGGAAGAAGTCGACGAAGAGATCAAGATGGAGAACCAGGATGGAGATCCAGTTAATCCCACACCGATCGACCCTCCTATGGATGGACACGTTGTTACCAAGGGTGCACGTGCAATCTACGGAGATGCACTCATGATATCAATCCCAACTGCTTCGGATCTCACTCCGGGGGAGCTAGAGAAAAGGGCCGAGGACCTGGAAACGCATTGCTTTTTTTTGCTCGAGGAAGCTGCATGCATCATCGAGCTTACACAACGAATAGATAGCAATCTTGCCCTGTACCAGTCAGAATTCAAGCGACCGCCAAACAAGACAAGGGAGGGGGGGGTCTAGTTCTTGCTAATAGGAACCCGAATATCCACAAAGATCTATTTGATGGTAAAACTGGTGAGAAGATCTGAGTCTACAACACACCAACGGAGAACTCTACAGCCGCTCGAGCCATCCCTGCCAATAATCCGTCTCCAGAACAGGTCCAGCAGTGCGTAGCATTGCTCGACAAAGGACTAGAACAACAGAAAATAGCCGCATCATTCAGTGGCAAGCTGGCTTCAAAGTCGGAATTTTGCAACACTGACGTAGGCCAAAACGTTGATGAAAGACCTCACAGGGATACGAACCAACGTCATGATCCACGGGAGGAAGAAAACTCAAGGACCAGATCAAACGGTCATCCTCGCAGGTTTACGCGGGACTGGTCGGGAGTTATTCTGGCTGTGTCTCAAGATGCCATCAGGGCATTGGTACCTCAGCAAACCTACTGTCGGTAGAATAATCGCCACAGGGAAGACCCGGAGGTGCGCCGCCAGCTAGAATAGGATCGGGTAAGAATACCACCACCCAGCCATCTGGCTGAGCCTCATCGTAATGACAACGCCGGACGAAGAAACAACCTGGATCACCCTGAGTCAAGAAGGGACGGAGCCCGACGAAATCAACCTCGGAGCCAGCATAATGACGCTCCGGGATCGCGCTGCTCAGCCGGAAATAACCCACCAGAGCCACCATAACCGCCCAGTAGCAACCATGAAGGATCTCATCACAGCCATGTGAGCCGCGGGGGGCGGAGGGGGCAATGGCGGAATAAGAAGCAGGAATCCGGCTCCGCCGACACGCAGAAGTCACGAGCCACCAAGTCGTAGGTCTCTCTCGCCCAACAATGCTCACCACCGCATTGAATCCAATATGGCAGCATGGCGGCACAAGGAGGAAGACGTTTATGTGGGACCCAAATGCTTTGGCCCACGTATCCGTCAAACAAAGTTTTCGGTTGACTTCGGCATCGCCAAGCACATTCAACCCTACAACGGTGCAACTCGGCCAGATACTTGGATTCAGGATTTCTTCTAGGCTAGCAGCATCGCCAAAGGAGGAAACAACTTGGTCGCAGTTCGATATCTCCCACTCATGTTGCGGAAGACGGATCGATCATGCCTCAATGAACTACCAGAGAATTCAATTCACAACTGGTATGATATGCAAAGTGTGTTATTTTCAAACTTCGAGGGAACATACAGGAGGCCCTGCATAGTTGGAGACTTGCAGTGTTGCACTCAAAGACCTAGAGAAACTTGCCGGGATTACCTCAGATGCTGTATTGATATGAAGAACTCCCGCGAAGGAGTAAACGAGCGAACCACGATTGAAGCTTTCATTGCAGGACCCCCAGTTGGATTATTGCGTCATAGACTAAAGCGTGACCATGTCACAGACCTAGGAGAGATGATAGAAACGGCGAGCAAATCTGTCGACATCGATGACCATTTAGATGGACTGCTGAATATTCTGGCCAATCCTCATGCGGCCAAGCAGCGAAAGCAACAAACTCAGAAGCGCAAGAATACATTAAAAGAGAAACCAATTCTGGACAATACATCTGTCAACGCAACATTCAGATCCGGAGGACAAGGAGGGCGTGGAGGCGGCCGGGGATGAGGTCGTGGAACTTCCCGAGTCCAGGGTAGAGGAGATCAGCAGCCCGGAAAATCATATTCCTCGGTCGACATTGGCAACAACCCTTGTGTACATCACTCGGACGGGAATGGAGGTTCTACCCACACCAATTCTGAGTGTCGTTTCAATGAAGACATGATGACTCCATTGGCTACAGAGCCAAGCGAGGCAAAGGAAAGAAAAATTCCGAGAAAGGCAAGGAGCCCAAGGAAGATTCCGACATACAAGAGGCGGATGCCGCACAACCCAAGTCGGATGGAAAGAAGGATTACCCTACAAAGAAAGACACATATGTTTGCTTCCTTGGAACTCAGCCAGCTAAGGTCAGAAAGGCGGTTCTCCATGAGCTCAATTCCACGGTTCCGGCTGTCCCCCAATTCTTGGACTGGTCGGATGTAACCATCACCTTTGACCGCAATGATCACCCGAGGAAAACACATCGTTGGGGAAAGTACCCTCTGGTCGTCAATCCTCTTATTTATGGCTACGAGTTTTCTAAAACTCTCATGGACGATGATAGAAGTATCAGCATCCTCTACATTGAGACACTTCACCGCATGAAGATCCATGAAAGCTAGTTAAATTATAGCAACGTGACTTTTCATGGCATTGTACCAGGGAGACAGGCGGATTCTCTGGGTGAGTTCACACTGGACATGACATTCAGAACTACGGATAACTACCGGACCGAGCCACTCTCCTTTGAGGTGGTACCGTTCAAAAGTGCTTCCATGCCATCTTCGGGTGTCTGGCTTACTGGGCGTTCATGGCCCGCCCCTATTACATATACAACATGATAAAACTTCCAGGTCCAAAGGGCGTCATCACCATCCCGAGAAACCCAAAGAAATCATGAGATTGCGAGGAAGGATCTACCGCCTTTGTCGAAGCCGTGCTGCACGCCCAAGAGTACCAGGATATTAAGAAGAACACTGATCCGTCTGAGATGCCCGCTATGAAGAACGAGGTGCTGAAGCCAAGTCTACAGTTCAAGGCATCAATAGAGACGAAGAAGACATCGTTGAAGGAAGATGATCCCTCCAAGTTGACAAACGTAGGGGTAGGCTTAGACCTTGCATAGGAAAGCACGTTCGTTGAGTTCCTCAAAGATAATAAGGATATCTTTGCATGGCAACCTTCTGACATGACTAGAGTACCTAGGGAACTCGCCGAGTACTCTCTTAATGTGTACCCTGATGCTAAACCCGTCAAACAGTCCTTATGACAGTTTGGTGATGAAAAGCGCAAAGCTATAGCTAAGGAATTAGCCCGACTAGAATTAGCCGCATTTATCGCAGAGGTCATCCATGCTGAATGGGTGGCAAATCCTGTACTCGTTCCTAAAAAGGACACTATTGATTTAAGGATGTGCATTGATTATACCTCCTTGAACAAGGCTTGTCCTAAAGATTCTATTCCCTTTGCCAAGAATCGATCAAATTATCGACTCCACGGCAGGGTCGGAATTACTTTGTTTCTTGAAGCATATTCTAGATATCACCAAATACCGATGAAAAAGTCGGATCAATTAAATACGTATTTCGTCACACCAATGCCTTTTGGCTTAAAGAACACATGAGCAACACATCAACACACTATGCAATGTTGCCTTAACGATGAAATCGGATGCAATGTCCATGTATACATAGATGATATAGGAGTGATGTACAAAAAGAAGGAAACACTTATTTCCTACTTAGAGGAAACAATTGCTAGCCTATGAAAATTCAACATAATGCTAAATCTGAAGAAGTGCTTCTTTGGAATACCAGCCAGAAAATTGTTAGATTTCATCGTATCTAAAGGAGGCATAGAGGTGAACCGGGAAAAAATCAAGGCTATACTAAACATTACCAGGACGACTCGCCTGAAGGACGTGCAACGTCTCACTCGTTGCATTGTAGTAGTGATTCGATTCGTCAGCTGGCTCGGAGAAAGAGCCGCACCTTCATACAAGCTCTTGAAGAAAACCAACAAATTTGTCTGGACTAAGGAAGCTGAAGTTGATCTACAAAGTTTGAAAGACCTACTTTCAAATCCACCAATTCTCGTAGCACCAGAGCCACTTGAGTCTATGTTACTTTACATCGCAGCGACTAACAAGGTTGTAAGTGTGGTAACATCACTGGAGTGCGAGGAAGAAGGCCATGTGCATAAGGTGTAATGTCCAACTTATTACTAAGCGAGGTCCTGACAGAGTCGCAGCAAAGGTATCCAAATTACCAAAAGCGAGCCTATGGAGTATTTTTTGCTGCTAGAAAGCTACGACATTACTTTCAAGAGCATAAGATCATAGTGGTGAGTACGGCTCCCCTGCGAGATATAATCAATAATCGTGATGCCACAATACGTGTCTCAAAGTGGGGAATAGAGCTTGCAACTTTTGACATCGAGTACAAGCCATGAACATCAATCAAATCCCAAATACTCACTGATTTTTTCGCTTATTCGATAGAGACGGCAGAAAACACAAGTCCTCCAGACTCGGAATTTTGGACCCTACACTTTGACGGATCAAAAGCACGATGAGGCTTGGGGGCTGGCATGGTGCTCAAATCACCCCAATGAGATAAGCTATTCTATGTGTTACAGATACACTTCATGACACCAATAATATTGCTGAGTAGGAAGCACTATTACATGGAATACGCATGGCCAAAAACATTGGCGTAACTCGACTCATGTGTTACGGAGACTCGGATTTAGTTGCTCAACAAGAATCCGATATCTACAATGCAAATAAGCACATGGCAACATACAAAGCTGTTGTGGATGAATTATCTAAATCGTTCGAGGGTTTTGAGGTTCAATACATCCCTCGAGCAGAAAATGAGGAAGCAGATGCTCTATCAAGAATAGGCTTTGCGCGGAAACAAGTTCCGGATGGTGATTTCCTAGAGCACCTAAAAGTTCCCTCTATCAAAGGAGTTGATGAGGACTATCCGACGAAATCTGACTCACCCTTAGTAGCAGTTCTGGCTGTAATTCCCAGCTGGACAAAACCCTATTTGGATTTCCTTATAGATGTAAAATTATCTGAAGACGAAGTTCTGGGCCGGTAGATCGTCCGACGAGCAAAAGCCTATATGATAATTAATAGTGAGCTCTATAAGAGGAGTGTTTCTAGGGTTTTCCAGCGCTGTATTTCTCCGGAAGGAGTGGAAATCTTACGATAAATCCACGAAGGAGAGTGCGGTCACCATGCTGTAGCCAAATCCTTAGTGGCAAAATCTTTTCGCCATGGATTCTTTTGGATCACAGTTAAGGCAGATGCCGAGAAACTGGTCGAAACATGCAAAGGCTGCCAAAAGCACGCCCGTCAAGAACAAGTTCTAGCTGATCAGCTACAAACAATCTGTATTACATGGCCATTTCCGGTCTGGGGGCTTCACATCACGCAGCTTGATTCTCAGTCGACCCGAACTCTGCCTTTATAACTGCATAGTTACAGATCAATGTTTGACATAACCTAAGTCGGTGATCCTCAACTCGGACTGTGCAACAACCTCAGGTCTAAGGATTACATTGATTGAGATATACAAGTGACAACCTGTTCGTTGTACCTCAATATGGGCAATCTGACTCGCTAAACTCTTTAGCCGAATCCGTGTAAGTCAGAATAGCATCTCCATGCCCATGACAATTCGAATCGAGTCATAAACCGAGTTTCACATTGGTCTAAGTTGTGTGTCCAGCACAACCTCAATGACCAAGGATATTTAGTACAAACAACATGAATTTATAGTTTCATAACTGAATCACATATTCAATGATATACATAAGATGTTTATACAAGGGCAAATAAATATCTTTATGAATACAATGGGAAATATGATCATACATGATTGCTTCTAGGGAATATTCCTAACAGTCCGGCGTATTATATCTTCCAGTCCTCAACGAGCTTTGGAATCTCCTTCGCTCTATCCCTCATCTCAAGCACTGGCAAGTTGTTCAGATAGGAAATTCTAACGGACTCACCAGCCTCTTCAAGAGTCTGGCGGAAGTCAAAAAGAACATTTTCGACCGATTTAATGTGCTCAAGGCGACGTTCAGAGGTACGGAAGTCAGAAAGATGTAGAGGATCTGGGAAAGAACCTAAAATGGAAAAAACTGACCAAAGAAACGTCGGAAAAATGAGAAGAATGAAGTCAAAAAAGTTACTTAGCACAAAGTGGTTTCACTGAGATTGCTCCTCTCGGAGAATCCTTAGCTCTACTTCAGAGGCGTAGGCCAGGTCCCTCTAACTATCAAAGTCATTCTCAAATCTTAAAGCTATTGATCATAGAGGGCCACCAGTTTCTCGAGCCTCTTAGTCTCCATATTTCTCGACCCTAGGATGTTATTCACGGATTTCTCGTGCTCATTTTGAAGATTCTTCAGCTCATCCTAGAGTTCGGCATTCTCCATTTGGAAGACTTTGAAGTTCTCGGCCTCCTCCACCATCTTGCTAGATTGCTTCAGCAATTCTGCAAAGGACAAAATATCAGTCGGAAGAAATATTTGACTATGAAAATAACTATGGTTGTAGTCAGAAAAGTTTACCTTCCGCTTCATGTCTCTCAACCTGTAGTTTGGAGTTCTCAAGACGCAAAACTTTGATCTCTTTGCGCTTGCTACAAATATTCTTGAGCAAATCCTGGTTGTAGGATGTAACTTTATGTAAGTTAAAGACGGAATACCGTCAGATGACTACTAAGACTAGGGATGTAACTTTAACTAAGTCAAAATCCAACATGAGCCTTGGGGCTACACTATATCATTCTTTTTCATATATAAGAATAAACTCGGATCTTATGGTATGGTCTTTATCTGACTTTATGCTTGGGGGATAGAGGATATGATAATAAATACTGCAAACGACAGTCAGAAAAAATTACATTGTGCTCCAAGTGCAGCTTCTCGAATCCGAGTTTCGTGTTGTGGAACACTTTATCGGCAAGGGAGATGGGAGAAACACTCATCACTAGAAGCTCTCTGGTTTCAAGATTTTGATACCGGACCAAAATTTGTTCTAGGAGGCTCTCCAGCTTGACGTCCTCCGTCTCCTTCTTTCAGAGTGAGGACTTGCTTCTCAAGGCTGGACCGCGCCAACTTGAGAATCTCCTCCTTCTTCCTCTTTTAGCCGGTGGCAGTAGATCCGGCCATTTTGTCAATCTTCCCTGGCGACATTACCATGGGATCATTACCCTTGGCGGTTCACCCTTGTCAGATGCCTGTCTACCAATGGTAACCAGGCCTTGCGAGGTCGTGGTGGCGTCTAGGATGACGAAGCTAGCTCCCGAAGAGGAGGAAGCCTCCGGTGCTGAGGTCTGAGTGCTGCTCGGAGTTGGAGGAGGCATGGCTAGGGACAATGCAAGCTTCTACTGGCGCAGTTGCTTTGCTAGCTTGATCTCCGGCTTGGGCTCACTCTTCAAAACATATTTATCTCTGAAACACACAAGAATATATGTTAGGTGTAATTCAGAAAGAAACAATACATAAATACTGAAGATCACAAGGTGCTCACCTTTTAACCACTGGTAGCACTTGTGCGCCAGCAGTAATAATAGTTTCCTCGACCTTGCGCTTCTTGGAGGCAGGGCATGAACTTCCTTCACCTCATCATCCTTCGTCTCTTCTGAGTCATATGAAGGATATCCCTCAAGAGGGGCAAGCTTAGACTTGGAGAGCTGCTCGAGCTGATAAATTATAAAAACATTAGTGTAAAATAAAGTCGGATACAGGATGAAAAGGAAAGTACATAAAGAAAAAGTTAAAAAACTCACCAGAGTCAGAGGTTGGTCGGATGTATACATCTTCATGGAGACTTCGGGGACCTTTTTATTCACCCTCTCCTTGATCAAAAATTGCATCCGGGTCTTGTAGTCCTTCCCAGGAATGCGATTCAAACTGACCTTCAGGCTGTCCTTCCGGTCTCCAGTGATCGTGTGCATTAGGCGCTCTCCATGATACTGCAATGGACAGAGCCCCTAATTCTTCATCAAAAACTCAATCCGCATTTTAGCGAGGACCAAGTCTTCGGATAGTTCCGACGCTCCTGCATCCCATGATTCTTTGTGGGGAGAAGAACCGTCTACGAAGGCCGGAAGACATTCCTCCTTTCCAGGAGCCAGAATATCTCTATGATAGAAAAAGGTCCCGGCCCATCTTTTCACTGATTCACTAGCGTTAATCCTAGGATAGATATGGTTACTCCTAAGTACTAATCTAAGCGTGTCGGTAGTATAAAGAACTCTGGCACTGATGGAGTTCTTCCGGGTACCATAGTAGTACCGGAAAAGAGTAAGACTCGGCCTAATGCCAATAAATCCCTCACTAAGAGCTGCATGAGTGCTAAGCTCGAGCAAGGAATGGGGGGGAGGTTATGAAGTTGCAAACCGTAGTATTGGAGAACTTCTGTGAAGAACTCTGATCGTGGGAGGCTGGGTCCGCGGTCGATGTGTGTCTCTAAAAGGACTCATTCGCCATCGCGCAGTGTAGGGACGACATCTCTAGCGCCGCTCCTCCACGCGCCGGTGACGAGGTAGCCCTCATCCTCCATGGGTTGAAGCTCGGCGTTGTCCATGGCACTGGGGACCCAGAGGCCCTGTAGTTTTCTTTCGTCCTTCGCCGTCATGCTCGTTGCTATCGCCGCTCCAGAACTTGACGATGGCTCCATCTCACCGGAGGAGGTCAAAGATTGGTAGCGCTGGGTTTTTTTGGGTGCGTGGAAGAGAGAGGATGCTAAGTGCTCGAGGAGTACGAGGAGGCAATGAAGAAGCGGCAAGGAATGAATCTGGGAGAGAAGGATTTCTAATTTAATAACCTCTGTGCCAAGATTCGTGCTGGATCCGCGCGATTTGCACCATGCATATATATATATATATGAGAGAGAGAGAGGAGGCTTCCTCGCGACGCCGCCGCCCCCTCGTGTAAGATCTCACCCTATAAGGTGGAGATCCCTGTGACTGCAGTGCTAGTACCTGGATCAAATTGGTAGCACCCACAATTTAAGATGAAGTACACAGAAACAAAGGTCATTATTACAACACATATCCAGGATTATAATAGTTATTACAACTCACTTATACCAAGGCTAACTTATTTAGAGTTCTCAATACATAGCATAATAGTAAGAGTCTTTCATCTTCATGCGCCATAGGAAAACATGTAGACTGTAGACATGTAACCCTACTCACCATCAGAGTATCCTGCAACATAATAAGTTACAGCCACAAAGGATCAATACAGTTGGAATTGTATTGGAAAGTGATACCTTAGTTACAAAACACTAAGGTACCACTAATAGACATCAGTGAGCCTCTACCTTTGTTCACCCACAAATTTTAACTTAGAGATTCTGGTAATTCTAGCTCATATGCTACTTCTCCTTTGCGAGTCAAAATCTTGAATGGTCCTACATAACGAGGTGCCAATTTTCCTTTGATTCCAAATCTCTTCACAACACGAAGTGGTGAGACTCTGAGATAAGCTCTATCACCTATCTCATAGGTGACCTCTCTATGTTTTGTATCTGCATAGCTCTTTTGTCGAGATTGAGATATCTTCAGTCTATCCCTTACCATCCTGAATTTCTCTTCAACTTCCTTGATCAGGTCTGGTTCGAACAAGTTTCTTTCTCCTACTTCACTCCACATAAAAGGTGTAGTACACTTCCTTCCATAAAGGAATTCAAACGGAGCCGTCTCTATGCTAGATTGATAGCTATTATTGTAGGAAAACTCTGCGTATGGCAGACTTTCATCCCAACTAGATCCATAGTCTAGCGCACAAGCTCTCAACATATCTTCCAAAATCTGATTGGTCCTTTCTGTCTGTCCATCAGTCCACGGATGAAACGCAGTGCTAAACTCTAGCCTAGTTCCCAATGACTCATGTAGTTGTCGCCAAAAATTCTAAGTGAACTGAATTCCTCTATCTGACATAATACTCTTGGGTACTCCATGTAAACACACAATTTTGTTCATGTAGATATTGGCTAATTTAGCACTTGTATAGGTGGTCTTTACAGGTATGAAATGACCCACCTTTGTCAAGCGATCCACGATAACCCATATAGAATTGTATCCAGATCTAGTCCTTAGCAGTCCTGTGATAAAATCCATACTGATTTTATCCCACTTCTAATGGTATTGGCAGTGGTTGTAATAATCCAGCCGGTTTCTGATGCTCCGCCTTTACTCGACTACACATGTCGCACAAGGCAATGTGCTCTAAGATATCCTTCTTTAAATTGTTCCACCAAAATCTTTCCTTCACATCCATGTACATCTTGGTGTTGTCAGGATGAATCGAATATGGTGAATAATGTGCTTCTTGCAGGATCAATTTCCGAAGTTCAGGATCATGTGGAATGGAGATACGTTTTTCATACCATAAGGTTCCTTGTTCATCTTCATGAAATCCTTTTGCTTTTCCTTTACTAATTTTACTCTTAATTTCTTCTATTTCCTTGTCTATCTTTTGAGCTTCTCTGATTTTGTCCATTAGTGTTGGTCGTACTTCTAACGATATAAGATATCCTTCAGGAACTATCTCTAATCTCATATCCATAAATTGATCACTTAATTTCTCTGGCAATACTCATTTGGTGAGGCCATTCACATAAACCTTGCGGCTTAATGCATCGGCTACGACATTTGCTTTTCCGGGATGGTATTGCAAACTAAAGTACATAATCTTTGATAAGTTCTAGACATCTTCTTTGTCTCATGTTGAGTTCCTTCTATGTGAAATTGTATTTCAGACTCTTATGATCGGTGAACATTTCACAACGCTTTCCCATAAGATAATGTCTCCATGTCTTTAGTGCATGTACAACAGAGGCCAACTCTAAGTCATGCGTAGGATAGTTTACTTCGTGATTCTTGAGTTGTCCGAGGCATATGCTGAAGGGTTTCGCAGCATAGTAAATAAAAAAAATTCTACGGATGCGAACGGTAAAGCGAGAGGGATAGATGAGATCTTCATACCCTTGAAGAATCGCACAGCGGAAACGTTCAACAGAACATGGGTGATGTAGTCGAACTAGCTTTCTCCTCCTCGCGATCTGATCCGATCCAACGCCGCAAGTGGAGGCGCCTCCGAGAGATGCACGCGTACGGTGCCACGACGTCTCCTCCTTCCTCGGTCCAGCAAGTGGGGTGGAGAGATAGATTGGATCTACAACACGACGGCGTGGTGCTATGGTGGAGAGTTTCTGCGATAGGGCTTCGCCTACGCGTAGTCGGGAGAGAGAGAGGTGGAGGGCAGCAGGACGGCGGCTAGGGTTGGAGGAGTGGGGGGAGGAGGGTGCGCCCCTGCTCTATTTATATAGAGGGCTGGCCGGCCCCCTTGGCCCCTCCTCCAAGCCCTAGGGCGGCGGCCCCAAGGGTTGGAGTGGGGGGCAAGTCTCCCCTTTCCTTCTAGAAGGGTTCCTAGGATTTCCCCTAGGGTTTTGGCCGGCTGGGCCTATGGGGCCTTGTGCCCCTGGCCCAATGTGGTCAGGGCACTCCCTCGTAGGCCCACGTACCCCTCCGACAAGTGGGGACACATTGGTCCCACTCCGGAAGCTTCTAGAACTTTCCGGTACAATACTGAATACTCCGAAACGATTCCGAAATCCAAAAACTGCTTTCCTTTATATGAATCTTATTCTCCGGACCATTCCGGAACCTCTCGTGATGTCCTGGATCTCATCCGAGACTCCGAACAAAAACTCATAAACCAATTATCCATTCTATCCTAGCGCCGAGGCACGTTAAGTGTGTGACCCTACGGGTTCGAAAATATGCAGACATGATCTTCTATCAATAATCAACAGCGGGATCTGGAAACCCATATTGACTCCCGCATATTCATCGATGATCATATCGGATGAACCACGATGCTAGGATTCAATTAATCCCATATATATATATCCCCTTCATCACGCGATATTTTACTTGCCCGAGATTCGATCGTCGGTATCGGCATACCTAGTTCAATCTCGTTCACGGCAAGTACTTTACTCGTTCCGTAATCCGATATCACTTTGTGATAAACTCCTTAACCACGTGCTTGCAAGCGGTGTTGATATCGATTACCGAGTGGGCCCGAAGTATATCTCTCCGACTTGGGAGGGACAAATCCCATCTCGATACATACAACCCAACAAGTACTTTCCGATCACCTAAGAGACACCTTTATGATCACCCTCACATAGGATGATGTTTGATGACCTCAAAGCTTTCTTCTGATACCAGGGAGTTGCATTATCTCATGGTC
Organism: Avena sativa; assembly: GCA_916181665.1. Taxonomy (NCBI): domain Eukaryota; kingdom Viridiplantae; phylum Streptophyta; class Magnoliopsida; order Poales; family Poaceae; genus Avena; species Avena sativa. The sequence continues at coordinate 245,905,882 of OV702283.1, read as the reverse complement.
TAAGGAATACAATATTTGACATAAGAAAAAGCTTCGCAAAGATGAACACGATGACACGATCTAATTGTTCTGCTTGATTTGGGTCTGTCCATCATATCATTCTCCTAATGACATGATCTCATTATTAATCGACAACTCATGTCTATAGTTAGGAAACCTTAACCATCATTAATCAATGAGCTAGTCCATAGAGGCGTACTAGGGACACGGTGTTGTTCATAAACCACACAAGTATCAAAGTTTCCGCTTAATACAATTCTAGCATGGAATATAAAATTTATCATGAATAAGAATTATAACAATAACATCTTTATTATTGCCTCTAGGGCATAATTCCAACAGTCTCCCACCTGCACTAGAGTCAATAATCTAGTTTACATCTGGCAACAATCTAACACCCATGGCATTAAGGTGCTGATCATGTTTTGCTCGTGGAAGAGGTTTAGTCAATGGATCTGCGACATTCAGATCCGTATGTACTTTGCTAATCTTCAGATCTCCATCTTTTATATAATCTTGAATTATATGAAATCGGCGGTTGATGTGCTTGGTCTTTGGATGATATCTTGGTTCCTTAGCCAGTGCTATGGCGCCAGTGTTGTCGCACAATATCTCCAGTGGGTCCAAGGCACTTGGAACCACACCAAGCTCAGTGATGAAGTTCCTGATCCAAACTCCTTCACTTGACGCTTCTACAGCAGCCATGTATTTCGATTCTACTGTAGATCCCGCGATCACGCTTTGCTTGCAGCTTCTCCAGCTCACAACTCCTCCATTCAAAATATAAACGTATCCTGTCTGAGATTTGGAATCATCCGGGTCGGTGTCAAAACTGGCGTCGATGTAACCTTTTACGACGAGCTGCTCATCACCTCCATAGACCAAGAACATTTCTTTAGTCCTATTTAAATACTTTAGGATGTTGTTTACGGCTGTCCAGTGTTCCACTCCTGGATCACTTTGGTATCTGCTCGTCAAACTAAGAGCATTGGACACATCCGGTCTAGTACACAGCATGGCATACATGATAGAACCTATGGCCGAGGCATATGGAACTTTGCTCATAGTTTCTCTATAGTTTACTGTAGCTGGACACTGAGACTTGCTCAATATCTTACCTGACAACATGGGCACTGAACCTTTCTTTGCCTTATCCATTCTGAACCTTTTCAGAACTTTGTCTAGGTATGTACTCTGGCTTAAAGCTATTAGGCGTCTTTGTCTATCTCTATAGATTTTGATGCCTAATATATAAGTAGCTTCTCCTAGGTCTTTCATTGAAAAACATTTATTCAAATAACTCTTCACATCGTTAAGCATACCAATGTCATTTCCAATAATCAATATGTCATCCACATATAGTATTAGAAATGTCACTGAGATCCCACTCACTTTCTTGTAGATACAAGCTTCGTAGCAATTTGGAACAAATCCAAAGCTCTTGATCACTTGATCAAAACGAAGGTTCCAACTCCGAGATGCTTGCTTCAGTCCATAAATGGAACGCTGAAGTTTGCACACCTTATCAGCATCCTTAGGATCGACAAAACCTTCGGGCTGCATCATATACAACTCTTCATCAATGTTGCCATTGAGGAACGCAGTCTTGACATCCATCTGCCATATTTCATAATCATGAAACGCAGCAATTGCTAATAAAATCCGACTGGACTTAAACATCGCTACGGGAGAGAAAGTCTCAGCATAGTCAACACCTTGAACTTGTCGAAAACCTTTCGCGACAAATCGAGCTTTATAGACAGTAACATTACCATCCGCGTCCGTTTTCTTCTTGAAAATCCATTTGCACTCAACGGCCTTACGGTCGCTAGGAGGGTCCACCAAAGTCCATAATTGGTTTTCGCTCATGGATCCCAATTCGGATTTCATTGCCTCTAGCCATTTCTTAGAGTCTGGGCTCATCATTGCTTCCTCATAGTTCGCAGGTTCACTGTTGTCTACTAACAAGACAGTTAAGACAGGGTTGCCGTACCACTCAGGAGGGGCACGCGACCTTGTCGACCTGCGGCGTTCAGCAGTAGCATCGTTCGAAGTTTCATGATCCTCATCATTAGCTTCCTCTCTTGTTGGTGCAGACGGCACTGGAACAATTTTAGGTGCTGCGCTACTCTCTAACTCGAGAGAAGGTTCAATAACCTCGTCTAGCTCTACCTTCCTCCCACTCACTTCTTTCGAGAGAAACTCCTTCTCAAGAAAGGATCCGTTCTTTGCAACAAAAACTTTGCCCTCGGATCTGTGGTAGAAGGTATACCCAATCGTTTCCTTGGGGTATCCTATGAAGACGCATTTATCCGCTTTGGGTTCGAGCTTGTCCGGCATCAACTTCTTGACGTAAACTTCACATCCCCAAACTTTAAGAAACAACAACTTAGGTTTAGCACCAAACCATAGTTCATACGGTGTCGTCTCAACGGATTTAGATGGTGCCCTATTTAAAGTGAATGCAGCGGTTTGTAATTCATAACCCCAAAATGATAACGGCAAATCTATAAGAGACATCATCGATCGCACCATATCTAATAGAGTTCGATTCCGGCGTTCAGACACACCATTGCGCTGTGGTGTTCCTGGTGGCGTGAGTTGCGAAACGATTCCACTTGCTTTAAGATGCGTGAGAAAATCATAACTCAAATATTCACCTCCACGATCGGATCGTAGAAATTTAATTTTTCTGTTACGATGGTTTTCCACTTCGTTCTGAAATTCTTTGAACTTTTCAAATGTTTCAGATTTATGTGTCATTAAATAGATATACCCATATCTACTTAAGTCATCAGTAAAAGTAAGAAAATAGCGATATCCAGCGCGCGTCGAAACACTCATTGGTCCGCATACATCGGTATGTATGATTTCCAACAAGTCCGTTGCCCGCTCCATCATTCCAGAGAACGGGGTTTTGATCATCTTGCCCATGAGGCACGGCTCGCATGTGTCAAATGATTCAAAGTCAAGAGACTCCACAAGTCCATCAGAATGGAGTTTCTTCATACGTTTTACACCAATATGACCTAGACGGTAGTGCCACAAATAAGTTGAATTATCACTATCTACTTTGCATCTCTTAGCCTGAATGTTATGGATGTGTGTTTCATTGCTTTCGAGATTCAGAAGAAATAAAACATTCATAGAAGGTGCATGACCATAAAAGATGTTACTCATATAAATAGAACAACCATTATTCTCCGGTTTAAATGAATAACCGTCTTGCAATAAACACGATCCAGATATAATATTCATGCTCAACGCAGGCACATAATAACACTTATTAAGGTTTAAAACTAATCCTGAAGGTAAAACTAAGGAGAGCGTGCCGACGGCCATCACATCAACTCTTGATCCATTGCCAACGCGCATCGTCAGCTCATCCCTTGCTAGCCGCCGTCTATTCCGTAGCTCCTGTTTCGAGTTATAAATACTAGCAACTGAACCAGTATCAAATACCCAGGCACTACAACAAGCGCTAGTAAGGTAACCATCAATAACATGTATATCAAATATACTTTTAATGGTGCCAGCCTTCTTGTCCGCTAAGTACTTCGGACAGTTGCGCTTCCAGTGACCCTTGTCCTTGCAATAGAAGCACTCAGTGTCCGACTTAGGTCCAGACTTGAGCTTCTTCTCAGCAGGGGCAACGCGCTTGCCACTGCCTTTCTTGAAGGATTTCTTTGCACCCTTACCTTTCTTGAAGCTAGGGGTCTTGTTGAACATCAACACATGATTATCTTTCTTGATGTCCACCTCCGCAGCTTTCAGCTTAGCAAAGAGCTCGGTGATCGTATCAGTGGAACCAATCTGATTGTGAGTAACTACAAAACCTTTGTAGCTAGGAGGGAGTGATTGCGCAACTCTGTTAATCTTGAGCTCTTCTGGAATCTTGCAGTCCAGTTTCTCAAGGCGTTGAGTGTATCCCGACATCTTAATGACGTGCTCACTAACAGAACTCCCTTCCTCCATCTTGCAGTTAAAGAACTTCTCAGAGATCTCATATCTCTCAGAATGGGCCTGAGTCTGAAACATGATTTTCAGTTCCTCAAGTATCTCAAAGGGCCCAGCGAACTCCTCAAAATGATTTTGAAGGTCCGATTCCATAGCAAACAACATGGTACTCTCAATCACTCCATAATCATCCTTGTGCGACTGATAAATAGCTTCTTCATCAGCCGACGCATCTATAGCTGGGGCGTCACCTAGCGCTTTCTCAAGGACATAGTCCTTTTGTCCGCCGGCGAGAATGATTCTCAGATTGCGGAACCAGTTGGTGAAGTTAGACCCATTGTTCTTAAGCTTTTCTTTCTCAGCAAAAACGTTGAAGTTGAAGTTGGACTTAGCCATTTGATCTACAAAATTTGCAAGTACAATTTAGACTATGTCATGATAAATAGTTCAACTTAATCAAATTACTAGATGAACTCCCACTAAATTCAACATCCCTCAAGTTGTTTAGTGAACACGATCCAAATTCACCACACCTAATCCGATCTTCACGAGAAGAGATGTGGTTTCAATGGTGGACAACAAAGTGTCGATCATTTCATTCATATGACTCATGCTTAACCTTCCGGTTCGTGTGTTCCGAGGCCATGTCTGTACATGCTAGGCTCGTCAAGTCAAACCCAAGTATTTCCGCGTGTGCAAAACTGGCTTGCACCCGTTGTATGTGAACGTAGAGTTTATAGCACCCGATCATCACGAGGTGCTTGAACACGACGAACTTTGACAACGGTGCATACATGGGGAGAACACAATTTTTATCTTGATCTTTAATTGAGGAATCATCTTATAATGCTACCATCGCGATCTAAGCATAATAAGATACATAAAAGGATAAACATCACATGCATATAATCTTATATGACATGGTATAGCCAATCTCCGCACGGTTGCCAAAAATGTAGCCAATCTACCATCGTGGTTGCAAAATGTAGTTGCTATTCGTGGTGTAGGCAATCATGGTTGCCAACTATTTCTAACTACTTAGCGATAAAGTAAAGCTATTACATGACGTATAAGAAGTTTACACACAGGTCATACACAATTATAAAGACAACCATATGGCTCCTGCCGGTTGTGTACTCATCGACATGCAAGTCGTGAAATATTACAAAACATGATCATTGCATACAACATACACATCATATCTTGGGCCATACTATATCACAAAACATCCTGCAAAAACAAGTTAGACGCCTCTACTTTGTTGTTGCATGTTTTACGTGGCTTATGGGAGTAACAAGCTAAGAACGATTCTTACCTACGGAATGCCACAACGGTGATATTATGGTTGCCAACATCCGGTGTAAATCCCATGACTACTATAGTGAGAGAAACTGGCATCCACCAGCCGCATGTGTGGAACAAGCCACACGTCAAGTGCGGAGCCGGTCTCGCGAACGAGGTCTTGTAAAGTTGGCCTGGACCGCTTCGATCTCACTATCCCGCGTCATAAGAGGTACACAACAAGAGGCTTGCAACAGAAAACATCAACGCCCGCAACAAGCATGTTGCGTTCTACTCGTGAAACACATCTACGCATAGATCTAGCTCTGATACCACTGAAGGGTTTTGCAGCATAGTAAATCAAAAAAATTCTACGGATGCGAACGGGAAAGCCAAGATCTAATCTAGGAGATGCAATCAACGAGAGGGATAGATGAGATCTTCATACCCTTTAAGAATCGCACAGCGGAAACGTTCAACAGAACGTGGGTGATGTAGTCGAACTAGCCTTGTCCTCCTCGCGATCCAATCCGATCCAACGCCGCAAGTGGCGGCGCCTCTGAGAGATGCACACGTACGGTGCCGCGACGGCTCCTTTTTACTCGGTCCAGCAAGTGGGGTGGAGAGATAGATTGGATCTACAACACGACGGCGTGGTGCTATGGTGGAGAGTTTCTGCGTCAGGGCTTCGCCTACGCGCAATCGGGAGAGAGAGAGGTGGAGGGCAGCAGGACGGCGGCTAGGGTTGGAGGAGTGGGGGGAGGAGAGTGCACCCATGCCCTCTTTATATAGAGGGCTGGCCGACCCCCTTGGCCCCTCCTCCAAGCCCTAGGATGGCGGCCCCAAGGGTTGGAGTGGGGGGCAAGTCTCCCCTTTCCTTCTAGAAGGGTTCCTAGGGTTTCCCCTAGGGTTTTGGCTGGCTGGGCCTATGGGCCTTGTGCCCCTGGCCCAATGCAGCCAGGGCATTCCCTCGTAGGCCCACGTACCTCTCCGACAAGTGGGGCCACGTTGGTCCCACTTCAGAAGCTTCTAGAACCTTCCGGTACAATACCGAATACTCCGAAACGATTCCGAAATCCAAAAACTGCTTTCCTTTATATGAATCTTATTCTCCGGACCATTCCGGAACCTCTCGTGATGTCCGGGATCTCATCCGAGACTCCGAGCAAAAACTCATAAACCAATTATCCATTCTATCCTAGCGTCAAGGCACGTTAAGTGTGTGACCCTACGGGTTCGAAAATATGCACACATGATCTTCTATCAATAATCAACAACGGGATCTGGAAACCCATATTGACTCCCACATATTCATCGATGATCATATCAGATGAACCACGATGCTAGGATTCAATTAATCCCATATATATATATTCCCTTCATCACGCGATATTTTACTTGCCCGAGATTCGATCGTCGGTATCGGCATACCTAGTTCAATCTCGTTCATGGCAAGTACTTTACTCGTTCCGTAATCCGATATCACTTTGTGATCAACTCCTTAACCACGTGCTTGCAAGCGGTGTTGATATCGATTACCGAGTGGGCCCGAAGTATATCTCTCCGACTTGGGAGGGACAAATCCCATCTCGATACATACAACCCAACAAGTACTTTTCCGATCACCTGAGAGACACCTTTATGATCACCCTCACATAGGATGACGTTTGATGACCTCAAAGCTTTCTTCCGATACCAGGGACTTGGATTATCTCATGGTCTAAGGAATACAATATTTGACATAAGAAAAAGCTTCGCAAAGATGAACACGATGACACGATCTAATTGCTCTGCTTGATTTGGGTTTGTCCATCATATCATTCTCCTAATGACATGATCTCATTATTAATCGACAACTCATGTCTATGGTTAGGAAACCTTAACCATCATTAATCAATGAGCTAGTCCATAGAGGCGTACTAGGGACACGGTGTTGTTCATAAACCACACAAGTATCAAAGTTTCCACTTAATACAATTCTAGCATGGAATATAAACTTTATCATGAACACGAATTATAACAATAACATCTTTATTATTGCCTCTAGGGCATAATTCCAACATATGATACTAGTTTACCTTCTTGCATTAATACACCTCCCAGTCCTTGGTGAGATGCATCACAATAAATTTGAAAGTCTTTCTCCAGATCCAGCAAGCATAACACTGGTGCAGACACTAATCTCTTATTCAATCTTGAAAACTAGTTTCACATGCTTTAGTCCAGTCAAATTTCTTCTCTTTCTTTAGTAGATCAGTCATCGGCTTAGCTAATTTCAAGAAATTCTCAATGAACCTTCGATAGTATCATGCTAAGCCTAGGAAAATACGGATTTCTTTAACTGTTTTAGGAGGTTCCCATTCTATTACAGGTGCTACCTTTGCTGGATCAACAACTAGACCTTTCCCCAACACAATATGTTCAAGGAAACCAACTTCATTCAACCAAAATTCATATTTACTGAACTTGGCATACAACCTATGTTCCCGGAGTTTCTCTAGAATCAAACGCAAATGTTCTTCATGTTCCTCGTTGCTCTTGGAATAAATCAATATGTCATTGATGAATACCACTTCAAACTTGTCAAGAAACTCGATGAATATCTTGTTCATCATGTTCATGAAATAAGCTGGTGCATTAGTTAGTCCAAACGACATCACTGTATACTCATACAATCCATACCTAGTGGTAAAGGCAGTCTTTGGTATATCTTGTTCTCTAATCTTTAGTTGAAAGTAACCTGATCGAAGATCAATTTTTGAGAACACACGAGCTCCTTCTAGCTGATCAAAGAGATCATTAATTCTGGGTATGAGATATTTGTTCTTTATGGTCACTTCATGAAGTGATCGATAATCTATGCATAGTCTCTGACTTCTGTCTTTCTTCTCGACAAACAAGACTGGTGCTCCCCAAGACGAAGAATTGGGTTGGATAAATCCCTTCTTCAACTACTCTCCATGTTGTTTCTTGAGTTCTTTTAACTCATCCATTGACATTTTGTAAGGTCTCTTTGCTATAGGTCCAGTTCTTGGTAATAAGTCTATCAGAAACTCCGCATCCCTATCTGGTGGCATGCCAAGTAATTCTTCTGGAAACACACCAGGGTACTCCTTCACTATTGGTACATTGTCTAGGCTAACCCCCTTAAGAGAGTTTATCCTGCATCCCTTGGGTTTAAGTTAGTCTTGAACCTAATCCGCTTCTTTTCTGGGGTTGTGGGTGTTGATACGTCGTAAATGTATCTATAATTTTTGATGCTCCATGCTTGTTTTGTACCAACTATCTTATGTTTTGTCTACACTTCGATGCATTTTATACATTTTCTGGAACTAACCTATTAACAAGATGCCGCAGTGCCAGTTCCTGTTTTCTGCTGTTTTTGGTTTCAGAAAAGCTAGTAAAGAAATATTCTCGGAATTGGACAGAACAAAAGCGGAAGTCAATATTTTACCGTAAAGAAGATAAAGTCCAGAGGGGGGAAGAAGAGGCGCCACATGGCAGCCAAACCACCCCATGTCACGGTCCCACCCAAGACCACGCTAGGGCATGGTGTGGACCCCCTAGCCCTCAACCGACCTTGCCCCTACGCCTATATAAACACCCCGAGGAGAAAACCCTAAGTACCTGATCAGAGATACACGAAAAAGTCCATAGCTGCCGCCATCATCGTCCCTAGATCGGGAGGGATCGGAAGCTCTTCTCGGCACCCTGCCGGAGAGGGGAGATCACCCTGGAGGACTTGTTCGTCACCATGCCAACCTCCGGAGTGATGCATGAGTAGTTCATCCTTGGACTATGGGTCCATAACAGTAGCTAGATGGTGGTTTCTCCTTTTTGTGCTATCATGTTTAGATCTTGTGAGCTGCCTATCATGATCAAGATCATCTATATGTAATCCTACATGTTGTGTTTGTTGTGATCTGATGGATATTGAGTACTACGTCAATATTGATTATTGATTCTATCATGTCCATGTTATCTGTGATCTTGCATGCTCTCCATAGCTAGTGGTTACTCTGTCCAAGTAGTTGCTTGTGACTCCAAGAGGGAGTTTTTATGCTTGATAGTAGGTTCATGTCTCTTGTAATCTGGAGGAGTGACAGGAACCTCTAATATTGTAGATGTGTTGTTGCTACTAGGGACAAAACAACAATCCTTTGTCAAAGGGAAATTGTATTGTTTACTTTACACACTTTGCTTAATACAATAATCTGTTACTTGCAACTTAATACTGGAAGGGGTTCGGATGATAACCTGAAGGTGGATTATTAGTCATATATGTAGTTGGATTACGGTCTATGTATTATGTTGTAGTGCCCAAACGAATCTCACAGAAATCATCATGACATGTACATGCATTGTTATGCATTCTCAATCTGTCAATTGCCCAAATGTAATTTGTTCACCCAACATGCTATTTATCTTATGGAGAAACACCTCTAGTGAACTGTGGACCCCGGTCCATTCCTTACCACTGATATTCAATCTACTTCCTACTGTTTACTTTCTGCAATTACTACAAGCAATTACTTTCTTCCACACTATACATTTAATCCTTTGTTTTCAGCAAACCGGTGAGCTTGACAACCTCACTATAAGTTGGGGCAAAGTATTGTGGTTGTCTTGTGTAGGTTCCACGTTGCTAGCAACACCTTGGGAGCTGTTTTCTTTCTACTACTGGTTCGATAACCTTTGTTTCACAACCGAGGGAAAATTACTGTTGTTCTCATCATACCTTCCTCTTGGGGTTTCCCAATGGGTTCTATAGTAACCGATCCTCATCAAGACTTTTTCTGGCGCTGTTGCCGGGGAGACACATGACGGTTCCTGCAAGGGGAGTCTCTCACAACCAATATCTTTACTTTTTTTGTTTTACTTTATTTATTTAGTTTTGTTTGTTTTGCTTTTTATTATCAAAAACACAAAAAAATTGGTCCTACCTTAGTTGCTATTTCTGTTGGTTTACTTCTTTTTATCAAAAACACAAAAAAATTAGTTCCTACTTCAATTTGCTTTTATGCCTAGTGTTGCTCCAGTAGCTATGTCACCTGAAGAAATGATCTTTACTTTCAAACAAGGAAGTTAAGAGAGTTCCAAAGAAGCTTGGTCTAGAATTTTTGATTCTTATGAAAAAACTAAACCTAAAATGACCCTAGGCTTACTTCTTAGAAGTTTGTACTTTGGTCTTGCTCTTTGTTATATATATGCTTTGGATGCTGTAGTAGGTGGATATTTCATTCATTGTGATGGGGATGAAGTTTTTAATGCTATAAAAAAGTTGATCGCAACATATAACTTTCCTAGTAAACTTGATCCATCCTTAATAAGCATTTATGCTAGACTAAACACTCTTGAGACAAGTACATCTGGTTTAGAAGAATGCTACAATATGCTTAGAGAGCATCATGATTGTGTTCCAATAAACTCCGAACCATCAAAATGGTTTCCTATAGTAAAAGTTGCTATAAATGATGAAACTTTTCATGCTCGTTGTGATATTATGTGAGTTCTGTCTTATGCCTAAATATATTTATGAATCTCTGAATCTTTGGGAACTTTCTGAGGGTGGAGAAGAAGTATCTCTTACCAATAATTCCACTATATTACCCATTGGAATAGCTGAAGGAGTGTTTACAAAAATCCTAGGGAAAATGGTATCTACTAATTATCTTGTTATTGAATGTGTAGGACAAGGACAAATTACACTTAGAAGATCCCTATTAAAATTCCTTAGTGCAACAATAGATGTGGGAAAAGGCACCATGCATTTCACTTCTCCACCAAACAATCATACTTTCCCTAAAGGTAAGAATAAAGGTAAGAGAGGTAGACGTAAGAAAGTTGATATTGATGCTTCTTCATTCGAAAATACTTGATTCTTGCTTTCTGTGCCTAGCTAAAAGGCGTTAAAGAAAAGCACTCTTGGGAGATAACCCAATTTTTATTTCAGTAAGTTTTATTTTGTTAAGTATTGGAAGTTATTTCTTCTATACTAACCTCTACTTATACTTTTTGTTTGGTTTTTATGCCAAGAATAGCCTCTAATGAGAGGGAAGTAAGATTTGGGGAAGTTGCTGTCCAAAAACAGATTTCTATGCTTCACTGTGAAAAATCGTGAAAAATCCAGTATGTCGGATTGTGCTGAAATTGTTTGTGTGCATGCCCCTGTTATTTACCCAACTTTCGTTAGTTTTGCACTTTTCGATTTGAGCAACAGAAGATTTTCGAACAAATTGGTCTTTACCTCCTGGTCTATTTTGACAGGTTTTTGCCATTATTTGCATTTGCCTCTTAATCAGTTTATTTTTGAGTTCTCTTTGATCACTTGAGATTTGAAAAGGAGTTTCTACAGTAGATTATGTTTTAATGGAAGTTTTACTTGATATTTAACTAAACCCAAAGGCTTATTATCTTTAATACACTAATGTTGCTAATGAAGATTGTGTGAAGTTTTGTATGAAGGAAATTTTCAAGTGTAGGGAGAGAATGATGTGATGAGATGAAGTCAAAAAGCTCAAGCTTGGGGATGCCACCTGTGTCACCGCAAGAAATATTCAATAGGTACAAGCGTCAAAGCTTGGGGATGCCCAAGGCATCCCCATCTTTATCAACAAAATCTCATGTCTTCTTTCAAGACACTTTATTTTTGCTTCATGCACTATTGTGTTGTTTTTGGAGCATCTTTGTTTTTGTTTTTAGTTTTATTTTGTTTTGTTTGCAGCATTTAGTTGGTCGGACCCCAACACACCTATTTTGGAGAAGTCACACCTAGTTCTTCATTGCCTAGAACATTCTAGTTTGCACTCTTATTGTTTTGTGAGTGTTCTCTTTTGTTAGCACTGCCTTTAGTTTTAGTTTTCTTATGCTTTTTGCTTAGGAATTTATAGTTCTTCTTTTTAGTTTAGTGAGACAATCTCTCTGGTCTTTATTGATTATTATATTTGTGAGTTGTTTCGAATAAGTCGATTGGTGTTGGAAAAGAGTAGAAAGTTTCATGCTTATAGTGGTACAGAAGGAAGCTTGTTTTGACTGTGACTTAGACTTTATCATGTCATGTTAGATGTTGCTTTGACCATATGTTTAGTAATTATTGTTGTAGCATGACTTGTTTCAAACAATTGAGATTGCTTAACGTGCCTTGAAAGAATCATGCGTTGTTTTAGCATACAAAAGCGTAATATTGTGGTATTCTCCTTTGATGCTTTATTTGGGTTGACTTGGCACCTGCTTACACCATGTTAAGACTATGAACCAGTCACCTTAGCCTCTATGATCATTTAGTTTTTGACTTGTGATATCACTTGATGCTTTAATTAATAATGTTTTGTCACTTTGCATGATTATGGCCATTATTGCTCTCTTAGTTGGTCGCTCCCAGTCTTTTGCTAGCCTCCACCTATACTGAGTATGAGCTCTACTCATGCATCCAACTCCCAAGAAACCAAGTTATTCCATAGAGTCCACTATAAACTCCTATGCATGGTGTGTTACACCATTCCAAGTATATTTATGTTGTTATCTACCTTCCAAATTAAACTTTTGTTATGTGAAAACTAGTGATTAAAGCTCTCACGAACTTGATGGCACACTTTATTTTCTTGCACTTAATAAACTTGAACCATTGTTCCCATCTATTTTCTTATATGCTTGCAAGTTATAAATTGGGAGTTAGCAAAACCATGATGTCATGGGGAACGCTTTCAACACTTGTACATATCTATTCAGTTGATATCATGTTATTTTATTTATGGATGTTGGCAGTGTGAAATAAAAGGGGAGCTTGTAAGTCCATGAAGTTATTTATATGTGTTAGAGAAATGCCTGGGCGGCTAGCCTAAGCCATGCCTAATCATGGTGGAAACTTGCAGCATAACCATAGTGAGCAATCTATGAAGCATCTTCAAAAAAATAGAAAAAATAGAAAAAAGCACCATGCTCATGGTAAATAAAAAGATCACTGAGATTCTCATTGTCTGTTGCCTTGTCATTTTGATATAGGATAGCTCATGTGTCATGAGGCAAGGGGTACCCCGTTGGCGGTTCTCAATGATACACATATACTTACAATGAGAAGAACTTGCTTGTGACTAAAGCTGAGTAGCATGAGGAACGACCCTCGTACTCAAGGGGCATGAGATTTTCAACTTATGATTTGTTAAGCATATAACTCATATTTGTCTCATTTTAACCTTAATCACTTCAATATGCTTATGATAGGGGAAATGAGAGCTCAAAGCTAGTAAGTACCATAATTTTTGGAAGCTCTTTATGAAACTTGAAATCCCTACTTCCCTCTGTGAAGGGCATTTCTTCTACTTTTTTGTTAAGTCTCCATCTATTATCTTTATGCACCAATTAAGAGAGCATAATTTTCATTCTTAGTTCAATGTGCATTGTCCCAAAACTTGTTGATTGACTCACAATTATGGTATTGCTCGTTCTTAAATTATTTGTTTCTAGTCACCCTTATGAACTTTGAAGCTGTCCTATGCATTTATGTTTTGCTATTACATGAAGGACAACCTGATTACCACTCTTGCTATGTTTTCTATATGTGAAACAAACAAATGTCTTTCAATGCATTGTTATTCATGATCTTTTGTTTATGTTATCTTTCATGTTGCAACATAGTTTCTATGTCTTATTGTTAGAACTTTAATTTTCATGCTTATGTTAGAGTACTTTGATCCCAGCTATCAATGCTTTACAATACCTTGATCTAGATTGTGATGGTGCATGTCACCTCAAAAATTATTCTTTTTATCACTTAGCTACTCAAGGACGAGCAGGAGTTAACTTGGGGATGCTTGATACGTCGTAAATGTATCTATAATTTTTGATGCTTCATGCTTGTTTTGTACCAACTATCTTATGTTTTGTGTACACTTTGAGGCATTTTTATACATTTTCTAGAACTAACCTATTTACAAGATGCTGTAGTGCCAGTTCCTATTTTCTGCTGTTTTTGGTTTCAAAAAAGCTAGTAAAGAAATATTCTCGGAATTGGACGGAACAAAAGCGGAAGTCGATATTTTACCGTAACAAAGACGGAGTCCATAGGGTGTACGAAGAGGCGCCACAGGGCGGCCAAACCACCCCATGCGCGCTGGCCCACCCTAGGCAACGCCAGGGAATGGTGTGGGCCCCCTAGACCTCAACCGACCTTGCCCCTTCGCCTATATAAACACCCCGAGGAGAAAACCCTAAGTACCTAATCAGAAATCCACGAAAAAGTCCGTAGCCGCTGCCACCATCATCCCTAGATCGGGAGGGATCTGAAGCTCTTCCCGGCACCCTGCCAGAGAGGGTAGATCACCCTGGAGGCCTTCTTCATCACCATACCAGCCTCCGGAGTGATGCGTGAGTAGTTCATCCTTGGACTATGGGTCCATAGCAGTAGCTAGATGGTGGTTTCTCCTTTTTGTGCTATCATGTTTAGATCTTGTGAGCTGCCTATCATGATCATGATCATCTATATGTAATCCTACATGTTGTGTTTGTTGCGATCCGATGGATATGGAGTACTACGTCAAGATTTATTATTGATTCTGTCATGTCTATGTTATTTGTGATCTTGCATGATCTCCGTTTCTAGTGGTTCCTCTGGCCAAGTAGTTGCTTGTGACTCCAAGAGGGAGTATTTATGCTCGATAGTAGGTTCATTTCTATAGTAATCTGGAGGAGTGACAGGAACCTCTATGGTTGTAGATGTGATGTTGCTACTAGGGAGAAAACAATAATCCTTTGTCCAAGGGCAATTGTATTGTTTACTTTACACACTTTGCTTAATGCAATAATCTGTTGCTTGCAACTTAATACTGGAAGGGGTTCGGATGATAACCTGAAGGTGGATTATTAGTCATAGATGCAGTTGGATTTTGGTCTATGTATTATGTTGTAATGCCCAAATGAATCTCACAGAAATCATCATGACATGTACATGCATTATTTTGCATTCTCAATCTATCAATTTCCCGACTGTTATTGTTCAACCAACATTCAATTTGTCTTATGGAGAAACACCACTAGTGAACTGTGGACCTCGGTCCATTCCTTCCCACTGATATTCAATCTACCGCCTACTGTTTACTTTCTGCAATTACTACAAGCAATTACTTTCTTCCACACTATACGTTTAATCCTTTGTTTTTAGCAAATCGGTGATCTTGACAACCTCACTGTAAGTTGGGGCAAAGTATTGTGGTTGTGTAGGTTCCACGTTGCTAGCAACACCTTGGGAGCTGTTTCCTTTCTCCTACTATTCGAAAACCTTGCACTACTAGGAAACTAGCTATAGATAGACAAACCTTCTGTGGCGCATGGTTCTGACCATGCGCCACAAAAGTTGTCCAGTGGCGCATTTCAGCAAATGCACCACAGAAGTCTTCACACTTCTGTGGTGCATATAGGAAAAATGCGCCATAGAAGTTGGAACTTCTGTGGCGCATATGGACATATGCGCCACAGAAAGCTCGGGTGGACCCTATCATGAAATCTCATTGACTGTACTCTGACCAATATTCTGTGGCGCATATGACCATATGCGCCAAGGAAGTTCATCTTCTGTGGCGCATATAGAGGCATGCACCACAGAAGTTGGAGTAGGAAAAACAGATTCTACCCCCCCCCCCCCCCCCCCCCCCGAGGATCGCCTTTTTAGCCTTGCAAAAAAATAGAAAATGAAAAACACTTCAAAAAATAAAATCCTTTCACATAGTGATAGGTAATATGGTCTAGTTTGTAGGAAAATTAACAAACATGCATTTCGACTTTTTATGCAAAAAAAATTTATGCCATGGTAAAACGGCCATAACTTTTTTCATACAATGTCGTAAAAATACGTATAATATACCAAAATGACGAGAACGAGATTTAGCGATTAGTTAGATTTTCAAAATTCGAAAAGAGTAAAAATTTATGGCCAAAAGATCGTTTTTTCCTGCAAAAAAATAAAAAAGGAGGACAAACTTCTGTGGCGCATTTCTTCCATATGCGCCACAGAAGTCTTGGACAAATTTCGAAATTTGAATCCCGCCACTTCTCCCTCTCTTATACTCTTCCACTCCTCCACCTTTCCACTTCTCACCTTCTTCTCTCATTCTCCCCACCTTCTCCTCCTCCTCCTCCTCCTCCATCCCGGTGATATCCTCCTCCTCCACCCCGGTGAGCTTCTCCTCCTCCTCCACCACCACCCCGGTGAGCTCCTCCCTCCTCCACTCTGGTGAGCTCTTCCCTCCTCCACCCCGGTGAGATCCTCCTCCTCCTCCTCCCACCTCCCTCCTCCTCCACCCCGGCGAGATCCTCCTCCTCCCACCTCCCTCCTCCTCCACACTGGTGAGCTCCTCCTCCTCCCACCTCCCTCCTCCTCCACCTCGGCGACCTTCTCCTCCTCCTCCGGCGGCCTCCTCCTCCTCCTCTCCTCCAACGGCGACCTCCACCTCCTCCACTAGCGACCTCCTTCTCTCCTCCATCGGCGACCCCACCTCCGGCGAGCACCACCTCCGGCCAGATCTGGCCGGGTTTTTTTTTTGAAATTTGAAAAAAAATTCTGTGGCGCATATTGGCCAAATGCGCCACAAAAGTTTGAGATCTGGTTCGGGACTTCTATGGCGCATTTTGGCAATACGCGCCACAGAAGTTTTTCGGACTTCTGTGGCGCATTTCAATATGCGTCATAGAACTGCAATTTAGTGGCGAGATAACAGTGGCGTATCCCATATGCGCCACAGAAGTGCCAAAATGGTGCGCCACTGATAGGCCTTTTCCTAGTAGTGTTGGTTTCACAACAGAGGGAAAAATTGTTGTTGTGCTCATCATACCTTCCTTTTGGGGTTTCCAAACAGGCTCTAAAGTAACCGGGCCGCATCAAGTGTAACGGTTCGTCTAGCACAATCTATCGGTCCCTCATAACAATTCATCCAGTCTATGCCTAATATTATATCCAATACTTGGGATTCTAGGATTATTAAATTAATTGGAAACTTGGTCTTCCAAATTTTTAGGACGAGATGACGACATCCAGAATTCACTAACACCTGTCCACCTGGGGAGCTTACCTTAATGGGACATCCGGTAGTCTCAGTTGGTAGTTTATTTTTTGTCTACAAATGCTCTTGAAATGAACGAATGCGATGCACCGGTATCAAAAAGGATAAGTGCTGGAAAGGAATCAATCTTGAACTTACCAATCACGACATCAGACTCTTCTTGGATTTCTTCCACATTTATGTGATTCACATGATCTTTTTGAAAAGGATTTAGCTTGTTAGCCCCATCGGCCTTCATTTATGGGCATTCATTAGCATAGTGCCATGTTTTCTTGCACTTGAACATTCAACCTGACTGATGTATCTCTTTGCTGGTTGATTATGGTGGTTCTGACCATTATGATTCCCATTTCCATGTCCATTATGGTTATTTTTGTACCCACCTTTGTTGTTTCGGTATCCACCATTGTTGTGACCACGGTGATTATTGCCATCGTGGTGATGGTTATTGTTATGATGGTTGTTATGATTCCCATGCTTGTGGGATCCATAACTCCCACTACCTTCACCATAAGAACGCTTGTGAGGTGATCCTGATCCATGCTTGTCAAAGTGGTGTTTCTTTCGATTCTCAACTTGCTTCATCTTGTTTTCTAAGGTGGTAGCTTTATCATAGAGAGATTGATAGGTTGGAACATAAGCAACAGATAGTTGCAAGGATATTTCATCATTCAACCCATCAATGAACTTCTCTTTTCTCTCTGCATCAGTGTCAAAATCATCTAGTGCATAGCATGACAGATTATTGAACTCTTCAATATACTCAGAAATACTATGATGGCATTGTTTAAGGTTGTGAAATTCCCTTTTCTTAAACCCCATTACTCCAGAAGAGATATGTGTAGTGCGGAGTCCGTCCTCAAACATTGCCGAAGTTACTTCTTCAATAGGGTGAGTAACCTGGAAGTTATCCCACCAAGTAGCTGCCTATCCTTCCAGTAAGTGTGCTGTAAATCGGACCTTCTTAGCACAATTGCAACCAGCTGTGACCAAGTCCTTGTTCATGGAACATAACCAGTCATTTGCTATCATGGGATCAGTAATACCAGAAAACTTAGCAGGTCTCAACCTTAGAAACCTTGTAAGCATATCAAGAGCTGGTGGATTGTTCTGGTTGTTATTATTATTGTTGTTCTGATTCTGGTTCTGGTTTGCCATGAACTGAGCCATCATTTGCATCAACTATGATTGTGCAGTCATCATCTGTTGCATCTCATTGCCATTTTTTTTATTGTTATTGTTGTTATTGGCACGACTAGGAGGCATCGACGAGATTAATAAGGGTAAATAATGATAAATAACCCCATATAGATCCTAGTATGCACATTACAACATATAACAACAATCAACAAACAAGCAAACACTTAATAAACTTACGGTTCAACATCACGATTAAAAAGTTTGCGAAGATGAACAACATACTAGCATAGTCATCCACAAGTTGGCATGATCAATGCGAGTCGATAATAAAACGGTAAGATAGATGGACATCACTACTCCACCATGTTGACTTCCTCATCCACCAACGCTAGTCCTGCTGCGGCTCATCCACCAACGCTAGTCCTGCTGCGGCGAATCCTGCCTTGTAGTCCTCCAAGCTTGTAGACAAAGCATCGATCCTCGCCTGTAACTCTCTCTTCTGTGTGCACAGCCTCTCTATCACCTCGTGATCCTCCTCTAGTTCAATGTCCTCAAGATCTAACTCAGTCTCCAAATCTCTAATTTTCTTATTCTTCTCTTGGGTCCTCTTCTCTTGGCTCTTGAATTTCTTCTCTTGCCCTTCAAACTTCTTCTCCATTTCCTTGATTCGCTTCTCCTGTTCCTAGAATGCCTTGTCCTTCTCCTTAAGTTGGACAAGTAGCTCATCGTTGCTAAGCATCACATTAGTCCTATCAGTATCAAGACTCCTAATGAGGCCCTCCAAGTCCTAGAGGTAGTGTCGCACAGGCTTGATGGTCTCCTTAGTGGCCCCGTCCAACACAATAGGCTCTCCGTCCTCATCGTGTCTCCCAAAGAAGTGGAAGTAGTGGCTCTTAATCTCGGAAGAGTGGAGTCCGCATAGGCATCCTATCAGCTCTTGCATAGCAATGTCAAGGCCCCTCTCTAAGTCATCGTGGAGTATCTTGAAGGCGATTTCTTCAGTTGGAGGCTCTGTCTAGCGCCCTGGCTGGGTAACTCTGAATCCCCACAAGTCCGTCCTTTGAAACTTACTTATCTAAAGTCCCTTGATGGTAGGAATTGGAAGAGCAAGCACATTGACGAGTTCCAAAATGCGATTCCCGAAGCGAGTTCCCTTGAATTCCTCGACAGTGCTGTAGATGAATAATACGTCTCAAACGTATCTATAATTTTTGATGGTCCATGATTGTTTAGTATACACTTATTTTTTGCATTGTCTACACTTTGAGGTATTTTGGGACTAACCTATTAACAAGATGCCACCGTGCCAGTTGCCTGTTTTCTTCTATTTTTGGTTCCACTAAAGGCATAAAATCAATATTCTCGGAATTGGACAGGACAAAAGCCCAAGTCAATATTTTCACGTGGGGGAACACGGAGCCAGAAGACGAGACGGAGAAGAGCCACCAAGGGGCCACACCCCCTGGCCACGCGCCCAGGCCTGGCCCGCGCCTGGGGGTGCGGCCAGCCTAGGTGCCCCCTGCCTCGCCTCTTCGCCTATATGTAATATTGATTAGTGCTTTTGTATTATTGATTCTATCATGTCTGTGTTGTTTGATCTTGCATGCTCTCCATTTCTAGTAGCTATCTTGGCCAATTAGATGCTAGTGACACTAAGAGGGGGTATTTATGCTCGATAGTGGGTTCATGCCTCTATTTAATCTAAGGGAAGTGACAGAAATCTCTAAGGTTGTAGATGTGCTATTGCTACTAGGGATAAAACAATGGTCTCTTGTTCGTGGAACACGTGGATTGTTTACCTTACACACTTTGCTTAAAGCAGTTATCCGTTGCTTGCAACTTAATACTGTAGGGGGTTCAGATGATAACCTGAAGGTGGATTACTAGTCATAGATGCAGTTGGATGGTGGTCTATGTATCTTGTTGTATTGCCCAATAAAATCTCATAGGATGATGAATGTCTAGTATTGCATTGTTATGCCTTGCTCAGTCCTGTCAATTTCCCTGCTGTAATTTGTTTACCCAACATTCCATGGGTTTATCTTAAGGAGAACACCTCTAGTGAACTATGGACCCCGGTCCAATCTTTACCATTGATACATCTTCCACTGTTACTATTTACCTTTATGCAAACCACCATTACCTTCCACACCATACAGTTAATCCTTTGTTTTTAGCAAACCGGTGCGATTGACAACCTCACTGTTCGTTGGGGCAAAGTCTTGAGTTTGTGTTGTGTAGGTTTCCAAGTTGCTAGCAACACCTTTGAGTTGTTTCCTTCCTCCTACTGGTTCGATAACCTTGGTTTCTTACTCAAGTAAGACTTGCTGCTGTGCTCATCACACCTTCCTCTTGGGGACTCCCAACGAAGCTCTACATTGATCTAAGCTACCATCAATGAAGCTGACATCTTTTGTATAGGATGGAGAAAAAATAGAGATAACACAAGTCTAGAGAATTAACACAAAGTAGCAATAGATGCAAATGACTAAAAAATGCTAATAACATCCAACAAACATTAATCAACTCAAGTAGCAACATACATTATTAAAATCAAGTATCAAGGTTAAATCCACAACTTAGAAAAACATTGTCATACCACATAGGTTGGTATGATCCAATTACTAACGTGAGAAAATGCCAAGTGTGGTGGTCCAACTACAGGATACGTCATGTCCTTCTCTCACTCACTTATTAAGTCAAGGTAGTAATCTAGGCATCCTTGTTAGCAATCTGTTTGTCTTGTTCACATAACTCCCATGCCAAGTCTATAGTGTCCTTCCTTAGCTGTTTTATAGTAGTCTCTAAGTCTTGGGTATGTTGTTTTTCCTCCCTAAGATCTTTCTGAGTGTTAAGCATTCTATACTTAAGTATTTCTCCAAGTTCCTCAATGGAATTCCACGTAGCATTCCTTGCAGAGTCAAAGAATGACGTATGCATTTCAGAGTTGGTGACCATGCAGAATCCCGTTTCCTTGTGGTCATCTTCCTCGTTCTTATATAAATGGAGTTACACCCACGAATACTCTTGTCCTTCATCTATCACCGGAAATCCCTTCCATATGACTTCACCATTTATCCCCAAGCTGATCATGAGGTTCTTGAGTGCCTTGGGAAATTCCGTCTCACACTCCAGTGTCATAGTCATTAGTGGTCCCTTCCTGACAGATTCATTGATGGTGTCCATCTACAAATAGATATGAGAAAGACGATTAGGAGAGGCTTTACGAGATAAAAGGCAAAGTGTATGATTCAAAGTTGTGCTATATTTTTTCCTAGAGGTTTTCCTTAATCTAATCCATCTTAGGGTCACAAACCTATAGGCAACACAGTACAAAGGATAACTATAGCATAGAAATATAAGTAAAAACTATCATGCAATGTTCTACTAAAAAAGCACTAGTGCAATAGTTGAAATAATAGGACATATGATGAAGTATCACTTGCCTTGGTAGCTAGGGGAGTAGGTACAATCCTCACATCAACAAACTTCACTATCCACACAGTCTACACATCATAAATCAAACAACACAATATACAATTCAATATAGGCATCACAAAAATATGAATGCATGCATTTATGTAATAAGAAAAATAATAACACTTCATTATTCAGAGCCTATAGTACAGAGGATAAAATACACCATCTAAAGGTATAATAACCACCCAAAAACAATTTATATAGAATTTTTTATGGATAAAATACTCCCCAAAAGGTTCTGCCGAAAATTCAGGTTTTATAGAAGCTACTGAAAAAAATAAGGTCTGTGCAGTGAAGTTCTCATTTATCTGAATCCATGGACAACAAGTTTGTATTTTTCTGATTTGTGGTCCAAAACTTACTGAATCTCTAAGTTTAACTACAAATTTGATCTATTTTTTAATTTAACAGAAGGTTTAACCCACGTGGCCTAATCTTACTGGCCGGTACCAGTTCGGCCGGATCGGCAATGCAGGCCATTGGATTTAAATGAAAACGAGCGGGCCAGATTGATTGATACCGCTTCAGTAACTGATCTAATCCTAGCCCTAAGATATGGAACCGACGAATCACAGCGCTTGGCCACAAACTGGCAGAGCTGTCTACTACGCGCGGCGGTGGCGCATCAGGAGGGTGGCGCTCTAGCGATTCTAAATGGGTAAGGGGAATGTGGACCGTTAACGGGGGTTGTGACGGTCGAGGGGGTCTCAGTGGTGGCCGCGGTTGAGGAAGGGGCGCTCCGGTTCGTTCTTGATTCCTCATCGGAGTTCTTGCCGAAGACGGAGCTCGCGACTGGTGATGGTGGATTTGTCCTAGGGCTCGAACAGGTAAAACAAGGCATCAACAAGGTGCACTAGGACCTAGATAAGATCTGGTGGCCAAATTAGGGCGAAGGAACGCTAGGTCTCATCGTAATTCATCAACGAACAATGACGGCAGAAGGAGCTCCGGTGGTGACTGTGGCGATGACTTGGGGCATGATAAATCACGTGATATGCATTAGTAGATGTGCCTGAGGATGCAGAAGAACATTGTAAGATCCCACCCTTATAAAGGTAAGGATCCCTATGATTGCAATGCTAGTCCCTGGATCAATTGCTAGCATCCACAGTTTAAGATGAAGTACACAGAAACAAAGGTCATTATTACAACGTTATTCCAGAAATTTGTACACAATTGGTTGCAGAACAATGTTGTACACTTGAAAATAATTTGGCACTTTGGAATTTTAAAATAAACAATTTTTTTTACCAATTGCTTAGTAAAGACAAAAATGGTTTTAAATTTGTTTCTTTGTTTTGAAATATTTGTCCAAGATTTGGAAATTATCAAACAAACTTAGGATCAAACATCTTTGGTTTAAAACAAATAATCTCTTACTAGAGAGTAGCATTGGGTCAATGCCTTGATTACATAAAATAATAGGCATTCAAATGCTTCTATTTTGAATTGACATAGAAAATGATCCTAAAATGATTATGAATGCATGGATGATATGCAAGCTTTGAAAACATGATTTTAGGGATGTTACAAACATAGGATAGAGAAGAGGGAGAGGGGCAGTCGGTTCTCACCGAAATCATCGCCAAAGATCATCGGTGGCCGTGGCGGTTTGAACTCAAAATCGAGGAGCCTGGGGGCTCTCTAGTCGCGGGGTTTGAGGGGAAACGGTGAGGAGTGAGTGGGGTTAAGAGGCCATGGTCGGGGTGGAGAATCACTCCTACAATCACGGGAATTTAATCCAAATAAATCGATTAGAAACGCCTGGGAGTGGAGAGGCTCCTCCGTCGCTTGGTTGAAGATGATGAGGTGGCGAGTGACGAGGCAGGGTGGGGTTGGCTGTCAGTGAGTGGGTGAGGAGAGGGCTCGGTGAGAAAAGAAATCTAGCGGGGGAGAGGGAGTGCCGGGTGGGGTTTAGTGGGCCAGGGGTACTAGGCCGAAAAGGATTGGCTGCAGCAGATCTTATTCTTTTTCTTTTTTAGTTTCTTTTTACATTTGATTTGAATTAGCAAATGACCTTAAAAAATATTCAAATTTTCACCAAATTTTTAAGAGGTAAACCTAGTGTGTAGGGAATTCTAAGTAAACAAAAATTCTTAATAAAAATATTTTGGATAAATTAAAGTAAAATAGCAAGGCCCCATAACTTTATATGGAAATGGGTTTTGATAGGGTTTTTCCTAAGTTTTGATTTTTGAAAATTTTGTGCAAATGCAAAGCATGCCATGATGTTATGAATGCAATGATGATGTTTTATTTAAGAAAAATTTGGAATGTTACACCTCGATTCTTGCGCATACATTAAGATGGTGTTTTGTTCCGTGTAAAACACACTGACCAACGGTTGTGCTGACAGGATGTTTGTTAGTGACAAGACCTAGCCTAAAAAGTTGTCAGACAACACGACACTGTTTAAATCCAGCTCATGTTTTGAAACGACTAAGGAAATGACTGAAGTCAAGG
The DNA here is from genome assembly GCA_916181665.1 of Avena sativa. NCBI lineage: Eukaryota > Viridiplantae > Streptophyta > Magnoliopsida > Poales > Poaceae > Avena > Avena sativa. The sequence continues at coordinate 245,881,511 of OV702283.1, read as the reverse complement.
AGACATATCTGACTCAGATAAGACTTAGAATCCTACACTACTAAATGAAGTTTTCGGGAACCCTTCAAGATTCTCAAGACGAAGAAACCATCAAGCTAGACTATTTAACCGTCTTAGGATCTTGGAGAATTCTAGGGGGCTACTATTGGGGATATACTTTCCGGGTATACCCATAAGACTCACTGACTAGGGTGGCCCACCAATGGGTTAGAGCTTTGCTCCATGGTTGGCCCAGTCAGGGAAATAGGAGGAGTCACTTCCTGCTACGACAAGGCCCAAAAGAGTTACCGACTTAGGCCTATAGTATTACTTGTAGTACAAGTTGTATCTAGTTACCGAATCTGTAACGTAGCCGGATATGTCTCTCCTGTAACCCTAGGCCTCAGTGACTATATAAACCAGACATGAGGGAGCCTTTAGGGCACAAGATCATAGATTAAACACAACCAACTTGCACAGGCGAACCTCTCTTGTATTCCGCTGTAACATCTGACTCTCGCCGACATATTACTGGGTTGCTAGCAAGAGTAGTATCCGATCACCACAGTCGGATCTGAACCTAGGTAAAATTGTGGTCACTGCTCCCGGAACACCGCACGGCTCACACCCCATCTTCTCAATTCCTTCAGGACCCCCTATGGTGTACTTGTCGACAATCCGACGACACCCACGTGATGGGTAAGATACTTAAGTCCGACTTGGTGAGATTACATGTATAATGTTGCCACATGTGACTAGGTCACGAGGATGTAATATCATGGTAACAAGTGAAACAGTACTTGTCGGTAACGAGATTGAACAAGGTATGTGATACCAAATGATCGGATCTTGGACAAGTCGTATCAAAGAAACAAAGGGAATTGGACTCGACATTTACGGTTCGAAGAAACAATACTTATCGATAACAACGATTGAACAAGGTATCCAATTCCCTTTGTTTTTTCGATACGAATTGTCCGAGATCCGATCGTTTAGTATCACATACCTTGTTCAATCTCGTTACCGACAAGTATTGTTTCACTTGTTACCGCGATATTACATCCCCATGACCTAGTCACATGTTGCAACATTATGAATGTAATCTCACCAAGTTGGCCTTATGTATCTTACCCAGCATAGGGTGAACAAATCCCAATTTTGATTCATAAGCCTCAACTTGTACCTCTAGAATACCCAACACACACCTTTATAATCACCATTTCACTGAGTGACGTTTGATGCTGACCAAGCAGCCTCGAGAAACAATGATTAATATGATCTCACGGCATAAGGAGAAGGAGACTATGTTTCTAACTATTGCAACGATGAACCTGATGACTTGATCGTGTCACAATCTTTGGGTATTGTTCATCACATCATTCACCAATGATATGACCTCATTGTCAACTAGCACTATCAACCATGATCAGGAAACCTTGATCACCCGTTTCCCAATGAACTAGTATGAATAGAGGCTACTAGGTACTTCTGTTTCATATCACACATGTATCAATGTTTCCACTTGCTACAGTTATAGAACAATATAAAACTATTACAAACTTATTCAAATATGAAAATAATAACCATTTATTATTTGCCTCTAGGGCACATTTCCTTCAGTTTCTCACTTGCTCGCATTACTAATCATAAACCATATCATATATGCGTTTATTGATCATGCATGCTCATGGGAAAAAACATGTCCCTATTCTGTTTTACCGTATGAGTATGTCTTTTGCAAATCGTTAATGTCTTCTTAATTTTGACTTTCACTCCGTTATGTCATAATGGGTTGAAGTATTTGTTTGGCGGCAGAGTGAGACTTTCTTTCTATTGTTTACAATGATGGTCGATCAGTCAATTTAACTTTCACTGTTGTTACGTAAACCTTTGAAACACACTTAGCAGAAGTCAAACGTCTTTAGCCAAAACTATACTTTTATATCTATATGTAGATCCTAGTGCATAACATGCAACTATGTGCCTAACTTCGCTTCTTGCTATTTAAGAACAAACTTAACTCTAGTTCAGCCAACCAGATTCTTGGGTCATATTATGTCGAGTATACAATATGGTTGTATGGAAGAACCTATGTCCGAGGCATAGGAGATGTAACGCATCTCTTTCTTTTAACTATAGTTGTAATAATGAGACTAACTCAATGCTTCATACAATTAAGAACTTCTTTCTTTACCTTGTTCCATTCTAAACTACTTCAGAATATTATCTAGGACATTCTGAACATCTTCAGAATCAAGTCCAGGAAGCATTCAACAATGATGTTTATTAAACTTACCAATCTATCTCGATAGATTTCATTATTTAATAACTTGTTCAACTTCATTCACATTTACTAACTTAAATATTGTTAAATACCAATCACATCATTCATATATGTCATCCACATGTTTTAGAATGATAACACACTCCCACTCAAATATGGATCCACATGTTTTAGAATGATAACACACATATATGAGATCCAGGGATTTCACTTAGCTCCCCCTCAAAATATGTCATATTGAGTTTTAGCGAAGCCATTAAGCTCCCACTCAAATTCAAGTCTTCTCAATAATCTTGGACATTCCAAAATCCTTTGATCATCACCAAATTGAGAATTCCAGCTGCGAGTTCCCAATATCCATATATTGCTAGTGTAAATCCAATAGACTCAAGCATCGCTACATATGTAGTCAACTCCTTGAATTTTCCAAACATGCTTTGTGACAAATTGAGCTTTATGTCTTCAATTAAGTTTCATTTCTTTCTTATGACTATTTTAGTCATTTAGAAATATCAAGTAAACATCTTTACTTAATAAGATCAAGTGACATTTTACTTTTCAATATTAAATGTAACTTAATATATGATTTTATGACTCCTAGTCATTTCCCGCAATTAGGTCCATCATGCTTCTTTGTAATTCGTAGGTATGTCTTGTTCAAATAACATGACAAGTGAATCAGTAACATAATTCCGCAAATTACATAATATATATTGTTGAATCCTGCTTTATTTAGTAAAAGCGTTTGCTAAAACTTTATGATCATTATCATTAGTTTCTCCTGTATTTGTAGAGCTTGGTTTCACGAAACAAATTTTGCTGCACCACTCAACAATCAGGAGGTAAGGTCAAACACCTTGTTTTGATCTTTTACTTTCTTCCACCTGTATCTTCATCAAGACACATCAACTTAGGACAATAACAGATTTGCCCTCTTTGGAACATGTATTCATAGTTTCCTAAGAATACACTACAAAGACTTGTTTATTCGCCACGATTTCAAATCATCGAAACCTATAGATACTCGAACATACCTTTAGTCTTATGGTGTTGTTTCCATGAGTCTTTAGATGTTCCTTTGTGTTTCAAATGATTGTTTGTTTATATCTATCTTTAACTCTAAACAATAACTATAACCCTGATAAGAGATAATATTAGACCATATGTATCTAATACAAAATGATTATGATGTTAGACATGTCATCACCTTGAATTTGTCCTATTATCATAATTTGTGAAACATATTTCACAAGTCCTTTTATGGAAAAACTTAACTTAAATACTTTGGTCATATTGATCAAATCAAAGAGACTTTGTATTCCTGTTAATTTCATATCCCACTTTGCTTTAAACTCGTTTGAACAATTCAAATCATTTCAAAACTTATGTTTCATTAAACAAATACACTTATTCACTTAAGTACACAATGAAATAATGATTTCCACTATTTGTTGAAAATATGATACATCACTATGTATAAAATTCAACATTTCTTCGCATATAACCGGTTTAATGTAATGTGGAGTTTTAGTCATCTTGCCAAACGAGGCATAGTTTTGCAAAGTCTCTAGATCAAGTATCTAAGACCATGATTTTCATCTAAGTGAAAAACATGCAATAACCACCATGACTTAAAAAATACGGTCATGTCATTATTAAACTTTGGATATGTTTTAGCATTCTAATCCTTTACAAAAGCTTAAACTATTATCATTAAAATAATGGCCGTAAGGTATTATTCATAAGAACAGTACAACTGGCTTGTAACTTATTCATATGAATAATCGTCTCGCCAATAGCAAGATACACAAACAAGGATTATAAACTTTAATCCAAGTATACTAATCCAAATGATAAACCTGGAGTGAAGGAGTGATGTCGGCCATCAACTAGTTTGCTTGCCGTCATCAAGCTACATTGCCTCATTTCTAGCAATTCTCAAGAAGACCATCATGTTTTCACAAAACAGGACAAGTATCCAATACTTTGTAAACTACAACGAGGTTTGCATGAATCACCTTTATAACTTTTTATATCTGACATATACACTTCCCTTTGTTTATTCGATACTACTTGTATGATAACCGATCGTTTGTCATCACATACCTTGTTTAATCTCGTTACCGAAAAGTACTATTTCACTTTGTTACTGCGTTATTACATCCCCGTGACCTAGTCACATGTTGTAACATTATGAATGTAATCTCACCAAGTCGGCCTTTGTATCTTACCCGTCACAGGGTGAACAAATTCCAGCCTTGATTCATAGGACTCAACCTGTACCTCTGGAATACACAACACACACCTTTACAATCACCATTTCACTGAGTGACGTTTGATGCAGTCCAAGTGTAATATCGCGGACACTACACTCTAAGCAACAAGCCAGGATGAACCCAAAGTGCATAAGGTGTGCTACCGCGAAGGCCCAAAGGCCACCCACGTGTAGGCCCGTCTAAGCGGAGTAGGGCATGGTACCGGCCAACCACCCTGACCACTTTGCAAGAACATCGTATCAGGTGCAAGCGGTGTAGTCGACAAGTATACGAACAAAACATACACAAGTGTGTATGTTAGCGACATACAATAGTTCATCAGAGTCAAACCATCTAAAAGAAATAGAAATATTCAATGCCATACGACAAGATCCAAATATCCTAGATAGAGATAATAGTTTAGGATACATCCTTATACATCACACATCAAAGTATCAAGCAAAAGAAAAAAAACAAGATCCGAGTACGGATACAGAGAAAACTTGCATAAGATGCCTAGAAATAATCACATCCCTCCCACATGATCTTAAGGATCTCCATCCCCAAAATCTCTACACCTGACGGTCGTTGCCACCATCATCGGTCTCCTTGAACCATTAACCTTCCTGTGGATATAACTGTCTATCTAAACAATATTTATTGTGTGAGACCCTAAGGGACTCAACAAGTCTTTATGCATCTAAATGGAATAACCTGAGGGTGACGCAATTGCAGCAAAAATAAAGCCTATCAGTTCTATAGAGACAGGCTACAACATCCGCCTATATACAGATAGATGGACATTCCTTAAGTAAACAACAATTAATTACCCAACAAATATATATCGACATAAATAAACATCGCTCGCTCTCCTTCCCATTTCCCAAACGAGAAGGCAGAAGAACATCCCATCCGTAGGCAATTTTATTAATCATCCGTTGAGTATTACACTATTTACTAGTCATGTTTAGTCAAATTAAAGATGGTACTTTAGTTATGGTTGTCTATGATCAAGAAACTGTGCTCCAAGTCATCCATAACTTTGGACATGGCTTTCAAAAAGATTTAACCTGCTGGGTGCACAAATGGCAACACACACACGATCAACCCCGGGAATAACAAAATAAAAAGCAATGAGGCATTGCGACAAAGCATTCGCAAGATTCATAAATGATTTCAAGGGTCCACCCCACTAAACTACCCACAACAAAGTCGGATGGACTCTGAGACGGATCAAGGGTTTGCATCAATGGATGCAAATTACTGGGAACCCGAAAGTGTGACTAGACTTGTCGATACCGCGAAAATACTGATAGGCTTGTCGATCCAAAATAGTACAGTAGTAAACGCTCCTCGAGCAACAGTAGTGAATAAAGTAGTAAAGCATGACATAAGTACATGATATTATTAACACCCCAATCTAAGGGGATTCATGGTCCCACATATGGATAGTGCGATAGTCAAGGAACAAGAATTAAGTACTCGGGTCTTACATGAGGCCAAGTGAGCGGATAAAAACCAGATCTCAAATATTGCCCATCGGTGCCTCTTTCTTTAGTATCCCATTTCTACTAAATTCAGTTGTTTAGGTACCTCGTTATCCAAAGACTCTCACAAACCCTACACATGCAATTCTACGTCTCGCATGGCTCAAACAACTCATGTAGTAATGGCTCATAGGAATTAGGAACAAGCTTCAGTAGGGTTTAAAAGTAAAGGCTCTGCAGTAATTGGGATTGAAACTTAATTTGGATCACGACTCATGATGCGAGAATAAGATATATGCAATATATATTATATGTAGTGCAAGCATGAGGAATTACTTGTCTAGAAGTTCAGTTGCAGAATAGGTGGGATCCGGGTAATACGCTTGAGGATCCTGAGTGTTCCCTTGCTCGACGTCTATCCAAATAAAAACCAAACACATAAGGGCCATAATAAATACATTGTGCAATCATATAAATCATATGTAACAAGCAAAACAAGGTATTCCATGATGGAATGATGCACAATTATATGGTATAACATATCATGGCATGAGTGAGGTGTGGGGTACAAGAATAAAGCATTTTATTACTTGCTTAATGACATTTTGCTCCCATAAAAATTGCTGCCCTTTTAGTGTTTATATGATGCATGCTTCAATTCATATCATGGAATACATAGTTAGAGCGGGCTTGTCGCGTTGATCAATTTAGACATATCATTTGTCAAATTCGGAGTTATGGAAATAAAGTTATGAATATATTAAGAGAAGGCATTTGGTGGTATTTATTAATTCGAAAAATTTAAATGCCCATAATTTATTTTAAATATCATATTCATATTACTGGCATTTTTATGATTCAAAAACATATATTATTTATATTATTTGGAATTATAAATTTAAAGCAATATTAAATTCAAATTATATCAAATGTGGTCAAAGTCAAAGGTTTGACTAGTTTGAATTAGTTCTGAAAAGATTTGAATTTACATTTGAATTCATATACAAAAATTTAACATATTTCATATTAAAAATTTCTCCAAATTCGAATTTATTTGAAATTTGAATTATGTTTATATTTAAACAAAATAATAAAAATATTTGAATTTGATTTTTGAAATGCTCCAGGACTTTTGTTATGCAGGGCAGAGCTAGCCAAAGAAACTGACGCAAGAGCAGGGTCCACTATGGGGCCACATGTGCGCATGGCCAGCCCGGACGTGACATGTGGGCGAGCCAGGCACCATGATTGATTCTCGCAAACACAGGGTACCTTTTTGCAAAAGATGCTGTATGGTGGGAGTTGTGAGGCTGACGGTGGGGCTCTCGGTGGGACTGCAGATTCAGTTTGCAGAAGTACATGGGATTCTTTGCAAAAGAGCTGGATGGTGGCGTTGCCGACGAACTAAAGGAATCGACAACGACTCACAACGGAAGATCTAGCGGTTTTGCGGCAACGATGGTGACGAAAGAAAAGGAAAAATGTGGCGACGCAAAAAACGAAATACGTAGAGGGCAGCTCGGGATGCAAAAATCATTCAGGTGTCATCGACAGAGGAGGACCACAGCGGAGGCAAATCTTTGGGGGAAAATGGCCAGCGGCTGGTCTGCAGACACGACTACAACGACAGAGCGCACGTGGTTGGCGGTGGCTGCGGTGACGACGGCGCTACAGGAAAAGAGGAGGAGAACATGCATGTGTAGGAGGATACTGGAACCTCACCTAGGGTTCCTGCGAGGCCGGAGGCAGAGAGGAGATGTGGATCAGCGACAGGGCTCGGCGAATAGAAGCTCGCCGTGGCTTTGGGAACATAAGTGGCGAGGCGATTCTGGCGGGATAGGGTTTGCTCCTCCATGTACACAACAACTGCAGCTTCCTCCTCATCTTCCCCAACTCCCGCGCTCCCTTCTTATGCTCCCCGACGCCAGTAGGTAGGCTAGCACGCGGCTAGGGTTTAGGTAGAGAAGATGATGGCCATGGCCATGGTGGATGAAGGGGGAAGGGGTGGTGGATGGATATATGGTGATGGGGTTCGTTCTAGGGCAGGGGTGGTGATAAGGAGGAGGGGAGACAAGGCACATGGGGCTACCTTTTGCAAAAAGCGAGGAAAGAGGGAGAGAGGGATAGACTCGAGCTAGGGTTCTTTCTTCCTCTCTTTTTCCTTGTCCCGTAGCTCGAGAGAGGGAATATAAGGAGTCCAGGGTGAGGTGGTGGGGAGGGGTGCTGGGTTGACCAACTTGGCGAGCAAGAAAACAAGGGGAGGGATTAGGAGGGATGTGGCCACATGGCCATGTGTTGGCCACAACAAGGATATGGGTAGATGGATGGTTAGCAAGGTAGATTAGGAAGATGCGGTGAGGTAGATAAGGTCAAGTAGATTTTGATCAACCACTTAGGTTGGAATTCAAACCATTTCAAATCTTCACAAACCAAAACAAGCAAAAGGAGAAGGGAAATACATGCATGTGCATGCATGCATTGACTACAAGATGAATTGTAAACAAAGGAGGAAAATATTATGATAACCTTGGATTTATTTGAATTTGATTTAACTTGTTTGTATTCAAATCAATCTAGAACCATAATCCAAGAATTCAAATAGGATATGATGGTAATCTTGCATGGGCCATGCATGTGGAATAGATTCCATCCTTAATTTGTGAAAACAACCATAATTTCATATGGCCATATTATCCACCCATGCATTACAATATTTAAATTGTGTATCAACAAAAGAAGGAAGCTTGCTAGACATACGGGATTATTTGACATATACACACATATGAAGCCAAAGGACCATGCTAGTGTGTATTTTCCCACTAGATCCACTTGTAGTAAAAAATAGCCTCATACAAGAGCATATATTAAATAAACATATGGAAGCTTAAAAGAGGCATTTTACTCACTTGACATGCAAAGGTGGCCATGTGGCTCCACCTAGTTGTTATTGTGAAAACAATAAGAGAACATGTATGGGAGCATGTAGAAGCAATTAGATCCATCCTAACACACATGAGCTAGAGATAAAGATCTATATAAATGCAAAGGCTCACATATAGTTGGATGGTGGGATTGTAAGGTGAGGACAAAGAAAGGTGGTGGAGTTATAAGAGATATGCCCCCAACTCAACTTGGCATCAAGAATTTTATCAAGAAGCAAATACAATATATCAAGAGGGAAATACAAGTAATACAATATAGTTCATATGGGATAAGAACCAAATAAGAGGGGTTTTATATGATTCTCAATGCAAGGTGGCATGGTGACATGAGCATGCTATGCTGATGATGCAATAAATGAAGTAGCAATATAGAATAGGCAAGTAGCATTACAATTGTTGGATAATTGGGATGCTACAACTCTCCCCCACTAAAGAAGAATCTCGCCCCAAGATTCCTAGGAAAAAGAATAAGACACGAAGAGAGGAGGGTGCTTGGAATGAAGCTGACCCTCACATTCCCAAGATGATTAACAAAGGATTGGTGCGACCACTACACCTTGCAAAACATGCTAGAGTTTTTCGAGTCTTGCATTTTGGTCTTGAAACAAGAACTTGAAGAGGTTCAAACGAAGCAAGATTCTTACTTCAAGCTGAAGGATGATACACATCGATAGGATTAGAGATCAAGACTACTCGTGAAGACGATTCTTTCTCTCTTCGCAAGAAAAACGAATTTGGATAATTTATCAACCACTATGAAAATATTGCCTTCAAACAATAGAGTTCCTTGACATCAACGGAAAATATTTGGGTTCCTAAATTCTCGGATTAGATTGTTCATGCACCTGTAAGAACCAAAGAATCGCGCAATTGACGTGCACGGATTTATCCCCTTGAGAAAGAGGGACACGAGTTTATGGTGGAATCCTAAGAAAGAAGTTGAATATTGAAGATATAGAGTTATTGTAGATATATTTATTACTTTCCATACCCCTAAGGTTATTGTAATATATTTTGTGATTGATGACATCGACCATGACTGGCTTCACCAAGAGAAAGGAATTGATCAGTTCAAATAACAGATATCTTCCATCCGCCTTGTATGATGATATAGAACTCTGGAAGAATGAAGAGGATGGAGAAGATTTTGCATTTTCTTCCACCAGATCATTGAAGATTTTTCTCCATCTTGCAATAGATGAGCTCCACCAACAAGAGATTATTGATAATTTTCTAAAGATAATACTCCGGGAAAACAGGGACGGAAGTAAAATTCTCCAAGGATAAAGGCCACTTCTAACTTCCCTGGAATGAGTGAAATCGCATTAATCCACTAATTCATCATAACAAAGCAAATGATAAGTGTAGTGGTATGGTCATGACTCCATACTGTACTCAAAATATTTCTTCGAACATGAACAGGAAAACTATGCAACCCAACTCCCCAAAACAGACTGAAGATCCTGACAAGTAGAATTCATGAAGCTCCGTAAGAAAACAAAGATTTTATGCAACCGATATCAGATCCCAAAGGTAAATATGATGATGTTGTCATCGTGCCAAAAGTGGCAAGACATCGGAAAGATATGAATGAATATCACGTAGACAGATAAAAGTTCCAATAGATAGATTAAAGATATCACCCAAAACATGAATCAAAGAATTATAAAAGATCTGGAAAATCTTCGTGACATCTGGCGTATTGAGGATGGAAGATAAAGAGAGAGGGTTTCAAAAGGTTTATTGATGAGCGCAATACCAAAAGAATTTGTCGTCCTTTTTGAGAATATCCCAGAGAGATATGAGCGAGATTTAGTCGTCTTGAGGAAGTCTTCAACAAAGCAGTACATCCAAGGCTAAAGCTCCGGAGTTGGTCAAAATATGATGATCGGTAAGGATTAACAATTGATTTGATGATTCCAGAATTGTAGCAATGTCTTTAGCAGAGGGACGTGATCGAGGTAGGTGACTTTAAAAAGTAGGGATTTATATTTTGAGAACTTTGCACAAATGTGGTGTTCACAAAGATTGAGAGAATGAGAAGAATATGTTCTTCTATTGATATAGAATAGGCGAGAATATCATCAAGATATACCACCATGAAAGGTCAAAATAAAGAGAAAGGATTGGTGTTTAGAAAGATGCATTGAAAGAATAGATTATCTGGCCCTTCAGATAAGAAAACATATATTGACTCGTTCACCTTGTTGATCAAAACACCGGTTGAACAGAGGAAAGGTTTGGATAAGAACTGATGATAACTCATACATTTAAGCAAAGCTATCATAGATGATAGAATGAGATTCTCCTGTATCAAAGATAACCTTGTAGATATGGAGTTAGAAAATATGTGAGGCATGCTAAATGGATGATAATCCACCATAGTGCCTTAAGAAAACTCCGGATTATGAAAAATACTTGAATATGATATCGATATGATCCCAGTATAACTCAAAATCACAAGAGATAACCACAGTCATCTAGTGGATTAGATTGATTGCATCGATCATATTCCACTCATGATAATTGTCATATAGATATACTGAGAACCAAATTATAATCACAAGCATCGGATCAACATGTTGGGTTCGCAGCATAGAAAAAAAAATTTCCTATGACGGGAACTGTATACGCCATGATCCATCTATCTAGCTAAAATCAACGGGTGGATATACATCCATAATACATACCCTTGAAGACCGCCAAAGCTTTACGAGTACGGAATCATTTATGATGTAGTCAATTTTCCGATCTCAAGATCGTGTAGAAGTCCGATTGCCCCGCAACTTAGCGGAGCATCCATGATCACACACACATTCGGAACACCGCCAACCTCCGCGCCCTCGCTCCAGCAAAGCAACGAAAGCAGCAAATCCTTGCTCCAGATAAAGCCACCGGGAACATGTATCTCGCTGATCCGAGACCATGGGAAATTCTAAAGGGGGAGAGAGATCCTTTGCGAGGAGGTGTGAGTGAGAGGGGGGGAGGGAGAGGGAGTACTTATATAGGGGGTGGGGGCAGCCCCTCCCATGGCCGGCGGCCAAGGTGGTGCCCCACCTCTTCCCTCATTCATGTGAGTGGAGATCCCACTCACAAATTTGACTCTCCATTTCCTCCACTCAAAATCCCATTAAATTTCCACCAAATTTACTGTAATCTCTCATTAAATAAAACTACTTTTATTTTTTTCAATTACATTGATTAACAAAGATTCACATATAACCCCTTGTAACATTTCAATTTCTCATACAGAACCAATTTTAGCAATTTCACCCGAAACAATTTTGGTGTCCATTGAAATAATTCCAGTGCTTTGATATTCTTTTTCTGGCAAATCATTTCCTCCAAATGGTGTCTATATCCCTTAAGTGTGTCACACTATAGTTCATGAATAATGCAGACATGATCGAGACCCCTCTCCGATCAATAATCAGGAGCGGGACCCGGAGATCCGTACTGACTCCTACACATTCAACGATGACTTCTTGTGATTGTGAGAACCTTAACATTGCAACTAAATCCTTTTGTCTCATGATATTTTACATGTCCGAGATTCGATCATCAGTATCCCATACCTAGTTTGATCTTGTTACCAACATGTACTTTTTTCTCGTTCCCGTGATATAACATTCTAGTGATCTCCATCACTTGCCTGCAAGCTATATCAATGTCATATCACCGAGAGGGCCCAAAGTATATCTCCCCATCATTTGAATGGACAAATCCCACTATTGATCCATGAGCCTCTAAATAAAATTATCGGAGTATCTGAACCCACCTTTATAGTCACCATGTTACGGTGTGACGTTTGATGTTATCAAGTTACTCTTCCCATGTTAATGATTGACAAGATCTGATGGTCTAAGGACTAAAGTTGTAACGATGTTATAGTAATTTAAATATAATGACTTTGATCGTATTACTATACTTCGGATGAATGTTGATCACTTCGTTCTACCAATGATGTGACCTTGTTATTAACAACATCCAATGTCCATGATCAAGAAACCTTGATCATCATGTTAATTAACGAGCTAGTTTATATGAGAGGCATAACTAGGAACTATTTATTTGTTTATGATCCGATTAATACAATTATAAAATGCAAAATAAACATTTATCATAAACAAGGAATACGATAATAACCACCTTATTATTGCCTCTCGGGCATATTCCCTTCACGACACATGTTATGTATTTAGTCCAAAAGAATTTGTAGATGGAGTAAAAACTCCAGATTGAAATTCCGGTAGCAAAAGAGTGAGTTAGCATGGACACGTCGATATAATAAGATGGATAGCTTATCACACATGACTGAAAAGGAGTGTGGAAACACAGATGTATCAAAGAATTTTTTCCACATTTTTATGCATTAAAATACCAACTAGATGCAAAAAACTAGCTACAAATAGAGATTAGCAACTCCACATCACGTAAAATCATGCAGGAAGGACGAACACCCTTAACAAGATCGTTTCGGTTTACAAAGAATATGAAAGATCGCATCGGTTTACATAGAATTGTAAAGATCACGTCGATTTACAAATAAGCATGTGAGTATGGAATGTACCAATAGTTGATAACCAAAGGCAGATTGCCAAGCAAAGTTGGATGCAACAGATTGACAAAGAATTAACATATCCTGTTGTACTACGGAAATCCCAAACACGATAATCCTAGTTTGAATTTTTAGAAGATGATTGATAAACGTTACACTTCATTTCCAGAAAAGGGTGGGTGGGTAATATAAAAATGGAAGTAGTCCTACTATCACATTTTAGTTTTTTCCTAATATACATAACTACCAAAAAAATTCTAAACTGACAATGACCATCTTGTATGAGACCCTGAAGGGCGGAATGGATCTGGTACCAGTTATAATACTCGGACACTGCCCTTTAGGAAACATGATAGGATGAACCCAAAGTGCATAAGGTGTGCTACCGTGGAGGCCCAAAGGAAGTCCACATGTAGGCCCGTCTAAGAGGAGCAGGGCACAGTACCGGCCAACCACCCTATCCACTTTGCAAGAACATCATATCAGGTGTGAGTGGCGTAGTCGACAGGTATGCAAACAAAACATACACAAGTGTGTATGTCAGCGACATAAAATAGTACATCAGATTCATACCATCTAAAAGAAATAGAAATATTCAACACCATACGAAAAGATATAGATATAATAGTTTAGGACACATCCTTATACATCACACATCAGAGTATCAAGCGGAAGAGGAAAACAAGATCCGAGTACGGATAAGAAGCAAACTAGCATAAGATGCCTAGAAATAAACACATCCCGCCAAATGATGATGGGGATATATGCCAATTGGGATATCCACGGAGGAAGGAAACGACTGGCCCAAGACGATGTCGAGCAGGCCAGCAGTGAAGGCAAGTAGAAAGAAGGCTTCGGTGAAGACCAGCGACTGGACACGAAGGCCCTTAACCGTAGCTAGGCCTAGTCGGGTTAGATAAAACTCATGAAACCCTTACTAATTCGGTTGAGATCTTGTAAAACCATAGCGAGGTACCCCTATATAAACCTCCCTAGGGTTTCCATTGTAATGAGGAGCTATTAGCTACCCCATCCTTGTGACTCGCTACCGATACGCCGAGTTCGCCCACCTTGTAACGTCACTTTCCATTAATATAATCAAGCAGGAAGTAAGTATTTACCCTACGGGGGGTGAACCTGGGTAAAACCCTTGTCTTGCCCTCAATCTTGATTCGCGGAATGCGACTCGCTCTTGACCTTCTTTGACTCAATCGCTACCCCTGGTAGCGACTACCATAGCCATTCTCATGACTGTGGCGCCCACCGTGGGGCATGGTGAGTCAAGCCTTCGATCTAAGGCGATACCCTACACTCCCATTCGCCGAGCCTTCCCTACTGGTCACATGATCGATATCGGCGGATTCTTCTAGATCCTGCCAAGTAGATACGTGCTAGTTTCATGTCTGTTCATGCACACCGCCATGGTGCCAATCGACTCCATCAACCTATTTGTCATCTTCACCAATGCCATCGACCCGGCAGATCCAGCCGGACCTGTCATTAGCCACGGATTGCCTCCACGCCATCTAATCTCGGAGGAGAATATCCAATCGATCACCCTCCTCGCCTCCAAGTTCAACTCGGCTGAGGACGGCTCGGTCGAAAGCAACTCCACCCTCTATGACGATGTCGACTTGGCGATGCCTATGCCGGCCATGGGATCTACGGCCCCCGCATCCAAGTCCAGCTCCATGACCAAAGTCTCCAATGCTGGGGACTACAAGGATGACTCAATCCTCCAGATCCTCGACTATGACTCAGGTTTGGAATCTCTAGATGAGATCTACCGTGCCATACACCATGCCATCTACATGGCGAACCGGGATGAGCCACCGGTGGACCCTTCCACCAACCCTCTCCTGCCTACAGTGACCGCCAACGAGATCGAGCAGCACCACATGGCCCTGAACGAGGCCAGGGAGAAAGAGAAAATTGAGCGCGAAAAGTTTCGCATTGAACAAGAGACCACACAGCAACTGTCGGCCTACCACCAACACCGAGTGACTCAACGACTCCAACTCTCCACTCAGGGCAGAGCCCTGAACTTCAACGATGAGAATGACCCCACGCGCGTGGCCAGCCGCGAATTCTGCAACAATGCGCCACCCGGGCGTAGTCGCCTGATGAGTGCATATTTGCATCATGTTTTAGACCATTATTTTACATTATAGTTATACGATCTTGGTATTTTATGGCGTTCGCATGTACCTTTTATGTTTATTTTCACCAGGATCAGGATAGATGATGGATCCGATGGACATAATTCTTGGACCAGTTATATTGGAGTGAAAAGGAGCCAAAAACTACATAAATTGCTTATTTGGGAAATATTCATAACACCATAAGAAAACCTAAAGAAATTGAGGAATACAGAAGGTTTAAAGACCATGCGGGAGAACTTTTCCGGCCGTATAGTTGGCGCTGCCTCCACCTCCTCAAATAGTTTCACCCCGTGCAACTGGATTGGAGAGACAACATACAGAACACCCAGAAATCGCTGAAAATATCACCTAAGGAAGGGATCTCGAGGGGGAACTTGCTCTAGGGATCCATCTTCACCCTAAGTAGGTCTGGGAGGCCAAGGCATCGATCTCCATCTTCATCAACCGCTGCATCTCCATCACCACCATCATCTCCATCCATCCCATCTAGATCTTGTTGTAATTCTTGCACTAGTTGTGGATTTATACAAGTACTATTCATCGATAATCATTTCCATTACCATTGTCATGATGTTGTTTGCCTCCATGTGTGAGTAGATCATTATTTCTTGGGGAGATGGAGAAACCCTAGTATATGATTGAGATGAAATAGGGAATATCATGTTATACATCATTATATTTATGTGTTAATTGTCTTCATCTTGATACTGGGAGTTGTGCACCTCCTTAATATTTGCCTCTCACGAGGACTCGATGAAGGGGATTACTTGTTGGTAGACGGAGGGATGATAACACTTACTGTGACTATAAAGTCGTTGTCATCCTTTACGTACTAACTTGGGGAAGCAAGGAGAACTCATTAAGCCATGTCCATGCCGCGGGAGAGATCCCTTAATAGAAGGATAATACGATTAATGTCGTTTATCTGCCAGCTGTGGTTATGAAGGATGGTGTTGGAGCATCCCAATTGTCTAACAATTGTAATGCTACTTGCCTAGTCTATATAGTGCTAATTCCTACATATCATTCTTGCATTGCATCATCATTATACCATGCTCATGTCACCATGCCACCTTTCATTTGAGCATCATATAAAAACCCCTTTTCATTTGGTTCTTATTCCATATGCATTATATTGTATTACTTGTAATTTGCCTCTTGATATATTGCATTTGCTTCTTGATAAATTGCTTCATGCCCAAGTTGAGTTGTGGGCATATCTCTTATAAATCCATCACCTTATTTGTCACCTCTTGGATCATCCATCAACTCCACCATCCCATTAATGTGAGCATTGTATCTCCTTTGGTGTTTAACTTAAGCTCATTACTATTGGGCATGGATCCTTATCTTTGAACTACATGTTCCCATACATGGACTCATATTATTTAAATGATATGTAGTATGGAATCCTACATGGCCACCCTTGCATGGATAAGTGGAGTAGTGTCCTTTCGCTTTCCCTTATATGGTTATATGGAAGTATGGGCTTATTTGAATGCATGCTGGGCACCTAAAATAAATGGGGAATACACACCCATTATAGTTGTTCCCTTTATTCAAGCATGTCCATTATTTCCATATGTGCCATATACAAGGAGCTTGATCTTTCCTTTGGGAGTTCCTATTTCTCTAGATATGGTGGTACCCAGACCATCTATCCTTAAAAACTAGTTTGGTTTCCCAAACTAGCTCAAGCCACTAACCCTTCATGCAAGCCACAGCAGCCCATAACACCAGCCCGGCCCAGTACCCTTCGACAAAACGAAACACAACGCCGTCCTACTGTTTGTCTTCCTCCGTCCCGACGCCTCCTCTCTGCACTCTAACGGAAGGAGGCAGGTTGCCATCGCCCACCATCAGCCGCGTCACCTCCTGCCCCTCTTCTTATCCTCCTGGAGGCATCACAGAACCCTAGGCCAACGCCTTCCTCTCCTTCCTGGCGCCACCAGTGCCCCTTCTTCCCTCTGTGTCCCCCCCCCTTCTGAACTCAATGTCCCGGTCGTCGTCTCCGCCTTCCCCTGGAAAAATTGAAGGCCTGGAATTAGGTCATCGAAGCTTCGCGAGGTGCTGGGAGCAAGAAGTGGAGCCGGAGCAGCCCGGAGCCACCCGCCTCCTCCGTTCCTGTCGACTACGTGAGGGAGCACCTGTGCCGACACCGTACCTCAACTTCGCCGTTGATTCCAGCCTCCACCGAACCCATCGAGTACGCCACCGGCTCCATGGTGAGTTCCCCTCTCCATTCCCTCCCTCTAGCATCATCTCCGCCGACCAAAAGCCCGTCCCGTCGCTGGCGTTTCTCAGTCGTGCGCATGGGCAAAGATCGTAGCAGCAGCAGAAGCCACGCACCCCGTCAGTTTCGACAGTGAACCGTGCCTGCAGTTTCCACCTTCTGCCACCTCTGTTTGTGATGTTCCAGACGACTCCGTGCTGCCTCTCTCTCTCCGATTTTGGTGCCCATATGTAGTCCGTGTTTCCCTCTTTCCAACGAGCCATCACTCGATCAAAACCGTCCAGTAATGCGATCGCCATCCTCCTCTGAAGTGGTGCCTTCTTCCAATCACCGCTGTTCTGTGCGGGTGAGTTTGTTTGTCAGTTTCGACAGTGAGAATTACCCATTTAAACGCCCCATACCTGCTAGTTTTAGAGCTCCTTTCGTAAATCTTCAAACACAGAAGTTGTAGAACTAGGTTTATCCTGCATCTTTCGTTTTTACACCATCTCCAAAAATGCAAAGGATCGCTCTCCTTAGACCTCCAAAACTCGCGTCAGCTAGCTGCTTTCGACGGATCAGAGTTCAGTTACGATTCAGTCAAACACCAGATCATATAAATTTTCTAAAAAGGCCCCTTGGCTTTGTCCCGCCTCAACCCCCAGTACCCGACCTTGCCAGCATGTCGTGCGTCCGTTCGCGCGCGTGCGTGTCCCGCGATGCGGTGGGGCCCAACTGTCTGTGACCGTGGGTATGATCCCAAGAGTAACAAAAGGATCCAGCACATTTGATATTCAATAAAATTCTAGAAATTGTCATAAAGCAAATTAATTTCTATCTTTTAAAATAATTCGAATTTGGGAAAACTAATAAAATGAAATATGAATGAATTTCCAATAAGAATTCAAAACTCTTTTCAAATTTGACCAAAGTTGACTGCAGCTAGTCAAATCTTTGACTTTAACCCCTTTTTAATAATTTTGACCCTAATAATAATTTTAATTCATAAACTCAAATAATACAAATAATATATGTTTTTGAATCATAAAAATGTAAGAAATCTGTTTATGATATTTATAATATCATTTGAACAATTTAAAATTTCGAAATAATTTAATTGTTAATAATGCCTTTTTAAAAATAAATTCATAACTTTAAATCCGTAAATCCGAATACGGTAAATAATATGTCCAAATCGATCAGCGCGACGAGACCTATCCAACCATGATATCCATGTTATCATTTGCATTGTGCATTAAGAGCAGTTTTATAATCAGTATTGGTTATGCAAGGAAAACATGATAAATAAAATTGGAAACTAATTGTTTCTTATTGATAATGCCTCACGAATGTTACATCATCAATATGCGATGTCCCTAATACCTTTTCAACATAGCTTGCATCATTAATGCTCCATGTCATGCATCATATCATGATCATGCCGAATCTTCTGCATTAGTTGTAATTGTTGCATCGCTTGTTCTTTTTTAGTGTTTTGCTTCTTCCTGGATAGGACGATGAGATGTTGTGAGCTTCGACCCGATCTTCGGATAAATCTTTGGCAATGTTTTCAGGCGATCATTCTACCTTTTTCTACCTATTTTACTTTATAGTCTTTATTTCCTCCTGTTGATCTATTGCTATCTGTGTTGCGATGCTCTAGTTTTCATACCCATGATATCCCTTGCAGCCTTATATTGCCTTGGACACATCCTATTACCTGTTGTTTGGTAGATAGTTGGACTTGCGTGTCGTAGTCGCTTGATCAGGTGCGGTTCCGTGTCGTCAAGTAACACAGTTGTTAAAGTAATGATGCATGTTTAATGATTGAACATGATCACGACTTTAATTATCGTTTAATAACTAAAATTGAAAGTAGGTAAATAATGCAGAGGCATAGGTGGGCAATAGATGTTATTTGGTTTTTAACCGTCCACTTGTGTCCCGTAGGACCCCGAGTACTTGATACCTGTTCTTTGAATATTCGCACTAT
The DNA here is from genome assembly GCA_916181665.1 of Avena sativa. Taxonomy (NCBI): domain Eukaryota; kingdom Viridiplantae; phylum Streptophyta; class Magnoliopsida; order Poales; family Poaceae; genus Avena; species Avena sativa. The sequence goes on along the minus strand of OV702283.1, from coordinate 245,861,639 downwards.
CCGCATGTGGGACCATGAATCCCCCTAGCCAGAGCTTGAGTCATATCTTATTTCTTGGGGCCACAAAGTAGTTTGCGGCTTTATTACTATCCTGTACTTATGCCATGTTTTCCTGCTTTATTATGATTGCGCGTGGAGCGCCTGTACTATTTTGGAACCCCATGCCACGTTTTCGCGGTATCGACAAGCCCAGTCACATTTTTGGGTTCCCAGTCGTTTACAGCCGTCGTCACAAACCTCTGGGTCCGTCTCGGAGCCGGCCAACTTCGTTGCGGGTAGCTTGGTGGGGTGGCCCCTTGAAATTTATATGAATCTTGCAATTGCTCTGTCGTGATGCCTCGTTGGGTTTTTATTGGTTTTTCTCGAGGTTAATCGTGCGTGTGTTGCTATTTGTGCCCCCCTGCAGGGTAAAACTTTCTGAAAGCCGTGTCCGCGGTGATGGACGACTTTGAGCACAGTATCTCGATCATAGACAACTATAACTAAAGTAATGCTATAAATTTGACTTTATAATGACTAGTAATCAGCTTCACTATAATGGAATGACTAAATAAAAGTGCCAACAATTGCTGGTTTGGATTGTCACCTGTTACCATTGTATCTGACTAGTAAGTATTGCAACTACAACGGAATGGCTAAATAAAAGTACCAACAACTGCTGGGTTTTGGGATGCCTCATGCTATACGTATCTGACTAGTAAGTACTACAACTATAACGGAATGGTTAACTAAAACTGCCCACTGCTTATTATATCAGGATGACTCATGCTATCTATATCTGACTAGTAATTGCCGCAACTATAACGGAATGAATAAAAGTGCCAACTGTGTGAGTTCCTCGGTTGACCTTCTCGTTTGGTCTCGAGGGGGAAATACCAGGATGGGTATGCTTGGTGATAGTTTCAGGTTGGATCCGAATAGGTATTTCTTATCCCTATCTGATAGCCGCTAGTTGTATTGAGTCTCTATAGGTTGTTTAGTGTATCCTGCGCTGCCGCTTCAGTCCACCATACCTATGTAGGCGAGGACCGCCGAATTCTAGTCTCGCCGTGTACTGGCCTCAGTACTGACCGCTCTCTCTTTTTCCTTTGCCCTTTGTCGGCACCCCTTTTGTTTAAGCAGGTTTTGAGATCGACGTCGTTAGCAAGGTTACCCTTCCGGCTTGGCCTGGGCAGGGTTATGGACTCCATTGGTTATTCTTCAGGGCTCTTAGCTCAATTTGCATCTTGTCCATACTCGAACGCTGTATCGTTTTCAAGGTGATTTGGATCTTTGTACTGTATATTGTATTCTTGACTCATGGAGTCGTTGTTGTATATATCTGTTCTGTGGGTTCCATCGTGGACTATTGTGTAATGGTATTACTTCGTTTTCCACCCGCACGAAAGTGCCTGGTGGGCACCTTTGAATCGTTTCTATGCGGGTTTGGCGGGGATCGCTGAGACTTGCATAGGACCGATTCTGAGGGTGTTACAGAGTGGTATCAGAGCTCAGCAGTTACGATACCCCACTGGTCCAGCCTGTAAGATAAACTAGATAACGGATGTTGTAGAGTGTCAAAACTATTTTGCAAAATCGGTTGAATAGATCTGATTAGGTCTGCTTTTACTCCTTACCCCTTTGTTGTTCTCCTCTTACCTCTGCGTGTTTTGAATCTGCTCTCTTATCTTTTCCTCGAGTCCAGGAATTCTCGTGGTTGGGTTTCCGTCGTACCTGCAGGTTTTCGCTCCCAACCTCTTGTAACGGTGCTTTGCCATCTGGTCTTCATGCTATCTCAGGACTTTTCCTCTGTTGTATATTTCAATGGACCAAAAATTCACTAATTTTTTTCTTTTTATCTCCCGGAGTTTCCCAACGTGACTCCATCATCTACATCGGATCCGATAAAGAGCCTGCATTAGTTATTTGTTTCTGGACGTCGCTTGTCAAGATCTTCAGTATAAATCCGAGAATGGGTTGCACGCATTTCTACTGAACGTGCGGAGTAATAGTTTGGGTGCGTGATGGATTGGCCCCCATGCTGACTACTCATTCTATTTTCTCTTGTACATTGAACTGGATTAGAATGCATCTTTTATCTCCTTCTTTTGAAGTTAGAGGTGGCTTTATCTGTTGAGACCTTCACCTTCATCTTTTGTTCACCAAGAGTTCTCTCGACAAGTTTGTCAAGGTGTAGTCACCGCACCATCCCCTTGAAGGAGCTACATGGGATCAGGAAGATTTCTTTTCTAGGAATCTCGGGGCGAGATTCTTGTTTAGTGGGGGAGAGTTGTAGCATCCCAATTGTCTAACAATTGTAATGCTACTTGCCTAGTCTATATAGTGCTACTTCCTACATATCATTCTTGCATTGCATCATCATTATACCATGCTCATGTCACCATGCCACCTTTCATTTAAGCATCATATAAAACCCCCTTTTCATTTGGTTCTTATTCCATATGCATTATATTGTATTACTTGTAATTTGCCTCTTGATATATTGCATTTGCTTCTTGATAAATTGCTTCATGCCCAAGTTGAGTTGTGGGCATATCTCTTATAAATCCATCACCTTATTCGTCACCTCTTGGATCATCGATCAACTCCACCATCCCATTAATGTGAGCATTGTATCTCCTTTGTTGTTTAACTTAAGCTCATTACTATTGGGCATGGATCCTTATCTTTGAACTACATGTTCCCATACATGGACTCATATTATTTTCATGATATGTAGTATGGAATCCTACATGGCCACCCTTGCATGGCTAAGTGGAGTAGTGTCCTTTTGCTTTCCATTATATGGTTATATGGAAGTATGGGCTTATTTGAATGCATGCTGGGCACCTAAAATAAATGGGGAATACACACCCATTATAGTTGTTCCCTTTATTCAAGCATGTCCATTATTTCCATATGTGCCATATACAAGGAGCTTGATCTTTCCTTTGGGAGTTCCTATTTCTCTAGATATGGTGGTACCCAGACCATCTATCCTTAAAAACTAGTTTGCTTTCCCAAACTAGCTCAAGCCACTAACCCTTCATGCAAGCCACAGCAGCCCATAACACCAGCCCGGCCCAGTACCCTTCGACAAAACGAAACACAACGCCGTCCTACTGTTTGTCTTCCTCCGTCCCGACGCCTCCTCTTTGCACTCTAACGGAAGGAGGCAGGTTGCCGTCGCCCACCGTCAGCCGCGTCACCTCCTGCCCCTCTTCTTATCCTCCCGGAGGCATCACAGAACCCTAGGCCAACGCCTTCCTCTCCTTCCTGGCGCTGCCAGTGCCCTTCTTCCCTCTGTGTCCCCCCCTTTCTGAACTCAATGTCCCGGTCGTCGTCTCCGCCTTCCCCTGGTAAAATTGAAGGCCTGGAATTAGGTCATCGAAGCTTCGCGAGGTGCTGGGAGCAAGAAGTGGAGCCGGAGCAGCCCGGAGCCACCCGCCTCCTCCGTTCCTGTCGACTACGTGAGGGAGCACCTGTGCCGACACCGTACCTCAACTTCGCCGTTGATTCCGGCCTCCACCAAACCCATCGAGTACGCCACCGGCTCCATGGTGAGTTCCCCTCTCCATTCCCTCCCTCTACCATCATCTCCGCCGACCAAAAGCCCGCCCTGTCGCTGGTGTTTCTCAGTCGTGCACATGGGCGAAGATCGTAGCAGCAGCAGAAGCCACGCACCCCGTCAGTTTCGACAGTGAACCGTGCCTGCAGTTGCCACCTTCTGCCACCTCTGTTTGTGAAGTTCCAGACGACTCCGTGCTGCCTCTCTCTCTCCGATTTTGGTGCCCATATGTAGTCCGTGTTTCCCTCTTTCCAACGAGCCATCACTCGATAAAAACCGTCCAGTAATGCGATCGCCATCCTCCTCTGAAGTGGTGCCTTCTTCCAATCACCGATGTTCTGTGCGGGTGAGTTTGTTTGTCAGTTTCGACAGTGAGAATTACCCATTTAAACGCCCCATACCTGCTAGTTTTAGAGCTCCTTTCGTAAATCTTCAAACACAAAAGTTGTAGAACTAGGTTTATCCTCCATCTTTCGTTTTTACACCATCTCCAAAAATGCAAAGGATCGCTCTCCTTAGACCTCCAAAACTCGCGTCAGCTAGCTGCTTTCGACGGATCAGAGTTCAGTTACGATTCAGTCAAACACCGGATCATGTAAATTTTCTAAAAAGGCCCCTTGGCTTTGTCCCGCCTCAACCCCCAGTACCCGACCTTGCCAGCGTGTCGTGCGTCCGTTCGCGCGCGTGCGTGTCCCGCGATGCGGTGGGGCCCAACTGTCTGTGACCGTGGGTATGATCCCAAGAGTAACAAAAGGATCCAACACATTTGATATTCAATAAAATTCCAGAAATTGTCATAAAGCAAATTAATTTCTATCTTTTAAAATAATTCGAATTTGGGAAAACTAATAAAATGAAATATGAATGAATTTCTAATAAGAATTCAAAACTATTTTCAAATTTGACCAGAGTTGACTGCAGCTAGTCAAATCTTTGACTTTAACCCCTTTTTAATAATTTTGACCCTAATAATAATTTTAATTCATAAACTCAAATAATACAAATAATATATGTTTTTGAATCAGAAAAATGTAAGAAATCTGTTTATGATATTTATAATATCATTTGAACAATTTAAAATTTCGAAATAATTTAATTGTTAATAATGCCTTTTTAAAAATAAATTCATAACTTTAAATCCGTAAATCCGAATACGGTAAATAATATGTCCAAATCGATCAGCGCGATGAGACCTATCCAACCATGATATCCATGTTATCATTTGCATTGTGCATTAAGAGCAGTTTTATAATCAGTATTGGTTATGCAAGGAAAACATGATAAATAAAATTGGGAACTAATTGTTTCTTATTGATAATGCCTCACGAATGTTACATCATCAATATGCGATGTCCCTAATACCTTTTCAACATAGCTTGCATCATTAACGCTCCATGTCATGCATCATATCATGATCATGCCGATTCTTCTGCATTAGTTGTAATTGTTGCATCGCTTGTTCCTTTTTAGTGTTTTGCTTCTTCCCGGATAGGACGATGAGATGTTGTGAGCTTCGACCCGATCTTCGGATAAATCTTTGGCAATGTTTTCAGGCGATCATTCTCCCTTTTTCTACCTATTTTACTTTATAGTCTTTATTTCCTCCTGTTGATCTATTGCTATCTGTGTTGCGATGCTCTAGTTTTCATACCCATGATATCCCTTGCAGCCTTATATTGCCTTGGACACATCCTATTACCTGTTGTTTGGTAGATAGTTGGACTTGCGTGTCGTAGTCGCTTGCTCAGGTGCGGTTTCGTGTCATCAAGTACCACAGTTGTTAAAGTAATGCTGCATGTTTAATGATTGAAGATGATCATGACTTTAATTATCGTTTAATAACTAAAATTGAAAGTAGGTAAATAATGCAGAGGCATAGGTGGGCAATAGATGTTATTTGGTTTTTAACCGTCCACTTGTGTCCCGTAGGACCCCGAGTACTTGATACCTGTTCTTTGAATATTCGCACTATCCGCATGTGGGACCATGAATCCCCCTAGACAGAGCTTGAGTCATATCTTATTTCTTGGGGCCACAAAGTAGTTTGGGGCTTTATTACTATCCTGTACTTATGCCATGTTTTACTGCTTTATTATGATTGCGCGTGGAGCGCCTGTACTGTTTTGGAACCCCGTGCCACGTTTTCGCGGTATCGACAAGCCCAGTCACATTTTTGGGTTCCCAGTCGTTTACAGCCGTCGTCACAAACCTCTGGGTCCGTCTCGGAGCCGGCCAACTTCGTCGCGGGTAGCTTGGTGGGGTGGCCCCTTGAAATTTATATGAATCTTGCAATTGCTCTGTCGTGATGCCTCGTTGGGTTTTTATTGGTTTTTCTCGAGGTTGATCGTGCGTGTGTTGCTATTTGTGCCCCCTGCCGAGTAAAACTTTCTGAAAGCCGTGTTCGCGGTTATGGACGACTTTGAGCACAGTATCTCGATCATAGACAACTATAACTAAAGTAATGCTATAAATTTGACTTTATAATGACTAGTAATCAGCTTCACTATAATGGAATGACTAAATAAAAGTGCCAACAATTGCTGGTTTGGATTGTCACCTGTTACCATTGTATCTGACTAGTAAGTATTGCAACTACAACGGAATGGCTAAATAAAAGTACCAACAACTGCTGGGTTTTGGGATGCCTCATGCTATACGTATCTGACTAGTAAGTACTACAACTATAACGGAATGGTTAACTAAAACTGCCCACTACTTATTATATCAGGATGACTCATGCTATCTACATCTGACTAGTAATTGCCGCAACTATAACGGAATGAATAAAAGTGCCAACTGCGTGAGTTCCTCGGTTGACCTTCTCGTTTGGTCTCGAGGGGGAAATACCAGGATGGGTATGCTTGGTGATAGTTTCAGGTTGGATCCGAATAGGTCTTTCTTATCCCTATCTGATAGCCGCTAGTTGTATTGAGTCTCTATAGGTTGTTTAGTGTATCCTGCGCTGCCGCTTCAGTCCACCATACCTATGTAGGCGAGGACCGCCGAATTCTAGTCTCGCCGTGTACTGGCCTCAGTACTGACCGCTCTCTCTTTTTCCTTTGCCCTTTGTCGGCACCCCTTTTGTTTAAGCAGGTTTTGAGATCGACGTCGTTAGCAAGGTTACCCTTCCGGCTTGGCCTGGGCAGGGTTATGGACTCCATTGGTTATTCTTCAGGGCTCTTAGCTCAATTTGCATCTTGTCCGTACTCGAACGCTGTATCGTTTTCAAGGTGATTTGGATCTTTGTACTGTATATTGTATTCTTGACTCATGGAGTCGTTGTTGTATATATCTGTTCTGTGGGTTCCATCGTGGACTATTGTGTAATGGTATTACTTCGTTTTCCACCGGCACGAAAGTGCCTGGTGGGAACCTTTGAATCGTTTCTATGCGGGTTTGGCAGGGATCGCTGAGACTTGCATAGGACCGATTCTGAGGGTGTTACAGGTGTGAGCAGTGGTTGCTGCCTAATCATCCATATATGGAGCTCCTCCCACATACATGCATATCATGAGAATATTTGTTATAATAATTTTAATCAATTAGTCTAAATTGCTAGTTGTGTATCCACCACTCCTTGAGAACGCCTTTCCCCTATTGCAGTTTCAATCTTTCTTACACACGTGATGACTTCTTTCTGCATTAAGTTTTACTTTATGTTAATTTACTGTTTCCCTCAACCAAAAACCCAAAAACAATCCTACTTTTCTTGCATCTTAGAATTATTCCTTAAGTACTGCGTTTAGTATTAATTAAGAACATTTTATTCTTTCGCCTACTACTCCCTGTGGGATCGATATCTTTATTTCGAAACTAGATACAAACGATCTGTGCACTTGCAGTCATCAAGCTATTTTCTGGTGCCGTTGCTGGGGAGCTTAGCGCTATAAATCACTTTACTTTTAGTTATTTACTTTCGTTGTACTAATTTTTTATTTGAGTTGCAGAACCATAACAATGGACAACACTCAGCATTTAATGCATCTTGAGGCAATAAGGAATATGGATTCTCCCATGGACGCTTTTATAACTGTCAATAGAAGAATAAACCCCGATGGTATTGAGATCCATCATTTATTATTTGAGTTACTTAACTCTAAGAAGTTTTCAGGGACCAATGAAGAGAGTCCATATGGACACTTACAATTCTTTGAATATGTTTTTGGTTCCTTCATATTTGATGATTGTGACCTTGATAAGGTTAAAATCCAATTGTTTAGAAAAACTCTCTCTAATAGTGTTTGCAACTGGTATAGATCCTTTGTTCAGAAGCACCAAGGACGTGGACGGATTTGACAACCAATTTCTTATCAAAATATTACTTAGAAAGCAATGCTCACAGGATGAGAGGTATTATTATTAGTTTTAAATAATCCCAGTGAGAGTTTATATGAAGGTTATCTAAGGTATAATAGCTATCTAGACAATTGCCGCCATCACCATTTACATGATTGGTTAATCACCTATACTTTCTATGAAGGGCTTAATAATAAAAATAGAACGAGCCTAGATACCGCTTCTAATGGTAGTTTCCTATCTTATACCTATGATAAAGCTTGGAAATTAATAATGAAAATGAAAGAAACAACGGCAAGTCTTAAAAATGAGGAGATAAATATGAATAGTTCTTCTGAATATGCTTGTGTTAATGACTTTCTTGCAGATGAAAGGACTTGTGCGATGATTAAAACCCTCGGTATTGATTCTTATTCGATAAAGAAAATTGTTGAGAATTATACAGGGCATCTACAGGTACCTACAGGATGGGAACCTCAAAAAACCGCTCGAAGAAAAGAAGCGAGCAAGAGAGGACGCATCATTGGTAGAATTTTCCTCTGAACCTATTCAAGAAAATATTAAGAAAAAGTGCAGGGAGGAAGAACGTATAAGGAGAATATCAAAGAAACCACAAAAGAACCCCAATTCTACCAATGCAAATATTTTTATATTTAAGTATCTTATGGAGGCAAGAATCATGGAAAATGAAGTAGTTATGCTAGATTTTGAAACATCATACTTCATTATAGGTAAGATACAAGGTAAATAAACTTCTAAACCTATGACTCCTGTATACTATGGAGAAACTTCCTTATATGGAATTTGCGAGCCGATTTCCACAATAAATGTTATGCCTTCATCACTTTATGAAGAACTTTGGTACAATCTGAATAATCTAGATGTGGAATCGGTAGACACTAGTATTAATTTTTTTAATAGAACTAATATAAAACCGGAAGGTGTTATTCAAAATGTCTATGTTTTTATTGGACTACTCATGTACCCTCTCAATTTTTATATTGTTGATATGCCTCGAGATACTATTTGTCCTATTCTTTTAGGTAGGCCTTTTGTATCTATAACCAAAGCTCGAATTGATAATAACGAGGAGACTATTTCCATGATGTTTGGAGAGGAGGAGATGACATTCCACTTCGCCAAACTTAAAAAGATGCCATATGAAATATAATATATCAAGGAAGAGAAAACAATTTCCAAGATAGTCGCAATTCATTTCAGCACTCCCCAAGATGAATTAGAAAGGAGCTTAGTTAATTGGGAAGAGGCACTAGATGATGTGGAAATAGAAGACATGGATGATTACCTTGAATCCATTCCAGAAGCGCAAAACCCACATGACTATGAAGAACTGGTAAGAAAAGGATACAAAGAACCTTCGCCAATTTAACTAAGATGACTTCTAGACAATATGAGGTATGAATTTTTAGATAATGAAAATAAATGCCTTGTTATTATTAGTAAAAATTTATCAGAAAATGAAACAAATAAACTTATTTCAGTTTTGATCAAACATCGTGAAGCATTTGGGTATACTCTAAGTGACATTGAAAGAATAGATGCTTCCATTGTGACACATAAGATTACCATGCTTGAAGATGCTGTACATGTAGTTGACACACAAAGAACGCTTAATCTGAAAAAGAAAGAAGTAGTAAGAAAATAAGTTATACGCTTATTAGATGCCGACATAATATATCCTATTTCTGATAGTAAGTGCGTTAGGCCAGCTCATTTCATACCAAGCCATGGGGGTATTGATGCCACTATGAATGAGGATGGTGAGCTAGTCCCTATAAGGCCTATTGTGGGGTGTCGCACATGCATCGATTTTAGAAGACTAAACCGTGAGACACAGAAAAATCATAAACCTATACCGTTCATGGATAGTATTTTAGAAAGACTAAGCAATAATTCTTATTTTTGTGTTCTTGATGGTTATTCCAGTTATTCTCAAATTGCTATACAGCCCGAAGATCAAGAGAAAACATCTTGCACATGTCCTTATGGTACTTGTGCTTATAGATTAATCCCGTTTGGCTTATGTAATGCAGGTGCAACCTTTCAATAGTGTGTTTTAAAAATCTTTGATGATCTTGTTGAGAAGACTATGGAAGTTCTAACAAATGATTTCATTGTTTGTGGAACAACATTTGATAATTGTCTCTACAATTTACCAATGTTTTGCAGAGATGCAGGCAATCAAATTTAGTTTTGAATTGGAGCAATGTCGATTCATGGAAACAGAAGGTAAAGTTTTTGGACATAAGGTTTTAGAAAAATGTATAGAAATAGATAAGACCAATATAAGTGCTATAGAGAATCTTCCCATACCCCAAAACATTAAAACTTAAAAATGTTTTTGGGACATGCAGGTTTTTACAAGCATTTTATACAGGATTTTGCCAAAATAGCTATGCCTCTCACTAACCTTCTTGAGAAAGAAACTCCGTTCTACTTGGACCATGACTGCATTGCATCTTTTGAAAATCTTAAAAACAAATTAGTTTCAGCACCTATCATGCAATCTCCAAAATGGAATGAATCTTTTGAAATCATGTGTGATGCTAGTGACTATGTTGTAGGAGTTGTGCTAGGACAACCAGACGGGAAGAATTTAAATGTTATTCACTATGCTAGTAGGACTCTTAATAAGATTCAGAAAAATTATGCTACTACCGAGAAAGAGTTCCTGGCTATAATTTTTTCTTGTGACAAATTTAGATCTTACATTATTAATTCTAGAGTAATAATTCATACAGATCGCCAAGCTTTGCGTCACCTTCTTGTGAAAAAGTATGCAAAGCCTAGGTTGATTAGGTGGGTGATATTACTACAAGAATATGATTTGCAAATAGTAGATAGGAGGGGTAAGGATAATCTAGTAGCAGATCATCTATCTAGGATGGAGGGAGTAATTCTCAACCCTGTGCGGTGACCCAGCATACCACTGCATGATGTAGTATACTATAGTCGTTGACATAACACCAATGAAACACCGTTCACTAGTATTACATCCCTCAAAATGGCACAACAGAAACACAGCGGGTCCAATACATGGCTAAAGGTTACAACTCACTCTTTACACAAGATCCAGAGAACACTCTAGGTTAAAGAGAGAGAAAGAACTTCTTACGGAGAAGAATCAAAGATAAATAATGCAAGAAAGATTATACTATTACGTCTAGTATTCTGGCTAAGAGGTTGGCATTGCTGCTACTGCAACGCACTATAGAAATAGGTTCTTTGGCTACAGATTATATTTCTATCTAATCAGTAACTTCGTCTTCACTTGAGTTGAGGTATATGTTGACTTCCTTGTCTTCATTGAAGAGCTTTAGCTGGGCATGATAAGTCCTAGAGCATAACTTGATGTGGTTGTTGTCTATTCCAACTTCAGAATCTAGCAAGGGTTAAGAAGATACTTTGAGTACGAGCGTACTCAGAAATTTCACTAGGAAAGGAGTGTTTGATGCACTATAACTACAGCCACAGACCGTAGGTCGTAGGCAATGCAAGTTTTCATAAACATTTCATCAAAGGTTGCTTTTATTCTAAAAAAATATGTCAGTCAGCCTTCACGGGTTTACCAGAACTTTCATGGAGTTCCTTTCCCGCCGCGTTCGCAGCTCCTTCCAAGAACAGGGAGTAACAAGTTATAGTTCTTACACTCTGCAGAGGTGCATTACTTTACCCATGAGATATCAACTCTTTGTTGCACAACCGGGAGGCTTATTCCCGTCCACAATTCCATGATGTGGGGCCCATAAGATGATCCAAGCCAATCACTGCCCCCTTCGCGACCTCGCATGCCTCCTTGGTGTACACCATGCCCACATAAAGAATTACGACAATGGTTCGTACAAACCGTTAGATGTCAGAACTATCGTGGGACGTTCAGGGTTCCCACCCATATGCTGCATATCCTCTACGAATTACCAATTAATATGCACGCTATGAGGATAACAGCCACGACCTGCACATCCGGCTTCATGCGAGAGGAAGAAGATACAGCTGACTTCTTCGTCCCATTCCAAATATCATGGTCAACGCGTAATATACGGCGCAAGAATCACTGGCGACATTGGTTGTTAAGTCCTAGGTGATATAGTTCTGAACGGTGGTATTCCAACTGTCAGATTTAATAGATTAGTTGATCACCCTGGATCAGTAACCAATAGTTCACATTATTATCAAAAATAGGGTTTTAAGACCTTTTTCAAATGCAGGTTATAAAAACACTAGATTTGTAAAATACTTTACAGAAAATAAATAAAGGACATGAGCAAGTGTGAACTTGCCTTTTGTGATTGCAAGATTATGCACTCACGGTCTTCGAGTCAGTATGAGATCCAAAATCTGAAATCAGCATCATTGGTCCGGTAAGGACTAATGTTTAAAGAAGCAATATGCTTTTATGCATAAGTAATGTGATGGACGTTCTAAACGCAAATCCCAGGAATAACGTTGTCCTAGGGTTTGGATTCCGGAAATGGTTACATTGGAATGTGTGGTCCTTTTTAGATAAGTTTCACATTTGTGCTTCTATTAGAGCTTATAAGTGGTTGTGAGCAACACATATGTAGCAATAAAATATATACTTACGAAATACTAGTCAAAATTGCTTATATAAGAGTTCTTGTTTGAAGTGGCGAAATAACCTTCGAAGAAAAGATTTCTCTTCTAAGGTTTAAACAAGCTTTGGGGTTAGTTGAGTTGGGTAGCTGTTATTTATGTTTGCTCGAATGGTTTGGGTTTCAGATGTTTTTTTTATAACTTAACTACTTCAGACCAAAGTTAACTATAAAATATATAGTAATGTTTCTTGTATTATATTTAGATTTTTGGAGACTAAAGTTAACTTTAAAATATAGATAATTTTGAAAGGATAATACTTATAACATTTGTATCTTATGTATCTGGAATGTTTCCTTTAGGTTACTTAAGATTGGTTATCCTTTTACTTGGTGTAGTGGTTTCTTGATTCTATAATGGAGTAGTATCATTTACTTTTTATCAATGAGTGGTTATAGTTTATAGACCAAAATATAATATTACTTAACTACTTATGGATTTATTAAAGTGTTGTGGTAGTTTTTGTAATTTGGTGGTTGAAGTAGATAGAAATGATCTGATTTCTTCACAAGTTGTTCTTTAAGGTTTTTATCATGAATTGGAATCCTTTGAGAATATAATCTTCCCTCAAGGTTGAGGATAATTTAAATTAAAGGTATTTATAATCTTTTAAACCATTATGGCCTTGTATTATTAATATTTAAGACTAATACTATTTATTAGACTTATTTGACTCATTTTAGGAATATTAATAAATTTTATTTATCCTTATATGAATTATTAATGAAATAAATAAGTTTAAATTTGAGTTATTAAAATATTTAAATTTTTATTTAACTCAAAAGGAGATTATTAGATTTTTAACATATAGATATTATTTTTGTGATCATTTTGGTATATTATATTTATTTTTGTGATTTATAAATAATAAGATATGATTTTTATAATTCTTATTACTTTATAATTACTAAATAAATAATGAAATTTAATTAAGTGAAATAATAATACATGATTATGGTTTCAAATTATAATTTTTATTTTTTTATGATTTTTGGTATTTTATTTATATTATTAACATTTATCATTATTAAAATATGAATTATCAAAGTTTTATTACTTATAAAACCTTTATTAAATAATATTTATTTAAATAATTATCATAATAATTTTGGATAATAAGTTTAAGTTGTAGATTTTATTTTTCTGAAAATTTCCATATATTATACATATTTTTCTCAATTATAAATCAAAAGTTATTAATTAAGCAAGATTTAAGTATTTATTTGATTTCTGAAATATTAATAATTAAGTTTATAACATTTTTTCACTTCTTAAACAGGAAATACTTTTTACACCGCACTCAAAGCTAGCCTAAGTCACTAACTAGTGGGCCAGTGGCCACCCCAGCACACTGGTCAAAGAAATTGCATTTGTTACCGATTGGTTAGCTACCCCCAGTCAATGAAATATGGGCCCTAGGCCATGTCATCAGCCACACGAGACAAGACTAGTCAAACGAGCTGACGTGGTTCGATCCTGATGTGAGCATGACGTAGAGATGGAGTCAGCACCACCACTGCCGTCAGTGGTTGGTCGCCGGCGACGATCTACTGCACCCTAGCAAACTAAATGAACCTAGTTCGAATCAGTGCATCGTGCTGAGTTCTAAAGTGGCGGCCGCTCAGAAATGGTCATCGAAGCCTCAGCTCCGATGGTCGCCGACGGTGGTACATGGTGAGACGATGATTTACAACGAGATAAGATGATTTAAGGATACTGGAAGGTTCAGGAGCTCACCCTGATGATGATAGAGAAGTCGAGGAGGCTTGGGAAGGCATGACGACGGCGAATTGACAGTAATGGCCACGGCGGCCAAGGAAACGGAATGCTCGATTTCACATGATTCCCAGCGAGCGGGCCTCCGTGCTTGGTCCTAAATGGTTCAGTCCACTATGGCGCGTCTAACGGTGGCTATCACGAGGCGAGGGGTGGTCGGAGTTGGCTGGAATGATGATCTCCGACGAGCTAGGTTTTTGGGTGCGGAAGGGAAATGAGTCTGGAGAGCGAGATTGGGGATGAGGATGAGCAGGGATGTCGCGGTGGCCTTCTTATCCTCTCCCAGTGACGGCGGCGTTGATCTTGGCGCAAGGACGACGATGACGGCTTCGGGCGGCGGCGAGCTCCTCCAGCGAGCTGTCTGTGTGCGTGAGGATGACGATGACGACTGTTTTGTGAATAACCCCCTGGCGATTCTTTCAACTCAACCCGTGGTCCTTTCCTGACCCCACTTGTCAGTCACATATGGAAACGAGTTGGGCTGGTTGCTGGGCTATTGTGGGCTGCACAGGGCGTTAGGTAAGTATAGGGGTGTTGGGCCACGGCCAGGTAATGTTTTTATTTGTTTTACCTTTTTCTATTTTCTGTTTTCCTTTTCATATTTGAATTTGATTTATATTTTGAAATTTTCTTGGTAGGATTTATTTGCTGAATAATTGCAATAATACTAAAATATATTTAGTATCATTTGTGAACTTTTATTATATAATCTTTATGTATTCCTTTTATTTAATCAATAGGAACCCCTTTTATAATAATTTGTAGAAACTTTTCTTATTATTTTTCTCTCCTCTTATAGTTATGAATTTCTTGAATGATGTATTCTTACTTGTTTATAACTCTTAACTCTAGTTGGCTCAGAGTTTGAATATAAATTTTTATATGTATAATGATCCTAGATCATTATTTGACGCATGAAATATAAAAGAAATGAATATGTTCATTACTACTTCCATTGATTTGGAAAATGGCAATTGTATCTATTCTTTTATGGTAAACAAAGGAATTTAAGGTTTTGAATTATGAATATTTACCCTAGGGTTTAGGGTTTTTAATATACTTAGATTCCTTTACGGATATGAGTAAAGGATTAATAACTAAGCTTATTGTCTTCTGTTTGTGATATTTGATGATATCACCTTTTATAATAGAAAGTTATAATTAGAATGTTTTATAGAAAGGAATTGGTAAAGATATGCTTATAGGATTTGCTATAGGAAAATATTCCTATGAAGTGATATGGACATAAGATGATAGATCAATAACATGAAATGGATATTCTACTTGGTTTGGGATTTAGAATTGATGGCTTACCAAGAATAAATAGAAGAGTAATTTATAACATATAATTATATTTCACAATCTTGGATTTCTAATTAAGGAATTCCTTTCCTAGATATAATACTTTTTCCTATCCATCATCATGGTTAGTATGATGAGCTTACTCATTAAAATCTTCTTATTCATATATCATTCTTCTAACTCATGGATGAATCCAATGAGTTTGATATTAAAGCATTTCATAGTTTTCTAATATCCTTGCTTTATTATACCCACTATACTACTGTTGAAAATCTTCAATCCAACAAGTAGTTCTTTCAAAATCTACTCAAATCTTCCTTAATCATTCATTGCCAATGTATCTTTAATAGTTATATGCATCCAACTACCTTTCTCTAAAGTTGACTATCCTTTAAGATGAATAACACCATTCCTATGACTCTTTGCTATACGAGCTTTAGTTGAATAAGATCATCTTAGATTCACTTTACTCCAATAACTCACACTCCAACCCTAAATCATATTTATGTGGTTTGTAATGACTACTCTAGGATAACTTATCTCTACTAGGGTTTCAATCATGTTCCATCCACCAATACCACTTATTCATGAAATATGTACTCAATCTTGGTGAATAAGGCTTGCTCATTATAATCTTGTGATCCTTTATGGTTTAGGTTTTCAGTTGGCTAATCAAGGCTTCCATCCATACAACAATGCAGTTATATGATAATTATCTTCTGTTTAGTTCTATTGGATTAAGTGATATAATTCATTGACTACACCTACTTGATCCAATAGGACTACTCTTGGTAACTATCTTTAGTATTCATCTTTGTAATCTTCTTTACTACCATATGTTTAGATAATATAAATAGTTCTCATATTTATCTAGGAGGAATTTAACTTTATCAATTATCCTGTTGATTGGATTCTTTTCAATCTTTCCCATCCTATAGATGATTTCTAAAGCTAACATCAGTATTTGCCTCTTCTTAATTGTTTCTATATAGGCACTTTAAGTGTAAACTATGATATGGTCAAGAGTTGATAGATTGAGATCTGGTGAATCAATAGTTGATTCCCCAACATTAATGAACAACAGATATTGAAATATAACTCAATAGGGATGATAATGATTGATATGGAAAGAAAGGTATAGGTGCATGATCTAAACTTAGTTTCTTTCCTACTCAATCTTACTTAAGAAGTAGGGTTAGATATTACCATGATACTCAAGGTATATGTAGATGAGATTAAGATATAGTTGTTATATTCATATTTGGTGTTATATCCTCTAACTTGGCACACATGAGTGATTATAATGAATACTATAATATGATCACCTAATGATCAAGTATAATTCTCATTGTATCAAGATTTAACTTATAGTACATTTGATCTACCCTTAGATCAAATCTCCCTTACCCAAAATATGGTTTTAGCAAAGGTCTTATTGAAACTTATCGCAGTCAACTTGATGATCTACTTCAATTCCAACAAGCTAAGAGAAGCTTCATTCAATTTGACATGTTCTATTTGCAAAGAGCAAAAATTATTCGGATTTTATATGCATGAATGCAATGCACACATCTGGGTTCCACTTATTTCTAAGCTCTAATGCTGGGATGTTACAGACTCTCCCCCTTAAAATAAACTTCGTCCTCGAAGTTCGCAAACTCTCACGTTTTGGAGTAAGATATGGTTTTGCAGTGGTTTCTATATTCTCCACTTCATGATGCCCTTAAATGGAATTAATTGGAGTATTCCATAACCTGATTAGATATCCTAATCCAATTCTTTTTATTTGATCATCAAACTTTATTACCATTTTAAGTACAGTTTAGAGGCTCTCACTAAAACAAGTTTTATGTTTCTATAAACCCGTGTTAGTAGTCAAAAGACTATCTTTCTATTCCTATTGTGGTATAGTTGATACTAATATTCCTTCCAAGATTGGATTTGAACTCATTTAGTCCATACCCATTGGAATTTCTTATTCTCTTTCCATGTCCTAGTGGAGGTTCTCTATTACTTCTTAAAGACCACTTAAGAGTTGTTTCTTCTAGAATTAGTCGGTTAGGTTTAACCTTTCATCACCTTCAAGCTTTTACCTTATTAAGTTTTAGATAATCTTTCATTATTACCTATAGTACTTATTCAACTTTCATTTTTAAGGTTTGCTCTCCCCCTTAAGTTTTACTAATAGTCTTTAAACCACATACATAGGGACCATTGGTTCTTAAGTTAGAATGTTGGTTTCTGTTCAGCTTATATTTTACCGGTTTAGGGTCCGATGAAAGATTATACGGTGTACCCACATAGTTGTGGATCTCCAAAGCAAATCTTTCAGCACTATATGTCGTACTTACTTTTGGACATTTTTGCTGGAATAATCTGAATAATAGAACTAATCTAGATGTGGAATAATCTGAATAATAGAACTTTGGTACAATCTGAATAATCTAGATGTCGAATCGGTAGACACTAGTATTAATTTTTTTAATAGAACTAATATAAAACCGGAAGGTGTTATTCAAAATGTCTATGTTTTTATTGGACTACTCATGGACCCTCTCAATTTTTATATTGTTGGTATGCCTCGAGATACTTTTTGTCCTATTCTTTTAGGTAGGCCTTTTGTATCTATAACCAAAGCTCGAATTGATAATAACGAGGAGACTATTTCCATGATGTTTGGAGAGGAGGAGATGACATTCCACTTTGCCAAACTTAAAAAGAGGCCATATGAAATATAATATATCAAAGAAGAGAAAAAAATTTCCGAG
The DNA here is from genome assembly GCA_916181665.1 of Avena sativa. NCBI lineage: Eukaryota > Viridiplantae > Streptophyta > Magnoliopsida > Poales > Poaceae > Avena > Avena sativa. The sequence goes on along the minus strand of OV702283.1, from coordinate 245,843,315 downwards.
ATAGTCGCAATTCATTTCAGCACTCCCCAAGATGAATTAGAAAGGAGCTTAGTTAATTGGGAAGAGGCACTAGATGATGTGGAAATAGAAGACATGGATGATTACCTTGAATCCATTCCAGAAGCGCAAAACCCACATGACTATGAAGAACTGGTAAGAAAAGGAGACAAAGAACCTCCGCCAATTTAACTAAGATGACTTCTAGACAATATGAGGTATGAATTTTTAGATAATGAAAATAAATGCCTTGTTATTATTAGTAACATTTATCAGAAAATGAAACAAATAAACTTATTTCAGTTTTGATCAAACATCGTGAAGCATTTGGGTATACTCTAAGTGACATTGAAGGAATAGATGCTTCCATTGTGATACATAAGATTACCATGCTTGAAGATGTTGTACCTGTAGTTGACACACAAAGAAGGCTTAATCCGAAAAAGAAAGAAGTAGTAATAAAATAAGTTATACGCTTACTAGATGCTGACATAATATATCCTATTTCTGGTAGTAAGTGGGTTAGGCCAGCTCATTTCATACCAAGCCATGGGGGTATTGATGCCACTATGAATGAGGATGGTGAGCTAGTCCCTATAAGGCCTATTGTGGGGTATCGCACGTGCATCGATTTTAGAAGACTAAACCGCGAGACACAAAAAAATCATAAACCTATACCGTTCATGGATAGTATTTTAGAAAGACTAAGCAATAATTCTTATTTTTGTGTTCTTGATGGTTATTCCAGTTATTCTCAAATTGCTATACAACCCGAAGATCAAGAGAAAACAACTTTCACATGTCCTTATGGTACTTGTGCTTATAGATTAATCCCATTTGGCTTATGTAATGCAGCTGCAACCTTTCAATAGTGCGTTTTAAAAATCTTTGATGATCTTGTTGAGAAGACTATGGAAGTTCTAGCAAATGATTTCATTGTTTATGTAACAACATTTCATAATTGTCTCTACAATTTACCAAAGTTTTGCAGAGATGCAGGCAATCAAATTTAGTTTTGAATTGGGAGCAATGTCGATTCATGGAAACAGAAGGTAAAGTTTTTGGACATAAGGTTTAAGAAAAATGTATAGAAATAGATAAGACCAATATAAGTGCTATTGAGAATCTTCCCATACCCCAAGACATTAAAACTTAAATTTTTTTTTGGGACATGCAGGTTTTTACAAGCGTTTTATACAGGATTTTGCCAAAATAGTTATGCCTCTCACTAACCTTCTTGAGAAAGAAACTCCGTTCTACTTGGACCATGACTGCATTGCATCTTTTGAAAATTTTAAAAACAAATTAGTTTCAGCACCTATCATGCAATCTCCAAAATGGAATGAATCTTTTGAAATCATGTGTGATGCTAGTGAATATGTTGTAGGAGCTGTGCTAGGACAACCAGACGGGAAGAATTTAAATGTTATTCACTATGCTAGTAGGACTCTTAATAAGATTCAGAAAAATTATGCTACTACCGAGAAATCATTCTTGGCTATAATTTTTTCTTGTGACAAATTTAGATCTTACATCATTAATTCTAGAGTAATAATTCATACAGATCGCCAAGCTTTGCGTCACCTACTTGTGAAAAAGTATGCAAAGCCCAGGTTGATTAGGTGGGTGATATTACTACAAGAATATGATTTGCAAATAGTAGATAGGAGGGGTAAGGATAATCTAGTAGTAGATCATCTATCTAGGATGGAGGGAGTAATTACCGACCCTGTGCGGTGACCCAACATACCACGGCATGATGTAGTATACTATAGTCGTTGATATAACACCAATGAAACACCGTTCACTAGTATTACATCCCTCAAAATGGCACAACAGAAACACAGCGGGTCCAATACATGTCTAAAGGTTACAACTCACTCTTTACACAAGATCCAGAGAACACTCTAGGTTAAAGAGAGAGAAAGAACTTCTTACGGAGAAGAATCAAAGATAAATAATGCAAGAAAGATTATACTATTATGTATAGTATTCTGGCTAAGAGGTTGGCATTGCTGCTACTGCAACGCACTATAGAAATAGGTTCTTTGGCTACAGATTATATTTCTATCTAATCAGTAACTTCGTCTTCACTTGAGTTGAGGTATATGTTGACTTCCTTGTCTTCATTGAAGAGCTTTAGCTGGGCATGGTAAGTCCTAGAGCATAACTTGATGTGGTTGTTGTCTATTCCAACTTCAGAATCTAGCAAGGGTTAAGAAGATACTTTGAGTACGAGCGTACTCAGCAAATTCACTAGGTAAGGAGTGTTTGATGCACTATAACTACAGCCACAGACCGTAGGTCGTAGGCAATGCAAGTTTTCATAAACATTTCATCAAAGGTTGCTTTTATTCTAAAAAACTATGTCAGTCAGCCTTCACGGGTTTACCAGAACTTTCACGGAGTTCCTTTCCCGCCGCGTTCGCAGCTCCTTCCCAGAACAGGGAGTAATAAGTTACAGTTCTTATACTCTGCAGAGGTGCGTTACTTTACCCAGGAGAGATCAACTCTTTGTTGCACAACCGGGAAGCTTATTCCCGTTCACAATTCCATGATGTGGGGCCGATAAGATGATCCAAGCCAATCACTGCCCCCTTCGCGACCTCGCATTCCTCCTTGGTGTACACCATGCCCACATAAAGAATTACGGCAATGGTTTGTACAAACCGTTAGATGTCAGAACTATCGTGGGACGTTCAGGGTTCCCACCCATATGCTGCATATCCTCTACGAATTACCAATTAATATGCATGCTACGAGGATAACAGCCACGACCTGCACATCCGGCTTCATGCGAGAGGAAGAAGATACAGCTGACATCTCCATCCCATTCCAAATCTCATGGTCAACGCGTAATATACGGCGCAAGAATCTCTGGTGACATTGGTTGTTAAGTCCTAGGTGATATAGTTCTGAACAGTGGTATTCCAACTGTCAGATTTAATAGATTAGCTGATCACCCTGGATCAGTAACCAATAGTTCACATTATTATCAAAAATAGGGTTTTAAGACCTTTTTCAAATGCAGGTTATAACAACACTAGATTTGTAAAAGACTTTACAGAAAATAAACAAAGGACATGAGAAAGTGTGAACTTGCCTTTTGTGATTGCAAGATTATGCACTCACGTTCTTCGAGTCAGTATAAGATCCAAAATCTGAAATCAGCATCATTGGTCCAGTAAGGACTAATGTTTAAAGAAGCAATATGCTTTTATGCATAAGTAATGTGATGCACGTTCTAAACGCAAATCCCGGGAATAGCGTTGTCCTAGGGTTTGGATTCCGAAAATGGTTAATTTGGAATGTGTGGTCCTTTTTAGATAAGTTTCACATTTGTGCTTCTACTAGAGCTTATAAGTGGTTGTGAGCAACGTATATGTAGCAATAAAATATATACTTACGAAATACTAGTCAAAATTGCTTATATAAGAGTTCTTGTTTGAAGTGGCAAAATAACCTTCGAAGAAAAGATTTCTCTTCTAAGGTTTAAACAAGCTTTGGGGTTAGTTGAGTTGGGTAGCTGTTATTTATGTTTGCTCGAATGGTTTGGGTTTGAGATGTTTTTTTATAACTTCACTACTTTAGACCAAAGTTAACTATAAAATATATAGTAATGTCTATTGTATTATATTTAGGATTTTGGAGACTAAAGTCAACTTTAAAATATAGATAATTTTGAAAGGATAATACTTATAACATTTGTATCTTATGTATCTGGAATGTTTCCTTTAGGTTACTTAAGATTGGTTATCCTTTTACTTGGTGTAGTGGTTTCTTAATTCTATAATGGAGTAGTATCATTTACTTTTTATCAATGAGTGGTTATAGTTTATAGACCAAAATATAATTTTACTTAACTACTTATGGATTTATTAAAGTGTTGTGGTAGTTTTTGTAATTTGGTGGTTGAAGTAGATAGAAATGATCTGATTTCTTCACAAGTTGTTCTTTAAGGTTTTTATCATGAATTGGAATCCTTTGAGAATATAATCTTCCCTCAAGGTTGAGGATAATTTAAATAAAAGGTATTTATAATGTTTCAAACCATTATGTCCTTGTATTATTAATATTTAAGACTAATATTATTTATTAAACTTATTTGACTCATTTTAGGAATATTAATAAATTTTATTTATCCTTATATGAATTATTAATGAAATAAATAAGTTTAAATTTGAGTTATTAAAATATTTAAATTTTTATTTAACTCAAAAGGAGATTATTAGATTTTTAACATATAGATATTATTTTTGTGATCATTTTGGTATATTATATTTATTTTTGTGATTTATAAATAATAAGATATGATTTTTATAATTCTTATTACTTTATAATTACTTAATAAATAATGAAAAATTAATTAAGTGAAGTAATAATACATGATTATGGTTTCAAATTATAATTTTTATTTTTTTATGATTTTTGGTATTTTATTTATATTATTAACATTTATCATTATTAAAATATTAATTATCAAAGTTTTATTACTTATAAAACCTTTATTAAATAATATTTATTTAAATAATTATCATAATAATTTTGGATAATAAGTTTAAGTTGTAGATTTTATTTTTCTGAAAATTTCCATATATTATGCACATTTTTTTAATTATAAATCAAAAGTTATTAATTAAGCAAGATTTAAATATTTATTTGATTTCTGAAATATTAGTAATTAAGTTTATAACATTTTATCATTTCTTAAACAGGAAATACTTTTTACACCGCACTCAAAGCTAGCCTAAGTCACTGACTAGTGGGCCAGTGGCCACCTCAGCACACTGGTCAAAGAAATTGCATTTGTTACCGATTGGTTAGCTACCCCCAGTCAATGACATATGAGCCCTAGGCCATGTCATCAGCCACGCGAGACAAGACTAGTCAAACGAGCTGACGTGGTTCGATCCTGAGGTGAGCATGACGTAGCGATGGAGTCAACACCACCACCGCCGTTAGTGGTTGGTCGCCGACGACGATCTACTGCACCCTAGCAAACGAAATGAACCTAGTTCGAATCAGTGCATCGTGCTGAGTTCTAAAGTGGCGGAGCCGCTCGGAAATGGTCATCGGAGCCTCAGCTTCGACGAGCTCCGACGGTCGCCGACGGTGGTACACGGTGAGATGACGATTTACAACGAGATAAGAAGATTTAAGGATACTGGAAGGTTCAGGAGCTCACCCTGATGATGATAGAGCAGTCGAGGAGGCTTGGGAAGGCATGAAGACGGCGAATCGACAGTAATGGCCACGGCGGCCGAGGAAAAGGAATGCTCGATTTCACATGATTCCCGGCGAGCGGGCCTCCGTGCTTGGTCCTAAATGGTTCAGTCCACTACGGCGCGTCTAACGGTGGCTATCACGAGGCAAGGGGTGGTCAGAGTTGGCTGGAATGATGATCTCCGACGAGCTAGGTTTTCGGGTGCGGAAGGGAAATGAGTCTGGAGAGCGAGATTGGGGATGAGGATGAGCAGGGATGTCGCGGTGGCCTTCTTATCCTCTCCCGACGACGGCGGCGTTGATCATGGCGCAAGGACGACGATGACGACATCGGGCGGCGGCGAGCTCCTCCAGCGAGCTGTCTGTGTGCGTGAGGATGACGATGACGGCTGTTTTGCGAATAACCCCCTGGCAATTCTTTCAACTCAACCCGCGGTCCTTTCCTGACCCCACTTGTCAGTCACATATGGAAACAAGTTGGGCCGGCTGCTGGGCTATTGCGGGCTGCACAGGGCATTAGGTAAGTATAAGGGTGTTGGGCCACGGCCAGGTAATGTTTTTATTTGTTTTACCTTTTTCTATTTTCTGTTTTCCTTTTCATATTTGAATTTGATTTATATTTTGAACTTTTCTTGGTAGGATTTATTTGCTGAATATTTGCAATAATACTAAAATATATTTAGTATCATTTGTGAACTTTTATTATATAATATTTTTGTATTCCTTTTATTTAATCAATAGGAACCCCTTTTATAATAATTTGCAGAAACTTTTCTTATTATTTTTCTCTCCTCTTATAGTTATGAATTTCTTGAATGATGTATTCTTACTTGTTTATAACTCTTAACTCTAGTTGGCTCAGAGTTTGAATATAAATTTTTATATGTATAATGATCCTAGATCATTATTTGATGCATGAAATATAAAAGAAATGAATATGTTCATTAATACTTCCATTGATTTGGAAAATGGCAATTGTATCTATTCTTTTATGATAAACAAATGAATTTAAGGTTTTGAATTATGAATATTTACCCTAGGGTTTAGGGTTTTTAATATACTTAGATTCCTTTATGGATATGAGTAAAGGATTAATAACTAAGCATATTGTCTTCTGTTTGTGATATTTGATGACATCACCTTTTATAATAGAAAGTTATAATTAGAATGTTTTATAGAAAGGAATTGGTAAAGATATTCTTATAGGATTTGCTATAGGAAAATATTCCTATGAAGTGATATGGACATAAGATGATATATCAATAACATGAAATGGATATTCTACTTGGTTTGGGATTTAGAATTGATTGCTTACCAAGAATAAATAGAAGAGTAATTTATAACATATAATTATATTTCACAATCTTGGATTTCTAATTAAGGAATTCCTTTCCTAGATATAATACTTTTTCCTATCCATCATCATGGTTAGTATGATGAGCTTACTCATTAAAATCTTCTTATTCATATATCATTCTTCTAACTCATGGATGAATCCAATGAGTTTGATATTAAAGCATTTCATAGTTTTCTAATATCCTTGCTTTATTATACCCACTATAATACTATTGAAAATCTTCAATCCAACAAGTAGTTCTTTCAAAATCTACTCAAATCTTCCTTAATCATTCATTGCCAATGTATCTTTAATAGTTATATGCATCCAACTACCTTTCTCTAAAGTTGACTATCCTTTAAGATGAATAACACCATTCCTATGACTCTTTGCTATACGAGCTTTAGTTGAATAAGATCATCTTAGATTCATTTTACTCCAATAACTCACACTCTAACCCTAAATCATATTTATGTGGTTTGTAATGACTACTCTAGGATAACTTATCTCTACTAGGGTTTCAATCATGTTCTATCCACCAATACCACTTATTCATGACATATGTACTCAATCTTGGTGAATAAGGCTTGATCATTTTAATCTTGTGATCCTTTATGGTTTAGGTTTTCAGTTGGCTAATCAAGGATTCCATCCATACAACAATGCAGTTATATGATAATTATCTTCTGTTTAGTTCTATTGGATTAAGTGATATAATTCATTGACTACACCTACTTGATCCAATAGGACTACTCTTGGTAACTATCTTTAGTATTCATCTTTGTAATCTTCTTTACTACCATATGTTTAGATAATATAAATAGTTCTCATATTTATATAGGAGGAATTAACTTTATCAATTATCCTGTTGATTGGATTCTTTTCAATCTTTCCCATCCTATAGATGATTTCTAAAGCTAACATCACTATTTGCCTCTTCTTAATTGTTTCTATATAGGCACTTTAAGTGTAAACTATGATATGGTCAAGAGTTGATAGATTGAGATCTAGTGAATCAATAGTTGATTCCCCAACATTAATGAACAGCAGATATTGAAATATAACTCAATAGGGATGATAAGGATTGATATGGAAAGAAAGGTATAGGTGCATGATCTAAACTTAGTTTCTTTCCTACTCAATCTTACTTAAGAAGTAGGGTTAGATATTACGATGATACTCAAGGTATATGCAGATGAGATTAAGATATAGTTGTTATATTCATATTTGGTGTTATATCCTCTAACTTGGCACGCATGAGTGATTATAATGAATACTATAATATGATCACCTAATGATCAAGTATAATTCTCATTGTATCAAGGTTTAACTTATAGTACATTTGATCTACCCTTAGATCAAATCTCCCTTACCCAAAATAAGGTTTTAGCAAAGGTCTTATTGAAACTTATCGCAGTCAACTTGATGATCTACTTCAATTCCATCAATCTAAGAGAAGCTTCATTCAATTTGACAAGTTCTATTTTCAAAGCGCGAAAATTATTCGGATTTTCTATGCATGAATGCAATGCACACATCTGGGTTCAACTTATTTCTAAGCTCTAATGATGGGATGTTACACCCTGTATGTATAAATGAGTCATTTCCGGGAGAATACTTAGCAAAAGTTGAAGTTGTTGATCCATGGTATGCAGATTATGCTAATTATCTCGCAGTAAAATTTGTACCTCCTGGTATGACAAGGAATAAAAGAATGAAATTCTTTAATGATCTCATACACTCCTTTGGGGATGATCCTTCTTTTATCATCATGGACCTGATGGAATGATTCGAAAGTCTGTTCCTAACCATGAAATGAATGCAATTTTTTAAGATTATCATGGTAGCTCGTATGGAGGACATCACGCATGCAGGCGCACTGCAGAAAAGGTACTTCAATCCGGGTTCTATTGGCCCACCATGTTCAAGGATGCACAAAGGTATGTGGAATATTGTGATGCTTGACAGATAAGAGGTAATATAGGCAGAAGACAAGGGATTGCAATGTATTATAGTCTTATAATTGAACAATTTGATGTATGGGGAATGGATTACATGGGACCATTTATATAATCAAATGGCTACACTCATATTCTTGTTGGTCAATTATTTTACTAAATGGGTTGAAGCTATCCCAACTAATCATGCATATGCAGCTACTTCCGTGAAAATGATCAAGGATGTCATATTTACTAGATTAGGAGTTTCTAGATTTTTATTTACTGACGGTGGTTCTCATTTTATGAAAGGAACTTTCAGGAAAATCCTCAGTAAATATGGAGTAACTCACCGTGTTGCTTCACCAATATCATCCTCAAACGAGTGGTCAAGTGTAACTCTCTAATATAGAACTGAAGACAATACCCAGGAAGACGCTGGATAAATCAAGAAAAGATAAGTCATACAAGCTAAATGACACTCTTTGGGCCTACCGAACCGCATTTAAAAATTCGATGGGTATGACACCACATAAAATGGTATACAGTAAGGCGTGCACCTACCTTTAGAATTGGAACATAGAGCCTTTTGGGCAATCAAGAACTTAAACTATGATCTTAAAGCAGCAGGAGAAAAACGTTTATTAGACATACATGCTTTAGATGAGTTTAGGAGTGAGGCTTATGAAAAGTATAGATTGTTTAAGGAAAAAGTAAAAAGATGGCATGATAGAAAAATATAGGATAAATTCTTTCAAATGGAGATAAAGTTTTTCTCTATAACTCTCACCTTAAGTTGTTTACAGGAAAGGTCAGATCAAAGTGGGAAGGCCCCTATATAGTTGAAGAGGCTTATGCGTCGAGAGCACTGAAGCTCCAGGGGAAAACACCCACACTTTCATGGATAGTGAATGGACAACACTTGAAGCATTATCGTGCAAAAGAAGATATAAGTGAAATCACTTTACAATTAATTACCCCAGAAGAGTTGATTGAGCAAAAATATAGAAGGAATGGTAACTAGAAGAAGGATAAGATTGAGACAAAGTGAGCAACACTACGGTCAAGCTATAGACCATAAAAGAGATCCTCATGGGAGGCAACCCATGAGAAATAAAGGGACAAGTAACTTTTAAATTTTCAAGAAAATATTAGCTAAGTTTGAGATTGAATAAAGGAACACTTGAACCTCTTGTGAAATAAAAGAAATTTGATCATGATAAAAATCTCGTTCAATTAATGTTAATGTTGGTCAAAAAAGTTGTCAATTTTCTATAAAAACTTGGTATTTCCTTAAGTTTCAGACTAATAAAGAATTCCCAAAGAAATAGATAAATTTTGATGTATACTGTAACCTTAACGACCAACTATACATTGGGAATTAAATTTCTAGCCGTATAGTTGCAGCCGTATAGTTATTCATCACACCACCATTTTTTATGGCAGGATACAGAGAGTTTAACGACCAACTATACGGCGGAAAGAAATATTTCGGCTCTATAGTTGCGGCCGTATAGTTGGTACCGCCTTAGATAATAAAAAATCTATAGTCGTTTCGCAACTATACGACGGGATCTATACGATCTGCGCCCGTATAGTTGGTCGTTAATCCTGGCGGCTAGGGTTTTAGACCTCCCCTTTTAAAGATGGTTGCATCTAACCTTTTTCATTAAGTTGTCGTAGAGATACAACCTCCAGCCTCGAAAAACCATCGCGATCTCCCTACACGCCCCTCTAACAATATCCATGCAGCGAAACCATCCAGCCTTTCCATGTCAACAAGATTTGGAGGAAGAAGGAAGAGAATCCCATGAAGAGGATCGAGGAGGTGGACCCAAAAGAAGCATCATCGTCATCCATCTCGGAGATCAAGCCTCCCAAATTGGGAGGACATGTTCCCACAAAGTATGGAGATGATGAGGCAAGGAGATCAGGGAACGAGCAAGGATGAGTATCTCCCTAATCCTTACCGTCACAACATAGGATCTTATTATAAACCTCCTCTTTTTCCGCTACCTCTTACACCCAAAAAAGGTGCGGCAAGATGAGGTTCATGATAAGATCTATCAATTGGAAAAAGATTCAAAGGCATGTGTTGAAACTATTGGAGAAGAGATTGGCTCCTACTGGATGATGAGCAAAGACCTTAAGAAAAAGGTCAATGACATCGATGGTAGAGTTGGTTTCTTGATTAAAACTATTTTTGAGTTGACAGATGAGAAGAAATTCCATCAGAGGAAAATTTTGAAGCTTCAATACGACATGGCCAAGCTCAGCATCCGCCTCGCAAGCGTGGCTAAAGTTAGCAACCCAGGAGAGGAAGGCAATGCTCTTCCTACCCAGGAGGAGGAATAGGTACCAACAAGGAGTTATTTGATCCCGCCTGGCTTGATTCCAAGCTTGGGGAGATCTCTAAAACCTTGTAATCAATCTTATAAGTTTATTACTTTTAGTTTCACATTAGTTCGAGTTTAGAAATAAAGATTGCATCATTAGGATTCCCTTCACGAATAGTTGATCCTATTTATGAAATTCTGAGTTTATTATAATATATGGAGCATTATTGAGTTTGAGTTTTTCTTATTGGATATACGAATGGCTTGAGTATGATTTTACTTGCACTTGATGATAGTAATAGGAGTCTTCCACATTATTGGCATTAACGGAATACAAAGATAATTTGATCAATATGTTGTAGATCAATGGTTCGATTTACAAAAAGGAAATATGATCTAATTAATTAAGATGAAGAAGAAAAATCTTGAACAAAGGGGAAATTATAAGTGCTATCAAATAAAGTGAGAACGAGTTTAGGTAGAATACTCAAGTTATAAAGGTGCTTCATATATATTTGGAATTTGGTAATTGAAATCGTTAAACTTTGAAATTCCTACATGAAGTGGAATATATGGCTAGCTCCTTTGCACATGAGTTAAACAAAAGTGTGAGAACAAATATATATAGAAAAAGAAGAAAAAGAAAGATGAATAAAAAGAGCGAATGTGCAAAGAGAAAATAGGCATATACCACTTTTTTGTAGTAAGACAAAGAGATGTTCAAGATTTTGATTCCCAAGTGAATATGTTAATCCTAAAAAACACTTGGGACTGCCTCACTAACTCATTCGGTTGAACCAAATACTTTTACACCATGTTGATAATAATCTTTCGTGAACTATTAATCACTAAAAGTGTGGAAGCCTGTTAATATAATTCGGATGGTTCGAGTAAGGTACTATTCATGAACTTATTTATATGTATTCTTTATGATAAACACATGCTTGGGGAAGTTGATGAGTGCATATTTACGGCATTCAAACCCACGTTTTATGTTTATATTCACCAGGATCAGGAAAGATGATGGATCCGATGGACACAATTCTTGGAGCAGTTATATTGGAGTGAAAAGGAGCCAAAAAATACGTAAATTTATTATTTGGGAAATATTAATAACACTAGAAGAAAACCCGAAGAAATTGAGGCATACAAAAGGATTAACGACCAACTATGCGGCGGGAGAACTTTTCTGGCTGTATAGTTCCTGCCGTATAGTTGGCGCCGCCTCCGCCTCCTCCAATAGTTTCACCCCGTGCAACTGGATCGGAGATACGACATACATAACACCCAGAAATTTCCGAAAACCTCATTTCTAGAAGGAATCTGGAGGGGGAACTTGCCCTAGGGATCCATCTTCTCCCTAAGAAGATCTGGGAGGCCAAGGCATCGATCTCCATCTTCATCAACCGCTGCATCCCCATCACCACCAGCATCTCCATCCATCCCATCTAGATCTTGTTGTAATTCTTGCACTAGTTGTGGATTTATACAAGTACTATTCATCGATAATCATTTCCATTACCATTGTCATGATGTTGTTTGCCTCCATGTCTAAGTAGATCATTAGTTCTTGGGGAGATGGAGAAACCCTAGTATATGATTGAGAGAAATAGGAATTATTATGTTATACATCATTATATGTATGTGTTAATTGTCTTCATATTGATGTTGGGAGTTGTGCACCTCCATAATATTTGCCTCTCACGTGGACTCGATGAAGGAGATTACTTGTTGGTAGACGGAGGGATGATAGAACTTACTGTGACTATAAAGTCGTCATCATCCTTTACGTACTAACTTGGGAAAGAAAGGAGAATTCATTAAGCCATGTCCATGCCGCGGGAGATATCCCTTAATAGCGGGATAATATGATTGATGTTGTTTATCTGCCAGCTGTGGTTATGAAGGATGGTGTGAGCAGTGATTGCTGCCTAATCATCCCACAGACATGCATATTATGAGAATATTCCTTATAATAATCTTGATCACTTAGTCTAAATTTCTAGCGGTGTATCCACCACTCCCTAAGAATGCCTTTCCCCTATTGCAGTTTCAATCTTTCTTACACACGTGATTACTACTTTCTGCATTAAGTTTTACTTTATGTTACTTTACTGTTTCACTCAACCAAAAACCCAAAAACAATCATACTTTTCTTGCATCTTAGAATTATTCCTTAAGTACTGCGTTTAGTTTTAACTAAGAGCATTTTATTCTTTCGCCTACTGCTCCTCGTGGGATCGATATCTTTATTTCAAAACTAGCTATGAATGATCTGTGCACTTGCAGTCATCATCGCCCGCCATGATGGTCGACTGCGCATGGAGCACCACCACCACCTCACCGCACACCTCCCCTAGAGCATCCGCGAGTAATAATCGCGCCACAAGAGTATGACGCCAACGACCTCCCTCTCTACTTGACTCAGATGGACAATGTCATCGCGAGCCAGGCCGCGGTCGTGAACATGAACCCCATGGGAGATGGTGCGATCCAAATCAAATACACCCAGGCCCTGCTCGCCAAAGCGGTCGAGCAGTAGACCGCGGGGCGAGACTTGCAAGGGAGGGTCTATTCCTGATCCACCAAAAGAAGAGCAACATCGTCCAATCGCTCGGGAGAGCGGACAGTCGCCAACTCTATCAACTGCTTCCCCCTAGAGACACGTCCACAACAACTGGTGGTCGCCAACCCCGCTATTTCCACCAACGATCCGTGACCCCAGTACAATGCGGTCGCCGCCAATGGCCAACCCGTTGATGCACGGGGCCACATCATCAAAACATAGGCATGGCGAGCTCGTCAGCCTTACAACCTTCATCACACACTCTCCATCCTTTGGACCAATGATCCAAGGCGAAAATTACCCTCCAAACATGCGAGGGTCAAAGGACATTGAGAAGTATGACCCCACGCTTGATCCCAAAGTATGGATCGGCACCTTCCTCATGGTGATAGGGATCGCCGACCACAATGAGCTACTGGACACTCGCTACCTCCCCCTGATGATGGAGGGTTCCACTCGCCAGTGGATCAACACCCTCCCCAAAAATAGCGTCGAATCTTGGGAGGAAATGCGCAAGGCCTTCATCAAGCACTTCGAAGGCTCGTACTCATGCGCCACCATGATCGAAGACTTGGAGCGACGTGTACAGGGTCCCAGCAAGTATACACGCCACTGGGTCCAACACTGGAGGATCTATGGATAAATGCCACGAGCATTCACCTGGACATAGCCATTCATTGCTTCAAAAATGTGTTCCAGTATGAACCCTTGGTCACCAAGATCAAGCGAGTTTACCAGAAGCCCGACAACATCCCCGACCTCCTAGAGATTGCCAAGAACTACTCGGAACAGGACCCGATCCAGGAGTCCGACGACGAGTCGGGCGGAAGGCACAACACGGGCGGCCAAACAAGCGTCCACAACCGCGAGCTCTGCTACAGCAACAGTTGTCAAGCGACTAAGCGCCACAACAACGGGAGGACTGACCTCGTCGCCAATGCCAATTACGGCACACGAGACCCAAATAACTACCACCGCGAGTGGAACAACCCACGTGGGAATACTGTGACTCGGTCAAAATTCGACCCCGTCGCCCAATTATCTTGGTGGTGGCACGACAGATGCCATGGGTAGGCTAAAGTTGGGCCAATATGTTCTAGTGGGATCTAGGGAGGGATGATGTAGTGGTTTCTACACACGAAGAACTCACTCACCTTTACTTAGATCAACAATGGTTACACTTGCTCCTTGAGCTGTATCAGATGGAGAGGAGGAAGAAGCTCTCCACTATCCTCTAAGTGAATCAATCCCTCTACTAGGAGGCCCTGGCTCACCTTATAAAGGGGTGGCCCGGTTACATTAGGGCTGACATGGATGGCATATTCCTCAAATATGATCATCCCAAAGAGGTAACTCGGTGGGTGTCTTTCTGATAGAGCATGTGCCCCCCATGTGTGATTTTGGTAATTAATGACAATATGTATGGAATAATGCTTGTATCAAGTTGCACTTGTAGGAATTGTCCATTGGCAATGCTTGAACCATGTGGTGGTGTCAAGGTTGAAAGAAGAAGAAAATGAAGAAGATCAAGTGATGACCAAGATGTTCAAGGAGTGATCCAAAGATTTTTCATGGGAGTGTTGAGCCTATGGAAAGTGTGTCTTCAAGAATAAGATAGAGTGATATCTCTGGTGTACCTTCAAGGCACGAACATAATGAAGAAAATAAGAAATTAACTTCAAGTTCAAGATGAGCCATCTATAAAAGATCATATACTTGGGGATTACCATCATTATGGTGATCACGGATATGTGAAGATATGCCTAAAAGAGAGGCTCTCCCATAGTGAGTATGGGGGAGAAATTTGCAAGACTTCACCAAGCTAGCACAATCAAGAAAGGTGTTCCATCTTAAGGTGGACAAGATCGCTATCGTCAAGCTCAAGTGGAATATAATCAAGTCAAAGGTATGTTATTTATAGTGTTTTTTATTACCGATATCATGGTTCTAGTTGGGGAGACCATTTTATAGGATAGGTAACCGTACTATCAAGAGGGGCACTCGAGTGAGTAGCTTGATCATATCCTTCAAAGAGAGCTCACACCTTTACATACTTGGCATCATCATTCTTGGTTGTTATCGGGATCTTATCCATGTGAGGTTCTAGAGCTTGTTGTAATATTCATAACAAGCTTTAGTTCATCGAAAACGGATTTCATATGTATTCTCTATTGTGTTTTCGATATTGGAGGTTTTACCGGTTTATCTTTTAGAGATAGGTAAAACCTTCCATTATTTGGTTATTACTCATGTGAGGATTTAGATCTTTTTTTAATCTCCATGACAATCTCTAGTTCATCGAAAACGGATTTCATATGCATTCTCTATTACGTTTTCGATGTTGGAGGATTTATCGGTTCGTCTTTTTGAGAGAGGTTAAACCTTTCGTCATTTGGTTCTATCCTCCCTTTCTGTACTATGATCTTTTTCCATATGATCTTGTAGAGATTATTGTCCTCTTTAAAACGAGCCCAAGATCATCAAAATCGGAGTCTGGATGCAAAAGTTATGGCTGTTTTCGTATGGCTCTTTCTGCCAGTTTTTGTAAGACCGGAGACTCCGGACTAAATCTCTGGTCTATCTCCGGACCACGTCCAGTATGTCCTCCAGATTGTCCTAGTTTTTCCTGGGTACACTGGACTTCAATCCCAGTCCAGAGACTCCAGACCGGGCGATTCCTGGGCCTAACGGTTGGATTTCTAGGGACCTATTTAAGGGCCCCTTCTTCCCAAATGGTTACTTAACCATTCTTGCAAGTTTTCCCCTCCATTGTTGACCTTCTTGAGATTGCTTCCCCTTAATCCCTCTTATGATTCTTGCATATTCTTTAGGGATTTGAAAGAGGAGATCTAGATCTACAACCCCACTGATACGTCCAAAACGTATCTACTTTCTCGAACATTTTGCTATTGTTTCTTCTCTAAACTTGTGTGATTTGGATACAACTAACACAGACTGACGTTGTTTTCAGCAGAATTACCTTGGTATTTTGTTTTTGTGCAGAAAATGAACTATCAGGAAAAATCCCGGAAAATATGCCATAAATTATATTTCACCAGAAGATCCACGGAGCCAGAAGACGATACGGAGAAGGAGCTTGGGGGGGCCACACCCATGCCAACCGCGGGCCCACCACTGGCCGCGCCTGGGGGGGGTGCAGCCACCCCAGGCACCCCTTGGCCTCCCTCTACTCCTATAAGTTGCCTTTTGACCTAAAACCCGAGGGGGGGTTCGATAGTCTTCCAGAAAGAGTTCCGCTCCGCCGCCGCCACCAGAAACCACTTTTCGGATCTAGAAACTCCGTTCTGGCACCCTGCCGGGACAGGGAATTTGGCGAGGATCATCGCCATCGTCATCACCAATGCATCTCCATCAACCACCGATGTTTCCCTCATCCATGAGTGAGTAATACCCCGCTCTAGGCTTGGGGATGGTAGGGATTGGATGAGTTTTATCATGTAATCGAATAAGATTGGTTAGGGCATAGTGCCTAGTATCTCTATTAGTGCTATTTGACTTTGTTGCAACTTGTGCTTAATGCTTGTCACTAGGTCCCGAGTTCCATTATCTCAGATCTGAACTTATTTTTGAATCATTATCATAGTATTGTTTGTGACCTTATCTGCAAGTTGTGCACACATATCATTGTCCGGATCCAAAGGCCCCAAAGTGACAATAATTGGGACAACCGGAGGGGATGGCTATGGTGTGAGGATCACATGTCTTCACATAGTGTTAATGCTTTGCTCCGGTGCTCTATTAAAAGGAGCACCTTAATTGCCAGTAGTTACCTAGAGGCCTCGCTGCTGCTGGCTGGATAGAAGATGTTGTGCACGTTCTCATTGCGAGCACGTATGACTATATTTGGAGAGCATACCTAGGATTTTTTAGTACTTGGATGCTTGTTATTATTTATCTGCAATGCCCTAGATCTTGAAGTTACGTGTTTAGAATCGTCCATGCAACGCCCGTCCATCCATCCCTATGCCTACCGCACTCGAATTCTACTGTTACCGTTACTGTTACTACTGTTCCTGTTTCACTGTTGCTGGTTCTTTGTTGTTGTTGTTGCTTTGCTTTTGCTATTGATAAACTTTTGTGAGCAAGAACTATTTCCATGTGCAGCTGAATTGACAACTCAATTGTTAAGGCTTGCAAGTATTATTTGGCTCCCCTTGTGTCGAATCAATAAATCGGGTAATACTACCCGCGAAGACTATTGCGATCCCCTATACTTGTGGGTCATCACCCACCAATAAATCTCTCCTCTAAGTGAGCGGAACATATTGGGATCTAGATCTTGGAGTCTTTCGTCCATTGTTCTTCCTCTCTTATTCTCCCACAAGCTTTTATAGCTTTCGTGGAAATTGGGAGAGAAGGACTTGAGGACTTCTTGTGTTCTTTCCACTGTATTTGGTTCATCGGTTTGAGTTCTCGGTGAGGATTCGATTGGGTGAAAGTTGCGAAGCTTTTTACTCTGGGTTCTTGGAACCCTAGACGGTTTGGTTGTTTTGCAGGTTTGTGGATTACTTGGGGCCTCCAATTAATTTGTGGATCTTTCCCCAAGCTTGTTTGTTGGGAGCCTCCATTTGAATTGTGGAGAAGTTCCCAACCTTGTGAGAGGTTCTGGACTGCCACCGACAAGTGCACCGATAGTAAGTGTGGATCGATCCTGTTGGGGTGTGATTCACAGGATAAAAAAGGGAGGCCTCTTGTGGTGTTGGTGGTTTGATACCACCCCCTCTCCAAATGAGACGTACTCCATGTTGGGAGGAACTCGGTAAAACATCATCGTCTCCGTGTGCCTCAGTTGTCTCTATATCCAAGCTCTTACTTATGCACCTTACTTTGTGATAGCCTTCGTGCTTGAAGTATATATCTTGCTATCACATAGTTGTTTGTCTTGCTTAGCATAAGTTGTTGGTGCACATAGGTGAACCCTAGTTTTCTAGGTTTTATGCTTGACAAAGTAAACAATAGTTTTATTCTGCCTTTATTGAGCCACTCTCGGAATTTTTTTAAACCGCCTATTCACCCCCCTCTATGTGGCATATGTATCCTTTCAATTGGTATCAGAGCCCGATATCTCATTTTAGGCTTCACCACCTTTAGAGTAAAGATGTCGTCTAGGGTATTAGTGCAGAGTGACATATTTATATTAGATGGCACAAATTATGATATTTGGAAAACTCGTATGCTTATTCATTTTTGGGACATGGACCCAAAATTGGAGCGTATTGTAGATATAGGTTTTTCTCCTCCTATGTATTTCAAAAATCTATCTTGTGAGGATGGGAAAAACTTATATCTCGATTCTCAAGCTTCTAATGTGCTTGTTAATGCTTTGAGCTATGTTGTTACATCTTCAATCATTCCTTTTTGGAGTGCTCATGAGTTATGGACAAAACTTCAAGATAAATATGTTTTGTCCAATATTTTTGAGGATGATTGTGTTTCCACTTGTGGTCGAGATGAGTTCTCATCTTCTACCACTTCACCAACATGTGATTTTTTACAAGGTAATGATATGGTGAATGGTGATAGAAATTGCAATTTGGATAGTGTAATTACTATTTGTAATCCCTCATCTCTATCTAGTTGTAATGATCTATCTTTGGACTTTAACACTTATAGCACTACAAACTCCTTACATACTTGTGTTGATAGTCCTTGCATATCATGTAGAAATGGCTTGAATAAATCTCATGATGATATGCTTGTGTTGTGTTGTGGCCATAATAAAGGTGCTTCTATTTCCTCTAGTGTTTGTGTTGCTAACCATGTAGAGGAAACCTAATATTCTATGGGCCAAGACAAGGTTTTATGGAGCTACAAATACTATCTCATCTTCACCTTATTCTGGTACTCATCTATGCCTTATGGCTAGGGATTCAAAGGTAACTCATATTTTGGAAACCAATATCTCTTGTGATGATGAGGATGTGGATAATGAGGAATAAGAGCTTGATGTTGATACTTTATATGAAAAGTGTGATATTGTTTATCGTGCCATTGTTAAGAATAATATTGCTTGCTCTAACTTGAAATCTTGGACTTTGCTATTAAGAGCTAAGAAGATATTGATAAGTTAGAAACACAAATTGAGGTGCATGATAACAACTTTGATAAAACGGGTAGTCTTGAGCGAGAGTATGCTAATATATTTGCAAATCTAAATAAACCTCTTTGAAGAGGCACACACCACTAAGGAATCTCTTGAGGACACCTGTGGCACCCTGGATTTATGGTCCGAGAATACCCGTTATGCCTGCAATTCATGTTCCCATGATCAGTGAGCAGTGAGCATAATCGACAAGTATAATTACAACCTCCAAGAATTTAACGAATATGAGTACTTACAATATGGCCAAAATGGCGATTACAACAACAATAGAGGAAGTCTTCAAGCATAGAGCCCATGTCATGCCTTAACCTACAGGAGACTGACTGGGAAGACAGCCTAGCTCGCATCGATGTCAGCAAACTCCATCGTTCCTCTTGCTTTTGAAAGTCTGGCCAAATAAATAGCCAGGGACAATGCCGGTGAGTACTTTGAATGTACTCGCAAACCACCTTAAGAGAACAATAATAAAGGATATGCAATATGGCTGTGGTAGGATGGCTCCATGAAAGGTTCTTTCATAAACTAGTTTCTCTTGTAGATATAGCATGTCTCTATATCTTTGTTGAAACACTTTTGTAAAACATTTTAGAAACCTTTTTGAAAATCTGTAAGAAAACGCTAGGATTTGGGTCACCCATTTGTTTTTCCCTTCCGGTCATCTCATGACCAAACTCCTTCCTCCTTTTCCCGACCATCTCATGGTCAAAACATTTCCAAGCCATTGCTTTTCCGAAGTCCTTTATGAAATCAAAACCATCACCGCTGTACAGCCGCCAGCACAACCGTCCATGACCGAGGACTTGGCTATTCAAATAGATTTACACTCTACAGAGGTTGTACACTATACCCACACCATCCGATTACATGTCCCTGATCTTCACCGATCATGGGTTGAATAACCGGTCAAGACCTTTTGGATGCCCTCTCTGATACAGGTGCCTACCCTATGAGGCTAATCCTCTCAAGACCGGGACGCCCTATATAGTAACCAGCCAACTGGAGCGCATTTTTCACCTCGACAGGTGTGCGCTTTCAATGAAGGGCTCATAGTATCAGGCGGAGCCCCGTAGACCCTTTGTTCCTTCTCCCGGTCGATGCTACGCATGGACCGTTGGACAGAGAAGTCCCACCCTCTAGGATTGTTTGCCCCTATAGTAGTGTGAGGCACCTATACCAGATTAGACAAACTTCTAGCCTAGCCCCGTCCCATTCCAGAGTAATGTGGTTGCACGGGTTAATTGCGCTAGCTTCAAAACTGGCCAGCCCAACTGTTTTCGTAAACATTTTTCCTCCATCTTTTGTCCATCTTTTTGTAAAACAAAACCTTCCTCATTTTCCAAACCACTTGGTAGGCCAAGCCTCACCAATATTTTCTCATAAAACATTTTTGTAAGCCTTTTTCTAGGGTCTTCCCATCGCATAGTTTTTGTTTTGGCTAAAGTGGGGTTTCCAAAGGGGCATGTGGTTATACACCATCTATCATACTAGGGGTAAGTAGATATCATAAAGGTGGGTTGTACCTAATGGTACTAAGGGGTAATGGTTTGGAGGAGCCAAACATTCACCACATAACCTAACATAGTAAAACAATGCATTTTGCATAAACGGGTAGATAAAACATGCATAGATAAAATAATAGGACACGGAGTATGAGCAAGAAGGTGGCTTGCCTGTGACCAGCGAGATGTCCCATGACTTCTTTAGAATACCAGAAAACCTAGTACAATAACAATAAGAATAACCCGATGCTTCATTCTTCTTGGCGTCACACAGTCGCAACTATCGCCGTTATTGAGCACACATGCAAGAAAACAATAACACAATCAATACAATGCTTACAAGCATCAATACATACAGCAAAAATCATACGACACAAGCTATACATCAATAGGGTGCTGTGTGATTGGGTTGATTAGATCGGTAGAATATGTGGAGACATGGGAAGATGATCCCTTCGGATTTGAGGCCTAAGAAATATCTACGAGAGGGGTTTTTGAGCAAGGACAAGTTCTGTATGATACCATTGGATAAAAATGATATCATCAGATAGGTATTGATAAAATGAATTTAACAAAAGTAGTTTCACTATTTTATCAATTTCCAAAGATTTATAATGATTTTTATAGTGGATAAAACCCTAGTTTTAGGAAATAATTAACCAGACATTTTCTGGAGCTCCAAAAATTATTTCCTTGGGTGATTAGGTATTATTTAGTGGAATGAATCCAGAGGTGTTGGAATTACCTCAAAACAATTAGCATAATGCCCTTGATAAATTCCCAAAGACAGTACTGGCTATGATTTGTCTTTTTCATCATATTTAAACTACAAAAGATATTGATGTGATTCCAAGGAAACATGTTAGGTATTTAGATTACTTTTCTGTAGAAATTGGAATCACCCTTTTTGGATTTACAGAATGCAAATGGTGAATTTATTTGTGAACAAACCATGCACAAAATATTTAATTCACCATAATTCAATAAATTCTCAAAAAAATCTTGGACTCCTTTGTTTTGGTACTTATTGGTATAGAGAATTAATGGGAGTTGGAATTAGGTCAAAACTCATTTGGTTTGACCTATATAAATTTATAAATTCAGAAAAGTCCTGTTTTTGTTGTTTTTACTAAAGATAAACTAGAGAGGTATTTTATGTGGGGCCATTAGGACATGCAAGGTATAGCCAGTACCTTTTAGGACCCATTGGTTTTGCTCCATTTGCAAACACCAAACTCTCTGGAAGCTTTTATTGGTGAATTGGACACATGTGGCTATTTTAATTTCCAAGATTTATGTATACAATATTTTGGTCCAGCAACAAGTCTACAAGTTAGGTGAGAGACTTAAGTACCTGCAAAAAATACTACCAAAATTTGTTTGGGTCATTTCCATTTTTGAAAAGATTTAAACCAGAGGGTCCTAATTCTGGATCTGGGAAAAGAATAAAAGGAGAGGGGGTTTTCGGGCCAGATCTAGCGGGCAAATGGGCCACACAGAGGCAGGTCGGCCCATCTCGCAGGGGGCTTGCGCGGGCTGCCGCAGTTTCAAACCCGCGAGGCGGGGCCCGGCGGTCAGTGACCTGTGGCTCCGAAGGGGTACGAGCGGCCCTGCGCCTTCCGATTAGAGATGGATTGATGGCAGGGGGCCGTCGTCCACCTCGCGCGGCGCAGCCATGGCTGGAAACCCTAACAGAGGGTGGGGCGTGACGGGGAGCTCACCTGAGGGCTTGGGGAAGGCTGGGAGGCGGCGGAGGCGACGCGACGCACCACAGGGAGTTCGGGGATGGGCAGCAGTGTGGGTTTTGACGTCGGGAGAGCGCTCGCGCGAGAACGTCCGATGGTGCACGTTTGGGAGATCGCCGGGGAGGCGTCCAGAAGTGGTCCTGGGGCAAAGCAAGGACAAGGTTAGATCCAGAATGGCAAGAGGAGGTCGGCAAGGCCACATGCAGAGGGGGAAAAGGGAGGGGTTGAGCTCGGGGCTCAATTTATTTGAGAAGGCCGAAGTGCCTTATCCTCCAACTCTCGTGCAACACAACACATGGGATAGTGAGAGGGTGGTCTGAAGGGTGAGTGGAGTGAGGAGAAAGCAAATGAGGGCCGAGAGAGGGGCTGGCAAGCCTCTTGCCTTATAAACCAAGGGACAAGGGTCCATGGTGGACTTAGCTTATGGGGGAGCTTGGGGAGGGTGCTGGGCAGGCATTGGGCAATAGGGGTGGTGCTGGGAGGTAGTGGGGTCCAGGTGCTCGACTATAGACGAAGTGGTAGATGTTGGGGTGGAGATATTTGCAAGGCAAGCTTTAGTGGCCACACCTGCCTCTTCTCTTGTCTCCAAAAGCTAGAGGACAAGGATGAACAGTGACAAGCTACAGTATATCTCGACCAGGAGGGAGTGTAGGGTGTTGTGTAAATCTGCCTAGCAAGATTGGATGGATTTCAAGTTGGTTTGAATCAATGTTTGATTTATTTTTCAAACTTGATGAAATTGTAACTTGTGAAGGAAGTTGGAATAGTTGCATTGGGCAAGGTGGGAAAAATGTACTGGTGTGTGTATAGAGTCATTGCATAACCCTAGGAATTATTTGGGATTTTTATAATAATTAAAACCCCATTTAGATGCATTTATTCAAAAAGGGCAGAAGTAGATTATGGATGCTAATTTAATATTTTTACATTAGACAAGGTTGGTTTTTGATGTGAATTGGTTGTGAATACCATATTGCACATTGGAGAATTATTTGGAATTTATTGAGATGGAAGAGTATTTTTAATGAATTATTTCTTGTTTCTGCCATTTAAGAAAAAAGGGCAAAAATAAATAATAAAGGATCTCAAAATTATTTATTTTTGAGTTGGAAGGATAGGATATGATAAATAGGCATCAAAGGTGCCTTAAGTTGGTTAAGTGATTTGCCAGAAAAGAATTTAATTAGTTTTAGGCTCCAATTAATTATGGGAATTATTTGGCAAATGATTATATTCAAGGTAGGTGATGTAAAATTGTGGTATGCATCAAGGTCAACCTTGGGTTTTGAAGAAATGTGGAGAAAAGGATGGAAACTATATTTGGGAGAATCTAGGGTTTTGATAATTTTATACCACCAAAACATGGTTGGATTAGGGAGCTTAGAGCTTTACCTTGGTGCATGGGATAGATTGATGGCTAGACCAAGTTATATAGATGATCATTTATGAAAGATTTGGTCTTGGTTGTATTGATGAGGTTTAGGAGTGATGGCAAACTTTGTTGAAAATAAGGCTGCCATAACATAGTTGTCATGATGCCTCATAAACCATGGGGTTTAATAAGCACAAAGCTCTAATGGAAACAAGTGAAGTAGGGGTTGTTAGACCATGGTTAGTAGACCATAACCATGCAAGGAGTTGTTCAAGGGGAGATATCATATATGTGTGAGCTTCTGCCAAAGTAGGCAAGAGGATGAGATTTGCATAAAAGGTTATTATGTTGACTACAAAACCATCATGGATAGGTGGGTACCAAAATGGTTTATCCAAGGGAAAGGATGGTATTTTGTACTACTAAATATGTAATACAAGATGGTTCAAGTACATTCTCAAGGATGCACATATGTTGGAATAGGTAGAGCTCCAAAGATTGAATCTAGATAAGAATTCCAGACTTAGCCATTTTGGCATATTTTGGGTTTTAGGCTAGAGTGCAAGCGTAGATGATTTTGAGAGGATGCTAAGTTCCAAACTCATGATAAAGGAGATTATGTTTAAGTGTTAACTAAGTAGATAGGATCCATGTTTAGAATGGGGTCTTCACTGAGTTGGAACTATTAGAAGGGATTATCCCTGGATTGATCTGATTAGGAGGGGAGATGATCACCTTAGTGGCTTAGGATAGATCCAGATTTGGATGATTGGTTTGAGAATGATGACCAAAATCATAGATTGGGTCCTAAGGTATGAGATACTATATTAGCTCACTTTAGTTCATAAGAAAACAAGGCAATTCATCAGACAGCAGATCAAGGCAATTCAGCTTATCGAACTTATCCAACTACTACTGGGTTTACCGTCAAGCCTAGCTTGAGGTAGGGATGGGTATTTTGAATTGGTGATGTTTTGAAGTAAGATAAGCACCTCTTGGTATTTATACCAAGATTGGAATAAAGATGTTTTGGGTAAAGGTTTTGGAAAACCTAGGGTTAAGGGTAGTTGAGAGTTCTATCTTGAAAACATAAGGAGATTATATATTAGTTCTCCATAGTTTTGTTAATAGAACTAGTAAAATATTTTTGTTTTGTCAAAGTCATCTTTGCTCAGGTTTTGAAATACCAGAACATTTGAGAATAGGAAAGATGAGCCAAGACATATCTTTTATGAAATAGCTTTTGTCAACTAGTGTTGAGATAAGAAGTATAGCACCTAATACTCAATCAGTTGCAAGAACACAAGAAAGAAAGTAAATAAAGATTGCACATGTAACAAGAAAAAGTTTTTTTCCCCTGATTCTTGCCTTCTAGAAAGCAGATCAGGGTTGCTGAAATTGGGATGTTACAGACCTTTCCCCCTTAAAATAATCTCGTCCCGAGATTAGGGAGGAGTAGGGTTAGGTGATAACATCCGCTTAACAATTTTAGCGGCGGAAATTATTAGATGCTAACGGGATTTACAATTGGACAAGCGTGGTCAGTTACGGGTCAGAGCTGAGTGGCTTCAGATTGGGGCGGATTAGATTAAGAAAATGAAAAGACAAAGTATTTTACCCTTAGGACGATTCTAGGTCGGTTTAGCGTCGACCGGGTCCTTTCTTCTTGAGGCGATACATCGAGTTGAGCCTTCTTCAAACCTTTACCGCTGAAGTCAGCTTCTCTGGCTTCTTGGTCTTGAAAGGCCGAAAGTGCTGGCTGGGCCATCGACTCTGCAATGGAGAATTTTCCTGAAGTACCTTCTGATTCTGGAGAAGTGCCGATTTCTGTCCTTCTTGCAGGGTCGATGATTCGGATTTTGCAGGGGTGGTCATCACTTCATGATAATTGGTGTTTGACTCCAGGGTTCTATCGGGTTTATGGGCGGGAAAGACGCAATATTTCCTCCTTAGAGCGACACTAGGTTTTTTTTGGTGGAGTCGCCGACTTCCTTGATTGGAGTCGTATGTTGATGTTGGGGAATGGCGCTGCACCTTTCATCCGGAGGTGGTCATTTGCTGTCGATACCACTTCTTGAGTTAGGAGGTCTACTGGAGAAGGCGTGTACTAGCTTATGGGTAGTTGGTTCTGAGCTGGTTAGGTATCTGATGGGTTGGAGGATGTCGTTGCAGGTTGGCGGTCTAGGAACAGAGTCCTTTAGAAAGGGGTCATTTCGGGTTCGTGTGATGCAACGTCGTGGGTAAAACATGCAAAGAACATCATCATTCTTGCATACCATCCAGCAGGGTCCATCCATAATTCTGTGGATTTGCGCCGGCCAATGGCGAAGGTACTTAACGCCTTAGAGAACAGTTTTTCGAGACTATCCATCACTTGCTAGAGGTTGGGAAAGTGAGTGGGTAGGGTTCGAAGGACTATGTCGAGAGTGCTCTTGGAATCTTGTAGCCGTCCTTGGGTTGGGTACCAACTTTGGTTACTATATTTCCTCGGGGTTATGAAGGACATTCATCTCTTCAACAGTGAGGGTAGTGGGTAGCAAAAGCAGAGAAGGGGTTTTCACGACTTCTTCAGAGAAAATTGATGCTTTGGGTTTCTTTAAATCTCCCTGGCGGGTAGTATTGGCGACATCGGGTAGTATCGTTGTCTTTATTCAGGGCTTGCAGTTACTGGGAAGGATCGGACAGACTTCCAAATATTGTTGAGGAGATCTATTTTTCTGTTTCTCTGACAACTCTTGAGTGGTGTGTGGGGAAAGTTCTTGGATTAGAGTTCGTCCTGGATTATCTTCTTGTGGGCGGTCTTCTGGATTTGAGTGGGAAAGACGTAGACGTAGTCGTTCCACCTTAGAGCTTTGCTTAGGGTCGTCAAGGTTGAGGGGTAGATCCTCCGTCTTGGAGCAAGGCGTGACGCTTGAGTTGAGATCCTCGTGTGATGCCTTATTGCGACTACCTTCCTAGGGTGGTTACCTAACGGAGCCGTAAGGGTTAACTCGGGGTAAATTTAGTGGTTAGCGACGCTTCTTCTTGGTCCTTCATCAGGGTGGGGGTAGGTTATCTCTAGAGGGGTTGTCTTCACCTTGAACACTTTGTGTTGCTTTGGATTGACGATGGTGTGGACTTGTTGTCTTCGGCATCCTTTTCTTCAGAAAATTTTTTTTGGGAGTGTTTGTGGTATGGCGAGGACTTCTAGTTGGTTCGATAGAGGGTCGAATAGGGTCACTGCTCCTTTGGGGCAATTAGGACTGAAGAACGAATAGGGGTTTTTAGAGGTTTCTTTATGTGGCCATCCTGCTGAGGAGAGGTTCCAGTTATGGGGTTGCGAGGGTTAACATCGTGATAAGTCAACAAGGGATTTCCAAAACTTTAGGATCAGATGATCCAAGGCAGACAAAAAATACATTCCAAGCATCATATATCCACACGACAAACAAACAAGGCGTACTGTAGCTACTAAGGGGTGACTATGCGCCATAAGGGGAATCATATATTAGGGACGCTAATCCTAAGTACGGACGTTATGAGGGTATTGACTTCTGTCTTGCCATCTGTTGTCTTCGTTGTTGTATGATACGTCCAAAACGTATCTACTTTCTTGAACACTTTGATATTGTTTCTTCTCTAAACTTGTGTGATTTGGATAGAACTAACACGGACTGACGTTGTTTTTAGCAGAATTACCTTGGTGTCTTGTTTTTGTGCAGAAAATGAACTATCAGGAAAAATCCTGAAAATATGCAAAAAATTATATTTCACCAGAAGATCCACGGAGCCAGAAGACGAGACGGAAAAGGAGCCTGGGGGCCCCACACCCATGCCAGGCATGGGCCCACCACTGGTCGCGCCTGGGGGGTGTAGCCACCCCAGGCACCCCCTTGGCCTCCCTCTACGCCTATAAGTTGCCTTTCAACCTAAAAACCGAGGGGGGGTTCGATAGTTTTCCAGAAAGAGTTCCGCTCCACCGCCGCCACCAGAAACCAAGATTCGAATCCAGAAACTCCGTTCTGGCACCCTGCCGTGACGTGGAGTTTGGAGAGGATCGTCGACATCGTCATCACCAAAGCATCTCCATCAACCACCGATGTTTCCCTCATCCATGAGTGAGTAATCCCCCACTGTAGGCTTGGGGATGGTAGGGATTGGATGAGTTCTATCATGTAATCGAATAAGATCTGTTAGGGCATAGTGCCTAGTATCCGTATTAGTGCTATTTGACTTTGTTGCAACTTGTTGTGCTTAATGCTTGTCACTAGGGCCCGAGTGCCATGATCTCAGATCTGAACTTATTATTGAATCATTATGATAGTATTGTTTGTGATATTATCTACAAGTTGTCATCGTCCGGATCCAAAGGCCCCAAAGTGACAATAATTGGGACAACCAGAGGGGATGGCTGTGGTGTGAGGATCACATGTGTTCATGGAGTGTTAATGCTTTGCTCCGGTGCTCTATTAAAAGGAGCACCTTAATTGCCAGTACTTGCCTAGAGGCCCCGCTGCCATGGGCTGGCTGGACAAAAGATGTTGTGCAAGTTCTCATTGCGAGCACGTATGACTATATTTGGAGCACATGCCTAGGATTCTTTAGTACTTGGATGCTTGTTATTATGTATCTGCAATGCCCTAGATCTTGAAGTTACATGTTTAGACTCGTTCATGCAACGCCCGTCCATCCATCCCTATGCCTACCGCACTCGAATCCTACTGTTACTGTTACTATTGCTCTTGTTTCACTGTTGTTGTTGCTTTGCTGTTGGTAGTGATAAACTTTTGTGAGCAAGAACTATTTCCAGGTGCAGCTGAATTGACAACTCAGTTGTTAAGGCTTACAAGTATTCTTTTGCTCCCCTTGTGTCGAATCAATAAATTGGGTAATACTACCCGCAAAGACTGTTGCGATCCCCTATACTTGTGGGTCATCAAGACTATTTTATGGCGCCGTTGTCGGGGAGCATAGCTTTATTTGTAAGTTCACTTGGATCTATTATTGTTCACTGTTACTCCTTTCATCATGGGGAAGTCTCGTGACGGAAAGTTCCCTATTTTACCATCTACTACAAGAAGAGGTATAGTCCTAAACACCTCTGCTGCTCTTGATTCACCGTTTATTATAAGTAAGCTTGTCACACCACCACCACATACTCATGCTACACACACTGCTACTACTGCTGAATCTGAAACTGCTTTTGATACTCATGATGTTACTTCTACTGTGCTTGATGCGAGTGGTTCATTAGGTACTTTTCTAGATGCTACTATGGCTTGTCTAGGAAATACCGAAACTCCTAGTGAAGACACTGTTACACCTGTTATCTCACCTGAGTCTAGTGAGAGTTATGATATTAATGATGGTTACATTGAGTTCACTGATGATTTTGTTGAAGAGTGCCGAAACACACATGGTACTAGTGCTATTAAGAGTCTCCTTGCTAGACGTACTATTATGCCTAAGTTGTCATCTGATCCTAAGTTGGCCACCTCTCCCATAGATATTAAAGATAAAGATTATGATTTCTCTTTTGATTTATCTTATTTAGATATTGTTGAGAAAGAACATTTTTGTAGACTGAAAATGAGAGTGTTGTGGCTCATATGAATGAGCTTTCTACTATGAGTGCTTTATTCTCTGATGATTTTAAGATATGCAAGTACTTTGTTACTAAGATCTTCCCTTTTCACTAAAAGGAGAAGCTAGGGCTTGGTTTAATAGATTACCTACTGGTTCCATTGATAGCCCTGATTGCTTGATTGCTTCTTTCTTCCAGAAATATTTTCCTCCCAGTGCTAGACATGCTGCTTTGTAGAGACTTTTTGATTTTAAACATGGAGAAGAAGAGAAATTGCCTGAGTCATGGACAAGGTTCTGTGCCTTGATTCATGCACATCCTGGATGTCCATTACCTAAGAATGATCTTCTTGATATTTATTATAATGGACTAACTGATGATTCTAGGACTTACCTAGATAGCTTTGCTGATTGTGTTTTCAGGAAAAGAACTCCTACAGATGCTGAAGAATTAATGGATAAGATAAGTAAGAATTATGATGATTGGAATTCAACTGAGATGAATGCACCTGAGCCTATTACTCCTGAACCAGTTATGCCTGAACCAATTCCAACACCAACAACAAAGAAGAGGGGAGTTATTGCATTAAATGATGAAGTGATGAAGGAATCTAAGAAGTGTCTAAAGGAGAAAGGTATTAGAGCTGAAGATGTGAAGAATCTACCTCCTATAGAAGAATCTACCTCCTATAGAAGAATCTACCTCCAATAGAATCTACCTCCTATAGAAGAAAGGTATTGAGGTACACTCTCTCCAACACTTTGATGAAGGTGATATTCCTTATGGTAAGCCTCCTGATCAATGCTTAGAGGAACTTGATATTTTTATTGTTAAGCAAGGTAATTTTAATAAATAGGTTCAGAATCATTTATTGGAAAACTCAAGAGCTATCAATGAGTTGAAAGATATTGTGGAAAGAACTTCTAATGATATTAAAATGCTTTGTAAACACTTTCAAATGGTTCAAACCCAACTTGATCAACTTACTAAGGTACAAAAGGATATGCTAGTTAATGCTTCAGGAGATAAACATGCTTACAGAATTAGAACTAGGAGTGGTATAGCTACTCAAGATCCTTTATATCCTGAAGGACACCATAAAAGAATTGAGCAGGATTCTCAACAAGGTGAGAATAGTGGTAGTCATCATAAGAGAAAGAAAAAGAAACATAAGATAGTTGAGTAACCCCTTGAACCTCCTGTAGATCCTAATAGTATATCTGTCTCTAATGCTGAAACTGAGAGTGGTAATGATAAAAATGAGTCTCCTGATAAGGAAGAAGGTGAGGAAGAACCTGAGAAGCACACTAAGAACACTAGGTATACAAAGGAAGATTTTATTGCCAATAAACATGGTAAAGTGAGAGAACCTTGGGCGTATAAACCTATGCCTTTTCCAGGTAAGAAACACAAGTCAAAGGAGGAAGAACACTACAACAAGTTTTGCGAGTGGATGAAGCCTTTATTCTTGCAAATTCCTTCGACTGATGTTATTAAGTTTCCTCCTTCTTCAAAGTATATGAAGGATATTGTCTCTAATAAAAGGAAGATTCCTAATGAGGAGATTTCTACTTTGTTTGCTAATTACTCCTTCAATGGTAAGGTTCCAAAGAAACTTGGTGATCCAGGTATACCAACTATTCGTTGCTCCATTAAGAATAATTATGTTAGAACTACTTTATGTGACTTGGGAGCTGGAGTTAGTGTTATGCCTTTTTCTCTCTATAAGAGACTCCAGCTAGAAAAGTTGATACCAACTGATATATCTTTGCAAATGGCTGATAGGTCAACTACTATTCCTGTTGGTATATGTGAGGATGTTCCTGTTCAAGTTGCTCATAATTGCATGGTTTTAACTGATTTCGTTGTGCTTGAAATGCCTGAAGATGATAATATGTCTATTATTCTTGGGAGACCTTTTATTAATACTGCAGGTGCTTTCATCAATTGTAATCAAGGGAAAGTAACATTCAATATTAATGACAAAGAGCATACTGTCTATTTCCCCAAGAAGGTTGCTAAAAGCTATTGCTTGAATTCCATTGAAAATATTGAGAGCATCAAGGTTGGAGAAATATATTGTCCCATTCCACAAGAAAATTTTGAAACTATTATGATTGGGACCATTGATATCAAGTATGAGGTAACATAATCACCTTGTGGAATGCAAAGTTTTGTTTCATATAAGATTGTTTTGGTAACAAGACTTGATCAACCTTGTTAACAAAAGGATTTTAATGAACAAAATAATGTTTTCACTGTGGTTATACTTGCTTTCTTTTACCTTTCTCCTTCGTAGTCTTGGCCTTTAATTTGCTAGCTTTGGTTTTGTTAGTTGTTTGTTTATTAGAGTTTCTTAGAGCTCCTATAGTTTGGCTTTTGGTTTGCTTTTGCTTCTTCTGAAAAAACTGTTTCTGCGAGAAAATCAATTTTCATACCCTGAAAATTGGCCAAAAATAAAGTTTCACGAAAAATCCCAGAAAATTAAAATAATTTTTTCCTTGAAAAATGGGGCAGAGAGACACCTGAAGTGACCCAGGGGGCCACCCCAGGCCACCACACCCATGATAGGTGCGGCCTACCAGGGGGTGGCGCCTAGGAGGGGTCTGGCCCACCTGGGCCCCTCTAGTCTGCCTCTTCAAAGCCATCTTCTTTCTCTCTCCCGAAAAACACCGGAAAACTAACTCAAGCTCAAGTTCATGCTGTTCTTGCTCGTGATTTTCGGTCTCCTTTTTCAACCCATCTCAAGTGCTGATTCTTGGAGGGTTTCCTCCTTGGTATGTGCCTCCTCCACTTGTCCAATTAGATTTGTGATTGATAGATTGTATCTTGAGTATTTTGCTGCTATAGGTTTCAGGTTGTTTGACCTTGCATGTTTGTTTTATTCTTAGAGATTTCATTTTGATGCATGTGTAGTCCTCTAGCAAGTTCCTATAGTAGTTGCTTATCATTTATCAACTTAGAAATCACTTGGTTTGATGGGGTTGTCTAAAAATTTCATCAAGGAAGATGAGTGCTTATCCACTGAATCAATATGACTTGATGGTGCATGAGCCAATGAAGGTTCATCGTGAGGAGGCAGTTTTTCCTTCCATATATCCATGTCATGAATTTATGAGAACTGCGGGGATCCTCCAAGATTTCTAAACTATGGTTACGAATGTAGGTTTGGAACACTTTGTTGAAGCTGAACCGTCCCAATATGTTAAGCTAACCATGGCTTTTGTGTAGGACTTCCGATTCACTTGGTCTACATCTAATCCCATGGTCCATTACAAAATATATAATATACCTGTCGACCTGCCTTTTGCTGATTTCTATGCAGCAATTAGAGTACCTCAGTGGGGATCTTGCGAGAAGATCAAGGAAAGGCCCAAGTCACTTATGGATTTATATGGTGAGATTTTCCAAGGTTTCGACTTCTCAAAGGAAAGTGGTAAAATTCGGAACATTCAACTCCCAGCTATTAGATACTTTGCCTATTTCATTACCAAGTGTGTTCTTGCTAGAAAGATTGCTAGAAAGTTGTCTTCTTTTCATCTAGCTTTTATTGGAGCTACTTTGAATAGGAATAGATCCTATAGCCTGGGTTCTTTGATAGCTCACCGTCTCACCACCAACCGTGAGAAAGGTGGAATTTGTGGGGCTCTCATTGCTTCTAGGTTGCTAGCTTTCCATGGTTTAGAGCCTCATTATTCAGATTTTTAGTTTCCCATAGAGAGGCTTGATATTGAATCCATGATTCAACATGTTTTTGTTTCGTTGGGAGATAATGTGAGAAATTTGCCGTATGAATTATCGTTTGCCCAGCAAGGTCGGAGAAAGGGTAGGACTGATAAAATAGTTTATTTGCCTGCGCCTGCTTTGTTTAATTTTAATAACAGGCAAGGATGGTCGCTTACGGAGGAGGTCGACACATATGAGGCGGAGCTCTCCCAACAAGAGGAGAATGTTGAAGAGGATTCCGAAGACAATTTGGTTTAGACCTCCAACTTGGGAGAGTCTTCATACCAGAAGCCCTCATTTGATTGGGGCGCGTCTTCTTCTTCATCGCAAGTGCCTGACTATGATCATTCCTATGATGACCCACCAGCATGGGGTTACTACCCGCGCTATTGAGCCCCACTTAGCCAAAAGCCTAAGCTTGGGGGGAGGTATACCGACATCACACTTATCTATATATCATGTTTTGTCGGTTCTTTGTATATCCATTGCTTCGCTTTCTTTTTGGTTTTTGTTGCTTCTTTTGAAAAACCCAAAAATACCAAAACTATTTTCGTTGTTTCTCTTGGTTTGTTTCTTTGCCTTGGTTTGCCTTAAAAAGAAAAAATCCAAAAAGATTTTGCTTTGTTTGTTTTGCTTCTTGTTTGGTTTTTCTTTGTTTGCTTGTTTCTAAAAAAATCGAAAACACCAAACATATTTGTTGTTCTTCTTTGGTTTTGTGAGTTCTTTGTAGGGTTCAGCCATCCTCAGTGGATTTTGGTTTCATGTTATTATTCAAGTCACACAAGTGAAGGGCAATAATGAAGATTAAGACAACTTGAGGTGTGGTAAGAGGCTGGTAACAAACTCTATTTGTTTCATTTTTGTACATATACTCATCATTGTGAGCAGGCTTATCCTATTTGTGTAAGGTGTATGTCATTATGGATGCTTAATAGTTCTTGCTTGTCTATGATTAGCTCCAGCTTGCTAATAGTTTGTAGCTTGTCATATGAATGTTTGCTTGTATTGTTTTATTCATATTTTGGTATGATATTGTGGTATCCTCCTCTGGCTGTTCATGTGAATCGACTTGGCACATGCTCACGCATGCATAAGACTAATCAATATTCAGTAAGCCTTGATGATTTATTTTTCCTCAGAGTTCTTGTATCACTTTCATGCCATAATTAGTCTTGTTTTGTTCCAAGCATGATTATGACAGCTATTGATCTCTCGTTTGTCGCTCCCTCTATATTGCTAGCCTTCACTTGCACTGAGTATGTGCTCTACCTGTGCTTCCAACTCCCCAAAACCAATATTGCCAGCTGTGTCCACCATACCTACCTATTAGCATCATTTGCTACTTTAGTGCATATTCTATATGTCGTGTTTTCTTCCAAAATAAAATGTTTGTCTGTTTTGAGAAAGTTAGTTATTAAAGCTCTCACGAACTTGATGGCACACTTTATTACTTGCGCTTAACAATCCTGAACCATTGTGACATGTCCATGAAAGTTATATGCTGGGAGTCAGCAGAACCGTGCTGTCACGGGGAACGCTTTCAACACTTGTTGGATATCCTATCTAGTTGATACCTTGCTCTTTTGTTTACGGATGTCGACGATGTGAAATAAAAGGGGAGGTTGTGAGTTCATGGAGTCTATACATTGTGTTAGAGAAACGCCTGGGCCGCTAGCCTAAGCCATGCCTAATCATGGTGGAAACTTGCAGCATCACCATAATGAGCATTTATGAAGCATCCTCAATAAAAAGCTATGCATATGGTAAATAAACAGATTGCTGAGATGATCATTGTTTGCTTGCCTTGTCATTTTGGTTATGGGAATGCTCATGTACCAGGTGCAAGGGGTACCCTGTTGGCGGTTCTCGATGATATGCATGTATTTACAATGACAAGAAATTTCAGGTGACCAAAATTGAGTAGCATGTGGAGCGGCCCACGTACTCAAGGGACTTGGGATTTCCAGTCTATGGTCTGTCAAGCATATGATTCAGAGTAGACCTCACTTTCACCTTAACCACATGAAGATGCCAATGATAGGGGCAATGAGATCTTAAAGCTAATGCGTACCTTCTTTTGAGGATTTGGAAGCCTTTCAAACTTTCCAAAACCTTTTTCACCACCTTGTTGAGTCACCACTTATTCTATGAGCACCTTCTTGAGAGCATAGTTGTCATTCTTGTGTTTGCTCCAAAACATAGTTAATTATGTCATGACTTTGATGCTTGTATCTCTGATATCTTTATCTCTAGTCTTCACTTGAACTTCAGAGGTGCCTTGGCATTTATATTGTGCTCTTCAAACAAAGGCAAGCGAGATACCACTCTATCATACGTTATTATGAGCATTGCAATGTTGCTTATGTTTATGCTTCATGCTACTTATTATTATTGAGTTGGTTTCTCTTCATAGCTTGCAATGACTATTGAGTAGACTTAGTTTCACACTCTTTATTATGAATTGTCTAAGCATCTACTCCTATACTGAGAATATTTACATCATATGAAGCAATGTGTTAATGAAAGTTCTTTTATCGCACTCAGTTTTCAACTGAATTGCTTGAGGACAAGCAATAAGCTAAGCTTAGGGGAGTTGATACGTCCAAAATGTATCTACTTTCTCGAACACTTTGCTATTGTTTCTTCTCTAAACTTGTGTGATTTGGATAGAACTAACATGAACTGACGCTGTTTTCAGCAGAATTACCTTGGTGTCTTGTTTTTGTGCAGAAAATGAACTATCAAGAAAAATCCCGGAAAATATGCCAAAAATTATATTTCACCAGAAGATCCACGGATCCAGAAGATGAGACGGAGAAGGAGCCTGAGGGGCCCACACCCATGCCAGGCGCGGGCCCACCACTGGCCGTGCCTCGGGGGGTGCAGCCACCCCAGGCACCCCCTTGGCCTCCCTCTGCGCCTATAAGTTGCCTTTCGACCTAAAAACCGAGGGGGGTTCAATAGTTTTCTAGAAAGAGTTCCGCTCCGCCGCCGCCACCAGAAACCAAGATTCGGATCCAGAAACTCCATTCTGGCACCCTGCTGGGATGGGGAATTTGGAGAGGATCATCGCCATCGTCATCACCAACGCATCTCCATCAATCACCGATGTTTCCCTCATCCATGAGTGAGTAATCCCCCGTTGTAGGCTTGGGGATGGTAGGGATTGGATGAGTTCTATCATGTAATCAAATAAGATCTATTAGGGCATAGTGCCTGGTATCTCTATTAGTGCTATTTGACTTTGTTGCAACTTGTTGTGCTTAATGCTTGTCACTAGGGCCTGAGTGCCATGATCTTAGATCTGAACTTATTATTGAATCATATGATAGTATTGTTTGTGATCTTATCTGCAAGTTATGTACACATATCATCGTCCGGATCCAAAGGCCCCAAAGTGACAATAATTGGGACAACCAGAGGGGATGGCTGTGGTGTGAGGATCACATGTGTTCACGGAGTGTTAATGCTTTGCTCCGGTGCTCTATTAAAAGGAGCACCTTAATTGCCAGTGGTTCCCTAGAGGCCCCGCTGCCACGGGCTGGCTGGACAGAAGATGTTGTGCAAGTTCTCATTGCGAGCACGTATGACTATATTTGGAGCACATGCCTAGGATTGTTTAGTACTTGGATGCTTGTTATTATTTATCTGTAATGCCCTAGATCTTGAAGTTACATGTTTAGACTCGTCCATGCAACGCCCGTACATCCATCCCAATGGCTACCGCACTCAAATCCTACTGTTACCGTTACTGTTACTAATGCTCATGTTTCACTGTTGTTGTTGCTTTGTTGTTGCTACTGATAAACTTCTGTGAGCAAGAACTATTTCCAGGTGCAGCTGAATTGACAACTTAGTTGTTAAGGCTTGCAAGTATTCTTTGGCTCCCCTTGTGTCAAATCAATAAATTGGGTAATACTACCCACGAAGACC
This sequence comes from Avena sativa, assembly GCA_916181665.1. NCBI lineage: Eukaryota > Viridiplantae > Streptophyta > Magnoliopsida > Poales > Poaceae > Avena > Avena sativa. The sequence goes on along the minus strand of OV702283.1, from coordinate 245,805,958 downwards.
GTTGCGATCCCCCATACTTGTGGGTCATCACCATACTTGGTCGATTTGGGGGCGATGAAGGATTCCGTGGGAGGGCGATCTTGTAGTGTCTTTCGTCGTTGGTAGCTCCTATGGTTTGCTTGTCTCAGTTTCTCTTCATCTCGGGAGCTTCATCTTCATAGTATCCAAGTCAAACTTTGTTTTTGAAAACGGTCATTTGAAGATAGACGAGAGGTAGAGTAAGCCATTTGTCAAATAGTTTAAGTCAGAGAAGATGAGATAAGAAATCTTTCAAAACGCTTTTGCGAAATAGTTTTTGAAAACCGGTGTTTTCCGAAATAGGGGTTGTCCTGTCTAACCTCCATGCTAACTAAGGTCTCCTACAGTCAGGATGGCTCTGATACCAAGTCTTTGGCACCCCGGATTTACGGTCCAAGAATACCCGTTATGCCTGCAATTCACGTTCCCATGATCAGGGAGCCGTGAGCATAACCGACAAGTATCATTACAACCTCCAAGAATTTAATGAATACGAGTACTTACAATATGGCCAATATGGCGATTACAACAACAATGGCGGAGTTCTTCAAGAGTAGAGCCCATGTCATGCCTTAACCTACAGGCGACTGGCTGGGAAGATGACCTAGCTCGCATCGACGTCAGCAAAATCCATCGTTCTCTTGCTTCTGAAAGGCTGGCCAACTAAATAGCCAGGGACAATTCCATTGAGTACTTTGAATGTACTCACAAACGACCTTAAGAGAACAATAATAAAGGATATGCAATATGCCTGTGGTAGGATGGCTCCATGAAAGGTTCTTTTATAAACTAGTTTCTCTTGTAGATATAACATTATTCTATATCTTTGTTGAAACACTTCTGTAAAACATTTTAGAAAACTTTTTGAAAAGTTTTAAGCAAACACTAGGATTTGGGTCACCGATTTTTTTCCCTTCTGGTCATCTCATGACCAAACTCCTTCCTCCTTTTTCCCGACCATCTCATGGTCAAAACATTTCCAAGCCACTGCTTTTACAAAGTCCTTTTTGAAATCAAAACCATCACCACTGTACAGACGCCAGCACAGCCATCCATGACCGAGGACTCGGCTATTCAAATAGATTCACACTGTGCAGAGGTTATACACTATACCCACACCATCCGATTACCCGTCACTGATCTTCACCAATCGTGGGTCGAATGACCGGACAAACCTTCCGGATGCCCTCTTCGATATAGGTTCCTACTCTATGAGGTTAATCCCCTCAAGACCGGTATTCCCTATATAGTAACCAGCCAACCGGAGCACGTTTTGCACCTCGACGGGTGTGCGCTTTCAATGAGGGGCTCATAGTATCGTGCGGAGGCCCATAGACCATTTGTTCCTTCTCCCGGTCGATGCTACGCATGGACCGTTGGACAGAGAAGGCCCACCCTCTGGGATTGTTTGCCCCTATAGTAGTGTGAGGCACCTATTCTAGATTAGAAAAACTTCTAGCCCAGCCCTGTCCCATTCCAGAGTAATGTAGTTGCACGGGTTAATTGTGCTAGCTTCAAAACTGGCCAGCCCGGCTATTTTTGTAAACATTTTTCCTCCATATTTTTTCCATATTTTTGTAAAACAAAACCTTCCTCATTTTCCAAACCACTTGGTAGGCCAAGCCTCACCAAGGTTTTCTCATAAAACATTTTTGTAAGCCTTTTTCCGGGGTCTTCCCATCCCATAGTTTTTGTTTCGGCTAAAGTGGGGTTTCCAAAGGGGCATGGGGTTATACACCATCTATCATACTAGGGCTAATTAGGTATCATAAAGGTGGGTTGTACCTAATGGTACTAAGGGGTAATGGTTTGGAGCAGCCAAACATTCACCACATAACCTAACACAGTAAAACAATGCATTTTGCATAAACGGGTAGATAAAACATGCATAGATAAAATAATACGACAAGGAGTATGATCAATAAGGGGGATTGCCTATGACCAGCGAGATGTCCCGTGACTTATTTAGAATACCAGAAAACCAAATACAATAACAATAAGTATAACCCGATGCTTCATTCTTCTCGGCGTCACACAGTCACAACTATCGCCGTTATCGAGCACACATGCAAGCAAACAACAACACAAGCAATACAATGCTTACAAGCATCAATACATACAGCAAGAAATCATACGACACAAGATATACATCAGTAGGGTGTTGGATGATTGGGTTGATTAGATCGGTAGAAGATGTGGAGACATGGGAAGATGATCCCTTCGGATTTGAGGCCTAGGAAATATCTACGAGAGGGGTTTTTGAGCAAGGACAAGTTCTGTATGATACCATTGGATAAAAATGATATCATCAGATAGGTATTGATAAAATGCATCCAACAAAAGTAGTTTCACTATTTTATCAATTTCCAAAGATTTATAATGATTTTTATAGTGGATAAAACCCTAGCTTTAGGAAATAATTCACCAGACAATTTCTAGAGCTCCAAAAATTATTTCCTTGGGTGATTAGGTAGTATTTAGTGGACTTAATCAAGAGGTCTTGGAATTACCTCAAAGAAATTAATAGAATGCCTTTGATAAATTCCCAAAGACAGTACTAGCTGGGATTTGTCTTTTTCACCATGTTTAAACTACGAAAGCTCTTGATTTTATTCCAAGGACACATGTTAGGTATTTAGATTACCTTTCTGTAGAAATTGGAATCACCCTTTTTGGATTTACAGAACGCAAATGGTGAATTTATTGGTGAACAAACCATGGACAGAAATGTTTAATTCACCATAATTCAATAAAATCTCAAACGAAATCTTGGGCTCCTGGGTTTTGGTACTTATTGGTATAGAGGTTTAATGGGAGATGGAATTAGGTCAAAGACTCATTTGGTTTGACCTAGAGAAATTTGTAAAGTCCGAAAAGTATTGTTTTTTTATTTTTACTAAAGAGAAACTAGAGAGGTATTTTATGTGGGGCCAGTAGGACATGCAAGGTATGGCCATTACCTTTCAGCACCAATTGGTTTTGCTCCATTTGCAAATACCAAACTCTCTAGAATCTTTTATTGGTGAATTGGACACATGTGGCTATTTTAATATCCAAGATTTATGTATACAATATTTTGGTCCAGCACCAAGTCTACAAGTTAGGTGAGAGACTTAAGTACCTATGAAAAATACTACCAAAATTTGTTTGGGTCATTTCCATTTTTGAAAAGATTTAAACCAGAGGGTCCTAATTCTGGATCTAATAAAAGAATAAAAGGAGAGGGGGTTTTAGGGCCAGATCTAGCGGGCAAACGGGCCACATAGAGGCCGGCCGGCCCAGCTTGCAGGGGGCGTGCGTGGGCTGCCGCGGTTTCAAACCCACAAGGCGGGGCCCGGTGGTCAGTGACCTATGGCCGCGAAGTGGTACGAGCGGCCCTGCACCGTCCGATTATAGATGGATCGACGACAGGGGACCATCTTCCACCTCACGCGGAACCGCCGTGGGTGGAAACCCTAACAGAGGTGGGGCACGATGAGGAGCTCACCTGAGGGCTCGGGGAAGGCTGGGCGGCGACAGAGGCGACGCGGCACACCGCGGGGAGTCCGGCAGTGTGGGTTTTGACGTTGGGGGAGCGCTCGCGCGGCGATATCCGATGGTGCACGTTCGGGAGATCGTCGGGTAGGCGTCCAGAAGCGGTCATGGGGCAAAGCAAGGGCAGGGTTAGATCCAGAATGGCAAGGGGAGGTAGGAAAGGCCACATGTAGAGGGGGAAAAAGGAGGGGTGGAGCTCGAGGCTCGATTTATTTGAGAAGGCCGAAGTGCCTTCTCCTCCACCTCTCGGGCAGCACAACACATGGGAGAGGGAGAGGGTGGTCTGAGGGGTGAGTGGAGTGAGGAGGGAGAAAATGAGGGTTGAGAGAGGGGATGGCAAGGCTCTGGCCTTATAAACCAAGGGACAAGGGTCCATGGTGGACTCAGCTTATGGGGGAGCTTGGGGAGTGTGCTGGGAAGGCATTGGGCATAGGGGTGGTGCTGGGAGGTAGTGGGGTCCAGGTGCTCGACCAGAGAGGGAGTGGTAGCTGTTGGGGTGGAGATATTTGCAAGGCAAGCTTTAGTGGCCACACCTTCCACTTCTCTTGTCTCCAAAAGCTAGAGGACAAGGATGAACAGTGACAAGCTACAGTGTATCTCGACCAGGAGGGAGTGTAGGGTGTTGTGGAAATTTCTGTAGCAATATTGGATGTATTTCAAGTTGGTTTGAATCAATGTTTGATTTATTTTTCAAACTTGATCAAATGGTAGCTTGTTAAGGAATTTGGAATAATTGCATTGGGCAAGGTGGTAAAACGGTACTGGTGTGTGTATAGGGTCATTGCATAACCCTAGGAATTATTTGGTATTTTTCTAATAATTAAAACCCCATTTAGATACATTTATTCAAAAAGGGAAGAAGTAGATTATGGAAGCTAATGTAATATTTTACATTAGACAAGGTTGGTTTCTGATGTGAATTGGTTCTGAATACCATATTACACGTTGGAGAATTTATTTGGAATTTATTGAGATGGAAGAGTATTTTTAATGAATTATTTCTTGTTTCTGCCATTTAAGAAAAAGGGCAAAAAGAAATAATAAAGGATCTCAAAAATATTTATTTTTGAGTTGGAAGGATAGGATATGATAAACAGGCATCAAAGGTTCCTTGAGTTGGTCAAGTTATTTGGAGTAAAACAAACTTGCCTTTGAAGACAAGGTTTGGAGGATTTTGCCAGAAAAAGAATTTAATTAGTTTTAGGCTCCAATTAATTATGGGAATTATGTGGCAAATGATTATATTCAAGGTAGGTGATGTAAAATTGCGGTATGCATCAAGTTCAACCTTGGGTTTTGAAGAAATGTGGAGAAAAGGATGGAAACTATATTTGGGAGAATCTAGGGTTTTGATAATTTTATACCACCAAAACATGGTTGGATTAGGGAGCTCAGAGCTTACCTTGGTGCATGGGTTAGATATATGGCTAGAAAAAGTTATATAGATGATAATGTATGAAATATTTGGTCTTGTTTGTAGTTGAGGAGGTTTAGGAGTGATGGCAACCTTTGTTGAAAATAAGGCTGCCATAACAGAGTTGTCATGATGCCTCACAAACCATGGGGGTTTAAGAAGCACAAAGCTCCAATGGAAACAAGTGAAGTAGGGGTTGTTATACCATGGTTAGTAGACCATAACCATGCAAGGAGTTGGTCAAGGGGAGGTAGCATATATATGTGAGCTTATGCCAAAGTAGGCAAGAGGATGAGATTTGCAGAAAAGGTTTGACTACAAAACCATCATGGATACGTGGGTACCAAAATGGTTTATCCAAGGGAAAGGATGTTCTTTGGTAGTAATAAATATGTACTACAAGATGTTTCAAGTACATTCTCCAGAATGCACATGGATTGGAATAGGTAGAGCTCCAAAGATTGAATCTAGATAAGAATTCCAGACTTAGCTAGTTTGGCTGATTTAGGGTTTTAGGCTAGAGTGCAATTGTAAATGATTTTGAGAGGATGCTAAGTTACAAACTCATGATCAAGGAGATGATTTTGAAGTGTTAAATAAGTATATATGATCCATGCTTAGAATGGGGTCTTCACTGAGTTGGAACTATTAGAAGGGATTATCCCTGGATTGATCTGATTAGGAGGGGAGATGATCAACTTAGTGGCTTAGAATAGATCCAGATTTGGATGCTTGGTTTGAGAATGATGATCGCTATCATAGATTGGGTCCTAAGGGATGAGATACTAGATTAGCTCACTTTAGTTCCTAAGCAAACAAGGCAATCAGCAGATCAAGGCAATTCATCAGACAAGAGATCAAGGAAATTCATCCTATCAAACTTATCCAACTACTACTAGGGTTACCATCAAGCCTAGCCTGAGGTAAGGATTGGTATTTTGATGTTTTGAAGTAAGATAAGTACCTCTTGGTATTTCTACCAAGATTGGAATAAAGAGGTTCTGGGTAAAGGTTTTGGAAAACCTAGGGGTAAGAGTAGTTGAGAGTTCTATCTTGAAAACATAAGGAGATTATATTTTAGTTCTCCATAGTTTCGTTAATAGAACTAGTAAAATATTTTTGTTTTTTCAAAGTCATCTTGGCTCAGGTTTTGAAATGCCAGAACATTTGAGAATAGGAAAGATGAGCCAAGGCATCTCTTTTATGAAATAGCTTTTGTCAACTAGTGTTGAGATAAGAAGTATATCACCTAATACTCAATCAGTTGCAAGAACACAAGCAAGCAAGTAAACAAACCTTGCACATGTAACAAGAAAAAGTTTTTGTTCCCCCTGATTTTTGCCTTCTGGACAACAAATCAGGGTTGCTGAAATTTGGATGTTACAACAGCTTTGCTCTAGAGCTGTCTAGAGTGAAGGAATCTCATGATAGAGATATAGAGGTGGCAAGTGATCTCAAATGTAAAAATGATGATATGCAAGTTGATTATGCTAAACTCCTTGAGGATTTTGAGCACCTCAAAAATGGATCTAGGGTCATCAAGGGTGAGCTCATCAAACTCACCGAGTCACATGATCAACTCAAAGCCTCTTACTCAAAAGAGCTTCGAAGTTGCACTCACCTCTTGCAATTAGTAAGGATGCTTGTGCTACTAACTCTGTTTCTTATGAAGCACCTATTTTGAAGGACAATATTGAGATAAAGGCTCAACTTCCTTTGCTAACTAGCAACTATGGGAAGTTGGAAGAAAATCATGTTAAGCTTTCTAGCTCGCATGAGGATGTTCTAGTCTCCCATGGTAGGCTAAAGTTGGCTCATGAGGCTAATGTGTCAAAGGTAACATCTAACGAGACTCATGTGGACATTAGCACTATTTCTACTCCAAATTTCATATTGCCATGTGCTAGTCCTTGTAATTCATCCACTCATGCCATTGCTACATCTTATGATAAATTACATTTAGTGCCTTGTTGCTCTAACAATATAGCATCCACATCCTCTAGTACTATTGTTCACATTAACCATGTAGAGGAAATTAAAGAGCTCAAGGCTCAAGTCACTTCTTTGAAGAATGACTTGAAAAAGGGTCATAAAGGGAAGACCACACTCAACAACATCGTGAGTGTGCAAAAAGCCCCCAATGACAAGAATGGGCTAGGATTCAACTCCAATATCAAGAACAAGTCCACTATCAAGTTGAAGCACAAGGGTAAAAAGAATAATGGCCAAGATCAAGTCTAGAATCCGGCCAACATTGTTTGCTTCATGTGCGAAGAATAAGGGCAGCATGTCAAACATTGCCCATTAAAGAAGCAACAAGGTAAGCATCCTCAAGCTCTACATCTTGTTAGAGATGGGCCTCCTCCCAAGAAGACTCAAGCTCTTCCTCAAGTTGTTGCTTCATCCAAAATTAAAGATGGCAAGAGAAGAACTTGCTACATTTGTCACAGGAAAGGGCACATTTATTCCTCATGCACCATGGTTAACTCCTCATCTCATTCACTTCATAATGATGAGGTTGGCAATGTGTTTGCCAAATTTGTATGTGCCCAATGTGGTGTCAAGAAAAGAACCATTTGGTTTGCCAAGCCTATTATGACTAACTTCTTAGGACGCAACTTGGTAGGGGACCAACAAGACAAAACTTGATCAATAGGTGTGTTTGGATAGCATTGGAGACTTGGCTACATAATGAAGAATTGAGGGATCTTCATATATTGTACTTGTCAAGCCAAGTCATGTGGATTATATCGCCTCTATCATATTTTCAATGTTTCTCCTTGCGGTAACATGTTCTCAACTCATTACATTGAAAGTTACTCGCCCCCTTGTGCATGTGTTAGTTTTGTACCTTCCATGCTTGTGTACATGTCCTGCCTTCCACGTAATTATCTCTAGTTATCAAGTATATTTGTGTATGTTGGGTAGCACACCATGTATGTGTATTTATTTAGTTGGAGCCTTTCTTGATTATATTTCGTATCCTAATTGGCTCTTATGAGAGATTAATGGACTATCCCATTTTGGGGGAGTGTTATGCTTTGGCATTCCACAATCCTAAAAATGTGTGTACATGAGGAATACCACCTAGTATTGATATTTCAATATTATCTAGTCTCTATGTGGTATGTTTCTCATGAGAAATTTAAGTTCTAAAATGTCCATTAATTATCTCTATTTTGATCTTTTTGCCTGATGTTGAGATTTATGATTTATCACATTATGGGAGAGTTATGCTTCGTGCGTATTACAAGCCTAGAAAATGTGAAAATTCAAGGTTGTGTCACTTAGAATTGATATTAATAATTATCTAGCTCCTATGTGACACATTTTCTCATACAAGCTCCAATTTGTTTGAATGTTTTATTGCTCATCTTTTGTATCTAGTGTGTGAGAGTGTTTCTTGGTACGTGTTTCCTCATATTTGCATCTCTATATCCTCATGGAAACCAGTAGCTTCAAGTTACTCTCATCACTAGTGATCGTGTGACTATTGGAAGCTACCAAGAATCTATTTTGGAGCATCAATCTTAATTCTTATACTTTGTTATATGCTTCTTTGTGTGGATATGATCTTGGATATCTGTGTGAACAACCTCGGGAATAATATTCCCAATACTTCTTGTCCTTGGACAGTTAGTATTATATTTATGCTAGAATTTATTGATCATATTCACTTTGGCCTTTGCTTAATCCTATACTATCTCTTGCCAAGAAAATGTTTTGTGTTGTCTCCCAAGATTTCCTTGCCTCTTGTGGATCTTCTTATTTTATTGGTATCCTCTAGTGTTTTATTTAATGTAGGTACTAGTGATGATCCCATTTGTGTGCATATTCAATTCAAAAGGAAAATCCTACATAATGCACTATTCATGGGGGAGCTCTCCTATATTATTTAGAACACTCATATTTATGCTTCTTGTGTTGTTCAATATCATGTTTTATGTGCTTGGAAGTTTGATCTTTTTGTTTTGGTATTTTGTGCCATCATGAAAAGTGTGGAGACTTTGGTTTATTTATTGGAACCTTGCTCTTATTGGGAGTTGGTTTTGTCTCATTCCTTGTTTCATGTGTTGACCTTCTATAATGAGATAAACCCTTGAGCATTTGTGTTTGTGTCTATATTTTTCTCTTTGGAATTTTTCTAGTTCATTTGTTGAACTTGTGATCTTTCATGTGTTGAATTGGTTCTTTGATACAATTTGGACACCTTTTTTCATGTCACACTCTTGAGTGTGTCATCTTGGTTTACTTGGTGTTTTTGTTCAAATTGTATCTCCTTCTTGGTTCTTGAAAGTCTTGTGCATGCATATTTAGTACATGTTTATATTATGGCATGCTTTCTTTCTTTGATCCAATATACGTAAGGGAAACTCCACAAAATCCTAATTGGATAAGATGTGCATGAAATTCAATTTCATATCAATATGCACATATTTATGTGGAGTCTCTCCTATGTATTGTAGTTATCTAACTAATTTGTGTGACATCCCAATTTCAGCAACCCTGAATTGTTGTCCAAAAGGCAAAAATCAGGGGGAACAAAAACTTTTTCTTGTTACATGTGCAATGTTTGTTTACTTGCTTGCATGTGTTCTTCCAACTGATTGTGTATTAGATGTTATACTCCTTATATCAACACTAGTTGACAAAAGCTATTTTACAAAAGAGATGTCTTGGCTCATCTTTCATATTCTCAAATGTTCTGGCATTTCAAAGCCTGAGCCAAGATGACTTTGATAAAACAAAATACTTTGCTAGTTTCTATTAACAAAACTATGGAGAACTATATATTATCTCCTTATGTTTTCAAGACAGAACTCTTAACTACTCTTACCCCTAGGTTTTCCAAAACCTCTATTTAAAACCTCTTCATTCTAATCTTGGTAGAAATACCAAGAGGTACTTATATTACCTCAAAACATAACCAATTCAAAATACAAATCCTTACCTCAGGCTAGGCTTGATGGTAACCCTAGTAGTAGTTGGATAAGTTTGATAGGATGAATTTCCTTGATATATTGTCTGATGAATTGCCTTGATCTGCAGATTGCATTGTTTGCTTAGGAACTAGAGTGAGCTAATCTAGTAGCTCATCCCTTAGGACCCAATCTATGCTTGTGATCATCAATCTCATATCAAGCATCCAAGTCTGGATCTATCCTAAGCCACTAAGGTGATCATCTCCCCTCCTAATCAGATCAATCCAGGGATAACCCCTTCTAATTGTTCCAACTCAGTGAAGACCCAATATAAAGTATGGATCCTATCTACTTATTTAACACTTCAACATCATCTCCTTGATAATGGTTTTGGAACTTATCATCCTCTCAAAATCATCTACACTAGCACTCTAGTCTAAAACCCCAACTCTGCCAAAATGGCTGTCTGGATTTCTTATCTAGATTCAATCTTTGGAGCTCTACCTTTTCCAATATGTGTGCATTATTGAGAATGTACTGGAACCATCTTGTAGTACATCATTAGTAATACCAAATCTCACTCCTGCCCTTGGGTAAACCATTCTTAATCCAACTCATCCATGATGGTTTTGTTGACATCATGGTAATCTTTTCTGCAAAACTAGTCAACATGCCTACTTTGGCAGAATCTCACATCTATATGCCACCTCCCCTTGACCAAATCTTTACGTGGTTAAGATGTACTAACCATGGCCTATCAACCCCCACTTCCCTCGTTCCCATTGAAGCTTTGTGATTCTTAAACCCACATGGTTTAGGAGGCTACCTGATGAAGTTGTTATGGCAGCCTTATTTTCAACAAAGTTTGCCATCCCCTCTATATCACCTCAAATACATCTAATCCCAAATATTCCTTCCATGATGATCTATATAACTTGGTCTATCCACCCATATACCCCTTGCATCAAGTTGATCTCTAAGCTCCCAAATCCAACCATGTTTTGGTGGCATGGAATTAATAAAACCATAGATTCCCCAATGATCCAGTTTCTTCCCCTTTCCCCAAAATCCTTCAAAAACCAAGTGTACCATGATGTATGAATCAATTTTACATCATCTACTTGGATACATAAATTTTCCAATTAATTTCCATAATTATTTGGACCCTAAAAATATTTTAGTTCCACTTTCTACAATACCCTAGAATCTTTGCCCATAAAGACAAGTTTGTTTTTCTCCAAATAACTTTGTAAAACCAATGCAAATTTGAGTTCTCTACCCGATACCCTATCTTCCAAACTCAAAAATAATTTTTTTTTGAGATTCTTTATTATTTCATTTTGCCCTTTTTCTTAAATGGCGGAAACAAGAAACAATTCATTAAAAATACTTCTTCATCTCAATAAATTCCAAATAAATTCTCCAATGTGTAATATGGTATTTAGGACCATATCACATCAAAAAACAACCTTTTCTAATGTAAAAATACTACATTAGCTTCCATAATCTATTTCTGCACTTCTTGAATAAATGCTTTTAAATGGGCTTATAATCTTTAGAGAAATCCCAAATAATTCATAGGGTTATGCAATGACACTATACACCCACCAGTACCATTTCCACACTTTGCCCAATGCAATTTCTTGAACTTCCTTCACAAGCATCCCTTTGATCAACTTTTTGCAAAACCATCAAGCTTGTGTTAAATCAAAGCCAAACCATATCCAAACTTGCCCAACACCCCTTCTCAGTAGCACACATCACCTTGTTTGACCAACACTGTAGCTTGCCACTATCCACCTTTGTCTTCTAGCTCTTTGAGAGAGGAGAAAGAGATGTGTGGCCACAAACACATGCCTAACAAAATATCTACACTCCAGTAACCCCTGGTCAAGCCACTGGTCCCACACGACCACTCCACCACCCCAATGAGCCAATCCCTGGCCACCTCCCCCCTCCAAGCTTCCCATGGACATGATCCATCAAACACCACTCCCTCCTTGGTTTATAAGCCCAAGGCCACCCCAGCTCACCCCTCTGCTCTCATTTGCCCCCAACAACCCCCACTCACTCCCTAGAGCTCCCTCTCCTCCTCCCCAGCTCTGCCCTGACCATGAGAAGAGAGAGAGAACACCTCTCGGTCCTCTTTAAGATCTGCTCGAGGAACCCCCATCCCTGTGTCTCTCACGTTGCATATTAACTCTCTGAGCTCGCATCGAGCTCCTGACCCTAAACCTGTCCTTTTTCCTTGCACAGGGTGAGCCCAGCAGTAGCTCCAGAGAGCTCCCGAAGCCGCACCATGGCCGCCCCTACGCAAGCGTCCTCCCGGCGTCTGAAGCCCCGCCGCCGCCCCTTGTTCTTCTTCCCTCACCGAGATACAACGATCTGAGCCCTCTCCCACGCCTCCCAAGCCCCCTAGGTGAGCCCCCTTGCCTCGCTGCACGCTGCTAGGGTTTCTGCCCACCTCTATGGACGCGAGGTGGAAGAAGCAGCAGCGGCCGTCGATTGACCTTTTATCGGAGGGCTGCGAGCTCCCCATACCCCTTCGGGGTCAAGTGGCGCTGCTGAGATGGCCCAGGAAGGACGGCTGCCAGCAACCTCACGTGCGCGTGCGCAGCCCGGGTGGGCCGTTTCCCTCCTGCGCGGCCCATTCCCCTTTTGATCTAGCCCAGCGTTGCTCCTTTCCCTTTTCTTTTTTATATATAACCCCAGATCTGATAAATGGGCAGTTTACTTTAAATCATTTTGAAAATGGAAAACGACCCAAAATAGCTAGATCTAAATTTATGAATGCCCCTGTGTGTTCTTGTAAACATGCAGAGCAAGTTTTATGCCCAAAACAATTACCATCTTTTCCAGGTAAAATAAATGCAAGAAGTATCTGTTTCCACTAATAAATTATTTCTGGTGGTTCTATAAATCCAAATTAGGTAAACCTTGTTGTTGCTGGATGGTATTTATTATACGTTGCATGTCCCGCTGACCCCACATAAAATTGCTTCCTAGATGACCTGTAGCAAAAATACTAAAAACAGGGCATTTCTGAGTTTACAAATTTCCCTAGGTCAAACCAAATGAGGTTTTGACCTAACTCAAACTCCCAGTAGACCTTTATACCAATAAGCACCAAAACCCAGGATCCCAAGAGTTATTGATCTTTTATTGAATTATGGTGAATTAAAAAATTCTATGCATGGTTTGTTCACCAATAAATTCACCATTGGAGTTCTGTGAATCCAAAATGGGTGATTCCAATTTATACAGAAAGGTATTTCTAGTACCTAACAAGTTTCTTTGGAATCACCTAAAAATCTTCTGTAAATTAAATCTGATGAAAAATACAAATCCCATCCAGTACTGTCTTTGAGAATTTCTCAAGGGCATTCTGGTAATGTTTTGAGGTGATTCCAACTACTCTTGAATAAGTCCACCAAAAAATCCCTTATCGCCCAAGGAAATAATTTTTGGAATTACAAAACAGTTCTGGTGAATTATTTCCTATAACTAGAGTTTTAATCACTACAAAACCCATTACTAATCAAGGGAATTGATAAAATAGTGAAAACACATTTCTTGGCTTCATTTTATCAATACCGATCTGATGGTATCAGTTTTATTCAAGGGTAGCATACAGATCAAGCCCTTGGTCAAAAACCTTTCTTAGTTAGTTACTAGACTTCAAATCCAAAGAGGGCCCCTCCTTCCTATGTCTCCAAATCTTCGCCCAATCCACTCAAATCAAACCTCCAACATCTTACTGTCACATCCCAAAATTTTCCAAATTTTGAAATGTGAAAAATAAATAAACAAAATAAATAATTGTTGAAATTTAGGGTGAAAATAAACTTTTTGATTTCCAAATGGAAACATTAAAACCCATCTTGAACAAAATTTGAATAAGATTTTAATCCAACAAATAATTCAAATCAAGTGAAATGCATTCTTCATAAATGCATCTTGAAATTTAAACACTTGGAAAATAAACCAAATCCTTAAAACCCTAATGGAAGGAAATCATTTCCAAGATATCTCTAAGACCATGGATTTGATCCATATAATATTTGTCAACAAACATTTATAAATGATCAAGAATGACAAATAGAAATATTACAAAACCATAGAAATTGGTTTCACTTAATTTGGAGCCATAGATAAAATCTTACGAATTTAGTAAGTTAAGGAAATTGAATTTCCAAAGCTAATAAAGCACCTATCTAAAAATCCATACCAAATGGTGAACAAATAATCCTAAAGAGGTTTAAAAGGATAAATAAATATCAAATAAGATTTTACAAATTGGAATCACCAAGTTTGGATCTTTAAATAAAAAGATATGGATTTTATAAGATAAAGAAAGAAATAATAAATAAGGACTATTTTAAAAGCCAAGTTAAATCTTGACCAAACAAATGAAAGAAAAGATTTTTTGTTTAATAAAAAGAGTGAAGGATTATTTAAATAAAAAAATCATAAGGATTTATTAATTTCTAATTAAGTAAAGACATTTCCCAATTTAAAATGAACACTAAAACATATTAAAATATTTTAAATAATAATTCAAAGTGAATTATTTTTGTATAAATAAATCCTACTGAAAAAGGTTTAGTAAAATTTAGATTTCAAATAGAGTTTTAAAACATATTTAAATCCTATTTGAAATAAAGACAAATGTCTATTTTTAAAAATAAATAATAGACCCTAAAAAGAATAAAAGAATTAATCTCAATTTAACTTTAGAATATGTTAAATAACAATATTAAAATCTACACAAAGTTTGGTAGAAGTTTGAATTCAAATAGTGATTTAATTGTTTGAATAAAAACCAAATCAGATAAATATAAAAGGAAAAATAAAAACATTCTGTACAAAAAAAAAATGAACTGAACCCAACCCACTAGCAGGCCCAGTCCAGCCCAGCAGCGCATCCCATCTTATTTTCCTCCCCCGAATCGTTTTTCACCAGAAAACACACCCGCAGTCGCTGACCATTGGACCCCACGTTTCCTTTCTCTCTCTCGCTGACTAGCCAACCCCACCTGTCAGCTCGTCGTTCCTACCCGCAGACCCGTTCTTCCCCCAAATTATGTCGTCGTTTCTGCCTTTAATCCGCGACTTCAATTCGTTTGATAGTGCCTATAATTCCTCCCTGCAACCACACAGGATTAAAACCCTCCCTCTTTCCTCCCTTTTCCTCAAACCTCAATCCATCAGAGCCCCAGGCTGCTCCCATTCTGGCTCGCACCACCGCGAACTCCGACGAGCCTCTTCTCCAATTTCGGCCATATACCATCGCCCCTCGCCCCCTCAACCACACGAGCGCATTGCCCATCGCCTGGCAAACCTCTCCATAGCACCAGCTTGCCCGCGCGAGCACCGTAGCCTCGACTTCGACTTCGACAATACCCCGCCGCCGTCTGCCTCCACTCCGGTGAGCTACTGACGTTGACCCCGAACGCCCCTCTTGTTTTGGTGAGTATTTCTGCAAACCACGAGACTATGCGCACCTCTCTAACCTGCTGCCTTGCCTTCTTGCGCCCCAGGAGCTCTTCCCCATCAACAAACAGTACGTACCCAACACCTCGACAACTCCGGCGAGCAATTACGAACATCCTCGAGCGCCCCTCGGCCAAAGGTGGACACGTTGATCTTCAGCACGTCTCGGCGAACCTGGTGAGCCTTCCCATTCTCTCCCTCGCTTCCAGTAGCCATCGCAGCACTGTAGACCGAGCGCGCCGCCGCTCACCGTCGCCGCGCGCCGCAAGTTGTTGGTCGTTTGATCAACGGTCGTAGGATCTTGATCCATCGGCTACGATAGAACATAACTCGAAGGGGTAAGCGATGATCTGAATCGCACAGATCTCTTTTAATCCTACAGACTGTATCGCTCGATCCAAACAAAATGGTACCAGCGAATAAGATTCAGCCACGTGGCCAGCCTTTTGTTTTAAAAACAGAAACTATTTAGATGTTCAAACTTGCAAATTGCATAACTTTTAATCCACATGTCCAAATTTTGCAAATTTTATATCAATGGAATCATCAAAACAAACTCTATCCAACCATGCACTTTGTTTAATGAATTTCTTCTATTAAATTGGTTGTTTTTGCAGAAACTTGTGTAATCATAATTTGAATATAAAATTTATTCTAGAAATGTTTTTATGGTAAAATCTTTGGCAATTGGATTGTTATGAACCTACTGACCATAGAAACCAACTTGTGGATTAAAAAACATGTTTTGCGAAGTTAAAGAATAAATCTTTGAATTGGAACATTTCTAGTCAAATAAAAATGGTGTTTATATGTTAAAAATGCTTTTGGAGAAAAACCTTTGGGAAATGATTTGAATAAAAATCTGTGACCCTAAACACAAAGTTTTATGATTTAAAAATATAATTGGTGAACCCTATAAAAATTATTACTTTGCTAAAGGCATTTCCAACAACATAAAATATTGTTTTGGTACAAAAATGGTTTATAGGTAAAACCTTTTGCAAATGATTATAATATTAAACACTTGACCACAAAACACTAACATTTGTGTTAAAAATATATTTGGTAAACACTACAAATATTCTTTGGATTTAAATCCTTTCTAGCAAAACAAAAATGACTTAAAGTGGCCTTTTCACTAACTTGATATGCTATGGTTTTGCCACTTTTACAAATGACCAATATGTGTTTTAAAAATGTTTATAACCTATTAGAAACCACTTTTCCAAACAAAACAATCTTTGGAATGCTTGCATGCATTGCTTTGTTTTTATTATTTTATGTGATGATTGCTCGAATGGTAGATTGAATATTTGCTTGCTTGATTGAATTGTAGTGGAATTTGAAGAGTGTGACTATTGCAAGATCAAGGAGTGAACTTATAATTCTCTACCAAAAAGGCAAGTGATGCTTCATACCTTTGTCCCATTATTTTCACTATGCATTAGTGATATTTCTAAGTAGGACTTGCATGGAATTTTTCTAAGTATAAACTATGCCATGGGAAATCCTAGTAGATGAAACTTTAGTAGAATTTTCCTAAGTTAAGATTCCTACTACTATCATGCTTAGCTTAGCTAATAGAAAACAAGGGTGGATTATATTCATGCTGTGGAATATTTCTAAGTCAAGGACTTGTGTTTTGTTTAATAAAACAACTAAGTGAATGAATCACCTGGGTGGAAAGGGACTTGCTTGGTGGTTTTTGGTTGAGTGGTTACACAAGGCCCATTTCTATGGTTTACCTTGTGTATCTCACTTGTGGAATGCCACCCAGGAACAAAGAGATTTGAGATGTCAAATGTTGAGAAGCTTCAAGTGCAGCCACTTGGCATTATGGGCTCTGCCTGGATCATATAGGTTGCAATAACTTAGCCAAATGGAAAGTTGGTGGTAGGGGAATGATAGGTTGGAGCGCGTCCATTTTGGTCTAAGGGAAGGCTTCTGAAAGATATTGTCCCTGGCAGAGTGTAAAATCTAAGCACTTAGCCATGTCCCTGGCAAAGGACAATTTGAGCATCAAGACATGGAAGCTATCAAGAATCTCCTCATCCCAATTTTCTAAGTTAAAACTTGTGGTTGAACAAGGGTGAAGGTTCACCAATTTCTATTGGTGGTTCCTTGGGTGTTTTTGACAAGCAAAAACTTAGTGTTTTCAAATGATAAGGAAAATCTATTTTGGGCAAAGCAAGCCTAAGCTCCACCTAGCCAAAGGCATATAGATGACAGAATCCACTATACTACCATAGTATCACTTGCCAATACAATTCAAATGTATTGACCCTTGTGGCTGTAACTTATTATGTTGCAGGTTTGTTTGATGTTAGTGAAGAGTATTGATTAGGATTACAAGTCTACAACCAACATGATTGCCTGTGGCACTTTGAAGATGAAGGACCCCATGCTATAGTTATTTCTGCTGCATTGTAATGAGATAGCCAAATGAGCTATGTAAGATGTAAAGACTTATTTTATACCTAGTTATAAATTTGTATTATGACCTTTGTTTATTGATATTACATCTTAACTGTGGATGCTAGCTATTGATCCAAGGACTAGCATTGTAAACACAGGGATCTCTACCTTATTAAAGGTTGGGACCTCTACGGATGTTATCAGAGCACTATGTTTCCTGTTGGATTGTAACCCTACGATTGGACTGTAACATACAATCTTTGTGTAAAATAAATAAGGACATGTTTGAGAATTGCATGCATGCATAACACTTGCACTTTGATTCAACTAAAGAAGGACAAACAAAACCCTAAACCCTAATAGCTTTTTCCTCTCTCTTTAAATCAATTCAAATGGTTTCCATATTTTGAAAATTCTCAAAACAAATGGAGCCCAATTAGTATTAAGGGACCCTTAGTGTTTTCAGTTATATCACAAAAATCTCTGTGATTTGAAATCACTCAAAAACAAATTTGAATTCAAAATACAAAAAAATAAATCAGAAAATATAAAAGAAAAAGGATTTCCTGGAAATAAAACTATCTCTAACCCTCCCTAGGCCGAGACCATCTCTCCTCTCTCTCTCCCTGCCGCCAGCAGCGCCCGCAGCCAGCCCACCCGGGGCCCAAGCGCAGCCCACCAGGCCCGTACCCCTTCGGCCTTTCCCCCTCTCTTCTTTCCCGATGCCGGCAAGCAACTTCCTGGCAGCACGCTCGCCGTCGATCTCCCGCGCACTGCGATGCCCGCCGCCGAGCCACGCTCTCTCTCCCAGTACCCATTTCACCCCCTCTCTTCCTCTTCCTCGCGGCCGCGCCATGTCCGAAGCAACCTAGTCGCCAGTCGCCGTCGGCCTCACCGCTTCCGGCCGCCCCAGGTCAAGCCGACGCCACCGCTGGAACCGCCGTCCTCGACTCTCACTCCCTAGCGTCTTTTCCCCCTCGCGCACGACCTCGTTTGAGCAAATCGGAAGCTCCGGCCGCCGTCGGTCATCGTCGATCCTCGCCGACCCCGAGCTCGCCTCGCCTCTCCGACAAGCTCGTCTTGCTCACGGTGAGCTTCTAATCCTCGCAGTGGCCTCCGTTTGCCCCCTCTCCCTCTGTATCCCCTCCCCGCATGTGCCCGCTGCCGCCGCCGCTCGCCGTCGTTGCACCGCCGTCTACGGTGACCAAAAATAGGTGGCGCCACCACCAATCAACTCCCCTTCGTCATCTGCGTCCAACGCCCCCAACCTCGCATCCAGGCGCGCTCGGAATCGCTGGATTCGAGCTCGATCTGGGAGTAGCTCCATTGATGACAGCAGCATGATGTCATGCTGATGTCATTTCTCCTTTTTCTTTTCTGTAATTGTTTTATTTAAATAAAAATGTATGACAGGTGGGCCATACTTCTCAGGGTTTTAATAATTTCTATAAATATTATTCTGAAATTAATAAAAGTCTGACATGTGGGCCCAAGTTTGGAAATTAATTTAAATATTCCAAAAATGTTTAAAATGAATTAAAATTTGGGAAATTCATAACTAATTCATTTTAAATCAGAAAAATACAAATAATATACCAAAATGTTCAGAAAAATGAAACCTATCTAACTAAGCTATAATCATACATTATTAATCAACTTTGATAGAAAGTTTAATTAGAAGAACCAAATGAACCCCACAGGTGATTCCGATGATCCCCCTGTTTTAGGTTTTGGACATTCGGAACCCCCTTTAAAGTGACCAAGCATGATTTAGGGTTCAACTAAACACTATTCAACTTGTCATATCATCCATATTGTATGAGCATTGCACATGCCATGTGTTGAGTGTTGCTTTCACTTTTCTGGTGATTGGTTCTCGCGAATAGGAATCGAACCCGAAACTGAAGTCAACGCCATCGAAGAGCAGTACCAGTCCAACAATGGACAAGGCAAGCGATGCCCCACTCATACATATGAATCCTATGATTACAAAGTATTTCATTCTCGTCATATGCATTCGGTTCAAATAGTCTTTTGTCAGTAGACAGAGTAATCTTATCTGATGCATGTTATCCTTTGTGAAATATATTACCTCATCCACCACTCCTAGCATAACTAGGGTTTGGCTTATGAGCGTGGCTAGTGCCATAGTTCAGTCAAGCTTATTCATGCTTAGTGGTTCGATGCTGATTAATCAAGTGATGCACCGGAGGTGCGAATTAATATAGTATGGTAGGTTGTGGTGATGTGCTCAGAGATGAATGATAAACATGTTAAGGCTCATATGGGAGGCCACGTGGGTTGTGGTTTTTGTAGTCCCATACTTGCCACCCTTAGAACCCGATGTTCTTGCTTCTTGAACCAAGACGAGCGTACAACCACACGGGGGCCTGGAAACCCCCTCGACCAACTAACTTGCCTAGTAGATTCCATGAGTCACATAGTTTGGGCTTTCCATTCGACATACGCATCTTGGTTGTTCTTGAATGGAGGTGAAGGAGGTGCATTCATACAGGTAGGTAAGCTTGGCCGGGAACAAGAGATGCCCGACATTCGTAATCTTGAAGCCTGCGCACATCATTAGGGACCGGCTTCGGGACTTGACCCGTTATGGAGGCATCTCCCTAGTGCATGACTCATGGTCTCGGCGAAAGCAGGGTAAAGTCGTGGACAAGCACTCTCTGCCGACCTTCCAAGGAAGAGGGCTAATATATTGGCATTAAGAATCGGTTGGTACGTGTGGGTAAAGTTGTGCACCCCTGCAGGGTTATTAATCTTTTCGAAAAGTCGTGTCCACGGTTATGGACGACTTGGGAACATACGTGAAGATCATAGAGAACTATAACCGAATGTTAAAACTTGTCAACTAAAGTGAGATCCGGAATACTTCCTCGGGGTTGTTGAGGGGGTAGTCCAGAAATAGAGGTTCTGTTGATGATGGTTCTTGGTGGATATCAAATATGTATTTAAGAGCTAGAGTTGTAGTCTTCTTATCCCCTTTTGAAAATGATCTGACTTGACGAGTTTCTTCTCCCTCTTGTTTTGAAAACAAAAGTTGGCTTTATGCAAAATAACTCCACTAGCCATAAGTCTTTCGGAGTACACCCTATACTCAGCCTTGCTTCGTTGATGTTTTCTATAGATGATGCTACTCCAACTGAAGGTGGTTTCTATGTCGAAGTCGACGAGTAGTCGGGGTTCCCGGGCAGCAGCCTAGGATCTATGGAAGGGTCGCTACTTTTGTTATGGCCTCTTAGGCCCTTTCCTAAGTTTGTTGTTTAGAACAACTTGTTTGCTTCAGTTGTTTGATGTAATGATGGGTCTGCGACCCCTGTCTTGTATGACTGGTTTGTAACTCTCTTAAGAGTTTACCTTATTAATGTATGGTTTGTATATTCTGTAATGTTACCAATCTTTCCCTGCGTGTTTTGGAATTTAGGTTAGGCTTATATCAGATGAGGATATGGTATTTGTCTAGCCCTGATCCCGGGTCGTGACATATTTTGGTATCAGAGCAGGACTGCCTGTAGGAAATCCTTCTAGCTGGTCGATGTTGAGTTTAGAGTTTGAGAAAACTATTTGAAAGCTAAAAACTATTTGCAAAACTCTGAATATGACTCTTTTTACTCCTTATCCAAGATTGTTCTATTGCTAAGTTATCTTACCTCATTTTCTTTGCAAGGTTTTCACTTCTCGTCTATCATTTCAAACTCTTAGGATATATGGGTTTGGGTTGTTTTCCCTAGTACTCTGTACTTGGTTGCAAGGCTCAGAGTTTCCAAGATATATCCGTACAACCGAAGCATTGTTTTTCAACTTTGCTAAGGATGCCTTCAGTTCTGCTCTCAACTCTTTTGTGACTTGTTGGTATCATATCATGCTTTCATTCCATTGTTATGGTTTGTATCTAAGTTGGTAGCGTATACGTTTCGTATGCTTGTTCTACTGCCATACTTAATGCATTGATATAGTTTTCTTCCACATGTTCACCTATACCATGATACTTTGATATGGTTTTGCCATCCTTTGTTGAACCCTTTTTGGTGAATCCATTCTCATGGTTTCTGTTTTCTCCTCAGGATGCCGGCTGGTACTCGTGGTTCTGTTGGCCGTCGAGGAAACAACGATGCTGATCAGGAACTTCCGCCACCTCCCACAATGGCCGAGGTTCTCAACAACATTGAGACCAACCGACTGCGAAATGAACGCCTTCTGGAGCGTGTGGCTCAGAACACTGAACGTCGTCCTGACGACTGTGTCACACTTGGAGATTTCATCCGCTCTTTTCCTCCAATTTTCACCCACTACATGGAGCCCCTTGAAGCTGATGATTGGTTCCGCACCATAGAGCGCAAGTTCAGTGCTCTTCGTGTCCGTCCCGCTGATCGTGTTAACTTCGCCACCTATCAACTAGAAGGTGATGCTAGTGTTTGGTGGGAAGGTTTTCAGAATATGCAAGCTCAGGGACATGTCGTCACCTGGGAGGAGTTCGTTGCAGCATTCCGTGCCTCTTATATCCCTAAGCCCATCATGGATCTCAAAAGGAGGGAGTTTCTGGATCTGACTCAGGGGCACAAGGATATTGAAGCCTATGGGCGTGAGTTTACTCGCCTGACTCGCTATGCAATAAGGGATGTGACCAATGATGAAGATAAGCAAGAGTTGTTCCGTAAGGGACTTAATCCTACACTTCTCTATGAGTTGTTTCCTTTCAAGTTCCAGTCTTTCCAGGACTTGCACAATCAGGCTCTTACTTTGGAGCATGGAAGGAAGGATATGGAAGTTTCTCAGAAGCGTGAAGAAGGAAATTCTCGTGCTTATTCCTCTGGTAACAAGAAGCGCCGTGTCTTTATTCCATACAGTGCTGTGCCTCATTATCCTTATGCACCCAAGTCTTCCAGCAATAATTCTCGTCAGCCACAGTCAAATACTGGTGGATCAAACTATCACCCTCCTGCTGGTTCTCACACTAGGGTTACTTGTTACTCCTGTGGTTAGCCTGGTCACTACTCAAGGGAGTGTGCTCAAAGGGCCACCGGACACAATGATCAGCAGACAAAGAAGAATGATAAATCTCAAGGTGCTGGACGTGGTCGTCTGACCCATGTCACTGTTGAGGAAGCTCAGGAAGATCCACGCGTCATACTAGGTACGCTCCGTGTCAATTCAATTCTCGCAACAGTTTTGTTTGATTCTGGAGCATCGCATACGTTCATATTACAAGAGTTTGCACGGGAGCATGTTATACCTTTTGAAGCAATGTTTTCCCCTATAGAGATTAGTACTCCTGGGTCTCGTTGGCAGACCATCTGGGTTACTCATGGGGTTGAGATAGATATAGCATATCAGAAGTTTCCCACTTCTCTCATTGCACTCAAGTCAACTGACATAGATGTCATTCTGGGCATGGACTGGTTAACCAAGTATCAAGCCGTCATTGACTGTGCACTTAGAACAGTTTCTATGACCTCTCCTGCTGGCATAACTGTCAAGTATTGGACTGATGGTTCAAAGTCTCCGTCCGCAGTTCTTAAACCTTTCTCAGAGTTGTATGCCATGGATGTCCTACCTGCTCTCGAGGTCCAAGATGTCCATGTAGTTTGTGATTTCCCGGATGTCTTTCCTGAAGAGTTGCCTGGCATACCACCTGATCGAAGTGTGGAGTTTGTCATTGAGCTAGTTCCTAGAACTGCTCCTATCTCTAAAAGACCTTATCGCATGCCTCCTCATGAGTTGGTTGAGTTGAAGAAGCAACTTGAAGAGTTAGAGGGTCTAGGATATATCCAACCTAGTACATCCTCTTGGGGTTGCCCTACCATCTTTGTCAAGAAGCGGGATACAAATATTCCAAGATTGGTGGTTGATTACCGTCCACTCAACATGGTGACAATCAAGAATAAGTACCCTCTTCCCCGGATAAATGACCTTTTTGATCAAATAAGTGGTGCCACTATTTTCTCCAAAATGGAGTTAAGATCAGGGTATCATCAATTCAAGATCAGAAAGGAAGATATTCCAAAGACAGCATTCACAACTCGTTATGGTCTTTACGAGTATATAGTGATGTCCTTCGGGTTGACCAATGCCCCTGCCACATTTATGAGGCTCATGAACTCCGTCTTCATGGAGTATCTCGACAAGTTAGTCGTGGTATACATTGATGACATTCTAATCTACTCCAAGACCGAAGAAGAGCATGCCGAAAATCTACGTTTGGTATTGACTAAACTTCATGAACATCGCCTCTACGCCAAGTTTTCCAAATGTGAGTTCTGGTTACAAGAGCTCATCTTCCTTGGTCATGTTGTGTCTGCAAGTGGTGTTGCTATTATACCGGATAAGGTTCAGACCATTCTGGAATGGAAGTCACCTACTTCAGTCAAGGAAGTCCGAAGTTTTCTCGGAATGGCTGGATATTACCGCCGATTCATCGAGAACTTCTCCAAGATAGCCAAGCCTATGACTGATCTTATTAAGAAAGATAAGAAGTTTGAATGGTTAGAAAAGGAAGAAGAAGGTTTCCAATCTTTGAAAACTAAGCTAACCACCACTCCTGTGCTTGTTCTTCTGGATACAAGAAAGGACTTCGTCATCTATTGTGATGCTTCCCTCCAAGGGCTAGGTTGTATGTTGATGCAAGATGGTCATGTAGTGGCCTATGCTTCTCGACAGTTGAAGCTACATGAGAACAATTATGCAACCCATGATCTCAAGCTCGCTGCTGTCGTTCATGCTCTTAAGAAATGGCGACATTACCTCATCGGTAACCGTTGTGAACTTTACTCGGATCATCAAAGCCTAAAGTATTTCTTCACCCAGCCAGATCTGAATCTCAGGCAAAGACAATGGTTGGAACTCATAAAATATTATGATTTGGGTCTCAACTATCAATCCAGAAAAGCCAACATCGTTGCTGATGCGCTAAGTCGGAAGTCTTATTGCAACAATCTGATGATTTCACAAGCCCAACCTGCTCTATACGAGGAAATCAAGCGTCTTAATCTTGAAGTAGTTCCTTGTGGATTCCTTGCTAACCTTGAAATAAAGTCTTCTCTAGAGGATCAAATCAAGGAAGCTCAAAAGCAAGATGATGAAGTTACCAAGATCAAAGAACGTGTTGCAAGCGGTGAAGCTAAATGTTTCTCCGTCAATGATCAAGGTATTCTATACTTCAGTAACCGACTAGTGGTTCCAATCAGTCGGAAAATCAAAGATCTAATCCTTCTGGAAGCTCACGAATCCCTTCTGTCTATCCATCCTGGAGGTACCAAGATGTACCGAGTTCTCCGTCAAAGATTCTGGTGGAGTGGAATGAAACCATAAATCGCTCACTTTGTTGTAGAGTGCGATGTTTGCCGTCGTGTAAAGTCCGAACACCAAAGGCCTGCTGGACTTCTGCAGCCGTTGCAAATTCCTGAGTGGAAATGGGATGAAATTGGTATGGATTTTATCACTGGACTCCCAAGGACACAACCAGGAAATGATGCCATATGGGTAATAGTTGATCGGTTATCTAAAGTTGCTCATTTCCTTCCAGTTCATGAAACTATCCGTGCTAGTCAATTGGATGACCTATACATCTCCCGGATCGTCGTTCTTCATGGTGTTCCCAAGAAGATCATCTCTGATCGTGGAAGTTTGTTTACCTCCAAATTCTGGCAAAGTTTGCAAGAAGCAATGGGAACTCATGTCTCCTTCAGCACAGCCTATCATCCTAAAACCGGTGGTCAAACTAAAAGAGAATCAAATTCTTGAAGACATGCTCCCAGCGTGTGTCATATCCTTTGGAAAGAACTGGGAGAAATGTCTTTCTTTCGTGGAGTTCTCTTATAACAACAGTTTTCAATCTATTTTGGGCATGGCACCTTTCCAATTCCTGTATGGGAGAACATGTTGAATACCGCTAAACTGGACAGAAACTGGCAAAAGACAATTCTTTGGTCCGGACATGATCCAAGAAGCAGAAGATCAAGTTCGCATAATTCGAGAGCGTCTGAAGGCCGCTCAATCTCGTCAGAAGACCAACTACGATCGTCATCATCTTGATGTTCATTATGAAGTTGGTGATCAAGTTTACCTCCTGGTCACTCCTCTGAAGGGTGTCCATCGATTCGGTATCAAAGGCAAATTGGCTCCTCGCTATGTTGGTCCCTTTCGCATTCTCTCGGAGCGGGGTGAGCTTGCCTACCAATTGGATCTACCTTCAAATTTTCCAGAGGTTCATGATGTTTTTCATGTGTCTCAACTCAAGCGTTGCTTCAAAGATCCCATTCATGGTGTGGACCATGAAACTTTGGATCTCCAAGATGATATAACCTACCGAGAATACCCTGTTCGTATTCTTGATGAAACCAAGCGCAAGACTCATCACCAAACCATCAAGTTCCTGAAAATTCAATGGTCTCATCACTCTGAGTCAGAAGCAACCTGGGAACGCGAAGATCATCTTCGATCTGAGTACCCTGCCTTCTTCTCTAAAACCTAGGAATCTCGGGTCGAGATTCTTGTAAGTGGGGTAGAGCTGTAACATACCATCTTTGTGTAAAATAAATAAGGACATGTTTGAGCATTGCATGCATGCATAATACTTGCACTTTGATTCAACTAAAGAAGGACAAACAAAACCCTAAACCCTAATAGCTTTTTCCTCTCTCTTTAAATCAATTCAAATGGTTTCCATATTTTGAAAATTCTCAAAACAAATGGAGCCCAATCAGTATTTAGGGCCCCTTAGTGTTTTCAGCTATATCACAAAAATCTCTGTGATTTGAAATCATTCAAAAACAAATTTGAATTCAAAATAAAAAAAAGAAAATCAGAAAATATAAAAGAAAAAGGATTTCCTGGAAATAAAACTATCTCTAACCCTCCCTGGGCCGAGCCCATCTCTCCTCTCTCTCTCTCCCTGCCGCCAGCAGCGCCTGCAGCTAGCCCACCCGGGGCCCAAGCGCAGCCCACCAAGCCCGTACCCCTTTGGCCTTTCCCCCTCTCTTCTTTCCCGACGTCGGCAAGCAGCTGCCTGGAAGCGCGCTCGCCGTCGATCTCCCGTGCGCTGCGATGCCCGCTGCCACCCCTAGAGCCGCGGATAAGAACCACCGAGCCACGCACTCTCTCCCAGTACCCATTTCACCCCCTCTCTTCCTCTTCCTCGCGGCCGCGCCATGGCCGAAGCAACCTAGTCGCCAGTCACCGTCAGCCTCACCCCTTCCGGCCGCCCCAGGTCAAGCCGACGCCACCGCTGGAACCGCCGTCCTCGACTCTCTCTCCCTAGCTTCTTTTCCCCCTCGCGCACGACCTTGTTTGAGCAAATCGGAAGCTCAGGCCGCCGTCGGTCATCGTCGATCCTCGCCGACCCCGAGCTCGCCTCGCATCGCCGACAAGCTCGTCTTGCTCACGGTGATCTTCTGATCCTCGCAGTGGCCTTCCTCTGCCCCCTGTCCCTCTATATCACCCTTCCCGCATGTGCCCAACACCGCCGCCGCTCGCCGTCGTTGCACCTCCATCTCCGGTTCCCAAAAATAGGCGGCGCCACCACCAATCAACTCCCCATCGTCGTCTGCGTCCAATGCCCCCAACCTCGCATCCAGGCGCGCTCGGAATTACTGGATTCGAGCTCGATCTGGGAGCAGCTCCATTGATGACATCAGCATGATGTCATGCTGATGTCATTTCTCCTTTACTTTTCTGTAATTGTTTTATTTAAATAAAAATGTATGACAGGTGGGCCATACTTGTCAGGGTTTTAATAATTTCTATAAATATTTTTCTGAAATTAATAAAAGTCTGACATGTGGGCCCAAGTTTGGAAATTAATTTAAATATTCCAAAAATGTTTAAAATGAATTAAAATTTGGGAAATTCATAACTAATTCATTTTAAATCAGAAAAATACAAATAATATACCAAAATGTTCAGAAAAATCAAGTCCATCTAACTCAGCTATAATCATACATTATTAATCAACTTTGATAGCAAGTTTAATTAGAAGAACCAAATGAACCCCACAGGTGATTCCGATGATCCCCCTGTTTTAGGGTTTGGACTTTCGGAACCCCCTTTAAAGTGACCAAGCATGCTTTAGGGTTCAACTCAACACTATTCAACTTGTCATATCATCCATATTGTATGAGCATTGCACATGCCATGTGTTGAGTGTTGCTTTCACTTTTCTGGTGATTGGTTCTCGCAAATAGGAATCGAACCCGAAGCTGAAGTCAACGCCATCGAAGAGCAGTACCAGTCCAACAACGGACAAGGCAAGCAATGCCCCACTCATACATATGAATCATATGATTACAAAGTATTTCATTCTCATCATATGCATTCGGTTTAAATAGTCTTTTGTCAGTAGACAGAGTAATCTTATCTGATGCATGTTATCCTTTGTGAACTATATTACCTGGTCCACCGCTCCTAGCATAACTAGGGTTTGGCTTATGAGCGTCGCTAGTGCCATAGTTCAGTCAAGCTTAGCCATGCTTAGTGGTTCGATGCTGATTAATCAAGTGATGCACCGGAGGTGCGAATGAATCCAGTATGGTAGGTTGTGGTGATGTGCTCAGAGATGAATGATAAACATGTTAAGGCTCATATGGGAGGCCACGTGGGTTGTGATTTTTGTAGTCCCATACTTGCCACCCTTAGGACCCGATGTTCTTGCCTCTTGATCCAAGACGAGCGTACAACCACACGGGGGCCTGGAAACCCCCTCGACCAACTAACTTGCCTAGTAGATTCCATGAGTCACATAGTTTGGGCTTTCCATTCGACATACGCATCTTGGTTGTTCTTGAATGGAGGTGAAGGAGGTGCATTCATAACAGATAGGTAAGCGTGGCCGGGAACAAGAGATGGCCGGCATCCATAATCTTGAACCCTGCGCACATCATTAGGGATCGGTTTTGGGACTTGACCCGTTATAGTGGCATCTCTCTAGTTCGTGACTCATGGTCTCGGCAAAAGCAGGGTAAAGGTCATGGTCAACCACTCTCTGCCTGCCTTCAAAGGAAGAGGGCTAATAATTTGGCATTAAGAATCGGTTGGTACGTGTGGGTAAAGTTGTGCACCCCTGCAGGGTTATTAATCTTTTCGAAAATCCGTGTCCACGGTTATGGACGACTTGTGAACGGACGTGAAGATCATAGAGAACTATAACCGAATGTTAAACTTGTCAACTAAAGTGAGATCCGGAATACTTCCTCGGGGTTGTTGAGGGGGTAGTCCGGAAATAGAGGTTCTGTTGATGATGGTTCTTGGTGGATATCAAAGATGTATTTAAGAGCTAGAGTTGTAGTCTTCTTATCCCCTTTTGAAAATGATCTGACTAGACGAGTTTCTTCTCCCTCTTGTTTTGAAAACAAAAGTTGGCTTTATGAAAAATAACTCCACTAGCCATAAGTCTTGCAGAGTACACCCTATACTCAGCCTTGCTTCGTTGATGTTTTCTACAGATGATGCTACTCCAACTCAAGGTGGTTTCTATGTCGAAGTCGACGAGTAGTCGGGGTTCCCGGGCAGCAGCCTAGGATCTATGGAAGGGTCGCTACTTTTGTTATGGCCTCTTAGGCCCTTTGCTAAATTTGTTGTTTAGAACAACTTGTTTGCTTCCATTGTTTGATGTAATGATGGGTCTGCGACCCCTGTCTTGTATGACTGGTTTGTAACTCTCTTAAGAGTTTACCTTATTAATGTATGGTTTGTATGTTCTGTAATGTTACTGATCTTTCCCTGCGCGTTTTGGAATTTAGGTTAGGCTTATATCAGATGAGGATCTGGTATTTGTCTAGCCCTGATCCCGGGTCGTGATATGGACAATGCCCCTTAGAAAAATAGGAGTTGTGTTTGTTCCAAAATCTTATTTACAAACAATCTTGTAAACTCTTTTATCAACCTTTTTGGGTTTTGATTCTACATCTCTTCTATTTCAACTTGATGGACAAATCCTCAACCATAAGCAAAGGACTTCACCAACTCAAATGACTTCAACTTCAACATCATCAAAGACTTCAACTTTATTTTCACCAAGGACTTCAACTTGGATATCACTAAGGACTACAAGTGAGACAAAAACTATTACTCAAGACCAGAAGACTAAGGAAAACACAACTTAGAAGGAACCATCATCACCTTCGAAGTTTTGTGACCAAGATACAAGAATTTCTCCAAAGATACAATGATCTTGTTCATGAGGAGTCAACTAAGAAGGATGGAATGATATCAAGTGAACCATGTAGTTGGACCACCATGTTTAGTTTAAATCAATCACACCAACTTATGTGGTGTAGCAAAAATATTTTGTTGCCAAAAAATTGTGTTTGAAACTTGTTGTTTGAGTGGAATGTTTGTCTGTGATTGCTTGCACATTGCTTGTGTGATTTGTTGTGTGTGATTAGAACTATTTCCTTAGAAATCTTTTGCCTATTCTAATCCCAATCCAACCCAAACAGATGACTACTCCAAGAAAATCCAACATCAAGGATGGTGACAACAACAACCAAGAGATGCACATGAGATAACTCATAGTGACCCAAACCCAGTTGAATCAAGTGACAACTCAGTTTTTAGCCAACAACAATGAGTTAGACCCAACCATGCAAAGGTTTATGGAAACCCAAACCCAATTGTTGCAAAGGGTGACAAATCAAATGATCAACATGGGAGACAACCCTTCCCAAGGAGTTTATGACAACAATGATGTCAAGGATGATATTATAGATGGAACTCAAGCTTGCAATATTTGTGGAGACCTGGATCACACTTCCAAAGAGCATGAAGATCAATGCCCAAATTGTGAAGAGAAACATCCAACTAATCAGTGCCCCACATCTCAAGCTACTTGTTTCCTTTGTGAAGGAAATAATCATGTCCTATCCAATGCCCCATCTATTCTATAGTTCAACAAATGAAGCAAGATGGAATGCATCAAATGTTTGGAAACCTCCATAAGGGAACAACTTCTACCAAGAAGGATGAAGGCAAAGTCAGAACCATGCATCATAAGGCCAAATCCAATGTGACCACAAAGTGTTGCTACTCTTGTGAAGAAGAAGGTCATATCTCTAGTAACTGCCCCAAGAAGAGAGAAAGATTTCCTACCTTTGAGGTGAGGTATGAAGAGCATGAACTAGAAGAACTCCTAGCTTTGGAGAGACCCAAAAAGAAGAAGAAGGACATAAGCCAGTTGCAATGTTACAATTGCAAAGAGATGGGACACTACGCTAGTGATTACCTAGAAAAGAAAAAGAACCAAGGAAATAAACAAGAGGAATTGATATCAAAGAAGAAGAAGGATAATAGCCAACTGATGTGTTTCAAATGCAAAGAGCTAGGCCATTATGCAAACAAGTGTCCAGAGAAGTCTCATCAAGATCCCAAGCAAGCGAAGATGTAATCTAGTTGAGAACTTTTTAAGGGTGGTAGTACCCTAGTTGTTTTGAAGCCAACTTGTAACCTCTAGCCTCCCGAAATCTCGGGACGAGATTTCTTTTAAGGGTGGTAGCCTGTCACATCCCAAAATTTTCCAAATTTTGAAATGTGAAAAATAAATAAACAAAATAAATAATTGTTGTAATTTAGGGTGAAAAGACACTTTTTGATTTCCAAATGGAAACATTAAAACCCATCTTGAAAAAACTTTGAATAAGATTTGAATCCAACAAAAAATTCAAATCAAGTGAAATGCATTCTTCATAAATGCATCTTGAAATTTAAACACTTGGAAAATAAACCAAATCCCTAAAACCCTAATGGAAGGAAATCATTTCCAAGATATCTCTAAGACCATGGATTTGATCCATCTAAAAAATTTCAACAAACATTTATAAATGATCAAGAATGACAAATAAAAATATTACAAAACCATAGAAATTGGTTTCACTTAATTTGGAGCCATAGATAAAATCTTATGAATTTAGTAAGATAAGGAAATTGAATTTCCAAAGCTAATGAAGCACCTATCTAAAAATCCATACCAAATGGTGAACAAATAATCCTAAAGAGATTTAAAAGGATAAATAAATATCAAATAAGATTTTAAGAATTGGAATCACCAAGTTTGGATCTTTAAATGAAAAGATATGGATTTTATAAGATAAAGAAAGAAATAATAAATAAGGACTATTTTAAAAGCCAAGTTAAATCTTGACCAAACAAATGAAATAAAAGATTTTTTGTTTAATAAAAAGAGTGAAGGATTATTTAAATAAAAAAATCATAAGGATTTATTAATTTCTATTTAAGTAAAGACATTTTCCCAATTTAAAATGAACACTAAAACGTATTAAAATATTTTAAATAATAATTCAAACTGAATTATTTTTGTATAAATAAATCCTACTGAAAAAGGTTTAGTAAAATTTAGATTTCAAATAGATTTTTAAAACATATTTAAATCCTATTTGAAATAAAGACAAATGTCTATTTTTAAAAATAAATAATAGACCCTAAAAAGATTAAAAGAATTAATCTAAATTTGACTTTAGAATATGTTAAATAACAATATTAAAATCTACACAAAGTTTGGTAGAAGTTTGAATTCAAATAGTGTTTGAATTGTTTGAATAAAAACCAAATCAGATAAATAGAAAAGGAAAAAGAAAAACATTCTGTACAAAAAAATGAACCGAACCCAACCCACTAGCAGGCCTAGTCCAGCCCAGCAGCGCATCCCATCTTCTTTTTCTCCCCCGGATCGTTTTTCACCAGAAAACACACCCGCAGAGTCGCTGACCACTGGACCCCACGTTTCCTTTCTCTCTCTCGCTGACTAGCCGACCCGACCTGTCAGCTCGTCGTTCCTACCCAT
This sequence comes from Avena sativa, assembly GCA_916181665.1. Taxonomy (NCBI): domain Eukaryota; kingdom Viridiplantae; phylum Streptophyta; class Magnoliopsida; order Poales; family Poaceae; genus Avena; species Avena sativa. Next base: position 245,773,359 of record OV702283.1, on the reverse strand, counting down.
GGACCCGTTCTTCCCCCAAATTCTGTCGTCGTTTCTGCCTTTCATCCGCGACTTCAATTCATTTGATAGCGCCTATAATTCCTCCCCGCAACCACGCAGGATTAAAACCCTCCCTCTTTCCTCCCTTTTCCTCAAACCTTAATCCATCAGAGCCCCCAGGCTGCTCCCATTCTGGCTCGCACCACCGCGAACTCCGACGAGCCTCTTCTCCAATTCCGGCCAGATACCGTCACCCCTCGCCCCCTCGACCACACGAGCGCATTCCCCATCGCCTGGCGAACCTCTCCACAGCACCATCTTGCTCGCGCGAGCACTGTAGCCTCGACTTCGACTTCGACAATACCCCGCCGTCGTCTGCCTCCACTCCGGTGAGCTACTGACGTCGACCCCGAATGCCCTCTTGTTCTGGTGAGCATTCCTGCAAACCACAAGACTGTGCGCACCTCTCTGACCTGCTTCCTTGCCTTCTTGCGTCCCAGGAGCTCATCCCCGTCAACAAACAGTACGTACCCGACGCCGCGACAACTCCGGCGAGCAATTACAAACATCCTCGAGCGTCCCTCGGCCAAAGGTGGACAGGTTGAGCTTCAGCACGTCTCGGCGAACCTGGTGAGCCTCCCCATTCTCTCCCTCACTTCCAGTAGCCATAATAGCACCGTAGACCGAGCGCGCCGCCGCTCACCGTCGCCGCACGCCGCCAGTTGTTGGTCGTTTGATCAACGGCCATAGGATCTTGATCCATCGGCTACGATAGAACATAACTCGAAGGGGTAAGCGATGATCTGAACCGCAGAGATCTCTTTTAATCCTATGGACTTTATTTCTCGATCCAAATGAAATGGTACCAGCGAATAAGATTCAGCCACGTGGCCAGCCTTTTGTTTTAAAAATAGAAACTATTCTAATAGATGTTCAAATTTTCAAATTGCATAACTTTTAATCCACACGTCCAAATTTTCCAAATTTTATATCAATGGAATCAGCAAAACAAACTCTATCCAACCATGCACTTTGTTTAATGAATTTATTTTGTTAAATTGGTTGTTTTTGCAGAAACTTGTGTAAGCATAATTTGAATATAAAATTTATTCTAGAAATGTTTTTAAGGTAAAATATTTGGCAATTGGATTGTTATGAACCTACTGACTATAGAAACCAACTTGTGGATTGAAAAACATGTTTTGTGAAGTTAAAGAATAAATCTTTGAATTGGAACATTTCAAGTCAAATAAAAATGTTGTTTATATGTTAAAAATGCTTTTGGAGAAAAGCCTTTGGGAAATGATTTGAATAAAACTCTCTGACCCTAAACACAAAGTTTTATGAGTTAAAAATATATTTGGTGAACCCTATAAAAATTATTACTTTGCTAAGGCATTTCCAACAACATAAAATATTGTTTTGGTATAAAAATGGTTTATAGGTAAAACCTTTTGCAAATGATTATAATATTAAAAAATTGACAACAAAACACTAACATTTGTGTTAAAATATATTTGGTAAACACTAGAAATATTATTTGGATTTAAATCCTTTCTAGCAAAACAAAAATGTCTTAAAGTGGCCTTTTTCACTAACTTGTTATCCTATGGTTTTTCCACTTTTACAAATGACCAATATGTGTTTTAAAAATGTTTATAACCTATTAGAAACCACTTTTCCAAACAAAACAATCTTTGGAATGCTTGCATGCATTGCTTTGTTTTTATTATTTTATGTGATGATTGCTCGAATGGTAGATTGAATATTTGCTTGCTTGATTGAATTGTACTGGAATTTGAAGAGTGTGACTATTGCAATATCAATGAGTGAACTTATAATTCTCTACCAAAAAGGCAAGTGATGCTTCATACCTTTGTCCCATTATTTTCACTATGCATTAGTGATATTTCTAAGTAGGACTTGCATGGAATTTTTCTAAGTATAAACTATGCCATGGGAAATCCTAGTAGATGAATCTTTAGTAGAATTTTCCTAAGTTAAGATTCCTACTACTATCATGCTTAGCTTAGCTAGTAGAAAAAAAGGGTGGATTATATTCATGCTATGGAATATTTCTAAGTCAAGGACTTGTGTTTTGTTTAATAAAACAACTAAGTGAATGAATCACCTGGGTGGAAAGGGACTTGCTTGATGGTTTTTGGTTGAGTGGTTACACAAGGCCCATTTCTATGGTTTACCTTGTGTATCTCACTTGTGGAATGCCACCCAGGAACAAAGAGATTTGAGATGTCAAATGTTGAGAAGCTTCAAGTGCAGCCACTTGGCATTATGGGCTCTGCCTGGATCATATAGGTTGCAATAACTAGGCCAAATGGACAGTTGGCGGTAGGGGAATGATAGGTTGGAGCGCGTCCATTCTGGTCTAAGGGAAGGCTTCTAAAAGATCTTGTCTTGGTGAAACCAAGTCTTGTGGGGAAAGTGCACCACCTCTACAGAGTGTAAAATCTAAGTACTTAGCCATGTCCCTCGCAAAGGACAATTTGATCATCAAGACATGGAAGCTATCAAGAATCTCCTCATCCAAATTTTCTAAGTTAAAACTTGTGGTTGAACAAGGGTGAAGGTTCACCAATTTCTATTGGTGGTTCCTTGGGTGTTTTTGACAAGAAAAAACTTAGTGTTTTCAAATGATAAGGAAAATCTATTTTGGGCAAAGCAAGCCTAAGCTCCACCTATCCAAATGCATATAGATGACAGACTCCACTATACTACCATAATATCACTTGACAATACAATTCAAATGTATTGACCCTTGTGGCTGTAACTTATTATGTTGCTGGTTTGTTTGATGTTAGTGAAGAGTATTGATTAGGATTACAAGTCTACAACCAACATGATTCCCTGTGGCACTTTGAAGATGAGGGACCCCATGCTATAGTTATTTCTGCTGCATTGTAATGAGATAGCCAAATGAGCTATGTAAGATGTAAAGAATTATTTTATACCTGGTTATAAAGTTGTATTATGACCTTTGTTTCTTGATATTACATCTTAACTGTGGATGCTAGCTATTGATCCAGGGACTAGCATTGTAAACACATGGATCTCTACCTTATTAAAGGTTGGGACCTCTACACTTACTAATATTTATCATGTATTGATACTTTTCTTGCTATATGGTTTGCTGCTTGTATGACTTATATTGATTGTGGGTTGTTTGTTTGCATGTATGCTCGATAACGGCGATAGTTGCGATTGTGAGACGCCGAGAAGAAGGAAGCATCGGGTTTCTCGTATTATTATTATACTTGGTATTCTGGTTTTCTAACATCATCACGGGACATATCGCTGGTCACAGGCAAGCCACCTTCTTGCTCATATGCCTTGTCCTATTAATTTATCTATGCATGTGGTTTTCACTCGTTTCTGAAAATTGCATTATTTTCACTATATTATATTTTATGTGGGAAATGTTTGGCTCCTCCAAATGTTTACCCCTGAGTACAATTAGATACAACCCACTCTTATGATACCTACCTGCCCCTAGTGTGATAGATGGTGTTTAACACCATAACCCCTTGGAGACCCCGTTTTAGCCTAAAGCAAAAGTGTAGGATGGGAAGACCCCGAGAAAAGACTTACAAAAATGTTTTATGGGAAAACCTTGGTGAGTCTTGGCCTATCAAGTGTTTTGGAAAATGAGAAGAGTTTTGTTTTACAAAATGATGGAGGAAAAACGTTTACGAAAATAGCCGGGCTGGCTAGTTTTGAAGCTACCTCAATTAACCCGTGCAACCACATTACTCTGGAATGGGATGGGGCTGGGCTGGAAGTTTGTCCAATCCGATATATGTGTCTCATACTACTACGGGGAAGAACAATTTCCCGGAGGCTGGGCTTTTTCCTGTAAAGGCCCATGTGAAACATTGGTCTGGAGAAAATAAATACCGTCTAAATGGCGGCCAGACGATACTATGAACCCCTCATTGAAAGCGCACACCCTGCGGGGTGCAAACACGCTCCGGTTGCCTTGTGACTATATAGGGCTTCCAGGTTTTAAGGGGATTAACTTCATAGGTTAGACACTTGTACCAGAGAGGGAATTCGGAAGATCTTGACCGGTTATTCGACCCACGATCGGTGTGGATCAGGGACGGGTAATCAGATGGTGTGGGAATAATGTACAACCCCTTCAGAGTGTAAATCTATTCGAATAGCCGAGTCCTCGATCATGGATGGTTGTGCTGGCGGCTGTATAGCGGTGATGGTTTTGTTTTAAAAAAAGGACTTCGGAAAAGCAATGGCTCAAAAATGTTTTGTCCATGGGATGGTCGGGAAAAGAAGGAAGGAGTTTGGTCATGAGATGGCCGGAAGGAAGAACAAATGGGTGACCCAATCCTAGTGCTTTATGAAAACTTTTCAAAAAGAAAGGTTTCCAAAATGTTTTACAAAAGTTTTTCAACCAAGATATAGATACATGCTATATCTACAAGAGAAACTAGTTTATAAAAGAACCTCTATTGGAGACATCCTACCACAGCCATATTTCATACCTTTTATTATTGACTTCTTAAGGTGGTTGGCGAGTACATTCAAATTACTCACCGACATTGTCCCTGGCTATTTACTTGGCCAGATTGCAGCTATTAAGAAGGAACGAAGGTGCTGACGTCTATGCAAGCTAGGCCGTCTTCCCAGTCAGTTGCCTGTAGGTTAAGGCACGGGCTCTGCGCTGAAGACTTCCGCTACTTGCATTGTATTCGCCATAATGTCCTCTTTGTAAGTGTTTACTCGTTACTTTATGGATTTTGTAATGATACTAGTCGGTTATGCTCATGGCTCACTGATCATGGGAACGTGAATTGTATGCATAACGGGTATTCTCGGACCGTAAATCCTGGGGTGCCACAGACATGGTATCAGAGCCATCCTGACTGTAGGAGACCTTAGTTAGCATGGACATTAAACAAGACAACCCCTATTACTGAAAACATCGGCTTTTGAAAACTATTTTCCTAAAAGCTTTTTGAAAGATTTCTTATCTCACCTTCTCTGACTTAAACGATTTGAAAATGGGTTACTCTATATCTCATCTACTTGAAAGGATCCGTTTTCAACAACAAAGTCCGACTCGAAGACTATGAAGACGGAGCTCCCGAAATGAAGAGACCCCGAGACAAGCAAAACAAAGGAGCTACCAACGACGAAAGACACTACAAGATCACTCTACCAACGGAGTCCTTCATCGCCTCCAAATTGATCAAGTAAGGTACCAACGACAACAAATGGAAAGACAGAAGTCAAGACCCCCGTAACGTCCGTACTTAGGATTAGCATCCCTAATATAGGATTCCCCCTTATGGCGCGTAGTCACCCCGTAGTATATATGGTACGCTCTGCATGCTTGTCATGTGCTTCTGTGATGCTTGAAATGTGTTGCATGTCTGCCTCGGATCCCTCGATCCTATTGTATGACCACCTTGTTGGCGTACCCCGACGCTAACCCTCACAACCCCATAGCTGGAAACTCTCCTCAGCAGGATGGCCTCATAAAGAAATCCCCGATAACTCCTGCTCATGCCTTAGTTCTAATTTCCCCAAAGGAGCAACAACCTAGTCAACTCTCCGCCAAATCAATGGGAAGTCCTCACCATATAACAAACGCCCCAAGATAACGGAAGATAAGGAGGCCCAAGGACAATGAGTCTACTCCGTCATCAACCCAAAGTAACACAAAAGAGCTCGAGCTACGACCACCACTCTGAAGCTAACATGCCTCCACCCTGATGAAGGACCAAGAAGAACCATCGCTAACCACTAAATCAACCCCGAGTTAACCTTTACAGCTTCTCTAAGTAACCCCCATAAGAAGGTAGTCACAATAATGCGTCACTCGAGGATCTCAACTCAAGCGTCCCGCCTTGATCCAAGACGAAGGATCTACCCCCAACCTCGACGACCCCAAGTAAAGCTCTAAGGTGGAAAGCCTGTGTCTTTCCACTCAAATCCAGAAGACCGCCTACGAGGAGATAATCCACAAGATATCCAAGAATTTGGTCCAAATACCACCTCAAGAGTAGTCAGAGGAACAAAACCTAGACATCATCAACAATCTTCAGAAGAATACTCGATCCTCACAACACCGAGACGTTCAAAATTAGGGTGACAAGACTACCCGGTGCCGCCAATACTACTCTCCAAGGAGTAGAAAGCAACCCAAGGCATCGAGTTCTCTGAAGACGTCACAAAGTCCTTTCTCTTCTATCTCCGCTAACCACTCCCCTTAAAAAGGGCTCCGACTGCGCTAACCCCGAGGAAATACAGTAACCAAAGTGGGTACCCAACCCAAGGACGACTACAAGATTCAAGGAGCACTCTCGACATAGTCCTTCGTATCCTACCTACCTACTCCGCTAACCTATAGCAAGTGATGGATCGTCTCGAAACCTGTACAATAAGGCATCAAGTACCTTCACCAATGGCCGGCGGAAATCTGCTGAATTCTGAGTGAACCATGTTAGATGATATGCAAGGATAATACCCTTCTTTGCATGTTTTAACCACGATGTTGCATTAGACCGAACCCAAAACAACCCCCCTATCTAAAGAACCTTGTTTCGAGACTGCCAACAGCCAACGGCAATCCCCAACCCATTGGACCCCTACTTAGCTCAAAACTAACTCACTGGAAGCTAGTTAAATGCCTCTCCCGCTACGACTATTACTCCAAGAAGTGGCATCGACGCCTCCCACGAAGAGGTACAAGGTAGACAGAAGGTAACCACCTCAAGACCAAAGGTGTAGCGCCATTCCCCAACGTCAGTTTGTGACTCCAAGGAAGAAAGCCTATGACTTCACCCCAAAAACCCATAGTGTCGCTCTAAGGGGGAAAGACTGCATCTTTCCCGCCCAAAACCCTTTAGACCCCTAGAATATGACACTAGTTAACGCCGAGTAAGGACCACCCCTCCAAGCCCGAATCATTGACCCTGCAAGAAGGCTGACAATCGATACTTCTCCAGAATCAGAAGGCACTTCAGGAAAGTCCTTCACTCCAATGTCGACCGTCGTCAACACCCCGGTGTATCAAGACCTTGAAGAGAGAAAAGTCGACCATGAGGTGAAGGAAGGAAGGAAGAAGAATCAAATAGCTGTCTCGCCTCAAGAAGGAAGTACCCCATCGACAATAAACCTACCTAGACTCGTCCTAAGGGGAAAATACTGCATCTTCTCCATTGGTTAAAGCTAAACAGCCCAATCCAAAGCAACTCAGCTCCAAACTGTAGTTGACCCTGCTTGTACGAAGACGCGTTAAACGCCTCTTGTTTTCCACCACTAAAATTGTCAAGCGGATGTTATCACCCTAACCCTACTCCTCCCTAATCTCGAGACGATTAAGGGGGAAAGGTCTGTAACATCCCAATATCACCAGCCCTGAATTGTTGTCCAAAAGGCAAAAATCAGGGGGAACAAAAACTTTTTCTTGTTACATGTGCAATGTTTGTTTACTTGCTTGCATGTGTTCTTGCAACTGATTGTGTATTAGATGCTATACTCCTTATCTCAACACTAGTTGACAAAATCTATTTTACAAAAGAGATGTCTTGGCTCATCTTTCATAATCTCAAATGTTCTGGCATTTCAAAGCCTGAGCCAAGATGACTTTGATAAAACAAAATACTTTGCTAGTTTCTATTAACAAAACTATGGAGACCTATATATTATCTCCTTATGTTTTTAAGATAGAAATCTTAACAACTCTAACCCCTAGGTTTTCCAAAACCTCTACTTAAAACCTCTTCATTCTAATCTTGGTAGAAATACCAAGAGGTACTTATCTTACCTCAAAACATAAGCAATTCAAAATACCAATCCTTACCTCAGGCTAGGCTTGATGGTAACCCTAGTAGTAGTTGGATAAGTTTGATAGGATGAATTGCCTTGATCTGTTGTCTGATGAATTGCCTTGATCTGCTGATTGCATTGTTTGCTTAGGAACTAGAGTGAGCTAATCTAGTAGCTCATCCCTTAGGACCCAATCTATGCTTGTGATCATAAATCTCATATCAAGCATATAAGTCTAGATCTATCCTAAGCCACTAAGGTGATCATCTCCCCTCCTAATCAGATCAATCCAGGGATAACCCCTTCTAATTGTTCCAACTCAGTGAAGACCCAATCTAAAGTATGGATCCTATCTACTTATTTAACACTTCAACATCATCTCCTTGATCATGGGTTTCCTCTCACAATCATCTACACTAGCACTCTAGTCTAAAACCCTAACTCTGCCAAAATGGCCAAGTTTGGATTTCTTATCTAGATTCAATCTTTGGAGCTCTACCTTTTCCAACATGTGTGCATTATTGAGAATGTACTGGAACCATATTGTAGTAGATTATTAGTACTACCAAAGATCACTCCTGCCCTTGGGTAAACCATTCTTAATCCAACTCATCCATGATGGTTTTGTTGACATCATGGTAATCTTTTCTGCAAAACTAGTCAACATGCCTACTTTGGAAGAAGCTCACATCTATATGCCACCTCCCCTTGACCAAATCTTTGCTTGGTTATGATATACTAACCATGGACTATCAACCCCCACTTCCCTTGTTCCCATTGAAGCTTTGTGCTTCTTAAACCCACATGGTGTAGGAGCCTACCTCACGAAGTTGTTATGGCATCCTTATTTTCAACAAAGTTTGCCATCCCCTCTATATCACCTCAAATACATCTAATCCCAACTCTTCCTTCCATGATGATATATATAACTTGGTATATCCACCCATATACCCCTTGCATCAAGGTGAGCTCTGAGCTCCCAAATCCAACCATGTTTTGGTGGCATGAAATTAATAAAACCCTAGATTCCCCAATGATCTAGTTTCTTCCCCTTTCCCCAAAATCCTTCAAAACCCAAGTGGACCATGATGTATGAATCAATTTTACATCATATTCTTGGATACATAACTTTTCCAATTAATTTCCATAATTAATTGGACCCTAAAAATATTTAAATTCCACTTTCTATAAAACCCTTGAATCTTTGCCCATAAAGACAAGTTCGTTTTTCTCCAAATAACTTTGTCAAACCAATGCACATTTGAGTTCTCTACCCCATACCCTATCTTCCAAACTCAAAAATAAATATTTTTGAGATTCTTTATTATTTCTTTTTCCCTTTTTCTTAAATGGCAGAAACAAGAAACAATTCCATAAAAATACTTCTTCATCTCAATAAATTCCAATGTGTAATATGGTATTTAGGACCATATCACATAAAAAACAACCTTGCCTAATGTAAAAATACTACATTAGCTTCCATAATCTATTTCTGCACTTTTTGAATAAATGCTTTTAAATGGGCTTATAATATTTAGAGAAATCCCAAATAATTCATAGGGCTATGCAATGTCCCTATACACCCACCAGTACCATTTGCACACTTTGCCCAATGCAATTTCTTCAACTTCCTTCACAAGCATCCCTTTGATCAACTTTTTGCAAAACCATCAAGCTTGTGTGAAATCAAAGCCAAACCATCACCAAACTTGCCCAACACCCCTTCTCAGCAGCACACATCACCCTATTCAACCAGCACTGTAGCTTGCCACTATCCACCTTTGTATTCTAGCTTTTTGAGAGAGGAGAAAGAGATGTGTGGACACAAACACATGCCTAACAAAATATCTACACTCCAGCACCCCCCCTGGTCAAGCCACTGGTCCCACACGACCACTCCACCACCCCAATGAGCCAATCCCTGGCCACCTCCCCCCTCCAAGCTCCCCATGGACATGATCCATCAAACACCACCCCCTCCTCGGTTTATAAGACCAAGGCCACCCCAGCTCACCCCTCTGCTCTCATTTGCCGCCAACAACCCCCACTCACTCCCCAGAGCTCTCTCTCCTCCTCCCCAGCTCTGCCCTGACCATGAGAAGAGAGAGAGAACACCTCTCGGTCCTCTTCAAGATCTGCTCGAGGAACCCCCATCCCTGTGTCTCTCCCGTTGCATGTTAACTCTCCGAGCTCGTATCGAGCTCCTGAACCTAACCCTCTCCTTTTTTCCTTGCACAGGGCGAGCCTAGTAGTAGCTCCGGAGAGCTCCCGAAGCCGCACTGTGGTTGCCCCTACGCGAGCATCCTCCCAGCGTTTGAAGCCTCACCGCCGCCCCCTTGTTCTTCTTCCCTCACCGAGCTGCGATGATCTGAGCCCTCTCCCACGCCTCCCGAGCCCCCTAGGTGAGCTCCCTTGCATCGCTGCATGCTGCTAGGGTTTCCACCCACCTCTGTGGACGCGAGGTGGAAGAAGCAGCAGCGGCCGTCGATCGCCCTTTTATCGGAGGGCTGCGAGCTCCCCATACCCGTTCGGGGTCAAGTGGCGCTGATGGGCCGGCCCGGGTAGGACGGCTGCCAGCAACCTCACACGCGCGTGGGCAGCCCGGGTGGGCCGTTTCCCCCCTGCGCGTCCCATTCCCCTTTTGATCTAGCCTAGCGTTGCTCCTTCCCCTTTTCTTTTTTTTATATATAACCCCAGATATGATAAATAGGCAGTTTAGTTTAAATCATTTTCAAAATGGAAAACGACCCAAAATAGCTAGATCTAAATTTAGAAATGCCCATGTGTGTTCTTGCAAACATGCAGAGCAAGTTTTATGCCCAAAAGATTTACCATCTTTTCCAGGAAAAATAAATGAAGAAGTATCTGTTTCCACTAATAAATTATTTTTGGTGGTTCTATAAATCCAAATTAGGTAAACCTTGTTGTTGCTGAATGGCATTGGTTATACCTTGCATGTCCCACTGACCCCACATAAAATTGCTTCTTAGATGACCTGTAGCAAAAATACTAAAAACAAGGCATTTCTGACTTTACAAATTTCCCTAGGTCAAACCAAATGAGGTTTTGACCTAACTCCAACTCCCAATAGACCTTTGTACCAATAAGCACCAAAACCCATGATCCCAAGAGTTATTGCTATTTTATTGAATTATGGTGAACTAAACAATTCTGTGCATGGTTTGTTCACCAATAAATTCACTATTTGAGTTCTGTGAATCCAAAAAGGGTGATTCCAATTTCTATAGAAAGGTATTTCTAGTAAATAACAAGTTTCCTCAGAATCACCTAATACTCTTCTGTAAATTAAATCTGATGAAAAAGACAAATCCCATCCAATACTGTCTTTGGGAATTTCTCAAGGGCATTCTGATAATTTTTTTGAGGTGATTCCAACTCTTCTTGAATCAGTCCACCAAACTCTCCCTTATCACCCAAGGAAATAATTTTTGGAACTACAGAATAGTTCTGGTGAATTATTTCCTAAAACTAGAGTTTTAATCACTATAAAACCCATTACTAATCAAGGGAATTGATAAAATAGTGAAACCACTTTTCTTGGCTTCATTTTATCAATACCTATCTGATGGTATCAGTTTTATAAAATGGTAGCATACAGATCAGGCCCTTGGTTAAAAACCTTTCTTAGTTGTTCCTAGGCTTCAAATCCAAAAAGGACCCCTCCTCCCTATGTCTCCAAATCTTCTCCCAATCCACTCAAATCAAACCTCCAACATCTTACTGATGTTTATCATGTATTTATCCTTTGCTTACTGTATGGTTTGCTGCTTGTATGACTTGTATTGATTGTGGGTTGTTTGTTTGCATGTATGCTCGATAACGGTGATAGTTACGATTGTGAGACGTCGAGAAGAAGGAAGCTTCGGGTTTCTCGTATTATTATTATACTTGGTATTCTGGTTTTCTAACGCCGTCACGGGACATTCGCTGGTCATAGGCAAGCCACCTTCTTGCTCATATGCCTTGTCCTATTAATTTATCTATGCATCTGGTTTTTACTCGTTTATGAAAATTGCATTATTTTCACTATATTATATTTTATGTTTGGAAATGTTTGTCTCGTCCAAATGTTTACCCATTAGTACCATTAGGTACAACCCACTCTTATGATACCTACCAGACCCTAGTGTGATAGATGGTTTTTAACACCATAACCCCTTGGAGACCCTGTTTTAGCCTAAAGCAAAAGTGTAGGATGGGAAGACCCCGAGAAAAGACTTACAAAAATGTTTTATGGGAAAACCTTGGTGAGGCTTGGACTATCAAGTGTTTTGGAAAATGAGAAGAGTTTTGTTTTACAAAATGATGGAGGAAAAACATTTACGAAAACAGCCGGGCTGGCCAGTTTTGAAGCTGGCGCAATTAACCCGTGCAACCACATTACTCTGAAATGGGACGGGGCTGTGATAGAAGTTTGTCAAATCCGATATATGTGTCTCAAACTACTACCGGGAAGAACAAATTCCCGGAGGCTGGGCTTTCTCTTGTAAAGGCCCATGTGAAACATCGGTCTGGAGAAATGCAGTGACCCAGCATACCACTTCATGTGTAGTACACTATAGTCATTGACATGACATCCACAGAACACCGTTCTGTGAATATCACATCCCTCAAAGTGGTACAACGGAAACATTGCGGGTCCATATTACAAACATTCACACATTATTATTATTATTAAAATACCAGAAGTTCAAGACTTCAAAAGTATTCAACTTACAAACCAAAATATAAAGTGTTTCAGTGGAATTTAAAAGTAGCAACTCCAAATAGGAGTTGAGCTCAGCAACTTATTCTATAGAGTTCATGCTGCTCGGCTCCGTCGGTTACTACTAACTAGGATACTTAGTTGGACTCGTTGTCATCAACACCATAGCGGATTTCGTAATCCACTCCTTCAACACCTCCAGACAGGTCAAGCTCCTCGTAGAACACATCTTCTTGGCATTCGACTGCATACATTAGTATGTCTTCGGGATCCTCAGAGTCTAAGCAAGGGATAAAAGGAAAGGATGAGTAACAGCGTTACCCAACAAGTTCATTATATGCAAGGTGGGAAGTTTGATGGTCTAACTACCACCTCAGACTATAAGTCCTTGGCACTATGAAGTTTTTGTAAATCTTTCTTCAAAGACTGATTTTATTATAAAAATCTATGGCCATCAGCCTTCACAGGTTGACCAGAACTTTCATGGAGTTCCTTTCCTGCCGCGTTCGCAGCTCCTTCCCGGAACAGGGAGTAACAAGTTACAATTCTTACACTCGGCAGAGGTGCGTTACTATACCCATGAGAGATCAACTCCTTGTTGCACAACCGGGCGTACTTTCCCGTCCACAATTCCATGATCTGGGGCCCAGTAGTTGGTCCAAGCCAATCACTGCCCCCTTCACGAGCTCGCATGCCTCCTTGGTGTACACCATGCCCACATACTGAATTACGGCAATGGTTTGTATAGACCATTAGATGCCAGAACTATCGTGGGACGTTGAGGGTTCCCACCCAAATGCTGCATATCCTCTATGAATTACCAATTAATATGCACGCTACGAGGATAACAGCCACGACCTGCACATCCGGCTACATGCGAGAGGAAGAAGATACAGCTGACTTCTCTGTCCCATTCCAAATCTCATGGCTAACACATGATATACGGCGCTAGAATCACTGATGTCATGGGTTATTATGTCCCTAATTGATCATCATTGTTTAAAATAGAACCCTAAGTTCTATTGCTCCATTATATCATCACTTAGGATGATATCTAAGATTTCTTTATTTGTGAAAATAATATTTTCTTTCTAAGGAGTATATATATGATAACACACAATTTTCAAATACTTTGATAAAGACTCTTCAAAAGGATATGAGCAAATGATGAACTTGCCTTGTGATTGCAAGGTAGTGAAGTCTGATGCTTGCACTGGACCTTGAGCTTCTATGTCTACAAAAACATCATTTTTGCCCAGTAAGGACAATATTTAAAGATGCAAAATGATTATGCAAAGTAATGTAATACATTATTTAGCTTTATGTGTATTCTCCCCCATTATTTAAATTATAAAAATCTTTTTAATAATAAAGAATTTATAAATATTATTTTTTTTATATTTATTGAGTATTGTATTCTTTTATTTTATTTCCTTTTATTTGAATTTTATTTATTTAATAATTCCTTTAAGAATTATTATTTAAATACCAAAAATTCATTTTAAATATTTGTTTATTATTTTTTAAAATATTAAAATATTAATATATAATGAAAGTGATTTTTATTTATTTTTATCATCTTTCAATAATTTTGTAAAATTCCATAAGGAATATATATAGTACAAAATTCTTAATAAAATTTATATGTCTAAAATTTTATTTCTTAATTTATTTGGATAGTTTGGATTATTATGAATCCAAAAATATTTTATATAATTTTTGGATTTTTATTTTATTTTCTAGAATTTATTTAAATTTAGGAGCATTTTGGTCCTTTCTTATTTATTAAAAACTTACTTTAGGTAAATGGGATGCCTATGTTGGTTTATTGGGCCCTTGTGGCCCAATAGGCATAACCAAAACGACACCCCGAAGGGGTCCTGGCCCTACCCAGCCCACACTCTCTCTCTGTCACTCTCTCGATCTCATCTCTCTTCTTCTCCTCTTCGACCCTGTGGTCGATGGCGTAGCCGCCGTGCGCTGCTCGCCGCCATGGTCCTACCTGGCCGCTGCCGTGGTGCAGGGCGAGGTTGTCGAGCACGCTCTACCTTCCTATCCAATTCGATTTGGATCTGGAGCTCCCCCGTGACCAGACTAGCTACATCCCGAACCCTAGGGTTTAGGGTGGTGCTGGTGTTGTCGCCGCCGCTGCTGCCCTGTGTTGTGCTGGTGTTCCTCGCCTTCAGGCGTGGTGAGTGTCGCCGCCTCGGCATGGTGTGAGTCGCAACGCCCCCTGGGGTGCTCCCCGTGCCGCCATGCTCGTCGACCTCCTCTGCTTCCTCTTCTATTGTACAGCGAGGACCACAGGTGAGTTGGTTGTTGGTTATCACCCGTGCCTATACCTCCTCTGAGTTCATATGTGTGTAACTAGTGGCTATCCCTCATTAGGGTTCATATTGGTTCTAGGGTTCTTCCCTCTTTGTGCTTCTAAGATGATGATTTGATCTGGTAGTGATGCCTAGTGAAGATTGTGCTCACTTCACTTTAGTGCTTTCTGTTAGGATTTGATTATCTGATGCTATTGTTGATCTGATGCTAGTGGTTCAGTAGAGTTTCCTCTAATTGGTGATAAAGCTTGGTTAAGCTGATGGTATGACTGTGAAACCTGGTTGGTTAGGTTGATGCTTAGTGTGTTTCTCTACTGTTAGTACTCTAGTATTGATAGTAGCATTGTTAGTGGTGATTCACTGCACCAGTAAATTTTGGCTTGTGGATTCATGTGCAGATTGAGGTTAATTAGTTTCTTACAGTAACACTCTGTACATATAAACTTGATCCTGATTCCTGGTTATTGTTTCCAGGAAAATGATAGTTATTGGCTTGCTGGTTTATTTATGAAATCTAAGTAATTGTTTGGCTTGGTTTTAGAATTTGTTATTGTGACACCATCCTAGAATGGCACACAAGTGGTGATTCTACTACTGGGATTTACTGTGGTCAGTGCTTACGATTGGATATCTGTTAAAGATAACTTGTAAGCTTCTTTCTTTAAGGATGAATGCCTATTATGTTGGTCTGAGGCTTAGGAACTAGATTCCTATCTTGTTGTCCCTCATAGATATGCTTAAGTATCAAGCTTGTCCACTGGACCTTGGATCCTAGTTGGCTAAAATGATTGATTTGCTTATAGCTTAATGTTGGTGCATATATTTTATGAAATCTGAGGTGCTAATCCATTAGGAGATATCCCCAAATTTTATAAGCTATTTGAGAACATATTGGAATATATGAGTTGTTTATGATTACCAGGATCTATGATGCTGGTCTGAGATTCTGGTGGATTTGGTAGAGTTTACTACTGGCCTTTATATTTCAAATTTCCTCTATGATAGGTTCACCCCACTTGGGTGATCACTGAGAGGTTTAACTTGTAAAACAACACATGATTTTCTGTTTGAATAAGATGAACAAAATATGTGGATGTTTTATGGTACTCACCACACTTGGGTGTCGTTTGGGGTTCCAAGTTGTTGATCTTGTAGCTTTATCTTGCAAGTTGTGTGGCTAGCTTGATCTGATTCTCCTCCTGATACTTCCAGCTCCTAGATTGTCCTTGATCTAGCTCTCTACCTCCTGGTCCTGGTGGCTTGATCTTGATCTTGCTATCCACCTGATCTTCCCCCTCCTTATGTCACCATCTTGGTGAGATGATCAAGGTTGTGGTTGGTGTACCCTGGTTTGGTTTGGCTCTTGTGCTTGGTGTGAAAGAACAAGGAAATGGTGTGGGGTTGGCTTGCCCATGGCTGTGCTGATAATTTTTGTTTGTTGGAGCTATTGATGCTGTGCTGACAGCACACACCATGAAGTTTGGTGTGTGTGCTGCTGGTGTGTCTGCTGCACCTTGTGGATATGATCTGGCTATGAAAGTTACTTTTATCTGGTTACACTTACTTGTCTGGTGAAACTTGCCCCTTCTTGCTGTTTATTTGACTTATGGCTTGAAATTATGAAAGATATAGTGCTTTCATATTGGTGAAACTTGCCCCTTAAAGA
This sequence comes from Avena sativa, assembly GCA_916181665.1. Lineage (NCBI taxonomy): Eukaryota > Viridiplantae > Streptophyta > Magnoliopsida > Poales > Poaceae > Avena > Avena sativa. Next base: position 245,756,852 of record OV702283.1, on the reverse strand, counting down.
TTGCTCAATGATGAAAAAGTGAACAGTGCAACTCACTATCAATTCTGAGAGTAATATATTCTAATATTTAACTTTCTATCTTTTAGCTTGTGTTTTGTTTTGTAGGTACAAGACTTGAAGATTCAAGACTTTAGTTTAAGTTTTATTTTTCTTTATAGAATAGTCACATGTAATATTTCTTTTATTCTTTTGTAATCTTTATTTTATTCTTTTGTAATAAAGATTGTACTATTACTCGATATATAAAGGTTCTTTTATTTCATTAACTATTGTAAAGATTCTTTATCATGTTCATAAGTTAAATTTTGTAACTTATTTATTGAATAAAATTATGGAATGAATATTCTTTTTCTGAATTGTGTTCTTTATTTAAAGTTTGAATTACTAATTGTTAACTCTGGACTTAATCAAATTACTCAAACATACTCCTAAATCCTTTTAATTTATAAATCCAACACTCAAGTTTAAATTCACATTTCATTTCCCAAAACACACTAATCCACAAAGATCATATCAAAGTTTATAACAATTGTCGTGGTGGTGGCACGGCAAATGCCATGGGTAGGCTTAAGTTGGGGGCCGAATGGGTGCTTGTGGTCACCGGGGAGGGAGTGCACGGTCGAGCCATGCACGAAGAACAAGAAGAACTCTCCACACTTGACAATTTGATTGATACCCCAAAGACTACAAGTGCTCCTTGAGCTGTATGGGCTTGAGTATGCAGCACCTGTTCTCTACTTGGTACAACCTCTCTTTACTACTTCTATGCCCTCCCTTATATAGGAAGTTCTAGATAATACCCCTTTGGGTTCTAGGGTTTACTGTTAGGATCTTGGCCCCTACAATATGGGCCGGGTTATGGGCTTGCCCTAAGCCCATAGGCCCGGTCCATAAAGCTTGACAGCTAACGGTCTTCTGGTACGCTGCTTCTTGTTCTTTTTGGCGTCATGCTGTCACTTTGTACGTCAGCGATTGCATTGGGCGTCACCCGGCTCCTTTTGTGTCACCCGGCGTCGCCCTTCTGTTTTCACCATGCTTTACCATGGTCCTTCCCGAACCTTACTCGGAAAGGTGCCACACGTCCTTCTTGATTCGGCCCTTCCTCGGTTGACTCGGCTCGTTGGTACCTGCAAGGGTTACAACTTTGTCCTATACGGGCCGAGATAGTTTGTATCTCGGCTTTCATGCTTATCTTACCCGGCCTGGTTCATTTTTCACTCGGAGCCAACCCAGCTGCGCTATGTTTCCCTTCTCGTGACCCTACCGGGGGTTATCCCCCCGACATTAGTCCCTGAAGCTGGTGAAGCCTAGTAGTTCAAGCTGTTAGGCATCTCCAGGTTCCTTTTGTGTGAATGGGACTTAGTTTTTTGTCTTTTATCTATCTCAGTTTCGCACCTTGCCGGGTTAGTTTGCCAATTTCGGGTCAATTCTTTGACTTCTTGGCTCATTCTTGCCTCGAGCCGAGTTATTTTGGCCAATTCCGGGTTATTTTCGGCGCTCTTCAGTCACTGAAAACTAGTAATCATGATTACTTGCCTCAATTTTTGTTCCAAGTTCTGGCGGCACAGTGACGGCTGCGCAGTTATTCCCCGTCAGTGTGGCAATCGCATCGGTCTACGCCTCTTGTCCTTCTAGCCATGACGTGGCACTGGATTTTTCGTGTATCTTTGGCTACGTGGCGCTCGCTGACTGGCTCACCCGGCCTGGCACATGGCCACACGCAGGCCACACGGCACAGTTAGATCCCACTACGGGGTTTTTTACTGCCCTTAAGTAGGGGTTGGGGGTTTCCACTTCCCTCACGCCCGTTCATTTTCCTTAGCCTTTCTTCTTCCTCGCGCCTCAAAGATTGAACTGCCTCCTTTGCGGTTCCTTCTCCATCTTGCTTTACTGCTGCGATTGCCCCTGCCCTCTTTCGATTTCAGCACGGGTCCTCGGTGTTCCAAGCCTCTCCTTTCCGTGGAGGAGAAAGACTCTGACGATCCCATGGACGCTCGTGACGGCGCTGATGGTGCTCAGGAACAGGAGGTTCCCTCCGGTGAGCTCGGTGGTTGGGAAGGCTCTGAGGTCTCCACCGAAGAGGTGGAGTGGCTCCGCTCCACCAGACGCATTCCACTGCAAGTAGACTGCCGTCTGCCCACCGGTGAGATTTCCCCCACCCCTCAAGATGGCGAACGGGTGGTTTTTCTTTCACACTTTGAACGCGGTTTTGCTCTTCCTGTGAGCACCTTCTTTTCCTCGTTTATTTCTACCTTACATCTACAGACCCACCATCTTCCTGCCAATGCAATTGGCTCTCTTTCTTGTTTCATATCTGCCTGCGAGGCCTATCTTGGAATTTGGCCCACAGTTCCTTTGTGGGACAAGTATTTTGGCTTCAAAGTTCAGGTTGTTCCCCTGCCTGGTGCTCCTCGATTCGAGAAGAGGCCGACCCGGTGTGGTGCTGCTAGCATCACCCCCAGGAGAGATTCTATCTTTCCTCGGGTTACCGGCATTGACTCCTGCAAGAAGTGGCATAGAACCTTTTTCTATGTAAAAAACAGCGGGTCCACTGACAACATCCGGCTTCCCCTTTCTCGGACGAGGTCCCCAATAAGAAGTACTGGCATCTTGACCCGCGCAACCAAGACGCTGCGGTTAACGAGGCAAACGTTATCCTGGAAAGGTTGCTGTCGCCGGATGAGAACTTTCATCTCGCCGACTTTGACCTCATGTGCACCTTCATCTCACGCCGGGTAAGCCCCATCCAAGCGAGGAGCCACAAGATGTGCTTCATGAGCGGGTCCCATGATCCCACTTGGCACTCCACCAAGGATCTCACCCATGACTCGGTTGCCCGCCAAGTAAGATCCATCTCCAAATTGAACTTGGCGGATGACTGGGCTTGGAGTTGCCCACCGTTTAGCCGGGTCAGGCCTGTCCCCTGGGTAAGTTTTCCGAATTACCTTCTCGCCGAGTAAGCTTTAGCTCTTTTGCCACTCTTTAGCTTAGTTCTTAGTCTCTCATTCTGTTTGTCTTTCGCAGAATCTCCTTCACCAGGTTGATGACAGTACTGTCCCTCCGGCTGGCTATAACGGGGATTGCTCCGACTCTGATGAGCTCGAGTATGACCTGGAGTGCTTTATGCCCATCCCGCACACTGCGGCTGCTTTAACTTCGGGTAAGAGTCAATCTCGCAATCCCTTACAAGATTGGTTTGACGATGATGAGGATGATGATTGTACGCTTTTGGAGGTACATGCCTTGTGAGGTTAATCTCTTTTCTTATCCGAGTAAGCCCGTTATTTACTTATGCAGCTGGCCAGGTACATGACGTTCCTTCTCTCGCCGTGGGCGGAGTTGGCAAGATTCCCGTTGCCAAGCCAAAGCGACGCGGAACCTCCTCCAGCACTCAGCCGGCCAAGAAGAGCAAGCCCACTTTGGCTGCTCCTGCTACCTCTGCTGCTGCTAGCCTGGGTGAGACTCGCCAAGCTGCTGGGCGCCGAGTCACGCGCCGGGTCGTTCACGACCCGGTTGTTACCGGGTAAGTTTTTGCACCTTGCTTTCTTTGCTCTTTTATCTCTCATAACTGTTGTTCACTCATATACATTTTTCTATTTTCAGTGTTGCACCTTTGACGGCGAATCAGGCTGCTTCTAGCATTGCCTCGCTGCTCAGGCCTACACCTCCTCTAGCTGACTCGGCGGCATCGAGTCCCGAACGGGTTGAGGCTCGCACTGTTGAGGCTCGCGCTTCTCAGTGTCAGTCAGACCCGGTGGATCACTTGGCTAGTGCCTCTGTCGCTGGTCAAGAGAAACTTCCTGATCTTGGTGCCCACAAGTCTGGAACCGAGAAACCCTCTGCCCCCAGTTCCTCTGGCATCAGCCCTCAAGCTGATGTGAATGAACAACTTCCTGATCTTGGAGCCAGCAAAACTGTTGAGCCCAGTCAGGGAGCTCCACGTCCTTCTTCAAATCCTTCTGCTCGCTCTCCAGTTCTGTCAAAAGGCTAGACCTAGCCCAAGGCTTCTGGTTCTACTCGCCCCTCTTCCGGCAAATCCACCTCTTCCAAGCAAGCAACTCTAGTTTGCGCTCTGGGTTCTGCTCCTCAGATTCGGCCTCCTACGTCGGCGACCATGTTCGCTTCAACGGGTAAGGGGGACGAGTCCGCGGCTGCCGGGTCAGGTGATGGCTCCAAGGCTGTTCCCCTCCATACCTCTGCCGCTGCAACCCGTGCCACTGTGGGAACCGCCCTGAAAACGTGTCGAGTTCTCACTCGGACGCTCAGTGGGCAAAGCCTTGGTTCGGCTGAGCCTTACCCCGTGGCAAGGAATGCAGCAGGCGAGCAAGAGGTCAGCACTCGTGCCGGGAAGAAGCTGAAGCTGGGCCCCAAGGTCGTCTCCGACATAACCCAGCAGGCCATTACTCTGATGGCCCGCCCCGATGAAATAAACGAGGTAACATAACTTACTCTTTTGTAGTGTTGAGTATTTCCTTTATACATATCACCTAGTCCCCGAGGTTATAGTTGAGTAAGAGACTTACTCAGCTGTAAGCTCTTCAATTATTCACTTAGTCTTTGAATCCCACGCTTGCATGTTAGAGCTTCAAACCCTAGCCCTCGAGGTTACTGTCGAGTAAGGAACTTACTCGGCTGTAATATCTTAAACTCTTTGATTTCTTTATGACAAACTCACGTTAGAGCTTCAATCCATAGCCCTCAAGGTTGCTGCTGAGTAAGGAACTTACTCGGCTGTAATCTCTTAAACTCTTCTTTATTCAGACGGTCACCTGTCTTGACTCTTCCTTATTGTCTAACTTCTTTGATTAGCTTACGCACAACAAGCACACCAAGGTGCACCAAGCTCTCGTCCTGGCGCATCGCAAGCTCGAACTTGCGTATGAGAAGCTGCAGACTGACACCTAAGGCCAAGGTAATATCTTTGCTCTTCCTTTTTTCTATTTGGTGTAATTTTCCTTGGTTCATCCTCTCATTTTTCCTCTCACTCGTGTTCCATAGCCACAGCTCAGGATACCATCAACGATCTTCACTCGCAAATCAGCGAGACCGAGAGTAAATTTCTTGCCTTCCTAAGCCAATAGTTGAAATTTTTCTAACGGTACTGACAAATTTTCGTTCCCAATAAGCAGAGAAGCACCAAGCCGAACTCCAGAAGGAGCGCGATGAGGTGACTCGGCTGAAGAAACTGATGGCCGAGACGGAGGAGAAGCACTTGGCCGAGGTGAAAGGGATGAAGGAGGAGCTTGCCGAGAAGAGCGAGCAGCAGGCTATCAGCGCCGAGAAGACTAAGAGGCTGCTCGACGAGGCCGAGTCATGGGTCGAGTCGACAAATATGAACCTCGACGCCCTTCAAGCCAAGACCAAAACTTGGCATAGCAAGCTCGCTGCCATCAACTTCTTTCTTGGTAGTGAGTTCTTACTCTTTACACATTGTCCAAGTCCTGCTGGATCTCTTCCATCTGCCCTTGCTATTTGCTAACTTTCTCTTTTTGCTTGCAGAGAACTTTCTTGAGTCCAACAAGTTTGCCATCCGAGCCATGAAGAAAGTGAGAGCTGAGGCTGGTGCTCCTGCTGACGGCGAGGTGTCTATGGAGGAGCTCCGTGCAGCGGTGTCTGAACGGGTCAAGACCCTCAGATCTTGCGGTGTGGATTTGCTCAAGTCATCCATCCATGCGTTTCGCATTCTTTGGCCGGATGAAGACCCACCCGAACTCATCGAGCCACTCGCCGACAGACTGCTCCTTACTGAAGACCGGTTGGATCAATGGCGCGAGTCGGCCGGCCGAGCTACAGCGGACAAGGCTCTCTCCTTCGTGCTTTCATGGTACGAGGACATCAACCTTAATGTTTTGCTCGCATAAGGGGAGATGGAAAATGGTTGAACGAGCCGGAGCTGATCAAGAAACGCCAGGAGCGAGCTTATGCCATGATCGAGTACACCATGGTGCACGCTTGGTGTGAAGGGCCCAGCTTCCTCGACCTTGGCGATCCGCTCGTCGAAGTTCCTGCTGAAGAAGGTGGCGATAGTGAGGCGACCGAGTCAGATGATTCAGATGACCCGGCCGCAGATGCCCCTCACCCGGCCGATGCTCCAAGGACTCCTGGTTCCGAGAATGCTCCTCCGAGTTCTCCTGCTCCTTAGGCCAACAAATACTCGAAGTTTGATTAGATCCCCGGTATGCCGCGTACAGATGTAACATACATTACACTTGAAGTTTGACTATGTGCCTTGTGATAGGCTTTATATATTTGCGTTATGCTTTGAGTGCGAATCACTCAAGGACAAGTCCCAGAGTTTCATTTTGCCGTGTCACCTTTCCTTGCCTTTGGCCCTTGTCTACCATTTTTCGGCGTTCGACATTAGGATCTCAAAGTACGAAGGATTTAGTTAGCGGATATGAAACTTGGATAACTTGGCCGAGATTACTCGACACATAGTATAACACAACCTACAGAGAGTTAGGCACAAACTAAAGCCGATTCGCGTTTCCCCTTGTACTTATCCGGCGTTCGTGTTTACCCGTCTTAGATCTTTTTCCCTTGCTTGCCATGAAGCCGTGTTTTCGGACAACAGCATAGTCGAAGAGTTAATTTCTTCCGAGTAAACACTACTTGTTCCGAAATAAATTCCGGGAATCACGCCAGCCGACGTAAAATAATTGAAATGTAAAGCCTAAGGGGTAGTCCCCGAGACAGTATTTCAAATCATACCATTTTATTATTACCACATAGCCGACAAACACGTCCGACATATGAGAGTTCGAGTGATACATGCACTACTTCTCTGAAGTATAGAAGGGACGACGAAATGCCACATTCCATGGCCTTCTGGTTTCATCTCCTTACCTTTCCGCCTTGTTCTTTTGCGCTTCACGAGCGTCTATGAGATAATAGGAATCATTTTGCAATGCTTTTCTTACAATGAATGGACCTTCCCATGGAGGTGATAATTTATGCATTCCAGCTGTGCGCAGCACCAGCCGTAGCACCATATCTCCTTCTCGAAAAACACGAGGTTGCACTTTCCGGCTATGGTAGCGTTGGAGATTTTGTTGATATATAGCAGATCTGGAGAATGCCAGTTCCCTTGCTTCTTCGAGTAAATCTACTCCATCTTCTCGGGCCTCTTTTACCTCGGCTTCCGAGTATTGCCTTATCCTTGGCGAGTCATATTCTATGTCGGCAGGCAAAACTGCTTCCGCCCCATATACAAGGAAAAATGGCGTATAACCAGTTGATCGATTCGAAGTCGTTTTTAATCTCCATAGTACTGAAGGTAGTTCCTCTATCCAACAACCAGGTGATCTCTGAAGTGGTTCCATTAACCGGGGTTTTATCCCGGACAGAACTAAGCCATTAGCCCGTTCAACTTGTCCATTTGATTCTGGATGGGCGACTGATGCTACGTCGAGTCTTATTCGGTGTTTCCCGCAGAAGCGAGAAAAAGCTTCTTCAGCAAAGTTTGTGCCGTTTTCCATGATCACACTGTGCGGGTAACCGTATCTGAGGATTATATCATTTAGGAATGTAACAGCTGTTTTGCCGTCCAATTGTTTGATTGGTTTCACTTCTATCCACTTAGTGAACTTATCAATCATGACCAAGATATGAGTCATGCCTCCCCTTGCTGGTTTGAATGGTTCTACCATATCTAGGCACCATACTGCAAACGGCCAAGTGATTGGTATAGTCTTCAATTCAGACGCCGGTAAATGTGACTTGGACGCATAGTGTTGACAACCACTGCATCTCCCGACTAACTCTTGCGCTTGTGCCAATGCGCTTGGCCAATAGAATTCATGTCGGAATGCCTTGGCTACCAACGCTCTTGATGACGCATGGTGCCTGCACTCTCCCTGATGGATATCCAACAAAATCTCCTGGCCTTGCTCTAAGCTGATGCAACGCTGCAGTACACTTGTCACACTTCGCTTGTAGAGTTCCTTGTTGATTATGGTGTATGCTTTTGCTCTTCGTGCCGTTTGCCTTGCCAGTGTTTCATCACTCGGCAAGGTTCCATCTTTCAAATAACTGAATATTGGTTGTGCCCACGTTGGTATTAGTGGTTCCGGGTCTGCTTCAACATCAATGTCCATTGGTTCCGCCGACATATGCTCTGCCGACATAACCTGAGGAGTCCCCAAGTGTGATTCGGCTACCCCTGAGGTGAATGAATCAGTCCCCGAGTGACTCAAACCTACCCCTGAGTCAATATCCATTGGCACTGCCTCTGATTCCTGACTCGCTGGGATGACCCTGATTGATTCGGACTCTGGTGACGGTTTGATCGATGGCTTCCTGAGATGCTCCAATGCTACCCCTGGTGGTATTGCTTGTCTAGATGATCCTAGCTTGGATAACACGTCTGCTGCCTCATTTTCTGCTCTAGGAATGTGATGAAATTCACAACCTTCAAAATATCCCGAAATTTGCTGCACATGGAAGCGATATAATGCCATGTTTGCGTCCCAATGTCCAGACACATGCTGAATCACCAAATCCGAATCGCCAAAACACATGATCCTTTTGATACCAATTTCCTTGGCTACTTTAATGCCATGGACGAGTGCTTCATACTCGGCAACGTTGTTAGAAGCAGCAAAATGAATCTGCAAGACATACCTCAGTTGATCCCTCTTTGCAGATGTGAGCACTATCCTGGCGCCTAGACCCATTCTCGTCTTGGACCTGTCAAAATGCATTTTCTAGTAATTTTGATCTGGCAGTGGTGGCTCGTACTGCATCTCCATCCATTCTAGAAAGAAATCTGCAACGGCTTGAGATTTTATTGCATCCCTCCTATCATATTGTAGAGTGTATGGTGCCAGTTCAATGGCCCATTTGGCTACTCGGCCGCTGGCATCTTTGCTGCCCAATATATCCGAGATAGGTGCCTCGCATATTACCCGGATTAGGTGTTCTTGAAAATAATGTTTCAGCTTTTTTGCTGCCATATATACCCCATATGTCATCTTCTGATAATGAGGGTAATTCTGTTTCAAGACAGAGAGCACTTCTCTCAAGTAATATACTGGTCTTTGGACTGATTTGCCCCCTTCTTCACGCTCAACCACTATTACTGCACTTACAACTCTGTTGGTTGTGGCGACATAGAGCAGCATTGGCTCCTTGGATAGTGGTGACGCTAATATTGGTGTTGTAGCCAACATATTCTTTAATTCATGGAAAGCGCTATCAGCTTGCTGTGTCCATGTGAATTTGTCTGATTTCTTCATCAGCTGATATAGTGGTAGGGCTTTTTCGCCTAGCCAACTAACAAACCTGTTCAATGAAGCCAGGCATCCAGTAAACTTTTGGACATCATTGAGGGTTTTTGGCAATTCCATTCTTTCGATGGCCCTGATCTTTGTGGTGTTAGCTTCAATTCCTCGGCTGGATACAAGGAATCCGAGTAATTTTCCAGCCAGGACACCAAACGTACATTTTTCCGGGTTAAGTTTCATCCGGAATCTTCTCAAGTTTGCGAATGTTTGACGCAAGTCCTCAATTAGAGTATGACTTTGTTTGGTTTTTATTACCACGTCATCGACGTATACTTGAACATTTTTGTCCAATTGATCTTGCAAGCATTTTTGCATGCATCTTTGATATGTTGCGCCTGCATTTCTCAATCCGAATGGCATGGTGCGATAGCAATAAGCCCCGTACGGGGTGATAAAAGCTGTCTTTATTTTATCATTTGGATTCAGTGGAATCTGATGGAATCCTGAATATGCATCCACAAATGACAACAAATCACACCCAGCAGTAGAATCTATGACTTGATCGATCCAAGGCAGAGGAAATGGATCTTTCGGAAACGCCTTATTGAGGTTCGTGTAATCAATACACATGCGCCATACCACTGCCACGTTCGGGTCATCTTTCTTCTTCTCGATCAGGACTGGATTTGACAACCAGTCTGGGTGCAGCACTTCCATGATGAATCCAGCAGCTAAAAGTCTTGCAATCTCGGCCGCTATTACTTTCCTCCTATCTTTGGCGAAGCGGCGGAGGGGTTGCTTCACCGGCCTTGCATCTGGTCTTACATGAAGAGAGTGCTCAGCCAGCTCCCTTGGAACTCCTTGCAGATCTTGAGTGGACCATGCAAAGATGTCCCGATTCTCACGGAGGAAGCTGGTGAGCTCGCTTTCCTATTTATCTGTAAGGCCTGCCCCAATGGTTACTGTGCTCTCTAGGAAAGTTTCATCCACCTGCACCTTCTTGGTTTCCTTGGTAGCTTGAAATGACACATTGCCATGCGGGTTGGTGAGTGCCGGCATGGACATTTGTGCTGTTTGGCCAATGCTGCCACCTCCAACATCCTGACTTTTCTCTTGTGCTATGACGAGTGACTCGGCCAGTGAAGACCTGGCTGAGGCATAAGCAATAGATCTTTTGTAATATCCTTCAAATGTGATCACCCCACATGGGCCTGGCAGCTTCATCTTCAAGTAAGCGATGTGAGGAATAGCCATGAACTTTGCCATAGCCGGCCTGCCGAGTAAGGCATGATATGAGCTGACCAAATCTACTACCTCGAACTCTATGGCTTCAGTGCGACAGTTTTCTCTGTTGCCAAATAAGACGTCGACCCAGATCTGTCCAATTGGCGCACAGGACAATCCCGGCACAATCCCGTGGAAAGTGGTCTTAGTCTGCTCCAACATGTTCATGGTGATGCCTAACTTGAGCATAGTATCCTTGTACATGATGTTGATGCTACTGCCATCATCGATTAACACCTTTGAAAATTTCACGTTGATATCTGGGCCCATGAACGTTGGATCCAGAACCAGAGCGTATCCTCCTGGGGTTGGCATGATCTTGGGGTGATCCTTTATACTCCAAGTTATCTCTTGCTTAGACCAATGCATGTACTTGGGAATTGCCGGCATCATGGCATTCACTTCCATCATTCGTCGCTGCTGGCTCTTCTTGTCATTTGGCTCTGTGACAAAGACAACATAGCTCTGGTGATGTTCTTTATACTCATTTCTGCTTCCGTGGCCGACATGGGCATCGTCACCTCTTGGATTATGCACTTGGTGCACATCTTCTCTTCTTTCTTGATTCTGATACCTCGGCTGCCTGTTTTCATATGTGTTATCTTCTCCTACTACTTGAGCATTTCCTGAGTGGGAGGTGGTGGAAGCTGCTTATTCGGAGAGTTCACTCTATCTCATTTCTGAAACCAAGTGCATTGCCTTGTTGTGTGATTTGCCGGCTTACTCAGACTTGGCATGTGAAACTTACACGGCTGATCCAGCATCATCTCATAGGTGTATTTTTGTCGGTCTTGATACTGTTTCCTATGATCATATGGCCTTTTGCCGTCATTCTTTGGGACCCATTGTTGTTGACCATTTGTCCTTTGACGCTGACTGCTTCCAGCATCTGGATGATCCTGACTCACTGCTGCAACCTGAGCCGAACCATACCTGTAATCCGGCCTCTCGTCTCTTCTCTTGCTTCTGTATTCGGATCTCTCCTGGCGCCTTTGCGACCCGGCAGCGTCATAGATCTGAGTCTCAGTCATCCCATCTGCCGACATGAGCAGCGGCTGAGTCGGATCTCCTAACGCGTACGAGTCGGCGATTCTTACCGTCTCTGCTAGGCTTGCTGGCATATATCTTTGTAACCTTTGCCACAACACACTCCCATGTCTACATCCTTGTGCAAACCATGCGATTGCTTGTGACTTGATTAGCCCTTCACAAGAGTTACACATCGTACACCACCTTGTGAGGAACTCCCTGTCTGTCTCATTCGGTCTTTGCTTGCACATTGCTAGTTGCTGTGGGCGATTCGGCCTCTTGTAAGTGCTCATGAAGTTGCTCACGAAGGCGTCGTGAAAATCAATCCAACTGTTGATGCTTCCTGGTGGCAAATTGTTCAACCATACCCGAGCTGGTCCTTCCAGCATCTGCGGTACGTAACGTACTGCCCATCTCAAGTTTCCCTGCGCGATCTTCACAGCGGTTCCATAATCTATGAGCCAATCCTCTGGCTTTGTGCTTCCATCATATGTTTTTGTCCCTCTGGCCAGCTGGAAATTCGGCACCGGTGGCTCCTTCATGATCCTTGGGCCAAAACATGGTGGACCCTGCGGACCTTGTGATTCAATTGTCTCTGCCATTTTTATGCGGTCAAGCTTCATCCTGGCATCATCCGGCTAAAGGTTCCTACCTCCGTATCTCGCTCCAATTGCTTGATATGCATGATCCGGCAGCTCATACCCGTTGTTTACCATAGCCGAGTAACCATCATTATACTTATTCGCATTCGGGTCAGCTAGCTGTTGAACTGCTTTTCCCGCGCTCTGCTGTCTTCTTTCCGGCTGAGCTGGTGCATTATTCCGAGCTGGATTTCCTCCTCCTGCCGAGTGAGTTGCACGCCGATTATGAGGCGCAAAATTTTGCCCTCCGTTGTCATTTCTCTGTCCAATTTTTTCCTGGTTTTCATTTTCTTGGGGATTGTTTCTTTTTTTCCCCTGGCGCATGCGCCGGGTTTCCTTGAACTACTGCCAGATCATAGGCGACCATCTGCTTGTTTCTTCCAGAATCCACACTTTTTTCTTTTCTCGGCCTGGGTGCCGCTCCGGGTGAGGATGCCGTGTGCCCAGCCGATCTTGCCGGAACAGGAGTTGCCGAGTGAACCAGCTGTGATCCCCCTGCTATACTCGGATTTGCTCTTTAATATGCCTCATTCAGCATGCTGGCTGCTTTTACTAACTCATTAACCCGTTCTTGCTGCCTTTTCTTTGCTTCCCCTCCAAGTGGGGTAATTCTACCATTGCTGCTTCTGCTGCTCGCAGATTAGCTGCTGCTGTGTTGTACGTTGGACGCATGGCCGTCTCATTGCTGTTCTCTGGTGTTATCTTTGATGTCGCATCTGCCAGTTCTTCATTGAGGTTCCTTCCTCTCAATCTTGTTGCATCAAGCCGGGTCTTTGCGCCCTTGACTCGATTTGCCGAGTTAAGCTCTCAGATAGTGATATCCACATCCTGCTGTAATTGTGCTAGCTCCTTTGCTTTCTCCGGGACTTTTATCCTGGCTTCTTCCAACTCAGCTTGCACACGCGAAGGGTCAGTTGCTTGTGCCACTGGCTCTGCCAACTTGTCTATCGCTTCTTGTAGCTCCTTAGCTCTTTTGCTCCTAGCTATGTTCTCTGGTTTCTCCAGCGGTGCCTTTGCTGTTCTTGAAGCCCTCGGTGTTTCCTCAGGATTTCCTCCTTCTATGTTTTCATTTACCACTGGAACTGCTGGGGGAGCTACGGGGTTTGTGGCAGTCATCATTACCTCCATGGAGACGAGTTGGAGAGGTTTCCCAGCGACTGGTGCTGTTGGCGGATCCGGCGCTAGGACGACGTGCTCAGGATATGCGCGCTCCACGCTCACCGCGATGTAGACCTAGTGCTCGCCGAATTTGATGAAGCGACCGCCCCTAGGGAACGGCTTGGTCCCGAAGCAGCCCGCATTGTGGCACGGCAGATGCCATGGGTAGGCTTAAGTTGGGGGCCAAATGGGTGCTTGTGGTCACCGGGGAGGGAGTGCATGGTCGAGCCATGCACGAAGAACAAGAATAACTCTCCACACTTGACAATTTGATTGATACCCCAAAGATTACAAGTGCTCCTTGAGCTGTATTGGTTTGACTATGCACCACCTGTTCTCTACTTGGTCCAACCTCTCTTTACTACTGCTATGCGCTCCCTTATATAGGCAGTGCTAGCTAATACCCCTTTGGGTTCTAGGGTTTACTATTAGGATCTTGGTCCCTACAATATGGGCCGGGTTATGGGCTTTCCCTAAGCCCATAGGCCCGGTCCATAAAGCTTGACAGCTAACGGTCTTCTGGTACGCTGCTTCTTGTTCTTTTTGGCATCACGCTGTCACTTTGTACGTCAGCGCTTGCTTTCGGCGTCACCCGGCTCCTTTTGTGTCACCCGGCGTCGCCCTTCTGTTTTGACCATGCTTTACCATGGTCCTTCCCGAACCTTACTCGGAAAGGTGCCACGCGTCCTTCTTGACTTGGCCCTTCCTCGGTTGACTCGCCTCGTTGGTACCTGCAAGGGTTACAACTTTGTCCTATACGGGCCGAGATAGTTTGTATCTCAGCTTTCATGCTTATCTTACCCAGCCGTTCTTACCCGGCCTGGTTCATTTTGCACTCGGAGCCACCCCAGCTGCGCTATGTTTCCCCTCTCATGACCCTATCGGGGGTTATCCCCCCGACAACAATCATTCTCCAAGACTATACCTAATCTCAAAGAAGGAAAGAAACTTTGATCACTTTAGATTTTATTTGGCGAAAAATTTACCCACATTTTATTACAGATGAACGCATGCAATTTCACAGATTCCTAAATCTACCCTTCGTTGGTTCCTAAATGCTGGGATGTTACAGACTTTCCCCCTTAAATTAAACTTCGTCCCGAAATTTGTTGAGATGTACCTGAATAGTTCTGGATAGGCTTTTGTTAAATCCTCTTCTTTCTCCCAAGTGGCTTCACTTTTAGGGTGATGTTCCCACTGTACCTTGCAATACTTGATTGCCCTATTCCTCAACCTTTTCCAGTTTTCTTCCAAAATTTTACAGGGCTTTTCAACATAGGTCAAGTCTGCTTGTAGTTCTATCTCTTGATGTGTGATTGCATCATCCGGAATTTTCAAACATTTAAGAACTTGTGACACATGGAAAACATTATGCACTTGAGCCAATCTTGATGGTAACTCTAAAGTATAAGCTATAGTTCTGTTCTGACTCAGTATCTTCAATGGCCTGATATATATTGGACTCGATTTTCCTTTAACTCCGAACCTTTTAACCCCTTTCATTGGACTTACTTTCAAATATACCATGTCTCCCACTTCTGGATGCCATGATCTTCGACTTTGATAAGCATAAATTTTCTGACTACTTTGGGCTATTTTCAGTCTATCCTTGATCTTATCAATGATATCTTGTTTTTCCTTGATATAGTCTGGCGCAAATTCCATGCTGCTTCCAGGCTCATACCAACATATTGGTGATCTACACTTCCTTCCATACAGAACCTGATATGGAGCTTCCTTCAGACTATTCTGATAGCTATTATTGTAGGGAAATTCTGCCAATGGTAGATGATCTTCCCATGTACCTCCAAAATCTAATGCACACGCCCTTAACATGTCTTCTAGTATCTGATTTGTTCTTTCTGTTTGACCCCCTGTCTCTAGATGATAAGCTGTGCTAAAATCTAATTTGGAACCAAGTGCTTCATGTAATTGCTTCCAGAATGCTGAAGTAAACACGGATCCCCTATCAGTTATGATCTATTTGGGCACTCCATGCTTACTTACTATATCTTTGATGTAAACTTCTACTAACTTTTCGGCATTATCTTTCTGATTTACCGCAATAAAATGTGCACTTTTAGTGAGTCTATCCACAATTACCCATATAATATCCTTCCGTTTAGGTGTCATGGGCAATCCTATGATGAAGTCCATACCTATTTTCTCTCACTTCCATTCGGGAATTTCCAAAGGTTGCAATGTCCTTGCTCAACTTTGATGTTCATCCTTCACCCTTTGGCAAGTATGGCATTCTGATACATATTTAGAAATGTCCATTTTCATGTTTGTAGGGGTCCCAACCTATAATAAGATTGATCCCTCCTGTGTTTTACAATGCTAGTCCCTGGATCAATAGCTAGCATCCACAGTTTAGATGTAATATCAAGAAACAAAGGTCATAATATAACTTTATAACCAGGAATAACATAAGTTTATTACATCAAACATAGCTCATTTGGCTATTACATTACATGGCAACGGAATAACTATAAGTAGGGGTCCTTCATCTTCAAAGTGCCACAGGCAGATGTTGGTTGTAGACTTTGTAGTCCTAGTCAATCAAACAATCTTCATTTTAAAACAATCAACCTGCAACATTTCAAGTTACAGCCACAAGGGTCAATACATTTTGAATTGTATTGGCAAGCTTCACTTCTATGTATAATAAGAGTGGATCCTATCATTATATGCATGTTTGGCTAGGTAGAGCTTAAGGCTTATTTGCATAAAGCAATATTTTATCCTATCTTTTCGAAAAGGGTTTTAAGTCCTTTGTCAAATTTCTTTTCCAAGTTCCTTGAACTCCTTGGGTGAAACTCAAGTGTTCAAGTCCTTGTCAAAAACTCCTTGAGCACCTTGGTAACCCCAAGTGCAAAAAGTTTTATCAAAACCTCATGAGTTCCTTGGTAACCCCAAGTACATCATGCTCTTGAGCACCTTGGTAACCCCAAGTGCATCAAGCTTAACAAAATCTCTTTGAATTCCTTGGTAGACACACAAGGTCATCAAGTTTTTATATTAGAAGTTGGAATGTCGAGATCTCCCATAGTTCAACTTTAGTTGCTCAATATTGTCCATAACCAGGGACACGGCTAAGTACTTAGATTTTATTAACTTCTGAAGAAGGAGTACACTTTACCCACATGACACAATCCCATCTTGTTGCCACCAGTGGCCTACTGGATTAGTGCTCACCAAGATGGAGTACTGGCAGATTGAGAATGTGACGAAGTCTTTCCAAGAGGTCCTCCCATACATCATTGCTAGCTTGTCTTCAGCCCCCATGAAGCATTCCAGATCCCCATGTCCGGTAACTAAAGACAATGTATGGGTCTTCCTAATGTAGTTGACTAAGCCAGAGCCATAATAGCATGTGGTTGCACACGAAAGCCACAATTGGAGAAACATGTTCAATCTCTAAGTTTCCTAGGTGGTTTTCATTTGGAGCACAACACAAAGTGATTGCCATAGACATGGTTCCTTTTGTTGCCACCTTCTCCAAAACTTCAAGTATCCTCCACCTAGGTGGTTCATTGAGTCCTTGTTTTATTATGTAAAACACAAGTCCTTTTCTCAACCTTTGTAAAATCTCAACATGTATCTCTTTTCAAAAGATAGCATGGCTAAGAATGTACAACTTCAATATTTTCACTAAGGAATGTATAGGGAATCCTATTAGGATTTAGCATAGCATAAGTACAGAAATATCTTTTCATGCATGTTTTCAAAATCCACTAAGTTTAATGAAAATAGTAGGACTTTTATATGATAGTGTAACTTGCCTTTTTGGTAGGGAATGGTGGTTCACTCCTTGATCCTGTTAGTCTCACACTTTGCTAAATTCACTACAAGTCAATCAAGCAAGACACAAAATCAACTAACATTCCAAACCAAGGTTTAAACAAACAATTTTCACATTCACAAGGCAATGGAATCTAAGTCATGCAAAAGAGGGTTCTATTGCAAGGTTGGTCTCCACTAGGTTTATAAACTTTGTAAGGTCCAAATTGATCATTTACCAAAATGGCAAAGTCATTTGCAAATGGGTTTTATCTCAAGACCATTTTAAAATTCATTCATCATTTTATGTGGTGAAAATTATTCCTATCAAGGCAAAACTTTATGTTTTTCACCAAGTGAGTTGCCCTTGGCAAGGCTTGGTGTTTTGGGTCAGTAAGTTCTGGTCGAAAACAATTTTCCCAAAGTTTTCCTTGCAAAAACATTTCCATAATAAAATCAATGAGTTTATTTGGCTAGAAAATGGCTAAGTTAAATAATCCAACCTATATTTTTACCAAAATCATTTTTAACACCAAGGGTTGGTTCCTAGGGTCAGTATGGTCACTAAAAACCATTTTGCAAAAGTTTTAATCCTAAAATCAATTTTAAACATTTTTTCTACTCTAAACAAGTGCACAAATGTTTCTGCAAATTCAAACAAGTTAACAGGTACTATTTTCTAAACTAAGGCCACAGTTGGCTAGGTCTTGTTCTCCTGAATCCAACGACATAAAATTTGTAATTTTTGGACGTGTGGTTTGAAAGTTACAAAGGTTTGAAGTTTGCAAAAGTTTCTGTTTTCAAAACTGTTTTTAAACAGAACTGGGGACACGCGGCAGGATTCTATTGGACGGTACCGCTTCGCTGCGGATCACGCTCTGTAGCCGTTGGATCTAAATGAGATCGTGCGGCGCAGGACTCGTACCTCTTCGCGGTTAAGTGATCTATCGTAACCGTCAGATCCAGATCCTACGGTGCTAGCGTGCTCGACCATTTGTGAGCGGCGCTGCGGTGGCTACCGGCGGCGGAGCGGTCGGTCGATGACGGTTCCGGCGATACAGGAAGCGAGAGAGTAAAAGGGCATGCTCACCGGGCTCAGGGGGTCACGGCGAAGCTCAGGGTACTGCTGGCTTGACAAGGGGCACTCAGAGGCAGTCGCAATTCCTCGTCGGAGTTGGGAACGGCGACGGACGGCTCTGTCCGCGGTTGAAGACGACGCTACAGGTCAAGAGAAGACAGACCGAAGGCAGGGTTAGACGCAGGAGATCATGACGGAGCTGTGAGCGTGAACAAGAGGGCTCGGGCGGTCGAGGCTTACCGGGGAACGTCGCCGGAGAAGAATCAGACACGGCGGCGCTCAGTGCTTGACGAAGGCGAAGATTGGGGGCGCCCTAAGACAAACGGAAAGTGCTGTTAGGTTCGTCTGAGCTTGGAGATCATCATCGTGTTCTCGGGGAGGAGAGGGGTGACCGGAATCTACCTGTGGGGCTCGTCGGAGAAAGAGGCAGACGGTGGTGACGGTGGTCGAGGTGGTTGTCGACGCTCTGGGTCGCTCGGGGGCAAGCTGGTGCTACGGGGATGATCGCCAGGAGGTGTGGATCACGAGAGCATGGTCGAGGAGGCAAGGGGCGGCGAGGGGCTGCCGGAATTGCTGCGACAGCTCGTCAGAGCAGAGGGTGCTCGGGGAGGAATTGAGGCGGCCTGGGGGCGAGCTTGGGGAAGGGGTCTGAGGGAAAACGGAGGAGAGAGCGAGGCGATTAAAAGGGCGTGGTCACGACGAGGAATTAACGCGGCGTTAAGGCGAATTTATCTCGGCATTCATGGACAGCAACGGCAACGTCGTCTGGGGGAGACAGGGTCGCGTGGGGAAGAAGAATGAGGAGGCAGTGGGGTCCTCTGTTCAGTGGGAAAAGAAAGGAGGGAGGGGTCCACTTGCCAGTGGCTTTGCGGGTCTGGGAATTAGTAGAAAACGCTTCGTCGTGGGAGAGGGGAGCTGGGCTGCGAGTTGGGCTGTTGGGCCAGATGGTGGGCTGGTCGTTTTCTCTTATTTTTTTTCTGTTTACATGGTTTTATTCTTTTCTATTTCTATTTACTGATTTGAATTTCATCCAACTATTCAAGCATTCAAATAATTCAAACAACTCAAACAATTGTAATATTGAATTTAGTTCTGTTCAGTAACATGGACAAAAGCCCAAAATAAAATAAAATAAAATAATAATTTTATTGATCCATTCTTTAATTAAATAAAATGGACCTTTATTTATTTAACATGACTTGATTTATTCAATAAAATCCTCATTTAAATTCCAAACACTTTCAAATCCAAATCAGTAGATTTTATTTGAAATTATAAGATACTTGAAATACTTGTTTAAATAACAAAATAACATTTTATTTTAGAGTCCATTATTAATTAAATAAAATAGACTTTCATTATTAAATCAACTAGGGTTTGTTTTATTGAGATAATTATTTTAAACCTAAAATAAAGTCAAAACACATTAGTGGGTTTTATTTGTGAATATCAAATAATTGGGAAAACTTATTTTAAATAATTTAACAAGTTTTGATGTTTCAATTAAATTGGTAAAACCTTTTATTTTAAAAGAGTTTGGATATTAATTCCTTATTATTTTATTTAAGCAATCCTTTATTATTTTTAATTAAACTTTTGCTATTTAAAATAAAATGTTTTAATTCAAAAGCTTGGCCAAGTTTTAATTTGGCTTTATAAAATAATCTTTATTTACAAATCCATCTTTTCTTTTGAATACCAAATCTTTTATTAAGAGATCCAAAATAGTATTTTAAATA
The DNA here is from genome assembly GCA_916181665.1 of Avena sativa. Classification (NCBI taxonomy): domain Eukaryota; kingdom Viridiplantae; phylum Streptophyta; class Magnoliopsida; order Poales; family Poaceae; genus Avena; species Avena sativa. The sequence goes on along the minus strand of OV702283.1, from coordinate 245,736,916 downwards.
TTTTTATTTTCCTTTAATAAAAGTTTATCTTTTTAAATCTCTTTAGGATTTATTTGATTCAAATTGGTTTGAGGTTCCATTTGAATTCAAAAGAGTTTCTTCTGGTCCTGAAAATCAAACAAAGTTTTATTTTATTCATTCATTTTCACATTACAAGATTTGGAAAATCTTGGGATGTGACAGGCTACCACCCTTAAAATAAATCTCGTCCCGAGATTTGGGGAGGCTAGGGTTACAAGAAAGTTCAAACAACTAGGGTACTACCACCCTTAAAAATCTTCAAACAAAAATTACATATTGGCCTTCTTGGGATCCTGGAAAACTTCTCTAAACAAATTTTTGCTTTGCTTCCACACTTGACTCATGGGCCAAGGTTGAGTTTCTCCATAGGCTTGTTCAACTTGTTTTTCATCCTTTCTGGACAGTTGCTTGCATAATGTCCTGGGTTCTTGCAGTTGAAGCAATCGATATCTTGGAGTTCTTTACGTGGCTCTTGTGGGCAAGTTGCTACATAGTGGCCTGGTTCTTTGCAGTTGTTGCACCACACTTGGTCAATCTCTTTATTCTTCTTGTTTTCTGGGCATCCACTGGAGTAGTGTCCCATTTCCTTACATTTACGACATTGCACAAGGTTCATGTCTTGCTTGGGCTTCTTGATTTTCTTTGATCCTTTGAATTGGGTTGTCTTGTTTGGATGTAGGAGCGATCCTTTTCCTTTGGTAGACTTGGATCCTTCTTGTTTCCTTTGTTCCACCATGGCATAGATAGGACATTGGTTAGGAATTAGATCACTTCCTTCACAAAGGTAGCAAGTAGCTTGAGAGGTGGGACATTGTCCAACAGGATGATCTTCTTCACAATTGGGGCATTGTCCTTCATGCTCCTTGGAAGTATGATCCTTGTCTCCACAAATAATGCAAGCTGGGGCTCCATCTAGAATAACATTCTTGTCATCCTTGTTATCATAAACTCTTTTGGGATAATTTTCTTCCATACTGATCATTTGATTAGTCACCTTAAGCATCAGTTGGGATTGTTCCTCCAAAAACCTTTGTAGAGTTGGATCTTTATCACTATTGTTGACTATGAACTGAGCTGTCAGTTGGTTTAACTGATGTTGGGTTGCTATAAGCTCTTTCATGCTGTCAGCTTGGTTGGTGTTGATGTCATCAACCTTGGAGTCTTTTGGAGTAGTCATCTGTTTGGGTTGAAGGGAGGTTAGAATAGGCAAAATATTTCTAAGGAAATATTTCTAATCACACACATCACAATTCACACAAGCAATGTTGAAGCATTCACAAACAAACATTTCACTCAAACAAGGTTCAAGCACATACTTAGGTAACAAAATATTTTTGTTACACCACATAAGTTGGTGGTGTTGTCTTAACTACAATATGGTGGTCCATCTATATGGTTTACTTGTGATTTCTCCTTCCTTTATGATTCTTCTTGTATGAGATCATGGTTCCTTGAGATAAGCTCTTGGTTGCAATACTTCAAAGTTGTGGATAGCTCCCTCTTATTTTGCATTTCCTCAGTCTCTAAATCTTGAGCAAGATTTCCTTGTTTCACTTGTAGTCCTTAGTGATATCCAAAGTTGAAGTCCTTGGTGATTATGCTGAAGATATTGAAGTCATTAGAGCTGAAGATGTTGAAGTCATTAGAGTTGAAGATGTTGAAGAAGTCTTTTGCACATGGTGTAGTCTTTGGTCATGGGGTAGGCTTTTCCATCAAGTTGAAATAGAAGAGATGTAGAGTTGAAACCAAAATGGTTGAGGAAAGAGTTTACAAGTGTTTTTGTAAATAAGTTTTGGATCAAAATATAACTCCTATTTTTCTAAGGGTTTTTGTCCAATCCTAGGGTTTACAAATCCTACAGGCAACACAATGCTCTGATACCATCTGTAGGGGTCCCAACCTTTAATAAGATTGATCCCTCCTGTGTTTTACAATGCTAGTCCCTGGATCAATAGCTAGCATCCACAGTTTAGATGTAATATCAAGAAACAAAGGTCATAATATAACTTTATAACCAGGAATAACATAAGTTTATTACATCAAACATAGCTCATTTGGCTATTACATTACATGGCAGCGGAATAACTATAAGTAGGGGTCCTTCATCTTCAAAGTGCCACAGGCAGATGTTGGTTGTAGACTTTGTAGTCCTAGTCAATCAAACAATCTTCATTTTAAAACAATCAACCTGCAACATTTCAAGTTACAGCCACAAGGGTCAATACATTTTGAATTGTATTGGCAAGCTTCACTTCTATGTATAATAAGAGTGGATCCTATCATTATATGCATGTTTGGCTAGGTAGAGCTTAAGGCTTATTTGCATAAAGCAATATTTTATCCTATCTTTTCGAAAAGGGTTTTAAGTCCTTTGTCAAATTTCTTTTCCAAGTTCCTTGAACTCCTTGGTAGAAACTCAAGTGTTCAAGTCCTTGTCAAAAACTCCTTGAGCACCTTGGTAACCCCAAGTGCAACAAGTTTTATCAAAACCTCACGAGTTCCTTGGTAACCCCAAGTACATCATGTTCTTGAGCACCTTGGTAACCCCAAGTGCATCAAGCTTAACAAAATCTCTTTGAATTCCTTGGTAGACACACAAGGGCATCATGTTTTTATATTAGAAGTTGGAATGTCGAGATCTCCCATAGTTCAAACTTTAGTTGCTCAGTATTGTCCATAACCGGGGACACGGCTAAGTACTTAGATTTTATTAACTTCTGCAGAAGGAGTACACTTTACCCACATGACACAACCCATCTTGTTGCCACAAGTGGCCTACTGGATTAGTGCTCACCAAGATGGAGTACTGGCAGATTGAGAATGTGACGAAGTCTTTCCAAGAGGTCCTCCCATACATCATTGCTATCTTGTCTTCAGCCCCCATGAAGCATTCCAGATCCCCATGTCCGGTAACTAAAGACAATGTATGGGTCTTCCTAATGTAGTTGACTAATCCAGAGCCATAATAGCATGTGGTTGCACACGAAAGCCACAATTGGAGAAACATGTTCAATCTCTAAGTTTCCTAGGTGGTTTTCATTTGGAGCACAACACAAAGTGATTGCCATAGACATGGTTCCTTTTGTTGCCACCTTCTCCAAAACTTCAAGTATCCTCCACCTAGGTGGTTCATTGAGTCCTTGTTTTATTATGTAAAACACAAGTCCTTTTCTCAACCTTTGTAAAATCTCAACATGTATCTCTTTTCAAAACATAGCATGGCTAAGCATGTACAACTTCAATATTTTCACTAAGGAATGTATAGGGAATCCTATTAGGATTTAGCATAGCATAAGTACAGAAATATCTTTTCATGCATGTTTTCAAAATCCACTAAGTTTAATGAAAATAGTAGGACTTTTGTATGATAGTGTAACTTGCCTTTTTGGTAGGGAATGGTGGTTCACTCCTTGATCCTGTTAGTCTCACACTTTGCTAAATTCACTACAAGTCAATCAAGCAAGACACAAAATCAACTAACATTCCAAACCAAGGTTTAAACAAACAATTTTCACATTCACAAGGCAATGGAATCTAAGTCATGCAAAAGAGGGTTCTATTGCAAGGTTGGTCTCCACTAGGTTTATAAACTTTGTAAGGTCCAAATTGATCATTTACCAAAATGGCAAAGTCATTTGCAAATGGGTTTTATCTCAAGACCATTTTAAAATTCATTCATCATTTTATGTGGTGAAAATTATCCCTATCAAGGCAAAACTTTATGTTTTTCACCAAGTGAGTTGCCCTTGGCAAGGCTTGGTGTTTTGGGTCAGTAAGTTTTGGTCCAAAACAATTTTCCCAAAGTTTTCCTTGCAAAAACATTTCCATAATAAAATCAATGAGTTTATTTGGCTAGAAAATGGCTAAGTTAAATAATCCAACCTATATTTTTACCAAAATCATTTTTAACACCAAGGGTTGGTTCCTAGGGTCAGTATGGTCACTAAAAACCATTTTGCAAAAGTTTTAATCCTAAAATCAATTTTAAAGAATTTTTCTACTCTAAACAAGTGCACAAATGTTTCTGCAAATTCAAACAAGTTAACAGGTACTATTTTCTAAACTAAGGCCACAGTTTGCTAGGGCTTGTTCTCCTGAATCCAACGACATAAAATTTGTAATTTTTGGACGTGTGGTTTGAAAGTTACAAAGGTTTGAAGTTTGCAAAAGTTTCTGTTTTCAAAACTGTTTTTAAACAGAACTGGGGACACGCGGCGGGATTCTATTGGACGGTACCGCTTCGCTGCGGATCACGCTCTGTAGCCGTTGGATCTAAATGAGATCGTGCGGCGCAGGACTCATACCTCTTCGCTGTTAAGTGATCTATCATGACCGTCAGATCCAGATCCTACGGTGCTAGCGTGCTCGACCATTTGTGAGTGGCGCTGTGGTCGCTACCGGCGGCGGAGCGGTCGGTCGATGACGGTTCCGGCGATACAGGAAGTGAGAGAGTAAAAGGGCATGCTCACCGGGCTCAGGGGGTCACGGCGAAGCTCAGGGTACTGCTGGCTTGACAAGGGGCGCTCAGAGGCAGTCGCAATTCCTCGTCGGAGTTGGGAACGGCGACGGACGGCTCTGTCCGCGGTTGAAGACGACGCTACAGGTCAAGAGAAGACAGACCGAAGGCAGGGTTAGACGCAGGAGATCATGACGGAGCTGTGAGCGTGAACAAGAGGGCTCGGGCGGTCGAGGCTTACCGGGGAACGTCGCCGGAGAAGAATCAGACACGGCGGCACTCAGTGCTTGACGAAGGCGAAGATTGGGGGCGCCCTAAGACAAACGGAAAGTGCTGTTAGGTTCGTCTGAGCTTGGAGATCATCATCGTGTTCTCGGGGAGGAGAGGGGTGACCGGAATCTACCTGTGGGGCTCGTCAGAGAAAGAGGCAGACGGTGGTGACGGTGGTCGAGGTGGTTCTCGACGCTCTGGGTCGCTCGGGGGCCTGGGGGCCTGGGGGCGAGCTTGGGGAAGGGGTCTGAGGGAAAACGGAGGAGAGAGCGAGGCGATTAAAAGGGCGTGGTCGCGACGAGGAATTAACGCGGCGTTAAGGCGAATTGATCTCGGCATTCATGGACAGCAACGGCAGCGTCGTCTGGGGGAGACAGGGTCGCGCGGGGAAGAAGAAGGAGGAGGCAGTGGGGTCCTCTGTTCAGTGGGAAAAGAAAGGAGGGAGGGGTCCACTTGCCAGTGGCTTTGCGGGTCTGGGAATTAGTAGAAAACGCTTCGTCGTGGGAGAGGGGAGCTGGGCTGCGAGTTGGGCTGTTGGGCCAGATGGTGGGCTGGTCGTTTTCTCTTTTTTTTTCTATTTACATGGTTTTATTCTTTTCTATTTCTATTTACTGATTTGAATTTCATCCAACTATTCAAGCATTCAAATAATTCAAACAACTCAAACAATTGTAATATTGAATTTAGTTCTGTTTAGTAACATGGACAAAAGCCCAAAATAAAATAAAATAAAATAATAATTTTATTGATCCATTCTTTAATTAAATAAAATGGACCTTTATTTATTTAACATGACTTGATTTATTCAATAAAATCCTCATTTAAATTCCAAACACTTTCAAATCCAAATCAGTAGATTTTATTTGAAATTATAAGATACTTGAAATACTTGTTTAAATAACAAAATAACATTTTATTTTAGAGTCCATTATTAATTAAATAAAATAGACTTTCATTATTAAATCAACTAGGGTTTGTTTTATTGAGATAATTATTTTAAACCTAAAATAAAGTCAAAACACATTAGTGGGTTTTATTTGTGAATATCAAATAATTGGGAAAACTTATTTTAAATAATTTAACATGTTTTGATGTTTCAATTAAATTGGTAAAACCTTTTATTTTAAAAGAGTTTGGATATTAATTCCTTATTATTTTATTTAAGCAATCCTTTATTATTTTTAATTAAACTTTTGCTATTTAAAATAAAATGTTTTAATTCAAAAGCTTGGCCAAGTTTTAATTTGGCTTTATAAAATAATCTTTATTTACAAATCCATCTTTTCTTTTGAATACCAAATCTTTTATTAAGAGATCCAAAATAGTATTTTAAATATTTTTATTTTCCTTTAATAAAAGTTTATCTTTTTAAATCTCTTTAGGATTTATTTGATTCAAATTGGTTTGAGGTTCCATTTGAATTCAAAAAGTTTCTTCTGGTCCTGAAAATCAAACAAAGTTTTATTTTATTCATTCATTTTCACATTAAAGATTTGGAAAATCTTGGGATGTGACAATGTTATTCCACCAGAATAGTTCTTTCAAGTCCATATACATCTTAGTACTTCCTGGATGTATAGAATATGGTGTTTCATGTGCTTCTCTGAGTATGACATCTCGAATCTCAGTCACATCTGGAACACAAAGACGATCTTGGAACCACAAAGACTCATAATCTCCAAGGTGAAAAACTGATTTTTTCCCTTGAGATATCCTCCAAATTTCCTCAGGAATGAAAGGATCTTCTGCTTGATGTCTAAAAATTTCGTGCTTAAGATCACTGTCCTTCTCTGCAACTACCTGCATAGTGGCTAATCCTCCAAGAACCTCTGTTCTAATGAATTGAAGCTCTAATCTTTCCAAGTACATTTGTAACTCTTTTGGTAGCTCCCGATTGTTAGGCTGAATGTCTGCACTCTTTCTGCTTAAGGCATCTGCTACAACATTTGCTTTTCCTGGAGTATAGTTGATTATTAAATCATAATCTTTGATTAGTTCCAACCAATGTTTCTGTCTCATATTCAACTCCTTTTGAGTGAAGAAATATTTAAGACTTTTATGGTTAGTGTATAACTCACATCTGGCCCCATAAATAAAATGCCTCCATCCTTTCAGCGCAAAAACTACTACTGCTAACTCTAAATCATGTGTTGGATAGTTGACTTCATGTGGTTTTAGTTGCCTTGAACCATAAGCAATCACTTTCCGATCTTGCATTAACACACAACCCAAACCTTCTTTATATGCATCACAGTATACTGTAAGTCTTTCCCTGTTTATGGAACTACTAAGATTGGAGTTGTGGTTAACCTGGTCTTCAACTCCTGAAAACTTGCTTCACACTTCTCAAAAGATCACCATGCTCTTACTTATCCTTGGAATATATCAGAATATCATCAATGAAGACTATGACGAACTTATCCAAATATGGCATGAATATTTTGTTCATCAGATTCATGAATATTGCTGGTGCATTGGTCAAAAAAAATGGTACTACCAGATACTCATGGTGTCCATATCTTGAGACAAATGATGTCTTTGGAACATCCTTAGGCTTGATTTTTATTTGATGGTATCCAAATCTTAGGTCGATCTTTGAAAATACTCTGGCTCCTTTCACTTGATCAAACAAATCTTGAATCCTTGGTAAAGGATACTTATTCTTTATGGTAACATTTTTTAGATTTCTGTAGTCTCCACACATCCTTCTTCCACCATCCCTTTTATCCACAAAGATTACTCGTGTTCCCCATGGGGGTACACTTTCCTGAATAAACCCTTTTATGGCTAACTCATCAATTTTCTCTTTGAGTTCCTTTAATTCTTTTGGTCCCATCTTATATGGTGCTTGATCTATTGGCGCTGTACCGGGAATTAGATCAATAGTGAACTCTATCTCCCGATCTGGTGGCATTCCAGGTAGCTCTGCTGGAAAAAAAATCTTGAAATTCATTTACTATAGGAATATATTCCAATTTGACCTCTTTCATTGAGTTCAACTGCAGATCCACCATGATATGATTGTGCTTATCTGCTTGGTAAACTATCCTTGCTCCACTCGGAGTTTTGATTGAGACAAGTTTTCTCTTCACAATTTATCTGAGCCCCAAAGTTCCACTATCTAGTCCATCCCCAGCACTACTGCAATTCCCTTCAAAGGAATCACATAAAGGTCTGCAAAGTATGTACAACCACATATCGAGATAACCTGATCTTGTTTAATGTGGCGTACAATCACATTTCCCCCTGCCGTAACTACGGTCATAGGGTTTCCTAACGTTGCCCTTCTAATCCCGAATATATCATAGAATTCTTCAGAAATGAATGAAGTAGTTGCACCAGTATCAAATAGAACTTTGCCGGGATTGTTAAGGATATTGAGCGTACCTATCACTGCATGCTCTGAATTATCCATCTCCTCGAGGGTTGCGCAATTCAGCTTCCCGGTAGGTTTGTTCCTCTTGCCATTGTTATTCTTGACATTATTTCCTCCTCAATTGGGTTGTCCATTTACTCCACTGGCTTGTCCTCCTCCCTTGGTAGGCCAACCTCCAGGTGGTTTGCTTGGACAATCGGGCTTGATATGCCCCTTCTGACCACAACTGTAACAGATCACTACAGGCTTTTTGCATTCCCTCTGGAAATTCCCTGGAATTCCACAGTTGTTACAAATAACATTCCTTCTAGGATTGGATTGATTTCCACCACTTCCCTTGTTAGTGTTATTGTTACCATAGGCCTTGTTATAGGTTTTGAACTCCAGATTGGGTTTAGGTTTACTTGCTTGAATCCTCTTGGTTTCCTTGTTGGCTCTCTTCCTCCTATCATCTTGGACAACTTGTAGTCATCTTCGAAAGTGATAGCTGCATCCAGCAACTTCTGATAAGTTAGCTTATTAGCCAACCTTAACTGCATCCTCACAAATGGATTTAACCCACGCAGGAAACGCTTCTTCCGCTTCTCTCTGTGTTAACATCCTCCTCAGCATAACGAGATAGTTGACTAAACTCCTGGATATACTTCTTGACACTTTGTATATCCCTGCTGATGCTCCTCAAATTCTCTCCGCTCCAACTCCATAACACACTCTGGAACATGATATTCACGGAATCTCTGCTTAAACTCTTCCCAGGTATACTCCCTTCCTGGTTGTTGCATGGCTAACTGATTTTCCCACCATGATGCTGCAGGTCCAGTCAGAAGATGAGTTGCATACCTTAATTTCTCCTCATCATTGCAACCTACAGTCTTCAGCTTTCGTTCTATATCTGCTAGCCAATCTTCTGCATCCATTGGTTCAGGAGCTGATGCAAAAGGTAACGTCCTTGCATTCTGGAAGTCAGAAAGACTCACTCCTCCACCTTCAGGTGCCCTCTGTTTTGCTCATCCCAACAACTCCTCCATGAACTTGTTCTGGGTCTCTTGCATCATTTGCATACATTGCATAAAGTTCTGCTCCATTAACGGCCTCATTGGTGGTGGTCGTGGTAATGCTCCCTAATTTGCTGCATCTGCATCAGCCTTCTCTTTGGCCTCACGTTCAATTCTCTGTTGTTCAGATTCGGTCTCTACACCCGTATCCATGACCCCTTGTCCTGCAACATAAAGCGAATACTCATAATTGCATCATGCACATGTGTTCTGATCTCGACTTTACGCACAGAACTAGTCACACAATGAAGATCCAAATAAAATCCAAATGTGCATTTCACATATTATACATTACAATATCATAATAATACAAAGTCATTACAACATATACCATATAGGTATAATCACAACACTACCTTATTTATCTAACTATCTTATTTCTTGGATTACAATACACGGTACTTGATACCTCTAAATAGTTGCCTACTTCTAGTAGTAACTACGCTCATCATACATGCCTGATGTCCAACCGTGATGACGTGACGTTCGTCGCACAGTTTGTGGAACAAATGGCCTTCCAGAAGGAACATACTCAGTATCTGAAGTGTCAGGACTTGAGTCATTACTCAACCTGAGTGCATTGACTCCCTCCAGCTCGGCTGAAAAGTCTTCAGAAACATATTCAATATTATCTCCCACTTGCATCTCTTGAGCTTCATTCCTTGAGTTGTCAAAAGGATACGTAGATCCTGCTGATCCCCAGGTGCCCCTTTGGGCAAGATAGTTAAACACGGTATAATGTATATTCCCTGGGCTCTGAGAAGATGTTGATGATTCAAACACTCTCTCCTTAGGATCTTCTTCTTCATCCTGATTGTCTATGAACATGACATTTCTACTACTGTTACTAGGGTTAATTCTTGCACCCATCCAGCTAGATTGTCCAACATTTCTGTCAGAACCATCTATGGACATCTGGTGTTCATGAGATCCTTCATATGATCCCATCCTCCAACCATCAGAATTCTCAATAAGAAGTTCTGATTCAGAACCATCCTCTGAACCCTGTGGTACTGCATACCTCATATCCATAGTAGGATCATATATAGGTTCATGCCTTGGTGCATAAGGATATGGTGTAAAAGATTCAGGATCTATAGGTATATCATTAAAGATAGGTTTTGCACTACTATTTGCTTCCTTCTCCAACTGGAATGCTAAATGCTTCCTCCTTTCCGGATTAGTTAGATCCTCTAACATGTCATTTTTATCTGCAACAATCACTTGATGTGTCTTATAAAAAGACGCAACGAGTGTTCGATATCTATCCATAAACTTGGAAGCTAACTTAGGATGCTTATTTACTAAAGTAAGATGATCCGGTACAAGCTCCAAGTCTATAGAATCATGAGGTATCACAGAGAATGTGCTACCTTCTAACTCCTTGGCTTTATGCTCCCGGATATTAGCTATCGCCTCCATAACATCGACATGATATGCTGCTAAGTGACTCCTACCTTCTCCTATAGGTAAATCGTGATACAATCCAAGATCCTCTAGAAGTTGGATACTCACACGATACTTGGATAACATCCAGCCATCATAATAGGTTATGGTATTCACTGGAATTCTAGTTGGACAACTAAAAATCTTTAAAAGTTGACGAAGTTGGTCTATGAATGATCCTTGATAATCATCAAGAGTCTCCTCTTTTCTTACCAAAGTCTGTTTTGGAAACTTTGGTGCCATAGCTCTGTATATAAGAAAAATATTTTTATTAGTAACTAATAATATATTGCATCATAACAAAGAATTATCGCACTAAAACATATAACGGAATATTCTCATTTCAATACCCATTATATTTCTTTTAGATAATTCTTTATTGTTGCTACACTCTCCTATAGGTAATACCCTTTACTAGGTTTCCAACCTAAGGTCAAAGCAATTTGCTCTGATACCAACTGCGGTGACCCAGCATACCACTGCATGTGTAGGACACTATAGCCGTTGACATGACATCCACAGAACACCGTTCTGTAAATATCACATCCCTCAGAGTGGTACAACAGAAACATTGCGGGTCCATATTACAAACATTCACACATTATTATTATTACAATACCAGAAGTTCAAGACTTCAAAAGGATTTAACTTACAAACCAAAATATGAAGTGTTTCAGTGGAATTTAAAAGTAGCAACTCCAACTAGGAGTTGAGCTCAGCAGCTTATTCTATAGAGTCCATGCTGATCGGCTTCGTCGGTTACTACTAGCTAGGTTACTTAGTTGGAATCGTTGTCATCGACACCATAGTGGATTTCGTAATCCACTCCTTCAACACATCCTGACAGGTCAGGCTCCTCGTAGAACACATATTCTTGGCATTCAGCTGCATACATTGGTATGTCTTCGGGATCCTCAGAGCCTAAGCAAGGGATCAAAGGAAAGGATGAGTAACAGCGTTACCCAACAAGTTCATTATATGTAAGGTGGGAAGTTTGATGCTCTAACTACCACCTCGGACTATTAGTCCTTGGCACTATGCAGTTTTTGTAAATCTTTCTTCAAAGATTGATTTTATTATAAAAATCTATGACCATCAGCCTTCATAGGTTGACCAGAACTTTCATGGAGTTCCTTTCCTGCCGCGTTGCAGCTCCTTCCCGGAACAGGGAGTAACAAGTTACAATTCTTACACTCTGCAGAGGTGCGTTACTTTACCCATGAGAGATTAACTCCTTGTTGCACAATCGGGCATACTTTCCCGTCCACAATTCCATGATGTGGGGCCCAGTAGTTGGTCCAAGCCAATCACTGCCCCCTTGCGACCTCACAAGCCTCCTTGGTGTACACCATGCCCACATATTGAATTACAGAAATGGTTTTTATAGACCATTAGATCCTAGAACTATAGTGGGACGTTGAGGGTTCCCACCCATATGCTACAAATCCTCTACGAATTACCAATATATATGCACGCTACGAGGATAACAGCCACGACCTGCACATCCGGCTACATGCGAGAGGAAAAAGATAAAGCCGACTTCTCTGTCCCATTCCAAATCTCATGGCTAACGCGTGATATACAGCGCTAGAATCACTGATGTCATGGGTTATTAAGTCCCTAATTGACCATCATTGTTGCAAATAGAACCCTAAGTTCTATTGCTCCATTATATCATCACTTAGGATGATATCTAAGATTTCTTTATTTGTGAAAATAATATTTTCTTTCTTTGGAGTATATATGATAACACACAATTTATAAATACTTTGATAAAGACTCTTCAAAAGGATATGAGCAAGTGATGAACTTGCCTTGTGATTGCAAGGTAGTGAAGTCTGATGCTTGCACTGGACCTTGAGCTTCTATGTCTACAAAAACATCATTATTGCCCAGTAAGGACAATATTTAAAGAAGCAAAATGATTATGAAAAGTAATGTAATGCATTATTTAGCTTTATGTGTATTCACCCCCATTATTTAGATTAAAAAATCTTTTTAATAATAAAGAATTTATAAATATTAATTTTTTAATATTTATTGAGTATTGTATTCTTTTATTTTATTTCCTTTTATTTGAATTTTATTTATTTAATAATTCCTTTAAGAATTATGATTTAAATACCAAAAATTGATATTAAATATTTTTTAGTATTTTTCTAAAATACTAGAATATTAATATATAATGAAAGTTATTTTTATTTATTTTTATCATCTTTCAATAATTTTGTAAAATTCCATAAGGAATATATATAGTAAAAAATTCTTAATAAAATTTATATGTCTAAATTTTATTTCTTAATTTATTTGGATAGTTTGGATTATTGTGAATCCAAAAATATTTGTTTATAATTTTTGGATTTTTATTTTATTTTCTAGAATTTATTTAAGTTTAGGGGCCATTTTGGTCTTTTCTTATTTATTAAAAACAACCTTTAGGTAAATGGGCTTCCTGTGTTGGTTTATTGGGCCCTTGTGGCCCAATAGGGCAGAACCAAAACGACACCCCGAAGGGGTCCTGGCCCAACCCAGCCCCCACACTCTCTCTATCACTCTCTCGATCGCATCTCTCTTCTTCTCCTCTTCGACCCCATGGTCGATGGCGCCGCCGCCGTGGTCCTACCTAGACGCTGCTGTGGTGCAGGGCGAGGTTGTCGACCATGCTCTACCTTCCTGTCCAATTTGATTTGGATCTGGAGATCCCCCGTGACCAGACTAGCTCCATCCCGAACCCTAGGGTTTGGGGTGGTGCTGGTGCTGTCGCCGCCACTGCTACCATGTGCTGTGCTAGTGTTCCTCGCCTTCAGGCATGGTGAGGGTCGCTGCCTCGGCATGGTGTGGGTCGCAGCGCCCCCTGGGGTGCTCTCCGTGCCACCGTGCTCGTCGACCTCCTCTACTTCCTCTTCTATTCTACAGCGAGGACCACATGTGAGTTGGTTGTTGGTTATCATCCGTGCCTATACCTCCTCTGAGTTCATATGTGTGTAACTAGTGGCTATCCCTCATTAGGGTTCATATTGGTTCTAGGGTTCTTCCCTCTTTGTGCTTGTAAGATGATGATTTGATCTGGTACTGATGCCTAGTGAAGATTATGCTCACTGCACTTCAGTGCTTTCTATCAGGTTTTGATTATCTGATGCTATTGTTGATCTGATGCTAGTGGTTCAGTAGAGTTTCCTCTAGTTGGTGATAAAGCTTGGTTAAGCTGATGGTATAACTGTGAAACCTGGTTGGTTAGGTTGATGCTTAGTGTGTTTCTCTACTGTTAGTACTCTAGTACTGATAGTAGCACTGTGAGTGGTGATTCACTGCACTAGTAAATGTTGTCTTATAGATTCATGTGCATATTGAGGTTAATTAGTTTCTTACAGTAACACTCTGTACATATAAACTTGATCCTGATTCCTGGCTATTGTTTCCAGGAAAATGATAGTTATTGGCTTGCTGGTTTATTTATGAAAGATAAGTAATTGTTTGGCTTGGTTTTAGAATTTGTTCTTGTGACTCCATCCTAGAATGGCACACATGAGGTGATTCTACAACTGGGCTTTACTATGGTCAGTGCTTATGATTGGATATCTGTTAAAGATAACTTGTAAGATTCTTTCTTTAAGGATCAATGCCTATGGTGTTGGTCTGAGGCTTAGGAACTAGATTCCTATCTTGTTGTCCCTCATAGATATGGTTAAGTATCAAGGTTGTTCACTAGACCTTGGATCCTAGTTGGCTAAAATGACTGGTTTGCTTATAGCTTAATGTTGGTGCATATAGTTTATGAAATCTGAGGTGCTACTCCATTAGGAGATGTGCCAAAATTTTATAAGCTATTTGAGAATATATTGGAATATATGAGTTGTTTATGATTGCCAGGATCTATGATGCTGATCTAAGATTCTTGTGGATTTGGTAGAGTTTACTACTGGCCTTTATATTTCAAATTTCCTCTATGATGGGTTCACCCCACTTGGGTGATCACTGAGAGGTTTAACTTGTAAAATAACACATGCTTTTCTGTTTGACTAAGATGAACAGAATATGTGGATGTTTAATGATACTCACCACACTTGGGTGTTGTTTGGGGTTGCAAGTTGTTGATCTTATGTCTTGATCTTGATGGTTGTGTGGCTAGCTTGATCTGATGCTCCTCCTAATACTTCCAGCTCCTAGACTTGTCCTTGATCTAGCTCTCCACCTCCTGGTCCTGGTGGCTTGATCTTGATCTTCTATCCACCTGATCTTCCCCCTCGTTATGTCACCATCTTGGTGAGATGATAAAGGTTGTGGTTGGTATACTCTGGTTTGGTTTGGTTTGGTTTGGTTTAGCTGTTGTGCTTGGTGTGAAAGGACAAGGAAATGGTGTGGGGTTAGCTTGCCCATGGCTGTGCTCATAAGTTTTGTTTGTTGGAGCTGTTTATGTTGTGCTGACAGCACACACCATGCAGTTTGGTGTGTGTGCTGCTGGTGTGTCTGCTGCACCTTGTGGATATGATCTGGATATGGAAGTTACTTTTATCTGGTTACACTTACTTGTCTGGTGAAACTTGCCCCTTCTTGCTGTTTATTTGACTTATGGCTTGAAATTATGAAAGATATAGTTCTTTCATATTGGTGAAACTTGCCCCTTAAAGATTACTCAATGATGAAAAAGTGAACAGTGCAACTCACTGTTAATTCTGAGAGTAATATATTCTAATCTTTAACTTTATTTCTTTTAGCTTGTGTTTTGTTTTGTAGGTACAAGACTTGAAGATTCAAGACTTTAGTTTAAGTTTTCTTTTTCTTTATAGAATAGTCACATGTAATATTTCTTTTATTCTTTTGTAATCTTTATTTTATTCAATAAATAAGTTACAAAATGTAACTTATGAACATGATCAAGAATCTTTACAATAGTTAATGAAATAAAAGAACCTTTATATATTGAGTAATAGTACAATCTTTATTACAAAAGAATTAATTTATAAATCCAACACTCAAGTTTAAATTCAAATTTCATTTCCCAAAACACACTAATCCACAAAGATCATATCAAAGTTTATAACAATCATTCTCCAAGACTGTACCTACTCTCAGAGAAGGAAAGAAACTTTCATCACTTTAGGTTTTTATTTGGCGAAAAATTTACCCACATTTTATTACAGATGAATTCATGCAATTTCAAAGATTCCTAAATCTACCCTTCGTTGGTTCCTAAATGCTGGGATGTTACAAGAAAGTAAATACCGTCTAAATGGCGGCCAGATGATACTATGAACCCCTCAATGAAAGCGCACACCCTGTAGGGTGCAAACACGCTCCGGTTGGCTTGTGACTATATAGGGCGTCCCGGTTTTGAGGGGATTAACTTCATAGGGTAGACACTTGTACCAGAGAGGGCATTCGGAAGGTATTGACCGGTTATTCGACCCACGATCGGTGTGGATCAGGGACGGGTAATCGGATGGTGTGGGTACAATGTACAACCTCTGCAGAGTGTAAATCTATTCGAATAGCCGAGTCCTTGGTCATGGACGGTTGTGCTGGCGGGTGTACAGCGGTGATGGTTTTGTTTTAAAAAAAGGACTTCGGAAAAGCAATGGATCGAAAATGTTTTGACCATGGGATGGTCGGGAAAAGGAGGAAGGAGTTTGGTCATGAGATGGCCGGAAAGAAGAACAAATGGGTTACCCAATCCTAGTGCTTTATTAAAACTTTTCAAAAAGGTTTCCAAAATGTTTTACAAAATTGTTTCAACCAAGATATAGATACATGCTATATCTACAAGAGAAACTAGTTTATGAAAGAACGTCTATTGGAGCCATCCTACCACAGCCATATTGCATACCTTTTATTATTGACTTCTTAAGGTGGTTTGCGAGCACATTCAAAGTACTCACCGACATTGTCCTTGGCTATTTACTTGGCCAGATTGCAGCTGTTAAGAAGGAACGAAGGTGCTGACGTCTATGCGAGCTAGGCCGTCTTCCTAGTCAGTTGCCTGTAGGTTAAGGCACGGGCTCTGCACTGAAGACTTCCGCTACTTGCGTTGTATTCGCCATAATGGCCTCTTTGTAAGTGTTGTACTCTTTACTTTATGGATGTTTTAATGATACTAGTCGGTTATGCTCACAGCTCACTGATCATGGGAACGTGAATTGTATGCATAACGGGTATTCTCGGACCATAAATCTGGGGGTGCCACACTTTGGACCCAATAATTTTGGGGACCATTTGTACTTGAATTTTGTTTTAGGTACATTGGAGATGCATTGGATGCTTGCCTCTTTCATAAGGAAGATGTTTTGACTCAATGAAAATTAGAGATAAGCTAGGATGGTCAACGAGCTCCTATTTTCTTCATCACGCTGATATCTTGGTAACAAGTATCTCTTACACATGCATACATATCATCTTCCAACCTATGGTAGGTTGCATCTTGGCATGAATTTTATGTATTTGCAATTGTTTTGGTTCTTTCTTTATACTTAAAGGAGACTCTCTATTGCATATGTGAGTAACTTGAGATGAGTGCATATAATTGGGACTATACAAAATCATGCTCATGATTCACCAATCCCAAATATGTCAATCTAGTAATTATATTGCCTATCATTTCCTCAAAGTACTCTCATGTGCAATATTGATCATTTGCAAAGTTGATTCTTTCATTGTGATACTTTTTTCCTTTCACAATACCTTCCAACTATCTCTTCTTCCCTTAGTGATAGTTGTAATGTATTTGATATGTTTGTGCTTGAAGTTCATCAATATATGATAAGAGAAATTTTAGCCTTTTGGCCATGCTATCAAGCAAAGATCTTAGTAGTGTATTTTCATGACTCTGTTTTGGATATCTTTCTCTATTTATTTTAGTATCTATTTTGTGTGTACATGTTCCTTTATGGATCAATATCTTTGTGAGATTATCTCCTTCGAAACTTATACACATGAGAGATGTTACTTATCTATTTTTGATATCTTCTTTGTTTCGTGTGTTTTGTATGGTCATACTAAGAAATATCATTCATTGAATACTATGTTTATATGCAATGATCATCCTTTTACTAGTCTCATAATATGCTTTGTTATGCCTCTCACATATCCTTGTGGTTGAACCTACTATTCTGTTGTCTCTTAACTTATTGCTCATCCATTTGTTTCTTGCAAATTTTATGCCCTAGTATATGCTCGTTTTCACATAGTTTTTTTGTAAGTAAAATATATAAAGTGAGGATTCCATGTGCACATTGTATTCACATAAAAAAACCTAATTTGTGCATGTACCTTGGGAAGCTTCCTAATTTTGTTTATAGTACCACTTTGTGCTTATCATATTTTTTCACTCATGCCTTATATTGTGAAAATGAATTTGGATGAGTGAGGATTCCATGATTATGCACTTTGTTCCCAAATGCAATTATCATAATTGGTGCATTATCTTTGGGGAGCTCCTCTAATTCATTTAATAATGCTCATTTGCCTTCTTTCTCATTTGTTGTGTCTTAAGTGATTATGGGGGAGTGAGGGTTCCATATTTGTGCATGTTGTATTCAAATGCGACTATTCTTATGTGTGCACAAATCTTGGGGAGCTTATCTATTTCCATTTAAAACACTCTTTTGCTCGTATCATAATATCTTGTTGTTTCCATTTGGTCTCATTTGTTGTTTTCAATTGTTTTATTAGATCTTGTGATTTCTTGAATCATTTGTTGATGATTCTTTCATCTTATTTGTTTGGAAATCTTTGGGTCCTCAATATAGTTCTACTTCCTCCCAATTATTCATCATTGGATATGTGCGAATGCACACCTTTGGAGGAATTATCACTATATTGGCCTTCTAGAACTTGTCACCCATTTCACCAATCGATGCCAATGGGGGAGGAGTTTCAGAGGGTTTAAGGGAAGTCGGTTTATGCTTTGAGTTTGTTATTAAGCCTTTGCCTCTCGTGCTTGTATAGGTCCCATCCTTTAATAAGGTAGAGATCCCTGTGTTTACAATGCTAGTCCCTGGATCAATAGCTACCATCCACAGTTAAGATGTAATATCAAGAAACAAAGGTCATAATACAACTTTATAACGAGGAATAAAATAATTCATTACATCTTACATAGCTCATTTGTCTATATCATTACAATGCAGTAGAAATAACTGTATAGCATGCAGTCCTTCATCTTCAAAGTGCCACAGGCAATCATGTTGGTTGTAGACTTGTAATCCTAATCAACACACTTCACTAACATCAAACAAACCTGCAACATAATAAGTTACAGCCACAAGGGTCAATACATTTGAATTGTATTGGCAAGTGATACTATGGTAGTATAGTGGAGTCTATCATCTATATGCATTTGGCTAAGTGGAGCTTAGGCTTGCTTTGCTCAAAATAGATTTTCCTTATCATTTGAAAAACACCAAGTTTTTGTTTGTCAAAATCACCCAAGGCATCAATCAATAGACATTGGTGATCCTTTAACCCTTGTTCAACCACAAGTTTTTAACTTAGAAATTGGGATGAGGAGATTCTTGATAGCTTCCATGTCTTGATGCTCAAATTGTCCATTGTCGGGGACATGGCTAAGTACTTAGATTTTACTCTCTCGAGAGGTGGTGCACTTTTCCCACAAGACTCGACATGCATCGAGACAAGATCTTTTAGAAGCCTTCCCTTAGACCAAAATGGACGCGTTCCATCCTATCATCCCCTACCACCAACTGTCCATTTGGCTAAGTTATTGCAACCTATATGATCCAGGCAGAGCCCATAATGCCAAGTGGTTTCACTTGAAGCTTCTCAACATTTGACATATCAAATATCTTTGTTACTGGGTGGCATTTCACAAGTGAGATACACAAGGTTCACCAGTCCCCTGGCCTTGTGTAACCACTCAACAAAAATCCATCCAAGCAATATCATCCCACCCAGGTGATTCATTCACATAGTTGTTTTATTAAACAAAACACAAGTCCTTGACTTAGAAATATTCCATAGCATGAATATAATCCACCCTTGTTTTCTACTAGCTAAGCTAAGCATGATAGTAGTAGGGACCTTAACTTAGGAAAATTATACTAAGGTTTCATCTACTAGGATTTCCCATGGCATAGTTTATACTTAGCAAAAATTCCATGCAAGTCCTACTCAAAACATCACTAATGCATAGTGAAAATAATAGGACAAAAGTATGAAGCACCACTTGCCTTTTTGGTAGAGAATATAAGTTCACTCCTTGATCTTACAATAGTCACACTCTTCAAATTTCACTACAATTCAATCAAGGCACAAATTCATTCTACCATTCAGGCAATTCATCACATAGAATAATAAAAACAAAGCAATGCATGCAAGCATGCCAAAGATTGTTTTATTTGAAAAAGTGGTTTCTAATAGGTTATAAACATTTTAAAACACCTATTGGTCATTTATAAAAGTAGTAAAACCATTTGATATTAATTTAGTGAAAATGGCCATTTAAATCATTTTTGTTTTGCTAGAAATAATTTAAATCCAAGGATTATTTTCTAGTGTTTACCAAATATATTTTTAACACAAATGTTAGTGTTTTATATTCAAGTGTTTAATATTAAAACCATTTGCAAAAGGCTTCACCTATAAACCATTTTATACCAAAGCAATATTTTATTTTGTTGGAAATGACTTTTAGCAAAGTAATAATTTTGTAGGGTTCATCAAATATATTTTTAAATACCAAAACTTTGTGTTTAGGGTCAGAGAGTTTAATTCAAATCATTTTCCAAAGGTTTTACTCAAAAGCATTTTTAAAACATAACCAATATTTTTATTTAACTAGAAATGCTTTTATTCAAAGATTTATTATTTAGCTTCACCAAATACACTTTTAAATCCATAAGTTGGTTTCTATGGTCAGTAGGTTCAAATCAAAGCATTTACCAAAGATTTTATCACAAAAATAATTTTAGAATGAATTTTATATTCAAAATATGCCTACACATGTTTCTGCAAAAACAACTAAGTTTAAAGAAGCAAATTACTAACAAAGTACATGGTTGGATATAATTATTTTTGCTGATTCCATTGATATAAAGTTTGAAAATTTTGGACGTGTGGATCAAAAGTTATGATTTTTGCAAGTTTGAACATTCCATATAACAAAATCTGGTTTTTAAATCGAAGGCTAGCCACGCGTCATGTTCTGATTCGCTGATACCGATTCGTGAGGATCGCCCTATGTGGAGCATTGGATTTAAGACAGATTTTGCGGCACATAATCAATCGTACCCCTTCGGTTAGTAAATCTATCCTATCCATTGGATCAGGATCTGACGGTCATCATCGCATTGACCAAAAACTGGTGGCGCTGCGGCGGCGGCTGGCGGCGGAGCACTCTGACAGGGGCGTCGCCGGCGATACAGGAAGCGAGAGAGGACGTGGAGTGGCTCACCGAGTTCGTGGGGCGTTGCTGATGCTCGTCGTAGTCTCCTTTGGCCGAGGGGCGCACGAGGTTACCGCGGATTGCTCGCTGGACTTGCTCACTGGCTGTAACATCCCATATCTTATATTAGTGTGTTATTAGAAGCATGCATCATCCTTGCATCATTGCATGCTACAAATGATTTTTAATAATAAAACCCTAGCACCTAAACCTACCCAAAACCCTAATAAAGGTTTCCTATGTGAGAAATATTGTTGTAGTCATGATTGACCCTTCCAAAAACTATGTAAAAACATTAAACCATGGTCCTATGTTGACCACCTTATTTTTACAAAAATTTGGAAACAAGTTTTCACCAAGTTTGGACTTGATATGTAAAAGTTATTAGAGAATTTGTAAAAACAGAAATTAATAAAAGCAAAGTATAAAAAAAACCCTAACTAGCCTAAACGGGCCAGTTAAGCTGGCCCGCGAGCTATCTACCGCCGCCAGCCCAGCAGCGCTCGAGGCCGCCAGCCCGCAGGCCACAGCCACTAACACAGGGGCGCCACCCCGTCGTCATCCTCGCAGAGACCGCGACGAACTTCCCTCCTCTGCCACGAACAACGATCAAATAGACCCCCAAATCCTAAAGGATTAGGCCGCCCCCTTCCCCAAGACTTTGGTCCTTAAAAGCCCGACTCCCTCTCGTTATTTCCCCCTCGAAAAAACCCTAGCTCACGCCTTGCCGAACCGCTGCCGTTCTTCCTCACTGCTGTCGCACTCGGAAGGTTGAGGATCCGATGATTCACGCCACCCCGAACCCTCTTTAGCTGTTAAGCATCTTCCCCGTGTGACACCGCCTCACCCCTACCTCTCCTTTCCTCCCCTTGTGCAGCACAGCGTCGGGAATTTCTCGCCAACGTATCGCCGGAGCTCACGGGGACCGGCGGAGCCGTGCGGCCAGACGAGGAAGAGAAGGCCGAAGCCGATCTCGCACGCAGGACCGCAAGGAGTAGCCGCGCGCCGTCGTCCTCTCCACTGCTCCGAGGAGCCATCGTATCACCGCCGACGACCACGTCCGACACCGCTGCCGCCGTCTTGCCATCGACACCGCCGCAGTAAGTCGCCTCTGCCCTCTCACCCGTCAGATCTGCAAGCAGCGGCTCAGATTAGAAGTTGAGCGAAGGGGTACCGGCCAACCGCGTTGCGCCGCGTGGCAAACCGCGTCCGCGCCGCGTCAGCGCCGCGTCGGCACCGCGCCGGCACCGCGCCGCGTTTTCCTAGCTGGGCCAATCAGCTTCTACCACTTGGCAAGTTCTCGATTAAGACTAGATCTATATGGCAGATTTGAGTTAAAACTTGCGAAAATCATAGAAAAATAATTACTTGGCCAAATTTAGCTTATAATATATCGTTGGATTCATAATTTTATGTAGAACACACATCCGCAATAAAATTCCAAGTTTACAGTAGGGTTTTCGGTGTAGAATTTAATATCTAGATTAGAGTGTTTAATCTATAAAAAATAATTAAACTTCCGATTTAGTTGATTCTTGTTGTGATGAATTTGTTTCTGCAACACCTACTGAACAAAATTGTAGAACCTTTCTTAAGAACATTAGATTTGTTTTGGGGCTAACTAGATGGTTGGATCTCCTAATAAACCTATGAATTAGTTTAATGACCCAAATTATTTTAAACCATTTGTTTAGAGTTCGCTGAGGAGTGCTATTGTGTAGAGTGCTGCTCGGATCAAGCCAAGTTACACCATTTGTTCATAATTTTTGTCCCAGTTTTGATTCTATGCATGTGATCTTCAAAATTCTGTAGTATGCATGTGTAGGATGTTCTAGTAGAATTTTTCCTTAGTATTATTTTGCAAGTGCGATGACTTTGTAGTATGCCATGAGTATATCTGTACTTAGGATTTACCCTCCTAATAGGTTACCCCTGTTTTTGCTAAGTATTGCTATGCTATATATACAAAGTACCGTTGGGGGGGTTCGAAAGACAATGAATTTTTCTAAGAATAAAGGCTCTCTTGAGCAAACTTTTCTTCTCAAATCCACTTCAAAATAAAACTAAGTTTTCTTCTGGGCGGAATGGTTGTCGGGACAACGAGTGAGATTTTGGTGGAAGACGGCCGCCAGGAATCAAAGAAGTCTGTCATGTTTCAGAATTCATAAGCTTCCAGTGCAACCACAATACATATGGGCTCTGTCTTGGCCTAGTACTTAGTGGGAAACCTCACCTGGGTACCAACATTTGGAGGTTCTTGGCACGGTTGGATCCAGAAGGTAGAGGGGATACTAAGGGAAAGCCTCGCCATGGTCTTGTCTGTAAAAGGACTTGATCGTGGATTGTAGGTAAAGTGCACAAACTCTCGAGAGTATTGCAATCTGATCGATCAGCCGTGTTCATGGAAACAGAACAACATTGAGCATATGAAGGATGGAGCCTCTAAAGGATCTTTCTCTCTCTCTCTCTCTCTCTCTCTCTCTCTCTCTCTCTCTCTCTCTCTCTCTCTTCTAAACAAAGTTTTAAAAAAAAACCCATGGCGTGAGTAATATCGCCAATGGGTGGGATTTTGGGAACTTGGTGAGTAATATCCAAGTGTTTGGTTGTTTGGACGCTTGGTGAGTAATATCCTCGTGTGCCATTCGACCCTATTTTATCTAAGCAAATGTTTACAAAGTAGGGAAAATCTTCTCTTCTTCTCTCTACTTAAGAAAACTAGCTTTGAGCAAATGAACTCTACAGCCTAAACTAGCCTTGCATGTAGAGATAGTCTTTTCTTTCCTTGGTGTAATTTGCCAATACATTCAAAGTATTGACCCAACTTGTTGGCTGCACGTCTTATGTGCAGAAACCGAAGATTGAAAGGTGCGTATGGATCGCGAGTCTACACTCGACAAGCCTGGGGCGTTGATGGACTCAAGCTGCTTTTATGTTTTCGCTGTTATTTGAGCTAGCTTATTGCTAAGCAAATTTGTAATAAATTCATACTCTGGATTCTCCGTGTAATAAAGACTTTGTGTTTTACATGATATTCATTGACTGTGAGTGCTAGCTATTGATCCAGGGACTAGCATGTTAATCATAGGGACTTAGGATCCTTACCGATCCGAGGTCACTACAGATGGTATCAGAGCACATCGTTGTCTGTAGAACATGACCCTAGGATTGGAACCACCTCTAACTTATGTGCCTTACTTGTTTTTCTACTATGTTATTTTCCGCACTTCTAGTATCTGCTTTCCTCTACTTAGGTATCTAATTTTTCATTCTTCTAACTTAAAGATGACAAGCTTCCTCTACGACACCGCCACGGACATCGAGCCCCTTCGCTTTGGTGGATGCCTCATGGACCTTCTCACAAGTTTGGACCTTCCCCTCCCAACAATCCAGGGGAGCACAATGAAGAAACTCCACAAGGACGGCTGTTGGGGAGTCAAAGTCATCCAGCCAGGAAAAGAGCGAGGCAAGAACCCGGAGGAAGACATAGCAATCCACATTGTTAGCGATTCCAAGGAGAAGGCCCTTAGCATCAGCTTGCAGCAGCTCATCAGTCGCCTATGTGGACATCATCATGAGGCTCTCCAAGGACACTACGGCGGCCTCTTCGGAAGACGAAATGAGGAAGGAATTCCCATGGAGTTAACCTTTTAGGAAAGGACTTCTACCAAGCGACGAAGGACCCAATATCAAGATTTGGAGTGCCACATCCATGACCTTGAAAAGGGTACCTTCCTCGAGATGTTAAAGAACGATGAGCTATGCGCCCTCATCAAGGAGAAGGAGGAAATGATCAAGCAGCGGGAGGAGGCAATGAAGCTCCAAGAGATAAAGTTCTAGGACCAAGAGAAGAAGTTCGCTAATCAAGAGAAGAGGGTGATAAATAAAAACAAGAGGATTAGGGAACTCAAGCAGGAGATCGATGGAACTGAAGTGCAAACCGAAGTCCTTTGCAAGATAATCAATGATGTGCGTGCTTCCAAGAGGGACTTGGCAAAGCAACTTGAAGCCGCGAAGAAGTCAAGTCTAGTGGAGGAGCTACAAAGCGAGAAGGAGGGACTTCAGGAGCAACTAGAAGCCACTACCAAGAAGTTGCATGATGAGATAAAGAACCTCCAAGAGAAGCTTGAAGCCACCACGAAGGAGATGGAGTTGTACAAGACAACCCTAGAGCAGGAAGGCTACTCGTTCGAGGACGAGGAAGAGGAAGGCGTGGAAGATGTGTAGTAGTTGGACCACCTTTAATTCTATAGTAGAACGTTATTCGCAATTGTAATAAATACCAAGACATTTTTGGTTTAGTTAAACTTAGTTGAATTCCGTGTTAAGTTGTGTTAATGTGTCTTGTGTGTCTTGTGTGCTTGGTGTATTTTCATAAGGGTAGGAGTTTACTACTTAGTCTTTCTGTCTATTTCTTAACCTTTCTCTCAAACCCCACAGATGCCGCCAAGATGTGCGAACACCGAAATTCCTCCGGAAATTGCACAACTCCTGGCTACTCAGAACCAGCTGATCCAACTGCTCACTCAGAACATGGAAAACAACAACAACAACCCGCCACCACCGCCACCTCCGCCACCACTTCAACAGGATCGCTTGACTCGGTTTTTGAGGTTGAACCCACCTACCTTCACTAGCAGCGCTGAACCAATCATCGCAGATGACTGGCTCCATACAATTAACAAGAAGCTAGACACCATGCAAGTTGTCGGAGCCGACAGGGTACGTTATGCCGCACCAGCTTGAAGGACCTGCTACAGAATGGTGGGATAACTACCAAGTCACCCACCCAGATATTGATGCTATCACTTGGGATCAGTTCGAGTTCGCATTTCGCACTCATCATGTGGCTGCTGGTGTCATGACTCTAAAAAGGCGCGAATTTCGCGACCTACACCAGCTGCACCGTTCTGTCACCGAGTATGGTGAGCTTTTCAACAAGCTAGCCCGTTATGCACACGATGATGTTTCCACTAATGCCAAGAGGCAGGAGGAGTTCTTAAGAGGACTCAATGATGAGATATCCATTCAGCTTGTGGCTCAGAAATTTGACAACTTTCAGGAACTCCTGGATAGAGCCATTGTGGTTGAATCCAAAAGAAAGAGCATAGAAAACCGCAAGAGGAAATCTAACCCTCACAAGCACTCTGTTCCGTACCAGAAGCAGGCGCACTTCCTCACCACCGCCTTATAACAATAATGGCCAAAACCATGACGGTCATCACGATGGCGGCCATAAACACAATGGGCATAAAAACCGCAATGGGAATGACAGCAATGGAAAGGATCTCGGTGAGGTGACATGCTTTAAGTGCAACAGGACAAGGCACTATGCAACCACTTGCCCCGATAAGAAGAATGGCAATGGCAATGGGAATGGAAACGGACACAACCATGGCAATGGAAACGGGAAGAAGCCAAACCCGTTTGTCAAAGCCACGGTGAATCATGTCTCTATGGAGGATGCTTGTGATGCACCAGACTCCGTGATTGGTAAGTTCAAGCTCAATTCTATTCCCGCAGTTGTTCTTTTCGATACTGGTGCATTGCATTCATTCATATCAAGGGTATTTGTGGATAGAGGCAAGATACCTACGGAGACTATAAACTTTCCTCTAAGGGTAAGTTCTCCTGGGGGAGAAATAGTGGCAAACTCTGGTTGACGGGGATTAGAACTAAGGATTGGGACACACATATTTCCCACAAGTCTAGTATTTCTTGAGTCACAAGGATTAGACATAATCTTGGGCATGAATTGGATGACCGAATATGAAGGAGTCATAGATTGTGCCAAAAGAACTGTCATGCTCACAACACCAGGAGGAAAGAGGATTCGCATCAAGTCAAATTTCGCACTTAAAGAAGTCATGGTGAACTCTCTTAAGGGGGTTAGCTTAGAGGATGTACCCATTGTAAAGGAATACCCAGATGTCTTGCCGAAGGAGTTACCCGGAATGCCTCCCGACCGTGATATCGAGTTCCTCATTGACTTGATGTCGGGCACAGGCCCGATAGCTAAGAGACCATACAAGATGGATGTGGACGAGTTAAAGGAACTCAAGGAACATCTTAGGGAACAATTGGGCAAGGGATTCATCCAACCCAGCGCGTCATCTTGGGGAGCACCCGTCCTGTTCGTGGAAAAGAAGGATAAAACCAAGAGGCTGGTTGTGGACTACCACTCGTTGAACGAAGTGACAATCAAGAATAAATACCCTCTGCCTAACATCAATGACTTGTTTGACCAGTTAAAGGGAGCCAGTGTGTTTTCAAAGATCGATCTACGATCAGGCTACTTTCAGCTAAAAATTCGAGAACAGGATGTGCCCAAAACAGCATTCACCACAAGATACGGATTGTATGAGTACACCATGATGTCTTTTGGTCTAACCAATGCCCCAGCATACTTCATGACCATGATGAACAAGGTGTTCATGGAATATTTGGACATATTTATTGTGGTATTCATAGATGATATACTCATATACTCTAAGGATGAGAAGGAACATGAGAAACATATGCGCCTTATTATGGAGAAAATAAGAGAACACAAGTTGTATGCCAAATTCAGCAAATGCGAATTCTGGTTAAAGGAAGTGGGATTCCTTGGTCATGTTGTGTTGGCAAAAGGAGTTGCCGTAGATCCTAGTAAGGTAGCTTCCGTGACTGAATGGGAGTCACCTAAGAATGTGGGAGATATTCGGAGTTTCTTGGGCCTCGCAGGATATTACCGGAGGTTCATTGAAAACTTTTCCAAAATAGCAAAACCCATGACGGAACTGTTGAAGAAGGAAAAGAAATTCCTATGGACCGAAGCGTGTGAAGCAAGCTTTCAAGAGTTGAAGAAATGCCTCGTAACGGCACCAATACTGTGTCTTCCTGATATCCAAAAGGATTTTCAAGTCTATTGTGACGCTTCTCGACAAGGACTTGGAAGTGTGTTGATGCAAGACAGGAAAGTGGTATCCTATGCCTCTCGACAACTTAAGAACCACGAACACAACTACCCCACACATGATTTGGAACTTGCGTCTGTGGTACATGCACTCAAGGTATGGAGACACTACCTCATGGTCAAACATTGTGATGTGTTCACAGATCATAAGAGTTTGAAGTACATCTTCACCCAAAATGAGTTGAATATGAGACAAAGAAGATGGATGGAAATAATTAAGGATTATGACTTGGATTTACAGTACCACCCCGGAAAGGCCAATGTGGTGTCCGATGCCTTAAGTCGTAAGGTGTATGTGAAGGGGCTTACCACAGGGGAACTTCCAGAGGATTTATGCAAGCAATTCAAGGACCTCAGGCTAGAAATAGTTCCGAAAGGACACGTAGCGACTATGGAAATAGTGTCTACTTTCCAAGAGAGAATCAAGGAAGCACAAAAGGGAGATAAAGAGTTGGAGGAAATAAGAGTCAAGATAAGTGAAGGAAAGGCAAAAGAGTTTCGTCTGGACGAACAAGGGACCCTTTGGTATGGGAAGCGTTTGTGCGTTCCCAATGACCCCGACATCAGGAAGTTGATTTTACAAGAAGCTCACGACTCACCTTACTCAATTCATCCAGGTAACACGAAGATGTACATGGATGTGAAGGATATGTTTTGTTGGAATAACCTAAAAAGATAAATTGCCGAATATATTTCTCTGTGTGATGTATGCAATAGAGTTAAGGCCGAGCATCAAAAACCGGTCGGATTACTTCAACCACTACATATACCCGACTGGAAGTGGGATAAGGTAGGCATGGATTTCATCAAGGGATTGCCCCGGACTCGTTCTGGATTTGATTCTATCTGGGTAGTGGTGGACCACTTTACCAAGGTGGCTCACTTCATCCCCGTAAAGACCACGTATACAAGTGCTAAGCTTGCTAAGATATACATGTCAAGGATTGTAAGTCTGCATGGAGTTCCCAAGGGAATTGTGTTAGATAGAGGCACCCAGTTCACTTCAAAGTTTTGGCGACAGTTACATGAGTCTCTTGGAACCAGACTAGAATTTAGCACTGCCTTCCACCCTCAAACGGATGGCCAAACGAAAAGAGTGAACCAGATTCTGGAAGATATGTTGAGAGCTTGCGCACTAGACTATGGATCTAGTTGGGATGATAACCTGCTGTATGCTGAGTTCTCGTACAACAACAGCTACCAGACAAGTATCAAGATGGCTCCGTGATGGGGATATGCCTACCGGGGTATACCCAGCAGGACGTTTCCGACTGGCCCAAGAACCGGCGAGTGGGCCTGCAGGACGGCGAATGGATTGAAGCCTAGCGAGGAGCCAAGCGACTGGAAGCTGAAGGCCCAGGCGAGTAGATAGGCCCAGTCGGATTAGGTTGAACGACTACCGAAGCTTTAACTGAATCGGTTGAGATATGTAAACCCTAGGGGAGGTGAGCCTATATAAACCTCCCTATAGGGCGAGTAGAGATACGTTCCCTCATACACCCAAGCGACTCGCTGCCTAACCGCCGAGCTCGCCCATTGTAACACCTCCATAATACAATCTAGCAGGAGTAGGTCTTTACCCTCCGGTGGGGCGAACCTGGGTAAAACCCTGTGTCTTTGCCCTCATCTCGCACCGCAGATAGCTGGCCGCCCTTGCCCCTCGTTCTACTACTCGCTGCCGATTGCAGCATCTGTCGTGACTATTCCCACGATAGTGGCGCCCACCATGGGGCCTGGCCGGTCCGGCCGGTGTTCTGTGGCGAGATCCAATCTGCCCATCAACGAGACAGTCGCCACCGGCCGCATGATAGCGATCGGCGAGATGCTCCAAATCTTGCCGAGCAGCTACATCCCGGCGGCGCGACCCGTCACGCACAGCGTGATCCTGCCGATCGGCACGATCAGCCTCTTCGTTGGTCTCACCGACGTCATCGTCTCGGAGGATTCGGCTCGCATCCGCGAGTCACTGCCACGCGATCGGCTCTCCGAGAGCCAGATCCGCACGATCCATCGCCTCGCCTCCGAGTACAACTCGGCCTACAGCAACGTGGCTGAGAACTCAGCGGCCGCAGAGGACGCGGCCCTCACCGACGACGCCGACTCGGCAACCCCGGCGTCACTCGCCGGATCCATCACCGCGGCTTCATCCGCGGTCTCCATCGCCCAGGTCTCCAACGCGGGAGACTTCGAGGACCCCTCCATCCTCGGGATCTTCGAGTTCGACTCCGGGTCGGAGAACTCGGCCGACCTCCACGACGGAACCGGTCGCCACACCGCGACCTACATGGCGACCGGCACCGATCCGCCGGAGGATCCGTTCTCCACCCCAATCCCTCCTAACGCCACGGCAACGGAGGTCGAGGAACTCCGCCTGAAACTGGCGGAGGCGATACGCAAGGAGCAAGCCGAGCGCGAAAAATTTCGCCTCGAGCAGGTGACGGCGCAGGAGCTATCACGCTACCACCAGCAGCGGATCACGCCTGAACCCCACCGTTCAGGGGCGTGCCCTGAACTTCGACAACGAAAACGACCCGGCCCGCGTGGCCGAGCGCGCGATCTGCGAGAACGCACCACCAGGAGGAAGCGCCCGGCCCCCTCCAGGATCAACGGCAATGGGCGCCCCACCACCACCCAACCGCACCCCTCCCAGGGACCAGCCGCGGATAGTAGTCTCCTCATGGGAGCGAGACGCAAACGTCCTCCCACTGTTCTCCACCCCGATGGAAAACCTCGTGGCAGGCCGAGCAGCAGCCGACAGCATCACGGCCACCGGCAACGGTGCCCTACAGATCCAATACGTCAAGGCCCTGCTCGCGAAGGCCGTCGAGCAGCAAAGAGCGGGCGCCGACTCGCAAGTACGAGTATACTCGCGTTCCTCGGGAAGCAGAGCGGCCTCCAGCGGCTGCCCCGCGGTGGCAAACACCATCAATTGCCCGCCACCAGAGCCACTGCAGCTCCAACACCGACCCGCGAACGCGGCACTCTCCACCAACGACCCCAGGCCAGCAACCAACCTTGTCGCCGCCAACGGGCAACCCATTGACGCCCGCACCCACATCATCAACAACCAAAGTTGGCGCGCACGCCAGCCCGACAACCTGCGACATACCCTAACCAATCGCCGCGACAGCGAGCCCATGGGGTCGCTCAGTCGACTCGGACCCAAGTGCTTCGGACCAATGATCCGAGGCGAGAAGTACCCGCCAAACTTCAAGGCGCCAAAGGAGATAGAAAAGTACGACTCCTCGTACGACCCCGCCGTCTGGCTCGACACATACCTCATGGCGATGGGTATGGCAAGCCACACTGACCTGCTAGCCGCCCGTTACCTCCCCCTGATGATGGAGGGGACGTGCATGCAGTGGATCAACACCCTCCCCTAGGACAGTATCGACTCCTGGGAGGAGATGCGCGATGCCTTCGTCAGGCACTTCGAGTGATCCTACACCCGCGCCACCACTATCGAGGACCTGGAGCGATGCGTCCAGGGACCCCGCGAGTCAACCCGCAACTGGGTCCAGCGGTGGCGAGAACTTTGGTACAACGCGGTCGGCATCCACCCGGACACCGTGATCCATTGCTTCAAGACCTCCTGCCGCTACGAGCCCCTGGTCGCCAAGCTCAAGCGACACTCCCGCACACTCGACAACATCCCCGACCTCCTCGAGATCGCCAAACGGTACGCCGAGGAAGATCCAAACCAGGAAACTGACGATGAGTCAGGAGGTCAACGCCGCACGAGCGGCAACGACAGCGGACGACGGTCCGACCTACGCTATAGCAGCACTCGCCTCACCGGCAAGCGCCGCAGTGACGGGCGAGTCGACTTCGTCGCCAACGCCGGGCACGCGCAACGCGAGCCCAAGAGCTTCCGCCGCGACGGAGGACAACGCCGCGACGGCGGCAACTACAAGGCCAAGCCAAGGTTCGACCCCGCGGCTCTCCTTAACCAACCATGTGCGTTTCATAGCAGGGAAGGGAAGCCCGCAACGCACACCACCACCGACAGCCACACCCTCAGGGAAATCGAGAAGGCACGGCGAGAGCGGGAGGACCCCGACAACGACCCGCCAAACGGCGGAAAATTCGGCAAAGTGGCCGGCTCGCTCCACACCTTCAAAGGCTTCAATACGAAGCGCGAGAAGAAGGTCCTCGCCCGTGCTGTCGCCGTCAACGCGGTGGCACAGGTGGACGTTCCCCAGTTCCTAAACTGGTCAGAGCAGCCCATCACCTGGAACTGCCAAGACCACTCGCCACGCATCGAGTACCCAGGACGAGTCGCCCTGGTGGTCAAGCCCAAGGTCGGCGACTACTGGCTCCCCAAGACATTGATGGACGGCGGCAGCTCCATCAACATCCTGTACCTCGACACCTTCAGGCGGCTGCGGCTCCCGCAGTCGATGATCGAGACGACCCACACCACATTCCACGGCATCGTCCCCGGTCGGAAGGCGTACCCGATCGGCAAGGTCACGCTGCCAGTCACCTTCGGCACACCGGAAAACTTCCGCACCGAGCGGATCGTCTTCGAGCTGGTACCCTTCGACAGCCCCTACCACTGCGTCCTGGGGCGCCAGGCGTTCGCTAAATTCATGGCAGCGCCCCACTACGCGTACAACGCGATGAAGCTCCCCGGGCCGTGCGGCGTCATCACCATCCACGGCGACCCCGACATGGCCGCCGAGTGCAAGGCCAAAGGAGCCGAGCTCGCTGACGCCGTCATCGCGGCGGAGACAAACCACGCCGATGAGCTCGCCAAGTACACGAGCAGGGTCAACAACGACGACCCCACCATACTCAAGAAGCCCAACTCAGAGGGCGCAAACACCTCAACCTTTGAAGCCACGACGCACACCCGCACCGTCGAGCTGGTCCCAGGCGACTCCAGCTAGACGGTGACGATCGGGACGGGCATGAGCCCAGCATAGGAAGGCGCGCTCATCGAGTTCCTCCGTGAGAATAGGGACATCTTTGCATGGAGACCCTCTGACATGCCCGGTGTCCCTAGGGAGCTCGCTGAGCACAAGATAAACGCCGACCCCAAAGTGCGACCTGTCAAGCAGTCGATGCGGCCCTTCAATGAAGAACGCCGTCGAGCAATCGCCGAGGAGGTGCAGCGTCTACTCGCTGCCGGCTTCATCCGGCCAATCAAGTACTCCAAGTGGCTGGCAAACCCAGTCCTGGTCGAGAAAAAGAACGGGACCTGGAGAATGTGTATCGACTACACAAACCTGAACAGCGCCTGCCCAAAGGAGCAGTTCGTCCTCCCGCGGATCGACCAGATAATCGATTCAACCGCGGGCTCGGAGTCGCTATGTTTCCTCGACGCCTACTCTGGGTACAACCAGATCAAAATGGCTGTCAAAGACGAGGAGAAGACGGCGTTCATCACGCCATTCGGAGCTTTCTGCTACACCGCCATGACCTTCGGCCTCAAGAACGTCGGGGCGACCTACCAGCGGTGCATGCAAGAATGCCTCGCGAGCCAAATTGGCCGCAACATCCACGTCTACATCGACGACGTGGTCGTAAAATCCGCTCGCCAAGGCGACCTACTCGCCGACCTGGCGGAAACATTCGCCAACCTACGAAGATATAAGATAAAGCTCAACCCAGGCAAATGCACCTTCGGTGTACCTGCCGGACAACTACTAGGGTACGTCATCTCCAAACGAGGGATCGAGGCGAACCCCACGAAGATCGACACGATCGCCTGGCTCGGCAAACCCGAGTGCCTGCGCGACGTCCAGAAGCTGGCCGGGCGAGTAGCGGCTCTCAGTCGCTTCATCCCCCGCCTGGGCGAAAAGGCGATGCCCCTATACCGCCTGATGCGTAAGAACCCCACCTTCCAGTGGGACAAGGAGGCGGACGACGCGCTCCGCGACCTCAAAAAGGTGCTACTCGCCGCACCATTACTCGCTGCCCCCGCCGACAAAGAACCCATGCTGGTTTACATCGCGGCTTCCGAGCGCGTCGTCAGCGCCGTGATGGTCGTCGAGCAACCAGAGGAAGGAAAGGAGCGCCCAGTCCAGCGGCCGCTGTACTACATCAGCGAGTTCCTCACCGAGTCGCGCCAGCGGTACCCACAGTACCAAAAGCTAGTATACGCGGTCTTCAGAGCTCAGCGGCGCCTACCGCACTACTTCCAAGAGCACCCGATCACGGTCGTCTCCTCAGCACCACTTCAAGACATCATCCGCAACCGCGAGGTGACCGGGCGGGTCGCCAAGTGGGCCGTCGAGATCGGCGTCCACAACATCAAATACGAGCCACGAAAAGCGATCAAATCGTAGGCACTGGCAGACTTCATCGCCGACTGGGAAGAGGCCCAGCAGCCAGAGAAGCTGCCGTACCTCCATTACTGGAGCCTGCACTTCGACGGCTCTAAGAACGCGGGTGGTGCAGGCGCAGGACAGTGCTAACTTCACCAAAGGGCGACAAGCTCCGCTACATCCTCTGCCTCGACTTCACACCCTGTACCAACAACATGGCTGAATACGAGGCCCTACTCCACGGCATGCGAGCCGCCAAGGAGATGAACGTCAATCGCCTCCGCTGCTACGGAGATTCCGACCTTGTCGCGGGGCAAGTCGCTGGCACCTGCGACGCCGTCTCCCCTACCATGGCGGCGTACCACCAAGCAGTGGACAAGTTGGGCGGACACTTCACCGGCTACTCCGTTGAGTGGATCGACAGGCGGAAGAACGAGGAGGCCGACGGACTCTCTCGCATCGGGTCGGCTCGACTCGCACCACCCGCCGGTGTTTTCCTCGATACGATCACCAAGCCATCAGTGTCTCCCCCGAGGGAGATCGACAACGGAGTCCCACTCCAACCAGAGGCAGCCTTGGTCGCAATCGTCCACGAGCCAGACGACTAGACCAAGCCCTACATCGCCTACCTGGAAGCCGGCACCCTGCCGGCAGACGAGACGCACGCTCGGATGATCGCTCGTCGATGCAAGTCCTACACCATCATCGACGGCGAGATCCACAAGCGCAGCGTCACCGGCGTGTTCCAACGCTGCGTCCAACCAGCTGAAGGACGCAAGATCCTCCACGACATCCACTCCGGTGACTGCGGCCACCACGCCGCCGCCCGCTCCCTGGTCGCCAAGGCTATGCGACATGGCTTCTACTGGCCCACCGCACACGCCGACGCTGTCGATATCGTCCAGCGGTGCGCCGGGTGCCAGAAGTACGCCAACCAGACGCACGTACCGAGCTCGGCACTCAAAACAATCCCCGTCACCTGGCCATTCGCTGTGTGGGGCATGGATATGGTAGGCCCCTTCAAGAAGGCCCCCTCCGGCTACACCCATCTGCTAGTCGCCGTCGACAAATTCACGAAATGGGTGGAGGCCAAGCAAGTCCGGAAATGCGACTGGAAGACCGCCACTAAATTCCTACGCGAGCTCATATATCGCTACGGGTTCCCAAACAGCATCATCACGGACAACGACACCAACTTCGCCAAGGGATCCATGGCCGAATTCTGCGAAGAGCACCACATCCGGCTCGACCTCGCGTCAGTCGCCCACCCGGAATCCAACGGCCAGGCGGAACGGGCCAATCAAAGCATCCTCCACGGCTTGAAGCCGCGACTCCAGGTACCACTCGAGCGCACCGCCGGGTGCTGGGTCGAGGAGTTGCCCTCTGTCATCTGGGGATCCGCACCTCAGTCAACAGATCGACAGGGTTCACTCCCTTCTTCATGGTCTCCGGCGCCGAGGCAGTCATGCCCACCGACCTCGAGCACGACTCGCCGCGGGTCGTCCACTATACGGAGGCTGCGAACGAGCTCGCCCGCCAAGACGGGGTCGACCAACTCGATGAAGCACGTGACCTCGCTCGGTCACGCACCGCTATCTACCAGCAGGGACTCCGCCGCTACCACAGCCGGCAGGTGAAAGCTCGCACCTTCCAAGAAGGCGACCTGGTGTTACGCCTCATCCAGGACAAAAAGGGCATGCACAAGCTATCTCCTCCGTGGGAAGGCCCATTCGCCCTTGGGCGCGTACTCGGCAACGACGCCTACTACCTCATCGACGTCCGCGGGGACGGCGAACTCGACGTCAAGTGACCATGGAACGTAAACCTCCTACGGAAGTTCTACTCCTAGAACCCCACACATGTACTCTCCAGTCGCTATGAAATAAAAAGAAACGGTTACCGCAAATTGCGCCTACTCTCCATGACTTGTGCCACTCGCACTCGTAATAACAGCGTTACGCTAACCGCAGAAGTCAACCTTTGGTGCAGCGATCGGCACGGCTAAGTAGTGCGGTGTAAGAGCACTGAGTCACCTCAGGTCTTGCATCGTCCATGAAAAACGCCCACCCGGAGCCCCATTGGAGTCGCCTAGCTAGACTGGTTCTACGAGCCAAGACAACTGCCCTCGCTTCTCACAGCGACCTTGGTCCTCCGCATCCTCGGCATAGCGACTCAAACGGCTAAGTACCACGCCCGGGGACTGAAGACCAGTTCATCGCGAGCGGTCAGGGAAAACGCCAAGTAGGAGAGCATGCCCAGGACTCGCCACTCGACTGACCCCACGGGCCAGGCAGGAGTGACGCGCTCAAACCAACGCGCTAAGTCCTCAACCACCCTCGAGTCGCGCCTAGAACAACCAAGTACCACGCTCGGGGACTCGGCCACCCGACCTCATTCGCGCAAGGGAAAACGGTAAAGTACAGAGCACTCAAGGGAGTCGCCTAGCGACTGGCTCTTCGAGCTCGGGCGAGTCGACCAAAATAACAAAACACATAACAACAACACATATATCGCTTACGAGGTAAACCCCACAAAAAGGGCGGACGCGCTCGGGGACTCGTCCAAAAATCAATCACAAGCACACAACAAATACCAAAATAGACACGATGTCTCATTCAATTGCATATCGCATTGTTTTATGCTACAAAATATGCCCGCATGGCAGACCTGCTGCTAACGCCACAAGGCAAACTATCCTACTCTGCAGGCTTTGATGACGACTCGCCAACATCCCGGCGATTGCGGATGAACGGCGTGTACGGGTTCGACGGATACGTCGTCAGTTCACCCGCCATTGCCGCGCGAAAAGGTTGCTCGACCTTGAAGTCACGATGCAGCGACTCGGGGTCGTTTGGCGCGACGACCGTCTCCTGGTATGGAAGGAGGTCGCCCATTGCCCAGACACGTTCCGAGTACGTGGCGGCGCGATCCTGCAACTTGAGAACCTCGGACAGCTCCACCGCGCCAGTCGACGACGGATATCCACTCGTCACATTGTCGATGTCGAAGTCCTCGGGGAAGTGGGCAAGTCCAAGACTAAGTGCCGTCGACGCTCCGCGCCGAAACGCCGACCACGTCATGAACGCAACGACCACGGGCGCCTTCTCCAAATACTTCCACACCTCAACGAGGTCGCTGGGAATCACCTCCGTGGGCGATATCTCTTGGAGATAGGCGCGGATGCACGTCGCCGACAACGTTGCCGAGTCGACAAGCATGCTCACACACTGCCTCGCGTCGAACGAGCTCGCCTCTTCCTCGCTATCGATGATGCGACCTGCGAGCAGAAGACAATAATGAGTACGACGAACACCACAAAAGGACACAACCACCTGAAGGGGCAGATGTACTCACCAAGCAGCGGGCGGGCGAGTTCCATGATGAAGCACTGAAGCGACGTATGGTCGTCCTGAAGCCCAGCAATAAGGACTTCCGACACTTTGCGATCTTCTTCAGCGGCTGCAATGGCGGCCTTAGCTCGCCCGTCAGCCGAGCTCGCTTCTTCCTTTGCCTCCCGCAGCTCGCTCTCGAGGTCGGCTATCCGCTGTTCAGCGGAACTCAAAGCCGATTGCGCCGCCGCCAACTCACCAGCGGGGACAAGCCCCTGGCGAGCTTCCTCTGCCTTCGCGGCAACAACCTGAAGCCCTTTGTTCGCTTCCTGGACGATGGCGAGCTCCTTCTCCGCACGCTGCTTTGCGACCAATCGGTCAGCCGACTCAAGCTGCAGACCCTGCACATCACCAAAAAGGTTAATCAAAGCAAAATTTCTAAGTGCCCACCCGCTGAAATTCAGCGAGTGCGCACTCGGGGACTGGCGATCAAGAAAATCCTAAGTGCCCACCCGCTGAAATTCAGCGAGTGCGCACTCGGGGACTGGCGATCAAGAAAATCCTAAGTGCCCACCCACTGAAATTCAGCGAGTGCGCACTCGGGGACTGGCGATCAAGAAAATCCTAAGTGCCCACCCGCTAAAATTTAGCGCGTGCGCACTCGGGGACTGGACGCGAAAAACAAAATTAAGACATTATAAGAATCAGGCCGCTGCAAAACACCGACCTGATCCTCGGGGACTGGATGTACCTGGATGGCTGCGCCAAGCATGCCATGGAGTTGTATCGCGTCCACAGACGCGAGGAGATCCGGCGTATGCCCACGACGTTGGTCGACTTGAGCAACGACGGTCCCAGGAGCGTGGCTTGAGGGCAAAGTCCCACTCGTCGCGGCCGCCTTGGTCACGAAGCGCGGGAACGTGGCGATAGAGGCACCTGCTCCAAAGGAGGTCGGCTCCGCCGGTCCAGGCAAGGGAGCACCCTCCTCGTAGACGCGGCTGCCTCCATCGCGGGTCCGGTTGGCGCGACTGCCGTGTCATCAGAAATAGTGACGGTGTCGTCGCCCTTGGCCTTCTTGCTGCCATCCGCCGAGGCGACGACCTCGTCCGCCTTCCTCTTGCGGGAAGGATCCTCCTCGCTAACGACAGGCGGCACCTTAGCCACGGTCGGATGGCCCATCATTTTCACTCCGGTCCTGTGCATCAATCGTATAAGAAAAAACAATTGACGTAATTATGAGAGACAAGGAAGGGTGAGTGCACTCACTTGGCGACTGGAATAAAGTGTAGCCCCGTACGGAGGCCGGCTGGTTTTTCTAGTTCAGGGCCAAGTCGACGACTGAGCCCCATCTCCAGGAAGTCGCGTGCCCAAGACACGGACGGCTTCTTTGTCGTTGAGGCCGCAGCTGGAGCCTCTGGGATATCTTCGGCAGGAGCCTCCTGGCGAGGCGAAGCCGCCGCAGCCGAAACATCCCCCAGCCCAGAGACAGGGGCGAATGGCGGAGGCATTGAAGCCAGCGGCACTTCCTCGGTCGCTGCGTCCAGTGCGGCTGTCACTGGTGGCGCGTCCTCACCGGCCGGGCTGGGAGCATCAGAGCTGCTCGCCGAGTGTGGTGCGAGGCCGGCTTCGATGGCTCCGTCTTCCTCTTCGGGGGGGCCCTTACCTCCCTTTCCTTTTTCTTCTTCTTCGACGGAGTGGCTTGACGGCGCGAGGTGGTCTCTGGGAGCTCGTCGTCGTCATCATGACGCTCGAGGCTTCTGCTTGCCTCAATCTCGCGCTGTCGTTGTCCGCGGGTCTTTCGGACCAGCGGGGCGACCTCCTCCTCGGATCCGTCGCCGTCGTTCTCGTCGCCCTTAGCGGGCGGCGACTCGCCTACGTCCTGGGCGGACGAGCTCGAGTTCTCGTCGTCCGAAGGTGGGAGCCACCCTTCCACCACTTGGAATAGCTGCGATGAATACAAAGTAAAATCAGAATTACCGCGACTGCATAATCTGCGACTGCGAGCAAAGTAAAGTGGTTACCGTTGGAGCCGAACGCTTTGCGGTATAGGGGGCGACCCCAGCCTGCGCATCCAGGTACATCGCCTGGGTAATCTTCTTCAGTGCTGGGAGATAGTCCTCCAGCTTCCACTCATCGAGGCAGGCCTTCGTCGAGTCTCCCCGGCCTGTGTATTGGTACATGTAATGGTCGCGCTGGGCAAGCGGGACGAGCCGCCGCCCAAGCCAGCAGTTGTACAGATTTATCGTCTGGAGGCCCTTCTTTTTCAGACCGCGGATGGTCTGGAGCATCTCGTCGATGACCATCCGCTGATCGTTGGGGAGCTTGTCGACTTGGAGATGGCGCGGCTCAGACCGATCGACGGAATACCGCGGGATCGCCACCTCATCCTCCGGGGTCGCCTCGGCCACGTAGAACCACGACTTCTTCCAGTCGCTCGCTGCCTTGGCGGGCAGCATCAGATCGAAGAATGAAGCTTTGGACTTGAGCTGGAACGTCAGGCCGCCGGCGGCTAGCATTGGGCCGCCTGCTTCCTCGCGGCTGATCCGTCCGTGGAACAGATCTTGCCACAAGGGGAAGTAGGGCCGGCAGCCCAAGTAGCATTCGCAGAACGCCACGAAGATGGCGAGCTGCTCGATGCTGTGGGGACCCAGATCTGAAGGCTGGATCCCGTAGTAGGCGCAGAAGCGCCGGAAGAACAGGGATGTAGGAAACCCTAGCCCCCGCTCGAGATGACTGGTGAAACAGACGAATTCCCTCTCTCGCGGATTCGGGGTCGTCTCTCCGGCTGCGGGAATACGCCAACAGCCGGCTCGCAAGATCCCGGCCTCCTCGAAGGAGGCCAGCTGCGCCCTCGTGCACTTGGATCTACCCCACGGTTCGGTGGAAAGGGCCATGGCCGAGAGGTTTGTTGGGGGTCGGGGAATTTCGGGTCGACTGGATCGCGATGCGAGGGGAGGCGAAAATGCGTGCAGTCGGAAGAGATGATGAGAAGGTGGCTTTCCGATCGCCTGCCATTCCCCTTATATAGGGGATGTTACCCGCCAAATCAGGGAACCGTTACCGCGCGATGATTACGCTAAAAGTTACCGTTGGATTACCCCAACGGCTAGTTTGACCACGCTTGACGGTCCAACTACGGCCACTCGGCTCGCCGACCCAATCACTATAACAGTGTTTCGCCGACTCGACTCGCCAAAGCTGCGACCTGGATCACTGGTTTCCTCCTTTATACAGGAGCCAGCCGACGATTCGACTGGATGCCTACTCTGAAGCCGTATACTCTGACTGCCAGCAACCACTTACGCCTAATCGACGACGGCCTCAGGGACTACTGATGGGGATATGCCTACCGGGGTATACCTAGCAGGACGTTTCCGACTGGCCCAAGAACCGGCGAGTGGCCTGCAGGACGGCGAATGGATTGAAGCCCAGCGAGGAGCCAAGCGATTGGAAGCTGAAGGCCCAGGTGAGTAGATAGGCCCAGTCGGATTAGGTTGAACGACTACCGAAGCTTTAACTGAATCGGTTGAGATATGTAAACCCTAGGGGAGGTGAGCCTATATAAACCTCCCTATAGGGCGAGTAGAG
Organism: Avena sativa; assembly: GCA_916181665.1. Lineage (NCBI taxonomy): Eukaryota > Viridiplantae > Streptophyta > Magnoliopsida > Poales > Poaceae > Avena > Avena sativa. Next base: position 245,695,755 of record OV702283.1, on the reverse strand, counting down.
ATACGTTCCCTCATACACCCAAGCGACTCGCTGCCTAACCGCCGAGCTCGCCCATTGTAACACCTCCATAATACAATCTAGCAGGAGTAGGTCTTTACCCTCCGGGGGGCCGAACCTGGGTAAAACCCTATGTCTTTGCCCTCATCTCGCACCGCAGATGGCTGGCCGCCCTTGCCCCTCGTTCTACTACTCGCTGCCGATTGCAGCATCTGCCGTGACTATTCCCACGACACTCCGTTTGAAGTTCTATATGGCAGGAAGTGTAGGACTCCGCTGTTATGGAATGGAGTTGGTGAACATAGTCTTTTTGGACCTGAATTGATAAAGGATGCCGAAGAAAAGGTAGGACAGATTCAAGATAGGCTAAAGGTAGCCCAATCCCGACAAAAGAGCTATGCTGATTCCAAATGCAGAAATGTGAATTATGAAATAGGGGACCGTGCGTACCTTCGAGTTTCACCGCTACGAGGAGTTAAGAGGTTCGGAATCAAGGGTAAGTTAGCCCCACGATTCATAGGACCATATAAGGTTCTGGCACGTAGAGGAGAGGTTGCTTATCAGTTTGAGTTACCAGAAGGACTGACCGTTCATGATGTGTTTCATGTGTCACAACTAAAGAAGTGTCACCCGGAGATGGCCGAAACACCGCTAAGAGATACCATTCCCCTAGATGAGGTTCAATTGGAAAATGACCTTACCTATGAGGAAAAACCCATCAAAATACTGGAAACAGCCGAAAGGATTACCCGCACCAAGACAATAATATTTGGCAAGGTACAATGGAACCACCACTCCGAGGAAGAAGCTACGTGGGAGCGTGAAGAAGACTTGAAGGCAGAACACCCACACCTATTTGCTAGCCAACCCGAATCTCGGGGATGAGATTCTTCTTAAGGGGGGTAGGTTTGTAACATCCCATATATTATATTAGGGTGTTACTAGAATCATGCATCATCCTTGCATCATTGCATCCTACAAATGATTTTTTTAATAAAACCCTAGCACCTAAACCTACCCAAAACCCTAATAAAGGTTTCCTATGTGAGCAATATTGTTGTAGTCATGATTGACCCTTCCAAAAAATATGTAAAAACATTAAACCATGGTCCTATGTTGACCACCTTATTTTTACAAAAATTCGGAAACAAGTTTCACCAAGTTTGGACTTGATATGCAAAAGTTATTAGAGAATTTTTAAAAACGGAAATTAATAAAAGCAAAGTATAAAAAAAACCCTAACTAGCCTAAACGGGCCAGTTAAGCCAGCCCGCGAGCTATCTACCGCCGCCAGCCCAGCAGCGCTCGGAGCCGCCAGCCCGCAGGGGCCCCACCCCGTCGTCTTCCTCGCAGAGACCGCGACGAATGTCCCTCCTCTGCCGCGAACAAGGATCGGATAGACCCCCAAATCCTAACGGATTTGGCCGCCCCCTTCCCCAAGACTTTGGTCCTTAAAAGCCCGACCCCCTCTCGTTGTTTCCCCCTTGAAAAAACCCTAGCTCACGCCTTGCCGAACCGCTGCCGTTCTTCCTCGCTGCCGTCGCGCTCGGAAGGTTGAGGATCCGATGATTCACGCCACCCCGAACCCTCTTTAGATGTTAAGCATCTTCCCCGTGCGACACCGCCTCGCCCCGACCTCTTCTTTCCTCCCCTTGTGCATCACAGCGTCGGGAATTGCTCGCCGACGTATCGCCGGAGCTCGCGGGGACCGGCGGAGCCGTGCGGCCAGACGAGGAAGAGAAGGCCGAAGCCAATCTCGCACGCAGGACCGCAAGGAGTAGCCACGCGCCGTCGTCCTCTCCGCTGCTCCGAGGAGCCATCGTATCGCTGCCGACGACCACGTCCGACACCGTCGCCGCCGTCTCGCCATCGACACCGCCGCAGTAACTCTCTGCTCCCATCTTACCCGTCAGATCTGAAAGCAGCGGCTCAGATTAGAAGTTGAGCGAAGGGGTACCGGCCAACCGCGTTGCGCCGCGTGGCAAACCGCGTCCGCGCCGCATCAGCGCCGCGTCAGCACCGCGCCGCGCCGCGTTTTCCTAGCTGGGCCAATCAGCTTCTGCCACTAGGCAAGTTCTCGATTAAGACTAGATCTATTTGGCAGATTTGAGTTAAAACTTGCGAAAATCATAGAAAAATAATTACTTGGACAAATTTAGCTTATAATATACCGTTGGATTCATAATTTTATGTAGAACACAGATTCATAATTACTTGGCCAAGTTTAGAGTAGGGTTTTCGGTGTAGAATTTAATCTCTAGATTAGAGTGTTTAATCTATAAAAAAATAATTAAACTTCCGATTTAGTTGATTCTTGTTGTGATGACTTTGTTTTCTGAAACACCTACTAAACAAAATTGTAGAACCTTGCTTAAGAACATTAGATTTGTTTTGGGGCTAATTAGATGGTTGGATCTCCTAATAAACCTATAAATTAGTTTAATGACCCAAATTATTTTAAACCTATGGGAAATCAACCCTAATAACACCCTTAACACAATTGTAACCCAATTATACTACCTTGGTCAATTTAGAAAACCAATCTTGCATAAATACCATGATGCATGCATGCATATTATCTCTGTGGCATATTTTTGTGCAAAGTTGTGATTAGACCCATGTTTGTGTTTCGTTAGATTGTTCGGAGTGCGCTGAGGAGTGCTATTGTGTAGAGTGCTGCTCGGATCAAGGCAAGTTACACCATTTGTTCATAATTTTTGTCCCAATTTTGCTTCTATGCATGTGATCTTCAAAATTCTGTAGTATGCATGTGTGGGATGTTCTAGTAGAATTTTTCCTTAGTATTATTTTGCAAGTGCGATGATTTTTTAGTATGCCATGAGTAGCTCTATACTTAGGATTTACCCTCCTAATAGGTTACCCCTGTTTTTGCTAAGTATTGCTATGCTATATATACAAAGTACCGTTGGGGGGGTCTGAAAGACAATGAATTTTTCTAAGAATAAAGGCTCTCTTGAGCAAACTTTTCTTCTCAAATCCACTTCAAAATAAAACTAAGTTTTCTTCTGGGCGGAATGGTTGTCGGGACAACGAGTGAGATTTTGGTGGAGGACGGCCGCCCAGGAATCAAAGAAGTCTGCCATGTTTCAGAATTCAGAAGCTTCCAGTGCAACCACAATACATATGGGCTCTGTCTTGGCCTAGTACTTAGTGGGAAACCTCACCTGGGTACCAACATTTGGAGGTTCTTGGCACGGTTGGATCCAGAAGGTAGAGGGGAAACTAAGGGAAAGCCTCGCCATGGTCTTGTCTGTAAAAGGACTTCATCGTGGATTATGGGTAAAGTGCACAAACTCTCGAGAGTATTGCAATCTGATCGATCAGCCGTGTTCACGGAAACAGAACAACATTGAGCATCTGAAGGATGGAGTCTCTGAAGGATCTTCCTCTCTCTCTCTTTTCTAGACATAGTTTTAAAAAAATCCCATGGCGTGAGTAATATCGCCAATGGGTGGGATTTTGGGAACTTGGTGAGTAATATCCAAGTGTTTGGTTGTTTGGACTCTTGGTGAGTAATATCCTCGTGTGCCATTCGACCCTATTTTATCCAAGCAAATGTTTACAAAGTAGGGAAAATCTTCTCTTCTTCTCTCTACTTAAGAAAACTAGCTTTGAGCAAATGAACTCTACAGCCTAAACTAGCCTTGCATGTAGAGGTAGTCTTTTCTTTACTTGGTGTAATTTGCCAATACATTCAAAGTATTGACCCAACTTGTTGGCTGCACGTCTTATGTGCAGAAACCGAAGATTGAAAGGTGCGTATGGATCGCGAGTCTACACTCGACAAGCCTGGGGAGTTGATGGACTCAAGCTGCTTTTATCTTTCCGCTGTTATTTGAGCTAGCTTATTGCTAAGCAAATTTGTAATAAATTCATACTCTGGATTCTCCGTGTAATAAAGACTTTGTGTTTTACATGATATTCATCGACTGTGAGTGCTAGCTATTGATCCAGGGACTAGCATGTTAATCATAGGGACTTAGGATCCTTACCGATCCGAGGTCACTACACTAGCTCGGGCACGCTTTGTCGACGACAGAGGCGAGGCTACGGTGCATGCCAGAGAGAGTAAGAGGTGGTGTTAGACACGCAGGGAAATGGCGAACTCAGTAGAAACAATCAGAGAGAGAGGGGAGGATGAGGCTTACGGGAAAACATCGTCAGAGTCGAAACAGGCGGCGGCGATGTACTGTCGATGTCGTTGTCGAGTGTCTGGAGCGCGCGCGGGTGAGTGGGATACATTGGCAGGTGCAGAGGTTGATAGGGAACATGCTCATGTGCTCGAGGGGGCAAGGCGTGATGGTGTCTGGACGGAATTGGAGAAAAAGCTTCGCCGGAGCAGTGTTGGTCTTCAAGCAATATCAGGGCGGCCTGGAGGCAGAAGGAGCTGAGCGTCAGAGGTAAAATGGAGAGGGGAGGCAGGCATTTAGTAGGGCGTGATCATGGTGGTTAACGGCCTCGGCATTAAGGCAAATTAATCCTGCGAAAATCAAGCCAGAAACGGGAGAGAGAGGGAGGAAGAACAGGTCGTGCGGGTGAAAACGATGACTGACCTGTGGGGTCATTTCGTCAACATTAGAGAGAGAGAAAGGGTGGGGTCCGGGGTTCAGTGTCTGCGCGGGTGTGTTCTCTTGTGCGAATGGTTTTTCCTGCGGGGAAGAGGGGATGGGGTAGCTGGGCCGGGATGGGCTAGGTTTGATGGGCTGGGTTGTTTCCCTTTTTTTATTCTGAATGGATTTTCTGTTTGATTTTATTCAAATGATTTCAAACCCTTTTTCTTTTCAAATCTTTTCAAACTTTTCAGTAAGTTTCTATTATGTATAAACATGTATTTTTAAGACCATTTTTAGAATAATTTCTTTATTCTTTTTATGGGTTTATTCTTTATTAAAATAAGCACTTGCCTTTATTCAAATAAGATTAAATATATTTTCAAACTCTTTATTTGAATTCTAATTTTCACTAAGCCCTTTTCAGTAGGTTTTATTTATTTAATAGGGTATTAAATAATTCACTTTGAATTATTTAAAGTATTTTAATATGATTATTAATCATTTAATTTGGGCAAATATCTTTATTCCAATGAAATCAAATATGGTTTTAATTCCATAAATTTTATTTAGATTATTTATTTGATTCCATTTAAGTTAATTAAATAACTTTTATTCCACTTGGTTAAATTCCAATTATTATTTTCCCATGATTTAATTAATCATTCTTATTAGGGATTTTGTCTTTAATCAAATGGAATAGAATTTGGTTGAGGCCATTTTATTTTATTTGAATATTCTTTATCCCTTTATTTTATTTGGATTTGGATTATCTTTATTCCATTTGCTTATGGATTAGGCCAAGTTTTAATTTGGCTTTTAAATGTTCCTTATTTATTTATTTCTTCATTTGCCTTATAAAATCCATATCTTTTTATTTATAGATCCAATATTGGTGATTCCAATTTGTATAATTTTATTTAATATTTGTTTATCTTTTTAAATCCTTTAGGATTAGTTTGTTCACAATTTGGTATGGATTTTATATAGGAGCTTTATTAGCTTGGGAAATTATTTCCTTATCTTATTATATTTATAAGTTTTTATCTATGGCTCCAAATTAAGTGAAACCAATTTATATGATCTTATAATATTTTTGTTTATCATTTTTGATCATTTTAAAATGATTGTTGCTGAGTTTTTTATATGGATCAATTCTATAGTCTTAGAGAGATCTTGGAAGTGATTTCTTCCATTAGGGTTGTAGAGTTTTGGTTTAAATTTTCCAAGTGTTTTAAATTTCAAGATTCATTCTGGAAGAATGCATTTCACTTGATTTGAAAACCCGAGGCGATCGCAGGAAACAGTGGGTTTAACAACCAACTATACGGCGGGAGAAACTTCTTTGGCCGTATAGTTCCCGCTGTATAGTTGGCGCCTCCACTTCCTCCTCAAATAGTTTCGCCCCGTGCAATCGGATCAGAGGGACGACATACAGAACTACCAGAAATCGCCGAAACCTCACCTCCGGAAGGGATCTGGAGGGGGAACTCATCCACCGGGGATCCATATTCACCCTACGTAGATCCAGGAGGCTAAGGCAATCAATCTTCATCATCAACTGCTTCATCACCACCATCTCCATCCATCTCATCTACATCTTTTCTAGATCTTGTTGTATTTTCCATTCTTGTTGTGGATTTATACAAGTACTATTCATCTATGATAGATTCCATTATCTTTTCCATGATGTTGATTGCCTCCATGTCTGAGTAGATCATTAGTTCTTGGGGAGATGGCGAAACCCTAACATGAGATTGAAATAAGATAAAGTTTATTATGATATTCATCGCTATGACCATGTGTTAGAATGTCTTTATCTTGATATTGAGAGAAGTCGACCTCTCAATATTTGCCTCTTGTGGGGACTTGATGGAGGGAACTACTTGTTAGTAGACGGAGGTGTGCTAGCACTTACAGTGACTATAAAGTTGTTGGCACTCCTTACATATCAACATGGAAATCGAGGAAACTCATGTAACACTGTCCATGCCATGGGATACATCCTACGGGATAAAGTCCCTTCATAACACAGTAATTTGATTGATGTTGATTGCTTATCTGCTGTGGTTATGAGGATGATGTGAGCAGTGGTTTCTGCCTATTCGTCCAATTACGGAGTTCCTCACACACATACATAGTTTAGAATGTTCATGATAATAATCTTTACTTTAGACCCTTTATAATGCTATAGGTGTATCCGCTACCCCCTGAGAACGCTTTTCACCATTGCAGTTTCATATCTCTTTTACTTACATGATACTTACTTTCTGTATTCAGTTTGTTTTACTTTATTTATTGTTATCTTATAAAAAAAATCAAAAAACACCTTTTTACACAACACTCGCATTTTATCTTGGTACTTAGAACATGATATTTCAGTATTTAATTCAAGAGATTTTAGAATTTAGAACTCCCGCTCCCTGTGGGATCGATATCTTTATTTTGAAACTAGCTAGAAACGATCTGTGCAATTGCAGTCATCAACAGCCTCATTCTTCGAGCCGCTATAGTAATTACTCTAACGGGGACAGTTATCCCTGTGAGTGGTCAAGTCTTGCAGTGTCTCTTCGATTACCGCAACAATCATTATGGTTGGATCATGGTCTGTGCCGTGTAACTGCCCGTGTGGTTCCACTCGGCTGTTGCCACCGCGCCAACTAATGGTTCACGATTCCACGTGTGTGCGCGGCAACTGCCGTGCTCGCACGATTCCACGAGCCCTTGTGGTATGGGCTTATAAATTAGGGAGTAGGGTGAAACCGTCGTTCACTTTCCCCCTCTCCCAATCTTCTCATCTTCTTCCTAGCACCGCCGCCGCCGCAGAGCACCGTTTCCACAACCACGCTTCATATTCCCTGCCCAAGCTTGTCGCGCTGCGTTCCCGCCTCGAGCTTCTACTCCACTACGACTAAGATCCGCCGCTTGCAACCATGCTCTTCTGTCGCTACGATTGGTCTGTGGAAGTCACTGCCTCTCCCTGCCTCAAGACTTTATGCTTCCTATCATTCCTCCGACGAGCCTATTTCCAGTTCACAGAGCGTTGTTGCCGCCAGCGGAGAAGAAGAGGTCGCCACCGTCTTTGAATGGGGCTCCTAACAAGGATCCACGGTGACCCGGAAGGAAATCGAGTGGCTCATCCGGACTCGCCGGATTCCATCCGATATAACCTATCGATTACCCGGCAAGGAACTTGCCCCCATTACTGAGCCGGGTGAGTTTGTTGTATTTGTCTCTCATTTTTCTAGAGGATTTGGCCTACCCCTTAGCGATTTTTCCAAGGAGTTTCTAAAATCCTTAGGCCTCCAGCCTCACCACTTGGTAGCTAATGTTGTTGCATCCCTTTCCGCTTTTATCTCGGCCATGGAGGGGTATTTCAGCCTCTGGCCTTCTATTGAGCTCTGGGCCAAGTTCTTCCAAATTCGAGCCAAAGTAGTGCCAAATAAGGACCTGCGCCCCTCCGAGAAACCTCTTATGCAGTGCGGCGCTGCGTCCATTACACCTCGGAAGAAATCAATCTTCCTCCAAATTACCAGTCTTGAGTCGTGCAAGAAATGGCACAAATCTTTCTTCTATGTGAAGAACAACGGCGAAGAGGACATGATTCGACTACCATTTTTCTCAATCGGCGTGCCCGCTAGGAAGGACTGGGACCTTTACCCGAAGAGTACCAACGCCCTAGCCAAATCATTCGAGATTTGGCTCAAGGAATTGACCCGAGACGGGTTACGCGAGTACGATCTTATGGATGCCTTTATTAGCAGCTGAATCTGCCCATTCTAGAAGCCACTCACAAACTCTGCTACATGAGTGGTCTCCTTGACCCGAATCGAGTCTCCACTATTGAGCTCGATGATGACCAAATCTGGAAACGTGTCTGGCCGATCTTCAAGATGAACATGGTCGCGGATTGGACATGGGGCATGAAGCCCTTCACCCGTGACAACCCCACACCAAAGGTGATTAAACTCCGAGTCATTTTCTCCGACTTATGTTATATTTCGGCTTTATCGACCATTTAATTTCTCTTTGTGTTCTTTTCCTTAGAAATTTGCTGAGTAATCCGCTGAGGATGACGAGATACTTGCCCTCCCTTGGAGAAAGGATTGTGATACCTCAGACGAGGGAGATCCGGACTCAGAGGAGTTTATGCCCAAGCCTGACTCTGACCCCAGCCGTACTCGAGGTAAGGCCTCCAACCGAACGACGATGATGACTCAAACGAATGCAAATTTCTTGAGGTACATAACCTGATGGCCCTCTCATATGCCTATCTGGCCCCTTTTTCCCCAGCTAATCTGGCTGGGCAGGTCCATGATGTGGCTCCTGTTGCCATGGGAGGCCAAGGGCCAGTAAGGAAAGGTGCCACGCCGACTAATCGAGCGGCCGAGGCTCCCAAGAAGCGGTTCAAGAGGCCTTCCAAGACGGCCCCTAAACAAAAATCGGCCCTGGCTGTCTCCTCGTAAGTTTCCTTATCCGGGTTAACTTTGTATTTCTTGTTTCTCTCTTTCTTTATCTGACTTTATTTTTCTAACTGTTTTACTTCAGCAGTGCTCCATAGGTTATCTCTCCGAGCGGACCCAACATGGATTCTCCCTCACCAACCATTTAGGATGATGTCCGGGTTCTGAGCCCACGTCGAGGTGAATATTATCCCGTGCCAACTAATGGTTCACCTTAGAGAGAGGGAGAAAATGGTGAAGCCGTTGGTGATACGGATACCGCCATGCCGGATTAACCCTCCGAGCCAACCGCATACGCCAAGATCACTGAAGGCAGCGAGCCAACTCCTGCCGAGGTATCTGTTACCTCGGCCTCTCCTCAAGCTCAAGAGGCTCCTTCTATAGCGCCAATGGCTACACCAACCTCTTCTGGGTCTTCCAAGACTCGGACGCAGGATCAAGCCTAGAAGGGCTCGCGCTCCAAGACCCAATCTACTTCTCCGACTGATGGGGATATGCCAAATGGGTTATGCCCAACAGGACGTTTCCGACTGGACCAGGCCCTTTGCGAATGGGCTTGTAGGACGGAGAATGGATAACAACTAAAGATGGAGCGTGGCGACTGGAAGCTAGAGGCCTAGAAGCGTAGTTAGGCCCAATCGGATTAGGTCAAATCCTCCGAGTCCTCATCTGATTCGGTTGTATATCTGTAAACCCTAGCGAGCTACCCCCTATATAAGCCTCCCTAGGGTGCTCTCTATACTTACGTTCCATCATACACCTCATTGACTCGCTGCCTAGCCTCCGATATCACCACCATTGTAACCAAGTAATAATACAATCTAGCAGGAGTAGGTCTTTTCCCTTCGGGGGGCCAAACCTAGGTAAACCCTGGTGTCTTTGCCCTCATCTCGCTCCGGAGATGGCTGACCGCTCTTGCCCCAAATCCTACTACTCGCTACCCCTAGTAGTTTCTGCCATGGCCATTCCCACGATAGTGGCGCCCACCATGGGTCATGGCCGGTCCGGCCTGAGTTCTATGGTGATACCCTATTCGCCAATCAGTCGGTCGATTGCCACCATCCGCATGATTATGTGTGGTGAGATCTTTCATATCTTGCCAACAGATATGTCCCAGCGTCGCGCCTGGTCAGGCACAGCGCGGTGAAGCCGGTCAGCACCATCAAATTGTTCGTCGGCTTCACAGACGTTGTTACCCCAGCGGAGACGGTGATCATCGGCGGGTCGCCACCACGCTGCGATCAGCTCTCTGAATGCTAGATCCGCACCATCTCCCGCCTCGCCTCTGAGTACGACTCGGCCACCAGCAACGCGGCCGGGACTGACACGGCCACATACGACGTGGCCCTCCATGACGACGCCGATTCGGTGATCCCTGCGTCAGTCGCCGGATCCATCACCGATGAATCGCCCGAAGGATCCATCACGCGAGTCTCTAATACTAGAGATTTTGAGAACTCCATCCTCGAGATCTTCGACTCTAACTCTAGGTTGGAGTCCCCTGATGACTTCCACCCAAGATCCAGTCGCTTCAACGCGACCTACATGGCGGGCAGCACGAGCGCCTCGCCAGACCCCTTCTCCACGCCGATCCTGCCGACCACGACGGTAACGGAGGTCGATCAAGCCCGCCTGCAACTGGAGTAGGCGATGCGCAAGGAGCAAGCCGAGCGCGAGAAATTCCGCCTCGTCCAGGAAACGGCGCAGGAGCTATCACTCTACCATCAGCGCCGCATCAGCAGCCGCCTGAACTCCAACGTTCAGGCCGCACCCTGGACTTCAGTGACAGCAATGACCCCGCCCACGCGGCTATTCACGAGATATGTGAGAACGCACCACCAGGAGGTAGCAATCGACCACCACTCGGATCGCCAGCGACTGGGGCTCCATTGCCACCCCATGGTCGCGCACCTCCTCCTGACCAGCCAAGGGTCATCATCTCTCCACAAGCCCACGATGCAAATGGGCTCCGACTGTACTCCACCCCTATGAACAATGTCATTGCGGGGCAAGCTGCAGTTGCCAACCTCAACATCACGGGAGATGGCGCACTACAGATCTAGTACGCACAGGCCTACTCGCCAGGGCCGTCGAGCATCAAGCTGCAGGAGTTGACACACAGGACCGGATGTACTCCCACTTGTCTAGAAGCAGGGTGGCCTCGAGCGGCCGCCCATAGGGCGCCAACACCCTCAATTGCCAACAACCTGAGCCCCTACAGCTCCAACCACGAGCCACGCACCCCACGCTCTCAAGCAACAAGCCGCGACCGCCAAACAACACGGTCGCTGCTAACGGCCAACCGATCGACGCGCGAACACACATCATCAATAATCAAGCATGTCAAGCACGCCAGCCCAACGACCTGAGGCATACCCTCACCAATCACGGCGACCCCGAGCCAAGGGGCTCCCTCAACCGAGTTGGCCCCCAGTGCTTCGACCAATGATCCGAGGTGAGAAGTATCTCGCCAACTTCAAGGCTCCAAAGGAGATCGAGAAGTATGACCCAACGTATGATCCAGCAGTATGGCTCAATAGGTACCTCATGGCGATGGGAATCTTAGGCCACACCGACATACTCACCACTCGCTACCTCCCCCTGATGATGGAGGGAGCGATGCTGCAATGAATCAACACCCTCCCTGCAGACATCATCGACTCGTGGGAGGACATGCGCGAGGCCTTCGTCAGGCACTTCGAGGCATCCTACACCCGTGCCATCACCATCGAGGACCTGGAGCGCTGCATCCATGGACCACGCGAGTCGACCTGCCGCTGGGTACAGTGGTGGCAGGACCTATGGATCAACACTTCCGGCATCCACCCGGACACGGCGATCCACTGCTTAAAGAAAGCGTGCCGGTATGAGCATCTGGTCGCCAAGATCAAGCGGGTCTACCGGACGCTCGATAACATCCCCGACCTCCATGAGATTTCCAAGCGCTATGCAGAGGAGGACCCCATCCAAGACTCTGACGACGACTCAGGAGGACGACGCTACACAAGCGGCAACGACAACAGGAGGCAGTTCGAGATGTGCTACAGCAACACTCGCCTCACCAGCAAACACCACGGTGACGGCGAGTCGACTTCGTCGCCAACGCCGGCTATGGGCCGCGTGATATGAAGAACTTCTGCAGGCGATGGAGGAAACTACCACGACAACGTAAATTGCCGCGCAAGCAACACGACAAGGCCGAAATTCGACCCTGCTGCCCTGCTCAACCAGTTCTGTGTCTACCACAGCAAGGAGGGGAAACCCGCCACTCACACCACGACCAACTGCCACTCCCTGAAGGAGATTCAGAATGCAAGGCGAGCAAGGGAAGGCACCAACAACAACCTGCCTAGGGACAACGGAAATGTCGGTGGGTTTGGCAATGACGTCGGCTCACTGCATACATTCACCAGGCTCGGCACCAAGCGCGATAAGAAGGTGCTCGCTCGTGCAGTCATCGTGAATGTGGTGACGCAAGCCGACATCCCCCGCTTCCTCAACTGGTCCGTGCAGCGCATCACTTGGAGCCTCGAGGACCACACGCCTCGGATCGAGTACCCTGGGCGAGTCGCCCTGGTGGTCAAGCCCAAAGTGGCTGACTACTGGCTCCCCAAGAAACTGATGGACAGCAGGAGCTCCATCAACATCCTCGACCAGGATACGTTAATAAGATTGCAGCTCTCGCAGTCGATGTTCGAATTGACCCTCACCACCTTCCACGGCATCGTCCTCGGTCGGAAGGCGTACCCGATCGGAAAGGTGACGCTACCAGTCACCTTTGGCACATTCTCCAACTTCCGCACCGAGCGGATCATCTTTGACCTAGTGAACTTTCGCAGCCCCTATAACTGCGTCCGGGGGTGACAAGCGTTCGCCAAATTCATGGCGGCCCCGCATTATGCATACAACATGATGAAGCTCCCAGGACCATGCAGCTTCATCACCATCCACGATGACCCCGACATGGCCATAGAATGCAAGGCAAAAGGCCCTAAACTCGCAGACGCCGTCATCTCCACGGAAACAAACCACGCCGACAAACTCGCCAAATATGCGAGTAGAGTTGACAAGGACGACCCCACAATCCTGGAGAATCCCAACGCAGAAAACATCGGGTCGACAACGTTCGAAGCTTCCACGCACACATGCACCATCGAGCTGGCCCCGGGTAACTCCATCCAGACGGTCACCATCGGGACAAAGATGAGCCCCGCATAGGGAAGCATGCTCATCAAGTTTCTCCATGATAATCGCGACATCTTTGCATGGAAGCCATCTGACATGCCAGGTGTCCCGAGGGAACTCGCTGAGCACAAGATTAATGCCGACCCCAAAGCGTGACCTGTAAGACAGTCGCTGTGGCCCTTCAATGAAGTGTGCGGCCATTGTAAGGGAAGGAGTGTAGCTCCTCAACCTTTCCTCCCCTCCCCCTGCATGTTGCATTCTCGGAACCTCCTCCCTCCTCTGCAACTAACCCTGCCCTTTACTCTTCCCAGGGAACCCCTAGATGCCAACGCCGGCGAGCTCCCGAGGCATGCAATTTGGAAACCATCGCACGAGGGCTATGCCGGAACCAAACCCCATCGTCCCTCCTATCTCTGTGTTCATCGTGGCGAACCTCTTTTCCCTGCACCCTCCCATCACATCTCCGCTGCTCTGGTAAGCCCCCTCTGCCTCCTAGACCCGTGTTAGGGTTTCCTCCTCCACGAGCCAGTCCTGAGGTTAAAGACGAACGGGCGCCGTCAGATCTACTTCAAACCGAAGGCCAGATCTCGCTGATACCCTCTCGGCCACCAGGGTCGCTGACCGGCGGGCCTGGCTCTGTGGAATCAAAACCCACCTGGCGTGCGCGCAGCTGCGGCATGTTGGGCTGGATCTGCTGCAGGCGGCCCATTTCCTTTTCAAAATCGACCCACCACCCCGTTTTTTCTTTGTATTTTGTCTACAGATCCAATTAGTAGTTGCTAGATTTAATTGAAAACAAAACTGTAAAAAGAGATAATAATCCCAGATCTGATTTTTATGAAGTACTTAAATGTTCCCTCTAACATGCAGAACAAGTGCTGCACCCAAATGACCTATAGTTTTTTTTCAAGTAAAAATAATGCCAGAACATGTCATGTTTACTACTTAATTCTTTTTGGGAGGTTGGTAAACCCAAATGGGGTGAACCCAACTCCCTTTGGATAGTATTGGAATTACCCAACCACTGGACTTGGTCCCATGTCAAGGTGAACCATGGTTTGACATTAATAAAGATAACAAAATCTATCCATTTCTACCTTTACAAAATTCCCTAGGACAAAATATGAAATGTTTTGAACTCATTTCAACTCTAATGGATAAGAAACATCTATAACTACCAGAACCCAGGAGTTCAAGATTTATTGAGCTTCTGAGGATTATTTATGGTTTAAATACTTCTGTATGGGGTATTATCACTAAATAAATCATTCTAGATGTTTAGAGATTCGAAAAATAGTGTTTCCAATTTATATTGAAAGGTATTATCTATACCTTGCATGTCACTCTAGTCCACCCTAAATTGATTCCTAGATTACCTTTGTAAAAAATAACAAGAACATGCCAAATTTGCATTTAGGAATTTCTCCAGGTCAAACTACAATAGGTACTGAACTAATTCCAACTCCAGAGCACATTCACACCAGCATCCTTCAAAACCAAGGAGCTTATAATTTATTAAGACCTAGATGCGTTTTGGTGAATTAAACTATTCTATGCATGGTTTATTCACTAATAAAATCATTATAGTAACTCTAAAAATCCGAAAAGAGTGATTCCAATTTCACAAATACCTCACATGTATCTTTGGAATCACATCAAAATCCCACGTATAATAAATCTGACTAAAAAGACAAATATCAACTAGAACTGACTATGGGAATTTCATAAGGGCACTCTAGTAAATATTTCATAAAACACTACCTAAACATCAAGGGAAATAATTGTTGGAGCTCCAGAACTTTTCTGGTGAATTATTTCCTAAAACTAGAGTTTCATTCACTAGAAAAGGCAATATAAATCAATGGTAATTGATAAAATAGTGAAACCACTTTTGTTGGTTTCATTTTATAAATATCTATCTCATGGTATCATTTTTATACAATGGTATCATACAGAACATGTCCTTTGTCAAAAACCCCTCTCTTAGGTAGTCTCTAGACTATAAATCCAAAAGGATCATCTTCCAATGTCTCCAAATCTTTTACTAATCTCATCAAACCAATCATCCAGCACCCTATTGTCTTATACCATGTGCTTATATGTTGCTTGTTGTATGTATTGGTGCTTTTATGCATTGTATTGATTGTGGTGCTGGTTGGTTGCATGTTTGCTCGATAACGGCGATAGTTGTTATTGTGTGAGGCTAAGAAGAAGCAAGCATCGGATCTTTCTTATTATTATTATGGTTATCGGTATTCTGGTATTCTAACAAAGTCAAGGGACACCTTGCTGGTCACAGGAAAGCCACCTTCTTGCTCATAAGCCCTTGTCCTACTGTTTTACTTATGCGTGTTTTATCTACTATTTACGAAACTGCATCATTTTACATATGTTGAGTTACATCTGTTAGTGGTTTGGCTCCTCCAAACTATTACACCTTTGTACTAACAAGTACAATCCCCTTGTCGACACCTACTTGTCCCTAGTATGGTAGATGGTGTTGGAATTATGCCCTAGAGGCAATAATAAAGATGTTATTATTATAATTCTTGTTCATGATAAAGTTTATATTCCATGCTAGAATTGTATTAAGCGGAAACTTTAATACTTGTGTGGTTTGTGAACAACACCGTGTCCCTAGTATGCCTCTATGGACTAGCCCATTGATCAATGATGGTTAAGGTTTCCTAACCATAGACATGAGTTGTCAATTGATAATGAGATCATAACATTGGAGAATGATATGATGGACAGACCCAAACTAAGCAAAGCAATTAGATCGTGTCATCGTGTTCGTCTTTGCGAAGCTTTTCCTATGTCAAATATTGTATTCCTTAGACCATGAGATAATACAACTCCCTGGTATCGGAAGAAAGCTTTGAGGTCATCAAACGTCATCCTATGAGAGGGTGATCATAAAGGTGTCTCTCAGGTGATCGGAAAGTATCTGTTGGGTTGTTGTTATCGAGATGGGATTTGTCCCTCCCAAGTCGGAGAGATATACTTCGGGCCCACTCGGTAATCGATATCAACACCGCTTGCAAGCATGTGGTTAAGGAGTTAATCACAAAGTGATATCGGATTACGGAACGAGTAAAGTACTTGCTGTGAACGGGATTGAACTAGGTATGACGGTACCGACGATCGAATCTCGGGCAAGTAAAATATCGCGAGATGAAGGGAATATATATATGGGATTGATTGAATCCTGGCATCGTGGTTCATCCGATATGATCATCGATGAATGTGTGGGAGTCAATATGGGTGCCCAGACCCTGCTGTTGATTATTGATAGAAGATCATGTTTGCATATTCTCGAACCCGCAGGGTCACACACTTAACGTGTCTTGACGCTAGGATAGATTGGATAATTGGTTTATGAATTTTTGTTCGGAGTCTCGGATGGGATCCGGGACATCACGAGAGGTTCCGGAATGGTCCGGGGAATAAGATTCATATAAGGCAGTGCAGGTTTTGGAGTTCGGAATTGTTCCGGGTTAATCGGTATTGTACCGGAAGCTTCTAGAACCTTCCGGAAGGGGACCAACGTGGCCCCACCTTCCGGGAGGGGGCATGGGCCTATGAGGGAGTGTCCTGGCCGCATTGGGCCAGGGGCACAAGGCCCCATAGGGCCCAGTCGATCCTAGAGAGTTTAAATCGTTTAAACTAGAGATAGGGTTTCTAGAAGAGGGGAGAGTCCATGCCCCCCACTCCTTATCCTTTGGGCTTGGGGGAGGGGCTAGGGCTGCGCCCCCCCTCTATATAAAGAGGGGTGGGGGCGCACCAACCCCCCACACCTTCCCCTCCAACCCTATCCGCCCTGCTGCCCTTCCTCTCTCCCTCCCGACTGCTTGTAGGCGAAGCCCTGCTGCAGAAATTGTCCACCATATACACCACGCCGTCGTGTTGTAGATCCAATCCATCTCTCCACCATACTTGCTGGTCTGAGTAAGGAGGATACGTCGAGGTGCTACACGTGTGCATCTCACGGAGGCACCGCCACTTGTGGTGCTAGATCGGATCGGATCGCGAGGAGGAGAAGCGAGTACGACTACATCACCCACGTTCCGACGAACGTTCCGCTGTGCGAATCTTCAAGGGTATGAAGATCTAATCCAATCTCTCTCGTTGTTTTCATCTCCTAGATTAGATCTTGGCTTTCCCTCTGTTCGCTCCGTAGAAAATTTTGATTTACTATGCCGCGAAACCCTTCAGATGGTGTATAACACCATGTCCCTTTGGAGACCCGTTTTACCCGAAGCAAAATTATAGGATGGTAAGACCTGAGAAAAAGATTTACCGAAATATTTTATGGCAAAACCTTGGTGAGGTTTGACCTGCCAAGAGGAGTTGAGAAATGAAAAATGCTTTGTTTTACAAAAGGGGTGGATGAAATATGGAGGAAAAAGGTTTACAAAAACGCACCCGGTTCTTTGAAGTTTTTCTTGAACAATTAACCCGTGCAACCACATTACTCTAGAATGGGACAGGGCTGGATTTGAAGTTTGCTACTCTGGTATGGGAATTCTCATGACTACTTATAAGGGATCATCTCCCTTGAATGTCGAGGTTCCTTTACAAAAAAGGGTCAATTGTGCGATAGTCACCTAGAGGAATTGGGAACTGCCCTTGGGAGCAGCCGGGCGATACTATGATCCTCTCATTGAAAGTGCCCCTTCTCGGGGAGTCGGAAGGCACTCCAGTTGGTCCGTGGATCCTAACATCCTGGTGTTGAGGGTAACAACTCATAGGGTAGGGATTATACTAGAGTGGCATCCGGAGAGTCTTGACCAGTTATTCGACCCACGATTAGTGTAGATCAGGGCAGGGTACCCGTCTGGTGTGGGTAAAGTGTACTACCTCTGCTGAGTGTAAATCTATTTGAATAGCCAAATCCTTGGTCATGGACAGTTGGGAAGGTTGTTGTAGAGTGGTGCTGGTTTTGATTTCAAAAAGGACTTCGGAAAATCAAAGGCTTTGGAAATGTTTTAACCATGGGATGGTCAGGAAAGGAGGAAAGGAGTTTGGTCATGAGATGAACGGAAGGAAAAACAAATGGGTGAACCAATCCTAGTGTTATCTAAAAAATTTCCAAAATTATAGTCATGCTATATATACAAGGCAAACTATTTTATAGATTTAGTAAAGCTCCCTTCCCCGACGTCGAAGCCGACCTTGCCGACCCTCCCCGAGCTTGTCGGCATGCCCCGCCTCGCCCTGGACCGCCCCCGTCGCCTCCCGACGCTCAGGTGAGCTGTCGCCCACGCCTAAACCTTCCCCTAGGGTTTCCCCTCGTCTACCCAGGTCGAGGGAAGGAGACGACCGGGAGCCGTCAATCCTCGTCTAATCGAACGGCTCGCGGCGCCCCTTACACCTTCACCTTAGGGCAGGCCCGACTAGGCCAGATCTAGTACCTCGGCCCAGTACCGCCCCCGATTCGGCCCAGGAACCCCTGCCCTTCCTTCTTTTATTCTTTTCACCAGATATGCATAAGAGTCTGTAGGTTTAATTAATTTTGAAAATGTAAAATTACTCCAACTTACTAGATCTAAATTTTCTAAGGTCCCTGTATATCTTTTCAAACATGTAGACCTGGTGCTGGACCAATTTGAAGTTTAGATGAAATATAATAAATACCCTACTATGATCTATCTAGATCCCTAAATATTTTCCCTAGAAAGTTTTATAAATCCTTTTGGAAGAAAACCAATTTTTTTTAAAGGTATACTCCATACCTTTCATATCCCACTGGCCCCAGCTTAAATTTCTTCCTAGTTTACTCGCAACAAAAATAACAAAACCAGTCCTTTTCTAACTTTAGTAAATTCCCTAGGTCAAACCAAGTGATGTTTGGGCCTAATTACAACTCCTAGATTACACACCTATCTATATCTTTCATAATCCAGCAGCTTATATTTTTATGAGTCTCTGTTAATTTTTGGTGAATTAAACTATTCTGTGTATGGTTTAATCACTAATAAAAACACTACAGTAGCTCTGCAACTCCAAAAAGGTCTATTCAAATTTCTACAAAAAGGTATTCAAAGTACCTAACATGTGTCTCTGGAATCAACTAAGAATCTTTTGTAAAATAAATCTGATGAAAAAGACAAAACTTGACCAAAACTGACTTTGGGAATTTCTCAAGGGCATTCTGGTAATTGTTTTGAGGTGAATCCAACTCCTCCTAACTCAAACCACCAAATAATACCTTTTCACCCAAGTAAATAATTTTTTAAACTCCAGAAAAGTTCTGGTGAATTATTTCCTAAATCTAGAGTTTTATCCACTATAAAATCCATTATAAATCAAGAGAAATTGATAAAATAGTGAAACCACTTTTGTTGGCTTCATTTTATCAATAGCTATCTGATGGTATCATTTTTATACCATGGTGTAATACATATCCAGCCCTTGGTCAAAAACCCCTCTCTTAGGTAGTTTCTAGATTACAAATCCAAAGGGAATTGTTTCCCTAATACCTCCCAACCTTCTTCCAATCCAATCACATCAAACCTCCAACATCCTACTGATGTTTATCATGTACCTATCCTTTACTTGTTGTATGGTTTGATGCTTGTATGCTTGTAGTGATTGGTGTATTGTTTGTTTGCATGCATGCTCAGTAACGGTGATAGTTGCGATTATGTGACGCCGAGAAGAAGGAAGGATCGGGTTTCTCTTATTATTATTGTACTTGGTATTTTTGGTTATCTAACGCCGTCAAGGGACTTCTCAATGGTCATAGGCAAGCCACCATTCATGAACTCCTGTATTTACCTACTCCTGTTTATCAGCTGTTTTATATCTCGTTTATAAATTGCATGATTAAAGGCATGTTTTGTATTCAAATAAACATACGTGAGTAACTTGGCTCCTCCAAGTTATGAATAAGTGTCCATTGGACACCTACCCTATTTACACCTACTTCTACCCCTTAGAACGAGGCTAAGATGATTAGCATCTTCCCTTTTGGAATCCACGAATTTTCAAAGATAAAACTATTTTGGGTTCTTACCCTACTGCAAAGCTTTCAAAATAAAACCCTTGTAAAGAGGCATCCTTTCCAAGTGGAAGTTTTACTAAAATAAGATATGAGGTGGATGAAGAGAAAGTTAAGTAAGAGAAAGGAAGGGATGTTCTAAGCCAATGTCCGGAACAATTTATCCGTGCAACCACATTATCCCAGACGCTGGGGCTTAGCTCGTAGTTTGTGATCTTTAGCCGGGGCTGATCTTACTCGCTAAAGGGGAGAAATTCCCTATAATATGGGCTACCTGTAGGGTAAGGCACTGGTGCAACAATTGGGTCTCTCACGGACGGTATGCTTTTAGGTAGTACAGATGAAAGAATGTCACTATTGCTACCAGTCAGGCTTCAGTCTGGATGTAGGGGTCAGTACGAAAGGAAGGACCAGGGTCGTCGTACCCCATACTTGTACCGGAGAGAAAAACCCAAAAGGAAAAGCCGTCGTTGCTAGGGAAGGACAAATGAAAAGCATAATTTTGATTATCCGAGCCCCTGTCTACCATGTGTAGCAGGCCGTGGTTTTATCCCGGCGGATGTATTGATTCTCGTGGGTAAAGTGCACAAACTCTACAGAGTGTAATCTATTCGAATAGCCGTGTCCACGGACAATGACGGTTGGAATGGTAAGTTCTAGGAGGACCCTTCAGTTAAGTTGTGATGATATAAAGGATGTGACTTTGTCACGAGAAAAGATAAAGAATAAGTTGGTTTTGACCAGAGATGGTCGATAAGGTTTTAAAAAGGGTTTTACAACAAAACGTTTTCTAAATATTTTTAACAAGGATGTGGAGAAGTCCAGATTTTCTAAAAGGAGACATATTTTCTAAAAACTCTTTTTCAACAAAGATATAGAGATGCCAATGTTAAGTCTTTCGAAAACAGCTATAGTGTAGAGCTTTCTCGCCATAGAAAAATATGCATTAGTCTTATTATCCTTGTCTCGATGGTTTGCGAGTACATTCAAAGTACTCACCGACATTGTCCCTGGCTATTTACTTGGCTAGATTGCAGATGTTAAGAATGAATGAATGTGTTGACGTCTATGCGAGCTAGGCCGTCTTCCCAGTCAGTTGCCTGTAGGTTAAGGCAAGGGCTCTGCGTTCAAGACTTCCGCTATTTGTGATGTATTCGCCATGATGGCCACTTTGTAAGTTTGTACTCGTTAATGTAAGGATGATGTAATGATACTAGTCGGTTATGCTCACGGCTCACAGATCATGGGAACGTGAATTATATGCATAACGAGTATTCTCGGACCGTAAATCCGGGGTGCCACATTGCTGCACAAAATCAATATGTGCTAGAAGCGCCACTAGGATCCCCACCATTCGATGATGCCCTTGACGAGGAAAAGAATGTCTATCAGACTCGTCAGGAGGACTACAACTTAGTTCATTGCGATATATTGTATGGGCTAGATCCAGAACTTCGAAAGCGTTTCGAAAACGACAATGCTTTTGGTACAATGGGTGAGTTGAAAATGATTTTTGACACCCATGCTGTTGTAAAGAGTTATAATGCTTCAGAAAAGTTCTTTAGCTGCATGATGGAAGAGAACAGCTCCGTAATGAGCATGTACTCAAGATGTCAGGTTACGCCGATAAGCTTGTGTCCTTGGGAATAACGGTTCCCATTGACTTAGGCATCCTCGTGTTCTCCAGTCTATGCCACCTAGCTATAAGAGATTCCTGATGAACTATAACATGCAAGGCATAAAGAAGTCTATCCCCGAGTTTCTGTCAATGCTTAAAACTGCAGAAGTGGAGATTAAGAAAGAACATCAAGTGTTGATGATCAATAAGACCACTGGTTTCAAGAAAGACAAGAAGGGTAAACAGAAGGGAAAGAAGGGCGGGAAGCCGGTTGCCGTGCCTGAAAAGAAACCCCGAGTTGGCCCTAAGTGTAATACCGAGTGCTATTATTGTAAGGGGACTGGCCACTAGAAGCGCAACTGCCCCAAGTATTTGGCAGACAAGAAGGCCGGCAAGGAAAATAAAGGTATATATGATATATATGTTATTGATGTGTACCTGACTAGTTCTCGTAGTAGCACCTAGGTATTTGATACCGGTTCAGTTGCTAATATTTGTAACTCGAATCAGGGGCTGCGGAACAAGCGAACGCTAGCAAGGGGTGAGGTCAAGATGCGTGTCGGCAATGGATCAAGAGTTGATGTTATCACCGTCGGAATTCTACCTCTCCACTTACCATCGGGATTAGTTATAAACTTGAATAATTGTTATCCGGTGCTAGCACTAAGCATGAACATTTTATCCGGATCATGTTTGATGCACAGTGGTTATTCATTTAAATCCGAGAACAATGGTTGTTCAATTTATATGAATGAAATATTTTATGGTCATGCACCGATGATGAATGGTTTATTTCTGTTGGATCTCGATAATAGTGTTACACATATTCATAATGTTGATGCTAAAAGGATTAAATTTAATGATGATCTATCCACATATATGTGGCACTACCATCTAGGTCATATTGGCGTTAAATGCATGAAGAAGCTCCATTCGGATGGACTTTTGGAATCACTTGATTTCGAATCATTTGATACATGTGAGACATGCCTTATGGGCAAGATGACTAGAACTTTGTTTTCTGGTTCAATGGAACGGTTGACAGATTTATTGGAAATCATAGATTCTGATGTGTGTGGTCCAATGAGTGTGTCGGCGCGAGGTGGATATAATTATTTTGTTACATTCATGGATGATTTGAGTAGATACGGTTATATCTACTTGATGAAACACAAGTCTGAAACCTTTGAGAAATTCAAGGAGTTTCAGAGTGAAGTGGAAAATCATCGTAATAGAAAGATGAAATTTCTACGGTCAGACCACGGAGGTGAGTATCTAAGTTACGAGTTTAGCACTCATATGAAAGAGTGTAGAATAGTTTAACAACTCACACCTGCCGGAACACTACAACGAAATGGTGTGTCGAAACGTCATAATCATACTTTACTAGATATGGTTCGATCTATGATGTCTCTGACGGACTTCCACTGCCATTTTGGGGTTATGCACTAGAAAATGCTGCATTCACTTTAAATCGGGCACCATCTAAATCCGTTGAAAAGACACCGTATGAATTGTTGTTTGGAAACAAACCTAATCTATCATTTCTTAAAGTTTGGGGATGCGATGTTTATGTGCAGAAACTTCAACCGGATAAACTCGAACCTGTCAACACCCGGATTTTTCAATCCTAGATGCCTGTTATGCCATACATCGCAATCCCAGGATTACCATTTTTGCGAGACATAACAGAATTGGATACCATAGTACATCATCCATTACAAACGATACATAAGCTCTTACACAAATAGGGATCTCATGATCCAGTTCTTAATACAACTTCAAGCAGCGGAATACGTAATAATAACGGTAGCGTAGGCGAAGCTCCATCTTCGGGGTCACAGGCAAAGCTGACGATGGGAGATGATCCTAGTTGTCGTAACCTTCCTGGGGTCCATCTTCCAGGTACTCCTCTTCAAAGTCTGGCCATGGGAATAGCCAGGGACAAAGCCATGAGTACTCTTTAAGTACTCGCAAACTAATACTAACAGGTAAAGGGGTTTTTGGATAATAGGACACTAGGCTCTAGGGTTGTTTTGCAAAAGCTAGATTTATCTCTACTAGGTTCCAAAGCTAGTCGCAATTTTATAACTCCTAAGTGGGAACTTGTATTTCATATCACAACTCTGTTGTGGTCAAGTCAAAGTCTCAATTCATTTCACAAGTAATTTTGAAAAGTCTGACGGGGGAACAATATGGACACTCCAACTGTCCATAACCGCGGACGCGGCTATTCGAATAGTTTGACACTCTGCAGAGATTGTACACTTTCACCACAACATTCGATACATCCGTCAGGAACAAATCCTGAATTTACCATACTCAGTATGCGGATAATCTGTAGAGGTTCCAATCTTTAATAAGATAGAGCCCCCTGTGTTTACAATGCTAGTCCCTGGATCAATAGCTAGCATCCACAGTTTAGATGTAATATCAAGAAACAAAGGTCATAATATAGCTTTATAACCAGGAATAACATAATTTTATTACATCATACATAGCTCATTTGGCTATTACATTACATTGCAGCGGAATAACTATACTCATGGGTCCTTCATCTTCAAAGTGCCACAGGCAGATGTTGGTTGTAGACTTTGTAATCCTAATCAATCAATCTTCACTAAAATCAATCAAACCTGCAACATTACAAGTTACAGCCACAAAGGGTCAATACATTTGAATTGTATTGGCAAGTGATACTATGGTAGTATAGTGGAGTCTATCTTCTATATCCATTTGGCTAAGTGGAGTTGAGGCTTGCATTGCTCAAAATATATTTTTCCTTATCATTTGAAAATACTAAGTTTTTTTTTTGTCAAAATCTTTTCCAAAGCTTCTCTCAATCAAAGATTGAAGATTTCAAACAACCCTTGTTCAAACCACAAGTTTTACTTAGAAATTTGAATGATGAGATTCTTGATTGCTTCCATGTCTTGATGCTCAAATTGTCCTTTACCAGGGACATGGCTAAGTACTTAGATTTTACACTCTGCAGAGGTGGTGCACTTTCCCCACAAGACTTGGTTTCCCAAGACAAGATCTTTCAGAAGCCTTCCCTTAGACCAAAATGGACGCGCTCCAACCTATCAAACACTACCACCCACTGTCCATATGGCTAAGTTCTTGCAACCTATATGATCATGGCAGAGCCCATATTGCCAAGTGGTTGCACTTGAAGCTTCTCAACATTTGACATCTCAAATCTCTTTGTTCCTGGGTGGCAATCCACAAGTGAGATACACAAGGTAAACCATAAACATGGGCCTTGTGAACCACTCAACCAAAAACCACCAAGCAATTACCATTCCACCCAGGTGATTCATTAACTTAGTTGTTTTATTAAACAAAACATAAGTCCTCAGACTTAGAATATTTTTCCATAGTGTGAATATATATTCCACCCATGTTTTCTATTAGCTAGGCTAAGCTTGGTAGTAATAGGAATCTTAACTTAGGAAAATCCTACTAAGGTTTCATCTACTAGGTTTTCCTATAGCAAGGTTTATACTTAGCAAAATTCCATGCAAGTTTTACTTAGCAAAAACACTAATGCATAGTGAAAGTAATGGGATAGAAAGTATGAAGCATCACTTGCCTTTTTTGTAGAGTATAGGTTCACTCCTTGTCCTTGCAACAATCACACTCTTCAAGTCACTACAAATCAATCAAGCAAGGCACAAACTCAATCTACCAATCAAGCAAAACAACACATAAAATGACAAAGTCAAAGTAATGCATGCAAGCATGCCAAGCTTTGTTTTGTTTTGAAAAGTGGTTCCTAATGGGTCATACACTTTTGAAAACACCTAATGGTCATTTTGTAAAGTGGAAAAGTCATTTGCAAAAGGTTTCACTACAAAAACCATTTTCAAAACAAAGTATCATTTCATGTGGTGTAGAAATATTTTTACCAAGGCATTAATCTCCAAGGTTCACCAAATATGTTTTCAATCACAAAACTTGGTGTTTAGGGTCAAAGAGTTTAAAACAAAACATTTTCCAAAGGTTTTATTTCGAAATCATTTTCAATAGATAAACCACATTTCTATTTGACTAGAAATGGTTTTAAATCAAAGAATCTTTATTTTGTTTCACCAAATACATTTTTGAGTCCACAAAGTGTTTCCTATGGTCAGTAGGTTCAAAGCAATCCAATTGCAAAAGATTTTAACCCCAAATTCATTTTTAAACAATTTTTACATCCTTAACAAGCAATCAAAAGTTTCTGCAAAAACCAACAAGCTAACAGATACTATTTGCTAAACTAAAGGCATGGTTGTCTAGGGTTTGTTCCACTGATTCCAACGATATAAAGTTTGCAAAAATTGGACGTGTGGATCAAAAGTTATAGGGTTTTCAAATTGCAACTTAAATCAGATTCAAATTCTATTTCTAATTCATCTGGTGACACGCGGCGCGTCGTTATTCGCTGGTACCGGTTCGGTCGGATTGATCTCTCTGGATCGTTGGATCTAAGTGAGATCGTGCGGTGCAGAGACACTACTTACCCTTTCGCCTACGTTATATCGCATCCGTTAGATCACGATCCTACGGTTGCTAGCATGCTTGCCAAAGATCGGCGGCGCTGGCGGCGCACGCTCGGGCAGGAGGTTTCCGGCGAAGCTAGGAAGCGAGAGGAGTAGGGGAGGTGCTCACCAGAATCGCGAGGGCGTGGTGATGCTAGACGTGTGGTCGACGTGGTAGGGGGTGCACGGGAACGGTGGCGATTGCTCGTCGGAGGCGTCGGGCTTTCTCAGGTGTCGTCGAGGACGGCGCTAAGGGTCACTCGGAGACAAACGAAATGCACAGTCAGACGCGCAAAGACACGGCGAAGGTGTGTGCGTGAACGAGAGGGGTCGGGGCGGTCGGATTCTACCTGGGGGACTCGCCGGAGTAGAAGGCAGACGCGGCGGCGCTCAGAGCTTGTCGAAGACGGCTTTCTGAGGCGCCCGCGGTTGAACGGCAGGTACAGGGAGATGCGTCTGGGAGTGGGGAGTCTCCTAGTGTGCTCAGGGAGGCACGGGGCGGTGTTGAGTGGCCGGAATCGGCACCGGAGTGTCGTCGGAACAGAGGGAGTGTAGGGCAAAATTCCGCGGCCTAGGGGCGTGTTGAGATGGGGGAACAGAGGGGAACCAGAGAGGAGTCATTGGCGTTTATCACTGCGTGGTCACGGCGAGGTTTAATCCATCCATCAACGCGAATTCAAGTGAATTAACACGGCAGTAAATGGCGAGGAACGGTCACTACGGGTGAGAACGATGAACAGGAGGGGTGGGTCCTGGCTGTCTGTGAGAGAGAGTGCGTGAGTGTGGGGTCCAGTTGTCACTCTCTGTGCGGTTATGTTTCTGAGTGAGAAAAGAATGCTTCGGGGGAGAGAGGTGGGCTGTTGCTGGGTTAGTTGGGCCGGCTGGGCTGGGTCAACCCTGTGCAATTTTTTTTATTCAGAAAGATTTTATCTTTTTCCAGATCAATTTCTGTTTTGAATTTCAATCAACTATTCAAACATTCAAATAATTTCAAACAATCACTAAACTTTGCACTTGAATTTTGTTCTGTTTATCAACATAAACCAAATCCCAAATTAAAATAATATTTTTATTCTTTTTAGGTTCCATTCATTAATTAAATAAAATGGACCTTTAGTTTTTAATAAAATAGGGTTTGATTTAATTAATAAAATCTCCATTTTAAATCCAAATATTTTCAAAACCAAATCAGTAGGTTTTATTTGGAAATAAAGAATACTTGGAAACTTGTTTAAAATAAAATAACATTTTATTTTAGGGTCCAATAACAATTAAATGAATAGACCTTATTCATTTAATTCAAATAGGATTTGTTTTATTAAAATCTTTATTTTTAAATCTAAAATAAAACCAAAACACTTCAGTATGTTTTATTTGAGAATATCAAATACTTGGAAAACTTATTTAAAATAATTTAATAAGTTTTGAGGTTTTAATTAAAATGGTAAAACCATTTATTTAAAAAAATTGGATATTAAATCCTTATTATTCGATTTTAATTAAACCTTTGCTATTTTTGTCAAAACAAAATGTTTTATTTTCAAAAGTTTGTCCAAGGTTTAATTTGGCTTTATAAAATAATCTTTATTTATAAAACTTCTATTTCTTTTGAAAACCAAATCTTTTTATTTAAAAGATCCAAAATAGTAGTTCCAAAATATTTTATTTTCTTTTATCAAATGTTTACTCTTTTAAATTTCTTTAGGATTTTATTTGATCCAACTGGTTTGAAGTCCCAATTGAATTCAAAAAGTTTCTTCTGGCCCTGAAAATCAAACAAAGTTTTTATTTTATTCATTTATTTTCACATTACAAGATTTGGAAAATCTTGGGATGTGACAGGCTACCACCCTTAAAATAAATATCGTCCCGAGATTTGGGTAGGCTAGGTGTTACAAGTAGGTTCAAAACAACTAGGGTACTACCACCCTTAAAAATTTTCAAACAAAAATTACATATTGTCCTTCTTGGGATCCTGGGAAAACTTTTCTAAGCAAACATTTGCATTGTGTCCTTTGTTTCCATACTTGACTCATGGGCCAAGGTTGAGATCCTTCATAGACTTGTTTAACTTGTTCTTCATCTTTTCTGGACAATTGTTTGCATAGTGGCCTAGTTCCTTGCATTTGAAACAGGTTATAAGTTTGAGGTCTTGAGGTGGCTTCTCTGGACAATATGATGCATAATGTCCTAACTCCTTGCAGTGTTTGCACATCACTTGGCTAATATCCTTCCTCATCTTGGGTTTCACTAGCTTTTGTTTGTCTTCTTGGCTCTTCTTCTTTTCTGGGCATTCACTGGCATAGTGTTCCATCTCTTTTCAATTGTAACATTGCAACTGGCTTTTGTCTTTCATCTTCTTTTTGGGTCTCTCCAAAGCTAGGAGTTCTTCTAGTTCATGTTCTTCATAGGTGGGAGATCTTTCTCTCTTCTTGGGGCATTGATCTTTATGTTCCTTGGATGCATGATCCTTGTATCCACAAGTATTACTAGCTTGGGTTCCTTCTAGAATAGCATCTTTGTCATCCTTGTGGTCATTAGCTCTTTGGTAAAAGTTTTCTCCCATGTTGATCATTTGGGTAACCAATCCTTGCATCAATTGGAATTGAAGTTTCAAAATCCTTTGTATGGCTGGGTCTAATCCATTGTTGTTGGCTAAAAGCTGAGTTGTCTCTTGGTTCAACTGGTTTTGGGTTGCTATAAGTTCTCTCATGTTGTCTTCTTGGTTGTTGTTGTTGTCACCATCCTTGATGTTGGAGTCTCTTGGAGAAGTCATCTGTTTGAGTTGGGTAGGGATTAGAATAGGCAAGATATTTCTAAGGAAATATTTCTAATCACACACATCACAATTCACACAAGCAATGTGCAAGCAATCACAAACAACTTTTCACTCAAACAACAAAGTTCAAGCACATACTTAGGTCAACAAAATATTTTTGTTACACCACATAAGTTGGTGAGTTTGACTTGACTAAAATATGGTGGTCCATCTATAGGGTTCACTGATGATCTTTCCATCCTTCTTTGGTTGATTCTTCTTGCATGAGATCATGGTTTCCTTGAGATAAACTCTTGGTTGCAATACTTCAAATGATGTAGGCTCCTTCTAACTTTTGCATTCCCTCAGTCTCTAAATCTTGAGCAAGATTTCCTTGTCTCACTTGTAGTCCTTAGTGTCATCCAAGTTGGAAGTCCTTGGTGGATATGCTGAAGATGTTGAAGTCATTAAAGTTGAAGAAGTTGAAGTCATTAGAGTTGAAGAAGTTGAAGAAGTCCTTTGCACATGGTGTAGTCTTTGGCCATGGGGTAGGTTTTTCCATCAAGTTTGAAATAGAAGAGATGTAGAGTTGAAATCAAAATGGTTGAGGAAAGAGTTTACAAGTGTTTTTGTAAATAAGTTTTGGATCAAAATATAACTCCTATTTTTCTAAGGGTTTTTGTCCAATCCTAGGTTTACAATCCTACAGGCAACACAATGCTCTGATACCATCTGTAGAGGTTCCAATCTTTAATAAGATAGAGCCCCCTGTGTTTACAATGCTAGTCCCTGGATCAATAGCTAGCATCCACAGTTTAGATGTAATATCAAGAAACAAAGGTCATAATATAGCTTTATAACCAGGAATAACATAATTTTATTACATCATACATAGCTCATTTGGCTATTACATTACATTGCAGTGGAATAACTATAGTCATGGGTCCTTCATCTTCAAAGTGCCACAGGCAGATGTTGGTTGTAGACTTTGTAATCCTAATCAATCAATCTTCACTAAAATCAATCAAACCTGCAACATTACAAGTTACAGCCACAAAGGGTCAATACATTTGAATTGTATTGGCAAGTGATACTATGGTAGTATAGTGGAGTCTATCTTCTATATCCATTTGGCTAAGTGGAGTTGAGGCTTGCATTGCTCAAAATATATTTTTCCTTATCATTTGAAAATACTAAGTTTTTGTTTTGTCAAAATCTTTTCGAAAGCTTCTCTCAATCAAAGATTGAAGATTTCAAACAACCCTTGTTCAAACCACAAGTTTTACTTAGAAATTTGAATGATGAGATTCTTGATTGCTTCCATGTCTTGATGCTCAAATTGTCCTTTACCAGGGACATGGCTAAGTACTTAGATTTTACACTCTACAGAGGTGGTGCACTTTCCCCACAAGACTTGGTTTCCCAAGACAAGATCTTTCAGAAGCCTTCCCTTAGACCAAAATGGACGCGCTCCAACCTATCAAACACTACCACCCACTGTCCATATGGCTAAGTTCTTGCAACCTATATGATCATGGCAGAGCCCATATTGCCAAGTGGTTGCACTTGAAGCTTCTCAACATTTGACATCTCAAATCTCTTTGTTCCTGGGTGTCAATCCACAAGTGAGATACACAAGGTAAACCATAAACATGGGCCTTGCGAACCACTCAACCAAAAACCACCAAGCAATTACCATTCCACCCAGGTGATTCATTAACTTAGTTGTTTTATTAAACAAAACATAAGTCCTCAGACTTAGAATATTTTTCCATAGTGTGAATATATATTCCACCCATGTTTTCTATTAGCTAGGCTAAGCTTGGTAGTAATAGGAATCTTAACTTAGGAAAATCCTACTAAGGTTTCATCTACTAGGTTTTCCTATAGCAAGGTTTATACTTAGCAAAATTCCATGCAAGTTTTACTTAGCAAAAACACTAATGCATAGTGAAAGTAATGGGATAGAAAGTATGAAGCATCACTTGCCTTTTTGGTAGAGTATAGGTTCACTCCTTGTCCTTGCAAAAATCACACTCTTCAAGTCACTACAAATCAATCAAGCAAGGCACAAACTCAATCTACCAATCAAGCAAAACAACACATAAAATGACAAAGTCAAAGTAATGCATGCAAGCATGCCAAGCTTTGTTTTGTTTTGAAAAGTGGTTCCTAATGGGTCATAGACTTTTGAAAACACCTAATGGGGCCCAGCCGATCCTAGAGAGTTTAAATCGTTTAAACTAGAGATAGGGTTTCTAGAAGAGGGGAGAGTCCATGCCCCCCACTCCTTATCCTTTGGGCTTGGGGGAGGGGCTAGGGCTGCGCCCCCCCTCTATATAAAGAGGGGTGGGGGCGCACCAACCCCCCACACCTCTCCTCCAAACCCTAGCCGCCTTGCTAGCTTTCCTCTCTCCCTCCCGACTGTTTGTAGACGAAGCCCTGCTGCAGAAATTCTCCACCATATACACCACGCCGTCGTGTTGTAGATCCAATCTATCTCTCCACCATACTTGCTGGTCCGAGGAAGGAGGAGACGTCGAGGTGCTGCACGTGTGCATCTCACGGAGGCACCGCCACTTGTGGTGCTAGATCGGATCGGATCGCGAGGAGGAGAAGCGAGTACGACTACATCACCCACGTTCCGACGAACGTTCCGCTGTGCGAATCTTCAAGGGTATGAAGATCTAATCCAATATCTCTCGTTGTTTGCATCTCCTAGATTAGATCTTGGCTTTCCCTCTGTTCACTCCGTAGAAAATTTTGATTTACTATGCCGCGAATCCCTTCAGTGGTATCAGAGCTAGATCTATGCGTAGATGTGTTTCACGAGTAGAACGCAACATGGTTGTTGCGGGCGTTGATGTTTTCTGTTGCAAGCCTCTTGTTTCTGTTCTTCTTATGACGCGGGATAGTGAGATTGAAGCGGTCCAGGCAAACCTTACGCGACGTCGTTCGCGAGACCGGCTCCGCACTTGACGTGTGGCTTGTTCCACACATGCGGCTGGTGGATGTCAGTTTCTCTCACTATAGTTTTCATGGGATTAACACCGGAGTTTGGCAACCATAATATCACCGTTGTGGCTTTCCGTAGGTAAGAATCGTTCTTAGCATCTACTCCCATAAAGCCACGTAAAACATGCAACAACAAAGTAGAGGCGTCTAACTTGTTTTTGCAGGGAGTGTTTTCTGTGATATGGTATGGCCCAAGATGTGATGTGTATAATGTATGCGATGATCATGTTTTGTAATGTTTCACGACTTGCATGTCGATGAGTACACAACCGGCAGGAGCCATATGGTTGTCTTTATAATTGTGTATGACCTGCGAGTCAACTTCTTATACGCCATGTAATAGCTTTACTTTATTGCTAAGTAGTTAGCAATAGTTGTAGTTGCTATTCGTGGTGGAGGCAATCATGGTGGAGTGATGGAGATCATGCCGGAACGCACAAGATGGAGATCATTGCGCGAGGATTGGCTATACCATGTCACATAAAGTTATATGCATGTGATGTTTATCCCTTTATGTATCTTATTATGCTTAGATCGCGACGGTAGCATTATAAGATGATTCCTCACTTAAAGATCAAGATAAAAACTGTGTTCTCCCCAAGTATGCATCGTTGCGAAAGTTCGTCGTGTCCAAGCATCACGTGATGATCGGGTGCTATAGACTCTACGCTCACATACAACGGGTGCAAGCCAGTTTTGCACACGCGGAAATACTTGGGTCTAGCTTGACGAGCCTAGCATGTACAGACATGGCCTCGGAACACAAGAACCGAAAGGTTAAGCATGAGTCATATTAGTGATATGATCGACACTTTGTTGTCCACCATTGAAACCACATCTCTTCTCGTGATGATCGGATTAGGTGTGGTGAATTTGGATCGTGTTCACTAAAAAACTTGAGGGATGTTAAATTTAGTGGGAGTTCATCTAGTAATTTGATTAAATTGAACTATTTATCATGAACATAGTCTAAATTGTACTTGCAAATACTGTAGATCACATGGCCAAGTCCAACTTCAACTTCAACGTTTTTGTTGAGAAGGAAAAGCTTAGAAACAATGGGTCTAACTTCACCAATTGGTTCCGCAATCTAAGAATCATTCTGTCTGGCGGACAAAAGGACTATGTCCTTGGGAAAGCGTTAGGTGACCCCCCTGCTGCAACTGCGCCGGCTGATGAGAAAGCTGTCTATCAGTCGCGCAAAGATGATTATGGTGTGATTAAGAGCACCATGTTGTTTGCTTTGGAACCGGAGCTTCAAAATCGTTTTGAAGAGTATCCCGGGCCCTTCGAGATTCTCGAGGAGCTGAAAACCATGTTTCAGACTCAGGCCCGTTCTGAGAGATATGAGATCTCCGAGAAGTTCTTTAACTGCAAAATGGAGGAAGGGAGTTCCGTTAGTGAGCACGCCATAAATATGTCGGGCTACACTCAATGCCTTGAGCAACTGGAATGCACGATTCCAGAGGAGCTCAAGATTGACAGGGTTCTGCAATCACTCCCTCCCAGATACAAAAGTTTTGTAGTGACTCATAATCAGATTGGTTCCACTGATACGATCACCGAGCTCTTCGCAAAGCTGAAGGCTGCAGAGGTGGACATCAAGAAGGATAATCATGTGTTGATGGTCAACAAGCCCTCCTTTAAGAAAGGTAAGGGAGCAAAGAAACCCTTCAAGAAGGGCGGCGGCAAGCGAAATGCCCCTGCTGAGAAGAAGATCAGGTCTAGTCCCAAGCCGGACACTGAGTGCTTCTATTGCAAGGACAAGGGTCACTGGAAGCGTAACTGTCCGAAGTACTTAGCGGACAAGAAGGCTGGCACCATCAAAGGTATATTTGATATACATGTTATTGATGTTTTCCTTACTAGCCCTCGTTGTAGTGCCTGGGTATTTGATACCGGTTCAGTTGCTAATATTTGTAACTCGAAACAGGAGCTACGGAATAGACGGCGGCTTGCGAGGGATGAGGTGACGATGCGCGTTGGCAACGGATCAAGAGTTGATGTGATGGCCGTCGGCACGCTCTCCTTAGTTTTACCTTCGGGATTACTTTTAAACCTTAATAAGTGTTATTATGTGCCTGCGTTGAGCATGAACATTATTTCTGGATCGTGTTTATTGCAAGACGGTATTCATTTAAATCGGAGAATAATGGTTGTTCTATTTATATGAGTAACATCTTTTATGGTCATGCACCTCTTGTAAATGGTTTATTTCTTCTAAATCTCGAAAGGGATGAAACACACATCCATAACATTGAGGCTAAGAGATGCAAAGTAGATAGTGATAATACTACTTATTTGTGGCACTGTCGTCTGGGTCATATTGGTGTAAAGCGCATGAAGAAACTCCATTCTGATGGACTTTTGGAGTCTCTTGATTTTGAATCATTTGACACATGCGAACCATGCCTCATGGGCAAGATGATCAAAACACCGTTCTCCGGTATGATGGAGCGAGCAACGGACTTGTTGGAAATCATACATACCGATGTATGCGGACCGATGAGTGTTTCGACGCGCGGTGGATATCGCTATTTCCTCACTTTTACCGATGACTTAAGTAGATATGGGTATATCTATTTAATGAAACATAAATCTGAAACATTTGAAAAGTTCAAGGAATTTCAGAATGAAGTGGAGAACCATCGTAACAGAAAGATTAAGTTTCTACGATCCGATCGTGGAGGTGAATATTTGAGTTATGATTTTCTCACGCATCTTAAAGCAAGTGGAATCGTTTCACAACTCACGCCACCCGGAACACCACAACGCAATGGTGTGTCTGAACGCCGGAATCGAACCCTATTAGATATGGTCCGATCAATGATGTCTCTTACTGATTTGCCGTTATCATTTTGGGGTTATGCCTTAGAAACCGCTGCATTCACTTTAAATAGGGCACCATCTAAATCCGTTGAGACGACACCGTATGAACTATGGTTTGGTGCTAAACCTAAGTTGTCGTTTCTTAAAGTTTGGGGATGCGAAGCTTACGTCAAGAAGTTGATGCCGGACAAGCTCGAACCCAAAGCGGAGAAATGCGTCTTCATAGGATACCCTAAGGAAACTATTGGGTATACCTTCTATCACAGAACCGAAGGCAAAGTGTTTGTCGCAAAGAACGGTTCCTTTCTTGAGAAGGAGTTTCTCTCGAAAGAAGTGAGTGGGAGGAAAGTAGAGCTAGACGAGGTTATTGAACCTTCTCTTGAATTGGAGGGTAGCGCAGCACCTGAAATTGTTTCAGTGCCGCCTGCACCAACAATAGAGGAAGCTAATGACAAGGATCATGAAGCTTCGGACGATGCTGCTACTGAACGTCGCAGGTCGACAAGGTCGCGTGCCCCCCCTGAGTGGTACGGCAACCCTGTCTTTACTGTCTTGCTAGTAGAAGACAGTGAACCTACGAACTATGAGGAAGCGATGATGAGCCCAGACTCTGAGAAATGGCTAGAAGCCATGAAATCCGAATTGGGATCCATGAGCAAAAACCAAGTATGGACTTTGGTGGACCCTCCTAGCGACCGAAAGGCCGTTGAGTGCAAATGGATTTTCAAGAAGAAAACGGACGCGGATGGTAATGTTACCGTCTATAAAGCACGGCTTGTCGCGAAAGGTTTTCGACAAGTTCAAGGTGTTGACTACGATGAGACTTTCTCTCCCGTAGCGATGTTTAAGTCCATTCGGATTTTATTAGCAATTGCTGCGTTTCATGATTATGAAATATGGCAGATGGATGTCAAGACTGCGTTCCTCAATGGCAACATTGATGAAGAGTTGTATATGATGCAACCCGAAGGTTTTGTCGATCCTAAGGATGCTGATAAAGTATGCAAAATTCAGCGTTCCATTTATGGACTGAAGCAAGCATCTCGTAGTTGGAACCTTCGTTTTGATCAAGTGATCAAGAGTTTTGGATTTGTTCCAAATTTCTACGAAGCTTGTATCTACAAGAAAGTGAGTGGGAGCTCGGTGACGTTTCTGGTACTGTATGTGGATGACATATTGATTATCGGAAATGACATCAACATGCTTAACGATGTGAAGAGTTATTTGAACAAGTGTTTTTCAATGAAAGACCTAGGTGAAGCTGCTTATATATTGGGCATCAAAATCTATAGAGATAGACAAAGACGCCTGATAGCTTTAAGCCAGAGTACATACCTAGACAAAGTTCTGAAAAGGTTCAGAATGGATAAGGCAAAGAAAGGTTCAGTGCCTATGTTGTCAGGTAAGATATTGAGCAAGGCTCAGTGTCCAGCTATGGTAAATGATAGGGAAGCTATGAGCAAAGTGCCTTATGCCTCGGCCATAGGTTCCATCATGTATGCCATGCTGTGTACTAGACCGGATGTGTCCAATGCTCTTAGTTTGACGAGCAGATATCAAAGTGATCCAGGAGTGGAACACTGGACAGTCGTGAAGAACATCCTAAAGTACCTAAATAGAACTAAAGAAATGTTCTTAGTCTATGGGGGTGATGAACAGCTTGTCGTAAAAGGTTACGTCGATGCTAGTTTTGACACCGACAAGGATGATTCCAAATCTCAGACAGGATACGTTTATATTTTGAATGGAGGAGCTGTGAGCTGGAGAAGCTGCAAGCAAAGCGTGATCGCGGGATCTACAGTGGAAGCGGAATACATGGCTGCTGCAGAAGCGTCAAGTGAAGGAGTTTGGATCAGAAACTTCATCACTGAGCTTGGCGTGGTTCCAAGTGCATTGGACCCACTGGAGATATTGTGTGACAACACTGGCGCCATAGCACTCGCTAAGGAACCAAGATATCATCCAAAGACCAAGCATATCAACCACAAGTTTCATATAATCCGAGATTATATAGCAGATGGAGATATGAAGATTAGCAAAGTACATACGGATCTGAATGTCGCAGATCCATTGACTAAACCTCTTCCACGTGTAAAACATGATCAACACCTCAGTGCCATGGGTGTGAGATTGTTGCCAGATGTAAACTAGATTATTGACTCTAGTGCAAGTGGGAGACAATTGGAATTATGCCCTAGAGGCAATAATAAAGATGTTATTATTATAATTCTTGTTCATGATAAAGTTTATATTCCATGCTAGAATTGTATTAAGCAGAAACATTAATACTTGTGTGGTTTGTGAACAACACCGTGTCCCTGGTACGCCTCTAAGGACTAGCTCATTGATCAATGATGGTTAAGGTTTCCTAACCATAGACATGAGTTGTCAATTGATAATGAGATCATATCATTGGGAGAATGATATGATGGACAGACCCAAACTAAGCGAAGCAATTAGATCGTTTCATCGTGTTCATCTTTGCGAAGCTTTTCCTATGTCAAATATTGTATTCCTTAGACCATGAGATAATGCAACTCCCTGGTACCGGAAGAAAGCTTTGAGGTCATCAAACGTCATCCTATGAGAGGGTGATCATAAAGGTGTCTCTCAGGTGATCGGAAAGTATCTATTGGGTTGTATGTATCGAGATGGAATTTGTCCCTCCCAAGTCGGAGAGATATACTTTGGGCCCACTCGGTAATCGATATCAACACCGCTTGCAAGCATGTGGTTAAGGAGTTAATCACAAAGTGATATCGGATTACGGAACGAGTAAAGTACTTGCTGTGAACGAGATTGAACTAGGTATGACGGTACCGACGATCGAATCTCGGGCAAGTAAAATATCGCGAGACGAAGGGAATATATATATGGGATTGATTGAATCCTGGCATCGTGGTTCATCCGATATGATCATCGATGAATGTGTGGGAGTCAATATGGGTGCCCATACCCCGCTGTTGATTATTGATAGAAGATCATGTCTGCATATTCTCGAACCCGCAGGGTCACACACTTAACGTATCTCGACGCTAGGATAGATTGGATAATTGGTTTATGAATTTTTGTTCGGAGTCTCGGAAGGGATCCGGGACATCACGAGAGGTTCCGGAATGGTCCGGAGAATAAGATTCATATTAGGCAGTGCAGTTTTTGGAGTTCGGAATTGTTCCGGGTTAATCGGTATTGTACCGGAAGCTTCTAGAACCTTCCGGAAGGGGACCAACGTGGCCCCACCTTCCGGGAGGGGGAATGGGCCTATGAGGGAGTGTCCTGGCCGCATTGGGCCAAGGGCACAAGGCCCCATAGGGCCCAGCCGATCCTAGAGAGTTTAAATCGTTTAAACTAGCGATAGGGTTTCTAGAAGAGGGGAGAGTCCATGCCCCCCACTCCTTATCCTTTGGGCTTGGGGGAGGGGCTAGGGCTGCGCCCCCCCCCCTCTATATAAAGAGGGGTGGGGGCGCACCAACCCCCCACACCTCTCCTCCAAACCCTAGCCGCATTGCTAGCTTTCCTCTCTCCCTCCCGACTGTTTGTAGGCGAAGCCCTGCTGCAGAAATTCTCCACCATATACACCACACCGTCGTGTTGTAGATCCAATCTATCTCTCCACCATACTTGCTGATCCGAGGAAGGAGGAGACGTCGAGGTGCTGCACATGTGCATCTCACGGAGGCACCGCCACTTGTGGTGCTAGATCGGATCGGATCGCGAGGAGGAGAAGCGAGTACGACTACATCACCCACGTTCCGACGAACGTTTCGCTATGAGAATCTTCAAGGGTATGAAGATATAATCCAATCTCTCTCGTTGTTTGCATCTCCTAGATTAGATCTTGGCTTTCCCTCTGTTCGCTCCGTAGAAAATTTTGATTTACTATGCCGCGAATCCCTTCAAAACCAACAAGCTAACAGATACTATTTGCTAAACTAAAGGCATGGTTGGCTAGGGTTTGTTCCACTGATTCCAACGATATAAAGTTTGCAAAAATTGGACGTGTGGATCAAAAGTTATAGGGTTTTCAAATTGCAACTTAAATCAGATTCAAATTCTATTTCTAATTCATCTGGTGACACGCGGCGCGTCGTTATTCGCTGGTACCGGTTCGGTCGGATTGATCTCTCTGGATCGTTGGATCTAAGTGAAATCGTGCGGTGCAGAGACACTACTTACCCTTTCGCCTACGTTATATCGCATCCGTTAGATCACGATCCTACGGTTGCTAGCATGCTTGCCAAAGATCGGCGGCGCTGGCGGCGGCGGGTGGCGGCGCACGCTCGGGCAGGAGGTTTCCGGCGAAGCTAGGAAGCGAGAGGAGTAGGGGAGGTGCTCACCAGAATCGCGAGGGCGTGGTGATGGTGGACGTGTGGTCGACGTGGTAGGGGGCGCACGGGAACGGTGGCGATTGCTCGTCGGAGGCGTCGTCGGCTTCGGGCTTGCTCAGGTGTCGTCGAGGACGGCGCTAAGGGTCACTCGGAGACAAACGAAATGCACAGTCAGACGCGCAAAGACACGGCGAAGGTGTGTGCGTGAACGAGAGGGGTCGGGGCGGTCGGATTCTACCTGGGGGACTCGCCGGAGTAGAAGGCAGACGCGGCGGCGCTCAGAGCTTGTCGAAGACGGCTTTCTGGGGCGCCCGCGGTTGAACGGCGGGTACGGGGAGATGCGTCTGGGAGTGGGGAGTCTCCTAGTGTGCTCAGGGAGGCACGGGGTGGTGTTGAGTCGTCGGAATCGGCACCAGAGTGTCGTCGGAACAGAGGGAGTGTAGGGCAAAATTCCGCGGCCTAGGGGCGTGTTGAGATGGGGGAACAGAGGGAAACCAGAGAGGAGTCATTGGCGTTTATCACTGCGTGGTCACGACGAGGTTTAATCCATCCATCAACGCGAATTCAAGGGAATTAACACGGCAGTAAACGGCGAGGAACGGTCGCTGCGGGTGAGAACGATGAGCAGGAGGGGTGGGTCCTGGCTGTCTGTGAGAGAGAGTGCGTGAGTGTGGGGTCCAGTTGTCACTCTTTGTGCGGTTAAGTTTCTGAGTGAGAAAAGAATGCTTCGGGGAGAGAGGTGGGTTGTTGATGGGTTAGTTGGGCCGGCTGGGCTGGGTCAACCCTGTGCAATTTTTTTTATTCAG
Source organism: Avena sativa (assembly GCA_916181665.1). Lineage (NCBI taxonomy): Eukaryota > Viridiplantae > Streptophyta > Magnoliopsida > Poales > Poaceae > Avena > Avena sativa. Next base: position 245,655,656 of record OV702283.1, on the reverse strand, counting down.
AAAGATTTTATCTTTTTTCAGATCAATTTCTGTTTTGAATTTCAATCAACTATTCAAACATTCAAACAATTTCAAACAATCACTAAACTTTGCACTTGAATTTGGTTATGTTTATCAACATAAACCAAATCCCAAAGTAAAATAATATTTTTATTCTTTTTAGGTTCCATTCATTAATTAAATAAAATGGACCTTTAGTTTTTAATAAAATAGGGTTTGATTTAATTAATAAAATCTCCATTTTAAATCCAAATATTTTCAAAACCAAATCAGTAGGTTTTATTTGGAAATAAAGAATACTTGGAAACTTGTTTAAAATAAAATAACATTTTATTTTAGGGTCCAATAACAATTAAATGAATAGACCTTATTCATTTAATGCAAATAGGATTTGTTTTATGAAAATCTTTATTTTGAAATCTAAAATAAAACCAAAACACTTCAGTAGGTTTTATTTGAGAATATCAAATACTTGGAAAACTTATTTAAAATAATTTAATAAGTTTTGAGGTTTTAATTAAAATGGTAAATCCTTTTATTTAAAAAAATTGGATATTAAATCCTTATTATTCTATTTTAATTAAACCTTTGCTATTTTTGTCAAAACAAAATTTTTTATTTTCAAAAGTTTGTCCAAGGTTTAATTTTGCTTTATAAAATAATCTTTATTTATAAAACTTCTATTTCTTTTGAAAACCAAATCTTTTTATTTAAAAGATCCAAAATAGTAGTTCCAAAATATTTTATTTTCTTTTATCAAATGTTTACTCTTTTAAATTTCTTCAGGATTTTATTTGATCCAACTGGTTTGAAGTCCCAATTGAATTCAAAAAGTTTCTTCTGGCCCTGAAAATCAAACAAAGTTTTTATTTTATTCATTTATTTTCACATTACAAGATTTGGAAAATCTTGGGATGTGACATAATCAATCCTAACCTTTCAATTACATGCCCTTGTATAAGCACCTCTCCTGTGAGTTTGGCCTCCCAACCATGACCAACTGTCATCTTGGGTACTGCACAGGTGGACAATCTTCACAAGGTAGCCTCAGCTCAGACCTTGGCCGTGAGGGAGGTAATACTAAGGTATATAAGTTTCCAGTCAAGCCCTAACCAATCTTCGGGTATTGTGCTTGTACGATAAAATTGGAATGGTATCACATCCAGACAACCATCAGTTTTATAAAGGTTAAGGCTCATGCCTCAACATTTTCATAACCAAAATCATCAGGTGTTCGGAAACACATGTCAAAAGCATATCAATAGAATGATCCATCATCCAAGGTTTTCATAACCATTTTTCCACCAAGTATTCCCATCTAAAAGTTGATCAAGTTTTATGCTTAGCACTAGCATCTATAAGTGGGGGTAGGCACTAATGAGGGGTGGTGGACTAGTGGAGTTTCAACTAAGTACAACCTTATGTCTTAGGATGATATCAAGGTTTCTAACTTAGGCCAAATTTTATGCTCTTCATGCAACCTTATGAATCTTTCTAGTATCTATAATTCACTTAAGTAAACTCTAAGTAAGCTTTGATAAAGAAATAAAGTAAGAAGCTTGCAAGTAAAACTAGGATTGGTTTATCAAATGGGTATGATCACATATGCTTAAGGCATATGGTGGGAATAGTAACAAGTAGTGGTTTGTTGCATCAGTAGGGTATCTTGCAAGGGTAGCTTGCATTGGTCCACTTAGTTAATAAAGCTTGCTAAAGTAGAGTGTCTTGCAAGTTTTAGCTTGCATTGGTATAGTATCAGCTTGCATAGGTAAAGTATCTTGCAAGTGTTAGCTTTCCTTGTGCAGAGCAGTGGTTGAAGTTCTCCTCGGCTTCTTCTTCGTAGTATCCTCCTTCCTCCTCGTATCCTTGGTCGGTACAAGCGTCCATGAATAAATACGAGGTACACAATCACCAAACAATACTTAACTACTTGCAATCATCACACACAAGGGTCCTATAGATGATCTAGCATCATGTCTAACATTACAAGATTAAAGCTTGGTTTAATTCCTTTTATTTTTAGAAAAGTAATTTCTACTCATTGAAAAACTACTTAAGATTTAATATTCTCCAAACCAAATATGGGATCATGTTGACACATGTCATCACCACATATTGTAGTCCATGGGAATGTGATTTAAAGTGGTGTCACAATTTAATATGGTTTTACCCTTTTATTTTAATTAATTACAGTGGCTAGTAATGCCTATGGGGCATTCTTTTATTACTTGAACATTATTTCTGCAAGTAAACCTATATATTTTTATATATTCTGAAAGGTATGGTTAAATGTGATTTTTGAGAGTTGGAATCAACTCAAAAGCTATTATGGTTTAAATTTGAAAAATGTTTGAATGCAGAAAAGCTTCTGCCTTGTTATTTTTACCATGGGTGATCTATAGATCCAAATGACTTGAATCCAACGGGCTTGGATTCAGCATTCACAGCCTTTCCAACAAAATTGGTTTCATTCAATTTGGTGCACTGAATCGATCTGGGTTGATTTTTGAAGTTGGGTACAGAAGTGTGTTTGAATTGAAATGGAAAAAGTTTAATTTGAATAACTGGGCTGCACGGGAAAAGTAAACGGGCCGGCCTGCTAAGCACAGTGCTCCCGCGGGCTGCTTAAGTGGGGCTGGGCGAAGCGGTATGGGGCAACGTGGATCGTTCGATCTAGTTCTAATCGAACGGCTGGGAGTCATCGTTGACGCGAGACAGCGCCGGCGAGAACGAAACCTAGCGCGGACAGTGAGGGGTGCTGGGGGCTCACCGGGGTACGGGCGAGGGTCGGCGAGGCGGGCGAACGACGAAGTCGATGACGGTGAACTCAGGGGTGGTCGCGGCAGCTCCTGGGGTGGACGAAATCGATGGCTCCCTTCTTCTCCAGAGGCGGCGGGCTCCGGTGAAATTCTGGCGGGGTGGTGATCTCCTTGCTCTGAGAATGGTGTGGCACGATCAGTGAGGAGAGGGGAGTGAGATGGTGTGAAGAAATCGAGCGGGGGTGGCCTCTATTTATAGTCGAGCGAGGGGACCGTCGGGGCGCAAGGTGAGCTCGTCGGGGGCGATGTTACAGGCGGCTAATGGCATGGGCAAGGGTAGGGTGCGGTGCGGTGTCTCCTGGCGATTCTCAAAGACATGGTTTTGAGGCATGGGGCGGTGCGGCTTGGTCTGGAACGGGTGATGCTCTGCGCGGCAGAGGCGGCGTCTTCGACGGCGGGCGGTGGCTGTGCGGCACGGGGCGGCAAACGGGGATGTCTGGCGGTCTCCTGGGTCGGTGGCGATCGTGTGTGCACGCGGTGAAGGCGGCGTGCGGTCTCTGGGCGCTGGTCCAGGGTGGTGCTCTGGCGCACGCTCGACATGGTCTCTGGCGGTCTGGGCGCGGTTCGTGCGCGTGGTCCAGGGCTTGGCAACGCTCGCGGCTGGGATTTAGTGGCGGTGGACGGTGGGCTGCCTCCCAAACATGCTGGCTAGGCTTGCTTCTGCTCCTAGCTTGCTGTCGACTATGGGGTGGCAAGGGTGTGCTCGGCTATTCACCATTGATGGCAATGGCAAGCTCACAGTGGTGCTAGTGCTTGGCTAATTTTCCTAGATGATCTACTGAGCTGGTTGTGAGCTAACTAGGGAACAAGTTAGGCAAGAATCACTACTCACAATAGTGTTTGATGTTTGTTTGATTTGTGTCTGCAACCTGTTTGATGAAATGGCCGCATGAAATCAAGTTTTGAATTTTTAAAAGATTTTTTGTGGGTTTGCTAGATTGGTGCTGGTGAGTCTGCAGATGCTGGGGTTTTGAAAGTTGAGCTTGTTTGAGTGGTTTTTGAAAAAGTGGGATCTTCCCATATGATAAATATTCAATTTTGAATTGTCATTTAAACTATGCATTTGAAAGTTTCTGGATGATCACAAAGTGGGCCTTGATACTTTGTTATGAGTACATTCAAGGCACTACTAGGAAAATAACAGTTAGTGGCGCACCTGAAAAGATCATCTGTGGCGCACTAGCAGTGCGCCACGTGCCTTGCGCTACGGCTATCTCCCAGCTGTGGCGCACTGCCTAGTGCGCCACGGTTGTGTCGAGATAGGCGTAGCGCACCTGCTAGTGCGCCACGGCTATGTGGGCAGGTGCACTACGCGTAGGATCTTCTGTGGCGCACTTCCCAGTGCGCCACTAAGCTTCTATAGTGCGCTTTAGGTGTAGTGCACCACAGAAGGTAGATCATGTGCGCCACAGGTGTGTTTTTTGTTTTTTTTTTTAATTTCCGAGCCAGATTATATACAATATTACAGCCGATATACACACACAGATACAAGATATACAATTATATATATAAATACACAATTTGAAAAACAAGATTGAAACAAATACATATAGATAAATCTCATACATGAATACATAGTATAAGTTACATTGTTTCGATCAAGTTACAAAGTAGTACTTGGTGACATGCGAATACATGTGTCGATCGAACAAGTTAGAGCTCGGAAGCTCGCCTACACATCTAAACTAGCTAGACACAAACGCGGGATAAACAACCAAAGAAGATAAGCATGATCACCGCCGCGACGAAGGTGTAGGTCTTCATCCGCTTCCTTGTCCTAACTCCCGCTAGATAGCGCGTGTATCTAGCTTGCGCCTCCACCATAGTGTTGTACCCTTTGTAGCTATTGCCGCTGAAACGGTGCACCTGTCTCCGGCAGTCTTCCCAATCATCGTAGACTCCGGGAACCCGTCCCTTGTACACGACATACCACGTCATCTATAAGTTGACAATAATAATTAACCGGTGATGATTGAAAAAAAACATATATAATTAAAGTCGCATATGAAGATACACTTATAGAAAGTACTCCTAAATCAAAAAGACCAAAGTAACTCGAAAAGCATGCCTCATATATATACATAGGTCGTTGGACACAGGAATATGCTACGATGGAACTGTAAGCCAAGTAGGATGCACAACATCTAGACTTGTGCATAACACAAGGCTTACAGTCATGTCGTAGCACATTCACATATATATTGTGCCAAGACATTTCAATCATCGGCATTATTTTCGAAAAATACCAAAGTAGCTCGAAAAGAATGCCTCATATATAACTAGCTAGGTCGTTGGACATAGGAATATGCTATGACGGAACGGTTAGCCAAGTAGGATGCACAATTCCTGGACTTATGCATATCACAAGGCTAACTATCCCTTCATAGCACATTCACATATATATTGTGCCACGACATTTCAATCATCGGCATATTTTCAAAAAAGACAAAAATAACTCGAAAAGAATGCCTCATATATAACTAGCTAGGTCGTTGGACACAGGAATATGGTACAACGGAACAGTTAGCCAAGTAGGATGCACAATTCCTGGACTTGTGCATATCACAAGGCTAACTATCCCGTCGTAGCACATTCACATATATATTGTGCCACGGCATTTCAATCATCGGCATTATTCTCGAAAAAGACAAAAATAACACGAAAAGAATGCCTCATATATATACATAGGTCGTTGGACATAGGAATATGCTACGATGGAACGGTGAGCCAAGTAGGATGCACAATACCTGGACTTGTGCATATCACAAGGCTCACAATCCCATCGTAGCACATTCACATATATAGTGTGCCACGACATTTCAATCATCGGCATTATTCTCGAAAAAAGAGTAAGGAAAAAAAAGGACCAAAGAGTAAGCAAAAAAACCAAGAATTGATTGATATATAATATTAATAAGCAAAAGAAGTAAGCGATGATTTATAGTTTGTCCACACACACACAAAGGTCATCTATAGTTTGTAAGTACAACTTGGCCAACATCAAGCCTTCTGGCTCGGCTTAGGGAATGGGAGGACGCCTTGTCTCGTCATGAACTTCCTATAGTCACCCTGCATCTCTAGGTGATATTCTATGTCACGGTTATTCGGGATATTTCCTCCATCGAAGATCCCCCCCCCCCCCCCCGAAGTCATGACATCACGAAAGATGATTGCCCCAAACTGTTGCTGGATGCGATACATCTCTTGTCTAATATCTGAATCATTGATCTTGGCCTTTGCTTCGTCCCACTGTTTGAGATGATCTGGCAGCGTAGAATTCTGTTGGTCTAGTAGGAACGCCCTCATGTGATGGAGTGCATAGTAGGCTTCCTTCTTACTGTTTTCCGGCTGCTTCACGCAGGGGAACTCCGTTACGTGGTTGAAGACGTGCCTGCCGAACTTGACCTTCGTACGCACGAAGGTGGTGCCTCCCGTCGAGGCAAAGCCAGTGAGAGCATCATCCAGAACTTCCTTGAACTTGTCGTAGTTTTTCTTCTTTTCTAGACTCACCGAGTCGAAATACGTGGCGTGGGAATGCTTCGGCGATAAGGAGATGAGCGTGCAGTGTTCATCTCTGCGCAAAAAATTCAAATGGAATGTGTTGGAAAAAGAATGATGGTGATCTAATAAAGCCAATCGACGGTGGCGAGTGAATAACGACTTACTAGGGAAAGTAAGGCATGAGAATGTATTCCTTTGTCTTGTTCGCCACGAGATTCTTTTTAGGTACGAGGCCATGATACGTCGTTCGGCGGGGGAACCCAAGCAGCCGTCACGCATGTAGTAGGGGTCCACTATAGCGATGCCCAGTGTGTTCTCTCTAATGATCTGCATGGCCAGGCTGAGAGAAAACAGACGGACCATGGTATAGTGTAGCGGGTATAGGTGGAACATATTGAAGATGTCGTCGAACCGCAGGAAGAACAGATCCGCAGGGGCATTGTCGACGAAGCCCAAGCCTGGTGGCACCTTAACCACGAATACCGGGTGCGAGGGATCTTTCTCCGATAGAAGGCGTCTCTCTATCGTCAGCACTGCAGTTCCGAACTGGCGAGCTTCCGCAAATTCTTAGGTAGCATGGGCTCACCCACCACATGAATCCTCCACATAATACCCTCGGGTCTTGGTGGCCCGTCCCAAAACCTGATCGTATTCGCAGTTGTTGACGCCACCGGCTGGCTCGAGCTGCTAGATTTTCTTTTCCTGCCCTTTTTTCCTTTTGGAGAGCGGGCAGGCACCGCAATCTGAGCACCGGCCGCCCTATGTAGTATGTCAGGTCTTAGAATAAAGGGCCGGTTGGTTGTATCAGCTGGCTCTGTAAAGGCGCAAACTGTAGGCGTCTCCTGAGAACCAAACAGACGCTTGGTGATAGTGGCTTTCTCTGTGGGGCCACCAGCTAGGTCTTCGTTGCTAAACTGAGTGCTGAAGAAGTTATCATTCCAGTCTTCGTCGTCCTCGGCCGGATCCTGCGCCATGTGCATATCATCAACATGATCATCCGACCCACCGCGTGGAGGTGACGGCGAGGGCGGTAAGGGGGACTTGCCACCGCTTGTCGCTGGCACGACAGGCGGTGCTGTTGTCTGTGGCGTGATGGCCCCCGTCGTCCCCAAACGGATCATGCTCTATGGCCATAGCAAGAATAAGCCGAAGCAAGTTCTGAGGACAGACGACTCTTCTTCATATGCTCCTGGGGGTTGAATGGGAGGTTCCAGGTCGTCGCAGCCCCTTAGCACCCGACTAATTTTGGGTAGGGTTGTCCTTTTTCTTCTTGTGATGTATGTTGTTGCATCGTAGTTGTCGTCATCTTCAATCTTTGGACCGCCGTACTGGTCGAAGTCTTTCTCGTTGGCGACTCCATCCATTCCGATGATGTTTCTTTTTCCTCTCCTCATGACAACACGGCTAGGCTTTGTCGGGTCGGTAATGAAAAAACATTGGTCCACTTTGGTAGCCAGTACCCACGGTTCATTTTTCGCGGCCACGTTTGCACCGGCGGCCTTGGATTTGGCTGCTTCGGGTATAACCATGGTTGTGAAATACCGGTCTTCTCTTTCGACTCTCTTTGCCCATCTGACACGGAAAATCGACACCTTTTCTCCACAGTAGTCGAGCTCCTAGATCTCCTCGATTCTTCCGTAGAATCTTTCCTTCACGTTGTCATCGGTGTAGAATTCTGACGTTACGACTGAGTTCTGATAATCACACTTGTTGTCCTTTTCCTCCGTGTAGAATGTGTAGCCGTTGATATCATACGCCTGATAGGTCACCAGGTTTTGCATCGGTCCCTGCGACAAGGTGAATATGATCTTTTCCGTGTCAGAAGAATGCGATCGCGGGGGATTATCAAGGAGCGTCTTCCTAAACCAACGCGTGAAATCTGAGTTGTGCTCTTTGATTATTTCTCCCTGCGTCCTCTGTATGCCCCAGTCACTGTACTTATTCTCGATTAACCTTTTGTGCTTCTGTACCCAAGGATCGACTAGTTCTAAATGCTGTAGTGCAACGAGGTTTGCTCGATCAAAGTTTGCGCGTCGAAAATCGAAGTCTGCATGAAGTATGCGACGACCCTCTCGGTGACCAGATCCGTCGAGCTTGCCAAGGTGCATGTTGAAGGGAAGACCGATAGGGTTCTCGACGTCTAGATAATTTGTGCAGAAAGAGATGCACTCTTCGGCCAGAAAGCCCTTGGCTATGCTTCCATCTAGACGGGACCTGTTGCGAACGTATCCTTTGATGTGTCCGTTCATCCTTTCGAACGCCATCATGCTGCGGAGGAACATCGGCCCGAGTTGTACGATGTCCTGCACGACATGGACCAGCAGATGTACCATAATGTCGAAGAATGCGGGTGGGAAGTAGACCTCAAGCTCACATAGTATCACCACGATCTCCTCCTGTAGCCTCCCGAGCTTATTCACGCCAATCGACTTCCTAGAGATGACGTCGAAAAACTTGCATAGGCCAAATAACGTTTCACGGACGTGCTCGTCCATTATCCCTCTTAGTGCGACCGGAAGTACCTGCGTCATTAGCACGGCACAGTCGTGAGACTTCATGCCACTGAACCTCTGCTTCGCCTTGTCTAGGTATCTGCTTATCTTGCCCGTGTAGCCGTAAAGAAATTTGACTCCTAGAAGGCACTTGAAAAACTGTTTGATCTCATCCTGGCTTAGAGTGAAGCAAGAAGGAGGGCAGTAATATTCGTTCTTCTTGAACTTTTTACCCTTCCGACGACCTTGTGTCGTCTCCGACTCATGATCATCGTCATCTTCCTGATCATCAGGAGTAGTGAGTCCTCTGTGAAGCTCCTTCCGGATACCCAAGCATATCAGGTCGTGCCTTGCTTTCGGACCATCTTTCGTCCTATCTGGCATGTTGATTATTGTTGCGACCAGACTCTCGCACACGTTTTTCGTGATATGCATGATGTCGAGGCTATGAGGCGTGCGGAGAAACTTCCAATATGGCAACTCCTAGAAAACAGACCTTGTTTTCCATACCTTCATCAGCGACTTGTCTTGTTGCTGCCTCTTTCGCTTCTTTCCAGGCTTAGGACAATCTTTCCTGTTTTTCAGCAACTCTTCCACTTTTTCGCTGCTCCTATGCTCTGGGATTCCTCGGGTCTCTGATTTGCCATCGAACAGGTCTCCACATTTTCTCCATGGATCATTCTTGCCGAGCCACCTCCGGTGCGCCATGAACACGGTTTTCGATGACCCTGGATCTTTCTCTAGTTGGAGATAGCTTGTGTTATCCATGAACCTAACGCATGCGCAGAATCCTTGGATAACCTGCCCCGAGATATACCCGCAACCTTGATAGTCTTGCACCGTAGTGACCAACGCGGCTCTCATAGTGAAATAATCTGGTGCGACGGCGTCGTTTAGCTCCTCTTTCAACAGCCCGAGATACAGATTGATGTAGGTACCAGGTTGTTTCGGCCCTTGAATTAGCATACTCATTTGTATGTACTTCTTATTCATGCACAACCATGGAGGGAGGTTGTACATCCATACAAACACGGGCCAAGTGCTGTGCGTGCTGCTCTGGCTACCGAACGGATTGAGTCCATCGGTGCTCGCACCAAGCCTGATGTTCCTCGAATCTCCACCGAATTCTGGGAATTCGAGGTCCAATGCTTTCCACTGACTAGCATCTGAAGGGTGCGTCAGCAGCTCATCCTTTTCGGGGTCATCATCATCATCTCCTGGCTTCTTCCTTTCCGCATGCCATCGCATGAGCTTCGCTTCCTTAGGGTCCGCGAAATAGCGCTGAAGACGAGGAGTGATAGGAAAGTACCATACCACTTTTCGAGGTGCTTTCTTCCCTTTCTTGTATCGACTCACGCCGCACACCGGACATGTGGTTTTCTCCGCGTCCTCGCCCCGATAAATGATGCAATCGTTGATACATACGTGATATCTAACATGCGGTAGATCGATAGGACAGACGATTTTCTTGGCGTCCTCGATACTAGTTGGACATGTGTTCCCCTCCGGGAGACGATCGTGCCAGAATGCCATCATGTCGTCAAAGCTTGCGTCGCTCAATTTGTGTTTTGCCTTCATCTCCATAGCCTTGAGCGTTACATTCAACCGGGTATCATTGGGCCTGCATCCTTCATACAATGGAGTAACCGCGTCTTTCTCAAGTTGCGCAAGCTTGGCTTTCTCTCTAGCGGCAGCCCTGGCGTTACTCGTTTGCTTGAGAAGCAGCTCTTGCACATAAGGGTCCCGCACCCAGCCTGACGTTGTTCCATCGTCGTATGCTCCTCCGGCATCTAGATCATCATCATCTCGGTCTGCTTCCGCACCTTCACCATCTCCAGGAGACTCTTCATCATCTCGCCCGTTCTCGCCGTGATGATGATCATCGTCATGTTGGCCACCTTCACCGTCTCCATCATCTTCGTCATCGCTTATCCAACGAGTGTATCCATCCATGAAACCATGGCGGAGCAGGTGCGCCTGCAGATTCCCAGAATCTGGGTCGATCACCCAGTTGAGTTTGCATCTTCTGCACGGACATCTTATATCCATCTTGTTATTTCGTATCATGTCGGCCATCGCACATTTCAAAAATCTAGCCACAATGCCTTCGCTCATTATGCGGACCATTTTTGCCTGCACGGTGTACACGGTACAATTAGAAGTCTATTAGAACCACATATATGAATGCATGCATGCAATGGTCGATAGAAAATTTTGGCATGACCTATCCTAAAATTAGGACCTTTGCGAAATGCCAAAGTCTTGCCAAAATGGAAATGAATCAACATTTTGGCAAAACAAATGGCAACTTGTTCACATACACACATGAACATATCATTATCCTCTCCATACACACATGCATGAGCATCATCGATACTCTCCATATACACACACATATGACCATCGATCCTCTCCATATACACACACATAATCTACATACATATGAGCATACCATATACACATGAACACATCCTTACATGGACAACTTACCGAGATGAGAGACCAATCGCGAGAAAGATGGAAAGGAGAGGTGCGCGCGAGACCGGAGAAGGAGATGAGACCGGAGACCTTCCTCTATTACTTATGTAACTTCCAAGGCAAGTTCTACATGCTAAAATTGGTGAATGGGTGGAGAAATTGAGGTGGGAAGGAGAAGATCCCGACTAGATCTAAGGAGGAAGAAGAAGGGGAAAGTGAAGTGTGGGGTGGTGGATGTGGTCACACATGTGCACATAAAGTGTTGTAAAAAAAATCGACACATCAGTCGCGCACTCTGCCATAGTGCGCCACGGATGTGTCTGGCTGTTTCACAGCAGAGGGGGCATGCGCTTAGGCGTAGCGCACCCCCTCCATGTGCGCCACGGTTGACACAAACAACCGTAGCGCACCTACCCTATGTGCGCTACAGATGTTTGGCATGCGGCCAACAGGGCCCTGGCCCACACATATCTGTGGCGCACTATGGTCATGTGCGCCACGGTTGTTCTAGTTACTAGTAGGGCACTGCCCATAGGTGAGCCACACCTGTTTTAGCCATGGGGCACTTCAACCATGTGAGCCACGGATGTGCTGATTACCTATAGCCATTTTCCTAGTAGTGAGGGGTACAAAGATCCAGAAAAGTTTCTGTTAGGTTCTGAAAGTTTGAGACAGCCAAAGTAGGCATGAGAGTTAAATTGGTCAAAGTGACCATTCATTTAATATATGTGTTTTGATTTACTTGTCTTGAGGAGAAGTGTGGGAAATGTCTTAGATGATGTTTATTTCACCTAAGACACATTTTACAAGAAATGAAACAAACAAACAAGGTGGTTTTAAAAGAATTCAAAATCCATGCATACACATATGCATGCATTCATAATTTTATTTAACAAAGTTTTTGTTAACCCTAATTTTGATGATTAGAAATTGATGATCCAAGTTTTGTATTTTTGGGATGTTACAAACCTTCCCCCCTTAAACAAAATCTTGTCCCGAGATTTGAAAAAGGACGAAAAGATTACCTAGGATTTGAAGAGATCGGGAAACTCTGTCCTGATGTGATCTTCGCGCTCCCAGGTAGCTTCCTCTTCTGTGTGGTTGCTCCACTGAATCTTGAGAAACTTGATGCTTCGGGTTCGGGTAGTTCGAAAAGCTTCTTCCAAAATGCGGATGGGTACTTCAGGATAGGTTAGGTCATCGTTTATCTCTATGGTCCGATGGTCGATATTCTTGAACACTTCGGTCTTCTCGGGGACTTCAAGACACTTGCGAAGTAACGAGATATGGAACACATTGTGTACTGCTGACATCTCTTCGGGTAGTTCCAATTGATACGATACTTCTCCTCGACGGTTCAGAATTTTGAAAGGTCCGATATATCTGGGGGCTAACTTTCCTTTAAGTTGGAAACGCTGCATTCCCTTCAATGGCAACACTTTCAGATAAACAAAATCTCCTATATTGAAGGAGAGGTCTCTACGTCTCTTATCGGCGTAACTCTTCTGTCGGGATTGGGCGGTCTTGAGGTGCTCACGAATCTTGTGAACATTCTCTTCTGCTTCTCGTAGGATGTCGGGTCCGAAAATCTAACTCTCTCCTACTTCCGACCAGTTCAAAGGGGTGCGACACTTTCTTCCGTACATGAATTCAAATAGGGCCATTTGCAGACTGCTTGATAACTATTGTTGTAAGAAAATTCTGCGAACGGCAGACAGTCTTCCAACTTGGATCCATATTCTAACACGCATGCTCTCAGCATATCTTCGAGTATTTACTCGCTCTGTTTGTCCATCGGTCTGAGGGTGACACGCGGTACTGAAATCTAGACGGGTTCCTAAACCTTCTTGAACTTTCTCCCAGAATCTCGAGGTAAACTGAGTTCCTCGATCCGATACTATGTTCTTGGGGACTCCATGCAAACTGACGATTCTAGCGATGTACAACTCCGCTAGCTTCAAACTCTGATATGTGGTCTTGACGGGCAAGAAATGGGCGACTTTGGACAATATGTCCACTATGACCCAGATAGAGTCATTTCCCCTACTAGAAGTAGGTAGTCCAGTGATAAAGTCCATTCCTACAGAATCCCATTTCCATTCCAGAATCTGCAAAGGTTGCAACAATCCAGCAGGTCTTTGATGTCCTGCCTTGACTCGTTGACATATATCACACTTGGCGATATAGCTTCCGATTTCTGTCTTCATCTTATGCCAACCAAATTTCTCTTTCAAATCTTGATACATCTTAGTTCCTCCGGTATGGATAGAATAAAGAGTATCATGAGCCTCCTTCAAAATAACTTTCTTCAACTCAGAATCTGCTGGTACACAAAGGCGTCCTTTGTACCACAACACTCCTTCTTCGTCCTCGGTGAATCCGGGTACTTTGCCTGTACCGATACGACGCTTGATTCCGTCGATACTAGCATTTTCCTTCTGAGCCTCCTTAATCTGACTGATCAAAGTGGGCTGGAGTTCTATGCTATCCAGAAATCCTTCACTTACTGATTCCATTCGAAAATCTTCCATCTCCTTGTGCAAACTTGGTTGCTCCTTCAAAATCATGGAGTTCAAGCGGCACGGCAATCTGCTAAGGGCATCGACTACCACGTTGGCTTTACCAGGGTGATAGTGAATGTCCAGGTCATAATCCTTGATTAGCTCAATCCATCTTCTCTGCCTCATATTCAGCTCCTTCTGAGTGAATATATACTTTAGGCTCTTGTGATCTGAATAAATCTCACAACGATTTCCCATCAGGTAATGTCTCCATGTCTTCAGGGCTAGGACTACGGCTGCGAGTTCGAGGTCATGGGTTGGTAGTTTTGCTCATGTTGCTTCAATTGTCGAGATAGATAAGATATAACTTTGCCTTCTTGCATTAGCACACATCCGAGACCAATCTTGGATGCGTCACAATACACATCGAAGGGCTTCGTGATATCCGGCATGATCAAGATTGGGGCTGAAATCAATCTCCTTTTGAGTTCTTGAAAACTCTCTTCACACTTGTCTGTCCATTCAAACTTCTTGTCCTTCTTCAGCAATTGGGTCATGGGTCTGGCGATACTCGAGAATCCTTCTACGAATTTGCGGTAATATCCCGCCAATCCGAGAAAAGCACGAACTTGGGTTTGAGTGGCTGGGGCTTGCCAATCTTCTACATCTTTCACTTTGGCAGGGTCAACGGCAATTCCTCCAGAGGATACAATGTGACCGAGGAATCCTACCTCCTGTAACCAGAATTCACATTTGTTAAACTTGGCATACAACTGATGCTCTCTAAGGGTTCCAAGAATGGTCCTTAGGTGTAACTCATGTTCTTCTTCTGATTTGGAATAAATCAGGATGTCATCGATGAAAACAACGACAAACTTATCCAGGAAGTCCATAAAAATCTTATTCATGAGGTTCATGAAATAAGCGGGGGCATTGGTTAATCTGAAAGACATGACGGTATACTCATACAATCCATATGTGGTGGTAAAGGCAGTCTTTGGAATATCCTTTGCACGAATTTTGAGTTGATGACAGCCAGTTCTAAGATCAATCTTAGAAAACACTTTGGCACCGGTCAACTGATCAAACAAATCTTCTATCTTGGGCAAGGGGTACTTGTTCTTGATGGTGACATCATTCAACTTCTGATAATCCGTACACAAACGGTTACCTCCATCCTTCTTGTCCACAAACAAGACAGGTGATCTCCATGGGGACGCACTTGGTTGAATCAATCTGATTTCTAGCATGGAATCCAGTTGCTTCTTCAGTTCTTCTAGTTCCGACGGGTTCATACTATAGGGTCTCTGGGCTATGGGTCCGGTTCCGGGGATTAGTTCAATGATAAACTCGATTTCCCTATCTGGGGGCATACCGGGCAAAACATCTGGAAATACATCGGGGTATTCACAGACTATCCGGACTTGGTCAATGGTAGGTTGGGCTATACTCTTGTTGCATTTAAATTGGCGAGGTAAGGTTTCAGATATATGCTCGACCGATATTCCGGCTTTACTGGTCATGGTGATGGCTTTCTTGGCACAGTCAATCAATCCTTTATGTTTCGACATCCAATCCATTCCTAGTACTACTTCCAAACCTTTAGTTCCGAGTACTATCAGATTAGCATAAAAATCTATGCCATGGATTCGGATAGGGACGGCTTTGCAAATTTTCCTAGCCTTGGTGGTTGATCCGGGAATTTGCACAATCATCACATGATTCAATTTGGTTGGTTGAATTTTACTAGTGCATGCAAATTCTTCGGTGACAAATGAATGCGATGCACCATAATCAAACAACACTCTTGCAAGTACTGAATTAACAGAAAACATACCTAGCATGATGTCTGGCGCTTCCTGAGCTTCTTCAGCATGCATGAGAAAAAGACTGCATTGGGGGCTGTAGCATTCTTCTTGTTGGGGCACTCGTTAGAATAGTGGCCTTTATTTCCACAGTCCTAACAAGTCACTTGCGACTTGTCCTTGGCTGCTACAGGCACAACATTGCTTCCAGTCCTCGAGGCAGTGTTGGTGTTGGCGTTAGCATTGTTGGTGTTGAACTTGGGTGGGGCACGGGTGAAATTGCTAGAGTTGCCGGGGTTGTTGTGATTTCCTCCGGGTCTAGGGTTTCCACGGTTGGGATAGGTCGGACGGTTCATCGGGGGTCTGTTGGTTCTTGGGGCAAATCCTGGAGATGGGTTGGGGCGGTACTTTGGGGTCTGATGGGTTCCTGGCTGATGCATCATATGACGCTTGTGGTTCTCATTGGCTTGGTTGATCTTTCCTTCCATCTGGATGGCAGAGTCGACAAGGCCTTCAATATCCGCAAAGGGGATATTGACTAACACCGTCTGCATCTCGTCATGCAGACCATACATGAATCTTTCTTTCTTCTTGGCTTCGGTGTCTATCTCGTCCGGGGCATACCTAGCTAATGACAAAAATTTGTCACGGTATTCCACTACAGTCATTCTTCCTTGCTTCAGCTCTCTGAACTCGTCTCTCATTCTCTTGATCAAACCTGGTGGCACATGGGTTCTGCTAAACTTGACCCTGAATTCCTCCCAGGTCATCATCTGGCCTCCGGTCATTGCGCGAACACTGTTCCACCATGCTCTGGCATCTCCGGCTAGATAATGGGTGGCGAACAGGACTTTCTCATTGGCTTCCACTCCGGCGATTTCTAGGTTATTTTCCATGGTTTGCAGCCAATCATCGGCGTCTAGGGGCTCTTCTGACTTAGTGAAAACAGGTGGGTTAGTGTTCTGGAAATTCTTGAGCTTAGATCCATGGTGGTCCTGATTTCCGTGGCCTTGATTGTTGTGGGCTAGCTGGGTTATCTGTTGCAGGGTGGCTAGGTTGGCTTGATGTTCCGCTCTTTCAGCTTCGCGGTCAGAAGTCAACAGTTGCAGGATCTGCAACATCGGGTCTGGGGCTGAACCACTTCCTCCACGTGGCATCTGAAGATTTAGATCGATAATGAGAAAAGAGGGAAATTTCTAAGGTTTTGGGTCTTTGAAAAGTTTTTAAAGTTTGACGCAGGTTTTTCTAGCAACTTGCTTTTTCATTCATTCATTCATAGCACACAGTACAACACACACTACAACAAAGAAAAATAGATGGTTTTAAGAACCATTATAGAAACTACAATACAGTGGGACCGAATACTACTCACTACGCTAGTGCTCAAGTGCTACTACTCCTTGGAGTCTGTGGCTTCATCATCTTCATCATCATCGATGAAGGCGAAATCATCCTCATCGGTGAGGAAGTCCATGGCCTGATCCTCCAGAAAATCGTCGTCATCGCTGAGATAGGAGTAAGGGTCTCCACGAAGATCCTCTCCGGCATTCTCCCTTTCTTCCAACTGCATGTCTCTCTCGTGGATGGTCTCCTCCAAATATGAGATGCGGTGGCGAAGACGGGAAATAATGCGCTCCTTCTTGTCGAGCTGACGGCGGCGAGACTTGCAATCCCTTGCTAGCATGGCGATGGTCTGGTCCTTTTTCTTGATGATGGCAGACTTGTGGTTGCAGTAGTCACGGCAGTTGTCCAACTCCTGCTGACGATCATACATCATGAAGCTAAGGTGGTCCAATTGGGTCTTCAGCTCGGGGTGGTATGGGGCTTACAGTGGTTGTCCATTTGCATCACGCCTTGGGCAAAACTCAAAGCGAGTACCCTTCATCTGATTGATGCTCTGCCCACACAGACGGGAAAGAGCTTCCTGCATTGCTCTGGCAAGTCCATCGAGCCAGTTGTTTTCCCTCAAGGTAAACTGAATTCCCTCCACAGTGGGATGTTCAATATTTCCTCGGAGACTTGCAACAATTAGCCACTGCAGGTCTTCTCCTCCATGATCATTGAGTTGAGCTCCGAAGAACTTGGGGTGCGGACGCTCCAGAAGTTCCGAAAGCTGGTCTAGATCCCTCTCAAAGATAAGGTCTCCTCCATTCCCAAGTTGGTAAAACTTGCTGTACTTCACGTCCATCTATAAAAATAGAGGATGAGTAGATTAGCAGGGTGATCAAGTGTGTCAAAATTTTATGTATTTTGCAAGAGTTTTTGAGGAACATGAATTTTTAGGAAAGAATTAAAGAGATAAGAATAAGAATAAGTTTTTGTAAATATTTATTTTCTTTGGTTTTGAAACTAAGTTTTTGGGTTCAAACGTCCAGTCTAACTAGGGTCTCCTATGGTCAGGATGGCTCTGATACCAACTTGTCAACACCCGGATTTTTCAATCCTAGATGCATGTTATGCCATGCATCGCAATCCCAGGATTACCATTTTTGCGAGACATAACAGAATTGGATACCATAGTACATCATCCATTACAAACGATACATAAGTTCTTACACAAATAGGGATCTCATGATCCAGTTCTTAATACAACTTTAAGCAGCAGAATACGTAATAATAACGGTAGCGTAGGCGAAGCTCCATCTTCGGGGTCACAGGCAATGTTGACGATGGGAGATGATCCTAGTTGTCGTAACCTTCCTCGGGTCCATCTTCCAGGTACTCCTCTTCATAGTCTGGCCATGGGAATAGCCAGGGACAAAGCCATGAGTACTCTTTAAGTACTCACAAACTAATACTAACAGGTAAAGGGGTTTTTGGATAATAGGACACTAGGCTCTAGGGTTGTTTTGCAAAAGCCAGATTTATCTCTACTAGGTTCCAAAGCTAGTCACAATTTTATAACTCCTAAGTGGGAACTTGTATTTCATATCACAACTCTGTTGTGGTCAAGTCAAAGTCTCAATTCATTTCACAAGTCATTTTGAAAAGTATGACGGGGGAACAGTATGGCCACTCCAACTGTCCGTAACCGCGGACGCGGCCATTCGAATAGTTTGACACTCTGCAGAGATTGTACACTTTCACCACAACATTCGATACGTCCGTCAGGAACAAATCCTGAATTTACCATACTCAGTATGCGGATAATCAATCCTAACCTTTCAATTACACGCCCTAGTATAAGCACCTCTCCTATGAGTTTGGCCTCCCAACCATGACCAACTATCATCTTGGGTACTGCACAGGTGGACAATCTTCACAAGGTAGCCTCAGCTCAGACCTTGGTCGTGAGGGAGCTAATACTAAGGTATATAAGTTTCCAGTCAAGCCCTACCCAATCTTCGGGTATTGTGGTTGTACGATAAAATTGGAATGGTATTGCATCCAGACAACCATCAGTTTTATAAAGGTTAAGGCTCATGCCTCAACATTTTCATCACCAAAATCATCAGGTGTTCGGAAAAACATGTCCAAAACATTTCAATAGAATGATCCATCAGTCCAAGGTTTTCATAACCATTTTTCCACCAAGTATTCCCATCTAAAAGTTGATCAAGTTTTATGCTTAGCACTAGCATCTATAAGTGGGGGTAGGCACTAATGAGGGGTGGTGGACTGGTGGAGTTTCAACTAAGTACAACCTTATGTCTTAGGATGATATCAAGGTTTCTAACTTAGGCCAAATTTTATGCTCTTCATGCAACCTTCAGAATCTTTCTAGTATCTATAATTCACTTAAGTAAACTCTAAGTAAGCTTTGATAAAGGAATAAAGTAAGAAGCTTGCAAGTAAAACTAGGATTGTTTTATCAAATGGGTATGATCACATATGCTTAAGGCATATGGTGGGCATAGTAACAAGTAGTGGTTTGTTGCATTAGTAGGGTATCTTGCAAGGGTAGCTTGCATTGGTCCACTTAGTTAATAAAGCTTGCTAAAGTAGAGTGTCTTGCAAGTTTTAGCTTGCATTGGTATAGTATCATCTTGCATAGGTAAAGTATCTTGCAAGTGTTAGCTTGCCTTGTGCAGAGCAGTGGTTGAAGTTCTCCTCGGCTTTTTCTTCGTTGTATCCTCCTTCCTCCTCGTATCCTTTGTCGGTACTAGCGTCTATGAATAAATATGAGGTACACAATCACCAAACAATAATTAACTACTTGCAATCATCACACACAAGGGTCCTATAGATGATCTAGCATCATGTCTAACATTACAAGATTAAAGCTTGGTTTAATTCCTTTTATTTTTAGAAAAGTAATTTCTACTCATTGAAAAACTACTTAAGATTTAATATTCTCGAAACCAAATATGGGATCATGTTGACACATGTCATCACCACATATTGTAGTCCATGGGAATGTGATTTAGTGTCACAATTTAATAAGGTTTTACCCTTTTATTTTAATTAGTTAAAGTGGCTAGTAATTCCTATGGGGCATTCTTTTATTACTTGAACATTATTTCTGCAAGTAAACCTATATATTTTTATATATTCTGAAAGGTATGGTTAAATGTGATTTTTGAGAGTTGGAATCAACTCAAAAGCTATTATGGTTTAAATTTGAAAAATGTTTGAATGCATAAAAGCTTCAGCCTTGTTATTTTTACCATGGGTGATCTATACATCCAAATGACTTGAATCCAACAGGCTTGGATTCAGCATTCACAGACCTTTCCAACAAAATTGGTTTCATTCAATTTGGTGCACTGAATCGATCTGGGTTGATTTTTGAAGTTGGGTACAGAAGTGTGTTTGAGTTGAAATGGAAAAAGTTTAATTTGAATAACTGGGCTGCGCGGGAAAAGTAAACGGGCCGGCCTGCTAAGCGCAGTGCTCCCGCGAGCTGCTTAAGTGGGTGTCCCCACTCGTCAGTGACACGGGGCTGGGCGAAGCGGTATGGGGCAACGTGGATCGTTCGATCTAGTTCTAATCCAACGGCTAGGAGTCATCGTCGACGCGAGACAGCACCGGCGAGAACGAAACCTAGCGCGGCCAGTGAGGGGTGCTGGGGGCTCACCGGGGTACGGGCGAGGGTCGGCGAGGCGGGCGAACAACAAAGTCGACAACGGCGAACTCAGGGGTGGTCGCGGCAGCTCCTGGGGTGGACGAAATCGATGGCTCCCTTCTTCTCCAGAGGCGGCGGGCTCCGGTGAAATTCCGGCGGGGTGGTGCTCGCCTTTCTCTGAGAATGGTGTGGCACGATGAGTGAGGAGAGGGGAGTGAGATGGTGTGAAGAAATCGAGCGGGGGTGGCCTCTATTTATAGTCGAGCGAGGGGACCGTCGGGGCGCACAGTAAGCTCGTCGGGGGCGATGTTACAGGCGGCTAATGGCATGGGCAAGGGTAGGGGACGGTGCGGTGTCTCCTGGCGATGCTCAACGACATGGTTTGGAGGCATGGGGCGGTGCGGCTTGGTCTGGAACGGGTGATGCTCTGCGCGGCAGAGGCGGCGTCTTCGACGGCGGGCGGTGGCTGTGCGGCACGGGGCGGCAAACGGGGATGTCTGGCGGTCTCCTGGGTCGGTGGCGATCGTGTGTGCATGCGGTGAGGGCGGCGCGCGGTCTGTGGGTGCTGGTCGAGGGTGGTGCTCTGGCGCACGCTCGGCATGGTCTCTGGCGGTCTGGGCACGGTTCGTGCGCGTGGTCCAGGGCTTGGCAACGCTCGCGGCTGGGACAGTGAGTGGCGGTGGACGGTGGGCTGCCTCCCAGACATGCTGGCTAGGCTTGCTGCTGCTCCTAGCTTGCTGTCGACTATGGGGTGGCAAGGGTGTGCTCGGCTGTTCACAATTGATGGCAATGGCAAGCTCACAGTGGTGCTAGTGCTTGGCTAATCTTCCTAGATGATCTACTGAGCTGGTTGTGAGCTAACTAGGGAACAAGTTAGGCAAGAATCACTGCTCACAATAGTGTTTGATGTTTGTTTGATTTGTGTCTGCAACCTGTTTGATGAAATGGCCGCATGAAATCAAGTTTTGAATTTTGAAAAGATTTTTGGTGGGTATGCTAGATTGGTGCTGGTGAGTCTGCAGATGCTGGGGTTTTGTAAGTTGAGCTTGTTTGAGTGGTTTTTGAAAAAGTGGGATCTCCCCATATGATAAAGATTCAATTTTGAATTGTCATTTAAACTATGCATTTGAAAGTTTCTGGATGATCACAAAGTGGGCCTTGATACTTTGTTATGAGTACATTCAAGGGGTGCAAAGATCCAGAAAAGTTTCCGTTAGGTTCTGAAAGTTTGAGACAGCCAAAGTAGGCATGAGAGTTAAATTGGTCAAAGTGACCATTCATTTAATATATGTGTTTTGATTTACTTGTCTTTAGGAAAAGTGTGGGAAATGTCTTAGATGATGTTTATTTCACCTAAGACACATTTTACAAGAAATGAAACAAACAAACAAGGTGGTTTTAAAAGAATTCAAAATCCATGCATACACATATGCATGCATTCATAATTTTATTTAACAAAGTTTTTGTTAACCCTAATTTTGATGAGTAGAAATTGATGATCCAAGTTTAGTATTTTTGGGATGTTACAGAACCCAAAGCGGAAAAATGCGTCTTCATAGGATACCCTAAGGAAACTATTGGGTATTCCTTCTATCACAGATCCGAGGGCAAGGTTTTCGTTGCCAAGAATGGATCCTTTCTAGAGAAAGAGTTTCTCGCGAAAGGCGTGTGTAGTCGGAAGGTAGAACTCGATGAGGTTGTAGAACCTTCTCTTCATAATATGGCGAGTAGCGCAGCACCAGAAGTCGTTCCCGAGTTGGCTTCACCAAATGAAGAGGGAACTAATGATAATGAAGCTCCGAAAGAGAATACTACCAAACCTCGTAGGTCTAGCAGGACGCGTGCAGCTCCTGAGCTGTACGGAAATCCTGTTATGAATTTCAAGGTCGATGAAATTGATGACCCTGCGACATATGACGAAGCGATGATGATCCCGGATTCCAACAAACGGTTAGAAGCCATGAAATCCGAGATGGAATCCATGTACGAAAACCAGGTTTGTGTTGGAGGTATGCCCTAGAGGCAATAATAAATGTAGTTATTATTATATCTTTGTGTTTATGATAAATGTTTGCATTCATGCTATAATAGTATTAACAAGGAAACATTGATACTTGTGTGATTTGTAAACTTAATTTGAAGTCCCTAGTATAGCCTCTATACTTCACTAGCTTGTTGGTTGATTAATGATTGTGGTTTCCCTATCATGAACATTGAGATGTTATCAACAACAAGATCATATCGTTAGGAGAATGATATGGTGGACATACTCCTATAGATAAGAGTAGCATAAAGATCAAGTCATTTCAATAGTTCAATTGCTATATGCTTTCTGATACATAGTAACCTAATTCCTTTGACCATGAGATCATGCATATCACCTTTACCGGATGGATGCTTTGATGACATCAAACACCACACCGTAACTGGGTGGCTATAAAGGTGGCATTGAGTGTTCGGAAAGTATTGGTTGAGACCCATGGATCAAGAGTGGGATTTGTCCATCCATATGACGGATAGATATACTCTGGGCCCTCTCGGTGGAATGTCATCCAATTAGCTTGCAAGCATGTGACTGGCTGTCAAGGGATCACATATCACGGGAACGAGAAAAGAGTACTTATCGGTAACAAGGTTGAACTAGGTATGCAGAGATACCGACGATCATAACCTCGGATAAGTAAACTATCGTGAGACAAAGGGAAATTGGTATCGTATGTAAATGGTTCATTCGATCGCAAAGTAATCGTAGAAATATGTGGGAGCCATCTGAATTTCCAGATTCCTCTATTGGTTATTGTTCGGAGAAGTGTCTCGATCATGTCCGCATAATTCACGAACCGTAGGGAGACACACTTAAGGATTCGACGTTGTTTTGAGTAGTTATGGTATTATGAGAAAGAGACCGAATGTTGTTCGGAGTCTCGAATGGGATCCGGGATATCACGAGGTGATCCGGAATGGTCCGGAGAATAAGATTCATATAAGGAAAGTCCCGTTTCGGAGTTCGGAAATGATTCCGGTGAATGTTCTAGAAGGTTCCGGAATGTCCGGCACTCCGGGAGGGGGGAGGGGTACATGAATGTGTCATTGCATATTGGAATGATTGCATCATGTACTAAGTATTCTTGATGTTCCAAATAAAGGATTAAATTGAATCCTAAAACAGAAAAGTCAAATGGCCAGTTTGAAAGTCAAACGGCTAAAACAGGAAACTGTGGGAAACAAGCAAGAGGTGGTTGGAACCGACTTGGGGGAGGAGTCTCTTCTCCAAGCCGGCGCGCCACCCAAGGCCGACTTGGGGAGGGACTCCCCTCCCCTTGGCCGTGCCTCCCACCTATAAGAGGAGGGGCAGGGCCTCCTCCTCTAGACACATAAGTTCCTATCCTCTAATCTCCGGTTTAGAGCCGTTTTGGTTTAGAGCTTCTAATTGCCCTAGCCTTCGGTTTAGATCCTTCTAATTGGTGTGTCTAATCCCTAGACCACTAATAGCCCTCTCTCATACTCCACCATACTCGCTCCGGCTTAAGGCGAAGCCCTGCGGGATCTTCCCTCTACTTCCGGTACCACGCCGTTGTGCTGCCGGAATCGCGAGGAGAGTGCTACAACCTCCGCTGCCTGCTGGAACAAGGGAGAGGAAGGTCTTCGTCGAGTACCGAACGTGTGACCGACTGCGGGAGCGCTGCCGGAACGCAGCGCCGGAAGGATCGTCTACACGATCTTGAGATCGGGAAGAGTACGACTACATCATCCACGAGAATCCGCTCTCGTTAAACACTTTGGAATCTTCGAGGGTAAGTTATTCCACCGACTCGTTGCTACAATCTAGTAGATAGATCTTGGCTTGTTTGTTTGTATGCGATAGAAAATTTTTGTTTTCCATGCTACGAACCCCTACAGTGGTATCAGAGCCGTGTCTATATGTAGATCTGTTGCACGAGTAGAACACAATGGTCATTGTGGGCGTTGATGCTTTTATTGTCGATTGCTTCTTGTGTACTTTGCATCTTGCGGTATGTTGGGATGAAGCGGCCCGGGCTAACCTTACATGACATCGTTCATGAGACTTGCTCCACGATTGACATGCAACTTGTATTGCATAAGTGGCTTTGCGGGTGCCTGTTTCTCCTATCATAGTTAAGATCCAATTTACAACGGGTGATCAACAATGCTAGTATCAATGTTGTGGTTCTTGTTCGTAAGTTAGAACGACACTTATTGAAAGCCCCAAACCACGTAAAATATGCAAAGAAAGTAGAGGCGTCTAACTTTGTTTTGCAGGGGTGTGCAGTGATGTGATATGGCCATGATTGTGATTATATTTGATGTATGCAATGTTCCTTATTGTAAGTTGGCAACCGGCAGGAGCCATATGGTTGTCTTTAATTTATGTTAAGACCCGCGTGTCTATTCAAAGTAGTTGTAATAGTTGAAGCCGGTGGACGACAACCATGGAGAAGCGTCATTGACCTTGATGCAATGCCGGTGATGATGGAGATCATGTTCGTGGTTGAAGATAGAGATCGAAAGCATGAAGAAGAAAGTCCATATCATATCACATATATATTGAATTGCATGTGATGTTAATCCTTTATGCATCTTGTATTGCTTAGTAGACGACGGTAGCATTATAAGATGATCCCTCATGCACATCAATTTCAAGTCATAAAGTGTTCACCCTTAGTTAGCACCGTTGCTAAAGCTTGTTGTTTCGAAGCACCACGTGATGATCGGGTGTGTTAGATTCTGCAAGTGTATACAACGTGAGCAAGCCAGATTTGCTCATGCGGAAACTAAGGTTTGATCTTGACGAGCCTAGCATGTACAGACATGGTCTCGGAACACGGATCACCGAAAGGTAAAGCATGAATCATATAGTAGATATGATGAACATGATGATTGTTCGCCATTGAAACTATATCAACTCTCGTGATGATCGGTGTTGATGTAGTAGATTTGGTTCGTGTGATCACTAAAACAATGTGAGGGATATTGTTTTGAGTGGGAGTTCACCTAGTTTAATTTCATTATTAATTTGAACTCAATTTGTCATAAACTTAGTCTAAACTATTGCAAATATGTTGTAGATCAATGGCAGCCCCTACCATCAATTTTAATGCGTTCCTAGAGAAAGAAAAGTTGAAAAACAATGGAAGCAACTTCGCGGATTGGTTCCGCAATTTGAGGATTGTCCTCACAGCTGGTAATTTGACCTATGTGCTGGATGCACCGCTGGGTGACCCACCTGCAGATGATGCTCCCGATGAAGTAAAGAATGTTTACCTCGCTCGGAAGAATCAGTACTCCATAGTTCAGTGTGCTATCTTGTATGGTTTGGAATCGGAGCTTCAGAAAAGGTTTGAGGATTCAGACCCATATGATATTGTCGAGGATCTCAAATTGATTTTTGAGACTCATGCGGCAATTGAAAGCTATGAGGCTTCTGAAAAGTTCTTTAACTGCAAGATGGAAGAGGGCAGCTCCGTCAGTGAGCATGTGCTTAAGATGTCTGGGCACGCAAACAAACTTCAAAGCTTGGGTATAGTGATTCCTAATGCTTTGGGGATTTACCGTGTCCTCCAATCACTACCACCAAGTTACAAGAACTTTGTGATGAACTACAGCATGCAGAACATGAACAAGACGTTGCCAGAACTCTTTGCCATGTTGAAATCTGCAGAAGTGGAGATCAAGAAAGAGCACCAAGTGTTGTTGGTCAATAAGACCACCAAATTCAAGAAAGGCAAGTCTAAGAAAAAGGGACACTTCAAGAAGGGTTGTAAGAAAGTTACCACGCCGGCGAAGAAGACCAAGGCTGGACCTAAGCCTGATACTGAGTGCTTTTACTGCAAGGGAGAAGGTCACTGGAAGCGTAATTGCCCAAAGTACTTGGCGGATTTGAAGAACGGCAACATCAAGAAGAAAGGTATATCTGATATACATGTTATTGATGTGTATCTCACTAGTACTCGTAGTAGTGCCTGGGTATTTGATACTGGTTCGGTTGCTCATATTTGTAACTCGAAACAGGTGCTGCAGAATAAACGGAAGCTAGCGAAGAACGAGGTGACGATGCGCGTGGGAAACGGATCAAAGGTTGATGTGATCGCGGTCGGCATGCTACCCCTTCATCTACCATCGGGATTAGTTTTATACTTAAATAATTGTTATTTGGTGCCTGCGTTGAGCATGAACATTATATCGGGATCTTGTTTATTGCGAGACGGTTACTTGTTTAAGTCAGAGAATAATGGTTGTTCGATTTATATGAGTAATATGTTTTATGCACATGCACCTTTGATAGATGGTCTATTCTTATTGAATCTCGATAGTGGAAATACACATATCAACAACATTGAGGCTAAACGTTTGAAATCAAGCGATAATTCGACCTATATGTGGCACTGTCGTCTTGGTCACATTGGAGTGAAGCGTATGAAGAAAC
This sequence comes from Avena sativa, assembly GCA_916181665.1. NCBI lineage: Eukaryota > Viridiplantae > Streptophyta > Magnoliopsida > Poales > Poaceae > Avena > Avena sativa. The sequence goes on along the minus strand of OV702283.1, from coordinate 245,628,610 downwards.
TCCATTCCGATGGACTTCTTGAATCACTTGATTTTGAATCACTTGAAAGATGCGAAGCATGTCTGATGGAAAAATGACTAAGACTCCATTTTCTGGTATGATGGAGCGAGCTACGGACTTATTGGAAATCATACATACCGATGTGTGTGGTCCAATGAGTGTAGCATCGCGCGGTGGTTATCGTTATGTTCTTACCTTCACGGATGACTTGAGTAGATATGGGTATATCTATTTCATGAAACATAAGTCCGAAACTTTCGAGAAGTTTAAGGAGTTTCAAAGTGAGGTAGAGAATCAACGTAATAAGAAGATTAAATTTCTACGTTCTGATCGTGGAGGTGAATATCTAAGTTACGAGTTTGGCGAGCATTTGAAGAAATGCGGAATACTTTCACAATTGACACCGCCGGGAACACCACAGCGTAATGGTGTGTCCGAACGTCGTAATCGAACTCTCTTAGATATGGTTCGTTCTATGATGTCACTTACAGATTTACCGCTATCATTTTGGGGTTATGCATTAGAAACAGCCGCATTCACTTTAAATAGGGCACCATCTAAATCCGTTGAAACGACACCGTATGAATTATGGTTTGGGAAGAAACCTAAATTGTCGTTCCTTAAAGTTTGGGGATGTGAAGCCTATGTAAAGAAGTTACAGCCGGACAAGCTTGAACCCAAAGCGGAAAAATGCGTCTTCATAGGATACCCGAAGGAAACTATTGGGTATACCTTCTATCATAGATCCGAAGGCAAAGTCTTCGTTGCCAAGAATGGATCTTTTTTAGAGAAGGAATTTCTCTCGAAAGAAGTGACTGGAAGGAAAGTAGAACTCGACGAGGTTGTCGAACCTTCTCTCGAAATTGCGAGTAGCACAGCACCGGAAGAAGTTCCTGTGGTGCCTGCACCAATAAGAGAGGGAGCTAATGATGGTGATCATGAAACTTCGGTTGAATTTGCTACAGAGCCTCGGAGGTCAACGAGAACTCGTACCACTCCAGATTGGTATGATCCCGTTATGAGTGTCATGTTGGTGGATAACACCGATGATCCCGAGACATATGAGGAAGCGATGATGAGCCCAGATTCCAATAAATGGCAAGAAGCCATGAAATCCGAGATTGGATCCATGTACGAAAACCAAGTATGGACTTTGGTGGACTTACCGGATGGCCGGAAGGCTGTCGAGAACAAATGGATTTTCAAGAAGAAAACAGATGCTGATGGTAATGTTACTGTCTATAAAGCTCGACTTGTCGCAAAAGGGTTTCGACAAATTCAAGGAGTTGACTACGATGAGACTTTCTCACCAGTAGCGAAGCTAAAGTCTGTGAGGATTATGTTAGCAATCGCTGCATATTATGATTATGAGATATGGCAGATGGATGTCAAAACAGCATTCCTCAATGGAGATATTGATGAAGAGTTGTATATGATGCAACCCAAAGGTTTTGTCGATCCTAAAGATGCTAACAAGGTATGCAAACTTCAACGGTCCATTTATGGATTGAAGCAAGCATCCCGAAGTTGGAATCAACGTTTTGATAAGGTAATCAAAAGTTTTGGGTTTATACAAACTTATGGAGAAGCTTGTGTTTACAAGAAAGTGAGTGGGAGCTCTGTAGCATTCTTAATACTATATGTGGATGACATATTGTTGATTGGGAATGATGTAGACCTTCTTAATAGTGTCAATGAATATTTGAATAATAGTTTTTCAATGAAGGATCTTGGCGAAGCAGCTTACATATTAGGCATAAAGATTTACAGAGATAGATAGAAACGCCAAATATCATTGTCACAGAGTACATATTTGGACAAAGTTCTAAAGAGGTTTGGAATAGAAGAAAGCAAGAAAGGGTTCTTGCCCATGTTGCCCAATACGATCTTGAGTAAAACTCAAAGTCCGACATCGGCAGAACATAGAGAAAGGATGAGTAAGACTCCCTATGCATCAGCCATAGGATCTCTAATGTATGCCATGCTATGTACTAGACCCGACATTGCATATGCTGTTAGTTTAACTAGCAGATATCAAAGTGATCCAGGAGTGGATCATTGGACAGCGGTCAAAAACATCCTTAAGTACTTGATAAGAACTAAGGATATGGTTCTTTCTTATGGAGGTGATGAACAGCTCGTTGTTAATGGTTACACCGATGCTAGTTGGAACACCGATCCGGATGATTCTAAATCGCAATCTGGATACGTATTTATTTTGAATGGTGCAGCAGTTAGCTGGAGGAGTGCAAAGCAAAGCATTGTGGCGAGATCTTCAACTGAATCGGAATACATGGCTGCTTCAGAGGCTTCACAAGAAGCGATATGGATGAAAGAGTTCATTACAGAGCTGGGTGTGGTTCCTAGTGCGCTGGACCCAATGTCTATCTACTGTGATAACATGGGCGCCATAGCCAATGCGCAAGAACCAAGGTCACACAAGAAGCTGAAGCATATCAAGCTACGTTTTCACGCTATTCGAGAACATATCCAGGATGGGGATATAAAGATTTGCAAAGTACACACAGATCTGAATGTGGCGGATCCGTTGACTAAACCTCTCCCGAGGGCAAAACATGACCAGCACCAAACTGCCATGGGTGTTCGGTATATTACCATGTAATCTAGATTAGATGACTCTAGTGCAAGTGGGAGACTGTTGGAGATATGCCCTAGAGGCAATAATAAATGTAGTTATTATTATATCTTTGTGTTTATGATAAATGTTTGCATTCATGCTATAATAGTATTAACAAGGAAACATTGATACTTGTGTGATTTGTAAACTTAATTTGAAGTCCCTAGTATAACCTCTATACTTCACTAGCTTGTTGGTTGATTAATGATTGTGGTTTCCCTATCATGAACATTGAGATGATATCAACAACAAGATCATATCGTTAGGAGAATGATATGGTGGACATACTCCTATAGATAAGCATAGCATAAAGATCAACTCATTTCAATAGTTCAATTGCTATATGCTTTCTGATACATAGTAACCTAATTCCTTCGACCATGAGATCATGCATATCACCTTTACCGGATGGATGCTTTGATGACATCAAACACCACACCGTAACTGGGTGGCTATAAAGGTGGCATTGAGTGTTCGGAAAGTATTGGTTGAGACCCATGGATCAAGAGTGGGATTTGTCCATCCATATGACGGATAGATATACTCTGGGCCCTCTCGGTGGAATGTCATCCAATTAGCTTGCAAGCATGTGACTGGCTCACAAGGGATCACATATCACGGGAACGAGAAAAGAGTACTTATCGGTAACAAGGTTGAACTAGGTATGCAGAGATACCGACGATCATAACCTCGGATAAGTAAACTATCGTGAGACAAAGGGAAATTGGTATCGTATGTAAATGGTTCATTGGATCGCAAAGTAATCGTAGAAATATGTGGGAGCCATATGAATTTCCAGATTCCTCTATTGGTTATTGTTCGGAGAAGTGTCTCGATCATGTCCGCATAATTCACGAACCGTAGGGAGACACACTTAAGGATTCGACGTTGTTTTGAGTAGTTATGGTATTATGAGAAAGAGACCGAATGTTGTTCGGAGTCTCGGATGGGATCCGGGATATCACGAGGTGATCCGGAATGGTCCGGAGAATAAGATTCATATAAGGAAAGTCCCGTTTCGGAGTTCGGAAATGATTCCGGTGAATGTTCTAGAAGGTTCCGGAATGTCCGGCACTCCGGGAGGGGGGAGGGGTACATGAATGTGTCATTTCATATTGGAATGATTGCATCATGTACTAAGTATTCTTGATGTTCCAAATAAAGGATTAAATTTAATCCTAAAACAGAAAAGTCAAATGGCCAGTTTGAAAGTCAAACGGCTAAAACAGGAAACTGTGGGAAACAAGCAAGAGGTGGTTGGAACCGACTTGGGGGAGGAGTCTCCTCTCCAAGCCGGCGCGCCACCCAAGGCCGACTTGGGGAGGGACTCCCCTCCCCTTGGCCGCGCCTCCCACCTATAAGAGGAGGGGCAGGGCCTCCTCCTCTAGACACACAAGTTCCTATCCTCTAATCTCCGGTTTAGAGCCGTTTTGGTTTAGAGCTTCTAATTGCCCTAGCCTTTGGTTTAGAGCCTTCTAATTGGTGTGTCTAATCCCTAGACCACTAATAGCCCTCTCTCATACTCCACCATACTCGCTCCGGCTTAAGGCGAAGCCCTGCGGGATCTTCCCTCTACTTTCGGTACCACGCCGTTGTGCTGCTGGAATCGCGAGGAGAGTGCTACAACCTCCGCTGCCTGCTGGAACAAGGGAGAGGAAGGTCTTCGTCGAGTACCGAACGTGTGACCGACTGCGGGAGCGCTGCCGGAACGCAGCGCCGGAAGGATCGTCTACACGATCTTGAGATCGGGAAGAGTACGACTACATCATCCACGAGAATCCGCTCTCGTTAAACACTTTGGAATCTTCGAGGGTAATTTATTCCACCGACTCGTTGCTACAATCTAGTAGATAGATCTTGGCTTGTTTGTTTGTATGCGATAGAAAATTTTTGTTTTCCATGCTACGAACCCCTACAGTTTGGACCTCGGTGGACTTACCTCATGACCGAAAGGCCGTGGAGAATAAATGGATTTTCAAAAGGAAAACTGATGCTGATGGTAGTGTAACCGTCTAAAAAGCTCGACTTGTCAGAAAGGGGTTTCGACAAATTCAAGGAGTAGACTACGATGAGACATTCTCTCCTGTAGTGATGCTAAAGTTAGTGGATTATGTTAGCAATTGCTGCATATTTCGACTATGAGATATGGCAGATGGATGTCAAAACTGTGTTCCTCAATGGCAATATTGAATAAGAGTTTTATATGATACAACCAAAGGGTTTTGTCGATCCTAAGGATGCTTACAAGGTATGCAAGCTTTAGCGATCCATCTATGGACTGAAGCAAGCATCCCGGAGTTGGAATCTCCGCTTTGACGAGGTGATCAAAGAGTTTGGATTTGTCCAAACTTATGGAGAGGCTTGTATTTACAAGAAATGAGTGGGAGCGATGTGGAATTTCTGATATTATATGTGGATGACATATTATTGATCAGAAAAGGTATAGATCTTTTAAACAGTGTTAAAAGTTATATAAATAGCAAATTTTCAATGAAGGACCTAGGTGAAGCGTCATACATATTAGGCATAAAGATCTATAGGGATAGATCTAAGCGCCTAATAGGGCTATCACAAAGTACATACCTTGATAAGATTTTAAAGAAGTTTAAAATGGACGGAAGTAAGAAGGGGTTCTTACCTATGTTGCAAGGCAAGACATTGAGTAAGACTCAAAGTCCAGCTACGGCGGAAGAAAGAGAGATAATGGACAAAGACCCCAATGCTTCAGCCATAGGCTCTATAATGTACGCCATGCTATGTACAAGACTGGATGTGGCACATGCTATTAGTTTGACTAGTAGGTACCAGTCTAATCCAGGATCAGAACACTGGATAGCGGTCAAGAATATCAAAAGTACTTGCGAAGAACTAATGATATGTTTCTTGTGTACGGAGGTGAAGAAGAGCTCGTCCCTAAGTGTTATGTCGATGCTAGCTTTGACACTGATGCGGATGACTCCAAGTCTCAATCTGGATACGTATTTATAAAGAATGGTGGAGCGGTTAGTTGGAAGAGTTCTAAACAACCTGTGGTGGCGGGAACAATAACGGAGGCCGAATATGTTGCTGCTTCAGAAGAGGCTCAGGAAGCAGTTTGGATGAAGGAGTTCATAACAGAACTAGGTGTGGTTGAGAGCACGTTGGACCCAATGGTGATCTATTGTGACAACAATGGTGCCATAGCCAATGCCAAAGAACCAAGGTCTCACAAGAATTCCAAGCATATTAAGTACCGGTTTCACTCCATCCGCGAGCATGTCAAGGATGGAGATATAAAGATTTGTAAAGTACACACAGATCTCAATGTAGCAGATTCGTTGACTAAAACTCTCCCGAGAACAAAACATGATCAACACCAGAACTCCATGGGTGTTAGATTTATCACTATGTAACTAGATTATTGTCTCTAGTGCAAGTGGGAGTCTGGAGGGAATATGCCCTGAGAGGCAATAATAAAGTGGTTATTATGTATATTGCAATTATATGATAGATGTGTATTTTGCATGCTATAATTGTATTAATACGGAAACGTTAATACATGTGTGTTTAATAAACAAACAGAAAGTTCCTAGTTATGCCTCTCTTATAAAATAGCTCGTTGATTAACAAGATGATCAAGGTTTCCTGATCATGGACACTGGATGTTGTTAATAACGAGATCACAACATTATTGGAATGGTGTGATGAACATTCATCTGAAGTATAGCATTATGATCAAAGTCATTGTGTTTATATTGCTATAACATCATACGAAGTGATCCTAATCCTTAGACCATGAGATCATGTCAATCACTAACACTGGAAGAGTATCTTGATAACATCAAACATCACACCGTAACATGGTGATTATAAAGATGGGTTCAGTACTACTAAAGTGTTATGTTGAGGCCCTTGGATGGAGAGTGGAATTTGTTCATCCTGATGAAGGATAGATATGCTCTGGGCCCTCTCGGTGATATCACATTGATTAGCTTGCAAGCAAGTGATTTGATCACTAGAATGTTATATCACGGGAACGATAAAAGAGTACATGTCAGTAACAAGATCAAACTAGGTATGGAGATACCGATGATCAAATCTTGAACATGTAATATATCGCGAGACAAAGGGATTAAGATATTAGCGTAAAAGGTTCTCACGATCACAAGAAAGTCATCGTTGAATGTGTGGGAGTCAGTATGGATCTCCAGGTCTCGCTTCTAATTATTGATCTGAGAGGGGTCTCAATCATGTCCGCTTATTCGCAAACCGTAGGGTGAAACACTTAAGAGACACCGACACCATTTGGAGCAAATAGTTTCATGATGAAAAGAGTAACAAAGAGCAGGAATTTATTTCACTAGATACCGAAACTGGTTTCGGGTGAAATTGCAGAAAGTGTTTCTGCATGTGAAATGACATACTAGCAAGGGGTTATATGTGAATGTTTGTCATTAAAGTAATTGACAAAATTCTTAATAAATAAAAGGAGTTTTATTTAATGAGAGTTTGCATTAAATTTGGTGGAAATTTAATTGGAATCTGAGTGGAGAAAATTGAAGGGGCATTTTTTGAGTGGAGCTTCCACCCACATGAATGGAGGGAGGGCAAGGGGGCAGCCCCATGCGCCGGACACCCCCTTGGGGTTCCCTCCTCCTCCTATAAAAGGAGCCCCCCTCCGTCACTTCTCACTCACACCTCCTTGTGAAGGACCTCTCTCCCCCTCTAGTATTTATCCCCCATGGTCTCAGACTAGCGAGATACATGTTCCCGATGGATATTCGGCAAGAAAGAGTTGTGCTTCCGCTGCATCGCTGGAGCGAGGAGGCGGAGGTTGCTCGGTGCTTCGGACGTGTCTGCGAGCACGGATGCGCCGCTGATTTGCGGCACTAGGACATCCTCTCGTCTTGAGATCGGCAATAGTTCGTCTACATCAACCACGAGTTCAACCTCGTTAAGATTTGTCTGTATTCAAGGGTATGTTCTCTATAGATGTATATCTGCCCATTGCATTTATCTAGTAGATAGATCTTGGTACATAGTTGTTCCCATCGTAGGAATTTTTTTGTTTTCTATGTTGCGAACCCTACAAAGACACCGTATGAATTTTGGTTTGGAAACAAACCTATGCTGCCATTTCTTAAAGTTTGGGGATGCGATGTTTATGTGAAGAAACTTCAACCGGATAAACTCGAACCCGAAGTGGAAAAATGCATGTTCATAGGATACCCTAAGGAAACTATTGGGTATTCCTTCTATCACAGATCCGAGGGCAAGGTTTTCGTTGCCAAGAATGCCTCCTTTCTAGAGAAAGAGTTTCTCGCGATGAGCCTGGATTCCAATAAATGGTTAGAAGCCATGAAATCCAAGATGGAATCCATGAACGAAAACCTGGTTTGGACCTTGGTGGACTTGCCTCACAACCGAAAGGCCGTGGAGAATAAATTGATTCTCAAATGGAAAACCGATCTGATGGTAATGTAACCGTCTAAAAAGCTCGACTTATCACAAAGGGGTTTCGACAAATTCAAGTAGTTGACCACGATGAGACATTATCTCCTGTAGCGATGCTAAAGTTAGTGGATTATGTTAGAAATTTTTGCATATTTTGACTATGAGATATGGCAGATGGATGTCAAAACTACGTTCCTCAATGGCAACATTGAAGAAGAGTTGTATATGATACAACCAAAGGGGTTTGTCGGTCCTAAGGATGCTGACAAGGTATGCAAGCATCAGCGATCCATCTATGGACTGAAGAAAGCATCTTGGAGTTGGAATCTCCGGTTTGATGAGGTGATCGAAGAGTTTGGATTTGTCCAAACTTATGGAGAAGCTTGTATTTACAAGAAAATGAGTGGGAGCAATGTGGCATTTCTGATATTATATGTGGGTGACATATTATTGATCGGAAATGATATAGATCTTCTAAACAGTGTTAAAAGGTATCTAAACATTAAATTTTAAATGAAGGACCTAGGTGAAGCGTCATACATATTAGGCATAAAGATCTATAGGGATAGATCTAGGCGCCTAATAGGACTATCGCAAAGTACATACCTTGATAAGATTTTAAAGAAGTTTAAAATGGATGGAAGTAAGAAGGGGTTCTTACCTATGTTAAAAGGGAAGACATTGAGTAAGACTCAAAGTCTGGCTATGGCGGAAGAAAGAGAGATAATGGACAAAGTCCCCTATGCTTCAGCCATAGGATCTATAATGTACGCCATGCTATGTACAAGACCGGATGTGGCACATGCTATTAATTTGACTAGTAGGTACCAATCTGATCCAGGATCGGAACACTGGATAGCGGTCAAGAATATCCTTTAGTACTTGCGAAGAACTAAGGATATGTTTCTTGTCTACGGAGGTGAAGAAGAGCTTGTCGCTAAGTTTTATTTTGATGCTAGCTTCAACGCCGATCCGGATGACTCTAATTCTCAATCCGGATACGTATTTATCATGAATGGTGGAACGGTTAGTTGGAGGAGTTCCAAAAAACCCGTGGTGGCGGGATCAACAACGGAGGCCGAATATGTTCCTGCTTCGGAAGCGGCTCAGGAAAAAGTTTGGATGAAGGAGTTCATAACCGAACTAGGTGTGGTTGCAAGCGCATTGGACCCAATGGTGATATAATGTAATAACAAAGGTGCCATCGCCAATGACAAAGAACCAAGGTCTCAAAAGAATTCCAAATATATTAAGCACCGGTTTCACTCCATCCGCGAGCATGTCAAGGTTGATGATATAAATATTTGTAAAGTACACACGAATCTCAATGTAGCAGATTCGTTGACTAAAACTCTCCCTAGAACAAAACATGATGAACACCAGAACTCCATGGGTGTTAGATTTATCACTATGTAACTAGATTATTGTCTCTAGTGCAAGTGGGAGACTGAAGGGAATATGCCCTGAGAGGCAATAATAAAGTGGTTATTATGAATATTCCAAGAATATGATAGATGTTTATTTTGCATGCTATAATTGTATTAATACGAAAACATTAATACATGTGTTTTTAATAAACAAACGGAAAGTTCCTAGTTATGCCTCTCTTATAAACTAGCTCGTTGATTAACAAGATGATCAAGGTTTCTTGATCATAGACATTGGATGTTGTTAATAACAAAGTCACAACATTATTGGAATGGTGTGATGAACATTCATCTGAAGTATAGCATTATGATCAAAGTCATTGAGTTTATATTGCTATAACATTATACAAAGTGATCCTAATCCTTATACCATGAGATCATGTCAATCACTAACACTGAAAGAGTATCTTGATAACATCAAACGTCACACCGTAACAGGGTGATTATAAAGATGGGTTTAGTACTACTAAAGTGTTATGTTGAGGCCCATGGATCGAGAGTGGAATATTTCATCCCGATGATGGATAGATATGCTCTGGGCCCTCTCGGTGATATCACATTGTTTAGCTTGCAAGCAGGTGATTTGACCACTAGAATGTTATATCATGGGAACAAGTAAAGAGTACATGTCAGTAACGAGAAAAACTAGGTATGGAGATACCGATGATCGAATCTCATACATGTAATATATCGCGAGACAAAGGGATTAAGATACTAGCATAAAAGGTTCTCACGATCACAAGAAAGTCATCGTTGAATGTATGAGGGTCAGTATGGATCTCCAGGTCCCGCTTCTGATTATTGATCTGAGAGGGGTCTCAATCATGTTCGCATTATTCGCGAACTGTAGGGTGACACACTTAAGATACATCGACACTATTTGGAGCAAATAGTTTCATGCTGAAAAGAATAACAAAGCGCGGGAATTTATTTCACTAGATACCGAAACTAGTTTCGGGTGAAATTGCAGAAAGTGTTTCTGCATGTGAAATAAAATACTATCAAGGGGTTATATGTAAATACTATCAAGTAATTGACAAAATTCTGAATAAATAAAAGCAGTTTTATTTAATGAGAGTTTGCATTAAATTTGGTGGAAATTTAATGGGAATTTGAGTGGGATTTTGAGTGGATGAAATTGAAGGGGTATTTTGTGAGTGGATCTTCCACCCACATGAATGGAGGGAGAGAAAGGGGCAGCCCCATGCGCCAGCCACCCCCTTGGGGTTCCCCCCTCATCCTATAAAAGGAGCCCCCCTCCCTCACTTATCACTCACACCTCCCCGTGAAGGATCTCTCTCCCCATCTAGTATTTATCCCCCATAGTCTCAGACTAGAGAGATACATGTTCCCGGTGTCTTTTCGGCAAGAAAGAGTTGTGCTTCCGCTGCATCGCTGGAGCGAGGAGGCGGAGGTTTCTCGGTGCCTCGGACGTGTGTGCGAGCAAGGATGCACCACTGATTTGCGGTGCTAGGACTTCCTCTCGATCTTGTGATCTGCAAGAGTTCGTCTACATAAACCACGAGTTCAACCTCGTTAAGCTTTGCCGGTCTTCAAGGGTATGTTCTCTACGGATGTATATCCACCCGTTGCTTGTATCTAGTAGATAGGTCTTGGTACATAGTTGTTCCCATCGTAGCAAAAAATTTGTTTTCTATGCTACAAACCCTACAACAATCACATGTGGAGGCATCATCACCGTGCTTGCCACTACCTTGGGCATCGACCTAGGTTGGTTGTAACCATTACTAGGTGAGCGACGTGTTGCTTTCTCTACTTTAAAAGCTTGTGGAATGCTCACTAGGAGAGGTGGTGGTTATTATTTTCATATTGCTGGAGCTGGGCGTCTCTACCCCGCTCCTTTGCCTAATGATTTTTTCTCTATCAAGGAAGGACGTTTGCTATATGATTTGCAGTTTGAACAATACCAACTCGAGGAGGAGATTCTGGATTAGTATGAAGACCAAGAATAGGAGCAAGAAGTTCCTGATCAAGAGGACCATCCACCAAACCGGTTTGCTACATATCAAGATTTCCAAGAACTTGGAGGAAATGTGGACGGGATGCATAATCTCTCCCTGAACCTCCGAGAAACCACTAGTAATTTATCAACTCAATTTGCGAACTGGAGCCACAACTTTTTCCTGCCGCCACAATGATTTGATGGGCTTGCAATAGCCTAAGATTGGGTAAGTCTCCCATTATCTTTATTTGGTGTTTTTTTAGTATTTTGAGGAATGATTTTAGTTTGAGTTTCATGTTGGTTTCCCCAACACTTTATTCTTAGTCAATTTATTTGTTTTCAAGATTTTCTAGCCGAGCTTTGTTGCCAATTTTCTATTCTTTAACTCCCTCTCTTAAAAAACAACAAAAATATTTTTCCATTTATCTTTATTTCCCCTCTTCCTTTTTCTATTATCCCTGTGGTTCTTGTTTATTTGCAGGAGAGTGATCGACTTTGACTTTCCAAGAAATGAATAAAAGGGGAAGAGAGAAGTGGAACCAATCATGAGAGGTATGCCTTATGACTCCCCACTTTCGAAGTTTGAGAAACCCATGCTAGTTAGTATTAAATGTTAAGATATTATATTGGTGGAGTGAGTCTTTATATTGGAGTAAAATTTTGTTTGCATGGGTATTTAGTTGAGTATGTTTTGTTCCAGCTCTTGTAGTTAACCAAGTCTTGCCTAAAAATTTGCTAAACAAGTGTAATAAGAAAAAGTCTCACAATTGAAGGTTTGGGTGTTGTAGTGCTTAGTCTTCAAAGCTTATTCCTAGAGACACTCAACACCATGGAAATATTAATTGACTTAATAGCTCTCTTTGAAAGGATTTGTTCAATAGAATTAATGTTTAGCTATTTTTGTGAGCATGCCAAAGTTTGACTTGTGAAACATAAGAATGACATAGCTTTATGCGTGTCTAACTTCACGGGATGCCAAGAACTCTGCTATCCTACGAACGATCTTCATGGGGGAATCTCCTAGATTTCGTCTATGAGTTGATTAAAATTTTTGTAGCAGCAATGCTATAATGGGTAAGATTCTTGGCATCCTTGTGTAGCTGTGTTCATAATGGAATCACTCCTCTGGCTGATATGAGTAATCATTATGCAAAAGGAACAAAAACTTTGGTATTGCCACGAGTGTCCATCACATTCCGATGAACTAATTAATTTTTTTGGCATGATCTCAATTACATAAGAACTGAAATTCTTGAAGGACAATGAATAGAAAAGTTGTGCTTGAAAAGTCTTGAATTATTGATGTGGGGGAATTGTGATACTTTAGTGTATATGCTTTTCATGACAAACTCTCACACTCTCAATTTTACATGATTATACTTTATTGTTCAAAGGCAACTTATGAGTTGATTACATGACATGGAATAGAGTTTACTCATTTGAATCATCCATTCTAACAATAATCTTGCTGCTCTATAAGGATTCATTAAAACCCGTATGATATGCTTGCGATTACTCTATCTATGCTAAGTTTTTCAGATTAATAAAGTGGAGGAAACATGAGACTACCTATCATGAGTAAGATCATCATCTCGTTATTTCAGTTTAAATGATGAGTTCATTTTTTATTTTAGTTTTCTTGCTCGATAATGATCAAGTTTAAGCTTGGGGAGGTTGATGGCTGTGAAATATAGCCATCCACATCCACATTTAAACTAGATATTATTCATACTTATGACGAGATATCTCTCTAAATCCTACCTCTAATGCCTAATGATCAAAGGGTTATGCAATCCTTTCTTTCAATTTTTTCCTGTGCAGGAAATGACATTTGATGATGGGAATCATAAAATTAAAGTCAAAGATACGAGATTTCCAACAACCCAAAGAAACCAGGAGTCATGAAGAGGAACCACAAGGTTTAACGACCAACTATACGACAATAATAAAATTCCGGCCGTATAGTTTCCACCGACACCGCTATGTCAAACAAAACAACTTTCGTGAAGGGAAACCTATATAAAGAGACCTCTTGTGATGAGAAACAAGAGACAGAGTTGAGAGCCGAACAGAAGAGAAAACCCGCCAAAGGAATAGACCTAGATCCAATCTCAAAACCCTTCTCCACCACCATAGCCATAGTCCACCACTTGTAATAGTAGATCTCATCTCCAATTGGTGGAATTGTAATACTATTACTATCTATCTCATGATTTCCATTACAATGTTTATGATTGTTGATCTTATATCTATGTGTGAGTAATTCTCCTTGGGCTAAGGGCTTCGGCCTAGACATGTAGTTTTTGCATGTTATTTATCATAGATGGGATCGTGTATTAGTTTGTATGACATGATGATTATTGTATCCTCTCTTGCCTCAATCTAAGGACTTGTCAGGTACCCAAGACCCCGAGGATTGATCCAGGTATAGGGAGTATGAGTAATGACTAATCTGCAGGATGGGAACCCTAGTGACAAAAAGGGTAGTACGGCTGTATGTGAGGGATTTTCTTGGGATTAACGGTGATGTCACTACGCATATCATTAGTTCTCTTTATTCTATGTATGAGACTAATAGCTATTGCTATAAGCGGTTGCAGAGGAAATAGCAGTTATGGATGCAATGCCCACATATAATTATCTTGCTCTAACGATTACACACATATTTTATTATTATGTTTTATTCCCAGGAGATGTTTTGCACAGCTACAGGTGAAACCGAACGCCCCAGGCCCTCTCTCTCCATTATCAACAACAAAAAAGATCGCAAACTCTTGTTCCAGTAAAACACTAAAAGAATTCTAAAACTGCTGAAGGTATGTTAAAGTAACTTCACCATGCTTTCTGCTTCTTGAGGATTCGATAACGTAGGTCTACTAGGGAAAAAGAGCTATACTACATCTGTAATGTGGATTGAAGGTATCAACCCTTTTTCTGGCGCTGTTGTCGGGGAAGCAATAGCTACCCTGGTAAGGTTATTAGGAACCTTTGTCGTTGCCGAGAGATATACTTCCGCAATCTCAGCTGGATCGGAGAGAAGCGGGGGTCGTTATCATGCACCGTACGCGTGTGACTCCCTCTGGCGGCACCGTGCTTTCGGTGCTAGGAGTTGTCGGGGAGCCGCAGGACATCATGACCTCGAGGTCAGCGCCAGGGCATCTTCTTCATCCATGTTCCTCGCGGTACGTTAACCGTGCTCAATCTTCAAAGGTATGAATACAATATCCCCTCTTATTACTACATTACAAGTAGATAGATCTTTGGCTTTCGAGGTTTTACCGCGTAGAAAAAATTGATTTTCTGCACTAAAACCTAACACAATGTTCCCACATACAACGCCAACTGACGAGGGGTGACCTTGATAATGCCCATTGTTACGGACTTAGGGTTTCATGGAAAATAGAGCATTGGGGATTTTGTGGGTTGATCAGACAAACAAGGAAGTCGATATAGTATGATTATAGGGAAAGCTCGGTTATAAAGTCGCCAATTCGCTAGTTGCTATCTAGCGCACGGCGGATTGCAGAAAAGCTAAGGTGCCCTCTTCTTCGGGTCCTTCCAGCCTTTATATGAGAGGCTGGGTCCTGGATATATAGCCGGAGAGGTTACAAGTTTATTATTATAATGTGAACCCTATGTCGGTTCCTAACTGTTCCTTAATCGGTAAGGCATGTCTTTATTCCTTGGCTGCCTCTTGACTCTATTAGGCCTTCGTGGGCCATAAGCTTTTATGCGCCTAGGGTAACTGATCATAGGGACCCGATAGGTCATACCCATGTTAGTTCCATACACAAGAAACTAGACCCTCTGGAATCCATGAAGCCTATCGGTTGTATTTGGATCTATAAAGAAACGAACATTGATGTTTCACATATATGAAATAGTCGAAATGTTAATAAAGAGTTTACAAAGATGTCCAAGTATTTGAATACGACAAGATTCGATCTTTCGTAGCGATGTTTAGTCTGGACAGATTATTGTAGGAACCACTACAAATTTCAATTCTTGTATATGCTAATTGAACAAACAAAAACAAAATTCCTATAATAAAATGGTTACCTAGGACGTGTACGTGACACAGTCCGAAGGGTTTTGTTAAATCAAAGGATGCTAAAAGGATATGCCAACTTCCATGGTTGTAGTAAGCATCGCGGAGTTGAAATCTTCACCATGATGAAATTGTTAATGGGTTTAATTTCATAGGATATGATGAAGATGCTTGCATTTGCAAGAAATTAAGAGGGAGTGATGAGACATATTTATAATACATTTTGTATAAGACATATTGTTGATTGGAAAAGAATTTAATTGAAATTAGATTTGGATGAAATACTTAGGCAAAACCCAAATATTTGTAATCAATGTCTATTTTGATAGATTGAGAAGCTAATATGGTTATTCCAAATGTACATAGATGAAATATTGAATAAGTTCAATATGGAAACGACGCGAAAAGTTCTTGCCACATGGAAAAGGTTGAATCAATATTCAAGTGTTTTGACACTTGGTGAGTAAAATCACATGGATATCTTGATAATCAAGATTCGACTGTTTTGACACTTGGTGAATAAAATCACATGGATATCTTGATAATCAAGATTAGAGTGTTTTGACACTTGGTGAATAAAATCACATGGATATCTTGATAATCAAGATTCGAGTGTTTTTACATTTGGTGAGTAAAATCACATGGATATCTTGATAAACGAGATTCAAGTGTTTTGGCACTTGGTCAGTGAAATCACATGAATATCTTAATCAATCATTCTATGATATGTACATATCCAGATATGTCCTATGCTCTAAATGCTATTAGCTTATATATAGGATGACTCAAAAGATGATCATTGGACGGTAGTAAGGATATTCTTATGATCTTTGGAAGAACTAAGAATATATATTTTGTATGTATAAGTGACAGATAGTTCATTGTGAAGTGTTATATTGACACTATAGATAGTTCATTGTAAGGTGTTATATTGGCACTATACAATTAGTTCATTGTAAATAGTTATATTGTTACTAGTTTTTTCACACGGTACAAACTAAGTTTATCTCAATTTAGGCTATATGTTAAGGTAGCACAATATAATGGAAGAAAGTTCCATGATGGATTTTGGATGAGTTCCAAAGTTATGGACATTGTGACAGATACTACAACGAAAGGCTAAGTATAAGACTGCTATGGTAGCAGGAAAGGAACTAGGTGTGGTTCGATGGGCTAGTACTATGTAGATATATTGTATGAAAATTATATCAACATGTTTTAAAACCCAAGGAACTAAGGTCTCACCAAATTTATACAAAGCCATCTCATTTGAGAATGAGTGATGCATAGATACGCAAAGACATGCAAATACACACAGACCTAAAAGTGTCAGATCTGGGGATTATGTTTACCACTAGGAAACGCGTATATACAACACCAAAGTGCCATTAGTGTTGAATGCACAAGTTTTTTGAAACTAGATTATTGACTCTAGTGCAAGTGAGAGACTGGAAGGAATATGCCCAAGAGGCAATAATAAAGTGGTTATTATCTTATTCTATGTTATGATAAATTTTAATTTCTCATGCTATAATTGTGTTAACCGGAAATGTTAATACATGTGTGTTTAATAAACAAAGAAAATGTTCCTAGTAATTCTTCTCTTCATACTATCTTGTTGAGTAACTGATGACCAAGGTTTCATGATCATGAACATTGGATGTTGTTAATAAAAGGGTCATATCATTAGAGAATGATATGATGAATAGTCACCTGCAGTATATTTAGCAATACAATCAAGTCCTCAAGTTTACATTGATATCTGATTCAAAGTAACTCAATGTCCTTAGACCATGAGATCACGTCAATCACTTCCACTGGAAAAGTTCTTTGATTCCATCAAACATCACACCCTAATTGGGTGATTATAAAGGTGTCATCAGGTACTCGAAAAGTGTTAGTTGAGGCTCATGGATCAAGACTAGGATTTATCCATCCAGATGACGGAGATATATACTTCGGGCCCTCTCAGTGATATCACATTAACATAGCTTGCAAGCAAGTGATTTGATCACTATAATGTTATATCACGGGAATAAGAAAAAGAGTACTTGTCGGTAAAAAGATTGAACTAGGTATGGATAATACCAAATGATCAGAGCTCGGACAACTAAAATATCATGAGCCAAAAGGAATTGGTTACTGCGAAAAAGGTTTAGACGATCATTGGATTTTCGTTTGAGCTAATGGGAGTCATTATGGATCTCCAGATCCTGCTAATGATAATTGATCGGAGAGAGTCTCGATCATGTCCACATAGTTATCGCACCTGTAGGGATACACACTTAAGGGTAGTCAACAGATTTGAGTGGATAGGGAACGCAGGAGAAGATACTGGACATCGCAGGAATTGTTCTGTCTAATCTGCCATAATAGTTTTGATGTATCGAAATATTGCAAGGAGATAAATTGTTAATGTGTTCATTAAATGTAGTACTCATTAAATGAAGTTTTCACTAAATTGAGTACCATTAAACCAAGTGAATTAAAGTGCTTTAATGGAAAGGCTTTGATTTCTTGAGTGGGAATCTAATGAGGGATGAGTGGAGATGAATACATGTGAGTGGAGAGTCCACCCACATAAATGGGGGAGAGGTGGGAGCTCCATGATGGCTTCCATGCAATGGACCTTTGGGGTGCCCCCTCGCCTATAAAAGGCCCCCTCCTTATCCTCCCATCTCACTCGCTCCCTCTCCTCTCATATGCCCTTTGGATGACATCTTCCCCCCTTGCTAGCTTGTTTATTTCCACAAGCGAGGTGCTTAAGAGAATCCCAGCTCAAGATCTTTTCCACCACCACCACCACTATGTCATAGTGCTGCTGGATTCCCAATGATCTTCTACTTCCGCTGCTTGGCTGGAGCGAGGGATGGAAGTCGTTTGCACACCGTATGTGTGACCGATTACGGAGGCGCTACCCTTTGTGACGTTGATCATCTTCATGTGCTTGAGGAAAGTCATGTACACTCTACACCAATCACGTTTGTCTACGGGAACATTATCCCGCTTTCGGTCTTCAAGGGTGAGTCCTTCTGAAATCATTACAAAGTGTTGCCTTGATTCGATCTTGGAAGTTGCAACAGTAGGAATTTTTGTTTTCTATGCAACAAACCCCATCAGGTATGTCGCCATCAGAGGGTTCCACGCGTTCCAGGTGCTAGCCACCTACTGGGCAACCAAGTCAGAATCTCCATAGCAAACTATGCGCTTGATGCCAATATCCTTGGCTACGCAAAGTTCGTGAATGAGTGCTTCATATCTGCAGGACATACGGGAGTTTTTCCCCTGTTGATGACTATACGAATACACCAGCCCCCGAGCCGTTGAGTAGCTTTGATCCATCAAAGTGCATGACCCAAGACTCTAGCTCTAGCATAGGAGTATTTGCTGGCAGTTCAGTCCAATCTGCAATAAAATCTGCCAATGCTTGTGACTTCATAGCATCGCGTCTCTTGTAGGTGATTTTGAAGGAGGAAAGTTCAGTGTCCCAGTTTGTCACTCTCCCCGTAGCATCGTCGCTGTTGTTGATGATGTCAGATAGTGGAGATTTTCTCACTACTGTGATTGGGTGCTCTTGGAAATAGTGCCTTAGCTTCCGAGTGATGGGTTTCACAGCATAGTAAATCAAAAAAATTCTACGGATGCGAACGGGAAACTCAAGATCTAATCTAGGAGATGCAAACAACGAGAGAGATTAGATGAGATCTTCATACCCTTGAAGATTCGCACAGCGGAACGTTCGTCGGAACGTGGGTGATGTAGTCGTACTCGCTTCTCCTCCTCGCGATCCGCTCCGATCTAACACCGCAAGTGGCGATGCCTCCGAGAGATGCACACGTGCGGCACCTCGACGTCTCCTCCTTCCTCGGTCCAGAAAGTATGGTGGAGAGACGGATTGGATCTACAACGCGACGGCGCGGTGCAAGTGGTGGAGAGTTTCTGCAGTAGGGCTTCGCCTACACGCAGTCGGGAGGGAGAGAGAGAGGAGGGGAGCAGGGCGGCTAGGCTTTAGGGGAAGGTGCGGGGGGGTGTACCCCCAGCCCTCTTTATATAGAGGGGTGGGCGCCAACCCTAGCCCCTCCCCCAAGCCTAGGCCGGCGGCCAAGGAGGGAAGAGTGGGGGGCAAGTTCCCCCCCCCCCTCCTTCTAGAAGCTCCAATTAGGGTTTCCCCTTGTTTGGCCGGCTGGGCCCTATGGGGCCTTGTGCCCCTGGCCCAATGCGGCCAGGGCACTCCCTCATAGGCCCATGCCCCCTCCCGGCAGGTGGGGCCACGTTGGTCCCCCTCCGGAAGGTTCTAGAAGCTTCCGGTACAATACCGATTAACCCGAAACAATTCCGAACTCCAAAAACTGCATTGCCTTATATGAATCTTATTCTCCGGACCACTCTGGAACCTCTCGTGATGTCCCGGATCCCATCCGAGACTCCGAACAAAAACTCATAAACCAATTATCCAATCTATCCTAGCGTCGATACACGTTAAGTGTGTGACCCTTCGGGTTCGAGAACATGCAGACATGATCTTCTATCAATAATCAATAGCGGGGTCTGGAAACCCATATTGACTCCCACACATTCATCGATGATCATATTGGATGAACCAAGATGCCAGGATTCAATCAATCCCACATATATATTCCCTTCGTCTCGCGATATTTTACTTGCCCGAGATTTGATCGTCGGTACCGTCACACCTAGTTCAATCTCGTTCACAGCAGGTACTTTACTCGTTCCGTAATCCGATATCACTTTGTGATTAACTCCTTAACCACATGCTTGCAAGCGGTGTTGATATCGATTACCGAGTGGGCCCGAAGTATATCTCTCCAACTTGGGAGGGACAAATCCCATCTCGATACATACAACCCAATAGGTACTTTCCGATCACTTGAGAGACACCTTTATGATCACCCTCTCATAGGATGACGTTTGATGACCTCAAAGCTTTCTTCCGATACCAGGGAGTTGTATTATCTCATGGTCTAAGGAATACAATATTTGACATAAGAAAAGCTTCGCAAAGATGAACACGATGACACGATCTAATTGCTTCGCTTAGTTTGGGTCTGTCCATCATATCATTCTCCCAATGATATGATCTCATTATTAATTGACAACTCATTACCATGGTTAGGAAACCTTAGCCATCATTAATCAATGAGCTAGTCCATAGAGGCATACTAGGGACACGGTGTTGTTCACAAACCACACAAGTATTAAAGTTTCCTCTTAATACAATTCTAGCATGGAATATAAACTTTATCATGAACAAGAATTATAATAATAACATCTTTATTATTGCCTCTAGGGCATAATTCCAACAGTCTCCCACTTGCACTAGAGTCAATAATCTAGTTTACATTTGGCAACAATCTCACACCCATGGCACTAAGGTGTTGATCATGTTTTACACGTGGAAGAGGTTTAGTCAATGGATCTGCGACATTCAGATCTGTATGTACTTTGCTAATCTTCAGATTTCCATCTGCTATATAATCTCGGATTATATGAAACTTGCAGTTGATATGCTTGATCTTTGGATGATATCTTGGTTCCTTAGCGAGTGCTATGGCGCCAGTGTTGTCACACAATATCTCCAGTGGGTCCAATGCACTTGGAACCACGCCAAGCTCAGTGATGAAGTTCTTGATCCAAACTCCTTCACTTGACGCTTCTACAGCAGCCATGTATTCCGCTTCTACTGTAGATCCCGCGATCACGCTTTGCTTGCCGCTTCTCCAGCTCACAGCTCCTCCATTCAAAATATAAACGTATCCTGTCTGAGATTTAGAATCATCCTTGTCGGTGTCGAAACTAGCATCTACGTAACCTTTTACGATGAGCTGTTCATCACCTCCATAGACTAAGAACATTTCTTTAGTCCTATTTAGGTACTTTAGGATGTTTTTCACGGCTTTCCAGTGTTCCACTCCTGGATCACTTTGATATCTTCTCGTCAAACTAAGAGCATTGGACACATCCGGTCTAGTACACAGCATGGCATTCATGATAGAACCTATGGCCAAGGCATAAGGCACTTTGCTCATAGTTTCTCTATCATTTACCGTAGCTGGACACTGAGCCTTGCTCAATATCTTACCTGACAACATAGGCACTGAACCTTTCTTTGCCTTATCCATTCTGAACCTTTTCAGAACTTTGTCTAGGTATGTACTCTGGCTTAAAGCTATCAGGCGTCTTTGTCTATCTCTATAGATTTTGATGCCCAATATATAAGCAGCTTCACCTAGGTCTTTCATTGAAAAACCCTTGTTCAAATAACTCTTCACATCGTTAAGCATGTTAATGTCATTTCCAATAATCAATATGTCATCCACATATAGTACCAGAAATGTCACCGAGCTCCCACTCACTTTCTTGTAGATACAAGCTTCGTAGCAATTTGGAACAAATCCAAAGCTCTTGATTACTTGATCAAAATGAAGATTCCAACTCCGAGATGCTTGCTTCAGTCCATAAATGGAACGCTGAAGTTTGCACACTTTATCAACATCCTTAGGATCGACAAAACCTTCGGGTTACATCATATACAACTCTTCATCAATGTTGCCATTGAGGAACGCAGTCTTGACATCCATCTGCCATATTTCATAATCATGAAACGCAACAATTGCTAATAAAATCCGAATGGACTTAAACATCACTACGGGAGAGAAAGTCTCATCGTAGTCAACACCTTGAACTTGTCGAAAACCTTTCGCGACAAGCCGTGCTTTATAGACGGTAACATTACCATCCGCGTCCGTTTTCTTCTTGAAGACCCATTTGCACTCAACGGCCTTTCGGTCGCTAGGAGGGTCCACCAAAGTCCATACTTGGTTTTCGCTCATGGATCCCAGTTCGGATTTCATGGCCTCTAGCCATTTCTC
Source organism: Avena sativa (assembly GCA_916181665.1). Taxonomy (NCBI): domain Eukaryota; kingdom Viridiplantae; phylum Streptophyta; class Magnoliopsida; order Poales; family Poaceae; genus Avena; species Avena sativa. The sequence goes on along the minus strand of OV702283.1, from coordinate 245,606,211 downwards.
AGAGTCTGGGCTCATCATCGCTTCCTCATAGTTCGTAGGTTCACTGTCTTCTACCAACAAGACAGTTAAGACAGGGTTGCTGTACCACTCAGGAGGGTCACGCGACCTTGTCGACCTGCGACGTTCAGTAGCAGCATCGTCCAAAGCTTCATGATCCTTGTCATTAGATTCCTCTATTGTTGGTGCAGGCGGCACTGGAACAATTTCAGGTGCTGCGCTACTCTCCAATTCAAGAGAAGGTTCAACAACCTCGTCTAGCTCTACTTTCCTCCCACTCACTTCTTTCGAGATAAACTCCTTCTCAAGAAAGGAACCGTTCTTTGCGACAAACACTTTGCCTTTGGTTCTGTGATAGAAGGTATACCCAATAGTTTCCTTAGGGTATCCTATGAAGACGCATTTCTCCGCTTTGGGTTCGAGCTTGTCCGGCATCAACTTCTTGACGTAAGCTTCGCATCCCCAAACTTTAAGAAACGACAACTTAGGTTTAGCACCAAACCACAGTTCATACGGTGTCTTCTCAACGGATTTAGATGGTGCCCTATTTAAAGTGAATGCAGCGGTTTCTAATGCATAACCCCAAAATGATAACGGCAAATCAGTAAGAGACATCATTGATCAGACCATATCTAATAGGGTTCAATTTCGGCGTTCAGACACACCATTGCGCTGTGGTGTTCCAGGTGGCGTGAGTTGCGAAACCATTCCGCTTGCTTTAAGATGCGTGAGAAAATCATAACTCAAATATTCACCTCCACGATCGGATCATAGAAACTTAATTTTTCTGTTACGATGGTTCTCCACTTCATTCTAAAATTCCTTGAACTTTTCAAATGTTTCAGATTTATGTTTCATTAAATAGATATACCCATATCTACTTAAGTCATCGGTAAAAGTGAGAAAATAGCGATATCCACCGCTCGTCGAAACACTCATTGGTCTGCATACATCGGTATGTATGATTTCCAACAAGTCCGTTGCTCGCTCCATCATTCCGGAGAACGGGGTTTTTGATCATCTTGCCCATGAGGCATGGTTCGCATGTGTCAAATGATTCAAAATCAAGAGACTCCAAAAGTCCATCAGAATGGAGTTTCTTCATGCGCTTTACACCAATATGACCTAGACGACAGTGCCACAAATAAGTAGTGTTATCACTATCTACTTTGCATCTCTTAGCCTCAATGTTATGGATGTGTGTTTCACCCCTTTCGAGATTTAGAAGAAATAAACCATTCACAACAGGTGCATGACCATAAAAGATGTTACTCATATAAATAGAACAACCATTATTCTCCGATTTAAATGAATAACCGTCTTGCAATAAACAAGATCCAGAAATAATGTTCATGCTCAACGCAGGCACATAATAACACTTATTAAGGTTTAAAACTAATCCCGAAGGTAAAACTAAGGAGAGCGTGCCGACGGCCATCACATCAACTCTTGATCCGTTGCCAACGCGCATCGTCACCTCATCCCTCGCAAGCCGCCGTCTATTCCGTAGCTCTTGTTTTGAGTTACAAATATTAGCAACTGAACCAGTATCAAATACCCAGGCACTCCAACGAGGGCTAGTAAGGAAAACATCAATAACATGTATATCAAATATACCTTTGATGGTGCCAGCCTTCTTGTCCGCTAAGTACTTCGGACAGTTGCGCTTCCAGTACCCTTGTCCTTGCAATAGAAGCACTCAGTGTCCGGCTTGGGTCCAGACTTGATCTTCTTCTCAGCAGGGGCAACGCGCTTGCCGCCGCCTTTCTTGAAGGGCTTCTTTGCACCCTTACCTTTCTTGAAGGTGGGGGGCTTGTTGACCATCAACACATGATTATCCTTTTTGATGTCCACCTCCGCAGCCTTCAGCTTTGCGAAGAGCTCGGTGATCGTATCAGTGGAACCAATCTGATTATGAGTCACTACAAAACTTTTGTAGCTGGGAGGGAGTGATTGCAGAACCCTGTCAATCTTGAGCTCCTCTGGAATCTTGCAGTCCAGTTGCTCAAGGCGTTGAGTGTAGCCCGACATCTTAATGGTGTGCTCACTAACGGAACTCCCTTCCTCCATCTTGCAGTTAAAGAACTTCTCAAAGATCTCATATCTCTCAGAACGGGCCTGAGTCTAAAACATGGTTTTCAACTCCTCAAGAATCTCAAAGGGCCCGGGATAGTCTTCAAAACGATTTTGAAGGTCCGATTCCATAGCAAACAACATGGTGCTCTTAATCACACCATAATCATCTTTGCGCGACTGATAGATAGCTTTCTCATCAGCCGGCGCATCTACAGCAGGGGCGTCACCTAGCGCATTTTCAAGAACATAGTCCTTTTGACCGCCAGAGAGAATGATTCTCAGATTGCGGAACCAATTGGTGAAGTTAGACCCATTGTTTCTAAGCTTTTCCTTCTCAGCAAAAACGTTGAAGTTGAAGTTGGATTTAGCCATTTGATCTACAATATTTGCAAGTACAAATTAGACTATGTTCATGATAACTAGTTCAACTTTTAATCATATTACTAGATGAACTCCCACTAAATTCAACATCCCTCAAGTTGTTTAGTGAACATGATCCAAATCCACCACACCTAATCCGATCTTCACGAGAAGATATGTGGTTTCAATGGTGGACAACGAAGTGTCGATCATATCATTCATATGACTCATGTTTAACCTTTCGGTTCATGTGTTCCGAGGCCATGTCTGTACATGCTAGGCTCGTCAAGTTAGACCCAAGTATTTCCGCGTGTGCAAAACTGGCTTGCACCCGTTGTATGTGAGCGTAGAGTCTATAGCACCCGATCATCACGTGATGCTTGGACACGACGAACTTTCGCAACGATGCATACATGGGAGAACACAGTTTTATCTTGATCTTTAAGTGAGGAATCATCTTATAATGCTACCGTCGCGATCTAAGCATAATAAGATACATAAAAGGATAAACATCACATGCATATAACTTTATGTGACATGGTATAGCCAATCTTCGCGCAATGATCTCCATCTTGTGCGTGCCGGCATGATCTCCATCACTCCACCATGATTGCCTCCACCACGAATAGCAACTACAACTATTGCTAACTACTTAGCGACAAAGTGAAACTATTACATGGCGTATAAGAAGTTGACACACAGGTCATACACAATTATAAAGACAACCATATGGCTCCTGCCGGTTGTGTACTCATCGACATGCAAGTCGTGAAACATTACAAAACATGATCATCGCATACAATATACACATCACATCTTGGGCCATACCATATCACAGAAAACACTCCCTGCAAAAACAAGTTAGACCCCTCTACTTTGTTGTTGCATGTTTTACATGGCTTATGGGAGTAGCAAGCTAAGAAGCATTCTTACCTACGGAAAGCCACAACGGTGATATTATGGTTGCCAAACTCCGTGTAAATCCCATGACAACTATAGTGAGAGAAACTGGCATCCACCAGCCGCATGTGTGGAACAAGCCACACGTCAAGTGCGGAGCCAGTCTCGCGAACGACGTCGCGTAAGGTTGGCCTGGACCGCTTCAATCTCACTATCCCGCGTCATAAGAAGAACACAAACAAGAGGCTTGCAACAGAAAACATCAACGCCCGCAACAACCATGTTGCGTTCTACTCGTGAAACACATCTACGCATAGATCTAGCTCTGATACCACTGATGGGTTTCGCAGCATAGTAAATCAAAAGTTTTCTACGGATGCGAACGGGAAAGCCAAGATCTAATCTAGGAGATGCAAACAACGAGAGAGATTAGATGAGATCTTAATACCCTTGAAGATTCGCACATCGGAACGTGGGTGATGTAGTCGTACTCGCTTCTCCTCCTCGCGATCCGCTCTGATCTAACACCGCAAGTGGCGATGCCTCCGAGAGATGCACACGTGCGGCACCTCGACGTATCCTCCTTCCTCGGTCCAAAAAGTATGGTGGAGAGATGGATTGGATCTACAACGCGACGGCGCGGTGCAAGTGGTGGAGACTTTCTGCAATAGGGCTTCGCCTACACGCAGTCGGGAGGGAGAGAGAGAGGAGGGCAGCAGGGCGGCTAGGCTTGAGGGGAAAGTGTGGGGGAGGGTGGTGCGCCCCCATCCCTCTTTATATAGAGGGGTGTGCGCCAACCCTAGCCCCTCCCCCAAGCCTAGGCCGGCGGCCAAGGAGGGAAGAGTGGGGGGCAAGTTTCCCCCCCTCCTTCTAGAAGCTCCAATTAGGGTTTCCCCTTGTTTGGCCGGCTGGGCCCTATGGGGCCTTGTGCCCCTGGACCAATGCGGCCAGGGCACTCCCTCATAGTCCCATGCCCCCTCCCGGCAGGTGGGACCACGTTGGTCCCCCTCCGGAAGGTTCTAGAAGCTTCCGGTACAATACCGATTAACCCGAAACAATTCCGAACTCCAAAAATTGCATTGCCTTATATGAATCTTATTCTCCGGACCACTCCGGAACCTCTCGTGATGTCCCGGATCCCATCCGAGACTCCGAACAAAAACTCATAAACCAATTATCCAATCTATCCTAGCGTCGAGACACGTTAAGTGTGTGACCCTTCGGGTTCGAGAACATGTAGACATGATCTTCTATCAATAATCAATAGCGGGGTCTGGAAACCCATATTGACTCCCACACATTCATCGATGATCATATCGGATGAACCACGATGCCAGGATTCAATCAATCCCATATATATATTCCCTTCGTCTCACGATATTTTACTTGCCCGAGATTTGATCGTCGGTACCGTCACACCTAGTTCAATCTCGTTCACAGCAAGTACTTTACTCGTTCCGTAATCCGATATCACTTTGTGATTAACTCCTTAACCACATGCTTGCAAGCGGTGTTGATATCGATTACCGAGTGGGCCCGAAGTATATCTCTCCGACTTGGGAGGGACAAATCCCATCTCGATACATACAACCCAACAGGTACTTTCCGATCACCTGAGAGACACCTTTATGATCACCCTCTCATAGGATGACGTTTGATGACCTCAAAGCTTTCTTCCGATACCAGGGAGTTGTATTATCTCATGGTCTAAGGAATACAATATTTGACATAAGAAAAGCTTCGCAGAGATGAACACGATCTAATTGCTTCGCTTAGTTTGGGTCTGTCCATCATATCATTCTCCCAATGATATGATCTCATTATTAATTGACAACTCATGTCCATGGTTAGGAAACCTTAGCCATCATTAATCAATGAGCTTGTCGATAGAGGCATACTAGGGACACGGTGTTGTTCACAAACCACACAAGTATTAAAGTTTCCGCTTAATACAATTCTAGCATGGAATATAAACTTTATCATGAACAAGAATTATAATAATAACATCTTTATTATTGCCTCTAGGGCATAATTCCAACACTGAGAAGCAAGGAAAACTCCGTAAGTAGCTTCTGGTAATGTGGGTAATGCTGCTTGGATTCCGTCAAGACCTCGCTTACATAGTAAACTAGTCATTGTATGTCGTATTCATGTGTTGGTTCCTACCGCTCCACCACAACGACGATGTTGATTACCCGGTTGGTTGCCGCCATGTAGATTAACATAGGCTCCATTGACTCCGGTGCTACAAGTATAAGTACAAAGGAGATTATTCTCTTCAACTTCTGATGTGTTGCGTCTGCTTCGTCCGGCCATACGAATTTTTGTGCCTTCTTGAGCAACTCGTAGAGCAGCATTGCATTCTCACCAAGTTGGCTGACGAATCGTCTTACTGCTATGACACAGCCTGTAAGTCGTTGGATGTCCTTTAGGCATGTCGGGCGTTTGATGTTGAGGATGGCTGTAACATCCCAAATTTCATGATTTGTAAAATCATGCATTGCATTCATATTGTCTTAGCATCTAGAGCTTGCACAAAAATTTTCAAACCAAAACCCCAAATAAAACCATATTAAGCCCTATTATTTATATACATATGAGGCATGGTTTTTTTCTTCAAAATACAAAGGTGTGTTTGAGTGAACAGATGTGTTTGTCACACTTTAGGATGCTTGGATCATATTACAAAAATTTGGAGGTGACTTGAATTCAAACGGATTTGAAAAAGGGTTTGAAAACAATTCATGAAATTCAAAACAGAAAAAGAAAAGGAGAAAAAAAATAAAACACTGCGCTACCTATTCGGCCCAGTTCCAGAACCATCCCAATAGCCCACCCGGGCCATTCCACATCTGCTCCCTCTCTCACGCGCGCAAACCCTACCCCGCACCCGCTGACCAGTGGACCCAACGCAACATCGTCATCGTCTTCCCCTAAACCCCGCGCGCAGACGAGGTCGCCGCTGCAGTTTCTTCCCCAATCACTGCTGGTTTGAAATTCGATTAATTTACATTGGTTCGCCGTGCGATTGACGCCCCTGCTCTGTCTACTTAAACACCACACCGCCGCGACCATTTCTCCTCAACCCCCATCACCAGAACGCCCCCAGGCTGCCTGTATTTGAGATCGAACCACCGCTGCCCGACGAACTCCGATGAGACATTACGGTGAGCCTCGAGCGCCCCCTATTCCTCGTTCATACAAGATCGCTTCTCTGGTCTTTGCGCATCTTCTGACACCACTGGTTCGTCCTGTACTGCCCCAGGTCGTCGGCTCCGTCAAGCACTTCGAGCACCTGAGGCAACCACCAACTCCGGCGAGCAATCCTGGTATGAATCGCCCGCCCCTTGGCATCTGATTCAAACCAACCTGTGCACCTTTTCCTTGCGAGTGTCCTGATGCACTTTGTTTCCGCAGGGGTGATCCAGGTCGTCGCCTCCGTCGCCGTTTGCAACAACCCGACGCCAAAAGCTACTCCGACGAGCTCTCGTGGCCTGAGCAGCTCGCCCCGTCCAAACCAAGGACACCTCGAGCATCCTCGCATTCGTGCGACACTAGTAAGCCACGCCACTACCTCTAACCCCCTCTAGAATCGCCGGAGCATCACCGCCAGTAGCACCGCCGCCGCCAGTAGCCATTTGCGCTGCCCCTCTTTGGTCGCTTGATCGAGCACCTTTAGATCTAGATCCTAAGGATTAGATTAGATCGCCAGGCCGAAGCGGTATCGCCAGATCTAGACCACAGGATAACACTTAGATCCAACGGCCCATGCGCTTGATCCGCGTGAAGCGGTACGGGCCAATCAGACATGGCCACGTGTCTGTGTTTTAATTTTAAAAATCTGTTTTTGTATCTATTAGAGATTTAAACTTGTCATATCTTTTGTTCTGTTTATCCAAAAAAATTAAATAATATATCATTGGATTCATAAAATCAAACCCTACATTACTATGGTCTTGAATTTGTAATTTGTTTCTGGAAAAATAGGATTATGGGCAGAACCAATTATAGGCTTATTTTGTCTATATAAAATGTTTTAAAAATTGTTTTAAAGTGAAACTTATTTTATTTGAACCTTAGAAAGTTTACTTTGTGTTAAGTACTGTTTGGTTTGATTTGTTTAGTGTAGAAAATTATTTTATTGAATTTGCATGCATTCATATATATTTTTTCTTGAATATTTGAATGTGAATTTGGTGTTATCATTTTATGTGTAGATTTTGGTGCTAGTGGTGATTGTGATTGTGAGGATTGTTGCTACTCCCCAACTACCAAGGCAAGTGGTGCTTCATGTATTTTGTCCTATTATTTTGACTATGCACTAGTGATATTTTGAATAGGGCCTGAAATGAATTTTTTCTAAGTATATATACTATGCTATGCCTTGGGAAATCCTAGTAGTTGTAGTCTTGGTAGAATTTCCTCTAAGTTAAGAAACTTGTTATATATCATGCTTAACCGAGCTAGTATCAAACAAGGGTGGATTATACATGCTATGAAATTTTGCTAAGTCAATGACTTGTGTTTTTGATTATTAAAACAACTAAGTGAATGAATCACCTGGGTGGAATGGTATGTTGGTTTATGTTCAGTGGTTACACAAGTCCCATCTCTATGGTTTACCTTGTGTATCACACTTGTGGAAAGCCACCCAGGAACAAAGGGATTTGAGATGTTTAGTGTTGAGAAGCTTCTAGTGCACCCACATGGCATATGGGCTCTGCCTTGACCACATAGGTTGCAAGAACTTAGCCAGATGGACAGTTGGTGGTAGGGTGATAGGATGGAACGCGTCCATGGTGGTATAAGGGAATGTTTCTGAAAGGACTTGTCTCGATGCATGTCAAGACTTGTGGGGAAAGTGCACCACCTCTCGAGAGGGTAAAACCTAAGTACTTAGCCGTGTCCCCGACAACAGAAAATTTTACTATCAAAGACATTGAAGCTACCAAGGATCTCCTCATCCAAATTTCTAAGTTAAAAACTTGTGGTTGAACAAGGGTAAAGGTTCACCAATGTCTATTGGTGGTTCCTTGGGTGATTTTGACAAACAAAAACTTAGTGTTTTCAACTAATAAGAAAAACCTTATTTTTGAGCAAAGCAAGCCTAAGCTAGACTTAGCCAAATTCATATAAATGTTAGATACTACTATTCTACTATGATATCACTTGCCAATACAATTCCAAATGTATTGACCCACTGTGGATGTAAATTATGATGTTGCAGGTTACTATGATGGAGATTAGGGTTGTGAGTCTACACTCAACATGTTTGCCTGTGGCACATGAAGATGAAGACTTATAGTTATTTACTTTATGTTATGAAATCTTGTACTAGACTTTGGATATTGAGTTGTAAAGACTATGTTATCTCTGGAATGATGATGTAATACCGACCTTTGTATCTGTGTACTTCATCTTAAACTATGGATGCTAGCATTTGATCTAGGGACTAGCATTGCAATCACCGGGACCTTTACCTTATAAAGGTGGGGTCTTACAATGGCCTTGACCTTCTCCGGGTTGACCTCGATTCTGTGATGGAAAACGATGAAGCCTAACAATTTTCTGGCAGGAACCCTGAAGATGCACTTCTTATGGTTGAGCATCATGTTAAACTTTTAAAGGTTATCAAAGGTTCCCTTTAAGTCGGTGATGAGGTCGTTTGATTTTTTGGAAATCACCACGATGTCGTCCACGTAAGTGTGTACTTTCGACCAATTTCGTCATGGAGGCAACGCTGCAATGTCTTCTGGTACGTAGCACCTGCGCTTTTTAGCCCAAAGGGCATCGTGACATAGTAGTAAGTGGCATAAGGTGTGATGAACAAAGTGGCCAGTTGGTCCAACATTCGCATATTGATATGGTGGTATCCTAAGTATGCATCTAGAAAACATAGAAGTTCCTAGCCATCCATCGAGTCAATGACTTGGTCATTGAGAGTCAAAGCAAATGGATCCTTTAGACACGCTTTGTTCAATATGGTGCAATCAATGAACATTCTTAATTCTTTGGTTCCCTTTTTGGGCACAAGTACATGATTGTCCACCCATTTCATGTTAAGAACTTCTTGGATAAAAATAGCCTTAAGTAACCTAGCTATCTCTTTGCCTATGGCGCGTCTCTTCTCGTCGCTGATGCGCCATAGAGTTTTTTTCACCGGTTTAGATTTAAGATCGATGTTTTTGTTGTGCTCGAAAAGTTCCCTAGGAAAAACTTTCTGTTGGGTTCGCACCATAGAAAACAAAAACTTTCCTATGATGGGAACTACTAAGAACCAAGATCTATCTAGTAGATACAAGCAACGGGTGGATATACATCCATAGAGAACATACTCTTGTAGATCGACAAAGTTTAAAGAGGTTGTACTCGTTGATGATGTAGTCGAACGGTTGTCGATCTCAAGATCCAGAAGAAGTCTAGCGCCGCAAATCAGCAGCGCATCCGTGATCCCACACACGTTCAAGCCACCGAACAACCTCTGCCTCCTCGCTCCAGCGATGCAGCAGAAGTAGCAACTCCTTCCAAACGAAAAGCCACCGGGAACATGTATCTCGCTAGTCCGAGACCATGGGGAAATAATTCTAGAGGGGGAGAGAGATCCTTCACGAGGAGGTGTGAATAAGAGAGAGGGAGAGGGAGGCTTTTTATAGGAGGAGGGGGCACCCCAAGGGGTGTGGCCGTCCCATGAGGGGTGCCAAGAAAAACCTCACGAAATTTGGGTTATCAAGGTATGTACTCTGTGATAGCCCTATTAGTCGTCTTGATCTATCTCTATAGATCTTTATGCCTAATATGTAGGACGCTTCACCTAGGTCCTTCATCAAAAATTTGCTGTTTAGATAACTTTTAACACTGTTTAAAAGATCTACTTCATTTCCAATCAGTAGTATGCCATCCACATATAATATCAGAAATGCCACATTTCTCCCACTCACTTTCTTGTAAATACAAGCCTCTCCATAAGTTTGGACAAATCCAAACTCTTTGATCACCTGATCAAAGCGGAGATTCTAACTTCGGGATGCTTGATTCAGTCCATAGATGGATCGCTAAAGCTTGCTTACCTTGTCAGCATCCTTAGGATCGACAAAACCCTTTGGTTGTATCATATACCACTCTTGTTCAATGTTGCCATTGAGGAACACAGTTTTGACATCCATCTTCCATATCTCATAATCGAAATATGCAGCAATTGCTAACATAATCCTAACTGAATTTAGCATCGCTACGGGAGAGAATGTCTCATTGTAGTCAACTCCTTGAATTTGTCAAAACCCTTTGCGCAAGTCAAGCTTTATAGATGGTTACATTACCATCAGCATCAGTTTTTCTTTTGAAAATCCATTTGTTCTCAACGGCCTTTCGGTCGTGAGGAAAGTCCACCAAGGTCCAAACCTAGTTTTTGTACATGGATTCCATCTTGGATATCATAGATTCTAGCCATTTGTTGGAATCCGGGCTCATCATCGCTTCTTCATACGTCGCATGGTCATCTATTTCATCAACCATCAAAATTCATAATAGGATTTACGTATAGTTCAGGAGTTTCATGTGTCCTGCTTGACCTGCGAGGGTCGGTAGTATTCTATTTCGGAGCTTCATGATCATTATCATTAACTTCCTCTTCATTCGGTGAATTCAACTCCGCAACAACTTCTGGCACTGCGCTACTCGCCATTTCATGAAGAGAAGGTTCAATAACCTCTTCGAGTTCTACCTTCCGACTACACACACCTTTCGCGAGAAACTCTTTCTCTAGAAAGGATCCATTCTTGGCAACGAAAACCTTTCTCTCAGATCTGTGATAGAAGGAATACCCAATAGTTTCCTTAGGGTATCCTATGAAGACACATTTTTCCACTTTGGGTTCGAGTTTATCAGGCATCCCCAAAGTTTAAGAAATGACAGCTTAGGTTTGTTTCCAAACCACAATCCGTACGGTGTTTTTTCAACGGATTAAGATGGTGCCCGGTTTAAAGTGAATGCAGCGGTTTCTAGTGCATAACCCCAAAATGACAGTGGAAAGTCAGTCAGAGACATCATAGATCGAACCATGTCAAATAAAGTACGATTACAATGTTCTGACACACCGTTACGCTGTGGTGTTCCGGCAGGTGTGAGTTGTGAAACTATTCCACACTCTCTCATATGTGCGCTAAACTCATAATCCAGATACTCACCTCCACGGTCGGACCGCAGACATTTGATCTTTCTATTACAATGATTTTCCACTTCACTCTGAAATTCCTTAAACTTTTCAAAGGTTTCAGACTTGTGTTTCATCAAATAGATATACCCGTATCTACTCAAATCATCCATGAAACTAACAAAATAAAGATAACCACCTCGCGCCGACACACTCATTGGCCCACATACATTAGTATGTATAATTTCCAATAAATCTTTCGCCCATTCCATTGAACCGGAAAACGACATTCTAGTCATCTTGCCCATAAGTCATGGCTCACATGTATCAAATGATTCGAAATCAAGTGATTCCAAAAGTCCATCTGAATGGAGTTTCTTCATGCGTTTAACGCCAATATGACCTAGACGGCAGTGCCACATATGAATATGATATATCATCATCAAGTTTAATCCGTTTAGCATCAACATTATGAATATTTGTAACACTATTATCAAGATCCAACAAAAATAAACCATTCATCACAGGTGCATGAACATAAAAAGATATCATTCATATAAATCAAACAGCCATTGTTTTCAGATTTAAATGAATAACCATTTCGCATCAAACACGATACGGATACAATGTTAATGCTCAGTGTAGGCACCAAATAACAATTATTTAGATTTATCACTAATCCTGACGGTAAGTGGAGAGGAAACATTCCGACGGCAATCACATCAACTTTTGATCCATTGCCGACACGCATCATGACCTCACCCCTTGCTAGCGGTCCCTTGTTCCGTAGCCCCTGATTCGAGTTACATATATTAGCAACCGATCTAGTATCAAATACCTAGGTGCTACTGCAAGTGCTAGTCAAGTACACATCAATAACATGTATATCATATATACCTTTGTTTGCCTTGTCGGACTTCTTCTCTGCCAAATACTTGGGGCAATTGCGCTTCCAATGGCCAGTCCTCTTACAATAATAGCACTTGGTATCAGACTTAGGGCCATCTCGGGATTTCTTTTCAGGAGCGACAACAGATTTGCCGCCCTTCTTTCCCTTTGTTTACAATTCTTGTCTTTCTTGAAACCGGTGGTCTTATTGATCATCAAAACTTGATGTTCTTTCTTGATCTCCACCTCTATAGTCTTAAGCATTACCAGAAGCTCAGGGAGAGACTTCTTCATGCCCTACATTTTAGAGTTCATCACGAAGATCTTGTAGCTAGGTGGCAGAGATTGGAGAACATGATGTATGCCTAAGTCAATGGAAATTGTTATTCCCAAGGACACAAGCTTATCGGCATACCCAGACATTTTGAGTAGGTGCTCACTAACGGAGTTGTTCTCTTCCATCATGCAGCTAAAGAACTTTTTAGAAGCATTATAACTCTCTACGGCAGCATGGGAATCGAAAATCATTTTCAATTCACCCATTGTATCAAAGGCATTGCCATTTTCGAAACACTTTGGATGTTCTAGATCTAGCCCATACAGTATGCCGCAATGAACTAAGTTCTGGTCCTCCTGACGAGTCAAATAGACATTCTTTTCTTCGCCAGGAGGATCATCAAGTGGTGGGGGGCTAGCGCCGCTTCTAGCACATATTTCTTTTGTGCAGCAATGAGGATAATCCTCAAATTCATGGCCAAGTCGGTAAAGTTGCTACCATTCGTCGCAAGTTTCTCTTTCTCCATGAACACATTGAAATTAAAAGCAGGTGGTGCCATCTACAACATAATTTGTAAAGTTTAGACTAAATTTATGATAGGTCGAGTTCAACTAACCCAAATTCTGAATGAACTCCCACTCAAAAACAACATCCCTCGTGTCTTTTTGGTGATTACATGAACCAAATCCACTACACCAAGTCCGATCATCACGTGGGTCGGTGTAGTTTCAAAGGTGAGCATATATATGGGCATCATATCAAATATATGACTCATGCTTAAAATTTTGGTCCGTGTTCCGAGGCCATGTCTGTACATGCTAGGCTCGCCAAGTAATAACCTTAGTATTTGCATGTGTAAAACTGTCTTACACCCGAAATATGACCGTGGATTCAAGTACACCCGATCATCACGTGATGTCTTGAAGAGGAAAAACATAATCAGTGCATACTTAAGGGAGAACACATTTTTATCTTGATATCTAAATGAGGGATCATCTTATAATGCTACTAAAATGCCAAAAAAGCAATATAAGATGCAAAAATATCATATGTGAAAAGTGAAATGATATGGTTCTTGCACTTGATCACTCTAATGTGCATCATGGTATGATCTTTATCATTCATTTGTGTGTAAGGACAAGGTCTATGGAACTTACACGTTAGGTGTGTTGTAAGAGTATCAACTATACATCAACTTACAACATTACCATATCATGACACTATCCTAGCAAAAATCTAAACTAGATGCTTCTAATTTATCCATTGTAAGTTTTACGTGGCTTAGGGATTTCGAAGATAGAACCGTTCTTACCTACGAACATGGAACCACAACGATGATAACTAAGTTATTAGCAACTCGTTGTAAATCAGATATTGACTATAGTAGGAGAGGTAGACACCTGCTGTCACTTATGCAAAACTAGTTGCATGTCAAGCGTGGAATAAGTCTCATGTGCGAGGACATGTAAAGTTTGTCCGGGCCTCTTCATCCCACTATGACACCAATATCCAAAGTACAAACAAGAAGCAATAACATGATCATCATCTCCCACATACTCATATGTGTACTACCCATGAAAAGCATCTATGCATAAACCTGGCTCTGATACCACTTTTGGGTTCGCAGCATAGAAAACAAAAAATTTCCTACGATGGGAACTACTAAGCACCAAGATCTATCTACTAGATACAAGAAACAGGTGGATATACATCCATAGAGAACATACCCTTGTAGACTGACAAAGTTTAACAAGTTTGTACTCATGGATGATGTAGTCGAACGCTTGCTGATCTCAAGATCAAGAAGAAGTCTAGCGCCGCAAATCAGTAGCGCATCCGTGATCTCACAAACATTCAAGCCACAGAACAACCTCTGCCTCCTCGCTCCAGCGATGAAACGGAGCAGCAACTCCTTCAAGACGAAAAGCTACCGGGAACATGTATCTCTCTAGTTCGAGACCATGGGGAAATAATTCTAGAGGGGGAGAGAGATCCTTCACGAGGAGGTGTGTGGCATCCCGCAAAACCACTACTAGAAAATCGCGTTGTTTTTGTGCATTGCATCATCATGACCGCATGCTCATGTCATCATGCCGCATTGCATTTGAGCATCGTCATCATCTTGCATTTGCTTGTATAAAACTAATTGCGGAAAAACCGGTTCTTGTTTTCTAAACGCCCCGTCTCTGTTCAAACGCAAAACCGGGTCACCGGATTACTTTGTTTTGTCTGCTATCGGTTTGCAAAAACTCTGTGTTAAATAAATAAAATATTTAATTATTTTAGTGGGGCAGTCGAACGGGCCGATTCGACCCGAACGACCACCCCAGAAATAAATCGGTCCACCCCAAATCCTAAATCTACCCAACCTAGTCTACCCACCCCTACCTCCACATCACTCCCTCCAATCGGCTGTCGCCACCTCACCTCTCTCCCTCCTCCCCACCACTCATATGCTGACACCTCACCCCATCCCTCTCTTCTTCCTCACCTGCCTCTCACCCAACTCACACCGACGCCCCACCCCTCCCTGTCCCTGCTAGACCGAACCACCCCACCCACACGCACCCAATCCCTCTCCACCCCGCCTGGCCCCACCCCTGCTGGACCCACATCCGAACATCCCGCACCCGCCGCTCTCCCTCTCCTCTGTCCCGCACACCGCCCCTGCCTCCCTGCTTCCCTTCTTCCTCTCCCTCACCGGCTTCCTCCCCGCCGCTCGGCCTCGGCTCCCCGACCGTCCGCGCTCGCCGCCTCTTCTCTCTGGACTCCCTCCGCTCGCCGCGTCTCCTCCTCTCGTCTACCTCGCCGCCCTCCTCTGCGGCCCCCGTCGCTCTCCGGCCGACGCGCCACCTGCGTCCTCCTCCGCCAAGCCCCGCGACCGCCGGAGCCGCCGGCGCCCTCTCCGACCGCCACCTCTCCTGCGTGGCCGCGTCGGCCACCTCCCGCCGGCCACGTCCTCCCGTGCGCGCGCCGCCGCCCAGCTTCTGCCCGCCGCCTCCAGCGCCGGCCCCGGCCGCGCCGACGCCGCATCTTCCCTCCCCGTCCAGTCGCCGTCGCCCGACGCCCTCTCAGGCCCGCAGCCCGAGCCCTCCTCTGCTTCCCATCGGTCTCGGTTCCCGCCGTGCTCCTAATCACCGTCGACCTCTGTCTCAACACCGCTGCAGGATCGCCCTCCTCTGGCCGTTGTGGCGTCGTCCTAGTGACATGCGCCCTATGCTCTGGATGGCCGTGTGCGCCTATGCAAGACCGTGCCCCAGCCACTGTACCAGGTCGGATGTTGCTGTACTGGTGGCATCTAGATACTAGGTTGTGGTTGTTGGATAAGTGGCTTTTCCCTGGGGTGTTTCGGTTCATCCGTCGCCGCTGGATAATGTTGTTCAAGAGGCAGACCGAACCGAGAATCTTCCCAAGATCTCCATCAAACAAGTTCCCCATCGACAACAAGATCGCCACATGAACTCCTTCACGGATCCCAAGACCCCGAAGCCCGATCCGAAGACCGATCCCGCTGAACGCCAAGATCTCCTATCGGAACCCAAGGACGCCAAGACCCCGGTACGACAAGAACTCCTTCCCGCACCGATGCCCGAGGACCGGACGCCAAGGTCGCCTACACGGAACGACAAGCACTTTGCCCCGGATGTCGAGCCCGACTCAATGGCGCGGACCCGACAAGGTCTTCACGACGACAAGAACGACATCGACCAGGGCGAGTCCGATGCGCCCCCGACGCCACACCAAGTCCTTCTTCCCGGAACGACAAGTTCTCCGTCTTGTATCCGATCCCGCTGATCCCGTCGAACTCTGAACCTTGAGACCGGACCCCGAACCCTCGAACCCCAAGATCGTCCGAACCCAGATGTGTGAACCCTTTTCCGAGCCTCTATTTTATAAATGCTATACCTAAAACTTGTTGCATATTAATTGTTCATCTTGCATGCATCCTTGTCATGTGGTTTGGGGGCCTTATGCCGATTCACCTTATAATTAAATATGGGGCCCATATGCGGGCAAATCTAGTCTTATATTGGCCTCATTTAAATTGATGTAGCGAACCGGTGCTATATTTTGGCAATGTTAATACAACATTTAATTTGCGGGGTAGCTAAACAACTCGAACCACTTGAATGTTTGTCGGGACTCCGGTTCCGCTTAATATTGACCTAATTGCATCGCATCTTTGCCATGTCATACATCATACACGCATCATGCCGATCTTTTGCCGTAGTATTAAATAGTGCATCCGGTGTTTCTTCTAGTGTTTTGCTTCTTCGCGGATAAGGCCGTTGAGTTGATGTGAGCTTCGTCCCGTTCTTCGGTTGAACCTTCGACAATGTTTTCAGGCGAGCATCTCCCCCTTTCTACCTATCTTACTTTTATAGTATTTATTCCCTCCTGTTGATCTATTGCTATCGGTGTTGCGATGCTCTAGTTTCCGTACCCGTGAAATTCCTTGCAGCCGCATATTGCCTCGGACACATCCTATTACCTGTTGTTTGGTAGATAGTTGGACTTGCGCGTCGTAGTCGCTTGCTCAAGTGATGTTGCGTGCCGTCAAGTACCACAGTTGTTGGAGCCTTGCCGCATGTTGATGGTGAAGATGATTATGGCTTTACTTTCCGTCACTTTAATTCCTGTTTAACAACTAAAATTTGAAGTAAGTAAGAAGAGGCATCGGTGGGTGATAGATAATATTTGGTTTCCGACCGCCCACTTGTGTCCCGTAGGACCCCGAGTACTTGATACATGTTCCTTGATTTATCGCGCTATCCACATACGGGGAATTATGGGCCCCCCTTAGCCAGAGCTTGATTAAGTCTTATTTCTTGGGGCCACAAACTAGTTTGAGGTTTTATTTACGATCCTGTACTTATGCCATGCTTTACTGCTTATTTACGATTGTGCGAGCAGAACACTGTACTGTTTAGGATCGGGACACGTTTTCGCGGTGTCGACAAGCCCAGTTTTGGGTTCCCAGTCGTTCACAGCCGTCCACCCAAACCTCGGGTCCGTCTCGGAGCTAGCTTACTTCGTTGCGGGTGTACTCCAAGGGGTGGCCCCCTGAAATATTTCTGAATCCTGTGATTGCTTTGTCGTGAAAGCCTCGTTGGGTTTTGATTTGGTTTTTCCGAGGTCGATCGTGTGTGTGTGTTGCTATTTGTGCACCCCGGCCGGGTTAAAACTTTCTGAAAGCCGTGTCCGCGGTTATGGACGACTTGGAGCACAGTATCTCGATCATAGACAACTATAACTAAAGTAGTGCTATAAATTTGACTTTATAATGACTAGTAATCAGCTTCACTATAATGGAATGGTTAAATAAAACTGCCAACAATTGTTTGTTTGGGTGTCGCTTGCGACCATTGTATCTGACTAGTAAGTATTGCAACTACAACAGAATGGCTGAATAAAAGTACCAACAACTGCTGGGTTTTGGGATATCTCATGCTAATTGTATCTGACTAGTAAGAGTTGCAACTATAACGGAAAGGTTAACTAAAAGTTCCCACTGCTTATTTTATCAGGATGATTATCTATAATTGACTAGTAATTGCTGCAACGATAACTGAATAGATAAAACTGCCAACTGTGTGTGTTCCTCGGTTGACTTCCTCGGGTGGTCTCGAGGGGGAAACACCAAGATGGGTTTGTTTGGTGGTAATGTCAGGTTGGTTCCGAATAGGTCATTCTTATCCCTCTCTGATAACCGCCAGTTGTATCGAGTCTCTATAGGTTGTTTAGTGCATGCTGCCGCTGCCGCTTTAGTCCACCATACCTTTGTAGGCGAGGACCGCCGAATTCTACTCTCGCCGTGTACTGGCCTCAGTACTGACGCTCCTCTTTTTCCTTTGCCCTTTGTCGGCACCCCTTTTGTTTAAGCAGGTTTTGAGATCGACGTCGTTAGCAAGGTTACCCTTCCGGCTTGGCCTGGGAAGGGTTATGGACGCCATTGGTTATTCTTCAGGGCTCTTAGCCCCATTTGCATCTTGTCCGTAGCTGGACGCTCTATCGTTTTTCAAGGTGATTCGGATCTTTGTATATTATATCTGTATTCTTGACTCTTTGAGTCGCTGTTATATATATATCTATTCTGTGGGTCCCATCGAGGACTGTTGTGTAATGTTATTACTTCGTTTTCCACCCGCACGAAAGTGCCTGGTGGGCACCTTTGAATCGTTTCTATGCGGGTTTGGCGGGTTTCTCTAAAACTTGCATAGGTCCGATTCTGAGGGTGTTGCAGAGTGGTATCAGAGCTCAGCAGTTGCGATACCCCACAAGTCCAGCCTGTAGGATAACCTAGCTAACGGCCGAAGTAGAGTGTCAAAACTATTTTTGTAAAATCGGTTGAATAGTTCTGATTAGGTCTGATTTTACTCCTTACCCCTCTGCTGCTCTCCTCTCACCTCTGCGTGTTTTGAATCTGCTCTCTTATCTTTTCTTCGAGTCCAGGAATTCTCGTGGTTGGGTTCTGTCGCACCTCAAGGTTTCGCTTCCTCCTTTGGTAACGGTGTTGCTACATCTGGTCTTCATGATATCCGAGGAATCCTTCGTCTGGTGGACTTCTCTTTGATCCTTCTCGTGCCTTCCGGTGTTTTTCGACGCGACGACATCATCTACGCCAGATCCGATGCAGAGTCTGCATCACTCCTTTGTTCCGAACCTCGTTTATCGAGATCTTCAGTCTGATTCCGAGAATGGTTGCACGCTTTTCTACTGATTGTGCAGAGTAATAGTTTGGGTGCGTGATGGATTGGCCCCCATGCCGACTACCCTTTCTATTCGCTCTCGTACATTGAAGTGGGATAGGCCGCATCTTTTCTCACCTTCTATCGAAGTTAGAGGTGGCTTTATTTGTGGATACCTCTACCTTCGCCCTTTTGTTCCCGGAGTGTTCCTTCGACGATCACGGACAACGACCTCTTGTTAGTGGTGTCGCGAGGATCTACACGAAGCGAGAAGATGCAGATCACCGACCTTCCTTCTCGGTACCATGAGGCGGATCTCGAGGGCGAGATCCATTGTTAGTGGTGTCGAATTGTGGCATCCCGCAAAACCACTACTAGAAAATCGCGTTGTTTTTGTGCATTGCATCATCATGACCGCATGCTCATGTCATCATGCCGCATTGCATTTGAGCATCGTCATCATCTTGCATTTGCTTGTATAAAACTAATTGCGGAAAAACCGGTTCTTGTTTTCTAAACGCCCCGTCTCTGTTCAAACGCAAAACCGGGTCACCGGATTACTTTGTTTTGTCTGCTATCGGTTTGCAAAAACTCTGTGTTAAATAAATAAAATATTTAATTATTTTAGTGGGGCAGTCGAACGGGCCGATTCGACCCGAACGACCACCCCAGAAATAAATCGGTCCACCCCAAATCCTAAATCTACCCAACCTAGTCTACCCACCCCTACCTCCACATCACTCCCTCCAATCGGCTGTCGCCACCTCACCTCTCTCCCTCCTCCCCACCACTCATATGCTGACACCTCACCCCATCCCGCTCTTCTCCCTCACCTGCCTCTCACCCAACTCACACCGACGCCCCACCCCTCCCTGTCCCTGCTAGACCGAACCACCCCACCCGCACGCACCCAATCCCTCTCCACCCCGCCTGGCCCCACCCCTGCTGGACCCACATCCGAACATCCCGCACCCGCCGCTCTCCCTCTCCTCTATCCCGAACACCGCCCCTGCCTCCCTGCTTCCCTTCTTCCTCTCCCTCACCGGCTTCCTCCCTGCCGCTATGTGTGTTGTAAGAGTATCATCTCATACTTCTACTTAAAATATCACCATATCATAACACTAGCCCAGCAACAATCTAAACTAGACGCCTCTAATTTATCCATTGCAAGTTTTACGTGGCTTAGGGCTTTCGAAGATAGAACCGTTCTTACCTACGAACATGAACCACAACGAGGATAACCAAATTGTTGACAACTCATTGCAAATTAGATATTGACTATAGTAGGAGAGACAGACACCCGCTAGCCACTTATGCAAAACTAGTTGCATGTCAAGCGTGGAACAGGTCTCATGTGCGAGGACATGTAAAGTTTGTCCGGGCCGCTTCATCCCACTATGCCACCAATATCCAAAGTACAACTAAGAAGCAATAAAATGATCATCATCGCCCACATACTCATATGTGTACTACCCGTGCAAAGTATCTACGCATAGATTCGGCAAAGATACCACTGTAGGGTTCGCAGCATCGAAAACAAAAATTTTCCTACGATGTGAACTATATACCAAGATCTATATACTAGATACAAACAACGGGCGGATGTATATCCGTAGAGAACATACCCTTGAAGACCGACAAAGCTTAACGAGTTCAACTCGTGGTTGATGTAGACGATCTCTTGCCGATCTCAAGATCGAGAGGAAGTCCTAGCGCCGCAAAACAGCAGCGCATCCGTGCTCGCACACACGTTCGAGGCACCGAGCAACCTCCGCCTCCTCGCTCCAGCGATGCAGCGGAAGCACAACTCTTTCTTGCCGAATAGCCACCGAGAACATGTATCTCGCTAGTCCGAGACCATGGGGGATAAATTCTAGAGGGGGAGAGAGATCCTTCACGAGGAGGTGTGAGTGAGAAGTGAGAGGAGGGGCTCCTTATATAGGGGAGGGGGGGCAGCCCAAGGGGGCATGGCCGCCGGCCATGGAGGGTGCCCCCACCTCTCCCTCATTCATGTGGGTGGACACTCCACTCACACAAAAGCCTTTCAATTCCCTCCACTCAAAAACCCACTCAAATTCCCATTAAATTTCCACCAAATTTAATGCAAACTCTCATTAAATAAAACTCTTTTATTTTATTCAGAATTTTGTCAATTACTTTAATGACAAATATTCACAAATAACCCCTTGCTAGAATTCTATTTCACATGCATAACCACTTTATGCAATTTCACCCGAAAACCCGTTTCGGTATCTAGTGAAATAAATTCCTGCGCTTGTTATTCTTTTCGGCATGAAACTTTTGCTCCAAATGGATGTCGGTGTCTCTTAAGTGTGTCACCCTACGGTTCGCGAATAATGCGGACATGATCGAGACCCCTCTCGGATCAATAATCAGAAGCGGGATCTGGAGACCCATACTGACTCCCACACATTCAACGATGACTTTCTTGTGATCGTCGGAACCTTTTACGCTAGTATCTTAATCCTTTTGTTTCGCGATATATTACATGTCCGAGATTCGATCATCGGTATCTCCATACCTAGTTTGATCTCGTTACCGACATGCACTCTTTTCTCGTTCCCGTGATATAACATTCTAGTGATCAAATCACTTGCTTGCAAGCTAATCAATGTGATATCACCGAGAGGGCCCAGAGTATATCTATCCGTCATCGGGATGAACAAATTCCACTCTCGATCCATGAGCCTCAACATAACACTTTATTAGTTCTGAATCCATCTTTATAATCACCCTGTTACGGTGTGACGTTTGATGTTATCAAGAAACTCTTCCGGTGTTAGTGATTGACATGATCTCATGGTCTAAGGATTAGGATCACTTCGTAAGTTGTTATAGCAATATAAACTCAATGACTTTGATCGTAATGCTATACTTCGGATGAATGTTCATCACACCATTACACTAATGTTGTGATCCCGTTATTAACAACATCCAATGTCCATGATCAGGAAACCTTGATCATCTTGTTAATCAACGAGCTAGTTTATGAGAGAGGCATAACTAGGAACTTTCTTTTTGTTTATTAAACACACATGTATTAACGTTTCCGTATTAATACAATTATAGCATGTAAAATAAACATTTATCATAAATAAGGAATACGATAATAACCACTTTATTATTGCCTCTCGGGCATATTCCCTGCAGTCTCCCACTTGCACTAGAGACAATAATCTAGTTTGAAAACTTTGTGTATTGAACACCTATGGCTTTCTGGTGTTCCAAATACGCAATTGCAAGTGGTTAACATAATCTACGGATCTGATGCTTTCAGGTCCGTGTGTATTTGCATGTCTTTGCGTCTCCACGCATCACTCATTCTCTAATGAGATGGCGTTGTATAAATTTGGTCTTTTGGTGAGACCTTTAGTTCCTTGGGGTTAAAACATGTCGATACTATTGTCGTACAATATATCTTTAGTGTTAGCCCGTTGCGAACCACACCTTAGTTTGATAACAAACTACTTGACACAAATTCCCTCCTTTGCTTCTACTATAGCAGTCATATACTTAGCCTTTTGTTGTAGTATTCGTCACAATGTCTTAACTTTGGAACTCTTCCAAATCCATCATGGAATCTCCTTTCCATTACATTGTGCCACCCATAGTTTAAATTGAGATAAACTTAATTTGTATCTTGTGACAAAACTAGTATCAATGTAACGCTTTACAATGAACTATTTGTAATTGTTTGTCACCTCTACACAAATATATTCTTAGTTCTTCCAAAAGATCATAAGAATATCCTCACTATCGTCCAATGATCATTTTATGATTCATTCTGATATATGCTCATAACACTTAGAGCATAGGACATATATGGATGTGTACATATCATGGTATGATTGATCAAGACATTCTTGTGATTTTACTCATCAAGTGTCAAAGCACTTGAATCTTGTTTCACTTATCAAGTGTCGATACGCTTGAATCTTGATTCAATTCCTTTCCATGCGACAAGAACCGTTTCTTGTTGATTCTATATTGAACTCCTTCAATATCTCATATATGTACGTTTGGCACAACCATATTGGCGTTACAGTCTATCCACTATAGACATTCACGCTAAATATTTGGGTTTTGCCTAAGTATTTCATCAAAATGAAATTCTTAACCTTTGTCAATAAAATATACATCATTTCTAATCAACAAGATGTCCTCCACATAATGTATTAGAAATATGTCTTAGCGCTCCCACTTAATTTCTTGCAAATGCAAGCATCTTCATCGTCTCCTGATGAAAACTCTTTTTCATCACGGTGAAGATTCCAACTCCGCGATGCTTACTTCAACCATTAAAGTTTGCATGCCCTTTTTAGCATCCTTTTAATTAACAAAACCCTTTGGATCGTGTCATGTACACGTCCTAGGTAACCATTCTATTAGAAGAACTTTGTTTTGTTTATTCATCTACCATATAACAGATTATATGTAGTGGTTGCTACTTTAATCCGTCCAGACTAAATATCGCTATGAAAGATCAAATCTTGTCATAGTCAACTCCTTGAACATTGTCATAAAATACTTTACGACATGTCGACTATTTCATAGATGTGAAACATCCATGTCTGTTTCTTTATAGATCCAAATACGACCGATAGGTTTTTACACCTTTCTGGAGGGTCTTCCAAGTTCAAAACTTGATTTCTCGTGTATGGAACTATCACGGATTTTATGGCTTCAAGACATTTGACAGAGCCAGGGCCCATCATCGCTTCTTTGCATATAGTCGGTTAATCATTGTCAAACAATAATGATTTACTCTCAAATCTTAGTATTTGATTGTTTATCCGACCGACTTGGTTCAATAAGAACTTAGATCTCCGTGACCACAACCTTTGAGGCACATAAGCTATGAGCATTATGGCAGCCTCCAGAACATTTTCCGGCGCTGTGCAACTCATCACATATAGCTAAGGTTCGTTAACCTTATCAAAGTTCTATTGTCCTCCCACTTAACATTTATGAAAAATTCCTTTTTCAAGAAACTTCACATTTCAAGCGACAAACCCTTTTGTCCTTGGTGTTATGGAGGAATAACCAATTGTTATTCAAAATAACCTACAAAGACATGCTCATCCGACTTCGGTTGTAAACATCTTACTTATGTTTAGCATACCAAAATTTAAGAAATGACAACTTGGGTTTTACCCCAAACCATAACTTCGATGGTGTCATTTCAATGGATCAAGATGGAGCTCTTTTCAGTGTAAAAGCGGAAGTCTCTAAAGCTTTAATCTTTTAAAACATAATGGCAGTTTTATAAATAACACCTTTGATCCAACCATGTCAAACAAGGTTTCATTACAAATCTCAAACACTCCATACTCCTATGGTGTTTCGGGAGATGTAAATCTAGGTGTTTTGCTAAACTTGCAACTCAAATAAATCCCTTTATGATAAAATCATAATTCATTTATTTTCTTGTTACACTTGTAACTCAAACAAATCCCTTATGATAAAATCATAAACCATTTATTTTCTTGTTTAAAATGATTTTGCACTTCATCTTGAAAGTCTTTGAAACATTTTCAAATATTTCATACTTCTCTCGCATTCAGTGAACATTCACTCAAATTTTCGGAGAAAGCATATCAAGTTGAAATCCATCGCTTACGACTATACATAATGGACTACATACATCGATATGTATAAATTCCAATAATTTAGTCGTTCGTTCTTCTTTGGCCTTTGAACGAAGTTTTAATTATCACGTGGAAAGTCTCACAAGCGTCACTTGATCAAATCAAAGACTCCAAAAATCCATGAATATGGAGATTCTTCATGTTCTCTTTCCAATATAATTTAAACAGCGATGTCACTTCGTAAGTGATCTTTTAATCATTTGTCTTGCGACATTTTAGCATCAGGTTTTATGGATGTGATTTCTCCAACTAGATTTGTAAATCATCCATCTTATATGGAATACGGTAATTATTTGAACAACCTTTGTTCTCATAATACCTGATTTAAATAACAATTATTAAAACAAATCTTGAAGTCAAGCTTTGATGTCAACGAGAAATACAAACAACGGTTTGTTTGTTTTCGATGAACATCATCACATATTCTCTTGCTAGTTACTTAGGCCATTGTGGTTCATGAATTGCGTCGTTCCGTATGAAATTTCATACCAACCAATTCGGTATCCAATACCCAAGAACCACTTTGTTTAACAAGCAAAGAATACAACCATAACATGTATATCATCCATATACCTAAATTGGATATTTCCAATCTTTTCTTTTCTGCCAAATATATTTTATAGATTCTCTTTCAGCATTTCCTTTTCCTTTTAAAAGAATCTATCAATATCAACAGTGGCGCCATATACATGACACATAGTCCAAAGCGTGTATATTCAAATAATAATACCTTTGGACTTGCACTTTGAAGTAGATCACCATCATCAAAATGATCGGTATTCTTTCAAAATCTATTCTTTAGTAATCTTTTAGTGTAGTAAACATTTTACATACATATTCTATTCACCCTTATCATGACGACATTCATGATCAAGCTACTGTAGCTTATAAAGGCGAATCATGAGTATAACATTACTTTCCAAAAACCCTTTTGGATGATTAGGATGTCTAGCATCTCCAACATTCGCAAATTATCATCCAATATGAGAACATATATTATACTCTATCATATTGCAACCAAAACATTGTTTCAGATATCGTTATATCTGCCACACATGATGGTTTCTGAAATAATTCTTTCAGCTCCTAGATAAACTTGATATTAAAACAATCAAGAATCGTGGAGGCAAACATGATACTTAAGATACTAACACTGGAATTGTTACTCTCGATTTAATACCAACTATTAAATTTCCCGGAGTAAATAGAGTTTGCTGAAAGTTTGCAATAGGACTTTAAACTTTGATTGACACTCAACACAATACGATACCAGTTCGTAAAGTAAATATCCAGAATTCTATAGTTCTATTATCTCAATTATAACTAAGTATAAGGTGGTGAACGAATGCCAATGACTACAACAAATTATGCAAATTCACTTTGATTTAATTTATGATAAATTGAGTTCTACTAATCCAAATTAGAAATGAACTCCCACTCAAAAACGACATCCCTCGTGTCTTTTTGGTGATTACATGAACCAAATCCACTACACCAAGTCCGATCATCACGTGAGTCGGTGTAGTTTCAAAGGCGAGCATCCATATGGTCATCATATCAAAACATATGACTCATGCTTAACCTTTCGGTCCGTGTTCCGAGGCCATGTCTGTACATGCTAGGCTCGCCAAGTAAGAACCTTAGTATTCGCGTGTGTAACTGTCTTACACCCGAGATATGCTCGTGGATTCAAGTACACCCGATCATCACGTGATGTCTTGAAGTGACGAAACATTGTCGGTGCATACTTAAGGAAGAACACATTCTTATCTTGATATCTAAATGAGGGATCATATTATTATGCTAATAAAAAAACAAACAAGCAATATAAGATGCAATCAAAACATCACATGTTTTATTAGTGAAATGATATGGTTCCCGCATATGATCTCCATCATGTGCACCGTGGTATGATCTCTATCAAACCTTTATGTGTAAGGCCAAGGTCTATGGAACTTACACGCTATGTGTGTTGTAAGAGTATCATCTCATACTTCTACTTAAAATATCACCATATCATAACACTAGCCCAGCAACAATCTAAACTAGACGCCTCTAATTTATCCATTGCAAGTTTTACGTGGCTTAGGGCTTTCGAAGATAGAACCGTTCTTACCTACGAACATGAACCACAACGAGGATAACCAAATTGTTGACAACTCGTT
Source organism: Avena sativa (assembly GCA_916181665.1). Classification (NCBI taxonomy): domain Eukaryota; kingdom Viridiplantae; phylum Streptophyta; class Magnoliopsida; order Poales; family Poaceae; genus Avena; species Avena sativa. The sequence goes on along the minus strand of OV702283.1, from coordinate 245,579,041 downwards.
GCAAATTAGATATTGACTATAGTAGGAGAGACAGACACCCGCTAGCCACTTATGCAAAACTAGTTGCATGTCAAGCGTGGAACAGGTCTCATGTGCGAGGACATGTAAAGTTTGTCCGGGCGCTTCATCCCACTATGCCACCAATATCCAAAGTACAACTAAGAAGCAATAAAATGATCATCATCGCCCACATACTCATATGTGTACTACCCGTGCAAAGTATCTACGCATAGATTCGGCTCTGATACCACTGTAGGTTTCGCAGCATCGAAAACAAAAATTTTCCTACGATGTGAACTATATACCAAGATCTATATACTAGATACAAACAACGGGCGGATGTATATCCGTAGAGAACATACCCTTGAAGACCGACAAAGCTTAACGAGTTCAACTCGTGGTTGATGTAGACGATCTCTTGCCGATCTCAAGATCGAGAGGAAGTCCTAGCGCCGCAAAACAGCAGCGCATCCGTGCTCGCACACACGTTCGAGGCACCGAGCAACCTCCGCCTCCTCGCTCCAGCGATGCAGCGGAAGCACAACTCTTTCTTGCCGAATAGCCACCGGGAACATGTATCTCGCTAGTCCGAGACCATGGGGGATAAATTCTAGAGGGGGAGAGAGATCCTTCACGAGGAGGTGTGAGTGAGAAGTGAGAGGAGGGGCTCCTTATATAGGGGAGGGGGGGCAGCCCAAGGGGGCATGGCCGCCGGCCATGGAGGGTGCCCCCACCTCTCCCTCATTCATGTGGGTGGACACTCCACTCACACAAAAGCCTTTCAATTCCCTCCACTCAAAAACCCACTCAAATTCCCATTAAATTTCCACCAAATTTAATGCAAACTCTCATTAAATAAAACTCTTTTATTTTATTCAGAATTTTGTCAATTACTTTAATGACAAATATTCACAAATAACCCCTTGCTAGAATTCTATTTCACATGCATAACCACTTTATGCAATTTCACCCGAAAACCCGTTTCGGTATCTAGTGAAATAAATTCCTGCGCTTGTTATTCTTTTCGGCATGAAACTTTTGCTCCAAATGGATGTCGGTGTCTCTTAAGTGTGTCACCCTACGGTTCGCGAATAATGCGGACATGATCGAGACCCCTCTCGGATCAATAATCAGAAGCGGGATCTGGAGACCCATACTGACTCCCACACATTCAACGATGACTTTCTTGTGATCGTCGGAACCTTTTACGCTAGTATCTTAATCCTTTTGTTTCGCGATATATTACATGTCCGAGATTCGATCATCGGTATCTCCATACCTAGTTTGATCTCGTTACCGACATGCACTCTTTTCTCGTTCCCGTGATATAACATTCTAGTGATCAAATCACTTGCTTGCAAGCTAATCAATGTGATATCACCGAGAGGGCCCAGAGTATATCTATCCGTCATCGGGATGAACAAATTCCACTCTCGATCCATGAGCCTCAACATAACACTTTATTAGTTCTGAATCCATCTTTATAATCACCCTGTTACGGTGTGACGTTTGATGTTATCAAGAAACTCTTCCGGTGTTAGTGATTGACATGATCTCATGGTCTAAGGATTAGGATCACTTCGTAAGTTGTTATAGCAATATAAACTCAATGACTTTGATCGTAATGCTATACTTCGGATGAATGTTCATCACACCATTACACTAATGTTGTGATCCCGTTATTAACAACATCCAATGTCCATGATCAGGAAACCTTGATCATCTTGTTAATCAACGAGCTAGTTTATGAGAGAGGCATAACTAGGAACTTTCTTTTTGTTTATTAAACACACATGTATTAACGTTTCCGTATTAATACAATTATAGCATGTAAAATAAACATTTATCATAAATAAGGAATACGATAATAACCACTTTATTATTGCCTCTCGGGCATATTCCCTTCACGCTCGGCCTCGGCTCCCCGACCGTCCGCGATCGCCGCCTCTTCTCTCTGGACTCCCTCCGCTCGCCGCGTCTCCTACTCTAGTCTACCTCGCCGCCCTCCTCGCGGCCCCCGTCGCTCTCCGGCCGACGCGCCGCCTGCGTCCTCCTCCTCCTCCGCCAAGCCCCGCGACCGCCGGAGCCGCCGGCGCCCTCTCCGACCGCCACCCCTCCCGCGTGGCCGCGTCGGCCACCTCCCGCCGGCCACGTCCTCCCGTGCGCGCGCCGCCGCCCAGCTTCTGCCCGCCGCCTCCAGCGCCGGCCCCGGCCGCGCCGACGCCACATCTTCCCTCCCCGTCCAGTCGCCGTCGCCTGACGCCCTCTCAGGCCCGCAGCCCGAGCCCTCCTCTGCTCCCCATCGGTCTCGGTTCCCGCCGTGCTCCTAATCACCGTCGACCTCTGTCTCAACACCGCTGCAGGATCGCCCTCCTCTGGCCGTTGTGGCGTCGTCCTAGTGACATGCGCCCTATGCTCTGGATGGCCGTGTGCTCCTATGCAAGACCGTGCCCCAGCCACTGTACCAGGTCGGATGTTGCTGTACTGGTGGCATCTAGATACTAGGTTGTGGTTGTTGGATAAGTGGCTTTTCCCTGGGGTGTTTCGGTTCATCCGTCGCCGCTGGATAATGTTGTTCAAGAGGCAGACCGAACCGAGAATCTTCCCAAGATCTCCATCAAACAAGTTCCCCATCGACAACAAGATCGCCACATGAACTCCTTCACGGATCCCAAGACCCCGAAGCCCGATCCGAAGACCGATCCCGCCGAACGCCAAGATCTCCTATCGGAACCCAAGGACGCCAAGACCCCGGTACGACAAGAACTCCTTCCCGCACCGATGCCCGAGGACCGGACGCCAAGGTCGCCTACACGAAACGACAAGCACTTCGCCCCGGATGTCGAGCCCGACTCGATGGCGCGGACCCGACAAGGTCTTCACGACGACAAGAACGACATCGACCAGGGCGAGTCCGATGCGCCCCCGACGCCACACCAAGTCCTTCTTCCCGGAACGACAAGTTCTCCGTCTTGTATCCGATCCCGCTGATCCCGTCGAACTCTGAACCTTGAGACCGGACCCCGAACCCTCGAACCCCAAGATCGTCCGAACCCAGATGTGTGAACCCTTTTCCGAGCCTCTATTTTATAAATGCTATACCTAAAACTTGTTGCATATTAATTGTTCATCTCGCATGCATCCTTGTCATGTGGTTTGGGGGCCTTATGCCGATTCACCTTATAATTAAATATGGGGCCCATATGCGGGCAAATCTAGTCTTATATTGGCCTCATTTAAATTGATGTAGCGAACCGGTGCTATATTTTGGCAATGTTAATACAACATTTAATTTGCGAGGTAGCTAAACAACTCGAACCACTTGAATGTTTGTCGGGACCCCGGTTCCGCTTAATATTGACCTAATTGCATCGCATCTTTGCCATGTCATACATCATACACGCATCATGCCGATCTTTTGCCGTAGTATTAAATAGTGCATCCGGTGTTTCTTCTAGTGTTTTGCTTCTTCGCGGATAAGGCCGTTGAGTTGATGTGAGCTTCGTCCCGTTCTTCGGTTGAACCTTCGACAATGTTTTCAGGCGAGCATCTCCCCCTTTCTACCTATCTTACTTTTATATTATTTATTCCCTCCTGTTGATCTATTGCTATCGGTGTTGCGATGCTCTAGTTTCCGTACCCGTGAAATTCCTTGCAGCCGCATATTGCCTCGGACACATCCTATTACCTGTTGTTTGGTAGATAGTTGGACTTGCGCGTCGTAGTCGCTTGCTCAAGTGATGTTGCGTGCCGTCAAGTACCACAGTTGTTGGAGCCTTGCCGCATGTTGATGGTGAAGATGATTATGGCTTTACTTTCCGTCACTTTAATTCCTGTTTAACAACTAAAATTTGAAGTAAGTAAGCAGAGGCATCGGTGGGTGATAGATAATATTTGGTTTCCGACCGCCCACTTGTGTCCCGTAGGACCCCGAGTACTTGATACATGTTCCTTGATTTATCGCGCTATCCACATACGGGGAATTATGGGCCCCCCTTAGCCAGAGCTTGATTCAGTCTTATTTCTTGGGGCCACAAACTAGTTTGAGGTTTTATTTACGATCCTGTACTTATGCCATGCTTTACTGCTTATTTACGATTGTGCGAGGAGCACACTATACTGTTTAGGATCGGGACACGTTTTCTCGGTGTCGACAAGCCCAGTTTTGGGTTCTCAGTCGTTCACAGCCGTCCACCCAAACCTCGGGTCCGTCTCGGAGCTAGCTTACTTCGTTGCGGGTGTACTCCAAGGGGTGGCCCCCTGAAATATTTCTGAATCCTGTGATTGCTTTGTCGTGAAAGCCTCGTTGGGTTTTGATTTGGTTTTTCCGAGGTCGATCGTGTGTGTGTTGCTATTTGTGCACCCCGGCCGGGTTAAAACTTTCTGAAAGCCGTGTCCGCGGTTATGGACGACTTGGAGCACAGTATCTCGATCATAGACAACTATAACTAAAGTAGTGCTATAAATTTGACTTTATAATGACTAGTAATCAGCTTCACTATAATGGAAAATGGAATGGTTAAATAAAACTGCCAACAATTGTTTGTTTGGGTGTCGCTTGCGACCATTGTATCTGACTAGTAAGTATTGCAACTACAACGGAATGGCTGAATAAAAGTACCAACAACTGCTGGGTTTTGGGATATCTCATGCTAATTGTATCTGACTAGTAAGAGTTGCAACTATAACGGAAAGGTTAACTAAAAGTGCCCACTGCTTATTTTATCAGGATGATTATCTATAATTGACTAGTAATTGCTGCAACGATAACTGAATAGATAAAACTGCCAACTGTGTGTGTTCCTCGGTTGACTTCCTCGGGTGGTCTCGAGGGGGAAACACCAGGATGGGTTTGTTTGGTGGTAATGTCAGGTTGGTTCCGAATAGGTCATTCTTATCCCTCTCTGATAACCGCCAGTTGTATCGAGTCTCTATAGGTTGTTTAGTGTATGCTACCGCTGCCGCTTCAGTCCACCATACCTTTGTAGGCGAGGACCGCCGAATTCTAGTCTCGCCGTGTACTGGCCTCAGTACTGACGCTCCTCTTTTTCCTTTGCCCTTTGTCGGCACCCCTTTTGTTTAAGCAGGTTTTGAGATCGACGTCGTTAGCAAGGTTACCCTTCCGGCTTGGCCTGGGCAGGGTTATGGACGCCATTGGTTATTCTTCAGGGCTCTTAGCCCCATTTGCATCTTGTCCGTAGCTGGACGCTCTATCGTTTTTCAAGGTGATTCGGATCTTTGTATATTATATCTGTATTCTTGACTCTTTGAGTCGCTGTTATATATATATATCTGTTCTGTGGGTCCCATCGAGGATTGTTGTGTAATGTTATTACTTCGTTTTCCACCCGCACGAAAGTGCCTGGTGGGCACCTTTGAATCGTTTCTATGCGGGTTTGGCGGGTTTCGCTAAAACTTGCATAGGTCCGATTCTGAGGGTGTTGCAAGGTGTGAGTGAGAGAGAGAGGGAGAGGTGGTATTTTTATAGGAGGAGGGGGGCACCCCAAGGGGTGTGTCTGGCGCATGGGGGCTGCCCCCACCCCTCCCTCCATTCATGTGAGTGGAGCTCCCACTCACAAATTTCCTCTCCATTTTCTCCACTCAAAATCCCACTCAAATTCCCATTAAATTTCCACCAAATTTAATGTAATATCTCAATAAATAAAACTTCTTTAATTTAATTATTCAGAATTTTTTCAATTACATTAATTAACAAACATTCACATAAAACCCCTTGCTACTTTTCAATTTCACATGTAGAACCAATTTCAGAAATTTCACCCGAAACAATTTTGGTGTCCATTGAAATAGTTCCAACGGTTTGCAATTCTTTCATCTAGAACATATTTGCTCCAAATGGTGTTGGTATCCCTTAAGTGTGTCACCCTACGGTTCACGAATAATGCAGACATGATCGAGACCCCTCTTAGATCAATAATCAGAAGCGGGACCTAGAGATCCATACTGACTCCCACACATTCAACGATGACCTCTATGATCGTGAGAACCTTTTATGCTAATAACTTAATCCCTTTGTCTCGCGATATATTACATGTCTGATATTCTATCATCGGTATCTCTATACCTAGTTTGATCTCGTCACTACAAGGATAAGGCCCATCAGTGGCGCACCATTTTGGGACTTCTGTGGCGCATATGGGATACGCTACTATTATCTCGCCACTAAAGTGCATATTGCCAAAATGCACCACAGAAGTCCCGAACCAGATATGAAAAACTTCTGTGGCGCATTTGGCCAATATGCGCCACAGAAGTCCCGAACCAGATCTGAAACTTCTGTGGCGCATTTGGCCAATATGCGCCACAAAAGTTTTTTTCAAATTTAAAAAAAAACCCGGCCAGATCTAGCCGGAGGTGGTGCTCGCCGGAGGTGGGGGTCGCCGATGGAGGAGAGAAGGAGGTCGCTGGTGGAGGAGGTGGAGGTCACCGATGGAGGATAGGAGGAGGCCGCCGGAGGAGGAGGAGAAGGTCGCCGGAGGAGGAGCTCGTCGGGGTGGAGGAGGAGGGAGGTGGGAGGAGGAGGAGCTCGCCAGGGTGGAGGAGGAGGGGGTGGGAGGAGGAGGAGGAGCTCACCGGGGTGGAGGAGGGAAGAGCTCATCGGAGTGGAGGAGGGAGGAGCTCACCGGTGTGGTGGTGGTGGAGGAGGAGGAGAAGCTCACCGGGGTGGAGGAGGAGGAGGATCTCACCGGGGTGGAGGAGGAGAAGGTGAGGAGGGGAAGGGTAGAGGAGTGGAAGAGTATAAGAGAGGGAGAAGGGGCGGGATTCAAATTTCGAATTTTGGCCAAGGCTTCTGTGGCGCATATGGAAGAAATGCGCCACAGAAGTTTGTCCTCCTTTTTTATTTTTTTGCACTAAAAACGATCTTTTGGACATAAATTTTTACTCTTTTAGAATTTTGAAAATGTAAATAATCACTAAACAACTGTAGCAAAAGTTACGGCATTTTGGTATATTATACGCATTTTTCCGACATCGTATGCAAAAGTTACGGCCGTTTTACCATGGCATAAACTTTTTTTGCATAAAAAGTCGAAATGCATGTTTGTTAATTTTCCTACAAACTAGACCATATTACCTATCACTATGTGAAAGGATTTTATTTTTTGAAGTATTTTTCATTTTCTATTATTTTTTGCAAGGCTAAAAAAGCGATCCAGGGGGTAGAATCTGTTTTTCCTACTCCAACTTCTGTGGCGCATGCCTCCATATGCGCCATAGAAGATGAACTTCTGTGGCGCCATATGGTCATATGCGCCACAGAATGTTGGTCAGAGTACAGTCAATGATATTTTGTGATAGGTTCCACCCGAGCTTTCTGTGGCGCATATGTCCATATGTGCCACAGAACTTCCAACTTCTATGGCACATTTTTCCTATATGCGCCACAGAAGTGTGAAGACTTCTGTGGCGCATTTTATGAAATGCGCCACTGGACAAATTTAGTGGCGCATGGTCAGAACCATGCGCCACAGAAGGTCTGTCTATCTATAGCTAGTTTTCTAGTAGTGTGTTGCCGACATGTACTCTTTTCTCGTTCCTGTGATATAACATTCTAGTGATCACATCACTTGATTGCAATCTAACTAATGTGATATCACCGAGAGGGCCCAGAGTATATATATCCGTCATCAGGATGGAAAAATTCCACTCTTGATCCATGAGCCTCTACATAAAACCTGCGTGGCACTGAACCCACATTTATAGTCACCCGGTTACGGTGTGACATTTGATGTTATCAAGATACTCTTCCAGTGTTAGTGATTGACATGATCTCTTGGTCTAAGGACTAGGATTATTTCGTATGATGTTATAGCAATATAAACACAATGACTTTGCTCGTAATGATATACTTTGGATGAATGTTCATCACATCATTCCAACAATGTTGTGACCTTGTTATTAACAACATCCAATGTCCATTATCAGGAAACCTTGATCATCTTGTTAATCAAAGAGCTAGTTTATAAGAGAGGCATAACTAGGAACTTTCTGTTTGTTTATCAAACACACATGTATTAATGTTTCTATATTAATACAATTATAGCATACAAAATAAACATCTATCATATACTTGGAATACATATAATAACAACTTTATTATTGCCTCTCTGGGCATATTCCCTTCACTTTCATGTTGGCAGGTTGCCAGGAAAATATTTCCTTGTTCTCGCGGAGAAACTCGACAAGTGCGCTTTCCTTTTTGGGATCCATCCCTATCCCAATGGCGGTGGTCTTGGAGGCATCGCCTATCACAAGTTCCACCGGCTTGGTTTCAATGGTGTTCTTAAATGCAGGGTCAGAGTCAGAAATCTATTTCTTCGAAGCCGGCATCTCCGAGGCATCGACCTGGCTATGGATCTCCTTGAATTCTTTGTTCTAGAGGGCGACTTCAGCAAAGGCGACTTCACTTACCTTGATGGGGATATGCCAAGTGGGGTATGCCCAACAGGACGTTTCCGACTAGAGCAGGCCCTTTGCGAGTGGGCCTGCAGGACGATGACTGGATAGAGACTGAAGATGGAGCCCGGCGATTGGAAGCTGGAGGCCTAGAAGCATAGTTAGGCCCAGTTGGATTAGGTCAAATCCTCCGATTCCTTATCTGATTCGGCTGTATATCTGTAAACCCTAGCGAGTTACCCCTATATAAACCTCTCTAGGGTACTCTCTGTACTTACGTTCCATCATACACCCCATCAACTTGCTGCCTAGCAGCCGAGATCGCCACCATTGTAAACAAGCAATAATACAATCTAACAGGAGTAGGTCTTTACCCTCCTAGGGGCCGAACCTGGGTAAACCCCTATGTCTTTGCCCTTATCTCGCTCCGCAGATGGCTGACCACTCTTTCCCCAAATTCTACTACTCACTACCCCTGGTAGCATCTGTCGTGACCATTCCCATGAAAGTGGCGCCCACCCTGGGGCATGGCCAGTCTGGCATGAATTCTGCGGCGACACCCTATTTGCCAATCAACCGGTCGATTGCCACTGGCCGCATGATCATGTGCGGCGAGATCCTTCAGGTCTTGCCTAGCAACTACGTCTCGGCGTCACGCCCGATCACGCACAGCGTGATGATGCCAATCGGCTCCATCAACTTGTTTGTCAGCTTCACGGACACCTTTGCCCCAACGGAGACGACGATCATCGACGGGTCACCACCACGCCACGATCAGGTCTCGGAAGGCCAGATCCACACCATCTCCCGCCTCGCCTCTGGTTACGACTCAGCCACCAGCAACACGGCCAGGACTGACACGACCGCGGACAATGCGGCCCTCCACGACCACGCTGATTCGGCGACCCCTACGTCAGTCGCCGGATCCATTGCTGCTGCATCGCTCGAAGGATCCATCACGTGAGTCTCCAACACTAGAGATTATGAGAACTCCATCCTCGAGATCTTAGACTCTGACTCCGAGTCGAAGTCCCCTAACGACTTCGACGGCAGATCCATTTGCTTCAACGCGACCTACATGGAGGGCAGCACGAGCGCCCTGCCAGACCCCTTCTCCATGCCGATCCCGCCAACCGCGATGGCAACGAAGGACGAGCAAGCATACCTATGACTGGAGGAGGCAGTGCGCAAGGAGCAAGCCGAGCGCGAGAAATTTTGCCTCGAGTAGGAAGAGCGCATGAGTTGTCGCTCTACCACCAGTGCCACATCAGGAGCCGCCTGAACTCCAACGTTCAGGGCCGTGCCCTGAACTTTAATGACGGCACAGGAGCTGTCCTAATGAAGGACTAGTAATATCTTATATAAGATTTAAAGATTTCCTTAATCAATGTCCTCATCATGATTTGCCTGAATGGTATTTATTGCATATATTTTATGGCGGTCTAATTTAACCTAATAAAATTGAACTAGACTCTTGCGCGAGAGGAGCTTTTACGGATTTACATATAACTAAAGCTCAGGCTTTACTTAATAGAATTCGCGATCATAGAGTTTCATGGAATTTTGTTCTAGGAAATGAAGGAGGCATAGAAATAGATTATGAATGTATTCATGACTATAGTAAAAAGGGCCATGTTAATGAATTATCTAAAGAGCTTTATTTAGATTCATATCTTGTGTTGCAAGTTGTTAAAGCTTTTGCAGAACACATCAAAGCTCCAAAAGAAGTTTCGGCCAAGACCCAAACCTGAGAAGAAAATAGAAGTTAAAGCAACATTGGCCTCCCTAGAACCAATGTATGAGATACCTTTCCCTAATACTGCACAGAAGTATATTTTGGAATATGAACAGGTCAAAGCAATAAAGGAGGAGAAAGAAGAGGAAAGTGTGCCTATAATTGAAGAACATCCGGATGAAACCAGAGATGAAGAGGTAACCAAGGAAGCAATCATGGATATTATGCACATTGTAACATAGTTTAACTTGATGAAGAAACTTCTATATTGGTTGAAAGTAAAAATAAGGTAAAAGATGTGGGTAAGCCTATTTTTCCGTGCATATTTAAAGAAACCTCACATAATGGTTTATGTGATCTTGGCACCAAAGTTAATGTTATATCTTATGATTTTTATTTAGAAATAAAATAAGAGATAGCACCAGTTACAATAGAAAATACTGATATGATAATCATGTTATCCAATAAAAATCTTAGAATTCCAATGGGAGTAGTTGAAGATGCAACTGTCACAATTGGCAATAAAAATTTTCCTACCGATTTTGTAGTTGTTGATATGCCAGCTGACACTCTTTGCCCAATCATATTTGGAAGAAACTTTTTGAGTGATGTAGGTGCCACAGTCGACTTCAAAAAGGAGGTTGTATCCCTTACGCTTGGGAAAGCGGAAAAAGAATTCCACTTTTCCAAATTTAAAGACAAACCTCTACTTGTATAAGAAGAAGAGAAAGAGAAGACTATTGAGGAGATGGTAGCTCTTTTCTTAAGTAATAAAGAAGAAGAAATAAATGAAGACTCAAATTGTGAAGATATAATTATGGTGGACAAGACTCTAGAAGAATTAGAAACTGAATTTGATTAATTTCCCATTTTAGAACCTCCAACTGATAAAGCTTTTGAAGATCTAGAAAAGAGAGGGGATGAAGAATTACCACCCCCAGAATTAAAAAATCTACCAGATAATCTTAAATACAGATTCTTAGATGATACTAATAAATTCCCTATTATTATTAGTCACTGTTCAAAAAATAGGCCGAATCAACGATTAATAGGCCGATTAATCGCTACTAGAGACCTGACCGTGTCAATTACCACTAATCCTTTGTGTTAATCGTTTAGCTGGGCTAATAGGTCTGACACTCCGATTACTAGGTATGTTCCCGATTAACCACTACACTTGGTCAAAATAGTTGCAAAATTATCAACACATATCACCCATCCATCCGCTAGCCCGCCCCAATGAAATAGGTTGTGCGAAGCTCCCGTTCCATCACTGCCTCCAAGAGCTTGATTTCAGCCATCACCAACTAGTTCATTGCCGTTGTTGACCAGTTCCTCGTAGTTGCCGACCAGACCTCACATACAAGAGCTCGAGCGCCTTGAGGATCTCATCCGGGAGCTTAAGGCTGAGGATTCATACGTGTTTTAGGTGCTAATTTTTGTAGGCTGTACCAATTAATAGCCGACCGATTAAATCAGTTAATCGTCCGAATTCCGATTAATCGCTACTCCCAAGCCAACCGAGCAGCTAACGATTACCGATTTCCTTAACATTGTTATTAGTGCTAAACTTTCAGGGGAAGAAGAAGAAGAACTCATGAAGGTACTAAAGGAGCACCGCAAAGGCTTTGGGGACTCAATGGACGACTTGAAGGGTATTAGTCCCGTGATAGTCGTCAATCGAATATTCATGGAGGAAGGTGCTAAACCAGTTGCGGAATTTAATAGAAGGCTAAAACCTGAAATGAAGGAAGAGGTAAGAAAAGAAATAGTATGCCTACTAGATGCTGGTATAATTTATCCTGTAAAATAATGTGAATGGGTAAGTCTGTTCATTGTATTCTTAAGAAAGGCGGCTATACTGTTGTTCCTAATGAATACAATGAATTGATACCTATTAGAACTATTGTTGGTCACAGGATGTGCATAGATTTCAGGAAACTTAGAAAGATCACTATCCTTTACCGTTCATAGATCAAACTTTAGAGAGGTTAACAACCCACACTCATTTTTTCTACTTGGAAGGATACTCTGGTTTTTCCCAAATAGTTGTTCATCTTGATGACCAACTTAAAACAACTTTCATTATTCCTTATGGTTTACATGCTTACTGACGCATGCCTTTTGGTTTATGTAATGCTCTAGCTACTTTTCAAAGATGCATGCTGCCATTTTCCCAGATTTTATAGAACTTATAATGGAAGTATTTATGGATAATTTTTTAGTCTATGGAACCCCGTTTACTAGTTCCTTGGATAATCTCAATAGAATTTTGCAGTGTTGCAAAGAGACCAATCTTGTTCTAAAATGGGAGAAGTGCCATTTTATGGTCAAAGAACGCTTAGTCCTTGGACATAAAGTATCAAGTAAGGGTATTGAAGTAGATAGGGCTAAAGTTGAAGCAATAGAGAGAATGCCACAACCAAGGGACATAAAAGTTATAAGAAGTTTTCTTGGTCATGTAGGTTTTTATTGAAGGTTCATTCGAAATTTTTCTAGAATTTCTAAACCTCTAACTAATATGTTGCAAAAGGGAGTAAGATTTAACTTTGATGATAAATGCCTTATTTCCTTTGATAAACTTAAATATGCTTTATCTCGTGCTCCCATTTTCAAACCACCTATATGGGATATGACTTTGATTTAATATGTGAAGCTAGTCATGATGCTGTAGGAGTAACCCTGGGACAACACATAGGTCGGAGATTTAATATTATACATCATGCTAGTAGAACTCTCAATAGTGCTCAAAAGAATTATCCTAAGGAAGAAAGAGAACTCTTTGCTATATTTTTCTCTTGTGATAAGTTTCGTTCTTATATTTTTGATGAAAAGTAAGAGTTCAAACGGATCATGATGGTTTAAAAGAAATCCTCGAGAGGAAGATTCATAAGCCAAGACTGATCTGTTGGATCCTTTTACTTCAAGAATTTAAGTTGCAGATTATGGAGAGACAAGAAGCAAAGGTAGTGGATGAAGCATCTATATTTGTCCAGGAAGACACCGATCTTATTGAGAGGAGCTTTAGTCCTAGTGATTTTTGTTTTAGAGAATTATTATATGAACTAAGGTCAAATCCTCCCAAGAAGAAGAAGTCCTTGTTGTTGGAGGATCTTGTCACTCCCGACTAAATAAACGATAAGTGGAAGGTAAGTTTTCTTACTCTAATAAGTGCTTTGTTTTCATAGTTTCTACTTCTAAAAATTTTGCCTTTGAATTCCTCTTGTTTTTCTGAAGTTTTTGAGGGGTTTCTATAACTATACGGGCGCAACTATACGGCCGGAGAAAAATCTCCCTTCGTATAGTTGGTCGTTAAAGCTTCTGTATCCCCCTTGCGAAATAATTTTCGGTGTGTAGTATCTCGCAACTATACGGCCGGAGAAAAATCTCCCGCCGTATAGGTTATCGTAAAAGATTCTATATCATTGACCCGTTTTTGTTCTTATAAAGTTTGTTCATCTAAAAAAACGCTTTGTCGGTTCCTAGTCGGTAATCTAACCGACCTGGGTTTGAGATATTTGAAAATATCTGCCTAGAACCAACTATATGGCTGGACTATACGGGTCGTGACCGTATAGTTGTTCGTTACGGAGCAGGACTCCTCCAAATCCGTGATTTCTTTTCCTATTATGTTTGGATTCTTTTCTTGGACATGAATTTGTTGTTTCTCGCGAGTGTTATAAACCTCTAACCCCACACATATACTGCCATTGTGTCTCTCTCTAATCACAAATCACATGGAACAAATCCATCTATGCTCTATCCCATCCTAGGCACTGGAAAACCTATGGGGCTCATTGCTCCTAGGGACCTTTCTATTAGCTCGTCGATGGAGGACGGCGATGAGGAGGTCGATACGTTTAGCCCGGGGTACAAAGAGTACGTCAAGCCAAGCTTCTACAATAGCTACCTCGATGAAGGCTGGAGCGACGTTTAATTCTGTCGTGACGTCTATGATCCCCTGGGGATCGACTCGGCGGCGATGAAAAGAACTCAAGAAGAGAGAGAAGTCAAAAAACCACACGAAAAAGGGCGTGCGGGGACGGTCAAGTTCATCACTACAGACCCGAGGGCACACAAGCGTAAGGAAATACCTAACATTGGTGCAGGTGCTAGCAAGGAACCAGCGTGTCCCTGCTCGAGGCCTACCACTGGCGCTCGTATGAGGGTGAAGCCTCAAGAGGAGTGGAGGAGAAGCTTATACTTCCCCGATCCATCAATAATGGATGAGGAAGATGAAGTTGTCCCCAGGACAAAAGATCGCGTGCGGGCACTGGATATATATCAGAAGCGGGGGCTACTCCATCGCGTTGAAGTCCGTCACCGCCTCAAGGAGATAGAGAAGAAGGATGATCTTATCCTGATGGTGACTAAGCTCGCAGATAGGGTGGACACTTTGTAATCTGATTTGCGCTGGTGCTACAGCCACATCACTGCTCTAGAGGATACCAACAAGAAGCTACGCACCGTGGTTCTACATGCCATGGCACATTAGTGACCTGCAATAAAACACACTATTAAATAATTGTGAGGGATTATTTGATCCCTCCTGGCTTGTTTCTAATCTTGGGGAGATCTTTAATACCTTGTAATATATCTTATAAGTTTTTATTTATATTCTAGTTTTTCATTAGTTCGAGCTCATAAATAAAGTTTGCATCATTAGAATTCCTTTCAGGAATAGTTGATCCCTCTTATGAAATTCTGAGTTTATTATAGTATATGGAGCATTATTGAGTGTGAGTTTGTCTTATTGGATATATGAATGGCTTGAGTATGATTTTATTTGCACTTGGTGATAGCAATAGAAGTCTTCCACACCATTGGTATTAACGGAACATATAAGGATAATTTGATCAATATGTTGTAGGTCAATGGTTCGATTTACAAAAAAGGAGAGATTATCTAATTAGTTAAGTTAAAAAAGAAAAAACTTGAACAAAGGAGAAACTATAAGTTCTATCAAATAGAGTGAGAATAAGTTGAGGTAGAATACTCAAGTTATAAAGATGCTTCATATATATTTTGAATTTGGTATTTGAGATCGGTTAACTTTGAATTCCTACATGAATTGGAATATATGGCTAGCTCCTTTGCACAGCACTTAAACAAAAGTGTGAGCACAAATATATATAGAGAAATAAGAAAAAGAAAGATGAAGAAAAAGAGCGAATGTGCAAAGAGAAAATAGGCATATGCCACTATATTGTAGTAACACAAAGAGAAGTTTGAGATTTTGAATCCCAAGTGAATATGTTAATCCTAAAAACACTTGGGACTAACTCAATAACTCATGTGGTTGAACCAAATACTTTTACTTCATGTTGAGAATAATATTTTATGAATTGTTCATTGCTAAGGTGTGGAAGCCTGCTAATAATATTCGGATGGTTTGAGTAAGGTACTATTCATGAACTTATTTATATGTATCCTTTTTGATAAACACATGCTGCAACTGCCTCATTTATTTTATCGACTCAGCTTCATGAATATGAGGATCACATCCACTAAGCTAAATTTTCTCGGGACGAGCAAGAGTCTAAGCTTGGGAAAGTTAATGAGTGTATATTTGCATCATGTTTTATATTATTATTTTGCGTTGTAGTGGTAGGATCTTGGTATTTTACAGCGTTGGCACGCACCTTTTATGTTTATTTTCACCAGGATCATATCAGATGATGGATCCAATGGACACAATTCTTGGACTAGTTATATTCGAGTGAAAAGGAGCTAAAAACTACGTAAATTGCTTATTTGGGAATGTTAATAACACCAGAAGAAAACCCGAAGCAATTGGAGGGTACAGAAGGTTTAATGACCAACTATACGGCGGGAAGAAATATTCCAGCCGTATAGTTCCCGCCGTATAGTTGGCACCGACACCGCCTTCTCAAATAGTTTCACCTCGTACAACTGGATCGGGGAGATGACATACAGAACAATCAGAAAACGCCGAAACCTAACCTTCGGAAGGCATCTAGAGGGGGAAATCATAAACCGGGGATCCACCTTCACCCTGCGCAGATCCAGGAGGCTAAGTGATACGTCGAAAACGTATCTATAATTTTTAATGTTCCATGCTTGTTTAGTATCTACTTTGCTTTGCTTTGTCCACACTTTGAAGTATTTTTTATATGTTTTCTGGTACTAACCTATTAACAAGATGTCACAGTGACGGTTGCCTGTTTTCTTCTGTTTTTGGTTCCATAAAATCTAGTAAAGAAATATTCTCGGAATTGGATGGGACAAAAGCCATAGTCAATATTTCACCGAGGAGAACACGGATTCCAGAGGAGAGACGGAGGGAAGCAACAAATTTGCCCCCCTGTTGTAGTTCCCTACTTAGGTTTATCTGCAAGACTGACAAGGGATTTCACGATGCCCAGGCTGATTTTGTTCGCCAGGGCATCTTTCTCGGAGATCACAAATGATTTCTCATTGACAAAGCTTTACAGCTTCTTGGTGTCGTAGTCTAGATGTTATTGATCTGCATCATTAGTAAAATACAATCATCAGTATAATCTCAAGAAGGGTTGACAAGCATATACAGTAGGATCAATCAAATATTTTCAGTTTTGCACAAAAAATGGACAAGGTCCTCCAAAAATGTAGTGTTTATCTCATTTTTCTTCCACCTTTTGCTTTATCTCATCTTGATGTAATACATGATATAGAAAAGGAGTCAAAAACACATCAACCATATAAAACTTGAGTGCACAAGAGGATTAGGAAGATTTAAATCAGGATTACCTTCTACTGTGACTCATAGATCTTCTGAAAGTTTCATCATATAGCAGGGTTCTGGACCAGCATCTAAAAGTTTCATCATCTAAATTTATGCCTAGACCAGTATGTTGCATAGTAATGTTGTCAAGAGAGTATGGTATCTAAAGTAACATGTCTGAAGAATATTTAGCCTGGACCAGTATCTAAGAATTCTATAATATGCGTAAATTAATTATCTAAGAATGCTATATTAGATAATTAGTATCTAAGAATGATATAATGCCTGGACCAGTATATTGCACAGTAATGTTCAGGAGTACTACACATATTCGGCAGTATATTCATGACTTTATTCAGGAGTATTCCATATTCATGTCTATCTCTTAATATTTACCTATAGGACTACTTCTGTATATTTACCTACATCAAACTTTCCATGTATAAACAGGCTTTGTGTAAAGGGTCAAACAGAAAGTACCTAGCAAAGTAGCATGACTAGCTGTTTCTTCAGGTTAACCACATGCAAAATTTACCAACACTAGTAAGGTGTAGTCACTGGTATAGTTTTCAAGATGGCCACTTCAAAGGAAACCATTTGATGTTTAGAAACTGATGATAGACATTTCCATTCTCAGCACTCAACAGAAGAAATTTGGACACTCCCCGTGCACACAACTAAGCATGATTTTAATCTATAACAGCAATGGCATCATAGGGCGATGTGCATTGCGTAGATGTAGCGAGCAGACAGCTCACATGCATAGAGGCAAGAGCAGAGGGCACATGTAACATGCCAGGACCAAGTCCAATGCATATGGCAATAATAGATGTAAGAGAATCCTTAACTTTTACTTGTGTTCTGAACTACACATTCTTCTTTTGGGGGCAAAACGCAAACACAATGCTGCCTCTCGTGACTAGAATTCTTTTCAAAATCAACCAGCAACTATAGCATGCAGAAGATGAATTTTGTGGGAGCCGCAAGACGCGCAACAGAACACATCTTAATTTCCCCATCTGACAACACTGGTAGGGAAGGGCTGCAAACTAAAATCGCGTCCTCCTATGTGTGAGAGAGGGGAATTCCCACTACCTCATAATTGCCAGTGAAAATCGGATGGCCTATCATGTGGCCCAATTGGATTGCAAATTCTGAAGTGTGACTTTTACCAACCTAGGATTTGAAGCAAAAGTACACCGTAGACGTGAAGCAAATTCCTCAGCCAGCTGATATCCCCAGAATACACAGAAACCTCAAGCTAAAAGGGACCAAAACCATGAAGCTATGCGCAGATAAATATTCTGAAAACAGCGAAAACAGAGGCGTTGGTCATAATCCCATGGCGTCCCAGTAGGCCGCGACAGGATACGCCCAAATTTTCGCAAAAGAGCACGACACGACGAGGCTGGGCCCCTCACTCACTCGCTGAGCCACACGAACCTCACCCAGAGTAGCAGAACTTACTCTGCTAGATCCCCGAGCTGGCATAGCACACCGACGAGTCATGCCATGGCGACGCCCTCGAGCAGCACCTCCGGGTCATCCTTCTCCTCCGACGTGTACAGGTCCGGACCCGCTAGCCCGTACTCGTTCCGCTCCAGGTACTGTATCATCTCCGGTCCGCTCGCTCGCTCGCCACCTCCGCTTCTCCCTCCCTCCCTCCACAAGATGCAATTTTCAGGCAAGAATCCTTCCCCAAGAATCAATTTTCAGGCAAAATTCGGGCCGATGAGAGGACCTGGGGAACTACGCGTGGGAATAGACCGGGAGGAGGCATGGGGGACCTTCGAGGCGCGGGAGTGATGGCGATGGCGCGGAGAGGGTGAGGGCGCGCGCGGCCGAGTGATCGGCGGAGCAAGCGGAGCTCGAGGAAGGGGATAAGGACGATGTTGTTTGTCTGGAATTGCTTTAGACCTTTTGTATAAATCGGGCTGCGTCATCTAAATCGAGCCGGAGGGAGTATTATTTCTTATTTCTACCATTTAAGAAAAATGGCAAAAAGAATTAATAAAGCATCTAGGATATGATATATAGGCCTCAAGTGTCACTTGATTTAGCAAAGTAGTTCTTAAGAAAAACACGATTGCCTTTATAAAAGGGGTTTTTAGGATTTTGCATTGGAGGGGATTTAAATAGATTTAGGGCCCAAATAACTATGGAAATTATTTTGTAAATGGTTATACCCAAAGTGGATGATTTCAAATGAGGTACACATCATTAGCAACCCTGGGTTTGTGAAGGAGGAACTTGGTTCTGGAAGAAATCAAGGCTTGGATGATCTAGGACATTGATATTTTCATACCACCTAAATCTTGATGCAAGGGATAGATGGATGGATATAAAAATTTATGTAGATGGTCAAATTGCCAAGAGTTGGGATGGATTGTATTTGAGTCGGTATAGGAGTGGTGGTAAACTTTGTTGAAAATAAGGCTGCCATTGCAGATTATCATGAAACCTCATAAACCATGATGGTTAAATAAGATCAAGGATCCAATGGAAGCAAGGGGAGGGTGGGTTGATAGACCATGGTTATTAGGTCACAACCATGCAAAGAGTTAGTCAAGAGAAGATAACATGGGGAAGTGAGCTTCTGCCAAAGTAGGCATGGTGATGTGATTTGCAGGAATTAATATTTTCTTGCCTGCAAAAACATCAAGAAAAAGTGTGTCAAAGCGTGATTGAGTCAAGGGGAAGAGTGGGATTTGGAATTCCTTATGATGTTCTACAATATGGTTCAAGTACAATTCCAAAAAGGTACAAGGATTGAGAAATGCAAGGGCTCAAAGATGTGATGGTGATATCAGTTCCAGACTTAGCCATTTTGGCAGATTTAGGGTTTTAGACTAGATTAGAAGAGTTGATGATTTTTAGAGAATGCTAGGCTCCAAACTCATGATCAAGTGGATGATGTTGATGTTTTGATTGAGTATAAATGATCCATGCTTAGATTTGGTCTTCATTGTGTTGGAAACTATCAGAAGGGATTAACCCTTGATTGATCTTATTAAGAGATGAGAGGGTCACTTTAGTGACTAGAGATCAAATCAAACTTAGGGGATTTTTGTAGGATTTGTATTCTTGCTTTAGCTTAATCCTAAAGGATGAGATCCTAGGGTGGATCATGCTACTTCATGAGCAATCAAGTCAATCAGCAGATCAAGGAAATTCATCTTAACAACTACTCAACCTACTACCAAGGTTGCCATCAAGCCTAGCTTTAGGTAGGGATTGGTATTTTGAAAAGGTTGTGTTTTTGAAAGAAGATAAGAGCCTCTTGGTACTTCTACCAAGATTATAGGTAAAAAGGTTTTATAAAAGGTTTTGGAAAACCTAGAGGTAAGAAGAGTTGAAAGTTCTGTCTTGAAAACATAAGGAGATTATATATTATAGATCTCCATAGTTCCGTTAAATAGAAGCTAATAAATAGTTGTGGTTGCAAAGACATCTTGTCTCAGGTTTTGAATTGTCAGAACATTTGAGAATATGTAAAATAATCCAAGACATATATTTTGTTAAATAGCTTTTGTCAAAAGAAGTTGAGGTAAGAAGTATATCATCTACTACATAATAAGATGCATAAGCACAACAATCAGGATAGAAAACATTGCATCCTTTAAACAAGAAAACGTTTTTGTTCACCCTGATTTTCGCATTCTAGACAAAAAAATTAGGGTTGCTAAAATTCAGATGTTATAGACCTTTCCCCCTTAAAAGAATCCCGTCCCAAGATTCGGGAGAGTGGAGTTAGGGGATTTTGATTCAGGTAGGAATTTGTGTCTCAAACTTACTACTTACGGTCTTCGTCGTTGAGTGTGGTTACTCTGCCAGGAAAATTGGACTTCAGTCTTCTTGTGTGCACGGATAGTTGAGCTGGATTCAGACCTGATTGCGATGGCTGATCTTCTCTTCTTTTTGGACTCGATACTTCGAGGGATAAGGCTGAGTGATTTCCTCCAAATGGAACTTTGTGAGGTACTCTTCTGAGGTTACATTCTTCATATTAATGTCTTCTTTATCAGGACCCATGACGTTTTCCTTAGGGGCTTATCGTAACCTATTTAAGGACTAGGGTCAAAACTCCTAAGGGTGATTCTGGCGGAGGGTTGTTCTATTTTTTGTGGAAAATACACAGTCATTTCCCCTTAGGGTTACACTAGGGAAGTTCAGGGATATCAAAGTTGTAACATCCCAATTTCAGCAACCCTGATTTGCTGTCAAAAAGGCAAAAATCAAGGGGGAACAAAAACTTTTTCTTATTAAGTATTGCAATGTCTGCTTACTTATTTTCTTGTGATAATGCAACTGATTGTGTATTAGATTATATATTCCTTACCTCATCTATAGTTCTCAAAAACTATTTAACAAAAGAGATGTCTTGGCTCACCTTTCATATTCCCAAATGTTTTGAAAATTCAAACTTGACCCAACATGACTTTAACACAATAAAATCTTTGACTAGTTTCTATTACCAAAACTATGGAGGCCTATATATAACCTCCTTATGTTTTCAAGATATAACTTCAACTACTCTTATCTTTTGGTTTTTCCAAAACCTTTCCTAAAATATGTTCATTCAAATCTTGGTATAAGTACCAAGAGGTTCTTATCTTACTTCAAATCCCAACACTTTCAAAACACCCATGCTTACCTCAAGCTAGACTTGATGGTAAACCTAATAGTACTTTGATAAGCTTGATAAGATGAATTGCTTTGATCAACTGTTTGCCTTGTTTGTTTAGGAACTAGAGTGAGCTAATCTAGTAGCTCATCCACTAGGTCACACCAATGGTTAAGATCCCCCAATCTTAAATCAAACCTCCAAAGCTGGACCCATCTTGAGTCAATCAAGTTAACCTCTAATCTACTTAAGCAGATCTATACTGAGCTAATCTCTTGTATTAGCATCCAACTCATCAAAGACAAAATACAATCATGTATCCGCTCTACCCAATATATATATTTCAATATCATCCACTTGATGATAAGAATGGACCCTTGTATCCTTCTTTGTGACAATGATATAACTGTCTATAAAGCTCGACTTGTCGCAAAGGGGTTTCAACAAATTCAAGGAGTTGACTACGATGAGACTTTCTCACCAGTAGCTAAGCTAAAGTCTGTGAGGATTATGTTAGCAATCCCTGCATATTATGATTATGAGATATGGCAGATGGATGTCAAAACAGCATTCCTCAATGGAGACATTGATGAAGAGTTGTATATGATGCAACCCAAAGGTTTTGTCGATCCTAAAGATGCTAACAAGGTATGCAAACTTCAACGGTCCATCTATGGATTGAAGCAAGCATCCCGAAGTTGGAATCAACGTTTTGATAAGGTGATCAAACGTTTTGGTTTTATACAAA
Organism: Avena sativa; assembly: GCA_916181665.1. Lineage (NCBI taxonomy): Eukaryota > Viridiplantae > Streptophyta > Magnoliopsida > Poales > Poaceae > Avena > Avena sativa. The sequence goes on along the minus strand of OV702283.1, from coordinate 245,556,792 downwards.
CTTATGGAGAAGCTTGTATTTACAAGAAAGTGAGTGGGAGCTCTATAGCATTCTTAATACTATATGTAGATGACATATCGTTGATTGGGAATGATGTAGACCTTCTTAATAGTGTCAAGGAATATTTGAATAATAGTTTTTCAATGAAGGATCTTGGCGAAGCAGCTTACATATTAGGCATAAAGATTTATAGAGATAGATCAAGACGCCAAATATCATTGTCACAAGTACATATTTGGACAAAGTTCTAAAGAGGTTTGGAATGGAAGATAGCAAGAAAGGGTTCTTGCCCATGTTGCCCAATACGACCTTGAGTAAAACTCAAAGTCTGACATCGGCAGAAGATAGAGAAAGGATGAGTAAGACTCCCTATGCCTCAGCCATAGGATCTCTAATGTATGCCATGCTATGTACTAGACCCGACATTGCATATGCTGTTAGTTTAACTAGCAGATATCAAAGTGATCCAGGAGTGGATCATTGGACAGCGGTCAAAAACATCCTTAAGTACTTGAGAAGAACTAAGGATATGGTTCTTTCTTATGGAGGTGATGAACAACTCGTTGTTAATGGTTACACCGATGCTAGTTGGAACACCGATCTGGATGATTCTAAATGACAATCTGGATACGTATTTATTTTGAATGGTGCAGCAGTTAGCTGGAGGAGTGCAAAGCAAAGCGTTGTGGCGAGATCTTCAACTGAATCGGAATACATGGCTGCTTCGGAGGCTTCACAAGAAGCGATATGGATGAAAGAGTTCATTACAGAGCTGGGTGTGGTTCCTAGTGAGCTAGACCCAATGTCTATCTACTGTGATAACATGGGCGCCATAGCCAATGCGCAAGAACCAAGGTCACACAAGAAGCTGAAGCACATCAAGCTACGTTTTCACGCTATTCGAGAACACATCCAAGATGGGGATATAAAGATTTGCAAAGTACACACAGATCTGAATGTGGCGGATCCGTTGACTAAACCTCTCCCGAGGGCAAAACATGACCAGCACCAAACTGCCATGGGTGTTCGGTATATTACCATGTAATCTAGATTAGATGACTCTAGTGCAAGTGGGAGACTGTTGGAGATATGTCCTAGAGGCAATAATAAATATAGTTATTATTATATCTTTGTGTTTATGATAAATGTTTACATTCATGCTATAATAGTATTAACAAGGAAACATTAATACTTGTGTGATTTGTAGACTAAAATAAGAGTCCCTAGTAAAGCCTCTATATAATACTAACCTGTTGGTTAATAGATGATTGTGGTTTCCCTATCATGAACATTGAGATGTTATTAACAACAAGATCATATCGTTAGGAGAATGATATGGTGGACACACTCCTATAGATAAGCGTAGCATAAAGATCAAGTCATTTTAATAGTTCAATTGCTATATGCTTTCTGATACATAGTAACCTAATTCCTTCGACCATGAGATCATGCATATCACCTTTACCGGATGGATGCTTTGATGACATCAAACACCACACCGTAACTGGGTGGCTATAAAGGTGGCATTGAGTGTTCGGAAAGTATTGGTTGAAACTCATGGATCAAGAGTGGGATTTGTCCATCCATATGACGGATATATATACTCTGGGCCCTCTCGGTGAAATGTCATCCAATTAGCTTGCAAGCATGTGACTGGCTCACAAGGGATCACATATCACGGGAACAAGAAAAGAGTACTTATCGGTAACGAGGTTGAACTAGGTATGTAGAGATATCGACGATCATAACCTCGGATAAGTAAACTATCGTGAGACAAAGGGAAATTGGTATCGTATGTAAGTGGTTCATTCGATCGCAAAGTTATCGTAGAAATATGTGGGAGCCATATGAATTTCCAGATTCCTCTATTGTTTATTGATCGGAGAAGTGTCTCGATCATGTCCGCATAATTCACGAACCGTAGGGAGACACACTTAAGGATTCGACGTTGTTTGAGTAGTTATGGAATGATGAGAAAGAGTCTGAATGTTGTTCGGAGTCTCGAATGGGATTCGGGATATCACGAGGAGATCCGGAATGGTCCGGAGAATAAGATTCATATAAGGAAAGTCCCGTTTCGGAGTTGGAGAATGATTCCGGTGTTTTCATCGGGAATGTTCTAGAAGGTTCCGGAATGTCCGGTACTCCGGAGGGGAAGGGTACATGAATGTGTTATATCAAGTTGTTATGATTGCATCATGTACTCGGTGTCATCGCTGAACAAAATTGAGGGTTTGTTCAAATCCTAGTTTGAAAAGTCAAACGGCTAGTTTGAATGTCAAACGGCTATTTTTGGGAAGTGGGGAAGGAGGAGGAAACCGAGTTGGGGAGGAGTCCCTCCTCCACCGCCGGCCCACCTCCAAGCCGAGTTGGGGAGGGACTCCCCTCCCCTTGGCCGGCCGGCCCCTCCACCTATAAAAGGAGGGGCAGGGCTCCCCTCCTTGACACACAAGATCCCCGCCTCCAAAACCCTAATCCGCCGGCACCGCCACCTGCCGCCGCCTCCGCCCTAGGTCAAGCCGCCGCCTAGCAACCCTAGCCGCCGGCCAAGATTCCTCCTCAGCGTGTCTAAACCCTAGATCGTCGAGGGACTCTCTCATACTCCACCATACTCTCTCCGGCTTAAGGCGAAGCCCTGCGAGATCTCCCCTCTACTTCCGGTACCATGCCGTTGTGCTGCCGGAATCGCGAGGAGAGTGCTACAACCTCCGCTGCCTGCTGGAACAAGGGAGAGGAAGGTCTTCGTCGAGTACTGAACGTGTGACCGACTGCGGGAGCGCTGCCAGAACGCAGCGCCGGAAGGATCGTCTACGCGATCTTGAGATCGGGAAGAGTACGACTACATCACCCACGAGAATCCGCTCTCGTTAAACACTTTGGAATCTTCGAGGGTGAGTTATTCTATTGACTCGTTGCTACAATCTAGTAGATAGATCTTGGCTTGTTTGTTTGTATGCGGTAGAAATTTTTTGTTTTCCATGTTACGAAACCCTACAGTGGTATCAGAGCCGTGTCTATATGTAGATCTGTTGCACGAGTAGAACACAATGGTCATTGTGGGCGTTGATGCTTTTATTGTCGATTGCTTTTTGTGTACTTTGCATCTTGCGGGATGTTGGGATGAAGCGGCCCGGGCTAACCTTACATGACACCTTTCATGAGACTTGCTCCACGCTTGACATGCAACTTGTATTGCATAAGTGGCTTTGCGGGTGCCTGTTTATCCTAGCATAGTTAAGATCCAATTTACAACGGGTGATTAACAATACTAGTATCAATGTTGTGGTTCATGTTCGTAAGTTAGAACGACACTTATTGAAAGCCCCAAACCACGTAAAACATGCAAAGAAAATAGAGGCGTCTAACTTTGTTTTGCAGGGGTGTGCTGTGATGTGATATGGCCATGATTGTGATTATATTTGATGTATGCAATGTTCCTTATTGTAAGTTGGCAACCGGCAGGAGCCATATGGTTGTCTTTAATTTATGTTAAGACCTGCGTGTCTATTCAAAGTAGTTGTAATAGTTGAAGCCGGTGGACGACAACCATGGAGAAGCGTCATTGACCTTGATGCAATGCCGGTGATGATGGAGATCATGTTCGTGCTAGAAGATGGAGATCGGAAGCACAAAGAAGAAAGGCCATATCATATCACATATTATGAATTGCATGTGATATTAATCCTTTATGCATCTTGTATTGCTTAGTAGACGACGGTAGCATTATAAGATGATCCCTCATGCACATGAATTTCAAGTCCTAAAGTGTTCACCCTTAGTTAGCACCGTTGCTAAAGCTTGTTGTTTCGAAGCACCACGTGATGATCGGGTGTGTTAGATTTCGCAAGTGTATACAACGTGAGCAAGCCAGATTTGCTCATGCGGAAACTAAGGTTTGATCTTGACGAGTCTAGCATGTACAGACATGGTCTCGGAACACGGATCACCGAAAGGTAAAGCATGAATTATATAGTAGATATGATGAACATGACGATTGTTCGCCATTGAAACTATATCGACTCTCGTGATGATCGGTGTTGATATGGTGGATTTGGTTCGTGTGATCACTAAAACAATGTGAGGGATGTTGTTTTGAGTGGGAGTTCACCTAGATTAATTTTATTATTAATTTGAACTCAATTTGTCATAAACTTAGTCTAAACTATTGCAAATATGTTGTAGATCAATGGCAGCCCCTACCATCAATTTTAATGCGTTCCTAGAGAAAGAAAAGTTGAAAAACAATGGAAGCAACTTCGCGGATTGGTTCCGCAATTTGAGGATTGTCCTCACAGCTGGTAATTTGACCTATGTGCTGGATGCACCGCTGGGTGACCCACCTGCAGCTGATGCTACCGATGAAGTAAAGAACGTTTACCTCACTCGGAAAACTCAGTACTCGACAGTTCAATGCGCTATCTTGTATGGTTTAGAATCGGAGCTTCAGAAAAGGTTTGAGAATTCAGACCCATATGATATTGTCGAGGATCTCAAATTGATCTTTGAGACTCATGCGGCAATTGAAAGCTATGAGGCTTCTGAAAAGTTCTTTAACTGCAAGATGGAAGAGGGAAACTCCGTCAGTGAGCATGTGCTTAAGATGTCTGGGCACGCAAACAAACTTCAAAGCTTGGGTATTGTGATTCCTAATGCTTTGGGGATTTACCGTGTCCTCCAATCACTGCCACCAAGTTACAAGAACTTTGTGATGAACTACAACATGCAAAACATGAACAAGACGTTGCCAGAACTCTTTGCCATGTTGAAATCTGCAGAAGTGGAGATCAAGAAAGAGCACCAAGTGTTGTTGGTCAATAAGACCACCAAATTCAAGAAAGGCAAGTCTAAGCAGAAGGGACACTTCAAGAAGGGTGGTAAGAAAGTTACGACGCCGACGAAGAAGACCAAGGCTGGACCTAAGCCTGATACTGAGTGCTTTTACTGCAAGGGAGAAGGTCACTGGAAGCGGAATTGCCCAAAGTACTTGGCGGATTTGAAGAACGGCAACATCAAGAAGAAATGTATATCTGATATACATGTTATTGATGTGTATCTCACTAGTACTCGTAGTAGTGCCTGGGTATTTGATACTGGTTCGGTTGCTCATATTTGTAACTCGAAACAGGTGCTGGAGAATAAACGGAAGCTAGCGAAGAACGAGGTGACGATGCGCGTGGGAAATGGATCAAAGGTTGATGTGATCGCGGTCGGCACGCTACCCCTTCATCTACCATCGGGATTAGTTTTATACTTAAATAATTGTTATTTGGTGCCTGCGTTAAGCATGAACATTATATCGGGATCTTGTTTATTGCGAGACGGTTACTTGTTTAAGTCCGAGAATAATGGTTGTTCGATTTATATGAGTAATATGTTTTATGCACATGCACCTTTGATAGATGGTCTATTCTTCTTGAATCTCGATAGTGGAAATACACATATTAATAACATTGAGGCTAAACGTTTAAAATCGAGCGATAACTCGACCTATATGTGGCACTGTCGTCTTGGTCACATTGGAGTGAAGCGTATGAAGAAACTCCATTCCGATGGACTTCTTGAATCACTTGATTTCGAATCACTTGATAGATGCGAAGCATGTCTGATGGGTAAAATGACTAAGACTCCATTTTCTGGTATGATGGAGCAAGCTACGGACTCATTGGAAATCATACATACCGATGTGTGTGGTCCAATGAGTATAGCATCGCGCGGTGGTTATCGTTATGTTCTTACCTTCACGGATGACTTTAGTAGATATGGGTATATCTATTTCATGAAACATAAGTCCGAAACTTTCGAGAAGTTTAAGGAATTTCAAAGTGAGGTTGAGAATCAACGTAACAAGAAGATTAAATTTCTACGTTCTGATCGTGGAGGTGAATATCTAAGTTACGAGTTTGGCGAGCATTTGAAGAAATGCGGAATACTTACACAGTTGACACCGCCGGGAACACCAGAGCGTAATGGTGTGTCCGAACATCGTAATCGAACTCTCTTAGATATGCTTCATTCTATGATGTCACTTACAAATTTACCGCTATCATTTTGGGGTTATGCATTAGAAACAGCCGCATTACTTTAAATAGGGCACCATCTAAATCCGTTGAAACGACACCATATGAATTATGGTTTGGAAAGAAACCTAGATTGTCGTTCTTTAAAGTTTGGGGATGCGAAGCCTATGTAAAGAAGTTACAGCCGGACAAGCTTGAACCTAAAGCGGAAAAATGCGTCTTCATAGGATACCCGAAGGAAACTATTGGGTATACCTTCTATCATAGATCCAAAGGCAAAATCTTCGTTGCCAAGAATGGATCCTTTCTAGAGAAGGAATTTCTCTCGAAAGAAGTGACTGGAAGGAAAGTAGAACTCGACGAGGTTGTCAAACCTTCTCTCGAAATTGCGAGTAGCGCAGCACCGGAAGAAGTTCCTGTGGTGCCTGCACCAGTTAGAGAGGAAGCTAATGATGATGATCATGAAACTTCGGTTGAAGTTGCTACAGAGCCTCGCAGGTCAACGAGAACTCGTACCACTCCATATTGGTACGATCCCGTTATGAGTGTCATGTTGGTGGACAACACCGATGACCCTGAGACATATGAGGAAGCAATGATGAGCCCAGATTCCAATAAATGGCAAGAAGCCATGAAATCCGAGATTGGATCCATGTACGAAAACCAAGTATGGACTTTGGTGGACTTACCGGATGGCCGGAAGGCTGTCGAGAAAAAATGGATTTTCAAGAAGAAAACAAATGCTGATGGTAATATAACTGTCTATAAAGCTCGACTTGTCGCAAAGGGGTTTCGACAAATTCAAGGAGTTGACTACGATGAGACTTTCTCACCAGTAGTGAAGCTAAAGTCTGTGAGGATTATGTTAGCAATCGCTGCATATTATGATTATGAGATATGGCAGATGGATGTCAAAACAACATTCCTCAATGGAGACATTGATGAAGAGTTGTATATGATGCAACCCAAAGGTTTTGTCGATCCTAAAGATGCTAACAAGGTATGCAAACTTCAACGGTCCATCTATGGATTGAAGCAAGCATCCCGAAGTTGGAATCAACGTTTTGATAAGGTGATCAAAAGTTTTGGTTTTATACAAACTTATGGAGAAGCTTGTATTTACAAGAAAGTGAGTGGGGGCTCTGTAGCATTCTTAATACTATATGTAGATGACATCTTGTTGATTGGGAATGATGTAGACCTTCTTAATAGTGTCAAGGAATATTTGAATAATAGTTTTTCAATGAAGGATCTTGGCGAAGCAGCTTACATATTAGGCATAAAGATTTATAGAGATAGATCAAGACGCCAAATATCATTGTCACAAAGTACATATTTGGACAAAGTTCTAAAGAGGTTTGGAATGGAAGATAGCAAGAAAGGGTTCTTGCCCATGTTGCCCAATACGACCTTGAGTAAAACTCAAAGTCCGACATCGGCAGAAGATAGAGAAAGGATGAGTAAGACTCCCTATGCCTCAGCCATAGGATCTCTAATGTATGCCATGCTATGTACTAGACCCGATATTGCATATGCTGTTAGTTTAACTAGCAGATATCAAAGTGATCCAGGAGTGGATCATTGGACAGTGGTCAAAAACATCCTTAAGTACTTGAGAAGAACTAAGGATATGGTTCTTTCTTATGGAGGTGATGAACAGCTCGTTGTTAATGGTTACACCGATGCTAGTTGGAACACCGATCTGGATGATTCTAAATCACAATCTGGATACGTATTTATTTTGAATGGTGCAGCAGTTAGCTGGAGGAGTGCAAAGCAAAGCGTTGTGGCGAGATCTTCAACTGAATCGGAATACATGGCTGCTTCGGAGGCTTCACAAGAAGCGATATGGATGAAAGAGTTCATTACAGAGCTGGGTGTGGTTCCTAGTGAGCTGGACCCAATGTCTATCTACTGTGATAACATGGGCGCCATAGCCGATGCGCAAGAACCAAGGTCACACAAGAAGCTGAAGCACATCAAGCTACGTTTTCACGCTATTCGAGAACATATCCAAGATGGGGATATAAAGATTTGCAAAGTACACACAGATCTGAATGTGGCGGATCCGTTGACTAAACCTCTCCCGAGGGCAAAACATGACCAGCACCAAACTGCCATGGGTGTTCGGTATATTACCATGTAATCTAGATTAGATGACTCTAGTGCAAGTGGGAGACTGTTGGAGATATGCCCTAGAGGCAAGAATAAATATAGTTATTATTATATCTTTGTGTTTATGATAAATGTTTACATTCATGCTATAATAGTATTAACAAGGAAACATTAATACTTGTGTGATTTGTAGACTAAAATAAGAGTCCCTAGTAAAGCCTCTATATAATACTAACTTGTTGGTTAATAGATGATTGTGGTTTCCCTATCGTGAACATTGAGATGTTATTAACAACAAGATCATATCGTTAGGAGAATTATATGGTGGACATACTCCTATAGATAAGCGTAGCATAAAGTTCAAGTCATTTTAATAGTTCAATTGCTATATGCTTTCTGATACATAGTAACCTAATTCCTTCGACCATGAGATCATGCATATCACCTTTACCGGATGGATGCTTTGATGACATCAAACACCACACCGTAACTGGGTGGCTATAAAGGTGGCATTGAGTGTTCGGAAAGTATTGGTTGAAACTCATGGATCAAGAGTGGGATTTGTCCATCCATATGACGGATATATATACTCTGGGCCCTCTCGGTAAAATGTCATCCAATTAGCTTGCAAGCATGTGACTGGCTCACAAGGGATCACATATCACGGGAACGAGAAAAGAGTACTTATCGGTAACGAGGTTGAACTAGGTATGCAGAGATACCGACGATCATAACCTCGGATAAGTAAACTATCGTGAGACAAAGGGAAATTGGTATCGTATGTAAGTGGTTCATTCGATCGCAAAGTTATCGTAGAAATATGTGGGAGCCATATGAATTTCCAGATTCCTCTATTGGTTATTGATCGGAGAAGTGTCTCGATCATGTCCGCATAATTCACGAACCGTAGGGAGACACACTTAAGGATTCGACGTTGTTTGAGTAGTTATGGAATGATGAGAAAGAGTCCGAATGTTGTTCGGAGTCTCGAATGGGATTCGGGATATCAGGAGGAGATCCGGAATGGTCCGGAGAATAAGATTCATATAAGGAAAGTCCCGTTTCGGAGTTGGAGAATGATTCCGGTGTTTTCATCAGGAATGTTCTAGAAGGTTCCGGAATGTCCGGTACTCCGGAGGGGAAGGGTACATGAATGTGTTATATCAAGTTGTTATGATTGCATCATGTACTCGGTGTCATCGCTGAATAAAATAGAGGGTTTGTTCAAATCCTAGTTTGAAAAGTCAAACGGCTAGTTTGAAAGTCAAACGACTATTTTTGGGAAGTGGGGAAGGAGGAGGAAACCGAGTTGGGGAGGAGTCCCTCCTCCACCGCCGGCCCACCTCCAAGCCGAGTTGGGGAGGGACTCCCCTCCCCTTGGCCGGCCGGCCCCTCCACCTATAAAAGGAGGGGCAGGGCTCCCCTCCTTGATACACAAGATCCCCGCCTCCAAAACCCTAAGCCGCCGGCACCGCCACCTGCCGCCGCCGCCGCCCTAGGTCAAGCCGCCGCCTAGAAACCCTAGCCGCCGTCCAAGCTTCCTCCTCGGCGTGTCTAAACCCTAGATCGTCGAGGGACTCTCTCATACTCCACCATACTCTCTCCGGCTTAAGGCGAAGCCCTGCGAGATCTCCCCTCTACTTCCGGTACCATGCCGTTGTGCTGCCGGAATCGCGAGGAGAGTGCTACAACCTCCGCTGCCTGCTGGAACAAGGGAGAGGAAGGTCTTCGTCGAGTACCGAACGTGTGACCGACTGCGGGAGCGCTACCGGAACGCAGCGCCGGAAGGATCGTCTACGCGATCTTGAGATCGGGAAGAGTACGACTACATCACCCACGAGAATCCGCTCTCGTTAAACACTTTGGAATCTTCGAGGGTGAGTTATTCTATCGACTCGTTGCTACAATCTAGTAGATAGATCTTGGCTTGTTTGTTTGTATGCGGTAGAAATTTTTTGTTTTCCATGCTACGAAACCCTACGAGCAATACCCCTCACCCCTGGTCAACCACTACTGTAGCATGATGTAGCACCCTAAGTAAAACCACTATTAAAAATTGCTATGTTTTTGTTTTGTGCATCATCATGACTACATGGTGATGTCATCATGCCACATTGCATTTAAGCATATTCATGTTTGCATGCATCTCAGTTTGCCAAAACTATTTCTAAAATCCTATCTTTGTTAAACTCATCCCTGTCTTTATTTCAAATCAAAACACCGTCCTCTTTTAGATATTTTAGTTTTCCTGAAAACTATTTGCAAAAGATTATATAACTAAAACAAATAATAAAACAGTTTAGACCAGGGAGGCAGTCTAGCCGGTTAGACCAGAGGCCCGACCGGGCTAGACCACCTACTACCCAGCCCATCTAAAGTAAAACCTAAACTAAAACTCTAACTCTACCTACCCAGATCTATCCCAAACCCTAACCTAACCCTAGCCCCACACTCTAACCTACCCACTACCCGCCGCCAGGTGACTCACACCAAACGACGCATGCCATCGCACTCACTCCTGACCCACACCACATCTCACACAGACACCACACAACACATGCACAACACCTAACCACCGGGGTGCACCGCATCCCGCGTCGCACTCTGCCACCTACCCATGCGCGATGCAGCCCAACCCCCGCACCTACCATTCCCGTGCAACACACCCATACACCGCCATGACCTTCGGCCTCAAGAACGCCGGGGCGACCTACCAGAGGTGCATGCAGGAGTGCCTTGCGAGCCAAATTGGCCGCAACATCCACGTCTACATCGACGACGTGGTGGTAAAATCCACTCGCCAGGGAGATCTACTCGCCGACCTGGCGGAAACCTTTGCCAACCTGCGGAGGTACAAGATAAAGATAAACCCAGAAAAGTACACCTTCGGTGTACCCACTGGACAACTGCTGGGATACATCGTCTCCAAGCGCTGGATCGAGGCGAACCCCGCTAAGATCAACATGATCGCCCGGCTCGGCAGACCCGAGTGCCTGCGCGACGTCCAGAAGTTGGTCGGGCGAGACGCGGCTCTCAGTCGCTTCATCCCCCGACTAGGCAAGAAGGCGATGCCCCTCTACTGCCTAATGCGCAAGAACCCCACCTTCTAGTGGGACAAGGAGGCTGACGACGCGCTCCATGCTCTCAAGGAGGTGCTACTCGCGGTACCGCTACTCGCCGCCCCCATCGACAAGGAACCCATGCTCGTCTACGTCGCGGCTACCGAGCGCCTCGTCAGCGCCGTCATGGTCGTCAAACGACCAGAGGAAGGCAAGGAGCGCCGGGTGCAGCGACCCGTATACTACATCAGCAAAGTCCTCACCGAGTCGCGCCAACGTTACCCGCAATACCAAAAATTGGTATATGCGGTCCTCAGAGCACAGCGGCGACTGCCGCACTACTTCCAGAAGCACCCAATAACAGTCGTCTCCTCAGCACCGTTGCAGGACATGATCCACAACCGTGAGGCGACTGGGCGAGTCGCCAAATGGTTTGTCGAGATCAGCGTCCACAACATCAGGTACGAGCCGCGCAAAGCGATAAAATCGCAGGCTCTCGCAGACTTCCTCGCCGACTGGGAAGAGGCCCATCAGCCAGAGAAGCTGCCATACCTCCATTACAGGAGCCTACACTTCGACGGCTCCAATAACGCAGATGGCGCAGGAGCGGGGATCGTGCTAACATCTCCAAAGGGCGACAATCTACGCTACGTCCTCTACCTCGACTTCACCCCCTCCACCAACAACATGGCCGAGTACGAGGCGCTACTCCACGGCATGCGGGAAGCCAAGGAGATGAACATCAATCGCCTGCGCTACTACGGAGACTCCGACCTCATCGATGGGCAAGTCGCCGGCACCTGCGACACAGTCTCCCCCACAATGGCGGCATATCGTCAAGAAGTGGACCAGCTGGGAGGCCACTTCACAGGCTACTCCGTCAAGTGGATCGACAGGCGGAAGAACGAGGAGGCCGACACACTCTCTCGCATCGGCTCGGCTCGACTCGCACCACCCGCCGACGTCTTCCTTGACACCATCACCAAGCCCTCCGTCTCTCCCCCAAGGGAGATCAACATCGCAATTCCGCTGCAACCTGACGCAGCCCTGGTCGCACTAATCGCCGAGCCAAGCGACTGGACCGCGCCATACGTCGCTTACCAGGAGGGAGGCACCCTACCCGTAGAGTAGACGGAGGCCTGTGGATGATAGCACGTCGCTGCAAATCCTTTGTCATCATCAATGGCGAGATCCACAAGCGTAGCGTGACCGGCGTGTTCCAACGCTGCGTCCAACCCGCTGAATGACGCAAGATCCTCCAGGACATCCACTCCGGCGACTGCAGCCACCACGCCGGCGCCCGCTCCCTGGTCGGCAAGGCCATGTGACATGGCTTCTACTGGCTCACCGCACATGCCAACGCGGTCGACATCGTCCAGTGATGCATCGGGTGCCAAAACTACGCCAACCAGACTCACGTCCCGAGCTCGGCGCTCAAGATAATCCCCATCACCTGGCCATTCGCCGTATGGGGCATGGATATGGTAGGCCCCTTCAAGAAGGCCCCCTCCGGCTTTACCCACCTCCTAGTCGCAGTCGATAAATTCACAAAATGGGTGGAGGACAAGCCAGTCCGCAAGTGCGACGGGAAGACCACTACAAAATTCCTACGCGAGCTCATCTATCGCTACGGGTTCCCAAACAGCATCATCACGGACAACGGCACCAACTTCGCCAAGGGAGCCATGGCCGAGTTCTGCGAGGAGCACAACATCCGACTCGACCTCGCCTCAGTCGCCCACCCGGAGTCCAATGGCCAGGCGAAACGCGCCAACCAGAGCATCCTCCACGACCCGAAGCCACGATTACAAGTCCCACTCGAGCGCACCGCCGGGTGCTGGGTCAAAGAACTCCCCTCCGTCATCTGGGGCATCCGCACCTCCGTCAACAGGTCGACGGGGTTCACACCCTTCTTCATGGTGTATGGTGCCGAGGCAGTCATGCCAACCGACCTCGAGCACGACTCACCTCGGGTGGTCAACTACACGGAGGCTGACAACAAACTCGCACGCCAAGACGGAGTCGACCATCTTGATGAAGCACGCGACCTAGCTCTCTCCCGCACCGCCATCTACCAGCAAGGGCTTCACGCTACCACAGCCGGCGAGTACGGACTCGCACTTTCCAGGAAGGCAACTTGGTACTGCGTCTAATCTAGGACAATAAAGGCATGCACAAGCTCTCCCCCCCTTGGGAGGGACCATTCGCCATCGGGCGAGTCCTGGGCAACGACGCCTACTACCTCACCGTTGTCAGAGGCGATGGAAAACTCGACGTCAGCGGCCATGGAATGTAAACCTCCTATGGAAGTTCTACTCTTAGAACTCCAGACATGTACCCCCTACCAGCTATGAAATAAAGCAGATTGATTCGCGCAAATTGCATCTACTCCCCATGCCTTGTGCCACCCGCACTCGTAATAACAGCGATATGCTATTCGCAGAAGTCAACCTTTGGTAACGCGACCGGTACGGCCAAGTTGTGCGGTACGAGGGCACTGGAAAAATTCAGGCTTCGTACCGTCCACGAAAAAAGCTAACCCGGAGCCCCATCGGAGTCGCCTAGATCGACTGGCTCCCCGAGCCAAGACGACTGCATTCGCTTCCCACAGCGACCCAGTCCTCCACATCCTCGGCGCAGCGACTCGAACGGCAAAGTACCATGCTCGGGGACTGACACCAGCCCAAAGAAGAGCGGCTAGGGAAAAACGCCAAGTAAGAGAGCGCACCCAGGACTCGCCATGCGACTGATCTTACGGATCAGGCGGAGCGACGCACCTAACATAATGCGCCTAGTCCTCACCTACCTTGGGCATGCGACTAGAACGGCCAAGTACCACGCTCGGGGACTCGGCGACCCGACCCTGTTTGCGCTCGGGAAAACGGCCAAGTAAAGAGCACCCCTGGGAGTCGCCATGCGACTGGCTTTCCGAGCCATGGCGAGTCGACCCTAACTCACTAACAGTTCACACAACATATAAAAATGAGGTTAACCCCACAAAAAGGGCGGACACGCTTGGGGACTCGTACAACCAACACTCATACCACAAAAGCAATGACAAAATAGCCCGTGCATTCCTTCATAGCAGCAAAATTTGTTCGCATACAAGGAGAATTACATGTTTATCTTACACTAATGTCGAATGGCAAAACAATCAATTCCGCAGGCTTCGAAGTGGAGGATCCATCGTCCTTGCGGTTGCGGATAAAGGGAACCCAGGGATTCGACAGGTACGTCGTGATCTCACCCGCCATCGCCGCACGAAACGGTTGCTCCACCTTGAAGTCGCGGTGCGCTGGTTCGGGGTCATTAGGGGCGACGACCGTTTCCTGATAGGGAATAAGGTCGCCCATCGCCCAAACGCGGTCGGAGTACACCGCGGCTCGCTCCGTCAGCCTCAGCACCTCGGCAATCTCGACCGAGCCCGTCGACAAGGGGTACCCGCTCGTGACGTCGTCGAGGTCGAAATCGTCGGGAAAATGTGCAAGCCCAAGACTCAGTGCAGTCGCCGCTCCACGACGGAAGGCCGACCGCGTCATGAACTCCATGACCGACGGGGCCTTCTCTAGATAGCGCCATACCTCGACGAGGTCGCTGGGGATCACCTCTGTAGGAGAGATCTCCTGAATATACTCCCGGAGGCAAGTCGCTGACAGCACGGCTGAATCGACCAGGGTGGTCACGCATTGCCGCGCGTCGTACGACTGCGCCTCTTCGGCGTTATCAGTGATCAGGCCTGCAACACACAAGCAAACAGTGAGTGAAGCACTAAAATCACAATGTGGTACATGAACTCGGAAAGTGGCTTAAGGAAAGCTCACCAATCAGCGGGCGGCAGAGATCCGTGATGAAATTCTGAAGAGCCGAGAGGTCATTCTGCAACCCGGCGATGAGTGCGTCCGACACTTTCCGCTCCTCAGCAGCAGAAGTGATGGCCTCCTTGGCTCGTCCTTCCGCCAAGCTCGCTTCCGCCTTCGCATCCTTGAGCTCACGCTCCAGTTCAGATATTCGCTTCTCTGTGATGCTCAAGGAAGACTGAGCCGCCGTCAACTCACCCGCCGGAACAAGGCCCTGGCGAGCCTCCTTCACCGCGGCCGCACTATTCTCTGCTTCCAAAACAAAATGGCCAACACCGCAACAAGTTTGCGACAAGCACCAAGCAAGACAAACACTCACCCGGAGTCGCTCGAAGCTCCTCGTCGTCTCCTGGACAGCGATAAGCTCCTTCTCCACGCGGCACTTGGCAGCAAGCTGCTCGGCCGACTCGCGCTGCAAGCCCTATGCAACAATCACAGCGTCAGCAACCAAAAATTCCTAAGTGCCCAGTCGCTGATATTCAGCGACTAGGCACTCGAGGACTGGATGACAAAATTCCTAAATGCCCAGCCACTGAAATTCAGCGACCAGGCACTCGAGGACTGGATGGCGAAAAATAGTAAGAATCCGACCACTGAAATTTAGTCGCCAAATCCTTGGGGACTGGACATACTGGATGGCGGCACCTAGCATGCCGTGAAGCTCCATCGCATCCACCGACGAAAGCATGAGCGGAGTGTGCCCGCGACGCTGCTCGACCTCCATACCGGCGGCCCCAGAGTATTGGCTTGATGGCACCGAGGCACTCGCCGTGGCGGCCCTTGCTACAAAGCGAGGGAACGTCGCCACCGTTGCGCCCGCGCCACCCGAAGGCGGCCCAGCCGCCTCAATCAAAACCATGGGACCTTCCTGCTGCGACCCCGCGTCCTCCGACGCCTTCAGAACTACGTCCACCGCAATCGGGGCTTCGCTCGGGGCAGCCGCTGGCTCGTCTAAGATCGTGACGACTTCATCGCCTTTGGTTCTTTTGGCGCCGTCGACGGGAGCCTCAGTCTCGTCGCCCTTCCTCTTCTTTGAGGGATCAACCGGCACCTCCGTGGCGACCGATGGAACCTTGGCCACCGAAGGGTGACCTATCTTCTTTACTCCAGTCCTGTGAAGACGACTCCGTTAATAACACTCGCCAATCGGCACACGAATCAAACAGACAGATGAAAGGCTGAGGAATACTCACTTGGCGACCGGAATAAATCGTAGGCCAGTGCAAATGCTGGACGGCTTTTCCAGTTCTGGCCCCAGTTTTCCGACTGAGGCCCGTCTCGAACACGCTCTGTACCTAAGACACAGACGGCTTCTTCGAGGATGAGGCCACGGCAGGGGGCTCAGTGGCAATTGCCGCGGGAGCTCCTCTTGGCGGAGAGGCCCCTGCGGCTGGAGCGGCCACCAACCCGGTGACTGGGGCGAATGGCTGTGGCAGTGACGCCAGCGGCGCCTCGTCTTCCACAACGGTCGCATCAGTCGCTGTAGCCGGGTGCGCCGCTGTTTCTTCGGCTGCGCTGGTAGCGTTGGAGCTACTCGCGGACCGAGGCGGAGACACCGGCTTGGCCGGCTTCATATTCTTCTTGGGTGGCGGCAGCTTCTTCTTCTTTGACGGTGTAGCCTCACGTTGCGAGGTATGCTCGGGGAGCTCGTCATCGTCATCGTGGGCCTCGAGGCTTTTGCTGGCCTCGAGCTCGCGCTGGTGCTGCCCGCGAGTCTTGCAGACCGTGGGGGCATCAACCTCCATGGCTTCGTCGCCGTCGTCGTCATCATCACCATCGCGACCCCCGTCACTCCTGACATCGCCCTTGTCAGGCAATGACTCGCTCTCGTCCTCGGCGGACGAGTTCGAGTTCTCGTCATCTGCGGGTGGAAGCCAACCTTCCACCACTTGGAATAACTGCAACAATCAAACATCATTAGCACAACCGCGAGTGCACAAACTGCGACTGCGAGTGCAAGGGAAATAAAAACTCACCGTCGGAGCTGGGCGCCTTGCGGTATAAGGTGCGACCCCGGCCTTTGCGTCAAGATACACTGTTTGGGTGATCTTCTTCAGGGCCAGGGTGTAGTCATTGAGTCTCCACTCGTCGTGACAGGACTTCGTCGGGTCGTCCTTGCCCATGTACTCGTACATATAGTGGGCACGGCTGGCCAAGGGCACGAGTCGTCGCCCGAGCCAGCAATTGTAGAGGTTGATGGTTTGGAGGCCTTTCTTCTTCAAGTTGCGGATGGTCAGCAGCATCTCATCGATGACCATCCACTGTTCCAGTACAAGCTTGGTGACTTGGAGCCGACGCGGCTCGGGCCAGTCGGCGGAGTACCTTGGAAGCGCCACCCCATCGCCCGGGGTCGACTCGGTCATGTAGAACCAGCTCTTCTTCCACTCGTTCGCTGCTTTGGCGGGCAACATCAGATCGAAGAACGACGCCTTCGACTTCAGCTAGAAAGTCAAGCCACCCGCGGCTAACATTGGGCCGCCCGCCTCTTCGCGGTTGATCCTCCCATGGAATAAATCTTGCCATAGGGGAAAGTATGGCCTGCAGCCTGGGTAGCATTCGCAGAACGCCACGAAGATGGCGATCTGCTCGATGCTATGCGGTCCCAGGTCCGACGGCTGGATGTCGTAGTAGGCGCAGAACCGCCGAAAGAAGAGGGAAGTGGGGAATCCGAGCCCCCGCTCTAGATGACTGGTGAAGCAAACGAATTCCCCTTCGCACAGATCTGGAATCACTTCTACAGCCGCGGGGATGCACCATCTCCCGGCGCGGAGGATCCTGTCTCCTCGAATGATCTCAGCAGCGCCTTTGTGCACTTGGATCTGCCCCATGGCTCCGCAGGAGGGGCCATCGGCTGGGGGTCGAGGGATGCGAATAGCTCTGGGTCTCTCTGGTCGCTGTGCGGAATGAAGGAACAAGAACGCGCAAGTTCGGAGGAAGTAAGGGAAGCATTTTTCCCTCACCCGTCACTCTCCTTATATAGTGTTTGTTACCCGCCATTTTCGAGGAGCTGTTACCACACGGTAATTACGCTGATATTACCGTCAGATTACCCAATGGCTAGTTTGACCAAGCTGACGGTCCAACTTCGTCCACTCGACTCGCTATCTTCAGAGACTCGATGATTCGCCGACCCGATCACTATAAGAGTGACTTGACTATTCGCCGACCCGTTCGCCAAGCTACGATCTAATTGGTCGTCGTTATTGCGACTAAAATGACTAGTTCTTTCCTTTGTTCAGGAGTCCACCGCCGATTCGACTGGGCGTCCGCATTGGACCCGCATACTCCGACTGCCAACGAACACCTGCGACGAATCAACGACGGCCTCGGGGACTACTGATGTGGATATGCCTACCGGGGTATGCCCAGCAGGACGTTTCCTATTGGCCCAAGCTGCCGGCGAGTGGGCCTGCAGGACGGCGACTGGATCGAGACTTGGCAAGGACTCAGGCGACTGGAAGCTGGAGGCCAAAAAGCGTAGCTAGGCCCAGTCGGACTAGGTCAAAGACCCTTCGAATCCTTAACAAATTCGGTTGTAGATATGTAAACCCTAGCGAGGTGAGCCTATATAAACCTCCCTAGGGTACGCATAGAGGACACGTTCCATCATACACCCCAGCGACTCGTCGCCTAGCCGTCGAGCTCGCCCTTGTACTCTCACCATAATACAATCTAGCAGGAGTAGGTCTTTACCCTCCGGGGGACCGAACCTGGGTAAACCCTTGTGTCTCCGCCCTCATATCGCACCGCAGATGGCTGGCCGCCCTTTCCCCATGTTCTACTACTCGCTACCGATTGCAGCATCTTTCGTGGCCATTCCCACGACAAGATGCATAAGCACAACAATCAAGATAGAAAACATTGCATCCTTTAAACAAGAAAACCTTTTTGTTCACCCTAATCTTCGCTTTCTGGACAAAAAAATTAGGGTTGCTGAAATTAAGATGTTACAGACCTTTCCCCCTTAAAATAATCCCGTCCAAAGATTCAGGAGAGTGGAGTTAGGGGATTTTGAGTCAGGTAAGAATTTGTGTCTCAAACTTACTACCTATGGTCTTCGTATTTGAGTGTGGTTACTCTGCCATGAAAATTGGACTTCGGTCTTCTTGTGTGCACAGATAGTTGAGCTGGATTCAGACCTGATTGCGATGGGTGATGTTCTCTTCTTTTCGGACTCAATACTTCGAGGGCTAAGGCTGAGTGATTTCCTCCAAATGGAACTTAGTGAGGTACTCTTCGGAGGTTACATTCTTCATATTAATGTCTTCTTTATCAGGACCCATGACGTTTTCCTTAGGGAGTTATCGTAACCTATTCAAGGACTAGGGTCAAAACTCCTAAGGGTGATTCTGACAGAGGGTTGTTCAATTTTTGTGGAAAATACAGTCTTTTCCCCTTAGGGTTAGACCAGGGTAGTTCAGGGATATCAAAGTTGTAACATTCCAAAATCAGCAACGATGATTTGCTGTCAAAATGGCAAAAACTAGGGGGAACAAAAACTTTTTATTATTAAGTATTGCAATGTCTGCTTACTTGTTTTCTTGTGATTATGCAACTGATTGTGTATTAGATTATATATTCCTTACCTCATCTATAGTTCTTAGAAACTATTTAACAAAAGAGATGTCTTGGCTCATCTTTCATATTCCCAAATGTTCTGACAATTCAAACTTGAGCCAAGTTGACTTTAACACAATAAAATCTTTGACTAGTTTCTATTACCAACACTATGGAGGCCTATATATAACCTCCTTATGTTTTCAAGACAGAACTTCAACTACTCTTATCTTTAGGTTTTTCTAAAACCTTTCCTAAAACATGTTCATTCAAATCTTGGTATAAGTACCAAGAGTTTCTTATCTTACTTTAAATCCCAACACTTTCAAAACACCCATGCTTACCTCAAGCTAGACTTAATGGTAACCCTAATAGTAGTTTGATAAGCTTGATAAGATGAATTGCTTTGATCAGTTGTTTGCCTTGTTTGTTTAGGAACTGGAGTGAGCTAATCTAGTATCTCATCCACTAGGATCACACCAATGGTTAAGATCCCCAATATTAAACCAAACCTCCAAAGTTGGACCCATCTTGATTCAATCAAGTTAACCTCTAATCTACTTAAGCAGATATATACTGAGCTAATCCTTTGTATTAGCATCCAACTCATGAAAGACCAAATACAATCATGTATCCCCTCTACCCAATATATATTTAAATATCATCCACTTGATGATAAGAATGGACCCTTGTATCCTTACCTCTTTCATAAAAGTACAAATCCACAAATCTGCCAAATTTGGCTAAATCTGAAATCCTTATCGGGATTCAATCATTGGAACTCCACCAATTCCGATAAGTGTGCATTTTTTAGAATGTAGATGAACCATCTTGTAGTACCTCATGAGCACTACTAAATCTCACTATTTCCCCTGGCTAAGACATTATTGTACCCACTCATCCATGATGGTTTTATAGAGAAGAAAATAACCTTTTCTGCAAATCTTAGCATCATCCATAATTTAGCAGAAGCTCACATCAATATGCCACCTCCCCTTGACCAAATATTTACATGGTTATGTTCTACTAACCATGTTATATCACTCCATACTTCAACTGTTTCCATTGAAGCCTTGTGCTTCTTAAACCGCCATGGTTTATGAGGCATCATGACTCATCTGCTAGGGCAGCCATGTTTTCAACAAAGTTTGCAATCACTTCTAAATCACCTGAAATACAAACAAGCCCAAATTTTGGAATCATGATCATCTATATAACTTGGTCTAACTATCCATCTAACACTTGTACTAAGGTGATCTCTGAGATCACTAATCCGAACATGTTTAGGTAGCAGAAAAATATAAAAAACCTAGATTCCTCCAAATCTAGTTTCCTTTGAAATTCACCTTAGTTCCTCAAAACACAAGGTTAACAATGATGGATAAATCAATTTGACATCACCTACCTTGGATATAATCATTCACCAAATAATTCCCATAATTATTTGGAACCTAAAACTAATTAAATTCCATTATCTTCAATATCTTCAAAACCCTCCCTATAAAGGCAAGATGTTTTCTTCCAAACCACTTGGCCAACTCAAGATACCATTCAGGCCTACATATCATATCCAATCTTCCCACCTAAAAATAAATATTTCTGAGATATCTTATTATTTATTTTTGACCTTTTTTTAATGGCAGAAACAAGAAATAATAGCTTAAATATACTTTTATATCCAAATAAATTCCAATAAAATCCCCCAAATTGTGATATGGTATTTAGGAAAATCTCACACCAAAAACCCACTTTTCCCAATATAAAAATATCGCATGAGCTGCAGAAAACCATTTCTGCCCTTTTTGAATGAATGAGACTAAGTGGATTCTTAATCTTTGGAAAAACCCCAAACATTTCCTACGGTGGTATATTGCCCTCATATACCCACCTGTACCATCTCCTCAATTTATCAAGACGACCTCTATGTACTTCCTTCATAATCATTATTTGGATCAATTTGAGCAAACTAAGAAAATCCCTAAGCTAAACCCCATCAAACCTCAACCCACTTGGTAAACCATCCTGCATAGCAATACACCTCACCCCTGGTCGACCACTACTATAGCACGATGTAGCACCCTGGATAAAACCACTACTAAAAAATTTCTATGTTTTTATTTTGTGCATCATCATGACTACATGGTGATGTCATCATGCCACATTGCATTTGAGCATATTCATGTTTGCATGCATCTCAGTTTGCCAAAACTATTTCTAAAAACCTATCTTTGTTACTAAATATCACTGTCTTTATTTCAAATCAAAACCCTGTCCTCTTTCAGATATTTTATTTTTCTTAAAAAGTATTTGCAAAAGGTTTTATAACTAAAACAAATAATAAAACAGTTTAGACCGGGAGACAGTCTATCCGGTTAGACCAGAGGCCCGACCGGGCTAGACCACCTACTAGCCAGCCCATCTAAAATAAAACCTAAACGCGCGTGTTGCACTCTGCCCACCGCATCCCGTGTCGCACTCTGCCACCGACCCACACGCGATATAGCCTAACCCCCGCGCCTACCGTTCCCATGCAACGCACCCGGCCCCACCCTGCTACATGTCGCGTCGCCCTCACCCACCCTGCTTTCCCGCTCGCGCCCGTCCCTCCCCTCGTGTCAATCCCCTCCTCACCTCGCTACACCGCCATGGACCTTCTCCGCCATCCGCCCCCCGCCTCCTCTCTACCTAGGCGCCAACGCCGTATCCTACCGCTAGCGTCGGTCGCTCTCTGCGAGCTCTTTGTTGTATCGCCCCTTATCTATGTCGCCTGATGTAGCGCCGCCGACCTCACAGCACATCCTCTCCCCGCGTCCGCTCGACCTTGCCGTCGTGCACTCCCCTAGACGCATGCACGCGTGCCGCCTCCGCGACCGCTCTACACCACCGGCCTTCCTGTAGCACTGCCGCCAGGGACCTCCTCTCCCCTCCCCGCAGTGGTAGCCGCTGCCGGGCCCCTGCATCGTCGCCCGCGTGCATCCGTCGTTGTATGCCACCTCATTGTCGACCCTGAGTAGGCTGCCTCCAAGCTTCCCTCTACCGGCGAGCACCCTTGCTCGTTAACGCCGGCCTCGCCAGTGACACCGCCACGCCTCTGTGTTCCCCTGTCCCCGGCCTATGCACCTTCGTCTCTGCAAGACCGCGTGTCCGCAAGATCTTGCTGCCAGCGTTGGCTCCTTGTCTTGGTGTATGCATCTGAGTCAGCTCCTACTCAAGTTTCTATGTGGCCTCGTCTCACCGCCTATTCCTGACCATGTTCTATCTTACCAGCAAGTCTCCGATCCGGGAAAAGTTCTTTTACCGGTCGGCCAAGTTACCGTAAGACAAGATATCGAGGAACCAAAGCTTGTAATAGCCACCTCACATGTCATAGCCACCTCATGTGAGACCATTCGAAGACCATCTACATCGATTCTAGTTTGCCATGGACCAAAATCCGCTGAACCCGGAGATCATCGACATGAGCACTAAGATCCTCTTCACGGCATGCCAAGTTCTTCTACATGGAAACTGAAGACCCCCGATCCTCAGAACCCCAAGATCGCCAAACCCTGATGTGTGATCCGTTTTCCAATACCAATATTTTTATAATATATACTCTACTCTCTATTTTTATAATATATACTCTACTCTCTTGCATATAAATTGATCATGTCGCATACTTATCATGTGGATTGGGGGCTTTTAGCCGATTCACCTCATAATTAATATGGAGACCATATGCGGGCTATTTTAGGCCTATATTGGCTCCTTTAAATATGTGTAGCGAACCGGTGCCATGTTTTGCCTTCTGAATAACACATCTAAATATCGGTATATCTAAACAACATGAACCTAATAATTATTTGTCGAGACCCCGGTTCCGCTTAATATTTCTTAATTGCATCATATCTTTGCCATTCCATGCATCATACATTCATCATGCTCGATCTTCTACCGTAGTATTAAATAGTGCATCCGGTATTTCTTCTAGTGCTTTGCTTCTTTATGGATTAGGCCGACGGAAAATCACCCGAAGGCGAAATATTGAGCCGGCAGAGCATCCGACGAGCAAAAGCCTATACCATAATAAATGGTGAGCTCTATAACCGAAGTGTTTCTGGCATTTTCCAGTGATGTATTTCTTCGGAAGAAGGAGTGGAAATCTTGCGAGAAATCCACGAAGGCGAGTGTGGTTACCATGCTGCAGCCAGATCCTTAGTGGCAAAAGATTTTTGACACAGATTCTTTTGGCTTACATCTAAGGCAAATGCCGACAAACTGGTCAAAACATATAGAGGCTGCCAAAAGTACGCCCATCAGGCACACGTTCTGGCTGAACAGCTGCGAAAAATCCCTATTACATGGCCATTTGCGGTCTGGGAGCTTGATGTGGTAGGGCTGCTTCGCACGGCAAAATGTGGATTTACTCACCTACTAGTGATGGTGGATAAATTTACAAAGTAGATTGAGGCTAAATCCGTAACAAGTTGTGATAGAGCCATAGCCAGAAAGTTCGTTGAGGACGTGATCATCTGATTCGAATATCCACACAGTATAATTATGGACAACATGAGCAATTTTTCCATGGGAGAACTTGCCGAATTCTACGAAGAACAAGGGATCCGACTCGATATTGCATCAGTTGTGCATCCAAAAGCTAATGGTCTTATTTTACAAAGAATCTGACCTCGTCTCGAGGCACCGCTTCGTCGGGCCTCAGGGTCTTGGGCGGAATAATTACCGTCTGTGATATGGAGCTTACGTAGAACTCCTAACAGATCAACCGGATATACTCCTTTCTTCTTGGTCTATGGTGTAGAAGCAGTTCTTCCAAGTGATCTAATTGATCAGTCTCCATGAGTCAAAGCGTATATTGAAGAAGATGCAAAAGTTTCTCGACAAGATGGTCTCGATGTAATCGAAGAAGTACGCGCCGTCACCGAGGAGAGATCTATAGCCTATCAGCAGAAGCTACACAAATATTGTAGTCAGAGAGTTCAAGACCGTTCTTTCAGAAAAGGCGATTTGGTTCTCCGACTTGTGCAAAAAAGAAAGCACAAAATTTACTCGATTTGGGAAGGACCTTTTATGATTAGCAGAGTTCTGCATAATGGGTCGTATTATTTAACTGATATGAGACCAGTCAAGAAAAGACCGGATACTCGGAAGATAAAGAGAGATTGCGGTAGCACAAACCCGGATGAAATAGACCGACCATGGAATATTGCACAGCTACGTCCCTTCTAATCTTAGTTATATTTCTTTGTAATAATATATGTACATGTTCAAAGTGAAATAAAGTATTGGTTTCCTCATATATTATTTTTGAGAAGTTTTTTGCCATCTTGTTTCCAAAAGAGCATGTCATTTTCAAAAATCCCAGAATGCTTGAAAGTAATTTATGCTCATGTTCGTTCTGGTTATGATTTTTGAATATCTAAAAAATGTTACCTTAGGGTAAAAAATTCAATTTATTGTCTATACTTTGGTTTTTTATCTGATTGCTTAGATGCGGGTATTTTCCGAGTAATGAATTGTTGGTACTGGAAGCCATCTTTGTTTCCGAGTTTAAACTGCTTTAGCAATTGAGCTCCGTTGCTCGGCAAAGTTCCCGTGCTAAAGGTTGGCCGGCTCATGAAAGGGACGAGGCAGAGAGCCAGATAAAACGACAAGTATAGGAATAAACCAAAAGTGCTTAAGAAATTTTTAAGCACATGCATAAAATATATAAACATAACTGCTATGATAGTAAGAGCATCAGTTTTTACAGACCAGCATAAATAAAAAGATTGTGTCCATTATTACATTGCCCAAAAGTTAAGAACAATGCATAAAAACTGTTTATGCTGTAGAGCCAGGTGGTGGTGATGAAGAAGGTGGAGCGCTGGAGTCAACAACGTTGTCACCCTGAATCTCAGACTCGGAAGCTCCAAGGCTGTCTTCTGGCTCTTGAGGTGAGGGAGGCACAACCACGGATCCGAATAACGGCTTCGTATAATTGGATAGGAGATCTTGGATATCCTTGATGTCCTGTGGGTTACCCTCATCGTCCTCCTCGGCGATACCTTTGGTGACATGCCAGATTTCCATCTCGCTGTGGTGGCTCATCACCATGGTAAGAGTAGTATGTGTAGCAGTTCGAGCATAGGAGATCTTCCAGTCCTTGATAAGCTTCAGAATCTCCTTGTCCTTGTCCCTCACCTCTTACACTGGCATCGTGTGCAAGACAGAAAGCTTGACCTATTCACCAGCCTCTTCGATAGTCTGGCGGAAGTCGAACAAGCTTGATGCGATCAAGGCGAGGTTCGGAGGTAGGAGAGTCAGAAAGATTCAGGGGGGCTAGGAAAGAACCAAAAGTCAAAATTCGATTGAAAAGAAAGTCAAAAAATCAACGTAAAATGTAAGTCGGAAATCTTACCTAGCACAGAATGATTCCACTGGGCATGCTCCTCGCGGAGGCTGTTCAGCTCGCTCTCTATGGCCTGGGCCAGATCCC
The DNA here is from genome assembly GCA_916181665.1 of Avena sativa. NCBI lineage: Eukaryota > Viridiplantae > Streptophyta > Magnoliopsida > Poales > Poaceae > Avena > Avena sativa. The sequence goes on along the minus strand of OV702283.1, from coordinate 245,530,712 downwards.
TCTGACTATCAAAGTCCTTCTGAAGATCATCTAATTGTTTATCTTAGAGGGAAAGCATCTTCTCGAGGCTCACGGTCTCATGGTTGCTTGACTCCAGGACAGCAGCTACGAATTTCTCCCACTCATTAGTGATTTTCTGGAGATTGTCCCGGAGTTCAGCATTTTCCAGTTCTAAGATCTTGACGTTCTCGGATTGCTCCACCAACTTGCTGGACTCGCACAACAGTTCTACAAAGGAAAAAATATCAGTCGGACAGAGGAAGTTTGACTATGACAAAAAGCTAATTGACAAAGAGGAAGTCAGAAAAGTTTACCTACGGCTTCATCTTTCACAACTTTTAACTTTGAATTCTCAAGGCACAAGGCTTTGATTTCCTTGCATTTATTACAAATATTCTTGATAAATTCCTGGTTGGAAGATGCAATTTTATGTAAGTTTAAAGATGGAATACCGTCAGACGGCTACTAGGACTCGGGCTGCAAATTTTTAACTAAGTAAAAATACAGCACGAGCCTTGGGGGCTACACTACATTGTTCTTTTGCAACCTAAAAGCATCAACTCAGATCCAACGATGTTTATCCGACTTTATGCTTGGGGGCTAGAGGATATGATGATAAAATATATGCAAATAAGAATCAGAAACTTACAATGTGTTCCAAGTGCAACTTTTCAAATCCGAGTTTGGTGCTATGAAACACCTTCTCGGTAAGAGAGACGGAGGGAACATCTGTCGCTGGGAGTTCGCCAGACTCTATCTTCGCATCCCGGACCAAATTTTGGTCCAGGAGGCTGACCAGCTTGACGACTTACTGCTCCTAGCTTGCTGCCTCTACGGTTAAGGTTTGCTTCTCAAGGATGGACTGAGCCAGCCTGAGGATCTCTTCCTTGTTCTTCCTCTTCAGGCCAGAGACAGTAGAGCCAACCACTTTATCCAAGCTTCTTGTAGAAATTACCATGGGATCATTACCCTTGACGGGTTCACCCTTGTTAGTTTCTTGATCACCAACAGTGACCAAGGCTTTCGAGGTGTTGCTAGCATCAGCAGAGGCAAAAGATTCTAGAGCTGATCAAATACTGGATGGATTCGGTGGCGGCATGGCAGGGGAGATGACAAGCTTCTGCTGACGCAGTTGCTTATCCGGCTTGTACAAAGACATTTTAGCTCTAGAGCACGAAAATCTGAATATCAGTTGTGCTCTGGAGAAAAAGAAAGGTACAAGGTACTGAAAACAAAATACAAGGTGCTTACATTTTAACTACTGGCACCACTTGGCTACCAGTAGTGATAACAACTTCCTTCGCCTTATGATTCTTGAAGGTGGAGGCGGTTACTTCTTGCACCTCATCATCGTCCGTTCCCTCCGGATCGTCTAAGAGATAGCCTTATAGTGGAGCGAGCTCAGACTCGGGGAGTTTCTCGAGCTGACAAAGTCATCGATGAAAATAGAGTCGGAGAAAGATAGAACAGAAAAGACCGACAAAACACAAAAGCAGAGTCAAAATATTTACCGGAGTCAGAGGACGGTTGTACGTGAACATCTTCATGGAAACATCCGGAACTTTTCGTTCCACTCTTTCCTTGATCAAATATTGCATAAGGGTCTTGTAGTCCTTCGCCGGAATCAGGATCGAACTGACCCACATCTTGTTCTTCTTGTCGCTGGAGATCTGGTGCATGAGGAGGTCTTCATGGTGTTGTAGAGACTGAATCCGGCCCTCCAGCCAGCAGTGAATCAAGTCGGATCCATGAAGCCCCATGTGCTTCATCAGAAACTCAATCCGCCTTTTGGCGAGGATCAAGATATCCGACAGTTCCGACTCTTCCGTGTCCCATGACTTCTGGTAGGGGGCGTCACCGTCAAAAAAGGTCGGAAGACCTTCCGCCTTTCCAGGAGTCGGAATATCCTTATGATAAAAGAAGGTTCCGGCCCAGCGTTTGAAAGATTCTCTAGCATTAATCCTAGGGTAAACATGGTTTCTCCTAAGGACTAAGCTAAGGGTGCCGGTGATGTAAGGCACATCAACGCTAATAGAGTTCTTCTGGGTATCATAGTAGTACCGGAAAAGGGTGAGACTTGGCCTAATGCCATGAAACCACTCGCATAGAGATGCATGAGTGCTAAGCTCGAGCAGATAGTTGGGAGGGAGGTTATGGAGTTGCACACCGTAGTAGTTGAGGACCTCGATGATGAAGTCCGATGGTGGCAAGATGAGGCCGCGGTCGATATGCGTGCCGAACAACACCCGCTCGCTGTCGCACGGGGCGGGAACAACATGCCCTGAGGCGCTTCGCCACGCGCCGACAATGATGAATCCTTCGTCCACCATGACCTAGAGTTTAGTGTCGTCCATGAAACTGGGGACCCAGAGGCCCCGCATCTTCTTCTCATCCGCCGCCGCCGAACCCACTGCCGCTCCTGAGCCCGAGGCAGACACCATTGATCTTGGAGAAGGACTAGTGGAGGAAAGTGATTTTTTTCTTGAGATGTGTAGATGGGAATGGCTGCAGAGCGCTCAAGGAGTACGAGGAGACAATGAATAAATCGGTTGAGAGAAGGGTTTTCTCCTCTCTTTTATTTACCTCTGCGCCAAGATTCGTGCGTTGGTACGCACGATTTGCGCCACGTGTATAGGAGATAGGTGGGTAACTTCCTCACGACTCTTCCGCCCCCTCGATTCTCGCGTGAGCATTGAAACGGTGCTCTGTTCTGTAAGGAGCGGACCCACTAACGGTCGTGTTGATGGGACTCTTGTTAGTGAGAAGACCTGGTCTGAAAAGTTGTCAGCCCGCACGCCGCTGTAAAATCTGGCTCATGTTTCAAACTGAGCAAGGAAAATACTGAAGTCAGAATACAACATATTCGACTCAACTGACTTGGAATCCTACACCATTTAATGAATTTTTCGGGAACCCTTCAAGATTCAGAAGACGAAGAAACCATCAAGCTAGACGATTTATCCGACTTTGGATCTTGGAGACTTCCGGGGGATACTTTTGGGGATATACTTTCTGGATATACCCACAGGACTCACTGACCAGGGTGGCCCACCAACGGGTTAGAGCTTTTCTTCACAGGCGGCCCAGTCAGAGAAAGAGGAGGAGCCAGTTCCGGCTACGACAAGGCCCAGAAGAGTTACCGACTTAGGCCTGTAGTATTACTTGTAGTCCAAGCTCTATCTAGTTACCGACTCTGTAACATAGCCGGATAGGTCTCTCCTGTAACCCTAGGTCCTGGTGACTATATAAACTGGACCTATGGGAGACTTTAGGGCACAACCAATCGTAATACCACAATCACAACTCGCACAGGCGAACCTCTCTTGTAATCCGCTGTAACATCCGGCTTACGCCGATATATTACTGGGTTGCTAGGAGGAGTAGGATCCGATCACCGCAGTCGGATATGAACCTGGGTAAACTTGTGCTCACCGCTCCTGGAACATCTGACGTCTCACACACCATCCTTCCAACACCACTAGGACCCCCTATGGCGTACTTGTCGACAATCCGACGTTAGGTGTCCCGTAGGACCCCGAGTACTTGATACATATTCCTTGATTATTCGCACTATCCGCATGTGGGACCATGAATCCCCTTAGCGAGAGCTTGAATCATATCTTATTTCTTGGGGCAACAAACTAGTTTGGGGTTTTATTACAATCATGTACTTATGCCATGTTTACTGCTTTATTTACTACTGTTCCTCGTGGAGAGTATTTACTACTGTACTGTTTAGGTAAGCGGAGTGTTTTCGCAGTATCGACAAGCCCAGTCACACTTTCGGGTTCCCAGTTTTTTATAGCCATTGACGCAAATTTCATTGCAGGTTGCTTGGTGGGGTGGCCCCCTGAAATGTTATATGAATCTTGTGATTGTTTTGTCGTGATGCCTCATTGGATTTTCATTTCGTTTTTCCGAGGTTGATCATGCGTGTGTTGCTATTCGTTCCCCCTGTAGGGTAAAACTTTCTGAAAGTTGTGTCCACGGTTATGGATGACTTGGAGCACAATATCTAGATCATATAAAACTATAACTAAAGTAGTGCTACAAATTTTACTTTAGAATGGCTAGTAATCAGCTTCACTACAACGGAATGGCTAAATAAAAGTACCAACAACTGTTGGAATTGGGATGCCTCATGCTATTTGTATCTGACTAGTAAGTATTGCAACTACAACGGAATGGTTAACTAAAACTGCCCATCGCTTATGATATCAGGATGACTCATGCTATCTAAATCTGACTAGTAAGTGCTGCAACTATAATGGAATGAATAAAACTGCTAACTATGTGAGTTCCTCGGTATGAATTCCTCGTTTGATCTCGAGGGGGAATACCAGGATGGGTATGTTTGGTGTTAGTTTTAGGTTGGATCCGACTAGGTCTTTCTCATCCCTCTCTGGTAGCCATAGTTGTATCGAGTCTCTATAGGTTGTTTAGTGCATGTTACGCTGCCGCTTTAGTCCACCATACCTATGTAGGAGAGGACCGCCGAATTCTAAGACTCGCTGTGTACTGGCCTTAGTACTAGCCGCTCTCTTTTTCCTTTACCCTTTGTTGGCACCCCTTTTGTTCAAGCAGGTTTGTGATAGATGTTGTTAGCAGGGTTACCCTTCCGGCTTGGACTATACAGGGTTATGGACGCCAATTGGTTATTCTTTAGGGCTCTTAGCCCAATTTGCATATTGTCCGTACTCGGACGCTGTATCGTTTCAAAGGTGATTTGGATCATGGTATTGTATATCTGTATTCTTGAATCATGAAGTCGTGTTGTATATATATATATCTGATCTTTGGGTTCCATCCTAGACTAATGTGTGATGGTATTACTTCATTTTCCACCCACACGACAGTGCATGGTGGGAACCTTTGAATCATTTCTATGTGGGTTTGGCAGGAATCGCTAAAACTTGCATAGGGATGATCCGAGGGTGTTACAGAGTGGTACCAGAGCTCAGCAGTTGAGATACCCCACTGGTCTAGCATGTAGGATAACCTAGCTAACGGCCGATGTAGAGTGTCAAAACTATTTTTGAAAAAAATGATTGGATAGATCTGATTAGGTCTGCTTTTACTCCTTACCTCAAGCTATTCTCTTCTTACCTCTGCATGTTTTCAATCTACACTCTTATCTTTTCTTCGAGTCCAGTAATTCTCGTGTTTGGGTTACCGTCATACCTCTAGGGTTTCACTTCCTCTTTTAACTGTGTTGCTACATCCGGTCTTCATGCTATCCAAGGGGTTTCTCTGTTGTATCTTTCAGTGGACCAAAATTCACTAATATTTTCATTGTATCCTCCGGAGTTTTCCGACGTGATGACATCATCTGCATCATATTCGATGAAGATCTTGTATCACTCCTTTGTTTCCGGACATTGTTTGTGAAGATCTTCAGACTAATTCCGAGAATGGGTTGCACAATTTTCTACTACATGTGCGGAGTAATAGTTTGGGTGCGTGATGGATTGACCCCCATGACGACTACTCATACTATTGGCTCTTGTACATTGAAGTGGATTAGAATGCATCTTTTCCCTCCTTCTGTCGAAGTTAGAGGTGGCCTTATCTTTTGATGCCTTTACCTTCGTCCTATGATATCCGGAGTGTTCCCTCAACGAATGGAAACAACGCCCCTTTGTTGGTGGTGTTGCTGTTTTCAAGATGGGGAAAGAATCTTTGTTAGTGGTGTCGCGAGGATCTACATGAAGCAAGAAGATTCATATCATCGGCCTTTTTCCCCATACCAGGAGGCGAATCTCGAGCGCGATATCCATTGTCAGTTGTGTCGAATTTTAGAACCCCGGGTAAAACCACTACAAGCAAATTTCTATGTTTTTGTTTTGTGCATCATCATGACACCATGCTCATGTCATCATGCCACATTTGAGCATCTTCATGTTTGCATAGTCTTTATGTCCTCCTATTGATCTATTGCTATCTATGTTGCGATGCTTTAGATTTCGTACCACTTTATATCCCTTGCAGCCTATATTGCCATGGACACCTCCTATTACCTATTGTTTGGTAGATAGTTTGCCTTGCGAGTCATAGTTGTAGGTGGTTGGAAGGTTGCCATATGATTTATGTTGGAGATGATCATGACTTAAATTACAACTTGATATTAAAATGCTAGGAATAGTTATAACTAATGCAGAGGAACCAGTTGGCAATAGATGTGATTTGGTTTTTAATCGCTCACTTGTGTCTTGTAGCACCCCGAGTACTTGATACCTGTTCCTTAACTATTCGCACTATCTGCATGTGGGACCATGAATCCCCTTAGGGAGAGCTTGAATCATATCTTATTTCTTGGGGCCACAAACTAGTTTGGGGTTTCATTACTATCTTGTACATATGTCATGCTTATGCCATGTTTACTGGTTTATTGACTACCGTTGCTCATGGAGAGCGTTTACTACTGTACTGTTTAGGTAAGCGGAGTGTTTTGACGGTACCGACAAGACCAATCACACTTTCGGGTTCCCAGTCATTTACAACGATTGACGCAAACCTCCGGGTCCATTTCGGAGCCGGCCAACTTCGTCGGAGGTACCTTGGTTGGGTGGCCCCCTGAAATGTTATATGAATCTTTTGATTGCTTTGTCGTGATGCCTTTTTGGGTTTTCATTTGGTTTTTCCGAGGATGATCGTGCCTGTTTTGCTATTTGTGCCCCCTGCAGGGTAAAATATTCTGAAAGCCGTGTCTGCGGTTATGGACAAATTGGAGCACAGTATCTTGATAATAGACAACTATAACTAAAGTAGTGCTATAAATTTGACTTTGGAATGACTAGTAATCAGCTTCACTACAACAGAATGGCTAAATGAAAGTACCAACAACTATTGGAATTGGTATATCTCATGCTATTTGTATCTGAATAGTAAGTATTGCAACTATAACAAAATGGTTAACTAAAACTGCCCACCGCTTATGATATCAGGATGACTCATGTTATCTAAATCTGACTAGTAAGTGCTGGAACTATAATGGAATGAATAAAACTGCCACTTTATCATCCCTCTCTGATAGACGTCAGTTGTATCGAATCTCTATAGGTTGTTTAGTGCATGATGCGCTGCAGCTTCAGTCCACCATACCTATGTAGGCGAGACTGCCGAATTCTAAGACTCGCCGAGTAATGGCCTCAGTACTGACCGCTCTATTTTTCCTTTTCCCTTTGTCGGCACCCCTTTTGTTCAAGCAGGTTTGTGATCGACGTCGTTAGCAGGGTTACCCTTCTGGCTTAGCCTGGGCAGGGTTATGGACGCCATTGGTTATTCTTCAGGGCTCTTGGAACAATTTGCATCTTGTCCTTACTCGGGTGTTGTATCATTTTAAAAGTGGTTTGGATCTTTGTACTTTATATTTGTATTCTTGACTCATGGAGTCGTGTTGTATATATATCTGTTCTACGGGTTCCATCATCGACTGATGTGTAATGGTATTACTTCGCTTTCCACCCGCAAGAGAGTGCCTGGTGGGCACCTTTGAATTGTTTCTATGTGGGTTTGGCGGGAATCGCTAAAACTTGCATAGGGACGATCCGAGGGTGTTACACATAACCACTGTAGCCCCTCCTTGTCTCATGTGCTTGAAAGAAGAGAGATATGTGTGGCCCATATTGCTTGCCTTAAAAATATCTCCACCCCCAGGGCAGCTACTTCCCTCTCTGCCCGTTCCAGGCCCCCACACACCCTCTCCATCGCCCCTGGCAGCTAGTGGGAAGGCCCTAGACCAAGCCATGACCATTTGTGCACTTGGTGCACCTTACACCGACCCCTCTCTTGTTAAATAGGCCAGAGGCCTCCTCCCTCGCCCCTGCTCCCTCATTTCCACTCCTTTACCTCCCACCGTGCTCCCCACATCTCATCCCCGAGCCCCTACCCCTGCATGTCCGTGGAGAAGAAGATCTCCTCCACCTCGGCCATGGTATAGGGCATGCTCTCACGGCCTACTTGGTACTCTCCTTCTGCTTGCGAGTGGCCTCTCTGAGATCCCCTACCCCTCGTTGATCTAATCATCTTCTCTCCCTGTCCTAGGAACTACCCTACCGGCGGCACCGATGAACCCCGACGAGCTCGCCTCGGTTATCTCCGTGTGAGACAGCTCATAGTGACAAACCCCAGCATGCCGCCCATCTCCATGCTCAGCGTTACGCACTGAGTCACCTTCACACCTCATCATCGCTGGAAAGCCCCTAGGTGAGCCACCCCTCCATTCTCTCACCGTAGCTAGGGTTCCGTCGCCGGCATCGCTTCGCTGTGAAGAAGATGAGCCTCCGCCGTCTGATATCCTTAGATCCAGCGGCATGGGTCACCAGGTACCGCTTCGGCCTTCTAGTGCTGCTGACCGCTGGGACCCGCCATCCAGTGTTAAAACGCGTCGGCTCCTATGCGCTGAGATGTTGGGTGGGCCGAAATCCCCTCCCACAGTCCACTACATCCTAGATCTGGCCCGACAACCCCTCTTCTTTTATTCTTTTACCACAGATCTGCAAATATCCCTTCTGGTTCAAATCGTTTCAAAAATGGAAATGACCACCAAGTATTCAACCAGAATTTTTCACATGTACCTGAAACCCTAATCTAACATGCAGCCTTAGAACTGGAACAAAATAATTTCCTGATATTTTCTAGTAATTAAAATACCAACAAGTATCCTTTTTAGTATATAAATTCTTCAGGGAGTTTCATGACTCCAAATGGAGTAAACCCAGTTTCATTTGGTAGTGCCTGAATACATCTGCGTCGCAGCCCTGGCCCCATAGTAAATTGATTCTTAAAATGCCTTTGGTAAAAATAACAAAAACATCACTAGTATGACTTAAGGAATTTCTCTAGGTCAAACCAAAATGGGTATTGACTTAATTCCAACTCCCAGAACACCAGAATATCAATACCTACAAAACCACATGAGCACATAATTTATTAATCCTTTATTGATTGTTGGTGAATTAAACTTTTCTATGCATAGTTTATTCACCAATAAATTCACCCTAGTAGTTATATAAATCCAAAAAGGTTGATTCCAATTTCCACAGAGAGGTATTAAAAGTACCTAACATGTGTCCATGGAATCTCCTCAAAATCTCCTGTATATTCATTCTGGTTAAAAATATAAAAACCCTTCAGTACTGCCTTTGGGAATTTCCTAAGAGCATTCTGCTAATTATTTTGAAGTGATTCCAACTCCTAGTGAATCAGTCCATCAAACCTACTTAACTATGCAAGGAAATATTTTTAGGACCTCCAGAACATTTCTGATGAATTATTTCGTAAAACTAGAGTCTTTCTCACTAGAAAATTCATTATAAATCCAAGGAAAGTGATAAAATAGTGAAACAACCTTTGTTGGATTAATTTTATCAATATATTTCTGATGATATCATTTTTGTCCAATGGTATCATAATAATATGTCCTTGGTCCAAAACCCCTCTCTTAGGTAGTTTCTAGACTATAAATCCTAAAGGATCATCTTCTAATGTCTTCAAGTCTTTTGCCAATCTCATCAAACCAATCATCCATCACCCTAATTTTATTTATCATGTGTTTATATTTTGCTTTCTGTATGGTTTGATGCTTGTATGCGTTGTATTTAATGTGGTGTTATTTGTTTGCATGTATGCTCGATAACGGCGATAGTTGCGATTGTGTGCCGCCAAGACGAAGGAAGCCTCGAAGTATTATTGGTTATTATTATATTTGGTATTATGGTATTCTAAATATGTCCAGGGACATCTCGCTGGTCACAGGCAAGCCACCATTCCCGAACTCCTATATTGACCTACTCTGTTTATCACTTGTTTTGTATCTCGTTTATAAACTGCATAGTTACTTGCATGGTTTGTCTTAAATAGAACAACGACAATAACTTGGCTCCTTTAAGTTGTAATACCCTCGGATCGACCCTATGAAATTTTTAGAGTGCATATAAACGATTCAAAGGTGCCCACCAGGCACTTTCAAAGGTTCCCGCCAAAAACGATTCAAAGGTGCCCACCAGGCACTTTCGTGCGGGTGCAAAAAAAAGTAATATCATTACACAATAGTCCATGATGGAACCCACATAACAGATATATACAAAAACAACTCAAAGAGTCAAGAATACAGATATATAGTACAAAGATCCAAATCACCTTTAAAACAATACAACATCTGACTACGGACAAGATGCAAATTGAGCTAAGAGCCCTGAAAATAACTAGTGGCGTCCATAACCCTGCCCAGGCCAAGCCGGAAGGGTAACCATTATAACGACGTCAATCTCAAACCTATCAAACACAAAAGGGGTACCGGCAAAGGGCAAAGGAAAAAGAGAGCGGTAGGTACTGAGGCCAGTACAAGACAAGTCTTAGAATTTGGCGGTCCTGGCCTACATAGGTATGGTGGACTGAAGCGGCAGTATAGCATGCACTAAACAACCTATAGAGACTCGAGGCAACTATCGGCTATCAGAAAGAGATGAGAAAGACCTATTCGGAACCAACCTGATACTACCACCAATCATACCCATCCTGGTATTTCCCCCTCGAGACCAAACGAGGAAGTCATGCCGAGGAAACTCACACGGTTGGCAGTTTTATCCATTCATTCCATGGTGTTTATCCAACTTAGTATTCATATCGGAGACAAGTCATTTTATAACAGTAAACTTTAGTTAGAGCTGTCTATGATCGAGAACTATGCTCCAAGTCGTCCATAACCGCGGACATGGCTTTTCGAAAAGATTTAACCCTACATGGGTGCACCAAAGTTTCCACATGCACCTACATACTTGTTGTTAGATCAAGTGTAACATCCCAAAAATATTAATCAAGGTTATCAAGTTCCAATCACCCAAAATTAGGGTTAACAAAAACTTTTGTTAATTAAATCAATATGAATGTATGAGTGTATGTGATGAATGCATGAATGCTTGTATGGACTTGTTTGATTGTTATGAATAGAAAGGATTGGTTTAAAGAAGAAAACAACATCATCTAAATCATTTCCAAGCAGAATCAAATTAGTAGAAATTCAAAAACAAACAATATGAGCTAATGGTCATTTTGACCAAAGTTAACCACTAGACCACTTTGAGTGTTTCTAGTCCAAGATTTCTAACAGAAACAAATCCAATTCTTTCCACCCCTTGCTAGACCAAGTAAAAGTGAACCTAAGCCCACCTTTCAAACCCACATAAACAAATTACAAATCTATGCCAAGGACAATTCAAAATTGAATCTAGTTCATATGGTAAGATCACCATTTCTCAAAACCAACTCAAACTAGTCCACCTTGACAAATCCAAGCAACCAGAGACTACCTAGTATATTACCATTGCACTCACCAAACTTCATCCAAAAATTCAAATATAAATTCCTTTCGGCCATTTCATCAAACACTTGGTAGACACAAATCAAATTGGCCAAACTTTCACTGTTTTGAGCAGTGATCATTCAAACCATTGTCTCACTTTGATCACCCTTGTCTCCCCAGTGACAACCACATCATGGATCAACCTAGAACCCTACCATTGCACTATTCCATGCATGCCCGACCACCCCTTTGTCCACCTCAATGTCGACAGCAAGCTACAAGCATAGCCAGCCTCGCCAACCTTGTCTGGCATGCTGCGCGTGCCTCATTCCCCCCTCTAGACCAGCCCTAGCTTGAGGACAGAGAGAGGAGACATCAGAAAATTCGTGCCCACGCCGCTGTCGACCATGCCGATGAGCACCGCAGTTCACGCGCCGTTCCCACTCGACCCGACCACCTCGAGCTCTCGCCGCCCGTCTACATGATCACCACCGTCCTAGGAGACCACCAGACATGCCCTTTTCCTCGACCGTGCCCCGTAGCTTCCGCACGCCGTGAAGTTCGCCCTCGGTACCGCGCAGAGCGCCGCACGTTCCAGACCAAACCACACCGCCCCTTGCCGCACCATGAAATCGTTGAGCATCGCTAGGAGACCGCGCACCATTCTAGCCCCCGCGCCATGCCAGTATCTCGCTGTAACACTGACCCCGACAAGCTCTGCCCATGCCGCTCGGCCTCTCTCCCTCGCCTATAAAAGGAGGCCTTCCCAGCACCATTTCTCCACACCATCTCACTCCCCTCTCCCTCAGAACCACCCTCACCCTTCCCCGGACCAAGGCGAGCACCAGGTCACCAGAATTTGGCCGGAGACTGCCGCTGCTAGAGGAGAAGGGCGCCATTGATTGCGACCACCCCAGGAGACGCCGCCAGTACTAGGAGAACCGTCGTTGTCGGCACCTCATTTGCCCCTATCATGGACCCTAGCCTGAGCCCCGGTGAGCCTCCCCAGACCCTCACTGGACATGCTAGGGTTTGTCCCCGTCGTGTCCTATTCAGATGAGGATGATGGCCGTGAGCCATTGATCTTGCATCTAATGCTACGCTCATAATCAGCCCATACCCGTTCGGCACCCCCTATCTCACTGACGAGTGGGGACACCAGTTAAACCAGCCCACACGCGCGCTGTGCGTAGTGGGCCGGCCCATTAACTCTTCCGCTCAACCCAACAGTTTAAATTTAGATTTTACAATTTAGTTTCAAACCTAGTTCTGTCTGTTGATTCAAAAATCAATTCAGAGAGTTTCACTGAACCAAATTGCATGAAACTAATTTTTTAGAAAGATATTGAAATTCTTAATCCAAGCCCGTTGGATTCAACCCATTTGAATTTATAGATCACCTATACTAAAAATAACAAGGCAGAGACTTTTCTGCATTCAAACATTTTTAAAAAACCAACCATAATTGCTTTTGAGTTGATTCCAACTCTCAAAAATCACATTTGACAAGACCTTTCTGAATATATAAAATATATAGGTTTACTTGCAGTAATAATGGACAAGTAATAAAAGAAGGCCCCATAGGCATCTCTACTCACTTTAATTAATTAGAATAATAATGTTAAACCTTATTAAATTGTGACACCACTTTAAATCACATTCCCAAGTATTAAAATATGTGGTGATGACATGTGTCAACATGATCCCATATTTTAAATTTTTAATTGGAGAATATTAAATCTTAAGTAGTTTTCAATGAGTAGAAATTACTTTTCCAAAATAAAATAAATAAGACCAAGTCTTTATTTCATGTGATGATTGTGATGATGCTAGATCATCTAGTGTGAACCTTTGTGTGCCAAATAGAAGTAGTTAAGTATTGTTTGGTGATTGTGTACCTTGTATTTATTTATAGACGCTAGTACCGACCAAGGATACGAAGAGGAAGGAGACTACTATGAGGAGGAAGCAGAGGAGAACTTCAACCACTACATTGCTCAAGGCAAGCCTAGCACTACAAGTTGACTATGCAAGCCTTACTTGCAAGCCTAAACCTACTAATTAACCTATGCAAGATGCATTAGGCATATTTGCTTATACCAAATCCCAGTTTTACTTGCAAGCTTTATTCTTTTATTTCTTTATCAAAGCTCTTTATTTATGTTTACTTAGTGACTTGTGAATTTTGGAAACATATTAGAGGTAGCATAAAGAGCATTGGCCTAAGGTAGATAGAACTAGATGTCATCCTAAGGCATGAGATTAGACTTAGATAAGTCACACTTGATTATCACCCCTCATTAGAGATTACCCTTCACCTTAGTGGCTAGTGCTAAGCATAAAACTTGATCACTTTAGATGGGAATACTTGGTGAAAATGTTTATGAAAACCTTAGAATGGTGAGTCATTCTACTGAAATGTTTTGACATGTGTTATGAACACCTGATGATTTGATGATGAAAATGTTGAGGCATGAGCCTTAGCCCTTTATAAAACTGATGGTTGTATTTGAATGCGATACCATTCCAATGTTACCGTACAACCACAATACCCGAATTTGGGTAGGGCTTGACTAGAAGTTTATATATCTTAGTATGGGTTCCCTTGCGGTTGAGGTTTGAGCTGAGGCTACCTCGTGATAATTGTCCACCTATTAAGTTCCCAGGATGACAAATGGTCATGGTTGGGAGGCCAAACCCATAAGGGAGGTTCCTATACTAGGGTGTGTAGTTGAAAGGTTAGGATTGATTATTTGCATACTGAGTATGGTGAATCAGGATTATTCCTGACAGATGTATCGAATGTTGTGGTGAAATTGTACCACCTCTCCAGAGTGTCAAACTATTCAAATAGCCGCTTCCGCAGTTATGGACAGTTGGAGTGGCCATACTGTTCCGTCGTCAGATGTTTTCAAAATGACTGGTGAAATGAATCATGACTTTGACTTGACCACAACAGGGTTGTGAACATGAAAACTAAGTTCCCACTTAGGTGTTATAAAACTTTAAACTAGTTTTCTTTACTTCTGAACTCAGCTAGAGATAAACCTGGCTTTTTGCAAAACAACCTAGAACTTAGTATTCCTACTTGAACCACTTTACTTGTTAGTGATAGTTTGCGAGTACTTGAAGAGTACTCATGGATTTGTCCCTAGCTATTCCTATGGACAAACTATGAGGAGGATTACCAGGATGATGGACAACAGGAAGTCTACAACAACTAGGATCATCTGCCATCGTCAGCATTGCCTGTGACCCTGAAGATGGAGCTTCGCCCACGCTACCATTATTATATTATTCCGCTGCGTTGATTGTTTTAAGACTAGATCATGAGATCCTTTATTTTTAAGACCTTTATTATGGTTTGTAATGGATGATGAACTATGTTACCAATCTGTTATGTCTCACAAAAATGGTAATCCTAAGATTGCGATGTTTGGCATAACAGGCATCTGGGATTAAAAATCCGGGTGTTGATAACTTGGTATCAGAGCCATCCTGACCATAGGAGGCCCTAGTTAGAATGTACGTTTGAATCAAAAACTTAGTTTCAAAACAAAAGAAGTGAGTATTTATGAAAACCTATTCTCATTCTTATCACTTAGATTCTTTCAAGAAAATTCATGTTCCTAAAAAATTCTTGCAAAATCTTACATAGAAATTGACACACTTGATCACTCTACTAACTTACTCATCCTACATTCTTATAGATGGACGTGAAGTATAGCAAGTTCTATCAGTTGGGCAATTATGACACCCCCGGGATCAGGGCTAAACAAATCCCAGACCTTTGTCTAACATAAGCTTAACCTTGAGCTCGAGGATATCCAGTGAAGAATCAATAACACAGCAGCGAACCTACGACACAAAATTATTATAGTAAGCTCATAGCTGAGCAAAGAACCAAATTATTACAAACAGAGGTAAATGACCGCAAACGTCAAACAATGGAAGGAAAATTATGCTATTAAGTATAGAAAACTTAACAAATGGCCTAAGAGACCTGAAGCATAACGATGACGTCCCAGCCCATAGATTCTAGGCTGCTGGTCGGGAACCCCAAGATACTCGTCGGTGTCGATGTAGTACCAAACTGATCTTCTGCGGAACACTTAATCTGCCAAAAGTATCAACAAAGAAAGGGTGAGTATAGGGTGTACTCCGCAAGACTTATGGCTGGTGGAGTTGTTTTGCATAAAGCCATCTTTGTTTTGTAAGACTAGAGGGAGAAGAAGCTCGTCTAATCAGAGTATTTTAATAAGGGATAAGAGAGCGATGTCTCTGAAATATTGATCATCATCATTGATATCCACCAAGTCATCATCATCTGAACCCTGACTAGGATCACCCCCTCGTACCCATGAGTAAGCATCCTTAAGCACACATTGATCTGCCAAGTTTTATGATTAGGTTATAGTTCTCTATGATCTCACGTCCATTCCCAAGTCGTCCATAACCGTGGACACGGCTTTTCGAAATATTATTACCATGCAGGGGTGTACAACTTTACCCACACGTAGTAACCTTCTCTTAATGCCACAATGATTATCCCTCTTCCTTGGAAGGCCGACAGAGGGTGGTTAGACAAGACCTTTACCTTACTTTCACCTAAATCCATGAGTCTCCAAGAAAGGGTTCCATTAGCCCATATCTCTATGTCCAAGGATCAGGAGTACTCCTGGAGCCTCCTTCCTCCTTGGTCACGCCCTATATGATGCACCATCTTCAACCCATCCAAATATGCAGATGCCAAATAGCTAACTAGGTACGCATGGATCAGACTAGGTAAGTTAGTGAGTCAAGGGGGTTCCCAAGCCCCCGTGTGGCTGCACGCTTGTCTTGGTTCAATAGGCAAGAACTTCCGAGTCCTAGGGGTGGCGAGCATGGGACTACAAAAACCACATCCCACCATGGCCTCCCATACAAGCCTTATCATGTTTAAACTCATATCACCTCGGATCTTATCCCATCACGTTCTCCTGTAATACTAGATTCTCTGCATCTGAGACATCATCTGGATGAACCAGACTCAATAGCTATGCATGGCTAAGCAGGACACATATATAAGCTCTAGCAGTGCAAACAAGCCAAACCTAGTTATGCTGGGAGCAGTGAATCAGGTAATATAAGCTCAAAGGGAGTAATTTAATAGATAGGATACTTTATCTATCGATAAAAGACCACAGTAGAATCGTATGAAACCTGGCAAGAATAGAAATGATTTCGAAATCATAGGATTATATCATGGTGGGGCTATGCTTGGCTTTGACAATTGATAACTGGTAAGTAGATCTTTGGGAGCCTTGTACTTGACTTGATTACAGTTGGTCAAGTATTGATCTTTGATCTTCGACGGTGTTGATCTCGGTCTTCGATCTTGATCTCGATATTGTATTGTACCGAAGAAGAACCAAATCACCAGAAAGAAATGGAAATAATCAACACATGGCATCGATGCAATGCTCAATCAAAACATTAATTAAACCATTTTAAATAGGTTTACTACATCACTGTGACACAAGGCTGACATCACCACAACATCTACTCCTTTTCTCACCCGAACCTAAGCTAGCCAGTGAGGCTGATTGCTGGGCCTGGTGCCACGTATGCAGCCACGCAAGAAAAGTGGGACCCGCGGTTTTTTGACCGGGGCTGACCGCGGCTTGCTGACGCCAGCATGACGCCAGCACGCCGGTGAGCTGCAGATCAGCGATGGCACCGGTGATTGGGCACGTGCGTGCGAGCGGGACTGGGTGCACTGGAACCATCGGAGCAAAACAAGCAAGATAGAGGCGGCGCCACCCGGATTTGGTCACCGGAGCGACGTTTGCGACAAGCGGCGGCGACGGTGCTCACGGGTCGACGGCGAGCGATGGCTACAGAGCAAACGGGAAGAAAAGGAGGGGTCCAGGAGGACTAGGAGCTCACCACGTACGCGACGGTGAGGTCAGGGAAGTGAGGGGAGGCTGGACGACGTCGACAACGTCAATGGGGACGGTGGCCAGAGATGGGGAAGATGAGGTCGACGACAACGATTCCGAGCAGTTTGCATTGATTCCTTCTGCGGGGAGGTTGCTGGCAAGGAGGTGGAGATCAAGAGCGTATCGGCGAGGCATGGGGCAGGATAGAATGACGGCAATGCACGACAACTGCAGCGGCTAAGGTTCGGTCGCCTCACAGGAAGGGGTGAGAGAGGTCTGGGGAGAGAGGGCGAGTGGATGAGGACGATCAGGGCGTCGAGGCGGTGATCTTATCCTCCCCTAGGAAGCGATGGATGGCGGCGAGGAAGCGGCGCGGATCGACGGCCGGTGCAGGGACAGACAGCTGCTCGCCGTCGCTGTCGAAGATGACGAACAGAGGAGCTAAAGGGTATGGGCTGCAGTTGGGCCGTGCTTGGGCCGAAAGTGGGCTACAGGAGCACTACGCGGGTGGCAGTAAAGGGAGAGGGAGAGTTGGGCTGCGTCCTGGCTGCTACTGGCTGAAGTTTTTCTTTCTAAAAAACATTTTCCAAATCTGTTTTTGTTTCTCTCTTTGTATTTCCAATTCATTTCTATTTTTGAATATTTCAAAAATACCAGAGGGGTTTATAAAACATATAAAATACTATGGGGCCCTTTTAGTCAATTTGGGTTCCTTACATTTTGTAGTTTTCGAATTCAAACTACTTTGAAAGAATTTCAAAGAGAGACAGAAAACTAGGGTTTAGGGTTTTATATATTTCTTTCTTGCATGCATTTTTTAATAGATGATTCTATTGAATGCTCATACAAAACCCTAATTACTATTTAACTAAAACTTTGGTGTTACAGCTCGATCCCCCTTACGAGAATCTCGACCCGAGATTCCCAAGGTAGGAAAAGAGATAGAGAGAAAGAAATAGGGCCACTCCAAAGATAAGAGGGAAGCACACCAAATGACACATGGAGTATCTCATGGTTAACTCATGGATGGAGTGTTTATAAACAACTCTGATATGACAAACATGAAACACGTCAAGGTAACAGAGAGAAGAAGAGGAGAAGGTTTCAAGTTCTTAGATAGATGGTCTTCATAAGGATTGAGACCATGGAGCTTACAGAAGGTTTTGAAGCTTCTGAAGAGGAAGGTTCCAACAGAAAGAACAGGACCACAGACTTCGATAAGGAACCTCTACTAAACGACTTAAGTAGATATTTCGGGTTCTAGAGATCTAGATCAACAAAACCAAGCTGTTGAACTACTTTTGAAATAGAAGGGTCACTTTTTCATTCAACAGAAGGCCAAGACAGAAAGGTGTTTTGGTGGAGAGGACTCATAAGAGCCACAAGAAACATGTAATCAAGAGGAACTACAAATGACCAAAATCATAGTCACTCTTAAAACATGGTTGAGAAAATGAAGGAAACTCTTTATTCATCCAGATATATCAAAATCTTTGCCAGAGATCATGATATCACTTTACACTATTGAGATGAATAGTTTAAGAAGATTCCTGATGACACGAGAAGAAAGAAACTTCATTCTCAGACTTCAATTACTTGGCGCAAAAAAATGCTTGCCAATTGAAAATTATCTGGAGGATCGACCGAGAGACATTTAGCAACACTACTTTAAATGTTCTCCTTGATGTTCAAGAAATTAAACATCAAGTAAAGGTCAGACTTCATAGACAAAGGAAACTGTCAGGGGGATTACCCCCGGTAGGGTCATAAAGGGTAAAACATCGCCCAGCTTCGCTTAAGCTGAGTAAAAGATAACTCAGGCCGGGTAACAACGGTCGGGTAAGAAGGTCATGTGCGGCCGACATGAGAATTATGTCGGACCATATAGGACAAGTTTGTTTACCTTGCAGGAAGCAACGAGCCGAGTCTCATGAGGGAAGGCCGAGTCAGAAAGGACGCGTGGCAACTTTCCGAGTAAGATTCAGGAGGGACCATGGTAAAAGCATGGTAAAAAGAGAAGGGCGACGCCAGGTGACACAAAAGGAGCCAGGGTGACGCCCAAAGAAAGAGATGACGTACAAAGTCACAGTATGACGCCAAAAGAGCTGGAAGGTACGTACCAGAAGACCGTTTGCAGTATGTCTTTGTGGACTGGGTCAAGGGGCTCTGGGCTAGCCCATGACCCGTCCCGCACAGTTAGGACCAAGATACAAACAGAAACCCTAGAACCCAAAGGGATGTAACCTAGCTGGCCATCGCCTATATAAGGAGGGGCATAGCTAGGGTTTAGGGAGGTTGGACCAAGTAGGAAACTAGTGCCCTGAGGCTATTCTCAAACAGCTCTAGGAGCACTTGTAAAACTTCTTGGATCAATAAAAATCCTAAGTGTGGAGAGTTCATCTTGTTCTTCGTGCTTGGCTGACCGTGCACTCCCTCCCTGGTTACCACAAGCGTTCATTCGGCCCCCAACTTAAGCCTACTCATGGCATCTGTCGTGACACCACCACGACAGAAACCATGAGCACAACTCCTATAATAAATTATAGAAGAAGCCTTATGAGGAAGGGTTTTTATTGCTGAATCAAGAGCATATGACAAGAGGTCTTTTCGGCTAAGTGTGTCAACTGTTGCATCAATCTTGCCAGACTTGCAAAGAGATCTATGTCAAAACCTTGAAGAACACCAAACATCATTGCTGCTTGAGATTCATATTTGGTTAGGTGAGATGATACTTTAGACTCAGCATGTCCGAATAGACAGTTTGCAACATTTACACAAAGGTAAAGTTACTAGATTCTCAAGACATGGACTACAGTATAAAGCTCCAAACGATGAGCTAGATTGCTATACCCATGTATTGGCAACTTATCGAAAGACAACTGCATACATATAGAGTACTAACAATAAAATACACATGTATCCCAAGGAAGAGCAAGATAACTCTTCTTGAATCCACAGCGACATCTTTCAACAATTGCACGTGAACTAGAGAAGGTTACTTCTAACATCCAGAACACATACTTCGAGATGAATCGAGGATGGTTCTCGAAAGTTCCCAACATTAATACCAATTGTTCCAAATGAATCCAGTCTAACATGGAAAGGATAAGGATATTGTCGATGGGCTCAACAACAAACTTATCAAGACACTCCAAGAATACAGACTCATATGTTGCCTAAACAAGGCAAAAGTATTGGTTAGACCAAAGAACATGAAGATGCACTCAAGTGAAACATCACAAGTAGCAACACCATCAAGATAGTCCTTGGAACTGAGTTTGACTTGACGATAACCCAAATCAAATCAAAGGCAGAGGAAGATAACATATCCATGAAGGAGATCCTATCTTTCTTCAGCACGAACAAAACTAGACATCCCTTTATGAAGGAACTGGGTTGGATAGAACTTTTGTATTACAACTCTCCAAGTTGTTGTTTAAGCTCAACCAACTAGTTCAGGGGTATCCAGTACGGATCCATGGAGAAAAGAGCAGTTCAGAGAACTTGCTTGCTCAAGAACTTGACAACATGGTCATGTGGCAACATGGCGATACTTCTAATAAGACGTCCAGAATATCACGAACCACCGATATGTCACTTCGTTCGAGAGGAAACTTGCTTGGTAAGGCAAAAGACATGGTCTCAGAGCTTTGGCATGAGCCTAACTCTTTGACCGAAGAGAGGTACTAGAATAATGGACTTGGTAGCACAATCATTCTTTTCTTAGTTATAGGGTTAACTAATCACACTAAGAATGACTCAAAGGTCCTTAGAGATCAAAACAATAATAATTGCTAGAAATCTCAGATGACCACATTATTACGCACACACATCACTCACGAGCGCGAAAGATCGAGGAAGGGTGGGTAAAGATGTGTAAGAAGGGGTCATGAAACTCAGCATGACCTCTTAGTGAGTGTGATACTTAAGATAGAATAGATGGGAGACACTCATTGTCTCTTAATCTGTGGATTACAACACTTTGACCTGGTCCTATAAATGACGAGGTACTGGAGTTTGTTTCTCCTGACATCCCGAAATGGTTTGTCATGATGGACCATAGGAGTATCTTGCATCGGAAGACACCAATGCACATGTACTACATGGCTACCAACTGGTAGACAAAGGTCGGAAAACAACAAGGGGAAAAAGAACATGATCATGATAGAATCCCGAGATGTGGATGCATAGATTAACAAACTTTTGGAAACCAATGCAGATAAGGGGTAAAGTGTCACAGAGTCACGAGTATAGATGCGAGACTCATGAGGAGTACTCTTGTCGTGATCTATTTGGTTCCATTAAGGAACATCTGCCATAGCTAGCGATAGGGGAAGTCCTTAATTGTCACGGTTCAATCGCGACAAATACCACAAGCTTGAAGGCTAGAATTTTAGTACCAGCCATCCTGAGGTAATGTGTGAACATTAACGACTGGGGTCAAAAGATTGGATCTTGGGTTAAAGTTCAGCTTCATGTACAAGATTCACAACACCAGAATCCAACACAATCAGGGATGTTAGGTTCAAGACCAAGGGTTAAAACCCAAAGAAAGGAGTAACTACTACTTGAGTGACATGGCGTACACTACAAGTTAGTAATCACAACGTAGCTTCCAAAAGAAGAAACAACTTCTAAAGTACCCAACAAACGAAAAGGAGGCACACGAGGCGAAAGGAAACCTTGAAGACTAGAACAGAACACTAAAGATCCAACAATATAATATTTTGGGTCCAAAATATAGAGAGATCATGATAGAAAGGAATCTATCAGCTGAACAAGAGCAAGGGGAACAAATAATTCACAACACACAACTCTAGAGAACTCAACACTAGGTAAACTGGCTTAAAAACGACATACCCAGAAGGCACCTATGATTTGAAAGACTAGACGAGATATGTAAAACTTTTCAAAGTCAACACAAGTTAAGATGAACCCAGAGTTAGTGTTAAACTAGATAAGGAGTAAAACAAGCATACTAGAATTTTCGCAAATAGTTTTCAACTTTTAAAATAGTTTTCACAAACGCTAGACTCAACATCGACCAATACAAGGTTTTCCTTCGGTCGGTACTGCTCTGATACCAAAACCTGTGACACCCGCGGGATTAGGTTAACCTTTAGCTTGATGATATCTAGTGAAGCATCGATAACACAACAGTGACCCTACGACACAAAATTATTGCAACAAGCTCATAGCTGATTAAAGAACCAAATTATTATAAACAGAGGTCACTGACCACAAACATCAAACAACAGAAGGCAAATTATGCTATTAAGTATATCAAACTTAACAAATGGCCTAAGAGGACTGAAGCATAACGATGACGTCCCAGCCCATAGATTCTAGGCTACTGGCCGGGAACCCCAAGCTACTTGTCGGTACCGATGTAGTACCAAACATATCTTCAGGGGAACACTTACTCTGCCACAAGTATCAAAAAACTAAGGGTGAGTACAGGGTGTACTCAGCAAGACTTATGGCTGGTGGAGTTGTTTTGCATAAAGCCATCTTTGTTTTGTAAGACCAGAGGGAGAATAAGCTCGTCTAATCAGAGTATTTTAAAAAAGGGATAAGAGAGCGACGTCTCCAAAATATTGATCATCATCATTGATATCCACCAAGTCATCATCATCTGAACCCTAACTAGGATCACCCCTCGTACCCATGAGAAAGCATCCTGAAGCACACGTAGTAACCTTCTCTTAATGCCACAATGATTAGCCCTCTTCCTTGGAAGGTCGGCAGAGGGTGGTTAGACAAGACCTTTACCTTACTTCCGCCTAAATCCATGAGTCTCCAAGAAAGGGTTCCATCAGCCCATATCTCTATGTCCAAGGATCGGGAGTACTCCCGGAGCCTCCTTCCTCCTTGGTCATGCCCTATATGATGCACCATCTTCAACCCATCCAAATATGCAGATGCCAAATAGCTAACTACATACACATGGATCAGACTAGGTAAGTTAGTGAGTCAAGGGGGTTCCCAAGCCCCCATGTAGCTGCACGCTCATGTTGGTTCAAGAGGCAAGAACTTTTGGGTCCTAGGGGTGGCGAGCATGGGACTACAGAAACCACATCCCACTGTGGCCTCCCATACAAGCCTTAGCATGTTTAAAATCATATCATCTCGGATCTTATCTCATCACGTTCTCATGTCATACTAGATTCTCTGCATCTAATAGATCATCTGGATGAACCAGACTCAACAACTATGCGTGGCTAAGTAGGACATAGATATAAGCTCTAACAGTGCACACAAGCCAAACCTAGTTATGCGAGGAGCAGCGGATCAGGTAATATAAGCTCAAAGGGAGTAATTCAATAGATAGGATACTCTATCTATCTATAAAAGACCACAATAGAATCGTATGCAACATGGCAAGAATAGAAATTCTTTCGAAATCATAGGATTATATCATGGTGGGGATATGCTTGCCTTTGCCAGTTGATAACCTATAAGCAGATCTTTGGGAGCCTTGTACTTGAATTGATTACAGTTGGTCAAGTATTGATCTTCGAGCTTCGATGGTGTTCATTTCGGTCTTCGATGTCGATCTCGATGTCAATATCGTATTCTACCGAAGAAGAATCAAATCACCTAAAAGAAAGGGAAACAATCAACATATGGCATCGATGCAATGCTTAAGCAAGGATGATGATATGACAAGTTAAATTGTATTGAAATGTAACCCTAAGGCATGCTTGACAATCTAATCGGGCTTCCAAGGGGTACAAACCCTAACTCGGGGAAACTCCGGAATCACCTATGAGGGGTTACTAGTTTGTTCTAATTAGACTTGCTATGAAAGTTGTTGAAAAATGCATGATTATAGCTTTGATAGGTAGTTCTTATTTTTTTGAACATTTTGATATATTATACATATTTTTCTGACTTATAAATAATTAGATATTGAATTTACAAGTTTAATTCACTTTGTGAATTTATTAAACCATTTTAAATAGGTTTACTGCGTCACTGTGACACAAGGCTGACGTCACCACAACATCTACTCATTTTCTCACCCGAACCTAAGCTAGCCAGTGAGGCTGACTGCTGGGCCCGGCGCCACGTATGCAGCCATGCAAGCAAAGTGGGACCCGCGGTTGGTTGGCCGGGGTTGACCGTGGCTTGCTGACGCCAGCGTGACGCAAGCATGTCGGTGAGCTACAGATCAGCGACGACATCGATGATTGGGCACGCGCGCGCGCGAGCGGGACTGGGTGCACTGGAACCAGCGGAGCAAAACGAGCAAGATAGAGGTGGCGCCGCCCGGATTTGGTCACCGGAGCAACGTCTGCGACGAGCAGCGGTGACAGTGCTCACGGTTTAATGGCAAGCGACCGCTATAGAGCGAAAGGGGAGAAAAGGAGGGGTCCAGGAGGACTAGGAGCTCACCACATACGCGAAGGTGAGGTCGGGGAAGTGAGGGGAGGCCGGATGGCGTCGACAACGTTGATGGGGACGATGGCCAGAGATGGGGAAGATGACGTCGACGACGGCGATTCCGCGTAGTTCGCGTTGATTCCTTCTGCAGGGAGGTTGCTGGCGAGGAGGTGGAGCTCAAGACCGTATTGGCGAGGCACGGGGCAGGCCAGAATGACGGCGACGCACGACAACTATAGCGGCTAGGGTTCGGTCGCCTCACAGGAATGGGTGAGAGATGTCTGGGAGAGAGGAGGAGTGGATGAGGACGATCAGGGCGTCGAGGCGATGATCTTATCCTCCCCCAGGAAGCGATGGACGGCGGCGAGGAAGCGGCGCGGATTGACGGCTGACGCAGGGACAGACAGATGCTCGTCGTCGCTGTCGAAGACGACGAATAGAGGCGCCAAAGGGTATGGGCTGCGGTTGGGCCATGCTGTGGCATCCCGCAAAACCACTACTATAAAATCGCGTTGATTTTGTGCATTGCATCATCATGACCGCATGCTCATGTCATCATGCCACATTTCATTTGAGCATCGTCATCATCTTGCATTTGCTTGCATAAAACTATTTTCGGGAAAACCTAATTTGTTTTCTAAACGCCCATCTTGTTTTCAAATTCAAACCCGGACTCCGGATTATTTTGTGTTGTCTGTTATCGGGTTGTAAAAGCCCCGTGTTAAACAAATAAAATATTAAATTATTTTTATTGGGGCAGTCGAACGGGCCAATTCGACCCGAACGACCACCCCCGGATTAAAATCGGTCCACCACACCAGCCCGCCCGAATCCTTTTTATACCCAGACCTAAACTACCCAGCCCCCCTCCACCTCACCCCGACCACTCCCCTCGTGCCACCTCACCTCTCCTCTCTCCACCACCCAATCCCCCCCTGCCACATCAGCCACCCCACCCCCACTCTCCCCCTGGTCAACCTCCCCAAACCCCACCACACAACCTGGCCAACCATCCCACTCGCCCCCACCGCGCGGGTCCCACTCACCCAGAGCCCCTGTAACTACCTCAGTGAATTACGCTCCTAGATACAAGCCTGGATGAACGGTAGTGGTTGAAATAGTACGGTGGGGCCCCAAAAGCCACTCACGGGTAGACCTTTCGGCCGTCCCAACCACTTCCAATTCATCGGGACCTGTACGGGCGGCGTAATCGGCAGGCGAAGGGATCAACTACATACACAAATGAGTATGTATGCAAGCCACCATACAAAAGTACATCAGAGCCATTCCATCTAGAAAGAAAGGAAATATAGCAACGCCATACGGCAAGATTCCAATGACCTAGATAGATATAATATTTTAGGATAATTCCTCATACATCACACATCAGAGTATCAAGCGGAAGCGGCAAAATAAAGTCCGAGTACGGATAAGAAGCAAATCGGCATAAGATGCCATAGAAATAAGCACATCCCGCCCACAGATCTCACGGATCCCCGTTCCCGGAATCTCTACACCGAACGATCGTTGCCCACATCATCAGCCTCTTCCACCCAGTATCCGTCCTGCGAGTGTACCTGTTCATCTGAACAAATAATTTATCGTGTGAGACCCTAAGGATACTCAGCAAATCTTTATGCCTCTAAAGGGGACACAACCTGGGGTGACGCAATTGCAGCAAAAGATAAACCCTAGCAGTTCTATAGATACTCGCTAACCATCCGTCTAACCAATGATAGACGGATGTCCGTGAATTAATGACAACAGTTATAACAGTAATTTCATCAGATCCATCCTCCTCCTCGCTTACCAACGAGGAAGCGGACGAACAACCCCCCCATCCGTTGGCAATTTTATTAACCATTCCATGAGTGTTGCACTATTTACTAGTCAATTACTTAGTCCGATTAAAGCGGTACTTTAGTTATGCTTGTCTATGATCGAGAAACTATGCTCCAAGTCGTCCATAACCGCGGACACGGCTTTCAGAAAGTTTTACCCTGCAGGGGTGCACAAATAGCAACACACACTCGATCAACCTCGGAAAAACCAAATCAAAACCCAACGAGGCCTTCACGACAAAGCAATCACAGGATTCAGAAATATTTCAGGGGGCCACCCCTTGGAGTACACCCGCAACGAAACTGGCCGGCTCCGAGACGGACTCAAGGTTTGTGGGGCCGGCTGTAAACGACTGGGAACCCGAAAACTCGGGGTGTCGATACCGCGAAAACGGGTCACCATCCTAAACAGTACAGGTGCTCCTCGCACAATCGTAATAAATCAGTAAAGCATGGCATAAGTACAGGATCGTAAATAAAACCTCAAACTAGTTTGTGGCCCCAAGAAATAAGACTGAATCAAGCTCTGGCTCAGGGGGGGTCCCATAAGCCTCCCGGATGTGGATAGCGCGAATATTCAAGGAACAGGTTTCAAGTACTCGGGGTCCTACGGGACACAAGTGAGCAGGAAAAACCAAATAGCAGATATTGCCCACCGGTGCCACTTTCATTAGTTATCCCATTACTACTCAGGTGAAGTTGTTTAGGTACCTCGTTATCCAACAGACACTCACATACCCTACACATGCTGTTCTACGACTCGCATGGCTCAAACAACTCCTGTAGTAATGGCTCATGGGATGGAGGAACAAGCTTGGTGGGGTTTAAAAGTAAAAGCTATGCAATACTTAGGATTCAGTTTAATGCATTCGCGACTCAATGATGCAAGAATAAGATAGAGGCAATAGGTACTGTATGTATGCAAGCATGTGGTAGTGCTTGCCTGGCAACTCAGTTGAAGCGAGAGACGGATATGGGTAGTGCTCCTGGTTCTCTTGATATATCCCCTGATCAGCGTCTATTCGGAAGAAGAACCAAACAAGCAAGGGCCAACATAAATAAAGTGCACAAGCATAGGAATAAAATGCATCAAGCAAACAATCATGCCATGATGAATGATGCACAAGTTGCGTGGCAATAATGTAGCATGGCATGGGTGAGGTGTGGAAGACAAGAAATAACATTTTTATGAGGTTTTGGATCACATTTTGTTGTCATAATAGTTGCTGTACACTATATATTTATATGATGCATGCTGCAATTTAAGTCATGGATAGCATAAACAGAAAGGTCTCGTCGAGCTGATCATATTAGACATATCATTTGTTAAATTCGGAGTTATAGATCAAAAGTTATTAATTTATTAAGTTCCAGTGGCATTTTGTTGTAATTTTACCCAACTTGGAATTTAAAGTGTGCAAAAGGTAATTTGAATAGCATATTTGAAATCCTCACATTTTTCTGATTCAAAAACATATATTATTTGTATTATTTGGAATTATGAATTTAAATTTATTTTATAGTCAAAATTAATAATTAGGGTCAAAGTCAAAGGTTGACTATTTAAATTAATTCTGAAAATATTTGATTAAAGATTTGAATTATAATTCAAAAACTAAACATTTTTCATATAAGGTTTGAATTCAAATTCCAAACCATTAATAAGTTATGAATTCATTTAGGTTTAAACAGATTTGAAAATTTGAATTTGAATCCAGAAAACAGAAAACATTTTTATACTCAGGCTAACCTAGCCCTAGACACCGACAGGTGGGACCCGGGGGTGCTGACTGGGCTGCCACGTGGGACAAAGGTGGGGTGTACCGCGGGTTGAGAATCTATAAAAGCGGGGAGCCTTTTTACAAAAAGACTGGGCATCGAGGGGCTGTGGGTTGAGATGCACATAGTCTAGGGGCCTATTTAGAAAAGCGTGCAGACTGACGAAACTGAAGATTTACTCGCGGAAACAGCTAGCTGGCTCGAACTTTGAATGAAGATGGCGAGGAATCGGTGGAGATTTTGCACAAGACACAAAAAGCAAAGTTGGAGAGGGAACACCAGGCTATAACTTTGATTTATGGAGTTTCGCCAACGGAGGACTCTACGCGTTGAGAAACTACGACGAACAGAGGCCGACCCGAGGCAAAAACTGAAAAACAACGACAGGTAAAAGAGGGTTTTTTCAGAATCTTTCGAGGACGATGGCGACGGATACAACACGATTTAGGAGATGATGTAAAAACTAAAAACGCAGAGGGAAGGTAGGGCTATGATTTCCATGTTGGGGATTTTTGCGACGGAGGGCCGTAGCGGACGGGGCGAGGTGAAGAAACAGAGGATGCGCTCGGGCTTCCTGCTACTGCTGCCGTTCGCAGCGCGCGGCGAGCGCGGCGTGCGCCAGAGCGCGAGCGCCAGAGCGGGCGAGGCTAGCAAGGCAGAGGACGGCGAGGGGGCGGGAAGATGGGGAGAAGAGAGGGGGTCCTTACCTCACTCGATTCCCGTGGAAAACAGGGAAGGGGACGGATGGATTTGGTCAGGCGGTGGCGACGGGGTGGCGTGCTTGGTCACGGCCACAACGGAGATGAGCAGGCAGCGACAGACAGCTCCGGCTCCTCCTGCTGCAGTTCCGAAGAGGCGGCAGTGGTACTCCTTCTCCTCCTCGGTGCTTCCCTCACTAAACTTCGACGGGAGGGAGACATAGTACGAAGGGGAGGAACGAAAGGGTTGGCGGCGCGGGATGCAGAGAGAGGAGGCTAGGGTTCCAGAGGAACCAGGGTTGATAAAGGAGGGGGGGGGGTCACGAGTGTGGCGTGAGGCTGACGAGGATCACGGCGGCGACGCCTACCTGCTCCGTCTACTCTCCATCTTCTGCCGCGAGAGAGGAAGCTGAGAACGGCGTCAGGCGACTAGAGAAGAAGAACAGGGGCGCGGCAGGGTGAAGGGGTACTGGGCCAGGGGAAGACGAGTTGGGCCGGGGAAGGTTTGTCTGATGGGCTGCTGCGGCTGCTCCTCTCTCTCTCTTTTTCCCTCTTCTTTTTATTTTCATTTGTTTTGAATGTTTCAAAATTCAACCAACCTTTTTATTTCAAAACCTGTTGTACCTAGCAGATGATTTTGAACAGAGAGAAGGGAAGGCCAAGGGAGAGGGGGACATGTTAGCTAGGGTTTGGTTATGGTGGGATTTAAGGAGAGAGGGGGGTGGCTTAGGGTTTAGGTTTAGAGAGGGGGGAAGGTTAGATGCTAGGGTGTTCTTTTGTCAAAAACAAACCAAGCACCAACCAAACCCCAACAAGACCAAGACTAGAAAAGGGAGGAAAAGGTGATGATGGTAAGGATGGGTATGGTGAGGAGGTTTAGGCATGATAAAACAAGACCAAGCCTAAGGGGTAGAGAGAGATGATCCATTTTAAAATCAAATAAAATCAAATGTCAAGCTAAAGGGGTACTTGCATGGGCCATGCATAATTAATTAATACCATGTTTATCTTTGTGAAAACAAGATTATTTACATGGCATTTTCTTATGCATTCCAAAGTGTGGAGTAAGGCCCAAGCAAAAGAATTTAGAAAGAATTCCAAGTGGAGTATAAGGAGATGATCACATTGGATTATATTTGGGACTTGCTAGTGTGTATATGCCAATAGGTATTTAATAAGCCCACAAAAATATCCCAACATGATGATAACCCCAAAATCACACATATGGAAGTTAGGAAAAGGGGTCCCACTCACAAGGCATGCAAAAGGTGGCCATGTGGCTCTCATGTATCAATAATGTGAAAACAAAATGATGCCAAGATGAGAACATGTGGAAAAGAATTGGATCCATCCCAACCCACATGAGCTAGAAGTAAACTCATTTAAAATGCCAAGCTCATGTTAATTGGATGGTGGAATTAAAAGGTGGTAAGAAAAAGGTGGTGGAGTCAATAAGAGATATGCCCCCAACTCAACTTGGGCATTTAACAATATATCAAGAACCAAATACAATATCAAGAGGCAAATGCAGATATTAATGCATATGAGATAAGAACCAAAGCAAAAGGGTTTTTGTATGATGCTCAAAAATGCAAGGTGGCATGATGACATGAACATGACAAGGTGATGATGCAACAATTATTTGTAGGAAGTGGCCCTTTTATTACTAGATCAAGTAGCATTACAGGTGTTAGACAACTGGGATGCTACAACTCTCCCCCACTAAACAGGAATCTCGCCCCGAGATTCTAGGAAGAAGAAGAAGACACAAAGAGGGTAGGATAGTTGGCACGAAGTTCATCTTCACGTTCCCAAGTGGCTTCATCAACAGAATGGTGTGACCACTGCACCTTTCAGAACTTGATGGACTTGTTGTGAGTCCTTCTTTCTGCAGTCTCAAGGATTTTGGTGGGGTGTTCTTGATAAGACAGGTCTTCTTGGAGATCGATTAGCTCATGATCCACGGTCCTGCCGGGATCTTTGAAGCACTTCTTGAGCTGAGAGATGTGGAAAACATTATGGACTTTGAGTTTTTCCGGAAGCTCAAGGGCATAAGCAACTTCTCCTCTTCTACCACGAATCTTGAAAGGACCGATGTATCTAGGAGCCAACTTTCCTTTGATACCGAAGCGGTGTGTGCCTCTCATGGGAGTGACACGAAGGTAAACGAGATCACCCGGGGCATACACCATGTCCGTGTGCTTCCTGTCATAATTGCTCTTCTGACGACTTTGAGCAATCTTCAGGTTCTCAAGAATGATATGCACCTTCTCCTCTGCTTGAGTTACAATGTCAGGGCCAAACCAGATTCTTTCTCCTGCTCCTGACCAACCAATTGGAGTTCTGCACTTGCGTCCATAGAGAGCCTCAAATGGTGCCATCTTCAGACTCTTCTGGAAGCTGTTGTTGTAGGAGAATTCAGCATAAGGAAGACATTCCTCCCACTTCATGCCAAAAGAGATGACGCAAGCACGAAGCATATCCTCCAGAATCTGATTGATCCTTTCAACTTGTCCTTGCGACTGAGGGTGGTAAGCAGTGCTGAAGTTTAACTTTGTTCCCAGAGCATTTTGGAAACTTTCCCAGAACTTTGAAGTGAAGATGCTTCCACGGTCTGAACTGATCTCAAGCGGAACCCCATACAGAGAGACAATTCTGTTGATATAGAGCTCAGCCAACTGAATTCCAGAAATTGTTTCCTTGACGGGGAAGAAATGAGCCACTTTAGAAAGCCTGTCGATGACAACAAAGATTGCATTGTTGCCCTTCTGCGACCTTGGAAAACCAGTGATGAAGTCCATCTCTACTTTCTCCCATTTCCATTCCGGAGGTTTCAATGGCTGTAGAAGACCGAATGGTTTCTGATGGACAGCTTTCACTCTGCGGCAGACATCACACTCCGAGACATACTTTTCACAATATCGTTTCAGACCAGGCCACCAATACTGTGTTTTCAAGTCCATGTACATCTTTGTGCTGCCAGGGTGGATAGATAGAACAGAATCGTGCGCCTCCTTGAGAACTTGCTCTCTCAAACCCGGGTAGTTCGGAACAAACATCCGGTGTTCAAAGAAAAGCGTGCCTTGATCATCTACGTGGAAGGACTCATACTTCGGAAGCTGAAGCTGGGAGGTGATCTTTCTGGTGTGCGGATCACCACGCTGACGAAAACGAATCTTTTCTTCCAAGAGAGGAGTAGCCAGAAGGTTCAGGAGATGCCCTTGTTCCACAACTGCCAGGTTGAGCTGACGGAATTCCTTGCACAAAAGAGGCTGCTGTTCTTCCATCATGAGGTTGTTGACATAAGCTTTGCGGCTGAGAGCATCGGCCATGACATTAGCTTTGCCCGGTGTGTAGTTGATGGTCAAATCAAAATCATTGATTGCTTCAATCCATCTCCTCTGCCGAAGGTTGAGATCAGGCTGAGTGAAGATATACTTCAAACTTTTGTGGTCAGAAAAGATCTCACAACGGTTGCCCAGCAAGTAGTGCCTCCATAGCTTCAAAGCAAAGACAACTGCTGCTAGCTCGAGGTCATGTGTGGGATAGTTGATCTCACGCGTCTTCAACTGTCGAGAGGCATAAGCAACAACTTGTTTTTCTTGCATAAGGACCGCACCCAATCCTTGCAAAGAGGCGTCGCAGAATATCTGGAAAGGCTTAGATGTATCCGGAGGAACCAAGACTGGCGTGGAAGTGAGCTTCTCTTTGAGTGTCTCAAAGCTTGCTTGACATGCAGCAGTCCACAGGTATTTCTTGCCTTTGTTGAGGAGATCGGTAAGAGGCTTCGCTATCTTCGAGAAGTTCTGAACGAAGCGACGGCAATAACTAGCCAAACCAAGAAAACTCCGCACTTCTTTGACATTAACAGGAGGAAGCCATTCTACAATTGTCTTCACAGTTTCCGGGTTGACTGCAATGCCCTTGGCCGAGATGACATGACCAAGATAGGTTACTTCAGGCAGCCAAAACTCACACTTTGAGAACTTTGCATACAAGCGGTTCTCACGCAGCTTGCTTAGGACACACCGCAGGTGTTCTTCATGCTCTTCCTTAGACTTGGAATAGACTAGGATATCATCCAGATAGACCACAACGAACTTATCCAGGTACTCCATGAAGACCGAGTTCATAAGCCTCGAGAAGGTAGCAGGTGCGTTGGTGAGACCGAAAGACATGAATGTGTACTCATACAGGCCATAGCGGGTGGTGAAAGCTGTTTTAGGCACATCTTCCTTGCGAATCTTGATTTGGTGATAACCACTCCTCAAGTCCAGCTTAGAGAATACCACAGCTCCAGCTAGCTGGTCAAAAAGATCATTAATCCGCGGAAGGGGATATTTGTTCTTGATGGTTTTAGCATTGAGAGCCCGATAGTCAACACAAAGTCTATTAGTCCTGTCCCGCTTCTTCACAAAGATTGTTGGGCTACCCCAAGAAGAAGTACTGTGTTGAATGAAACCCAACTTCTCTTGTTCATCAAGCTGACGTTTGAGTTCAGCCAACTCAGCAGGACCCATTTTATAAGGCCGCTTGGAGATAGGAGCCGTTCCAGGTTCAAGCTCAATTACAAACTCAACCTCACGATCCGGAGGCATACCCGGCAACTCTTCCGGAAAAACATCCGGAAACTCACAGACCACTGGGACTCTCTGAATAGCTTCCATAGCATCATCATTCAGAGCCGCCAAAGAGAAAAGCTG
This sequence comes from Avena sativa, assembly GCA_916181665.1. NCBI lineage: Eukaryota > Viridiplantae > Streptophyta > Magnoliopsida > Poales > Poaceae > Avena > Avena sativa. Next base: position 245,497,082 of record OV702283.1, on the reverse strand, counting down.
GACAGCAGGAGTCAGACTTGGAGAAAAGACTATATGGCCTTCAGGAATCTTCAGAGAAACCGAGCGTTTAGCACAATCAATCACAACTGCATTTGCCGTCAACCAATCCATGCCCAAGATGACATCAATGTCCGAATTTCCCAGAAGAATTAAGGACGCCGAGAACGAAGAGCCACCAATCTCAATTTGATTGCCATGGCTGATATGAGCAGCCCTCATGTTTGAACCAGGAGATAGAACCACCAGACGACGTGATAAAGGAACCCTATCCAGATCCTGCTCTTGTGCAATGCGAAACAAAAGAATGCAATGCACCAGAATCGAACAAAACTCGTGCAGGGACTGAGTTAACGGATAGCGTACCCATCACCACTCCAGGTGCATGCTCAGCTTGAGCGGCGTTGACACAATTGGCACGAGCAACCGTAGACCCGGGCTTAGTGTTGATGTTGAGAGCCCGAGGTGGTGGTGCACGAACCATAGGAGAGCTTGCCGCCGATCTTGGAGGGGGTGGAGGAAGAGCTTTGTTCTTCAACGGACAGTTCCAGTTGAGATGTCCAGGATCTCCACACGTGAAGCAGGCACCAGGTGGACGTGGAGCAACGTAGCCAGGGACTCCGCCAGGCGCTCCAGGGTAGTTGTGGGTGTAGCCCCTGGGAGCCGCAGTGATGGAGTTTAGTGGCCTTGACGCGTAGCTTGCAGGTCTTGGTGAAGCCGGGAGCGACGGTGGGGTGTTAGGAACCCAAACACGACGCTTAGAAGGGGCTGACATAGCTGCAGAGCTTGATGCATCACGGTTGTGTTTCTTTGACTCCTCGAACACTTGCCTGCTTGCTTCCTCTTGCAGAGCTGTGTGCTGTAGTTCCAGGAAAGATGCCGGCCTTGCATGTGTGATTGCATACTTGATCGATGCATTGAGCCCTTGCCTGAACCTCTTTTGTTTCTTCTTGTCATCTGAGATCTCATCACCACCATAACGAGAAAGATTCATGAAGTTCCTGATGTAGGTGTTGACATTATCATTTCCCTGCTTAAGGTTGAGAAACGCTTCCTTCATCATTTCCATGACAATCTCTGACAGAAACTGCTCTTTGAAAGCTGCAGTGAACCTTTCCCAAGTAGGCTGAAAACCAGTGCAGCTTGCCTTCAAGTAATTCTCCCACCAGAGAGCTGCATCTCCCTTTAGAAGGTGAGTAGCACACTTTACCCACTCCTGCTCAGGAACATCAGCAGTCTCGAGTAGCCTTGACGTCTCACGTAACCAATCATCCGCATCCAGTGGGCGATCGGAAACATCAAACTAGCGAGGGTTGAATTTCAGGAAGCTTTTGATGTCGCCCCGCTTGGGAGGTGGAGGGAGTGCAGCAAACTCATTCCTCCGAACACTCTCTTCCAAACGCTGCTGGTTCTGCTGCATTGCTGCCAAGGCATTGGCTATGTTTGACAACGCGGCCCCCAATTCCGGTGGTATGTCCTCATCTGAACGGCGTGGTGGAGCCATCCTGAGATTGATATAAAACACAAGTCAGCACTATAATGGAGAATAATAATAATCCAAAATAGTACCAAAATGGAATTAACCAAGATTAAAGGATACAATTTACTAAGATGATATTAAAATATCAACAAAGTTCAAAGCACCTAAAAGATATTAAGCATATCGCACACGACTGAAAAGAAGTGTGGTACACAAACATATCAAAGAAAAATTTTCCACAAATTTCGGCATTAAAATACCAATAGATGCGCAAAATTACTTAGCGAATCAAGATTAGTGACTCTACCAATTCAATATACAAAAGCGAATGATAAGAGTAGTGGTATGGTCGCGACTCCATCCCGCACTCAAATCATTACTCCGCACATGAATAAGTGGAACGCATATCCTAACCCCTTCTTCTCACGTTGAACCTAAAGATTAGTAACTACTGAAACGAACACCCCAAACAAGATAACGTCGGATAACAAAGAGTAAGACAGATCGCGTCGGTTTGCAAAAGACTGTCGGTATGGAATGTACCAACAGTTGATAACCAAAAGGCCGATTAGATAACAACTTGGATGCAACAGATAGACAAGGGATTACACACACACACACACACACACACACACACACAACCTATGGTGCTACGGAAACCCAGAACACGTGAATCCTAGTTTGAATTTTGAGAAGAGGATTGAAAATGTTGCACTTCCTTACCAGAAAAGGGTGGGTGGGTGGGTAAGAAGAAAAAGTGGAAGCAGTCCTACTCTCGCGTTTTGTTTTTCCCTAGTATACATAACTACCAAAATATTTGCTAGACTGACAACGACCGTTTGGCTGAGACCCTGAAGGTCGGGATGGCTCTGATACCAATTGTAACTACCTCGGTGAATTACGCTCCTAGATACAAGCCTGGATGAACGGTAGTGGTTGAAATAGTACGGTGGGGCCCCAAAAGCCACTCACGGGTAGACCTTTCGGCCGTCCCAACCACTTCCAATTCATCGGGACCTGTACGGGCGGCGTAATCGGCAGGCGAAGGGATCAACTACATACACAAATGAGTATGTATGCAAGCCACCATACAAAAGTACATCAGAGCCATTCCATCTAGAAAGAAAGGAAATATAGCAACGCCATACGGCAAGATTCCAATGACCTAGATAGATATAATATTTTAGGATAATTCCTCATACATCACACATCAGAGTATCAAGCGGAAGCGGCAAAACAAAGTCCGAGTACGGATAAGAAGCAAATCGGCATAAGATGCCATAGAAATAAGCACATCCCGCCCACAGATCTCACGGATCCCCGTTCCCGGAATCTCTACACCGAACGATCGTTGCCCACATCATCAGCCTCTTCCACCCAGTATCCGTCCTGCGAGTGTACCTGTTCATCTGAACCAATAATTTATCGTGTGAGACCCTAAGGGTACTCAACAAGTCTTTATGCCTCTAAAGGGGACACAACCTGGGGTGACGTAATTGCAGCAAAAGATAAACCCTAGCAGTTCTATAGATACTCGCTAACCATCCGTCTAACCAATGATAGACGGATGTCCGTGAATTAATGACAACAGTTATAACAGTAATTTCATCAGATCCATCCTCCTCCTCGCTTACCAACGAGGAAGCGGACGAACAACCCCCCCATCCGTTGGCAATTTTATTAACCATTCCATGAGTGTTGCACTATTTACTAGTCAATTACTTAGTCCGATTAAAGCGGTACTTTAGTTATGCTTGTCTATGATCGAGAAACTGTGCTCCAAGTCGTCCATAACCGCGGACACGGCTTTCAGAAAGTTTTACCCTGCAGGGGTGCACAAATAGCAACACACACTCGATCAACCTCGGAAAAACCAAATCAAAACCCAACGAGGCCTTCACGACAAAGCAATCACAGGATTCAGAAATATTTCAGGGGGCCACCCCTTGGAGTACACCCGCAACGAAACTGGCCGGCTTCGAGACGGACTCAAGGTTTGTGGGGCCGGCTGTAAACGACTGGGAACCCGAAAACTCGGGGTGTCGATACCGCGAAAACGGGTCACCATCCTAAACAGTACAGGTGCTCCTCGCACAATCGTAATAAAGCAGTAAAGCATGGCATAAGTACAGGATCGTAAATAAAACCTCAAACTAGTTTGTGGCCCCAAGAAATAAGACTGAATCAAGCTCTGGCTCAGGGGGGTCCCATAAGCCTCCCGGATGTGGATAGCGCGAATATTCAAGGAACAGGTTTCAAGTACTCGGGGTCCTACGGGACACAAGTGAGCAGGAAAAACCAAATAGCAGATATTGCCCACCGGTGCCACTTTCATTAGTTATCCCATTACTACTCAGGTGAAGTTGTTTAGGTACCTCGTTATCCAACAGACACTCACATACCCTATACATGCTGTTCTACGACTCGCATGGCTCAAACAACTCCTGTAGTAATGGCTCATGGGATGGAGGAACAAGCTTGGTGGGGTTTAAAAGTAAAAGCTATGCAATACTTAGGATTCAGTTTAATGCATTCGCGACTCAATGATGCAAGAATAAGATAGAGGCCATAGGTACTGTATGTATGCAAGCATGTGATAGTGCTTGCCTGGCAACTCAGTTGAAGCGAGAGACGGATCTGGGTAGTGCTCCTGGTTCTCTTGATATATCCCCTGATCAGCGTCTATTCGGAAGAAGAACCAAACAAGCAAGGGCCAACATAAATAAAGTGCACAAGCATAGGAATAAAATGCATCAAGCAAACAATCATGCCATGATGAATGATGCACAAGTTGCATGTCAATAATGTAGCATGGCATGGGTGAGGTGTGGAAGACAAGAAATAACATTTTTATGAGGTTTTGGATCACATTTTGTTGTCATAATAGTTGCTGTACACTATATATTTATATGATGCATGCTGCAATTTAAGTCATGGATAGCATAAACAGAAAGGTCTCGTCGAGCTGATCATATTAGACATATCATTTGTTAAATTCGGAGTTATAGATCAAAAGTTATTAATTTATTAAGTTCCAGTGGCATTTTGTTGTAATTTTACCCAACTTGGAATTTAAAGTGTGCAAAAGGTAATTTGAATAGCATATTTGAAATCCTCACATTTTTCTGATTCAAAAACATATATTATTTGTATTATTTGGAATTATGAATTTAAATTTATTTTATAGTCAAAATTAATAATTAGGGTCAAAGTCAAAGGTTGACTATTTAAATTAATTCTGAAAATATTTGATTAAAGATTTGAATTATAATTCAAAAACTAAACATTTTTCATATAAGGTTTGAATTCAAATTTCAAACCATTAATAAGTTATGAATTCATTTAGGTTTAAACAGATTTGAAAATTTGAATTTGAATCCAGAAAACAGAAAACATTTTTATACTCAGGCTAACCTAGCCCTAGACACCGACAGGTGGGACCCGGGGGTGCTGACTGGGCTGCCACGTGGGACAAAGGTGGGGTGTACCGCGGGTTGAGAATCTAGAAAAGCGGGGAGCCTTTTTACAAAAAGACTGGGCATCGAGGGGCTGTGGGTTGAGATGCACATAGTCTAGGGGCCTATTTAGAAAAGCGTGCAGACTGACGAAACTGAAGATTTACTCGCGGAAACAGCTAGCTGGCTCGAACTTTGAATGAAGATGGCGAGGAATCGGTGGCGATTTTGCACAAGACACAAAAAGCAAAGTTGGAGAGGGAACACCGGGCTATAACTTTGATTTATGGAGTTTCGCCAACGGAGGACTCTACGTGTTGAGAAACTACGACGAACAGAGGCCGACCCGAGGCAAAAACTGAAAAACAACGACAGGTAAAAGAGGGTTTTTTCAGAATCTTTCGAGGACGATGGCGACGGATACAACGCGATTTAGGAGATGATGTAAAAACTAAAAACGCAGAGGGAAGGTAGGGCTATGATTTCCATGTTGGCGATTTTTGCGACGGAGGGCCGTAGCGGACGGGGCGAGGTGAAGAAACAGAGGATGCGCTCGGGCTTCCTGCTACTGCTGCCGTTCGCGCGCGCGGCGAGCGCGGCGTACGCCAGAGCGCGAGCGCCAGAGCGGGCGAGGCTAGCAAGGCAGAGGACGGCGAGGGGGCGGGAAGATGGGGAGAAGAGAGGGGGTCCTTACCTCACTCGATTCCCGTGGAAAACAGGGAAGGGGACGGATGGATTTGGTCAGGCGGTGGCGACGGGGTGGCGTGCTTGGTCACGGCCACAACGGAGATGAGCAGGCAGCGACAGACAGCTCCGGCTCCTCCTGCTGCAGTTCCGAAGAGGCGGCAGTGGTACTCCTTCTCCTCCTTGGTGCTTCCCTCACTAAACTTCGACGGGAGGGAGACATAGTACGAAGGGGAGGAACGAAAGGGTTGGCGGCGCGGGATGCAGAGAGAGGAGGCTAGGGTTCCAGAGGAACCAGGGTTGATAAAGGAGGGGGGGGTCACGAGTGTGGCGTGAGGCTAACGAGGATCACGGCGGCGACGCCTACCTGCTCCGTCTGCTCTCCGTCTTCTGCAGCGAGAGAGGAAGCTGAGAACGGCGTCAAGCGACTAGAGAAGAAGAACAAGGGCGCGGCAGGGTGAAGGGGTACTGGGCCAGGGGAAGACGAGTTGGGCCGGGGAAGGTTTGTCTGATGGGCTGCTACATGCTCTTGGGCTGCTGCGGCTGCTCCTCTCTCTCTCTTTTTCCCTCTTCTTTTTATTTTCATTTGTTTTGAATGTTTCAAAATTCAACCAACCTTTTTATTTCAAAACCTGTTGTACCTAGCAGATGATTTTGAACAGAGAGAAGGGAAGGCCAAGGGAGAGGGGGACATGTTAGCTAGGGTTTGGTTATGGTGGGATTTAAGGAGAGAGGGGGGTGGCTTAGGGTTTAGGTTTAGAGAGGGGGGAAGGTTAGATGCTAGGGTGTTCTTTTGTCAAAAACAAACCAAGCACCAACCAAACCCCAACAAGACCAAGACTAGAAAAGGGAGGAAAAGGTGATGATGGTAAGGATGGGTATGGTGAGGAGGTTTAGGCATGATAAAACAAGACCAAGCCTAAGGGGTAGAGAGAGATGATCCATTTTAAAATCAAATAAAATCAAATGTCAAGCTAAAGGGGTACTTGCATGGGCCATGCATAATTAATTAATACCATGTTTATCTTTGTGAAAACAAGATTATTTACATGGCATTTTCTTATGCATTCCAAAGTGTGGAGTAAGGCCCAAGCAAAAGAATTTAGAAAGAATTCCAAGTGGAGTATAAGGAGATGATCACATTGGATTATATTTGGGACTTGCTAGTGTGTATATGCCAATAGGTATTTAATAAGCCCACAAAAATATCCCAACATGATGATAACCCCAAAATCACACATATGGAAGTTAGGAAAAGGGGTCCCACTCACAAGGCATGCAAAAGGTGGCCATGTGGCTCTCATGTATCAATAATGTGAAAACAAAATGATGCCAAGATGAGAACATGTGGAAAAGAATTGGATCCATCCCAACCCACATGAGCTAGAAGTAAACTCATTTAAAATGCCAAGCTCATGTTAATTGGATGGTGGAATTAAAAGATGGTAAGAAAAAGGTGGTGGAGTCAATAAGAGATATGCCCCCAACTCAACTTGGGCATTTAAAAATATATCAAGAACCAAATACAATATCAAGAGGCAAATGCAGATATTAATGCATATGAGATAAGAACCAAAGCAAAAGGGTTTTTGTATGATGCTCAAAAATGCAAGGTGGCATGATGACATGAACATGACAAGGTGATGATGCAACAATTATTTGTAGGAAGTGGCCCTTTTATTACTAGATCAAGTAGCATTACAGGTGTTAGACAACTGGGATGCTACAGCCCCCCTCGCCCTGGACCCGGTCTTCCCTCCACCCGCGCGGCCCACCCTGTCCCCACGCCCGGACCCACCCCCTACCCGACGCGCTCTCCTCCCCATCCTCCTCTCTCCCCCATGCCCGACGTCCTCCTCCAACCACCGCCCCCTCGCCTCGACCCCTCCAGGTCCACCCCGCCGCCGTGCCTGTCCATCCCGTGCGCCGCCACCGCGCCCGGCGCTCGCTGTCTCCCGCGCCGGCCCGCACCTCCTCCTCCGCTTCACCGCCGCCGACGGAGGCCCCCCCCGACCATCCTCGCCGCCAGGGGCCCGCCTCGGCCTCCAGCGCCTCCGCCGGGCCCGCCACCGCCTCCCGCCGCACCTCCTCCCGCGCCGCTCCACCCCGGCAGCCTCCCCGACGCCACCAACCCCTCCCGCTCCCCATCGGCCTCCTCTACTGCCGCCTTCCACCCCCCCTCTCTGCAGCGAGCCGCACGCGCCGCCCTCGTCCCCACCGGCGCCGGCCCCGACCATCCGCCGCCACGGCCGCTCCGCCTGCCGCCAGTCTCCCTCCCCGCCGGCGCGCTCGCCCGACGCCAGCCGCCGCCCGCCTCCTCGTCTGCCGCCGCTCCCGGCCGCACTAGCATGAACATCCTCGTCGCTCGTTTCCTGTTGTCGTCCCCATGGCGCGGACGCCGCCCCGGATCGACCTGCGGCACCGGCGTCGTCGAGCTGTCACTGCTGCGAGCTCAACTGTGAGGAACTTGTGGTGGTGGAGATGTATGTGTCAAGATGATGATGTGGCACCACGTCAAAGAATATCTCCGGCTCCGACGGAACAAGGGTGGACTATGCCGATGATGCGGACCTCGGCAGACAAGAGCTACCATTGGTCAAGGACCCTCGAAACATCAAGGCCTTATTCATGGACCCGATGACCAAGATCTACATCACGGAGCACCAAGAACCCCTTCATGGAACCGGTGGCCGAGACCCTGAAGGCCGATCCGAAGCGCCAGGACCCGAACCTGAAGAACGCCAAGATCGCCGACGCGGATACGCCAAGTTCCTCGCCTGGATGCCAAGACCGACTCGATGGCGCGGGCCCGACAAGATCGACACCAACCAGGGCGAATCCGATGCCCCGACGCCAGACCAAGTACTTCCTCCCGGAACGCCAAGACCTACCTCCGTTATCCGAGACCGAGCCCATCGAACCCCGAACCCTAGATCCGGACCCTGAGACCGACCCCGAACCCCGGACCAAGACCGTCGAGAGCCCTAATGTGTGACCCTTTTCTCGAGCCCCTATTTTATAAATGCTTAATATAAACTTGTTGCATATTAAATTGTCATACTCGCATGCATATTGGTGTGGTTTGGGGGCCTTATGCCGATTCACCTCATAATTAAATATGGGGCCCATATGCGGACAATCTAGTCTCATATTGGCCTCATTTAAATTTGTGTAGCGAACCGGTGCTATCTTTTGTCTTGATAACGCAACATTTAAATTGTGGGGTAGATAAACAACTTGAACCATTTAATTAATTGTCGGAACCCCGGTTCCGCTTAATATGATCTATTTGCATCGCATCTTTGCCATGGCATACATCATACATGCATCATGCCGATCTTCTGCCGTTGTATTAAATATTGCATCCGGTGTTTATTCTAGTGTTTTGCTTCTTCGCGGATAAGGCCGTTGAGTTGATGTGAGCTTCGCCCCGTTCTTCGGTTGAACCTTCGACAATGTTTTCAGGCGAGCATCTCCCCCTTTTCTACCTATCTTACTTTTATAGTATTTATTCCCTCCTGTTGATCTATTGCTATCTGTGTTGCGATGCTCTAGTTTTCCGTACCCGTGAAATTCCTTGCAGCCGTATATTGCCTTGGACACATCCTATTACCTGTTGTTTGGTAGACAGTTGGACCAGCGCATCGTAGTCGCTTGCTCAAGTGTTGTTGCGTGTCGTCTAGTACCACAGTTGTTGGAGGATTGCCGCATGTTCAATGTTGGAGATGATCATGGCTTTATTTATCTTTCACTTTAATTATTGTTTAATAACTAAAATTGAAGTAGGTAAGCAGAGGCACCGGTGGGTGATAGATAATATTTGGTTTCCGACCGCCCACTTGTGTCCCGTAGGACCCCGAGTTCTTGACACCTGTTCCGAGATCGAGCGCGCTAACCACATGTGGGGAGATATGGGCCCCCCATCGATTTAGTACCTGATTTCAAAGTATTGTACTGGGGGCCACAAGTAGTTTGGGGCTTTATTACTATCCTGTACTTATGCCATGCTTTACTGCTTTATTTACGATTGTGTGAGGAGCACGCTGTACTGTTTTGGAAGCGGAGTGTTTTCGCGGTATCGACAGTCCCTGTTTGGGGATTTGCTGTCGTTTACAGCCACTGTCGCAAACCCTGAGTCCGTCTCGGAGACCGGCCGACTTTGTTGCGGGTGTACTTAGTGGGGTGGCCCCCCGTGCTTGCTTTGGGTCTGGGAAACGTCATGACTTAGGCCCCGCCGACATACCGATGGGTGTATGTTAATTGATCTGGCAAAAAGGGTCGAAGTGCGTGTGGATACTTTGGTGCGCCCCTGCAGGGTTAAATCTTTTCGAGAAGCCGTGTCCGCGGTTATGGACGACTTGGAGCACAGTGCTTGATCATAGACAACTATAACTAAAGTTTATTGTTATAAAGTGACTTGTATCCGATATGACTAGTAATCAGCTTCACTACAACGGAATGGCTAAATAAAAGTACCAACAACTGCTAGGTTTTGGGGTTATCTCATGCTAATTGTATCTGATTAGTAAGTGTCGCAACTACAACGGAATGATTAAATAAAAGTGCTCACTGCTTATTTTATCAGGACGACTATCCTTACCTGACTAGTAAATTGCCGCAACTATAACTGAATAAGTAAAACTGCCAACTGTGTGAGTTCCTCGGTTGACTTCCTCGATTGGTCTCGAGGGGGAAACGCCAGGATGGGTTTGTTTGATGATAGTATCAGGTTGGATCCGAATAGATCTTCCTTACCCCTCTCTGTTAGCCGCCAGTAGTATCGAGTCTCTATAGGTTGCTCAGTGCATGCTGCCGCTGCCGCTTCAGTCCACCATACCTATGTAGGCGAGGACCGCCGAATTCTAGCCTCGCCGTGTACTGGCCTCAGTACTGACGCTCCTCTTTTTCCTTTGCCCTTTGTCGGCACCCCTTTTTGTTTAAGCAGGTTTTGAGATCGACGTCGTTAGCAAGGTTACCCTTCCGGCTTGGCCTGGGCAGGTTTATGGACGCCATTGGTTATTCTGCAGGGCTCTTAGCCCCATTTGCATCTTGTCCGTAGCCGGACGCTCTATCATTTTCAAGGTGATTTGGATCTTTGTATATTATATCTGTATTCTTGACTCTTTGAGTCGCTGCTGTATATATATCTGTTCTGGGGGTCCCATCGAGGACTGTTGTGTAATGTTATTACTTCGTTTTCCACCCGCACGAAAGTGCCTGGTGGGCACCTTTGAATCGTTTCTATGCGGGTTTGGCGGGTTTCGCTAAAACTTGCATAGGGCCGATTCTGAGGGTGTTACAGAGTGGTATCAGAGCTCAGCAGTTGCGATACCCCACAAGTCCAGCCTGTAGGATAACCTAGCTAACGGCCGAAGTAGAGTGTCAAAACTATTTTTGGAAATCGGTTGGATAGTTCTGATTAGGTCTGATTTTATTCCTTACCCCTCTGCTATTCTCCTCTTACCTCTGCGTGTTTTGAATCCGCTCTCGTCTCTCCCTTCGAGTCCAGGATTTCTCGTGGTTGGGATCCGTCGTACCTTCAGGGTTTCGCTTCCTCCTCTGATAACGGTGTTCTACCATCTGGTGTTCAAGCTGCCTGATGAATCCGTCTACGGTGTTACCATTCTTTGTTCCTTGTTTGTGCCTTCCGGTGTTTTCCGACGCGACAACATCATCTACGCCAGATCCGATGCAGAGTTTGCATCACTCCTTTGTTTCCGAACCTCGCTTGTCGAGATCTTTAGTCTAATTCCGAGAATGGTTGCACTCTTTTCTACTGATTGTGCAGAGTAATAGTTTGGGTGCGTGATGGATTGGCCCCCATGCCGACTACCCACTCTATTCGCTTGTGTACATTGAAGTGGATGAGAATGCATCGGTTCCCTCTTTTCATCGAAGCTAGAGGTGGCTTTATTTGTAGATACCTCTACCATCGGCCTTCTGTTTCCGGAGTGTTTCCCTCAACGGTCACGGACAACGACCTCTTGTTAGTGGTGTCGCGGGGATCTACACGAAGCGAGAAGACGCAGATCGCCGACCTTCCTTCCGGTACCATGAGGCGGATCTCGAGGGCGAGATCCATTGTTAGTGGTGTCGAATTGTGGCATCACGCAAAACCACTACTAGAAAATCGCGTTGATTTTGTGCATTGCATCATCATGACCGCATGCTCATGTCATCATGCCACATTTCATTTGAGCATCGTCATCATCTTGCATTTGCTTGCATAAAACTATTTTCGGGAAAACCTAATTTGTTTTCTAAACGCCCCGTCTTGTTTTCAAATTCAAACCCGGGACTCCGGATTATTTTGTGTTGTCTGTTATCGGGTTGTAAAAGCCCCGTGTTAAACAAATAAAATATTAAATTATTTTTAGTGGGGCAGTCGAACGGGCCGATTCGACCCGAACGACCACCCCCGGATTAAAATCGGTCCACCACACCAGCCCGCCCGAATCCTTTTTATACCCAGACCTAAACTACCCAGCCCCCCTCCACCTCACCCCGACCACTCCCCTCGTGCCACCTCACCTCTCCTCTCTCCACCACCCAATCCCCCCATGCCACATCAGCCACCCCACCCCCACTCTCCCCCTGGTCAACCTCCCCAAACCCCACCACACAGCCTGGCCAACCATCCCACTCGCCCCCCACCCCACGGGTCCCACTCACCCAGAGCCCCCCTCGCCCTGGACCCGGTCTTCCCTCCACCCGCGCGGCCCACCCTGTCCCCACGCCCGGACCCACCCCCTACCCGACGCGCTCTCCTCCCCATCCTCCTCTCTCCCCCATGCCCGACGTCCTCCTTCAACCACCGCCCCCTCGCCTCGACCCCTCCAGGTCCACCCCGCCGCCATGCCTGTCCATCCCGTGCGCCGCCACCGCGCCCGGCGCTCGCCGTCTCCCGCGCCGGCCCGCACCTCCTCCTCCGCTTCACCGCCACCGACGGAGGCCCCCCCGACCATCCTCGCCGCCAGGGGCCCGCCTCGGCCTCCAGCGCCTCCGCCGGGCCCGCCACCGCCTCCCGCCGCACCTCCTCCCGCGCCGCTCCACCCCGGCAGCCTCCCCGACGCCACCAACCCCTCCCGCTCCCCATCGGCCTCCTCTACCGCCGCCTTCCACCCCCCCTCTCTGCAGCGAGCCGCACGCGCCGCCCTCGTCCCCACCGGCGCCGGCCCCGACCATCCGCCGCCGCGGCCGCTCCGCCTGCCGCCAGTCTCCCTCCCCGCCGGCGCGCTCGCCCGCCGCCAGCCGCCGCCCGCATCCTCGTCTGCCGCCGCTCCCAGCCGCACTAGCATGCACGTCCTCGTCGCTCGTTTCCTGTTGTCGTCCCCATGGCGCGGACGCCGCCCCGGATCGACCTGCGGCACCGGCGTCGTCGAGCTGTCACTGCTGCGAGCTCAACTGTGAGGAACTTGTGGTGGTGGAGATGTATGTGTCAAGATGACGATGTGGCACCACGTCAAAGAATATCTCCGGCTCCGACGGAACAAGGGTGGATTATGCCGATGATGCGGACCTCGGCAGACAAGAGCTACCATTGGTCAAGGACCCTCGAAACATCAAGGCCTTGTTCATGGACCCGATGACCAAGATCTACATCACGGAGCACCAAGAACCCCTTCATGGAACCGGTGGCCGAGACCCTGAAGGCCGATCCGAAGCGCCAGGACCCGAACCTGAAGAACGCCAAGATCGCCGACGCGGATACGCCAAGTTCCTCGCCTGGATGCCAAGACCGACTCGATGGCGCGGGCCCGACAAGATCGACACCAACCAGGGCGAATCCGATGCCCCGACGCCAGACCAAGTACTTCCTCCCGGAATGCCAAGACCTACCTCCGTTATCCGAGACCGAGCCCATCGAACCCCGAACCCCAGATCCGGACCCTGAGACCGACCCCGAACCCCGGACCAAGACCGTCGAGAGCCCTAATGTGTGACCCTTTTCTCGAGCCCCTATTTTATAAATGCTTAATATAAACTTGTTGCATATTAAATTGTCATACTCGCATGCATATTTGTGTGGTTTGGGGGCCTTATGCCGATTCACCTCATAATTAAATATGGGGCCCATTTGCGGACAATCTAGTCTCATATTGGCCTCATTTAAATTTGTGTAGCGAACCGGTGCTATCTTTTGTCTTGATAACGCAACATTTAAATTGCGGGGTAGATAAACAACTTGAACCGTTTAATTAATTGTCGGAACCCCGGTTCCGCTTAATATGATCTATTTGCATCGCATCTTTGCCATGGCATACATCATACATGCATCATGCCGATCTTCTGCCGTTGTATTAAATATTGCATCCGGTGTTTATTCTAGTGTTTTGCTTCTTCGCGGATAAGGCCGTTGAGTTGATGTGAGCTTCGCCCCGTTCTTCGGTTGAACCTTCGACAATGTTTTCAGGCGAGCATCTCCCCCTTTTCTACCTATCTTACTTTTATAGTATTTATTCCCTCCTGTTGATCTATTGCTATCTGTGTTGCGATGCTCTAGTTTTCCGTACCCGTGAAATTCCTTGCAGCCGTATATTGCCTTGGACACATCCTATTACCTGTTGTTTGGTAGACAGTTGGACCAGCGCGTCGTAGTCGCTTGCTCAAGTGTTGTTGCGTGTCGTCTAGTACCACAGTTGTTGGAGGATTGCCGCATGTTCAATGTTGGAGATGATCATGGCTTTATTTATCTTTCACTTTAATTATTGTTTAATAACTAAAATTGAAGTAGGTAAGCAGAGGCACCGGTGGGTGATAGATAATATTTGGTTTCCGACCGCCCACTTGTGTCCCGTAGGACCCCGAGTTCTTGACACCTGTTCCGAGATCGAGCGCGCTAACCACATGTGGGGAGATATGGGCCCCCCATCGATTTAGTACCTGATTTCAAAGTATTGTACTGGGGGCCACAAGTAGTTTGGGGCTTTATTACTATCCTGTACTTATGCCATGCTTTACTACTTTATTTACGATTGTGTGAGGAGCACGCTGTACTGTTTTGGAAGCGGAGTGTTTTCGCGGTATCGACAGTCCCCGTTTGGGGATTTGCTGTCGTTTACAGCCACTGTCGCAAACCCTGAGTCCGTCTCGGAGACCGGCCGACTTCGTTGCGGGTGTACTTAGTGGGGTGGCCCCCCGTGCTTGCTTTGGGTCTGGGAAACGTCATGACTTAGGCCCCGCCGACATACCGATGGGTGTATGTTAATTGATCTGGCAAAAAGGGTCGAAGTGCGTGTGGATACTTTGGTGCGCCCCTGCAGGGTTAAATCTTTTCGAGAAGCCGTGTCCGCGGTTATGGACGACTTGGAGCACAGTGCTTGATCATAGACAACTATAACTAAAGTTTATTGTTATAAAGTGACTTGTATCCGATATGACTAGTAATCAGCTTCACTACAACGGAATGGCTAAATAAAAGTACCAACAACTGCTAGGTTTTGGGGTTATCTCATGCTAATTGTATCTGATTAGTAAGTGTCGCAACTACAACGGAATGATTAAATAAAAGTGCTCACTGCTTATTTTATCAGGACGACTATCCTTACCTGACTAGTAAATTGCCGCAACTATAACTGAATAAGTAAAACTGCCAACTATGTGAGTTCCTCGGTTGACTTCCTCGATTGGTCTCGAGGGGGAAACGCTAGGATGGGTTTGTTTGATGATAGTATCAGGTTGGATCCGAATAGATCTTCCTTACCCCTCTCTGTTAGCCGCCAGTAGTATCGAGTCTCTATAGGTTGCTCAGTGCATGCTGCCGCTGCCTCTTCAGTCCACCATACCTATGTAGGCGAGGACCGCCGAATTCTAGCCTCGACGTGTACTGGCCTCAGTACTGACGCTCCTCTTTTTCCTTTGCCCTTTGTCGGCACCCCTTTTTGTTTAAGCAGGTTTTGAGATCGACGTCGTTAGCAAGGTTACCCTTCCGGCTTGGCCTGGGCAGGTTTATGGACGCCATTGGTTATTCTGCAGGGCTCTTAGCCCCATTTGCATCTTGTCCGTAGCCGGACGCTCTATCATTTTCAAGGTGATTTGGATCTTTGTATATTATATCTGTATTCTTGACTCTTTGAGTCGCTGCTGTATATATATCTGTTCTGGGGGTCCCATCGAGGACTGTTGTGTAATGTTATTACTTCGTTTTCCACCCGCACGAAAGATTGATGCCCCCACCTCAGAGGGAATTCAGATCACCTTAAGAGAGAACAACTGGCTAGATGGACTCGCCAGGGCTATGCAGGAAGCTCTTGCCCGTCTGTGTGGGAAAAGCATCAATCAGATCAAGGGTATCCAATTTGAGTTTTACGCAAGGTATGATGCTATGGGATAGGCATTGGAGGTACCAGGTCACCTAGAGCTGAAGCATGACGTGGATCATCTTGATTTCATGATGTATGATAGGCAGAAGGAGTTGGACAATGCCCATGCATACGCCAACCACAACTATGCCATCACCGTGAAGAAGGACCAGACCATCGCCATCCTTTCAAAGGAGCACAAGACCTTTCACCTTCTTCGTGACTAGAAGGATCGCATTATTGCTCACCTTCATCATAGAGTAACAGACTTGGAGGAGACCATCCATGAGCAGGACATGCAGCGTGAGGAGAGGGAGAATGCAGGGGAAGATATCCGTGGAGACCCCTACTACTACCTTAGTGACGATGATGACTTCTTGGAGGACCAAGCCATGGAATTCGACACTGATGATGAATCCCGCCTTCATTGATGATGTTGATGAAGACACCAATTCTGATGAGTAGTAGCACTTGAGAACTAGCATTAGTGAGTTGTATCCGTTCCCATTGTATCTTAGATTCAAAGAATGGTTCTTAAAACCATCCGTTGCTTGTGTGGTGTGTGTTTGTATTGTGTGCTATGAATGAATGAATGGAGAGCAAGTTGCTAGTTGGAAAAACCTGAGTCAAAACTCAAAGTTTAAAAACCTTTCAAAAACAATTCCCTGAACCTTAGAAATTTCCCTCTTGTCTCATGATCTATCTCAATCTTCAGATGCCTCGCGGAGGAAGCAGTTCATCCCCGGACCCGATGCTGCAAATCTTGCAAATGTTGGTTTCCGACCGTGAAGCTTAAAGAGCCGAACGTCAAGCCAACCTAGCCACCCTCCAATACATAACTCAGATGGACAATAACAATCAAGGCCATGGAAATCAGGACAGCCATGGATCCAAGCTCAAGAACTTTTAGATTACCAATCCACCCATCTTTAGTAAGTCTGAGGAGCCATTAGATGCCGATGACTGGCTGCAGACCATGGAGAACAACTTAGAAGTCGCAGGAGTGGAGGCCAATGAGAAAGTACTATTTGCCACCCATTATCTGGCAGGAGATGCAAGAGCTTGGTGGAATAGTATTCACACCATGAATGGAGGACAAATGATGACTTGGGATGAATTCAAACTCAAGTTTAGCCGAACCCATGTGCCACCGGGTTTAATCAAGAGGATGAGAGATGAATTCAGAGAATTGAAGCATGGGAGGATGACAATAGTTGAGTACCGTGACAACTTTCTGTCATTAGCTAGGTATGCATAGGATG
The DNA here is from genome assembly GCA_916181665.1 of Avena sativa. Taxonomy (NCBI): domain Eukaryota; kingdom Viridiplantae; phylum Streptophyta; class Magnoliopsida; order Poales; family Poaceae; genus Avena; species Avena sativa. The sequence goes on along the minus strand of OV702283.1, from coordinate 245,479,903 downwards.
AGATTGACACTTAAGCCAAGACGAAGGAGAGATTCTTGAAAGGTTTGCATGATGAGATGCAGACAGTGTTTTGGTCAATATTACATTTGCTGACATTGAAGCCTTAGTGGATTCTGCCACTTAGATGGAAGGCAAGATCAACCAAGCCAATGAGAACCGCAAGCGTCGAATGATGCATTAACCAGGAACCTACCATACCACAAAGTATCGCCCCAATCCGTCTGCAGGATTTTCCCCAAGAAACAATAGACCCTCGATGACCCGTCCAACCTATCCCAACCGTGGAGGAGGAAACCCAAGGCCTGGAGAAAACCACAACAACAACCCCGGCAACTCCAACAACTTCAATCGTGCACCGCCCAAAGTCAACAACCCCACCAACACCAATACTGCCCCAAGAACTAGATGCAATGTTGTGCCTGTTACAGGAAAGGACAAGTCTCAGGTGACTTATTATGAATGCGGAACAAAGGGTCACTACTCCAATGAGTGGCCCAAGAAGCTAGTAGCAGCCCCCAATGTGAATGCGCTAGCTCAGCAGCAGCATCGTGTTCAGCCTGGAAGAAGATTTGCCCCAGGGAACTCGCTCAACTGCAACGACCGTCTGTTTCACATGAATGCTGAAGAAGCCCAAGAAGCGCCATATGTCATGCTGGGTATGTTTTCTGTTAACTCGGTAATTGCAAGAGTGTTGTTTGATTCTGGAGCATCGCACTCATTTGTTACAGAAGAATTTGCATGCACTAGTAAGATTCAACCAACAAAATTGAAGCATGTTATGATAGTTCAAATACCTGGTTCAACCACCAAAGCTAGACAAATTTGCAAGGCCATAACTATCAGAATCCATGGCATAGATTTTTATGGTAATCTAATAGTACCTGGAACCAAAGGTTTGGAAGTAGTACTAGGAACGGATTGGATGTCGAAACATAAAGGATTAATCGACTGTGCCAAGAAAGCCATAACCATGACTAGTACCACTGGAGTATCAGTTGGGCATGTATATGAAACCTTGCCCCGTCAATTCAAGGGCAACAAGATTCTAGCCCAACCAACCATTGACCGAGTACGAGTAGTCTGTCAATACCCCAACGTATTCCCAGATATATTGCCCGGTATGCCCCTAGATCGGGATATTGAGTTTATCATTGAACTAATCCCTGTAACCAGACCCATAGCTTAGAGACCGTATAGTATGAACCCATCTAAATTAGTTTAACTAAAGAAGCAACTGGATGCTATGCTATAGATAGGACTGATTCAACCTAGTGCGTCGCCATGGAGATCACCTGTCTTGTTCGTGGATAAGAAGGATGGAGGTAACCGTTTGTGCACCGATTATAAGATTTGTTGAATGATGTCACCATTAAGAACAAGTACCCACTGACAAATATATAAGATTTGTTTGAGCAGTTGATCGGTGCCAATGTGTTTTCTAAGATTGATCTTAGAACTGGTTATCGTTAACTGAAGATTCGCGCAGAGGATATTCCAAAGACTGCATTTACCACCAGATATGGACTATATGAGTACACTGTCATGTCTTTTGGATTAACCAATGCCCCCTCTTATTTCATGAACCTCATGAATAAGATTTTTATGGACTTCCTGGATAAGTTTGTCCTTGTGTTCATCGATGACATTCTGATATATTCCAAATCAGAAGAAGAACATGAGCTACACCTAAGAACCATCCTTTGAACCCTTAGGGAGCATGATGGGGATATGCCAAGTGGGATATACCCAGTAGGATGTTTCCTACTAGCCCATACTGCCAGCGAGTGGGCCTGGAGGATGGCGACTGGATCACGACTCAACAAGGAGCCAGGCGACTGGAAGCTGGAGGCCCAGAAGTGTAGCTAGGCCCAGTCAGATTAGGTCAAGCACCCTCCGAGTCCTTATCCAACTCGGTTGCAGATCTGTAATCCCTAGCGAGGTGACTCTATATAAACCTCCCTAGGGCACGCATAGAACTTACGTTCCATCATACACCCCCTGCGACATGCCGCCTATCCGCCGAGCTCGCCCTTGTACTATTTCATCAATACAATCTAGCAGGAGTAGGTTTTTAACATCCGGGGGGGCGAACCTGGTTAAAACCCTGTGTCTTTGCCCTCATCTTGCACCACAGATGGCTAGCCTCCCTTGCCCCTTGTTCTACTACTCGCTGCCAATTGCAGCATCTGCGGTGGCCATTCCCACGACAGTGGTGCCCACCGTGGGGCCTGGCTGGTCAGGCCTGTGTTCTGCGGGGATATCCGACTTGCCAATCAACTAGATGGTCGCCACCAGCCGCATGATTGCCATCGGCGAGATCCTCCAAATCTTGCCGAGCAGCTACGTCCCAGCGGCACACCCTGTCACGCACAACGTGATCATGTCAGTCGGCACGATCAGCCTCTTCGTCGGCTTCACTGACGTCATCGTCTCGGAGGACTCGGCTCGCATCCACGAGTCGCCACCGCGTGATCGGCTCTCTGAGAGTCAGGTTCGCACCATCCACCACCTCGCCTCTGATTACGGCTCGGCCAACAGCAACGTGGCCGAGACCAGCGTGGCCGCGGACGACGCGGTCCTCAACGACGACGCCCATTTGGCGACCCCGGTGTAAATCGCCGGATCCATTGTCGCCACGTCACGCGTGGGCTCCATCACCCAAGTCTCCAACATGGGGGTTTCGAGGATCCATCCATCCTGGGGATCTTCGACTCTGACTCCGGGTCGGAGAACTCCGGCGACCTCCACGCCGGATCGGGTCGCTTCGTCCCGACCTACATGGCGAGCGGCACGAGCGCCCCGCCATAACCCTTCTCTATGCCGATCCCGCCGACCGTGACGACGATGGAGGTTGAGGAACTCCGCCTGCGACTGGAGGAGGCGGTCGGCAAGGAATAAGACAAGCGCAAAAATTTTTGCCTCGATCAAGCGATGGCGCAGGAGCTCTCGCTCTACCACCAGCGCCGCATCAGGTCGTGCCTGAACCCCACTGTTTAGGGCCGCGCCCTAAACTTCGACGATGAGAACAAACCGGCCCGCATGGACAACCGCGTGGTCTGTGAGAACGCGCCACCGGGAGGAAGTGCCCGGCCACCACCAGGCGCAACGGCGATCGTCGCTCCCCCACCGCAGCCGGTCGCGCGCCCCCTCCAAATCAGCCAAGGATCATGATCTCCCCGCAAGAGCGGGACGAGAACGGCCTCCCGCTGTTCTCCACTCTGATGGACAACGTCATCATGAGTCGAGCCGCGATCGCCAACATCAACGTGACCGGGGAAGGCGCACTGCAGATCAAGTACGCCAAGGCCGTCGAGCAGCAAACCGCGGGAGCCGACTCGTGGGGGCGCATGTACTCCCGCTCGTCAGGAAGTAGGGTGGCCTCGAGCGGCCGCCCAACAATGGTAAACACTCTCAACTGCCCACCACCTGAGCCCCTGCAGCTCCAACCATGACCCGCGCACGCGGCACTCTCCACCAATGACCCGCAACCGACCAACCAGTCGATGCACAGACCCACATCATCAACAACCAAAGCTGGCACGCATGCCAGCCCGACGACCTGAGGCACACCCTCACGAACCTCCGTGATAGCGAGCCAAGGGGCTCGCTCAGCTGAGTAGGCCCCCAGTGCTTCGGACCAATGATCCGAGGCAAAAAATATCCGGCGAACTTCAAAGCGCCAAAGGAGATCGAGAAGTACGATCCCTCATACGACCCATACGTGTGGCTGGACACGTACCTTATGGTGATGGCAATCACGAGCCACACCGACCTACTCGCCACTCGCTACCTCTCCCTGATGATGGAGGGAGCGAGACGGAAATGGATCAATACCCTCCCCGCGAACAACATCGATTCCTGGGAGGACATGCGCGACTCCTTTGTCAGGCACTTCGAGGGTTCCTACACCCGCGCCACCACCATCGAGGACCTAGAGCGATGCGTCCAGGGACCCCGCGAGTCGACCCGCAGCTGGGTCCAATGATGGCAGGATCTGTGGTTCAATGTGGCCGGCATCCACCCGGACACGGCGATACACTGCTTCAAGACCTCGTGCCATTACAAGCCCTTGGTCGCCAAGCTCAAGCGGGTGTACAAGACACTTGATAACATCCCAGACCTCCTCGAGATCGCCAAACGGTACGCGGAGGAGGACTCGAACCAAGAAACCAACGACGAGTCTAGCGCCATGACAGCGGAAACTACAAGGTGATGCCAAAATTCGACCCCGCAGCCGTCCTTAACCATCCTTGTGTGTTCCACAGCAGGGAGGGGAAGCCCGCCACACGCACGACCGCCGACTGCCACTCTCTGAGGGTGATCGAGAAGGAACGGCGCGCGCGGGAAGACCCCAACAACCACCCGCCAAACAGTGGGGCATTCGACAATGAGGCCGGCTCGCTCCACACCTTCACCGGGTTCAGCACCAAGCGCGAGAAGAAAGTCATTCCCCGCGCCGTCCCCATCAATGCGGTGTCCCAAGTCGACGTCCCCCGCTTCCTCAACTGGTCCGAACAGCGGATCACCTGGAGCCGCGAGGACCACTTGTCGCCGATCAAATATCCGGGGCGAGTCGCCTTGGTGGTCAAGCCCAAAGTGTGCGACTATTGGCTCCCTAAGACGCTGATGGACGGCGGGAGCTCCATCAACATCCTCTACCTGGAAACATTCAGGCGACTGTGGCTCCCGCAGTCGATGATCGAGACGACCTACACCACCTTCCACGGCATCGTCCCCGGTCGAAAGGCGTACCCGATCGGCAAGGTGACGCTGATAGTCACCTTCGGCACTCTAGCGAACTTCCACATCGAGCGGATCGTCTTCGAGCTGGTGCCCTTCAAGAGCCCCTACCATTGCGTCCTGGGGCGGCAAGCGTTCGCCAAGTTCATGGCGGCGCCACACTACGCGTACAACGCGATGAAGCTCCTAGGGCCGTGCGGTATCATCACCATCCACGGCGACCCCGACATGGCCGTGGAGTGCGAGGCAAAGGGCGCCGAGCTTGCCGACGCCGTTATCACCGCAGAAGCCAACCACGCGGAGGAGCTCGCCAAGTACACGAGTGGGGTCGACATTGACGACCTCACAATACTCAAGAAGCCCAACTCGGAGAATGGCGGCTAGACCGCATTCGAAGCCACCACGCACACGCGCTCTGTCGAGCTGGTCCTAGGCGACTCTAGCCAGACGGTGAGGATCGGGACGGGCATGAGCCCAGCATAGGAAAGCACGCTCATCGACTTCCTACATGAGAATCGCGACATCTTCACATGGAAGCCATCTGACATGCCTGGTGTCCCGAGGGAACTCGCTGAGCACAAACTCAACGCCGACCCCAAAGCACGACCTATCAAGCAGTCGCTGCGGCCCTTCAACGAAGAGCACCACCGAGCAATCACCGAGGAGGTGCACCGTCTACTCGCTGCAGGCTTCATACGGCCAATCAAATACTCCAATTGGCTGGCAAATCCAGTCCTGGTCGATAAGAAGAATGGGACCTGGAGAATGTGTATCGATTACACAAACCTCAATAGCGCCTACCCAGAGGAGCAGTTCGTCCTCCCGCGGATCGATCAAATCATCGACTCGACCGCGGGCTCGGAGTCGCTGTGTTTCCTTGACGCCTACTCTGGTTACAACCATATCAAAATGGCAGTCGAGGATGAGGATAAAACGACGTTCATCACGCCATTCGGAGCATTCTAGTACACCGCCATGACATTCGGCTTCAAGAACGCCGGAGCGACCTACCATAGGTGCATGCAGGAGTGCCTTGCGAGCCAAATTGGCCACAACATCCACGTCTACATCGATGACGTGGTGGTGAAGTCCACTCGCCAGGGCGATCTACTCACCGACCTGGCCGAAACCTTCACAAATCTGCGGAGGTACAAGATCAAACTCAATCTAGGAAAGTGCTCCTTCGGTGTACCTACTGGACAGTTGCTGGGGTATGTAGTCTCCAAACGAGGCATCGAGGCAAACCCCACCAAGATCAACACGATCGCCCGGCTCGGCAAACCTGAGTGCCTGCGCGACGTCCAGAAGATAGCAGGGCGAGTCGTTGCTCTCAGTCGCTTCATCCCCCAGCTAGGCGAGAAGGCAATGCCTATCTACCTCCTAATGCGCAAGAACCCCATGTTCCAGTGGGACAAGGAGGCGGATGGCGCACTCCACGCGCTCAAAGAAGTGCTACTCGCGGCCCCGCTGCTCGTCGCCCCCATCGACAAGGATCCCATGCTCGTCTATGTCGCGGCATCCGAACGATCCGTCATCGCTGTCATTGTCATCAAACGACCAGAAGAGGGCAAGGAGCGCCCGGTGCAGTGACCTGTCTACTACATCAGCGAAGTCCTCAACGAGTCGCGATAGTGCTACCCGCAGTACCATAAGTTGGTATCTGCGGTCTTCCGAGCCCAGCGGCGACTCCCGCACTACTTCCAGGAGCACCCAATAACGGTTGTCTCCTTAGCACCATTGCAGGATATCATTCGCAACTGCGAAGCGACTGGACGAGTCGCCAAGTGGGCCATCAAGATCGGAGTCCACAACATCAAGTAAGAGCCGCGCAAGGCACTCAAGTCGCAGGCGCTGGCTGACTTCCTCGCCGACTGGGAGGAGGCGCAGTAGCCGGAGAAGCTGTCGTCCCTCCATTACTGGTCGCTCCACTTCGATGGGTCCAAGAACACAGATGGTGCAGGGGCAGGGATCATCCTCATGTTCCCCAAGGGCGACAATCTACGTTACGTACTGTACCTCGACTTCACCCCCTACACCAACAACATGGCCGAGTACGAGGCCCTCCTTCACGGCATGCGAGCGGCCAAGGAGATGAACATCAACCGGCTGTGCTGCTATGGCGACTCCGACCTTGTCGCCGCACAAGTCGCCGGCACCTGCGACGCCGTCTCCCCCACCATGGCGGCATATCGCCAAGCAGTGGACCAGCTGGGGGGCCACTTTGCCGGCTAATCCATTGAGTGGATCGACCGGCGCAAGAACGAAGAGGCCGACGCCCTCTCTCGCATCGGGTCGGCTCGCCACACGCCACCCGCCAACGTCTTCCTCGACACCATCACCAAGACATCCGTCTCTCCCCCAAGGGAAATTGACATCGGGATACCGCTGCAACCAGAACCAACCCTGGTCACCATGATTGTGGAGCCAAGCGACTGGACCGCTCCATACGTCGCCTACCTAGAGGGAGGGACCCTACCCGCAGACGAGACGGAGGCCCGCATGATAGTGCACTGCTGCAAGTCCTTCGTCATCATCAACGGCGAGTTCCACAAGCGCAGCGTGACCGGCGTGTTCCAACGCTGTGTACAACCCGCGGAAGGTCGCAAAATCCTCCAAGACATCCATGCTGGCGACTGTGGCCACCACGCTGGCTCCCGGTCCCTGGTCGCCAAGGCCATGCAACAAGGCTTCTACTGTCTGACCGCACATGCCGACGTGGTCAACATCGTCCAACGTTGCATCAGGTGTCAGAAGTACGCCAATCAGACCCACGTACCAAGCTCGGCGCTCAAGACCATTCCCATCACCTGGCGTTCGCCGTATGGGGCATGGACATGGTGGGCCCTTTCAAGAAGGCCCCCTTCGGCTACACCTACCTCCTGGTCGCAGTCGACAAATTCACAAATTGGGTGGAGGCCAAGCCAGTCCGCAAGTGCGGCGGGAAGACCGCCACCAAGTTCCTATCTGAGCTCATCTATCGCTGCGGGTTCCCGCACAACATCATTACGGACAACTATACCAACTTCGCCAAGGGAGCCATGGCCGAATTCTGCGAGGATCATAATATACGACTCGACCTCGCCTCAGTCGCCCACCCAGAGTCCAACGGCCATGCGGAACGCGCCAACCAGAGCATCCTCCACGGCCTGAAGCCGCGACTGCAAGTTCCCCTTGAGCAAACTCCGGCATGCTAGGTCGAACAACTCCCCTCTGTCATCTAGGGCATCCGCACCTCCATCAACAGGTCGACCGGGTTCACCCTCTTCTTCATGGTGTACAACACGGAAGCCGTCATGCCGACCAACCTCGAACACGACTCGCCTCGGGTCATCAACTATGTGGAGGCCAGCAATGAGCTCACACGCCAAGACGGAGTCAACAAGCTCGACGAAGCACGCGACCTAGCTCGCTCCCGCACCGCCATCTACCACAAGGGACTCCGCCGCTACCACAACATCCGAGTCTGAACTCGCACCTTCCAGGAAAGCGACCTGGTCCTACGACTGATCTAGGACAAGAAGGGCATGCACAAGCTCTCTCCCCCGTGGGAGGGACCATTCTCCATAGGACGAGTCCTTGGAAACGATGCCTACTACCTTATCGATGTCCGAGGCGACGGATAGCTCGACGTCAAGCGGTCGTCGAATGTAAACCTCCTAAGGAAGTTCTACACCTAGAACTCCAACATGTACTCCCCCCGCTATGAAATAAAGAAGATCGATTCGCACAAATTGTGTCTACTCTCCATATCTGGTGCCACTCGCACTCGTAAAATACCGCGTAAGTCAACCCTTGGTTACGCGACTGGCACAGCTAAGTAGTGCGGCACAAAGTTTTGGGCCTTGTGTCATCCACGAAAACGCCAACCCGGAGCCCCATCGGAGTCGCCTCGCTTTACTGGCTCACCGGGCCAAGACGTCTGCATTCGCTTCCCACATCGACCCAGTCCTCCACATCCTTGGCGCAGCGACTCGAACAGTCAAGTACCATGCTCGGAGACTGACGCCAGTCCAAACCCATGCGACTAGGGAAAACACCAAGTATGAGAGCGCGTCCTGGACTCGCCACACGATTGACTCTTCAAGTCAGGTGGAGCGACGCGCCAAATACAATGCTCTTCGTCCTCACCTACCTTGGGAATGCGACTAGAACATCTAAGTACCATGCTCGAGGACTCGTCTAATCGACCTCGTTCGTGTCCGGGAAAACGGCTAAGTATAGAGCACCCCTTGGGGCCGCCATGCGATTGGCTTTCCAAGCCACGACGAGCCGACCTCAACTTACTAATAGTACAACAACAAACCTTCACATAAAGTTACGAGGTAAACCCCCCAAAAGGGCGGACGTGCTCGGGGACTCGCACAACCCAACAAATCAAAGTCAAAACCAAACTGACAAAACCATCCACGCATTCCTTATGGCAACAAATCTTGTTCGCTTACAAGGGCATGCATAAAATATTTACAACTAACGCCAATCGGCAGACTGGTCTACTCCGCAGGTTTCGATGACGACGCGAATGCATGTCGCCGAAAGTGCGGCAGAGTCCACCAGCATATCGACACACTGCCGCGCGTCATACGACTGCGCCTCTGGCTCATCGTCAAGAATCTTCCCTGTGAATCACAGAAAGTTCAAAGTCAGAAGGACGAACAACCATAAAGGCGAACCACATGCTCGGCGACTCGCCAAACAAAGCACACGATGAAGGAACTCACCAATCAAGAGACGGCAGCGCCCTGTAACGAAGTCCTGAAGCTTCGACAAGTCAGTTTGCAGCCCCACGACGAGGGAATCCGACACCTTCCGCTCTTCGGCCGCGGCAGCGACAGCTGCCTTAGCCCTCTCGTCTGTCGAGCTTGCCTCCGCCTTCGTAGCCTTGAGCTCCCGTTCCAGCTCGGCCACTCGCTTCTCCGCGGCAGTCAAAGACGACTGGGCATCTGTCAAGTCGCTAGCGGGGACCAAACCCTCACGAGCCTTCACCATCGCGGACGAGTGACCCTCTGCAACAACATGAGCATGAGTATGAAATTAGGAACAAGATTTTTGTGGGAAAGAGCACCTCGAAGATTTATCGACATTCGCTCGCAGTTGTTTTTCGCCTCTTGCACAGAGCGGAATTCTTTCTCCAAACGACCCTTGGCGGCCAATCGTTCCGCCGACTCATGCTGGAGGCCCTGCATAGACATGGAAAATGTTAGCAAACATTGAAGAAATTCCTAAGTGCCTAGCCGCTGAAATTCAGTGACTAGCCACTCGGGGACTGGATACTGAAAACAATAAGAATCTACTAGCTGAAATCCAGCGACCAGATCCTCGGAGACTGGACATACCTGGATAGCCGCACCCAGCATACTGTGCAGCTCGACCGCATCCACCGACGGGAGCAAAAGAGGGGTGTGCCCGCGACGCTGCTCGACCTCCGAGACCAGAACTTCAGGCGCCTGGGCCGACTGCGCCGACGCGCTCGCGGTGGAGGGCTTCACCATGAAGCGAGGAAAGGTCGCCATAGTAGCACTAACTGATGGGCCCGCCGCCTCGACCAATGTCGCAGGCTCTACCTGCTGCGACCCCGCGTCCACTACGGCCTCCATGGGCACATCCGCTCCAATCGGAGCATCGCTAGGGGCGTCGATTAGTTCGTCCAAGATCATGACGAGCTCGTCGCTCTTCGCCTTCTTCGCGCCCTCAACAAGTGCCTCGGAGTCGTCACCCTTCCTCTTCTTGGAGGGATCAGCTTCCGCCCCGGTGGTGTCTACTGGAACTTTGGCCACCGAGGGGTGACCGATCTTCTTCAAGCCAGTCCTGCAAAACAACATCATCAGCGAGCCTGCCAGACAAGTGCAAGCTAGTAACTCAAAGGAATACTTCAAAACACTTACTTAGCGACTGGGATGAAGCGTAGGCCGATGCGAATATGCGCTGGCTTTTCCAACTGCGGGCCTAGTTTCCGGCTAAGGCCCGTCTCGAGCAGGCTCGGAGCCCATGACACGGAGGCTTTCTTCGAGGATGAGGCTGCTGTAGGAAGATCCACAGCGGTCGACGTGGGTGCTTCCCTCAGTGGCGATAACCCCGCGGGTGGGGCAGCCCCGAGCCCGGTGACTGCGGAGAAGCGCGGTGGGAGCAATGCCAATGGCACCTCGTCTACCACCACGACCGTGCCAGCCACCGCGGTCGCCTATGCCGGCGCGCTGGCCCAGGCCTCGTCAGCCGTGCTGGTCGCTTTGGAGCTAGTCGCAGACCGAGGTGGCGACACCGCTTTGGCCGCCCTCTTCTTCTGCGTTGAATTCTTCTTCGACGGCGTAGTCACGCGTCATGAAGTGTGTTCGAGGGCTTCCTTGTCGCCCCCGTCATGAGCCTCGAGGCTCTTGCTGGCCTCGAGCTCGCGCTGTCGTTGCCCGCAGGTCTTCCAAACCGCGGGTGCGGCGACCTTGTCGGAGGAGGATTCACTCTCATAATCAACGGACTCGTTCGAGCTTTCGTCATCAGCGGGTGGAAGCCACGCTTCCACCACTTGGAATAGCTGCACATACAGAACACGATTAGTAAAAGCGCGACTGCGAAATTGACGGGAAAGAATAGGCTTACCGATGGTGCTTTGGTCTTCATGGTGTATGGGGGAATCCCGGCCTTCGCGTCGAGATACTCTGCATCAGTGATCTTCTTTAGCGTGAGGGCGTAATTGTCGGCACTCGACTCGGCGGTGCAGGACATGGTCGCATCGTCCTTGCCCGTGTACTCGTACATCCAATGGGCTCGGCTGGCCAGGGGCACCAGCCGCCGCCCGAGCCAACAGTTGTAAAGATTGATGGTCTGAAGGTCGTTCTTAATCTGTTGACGAATCGTTGTCAACATTTCATCGACCACCATCCGCTGGTCGAGCGTGAGCTTCGCGATTTGAAGCCTGCGCGGCTCGGGCCGGTCGGCGGAGTACATCGGGAGTGCCACCTCGCCGTCCGGCGTCGATTCGCTGACATAGAACCAATGCTTCTTCCACTCATTCGCCGCCTTCTTCGGTAGCATGACGTCGAGGAAGGAGGCCTTGGACTTCACTTGGAAGTCGAGGCCACCAACAGCTAGCATTGGGCCGCCTACCCCTTCGCGTCCGACCCACCCGTCGAACAGCTCCTGCCATAGGGGGAATACGGGCGGCAGCCCAGATATCACTCGCAAAATGCCACGAAAATGGCGAGTTGCTCGATGCTATGCGGCCCCAGATCCGATGGCTGGATGCCGTAGTACGAGCAAAAGCGGCGGAAGAAGATCAAGGTAGGAAAGCCGAGCCCCCTCTCGAGATGGCTGGTGAAGCAGATGAACTCCCCAGCACGCGGATCCGACGCCACTTCCCCGGCCAAGGGGATTCACCATCTCCTGGCGCAGAGAACCCTCGCGTCCTCGAAGGACTTCAGCAGCACCTTCGTGCACTTGAATCTCCCCCATAGATCTTTTGGTGGTGCCATTGATTGGAGGATCTGAGGTTACGGGGTCGCTCTGACTCTCTCTAGAGGAGATGAAAGATCGGGAAACGTGCGAGGTCGAAGGAAATGTGGGGAATGATCGCTCCTTGCCCGTCACTCTCCTTATATAGCGGTTGGTGCCCGCCATTTTTGGGGAGCCGTTACCGCGCGGTGATTACGCCGATATTACCGTTGGATTACCCAACGGCTAGTTTGACCAGATTGCCGGTCCAACTTCGTCTACTCGACTCGCCAGCCGTAGCGACTCGACTACTCGCCGACCCATTCGCCATGGCTGTGATTCAACTGCTCGCCGACCCGTTCTCCATCGCTGCGATTCAACTTCTCCCCAACATGTTCGCCATGGCTGAGATTCAACTGCTCGCCAACCTGTTCGCCATAGCTGCGACTCAACTGCTCGCCGACCTATTCGCCTTAGTTGCGATTCAATTATTCGTCAGAATGGCGATTCAACTGGTCGCCGTTATTGCAATTGAGGAAACACATTGAAGACTCTCTCTTTCATTGGAGTCCATCGCCGATTCGACTGGGCGTCCAAATTGGACCCGAACACTCCAACTGCCAAAGAACACCTGCGACGAATCAACGATGGTCTCCGGGACTACTAATGGGGATATGCCAAGTGGGGTATACCCAGCAGGACATTTCCTACTGGCCCATACTACCAGCGTGTGGGCCTGCACGACGGCGACTGGATCACGACTCAATAAGGAGCCAGGCGACTGGAAGCTGGAGGCCCAGAAGAGTAGCTAGGCCCAGTCGGATTACGTCAAGCACCCTCCGTGTCCTTATCCAACTCGGTTGTAGATCTGTAAACACTACCAAGGTGACTCTATATAAACCTTCCTAGGGCACGCATAGAACTTACGTTCCATCATACACCCCCTGCGACTCGCCGCCTAGCCGCCGAGCTCGCCCTTGTACTCTTTCATCAATACAATCTAGCAGGAGTAGGTCTTTACCCTCTTGGGGCCGAACCTTGGTAAAACCCTGTGTATTTGACCTCATCTCGCACCGCAGATGGCTGGCCGCCCTTGCCCCTCGTTCTACTACTCGCTGCCGATTGCAGCATCTGTGGTCGCCATTCCCACGATAGAGCATCAGTTGTATGCCAAGTTTAGCAAATGTGAATTCTAGTTATAGGAAGTAGGATTCCTCGGACATATCGTGTCGGCCGGAGGAATTGCTGTTGACCCTGCCAAGGTTAAGGATGTTGAAGAATGGCAAGCTCCAACCACTCAAACCCAAGTTCGTGCATTTCTCGGAATAGCGGGGTACTATCGCAAGTTCGTAGAAGGATTCTCGAGTATCGCAAGACCTATGACTCAATTGTTGAATAAAGATAAGAAGTTTGAATGGACTGACAAATGTGAAGCAAGTTTCCAAGAGCTCAAGAAGAGATTGATCTCAGCCCCAATCCTGATCATGCCGGATATCATGAAGCCTTTTGATGTGTTTTGTGACCATCCAAGATCGGTCTCGGATGTGTGTTCATGCAAGAAGGCAAAGTCATATCTTATTTATCCCGAAAACTGAAGCAACATGAGCAGAATTACCCAACCCATGACCTAGAACTAGCAGCCGTAGTTTTAACCTTGAAGACATGGCGGCATTACCTCATGGGAAATCGTTGTGAGATTTATTCGGATCATAAGGGCCTGAAGTATATTTTCACCCAGAAGGAGCTAAATATGAGGCAAAGGAGATGGATAGAGTTAATCAAGGACTATGATCTTGACATTCACTATCACCCCGGTAAAGCCAATGTGGTAGCAAATGCTCTTAGCAGATTGTTGTGTCGATTGAACTCCATGATTCTAAAGGAGCAACCGAGTTTGCACAAGGAGTTGGAAGATTTCAGAATGGAGCTAGTAAGTGAAGGATTTTTGGCTAGCATAGAACTTCAACCCACTTTGATCACTCAGATCAAGGAGGCATAGAAAGGAAATGCTAGTATCGACGAAATCAAACATCGTATCGGTACATGGAATGTATGTAACATCCCAGCATTTAGGAATTAACAAAGGGTAGATTTAGGAAATTGTACATATGCATGCATTCATCTGCAAAATATGGGTAAATTTTTTGCCAAATAAAAACTTAAAGTGATCAGAGTTTCTTTCACTCTCTATGTTTAGGAATAGCTTTGGAGAGTGATCGTTATAAATTTTGACATGATCTTTATGAATATGTGTGTTTTGGGGGAAGGAATTTAAATTCAAACTTGAAATTTGAGTTTATATTTTAAAAGCTAAGAATTATGATTTTTTGATATTATTTAATCAAGATATAATATATATTAATAGAAACTCTCAATAAGAAATACAATTAAACAAATGAATATTTATTCCATACATTTATTCCATGAATAAGTTACAAAAATTAACTCATTAAGTCAATAAAGAATCTTTATAGAAAAGAAATTACAAAAAGAGGAATATTTACATAATAATAAACTATTACACATTTCTTACAAAAGGATGAAATAAAAATTACAAAGGCAGTGATCTGTCTAAAAGTAAATCTATACTAATCTTGAATCTTTAAAGCTTGTACCTGCAAAACAAGGAACAAACAAAAAGGGAAATTGAAGGTTAAGTTATTAATTTTTACTCTCAGTAGAGAGTAGTGAGTTGCACTGCTCAACTTTACATCATTGAGTAAATCCTTTAGGGGCAAGTTTCACCAATATGAAAGAACTCAATCTTTCATAACAAATAAGCCACAAGTCAAATGATCACATCAAGTAAAGGGGCAAGTTTCACCAGGCAGATTAATAGTAACAAGATCAAAAGGTAGAACACCTCATCAAGCTTATCCACAACCATGTAGCAAACACACAAACAACTTAGTCACCTAACTGCATGGGTATGTTGTCGACACAGTCCCAACAGTTCAAACCAGCAAAAGGACCAAGCACAGATGTGGGAAACCTCTCAATTGCTCACACCACACAAAACAACCAGCCTAGCCAAAGCCAAGCACCCCAGCCAACAAAACATCACACCAGATCAAACCAAACATCACTAGATGGTGACCTAAGGAGCGGGAGAATTAGCTGGATAGCAAGGACAAGCCACAGGAGCTAGGAGGAGTAGGCTTGATCAAGGCCAAGCATAGGAACCAGGGGAAACAAGAAAAGCACTAGGAGGTGAAGGACAGGATCAATCCAGCAACACCACCAGCACAGCAACCCACTACAATCATCAGTTTTTGTGGTGAGTGTCATAAACATCCACATGATCTGTTCATCTTATCCAAACATAAAATATGTGTTGTTTCATAAGACAACCTCTCAATGATCACCCAAGTGGGGTGAACCTATCCTAGATGATTTCAAATATAAAGGCCAAAACCAAACTCTAACAAACACACCAAAATCTCAGACCAGCCTCATAGATTTGGTGATACCAAAAAGGGCAACTTATATGTTCAATCATCTGTTCTTATAAGATCTGGGCACATCTCCAAGAAAGAGTAGCACTTCAGATCTTATAAGCTACAAACAAATCAATTAATTTAACCAACTAGGATCCAAGATCCAATAAGTAAATATGATGCCTTAACCAACTTTGAAAGTGACAGCAACACAGGTACCTAGTTCCTAGAGCCTCAGACCAGCATCATAGGCATAAACATTAAGTGAACTTTTCAACTTATCATTAAGCATCTATCAAGTCTCAAGTACTGACCATTGAAGGGAATATGCCCTGAGAGGCAATAATAAAGTGTTTATTATGTGTATTCCAAGTATATGATAGATGTTTATTTTGCATGCTATAATTGTATTAATACGGAAACGTTAATACATGTGTGTGTTTAATAAACAAACAGAAAGTTCCTAGTTATGCCTCTCTCATACACTAGCTCGTTGATTAACAAGATGATCACAGTTTCCTGATCACAGACAATGGATGTTGTTAACAACATTAGTGTAATGATGTGATGAACATTCATCCGAAGTATAGCATTATGATCAAAGTCATTGAGTTTATATTGCTATAAAAAACTTACGAAGTGATCCTAATCCTTAGACCATGAGATCATGTCAATCACTAACACAGAAGAGTTTGTTGATGACATCAAACGTCACACCATAACTGGGTGATTATAAATATGGCTTCAAAGCTACTAAAGTGTTATGTTGAGGCTCATGGATCAAGTGTGGAATTTGTTCATCCCAATGAAGGATAGATATACTATGAGCCCTCTCGATGATATCACATTGGTTAGCTTGCAAGCAAGTGATTTGATCACTAGAATGTTATATCACGGGAACGAGAAAAGAGTGCAGTTCGGTAACAAGATCAAACTAGGTATGGAGATACCGATGATCGAATCTCGGACATGTAATATATCGTGAAACAAAGGGATTAATGTACTAGCATAAAAGGTTCCGATGATCACAGGAAAGTCATCGTTGAATGTGTGGGAGTCAGTATGGATCTCCAGGTCCCGCTTCTGATTATTGATCGGAGAAGGGTCTCGATCATGTCCGCATTATTCGCGAACCGTAGGGTGACACACTTAAGGGACACTGACATCCAATTGGAGCAAAATTTTCATGCCGGAAAGAATAACAAGCGCAGGAATTTATTTCACTAGATACCGACACAGGTTTTCGCGTGAAATTGCAGAAAGTTTTTTTGCATGTGAAATGGAATTCAAGCAAGGGGTTATATGTTAATGTTTGTCATTAAAGTAATTGACAAAATTCTGAATAAATAAAAAGAGTTTTATTTAATGAGAGTTTGCATTAAATTTGGTGGAAATTTAATAGCAATTTTGAGTGTGATTTTGAGTGGAGGAAATTGAAGAGGTTTTTGTGTGTGGAGTGTCCACCCACATGAATGAAGGAGGGGAGGGGGCAGCCCCCATGGCCGGCGTCCACCCCCTTGGTTGGCCCCCCTCCTCCTATAAAAGGCACCCCTCTCCCTCTCTCTCACTCACACCTCCTCGTGAAGGATCTCTCTCCCCCTCTAGAATTTATCCCCCATGGTCTCGGGCTAGCGAGATACATGTTCCCGGTGGCTATTTGGCAAGAAAGGGTTGTGCTTCCGCTGCATCGCTGGAGTGAGGAGGTGGAGATTTCTCTGTGTCTTGTACGTGTGTGCGAGCACAGATGCGCTGCTGCTTTGCGGCGCTAGGACTTCCTCTCGATCTTGAGATCAGCAAGAGAGCATCTACATCAACCACGAGTTCAACTCGTTAAGCTTTGTCGGTCTTCAAGGGTATGTTCTCTATGGATATACATCCGCTCGTTGTTTGTTTCTAGTACATAGATCTTGGTACTTAGTTCCCATCGTAGGAATTTTTTTGTTTTCTATGCTGCTAACCGTTCAGCGGTATCAGAGCCGGATCTATGCGTAGATTATTTACACGGGTAGTACACATATGAGTATGTGGGCGATGATGATCATGTTGTTGCTTCTTAGTTGTAATTTTGGATATTTGTGGCATAGTGGGATGAAGTGGCCCGGACAAACTTTACATGTCCTCGCACATGAGACATGTTCCACGCTTGACATGCAACTAGTTTGCATAAGTGGCTAGCGGGTGTCTGTCTCTCCTACTATAGTCAATATCTATTTTGCAACGAGTTGTCAACAATTTTTTTATCACCACCTAGCTATAAGAGCTTCGTGATGAACTACAATATGCAAGGCATGAAGAAGTCTCTCCCCGAGCTTCTGTCAATGCTTAAAACTGCAGAAGTGGAGATCAAAAAGGAACATCAAGTGTTGATGATCAATAAGAACACTGGTTTCAAGAAAGACAAGAAGGGAAAACGGAAGGGAAGTAAGGGCGGCAAGCCGGTTGCCGTGCATAAAAAGAAACCTCGAGTTGGCCCTAAGTCTGATACCGAGTGCTACTATTGTAAGGGGACTGGCCACTGGAAGTGCAACTGTCCCAAGTATTTGGCAGAAAAGAAGGCCGGCAAGGCAAACAAAGGTATATATTGTTGGAGATATTCCCTAGAGGCAATAATAAATGTAGTTATTATTATATATTTGTGTTTATGATAAATGTTTACATTCATGCTATTACAGTATTAACAAGGAAACATTAATACTTGTGTGATTTGTAAACTAAATTAGAGTCCCTAGTAAAGCCTCTTCATAATACTAGCTTGTTGGTTAATGAATGATTGTGGTTTCCCTATCATGAACATTGAGATGCTATTAACAACAAGGTCATATCGTTAGGAGAATGGTATGATGGACATACTCCTATAGATAAGCGTAGCATAAAGATCAAGTTATTTTAATAGTTCAATTGCTATATGCTTTTTGATACATAGTAACCTAATTCCTTCGACCATGAGATCATGCTTATCACCATCACCGGAAGGATGCTTTGATGACATCAAACACCACACCGTAACTTGGTGGTTATAAAGGTGGTATTGAGTGTTCGAAAAGTATGGGTTGAGACACATGGATCAAGAGTGGGATTTGTCCATCCATATGATGGATAGATATACTCTGGGCCCTCACGGTGGAATGTCATCCGATTGGCTTGCAAGCATGTGATTGGCTCACAAGGGATCACATATCATGGGAACGAGAAAAGAGTACTTGTCAGTAACGAGGTTGAACTAGGTATGCAGATATACCGACGATCAAAACCTCGGATAAGTAAACTATCATGAGACAAAGGGAAATTGGTATCGTATGTAAGTGGTTCATTCGATCGCAAAGTAATCATAGAAATATGTGGGAGCCATATGAATTTCCAGATTCCTCTATTGGTTATTGTTTAGATAAGTGTCTCGATCATGTCCGCATAATTCACGAACCGTAGGGAGACACACTTAAGGATTCGATGTTGTTGAGTAGTTATGGAATGATGAGTAAGAGACCGAATGTTGTTCGGAGTCTCGGATGGGATCCGGGATATCACGAGGAGATCCGGAATGGTCCGGAGAATAAGATTCATATAAGGAAAGTCATGTTTCGGAGTTGGAGAATGATTCCGGTGTTCTCATCGGCAATGTTCTAGAAGGGTCCGGAAGGTCCGGCACGCCGGAAGGGAAGGGTACATGAATGTGTCATAACAAGTTGGAATGGTTGCATCATGTACTAGGTGTCATCGCTGAGCAAAATAAAGGGATAAATCAAATCCTAGTTTGAAAAGTCAAACGCCAATTTGAAAAGTCAAACGGCAAGTTTGCTTGGTGGAGGGAGAGTAGGAAACCTACTTGGGGAGGAAGTCCTCCTCCCTCCACCGCCGGCCAAGGAGGCCGAGTTGGGGGAGGACTCCCTCCTCCCAACCGGCGCCCTCCCACCTATATAAGGAGGGGACACCTCTCTCCACCAAAACCCTAACCCTAGCCGCCGGCCCTCCTGCAGCCGCCGCCGCCCTAGGGTTCTCCCAAGCCACCGAGTTACGGCTTCCGCTTGCCCTAGCCGCCGGCCTATCCCTCTCTCCTTGGTTCCACTAAACCCTAGATCGCCAAGGCCTCTCTCATAGTCCACCATACTCGCTCCGGCTTAAGGCGAAGCCCTGCGAGATCTCCCCTCTACTTCTGGTACCACGCCGTCGTGCTGCCAGAATCGCGAGGAGAGTGCTACAACATCCGCTGCCTGCTAGAACAAGGGAGAGGACGGTCTTCATCGAGTATCGAACGTGTGACCGACTACGGGAGCGCTACCGGAACGCAGCGCCGGAAGTATCGTCTACACGATCTTGAGATCGGCAAGAGTACGACTACATCACCCACGAGAATCCGCTCTCATTAAACACTTTGGAATCTTCGAGGGTGAGTTATACTATTGACTCGTTGCTACAATCTAGTAGATAGATCTTGGCTTGTTTGTTTGTATGCGGTAGAATTTTTTTGTTTTCCATGCTACGAACCCCTACAGTGGTATCAGAGCCAGGTCTATATGTAGATCTGTTGCACGAGTAGAACACAATGGTCATTATGGGAGGTGGTGCTTTTATTATCAATTGCTTCTTGTGTACTTTGCATCTTGCGGTATGATGGGATGAAGCGGCCTGGGCTAACCTTACATGACATCGTTCATGAGACTTGCTCCATGCTCAACATGCAACTTGTATTGCATAAGTGGCTTTGCGGGTGTCTGTCTCTCCCATTATAGTATAGATCCAATTTACAATGGGCACTTGATAGTTCAAACATCAACGTTGTGGTTTTTGTTCGTAAGTTAGATCGACACTTATTGAAAGCCCCAAACCACGTAAAATATGCAAAGAAATTAGAGGCGTCTAACTTTGTTTTGCAGGGGTGTGCTGTGATGTGATATGGCCATGATTGTGATTATATTTGATGTATGCAATGTTCCTTATTGTAAGTTGGCAACCGGCAGGAGCTATGGTTGTCTTTAATTTCTGTTAAGACCCGCGTGTCTATTCAAAGTAGTTGTAATAGTTGAAGCTGGTGGACGACAATCATGAAGCAGCGTCATTGAGCTTGATGCAATGCCGGTGATGATGGAGATCATGTTCGTGCTTAAAGATGGAGATCGGAAGCACAAAGAAGAAAGGCCATATCTTATCACATATTATGAATTGCATGTGATGTTAATCCTTTATGCATCTTGTATTGCTTAGTTAACGACGGTAGCATTATAAGATGATCCCTCATGCACATAAATTTCAAGTTCTAAAGTGTTCATCCTTAGTAAGCACCGTTGCTAAAGCTTGTTGTTTCGAAGCACCACGTGATGATCGGGTGTGTTAGATTCTGCAAGTGTATACAACGTGAGCAAGCCAGATTTGCTCATGCGGAAGATAAGGTTTGAACTTGACGAGCCTAGCATGTACAGACATGGTCTCGGAACACGGATCACCAAAAGGTAAAGCATGAATCATATAGTAGATATGATGAACATGTCGATTGTTCGCCATTGAAGCTACATCAACTCTCGTGATGATCGGTTTTGATGTGGTGGATTTGGTTCGTGTGATCACTAAAACAATGTGAGGGATATTGTTTTGAGTGGGAGTTCACCTAGATTAATTTAACTATTAATTAGAACTCAATTTTTCATAAACTTAGTCTAAATCATTGCAAATATGTTGTAGATCAATGGCGGCCCCTACCATCAATTTTAATGCGTTCCTAGAGAAAGAAAAGTTGAAAAACAATGGAAGCAACTTCGCGGATTGGTTCCGCAATTTGAGGATTGTCCTCAATGCTGGTAATTTGACCTATGTGCTGGATGCACCGCTGGGTGACCCGCCTGCAGCTGATGCTACCGATGAAGTAAAGAATGTTTACCTCGCTCGGAAGAATCAGTACTCCACAGTTCAGTGTGCTATCTTGTATGGTTTGGAATCGGAGCATCATAAAAGGTTTGAGAATTCAGACCCACATGATATTGTCCGATGCTACACATGTTATGCTAGAGTGTCCATTAGGACACCTGCCCTTGTTGACACCCATCTTTACGTCTTTAAATCGAGGTTAACATGCTTAGCATCTTCCCTCTATAGAAACTACGGATTTTCAATGATAAAACTATTTTGGGTTTTACCCTACTACAAAGTTTTCAAAATAAAACCCCTGGAAAGAGGCATCCTTTCCGAGTGGATGTTTTACAAAAGAAAAATGAAGAGGAGAAGAAAGAAAGTTGAGCAAGAGAAAGATAAGGGATGTTCTACGCCTTTACCGAAACAATTTCTCCGTGCAACCACACTACCCCGGGAGCTGGGGCTTAGCTCGTAGTTTGTTCTCTTTAGCCGCGGATACTTGTACTTGCTTAAGGGGGAAAATCCCTAGAATTCCGGGTGGGCTCTACAACAGATCTTCGGATTTGGGGCCTACAGCTTGCTTCGGCAACAGTGGGCCTATATCGGCAGGAGTGCCGGTGCAACAATTGGGTCTCCCATGGACGGTGTGCTTTAGGAGTGGAGAAGGAAGTGTAGTCACAAGGTTATTGTATAGGGAAAGCTATGGTTTGGGTATACGGAAGTGCAGAAGGGAGTACTATGGCCGGGGGCCACATACTCGTTGTTGGGGAGAACAAACCCAAAAGGAAAAGCCGTCATTGCTAGGTATGACAAATGAAAATTTAGGTTTGACTATCTGATCCCCCGTTTACCGTGTGTTGCAGGCCGTGGTTGTATCCCGGTGGATGTATTAATTCTTGTGGGTAAAGTGCACAAAGTCTACAAAGTATATCTATTCGAATAGCCGTGTCCACGGTCAATGATGGTTGGAAAGGTGATTTCTAGGACTACCCTTGGGATGGTTTAGTTATAAGTAAGAAATATGTGACTTGGTCACGAGGAACGATAAGAAAAGAGGTTTGTTTTGACCAGAGATGGTCAAAGATGTTTTAAAAATGGTTTTACCCTAAAACTGTTTTCAAAAAGGTTTTTATCAAGGGTATGAAGATACCTAGACTTTCTAAAAGGAGGCATGTTTTCAAAACTCTTTTTCAAAAAAGATATAGAGATGCCAAATTTAGGCTTTTCAAAAACAAATGTTGTAAGAGCTATCTCGCCACAGACACAACATCATCTAAATCAAATCCAAGAAAAAAAAATCAAGAGAAATTAAAAAACAAACCAAATGAGCTAATGGTCATTTTTTCCAATCTTGCTCACTAGACCACTTTGAGTGTTTCTAGTCCAAGATTTCAAACAGAAACAAAGCCAAATCTTTTCACCCCTTGATAGACCTAGTAAAAGTGAACCCAAGCCCACCTTTCAAACTCACATAAAGATTTCGCAACTTGATTCAAATGACAAATCAAAATTGAATCTTTATCATATGTGAAGATCACCAATTCTCAAAAACCAACCAAACAAGTGCACCTTTACCTTTCCAACTAACCAGAGACTACCTAGTATGTGACTAGTACACCCACCAATTTTCATTCAGAAATTCAAATTCAAATCTCTTTTGGCCATTTCATCAAACACCTTGCAAACAAAAATCAAAGAAAACACAAAACACTATAGTGAGCAGTGTTTGTGCCTAACTTGTTCTCTCTCTAGCTCACAACATACTCTTAGTAGATCATCTAGCTCAGTTAACAAGCTTTAGCTCACTGTGAGATTTCCATTGCCATCAATGGTGAGCATGCCGAGCCTAAACTTGCCACCCCATTGTGAACAGCAAGCTAGGACCAGCTCTAGCCTCACCAACCTTGTCTCGGACACTGACCACCATCCACCGCCACCCCCTGTCCAACGCCAAAGCACAGCCGGCCCCTGGACCACTCACCCCGAGCGTGCCCAGCCTCTCTGCAAGCATACCAAGAGCGCCGCACTCGACACGTGAGCACAGACCGCGCGCCGCCCTCGTCGCTTGCGTGCATGATCACCACCGCCCTAGGGACCGCTCGTTCGTCGCCGCACAACCAGGAGAGCCCGTGCGCCATTAATTTTCCTGTCGGACCCGCCCAGAGAGTCGCATCATTCCGACCGCATCGCACCGCCCCACGCCTCGCGACCATGCCGTTGAGCTTCGCCAGGAGGCAGAGCACCGTCCCCTACCGTCGCCCATGCCATTAGCCCACTGTGACGACGACCACGACGAGATCCACCCTCGCCCTTCGCCCCCCCTTGGCACTATAAATAGAGGCCACCCCCATGCGATTTCAACACACCAACACACTCCCCTCTCTCTCAGAACCACCCCACCTAATCTCCGGATCAAGGCGAGCAGTAGGTCGCCGGAATTTCGCCGGAGTCTGTCGTGGAGGAGGAGAAGAGGAGCCAACGATTGGAGCCACCCCAGGAGAAACCACCGGTACCAGGAGGTTCACCATCGTCGACTTCGTTGTTCGCCCCCATCACCGACCCTCGCCTGAGCCCCGGTGAGCCTCACACGACCCCCACTAGCCGTGCTAGGGTTCTGTCTCGCCGGCATTGCCCGACGGAGACGACAAGCCACAGCCGTTGATGTTGATCGTGTGGTCTAGATTGCCCCATACCCGTGCGCACCCCCCATCTCGCTGACTAGTGGGGACAACCACTTAAACCCACCCGCGCGCGCTGTACGCCATGGGCCGGCCCAGTTAACTTCCCGCGTGACCCAGTAGTTTGAATTTAGATTTATTAATTTAGTTTCAAACTTAGTTCTGTACCTAGATTCAAAAATCAACCCAGATTGATTCATTGAACCAAATGGCATGAAACTAATTTTTCTAAAAAGTTACTGTAATTCTTAATCCAAGCCCGTTGGATTCAAATCATTTAGATTTTTAGATCACCGTTAGTAAAAATAACATGGCAGAAGCTTTTCTACATTCAAACATTTTTCAAAATTCAACCATAAAAGCTTTTGAGTTGATTCCAACTCTCAAAAATCACATTTGACAAGACCTTTTTGAGTATATAAAATATCTAGGTTTACTTGCAGAAATAATGGTCAAGCCATAAAAGAATGCCCCATAGGCATTTCTAGTCATTTTATTTAATTAAAATAAAAGGGTTAAACCTTATTAAATTGTGACACCACTTTAAATCAAATTCCCATGTACTGAAATATGTGGTGATGACATGTGTCAACATGATCCCATATTTTAGCTGGAGAATACGAAATCTTAAGTAGTTTTTCAATGAGTAGAAATTAATTTTTTAAAAATAAAATAAATAAAACTTTTCCCTTAATCTTTGTGATGCTTGTGATGATGCTAGATCATCTAGTGTGAACCTTTGTGTGGTAAATAGAGTAGTTAAGAATTGTTTGGTGATTGTGTACCTCGTATTTATTATAGACGCTAGTACCGAACAAGGATACGAAGAGGAAGGAGGATACTACGAGGAAGAAGCCAAGGAGAACTTCAACCACTGCTCTACTCAAGGCAAGCCTAACACTACAAGTTGACTATGCAAGATTATACTTGCAATTATGCAAGCATCACTATACAAGTTAACTTAGCAAGCTACTATCCTAGCAAGCTAAACTAAACCATGCAAGTTTTGGTTGCAAGCTTACACCACTTGATACCCAATCCTAGTTTTATTTGCAAGCGTAGTTATTGTATTTATTTATCACAGCTCTTTATTACTTTTACTTAGTGACTTGTGAAGTTTTGGAAAGATATATAAAGGTAGCATAAAGAGCATAAACCTTTGCCTAAGATAGATAAATCTTGATGTCATCCTGAGGCATGAGATTGAACTTAGATAAGTCACACTAGATTACCACCCCTCATTAGTGTTTATCCACCACTTTTAGTTCCTAGTGCTAAGCATAAAACTTGATCACTTTAGATGGGAATATTTGGTGAAAATGATTATGAAAACCTTATAACGATGAGTCATTCTAATGAAATGATTGACATGCGTTCTTGAACACCAGATATTTTTTATGATGAAAATGTTGAGGCATGAGACTTAGCCCTTTATAAAACTGATGGTTGTCTGGATGCGATACCATTCCAATTTTACCGTACAACCATAATACCCGAAATTTGGGTAGGGCTTGACTGGAAATTTATATACCTTAGTATGGTTTCCCTTGCGGCCATGGTTTGAGCTGAGGCTACCTTGTGATGATTGTCCACCTATGCAGTTCCCAAGATGACAGTTGGTCATGGTTGGGAGGCTAAACTCATAGGAGAGGTGCCTATACTAGGGCGTGTAATTGAAAGGTTAGGATTGATTATCCGCATACTGAGTATGGTGAATTCAGGATTGTTCCTGATGGATGTATCAAATATTGTGGTGAAAGTGTAGAACCTCTGCAGAGTGTCAAACTATTCGAATAGCTGCGTCCGCGGTTATGGACAGTTGGAGTGTCCAGATTGTTCCATCATCAGATGTTTTAAAAATGACTTGTGAAATGAATCATGACTTTGACTTGACCACAATAGGGTTGTGTTATTAAATTCAAGTTCCCACTTAGGTGTTATAAAACTTTCAACTAGCTTTCTTTGCTTCTGAACTCAGTTAAGGTAAATCTGGCTTTTTGCAAAACAACCTAGAGCCTTGTACTTCCTACTCAAAACCACTTCACTTGTTAGTATTAGTTTGCGAGTACTTAAAGAGTACTCATGGCTTTGTCCCTGGCTATTCCCGTGGCCCGACTATGAAGAGGACTATTAGGAGGATGGACCATAGGAAGGTTACGACAACTAGGATCATCTCCCATCGTCAGCATTGCATGTGACCATGAATATGGAGCTTCGCCCATGCTACCGTTATGATTACGTTATTCCGCTGCTATGATTGTATTAAGACAGGATCATGAGATCCTTTAATTTTTGTAAGACCATATGTATGGTTTGTAATGGATGATGTACTATGATATCCAATCTGTTATGTCTCGCAAACATGGTAATCCTGGGATTGCGATATATGGCATAACAGGCATCTGGGATTAAAAATCCAGGTGTTGACAAGTTGTTATTAGAGCCATCCTGACCATAGGAGACCCTAATTTAGAATGGACGTTGGAATCAAAAACTCAGTTTCAAAACAAAGGAAGTGAGTATTTATAAAAACTTAATCTCATTCTTACCACTGAGACTCTTTCATGAAAATTCATGTTACTCGAAACTTCTTGCAAACTTACATAAAATTTGACACACTTGATCACTCTACTAACTTATTCATCCTATATTCTTATAGATGGAAGTGAAGTATAGCAAGTTCTGTCAGTAGGGGAATGGAGGAGACCTCATATTTGAGCGTGACTTGGACCAGCATTCGGAACTTCTGGAGCGTCCGCACCCCGAGTTCTTCGGAGCTCACCTCAATGATCAGGAAGGAGGAGAATTGCAATGGCTGATTGTTGCAAGTCTCCGAGGGAAGATTGAAGCCCCCACCTCAGAGGGAATCCAGTTCACCATTAGAGAGAACAATTGGGTCGATGGACTTGCCAGGGCCATGCAGGAAGCTCTTGCCCGTCTGTGTGGACAGAGTATCAATCAGATCAAGGGTACCTACTTTGAGTTCTGCCCAAGGCGTGATGTTATGGGACAGCCACTGGAGGCACCATATCACCCCGAGCTGAAGAACCAAGTGCACCACCTCAGCTTCATGATGTATGACCGGCAGAAGGAGTTAGACAATGCCCGCTCCTTTGCCAACCACAACTATGCCATCGCTGCCCAGAAGGATCAGACCATTGCCATGCTAGTGAAGGATCGCCAGTCTCGTTGCCGTCAGCTTGACAAGAAGGAGCGCATCATTGCCCGCCTGCGCCACGGGATCACAGAGTTGGAGGAGACCGTCCACGATAGGGACATGCAGCTTGAGGAGAGGGAGAACGTAGGAGAGGACCTTCGTGGAGACCCCTACTATTACCTCAGTGATGATGATGACTTTCTAGAGGACATGCCATGGACTTCTTCACTGATGAGGATGACTTCGCCTTCATTGATGATGATGATGAGGACGATGAGGACACCGATTCCAAGGAGCAGTAGCACTTGAGCACTAGCATTAGTGAGTTGTATCCGGTCCCACTGTATCGTAGTTTCGCATAATGGTTCTTAGAACCCTCTGTTTTTCCTTGTTGTGGTGTGTGTTTGTATCGTGTGCTATGAATGAATGAATGAAAAGAAATTTGCTAGAAAAATCCGAGTCAAACTTCAAAAACATTTCAGAAACAAAAACTCCCTGAACCCTAGAAATTTGTAACATCCCAGCATTTATGAACTAACGAAGGGTAGATTTAGGAATATGGAATGTTGCATGCATTTATCTGTGAAAATGTGGGTAAACTTTTCACCAAATAAAAACCTAAAGTGATCAATGTTTCTTTCATACTTTGAGATTAGGTTTAGTCTTAAAGGATGATTGTTATAAACTTTGATATGATCTTTGAGGAATTATGTGTTTGGAAAGTGAATTTGAATTTTAAACTTGAGTGTTTGAATTATACTTCAAATGAATTAGGAATAAGATTTGAATCTTGATTAAATTAAGAGTTAATTATTTTGACTCAAACTTTATTTAAAGAAAACAATTAAGAATATGAAAACTTATTTCATATTATCAATCTATAAACAAGTTACAAAAATGAAACTTATTTAAATCATTTCCAAACTTCACAATAACAAATGACTAAAGGATAAGAATATTTCTTTATTAAAAATTATATAATCTTTATTACAGAAGAATAAAATGAAGATTACAAAATAATAAAATGAAAATTACAAAAGAATAAGAAAATTACATTGGATTATTATATAACTATTCTATAAAAGAAAACCTAAACTACAATCTTCATCTTTATATCTGTACCTGCAAAACAAACAGAAACTACATAGAAAAAGGAAAGTTAGAGTTAGAATTTTTTTTCCCTCAGACATGTCAGTGAGGTGCACTGAACAAATTCATCATTGGGAAATTTATAAAAGGGGCAAGTTTCACCAATATGAAAGAATCCATCTTTCATAAATGTTAAGCTAGAAGTCAAATGACAGCCAAGAGGGGCAAGTTTCACGAGCCAGGTGAAAGTAACCAGATAACAGTAAGTTTCAAAATTCTGAACATATCCACAGGTGCACAACAAGCACACAAGCAGGACACACAACTAAATGCATGTGTTGTGCTGTCAGCCTCACAGCACAGCCCCAAACTCACAAAACCACCAGCACAGCCGTGGAGAGGCACTAGTGCATATCTCCAATGCTTGCACACAAGAACAGCCAGCTTAGACAGCAGCTTACCAAGCACAGCAGCCAAACTAATCCACCAAAGATCAACCAAACATCACCAGATGGTGACATAAGGAGGGGGAAGGATCAGGTGGATAGCAAGATCAAGTCCAGGAGCTAGGAGGAGCAGGCTAGCTCAAGGTCAAGCACGGAAGCTCAGCAAAACAAGATCATCATCACCATTTTACTCCACAAACATCAGATTCTATGGTGAGTATCATAAAACCGTCGCATGATCTAATCATATCATCTAGACAGAAGCATGTGTTGTTTTATGAAACAAACTCTCAGAAAACACCCAAGTGGGGTGAATCCATCATAGAGATTTTAAACTCTAAAAGCAAACAACAAAGTACAATTTACTCAAAACAACATCATTGCTCTGGTTGTTAGGCTATATATTACAATTCAAGCATAAATATAGCTATGATCTATTTCTAGGCACATCCCTAAAGAAAGAGTAGCACCTTAGAAACTAATATTTTGGATCCAGATAATGATCAAGCTTACTATCAATTTTACCAAGCTTTGATTCAAAAACAATAGCTGGTACCATTACTAGGACTATCTATATGAATCAACTAGATAAGGTCTGAACCCCTAAGCCTCATACCAACATCATTTGTTTTAGGGAATTCAGGGAAGAGCATTTCTATTTATCTTATAAATCCAAGCTTGTTTTAAGCTTAAACCAACCCAATCAATGAATAAGAATCAATCTTGTGTGCCATACCATGATGGTGTCACAAGAACAATTCTATATGAATCGGGATAAACATCCAATCATCACAGATTCAACTAGTCAATCTACTAATCATTTTCCTGTCAAGAATCATAAATAAAACATTCCAATGTTTATCTGTACTGTTTGAGATCATGATAAATTCAAACCACATATTAATTTCTAAGCCAACAGCACTAGGACAGTGATTTCATCACACGATAATCATGCTCCTAAACCATGAAATAACAGTGGAAGGTTATCAAGTCATTAACTTTACCAAGCATGGTTCCAAAGCAACTATACCATCTGAATCATATGCAATCCAAGCATAAAAGAATCTAATAAGCCACCATAACCATCATAGTTCATCTCAAGCAACAAGCCTCAGGCCAATAATCATTTAGCATGTTTACAGACCATCTAGACATAATCTAATTCATCCAGTATATCATCAACCACAGGATAAGAACCCTAACTGGATAAATCATCCTAATTAGAACCAGACAGTAACCAGAGAGGTCACTGCCAACATCCAGCATGGGATGATCGAGCACAAAGAGCACAAGGGAGAGGAGAAGAACTCACCAAAGGTCCTCGCTGGAGACTAGAAGAGGAAGTAGAGGGGCCGACGTCCATGGCGGCACGGGGAGCACCCCAGGAGGGGCACTGCAACCCATACGGCGCCACGGCGGCGACCATGAACACACATAGAGGCGAGGAGCATCACCACGACGTGTGACGGCGGCGGCAGCACCGGGATCCATGCCAACCCCAAACCCTAGGGTTCGTGATGACATCAATCCATCGCATGAGAGCCCCAGGCTCGAATCCAATTGGATAGAAAGTACAAGCATCATTGACAACCCCCTATTGCACCATGGCGGCGACTAGAACGACCCACGGCGTGGGAATCATCGGCGGCGGCATCGCCGGCCACGGGGTCGGGATCATAGGAGGAGAGGATGATCTCGACGGAGAGAGAGGTAGTGAGGAATGGGCTGAGTTGGGCCAGAGCCTTCAGGGTGGTTACTTTGTCTATGACTAATGGGCCACTAGGGCCCAATAAGAATAAGCCAGCCCAGAAATCTTTTAAGGCCTATTTTATTAAAGAGGAAAAGACCAAAATACCCCTAGACTTAATTAAGTTCTAGAAAATAAAATAAAAGTCCAAAAATTATAAATAAAATATTTTTGGATTCACAATAATCTACACTCTCAAAATAAAATAAGATATAAAATTTTAGACATTTAAATTTTATTAAGAATTTTGTAATTTTTATATTCCTTATGGAATTTTACAAAATTAATGAAAGATGATAAAAATAAATAAAAATCACTTTCATTATATTTTAATATTGTAGTATTTTAAAAATACTAAATAAATATTTAATAAAATTTTAATGTATAATTGATAATTCCTAAAAGAAATAATAAAAGGAAAATAAAATAATTCAATATATGTTATAAATATTAAAAAAAGTAATATTTATAAATCCTTTATTATTAAAAGGAACTTTTTATAATAATGGGGTGAATGCATATCAAGTTAAAATGATGCATTACATTATTGCATAATCATTTTGCTTCTTTAAATATTATCCTTACCGGGCAATAATGATGTTTTTGTAGACATAGAAGCTCAAAGTCCAGTGCAAGCATCAGACTTCACTACCTTGCCATCACATGGCAAGCTCATCACTTTCTCATGTCCTTTGAAGAGTCTTTATCAAAGTATTTACAAATTGTGTGTTATCATATATCTATAAAAGAAATAAAATATTATTTTCACAAATAAAGAAATCATAGATATCATCCTAAGTGGTGATATATTGGAGCAATAGAACTTAGGGTTCTAGTTGCAAACAATGATGATCAAATAGGGACTTAATTAGCCCTGACATTAGTGATGCTAGCGCCGTATATTACGCGTTAGCCATGCGATTTGGAATGGGACGGAGAAGTCAGCTGTATCTTCTTCCTCTCGCATGAAGCCGGATGTGCAGGTCGTGGCTGTTATCCTCGTAGCGTTCATATTAATTGGTAATTCATAGAGGATATGCAACATATAGGTGGGAAACCTCATCGTCCCACGATAGTTCTGGCATCTAACGGTTTGTACAAACCATTGCCATAATTCATTATGTGGGCATGGTGCACACCAAGGAGGCATGCGAGGTCGCGAAGGGGGCAGCGATTGGCTTGGACCAACTATTGGGCCCCACATCATGGAATTGTGGATGGGAAAGTACGCCCGGTTGTGCAACAAGGAGTTGATCTCTCATGGGTAAAGTAACGCACCTTTGCAGAGTGTAAGAACTATAACTTGTTACTCCCTGTTCTGGGAAGGAGCTACAAACGCGGCAGGAAAGGAACTCCATGAAAGTTCTGGTCAACCTATGAAGGCTGATTGTCATAGTTTTTAAGAATGAAATCAATCTTTGAAGAAAGATTTACAAAAATTGCATAGTGCCAAGGATTTCTAATCCGAGGTGGTAGTTAGAGCATCAAACTTCCCGCCTTGCATATAATGAACTTGTTGGGTAACGCTGTTACTCATTCTTTCCTTTGATCCCGAAGACGTGCCAATGTATGCAGCCAAATGCCAAGAAGATGTGTTCTACGAGGAACCTGATCTGTCCGGAGGTGTTGAAGGAGTGGATTAAGAAATCCGCTACAGTGTCGATGATAACGAGTCCAACTAAGTATCCCTAGTTAGTAGTAATCAACGGAGCCGAGCAGCATGAACTCTATAGAATAAGCTGCTGAGCTCAACTCCTAATCGGAGTTGCTACTTTTAAATTCCGCTGAGACACTTTATATTTTGGTTTTTAAGTTGAATCTTTTGGAAGTCTTGAACTTCCGGTATTGTAATAATAACAAGGTGTGTATATTTGTATTATGTACCCGCAATGTTTCTGTTGTACCACTATGAGAGATGTGATATTTACAGAACGGTGTTCTATGGATGTCATGTCAACGACTATAGTATATACACATGTAGTGGTATGATGGGTCACCGCAGTTGGTATCAGAGAAAATTGCTTTGACCTTAGGTTGGAAAGCTAGTAAAGGTTATTACCTGTAGAAAAGCTTAGCAACGATAAAGAATTCTCTAAAAGTAATATAATGGGTATTCAAATGAGAATATTCTGTTATATATTTTAGTGCGATAATTCTTTGTTATGATGAAATATGTCATTGGTTACTAATCTTAATTATTTTTCTGATATACAGAGATATGGCACCAAAGTTTCCAAAACAGACTTTGGTAAGGAAAGAGGAGACTCTTGATGATTATCAAGGATCATTCACATACCAACTTCGTCAACTTTTAAAGCTCTTCAGTTGTCCAACTAGAATTCCAGTGAACACTATCACTTACCTTGATGGCCAGATGTTATCCAAGTATCGTGTGAGTATCCAACTTCCAGAGAAGCTTGGATTAGATCATGATCTACCTATAGGAGAAGGTAGGAGTCATTTAGCAGCATATCATGTTGCTGTTGTGGAGGCGATAGCTAATATCCGGTAGCAGAAAACCAAGGAGCTAGAAGGTAGCACATTCTCTGTGATACCTCATGATTCTATAGACTCAGAGCCTATACCGGATCATCTTACTTTGGTTAAGAAGCATCCTAAGTTAGCTTCCAAGTTTATGGATAGATACTGAACACTCGTTGCGTCTTTTTATAAGACCCATCAAGTGATTGTCGAAGATAAAAATGACATGTTAGAGGATCTAACTGATCCGGAGAGGAGGAAGCAGTTAGCATTCCAGTTAGAGAAAGAAGCAAGTAGTAGTGCAACACCTATCTTTAAGGATATACCTATAGATCCTGAATCTTTTATACCATATCCTTATCCACCAAGACCTGAACCTATACCTGATCCTACTATGGATAAGAGGTATGCAGTACCACAGGGCTCAGAGGATGGTTCTGACTCAGAACTTCCTATTGAGAATTCGGATGGTTGGAGAATGGGATCATATAATGGATCTCATGAACACCAGATGTCCACAGATGGTTTCGACAGGAATGTTGGACAATCTAGTTGGATGGGTGCAAGAATGAACCCTAATAATAGTAGTAGAAATACCATGTCAATAGATAGTCAGGATGAAGAAGAAGATCCTGAGGAGAGGGTGTTTGAATCATCAACATCTTATCAAAACCCAAGGAATATACATTATCCAGTGTTTAACTATCTTGCCCAAGAGAGCACTTGGGAAGCCGCAGGATCTGCGTATCCTGTTGACAACTCAAGAAATGAAGCTCAGGAGATGCAGGCTGGAGATAATGTTAAATATGTTTCTGAAGACTTTTCAGCTGAGCTGGAGGGAGTCAATGCGCTCAGGTTGAGTAATGACTCAAGTCCTGACACTTCAGATACAGAGTATGTTCCTTCTGGAAGGCCATATGTTCCACAAACTGTGCAACGAACAACATGTCATCACGGTTGACATCAGGCATGTACGATGAGCATAGTTACTACTAGAAGGAGGCAACTAGTTAGTAATATCAAGTACCGTGGATTGTACTCCAAGAAATAAGTTAGTGAGATGAGTAAGGTAGTTTTGTGATTATACCTATATGGTATATGTTGTAATGACTTTGTATTATTATGATAGTATGTAAAATATGTGAAATACATATTTGGATTTTCTTTGGATCTTCATTGTGTGACTAGTTATGTGCGTAAAGTCGAGCTTAGAACACATGTGCATGATGTAATTATGAGTATTCGTTTTATGTTGCAGGACTAGAGGGTCATGGATACGGTTGTAGAAATGGAAACTGAGCAGCAGCGGATGGAGCGAGAGGCCAAGGAGAAGGCCGATACAGATGCAGCAAACCAAGATGAATTACCACCACCACCAATGAGGCCGTTAATGGAGCATAATTTTATGCAATGCATGCAAATAATGCAAGAGACCCAGAACAAGTTCATGGAAGAGCTACTGGGACGTGCATATCAGAGGGCACCTGAAGGTGCAGGAGTAAGTCTATCTGATTTTCAGAATGCAAGACCGTTACCTTTTGCATCAGCTCCTGAACCAACGGATGCAGAAGACTGGCTAGCAGATACTGAAAGGAAGCTGAAAACTGTAGGTTGCAATGATGAGGAGAAATTGAGGTATGCAACTCATCTTCTGACTGGACCTGCAACATCATGGTGGGAAAATCAGTTGGCCATGCAACCACCAGGAAGGGAGTTTACCTGGGAAGAGTTCAAGTAGAGATTCCATGAATATCATGTTCCGGGAAGTGTTATGGAGTTGAAACAGAGAGACTTTGAGGAGCTTAAGCAAGGATATACTAGTGTCATGAAGTACATCCGGGAGTTTAGTCAACTGTCTCGCTACGCTGAGGAGGATGTCAACACTGAAGAGAAGCGGAAGAAGTGTTTCCTGCGTGGATTAAATCCATTTGTGAAGATGCAACTAAGGTTAGCCAATAAGCAAACTTATCAGCAGTTGTTGGATGCAGCCATTACTTTTTAGGATGATTATAAGAATGTCCAAGAGGACCGAAGGAAGAGAGCCAAGAAGGAAACCAAGAGAATTCAGGGAAGCAAACCTAAACCCAACCTGGAGTTCAAACCTCAGAACAGGAATTATGGCAACAACAACAATAATAAGGGCAGTGGTGGAAATCAATCCAATCCGAGAAGGAATGTTATTTGTAGCAATTGTGGAATTCCAGGGCATTTCCAGAGGGAATGCAAAAAGCCTGTAGTGATTTGTTATGGTTGTGGTCAAAAGGGGCATATCAAGCCCGATTGTCCGAGCAAACCACCAGGAGGTTGGCCTACCAAGGGAGGAGGACAAGCCAATGGAGGAAATGGACAACCCAATAAAGGAGGAAATAATGGCAAGAACACCAATGGTAAGAGGAACCGACCTACCGGGACACTGAACTGTGCAACCCTCTAGGAGGTGGATAATTCGGAGCATGCAGTGATAGGTACGCTGAATATCCTTACCAATCCCGGCAAAGTTCTATTTGATACTGGTGCAACATTCTATTTGATAGGTACGCTGAATATCCTTACCAATCTCGGCAAAGTTCTATTTTTGAAGAATTTTGTGATAAGTTCGGGATTAGAAGGGCAACGTTAGAAAGTCCTATGACCGTAGTTACGGCAGGAGGGAATGTGATTGTACGCCACATAAAACAAGATCAGGTTATCTCGATCTATGGTTATACATATTTCACCGACCTTTATGTGATTCCTTTAAAGGGAATAGCAGTAGTGCTAGGAATGGATTGGATGATGGAACACGGAGCTCAGATAAATTGTGAGGAGAAAACTGTCTCAATAAAAACTCCAAGTGGAGCAAGGATAGTTTACCAAGCAGATAAGCACAGTCATATCATGGTGGATCTGCAGTTAAACTCAATGAAAGCGGTCAAATTGGAAGAGATTCCTATAGTTAATGAATTCCAAGATGTTTTTCCAGCAGAGCTGCCGGGAATGCCACCAGACCGGGAGATAGAGTTCACTATTGACCTAATTCCTGGTACAGCACCAATAGCTCAAGCACCATATAATATGGGACCTAAAGAGTTGAAAGAACTCAAAGAGCAAATTGATGAGTTAGCTAGGAAAGGATTTATTCAGGAAAGTGTATCCCCATGGGGAACACCAGTAATCTTTGTGGATAAGAGAGATGGTGGAAGAAGAATGTGTGGAGATTATAGAAATCTGAACAACGTGACTATCAAGAATAAGTATCCTTTACCAAGAATTCAAGATTTATTTGATCAAGTGAAAGGAGCTGAAGTATTTTCAAAGACCCATTTAAGATCTGGATACCATCAAATAAAAATCAAACCGGAAGATGTTCCAAAAATAGCATTTGTCTCAAGATATGGACACCATGAGTATCTGGTAGTACCATTTGGTTTGACCAATGCACCGGCAATATTCATGAATTTGATGAACAAGATCTTCATTGATGATATTCTGATATATTCCAAGGATAAATAAGAGCATGCTGATCATTTGAGAATAGCATTGCAGACTTTAAGAGAACACAAACTTTATGCTAATTTCAGTAACTGTGAATTTTGGCTTGATGAGGTAGAATTCCTCGGTCATGTGATCAGTAAAGATGGAATTTCTGTAAATCCATCTAAGGTTCAGTCAGTACTAGAGTGGACTGCACCGACCAATGTAAAAAAATTCGAGGTTTTCTAGGAATGGGTGGTTATTATCGGAGATTCATTGAAGGTTTCTCCAAAATAGCCGGACCAATGACAAAATTATTAAGGAAGAATACACCATTCATGTGGGATGAGAAATGTGAAGCAAGTTTTCAAGAGCTGGAGACTAGATTAACCACAACTCCAATTTTAGCAGTTCCTGAAACAGGGAAGGACTTCACCGTATACTGTGATGCATCTAAAGAAGGTTTGGGTTGTGTATTAATGCAAGATCGAAAAGTGATTGCTTATGGTTCAAGACAACTAAAACCACATGAAGTCAACTATCCAACTCATGATTTAGAGTTAGCAGCAGTAGTTTTTGCGCTAAAAGGATGGAGGCATTTCCTATATGGAGCCAGATGTGAGTTATACATTGACCATAAAAGTCTCAAATATTTCTTCACTCAAAAGGAATTGAATATGAGACATAAGCGTTGGTTGGAACTAATCAATGATTATGATTTAACAATCAACTACACCCCAGGGAAAGCAAATGTTGTAGCAGATGCTTTAAGCAGAAAGAGTGCAGATATTCAGCCTAGCAATAGGGAGCTACCAAAAGAGTTACAAATGGATTTGGAAAGATTAGAGCTTCAATTCATCAGAAAAGATGTTCTTGGAGGATTAGCTACTATGCAGGTAGTTGCAGAGCAGGATAGTGATCTTAAGCAAAAAAAATTTAGACATCAAGCAGAAGATCCTTTTATTGCTGAGGAAATTCAGAGGATATCTCAAGGCCAAAAATCAGTTTTTCGCCTTGGGGATTATGGGTGTTTATGGTTTCATCTATGTGTTCCAGATGTGACGGAGGTTAGAGATGTCATACTCAGGGAAGCACATGATACTCCATATTCTATACATCCAGGGAGTACCAAGATGTATATGGACTTGAAAGAACTATTCTGGTGGACCAACATGAAAAGAGATATTGCTAAATATGTATCTGAATGCCATACTTGCCAAAGGGTGAAAGCTAAACATCAAAGTCCAGCAGGACCATTACAACCCTTGGAAATTCCTGAATGGAAATGGGAGGAAATAGGTATGGACTTCATCACAGGATCGCCCATGACACCAGAAAGGAAGGATATGATATGGGTAATTATGGACAGACTCACTAAGAGTGCACACTTTATTCCGGTGAATCAAAAAGATAATGCCGAGAAGTTAGTTGAAGTATATGTCAAAGAGATAGTAAGCAAGCATGGAGTACCCAAAAACATCGTAACTGATAGGGGATCAGTGTTTACTTCAGCATTTTGGAAGCAATTGCATGAAGCACTTGGTTCAAAGTTAGATTTCAGCATAGCATATCATCTTGAGACAGGAGGTCAAACTGAAAGAACAAATCAAATACTAGAAGACATGTTAAGGGCTTGTGCACTAGATTTTGGAGGAACATGGGAAGATCATCTACCATTGATAGAATTTTCTTATAATAATAGCTATCAGAGTAGTCTGAAGGCAGCTCCATACCAAGTTTTGTATGGAAGGAAGTGTAGATCACCAATATGTTGGTATGAGCCTGGAAGCAGCAAAGAATTTGCACCAGATTATATCAAGGAAAGACAAGATATCATTGATAAGATCAGGGATAGATTGAAAACAGCCCAAAGGAGGCAGAAAAGTTATGCGGATCAAAGTCGAAGATCATGGCATCCAGAAGTGGGATATATGGTCTATTTGAAAGTAAGTCCAATGAAAGGGGTGAAAAGATTCGGAGTTAAAGGGAAATTGAGTCCAAGATACATCGGACCATTCAAGATACTGAGTCAAAACAGAACTATAGCTTATGCTTTAGAGTTACCATCAAGATTGGCTCAAGTGCATAATGTTTTCCATGTGTCACAACTTCGTAAATGTTTAAAAGTTCCAGATGATGCAATCACACATCAAGAGATAAAACTACAAGCAGACCTGGCCTATATTGAAAAGCCTTGTAAGATTCTAGAAGAAAACTGGAAAAGATTGAGGAACAGAGCAATCAAATATTGCAAGGTACAGTGGGAACATCACCTTGAAAGGGAAGCCACGTGGGAGAAAGAAGAAGATTTAAGGAAAACCTATCCAGAACTATTCAGGTACATCTCCGCAAACTTCGGGACGAAGTTTAATTTAAGGGGGGAAGTCTGTAACATCCTAGCATTTAGGAACTAACGAAGGGTAGATTTAGGAATATGGAATGTTGCATGCATTTATCTGTGAAAATGTGGGTAAATTTTTTGCCAAATAAAAACCTAAAGTGATCAAGGTTTCTTTCATACTTTGAGATTATGTTTAGTCTTAAAGGATGATTGTTATAAACTTTGATATGATCTTTGAGGAATTATGTGTTTGGAAAGTGAATTTGAATTTTAAACTTGAGTGTTTGAATTATACTTCAAATGAATTAGGAATAAGATTTGAATCTTGATTAAATTAAGAGTTAATTATATTGACTCAAACTTTATTTAAAGAAAACAATTAAGAATATGAAAACTTATTTCATATTACCAATCTATAAACAAGTTACAAAAATGAAACTTATTGAAATCATTTCCAAACTTCACAATAACAAATGAATAAAGGA
The DNA here is from genome assembly GCA_916181665.1 of Avena sativa. Classification (NCBI taxonomy): domain Eukaryota; kingdom Viridiplantae; phylum Streptophyta; class Magnoliopsida; order Poales; family Poaceae; genus Avena; species Avena sativa. Next base: position 245,440,589 of record OV702283.1, on the reverse strand, counting down.
TAAGAATATTTCTTTATTAAAAATTATATAATCTTTATTACAGAAGAATAAAATGAAGATTACAAAATAATAAAATGAAAACTACAAAAGAATAAGAAAATTACATTAGATTATTCTATAACTATTCTATAAAATAAAACCTAAACTAAAATCTTCATCTTTATATCTGTACCTGCAAAACAAATAGAAACTAAATAGAAAAAGGAAAGTTAGAGTTAGAATTATTTTTCTCTCAGACATGTCAGTGAGGTGCACTGAACAAATTCATCATTGAGAAATTTATAAAAGGGGCAAGTTTCACCAATATGAAAGAATCCATCTTTCATAAATTTTAAGCCAGAAGTCAAATGACAGCCAAGAGGGGCAAGTTTCACCAGCCAGGTGAAAGTAACCAGATAACAATAAGTTTCAAAATTCTGAACATATCCATAGGTGCACAGCAAGCACACAAGCAGGACACACAACTAAATGCATGTGTTGTGCTGTCAGCCTCACAGCACAGCCCCAAACTCACAAAACCACCAGCACAGCCGTGGAGAGGCACTAGTGCATCTCTCCACTGCTTGCACACAAGAACAGCCAGCTTAGACAGCAGCTTACCAAGCACAACAGCCAAACTAAACCACCAAAGATCAACCAAACATCACCAGATGGTGACATAAGGAGGGGGAAGGATCAGGTGGACAGCAAGATCAAGTCCAGGAGCTAGGAGGAGCAGGCTAGCTCAAGGTCAAGCATAGAAGCTCAGCAAAGCAAGATCATCATCACCACTTTGCTCCACAAACATCAGATTCTATGGTGAGTATCATAAAACCTTCACATGATCTAATCATATCATCTAGACAGAAGCATGTGTTGTTTTATGAAACAAACTCTCAGAAAACACCCAAGTGGGGTGAATCCATCATAGAGATTTTAAACTCTAAACACAAACAACAAAGTACAAGGATCCAACCAGAGCTCAGAACAACATCATTGATCTGGTTGTTAGGCTATATATTACAACACAAGCATAAATATAGCTATGATCTATTTCTAGGCACATCCCTAAAGAAAGGGTAGCACCTTAGAAACTAATCTTTTGGATCTAGATAATGATCAAGCTTACTATCAATTTTACCAAGCTTTGATTCAAAAACAATAGCTGGTACCATTACCAGGACTATCTATATGAACCAACTAGATAAGGTCTGAACTCCTAAGACTCAGACCAACATCATTGGTCTTAGGGAATTCAGGGAAGAGCATTTTTATTTATCTTATAAATCCAAGCTTGTTTTAAGCTTAAACCAAACCAATCAATGAATAAGAATCAATCTTGTTTGCCATAGAAAGATGGTGTCACAAGAACAATTCTATATGAATCAGGATAAGCATCCAATCATCACAGATTCAACAAGTCAATCTACTAATCATTTTCCTGTCAAGAATCATAAATAAAACATTTCAATGTTTATTCGTACTGTTTGAGATCATGATAAACTCGAACCACATATTAATTTCTAAGCCAACAACACTAGGACAGTGATTTCATCACACCATAATCATGCTCCTAAACCATGAAATAACAGTGGAAGGTTATCAAGTCATTAACTTTACCAAGCATGGTTCCAAAGCAACTATACCATCTGAATGATATGAAATCCAAGCATAAAAGCATCTAATAAGCCACCAGAACCATCATAGTTCATCTCAAGCAACAAGCCTTAGGCCAATAATGATTTAGCTTGTTTATAAACCATCCAGACATAATCTAATTCATCCAGTATATGATCAACCACAAGATAAGAACCCTAAATGGATAAATCATCCTAATCAGAACCACACAGTAACCAGAGAGGGCACAAGGGGAGAGGAGAAGAACTCACCAAAGGTCCTCGCTGGAGACTAGAAGAGGAACTAGAGGGGCCGACGTCCATGGCGGCACGGGGAGCACCCAAGGAGGGGCACTGCAACCCATACGGCGCCACGGCGGCGACCATGAACACACATAGAGGCAAGGAGCATCACCACGACGTGTGACGACGGCGGCAGCACCAGGATCCATGCCAACCCCCAAACCCTAGGGTTCAGGACGACATCGATCCATCGCATGAGATCCCCAGGCTAAAATCCAGTTGGATAGAAAGGACAAGCATCATCAATAACCCCCTGTTGCACCACGGCGGCGACCAGAACGGCCCACGGCGGCAGGAATCGTCGGCGGCGGCATCGCCGACCACGGGGTCGGGGTTAGAGGAGGAGAGGATGAGCTCGAGGGAGAGAGAGGCAGTGAGGAATGGGCTGAGGGTGTTTACATTGTCTATGACTAATGGGCCACTAGGGCCCAATAAGAATAAGCCATCCCAGAAATCTTTTAAGGCCTATTTTAATAAATAGGAAAAGACCAAAATACCACTAGACTTAATTAAACTCTAGAAAATAAAATAAATGTCCAAAAATTATAAATATAATATTTTTGGACTCACAATAATCTACACTATCCAAATAAAATAAGATATAAAATTTTAGAAATTTAAATTTTATTAAGAATTTTGTAATTTTTATATTCCTTATGGAATTTTGCAAAATGAATGAAAGATGATAAAAATAAATAAAATTCACTTTCATTATATATTAATATTGTAGTATTTTTGAAAAATACTAAATAAATATTTAATAACAATTTTAATGTATAATTGATAATTCCTAAAAGAAATATTAAATCAATAAAAGTCAAATAAAAGGGAAATAAAATAAAATAATTCAATATATGTTATAATTATTAAAAAAGTAATATTTATAAATCCTTTATTATTAAAAAGAACATTTTATAATAATGGGGTGAATGCATATCAAGTTAAAATGATGCATTACATTATTGCATAATCATTTTGCTTCTTTAAATATTGTCCTTACCGGGCAATAATGATGTTTTTGTAGACATAGAAGCTCAAGGTCCAGTGCAAGCATCAGACTTCACTACCTTGCGATCACATGGCAAGGTCATCACTTGCTCATGTCCTTTTAAGAGTCTTTATCAAAGTATTTACAAATTGTGTGTTATCATATATGCTATAAAAGAAAGAAAATATTATTTTCACAAATAAAGAAATCATAGATATCATCCTAAGTGGTGATATATTGGAGCAATAGAACTTAGGGTTCTAGTTGCAAACAATGATGATCAAATAGGGACTTAATTAGCCCTGACATTAGTGATGCTAGCGCCGTATATTACGTGTTAGCCATGAGATTTGGAATGGGACAAAGAAGTCAGCTGTATCTTCTTCCTCTCGCATGAAGCCGGATGTGCAGGTCGTGGCTGTTATCCTCGTAGCATGCATATTAATTGATAATTCGTAGAGGATATGCATCGTATGGGTGGGAACCCTCATCGTCCCATGATAGTTCTAGCATCTAACGGTTTGTACAAACCATTGCCGTAATTCATTATGTGGGCATGGTGTACACCAAGGAGGCATGTGAGGTCGCGAAGGGGGCAGTGATTGGCTTGGACCAACTACTGGGCCCCACATCATGGAATTGTGGACGGGAAAGTACGCCCGGTTGTGCAACAAGGAGTTGATCTCTCATGGGTAAAGTAACGCACCTCTGCAGAGTGTAAGAACTGTAACTTGTTACTCCCTGTTCCGGGAAGGAGCTACGAATGCGGCAGGAAAGGAACTCCATGAAAGTTCTGGTCAACCTCTAAAGGCTGTTTGTCATAGTTTTTCAGAATAAAATCAATCTTTGAAGAAAGATTTACAAAAATTGCATAGTGCCAAGGATTTATAATCCGAGGTGGTAGTTAGAGCATCAAACTTCCCACCTTGCATATAATGAACTTGTTGGGTAACGCTGTTACTCATTCTTTCCTTTGATCCCTTGCTTAGACTCTGAGGATCCCGAAGACGTGCCAATGTATGCAGCCGAGTTCCAAGGAGATGTGTTCTACGAGGAACCTGATCTGTCCGGAGGTGTTGAAGGAGTGGATTACTAAATCCGCTATGGTGTCGATGATAACGAGTCCAACTAAGTATCCCTAGTTAGTAGTAACCAACGGAGCCGAGCAGCTTGAACTTTATAGAATAAGCTGCTGAGCTCAACTCCTAATCGGAGTTGCTACTTTTAAATTCCACTGAAACACTTTATATTTTGGTTTGTAAGTTGAATCTTTAGAAGTCTTGAACTTCTGGTATTGTAATAATAAGGTGTGTATATTTGTATTATGGACCCGCAATGTTTCTGTTGTACCACTCTGAGAGATGTGATTTTATAGAACGGTGTTCTTTGGATGTCATGTCAACGACTATAGTATACTACACATGCAGTGGTATGCTGGGTCACCGCAAAATTTCCTTCTTTTCTCATGATCTATCTCAATGTTAGGATGCCTCGTGGAGGAAGCACTTCATCCCCGGACCCGATGTTGCAAATCTTGCAAATGTTGGTTTCTGACCGTGAAGCTAAAAGAGTCGAACGCCAAGCCAACTTAGCCACCCTTCAGTACATAGCTCAGATGGCTAACAACAACCAAGGCCATGGAAACTAGGACAACCATGGATCAAAGCTCAAGAATTTCCAGAACACCAATCCACCCATCTTTACTAAGTCTGAAGAGCCCCTAGATGCAGATGATTGGCTGCAAACTATGGAGAACAACCTAGAAGTTGCGGGAGTGGAAGCCAACGTGAAAGTACTGTTTGCCACCCACTATCTGGCTGGAGATGCAAGAGCATGGTGGAACAACGTTCGCGCCATGAATGGAGGACAAATGATGACTTTGGATGAATTCAAACTCAAGTTCAGCAGAACCCATGTGCCATCGGGTTTAATCAAGAGGATAAGATATGGATTCAGAGAATAGAAGCAAGGAAGGATAATAGTAGTTGAGTACCATGACAAATTTTTGTCATTGGCTAGGTATGCACAGGATGAGATTGACACTGAAGCCAAGAAGGAGAGATTCTTGAACAGTCTACATGATGAGATGCAGCCAGTGTTAGTCAACATTCCTTTTGATGACATTGAAGCCTTAGTGGATTCTGCCATTCAGATGGAACACTAGATCAACCAAGAAAATGAGAACCGCAAGTGTAGAATGGTGCATCAACCAGGAACCCACCATACCCCAAAGTATTGCCCCAACCCATCTCCAGGATTTGCCCCGAGAACCAATAGACCCCCGATGAACCGTCCGACCTATCCCAACCGTGGAGGAGGAAACCCAAGGCCCGGAGGAAACCACAAAAACCTCGGCAACTCCAACAATTTCAGTTGTGCACCGTCCAAGTTCAACAACAACAATGTCGACACCAACACCAATACTGCCCCAAGAACTGGAAGCAATGTTGTGCCTATTGCAGGAAAGGACAAGTCTCAGGTGACTTGTTATGAATGTCGAACCAAGGGTCACTATTCCAATGAGTGCTCCAAGAAGATTGCCGCATCCCCCAATGCAAATGCCCCAGATCAGCAGCAGCGTCGTGTTCAGCCTGGAAGAAGATTTGCCCCAGGAAATTCGCTCAACCGCAATGGCCGTCTGTTTCTCATGAATGTTGAAGAAGCCCAAGAAGCGCCAGATGTCATGCTGGGTATGTTTTCAGTTAACTCGGTACTTGCAAGAGTGTTGTTTGATTCTGGATCATCGCACTCATTTGTTACAGAAGAATTTGCATGCACTAGTAAGATTCATCCAACAAAATTGAAGCATATTATGATAGTTCAAATACCTGGTTCAACCACCAAAGCTAGACAAATTTGCAAAGCCGTACCTATCCGAATCCATGGCATAGATTTTTTTGCTAATCTAATAGTACTTGGAACTAAAGGTTTGGAAGTAGTACTAGAAATGGATTGGATGTCAAAACATAAAGGATTAATCGACTGTGCCAAAAAATCCATAACCATGACTAGTACAGCCAGAATATCAGTAGAGCATGTATCTGAAACTTTGCCCGTCAATTCAAGTGCAACAAAAGTCTAGCCCAACCAACCATTGACCAAGTCAGAGTAGTCTGTGAATACCCCGATGTATTTCCAGATGGTTTGCCTGGTATGCCCCTAGATCGGGATATCGAGTTTATGATTGAACTAATCCCAGGAACCGGACCCATAGCCCAGAGGCCTTATAGTATGAAACCGTATGAATTAGTGGAGCTAAAGAAGCAAATGTATGCTATGCTGGAAATAGGATTGATCCAACCAAGTGCGTCGCCATGGAGATCACCTGTCTTGTTTGTGGACAAGAAAGATGGAGGTAACCGTTTGTGTATGGATTACCGGAAGTTGAATGATGTCACCATCAATAACAAGTACCCACCGCCGAAGATAGAAGACTTGTTTGACCAGTTGACTGGTGCCAAAGTGTTTTCTATGATTGATCTTAGAACTGGTTATCATCAACTCAAGGTTCGCGCCGAAGATCTTCCAAAGACCGCCTTTACCACTAGATATGGACTGTATGAGTACACTTTCATGTCTTTTGGATTAACCAATGCCCTAAATTATTTCATGAACCTCATGAATAAATTTTTTATGGACTTCCTGGATAAGTTTGTCGTTGTTTTCATCTACGACATTCTGACCTATTCAAAATCAGAAGAAGAACATGAGCTACACCAAAGGACCATCCTTGGAACCCTTATGGAGCATCAGCTGTATGCCAAGTTTAGCACATGTGAATTCTGGTTACAGGAGGTAGGATTCCTTGGACATATTGTGTCAGCCGGAGGAATTGCCGTGGACCATGCAAAGGTGAAGGATGTTGAAGATTGGCAAGCCCCAACCACTCAAAACCAAGTTCGTGCATTTCTCGGATTAGCGGGATATTACCGCAAGTTCGTAGAAGGATTCTCTAGTATCGCAAGACCCATGACCCAATTGTTGAAGAAGGATAAGAAGTTTGAATGGACGGAAAAATGCGAAGCGAGTTTTCAAGCACTCAAGAAGAGGTTGATATAAGCCCCAATCTTGATCATGCCGGATATCACGAAGCCTTTTGGTGTATATTGTGACGCATCCAAAATCGATCTTGGATGTGTTTTGATGCAAGAAGGCAAAGTAATATCATATCTATCCCGACAAATGAAGCAGCACGAGCAGAATTATCCTACCCATGACCTTGAACTAGCAGCCGTAGTTCTAGCCTTGAAGACATGGAGGCATTACCTTATGGGAAAACGTTGTGAGATTTATTCGGATCACAAGAGCCTGAAATACATTTTCACTCTGAAGGAGCTGAATATGAGGCAGAGGAGATGGATAGAGCTAATCAAGGACTATGATCTGGACATTCACTATCACCCTAGTAAAGACAATATGGTAGAAGATGCCCTTAACAGATTGCCGTGCCGCTTGAACTCCATGATTCTGAAGGAGCAACCAAGTTTACACAAAGAGATGGAAGATTTCAGAATGGAATTAGTAAGTGAAGGATTTTTGGCTAGCATAGAACTTCAACCCACTTTGATCAGTCATATCAAGGAGGCACAGAAAGGAAATGCTATTATCGACAGAATCAAACGTCGTATCGGTACATGCAAAGTACCCAGATTCACCGAAGATGAAGGAGTTTTGTGGTACAAAGGACGTATCTGTGTACCAGCAGATTCAGAGTTGAAGCAAGCTATTTTGAAAGAGGCCCATGACACTCTTTATTCTATCCACCCGGTAGGAACGAACATGTATCAAGATTTGAAGGAACAATTCTGGTGGCATAATATGAAGAGAGAAATCGGAAGCTACATAGCCAAGTGTGACATTTTTCAAAGGGTCAAGGCGTGACATCAAAGACCCACAGGACTATTTCAACAATTACAGATTCCATAATGGAAGTGGGATTCAGTTGGAATTGACTTTATCACCGGTTTGCCTACATCTAGTAGGGGAAATGACTCTATTTGGGTCATAGTTGATAGACTGTCCAAGGTATCCCATTTCTTACCAGTCAAGACCACCTACCAGAGTTCGAAACTAGTAGAGTTCTACATTGCTAGAATCATCAGTTTGCACGAAGTCCCCAAGAACATTGTATCAGATCGAGGAACTCAGTTTACCTCGAGATTTTGGAAGAAAGTCCAAGAAGCACTAGGAACAAGACTGGATTTCAGCACAGCTTATCACCCTCAGACCGATGGACAAACAGAGCGAGTAAATCAAATACTATAAGATATGTTGAGAGCCTGCGTGTTAGAATATGGATCTAAATGGGAAGACTGTCTGCCTTTCGCACAATTTTCATACAACAACAGTTATCAAGCCAGCTTGCAAATGGCCCCATTTGAATTCATGTATGGAAGGAAGTGTCGTACCCCTTTGAATTGGTCGGAAGTAGGAGAGAGTCAGATTTTCAGACCCGACATCCTACGAGAAGCAGAAGAGAAAGTTCACAATATTCGTGAGCACCTCAAGACCGCCCAATCCAGATAGAAGAGTTATGCCGACAAGAGACGTCGAGACCTCGCCTTCAAAATCGAAGATTTTGTGTATCTCAAAGTGTCGCCATTGAAGGGAATGCAACGTTTCCAACTCAAAGGAAAGTTAGCCCCTAGATATATTAGACCCTTTAAAATTCTGAATCCTCGAGGAGAAGTATCGTATCAATTGGAACTGCCAGAAGAAATGTCAGCAGTGCATAATGTGTTCCATATATCGTTACTTTGCAAATGACTAGAAGTTCCGGAGAAGACTGAAGTTTTCAAGAACATCACCGAACCATAGAGATCAACGATGACCTGATGTATCCCGAAGTACCCATCCGTATTTTGGAGGAAGATTTCAGAACCACCAGGACCCGAAGCATCAAGTTTCTCAAGATCTAGTGGAGCAACCACACTGAAGAAGAAGCTACCTGGGAAAGAGAGGACTACATCAAGACGAAGTTTCCCGATCTCTTTAAATCCTAGTTTTCTTTTTCTTCTTTCTCAAATCTCGGGACGGGATTTTGTTTAATGAGGGAAGGTTTGTAACATCCCAAATTTTTTGATCAGGATTATCAATTCCAATCACTGAAATTAGGGTTAACAAAAACTTTTGTTAATTAAAATCATTATGAATGCATGTGTGTATGTGATGAATGTATGAATGCATGAATGGACATGTGTGATTGTTGTGATTATCAAAGAATAGTTTAAAGATGAAAACAACATCATCTAAATCAAATCCAAGCAAAAAAAATCAAGAGAAATTAAAAAACAAACCAAATGAGCTAATGGTCATTTTTTCCAATCTTGCTCACTAGACCACTTTGAGTGTTTCTAGTCCAAGATTTCAAACAGAAACAAAGCCAAATCTTTTCACCCCTTGATAGACCTAGTAAAAGTGAACCCAAGCCCACCTTTCAAACTCACATAAAGATTTCGCAACTTGATTCAAATGACAAATCAAAATTGAATCTTTATCATATGTGAAGATCACCAATTCTCAAAAACCAACCAAACAAGTGCACCTTTACCTTTCCAACTAACCAGAGACTACCTAGTATGTGACTAGTACACCCACCAATTTTCATTCAGAAATTCAAATTCAAATCTCTTTTGGCTATTTCATCAAACACCTTGCAAACAAAAATCAAACAAAACACAAAACACTATAGTGAGCAGTGTTTGTGCCTAACTTGTTCTCTCTCTAGCTCACAACATACTCTTAGTAGATCATCTAGCTCAGTTAACAAGCTTTAGCTCACTGTGAGATTTCCATTGCCATCAATGGTGAGCATGCCGAGCCTAAACTTGCCACCCCATTGTGAACAGCAAGCTAGGAGCAACTCTAGCCTTGCCAACCTTATCTCGGACACTAACCACCATCCACCGCCACCCCCTGTCCAACGCCAAACCACAGCCAACCCCTGCACCACTCAGCCCGAGCGTTCCCAACCTCTCTACAAGCATGTTGAGAGTGCGCCAGAGCGAGGCACTCGACACGCGAGAACAGACCGCGCGCCACCCTTGCTGCTTGCGTGTGTGATCACCACCGCCCCAGGAACTGCTAGGACATGCCCGTTCGTCGCCGCGCGACCAGGAGAGCCCGTGCACCATTAATTTTCTAGTCGAACCCGCCCAGAGCGTCTTCCGACCGCATCGCACCGCCCCATGCTTCGCGACCATGCCGTTGAGCTTCGCCAAGAGGCATAGAACCATCCCCTACCGTCGCCCATGCCATTAGCCCACTGTGACGACGACCACGACAAGCTCCACCCGCGCCCTTCGGCCCCCCTTGGCACTATAAATAGAGGCCACCCCCGTTCAATTTCAACACACCAACACACTCCCCTATTTCCTAGAACCACCCCACCTCATCCCCAGAGCAAGGCGAGCAGCAGGTCACCGGAATTTCGTCGGAGTCTGCCACAGAGGAGGAGAAGAGGAGCCAGCGATTGGAGCCGCCCTAGGAGAATCCACCGGTACCAGGAGGTTCGCCGTCGTTGACTTCGTTCTTCGCCCCCATCGCCGACCCTCGCCTGAGCCCCGGTGAGCCTCACACGACCCCCACTGGTCGCGCTAGGGTTTTGTCTCGCCGTTGTTGCCCGACAGAGATGACAAGCCACAGCCATTCGATTAGATGTTGATCGTGTGGTCTAGATTGCCCCGTACCCGTTTGCACCCCCTGTCTCGCTGACTGGTGGGTACAACCACTTAAACCCACCCACGCGCGTTGTACGCCGTGGGCCGGCCCAGTTAACTTCCCCGCGTGACCCAGTAGTTTGAATTTAGGTTTATTAATTTAGTTTCAAACTTAGTTCGGTACCTAGATTCAAAAATCAACCCAGATCGATTCACTGAACCAAATGGCATGAAACTAATTTTGCTAGAAATGTACTAGAATTCTTAATACAAGCCCATTGGATTCAAATCATTTAGGTTTGTAGATCACCTATAGTAAAAATAAAAAGGCAGAAGCTTTTCTGCATTCAAACATTTTTCAATTTTCAACCTTAAAAGATTTTGAGTTGATTCCAACTCTCAAAAATCACATTTGACATGACCTTTCTGAGTATATAAAAATATCTAGGTTTACATGCATAAATAATGGTCAAGTAATAAAAGAATGCCCCATAGGCATTTCTAGTCATTTTATTTAATTAAAATAAAAGGGTTAAACCTTATTAAATTGTGACACCACTTTAAATCACATTCCCATGTACTGAAATATGTGGCGATGGCATTTTTCAACATGATCCCATATTTTAGCTAGAGAATATCAAATCTTAAGTAGTTTTTGAATGAGTAGAAATTACTTTTCTAAAAATAAAATAAATAAAACTTTTGCCTTAATCTTTGTGATGATTGTGATGATGCTAGATCATCTAGTGTGAACCTTTGTGTGATAAATAGAGTAGTTAAGAATTGTTTGGTGAGTGTGTACCTCCTATTTATTTATAGACGCCAGTACCGAACAAGGATACGAAGAGTGTGTCACATCCCAAAATTCTCCTAATTTTTGGAATGTGAAATAAATAAATAAGTTTGATTGATTGTTTGACTGTGTTGAAAATTCTCAAAGAGAAGAAACTTTTTGAATAGAAAATCCTCTCAACCATGAATTCAAAATCTTATATTCTTTTGTTAAGACCTAAGTAGCCATATAGGCAAAAGGGCATGGATTGATTATGGATTGTAGAATTGGTGTGCAAGATTTTAAAATGAAAATCATGAAGCATTCATAAGCATTTCATCCATGCAAAGTTCTCACAAACTGAATCCAAATCCTGGTATCTAAAATCCTATAGTTGATTTGCCCAAATGTTCCTAAAGGAAATTAAATTGACTTTATAAAAACCACTATTGCTAAGACAGCGATTATTGCTAAATCATAGCCTAAAGAGATCCAATTAATACTACAAAATTTTAGAAACAAAATTGAGCTCATTTGGAGCTAGTATGAAAAAGTTATGGAATAAATACAAACACATAAAGATATAAATAAAATGAAATATACAAGGATTTATAAATCCAATACTTCCAAACTAGTAAAAAGATTACAAATTTGATCCTATAATGATCTATTCGATTTTAGAAAAATTTAGAAACAAGAATCATGTCATTTGGAGTTCGTATGCAAAAGATATGAGGAAAACAAATATAAAAAAAAAACGGGCCGGCCCACCCGGTCCGACCGGATCGAGCCAGCCGGGCAGGCCACGCGGACGGGATCGATCGGGTTGCTCCAAAAAGCGTGCAAAATCTGTTTTGTTAAACCTATCTCTACTCAAACTCTTATAACTTTTTATCTACAACTCCGAATCGACTTCCGTTTGTTTCTACTTGTTCCCTACTCCAAGGCCTATCTCTACACCATTCTAAATCTCCATATAAACTCGTGGAGCCACGGCTGTACGAGTTTCTATTCTCGAAATCCCGAATATACATATTCCCGAATCTTATTTCGCTTTTTAACCCATCTAGACTTCGTCGTTTGCCTTCGGTCAAAAAACGAAAGTTGTAGGAATCGTCGAAATCTTTCAATCCTGACAAACTTCACCTCTTTTCATCCACCACAGCCGGAGAATTTCGTATCGCAATATTTCAGATCTTACGGTGTAAATCCAAGATCTACTCGCGCTCGTTTCTTCAAATCCAAATTCCTTTGGTGAGAAGGTAGAAATAATGATTCCCCACAACTTTCATGTTCTGAGTTTTTCAATTTGACCTACGGATTTGTCTCTCTAACGTAGATCTGTTTCTTGTCTATTTTGAGCCAAAATCGGGTCAATCTCTTCTTCTAGCCACCGGATCCTATCCAGACGGTCGAGATCCAATCAAATCGGTGCGTGCTATGTCGTCATCCCGTTCATCTTCATCATCAACACCACATCAACGTAAGGTCAACATCTAGTCCCAGTCAGCATGCAAAGTCAACCTGTCCAGTCAGCGGAATATTCCCTGGAATATTCCGTTCGAATTTAAAATTGCATATTATAGATCTAACTTGTAAAATTCATTAGAAATTCATACCACGTCCAAAAATTGCGTATAATATGTCAAATTGAAGATAATTTCACGTAGAATCATCTTATCAGAATAGATCCAACTTTACTGTACGTGGTTACTGCAGTAATTTAATTAGTTTTAATGGTCTTTTAGGTTAATAAATTCATAAGAAATTATCTGTAACTCCGAAAAATATGAATAATATATCAAATTGAAGCTACTGTAATGTATTTTAGGAATACCTGGTTGGATCTAGCCTTTGCAGATTATTTAACCCGTAGCAATTTAATTAGTTTTAATGGCTTTATAAATCATTAAATTCATAGTAAATTAATTGCTTGTCACAAAAATATAAATAATATACCGATAGAAAGCTGGTTCCATGTAGATCATCAATCAGAAAATGGTTCAGTAAAATACTATAAGGTTTCGCAGCAATTAAATAAATGGTTAATGGCTTATTTAGAGTAATAAATTCATAAGAAAATAAATACTATTCAGAAAATTACAAATAATATGTCCCTGAAATCACAATTCCGTGGAGATTACAGATATAATTTTAGTTTGATTTTTAGGCAACAGAAACTGTATGAATCATTTAAAACCCATTAAACACTATTTAAATCATACAAAAAGATCTATAACTCCGATTAGGGTGAATCCAACGCCTACTGGTTCGTATTAACGTCCTCTATCCAGTAAACCCAAGAAAACAAATTTAATTCTACAGTTAGAACATGCGTTACAACAGAACTATCAAAACCCTTATATTGGCAAGTAATTATTAATAACAAGTACCCTATTGCATTAAATGAACTCATACATGCATCATATGATATATTAATATTCATAAAACTAATTATACCCATTGTGTAATGTTAAATCATCATGCATGTTTTCGATCATCCTTGTTGTGTTTGCTATGTTTGCAATTGTTTTGATTGGAACTACCTTGTCCTCGTATTAGATTGTTCGGAGAGTGCGATTGCTACGGAGAAATACAATCAACACCCATATTATCAACATAAGGCAAGTTACACCACTTGTTCATAATTTTGTCCCAGTTTTAATTCTATGCATGTGATCTTCAAAATTCTGTAGTATGCATGTGTAGGATGTTCTTGTAGAATTTTTCCTTAGTATTATTTTGCAAGTGCGATGGTTTTGTAGTATGCCATGAGTAGCTCTATACTTAGGATTTTTCCACTCCTAATAGGTTACCCCTGTTTTTGCTAAGTATTGCTTGCTATGCTATATATACAAAGTACCGTTGGGGGGTTCGAAAGACAATGATTTTTTCTAAGTATAAAGGCTCTCTAGAGCAAACTTTTCTTCTCAAATCCACTTCAAAATAAAACTAAGTTTTCTTCTGGGCGGAATGGTTGTCGGGTCAACGAGTGAGATTTTGGTGGAGGACGGCCGCCCAGGAATCAAAGAAGTCTGCCATGTTTCAGAATTCAGAAGCTTCCAGTGCAACCACAATACATTATGGGCTCTGTCTTGGCCTAATACTTAGTGGGAAACCTCACCTGGGTACCAACATTTGGAGGTTCTTGGCACGGTTGGATCCGGAAGGTAGAGGGGCTACTAAGGGAAAGCCTCGCCATGGTCTGGTCTGTAAAAGGAATTGATCGTGGATTGTGGGTAAAGTGCACAAACTCTCGAGAGTATTGCAATCTGATCGATCAGCCGTGTTCACGGAAACAGAACAACATTGAGCATCTGAAGGATGGAGCCTCTGAAGGATCTTCCTCTCTCTTTTCTAAAACAAAGTTTTGAAACCCCATGGCGTGCGTAATATCGCTAATGGGTGGGAATTTGGGAACTTGGTGTGTAATATCCAAGTGACGCTTGGTGCGTAATATCCAAGTGTTTGGTTGTTTGGACACTTGGTGAGTAATATCCTCGTGTGCCATTCGACCCTATTTTATCTAAGCAAATGTTTACAAAGTAGGGTAAAACTCTCTCTTCTTTTTTCTCCATACTTAGTGAAAATTAGCATTATGCAAATGAACTCCAAAGCCTAAACTAGCCTTGCATGGAGAGTTAGTCTTTCCTTTCTTGGTGTAATTTGCCAATACATTCAAAGTATTGACCCAACTTGTTGGCTGCACGTTTCATGTGCAGAATTTCGGAGATCGTTGAAAGGTGCGCTAGGATCGCGGGTCTTCACTCAACCTGCCTGTGGCATTGATGGGACTCCAAGTTGTATTTATATCGCTTCTGTTGTAATAATGTAAACTCTGGATTATTCGATTCATGTAATAAAGACTTGTGTTTTACATGATATTTCATCGACTGTGAGTGCTAGCTATTGATCCAGGTACTAGCATGTTAATCACAGGGACTTAGGATCTTACTTGATCCGAGGTCGCTACAAAGAGGAAGGAGGATACTACGAGGAAGAAGCCGAGGAAAACTTCAACCACTACTCTACTCAAGGCAAGCCTAACACTACAAGTTGACTATGCAAGCTATCTAAGCAAGCTTATACTTGCAATTATGCAAGCATCACTAAACAAGTTAACGTAGCAAGTTACTATCCTAGCAAGCTAAACTAAACCATGCAAGTTTTACTTGCAAGCTTACACCACTTGATACCCAATCCTAGTTTTATTTGCAAGCTTAGTTATTTTATTTCTTTATCAAAGCTCTTTATTACTTTTACTTAGTGACTTGTGAAGTTTTGGAAAGATATTTAAAGGTAGCATAAAGAGCATAAAACTTGGCATAAGATAGATAAATCTTGATGTCATCCTGAGGCATGAGATTGAACTTAGATAAGTCACACTAGATTACCACCCACTTGTAGTTGCTAGTGCTAAGCATTAAACTTGATCACTTTATATGGGAATACTTGGTGAAAATGATTATGAAAACCTTAGAATGATGAGTCATTCTAATGAAATTTTTGACATGTGTTCTTGAACACCAGATGATTTTTGATGATGAAAATGTTGAGGCATGAGCCTTAGCCCTTTATAAAACTGATGGTTGTCTGGATGCGATACAATTCCAATTTTACCGTACAACCACAATACCCAAAATTTGGGTAGGGCTTGACTAGAAATTTATATACCTTAGTATGGGTTCCCTTGTGGCCAAGGTTTGAGCTGAGGCTACATTGTGAAGATTGTCCACCTATGCAGTTCCCAAGATGACAGTTGGTCATGGTTGGGAGGCCAAACTCATAGGAGAGGTGCCTATATTAGGGCGTGTAATTGAAAGGTTAGGATTGATTATCCGCATACTGAGTATGGTGAATTCAGGATTGTTCCTGATGGATGTGTCAAATATTGTGGTGAAGGTGTACCACCTCTGCAGATTATCAAACTATTCGAATAGCCGCGTCCACGGTTATGGACAGTTGGAGTGGCCATACTGTTCCATCGTCAGATGTTTTCAAAATGACTTGTGAATGAATCATGACTTTGACTTGACCACAAAAGGGTTGTGTTATGAAATTCAAGTTCCCACTTAGGTGTTATAAAACTTTCAACTATCTTTCTTTGCTTCTGAACTTAGTTAAGGTAAATCTGGCTTTTTGCAAAACAACCTAGAGCCTAGTACATCCTACTCAAAACCACTTCACTTGTTAGTATTAGTTTGTGAGTACTTAAAGAGTACTCATGGCTTTGTCCCTGGCTATTCCCGTGGCCAGACTATGAAGAGGACTATCAGGAGGATGGACCGTAGGAAGGTTACGACAACTAGGATCATCTTCCATCGTCAGCATTGCCTATGACCATGAAGATGGAGCTTCGCCCATGCTACCGTTATGATTACGTTATTCCGCTGCTATGATTGTATTAAGACTGGATCATGAGATCCTTTATTTGCTGTAAGACCTTATGTATGGTTTGTAATGGATGATTTACTGTGATATCCAATCTATTATGTCTTGCAAAAATGGTAATCCTGGGATTGCGATGTATGGCATAACAGGCATCTGGGATTAAAAATCTGGGTGTTTACAGTGATGGTCTTCTAACTTCGATTGATTTTGAATCATGCGAGACATGTCAGGCTTGTTTACTTGAAAAGATGACCAAGCCGCCTTTTTCGGGTTTTCCTGAGAGAGTGACAGACTTGTTGGAACTCATACATCCTGATGTATGTGGACCAATGAGCACGACAGCCAGAGGAGGATATCTTTTTTTGAGGGTATTAACAGTAGGAAAGATTCCTACTGCCTCTTTTTCATTAAATCAGGGGTCAAAAGTTGAAGTGTTACATATTTACAAATTACATAGGATAAAAAATCCTGAAAAAGTAGAAAGGCCTAGGAACCAAGAAATTACAAACTATGGATTATGATTTTGATGAGTGGGTGTAAATATTCTTTTTTCCTGTGGACCAGTAGAAATAAGTCAGCAGCAAGCCTTGTCTTCCAGGATTGACCCGAAGGTTGTATGTTGGTAAACCATAGGTTATTTCTCTCCTTACAGATGTTCCAAGATCCAATCAAAGTAATCTCCATAAACAATTTTTTGGTCCAAGCTTGTTTTCCTTGCTCAATAATCATAAGCCTAGAATCAGCCATAGGCCAGGATATATGAACTGTGCTCCAGCAAGCTTGACTAAAGGGGCATTGAAAGAACAAGTGTTCAATTGTTTGTTTAGGAGGATGGCTATGCATTAGACAATTGTATCATGTCCCAAGGGTGTAGTGCCTTCTTTTAAGCATGTTTCTTGTATTCAGTCGGTCTGATACGATAAGCCATCCAAAAACTTAACTTTTGGTGTACATTTAGACTTCCACAACCACTTGAAGGCAATGTGGGGGTTCAGATTTCTAAAATTGAACTGGTAATATCGGCTGGGTGTAAAACTTTTGGCTCCCCACACATAACTCCAAGTGTCTTTCAAGTGTTCACTGAGTTGAATTCTCCTGCAAATATTCTGAATGGTCCTTAATTCAGTTAAAGCTTCTGGTGATAGAGGGAGATGAAATATAGAGGCCAAATTTTCTGAAGTGAGAAATTCCATGGAAGAGATATCTTCATTCTTCACATAGGAGTAAATAACAGGGTGGCTTTCTTCTAATATAGTGTCAGACCAGTGATCTTTCCAAAATAAAGTAGAGGCCCCATGACAAATTGAACTCCTAGTCACTCCTCGAAATAAATGAGATATTTTAAAAACATCTCTCCACCAGAAAGAGCCACAAGGTCCAACAACATGTGGAACTATATTAGTATCATAATAATTCCAAATCAGAGAGACCTAGGGGTGGCATCCTTGTTGTAAAATTTATGAAGGAATTTTAACAAAAGGCCTTCATTTTGTATTTTGAGATTAATGATGCCAATACCACCTTTATTCTTTGGCCTACAGATCATGTCCCAAGCAGCAAGTGAATTACATTTTTCACCTTCTTTAGTCTTTTTATTCCATAAACAACGTCTTTGGATTTTCTCTATGTGTCCCATAATCTTATCTGGCAATTTGATTTAGCACATTGTAAAGGTTGCAATTGAGGCAAGTAAAGAATTAATCACTGTCACTCTCCCACTATAGGATATCATCATAAATGAGGCATAAACCTTTCTTTCAATTCTATCAATCAGTGGCATCAGGTCATATACTCTGGGTTTAGAGGTGCCAAGAGGGATACCTAAATAGGTGAATGGCATTGTAGCAATGGAACAACTCAGCATATCTGCAATTTCCTTAGTGGTACTCTCTGTCAGATTTATTGGTATCAGATGAGATTTTTGGAAGTTAATCCGTGAACCAGTAGAAAGAGCATATTTCTGAAGTATTCCTTTCATCACTTGAACTTGATATTTATCTGCTTGCATTATGATCAAAGTGTCATCTGCATACTGGACTACTGGAAAATCCTGTCCAAAATCTGGGGAAAAGTGATCTTTGAGGATATTCTCTCTAAATGCATTATTGATTGCAGACTGCAACAAATCAGCAGCTAGGAAAAATATGAGGGGGACAGTGGATATCTTTGCCTAACTCCTCTTTTACAGTGAAATTGCCTTCCAGGTACTCCATTCAGTAGAACATCAGATTTACCAGTGCCAAAGATAATTTCAGTCCACTTTAGCCATTTTCATTAAACCCCATTTGTTTCATAATTTCTATCATAGCAATATGGTCAGTGGTATCAAAGGCCTTGACAAAGTCCATCTTGGGAAGAATAATTTCTTTCTTGGAGGTGGAGGATATCACTACTTCATTACTTTCCCTGATGATTTTAGTAGATATGGTTATGTCTACTTGATGAAGCATAAGTCAGAAACTTTTGAAAGGTTCAAGGAGTTTTAGAGTGAGGTAGAGAATCAACGTGGCAAGAAAATAAAGGCCTTGTGATCTGATCGTGGAGGTGAATATTTGAGTCACGAATTTAGCAATCATCTTAAGAGTTGCAGAATTGTTCCATAGCTCACGCCTCCCGGAACGCCTCAAAGAAATGGGGTCTTTGAACGGCGCAATCGAACTCTATTGGACATGGTTTGATCGATGATGAGCCAGTCGTATTTGCCATTGTCATTTTGGGGTTACGCTCTAGAAACGGAAGCTTTCACACTTAATAGGGTACCATCTAAATCCGTAGTTAAGACACCATATGAGATGTGGACTGGAAAGAATCCCAGTTTGTCTTTTCTAAAGATTTGGGGTTGTGATGCATTTGTCAAGCGACTTCAGTCGGACAAGCTAACACCCAAATCGGATAAATGCATTTTTGTGGGATATCGAAGGGAAACCTTAGGGTATTACTTCTACAACCGAGAAGAGGGCAAAGTGTTTGTCGCTCATAGCGGTGTTTTCCTAGAGAAAGAGTCTCTCTCAAAGGGAACGAGTGGAAGGTCGGTGCAACTTGAAGAAGTTCAATATGAGCCAGTCGGGGATGCTTCTACGAGTGATGCTATTGTAGCAGAACAAGTTGAGGAACCAGTGGCAATAGAAGCATCACAACCACGAAGGTCGGCGAGGCTCCACGAAATGCGGGAATTATTATTGTTATACAATGATGAGCCTGCAACCTATGCAGACGTGATGGTGGACCCAGACTCTGAGAAATGGCTGATCGCCATGAGATCCGAGATAGAGTCCATGGGAGACAATCAAGTTTGGAACTTGGTTGACCTTCCTGATGACTTTAAAGCCATCGAGTGCAAATAGATCTATAAGAAGAAGATTGATATGGATGGAAATGTTCACATCCATAAAGCTCGACTTGTTGCAAAAGGTTTTCGACAAGTTCAAGGAGTTGACTACGGCGAGACTTTCTCGCCCATAGCGATGCTTAAATCTATATAGATCATTCTAGCCATTGCTGCACATTTCAACTAGGAAATGTGGCAGATGGATGTCAAGACGGCTTTCCTAAATGGAATCCCTACTAAGGACATGTTTATGATGCAGCCCGAAGGTTTTATCGATCCAAACAATGTTGAAAAGGTATGCAAACTTCTAAAGTCTATTTATGGGCTGAAGCAAGTATCTCGGAGTTGGAACATTCAATTTGATGAAGTTGTAAAGGAGTTTGGCTTCATCAAAAACGAACAAGAACCTTGTGTTTACAAGAAAGAAAGTTTGAGAGCGCTTGTATTTCTAATCTTATATGTAGATGAAATATTGCTGATTGGAAATGACATTCATATGCTTGAGTCTGTTAAGACCTCATTGAAAAATAGTTTTTCGACAAAGGACTTAGGAGAAGCGGCACATATTTTGGGCATCAAGATCTATAGAGATAGATCAAGGAGGCTAATTGGATTAAGCCAGAGTACATACATTGACAAAGTGTTGAAACGGTTCAGCATAGAAGAGGCTAAGAAGGGGTTCTTGCCCATGTCTCACGACATTAAACTCAGCAAAACTCAGTGTCCTTCGACTACTGATGAGCGTGAGCGCATGAGTAGGGTTCCATATGCTTCGACTATTGGATCCATCATGTATGCAATGATATATACTCGCCCAGATGTTTCCTATGTTCTAAGTGTTACGAGCAGATACCAGGCTGATCCAGGTGAAGGTCACTGGACAGCGGTAAAGAACATCCTTAAGTACTTGAACTCAGTGTAAAGGGTTACACAGATGCAAGTTACCTTAACGACACAGATGATTCGAAATCGCAATCAGGTTATGTGTATGTCATGAATGGTGGTGCTGTGAGCTGGAAAAGTTCCAAGCAAGATACAGTGACCTCCTCTTCAACAGAAGCTGAATATATTGCTGCCTCGGAGGCTGTAAAGGAAGCTGTTTGGATTATGAATTTCCTGATTGCTCTCGGTGTGGTTCAGGGCGTTTCCAATCCGTTGGATGTTTATTGTGACAACAATGGTGCTATTGCACAAGTCAAGGAACCTAGACAACACCAAAAGAACAAACACATTCGCATGCGTTACCATCAGATTCGTGAGTTCGTTGAGGATGGTAGTGTCATGATATGCAAAATACATACGGACTCAAATGTTGCTGATCCTTTTATAAAGCCACACCCGCAACCTACGCATGAAGCACACGCAAGAGAAATAAGTATTAGATACATTTTAGATTGACTCTAGTGCAAGTGGGAGACTGAAGGAAATATGCCCTAGAGGCAATCATAGAGATGATTATATTTCATATGTATCCATGAGTTATTGTAATGTTCCTTGAATGTCCATATCAGGCAACTTGTATTAATTGGCAATTATGTGAATTGTTTGTGAAAATCTTTACTTGTATGGTTATCGAATATTTGTCCCTAGTCGGAGTTCATGTGAGGACACACATGAATATTAGACTAGCACATCGATTGGTTGATGACTATGTTTCGCAAGTCATAGACATGGAGATTTCAAAGCAATGATGTGGACACATGTTATGAACATGGGGTTGGACTGACCCAACTTGAGACTGGCAATTAGACTTGCAGCTCTCTCTACACATCATGTACGTTTTGTCCTTAGACCTGATATTGTATCATGTACTTGAGATGTGGATCGACCTACTTTGGGGATATCAACCACTACTTCGTAACTGGGTAGTTATAAAGGTAGCTTTCGGGTTTATCCTGAAGCATGCTGCAAGGCATTGTTCAATCAAGATTGGATTTGCCTCTCTCTACTTGAGAGAGATGTCTCTAGGGCCCTCGAGTGATCGGATCCAGAAATGCATGGCTCTGTTACATAAGGTTAAGAGTTAACCTAGTAAAGGGATTCCGAATCACTCTATCGAGAAAGAGAGGTCATTTTAGAGCTATACCAAATATCGTGATGCAAAGGGAAAGACATGTACTAAACCTTGTGATGGTTCGTCCGAATGATCTTTATATGAGTTTAGGAGTTGGCACGTCTTGCTAGAGGCCGCTACCAACTATTGACAGAATAAGTGTATTCGTGTCATGTCTATACGTATATGAACCTATAGGGTCACACACTTAAGGGGCTGGAAGCCTAATAAGGATTAGATCCAATTTAGACCAGGCTTAGGCTACTAATGGGATGCTAATGTAGAATCCCACCAGGTAAGCCTATATAAGAGAGGGTGGGGAGCTGACCAGGGTTGAGGATTCCACCCAGCCGCCACTCCTCATGCCTGTGTTGCACGTGAGGACCTAGCAGTCCGGCGTCCGACGCTTCCACCCTGTACGTGTGGATACCTCGGAGGTGCTGCAGATGTAGCACTTGGACGAGCCGTGCAAGGGGAGCTGATCGTAGGACGAGGACGAGGATGAGACATAGAACATATACACTGCCTCGACGCGCTTCATCAAGTTCCGCATCTACGCGTCTAGTGGTAATCCCGAGATATATGACAACAGTAATCCTGGTTTACGTGGTAGAAAATTTTGATTTGCGCTAGTGTAGCTTACCCGTACCCCGACATCACTGACCTTGAGATTTCTTAGTTCCTCCTTGGAAGACTTCATCGGGAACTACCTCTTCAGAGGATGGTTGGTGAGTTGCATGGAGGTTTCAGAAGGTGTCTTCTGAAGTAGGTTTAATTTGATTGAGTGGGAAGGACGCAGTATTTCCCCCTTATGGAGATACTAAAGGTGGTTAGAGAAAACTTAGGTGTTCTTTCTTGGGGTGGCAAGCTGAATCTCGAAATCTTCCGCTTGAGGTTGAACTCTTCAGATGACATCTGCTAACTCCGTCCTATGAGGCTTGTATATTACTTTTATTTCTATTTAGGTTATCGGTCTTGCTGATTTTTAAGGAACTTCTAGACGGGTGAGATCTGATGGGGTTAGTGAAGTTGATGTCCTTTAGCGGGATATTTAGCAGAAGTAATGAGGTCGGGCTTCGCAACATCTTCATAAGTGTTGAATCTTCAGGTTGCTTCCTACTCGTTGGAAAGTAGACTTGGATAGTCTTGTCGCCTTGATTCTGCAATTTGCGGGTACTAGGAGGATCGAGTAGACTTCCGATGAATTCTAATGAGGTCTAACTTCTGTTCCTGTGACAATGCACGAGATGATGCTTGGAGCAGGTCCTTGGATTGGAGAACTTCCTGAGACATCTTGTAGTAGGCGGTCTTCGAGAATTGAGTGGAAAGACACAGTCTTTCCACCTTAGAGCTTTACTTAGGATCGTCGAGGCTAGGGTAGATGGTTTGTCTTGTAGCATCGGTGTGTCTCTTGAGTTGAAGTCTTTGAGTGACGCCTTATTGCGACTACCATCCTAGGGTGGTTACCTAACGAAGCTTAAGGGGTTAGCTCGTGGCAGGTTAGCAGTTAATGATGCTTATTCTTAGTCTTTAGTTGGAGTAGAGGCATTTATCTTCAAGCAAGCTATCTTCGCTTGCACTCTTCATTTTTCTTCTGCTTGATAGTGGAGTATGCTCATTGTCTTCATGCATCCTCGTCTTCAGGATTTTGGAGTATTTTGGCCTTCTGGTGAGGAACTTCTCGTTAGTTAGGGTAGTAGGGTCGAATAACATAATTAGTCTTCTGGGCTATCGGAAGGTCTAATATACCCAAGGTTAGTGGAGTTAGGTCTTCACTTCTGGTCTTGATTAGCAGGTCTTGTGATTTTTTGGGATGGTGGAGATACTTTGGTGGTATACTTCCTGCTTCAATGAGGCTCTTGCTCTTGTTGGCCGGTGAATAGAAAGTGTCGTGCTAGTGAATGGTCTTGAGAAGTGAGTTTGATGAGGTATGCCATCCTTCGGAGGAGAAAATATTCAAGTTGCTCTCTCTTGACGATGTCGAATTTCTGGTTATGGGGTTACTCTTCCTCTCATAACTCTTGAGGTTCAAAAAGGGGGTTTTGTTAGTGACAACTAATTATGGGGTGCCTGGGTTCCTAGGTGGTGTATATTCTTAAAGAACATTTTAATCTGGTCAAACAAGCTAGAACTTACAATCCAAGATGAATAGAGTGGTTGGTTCTCACTTTTTATTCCAATCAGAAAGCACAAACAACACATATCAAGAAGCATACTATGCACTTAGTCAAACAAACACGGTCTACTGTATATACCAAGGAGTTAACTTCTCGCGATATAGGGGACTCCGATCTTAGGACTATTAATGCTAGATGTTGTGTTCATTGGGGTCTTGTTCACTATCTTGTAGATAAAGATTTCGCTGTGTCGCTGGGAGCTTCGGGGTAGTGCGGCCTTGATTTATGCTGATTACGATGATTCCGCTGGGAGGGTGATCTTTTAGTCTCCTTGTGTTTGCCGGTAGATGCTTCTCTTCGTCTTGCTATCATCGTTTTCGCCATGCTTCTAGGCTCTAGTTGTTTTGAAACTATATGTTTTTGAGTTCGGAAGAGAGATGGAAGAAACCAACTTTTGAAACCATTTTAAATTTTGAAGAGATAAGAGGTAGTATCTTTCAAAAATCTTTGAGAAAATAGTTTTCGAAAGCTAGTGTTTCCAAAAAATAGTTTTCATGTCTAACGACCAGGCTAACTAAGGTTCTCCTACAGTCAGGATGGCTCTGATACCAAGTCTGTGGGACCCCAAATTTGTCCTCTGGAAATACCTATTATGCATACACCACGATCCCATGAACAGTCTGTCGTGGCACATAACCGACAAGTATCAAAGTAAACATCCATTAGTTAAGCAGATAAAATTCATACCTTAATGCCATTATGGATACAAATATCATCTTCAACGGAACTTTAGTAAAGTGTAGAGCTCGAGCCATGCCTTAACCTATAGGCAGATGACTGGTAGAAAGTCCTAGCTCGCATAGTTATCAACGTCACCTTCTTATTCCATTCTTTCATATCTGACCAAGTTAATAGCCAGGGACAATGCTAGTGAGTCCTTTTAATGTACTCACAAACCGCCTTGAGATATCAATAATAATAAAATGATATGCAATATGGCTGTGGTAATAGGAGGTCTCCATGAGAAGTTATTTTCTAAAATAGTTTCTCTTGTAGATATAGCATGTCTATATCTTTGTT
Organism: Avena sativa; assembly: GCA_916181665.1. Lineage (NCBI taxonomy): Eukaryota > Viridiplantae > Streptophyta > Magnoliopsida > Poales > Poaceae > Avena > Avena sativa. The sequence continues at coordinate 245,415,304 of OV702283.1, read as the reverse complement.
GAAAACTTCTATAAAAAAATTGGAAACCTTTTTGAAAAGTTTTGGAAAACACTAGGATTGGGTCAGCCATTTTTCTTTCCTTCCGATCATCTCATGAACAAACTCCTTTCCTTCCTTTCCGACCATCCCATGGTCAAAACACTTTCAAGCCTTTGGTTTTTCGAAATCCTTTTTGAAAACAAAACCAGCATCACTCTAGAGTAGTTTTTCCTACCCATCCATAACCACAGACACAGCTATTCGAATGGATTTACACTCTACAGGGTGTGTAAACTTTACCCACACCATCTAGGTACCCTCCCCTAATCTACACCGATTGTGGGTCGAGTAACCGGTCGAGACTCTCCGGATGACACTCAAGGATAAGTTCCTACCCTATGATAGTTGATCCCCTCAACACCGGGACTACTATACAGTTCAAAATCCAACCGGAGCGCTTTTTCCACTTCACTATGTGTGCACTTTCAATTAGGAGCTCATAGTACTGTGCGGTGGCCCGTAAATCTTTTGTTTATTCTCTCGGTCGATAATTTTCATGGACCATTCTTAACAAAGAAAACCCACCCTCTAGGACCTTGAAATCCCTGTAGTAGTTGTGAGGCAGCTTCTACCAGAGTAAACAAACATCAAGTCCATCCATGTCCCATTCCAGAGTAATGTGGTTGCATGTGTTCAGTTGTTATAGCTAAAGTTGCAAAGAACCGGGTGCGTTTTCATAAAACTTCCCCTCTTTCTCCACTTCAACATCATTTGCAATACTAAAACCTTTTTCTTTCTCAAACTCCTTTGGCAGTCCAAACCTCACCAAGGTTTTATCATAATTTTTTTTTATATAAACCTTTTTCCAGGGTCTTCCATCTTATATTATTATTTGGCTAATATGGGGTCTCCAAAGGAAGGTGGTGTCATTCACCACTTAATATACTAGGAGTAAGCAGGTGTAACCAAAAAGGGTTGTACCTAGTGGTACTAAAGTGGAAATGGTTTGGAAGAGCCAAACGTTCCCACATAATAAACATTCTATACCAAAAACAATGCACTTTGTATGAAAATAAATAAAACATGCATAAGTAAAATAGTAGGACAAGGGCTTATGAGAAATAAGGTGGATTTCCTGCGGTTAGCATTATGGAAATATATCCCTAGACTTCTTCTTATAAAACCATAATAATAATATAATTCCCTTCTTCTTGTCTTCCATACAATCAGAATTATCGTCGTCGAGAATCGCACATGCAAGAAACAAAGGCCACAATCAACACAAGGCATACAAACACCGGTACAATACAACAACCAAGCATAGAATACATCACACACTTCAGTAGGTTTTGAACAATTGAGACTAAAGCAAGTGATTTCATTTTAATTATATTTGTGGAATTACTATTAAGATTTAGAGGCCAAAACTGTGGTACTTGACGACATGGAAACAACACATGAGCAAGCAACTACGACTCGCAAGGCTGACTTTCTACCAAACAACAGGTAATAGCAAGTGTCCAAGGCAATAAAATGGCTGCAAGGGATATCATGGGTACGAAAACTAGAGCATCGCACCACAGATAGCAATAGATCAACAGGAGGATGTAAAGACTAGAAATGTAAAATAGGTAGAAAGGGCAAGGATGCTCGCCTAAAAACATTGCCGAAGATTCATCCGAAGATCGGGTCAACACTCGCATCAACTCATCGGCCTAATCCGTGAAGAAGCAAAGCACTAGAAGGACACTAGTTGCACTATTTAATACTACGACAGAAGATCGGGCATGATGCATGTATGATGTATGACATGGCAAAGGTGCGATGCAATTAGGTCATATTAAGCGGATCCGGGGTCCCGACAATTAATTAATATGTTCCTTTTGTTTAGCTACCCCGCAATTTAAATGTTGTCTTAACAAGAAACAAATATATCACCGATTCTCTACACAATTTTAAATGGGACCAATCTAGAATAAATTCGCCTGCATATTATCTCCATATTTAATTATGAGGTGAATCGAAAAAATACCCCAAACCACATGATATGTATGCAAGTATGAACAACTTAATATGCAACAATTTATATAGATGGCATTTATAAAATAGGGGTCTCGGATAGGGGTCACACTCGGGGGCTCGGCGATCTTGGTCTCCAAGGGTTCGGGTTCAGGCTCCAGGGTCTTGGCCATCGGATCCGTGACGAAGGTCATGGCGGTTCCGGGGAGGAGACCTTGGCGTGTTGTCATGGAGAACTTGATGTTCTGGGTCAGAGTTCTCGGAATCGACACCGATGGTCTTTTGTGGATCTTCGGGTTCTGATCTCGTGTCGGCCTTGGTCTCTCGAATGGCCAAGAAGATCTTGTCGGCACACAATCTTTGGTCCGGACTTGGCAGCAGATGTTCACCGGAGCACGAGCAACAAAACCCACAAGGTAGAAGACGAAGTCGACAGCTTAGCACGGAACAACAGGGAGGCATCCTCTCAGATGGCGCTAGTGGTCTTCAGATGATCGCGATGAAAGATCCTAGTCAACAAACACAGATACGAGATTCGTTTATAGGCATTGGTCACATCATACACATCTGACTGACGAATAAAAACAATCGAGTTCTCCTTGTCTAGATAGGGCATCAGGGAGTTACATGCGGGCAAAGTGCATGTCGATGATAGGGCCTGCCCAAGCAACGTCAACGAGAGGTCCTAGCCAATCGAGGAGTAGGAGGGCGGCACGGAGGCACGCAGCCAGTGCGGCGGCGCTATGCTGGAGCGGCCGTAGATGAGGTGGAGGAAGGGAGGCCGTGGACTTGGCAAGGAGGTTGTCTACGAGCTTGGGTCCCTATTACCTATTGCAGAACATGAAGGGGAGGGCGCGTCCTGCGAGGATGCAGAGGCGGGGAGGACCCGATGAGGAGGGGACTCGACAGGGGCGGCATCCGCGGAGAGCGATGACAGCGGTGGCGACCGGAACAGAGAGGAAGGCGGCGGTGCTCCTGTGCAGGCAGGACGCGCTGCCACGGCTCAAAGGGAAAGCGACAGCAGACGCTTGCCGGGGAGGTGGAAGCAGGGGAGGCGGGGCGACACGTCGGGGAGGTGCGGGGTGGAAGAGGTCGTCCGGGCGACCGAGGGAGTGGCGTCCGGCTCCAGGGAGGGTGCGACGGAGCTCCTGGCGGCGGACGGGGACGAGAGGATGAGGGAAGGCGAGTGGGCTCAGGATTGGGGATGCGGGATGGAAGGAGCGAGGCGAGCGGGGTTTGTGGGAGTGGGACCCACGAGGAAGGTGGGGACGTGTAAGTGGTGTGTTGGGTTCCAGGGGGTGGGTCGCTTGTCGGGTTAGTGCATGTGTGTAGTCGTGTCGGGCCAGGGACGAGGTGTGGTTAGTGAGACGGTGGTGGCGGGGTGAGGGAGTAGCCGGTGATTAGGGTTTAAGTCAGGGTGTGTCTGGGCTTTGTTTAGATTGGGTCCAGCCGGCTGGCCCTTTGGGCCTGGCCGGTTTCGGTCTAGCTTTTATTTATTTAAAACATTTTGATTTGTTTCTTTGTTCTAAAAACCATTTTGTAACTAGTTTTACTTAGTTGAAATAGCAAGAAATATAATTTGAATAAAAACCATATAGTCATGCGTGCTCGCAATGAGAACTCGCACACCATCTTTTAATAGAGCACCGGAGAAAAGCATTAACACTCCGTGGACACATGTGATCCTCACATCACAACCATCCCCTCAGGTTGTCCCAATTTCTGTCACTTCGGGGCCTTTGGATCCGGACAATGATATGTGTACACAACTTGCAGATAAGATCACAAACAATATTATCATAATGATTCAATAATAAGTTCAGATCTAAGATCATGGCACTCGGGCCCTAGTGACAAGCATTAAGCACAACAAGTTGCAACAAAGTCAAATAGCACAAATAGAGATACTAGGCACCATGCCCTAACAATCTTATTCTATTACATGATAGAACTCATCCAATCCCTACCATCCCCATAGCCTACAGCGGGGGATTACTCACTCATGGATGAGAGAAACATAGATGGTTGATGGAGAGGCATTGGTGATGACGATGGCGATGATGCTCTCCAAATTCCCCGTCCCGGCAGGGTGCCAGAACGGAGTTTCTGGTTGCGAATCACGTTTTTTGGTGGTGGCGGCGCATCGAAACTCTTTCTGGAAAAAACGTCGAACCCCCACGGTTTTTAGGTGAAGAGGCAACTTATAGGCGAAGAGGGAGGCCAAGGGGGTGCCTGAGGCGTCTGCACCCCCCAGGCGCGGGGTGGGCCCACCCGTGCGGCAGGGGGGTGTGGGCCCCTCAGGCCTCCACTCCGTCTCGTACTCTGGCTCCGTGGATCTTCTGGTGAAATAGGTTTTTGGCATATTTTCCGGGATTTTTCTTGATAGTTGATTTTCTGCACAAAAACTAGACGCCAAGGTAATTCTGCTGAAAACAGTGTTAGTCTGTGTTAGTTGTATCCAAATCACACAAGTTTAGAGGAGAAACAATATCAAAACTGTTCGGGAAAGTAGATACGTTTTGGACGTATCAAATCCCCCAAGCTTAGCTTATTGCTTGTCCTCAAGCAATTTAGTTGAAAACTGAGTGCGATAAAACAACGTTCACGAACACATTTGCTTCATATGATGTATATATTCTCAGCAAAGGAGTAGATACTTAAACAATTCATAATAAGGAGTATGCAACTAGGTCTACTCAATAGTCATTGCAAACTATGAAGAGAAACCAACTCAATAATAATAATTAGCACAAAACATAAACATAAGCAACATTGCAATGCTCATAATAAGGTATGATAGAGTGGTATATTGCTTGCCTTTGTTTGTAGAGCACAATATAAATGCCAAGGCACCTCTGAAGTTCAAGTGAAGACTAGAAGTAAAGATATCAGAGATACAAGCATCAAAGTCATGACATAATTAACCAAGTTTCGAGACAAGCACATTACACTAAGAATGAAAACTATGCTCTCAAGAAGGTGCTCATAGAATAAGTGGTGACTCGACAAGGAGGTGAAAAGGTAAGTTCTTGTCATCATAAATTGGAAATCCCATGTCCCTTGAGTACGAGGGCCGCTCCTCATGCTACTCAACTTTAGTTACCAGTAAGTTCTTGTCATCGTAAATACATGCGTATCATAGAGAACTACCAACAGGGTACCCCTTGCACATGATACAAGAGTCCCATAATCAAAATGACAAGGCAAGCAGACAATGAGCATCTCAGCGATCTTTTTATTTGCTATTTGCATAGGTTTTTATTGAGGATGCTTCATAGATTGATCATTATGGTTATGCTGCAAGTTTCCACCATGATTATGCATGCCTTAGGCTAGCGGCCCAGGCGTTTCTCTAACACATATATATAACTCCATGAACTCACAAGCTCCCCTTTTATTTCACACCGACGACATCCGCAAACAAAAGAGCATGATATCACATGGATATGTATCCATAAGTGTTGAAAGCGTTCCTGTAACATCCCAAAAATCTTAATCATGATAATCAAATTCTAATCACTAAAATTAAGGTTAACAAAAAACTTTGATTAAATAAAAATGAGTGCATGTGTGTATGTGATGATTGTATGAATGCATGAATGGACTTATGTGATTAACCTAAATAGAAAGGAATGGTTTAAAGATGAAAATAACATCATCTAAACCATTTCCAATCAGAAACAAATCAAGAGAAAATAAAAAACAAAACAAATAAAGCAAATGGTCATTTTTGCCAATCTTGCTCACTAGGTCACTTTGAGTGTTTCTAGTCCAAGATTTCAAACAGAAACTTTTCCATTTCTTTTCACCCCTTGCAAGACCAAGTAAAAGTGAATCAAATCCCACCTTTCAAACTTACAGGAACATTAGGCAACTTGATTCAAATGACAATTGAAAATTAAATCTATAACATATGCGAAGATCCCACATTTTCAAAACCCAATCAAACCAGTGCCCCTTGACCAATCCAACTAACCCAAGACTCCCTAGTATGTAACTAGCAAACCCACCAAGTTTGAATCCAAAATTCAAATTTGAATTTCTTTCGGCCATTTCATCAAACACCTTGTAATCAACAAACAAACAAACATCAAACACTATTAGTAGCAGTAATTTTGGCCGACCTTGTCCCCTCTCTAGCTCACTCTACACTCTCAGTAGATGATCAAACTAATCTAACTAGCCTTAGCATCACTGTGAGCATGTATAGCCATCAATGGTGACCATGCCGAGAGCACCCTTGCCACCCCCATATCGCCAGCGAGTTAGGAGAAGCTCTAGCCTCACCAACCATGTCTGGAGCACTAACCACCATCCATCGCCACCCCCTGTCCAACACTGGAGCCTTGCCAGCCCCTGGACGACATGACAATCTCGCACCCAGTTTCTCTGCATGCGTGCCGAGAGCGCGTCAATGCGCCATCAGCGACACGAGCCCACAAACCACGTGCTACCCTCGCCGCTTGCGTGCGTGATCGACAGCAACCCACCAGACAATCTCGTTCACCGCCGCGTGGACCATGGACGATGTGTGCCATTAAACTTGCCGTTGGACCCGCCCAGAGTGCCGTGACGTTCCGACCGTTCTCACTGCCCCACGCCACGCCATCAAGCCATTGAGCTTCGCCAGGAGGCAACGCACCGTCCCCTATCGTCGCCCATGCCATTAGAACGTTGTGCCGATGACCACGACGAGCTCCACCCACGCCCGTCGGTCCCCTTCAAGCACTATAAAAGGAGGCCACCCCCGTTCACATTTGAGCACACCATCTCACTCCCCACCTCTCAGTGAACACACCCACTCACCCCCGGATCAAGGCGAGCACCAGGTGGATGGAATTTCACCGGAGTTCGCCGCTGCAGAGGAGGAGAGGCGCCGTTGATTGGAACCGCCCCAGGAGGATCTGCTGGTACCAGGAGGATCGCCGTCATCGACTTCATCGTTCGCCCCATCATCGACCATCCCCGGAGCCCCGGTGATCCCCCGTCGACCCCACTGGCCGCTCTAGGGTTCAACCTCGCCGCGTCCTGTTCAGGCATGGACAATGAACCACAGCCGTAGGATTAGAACTAGATCACACGGCCTAGATCGCCCCGTACCCCTTCGCCACTCTCTGTCTCACTGACGAGTGGGGACAGTCACTTAATCTACCCACGCGCGCTGTGTGTAGTGGGTCGGCCCAGTTAAACCTCCCGCACGACCCAGCAATTCAAACTTAGGTTTATTCATTTAGTTTCAAAATCAGTTATGTACCTAGATTCAAAAATCAACACATCTCGATTCACTAAATCAAAATGCATGAAACCCATTTTTATTAGAAAGGTACTGGAGTGCTTAATCCAAGCCCATTGGATTCAAACCAATTGGAGTTGTAGCTCACCCATGGTAAGAATAACAAGGCAAAAAAATTTCTGCATTCATACATTTTTCAAAATTCAACCATGAAAGCTTTTGAGTTGATTCCAACTCTCAAAAATCACATTTAATCATACCTTTCAGAATATAAAAATATATAGGGTTATTTGCAGAAATAATGATCAAGTAATAAAATAATGCCCCATGGGCCATTCTAGTCATTTTATTTAATTAAAATAAAAAGATTAGACCTTATTAAATTGTGACACCACTTTAAATCACATTCCCATGTACTGAAATATGTGGTGATGACATGTGTCAACATGATCCCATGTTTTAGTTGGAGAATATTAAATCTTAAGTAGCTTTTCAATGAGTAGAAATTACTTTTCTAAAATAAAATAAATAAGACAAGTGCTTTAATCTTTGTGATAATAGTGATGTTGCTAGATCATCTAGTGTGACCCTTTGTGTGCTAAATAGAGTAGTTAAGAATTATGTTGTGATTGTGTACCTCGTATTTATTTATAGACGCTAGTACTGACCAAGGATACGAGGAGGAAGGAGATTACTACAAGGAAGAAGATTACTACAAGGAAAACTTCAACCACTGCTCTGCACAAGGCAAGCTAACACTTGCAACTATGAAATTTAGATAACCTATGCAATGCATTAAGCATGCTTGGTTAGATACCTTTGATGATACACCATCCTAGTTTTACTTGCAAGCTTAGTATTTCATTTCATTATCAACGCTTTCTATCAAAAGTTTACTTAGTGACTTGTAGATTTCAGAAAGATATTTAAAGGTAGCATAAAGAGCATAAAACTTGGCCTAAGTTAAATAATCTTGATGTCATCCTGAGGCATGAGATTAAACTTAGAAAAGATCCAATTGCTTGATCAACTTGATCAACTTTATATGGGAATACTTGGTGTTTTTATCAACGCTTTCTATCATCTGATGTTCAAGAAGATCCAATTTCTTTATCAACGCTTTCTATCAAAAGTTAATCTTGATGTCATCCAATTTCTTTATCAACTAGTGCTAAGCATAAAACTTGATCAACTTTAGATGGTAATATTTGGTGAAAATGGTTATGAAAACTTTAGTATGATGAGTCATTCTACTGAAATGTTTTGACATGTGTTCTTGAACATCAGATGATTTTGATGATGAAAATGTTGAGGCATGAGCCTTAGCCCTTATAAAACTGATGGTTGTCTGGATGCGATACCATTCCAATTTTACTGTACAACCACAATACCCGAAAATTGGGTAGGGCTTGACTGGAAATTTATATACCTTAGTCTGGGTTCCCTTGCGGCCAAGGTCTAAGATGAGGCTACCTTGTGAAGATTGTCCACCTGTACAGTTCCCAAGATGACAGTTGATCATGGTTGGGAGGCCAAACTCACAGGAGAGGTGCCTATACTAGGGCGTGTAATTGAAAGGTTAGGATTGATTATCCGCATACTGAGTATGGTGAATTCAGGATTGTTCCTAACGTATGTATCGAATGTTGTGGTGAAAGTGTACAATATCTACAGAGTGTCAAACTATTCGAATAGCCACGTCCGGAGTTATGGACAGTTGGAGTGGCCATACTGTTCCATCATCAGATGTTTCCAAAATGACTTATGAAATGATTTATGACTTTGACTTGACCACAACAGAGTTGTGATCTGAAATTCAAGTTCCCACTTAGGTGTTATAAAACTTTCAACTAGCTTTCTTTGCATATGAACTTAGTAGAGGTAAATATGGCTTTTCGCAAAATCATGTTCCTCAAAAATTCTTGCAAAATTACATAAAATTTGACACACTTGATCACTCTACTAATTTACTCATCCTATATTCTTATAGATGGACGTGAAGCACAGCAAGTTTTATCAGTTGGGGAATGGAGGATACCTCATCTTTGAGCGTGACCTGGACCAACTGTTAGAGATGCTGGAGTGTCTGCACCCCTAGTTCTTCGGAGCTCAGCTCAATGATCAGGAAGGAGAGGATTTGCAGTGGATAGTTGTTGCAAGTCTTTGGAGAAAGATTGAAGCCCCCACCTCATAGGGAATTCAGTTCACCTTGAGAGAGAACAACTGGCTCGATGGACTTGCCAGGTCCATGCAGGAAGCTCTTGCCCGTCTGTGTGGGCAGAGTATCAATCAGATCAAGGGTACCCGCTTTGAGTTCTACCCAAGGCATGATGTTATGTGACAGCCATTGGAGACCCATACAACCACGAGCTAAAGATTCAATTGGACCACCTCAGCTTCATGATTTATGACCGTCAGAAGGAGTTGGACAATGCCCGCTCCTACGCCAACCAAAAGTACGCCATCGCTGCCAAGAAGGATCAGAGCATTGCCATGCTAGTGAAGGATCTCCAGTCTCGTCACCGTCAGCTCGACAAGAAGGAGCGCATCATTGCCCGTCTTCGCCACCGGATCACATGTTTGGAGGAGACCATCCACGAGAGAGATATGCGTTTGGAGGAGAGGGAGAATGCAGGGGAAGACCTTCGTGGAGACCCCTACTCCTATCTCAGTGATGATGATGACTTTCTGGAGGGTCAGGCGATGGACTTCTTCACCGATGAGGATGACTTTGCCTTCATAGATGATGATGATGATGATCAGGACACTGACTCCGAGGAGTAGTAGCACTTAAACACTAGCGTTAGTGAGTTGTATTCGGTCCCACTGTATCATAGTTTCACAGAATGGTTCTTAAAACCATTTGTTTTCCTTTGTTGTGGTTTGCGTTTGTATCGTGTGCTATGAATGAATGAATGAATGAATGAATGAATGAATGAAAAGCAAGTTGCTAGAAAAATCTGAGTCAAACTTTAAAACCTTTTCAAAACCCTGAACCTTAGAAATTTCCCTCTTTTCTCATTATCTATCTCAATCTTAAGATGCCTCGCGGAGGAAGCACTTCATCCCTAGACCCAATGTTTCAAATCTTGCAAATGTTGGTTTCTCACCGCGAAGCCGAAAGAGCCAAACATCAAGCCAACTTAGCCACCCTTCAACACGTAGCTCAGATGTCCAACAACAATCAAGGCCATGGAAATCAGGACAACCACGGATCTAAGTTCAAGAATTTCCAGAACACCAATCCACCCGGTTTCACTAAGTCAGAAGAGCCCCTAGATGCAGATGATTGGTTACAAACCATGGAGAACAATCTGGAAGTTGCAGGAGTGGAAGCTAACGAGAAAGTGTTATTTGCTACCCACTACCTGGCCGGAGATGCAAGAGCATGGTGGAACAACGTTTGCGCGATGATAGGAGGTCAGATGATGACTTGGGAAGAGTTCAAAGTCAAGTTCAGCAGAACCCATGTGCCACCGGGTATGATTGAGAGGATGAGAGATGAATTCAGGGAAATAAAGCAAGTCAGGATGACAGTAGTTGAGTATCGTGACAAATTTTTGTCATTGGCTAGGTATGCACCAGATGAGATAGATACTGAAGCCAAGAAGAAGGAGAGATTCCTGAATGGTTTGCACGATGAGATGCAGACGGTGTTAGTCAATATCCCATTTGCTGATATTGCAGCCTTAGTTGGCCCTGCTATTCAGATGGAAGGCAAGATCAACCAAGACAATGAGAACCACAAGCGTCGCATGATGAATCAACCAGGAACCCACCATACACCAAAGTATCGTCCTAACCCATCTCCAGGATTTTCCCCAAGAACCAATAGACCCCCGATGAACCGTCCGACCTACCCCAACCGTGGAAACCCAAGGCCCTGAGGAACAACAACAACCCCGGCAACCCCAACAATTTCAACCGTGCACCACCTAAGTTCAACAACAACAATGCCGCCACCAACACCAATACTACCCCAAGGAATGGAAGCAACGTGGTGCCTGTTGCAGCAAAGGACAAGTCGCAAGTGACTTGTTATGAATGTGGAACCAAAGTTCACTAGTCGAATGAGTGCCCCAAGAAGATTGCCGCAGCCCCCAATGCAATTGCCCCAGCTCAGCAGCATCGTCGTGTTCAGCCTGGAAGAAGGTTTGCCCTAGGGAATTCGTTCAACCGAAACGACCATCTCTTTCTCATGCATGCTAAAGAAGCCCAAGAAGCGCCAAATGTCGTGCTGGGTATGTTTTCTGTTAACTCAGTACTTGCAAGAGTGTTGTTTCATTCTGGAGCAATGCACTCATTTGTTACCGAAGAATTTGCATGCACTAGTAATATTCAACACACCAAATTGAAGCATGCTATGATAGTTCAAATACCTGGTTCAACCACTAAAGCTAGACAAATTTGCAAATCCGTACCTATCCGAATCCATGGCATAGATTTTTATGCTAATCTAATAGTACTCGAAACTAAAGGTTTGGAAGTAGTACTAGGAATGGATTGGATGTCCAAACATAAACGATTAATTGACTGTGCCAAGAAATCCATAACAATGACCAGTACAGCCGGAGTATCAGTCGAGCATGTATCTGAAACCTTGCCCCGTCAATTCAAGTGCAATAAGAGTATAAACCAGCCAACCATTGACCAAGTCTGGATAGTCTGTGAATACCCCGATGTATTTCCAGATGTTTTGCCCGGTATGCCCCCAGATCGGGATATCAAGTTTATCATTGAACTAATCCCTCGAACCAGACCCATATCCCAGAGGCCATATAGTATGAACCCGTCTGAACTAGTGGAACTGAAGAAGCAACTGGATGTCATGCTGGAAATAGGATTGATCCAACCAAGTGCATCGCCATGGAGATCACCTGTCTTGTTTGTGGACAAGAAAGATGGAGGAAACCGTTTATGTACGGACTATCGGAAGTTGAATGATGTCACCATCAAGAACAAGTACCCGTTGCCCAAGATAGAAGACCTGTTTGACCAGTTGACTAGTGCCAAAGTGTTTTCTAAGATTGATCTTAGAACTGGCTATCATCAACTCAAGATTCGCGCAGAGGATATTCCAAAGACTGCCTTTACCACCAGATATGGATTCTACGAGTATACTGTCATGTCTTTTGGATTAACTAATGCCCCCGCTTATTTCATGAACCTCATGAATAAGATTTTTATGGACTTCTTGGATAAGTTTGTCATTGTTTTCATCGATGACATTCTGATTTATTCCAAATCAGAAGAAGAACATGAGCTACACCTAAGTTCCATCCTTGGAACCCTTAGAGAGCATCAGCTGTATGCCAAGTTTAGCAAATGTGAATTCTGGTTATAGGAGGTAGGATTCCTCGGACATATTGTATCAGCCGTAGGAATTTCCGTTGACCCTGCAAAGGTGAAGGATGTTGAATATTGGCATGCCCCAACCACTCAAACCCAAGTTCGTGCATTTCTCGGATTAGTGGGATACTACCGCAAGTTCGTAGAAGGATTCTCGAGTATTGCTAGACCCATGACCTAATTGCTGAAGAAGGACAAGAAGTTTGAATGGACGGATAAATGTGAAGCGAGTTTTCAAGAACTCAAGAGGAGATTGATTTCAGCCCCAATCTTGATCATGTCGCATATCACGAAGCCCTTTGATGTATATTTTGACGCATCCAAGATTGGTCTCGGATGTGTGTTGATGCAAGAAGGCAAAGTTATATCTTACCTATCCCGACAACTGAATCAGCATGAACAGAATTATCCAACCCCTGACCCTGAACTAGCAGCCGTAATTCTAGCCCTGAAGACATGGAGGCATTATCTCATGGGAAACTGTCTGAGATTTATTCGGATCACAAGAGCCTTAAGTATATATTCACTCAGAAGGAGCTGAATATGAGGTATAGAAGATGGATTGAGCTAATCAAGGACTATGATCTGGACATCCACTATCACCCTGGTAAAGCCAATGTGGTAGCAGATGCCCTTAGCAGATTTCCGTGCCGCTTGAACTCCATGATTCGGAAGGAGCAACCAAGTTTGCGGAAGGAGATGGACGATTTTAGAATATAATTAGTAAGTGAATGATTTTTGGCTAGCATAGAACTTCAACCCACTTTGATCAGTCAGATCAAGGAGGCGCAGAAAGGAAATGCTAGTATCGAATCAAACATTTTATCGGTATAGGCAAAGTACCCAGATTCACCAAGGATGAAGAAGGAGTTCTGTGGTACAAAGGACGTCTCTGTGTACCAGCAGACTCAGAATTGAAGCATGATATTTTGAAAGAGGCCCATGATACTGTTTATTCTATCCACCCCGGAGGAACGAAGATGTATTAGGATTTTAAGGAGCAATTTTGGTGGCATAAGATGAAGAGAGAAATCGGAAGCTACATCACCAATTGTGATATTTGTCAGAGAGTCAAGGCGGGACATTAGAGACCCGCAGGACTATTGCAACCAGTGCAGATTCCAGAATGGAAATGGGACTTATTTGGAATGGACTTTATCACCGGATTACCTACTTCGAGTAGGGGAAATGACTCTATTTGGGTCATAGTTGACAGATTGTCCAAGGTAGCCCATTTCTTACCCATCAACACCACCTACCAGAGTTTGAAGATAGCAGAGTTATACATCGCTAGGATCGTCAGTTTGCACAGAGTCCCCAAGAACATAGTATCGGATCGAGGAACTCAGCTTACCTCGAGATTCTAGAAGAAAGTCCAAGAAGGACTAGGAACAAGACTAGATTTCAGCACAGCGTATCATCCTCAAACCGATGGACAAATGGAGCGAGTAAATCAAATACTAGAAGATATGTTGAGAGCATGTGTGCTAGAGTATGGATCTAAATGGGAAGACTGTCTGCCTTCCGTAGAATTTTCATACAACAACAGTTATCAAGCTAGTTTGCAAATGGCCCCATTTGAGTTCATGTATGGAAGGAAGTGTCGTACCCCTTTGAATTGGTCGAAAGTAGGTGAGAGTCAGATCTTCGGACCCAACATCCTACGAGAAGTAGAAAAGAAAGTTCACAAGATTCGTGAGCACCTCAAGACCCCAGTGAAGACAAAAGAGTTACGCCGACAAGAGACGTCGAGACCTCTCTTTCAATATTGGAGATTTTGTGTATCTCAAAGTGTCGCCTTTGAAGGGAATGCATCGTTTCCAGCTCAAAGGAAAGTTATCCCCCAGATATATCGGACCCTTCAAGATTCTGAATCATCGAGGAGAAGTATCGTATCAATTGGAACTTCCAGAGGAGATGTCAACAGTGCACAATGTGTTCTATATATCGTTACTTCGCAAATGCCTTGAAGTTCCGGAGAAGACCGACGTTTTCAAGAACATTGATCACCGCACCATAGAGATCAACGATGACCTGACGTATCCCGAAGTACCCATCCATATTTTGGAGGAAGCTTTCAGAACCACAAGAACCCGAAGCATCTAGTTTATCAAGATTTAGTGGATCAACCACACTGAAGAAGAAGCTACCTCAGAGCGAGAAGATCACATCAGGATGGAGTTTCCCGATCTCTTTAAATCCTAGGTAATCTTTTTTCTTCTTTTTAAAATCTAGGGAAGATTTTGTTTTTAAGGAGGGAAGGTTTGTAACATCCAAAAAATCTTAATCATGATAATCAAATTCTAATCACTAAAATTAGGGTTAACAAAAAACTTTGATTAAATAAAAATGAATGCATGTGTGTATGTGATGATTGTATGAATGCATGAATGGACTTGTGTGATTAACCTAAATAGCAATAAATGGTTTAAAGATGAAAATAGCATCATCTAAACCATTTCCAAGTAGAAACAAATCAAGAGAAAATCAAAAACAAAACAAAGAAAGCAAATGGTCATTTTTACCAATCTTGCTCACTAGGTCACTTTGAGTGTTTCTAGTCCAAGATTTCAAACAGAAACTTTTCCATTTCTTTTCACCCCTTGCAAGACCAAGTAAAAGTGAATCAAATACCACCTTTCAAACTTACAGAAAACATTTGGCAACTTGATTCAAATGACAATTGAAAATTGAATCTATAACATATGTGAAGATCCGACATTTTCAAAACCCAACCAAACCAGTGCCCCTTGACCAATCCAACTAACCCAAGAATCCCTAGTATGTAACTAGCAAACCCACCAAGTTTGAATCCAAAATTCAAATTTGAATTTCTTTCGGCCATTTCATCAAACACCTTGTAATCAGCAAACAAACAAACATCAAACACTATTAGTAGCAGTAATTTTCGCCAACCTTGTCCCCCCTGTAGCTCACTCTACACTCTCAGTATATGATCAAACTAATATAACTAGCCTTAGCATCACATTGAGCATGTATAGCCATCAATGGTGACCAAGACGAGAGCACCCTTGCCACCCCCATGTCGCCAGCGAGCTAGGAGAAGCTCTAGCCTCGCCAACCTTGTCTCGAGCACTAACCACCGTCCATCGCCACCCACTGTCCAACGCTCGAGCCTTGCCAACCCCTAGACCACACGACAAGCTTGCCCCTAGTTTCTCTGCGAGCGTGCCGAGAGCGCACCAGTGCACCATCAGCGACACGATCCCACATACCGCACACCGTCCTTGCCGCTTGCGTGCGTGATCGCCAGCAACCCAGCAACCCGCCAGACAACCCCGTTCGCCGCCCTCGGACCCGCCTAGAGCGCCGCGACATTCCAACCGTTCCTCAATGCCCCACGCCACGCCATCAAGCAGCTTCGCCAGGAGGCAACGCACCGTCCCCTATCGTCGCCCATGCCATTAGAACATCGTGCTGATGACCACAGCGAGCTCCACCCACGCCCGTCGGTCCCCTTCAAGCAATATAAAAGGAGGCCACCCCCGTTCGATTTGAGCACACCATCTCACTCCCCACCTCTCACTCAACAAACCCACTCACCCCCGGAGCAAGGCGAGCACCAGGTGGCCAGAATTTGACCGGAGTTCCCCGCTGTAGACGAGGAGAGGCGCCGTCGATTGGAGCCGCCCCAGGAGGAGCTACCGGTACTAGGAGGATCGCCGTCGTCGACTTTGTCGTTCGCCACCATCGCCGACCATCGCCGGAGCCCCGGTGAGCCCCCCTCGACCCTACTGGCCGCGCTAGGGTTCAACCTCGCCATGTCCTGTTCATGCATGGACGATAAACCATAGCCGTAGGATTAGAACTAGATCGCACGGCCTAGACGCCCCGTACCCCTTCGCCACTCTCTGACGAGTGGGGACAGTCACTTATTCAGCCCGTGAGCATGCTTTGTGTAGTGGGCCGGCCCAGTTAAACCTCCTGCGCGACCCAACAATTCAAACTTAGGTTTATTCATTTAGATTCAAAATCAGTTCTGTACCTAGATTCAAAAATCAACATAGCTCGATTCACTAAACCAAAATACATGAAACCAATTTTTTTAGAAAGGTACTGGAGTGCTTAATCCAAGCCCATTAGATTCAAACCAATTGGAGTTGTAGCTCACCCATGGTAAAAATAACAAGGCAGAAGCTTTTCTGCATTCAAACATTTTTCACAATTCAACCATGAAAGCTCTTGAGTTGATTCCAACTGTCAAAAATCAAATTTAACCATACCATTCAGAATATATAAAAATATATAGGGTTACTTGCAAAAATAATGATCAAGTAATAAGAGAATGCCCCATGGGCCATTCTAGTCATTCTATTTAATTAAAGTAAAAAGGTTAAACCTTATTAAATTGTGACACCACTTTAAATCACATTCCCATGTACTGAAATATGTGGTGATGACATGTGTCAACATGATCCCATGTTTTAGTTGGAGAATATTAAATCTTAAGTAGCTTTTTAATGAGTAGAAATTACTTTTCTAAAATAAAATAAATAAGACAAGTGCTTTAATCTTTGTGATAATAGTGATGATGCTAGATCATATAGTGTGACACTTTGTGTGATAAATAGAGTAGCTAAGAATTGTGTGGTGATTCTGTACCTCGTATTTATTTATAGACGCTAGTACCGACCAAGGATACGAGGAAGAAGGAGCATACTACGAGGAAGAAGACGAGGAAAACTTCAACCGTTGCTCTGCACAAGGCAAGCTAACACTTGCAACAATGAAATTTAGATAACCTATGCAATGCATTAAGCATGCTTGGTTAGATACCTTTGATGATACACCATTCTAGTTTTACTTGCAAGTTTAGTATTTTATTTCTTTATCAACGCTTTCTATCAAAAGTTTACTTAGTGACTTGTAAATTTCAGAAAGATATTTAAAGGTAGCATCAAGAGCATAAAAAATAGCCTAAGTTAGATAATCTTGATGTCATCCTGAGGCATGAGATTGAACTTAGAGAAGATCCAATTGCTTATCACCCTCATTAGTATTTATCCCCCACCTGTAGATGCTAGTGCTAAGCATAAAACTTGATCAACTTTAGATGGGAATACTTGGTGAAAATGGTTATGAAAACCTTAGAATGATGAGTCATTCTACTGAAATGTTTTGACATGTGTTCTTGAACACCAAATGATTTTAATGATGAAACTGTTGAGGCATGAGCCTTGGACATTTATAAAACTGATGGTTGTCTGGATGCGATACCATTCCAATTTTACCGTACAACCACAATACCCGAAAATTGGGTAGGGATTGACTGGAAATTAATGTACCTTAGTATGGGTTCCCTTGCAGCCAAGGTCTGAGCTGATGCTACATTGTGAAGATTGTCCACCTATGCAGTTCCCAAGATGACAGTTGGTCATGGTTGGGAGGCCAAACTCATAGGAGAGGTGCATATACTAGGGCGTGTAATTGAAAGGTTAGGATTGATTACCCGCATATTGAGTATGGTGAATTCAAGATTGTTCCTTATGGATGTATCGAATGTTGTGGTGAAAGTGTACAATCTCTACAGAGTGTCAAACTATTCGAATAGACACGTCCGCAGTTATGGACAGTTGGAGTGGCCATACTGTTCCGTCGTCAGATATTTCAAAAAATGACCTATGAAATGATTTATCACTTTGACTTGACCACAACAGAGTTGTAATTTGAAATTCAAGTTCCCACTTAGGTGTTATAAAACCTTCAACTAGCTTTCTTTGCTTCTTAACTTAGTAGAGGTAAATCTGGCTTTTTGCAAAACATCCTAGAGCTTAGTACTTCCTATTCCAAAACCACTTCACTTGTTAGTATTAGTTTGCGAGTACTTAAAGAGTACTCATGGCTTTGTCCCTGGCTATTCCCGTGGCCAGACTATGAAGAGGAGTATTAGGAAGACGGATAACAGGAAGGTTATGACAACTAGGATCATCTCCCATCGTCAGCATTGCCAGTGACCATGAAGATGGAGCCTCACCTACGCTATCATTATTATTACGTTATTCCGCTGCTATGATTGTATTAAGACTGGATCATGTGATCCTTATTTGTTGTAAGACCTTATGTATGGTTTGTAATGGATGATGATCTGTGATATCCAATCTATTATGTATCACAAAAATGGTAATCCTGGGATTGCGATGTATGGCATAACAGGTATTTGGGATTAAAAATCCGGGTGTTGACAGTTCCCCATGACAACATGGTTCTGCTAACTCCCAACCTATAATTTTCATCCATATAACTTTCATGGACAGTCACAATGGTTTAGGTTTATTAAGTGCAAGGAATAAAGTGTGCCATCGAGTTCGTGAGAGCTTTACTAACTAACTTTCTCAAACCAAGCAAACATTTTATTTGGAAGAAAACAAGGCATAATGAATATGAACTGAATATCAAATGATGCTAATAGGTTGGTATGGTGGACACTGTTGGCAATAATGGTTTTAGGGAGTTGGATGCACAAGTAGAGCTCATACTCAGTGCAAGTGAAGGCTAGAAATAGAGAGGGAGCGACAAAAGAGAGAGCAATAACTGTCATAATCATGCTTGCAATAAAACATGACTAATTATGGCATGAAAATGATACAAGAACTCTGAGGCAAAATAAATCATCGAGGCTTACTGATTATTGTTTAGTCATATGCATGCGTGAGCATGTGCCAAGTCGATTCACATGAAACATTCAGAGGAGGATACCACAATATCATACCAAGTTATGAATAAAACAATGCAAGCAAACATTCATATGACATGCTACAAACTATTAGCAAGCTAGTGCTAATCATAAGAGAGCAAGAACTACTAAGCATCCATAAACAACATACACCTTACATGAACAGACTAAGGATGCTCATAATGATGAGTATATGTACAAAAATGAGAACAAATAGAGTTAGTTACCAACCTCTTACCACACCTCAAGTTGTCTTAATCTTCATTACTGCCCCTCACTTGTGTGGCTTGAATAATAACATGAAACCAAACTTAATGAGGAATGTTGAACCATGCAAAGAACTCACAAAACCAAAAAGAACACAAATATTTTTCGTTTTTTCGATTTTTTTAAAAGCAAGCAAACAAAGCAAAAACAAACAAAGAAAAAAATCTTTTTGGATTTTACTTTAAGACAAACCAAAGCTAAAAAGCAAAGAAATAAACAAGAGAAACAACGGAAATATTTTTGGTATTTTTGTGTTTTGAGAAAGAAAAAACCAAAACCAAAAAGAAAGCAAAGCAATGGATATACAAAGAACCAGCGAAACATGATATATAGATGAGTGTGATGTCGGTATACCTCCCCCCAAGCTTAGGCTTTTGCCTAAGTGGGGCTCAACTCCATGGTGACCAAGAAGGTTCACCTCTATAATACGATGAGGAGGCCCCTTCGTCCTGTTACGAGCTTGAGGACTCCCCTGTGTAGTGCACAGAGGGGTCGTATGATGGCGCGTCCCCCTGATAGTGTCCATGGAAGCCAAGAATGTGCATGTTCTCGTCGATCTCCTCCTTGGAGCGTGACCAAGGTCCCTGGGAAATACAGAACAAATTGTTTTGGGGAAGAGCAATCTCTCTCTCTCTTCCCTGTCAGTAAACAACAATCTATAAACCAGACTCTCAAGGGTAGAGCCAGCAGTAACAAAGTGATGCACTTTCATGGCAGCAAGATCAAGCCTTTGAGGAGCCAAAACTGTATCATTTGGATCAACAGCAAGGTCTAAGGCAGCAACAACACGTGCATCAATAATTCACCTATAAATGGGTCCCTTAGCAGCTAAGCGACGAGCAATGAGAGAACCAAGATTGTACCTGGTTTCATTGTTGAGTGCAGCAGCTAGGAAGGCCAAATGATAGTTGGAAATATTGCTAGTGTTCTCCCTACCAAGCACACTAGTGGCAAGATTATAAGCAAAGTACCTGATAGCTAGGAGTTGAATATTTCTTATCTTTCCCCCCTGGGCTCTGCGGGTCATCATCATTAGTTTTCCCGCGATAGAGCTCCAACAAATCAGTGGGTTGAGCTGGAATCTTCTTCACCGTCCCAGCCGTACCAATACCCAGGATCTCACAAGATTTCTTGAAAGTCATGGAGAAAGTCCTATTGTAGATTTTGAAAGACACATCTAGCTTGAAAGGGCTATTAGAAAAAGAGAAACTCTCCACAAAGGTTTTAGTGAGCATAGCATACTGCACGCTCTCATCCTGCATATAGCTCGTTAGTCCAACCCTCCGAACCAAGGTTAGAAAATCATTGAGAATCCCAGCAGCCTGCAAAAAGGTTGGACAAGGATAGGTAGAAGGGTGCGCATCCCCCTCATCTCCCTCGTCGCCAAATCGTGGTGTAATGAGATCCTCATTGTATGAGAGCCTAGATCAGGAGGATGATCTTGAAGTCCTTGTCCTTCTAGGTGCATCACTCTCAAATATTTCACCATACGTGTGATTGTCGATGACCTCTTTTTTTCTGAAATTTTTAGACAAACATCAAACCAAGTGATTTCCAAGTTGATAGATGATGAGAAACGACTATAGGAACTTGCTAGAGGGCTACACATGCATCAAAATGAAATCTCTAACCATAGAACAAGAATGCAAGCTCACACAACCTGACACCTATAGCAGCAAAATACTCAAGATACAATCTACCAATCACAAATCTAATTGGACAAGCGGAGGAGGCACAAACCAAGGAGAAATCCCTCCAAAAATCAGCAGCAAAGATGGACTGAGCAAGGAGATCGAAAATCAGGAGCAAGAATAGCAAGAACTCGAGCTTGAGAATTTTTTCCAGTGTTTTTCGGGAGAGAGAAAGAAGGTGGCTGGGAGGAGACAACTTGTAGGTCCTTAGGTGGGTCCCACCCATGCCAGGAGCGCCCCTGGGGCTGGCCGCACCACCAGGGGGTGTGCTGGCCTAGGGGCCCCCCTGGGCCACTCCAGGTGTCCCTCTGCCCCTTTTTTCAAGGAAAAATTTATTATGAATTTTCTGGGATTTTTCGGGAAACTTTATTTTTGGCCAATTTTCAGGGTATGAAAATTGATTTTCTCGCAGAAAAGATTTTTTAGAAGAAGAAAAAGCAACCCAAAACCAAAACTACAGAAGTTCTAAGACACTCTAACAAGCAAACAACTACCAAAACGAAAGCTAACAAGAGAAAAGGCAAAGACTAGGAAAGAGCAAAGTAAAAGTGAGCAAGTATAACCAGAGTGAAAGCATTATTTTGTTCATTAAAATCCTTTTGTTAACAAGGTTGATCAGGTCTTGTTACCAAAACAGTCTTATATGAAACAAACCTTTGCATTCCACAAAGTTATTATGTTACCTCAAACTTGATAGCAATGGTCCCAATAATAACAGTTTCAAAAATTTCTTGTGGAATGGGACAATATATTTCTCCAACCTTGATGCTCTCAATATTTTCAATGGAGTTCAGAAACTAGCTCGAAGCAACCTTCTTGGGGAAATAAAAATTATGCTCTTTGTCATTAATATTAAACGTTACTTTTCCTTTATCACAGTTGATGACAGCACCTGCAGTATTAAGAAAAGGTCTCCCAAGAATAATAGACATATTATCATCTTCAGGCATTTCAAGCACAACAAAATCAGTTAAAACCAAGCAATTATGGGCCACCTAAACAGGAACATCCTCACATATACCAACAGGAATAGTAGTTGACTTATCAGCCATTTGCAAAGATATATCAGTTGGTATGGACTTTTCTAGCTGGAGTCTCTTGTAGAGAAAAAAGGCATAACACTAACTCCAGCTCCCGAATCACATAAAGCAGTTCTAACATAGTTATTTTTAATAGATCAAGGAATAGTTGGTATACCTGGATCACCAAGTTTCTTTGGAACCTTACAATTGAAGGAATAATTACCAAGTAAAGTATAAATTTCCTCATTAGTAATCTTCATTTTATTAGAGACAATATCCTTCATATACTTTGAATAAGGAGGCAACTTAATATTATCAGTCAAAGGAATTTGCAAAAATAAAGGTTCCATCCACTCACAAAACTTGTTGTAGTGTTCTTCCTCCTTTGACTTGTGTTTCTTATTTGGAAAATGCATAGGTTTCTGCACCCAAGGTTCTCTCTCACTACCATGTTTTTTAGCAATAAAATATTCCTTAGTGTACCTAGTGTTCTTAGTGTGCTTCTCAGGTTCTTCCTCATCTTCCTCCTTACAAGGAGCATCATTTTTATCATTACCACTCTCAGTTTCAGCATCAGAGGCAAATATACCATTAGGATCTACAACAGGTTCAAGTGGTTCCTCAACTATTTTATGTTTCTTTTTCTTTCTCTTACGAGGACTACCACTACTTTCACCTTATTGAGAATCCTGCCCAATTCTTTTAGGGTGTCCTTCAGAATATAAAGGATCTTGAGTAGCTATACCACTCCTAGTTCTAATTCCATAAGCATGTTTATCTGTTGAGGCATTAACTAGCATATCCTTTTGTACCTCAGCAAGTTGATAAATTTGGGTTTGAACCATTTGAAAGTGTTTACAAAGCATCTTAATATCATTAGCAGTTCTTTCCACAATATCTTTCAACTCATTAATAGCTCTAGAGTTTTCCAATAAATGATTTTGAACTTGTTTATTAAAATTACCTTGTTTAACAATAAATATGTGAAGTTCCTCTAAGCATTGATCAGGAGGCTTACCATAAGGAATATCACCTTGATCAAAGTGGAGAGAGTGTACCTCAATAGTAGATGAGTGGGGAATTGGCTTACATAATTCTTCTATAGGAGGTAGATTCTTCACATCTTCAGCTCTAATACCTTTATCCTTTAGACATTTCTTAGCTTCCTTCATCACTTCATCATTTAATGCAATTACTCCCCTCTTCTTTGGTGTTGGTGTTGTAACTGGTTTAGGCACAATTGTTCAGGAGTAATAGGCTCAGGTGTATTTAGCTCAGTTAAAGTCCAATCATCATAATTCTTGCTTATTTTAGCCATTAATTCTTCAACATCTGCAGGAGTTCTTTTCCTGAAAACACAATCAGCAAAGCTATCTAGGTATGTCCTAGAATCATCAGTTAGTCCATTATAATAAATATCAAGAAGCTCATTTTTAGGTAATGGACATCCAGGATGTGCATGAATCAAGGCATAGAACATTGTCCATGACTCACGCAATTTCTCTTCTTCTCCCTGTTTAAAATCAAACAGTTTCTGCAAAGCAGCATGTCTAGCACTGGGAGGAAAATATTTCTGGAAGAAAGAAGCAATCAAACAATCAGTACTATCAATGGATCTAGGAGGTAATCTATTAAACCAAGCCTTAGCTTCTCCTTTTAGTAAAAAGGGAAGATCTTAGTAACAAAGTATGCACATCTTAAAATCATAAGAGAATAAAGCACTCATAGTGCAAAGCTCATTCATATGAGCTAGAGCACTCTCATTTTTAGTCCCACAAAAGGTTCTTTGTCAACAATGTCTAAATAGGATAAATCAAGAGAGAAATCATAATATTTATCTTTAATATCTATGTGAGAGGTGGCAAACTTAGGATCAGAGGACAGTTTAGGAATAATGGTACGTCTCTCAAGGAGACTCCTAATAGCACTAGCACCATGTGTGTTTCGACACTCCTCAATAAATTCATTACTAAACTCAATGTAACCATCATTAATATCATATCTCTCTCTAGACTCAGGTGAGCTAATAGGTGTAAAAGTTTCTTCACTAGGATTTTTAGTATTTCCTAGACTAGCCATAGTAGCATCTAGGAAAGGACCTAATGAACCACTCGCATCAAGAACAGTAGAATTAAGATCATGAGTATCAGAAGCAGTTTCAGATTTAACAGTAGTCGTAGTGTGTGTAGCATGAGTAGGTGGTGGTGGTGTAACAAGCTTACTTATAACAGACGGTGAATCAAGAGCAACAGAGGTGTTTAGGACTGTACCTCTTCTTATAGTGGATGGTAAAATAGGAAAATTTCCATCACGAGACTTCCCCATGATGAAAGGAGTAGCAGCGAACAATAACAGATCCAAGTGAACTTACAAATAAGGCTATGCTCCCCGGCAACGGCACCAGAAAATAGTCTTGATGACCCACAAGTATAGGGGATCGCAACAGTCTTCGAGGGTAGTATTACCCAATTTATTGATTCGACACAAGGGGTGCCAAAGAATACTAGCAAGCCTTAACAACTGAGTTTTCAATTCAGCTGCACCTGGAAATAGTTCTTGCTCACAGAAGTTTATCAGTAGCAACAGTTTGGTAGTAGCAACAACAAAGCAGCAGCAGCAAAACAAGAGCAATAGTAATAGTAGTAGCAACAGTAGGATATGAGCGCGGTAGGCATAGGGATGGATGGACGGGCATTGCATGGACGAGTCTAAACATGTAACTTCAAGATCTAGGGCAATTGTAGATAAATAAGAATAAGCATCGAAGTACTAAACAATCATAGGCATGTGCTCCATATATAGTCATGCATGCTCACAATGAGAACTTGCACAACATCTTTTGTCCTGCCAGCCCGTTGCAGCGGGGCCTCAAGGGAACTACTGTCAATTAAGGTGCTCCTTTTAATAGAGCACCGGCGCAAAGCATTAACACTCCATGAACACATGTGATCCTCACATCACAGCCACCCCCTTAGGTTGTCCCAATTTCTGTCACTTCGGGGCCTTTGGATCCGGACAATGATATGTGTACACAACATGCAGATAAGATCACAAACAATACTGTCATAATGATTCATTAATAAGTTCAGATCTGAGATCATGGCACTCGGGCCCTAGTGACAAGCATTAAGCAGAACAAGTGGCAACAAAGTCAAATAGCACTTGTAGAGATACTAGGCACCATGCCCTAACAATCTTATTCTATTACATGATATAACTCATCCAATCCCTACCATCCCCATAGCCTACAGCGGGGGATTACTCACTCATGGATGAGGGAAACATAGATGGTTGATGGAGAGGCGTTGGTGATGACGATGGCGATGATCCTCTCCAAATTCCACGTCCCAGCAGGATGCCAGAACGGAGTTTCTGGTTTCGAATCGCGGTTTTTGGTGGTGGTGGCGTAGAGGAACTCTTTCTGGAAAAAACGTCGAACCCCCTCGGTTTTTAGGTCAAGAGGCAACTTATAGGCGAAGAGGGAGGCCGACGGGGTGCCTGAGGCGGCCGCACTCCCCCAGGCGCGGGGTGGGCCCACCCACGTGACAGGGGGTGTGGGCCCCTCAGGCCTCCACTCCATCTCGTACTCTGGCTCCGTGGATCTTCTAGTGAAATAGGATTTTTGGCATATTTTCTGGGATTTTTCCTGATAGTTGATTTTCTGCACAAAAACTAGACACCAAGTAAATTCTGCTGAAAACAGCGTCGGTCCGTGTTAGTTGTATCCAAATCACACAAGTTTAGAGGAGAAACAATAGAAAAAGTGTTCGGGAAAATAGATACATTTTGGACGTATCAATAATACACCATATTCAGTCCGGTGTGTTCTCAAAGTCCACCATCTCCTCATCGCCCTCTACTACAAACGTTGGCTCTGAAGTTTCATAAATCGAGGGGAGTGTAGGGAGTGGAGTACACGAGGCACCAATATTCATATTCTCCTCCACGGATGATACAGGAGCTGCCGTAATTACCATGTGAACTGTGGCATCCTCAACTCGCTTAGGTACCCATTTTTTGGAAGGTAACATGGGACAAGCCTCATTAAAAGACTCATCTCTCCTTTTCTCTGCCTCATGTTCCACCTTCTCTTGGTTCCTCATGCGATGTAATCTCCTCTTCTTGGTTTTGGTTAATCCAGGAGGACACCACTTGGGCTGAGTATATTTATAATCCTTTGGCTTAGCCTCACTTGTACTATCTTCATGACCATTAACCGATGACCTTGGTTGAATAACCAACACATGCTTATTAGAAATAGCCGGTTTATCACCAACAACCGGCTCTTTGAGCTTTATCTCATGAGTGCCTACCACAATAGCTTCAACATTTGAATTGTCTTCTTGTTTCTTCTTAGATTCTGAAATTTCAGCACTTGGTGACTTAGGACGCCAATCCTTGTGAGTAATTTTGCTTGAAGATTTCTGTGATGACCAATTACCATTGTATGTCAAACGGTCCCGATCTGGTCGTGAAATCCTATCATGAACAGATCTTCTAGGTTCTGTCCATCCTGGATGAAAAGCATATGGCGCCATTGAGGCTTGCCCCCATCCTCCATTGAAATAATATGGCGTGTATAGGGGTGGTGCCATCCATGGTCCCGGTGCCCACTTCCCATACGGCCTCATTTGTCATGGAGAGCTCTCCCTTAGAGGTGATCTTGGACGCTTCATATATGTTGACCGATTATCATTGTAACTGGTCACTTGGCTCGCACACTTGGATAGCAACATGTCGAAGGTTGGCTTAATACGTTTGCATTGTAACTTGACCTCATTGGTCTTCGACTTTCCAACCTCTAGACTCTTGGGTTTAATGAACTTGGCACGAACATTATTTTTCACTTGAGGTTGCCTCCCAAGTGCAGGATTTTTTATGGTGACCTTCAATGTCGCTTTGCCATCGGGTTGTTTGGTAAGAATGATCTCCCTTCCCAAGATCTTGTCGCTCCCCTTGTTGTTCCTGGGTTCACCAATAACGCCATTATTTTTATTAGAGGATTCGGCCACCTCTGTCCGAATTAATACCTTTTTTCCATGTAGCTCCAAGGTATTCATTGGGAATGGCTACTTTTCAATTTGCGTATCAGCAAAGCTCAATCGTCCATCATTGATAGCCGATTGTATCCGTCGTCGAAAAACATTGCAATTGTTAGTAGCATGAGAGAAAGAATTATGATTCTTGCAATAAGAACGCCGTTTTAACTCTTCAAACGGTGGTAAGGTATGAGAAATTCTAATGTATTTATCATTCAACATGGCATCAAATATTCTGTCATATTTGGCCACATCAAAACTAAAAGTCATCTCATATTCACAATTCTTGCAAATCGGCTTAAGAGCATCACAATATAAGGTTTAGCCTTGGAGGGCCAAACAAATTCAGCAGCATACATATCGGCATCGTCCTCTAAATTTTTGCTATCATACCCAATAGTATTTATACGAGGACGATCATATTTTGACCTATGTATATCTTTTTCTTCTTTGCTTCGGCCTTCCTGAGCCAAAGCCCTTTGTAAAACTTGGCTAACATTCAAAAAATCATAACCTTCTATTCTTTCCTTAATGTGAATCCTTAAACCATTGAGCACCAAGTTAGCCATATCTCTTTTAGTTATCACTAAACTATAACAACGATTTTTTGTGTCCCTAAACCTTGACATAATAGGTAACTGATTCATCATGTTTTTGTTTAACCAATGTAAGATGTGACAACATAAGCTCATTATCACCGCTATAAAAATGCTCATGGAATTTCTTTTCTAAATGATACCAAGTATTAATAGAACCATACGGTAAAGCATAAAACCATCAAAAAGCGGTACCAGTCAAAGACAAGGGAAATATACGAACTTTTAAAGGATCACTATTTCCAGCCTCTCCCAATTGTGCTAAATATTGACTAACATGTTCCCAAGTTGTTTTGCTATCTACCCCATTAAATTTAGCAAAATCAGGCACCTTATATCCTTGGGGGTATGGTAAAGCATCAAATTATTCTGGATAAGGCTTTTGATACATCTGGCTTACAGGCTTCGGCTCAATTCCGAAGTTATCATAGAACAAATTTTGCAATTCTGACCTAAGCGTGGCCATGTTCTCATCTATGCCAGATGAATTTACTTGTTGTGGCTGTGCAGGAACCATAGATGTATTAGCCGTAGAATGTACTCGCGCTACCAGTACCGAACTCATATTCGGCGCCATGGTCGTGGTTAGAGGGGGTGTGACCTGGTTCAGCGGTGCTTCCGAATAAGGCATACTCCTTAGGGGACTAGGGTATGGTGGCACGGTTACGATTTAACCATCTTGGATATAGTAAGGAATCATCGGCGTACCATGAGGAAGTGCTGATGAGCTAGGTAGCATTGGTTTATGGCTTTCTACAGTAGCGTTTGTGCCAGCATTAACAGAGAATTCATGAGGCGTGTTCTTACTAGCTTTTAAATATTCTATCATGGCATCATAAGATTGGCGACTAGACTCAGTATCATAATGATTAATCGTAGCCAATTGATCATTAGAGAATAAGATAGTACTTATAGAGGGCCCGGCTGAATCACCAAGCATTGGTGGAAGCTTGACCTCCCCAAGCAAGGTAGCACCACCTTGGTGGTCCTTCTTGAAGCTTGCGAGGAATGTCTCGCTGTCCTCCTCCTCTTGCCTCTTATTCAACACCTCGAACTCATCAAGTTTCTCTTGACGCTGCTTCTTGAACGTCTCATAGCTCCGAATTGTTCCACCGAAAGATCACCGACGCTAGGCTTGATGATGTTTTCGGCGCTAATTTCAGCAGGCTGGGGCATCTGACCGTTCGACATGATGGTTGTCCCCAGCGGAGTCACCAAAAAGTGTGTTCGCACATGAACACATCACGTGTACCTCCGGCATCGAGAGCGATACGCAAGACACGTAGCCGGAGGAGCCTCGCCAGAAGCGCGATACGAAAGGCAGCCGGCGAGATCTTTTCAGCACCCAAAACCCCACGCGCCCGGGAGAGACCCTGTCTGGACGCACATCGGTGATGGGCTGCCCTAGGTCGGTTCGCCCGCCCCTAGGATCTCATGGATCGAAGCTCTCCAACATGAAGAACGTCGAGGAACGATGAGCAGAAAACCAGGGCGAGAGAGAAAAAGAAGATGTTTGTAGATTGGTTTTTGTGATTGTGTGTTGTTCTTCAATCGGCCGTCACCCTTTGCATATATAAGGGCGGCTAGACTTCCCGTGCAAGATAGAGGCTTGGATCCACGCCCAAAAACCTAGTTTGGGTCGAACTTGGACATGTGGGTCCAAACTTTCCATATGCTGGACGAACTGTTCGGTTTAGAGTCTTCCTGAACGGTCCGGCCTCTTTTTTAGATAGTAAACATGATCGGATCAAAATCTCGTAAACATCAAAGTTGTTCGTCTCGAAAATATGAAGAACTTTTATTTGTACCACTTCTCCCAGCGGAGTCGGCAAAAAGTGTGCTCACACACGAACACTCCATGTGTACCTCCTGCGTTGAGCGCGATACGCAAGACACGTCGCTGGAGGAGCCTCGTCGGAAGCGCGATACGCAAGACAGCCGGTGAGATCTTTTCAGCACCCGAAACCCCGCGCGCTCGGGAGAGACCCCGTCTGGACGCACGGCAGTGATGGGATTCCCTAGGTCGG
Source organism: Avena sativa (assembly GCA_916181665.1). Lineage (NCBI taxonomy): Eukaryota > Viridiplantae > Streptophyta > Magnoliopsida > Poales > Poaceae > Avena > Avena sativa. Next base: position 245,385,388 of record OV702283.1, on the reverse strand, counting down.
TTCGCCCTCCCTTAGGACTTTGTGGAACAAAGATCTTCAACAGGAAGAACGTCGATGAACGATGAGCAGAAAACCAGGGCGAGAGAGAAAATGTAGAGGTTTGTAGATTGGTTTTTGCGATTGTGTGTTGTTCTTCAATCGTCTGTCACCCTTTGCGTATATAAGGGCGGCTGGACTTCCCGTGCAAGATAGAGGCTTGGATCAACTCCCAAAAACCTAGTTTGGGCCGCACTTGGACATGTGGGTCCAAACTTTCCATATCCTGGCCAAACTGTTCGGTTTAGAGTCTTCCTGAACGGTCCGGCCTTATTTTAAGGTAGTAAACGAGATCAGATCAAAATCTCGTAAACATTCAAGTTGTTCGTCTCAAAAATACAAAAAACTTTTATTTGTACCACTTTTCCATCCGACTTGATCTTGATGGTATTTTTCTCTTGTTTCTGTATCAAATTCGGATTTTGACCGAACGATTTTAGATTTGTTCGGTCGTATTTTGGATCTATAGGTGACATACTTAATCAGATGACAATGACTCCAAAACCAAAGTTGTTCGACTCGAAAAATTGAACAACATTCATGTTTACCACTTTTTCATCTGAGTTGATATTGACCACTCAATCCTGGTCGTAAGCAGATACGTTAGTCTAGCAGTTTTAAGACGAACTTTCAGTTTTTGCCCACGCCTAAGCTGAGAATTGTCTAGGGTCCGATGACCCCGGCCGTGTAACTTCGGTCTCTGGCAGTATTTTGGCTCTATCTGTTGCATACTAACTCGTATCAAGATAATTTAAAAACAAAAGTTTCTTGTCTCGATGAGACACACAACTTTTATGTTTGACATTTTTTAATTTGAGGTCATCTTGAAGGAGTCATAGTAGAAGCCTCCATATATCAGTCTCCGAGTCTTCTCTGAGTATTAGCATAATCGGTTATTAGGCCTAATCATAGCTTGACTTGGTATCATACCTCTTTGATGATGATTAATAATCTTCGTAGTGGACCTTTCTGAGTGTTTCTCACTATTTTCCTTGATTAGATACGATCCCCAAAACGGGTGACAACAGCAGGAAGACCGCCTCCCTCCTTGTGGCATTCGTCCTCGCGAGCACCTATTGCCGTTGTCAGTCGCAGCTACCAGCACGTGACCGTCGTTGTCGCGAGCATGCGTGGTCGTTGTCAGAGCGTGTGGTGGTCATCGTCGTCCCAGCGTGGCCTTCGCCGGTCGCCTCTTGTCACCGGTCACCTCGTGGGGGAGGGTGGTGGGGTTCGGGGGTGCAGGTGGGGGTGGGGATGGATGGGAATGGTTGGGGATGGATCGGGATGGGTGGGTATAGCAGCCGGTGAGTGGGGATGGGTGTTGGTCCCAATTGCTCCTCTCCTTTACTCTTTTGGTGGGGCGTTTGGGTCTTTTTCATTCGGAAGCTTGTCTACGAAATTTTTGGGCGCTTGTTTGGGGTCGAAGAAGGCGCGAGATTGAAGCAGGAGATGAAAACGGGAGGAGAAGGTGGGAGATAATCGTGGGTGTCAACACCCAGTTTTTTAATCCCAGATGCATGTTATGCCATACATCGCAATCCCAGGATTACCATTTTTGTGAGACATAACAGATTGGATATCACTGACATGGTTATACCCCGCAGGTACACGATCTAAGCATACCTAGTCCAGCCCAAGGAAGGCCCATGGCAAATATACGACGGCCCATGAAGCTTTTCGGGTGGCCAAGGCCCATGACGCCTTCGGATCCTTGGAGAGCAAGACTAGAGTAGATAGGAAATTCAAAGGGGTAAACCCTAGAACCTGTAACCGACTAGATCTGTGCCTGGGAACTGCCTAAGTCTATATAAAGGCCAGGAGGGCACGACCTAGATCTCTCTCTCATACTTACGCATATGCACCTTCACGCCATATCGCATCTACGCACCCCTGTAATCACTGGTTCCGCCGTAATCGAAGAGCAGACAAGCAGGAGTAGGGTTTTCCCTCCTGGGGCCTGAACCTGGGTAAACCTCGTGTCCCGTATTGCTTGTTTGCTAACCGTTCCGCGATATCCAGCATCCCCATCTTCTCCAAAACCCAAGTCCATAACAATGGGCATTGACGAGATTAAACCTCGTCAATTGGCGCCGTATGTGGGAACTGGGGACGCTGATTGTGCGACCGTGACGGTCCCAGCCCGAGCGATCTACAACTCTGCCGCGACGGAGAGTCACCTCCTCTTTGGCGCTTTCGACTTCGCCGCCCACTCACCGGCCACCATGAAGGACTTCGAGCCCGTTGGCGACGGACTCGAGATCCTGTTCGGGAGCTTCTGCTTCCAGGTAGGGCAAACTGGCACCCTCCGCCTCCCTGAGCGGGTGCCCCTACCATCAATCAGGCCCGCTTCATGGGCCCCACACCCTGTGCTACGGACATCATCATCAACAGATGAGTCCTACGACAGCATCAGCTACAACTCCGATCTGTGCGATCCGCCATCGGATGAAGGGACCTACGGTTCCGGATCCGAAAGCTGCGGCAGCAGCGGACCAATCTACGAGCGCTACCAATGCGCCGTAGTCATCCAGAGCGACGTGGATCAGCAAGCGCCCAACCCGCCACCTAACCCTCCGCCCAACCCGCCACCTAACCCGCAGGACAGAAGCGACGGGAACAGAAGAAGCCAGTCCCCCCAACCCGAAGGGGATAACACCGGCCATGTCATCCGCCTTAGCAAAGAAGGATGGGCCCAGGCACGCGCCGCCGTGGAGGGCAGCACGGTCCCGCCTGCAGATGCCTCACGGGACCTGCTGATGGCATACCATTTGCTCCTGATCGAGGAGCACAAGAAGCAGGTCAAGATGCAAGAGGTGCTTGACAAACGTAAGCAAGAAGCCTCAGAGTCCAGCGCGCGACGAGCCGCGCTCTCCGCCATGGGCATCGGCTCCAGCTCGAACGGCAATCACGGCAACAAGCACCGGTCCCGGACGGAGAACATGGACCCCAAGGAGCGCCGTGAGGTGACCCGAACCCTCCACGCGTCCTTCATGAAGATGGATTCCGATGGCAACATCATCCCGAAGACACCGCAACCTGTGATCATAGCAGCCACTGTGTACCTCGCGGCCGACCCACCTCCGGAGGGGGACCCGAAAAGAGCCATGCACAAGTCCGCACTCACTAGACTAGGACTCGTCGGAGCTGCGCTCCATCAAGAAACTCCTACGGAGCCGAAAATAAAGCTACGGTCAGGTTCGACCGCAGCCCCACTCCTTCATCCGAAGAAGAGGACCATGACCTTCCTCGAAGGCACAAGAGCTCGCGTCATCGCAGCCGCGATTATGACGCCAGAAACGCGCTAACACAACGCAAAATCGACAAAGCGCGAGCCAAGCGCGCATGCTCGTATGAACCCGAGATGGACGAAGACGAAGGAGAACTCTGCGGAGCCCGGTGCTTTAGCAGATTTGTCATACGGACACGGATGACGTGAAATTTCAAGCTTCCTTCGGATAGTCCGAAGTTCGACGGCACACAGGACCCCAAGGCATGGCTCAGCGACCACCTGTCATCCGTCAAGCTGCACGGTGGAAACAAGGAAACCACCATGCAATGCCTTCAGCTGCAGCTGACAGGCGCAGCCCGGATCTGGCTTAGCAGCCTATCTTCAGGATCCATCCGAAGCTGGGAGGAGCTGGCTTACAGTTTCATCCAAAACTTCAAAGGCACCAGTAAGAGGACCGCCTCGATCGAGGAGTTGCGAGCCTATACTCAACGAACAGGCGAATCCATTCGCTCGTACATACTGCGCTAGTCCAACACCAAAAACTCCGTGGCGCACATCTCCGAAGAAAGGGCCATCGACGCCTTCAAGGACGGCGTCAAGCGCCACTCGGGCGCGTCAAGCCCAAGACACTTGACCACCTCATGGACATCGCCAACAGGTGGTCCGACAATGAAGATTCCGTCCACCGGGCACAATCGGAGGAAGAGGACGATTACGGCCGACGACGGGAACGCCGTAACAAGAGGAGACCGCGCGTCTACGACGATCGCGATGGACCCGACATGGTCGCTGCCGGCTACGCCAATCGCCGCAACGATGCCAACTGCAACAGTGGCGGATACTGCGGAGGCAACTTCCGTGATGGAGGACGCCCAGCACAGTCGTGGCAGCGCCGCGAATGCGATAACGGACCCTCAGCATACGAAAAACTGTCGGGTCCATGCACCATCCACTTCTACATCGACAAGAAGGATGGCAAGAAGAATGCAAGACACATGCTCAAGGACTGCCACGAGTTCCAGAAGCTCAGCGAAAGCATGGTTCAGATGAGGCAGCAAGCTCCACCCCCTGGATTCGGGAACGCACCCGCACCAGGTGAAATAGCGCATGGAGCTCCTCCACCGCCACCTGTAGGAGGCCCGAACCAACCAGTCGCACCAGCACAGGACAACACTGGGCACGGGTATCCCCCGCAGAAAGGAGCACTGATGATCCAGAAGGGGCGCCCCACGAATAGGGTGCAGAAGAAAATCACCCGTCAGATCAACCTGGCCGTGACAACTCCACCCGCCATCCCTGAGTACCTCAGCGGATCGGAGTCCTGCATCACGTTCAGTCGTTCGGATCACCCTTGCCAGATCCCTCGCCCAGGTCATGCTGCCCTGGTGCTGGAGGCGCAGATCGGAGGTTTCGAGATGAGCTGCGTCTTCATGGACGGCGGTAGCGGCATCAACCTGATGTTCACAAGCACTCTAGCAGCAATGCGGATCCCGCTGTGCAGCCTGGAACAGTCAGACACAATGTTCCACGGCATCGTCCCAGGAAAGGGCATATTCCCCCTAGGAAAAATATGGCTCGACGTCATCTTCGGCAAGCCGGACAACTTCCGATGCGAGTGGCTCGAATTCGAAGTGGTGGACTGGCCATCACAATACCACGGCATCCTCGGGCATGTAGCATTCACAAGGTTCTTGGCTGTCCCACACTACGCATACCTACTACTCAAGATGCCAGGACCCAGGGGCGTCATCACGGTCCACGGGAGCTTCACCCGATCGGACCACTGCGACAGGGACTTCAACAGAATCGCCCAGTCATTCGGCATGCAGGATGAGCTCGTAAGGCTCCGCGAGGCGACGGACAATGGGGCACCCCCATTCGCACGACAAAACGCACCTGATATGTGTTTTGACTCCACCATCAACACAAAGAAGGTGCAGGTCCACCCGACGGATACCTCCAAGACGGCGCTGATCGCCAACAACCTCAGCCCCGCATAGGAAAGCGCGCTCGTCGAATTCCTCCGTGAGCGCTGGGAAATCTTTGCCTGGTGTCCAGCGGACATGCCAGGAGTTCCCAGGGAATTCGCCGAGCACGCACTCAACGTCTTTCCAGACACCAAGCCCGTCAAGCAGTCCATCTGGAGACTGTCCGAGCCACGGGCCGAAGCCATCAGAATGGAAATAAACAGACTACTCGCTGTAGACTTCATCAGGGAGATCAAAGAAAGCGAGTGGCTCGCAAATACAATGATGGTCCCCAAGAAGGACACGGACATCCTGCGGATGTGCGTAGACTTCACGTCGCTGAACAAGCACTGCCCAAAGGACCACTTCCCTCTCCCTCGTATTGATTAGATCATCGATTCGGCTGCAGGATGCGATAAACTCTCCTTCCTCGACGCCTACTCAGGCTACAACCAGATTCGACTCAAGGTCGAAGATCAATAGAAAACGGCGTTTATCACACCGTTCGGAGTGTTCTGCTACAACACAATGCCCTTCGGGCTAAAGAACGCAGGTGCCATGTACCAGCGATGCATGCAGTCATGTTTGAAGGACCAGGTTGGTCGCAACGTCCAAGTCTATGTCGACGACATAGTCATCAAAACCAGGGAGGCAAGAACGCTCATCGACGATCTCCACGAGACGTTCGATAATCTCGACTGCTATAGGATCAAGCTCAATCCCGAAAAGTGCACCTTCGGCGTCCCATCGGGTCAGCTGCTTGGATACTTTATCTCCCAGCGAGGGATCGAGGCGAACCCGAAGAAAATCCAGGCCATCATGGCCATGGAGAAGCCGAAGAACCTCAAGGGTGTCCAGCAGCTCGCAGGACGAATAGCGGCATTGAGCAGGTTCATCAGCCGCATGGGCGAGAAAGCCCTGCCATTCTACCAACTGCTATGCAAGGCAGATAAATTCGAGTGGACGCGTGAAGCGGACGACACATTCGAAGATCTAAAGAAACTGCTCTCCACCTCGTCCGTCTTGGTTATGCCAAAGGAGCGCGAGCCCCTACTGTTGTACATAGAAGCCACACACCAGGTGGTAAGCACCGTGCTGGTGGTCGAACGACCCAAAGAAGGAAAGACCCATGGGGTCCAACGCCCAATCTACTACCTCAGCGAGGTATTGACGCCAACAAAGCAGAGGTACCCTCACTACCAGAAACTCGCCTATGGCGTGTCGGTTGAGCCATTACTTCCAGGAGCACCAGGTGATGGTCGTCAACGAAGCACCCCTGAACAGCATCCTAAACAACCCGGAGGCCACAGGAATCGTGGCCCTGTGGGGCATAGAGCTGTCACCCCTAGACATCGTCTACGAGAAGCGACTCGCAATCAAGTCTCAGGTCCTCCCGGACTTCCTTGTACACTAGATGGAGCTGCAGCTGCCAGACACCCCAGACATGTCGCAGTCATGGACGATGCATTTCGACGGCTCCAAGCGCGAAGCTGGAGCAGGAGCCGGGGTCATACTGACCTCCCGCAGGGAGACAAGATGAACTACGTCCTTCGGATGAAATTCCGAGCTTCCAACAACGAGGCCGAATACGAAGCCCTCATCCATGACATGAGGATGGCAAAGATCTGCGGCGCAACACGCCTGGTCATCTACGGTGACTCCAACCTCGTCGTCCAACAGACGATGAATGAGCGCGACGCACACGCCGAAAACATAATCGCGTACCGCACACTCTACAACTCACTCGAGGGAGAATTCGACGGCTGCGAGCTTCAACACGTTGGAAGAGAAAGCAACGAGGAGGCCGATAGACTCGCCAACATCGGCTCCACCTGCGCAAGGGTGCCACCAGATGTGTTCCTCGAACAGATGTGCGTGCCATCCATCAAGCGGAAATTCCCCAAGGGATCACCCGAAGAAGAAGAACACTCGAGGGCTACGCTACCCGAAGGTCATGAAGGACCCAAAAAACTGGACACAGAGGTCGCTACGGTCAACCTAATGCAGGTCATGGCAGTCGAAGAAACCTGGACACGACCGTACCTCCAGTACTTAATAGACGGAGAATTACCTAATAGCTCGACAGATGCCCGACGCATATCTAGCCGGTCAAAAGCCTTCACCATCATCAATAGCGAGCTGTACAAGCGCAACATTTCGGGTGTACTACAAAGGTGCGTCACTATCGGTGACGGGAAAACCATACTTCAAGACATCCACGAGGGCATCTACGGCCATCACGCAGGTAGTCTCTCCCTTGTCGCCAAAGCTCAACGAGCTGGATTCTACTGGCCAACGGCCATGAATGACGCAAAAGACATCGTCCGAAGATGCAAAGGGTGCCAAAGGTTCGCTAACAAACCACACGCACCCGGGTCAGAGCTCAGGCCCATACCTTTGGCCTGGCCCTTCGCCCAATGGAGCTCAGAAAACTGCCAAGGTCCTCGAAAGGGGGGCACGTCTACCTCCTGGTCGCAGTCGACAAATTCACCAAGTGGATCGAAGCAATGCCGGTCACTAACCAAAAGGGCAAGACTGCCGTCAAGTTCTTTGAATCCATTGTCTGTAGGTTCGACGTACCACATAGCATCATCACCGACAATGGATCGAACTTCATCTCCAAAGAATTCCAAGACTTCTGCGAAGGCCTCGGAATCAACATCACATACGCCTCTGTGGCGCACCCGCAAACGAACGGGCAGGTGGAAAAGGCCAACGGCCTAATCGGCGCTGGCATCAAGAAGCGCCTCATGAGCCTACTCGAGCGACTCGCCGGAGACTGGACGAAAGAGCTACCCTCCGTCCTATGGAGCTTGCGTACCACGCCAAACAGCTCCACCGGCTACACACCGTTCTTCATGGTACACAGAGCCGAAGGCGTGCTACCAGCCGAAGTACGCCACCAGGCCCCCCGGGTCGTCGCTTATAGGGAAGCCGAATCCACGGCGGCACTCGAAGACGCCGTTGACACACTCATCGAAGCACGAGACATAGCAGCAGCTCGATCAGCGGTGTACCAGCAGAGTCTCCGCAACTACCACAGTCGACGGCTGCGCCCAAGGTCCTTCGTCGAAGGAGACCTCGTCTTGCGACTCAAGCAAGAGCGACCGAAGAAATTCGAGTCACCATGGGAAGGACCCTACATCGTCACCGAAGTCATACCAGGTGGCGCCTATCGCCTCAAGCACATGGAGTCTGGAGTCGCATACTCCAACCCATGGAACGTCGCACAGCTGCGACCATTCTACCCCTAGCTACCTACCCCTTTACTTTCAATAAGGCTATTTAGCCAAGACTACTCAGCCGAACAATGTACCTCCTCCATTACGATATAAATAAAGCTAAGTGCCTCGCCCCAAAAATTTCGTTTTTCTATTCGCACTTTTACTTCATGCTACAAACGCACTCGGGGGCTCCCCCCACCTCACGATTTCGTCGACTGAGGATAACACGTGTACGCCTGAGTAGCTGACCACGTCAGGCTAACGGAAAGGATACAAATTTTACATTTATCTCTTTTACAGGAACTACCTATTCTGAAGAATAACCTGAGCACGCTGCTCAAATAGATCTACGATCTCTTCGGCATACTGCCTTACAGCCGCGTAATGCGGAAGCATATCCCACACACCACCATCTAGTCGAGGGGGTGGCCCAGCCGTTACAGCGGACAGATCTACATCAGGGCGATGCAGCCTCACAAGGGACAACGTAGCCTTCACTCCGGCGACGAGCTGATGCCGCACCAACTCCTTGACACGATTCACGTTCCGAAACTTCGACAGAAGACCAGAAAGGGTTGTTGGTGCAGCATCCAGCGGAAACATCACATGCAGAACCGACGCGAGTGAAGTCTGCACCCACGATACTTGGTGAACGCGATCTTGCACCGTCGCAAGGACCATAGCACGGTCACGATCCATCCAGAAGAACCCGCTGGCTTCCATGTCCTGTTGAGTCAAACAATTGACCCGAACAACAACACGCTCCTTCTCCTCCCTTGGAGCAAGGTTAGCACCTGCAATACTTGCACAAAAGTAAGATGCAATGCTAGCAGGCGCATCCGAATAAATGGGCAACAACTCGAAAAACTTACACTGAAGCTGCTCGGATAATCGAAGCAATTCCGCCATCAAGTACTCCTCTCTGGCAGCACCGCGATCCGCCTTGGACTTCCAAACGTCGGCATGGCCACGCACCCCAAGCAACTCTTTCTCGAGACTACGAACACGGTCTCGAAGAAAAGCAAGTTGCGACGAATCATCCAAGGATGGCCGCAGCCGCGCTGCAGGCGAGGTGTCAACGGGATCAGCACCCGAAGGACCCTAGATCAGCAGAAAGGCAAAGACATGAACACGCAGACGAAGGAGCACATAACTCAACAAATTCATTAAGTGCATCAAAAGCCACTACGTGGCACAAGGATTTGTTCATCAAAATAATTACAACAAAAGAGACTACAACTATCCTACAGCTACAGCGCCTAAGACGCGGCACCCTGAGTAGCCTCGGAGCCGGATTGCCTCGCCTTGGCTTTCCCCTGCTGCCGTAGCGCGTACTCGGCCAGCAGATCAATCAGCTTCGGCCCATAACGCTTACAGCGAGCAGAATAGGTATCGAAGGCTAACTCGGATCCATCAGCAGTCGTCGGCATCCGGGAAGTGACCTGGGGAAGTTCTAGCTCCGCTCCAGCCGCCAAGGCCATTGCCAGCCCGACGGATGCACCGATGCCCTTCTGCTTGCGCTTGTACGCCGCAGGTGCTTCGGTTGACAGCGCCTCCGCAAGAGCATTAACATCATCAAGGGCCGCGCCCTTGGGGACAAGCTCCTTGTATAAGCGCCCAAGGACCTCCTTGGCCTTGGCAAGCGAGTTGACGACGGTGCCGCAGCGATCTTCAACCGCCGCAGCAGCATCATCCAGAGCACTCCCGTGCTCCAGAGCACCGCGATCAAACTCGATGCCTGCGACATCTAAAACAGCAAGGAAGAAGAATGAACGACAGCACCGCAAAAGAAAGACAAGGAAACCAAAAGAGGATGGAGAAGATACTCATCCGAAACAGCCTTGGCAGCCGCCATAAGCTTGTCGGCCACCTCCCTATCGCGTGAAGCCGTGGCGGTGGCAAGCTACTCCTCGCGGTCCGTGGCCTCCCGCTGCAGGCGCTCCTTAGCCTCGGCCGCAGTAGCCAGCTCCAGCTCGAGGCGCTCCTTCGCATCCACGGCGACCTCGGCCTTCTTCTCCGCTTGACCGAGGCTCTTTTTGAGAGCATCAATCTCACGAAGGGAGGTGTTGTGCTCCTCTGCAGTCAAATAATACAAACGTCGGATAACAGGACAAGAATACAAGAAGAAGCAAACATCAAGGCATAAAAGTACCTTGAAGCTCTTTGAGGCTGGCCTCCAGCGCTAGGTGTTGTTGCACCAGTCGTTTGGCATCCTGCACAAAAGGCTGCAAGAAAAAGACCTACTAGTCAAGAGAAGGACTCGGGGGCTACGCAACAGAAAGAGCAGAAGCAAACTACACACACGAAAGTGCTCGGGGGCTCCCCCCAAGACTCGAAGGAAGAACAAACAACAAAACTCTTTTACAGATGCTCGGGGGCTTCCCCCTTGGCAGGAGGCAGAACTACTCACATGATCATGGCGACTCCGAAGGTCCGCTTGTAGCCTTCTGAGGCGCAACCACCTGAACCTCCTGCAGGGACGGGTCTGGAGCAGCGCCTTCAGAGGTAGCCACCGTCTGAGGAGGAGGAGACGCGACTTTCGACTCCCCCATCTTCTCCCGAGCACCATTGTTGGAGGAGTCGTTGGAAGAGTGCCTGGACAAGGACAAATTAGCACAATGCCAAAACCCGGATTTTTAATCCCAGATGCCTGTTATGCCATACATCGCAATCCCAGGATTACCATTTTTGCGAGACATAACATAATTGGATACCACAGTACATCATCCATTACAAACCATACATAAGGTCTTACACAAATAGGGATCTCATGATCCAGTTCTTAATACAACTTCAAGCAGCGGAATACGTAATAATAACGGTAGCGTAGGCGAAGCTCCATCTTCGGGGTCACAGGCAATGCTGACGATGGGAGATGATTCTAGTTGTCGTAACCTTCCTGGGGTCCATCCTCCAGGTACTCCTCTTCATAGTCTGGCCACAGAAATAGCCAGGGACAAAGGCATGAGTACTCTTTAAGTACTCGCAAACTAATACAAACAAGTGAAAGGGGTTTTTGGTAATAGGACACTAGGCTCTAGGGTTATTTTGCAAAAGCCAGATTTATCTCTACTAAGTTTAGAAGCAACGAATGCTAGTTGAAATTTTATAACTCCTAAGTGGGAACTTGTATCTCATATCACAACCCTGTTGTGGTCAAGTCAAAATCTCAATACATTTCACAAGTATTTCGAAAACATCTGACGGGGGAACAGTATGGCCACTCCAACTATCCATAAACGCAGACGCGGCTATTCGAATAGTTTGACACTCTGCAGAGATTGTACACTTTCACCACAACATTCGATACATCCGTCAGGAACAAATCCTGAATTCACCATACTCGGTATGCGGATAATCAATCCTAACCTTTCAATTACACGCCCTAGTATAAGCACCTCTCCTGTGAGTTTGGCCTCCCAACCATGACCAACTGTCATCTTGGGTACGCACAGGTGGACAATCTTCACAAGGTAGCCTCAGCTCAGACCTTGTACGTGAGGGAACTAATACTAAGGTATATAAGTTTCCAGTCAAGCCCTACCCAATCTTCGGGTATTGTGGTTGTACGATAAAATTGGAATGGTATCGCATCCAGACAACCATCTGTTTTATAAAGGGCTAAGGCTCATGCCTCATCATTTTCATCACCAAAATCATCAGGTGTTCGGAAACACATGTCCAAAACATTTCAATAGAATGATCCATCATTCCAAGGTTTTCATAACCATTTTCACCAAGTATTCCCATCTAAATTTGATCAAGTTTTATGCTTAGCACTAGCATCTACAAGTGGGGGTAAGTACTAATGCGGGGTGGTAAACTAGTGGAGTTTAACTAAGTTTAATCTTATGCCTTAGGATGACATCAAGATTATCTAGCTTAGGCCAAATTATATGCTCTTTATGCAACCTTCACATATCTTTCTAGTATCTACAATTCACTTAAGTAAACTCTAAGTAAGAGCTTTGATAAAGAAATAAAGTAAGAAGCTTGCGAGTAAAACTAGGATTGGTTTATCAAGTGGATATGATCACATATGCTTAAGGCATATAGTGGTCATGGTAACAAGCAAGTATTAGCTTGCATAAGTATCAGTATAAGCTTGCATTAGTAGGGTATCTTGCAAGTGTTAGCTTGCCTTGTGCAGAGAAGTGGTTGAAGTTCTCCTCGGCTTCTTCTTCGTAGAATCCTCCTTCCTCCTCGTATCCTTGGTCGGTACTAGCGTCTATGAATAAATACGATGTACACAATCACCAACCAATACTTAACTACTTGCAATCATCACTCAAAAACGGTCCTATAGATGATCTAACATCATCTCTACATTACAAGATTAAGGCTTGATTTAATTCCTTTTATTTTTAGAAAATTAATTTCTACTCATTGAAAAACTACTTAAGATTTAATATTCTCCAAACCAAACATGGGATCATGTTGACACATGTCATCACCATATATTTTATTCCATGGGAATGTGATTTAAAGTGGTGTCACAATTTAATAAGGTTTTACCCTTTTATTTTAATTAAATAAAGTGACTAGAAATGCCTATGTGGCATTCTTTTATTACTTGAACATTATTTCTGTAAGTAAACCTATATATTCTGAAAGGTATGGTTAAATTTGATTTTTGAGAGTTGGAATCAACTCAAAAGCTATTATGGTTTAAATTTGAAAAATGTTTGAATGCAGAAAAGATTCTGCCTTGTTATTTTTACCATGGATGATCTATAGATCCAAATGACTTGAATCCAACGGGCTTGGATTCAGCACTTCTAGACCATTCTAACAAAATTAGTTTCATTCGATTTGGTGCACAGTGCTGCTAAGCACAGTGCTTACGTGGGCTGGTTAAGTGGTTGTCCCCACGCGTCAGTGAGACGAGGGGGTGCGAAGAGGTATGTGGCGATGTGGTGCGTTCGATCTGGTTCTAATCCAACGACTAAGAGTCATCGTCGACGTTGGGCAACGCCGACGAGACAGAAACCTAGCACGGCCAGTGGGGGTCGTTTGGGGCTCACCGGGGTTCAGGCGAGGAGTGGCGAGGCGGGCGAACGACGAAGTCAACGACGGCGAACCTCCTGGTACCGGCAGCTTCTCCTGGGGCGGCTCCAATCGCTGGCTCCCTTCTTCTCCAGCAGCGGCAGACTCCGGTGAAATTCCGGCGAAGCGCTGCTCTCCTTGCTCCGGGAAAGGGGTGGAACGATCAGTGAGGAGAGGGGAGTGAGATGGTGTGCTCAATTCGGCTGGGGGTGGCCTCTATTTATAGTGGAGCGAGGGGACCGACGGGGCGCAAGGTGAGCTCGTCGTGGTCGACGGTACAGACGGCTATCGGCGTGGGCGACGGTAGGGGCGGTGCGGTGCTCCCTGGCGATGCTCAACGACACAGTGGCGAGACATGGGGCGGTGTGGTTTGGTCAGGACGCGACGGTGCTCTGCGCGTGCCCGACGGAAGATTTAATGGCGCACAACGCGCGTGGTCCGCGCGGCGGCGAACAAGCGTGTCTCCGGGGTTACTGGGACGGTGGTGATCACGTATGCACGCGACGAGGGTGGCGTGCGGTCTGTGGGCGTCGGTCGAGCGTGGCGCACGGGGCACACTCTCGGCATGGTTGCTGGCGAGCTTGGCATGGTCCGTGCGTGTGGTCCAGTGGCTGGCAGGGTTCAAGCGCTAGACAGGGAGTGGCGATGGATGGTGGGCTGCCTCCCAGACATGTTGTCTAGGCTTGGTTCTTCTCCTAGCTTGTTGTCGACATGGGGGTGACAAGTGTGCACTCGGCCTTCTCACCATTGATGGCATTGCCAAGCTTACAGTGATGCTAGAGGTTTGCACTTGAGCTAGATGATCTACTAAAGCCTAGTTGCAACCAGAGAGGGAAAAAGTTAGGCTTCAATCACTGCTCACAATAGTGTTTGGATTTTGTTTGATTTGTATCTGCAAGGTGTTTGATGAAATGGCCGCAAGAATTCAAGTTTTGAATTTTGAAAAGATTTTTGGTGGGTGTGCTAGGTTGGTGCTGGTGAGTCTGCAGATGCTTGGGTTTTGAAAGTTGAGCTTGTTTGAGTGGTTTTTTAAAAAGTGGGATCTTCCCATATGATAAAGATTCAATTTTGAAATGTCATTTAAACTAGGCATTTAAATGTTTTTGGATGATCACAAAGTGGGCCTTGATACATTGTTATGAGTACAATCAAGGGGTGCAAAGATCTAGAAAAGTTTTTGTTGGGTTCTGAAAGTTTGAGACAGCCAAAGTATGCATGGGAGTTAAATTGGTCAAAATGACCATTCACTCATTTAGCTTTGTTTTGATTTATTTGTCTTTGAGAAAAGTTTGGGAATTGTTTAGATGATGTTTATTTCACCTAAGAATCCATTTACAAGCAAAGGAACACACAAACAAGGTGGTTCAAAAGAATTCCAAATGAAATGCATACACCATGCATGCTTTCATATTTTTTATTTAGAAAAGTTTTTGTTAACCCTAATCTTGATGATTAGAGTTTGATGATCCAAGTTTAGTATTTTTGGGATGTTACAAACCTTCCCCCCTTAAACAAAATCTCGTCCCGAGATTTGAAAAAGGACGAAAAAGATTACCTAGGATTTGAAGAGATCGGGAAACTCCGTCCTGATGTGATCTTCACGCTCCCAGGTAGCTTCCTCTTCTGTGTGGTTGCTCCACTGAATCTTGAGAAACTTGATGCTTCGGGTTCGGGTAGTTCGAAAAACTTCTTCCAAAATACGGATGGGTACTTCGGGATAGGTCAGGTCATCGTTGATCTCTATGGTCTGGTGATCGATATTTTTGAACACTTCGGTCTTCTCGGGGACTTCGAGACACTTGCGAAGTAATGAGATATGGAACACATTGTGCACGGCTGGCATCTCTTTAGGTAGTTCCAATTTGTAATACACTTCTCCTCGACGGTTCAAAATCTTGAGAGGTCCGATATATCTAGGGGCTAACTTTCCTTTGAGTTGGAAACGTTGCATTCCCTTCAATGGCGACACCTTCAGATAGACAAAATCTCCTATGTTGAAGGCAAGGTCTCGACGTCTCTTGTCGGTGTAACTCTTCTGTCTGGACTGGGCGGTCTTGAGGTGCTCACGAATCTTGTGAACCTTCTCTTCTGCTTCTTGTAGGATGTCGGGTCCGAAAATCTGACTCTCTCCTACTTCCGACCAGTTCAAAGGGGTGCGACACTTTCTTCCGTACATGAATTCAAAGGGGGCCACTTGCAAACTGGCTTGATAACTGTTATTGTATGAAAATTCTACAAACGTCAGACAGTCTTCCCACTTGGATCCATATTCTAACACACATGCTCTCAGCATATCTTTGAGTATTTGGTTTACTCGCTCCGATTGTCCATCGGTCTGAGGGTGATATGGGGTACTGAAATCTAGGAGGGTTCCTAAACCTTCTTGGACTTTCTTCCAGAATCTCGAGGTAAACTGAGTTCCTCGATCCGATACGATGTTCTTGGGGACTCCATGGAAACTAACTATTCTAGCAATGTACAACTCTGCTAGCTTCGAACTTTGATATGTGGTCTTGACGCGCAAGAAATGGGCGACTTTGGACAACCTGTCCACTATGACCCAGATAGAGTCATTTCCCCTACTAGAAGTAGGTAGTCCAGTGATAAAGTCCATTCCAACGGAATCCCATTTCCATTCCGGAATCTGCAAGGGTTGCAACAATCCAGCGGGTCTTTGATGTCCTGCCTTGACTCGCTGACAGATATCACACTTGGCGATATAGCTTCCGATTTCTCTCTTCATATTATGCCACCAAAATTGCTCTTTTAAATCTTGATACATCTTAGTTCCTCCGGGATGGATAGAACAAAGAGTATCATGAGCCTCCTTCAGAATCACTTCTTTCAACTCAGAATATGCTGGTACACAAAGGCGTCCTTTGTACCACAGAACTCCTTCTTCGTCTTCGGTGAATCCGGGTACTTTGCCTGTACCTATACGACGCTTGATTCCGTCAATACTAGCATTTCCTTGCTGCGCCTCTTTAATCTGACTGATCAAAGTGGGCTGGAGTTCTATGCTAGCCAAAAATCCTGCACTCACTAATTCCATTTCGAAAATCTTCCATCTCTTTGTGCAAGCTTGGTTGCTCCTTCAAGATCACGGAGTTCAAGCGGCACGGAAATCTGCTAAGGGCATCGGCTACCACATTGGCTTTACCAGGGTGATAGTGAATGTCCATGTCGTAATCCTTGATTAGCTCAATCCATCTTCTCTGTCTCATATTCAGCTCCTTCTGAGTGAATATATACTTCAGACTCTTGTGATCCGTATATATCACACAACGGTTTCCCATAAGGTAATGTCTCCATGTCTTCAGGGCTAGAACTACGGCTGCGAGTTCTAGGTCATGGGTTGGGTAATTTTGCTCATGTTGCTTCAGTTGTCGAGATAGATAAGATATAACTTTGCCTTCTTGCATTAGCACACATCCGAGACCGATCTTGGATGCATCACAATACACATCGAAGGGCTTCGTGATATCCGGCATGATCAAGATTGGGGCTGAAATTAATCTTCTCTTGAGTTCTTGAAAACTCGCTTCACATTTGTCGGTCCATTCAAACTTCTTGTCCTTCTTCAGCAATTGGGTCATGGGTCTAGCGATACTCAAGAATCCTTCTATGAACTAGCGGTAATATCCCACCAATCCGAGAAATGCACGAACTTGGGTTTGAGTGGTTGGGGCTTGCCAATCTTATACATCTTTCACTTTGGCAGGGTCGACGACAATTCCTCCGGCTGATACAATGTGACCGAGAAATCCTACCTCCTGTAACCAGAATTCACATTTGCTAGACTTTGCATACAACTGATGCTCTCTAAGGGTTCCAAGAATGGTCCTTAGGTGTAGCTCATGTTCTTCTTCTGATTTGTAATAAACCAGAATGTCATCGAAGAAAACAATGACAAACTTATCCTGGAAGTCCATAAAAATCTTATTCATGAGATTCATGAAATAAGCGGGGGCATTGGTTAATCCAAAAGACATGACTGTATACTCGTACAATCCATATCTGGTGGTAAAGGCAGTCTTCGGAATATCTTCTGCATGAATCTTGAGTTGATGATAGCCAGTCCTAAGATCAATCTTAGAAAACACTTTGGCACCGGTCAACTGATCAAACAAATCTTCTATCTTGGGCAAGGGGTATTTGTTCTTGATAGTGACATCATTCAATTTTCAATAATCCGTACACAAACGGTTACCTCCATCCTTCTTGTCCACAAACAAGATAGGTGACCTCCATGGTGACGCACTTGGTTGAATCAATCCAATTTCCAGCTTGGCATCCAGTTGCTTCTTCAGTTCTGCTAGCTCTGATGGGTTCATACTATAGGGTCTCTGGGCTATGGGTCCGGTTCTAGGGATTAGTTCGATCATAAACTCGATATCCCGATCTGGGGGCATACCGGGCAAAACATCTGGAAATACATCGGGGTATTCACAGACTATCCGGACTTGGTCAATGGTAGGTTGGGCTATACTCTTGTTGCATTTGAATTGGCGAGGTAAGGTTTCAGATATATGCTCGATTGATATTCCGGCTGTACTGGTCATGGTTATGGCTTTCTTGGCACAGTTAATTAATCCTTTATGTTTGGACATCCAATCCATTCCTAGTACTACTTCCAAACCTTTAGTTCCGAGTACTATTAGATTTGCATAAAAATCTATGCCATGGATTCGGATAGGGACGGCTTTGCAAATTTGCCTAGCCTTGGTGGTTGATCCGGGAATTTGAACAATCATAACATGCTTCAGTTTGGTTGGTTGAAGTTTACTAGTGCATGCAAATTCTTCGGTGACAAATGAGTGCGATGCACCAGAATCAAACAACACTCGTGCAAGTAATGAATTAATAGAAAACATACCCAGCACGACGTCTGGCGCTTCCTGAGCTTCTTCAGCATGCATGAGGAAAAGACGGCCATTGCAGTTGAGCGAGTTCCCTGGGGCAAATATCCTTCCTGGCTGAACACGACGCTGTTGCTGAGCTGGGGCATTGGCATTGGGTGCTGCGGCATTCTTCTTGTTGGGGCACTCATTGGAATAGTTGCCTTTATTTCCATAGTCATAACAAGTCACTTGCGACTTGTCCTTTGCTGCTACAGGCACAGCATTGCTTCCAGTCCTCGGGGCAGTGTTAGTGTTGGCGGTAGAATTGTTGTTGTTGAACTTGGTTGGGGCACGGTTGAAATTGCTAGAGTTGCCGGGGTTGTTGTGATTTCCTCCGGGCCTATGGTTTCCACGGTTGGGATAGGTCGGACAGTTCATCGCGGGTCTGTTGGTTCTTGGGGAAAATCCGGGAGATGGGTTAGGGCGATACTTTGGGGTCTGATGGGTTCCTGGCTGATGCATCATGCGACGCTTGTGGTTCTCATTGGCTTGATTGATCTTTCCTTCTATTTGGATAGCAGAGTCGACAAGGGCTTCAATATCCGCAAAGGGAATATTGACTAATACAGTCTGCATCTCATCATGCAGACCATTCAGGAATCCTTCTTTCTTCTTGGCTTCGGTGTCGATCTCATCCGGGGCATACCTAGCTAATGACAAGAATTTGTCACGGTATTCCACTACAGTCATCCGTCCTTGCTTCAGTTCTCTGAACTCGTCTCTCATTCTCTTGATCAAACCCGGTGGCACATGGGTTCTGCTAAACTTGACCTTGAATTCCTCCCAGGTCATCATCTGGCCTCCGGTCATTGCGCGAACACTGTTCCACCATGCCCTGGCATCTCTGGCTAGATAGTGGGTGGCGAACAGAACTTTCTCGTTGGCTTCCACTCCGGCGACTTCTAGGTTATTTCCATGGTTGGCAGCCAATCATCGGCGTCTAGGGGTTCTTCTGACTTAGTGAAAACAGGTGGGTTGGTATTCTGGAAATTCTTGAGCTTAGATCCATGGTTGTCTTGATTTCTTTGGCCTTGGTTGTTGTGGGCAAGCTAGGCTATCTGCTGCAGGGTGGCTAGGTTGGCTTGACGTTCCGCTCTTTCAGCTTCGCGGTCAGAAGTCAACATTTGCAGAATCTGCAACATCGGGTCCGGGGATGAACCACTTCCTCCGCGTGGCATCTGAAGATTGAGATAGATCGTGAGAAAAGAGGGAAATTTCTAAGGTTCAGGATCTTTGAAAAGTTTTTAAAGTTTGACTCAGATTTTCTAGCAACTTGCTTTTCATTCATTCATTCATTCATAGCACATGCTACAACACACACCACAACAAAGGAAAACAGATGGTTTTAAGAACCATTCTGGAAACTATGATACAGTGGGACCGAATACTACTCACTACGCTAGTGCTCAAGTGCTACTACTCCTCGGAATCTGTGGCTTCATCATCCTCATCGTCATTGATGAAGGCAAAATCATCCTCATCGGTGAAGAAGTCCATAGCCTGATCCTCCAGAAAATCATCATCATCGCTGAGATAGGAGTAGGGGTCTCCACGAAGATCTTCTCTGACATTCTCCCTTTCTTCCAACTGCATGTCTCTCTCGTGGATGGTCTCCTCCAAAGATGAGATACGGTGGCGAAGACGGGCAATAATGCGCTCCTTCTTGTCGAGCTGACGACAGCGAGACTTGCGATCCTTTGCTAGCATGGCGATGGTTTGATCCTTCATCTTGATGATGGCAGACTTGTGGTTGGAGTAGTCACGGCAGTTATCCAACTCCTGCTGACGATCGTACATCATGAAGCTAAGGTGGTCCAATTGGGTCTTCAGCTCAGGGTGGTATGGGGCTTCCAGTGATTGTCCATTTGCATCACGCCTTGGGCAAAACTCAAAGCGAGTACCCTTGATCTGGTTGATACTCTGCCCACACAGACGAGAAAGAGCTTCCTGCATGGCCCTGGCAAGTCCATCGAGCCAGTTATTCTCTCTTAAGGTAAACTGAATTCCATCCACACTGGGAGGTTCCATCTTTCCTCGGAGACTTGCAACAATTAGCCACTTCAGATCTTCTCCTCCTTGATAATTGAGCTGAGCTCTGAAGAACTCGGGGTGCGGACGCTCCAGAAGTTCCGAGATCTGGTCCCAATCCCTCACAAAGATAAGGTCTCCTCCATTCCCTAACTGATAAAACTTGCTGTACTTCACGTCCATCTATAAGAATATAGGATGAGTAAGTTAGTAGAGTGATCAAGTGTGTCAAAATTTTATGTATTTTGCAAGAGTTTTTGAGGAACATGGATTTTCATGAAAGAATCAAAGGCATAAGAATGAGAATAAGTTTTTGTAAATATTTGTTTTATTTGGTTTTGAAACTAAGTTTTTGATTCAAACGTCCAGTCTAACTAGGGTCTCCTATGGTCAGGATGGCTCTGATACCAACTTGTCAACACCCGGATTTTTAATCCCAGATGCCTGTTATGCCATACATCGCAATCCCAGGATTACCATTTTTGCGAGACATAACAGAATTGGATACCACAATACATCATCCATTACAAACCATACATAAGGTCTTAAACAAATAGGGATCTCATGATCCAGTTCTTAATACAACTTCAAGCAGCGGAATACGTAATAATAACGGTAGCATAGGCGAAGCTCCATCTTCGGGGTCACAGGCAATGCTGACGATGGGAGATGATCCTAGTTGTCGTAACCTTCCTGGGGTCCATCCTCTAGGTACTCCTCTTCATGGTCTGGCCACGGGAATAGCCAGGGACAAAACCATGAGTACTCTTTAAGTACTCGCAAACTAATACTAACAAGTGAATGGGGTTTTTGGTAATAGGACACTAGGCTCTAGGGTTATTTTGCAAAAGCCAGATTTATCTCTACTAAGTTTAGAAGCAACGAATGCTAGTTGAAATTTTATAACTCCTAAGTGGGAACTTGTATCTCATATCACAACCTTGTTATGGTCAAGTCAAAATCTCAATTCATTTCACAAGTATTTTGAAAACATCTGACGGGGGAACAGTATGGCCACTCCAACTGTCCATAACCGTGGACGCGGCTATTCAAATAGTTTGACACTCTGCAGAGATTGTACACTTTCACCACAACATTCGATACATCCGTCAGGAACAAATCCTGAATTCACCATACTCAGTATGCGGATAATCAATCCTAACCTTTCAATTACACGCCCTAGTATAAGCACCTCTCCTGTGAGTTTGGCCTCCCAACCATGACCAACTTTCATCTTGGGTACTGCACAGGTGGACAATCTTCACAAGGTAGCCTCAGCTCAGACCTTGGCCGTGAAGGAACTAATACTAAGGTATATAAGTTTCCAGTCAAGACCTACCCAATCTTCGGGTATTATGGTTGTACGATAAAATTGGAATGGTATCGCATCCAGACAACCATCAGTTTTATAAAGGGCTAAGGCTCATGCCTCATCATTTTCATCACCAAAATCTTCAGGTGTTCGGAAACACATGTCCAAAACATTTCAATAGAATGATCCATCATTCCAAGGTTTTCATAACCATTTTCACCAAGTATTCCCATCTAAAGTTGATCAAGTTTTATGCTTAGCACTAGCATCTACAAGTGGGGGTAAGTACTAATGCGGGGTGGTAAACTAGTGGAGTTTAACTAAGTTTAATCCTATGCCTTAGGATGACATCAAGATTATCTAGCTTAGGCCAAATTTTATGCTCTTTATGCAACCTTCACATATCTTTCTAGTATCTACAATTCACTTAAGTAAACTCTAAGTAAGAGCTTTGATAAAGAAATAAAGTAAGAAGCTTGCGAGTAAAACTAGGATTGGTTTATCAAGTGGATATGATCACATATGCTTAAGGCATATAGTGGTCATTGTAACAAGCAAGTATTAGCTTGCATAAGTATCAGTATAAGCTTGCATTAGTAGGGTATCTTGCAAGTGTTAGCCTGCCTTGTGCAGAGTAGTGGTTGAAGTTCTCCTCGGCTTCTTCTTCGTAGAATCCTCCTTCCTCCTCGTATCCTTGGTCGGTACTAGCGTCTATGAATAAATAAGATGTACACAATCACCAAACAATACTTAACTACTTGCAATCATCACACAAAAAGGGTCCTATAGATGATCTAACATCATCTCTAACATTACAAGATTAAGGCTTCATTTAATTCCTTTTATTTTTAGAAAAGTAATTTCTACTCATTGAAAAACTACTTAAGATTTAATATTCTCCAAACCAAACATGGGATCATGTTGACACATGTCATCACCACATATTTTAGTCCATGGGAATGTGATTTAAAGTGGTGTCACAATTTAATAAGGTTTTACCCTTTTATTTTAATTAAATAAAGTGACTAGAAATGCCTATGTGGCATTCTTTTATTACTTGAACATTATTTCTGTAAGTAAACCTATATATTTTTATATATTCTGAAAGGTATTGTTGGAATCAACTCAAAAGCTATTATGGTTTAAATTTGAAAAATGTTTGAATGCAGAAAAGCTTCTGCCTTGTTATTTTTACCATGGATGATCTATAGATCCAAATGACTTGAATCCAGCGGGCTTGGATTCAGCACTTCTAGACCTTTCTAACAAAATTAGTTTCATTCGATTTGGTGAACTGAATCGACCTGGGTTGATTTTTGAAACTGGGTACAGAAGTGTGTTTGAAATAAAATGGAAAAGGTTAAATTCAAATAGCTGGGCTGCGCGGGAAGCGGTACTGGGCCGGCCTGCTAAGCACAGCGCTTACGCGGGCTGGTTAAGTGGTTGTCCCCACGCGTCAGTGAGACGAGGGGGTGCGAAGAGGTATGGGGCGATGTGGTGCG
This sequence comes from Avena sativa, assembly GCA_916181665.1. Classification (NCBI taxonomy): domain Eukaryota; kingdom Viridiplantae; phylum Streptophyta; class Magnoliopsida; order Poales; family Poaceae; genus Avena; species Avena sativa. The sequence continues at coordinate 245,362,143 of OV702283.1, read as the reverse complement.
TTCGATCTGGTTCTAATCCAATGGCTGAGAGTCATTGTCGACGTTGGGCAACGCGGCGAGACAGAAACCTAGCGCGGCCAGTGGGGGTCGTTGGGGGCTCACCGGGGTTCAGGCGAGGGTCGGCGAGGCGGGCGAACGACGAAGTCGACGACGGCGAACCTCATGGTACCGGCAGCTTCTCTTGGGGAGGCTCCAATCGCTGGCTCCCTTCTTCTCCGGCAGCGGCAGACTTCGGTGAAATTCCGGCGAAGCGCTGCTCTCCTTGCTCCGGGAACGGGGTGGCACGATCAGTGAGGATAGGGGAGTGAGATGGTGTGATAAATTCGGCTGGGGGTGGCCTCTATTTATAGTGGAGCGAGGGGACCGACGGCGCGCAAGGTGAGCTCGTCATGGTCGACGGTACAGACGGCTATCGGCGTGGGCGATGGTAGGGGGCGGTGTGGTGCTCCCTGGCGATGCTCAAAGACACGGTGGCGATATGTGGGGCGTTGTGGTTTGGTCGGAACGCGACGGTGCTCTGCGCGTGCCTGACGGAAGATTTAATGGCGCACAGCGCGCGTGGTCCGCGTGGCGCCGAACGAGCGTGTCTGCGGGGTTACTGGGACGGTGGTGATCACGTATGCACGCGGCGAGGGCGGCGCACGGTCTATGGGCGTCGGTCAAGCGTGGCGCACGGGGCGCGCTCTTGGCATGGTTGCTGGAGAGCTTGGCATGGTCCGTGCGTGTGGTCCAGTGGCTGGCAGGGTTCGAGCGCTGGACAGGGAGTGGCGATGGACGGTGGGCTGCCTCCCAGACATGTTGGCTAGGCTTGGTTCTTCTCCTAGCTTGTTGTCGACATGGGGGTGACAAGTGTGCACTCGGCCTGCTCACCGTTGATGGCATTGCCAAGCTTACAGTGATGCTAGAGGTTTGCACTTGAGCTAGATGATCTACTAAAGCCTAGTTGCAACCAGAGAGGGAACAAGTTAGGCTTCAATCACTGCTCACAATAGTGTTTGGATTTTGTTTGATTTATATCTGCAAGGTGTTTGATGAAATGGCCGCAAGAATTCAAGTTTTGAATTTTGAAAAGATTTTTTGTGGGTGTGCTAGGTTGGTGCTGGTGAGTCTGCAGATGCTTGGGTTTTGAAAGTTGAGCTTGTTTGAGTGGTTTTTGAAAAAGTGGGATCTTCCCATATGATAAAGATTCAATTTTGAACTGTCATTTAAACTAGGCATTTAAATGTTTTTGGATGATCACAAAGTCGGCCTTGATACTTTGTTATGAGTACAATCAAGGGGTGCAAAGATCCAGAAAAGTTTCTGTTGGGTTCTGAAAGTTTGAGACAACCAAAGTAGGCATGGGAGTTAAATTGGTCAAAATGACCATTCACTCATTTAGCTTTGTTTTGATTTATTTGTATTTGAGAAAAGTTTGGGAATTGTTTAGATGATGTTTATTTCACCTAAGAATCCATTTACAAGCAAAGGAACACACAAACAGGGTGGTTCAAAAGAATTCCAAATGAAATGCATACATCATGCATGCTTTCATATTTTTTATTTAGAAAAGTTTTTGTTAACCCTAATCTTGATGATTAGAGTTTGATGATCCAAGTTTAGTATTTTTCGGATGTTATACACAAGTACAAAGTAAACAGGCAAGAAAAAGCAGTGCAGGACACAGGAAACTTACGAGTCAAGCTCGCTCAGGTTGAAGACAGGAGGGGTCCTCCAGACTTTCTTCTCCTCTTTCTTCTCCTCTTTCTTCTCTTCCTTCTTCTCTTCCTTCTTTTCTTCCTTCTTCCGCTTCGCCGGTGGGTGCGGCGCTATAGCCCGCACGGGAATGGCAGGAATCGGAGATGAAGAGCCTCCATGCCCAACACTGTGAGACATAGCGGGTTCCTAGGAGTCGGAGGAGTCGAGGCATCCGAAGACTCGCTGGAGCTCCGTGACCGTTTGCGAGTGTGGTCCTCGCTCGACTCGTTGGCCTCTTTAGCCGGAGACCGAGCCGACGGCAGCTCGGACATGGAATCCACCACATCATTACCTGGAGCATCCGGAAATACTTCGGGTAATGGAGGCGACATGCCCGGCACTTTGAAGCTCTGCACAAGAGAAGAAAATTTGTTAGCAAGCAAATGCAAATACAATGCAGTCGAAAATAGTGCTACGCGCACGGATCTACACCTATGGAATAGGAAGCGAAGAAGAAAACGGAGAAGTCAGAGACTTCCCCGGGATATCCTCTCCAGCCTTGAACTTCAGCAGCGAACGAAGGGCCTTGTCGAGATCTCCCTAGGAGAATTTCTCAGCCGAAACCCTCTTCGGATCACGGCGGACACCATAAAGGAACATCGGGTGCACCCTAGCCTGGAGTGGCTGCACCAGACGCTCAAGAAATGTGCGTATGATATCCACACCATTCACTTCCTTCTCCGGAATCAACTGGAGATCCTCCACTCGACGATAGAGAGCCTCTATCTCCGCTACCTCGCCATCCAAGATCTGGTTTTTCCAGGACCTCTTCGGCTTGATCTTTTGGGAGGGGTCGAAAGGGGCAAGACCAAAATGCTGCCCAGCCACTGTGGAGTCGCGAATATAAAACCATCGCCTCCGCCAATACTGGACAGATTCGGACATGGAAAAAGAAAAGAAAAGCAGATTGGGTTTGAGGGAGATGATGCAACCCCCAATGGGATAAACACCATCCGAACCAAATTGCCTCTTCACGGAATAGAGTTTCCGGAAGAGGCCAAAGTGCGGCTCGATACCGAGCCAACACTCGCAGAAAGTGATAAAACAAGCAATGTGAAGAAGAGAATTGGGGGAAAGATGATGCAATTGGACACCGTAAAGAAAAAGCAGTCCACGAAGGAAGTCGTGGACTGGGAAGGAAAATCCGCGAATAACGAAGGCGAGGAACATAACCCGAAACCCAGCGGGGGGACGGGGGATTACCTCGTTGCCTGGGAGTTTTACGGCCTCCCTATCCTGCGGGATCAAGCCCCTCTCACGAAGCTTGCGGAGATCACTCTCCCGCGTCTCCGATCGCCGCCAGCCACCGTCGGTGACACGGGTAGCGGAGGCACTCTTCTTCCCTCCAGCAGCGCTAGTACCAACCGAAGAAGAAGACTTCTTCGACTTCCCCATCGCGGTATGGCGGCGCCGGCGGCGAGAGCGCAGGATGGAAGAAGGAAATGTGAAAGGATATTCCATCGCGCAGCAAGAACTCTCAGAGAACAAGGAAGCAGTGAAACAAGAATAGCTGCGGTGAAAAAAAACTAAAGTTTTCCCCAATGATTACAAAGACGAAGACGATGCACGTCAACCGTCCATCGAGAAGACCTAACGCCAACGACAGGATCTGGCCATACACGTGTCAACATCACAATGAACCGTCGTTAACACGCCGTCCACTACGCGCGGAAATCGAGGCGACGCCGTAATTATCTCCACGCCGCGCGTGACCGGTCAATTCAAGGTTAGAAAGTGGGACCCATGTTCGTCCAGTCAAGTCATCTCTGGCGCAGCAGACGCTTGAGGTCATCGATCGTCAGCACTGACGTCATAAAAAGCTACACTAGCAACAGCTACAATTTCTTCGGCTTCAAAGCTAAGAGTACTCACTCGAATCTACGATTCGACCAATTACTCGGGGGCCACTCCTATCAGGAGCGCTGGACGCGCACCCGAAAAAAGAACAACACGTTACAACACTGAACTGTTTCTTCGAGTCCTACGTTGAGTCTACGACTCCACTACGGACTCGGGGGCTACTCCCATAGGGAGGATGGATTTAAGCATCCAATTTTTTTTGTGTCCTACAGACCTGACACTGAACAACGGCTGAATTAAAGTCTCCGCTCGAGTCTACGACTCGAACAGACACTCGGGGGCTACTCCCATAGGGAGCGCTGGTCGCGCACCCTATAAAATTTCGACTGCGATCCTTTGGATTAGTATGCAAAAACTTTTCGGCAACTCTGCCCCAACTAAACGCTAAGTGAGTAGCATTCTCCTTGGCTACCCGAAAACACCTCCGCGGTGATAAAATTCGGATGCTGTGTCTGCGACGCAAAGATAAGACCTACAGATATCATCTGATGGCCTGGTAACACACATGACTGCGCTCTGCTAGTATAAACCCGTGTCAACAGGCGCGATGAAAAATCCTGACGGACGCGTTGGGTACATCAATTAAATTCACCAGAATTCCACTCCTGTAAGTCCTCCGCGGCCTGAGTCGAATTACACCAGCATATGTTCTGGGTTCAAGTCGAGGGACTTGAATCTGAAGAAGATCGTGTTGTTTTGTCCTAAGACAGTTAACTGACCCTGATCCGCCAGGAGAGTCAGGCACACGCATCAATAATCCCTACACATTCTCTTGAAAGACAGAGTTGCACCCGAAGGATTGAAGAGTCCTCAGCCGAACCTACGATTCGACTGAACACTCGGGGGCTACTGACATGGTTATACCCCGCGGGTACACGATCTCAGCATACCTGGTCCAGCCCAAGGAAGGCCCATGGCAAATATACGCCGGGCCATGAAGCTTTTCGGGTGCCCAAGGCCCATGACGCCTTTGGATCCTTGGAGAGCAAGACTAGAGTAGATAGGAAATTCAAAGGGGTAAACCCTAGAACCTGTAACCGACTAGATCTGTGCCTGGAACCTGCCTAAGTCTATATAAAGGCCAGGAGGGCACGACCTAGATCTCTCTCTCATACTTACGCATATGCACCTTCACGCCAGATCGTATCTGCGCACCCCCTTAATCACCGGTTCCGCCGTAATCGAAGAGCAGACAAGCAGGAGTAGGGTTTTCCCTCCGGGGGCCTAAACCTGGGTAAACCTCGTGTCCCGTATTGCTTGTTTGCTAACCGTTCCACGATCTCCAGCATCCCCAGCTTATCCAAAATCCAAGTCCATAACAATGGGCATTGACGAGATTAAACCTCGTCAATCACAGTACATCATCCATTACAAACCATACATAATGTCTTACAACAAATAAAGGATCTCATGATCCTGTCTTAATACAATCATAGCAGCGGGATAACTTAATTATAACGGTAGCGTGGGCGAAGCTCCATCTTCATGGTCACAGGCAATGCTGACGATGGGAGATGATCCTAGTTGTCGTAACCTTCTCGCGGTCCGTCCTCCTGATAGTCCTCTTCATAGTCTGGCCACAGGAATAGCCAGGGACAAAGCCATGAGTACTCTTTAAGTACTCGCAAAGTAATACTAAAAAGTGAAGTGGTTTTGAGTAGGAAGTACTAGGCTCTAGGTTGTTTTGCAAAAAGCCATATATACCTTAACTAAGTTCAGAAGAAAAGAAAGCTAGTTGAAAGTTTTATAACACCTAAGTGGGAACTTGAATTTCATAACACAACCTTATTGTGGTCAAGTAAAAGTCATGTTTCATTTCACAAGTCATTTTGAAAACATCTGACGACGGAACAGTATGGCCACTCCAACTGTCCATAACCGCGGACGCGGCTATTCGAATAGTTTGACACTCTGCAGAGGTGGTACACTTTCACCACAATATTCGATACATCTGTCAGGAACAATCAATCCTAACCTAACCTTTTAATTACACGCCCTAGTATAGGCACCTCTCCTATGAGTTTGGCCTCCCAACCATGACCAACTGTCATCTTGGGAACTACATTGGTGTACAATCTTCACAAGGTAGCCTCAGCTCAAACCTTGGCCGCAAGGGAACCCATACTAAGGTATATAAATTTTCAGTCAAGCCCTACCCAAATTTTGGGTATTGCGGTTGTACGGTAAAATTGGAATGGTATCGCATCCAGAGAACCATCAGTTTTATAAAGGGCTAAGGATCTTGCCTCAACATTTTCATCATCAAAGATCATCTGGGGTTCAAAAACACATGTCAAAACATTTCATTACAATGACTCATCATTCTAAGGTTTTCATAATCATTTTCACCAAGTATTCCCATCTAAAGTGATCAAGTTTTATGCTTAGCACTAGCAACTACAAGTGGGGGATAAACACTAATGAGGGGTGGTAATCTAGTGTGACTTATCTAAGTTCAATCTCATGCCTCAGGATGACATCAAGATTTATCTATCTTAGGCCAAGTTTTATGCTCTTTATGCTACCTTTAATTATCTTTCCAAAACTTCACAAGTCACTAAGTAAAAGTAATAAAGAGCATTGATAAAGAAATAAAATAACTAAGCTTGCAAATAAAACTAGGATTTGGTATCAAGTGGCGTAAGCTTTCAAGTAAAACTTGCATGGTTTAGTTTAGCTTGCTAGGATAGTAGCTTGCTAAGTTAACTTGTATAGTAATGCTTGCATAATTGCATGTATAAGCTTCCTTAGATAACTTGCATAGTCAACTTGTAGTGTTAGGCTTGCCTTGAATAGAGATCAGTGGTTGAAGTTCTCCTTAGCTTCTTCCTCGTAGTATCCTCCTTCATCTTCGTATCCTTGTTCGGTACTAGCGTCTATAAATAAATACGAGGTACACAATCACCAAACAATTCTTAACTAATATATTTAGCACACAAAGGTTCACACTAGATGATCTAGCATCATCACAAAGATTAAGGCAAAAGTTTTATTTATTTTTATTTTTAGAAAAATAATTTCTACTCATTGAAAAACTACTTAAGATTTAATATTCTCCAACTAAAATATGGGATCATGTTGACACATGTCATTACCACATATTTCAGTGCATGGGAATGTGATTTTAAGTGGTGTCACAATTGAATAAGGTTTAACCATTTTATTTTAATTAAATAAAGTGACCATTATTTCTGCAAGTAAACCTAGATATTTTTATATACTCAAATAAGGTCTTATAAAATGTGATTTTTGAGAGTTGGAATCAACTCAAAAGCTTTTATGGTTGAATTTTGGAAAATGTTTGAATGCAGAAAAGCTTTTGCCTTGTTATTTTTACTATAGGTGATCTAAAATTACAAATGATTAGGAATTCTAGTACCTTTCTAGCAAGATTAGTTTCATGCCATTTGGTTTAGTGAATCGATCTGGGTTGATTTTTGAATCTAGGTACAGAACTAAGTTTGAAACTAAAGTAATAAACCTAAATTTGAATTACTGGGTCACGCGGGATGTTAAGTGGGCCGGCCCACGGCGTACAGCGCGCGCTGGGGTGGGTTTAAGTGGTTGTCCCCACTAGTCAGCGAGACAGGGGGTGCGAAGGGGTACAGGGAAATATAGACCACATGATCAACATCTAATCGAACGATTGTGGCTTGTCATCTCCGTCGGGCAATGCCGGCGAGACAGAACCCTAACACGGCCAGTGGGGGTCATGTGAGGCTCACCAGGGCTCAGGCGAGGGTCAGCGATGGGGGCAAACGACGAAGTCGGCAACGGCGAACCTCCTGGTACCGGTGGCTTCTCCTGGGGCGGGTCCAATCACTAGCTCCTCTTCTCCTCCTCCGCGGCAGACTCCGGCGACCTGCTACTCGCCTTGCTCTGGGGATGAGGTGGGGTGGTTCGGAGAGAGATGGGAGTGTGTTGGTGTGTTGAAATCGAACGAGGGTGTCCTCTATTTATATTGCCAAGGGGGCGAAGGGCGCAGGTGGAGCTCGTCATGTTCGTCATCATAGTGGGCTAATGGCATGGGCGCTGGAAGTAGATGGTGATATGCCTCCTGTTGAAGCTCAACGGCATGGTCGCGAGGCGTGGGGCGGTGTGATGCGGTCAGAATGTTGCGACGCTCTGGGCGGGAACGATAGGAAAATTAATGGAGCATGGGCTCTCCTGGTCGCACGGCGACGAACGGGCATGTCCTGGCGGTTCCTGGGGCAGTGGTGATCACGCACGCTAGCGGCAAGGGCGGTGCACGGTCTGTGCTCGCGTGTCGAGTGCGGCGCTCTGGCATGCTCTCGGCATTCTTGCAGAGAGGCTGGTCACGCTCGGGCTAAGTGGTCCAGGCGCTGGCTGTGATTTGGCGTTGGACAGGGGGTGGCGGTGGATGGTGGTAGTGTCCCAGACAAGGTTGGCGAGGCTAGAGCTACTCCTAGCTTGCTGTCGACAATGGGGTAGCAAGTTGAGGCTCGGCATGCTCACCATTGATGGCAATGGCAAGCTCACAGTGAGCTAAAGGTTGTTAATTGAGCTAGATGATCTACTAAGAGTATGTTGTGATCTAGAGAGGGAACAAGTTAGACACAAACACTGCTCACTACAATGTTTTGTGTTTTGTTTGATTTGTGTTTGCAAGGTGTTTGATGAAATGGCCGAAAGAGATTTGAATTTGAATTTTTGAATGAAAATTGGTGGGTGTACTAGTCACATACTAGGTAGTCTCTAGTTAGTTGGAAAGGTCAAGATGCACTGGTTTGGTTGGTTTTTGAGAAATGGTGATCTTCACATATGATAAAGAATGAATTTTGATTTGTCATTTGAATCAAGTTGCCAAATTTTTCTGTGAGTTTGAAACGTGGGATTGGGTTCACTTTTACTAGGTCTAGTAAGGGGTGAAAATATTTGTCTTGATTTGTTTCTTCTTGGATTTGATTTAGATGATGTTGTTTTCATCTTTAAACTATTCCTTATTAATCACAACAATCACACAAGTCCATTCATGCATTCATACATTCATCACATACACACATGCATTCATAATGATTTGAATTAACAAAAGTTTTTGTTAACCCTAATTTTAGTGGTTGGAATTGATAATCCTTGATCAATGTTTTTGGGATGTTACAGCGGGACATTGGTATTTTGGGAAATTTCTTCTTTTTTTAGAAAAATTTTGGGAAATTGCTGGCACATGGTAATGGGTTTATTAAGAGGGCTGAAGGGCTTATTTTATTTCACGTTTCATAGTCATAGTCTAATGCATTCATTTGACATGGAACATAATGATTATTGAAAAAGTTTTCCACTTCATTGCGTGCATTTTTTTATTTTTAGAGTGTTGGAACTGGTGTTTTTTGTGAAAAAACTATCATGAATGTGTTCCGAATTGGCACCGCCCCATTTTTGTAAAATATTAGGCCTCATTCTGCTTATAGTTGAGCAGTTGTTTGCAACTCCAGCTTTTGTAGGCACTTCTCATTAAAATGATAAAATTCCCTTGACTTAGGAGAAAGCGGCTCAAATTTAAACTAGAGGTGCTTTGTATCTTGCTCGTGATTTTTTTGAAATATCATTTTAGGTTCACAACATGTGATTTCCTAGGGTATACACATTTAGTTTTGCATGGTTTCACCCCTAGCTAAGAACGGTAATGCCCGTCGTTTTTACCTCGTTTTGATAACGGCATATAAGAGAGATTCAAAAAATGAAAAAATATGAAACCTTCCCATCATGCAATTCTCAACATCCCACAACACTTTTGCACATACCCTAGGTCCACATGCAAGTTTTCTTGGGATTCCGATGCTCCGGCGATCCTTTTCTGGCGAAACCCTAGTCTATGGGCCCGACGGTCTAGTCCCCGAGCTTTCTCCGCATGAGGTTCCACAAATGTACTTTGTTTGTTGGTTTAGGTTTTTTAGGTCATGTCTACATGGCAAAATAAGTTTGGGCCCAAGATTTCACTGGTATCCCTCCGTTATACGCGTAGCGGGAGTCACCTTGATCTCACATGAAATGATAGAGCGTGAAACTTGCATTGACAAGAGAAGGAAAACTTCCTCCTGCAACATTGTTTGCCATCCCAAGATGTACATGCGTGCCTAATATATATGGGCACATTATCACAAACTATGTCGCGATTCTGGCCATAACATTAGTCGTTTGGCTTGAAAGTCATGAAACCTCGAACATGATAGGTCATTTCTATGAAGGTTTTTTTGAGATGCAATCAGTATACCAAGTTTGATATTTTTCCTTGCAAATATGGCACATAATATGACACCACGCAAAGGAATTAAATTGTTTAGACAATTTTTGAATCTCTTATGCCCTATCTTTCTCCGCAGGAGGTACCACCAATGTACTTTTTTGTTTGTTAAGGTATGTTTAGTCTTGAAATTCAAGGAAAACCAAGTTTGGAACCTTGTGGCACATTCTAGCCCCTGGTATACCCGTCGTGGGAGTTTTCCAACAATATATATATGCACATTATCACAAACTATGTCGCGATTCTATCCATAACATTGCATGTTTGGCCTGAAAGCGATGAAACCTCGAACATGATATAGCTCATTTCCGAGAAGGTTTTTTTTTAGATGGAATCAGTATACCAATTAAGTTTGATATTTTTCCTTGAAACTATGTCACGTAAAATGATGCAACTCAAAGGTTTTACATTGTCTGGATCATTTATGAATTTCTTATGCTCGTTACAAACTATGGTCAAAACAACGGGCATATTAGAGGGAAACCCTAGGGTGTGGCCCCTGACGGTCTAGCCCCTAGATTTCACCGCATGGTGTTCGACCAATGTACTTTTATGTTGGTTTAGTATTGTTTAGTTTATGTCTACATACATAACCAAGGTTGGGCCCAATTTTCCACCGGTAGCCCTTCGTTAGTCCCGTAGCGGGAGTTTTCTCCTACATGTCCGACACTTCTCTAACTATTATCGCATGCGCACGGCCGAGAGTTAGATATTGGAATTCTCAACATCCCAAAACACTTTTGCATATACCCTTGGTCAACATGCAAGTTTTCTTGGGATTCTGGTGCTCCGGTGGTCCTTTTCTGGCGAAACCCTACTCTTTGGGCCCGACGGTCTACCCTTAGCTTTCTCCGCACGAGGTTCCAAGATGCACATGTGTGCATAATATATATGGGAATAGTATCAAAAACTATGTCATGATTTTGTCCATAACGTTGGTCATTTGCTTGAAAGCCATGAAACCTCGAACATGATAGGTCATTTCTGTGAAAGTTTTATTGAGATGCAATCAGTATACCAAGTTTTCTATCTTTTCTTGCAAATATGTCACATAATATGACACCACGTGAAGAATTTACATTGTTTGGACCATTTTTGTATTTCGTAAGGCCCGTTATCGAAAGCACCAAGACCTGTCTACGGGCCCCGGGAATGTCTATCCCCTAGCTTTCTCCGCACGAGGTACCACCAATGTAATTTTTTGTTTGTTAAAGTTTGTTTAGTATATAAATACAAGGAAAACCAACTTTGGAACCTTGTAGCACATTATATCCCCCGGTATACCCGCTTCGGGAAATTTCGACCTTGATCTGCTAATTAAGTGTTATCGTCTGAAGATGAAGAAAGTCACACCAGGGAGCCATGTTTTGCATCTATGGGATTTTCACAACACTTTCACATGTATCCTAGGTCCACATGCAAGTTTCCTAGGTTTCCCTGGCTATACATTAGTAGGAAAAGGTCCATCAGTGGCGCACCGAATTAGAGTTCAGTGGTGCACCGGCCATGCGCCACGCATATTACATCACTAATAATATAGCCGCACGACCTAGTGCGCCACACATAGAAGGGAAGTCAGTGGTGCACTACCATTCCATGCGCCACATATATTATCAGCAGCGCACGCTCCCACACGCCATGGTTATTAGGGCAGTCAATGGCGCACTACCATTCCGTGCGCCATGGAATTTATCAGCAATGCACGTGTACGTCGTGCGCCATTGACATGGTACGCCACTGACGTCAATAATGGTGCGCCACTGAGTGCTCGAGTGTATTTTTTTATTTATACGGCAGTTATATATACATCAGTTATATATACAGCAAATACACCGAATCTAAGATGATAGTGATCCAAAGTGCTGAAATACATCAAATATGATTTCAAGTGTTATTTTATTATTAGACAAAGTGTGTTAGTACAAATTCGGTCGATCCCATTACAAATTCGATCATCACATTACATATGCATAGAACTATGACCATAGATTATGAACGAATAGAGCATAGCAGCAACAACGGGGAGGAACACCGAGACCATGATCAAGATCTTCATCTGGTTCTTCGTCCACATGTATCTGCTCCACTTGGCTACCGCTAGCTCTCTTGTCTTGTAGCCTTTGTAGATGTTGTCATTGAATTTGTTCACTTGTGCCTGACAGTCCTCCCACTCGTCATAGACCCCTGGAACCCGACCCTTGTATACCACGTACCACATGGCCATCTCTATAGACAAGGCATATATAGACAATACATGTAGTATATGTTATACAACGAAAATAATGGAAAACTACAAACATGTGTGCATGATCAGAAAAATAATCAAAGATTCATAAACTTAAAAAAATAGCACCAATGATGATCATATAAGCAAGTCCAACATCGACCGTCAAGGGTTTTACTAGCCCGGGTAGTTAATAATGTTTACGACACACACGTCAAATGATAGTTTGGAAACACATCATGAGGATAGTCAAGTATATGAAACGACACACAGACAACCAACACTGCTAGCTAGGCACACACACATCATGTAGACCTCACCGGGAACGAGGTCACGCCCTCTCTCGTCATGAACATCCTGGCATCGCACTGCATGTCAAGGCGTTCTTCGATGTCGCGGTTACTCAACGCGATGTGCACGTACATGGGCCCCCCTTTGTTTTCGACATCGTCATGGATGATTTGGCAGAGCTTAGTCTAGATGCGCCAGTAGTCCTCCATAAGGTCCACATCATCGATCACCGCCAACTGTGTGGCCCATTATCAAAGATTAGCTGGCAGTGCCTTGATCCTTGAATCCGCATGAACCCCTTGATATGATGGAGAATGTGGAAGGCCTCCTTCACACTATTGGTCGGATGCTTGACACATGGGAACTTCGTATGGTGCATGAAAACATGTTTTTCATCCTTGGTTCTTTCCCATCCCTTGGAGAATTTTCCTCCTCTTGGATACGTAGACTTGTAGAGCATAATCTAGAACTCTCTTGAATCTGCCGTAGTCCTTTGTCTTTGTGTCACTCGATGAGTCAAAGTACGTTGCTTGCGACAAACTCAGACAAATGGAGATGAGTGTGCAATATATGCCTCTACGCAACACAACTGAAAAAAGAACTAATTATTGTTGGAAGAGGACAACGAAAATCTAAGAAAGAATTTGTTGCGACGGCTACCTAATGTGTGTTTAGTTACTCGGGAAAGCAAGCCACAAGAGTGGAATCATTGGTCGATCTCATGGAAGATATTCCCTCAGTACTATGCCACCATTGCGTGATCCTCATCGTTCGCCAAGACAACCTTACGCATGTAGTAGGGGTCCACTATCACTAGGCCCATGGTTTTCTCCCTCTTTGCCTTCAACGCCATATTGATCAAGTACAGACGGACCAATTTATAGTCTAGCCGCTTCGAGTACAGGAGATTGTAGATATCCTCGTACCGCACAAAGAATATGGCCGCGGGTGCTTTGTCGACGAAGCCATGGCCCGATGGCACCTTGCATGTGAATACCGGGTACCCGGGCTTCTTCTATTTAAGAAGGGTGTTCTCGAGATACAAAATTGAGTAATCCATATCCTGTATGGTTCCACCCGCGACTTCGAGAATTTCCTTAGTAGGAATCAGCTTACTGTAGGGTTTCGTAGCATGGAAAACAAAAAAATTCTACCGCATACAAACAAACAAGCCAAGATCTATCTACTAGATTGTAGCAACGAGTCGATGGAATAACTCACCCTCGAAGATTCCAAAGTGTTTAACGAGAGCGGATTCTCTTGGGTGATGTAGTCGTACTCTTCCCGATCTAAAGATCGCGTAGACGATCCTTCCGGCGCTGCGTTCCGGCAGCGCTTCCGGAGTCGGTCACACGTTCGGTACTCGATGAAGACCTTCCTCTCTCTTGTTCCAGCAGGCAGCGGAGGTTGTAGCACTCTCCTTCCGATTCCGGTAGCACAACGGCGTGGTACCGGAAGTAGAGGGGAGATCTCGCAGGGCTTCGCCTTAAGCTGGAGCGAGTATGGTGGACTATGAGAGAGAGCCTCGGCGATCTAGGGTTTAGAAGCACCAAGGAGGAGCAAGGCCGGCGGATAGGGTTTAGCTAGGCGGCGGCGGCAGGAGGTGGCGGCGCCGGGCTAGGGTTTGCGGGTGGAGGGGGCGCGCCAGGGGAGGGGAGTCCCTCCCCAACTCGGTTTCCCAAGTGGGCCGGCGGTGGAGGGGAGGAACTCCTCCCCAAGTAGGTTTCCTACTTCCCCTCCACCTTCCAAAATAGCCGTTTGACTTTTCAAATTGGCGTTTGACTTTTCAAACTAGGATTTGATTAAACCCTTTATTTTGTTCAGCGATGACACTTAGTACATGATGCAATCATTCCAAATTGATATGACACATTCATGTACCCTTCCCCTCCGGAGTGCCGGACATTCCAGAACCTTCTAGAACATTCCCGATGAAAACACCGGAACCATTCTCCAACCCCGAAACAGGACTTTCCTTATATGAATCTTATTCTACGGACCATTCTGGATCTTCTCGTGATATCCCGGATCCCATCTGAGACTCCGAACAACATTCGGTCTCTTACTCATCATTCCATAACTACTCAAACAACGTCGAATCCTTAAGTGTGTCTCCCTACGGTTCGTGAATTATGCAGACATGATCGAGACACTTCTCCGAACAATAACCAATAGAGGAATCTGGAAATTCATATGGCTCCCACATATTTCTACGATTACTTTGCGATCGAATGAACCACTTACATACGATACCAATTTCCGTTTGTCTCACGATAGTTTACTTATCCGAGGTTATGATCGTCGGTATCTCTACATACCTAGTTCAACCTCGTTACTGATAAGTACTATTTTCTCGTTCCCGTGATATGTGATCCCTTGTGAGCCAGTCACATGCTTGCAAGCTAATTGGATGACATTCCACCGAGAGGGCCCAGAGTATATCTATTCGTCATATGGATGGACAAATCCCACTCTTGATCCATGTGTCTCAACCAATACTTTCCGAACACTCAATGCCACCTTTATAGCCACCCAGTTACGGTGTGGTGTTTGATGTCATCAAAGCAGCCTTCCAGTGAAGGTGATAAGCATGATCTCATGGTCGAAGGAATTAGGTTACTATGTATCAGAAAGCATATAGCAATTGAACTATTAAAATGACTTGATCTTTATGCTATGCTTATCTATAGGAGTATGTCCACCATATCATTCTCCTAACGATATGATCTTGTTGTTAATAACATCTCAATGTTCATGATAGGGAAACCACAATCATTTATTAACCAACAAGCTAGTATTATGAATAGGCTTTACTAGGGACTCTATTTTAGTTTACAAATCACACAAGTATCAATGTTTCCTTGTTAATACTATTATAGCATGAATGTAAACATTTATCATAAACACAAAGATATAATAATAACTACATTTATTATTGCCTCTAGGGCATATCTCCAACAGTCTCCCACTTGCACTAGAGTCAACTAATCTAGATTACATGGTAATATACCGAACACCCATTGCAATTTGGTGCTGGTCATGTTTTGCCCTCGGGAGAGGTTTAGTCAACGGATCTGCCACATTCAGATCTGTGTGTACTTTGCAAATCTTTATGTCCCCATCTTGGACATGTTCACGAATAGCGTGAAAACGTAGCTTGATGTGCTTCAGCTTCTTGTGTGACCTTGGTTCTTGCGCATTGGCTATGGCGCCCATGTTATCACAGTAGATAGACATTGGGTCTAGCGCACTAGGAACCACACCCAGCTCTGTAATGAACTCTTTCATCCATATCGCTTCTTGTGAAGCCTCCGAAGCAGCCATGTATTCCGATTCAGTTGAAGATCTCGCCACAACGCTTTGATTTGCACTCCTCCAGCTAACTGCTGCACCAGTCAAAGTAAATACGTATCCAGATTGTGATTTATAATCATTCGGATCGGTGTTCCAACTAGCATCGGTGTAACCATTAACAACGAGCTGTTCATCACCTCCATAAGAAAGAACCATATCCTTAGTTCTTCTCAAGTACTTAAGGATGTTTTTGACCGCTGTCCAATGATCCACTCCTGGATCACTTTGATATCTGCTAGTCAAACTAACAGCATATGCAATGTTGGTCTAGTACATAGCATGGCATACATTAGAGATCCTATGGCTGAGGCATAGGGAGTCTTACTCATCCTTTCTCTATCTTCTGCCGTTGTCGGAATTTGAGTTTTACTCAACGTCGTATTGGGCAACATGGGAAAGAACCCTTTCTTGCTATGTTCCATTCCAAACCTCTTTAGAACTTTGTCCAAATATGTATTTTGTGACAATGATATTAGGCGTCTCGATCTATCTCTATAAATCTTTATGCCTAATATGTAAGCTGCTTCGCCAAGATCCTTCATTGAAAAACTATTATTCAAATATTCCTTGACACTATTAAGAAGGTCTACATCATTCCCAATCAACAATATGTCATCTACATATAGTATTAAGAATGCTACAGAGCTCCCACTCACTTTCTTGTAAATACAAGCTTCTCCGTAAGTTTGTATAAAACCAAAACTTTTGATTACCTTATCAAAACGTTGATTCCAACTTCGGGATGCTTGCTTCAATCCATAGATGGACCGTTGAAGTTTGCATACCTTGTTAGCATCTTTAGGATCGACAAAACCTTTGGGTTGCATCATATACAACTCTTCATCAATGTCTCCATTGAGGAATGCTGTTTTGACATCCATCTGCCATATCTCATAATCATAATATGCAGCGATTGCTAACATAATCCTCACATACTTAGCTTCGCCACCGGTGAGAAAGTCTCATCGTAGTCAACTCCTTGAATTTGTCGAAACCCTTTTGCGACAAGTCGAGCTTTATAGACAGTAACATTACCATCAGCATCTGTTTTCTTCTTGAAAATCCATTTGTTCTCGACAGCCTTCCGGCCATCCGGTAAGTCCACCAAATTCCATACTTGGTTTTCGTACATGGATCCAATCTCGGATTTCATGGCTTCTTGCCATTTATTGGAATCTGGGCTCATCATTGCTTCCTCATATGCCGCAGGGTCATCGGTGTTGTCCACCAACATGACACTCATAACGGGATCATACCAATCAGGAGTGGTACGAGTTCTCGTTGACCTGCGAGGCTCTATAGCAACTACAACCGAAGTTTCATGATCATCATCATTAGCTTCCTCTCTTACTGGTGCAGGCACCACAGGAACTTCTTCCGGTGCTGCGCTACTCGCAATTTCGAGAGAAGGTTCGACAACCTCGTCGAGTTCTACTTTCCTTCCAGTCACTTCTTTCGAGAGAAATTCCTTCTCTAGAAAGGATCCATTCTTGGCAACGAAGATTTTGCCTTCGGATCTATGATAGAAGGTATACCCAATAGTTTCCTTCGGGTATCCTATGAAGACGCATTTTTCCGCTTTGGGTTCAAGCTTGTCCGGCTGTAACTTCTTTACATAGGCTTCGCAACCCCAAACGTTAAGGAACGATAATTTAGGTTTCTTCCCAAACCATAATTCATACGGTGTCATTTCAACGGATTTAGATGGTGCCCTATTTAAAGTGAATGCGGCTGTTTCTAATGCATAACCCCAAAATGATAGCGATAAATCTGTAAGTGACATCATAGAACGAACAATATCTAAGAGAGTTCGATTACGATGTTCGGACACACCATTACGCTGTGGTGTTCCCGGCAGTTTCAATTGTGAAAGTATTCCGCATTTCTTCAAATGCTCGCCAAACTGTAACTTAGATATTCACCTCCACGATCAGAACGTAGAAATTTAATCTTCTTGTTATGTTGATTCTCAACCTCACTTTGAAATTCCTTAAACTTCTCGAAAGTTTCGGACTTATGTTTCATGAAATAGATATACCCATATCTACTCAAGTCATCCGTGAAGGTAAGAACATAATGATAACCACCGCGCGATGCTACACTCATTGGACCACACACATCGGTATGTATGATTTCCAATAAGTCCGTAGCTCGCTCCATCATACCAGAAAATGGAGTCTTAGTCATTTTACCCATCAGACATGCTTCGCATCTATCAAGTGATTCGAAATCAAGTGATTCAAGAAGTCCATCGGAATGGATTTTCTTCATACGCTTCACTCCAATGTGACCAAGACGACAGTGCCACATATAGGTCGAGTTATCTCTCGATTTCAAACGTTTAGCCTCAATGTTATTGATATGTGTATTTCCACTATCGAGATTCAACAAGAATAGACCATCTATCAAAGGTGCATGTGCATAAAACATATTACTCATATAAATCGAACAACCATTATTCTCGGTCTTAAACAAGTAACCGTCTCGCAATAAACAAGATCCCGATATAATGTTCATGCTTAACGCAGGCACCAAATAACAATTATTTAAGTATAAAACTAATCCCGATGGTAGATGAAGGGGTAGCGTGCCGACCGCGATCACATCAACCTTTGATCCGTTTCCCATGCGCATCATCACCTCGTTCTTCGCTAGCTTCCGTTTATTCTGCAGCACCTGTTTCGAGTTACAAATATGAGCAACCGAACCAGTATCAAATACATAGGCACTACTACGAGTACTAGTGAGATACACATCAATAACATGTATATCGGATATACCTTTCTTCTTGATGTTGCCGTTCTTCAAATCCGCCAAGTACTTTGGGCAATTCCGCTTCTAGTGACCTTCTCCCTTGCAGTAAAAGCACTCAGTATCAGGCTTAGGTCTAGCCTTGGTCTTCTTATTCGGCGCGGTAACTTTCTTACCACCCTTCTTGAAGTGTCCCTTTTGCTTAGACTTGCCTTTCTTGAATTTGGTGTTCTTATTGACCATCAACACTTGGTGCTCTTTCTTGATCTCCACTTCTGCAGATTTTAGCATGGCAAAGAGTTCTGGCAACTGCTTGTTCATGTTTTGCATATTGTAGTTCATCACAAAGTTCTTGTAACTTGGTGGTAGTGATTGGAGGACACGATAAATCCCCAAAGCATTAGGAATCACTATACCCAAGCTTTGAAGTTTGTTTGCGTGCCCAGACATCTTAAGCACATGCTCACTAACGGAGCTGCCCTCTTCCATCTTGCAGTTAAAGAACTTTTCAGAAGCCTCATAGCTCTCAAATGCCGCATGAGTCTCAAAGATAAATTTGAGATCACGGACAATATCATGTGGGTCAGAATTCTCAAACCTTTTCTGAAGCTCTGATTCTAAACCATACAAGATAGCACACTGAACTGTGGAGTACTGAGTCTTCCGAGCGAGGTAAACATTCTTTACTTCATCGGTAGCAGTAGCTGCAGGTGGGTCACCCAGCGGTGCATCCAGCACATAGGTCAAATTACCAGCTGTGAGGACAATCCTCAAATTGCGGAACCAATCCGCGAAGTTGCTTCCATTGTTTTTCAACTTTTCTTTCTCTAGGAACGCATTAAAATTGATGGTAGGGCCGCCATTGATCTACAACATATTTGCAATAGTTTAGACTAAGTTTATGACAAATTGAGTTCTAATTAATAGTTAAATTAATCTAGGTGAACTCCCACTCAAAACAATATCCCTCACATTGTTTTAGTGATCACACGAACCAAATCCACCACATCAACACCGATCATCACGAGAGTTAATGTAGCTTCAATGGCGAACAATCGACATGTTCATCATATCTACTATATGAATCATGCTTTACCTTTCGGTGATCCGTGTTCCGAGACCATGTCTGTACATGCTAGGCTCGTCAAGATTAAACCTTAGCTTCCGCATGAGCAAATCTGGCTTGCTCATGTTGTATACACTTGCGGAATCTAACACACCAGATCATCACGTGGTGCTTCAAAACAACAAGCTTTAGCAACGGTGCTTACTAAGGATGAACACTTTAGAACTTGAAATTCATGTGCATGAGGGATCATCTTATAATGCTACCATCGTTAACTAAGCAATACAAGATGCATAAAGGATTAACATCACATGCAATTCATAATATGTGATATGATATGGCCTTTCTTCTTTGTGCTTCCGATCTCCATCTTCAAGAACAAACATGATCTCCATCATCACCAGCATTGCATCAATGTCAATGACGCTGCTCCATGGTTGTCGTCCACCGGCTTCAACTATTACAACTACTTTGAATAGACACGCGAGTCTTAAAAGAAATTAAAGACAACCATATGGCTCCTGCCGGTTGCCAACTTACAATAAGGAACATTGCATACATCAAATATAATCACAATCATGGCCATATCACATCACAGCACACCCCTGCAAAACAAAGTTAGACGCCTCTACTTTCTTTGCATGTTTTACGTGGTTTGGGGCTTTCAATAAGTGTCGTTCTAACTTACGAACAAGAACCACAACATTGATACAAGTATTGTCAATCACCCCGCTATAAATTGAATCTTAACTATGTTGGGAGAAACAGGCACCCGCAAAGCCACTTATGCAATACAAGTTGCATGTCAAGCGTGGAGCAAGTCTCATGAACGATGTCATGTAAGGTTAGCCTGGGCCGCTTCATCCCACCATCCCGCAAGATGCAAAGTACACAAGAAGCAATCGACAACAAAAGCATCAACGCCCACAATGACCATTGTGTTCTACTCGTGCAACAAATCTACATATAGACACGGCTCTGATACCACTGTAGGGTTTCGTAGCATGGAAAACAAAAAAATTCTACCGCATACAAACAAGCCAAGATCTATCTACTAGATTGTAGCAACGAGTCGATGGAATAACTCACCCTCGAAGATTCCAAAGTGTTTAACGAGAGCGGATTCTCGTGGGTGATGTAGTTGTACTCTTCCCGATCTCAAGATCGCGTAGACGATCCTTCCGGCGCTGCGTTTCGGCAGCGCTTCCGCAGTCGGTCACACGTTCGGTACTCGACGAAGACCTTCCTCTCCCTTGTTCCACCAGGCAGCGGAGTTTGTAGCACTCTCCTCGCGATTCCGGCAGCACAACGGCGTGGTACCGGAAGTAGAGGGGAGATCTCGCAGGGCTTCGCCTTAAGCCGAAGCGAGTATGGTGGACTATGAGAGAGAGCCTCGGCGATCTAGGGTTTAGACGCACCAAGGAGGAGCAAGGCCGGCGTCTAGGATTTAGCTAGGCGGCGACGGCGGCTTGCCCTAGGCGGCGGCGGCAGGAGGTGGCGGCGCCGGGCTAGGGTTTGCGGGTGGAGGTGTTGTGTGTCAGGAGGGGCAGCCCTGCCCCTTCTTATATAGGTGGAGGGGGCGCGCCAGGGGAGGGGAGTCCCTCCCCAACTCGGTTTCCCAAGTGGGCCGGCGGTGGAGGGGAGGAACTCCTCCCCAAGTAGGTTTCCTACTTCCCCTCCACCTTCCAAAATAGCCGTTTGACTTTTCAAATTGGCGTTTGACTTTTCAAACTAGGATTTGATTAAACCCTTTATTTTGTTCAGCGATGACACTTAGTACATGATGCAATCATTCCAACTTGATATGACACATTCATGTACCCTTCCCCTCCGGAGTGCCGGACATTCCGGAACCTTCTAGAACATTCCCGATGAAAACACCGGAACCATTCTCCAACCCCGAAACAGGACTTTCCTTATATGAATCTTATTCTCCGGACCATTTCGGATCTCCTCGTGATATCCCGGATCCCATCCGAGACTCCGAACAACATTCGGTCTCTTACTAATCATTCCATAACTACTCAAACAACGTCGAATCCTTAAGTGTGTCTCCCTACGGTTCGTGAATTATGCAGACATGATCGAGACACTTCTCCGAACAATAACCAATAGAGGAATCTGGAAATTCATATGGCTCCCACATATTTCTACGATTAATTTGCGATCGAATGAACCACTTACATACGATACCAATTTCCCTTTGTCTCATGATAGTTTACTTATCCGAGGTTATGATCGTCGGTATCTCTGCATACCTAGTTCAACCTCGTTACTGATATGTACTCTTTTCTCGTTCCTGTGATATGTGATCCCTTGTGATCCAGTCACATGCTTGCAAGCTAATTGGATGACATTCCACCGAGAGGGCCCAGAGTATATCTATCCGTCATATGGATGGACAAATCCCACTCTTGATCCATGTGTCTCAACCAATACTTTCCGAACACTCAATGCCACCTTTATAGCCACCCAGTTACGGTGTGGTGTTTGATGTCATCAAAGCATCCTTCCAGTGAAGGTGATAAGCATGATCTCATGGTCGAAGGAATTAGGTTACTATGTATCAGAAAGCATATAGCAATTGAACTATTAAAATGACTTGATCTTTATGCTACGCTTATCTATAGGATTATGTCCACCATATCATTCTCCTAACGATATGATCTTGTTGTTAATAACATCTCAATGTTCATGATAGGGAAACCACAATCATTAATTAACCAACAAGCTAGTATTATGAAGAGGCTTTACTAGGGATTCTATTTTAGTTTACAAATCACACAAGTATCAATGTTTCCTTATTAATACTATTATAGCATGAATGTAAACATTTATCATAAACACAAAGATATAATAATAACTACATTTATTATTGCCTCTAGGGCATATCTCCAACACTTACCCCCTATGTGCGCCATTAAATCACGGGACTCTCGTCTCATGCCGTCCTGAGCCCGGAGTATCTTGTTCAGAAGCGGCTGGATCAAAGCTTTCTTGCTCCGGCTATGCTTTCGGCCCTTCTTCGGCTTCTCGGCCGCCTCGACAGGATCAGTGGATCTGAAGGGAATATGCCCGAGAGGCAATAATCTTATTCCTTGTTTATGATAAATGTTTATTTTGCATGATATAATTGTATTAAAACGGAAATGTCAATACATGTTTGTTTAATAAAAAAATAGAAAGTTCCTAGTTATGCCTCTCTTATAAACTAGCTCGTTGAATAAAAACATGATCAAAGGTTTCCTTATCATGGCCATTGGATGTTGTTAATAACGAGGTCACGACATTATTGGAATGGTGTGATGAACATTCATCCGAAGTATAGCATTACGATCAAAGTCATTGTGTTTATATTGCTATAAAATTATATAAAGTAATCCCAATCCTTAGACCATAAGATCATGTCAATCACTAACACTAGAAGAGTATCTTGATAACATCAAACGTCACACCATAACATGGTGACTATAGAGATGGGTTCAGTGATATGAAGGTGTTATGTTGAGGTTCATGGATCAAGAGTGGAATTTGTCCATCCGAACGACAGAGAGATATACTCTAGGCCCTCTCGGTGATATCACAGTAACTATATTGCAAGCAAGTGATTTGATCACTAGAATGTTATATCATGGGAACGATAAAAGAGTACATGTCTGTAACGAGATAAAACTAGGTATGAAGATACTGATGATAGAATCTTGGACATGTAATATATCGTGAGACAAAGGGATTGAGTTACATGCGTATAAGGTTCACACGATCATAGAAGTCATCGTTGAATGTGTGGGAGTAAGTACGGATCTCCAGGTCCCACTCCTAATTATTGATCGGAGAGGGGTATCGATCATGTCTGCATTATTCACGAACCGTAGGGTGACACATTTAAGGGATACCTACACCATTTGGAGCAAATAATATGCTAGATAAAAAAAGAAAGTGCATGAATTTATTTCACTAGACACCGGAATTGTTTCGGGTGAAATTGCTGAAACTCGTTCTGCATGTGAAATTGAAATGTTGTAAGGGGTTTTATGTGAATGTTTGTTAATTAATGTAATTAACAAAATTCTGAATAAATAAATAAAATAGTTTTATTTAAATGAGAGCTTGCATTAAATTTAGTGGAAATTTAATGCATGTGAGTGGATTTTTTAGTGGAGGCATGTTTATGTGAGTGGAGGCTTTTCATTTTGAGTGGGAGCTCCACCCACATGAATATTCGAGGGAAACCCTTGTGTGTGGCCCCTAACGGTCTAGCCCCTAGCTTTCATCGCATGGTGTTCGACCAATGTACTTTTGTGTTGGATTAGTATTGTTTAGGTCATGTCTACATACATAACCAAGGTTAGGCCCAATTTTCCACCGGTAGCCCTTCGTTAGTCCCGTAGCGGGAGTTTTCTCTTACATGTCCGACACTTCTATAAATATTATCGGATGTGCGCGAACTGGAGTTAGATATTGGAATTCTCAACATCCCACAATACTTTTGCATATACCCTAGGTCAACATGCAAGTTTTCTTGGGATTCTGGTGCTCCGGTGGTCCTTTTCTGGCGAAACCCTACTCTTTGGGACCGACTGTCTACCCCTAGCTTTCTCCGCATGAGGTTCCACCAATGTACTTTTGTGTTGGTTTAGGTTTTTTAGGTCATGTCTACATGGAAAAACAAGTTAGGGCCCAAGATTCCACTGGTATCCCTCCGTTAGACCCGTAGCGGGAGTCACCTTGATCTCACATGAAATGATAGAGCGTGAAACTTACACCGACGAGAGAAGGAAAACTTCCTGCTGCAAGTTCGCCATCCCAAGATGCACATGTGTGCATAATATATATGTGCACATTATCAAAAACTATGTCATGATTCTGTCCATAACATTGGTCATTTGGCTTGAAAGCCATGAAACCTCGAACATGATAGGTCATTTCTGTGAAAGTTTTATTGAGATGCAATCAGTATACCAAGTTTGATATCTTTCCTTGCAAATATGTCACATAATATGACACCACGCGAAGAATTTACATTGTTTAAACAGTTTTTGAATTTCGTAAGGCCCATTGTCGAAAGCACCAAGACCCATCTACGGGCCCCGGGAATGTCTATCCCCTAGCTTTCTCCGCACGAGGTACCACCAATGTACTTTTTGTTTGTTAAAGTTTGTTTAGTATATAAATACAAGGAAAAACAAGTTTGGAAACTTGTAGCACATTATAGCCGTGATGGGACATTTCCACCTTGATCTGCTAATTAAGTGTTATCGCCTGAAGGTGAAGAAACTCACACCAGGGAGCTATGTCTTGCATCTATGCGATTTCCACAACACTTTCACATGTATCCTAGGTCCACATGCAAGTTTCCTAGGTTTTCCTGGCTATACATTAGTAGGAAAAGGTCCATCAGTGGCGCACCGAATTAGAGGTCAGTGGTGCACCGGCCATGCGCCACGCATATTACGTCACTGATAATATTGGCGCACGACCTGGTGCGCCACGCATAGAAGGGAAGTCAGTGGTGCACTACCATTCCATGCGCCATGGATATTATCAGCAGAGCACACTCCCACACGCCACAGTTAGTAGGGCAGTCAATAGCACACTACCATTTCGTGCGCCACGGAATTTATCAGCAATTCACGTGTACGTCGTGCGCCACTGACACGGTGCACCACTGACTGCTTGAGTGTATTTTTTTATTTATACGACAGTTATATATATATCAGTTGTATATACAATAAATACACCGAATCTAAGATGATAGTGATCCAAAGTGCTGAAATACATCAAATATGAATTCAAGTGTTATTAGATTATTACACAAAGTGTGTTAGAACAAATTCGATCGATCACATTACAAATTCGATCATCACATTACACATGCATAGAGCTATCACCATAAATTATGATCGAATAGAGCATAGCAGCGACGACGGGGAGCAACACCGAGACCATGATCAAGATCTTCATCCGGTTCTTCGTCCACATGTATCTCCTCCACTTGGCTACCGCCAGCTCTCTTGTCTTGTACCCTTTGTAGATGTTGTCGTTGAAGTTGTTCACTTGTGTCTGGCAGTCCTCCCACTCGTCGTAGACCCCTGGAACCCGACCCTTGTATACCACGTACCACAAGGTCATCTCTATAGACAAGGCATACATAGACAAGACATGTAGTATATGTTATAAAACGAAAATAATGGAAAACTACAAACATGTTTGCATGATCAAAAAAAATGAGCAAAGATTCATAAACATAAAAAAAATATAGCACTGATGACGATCATATAAGAAAGTCCAACATCGACCGTCAAGGGTTTTACTAGCCCGGGTAGTTAATAATGTTTACGACACACACTTCAAACGATAGTTCGGAAACACATCATGAGGATAGTCAAGTTTATGACACGACACAAAAACAACCAACACTACTAGCTAGGCACGCACACATCATGTATACCTCGCCGGGAACGGGGTCACGCTCTCTCTCGTCATGAACATCCTGGCATCGCACTACATGTTAAGGCGTTCTTCGATCTCGCGGTTACTCAACGCGATGTGCACGTACATGGGCCCCTCTTTGTTTTCGACATCGTCATGGATGATTTGGCAGAGCTGAGTCTGGATGCGCCAGTAGTCCTCCATAAGGTCCACATAATCGATCACCGCCAAATATGTGGCCCATTATCGAAGATTAGCTGGCAGCGCCTTGATCCGTGAATCCTGCATAAACCCCTTGATATGATGGAGGATGTAGAAGGCCTCCTTCACACTGTTGGTCAGATGCTTGACACATGGGAACTTCATGTGGTGCATGAACACATGTTTTTCATCCTTGGTTCTTTCCCATCCCTTGGAGAATTTGCCTCCCTTGGATATGTAGACTTGTAGAGCATAATCTAGAACTCTCTTGAATCTGCCGTAGTCCTTTGTCTTTGTGTCACTCGATGAGTCAAAGTACGTTGGTTGCGACAAGCTCGGACAAATGGAGCTGAGTGTGCAGTATATGCCTCTACACAACATAACTAAAACAGAACTAATTATTTTTGGAAGAGGACAACGAAAATCTAAGAAATAATTTGTTTCGATGGCTACAAAATGTGTGTTTAGTTACTCGGGAAATCAAAGTAGAAGAGTGGAATCATTGGTCTGGTTCTCATGGAAGATATTCCCTAGGTACTCTGCCACCATTGCCCAATCCTCATCGTTCGCCAACAAAACCTTACGCATGTAGTAGGGGTCCATTATCACTAGGCCTAGGGTTTTCTCCCTCTTGGCCTTCAACACCATATTGATCAAGTACAGATGGACCAAGTTATAGTCTAGACGCTTCGAGTGCAAGAGATTGTAGATATCCTCGTACCGTACAAAGAATATGTCCGCGGGTGCTTTGTCGACGAAGCCATGGCCCGATGTCACCTTGCATGTGAAGACCAGGTACCCGGTCTTCTTCTATTTAAGAAGGGTGTTCTCGAGATACAAAATTGAGTAATTCATATCCTGTATGGGTCCACCCGCGACTTCAAGAATTTCCTTAGTTAGAATTAGCTTACCCACTATGTGCGCCATTAAATCACGGGACTCTCGACTCATGTCGTCCTGAGCCCGAATATCTTATTCAGAAGCAGCTGGATCGAATCCTTCTTGCTCCGGCTATGCTTCCGGCCCTTCTTCGGCTTCTCGGCCGCCTCGACAGGATCAGTGGATCTAAAGGTAATATGCCCGAGAGGCAATAATAAAGTGGTTATTATCTTATTCCTTGTTTATGATAAATGTTTATTTTGCATGCTATAATTGTATTAATACAGAAACATTAATACATGTGTGTTTAATAAACAAATAGAAAGTTCCTAGTTATGCCTCTCTTATAAACTAGCTCGTTGATTAAAAACATGATCAACGGTTTCCTTATCATGGACATTGGATGTTGTTAATAACAAGATCAAAACATTATTGGAATGGTGTGATGAACATTCATCCGAAGTATAGCATTATGATCAAAGTCATTGTGTTTATATTGCTATAAAATTATATAAAGTAATCCCAATCCTTAGACCATAAGATCATGTCAATCACTAACACTAGAAGAGTATCTTGATAACATCAAACGTCACACCATAACATGGTGACTATAGAGATGGGTTCAGTGATATGAAGGTGTTATGTTGAGGTTCATGGATCAAGAGTGGAATTAGTCCATCCGATTGACAGAGAGATATACTCTGGGCCCTCTCCGTGATATCACATTAATTATATTGCAAGCAAGTGATTTGATCACTAGAATGTTATATCATGGGAACGAGAAAAGAGTACATGTCGGTAACGAGATCAAACTAGGTATAAAGATACTGATGATCGAATCTTGGACGTGTAATATATCGTGAGACAAAGGGATTGAGTGACATGCGTATAAGGTTCACACGATCATAGAAGTCATCGTTGAATGTGTGGGAGTCAGTACGGATCTCCAGGTCCCACTCCTAATTATTGATCGGAGAGCGGTCTCGTTTATGTTTGCATTATTCATGAACCGTAGGGTGACACACTTAAGGGATACCGACACCATTTGGAGCAAATAATATACCAGAGAAAAAAAGAAAGCGCATGAATTTATTTCACTAGACACCGGAATTCTTTCGGGTGAAATTGCTGAAATTGGTTCTGCATGTGAAATTGAAATGTTGTAAGGGGTTTTATGTGAACGTTTGTTAATTAAATTCTAAATAAATAAATAAAATAGTTTTTTTAATTAAGAGATTGCATTAAATTTGGTGGAAATTTAATGCATGTGAGTGGATTTTTGAGTGGAGGCATGTTTATGTGAGTGGAGGCTTTTCATTTTGAGTGGGAGATCCACCCACATGAATGTGGAAGAGGTGGGGGAAGCCACCATGGCTGTGGCACCATGCCCCTTGGGTGCCCCCCTCTCCATATAAAGGCCCCCTTCTCCTCCTCTCACATCACACCTCCTCACAAAGGATCTCTCTCCCCCCTTTAGAATTTCCCCATGGTCTCGAATCAGGGAGATACATGTTCACGTTGGCTTTTTCTGGAAGGATTTGTTGCTTCCACTGCTTCGCTGGAGAGAGGGCACGGAGGTTGTCGGGATATCTGAACGTGTGTGCGATCACGGATGCACTACTACTTTGCGGTGCTAGACTTGATGGTGCTGGACCTGCTGGACCGGATGGACTTCTTCTTGATCTTGAGATCGGCAAGCGTTCAACTACATCATCCACGAGTACAACCTCGTTAAAGCTTTTCGCTCTTTGAGGGTATGTATTCTATGTATGTATATCCACCTGTTGCTTGTATCTAGTCGATAGATCTTTGTACTTAGTTGTTCGCATCGTAGGAAATTTTTTGTTTTCTATGCTGCAAACCCTACAGGATCGTCCTAACTACTCCATGGCCGCCTTGTGGAGTGTGGTGGGGCTGATGATCACCATCGTGTTGGGTTGTGGAGCAGCGACATCACCCGGAGGCGTCTCTTGATCATAAGCACCGCCAAAGTGCAGACGTTGCGTGCATGAAATGGGACGACTGGGTTGTTGATCATGGGAGGATGGATCTCCAATAGGAGGCATGTAGAATCTGTCGGTGCCCATGGTGTTGTGGTATCCGTCGATGTCATCCTCATCATTAGCGACGTGAGGTGCATCATGATGCATGTCCTCGGGTTGTGGCGACGACGTGTGTGCGATTAACTGCTGATGCCTTCTGGTGATGGGGACGAACACCGGTGGCCGTGCATTATCAGTTGGGGCGATGGGGCCCCGCCCTTACTTGGCTATAGCAAGTCGAATCTATGACTTGGGCCATAGCAAGGGCCAGCCGTAGCAACCTCCAAGGGTCTTATGCTCATCGGTTCCTTCAGGTTGGTTGGGGGGTCAATGCCGTCACAATCCTTCAACGACCTTACCAAGGTGAACCTAAACATGCCAGCGGGGATCGTCTTGTTGTGCATCATGAGCATATTTTGTTGAACGATACTACCCTTGGTTACATCCTTCATCATGCCGTCCACATACTGAAGTAATGTACAATTAGCATTGGTGTTGGGCGCTGTCGGCTGCGCGTTGGTGTTGGGCGCCGGCGGGCTTAGCAATGCGACCGGCTGCGCCAAGGTGTTAGAGGACGGGCTCACCAAGTTCAGCAACACGTGTTGGGCCGAGTTACTGCCGGACACGCTGGGCATGGGTATCGGTGCAACTCCACCAGCAGCATTCCACTGGGCTAGACCCTCCCACAGCTGAGGAGGAATGATCTGGTGCAACTTTTTAACTTGCGTCCAATTTTTCCTCCATTT
Source organism: Avena sativa (assembly GCA_916181665.1). Classification (NCBI taxonomy): domain Eukaryota; kingdom Viridiplantae; phylum Streptophyta; class Magnoliopsida; order Poales; family Poaceae; genus Avena; species Avena sativa. The sequence goes on along the minus strand of OV702283.1, from coordinate 245,332,298 downwards.
GCGCCTCCATTTGTGCCGGCAACTGGGCCACTTGGGCCATGAGATCTGCGATCTCCCGTCTCTGCTGAGCCTCCACCTTGCACTTTCTCTCCTTTCTGACATTTGAGTCCTCTTTAAAGTGGACTCCGACTTTCCTGGTCAGCCCATAGCCGGGAACACGTTCACCGGACGTCATCTTCATGTTATTGGGCCTCTTCTGGAAAATGTTCACCACCATGTTGAAAGGAGTGTCCCACGGCTCCGACAGCCCCGTGGTGGGGGAACTTGCCTCAGCCGCTATTTCATCTTCCTGCAAAAGTAAGGTGAACCCATTTTTAATTTTGGCCTTCATTATTGATCTCCAATCGACTTGAGATCCACGTGGTTAGTTGCTTACCAAGTGTTTCTCGAAATTCAGCACATCCAGATCTGTGGTTTTGAATTCCTTTGTTATGGGGCATAGGAAGTACCGGGCCCGCACAAAGTTCCTCACCTGCTCGTCCTTGAATTTTTCAAACATGTTTGGTTTACCCAGACGCCTAATCTCGCCGTCCACCTTCTCCCGAATTGGAATTACTCCTCTGTAACCGCCGCTCCAAAGCCTGTGGTTACCTATATTCTGGCCACCCAGTTTCTTCCCCACACCGTTCAAGCATTTGAGTTATCGGTCTCCAAATCCTCCTTGAAGAGGAGATAATTGTCGTGTTCGAGAAGTGGATCATGCTTCTTTATCTCCTCCCAGCTTTCATTTTTGTCTATCCGCTTCGTCACCCGGGTTCTCCAGTTGCTCAAGAGGGTGCTCATCTTCGTGAGGGTCGCCTCGTCCTCACCATTGAACAGATCTCCGTGTTTTCTCCATGGGTGATCCACGAGGAGCCACTTTCGAATCCCTGGAAACACGATTTTTGAAGACCCGGGATCCCTCGGTAGCTGCATATGCGGGGTTTTCTCCATGCACCTGACACATGCACCGTGTCCATGGTTCACCTGGCACGATACATATCCCAGACGAAGATAGTCCTGCACCATCATGATCAAAGAGGCTCTTAGAGGGAAATATTCTCCTGTGTAGGCGTCCCACGTATAGGATGGCATCTCCCACAATGTGGCTAAATCCTCTTTCAACAACCCGAGGTAGAGATGTATGTCGATACCCAGTTGTTTCGGCCCCTAAATAAGAATACACATGTGTACGTACCTTTGCTTCGTGCATATCTAGGGGAGATTGCATGTCCATACAAACACGGGCCAGGTGATATGCGTGCTACTCTTGTTGCCAAAGGGATTGAGTCCATCGGTGCTCATACCTAGTCTAACATTCCTAGCATCGTCCCCGAACTCCTCTTCGAACTCCATGTCTAATCCATGCCACTGGCTAGCATCTATAGGGTGTGTCAGGATCTTGCCCTTCTCCAGATCATCTTCGGGCTTCTCCCTTTCCACATGCCATTGCATGAGCTTTGCTTCCTTAGGGTTGTCACGACCCGGGATCAGGGCTAGACAAATACCAGATCTTCATTTGATATAAGCCTAACCTAAATTCCAAAACACGTAGGGAAAGATCGGTAACATTACAGAACATACAAAACCATACATTAATAAGGTAAATTCTTAAGAGAGTTACAAACCAGTCATACAAGCCAGGGGTCACAGACCCATCATTACATCAAACAACGGAAGCAAACAAGTTTTTCTAAACAACAAACTTAGCAAAGGGCATAAGAGGCCTTAAACAGAAGTAGCGACCCTTCCATAGATCCTAGGCTGCTTCCCGAGAACCCCGACTACTCATCTACTTCGATGTAGAAACCACCTTCAGTTGGAGTAGCTTCATCTGTAGAAAACATCAACGAAACAAGGCTGAGTACAGGGTGTACTCCGCAAGACTTAAGGCTAGTGGAGTTATTTTTCATAAAGCCATCTTTTGTTTTCAAAACAAAGGGAGAAGAAACTCGTCTAGTCAGATCATTTTCAAAAGGGGATAAGAATACTACAACTCTATCTCTTCGAAGTCATCTTTGATATCCACCAAGTACCATCATCAACTGAACCTCTCTTCCCGGACTACCCCTTCAAACAACCCCGAGGAAGTATTCCGGATCTAACTTTAGTTGGTAAGTTTTATCATTCGGTTATAGTTCTCTATGATCACAGATTCCGTTCCCAAGTCGTCCATAACCATGGACACGGCTTTTCGAAAAGATTATAACCCTGCAGGGGTGCACAACTTTACCCACACGTACCAACCGATTCTTAGTGCCAAATTATTAGCCCTATTCCTTGGAAGGCCGACAGAGATTGGTTGACCATTACCTTTACCTTGCTTTCGCCGAGACCATGAGTCACGCACTAGGGAGATGCCGCCGTAACGGGTCAAGTCCCAAAGCCGGTCCCTAATGATGTGTGTGGGGTGCAAGATTACGGATTCCAGGCATCTCTTGTTCCCGGCCACGCTTAACTACCTGTTATGAATGCACCTCCTTCACCTCCATTCAAGGACAACCAAGATGCGTATGCCGAATGGAAAGCCCGAACTATGTGACTCATGGAATCTACTAGGCAAGTTAGTTGGTCGAGGGGGTTTCCAGGCCCCCGTGTGGTGGTACGGTCATCTTGGTTCAAGAGGTGAGAACATCAGGTCCTAAGGATGGCAAGTATGGGACTACAAAAACCACAACCCACGTGGCCTCCCATACAAGCCTTAGCAAGTCTAATCTCTAATCACATCACCACATCCTACCATACTAGATTCATTCACATCTCCAGTGCATCACCTGAATGATCAGCATCGGACCACTAAGCATGGCTAAGCTTGACTGAACTATGGCACTAGCGATGCTCATAAGCCAAACACTATTTATGCTAGGAGCAGTGGATCAGGTATTTAGTTCACAAGGGGAAACATGCATCAGATAGGATCACTCTATCTACTGACAAAAGGACTGTTGAACCGAATGCATATGACGAGAATGAAATACTTTGTAATCATAGGTTTCATATGAATGAGTGGGGCTTCGCTTGCCTTGTCTGTTGTTGGACTGGTACTGCTCTTCGGTGGCGTTGACTTCAGCTTCGGGTTCGGTTCCTATTCGCAAGAACCAATCACCGAAAAAGAGAAAGCAACACTCAACACATGGCATGTGCAATGCTCATACAATATGGATGATATGAGAAGTTAAATAGTGTTAAAACGAATCCTAGAACATGCTTGGTCACTTTAAAGGGGGTCCGAGATGTCCAAACCCTAGAACAGGGGGATCATCGGAATCACCTGTGGGGTTCAATTGGTTGTTCTAAAACTTGCCATATAAGTTGGTTAACAATGTATGATTGTAGCTTAATTAGATAGGTTTCATTTTTCATATCATTTTGGTATATTATTTGTATTTTTCTGATTTAAAATGAATTAGTTATGAATTTCTCAAATTTTAATCCATTTATAAATCATTTTTGAAATATTTAAAATATTTTCCAACTTGGACCCACATGTCAGACTTTTATTAATTTCAGAAAACATTTACAGAAAAGATTAAAATCCTTACAAGTATGGCCCACCTATTAGGGATTTCCATTTATAGAAATAATTTAAAATAAAAAGAATAATTGCATCATGCTAAGGCCAGGCTGACGTCATCCAGAGCTTGATCCTCAGATCGATGATCGATCTGTTGATCGAGTGCGCGCGGGGCTGCGATGCTAGCTGCGCTGGACTCAGCGCATCGCGCTGAGCCAGAAAGTGGCGGCGCGCGTGTGCAGGGGGTAGCCGGAGCAGCGAGAACGACGTCGGCCGACGGCGGTGGCTGCAGGTGCTCACGGCGAAGAAGATACAGAGGGAAAGGGGGCAAACGGGGAGGTGCTTGAGCACCGGTGGCTCACCAGGAACATGACGGTGGTGTCGGTGAGGCGAGGCGAGCACGGGAGACACCGGAATCGATGAAGAAGGCGGTGGCTAGAGCTCGGGAAGGCGAGGTCGATAGCGATGTTCCATAGCGCCCGCCGCTGATTCCTTCGGGGAGAAGCACCAGGGCGACGAGGCAGAGCTCAAGGCGGGTTCGACAGGGCACGGGGAGGCCGGGGACGGCGGGGCTCGATGGCGATCGAAGATAGGGTTCAGGGACGAAGAGGAGAAATGGATAGAGGGGGTGAGAGGAAGCAAAACTGGTACTGGGAGGAAGAGGGGTCGAGGCGGATCTTATCAACGGCTCCAGGGGTGGCGGAACGCATCTCAACAACGGCGAGGATCAACGGCAGGCACTGCGGCACGCACCTGCTTCGCTCGGGGAGGAAGATGATGAGGACTCGCGGCCGAAGGGGTACGGGCCAGAGGTGGGCTAGCTTCGTTGGCGGTAGAGAGAGAGGGAGAGAAGTGGGTTGCGACCCAGAAACTATTTTTCTTTTTCTGTTTTCTGATTTCTGTTTTTATTTTGAATTCAACTCTATTTTGAATAATTTCAAATTACAGAAAATTTTATATAATATTTGAAAACACTAAGGGGCCCTCAGCACTATTTGGGCTCCATTTGTTTTGATAGTTTTCAAAATATGAAAACCATTTGAATGTTTTGAGAGGAAGCAAAATTAGGGTTTTATTTGCGTCTGTTTGTTTAAACCAAGGTGCAAGTATAATGCATGCATGCAATGCTCAAACATGTCTTTATTTAATATTACACAAAAGGGTGGTATGTTACAAGGATCTACAAAATACCGCTGCAGACGGGGAGTGATAGGAAAGTACCATAGCACCTTTTGAGGAACTTTCTTATTCCCGCTCTTATATCGTGCATGGCCGCACACTGGACATGTGGATCTATCCTTGTACTCGCCCCAATAAAGTGCGCAGTCATTGAGGCAGGCATGGTATTTGACATACGGTAGATCGAGAGGCCATACGACTTTCTTGGCCTTGTCGATACCTCTTTGCAATGTGTTCCCCTCAGGAAGTATATCGTGCCGTAATTCCATCATATGGTTGAAGCTCACATCGGTCAATTTGTGTTGCAACTTCATCTCTAGAGCCTTGAGGGTTACATACAGGTGTGTATGCTCGGGCCGACACCCAGGATACAACGGAGTAATCCCGTCTTTATCCATTTGCGCCAGCTTGGCTTTCTCTCTGGCAGCAGCTTTGTCGTTGCTCTCCTTGAGGAGCAGTTCTTGAAAATGAGGGTCCCATAAAGGTGAAGTTAACGGTGTCTACGTGTCCGCGTCTTCTCCACCACCATCGGATCCGGCATATCCTTCATTATGATCATGTCCACCAGCATATTCATCATAATCATGTTCGGCGTCTACGTGAGCACCATTTCCTGCCAGCGCCCCGTTGGTGACGTCCTCGTCAATGTATTCGCGCATTAAACCACCCATGAGCAAGTGTTTCTCCAATGTCCCAGACTCAGGTTTGATTAGGGTACCAAGTTTGCATCTCTTACAAGGACATATTATCTCGGTCATATTGTTCTGAATCATGACAGCCGTCTATCATAGCTTCGCTCATCTCATGCACCATGGTTGCCTGCGCGGCGGAACAAAAGAGAATATTTAGAACAATGCATGCAAAAATTCAGCATGACCTTCCCTATAAATAGGACATATGACTAGTGCAAAAATTTGACAAAACAGAAATGAATCAACATTTCGGCAAACATTGCACCACACACACCGGCACATGCACAACACAAAGCATACACAAGAACACAAGCATATATCCATGTAAACATTGTCTCCCGATCCAACACCGTCATTCGCACACAAGAGAACACAAGCATATATCCATGCATACACAAGAACACAAGCATATATACCTCCAACATCGTCGTCCACACACACAAAACAAGCACAAGTTACACTGATAGACGAGAGAGGCCGTGTGAGAGAGCGTGTGGTGTGGTTAGTAAAACTAGATGTGGAGGAGGAGAGAAAAGGTGTGTTCTCTTACTTTAGATCTACACGGTGGAGAGGAGTTGCCTTTATACATCCATCCAACCCAAAGAGGTTTTGGCCACTTAAAATGGAGAAATCGTTGGAGAAAATAGGGTAAAGAAGAGGAGTAGCTCGAGCAAGATCTGTAGTGGAGGTAGGGGAAAGTGCACTAGCTAATGGAGGTAGGGAAAAGTGCCACCTTTTGTGTGGCTGGCACGACATATCCATGGCGCACGAGCAAACAGTGCGCCACTGACAAATGAATTCGTTGGCGCACCACCAAACCGTGTGCCGCAGGTAATCTGCTACATTTTCAGCGCCAGGTCCCACCAACTCTCATGGCGCACTGGAAACCCGTGCGCCACTGATACTCCTTCTACATGTGGCGCATATCCATTCCATGCACCATGGATATGCTGCCCAAGGACGCGGTCCGCCACCAGCTCTGGGGCTCAGGTAATAGTGGTGCACCACATAGGGCGTGCGCGGCAGATATGCGTAGTTTACTGGTGCATGATTCAACATGTGCGCCACGGATAAATACCCGTGGGGCACCATTTACATGTGCGCCACTGATAAGCACCCTATGGATAAGCATTTTCCTACTAGTGCTAGGGGTCGAAAAGCACCGGTCGATGGGCCCGGGGGATCTACCCCTAGCTATCTCCGTACGAGGTTCCACCAATGTACTTTTTGTTTTTAGGCATGTTTATGACATATCAACATAGAAAACAAGGTTGGGACCAATGTTCCACCAATTGCCCCATGTTTGACCCGTCGCGGGAGTTTCCGAACAACACGCCCAACAATTTTCTAAGTGTTATCGCATGCGCGTGAATTGAAGACGGTGACAACCGAGAGCTAGCCATTGCATATATGCACAATCTACAAAACTTTTTTAAAAATGGCATGGCCACATGCAAGTGTTGGTGGGATTCTAGTGCTCTGGTGGCCGTTTGCCATCGAAACCCTAGTCTGTAGGGGGCCAAGGATCTACCGCCTAGAAATCTCCGTACGAGGGTTCACCAATATAATTTTTTGTTTGTTTAGGCATATTTATGGCATATATACATAAAAAATAAGTTTTCTCCCAATATGCCACTAGTTGCCCTTGTTGGACGCATCGCGGGAGTTTCCAAGCGACACGTCCAACACTTCTCTAAGTGTTATCGCATGTGCCTGAATTGAAGAGAGTGACACCCGGGAGCTAGACATTGGATATATGGACCATCTACCACACTTGTGTACACATGGCATGGCCACATGAATGTTTTGGTGGGATTCGACGCTCTGGCGTCCGTTTCCCATCGAAAACCTAGTCTAAAGGGGGCCTAGGGATCTACCCCCTAGCTATCTCCGTACGATGTTCCACCAATGTACTTTTGTGTTGGTTTAAATTTGTTTAGGTCATGTCTACATGGAAAACCAAGGTTGGGCCCAAGATTCCAGCGGTATCCCTTAGTTAGACATGTAGCGGGAGTCACCTTGGTCTCACATGAAATGATAGAGCGCGAAACTTGAACCGACGAAAAGTAAAACTTACTCCTGCAACATTGTTCATCATCCCAATATGCACATGTGTGCATGTAGTGACCCAGCATACCACTGCATGATGTAGTATACTATAGTCATTGACATAACACCAATGCAACACTGTTCACTAGTATTACATCCCTCAGAGTGGTACATCAAAAACACAGCGGGACATTTCGAACTCGATCTCCTTATTATTGTACTTCCTTGTCTCCTTTCTTATTTAGGCCAAGTTTTATGCTCTTTATGCAACCTTTAAGATGATCTGATTAACTATTTTAACCAATACCAGCTGCAGACAAGATACCGACTGTGGTTCAAATACCGAACTAAAGATCATCCTAGGGTATAGGTTTTACCCTACAATTTATGACCTAATACTGGTGTTCCCTCTGAATTATCAGAGCTTAAATACCACTTCGTTCCAAAACATTTTAATTGTACTTATTCATGTTACTTTCCCGAATATGGTATAATTACTTTATTAACTTCTTAACAACATCAAATATTTCGGGTGAACTTAATTTCACTAGTTGTTGCTTCATTCTTCATGTAAATCTCCTTCTTGGTACACGGAACTCATCACTCCCTTACACGAATTCCCAATCCTATCTAGGTCTATAACATCAAGTAGTAACTAGGTGTTACATCATGCATTTGCACACCAAGTCAAACTTCATGTACAGATCTAGTCATTTAAGAAGATGCAAGAAAATCCAAAAGTCGATAAACAACCAAACATATACCATGTATTATACATAGGCTTTAGATAATTTATAGATGCACTGAACGTTCCAACGGTTTCCTCTCATATACATCACCCATCTATCTTACAAGAACTTCTTGTTCATGTGAGTATATCCTCACTTATTTCCGCAAACCTCTCAACTAAAATACGCATTACCCTCTATATACATTATTCAAGCACTCATCCCTTCGTACTTTGTTCCATTCTTACTTTCATCTTCCTCTAGTGCTTCCTAGAGTTCCGTCCATGATGATGTGAAGTCAAATGACTGCTTTCTGGAGCATAAGAGCATCCTGGAGGTGCGTATTCTTGATTAGAAGTACCTAGACTAAGATTAGTCATTGAAAAATGACTGGAGTTGGCGTAATCTTCTATAGGATATACATGCGCTTCCGGCAACGCTTCCCCAAAGTAAGAGGTTTCCTTCGCCTTTTCTTGGGTCCATTCATACATATTGGCATAGTAGCTACCGTAATACTCCTCTAAGTCGATTGGATTGGTATTACGCCCACATGGTCCATAAGGCTTCCTAGGGTTATAATTGGTTTCTTCTCCGATACCTGTATCACAAGGTATGGGATTACCTATAGTTCAATCTTGAGATTCTATTCCCCATTCATAACGGTTCTGCTCAGAGTTATTTGGAATAGCTCCCGCGCATTCCTTTTGTTCGGAGATATACTTGGTCCATAGATCTTCAGGTAGCTGGGCTTTATTTTGGTAGTAGGCATAGGTTTCTGACTGTGGATCATCGAATTCAGCTTCCTCATACACTTCTCCTGAAAAGATATGTTTGGGATGCCTAGCTTCTTTATCTAACTTCTTCCTACGTGCCATTGCTTTAACAGGATCAGTAAAATCCTCAATGACCATATCCAGCTCCTGAACTAAGACTTGGTGAGTGTTATGGTAAGTGTTTAGCAAAGACCGATAACGATCCATATACTCTACAGCTAGAGTAGGTTCAGTTTGTACCAAAGTAGAGTGATCTAGCTCATGCTCCGTGATTGAGGTTTCATGGGGTATAATGGTGTGAGTACTCCTTCTAGAGCTTGAGATTTCTGTTCTCGGATCATCGTTATGGCTGCTGTTAGGGCAATCTGATATGCAGATGCCATGCACCTTGCCTCTCCTGATGGCATTTCTCCCTTTATTCATAAATTCTTGGGTAGCATAATCATGACACGGTATTTAGATAATACCTGCCCATCATAGTAACTGTAAATCTTGACCAGAAGTCTTGACTCACAATCCAGACTCTATAGAAGTTGTCGGAGAGTGTTTTTCCAATCCCCTCCGTAGTCATTTAACGGCATGTTCATCACTTGAACATTCCGGGGTGGATATCGAGGTGCCATGTGGAACTGTAGTTAAGAAATTACCATTAGTCACATAGAGTTAAAACTCTTAGTAATGATCGGAATTACAATCATACTAAAGAATTATCGCACTAGTAACATGACAGAGTTATTCTCAGTTGAATATCCATCATATCACTATAGAACTCTTTATTATTGCGGATATCTTTCCTATAGGTTATATCCATTTACTAGGTTTCCAACCTAAGGTCAACGCATATGCTCTGATACCAACTGCGGTGACCCAACATACTACTTCATGATGTAGTATACTATAGTCGTTGACATAACACCAATGAAACATTGTTCACTATTATTACATCCCTTAGAGTGGTACAATAGAAACACAGCGGGTCCAATACATGGCTAAAGGTTACAACTCGACTCTTTACATAAGATCTAGAAAACAATCTAGGTTAAAGAGAGAGAAAGAAACTTCTTCCAATGAAGAATCATCAATAAATAACTCACAAGTAATATGTTAATAAAGTTAGTACCAAACTATTTGGTTTGTATTGCTGGTGATGCAATACTCTACAGAAGTAGGTTCTATGGTTAGAGATTAAATTTCAATCTAATCTGTAACTTCATCTCCACTTGAGTTGATGTGTATTTTGACTTTCTTGACTTCATTGAAGACTTGAGCTTTTGATAATGACTCCTAGAGCATAACTTGATGTAGATGTCGTCTTAATGGCTTCAGAATCTAGCAAGGGTTAAGAAGATACGTTGAGTACGAGTGTACTCAGCAAGTTCACTAGAAAAGGAGTGTTTGATGCACTATATCTAGAGCCATAGACCATAGGTCATAGGTAATGCAAGTTTTCGTAAACATTTCTTCGAAGGTTGCTTTTATTCTGAAAATCTATGTCCGTCAGCCTTCACAGGTTTACCAGAACTTTCATGGAGTTCCTTTCCCGCCACGTTCGTAGATCCTTCTCGGAATAGGGAGTAACAAGTTACAGTTCTTACACTCTGTTGAGGTGCGCTACTTTACCCATGAGAGATCAACTCTTTGTTCCAGAACTACGCAGCTTATTCCCGTCCACAATTCCATGATGTCGGGACCAGAAGATGATCCAATCCTATCACTGCCCCCTTCGCGATCCGCATGCCTCCTTGGTGTACACCATGCCCACCCGTTGAATTACGGCAATGGTTTGCACAGACAGTTAGATGCCAGAACTATCATGGGACGATGAGGGTTCCCACCCATATGCTGCATATCCTCTACGAATTACCAATGAACTTGCACACTACGAGGATAACATCCACGACCTGCACATCCGGCTACATGCGAGAGGAAGAAGAGACATCTGACTTCTCCGTCCCATTCCAAATCTCATGGTTAACACGTGATATACAGCGCAAGAATCACTCGCGACATTGGTTGTTAAGTCCTAGATAATATGTTCCTTTACCACCGTAACTTTCATATTAGGTTATGACCTCATGGTAAGTAACCTATAATCAATTTATTTTGAAAATAGTATTTTCTGATCTTTTTGAAATGCAGGTAATGACAACACTGGATTTGAAAAATACTTTACAGAAAATAATCAGAGGATATGAGCAAGTGTGATTGCAAGATTATGCACTCACGGTCTTCAAGTCAATATAATATCCAATATCTGAAATCAGCATAATTGGTTTGGTAAGGACTAATGTTTAAAGAAGCAGGATGCTATTATGCATAAGTAATGTAATGCAATTGGATAAGTTCGTATCCCCGAATAAGTGTTGGTCTAATGTTTGGAAAATGGAAAGGTTTCTTTAGAATGTGTTATACTTTTAGATGAGATTCACACTTCTGCTTCTTATTAAGGCTGGTGAGGTGGTGTGAAATAACGTGTATTTAAAATAGCACACAACTAATACAGTATACAGATGAAGAATACTACACTATATTGCTAATATATGATTTATATTTATCTTTACATTATATTTTACAATAATGATATTCATAAGGAATTTAGGTGTTACAATCCAAAGTATACAAGTAAAGTTTAAAATAATGTGATTATGACTACTTGTCATCTGTTGATGAGGAGGAAAGTTTTTAAGTTTAGTTATCAAGTGTTGGATACATTATCTTAAGATTTGTTATTTGAAGTGGCAAAAATAATAACATTTGAAGAAAATATTTCTTTGTTAAAGTTTAAGCAACCTTGATGGCTTTTAGAATATGATTGATGGAATGTGATTGATGTTATTTGTGATTGACTGAATAGTTTGGAATTGAGATGCTTTATGACTTAATTATATGAGACCAAAGTTAAATATAAAACATATAATAAGGTTGTTAGCATTATATTTAAAGTCTTGTAGACTAAAGTTAACTTTTTTTAAGAAAATATAGATGAACTTAAGGTTCAATGCTTATGACACTTGTACTTGGTTTTTCTCATAATATTTCTTTAAATTTAATTAAAAGTGGTAGTACTTTTATTTAAGTAGTGATTTCTTATTATTATACTAGAATGGAATCACTTACCTACTCATAAAGGTTTGGTTATGGTTTGTTAATAAGTAAACAATATTACTTAGCCACTATGATTCTTTGAAGGTTTAATATTAGAATAAGATTTACTTAGAGATAGTTTACATTTATAGTTGAATGATAATTCAATAAGATTATATTTAAAACGTGTTGAACCATTTTGACTTCCTAATATTAATTTTTAAGACCAATACTATTTGTTAGACCTCAACTGACTAATTTTTGAAATATTAGCAAATTTTATTTACTCTTATATGAATTATTAAGTAAGGAAATTAGATCTAGATTCAAGTTATTAGGGTATTAAGTTTTTTATTTATTTAAAGAGTGGAATGTTATATTTTGTAACATCCCAATTTTAGCAACCCTGATTAAATGTACAAAAGGCAAAAATCAGGGGGAACAAAAAAAAATTCTTGCAATGTGTGCTTACTTGCTTGCTTGTGCTCAATCACATGTTTGTGTATTAGTTGTGTACTCCTCATCTCAACACTAGTTTACAAAAACTATTTTTTCAAAAGGAGATGTCTTGGCTCATCTTTCATATTCTCAAATGTTCTGGCTTTCCAAAACCTGAGCCAAGATGACTTTGACACAACCAAATATTTTACTAGTTTCTATTGCCAAAACTATGGAGACATATATATACTCTCCCTATGTTTTCAAGACAGAACCTTCAACTACCCTTATCTCTAGGTTTGCAAAAACCTTTATTTAAACCTTTTTCATCTCAATCTTGGTAGAGGCACCAAGATGGTACTTATATTACTTCAAAGAAAAACCCCTTTTCAACATACCCATCCTTACCTCAAGCTAGGCTTGATGGTAACCCTAGTAGTAGTAAGATAAGTAATAAGATGAATTGCCTTGATCTGCTGACTGCCTTGTTTGCTTAGGAACTAAAATGAGCTAATTTAGTAGCTCATCCCTTAGGACCCAAATACTTTCTTGTGATCATCAAGCCCATATTAAGCATCCAAGTCTGGATCTATTCTAAGCCACTCAAGTGAATCATCTCATCTCATGCTGATCTCAATCCAGGGATAATCCCTCTGGATGGTTTCCAACTCAGTGGAGACCCAATCTAAGCATGAATATTATCTACTTAGTTATTACTTCAACATCATCAGCTTTATCATGAGTTTGGAACCTGGCATCCTCTCAGAAGCTTCTACACTTGCACTCTAGTCCAAATCCCTAAATCTGCCAAAATGGCTAAGTCTGGATTTCTTATCTAGATTCAATCTTTGGAGCTCTACCTTTTCCAACCTATGTGCATTCTTGAGAATGTAGTTGAACCATCTTGTATTACATCTTTATTACTACCAAATCCCACTCTTACCCTTGGCTAATCCATTCTAATTCTCACTCATCCATGATGGTTTTGTAGTCAAGATAATAATATTTTCTGCAAATCTTATCATCTTGCCTACTTTGGTAGAAGCCCACATCTAGGAGCCACCTCCCCTTGACCAACTCTCTGCTTGGTTATGATCTACTGATCATGGCCTATCAATCCCCACTTCATTTGATTCCATTGGAACCTTGTGCTTCTTAAACCCACATGGTTTAGGAGACTACCTGATGTATCTGTTATGGCAGCCTTATTTTCAACAAAGTTTGCCATCTCATCTAGATCACCCCAAATGCAACCAAGCCCAAAACATGCTTCCATGATCATATATATGACATGGTCTATTCATCCGTATAACCCTTGTACCAAGGTGAGCTCTGAGCTCCCTAATCCAACCCTGTTTAGGTGGCATCAGAATAACAAAAACCCTAGATCCTCCTAGAATCTAGTTTCCATCCTTTTCACCACTTCTCCTAAAAAACGAAGTTGATCTTGATGCCTACATCAAGTTTACATCATCTACCTTGGATATAAGCATCCCCAAATAATTCCCACAATTATTTGGATTATTAAATTAATTTATTTCCCTTATTTACCAAATTCTCAACAACCTTGTCTTCAATGGCAAGTTTGTTTTTATCCAAATCACCTTGCCAAATCAAGGAACATTTGATGCCTATATATCATACCCCGTCTTTCCAACTCAAAAATAAATATTTTTGAGATCCTTTATTATTTATTTTTCTTAAAGGGCAGAAACAATAAATAATTCCCCAAAAATACTATTCCACCTCAATAAATCCCAATAAAATTCTCTAATGTGTAATATGGTATTTAGGACCATATCACATCAAAAACCAAGCTTGTACAATGTAAAAATATCATCTTATCTTCCATAATCTACTTCAACACTTTTTGAAGAAGTGCATTTAAATGAGATTTTAATCATCAAAAAAATCCGATTTAAATCATGGAGAGATTATTTGAGCTACACCGCCTACAAGTATCATTTACACACTTTGTCCAATGTAAATTTTTCAACTTCCTTCACAAGCCTCAAAATGAACAACATTTTGCAAACCAAGCAAATTGGACCCAAACCAAAGCCAAACCAACTCCAATCTTCCCCAGCACTTCTCCCCAACATCATCACTCTCTCCTGGTCATGCACTAAAGCCTCAGCGTGTGTCCTAGAGAGAGTAAAAATAATGTGTGTGGCCACAAGCCCTTGCCCAGCAAAATATGTAGTCCCCTCTCCCTCGCTAGTCGAGCACTGACCCCACACCACCCCCAGCACCACCCCTCTTGCCCAACCAGCAGGCTACACCTTGCCCCTTGTCCTAATGGACTTTTCCCACCTCCCCTCTTGTTTATAAGGCCACAGGCCAGTACAACTTCCCCCTCCCCTCTCATTTGCCCTAGCATGCTCCCCCACTCCTCTCCCCCAGCTCTGTCGTTCCCTTGCAAAGAGAAGCAAAGAGCTTCGGATCTCTCAAAAAAAAATCAAGCAAGGCCCTCATCTCTGAGATCCTCCTCCTCTGCATGTCAAACACCCACCTTCCCCTCATCCTTCTGGTGCTAATGGTGTTCTCTTTTCCTCCATGCATGCAGCCTCCGGAGCAGCGCCGGCGAGCCCCCGAGTCAGCACCGTTGGGCTCCTCTCATGCGACCACCCCCAACGTCAAAACCTTCATTGCCTCCCATCCAGGGCTGCGGCGTAGCGCACCGCCTCTCTTTCTCCACCTTTCGTCCGCTCCCGAGACCCGATAAGCTCCCCCGCACCTCCCCCGACCCTATCTAGGGTTTCGGCCTCACCGTCTGGTTGCTGAGAAGACGACGCTCACCCGCCGTCCGATCTGATCTGTAAGATCCCTCCCTTTTAAAGGTAAGGATCCCTGTGATTGCAATGCTAGTCCCTGGATCAATGCTAGCATCCACAGTTTAAGATGAAGTACACAGAAACAAAGGTCATTATTACATATCATTCCAGAGACAAACATAGTCTTTTACAACTCCATGGCCATAGGCCTAATACAAGAGTTTAACCATAACAATATAAATAAGTCTTCATCTTCATGTTCCACAGGAAAGCATGTTGAGTGTAGACTCATAACCCCTAATCATCATCAGAATAACCTACAACATCACAAGTTACAGCCAAAGTGGGTCGATACATTGGAATAGTTTTGGCAAGTGATACCTTTATAGAATATTTACATCTATATACTCTATGAATTTTGGCTAAGTGTAGCTTAGGCTTGCTTTGCTCAAAATAGGTTTTGCCTATTAGTTGAAAACACTAAGTTTTTCTTTGACAAAACTGTCCCAAGGAACCACCAATAGAAATTGGTGAACCTTCACCCTTGTTCAAACACAAGTTTTAACTTAGAAAAATTGGGATGAGGAGATTCTTGATAGCTTCCATGTCTTGATGCTCAAGTTGTCCAATACCAGGGACATGGCTAAGTACTTAGATTCTTCCATCTGCAGAGGTTGTGCACTTTCCCCACAAGACTTGATTTTCACCAAGACAGGACCTTTTAGAAGCCTTCCCTTAGACCAAATGGACGCGCTCCAGACCTATCATCCCACTACCACCAACTGTCCAAATGGCTAAGTTATTGCAACCTATGTGATCCAGGCAGAGCCCATAATGCCATGTGGCTGCACTAGAAGCTTCTTAACATTTGGCATCTCAAATCCCTTTGTTCCTGGGTGGCTTTCCACAAGTGTTATACACAAGGTAAACCATAGAAATGGGCCTTGTGTAACCACTCAACACAAATCAAACTTTCCATTCCACCCAGGTGTTTCATTCACTTAGTTGTTTTATTAAGCAAAACATAAGTCCAAAGACTTAGAAATATTTCTCATAACATGATTATATAATCCACCCTTGGTTGCTAGTAGCTAGGCTAAGCATGGCAATAACAAGTATCTTAACTTAAAGGAAATTCTAACATTGCTACAACTACTAGGATTTCCCAAGCATAGCATATAGATACTTAGCAAAATAATCATGCAAGTCCTATACAAATTATTTCTAATGCATAGGTAAATATTAGGATAGAAACATGAAGCACCACTTTCCTTGGTAGTTTGGGGAGTAGCAACAATCTTCACAACCAAAATCACTATTAGCACCAAAATCTACACATAAAATAATGGCACCAATTTCACATATCAAAAATATACAAGCAAAAATATATGAATGCATGCAAATGTCATGTGATGATTTTTCTACACCAAACAAGACAAGTGTACAGTACTGAAACATAACCAAGAACAAAGCACACTAAACAAACTTTATTTGATCTTTAAATCATTTTTCAAAACATTTATATACCCAAAATAAGCTTACAAATGTCTCTGCAAAAAATAACCAATTTTTCAGAAGCAAAACATTAAACACATTTCATAAATAGATACAATTCTTTATCCTAATTCCAATGATATAAAATTTGTAAAATTTAAATGTGTGGATCAAAAGTTATGAATTTTGCAAGTTTGAATCACTAATAGATCAAATTTCTGTTTTAAATCTAAACTCAGGCCACGCGGCATGTTCTGATTGGCCCGTACCGATTCGTCCGGATCCAACAACATGGACCATTGGATGAAAAGACGATCGTGCAGCCCAGATCTAGCGTACCCCTTCGCATAGGTGATTCTATCGCGTGCGTTGGATCTAGATCTGACGGGTACTGATCAAACGACCACAGATGGGCGGCACCAGCGGCGGCAGTGCGGCGGAGCGGCTCTGTCAGTGAGGTTGCCGGCGAGATCGCGCGGGGAGGAGTGGAGATGCTTACCGTGCTCGTGGGACTGCAGTGAAGCTCAAGGTGGGGTCAGATACTCGGGGGGCGCACAAACTTGGCTGCTATTGCTCATCGGAGTGAAGCCTGACGTCGGGCACGGCTGTTCGTCGTCATTGCCGGTGTTGTAGATCATGCCAGAGACAAGAAAGTGGTGCGTTAGATGCGGGGAGAAACACTGGTCATGTGAGTATTAGAGAGAGTTCAAGGCGCGCTCGGGACTAACCAGATTTACTCGCCGGATTTGAGTGCCTCGCCGGGTTCGCTCAGTCGTCGATGTTGCCGATGCTCAGGGTTGTCCTAGCACACAACAACGGTGTAAATCGAAGCACAAGGATGCAGTGGTTGTTCTAGAGAAGCTAGGAGTCAAGGGGCGCAGAGAGCTCACCGGACTCAGACGTCGGAGTTCGTCGGGATAGCGGCGAGGTTTGGTGAAATCCGAGCAGCCTGGTGGCGAGGAGAGGGTGCTGTGTGGGGGAAAATGGCCGTGACAGGGTGGGGTTTAAGTAGCCGGGAGCGGGGTGAGGTTTACTCCCTGAATCATTGGGATTTAAGCGGATTTAAACCACGGCGTCACTGCGGCGAGGTAACGGCGCAGCGGTTCGGGCGCGCGTTGATTTGGGGACGATGCTGACTGGGCAAGGTAGGGTCGGGCTGTCAGTGGGTGGGTGCGCGTTGCTGCGGTGAGAAACAGAGAGGAAAATGGAACCCCGGGTGGGCTGTTTTGGTTGCTGGGCCAAAAGCGTAGCGCCTGGCCCAGTTCTATTTCCTTAACCTTTTTCTTTTTATATTTCGATTTTCACGAAACATTTTCAAATGAATTCAAATGTGTTTGATTTCCAAATCTTTCTGGATTTTTATAAAGTGAAGCCTGCACATTTTTGAGTATAAAACCATGCTGTTTCACTAAACTTGCTTGATTCCTTTGGAATTTTACAAATAAACAGTGCCTTTACACAAGTTTTAATAAAGATATGAAAATGGTTTTAAAACCATATTTTGTTTTGGAAATTTTGTCCAAGCCTTGGAACACAACCAAACCAACTCATGAACAAATAATCTTGGTTTGAAACAAATAATCTCTCATTAGAGAGTAGCATTGGATCAATACCTGTTTACATAAAATAATAAGCACCCAAATGTTTCTGTTTTTGTAATGACTTTGAAAATGATCCCTAAATGATTATGAATGCATGGATGATATGCAATCTTTGAAAACATGATTTTAGGGATGTT
Source organism: Avena sativa (assembly GCA_916181665.1). Taxonomy (NCBI): domain Eukaryota; kingdom Viridiplantae; phylum Streptophyta; class Magnoliopsida; order Poales; family Poaceae; genus Avena; species Avena sativa. The sequence continues at coordinate 245,313,856 of OV702283.1, read as the reverse complement.
ACAAATCTAACCCCCTTAAGGTGAAACTCGCCCTCGAGATTCGGATTGGCTAGCAAATAGGTGAGGGTGGTCTTCCGAAGATCATCTTCTCTTTCCCATGTTGCTTCTTCTTCGGAATGATGGTTCCATTGAACTTTGCAGAATTTGATAGTCTTAGTCCGAGTAACTCTTTTTGCAGTCTCAAGAATCCTAATAGGTTTTTCCTCATAAGTGAGATCACATTCCAATTGAACCTCCTCCAAAGGTATAGTATCCTTCAAAGAAGTCTCTTCCATCTCTGGATGGCATTTCTTTAGCTGACTCACATGAAACACATTGTGAACGGCAGACAAATGATTATGGCAATTCAATCTCATAAGTTACTTCTCCTTTATGACTCAAAATCTTTAATGGTCCAACATATCTTGGGGCCAATTTTCCTTTGACTCCAAATCTCTTCACTCCACGAAGTGGTGACACTCGAAGATAAGCTCTATCACCCACTTCATAGGTGACTTCCCTACGCTTAGGATCTGCGTAGCTCTTCTGTCGGGACTGTGCTATCTTCAATCTATCCTTAACTAGCTTGAATTTCTCTTCAGCCTCTTTGATTAGTTCCGGTCCGAACAAATTTCTTTCTCCCACACCATTCCATAACAATGGGGTGGTACACCTTCTCCCATAGAGAAACTCGAAGGGTGCCATCTCAATTCTGGCTTGATAGCTGTTACTGTAAGAGAATTCTACGTAAGGCAGAATTTCATCCCAACTAGCTCCATAGTCTAGGGCACATGCCCTCAACATATCTTCAAGAATCTGGTTGGTCCTTTCTGTCTGTCCATCAGTCTGAGGATGAAAAGCAGTGCTGAATTCCAACCTCGTTCCCAATGACTCATGTAGTTGCCTCCAAAAATGAGAAGTGAATTGAGTTCCCCTATCAGACACAATACTCTTGGGTACTCCATGCAGACACACAATCCTATTCATGTATATCTTGGCCAACTTAGCACTTGTGTAGGTTGTCTTCACGGGTATGAAATGAGCCACTTTAGTTAGGAGATCCACTACTACCCAAATAGAATCATATCCTGACCTGGTCCTTGGCAATCCAGTGATTAAATTCCATGCCAATCTTGTCCCACTTCCAATTAGGAATAGGTAGTGGTTGTAGCAATCCTGCTGGTTTCTGATGTTCCGCTTTCACTCTACTACATACATCACACAAAGCCATATGTTCAGCGATGTCTTTCTTGAGATTATTCCACCAAAATCTTTCCTTCATATCCATGTACATTTTGGTGTTACCCGGATGAATGGAATACGGTGAATTGTGTGCTTCCTGTAAAATCAGTTTCCGAAGCTCCGAGTCTTGTGGAACGCAGATACGTTTTCCACACCATAAAGTACCCTATTCGTCTTCATGGAATCCTTTGGCTTTTCCTTTGCCAATCTTTTCCTTAATCTCTTCAATTCCCTTATCCGTATTTTGGGCTTCTTTGATTTTGTCCAACAATGTAGGTTGAACATTCAATGACATCAGATGTCCTTCTGGCACAATCTCCAATTTGAGGTCTCTAAATTGGGCACACAGATCATCTGGCAACTCTCCCTTTGTAAGGCCATTCACAAATACCTTACGGCTTAGTGCATCAGCTACAACATTTGCTTTACCGGGATGGTATTGCAAACTCAAGTCATAGTCCTTGATGAGTTCTAGCCATCTTCTTTATCTCATGTTGATTTCTTTCTGAGTAAAGATATACTTCAAACTTTTGTGATCTGTGAACACTTCACATCGCTTTCCCAAAAGATAATGTCTCCATGTTTTGAGTGCATGGACAATAGAGGCTAACTCTAAATAATGAGTAGGGTAATTTACTTCATGAGTTTTGAGTTGTCTCGAGGCATAAGACACAACTTTCCCTTCCTGCATTAGAACTGCACCTAATCCACGATGAGATGCATCACAATACACTTGGAAATCTTTCTCTAAATCTGGCAGACATAAGACTGGTGCTGTCACTAGTCTCTTCTTAAATTCTTGGAAACTGAGTTCACATCCTTCAGACCAAGCAAATTTCTTGTCTTTCTTTAGTAACTCCGTCATTGGCTTATCTACCTTGGAGAAATTCTCAATGAATCTTCTGTAGTATCCTGCCAAGCCAAGGAATCTACGAACCTCCTTTACTGACTTAGGAGATTCCCACTCAGTTACAGCTGACACTTTTGCGGGATCAACCGCTACACCATCTCCTGACACAACGTGTCCAAGAAATCCAACTTCATTTAACCAAAATTCACACTTGCTGAATTTGGCATACAGCTTATGCTCTTTAAGCTTCTCAAGTATCAAATGCAAATGTCCTTCATTCTCTTCTTTGCTCTTGGAGTAGATCAAAATTTCATCGATGAAAACGACAACAAACTTGTCAAGGATCTCCATGAACACCTTGTTCATCATATTCATGAAGTAAGGTGGTGCATTGGTCAAACCAAATGGCATCACGGTGTACTCATACAATCCATACCTAGTGGTGAAAGTTGTCTTAGGTATGTCTTGTTCTCTTATCTTGAGCTGGAAATAACCTGACCGGAGATCAATCTTTGAGAACACACAGGCTCCTTCTAACTGATCAAACAAGTCATTGATTCTAGGCAAAGGTTATTTGTTCTTGATAGTCACCTCATTGAGTGAACGGTAATCTATGCATAACCTTTGACTTTTATCTTTCTTTTCCACAAACAAGACTGGTGCTCCCCAGGATGAAGAACTTGGTTGAATAAATCCTTTCTGCAACTGTTCTCCAAGTTGTTTCTTGAGTTCTTTCAACTCATCAACTGACATCTTGTAAGGTCTCTTTGCTATTGGTCCTAATCCTGGTAGTAAATCAATCAAAAATTTCACATCTCTATCTGGTGGAATTCCTGGAAATTCTTCCGGAAACACATCCAGATATTAACTCACAATTGGCACGCTGTCTATGCTAACCCCCTTAAGAGAATTTAGCTTACTTCCTTTTGATTCAAAGTTAGACTTGAATCTTATCCATTTCTTTTCTGGGGTTGTGAGTGCGACAGTTCGATTAGCACAATCTAGTACTCCTTTGTACTTGGTCATCCAATCCATTGCCAAAATTACATCCAGTCCTTGGGAATCTAGGATTATCAAACTCACAGGAAACTTATGCTTTCCAAACTCTATCACTAGATCACGACATCCAAGACTTACTATCATATCTCCACCGGGAGAACTTACTTTTATTGGACACCCAATGTTTTCAGTTGAAAACCCATTTCTATCAACAAATGCTTTTTATATGAATGAATGTGATGCACCAGTATCAAAAAGAACAAGTGCTGGAATAGAATTGAGTTTGAACTTACCAGCCACAGCATCAGACTCCTCATAGATTTCTTCCACATTGATGTGGTTCACTTGTCCATTTTGGAAAGGGTTGGGCTTGTTGGGTCCCTCAACTTTCTTTTCTGGGCATTCATTTGCATAATGCCCCATATTCTTGCACTTGAAGCATTCCACTACCACTTCCACCTCCATTGTGGTGGCTCTTGTATCCACCCTTGTGATTCTTATACTTGTCATTGTCATGACTACGGTGATGCTTGTTGTCATGATGACGGTTGTGGTTGTGGTGGTTATTGTACTTTCCATGCTTGTGGGATCCGGAACTCCCACTATCATCATAATGGGAACGCTTGTGAGACGATCCCGAGCTGTGCTTAGCTGTGCTTCCTCTTTCTGCTTTCCACCTGCTTCATCTTGCTCTCCAAGATGGCAGCCTTGTCACAGAGGGATTGGTAGGTGGGGACATAGGCCACAGATAAATGCAGATTCAGTTCATCGTTCAGTCCTTCGAGGAAATTCTCTTTCCTCTTGGCATCAGTGTTAACTTCATCCGGTGCATAACGTGCCAGATTGTTGAACTCCTCAATATATTCATCCACGCTGCGGTGGCGCTGCTTCAGATTATGAAATTTTTTCTTTTTCAAGCTCATCATTCCGGATGAGATGTGAGCTATACGGAAACCATCTTCAAAGATAGCCCATGTCACATCCTCAATGGGAGTGGTGATCTGGAAGTTATCCCACCAAGTAGCTGCTGGTCCTTCCAACAAGTGTGCTGCAAACCTGACTTTCTCCTCGTCGGTACAACCGACAGTCACCAAATCCTTGTTCACTGCACGTAGCCAATCATTGCCACCATGGGATCAGTAGTTCCTAAGAACTTTGCAGGCCTCAGTCTTAGGAATCTGGTGAGCATGTCAAATCCTGGTGGATTGTTCTGATTGTTGTTGTTGTTGTTATTGTTGTTGTTATTGTTGTTGTTCTGATTCTGCATGAAAGTAGTCATCATCTGCATCAGCTGTGCCTGTGCTGTCATCAGCTGCTGCATCTCGGGGGTGACATTGTTGTTGTTCGCGTTGGGGTTGGCACATCGAGGAGGCATCTGTGGTTTTCAATAAGGATAAGAATGAGATACCCATAGATGCTAATTATGCACAATACATCACATAGACAATCACCAAACAAGCATCAAAATAACATAAAGTTCAACGACATAATCAACAAGTTTGAAAACCAAACACACCAATAGCAAGCCATCCACATGTTGGATGGTCATTGCGACTCAATAATCATAAGTATGGTAAATGATAAATAAACGAGTAGTCATCACTACTCCTCTGCATCAACCTCCTCATCGACAAGTGTAAGACCTGCATTCTCCATAGCGGTCTTGTACTCCTCGACATTGGTAGTCAAGGCCTCTACCTTGGCTTTGAGATCCCTCTTCTGTGAACGAAGTCTCTCAATCACACCCTGCTGATGCTCGAGCTCGAAGTCCTTGGCCTCTAGTTCTGTAGTCATCTCTCGAATCCTCTTGTTCCTGTCTTGGACTCTCTTCTCTTGGATTTTGAACTTCCTATCCTGACTCTCAAACTTGGCCACCATTTCATTGACTATCTCGTCTTGCTCCGCGAAGAGCTTGTCCTTCTCAAGAATCTGCACCTGGAGCTCGTCATTGCTAAGCATGACGTTGGTCCTATCAGTATCTAGGTGCCTAAGTAGAACCTCTAGGTACTGAAGGTACAGACGAATCGGCTCTGCCGTCTCTCTAGCAGTATCCTCGAACTCAATAGCCTCACCATCCTCGTCGCGTCTACCGAAGGCGTGGAAGTGAGTACCTCTAATCTCCCGAGAGTGTCTCCCTAACAACCGCCCAAGTAAATCCTGCATGACTACCTCTAGGCCTCTCTCCTTGTCGTCATGCATAAGCTTGAAGGTGATAGCCTCCGTGGCTGGCTCAGTCTGGCGTCCTGGCTGAGTAACCTTGAAGCCCCAAAGGTCCTTCCTCTCAAACTTGGTGAGGGGAAGCATCATGATGGTAGGGAGTGGAAGATTGAGCAAACTAGTGAGCTCAATAATACGAGTGCCAAAACGAGTTCCCTTGAACTCTTTAGACGTGCTGATAGTAACATTAGGCATCTATTTTTATAAGATAGAGAGAAGTTAGAATCAACATCAATAGAAAATACACAAGACAAAGTATCACAAGCATATCATTGGCAAACAAACACACAAGTCATGGTATACATAAATCCATTACAAGCATCCAAGGTTCAACATAACTTAGACAAAATTTTGGAAACAAAATGATAAGTGTGGTGGTCCAACTAACAAGGCACATTACAACTCTCACTCTTTAGACTAAAGGCTATCAACGCATCCTTCTACCAATAGAGATGAGAAAGAAGATTAGAAAAGTTTACAAGAAGAAAAGACAAGTGTAGAAATTTTTTCAAAGTGTTGAAATTTTTCCTAAGTGGTTTCAAGTCCAATCCTGTGGTTATAATCCTACTGGCAACATAGTGCTCTGATACCATCTGTAAGATCCCTACCTTTTAAAGGTAAGGATCCCTGTGATTGCAATGCTAGTCCCTGGATCAATGCTAGCATCCACAGTTTAAGATGAAGTACACAGAAACAAAGGTCATTATTACATATCATTCTAGAGACAAAGATAGTCTTTTACAACTCCATGGCCATAGGCCTAATACAAGAGTTTAACCATAACAATATAAATAAGTCTTCATCTTCATGTGCCACAGGAAAGCATGTTGAGTGTAGACTCATAACCCCTAATCATCATCAGAATAACCTGCAACATCACAAGTTACAGCCACAGTGGGTCAATACATTGTAATAGTATTGGCAAGTGATACCTTTGTTGAATATTTACATCTAGATACTATATGAATTTTGGCTAAGTGTAGCTTAGGATTTCTTTGCTCAAAATAGGTTTTGCTTATTAGTTGAAAACACTAAGTTTTTCTTTGACAAAAATGTCCCAAGGAACCACCAATATAAATTGGTGAACCTTCACCCTTGTTCAGCCACAAGTTTTAACTTAGAAAAATTGGGATGAGGAGATTCTTGATAGCTTCCATGTCTTGATGCTCAAGTTGTCCAATACCAGGGACATGGCTAAGTACTTAGATTCTTCCATCTCTAGAGGTCGTGCACTTTCCCCACAAGACTTGATTTTCACCAAGACATGACCTTTCAGAAGCCTTCCCTTAGAAAAAATGGACGCTCTCCAAACATATCATCCCACTACCACCAACTGTCCAAATGGCTAAGTTATTGCAACCTATGTGATCCAGGCAGAGCCCATAATGCCATGTGGCTGCACTAGAAGCTTCTTAACATTTGGCATCTAAAATCCATTTGTTCCTGGGTGGCTTTCCACAAGTGTGATACACAAGGTAAACCATAGAAATGGGCCTTGTGTAACCACTCGACACAAACCAAACTTTCCATTCCACCCAGGTGTTTCATTCACTTAGTTGTTTTATTAAGCAAAACATAAGTCCAAAGACTTAGAAATATTTCTCATAGCATGATTATATAATCCACCCTTGGTTGCTAGTAGCTAGGCTAAGCATGTCAATAGCAAGTATCTTAACTTAAAGGAAATTCTAACATTGCTACAACTACTAGGATTTCCCAAGCATAGCATATAGATACTTAGCAAAATAATCATGCAAGTCCTATACAAAATATTTCTAATGCATAGGTAAAATATTAGGATAGAAACATGAAGCACCACTTGCCTTGGTAGTTTGAGGAGTAGCAACAATCTTCACAACCACAATCACTATTAGCACCAAAATCTACACATAAAATAATGGCACCAATTTCACATATCAAAAATATACAAGCAAAAATATATGAATGCATGCAAATGTCATGTGATGATTTTTCTACGCCAAACAAGACAAGTGTACAGTACTGAAACATAACCAAGACTAAAGCACACTAAAAAAAACTTTATTTGATCTTTAAATCATTTTTCAAGACATTTATATACCCAAAATAAGCTTAGAAATGTCTCTGCAAAAAATAACCAATTTTTCAGAAGAAAAACATTAAACACATTGCATAAACAGATAGAATTGTTTCTCCTGATTCCAATGATATAAAATTTGTAAAATTTGAACATGTGGATCAAAAGTTATGAATTTTGCAAGTTTGAATCACTAATAGATCAAATTTCTGTTTTAAATCTAAACTCAGGCCACGCGGCATGTTCTGATTGGCCCGTACCGGTTCGGCCGGATCGATCAACATGGACCATTGGATTTAAAGACGATCGTGCAGCACAGATCTAGCGTACCCCTTCGCGTAAGTGATTCTATCGCGTGCGTTGGATCTAGATCTGACGTCTACTGATCAAACGACCACAGATGGGCGGCGGTAGCGGCGACGGTGCGGCGGCGTGGCTCTGCCAGAGAGGTTGCCGGCGATTTAGATCGCGCGGGGAGGAGTGGAGATGCTTACTGTGCTCGTGGGACTGCAGTGAAGCTCAAGGTGGGGTCAGATACTCAGGGGGCGCACGAACTTGGCTGCTATTGCTCTTCGGAGTGAAGCCTGACGTCGGTCACGGCTGTTCGTCGTCGTTGCCGGCGTTGTAGATCATGCCAGAGACAAGCAAGTGGTGCGTTAGATGCGGGGAGCAACACTGATCATGTGAGTATCAGAGAGAGGGCAAGGCGCGCTCGGGACTAACCAGATTTACTCCCCGGAGTTGAGTGCCTCGCCGGGTTCGCTCAGTCGTCGATGTTGCCGATGCTCAGGGTTGTCCTAGCACACAGCAGCGGTGTCAATCGAAGCGCAAGGATGCAGTGGTTGTTCTGGAGAAGCTAGGATTCAAGGGGCGCAGAGAGCTCACCGGAATCAAACGTCGGAGTTCGTGAGGATAGCGGCGAGGTTTGGTGAAATTCGAGCAGCCTGGTGGCGAGGAGAGGGTGCTGTGTGGGGGAAAATGGTCGTGGCAGGGTGGGGTTTAAGTAGACGGGAGCGGGGCGAGGTTTACTCCCTGAATCAATGGGATTTAAGCGGACTTAAACCGCGGCGTCACTGCGGCGAGGTAACGGCGGAGCGGTTCGGGTGCGCGTTGATTTGGGGATGATGCTAACGGGGCAAGGTAGGGTCGGGCTGTCAGTGGGTGGGTGAGCGTTGCTGCGGTGAGAAACAGAGAGGAAAAGGGAACCCCGGGTGGGCTGTTTTGGTTGCTGCGCCAAAAGGGTAGCGGCTGGCCCAGTTCTATTTCCTTAACCTTTTGCTTTTTCTATTTCGATTTTCAGGAAACATTTTCAAATGAATTCAAATGTGTTTGATTTCCAAATCTTTCTGGATTTTTATAAAGTGAAGCCTGCACATTTTTGAGTATAAAACCATGTTGTTTCATTAAACTTGCTTGATTCCTTTGGAATTTTACAAGTAAACAGTGCCTTTACACAAGTTTTAATAAATATATGAAAATGGTTTTAAAACCATATTTTGTTTTGGAAATTTTGTCCAAGCCTTGGAACACAACCAAACCAACTCATGAACAAAAAATCTTGGTTTGAAACAAATAATCTCTCACTAGAGAGTAGCATTGGATCAATTCCTGTTTACATAAAATAATAAGCACCCAAATGTTTCTGTTTTTGTAATGACTTTGAAAATGATCCCTAAATGATTATGAATGCATGGATGATATGCAATCTTTGAAAACACGATTTTAGGGATGTTACATGATCGGATCGAACGGCCAACATCCTCCCGTATCCCTTCACCCCTGGGCAGGCCCCGCTTGGCCAGTTGGACTCGCGACTCCCGCGCAGGGAGCAGCCCCGGGTAGGCCGAGCTCCCCTTGGAAGCCCACCCCCTTCGTAGATCTGGCCCGTTGGCCCCCAGCCCCTTTTTATTTTCTTTTAAATATCAGATCTGTAAATCAGCAGATGGTTTAAATCCAAACAAATTTCAAAACCACCAGATCTTGGCTAGATCTAATTTTCCCCACATGCATACACCTTTTCTATAACATGTAGACTTGGTTCTGGACTAAATGGACATGTAAAATAAATATAATAAATCATATCCCCAGATCTGTCCAGTACACTAAATAAATTCTCCAGGGTTTTTCACAAATCCAAATGGAGTAAATCCAACGGTTTCTGTAAGGTATAAACCATACCTTTCATATACCACTGGCCCCACCTTATTTTTCTTCCTAGATTGCAGTTAGCAAAAAAAATATCTAAAACAAAGTTTTTCTACCTTTAGCAAATTCTCTAGGACAAACCAAGTAAGGTTCTGACCTAATTCCAACTCCCAGATGACACACACAATCATATATTTCAGAATCTAGTAGCTCATATTTTTATGAGTCTCTGTTAAATTTTAGTGAATTAAACTCTTCTACGCATAGTTTATTCACTACTAAAATCATTACAGTATCTCTGTAACTCCTAAAAGTTGATTCCAATTTCTACAGAAAGGTACTCTCAGTACCTAACTTGTGTCCTTGCAGAAAAAGACAAATCCTAGCCAGTATTACCTTTGGGAATTTCTTAAGGTCATTTTGGTAATTGTTTTGAGGTGATTCCAACTCCTCTTGAGTTAGTCCATCCAAAACTACCCAATCACCCAAGGAAATAATTTTTGAACTCCAAAGAAGTTCTGGTGAATTATTTCCTAAAACTAGAGCTTTATTCACTATAAAATCCATTTCAAATCAAGGGAAATTGGTAAAATAGTGAAACCACTTTTTTTGGCTTCATTTTATCAATACCTATCTGATGTTATCATTTCTATACAATGGTATCATACAGATCAAGTCCTTGAGCAAAAACCCTCTCTTAGGTAGTTCTTAGACTACAAATCCAAAGGGAGCCTTTCCCTAATCGTCTTCCAACACAATCAATCCCAACCTCCAACATCACACTGATGTATATCTTGTAGTTATCCTTTACTTGTTGTATGGTTTGTTGCTTGTATACCTTGTATTGATTGGTGTATTGTTTGCTTGCATGTATTCTCGATAACGACGATAGTTGCGATTGTGTGACGCCGAGAAGAAGGAAGCATCGGGGTTATCTTATTATTGTTATTATTGGTATTCTGGTTATCTAACGCCGGCAAGGGACATCTCGCTGGTTATAGGAAAGCCACCTTTCCTGGACTCCTGTATTTACCTACTCCCGTTTATCAACTGTTTTATATCTCGTTTATAAATTGCATGATTAAAGGCATGGTTTGTTTCAAATAAAAAGACATGAGTAACTTGGATCCTCCAAATTATGGGTAAGTGTCCATTAAGACACCTACCCCACTTGATACCCATCTTACCTCTTGGAACCCAAAGATTTTCAATGATAAAACTATTTTGGGTTTTACCCTACTACAAAGTTTACAAAAATAAAACCCTTGGAAAGAGGCATCGTTTCCAAGTGGAGGTTTTACTAAAGAAGATACGAGGTGGATGAAGAGAAAGTCAAGCAAGAGAAAGAGAAGGGATGTTCCAAGCCAATGTCCGGAATAATTTTATCCGTGCAACCACATTACCCCAGACGCTGGGGCTTAGCTCGTAGTTTGTGATCTTTAGCTGGGGCTGCTCGTACTCGCTAAAGGGGAGAAATCCCCTGAAATCTGGGCTGCCATGGGCAAGGTACCGGTGCAACAATTGGGTCTCTCGCGGACGGTATGCTTTTTGGCTAGTACGGGAGGAAGTTGTTGTCACTATTGCTACCGGTAAAACTTCGGTTTGGAGGTAGGGGTCAGTACGGGAGGAAGGACTAGGGTCGTCGTACCCCATACTCGTAACGGAGAGAACAACCCAAAAGGAAAAGTCGCCGTTGCTAGGGATGGACAAATGAAAAGTCTAGGTTTGATTATCCGAGCCCCCATCTACTGTGTGTAGTAGGCCGTGGTTTTATCCCGGCGAATGTATTGATTCTTGTGGGTAAAGTGCACAAACTCTGTAGAGTCTAATATATTCGAATAGCCGTGTCCACGAACAAGGATGATTGGAATGGCAAGTGCTAGGAGGACCCTTTGGTTGAGTTGTGATGAACTAAAGGATGTCACTTGGTCACGAGGAAAGATAACAATGAGTTTGCTTTTGACCAGAGATGGTCGAAGATGTTTAAAAAGTGTTTCACAACAAAACTGTTTTAAATATTTTTAACAAGGATGTGGAGATCTATAGGTTTTCAAAAAGGAGGCATGATTTCCAAAAACTTTTTTTCAACAAAGATATAGAGATGCCAATGTTAGGTCTTTCAGAAAATAACTTAGTGTAGAGCTATCTCGCCACAACCAAATATGCATTATCTTTGTTACCTTGTCTCGGTCGTTTGCGGGTACATTCAAAGTACTCACCGACATTGTACCTGGCTATTTACTTGGCCAGATGGCAGATGTTAAGAAGTGACGAAGGTGCTGACGTTTATGCGACCTAGGCCGTCTTCCCAGTCAGTTGCCTGTAAGTTAAGGCACGGGCTCTAAGCTGAAGACTTCCGCTACTTGTGTTGTATTCGCCATAATGGCCACCTTGTAAGTTTTGTACTCGTTATTGTAAGGATTTTGTAATGATACTAGTCGGTTATGCTCACGGCTCACTGATCATGGAAACGTGAATTATATGCATAACGGGTATTCTCGGACTGTAAATCCGGGGTGCCACATATTTTTAACATGTAAATATTATTTTTGTAATAAATTTGGTATTTTATATTTATTTTTCCGATTTATAGATATTAAGATATGATTTTTATAAGATTTAATATTTTATAAATACTTAATTAAGTGGAATAATAATATTTGATTTTAAGATTAAGCTTTAGTTATTATTTTTCTAGGAATTATTTATATTTTTTTTATCATTTACTAGTATTAAAATATAAATTATCAAGGTTTTATTACTTATAAAATCTTTATTAAGTAATAACTATTATAACTAGCTGAATGCCCGTGCGTTGCTACGGGTCAAATTTTACTACGACGCGAAGGATAGGGTACCAACATGACCCACACGGGTGGTACTCTAGATTCTTTTTATCAAATCGGCCTTGAGATAGAGCAAAAAAATTTAACAGATTTCAGCATTAGCCATGTCGGTTGGCAGTCGATCTTAGTCCACTATACAGTTATACATCACAGTCAGCTCTTTGAAAGATTATAGGACCGGCTGGGCACCTAGTTTTACTAAGAAGAATGCATTCCAGAAACAGGGCCGCTGCTCGCCGCCAGGTACAGGAAACTGATGTGCCCTGCTGCCCGGCATCGTGTTGCGGTGTCGGGCACCCTGGGAACTGCGCCAGGTGTGGAGGGGCTAGCCGGCGACGTCCTGCCTATGCCCGCGTCGCTCCACCGACGAGAGTACACCAGACACAGGGATTCAACGGGTTCATGTCTCCTAAGATCAGTTCAGTCCCCATGGATCGAGGTGTTCGTATTGAGGAGTACAACCTGTTCGTATTGAGGAGTACAACCTGCGCTGAACATCCCGAGCTCGCCAACGGCATCAAACACCAGCGAGCGCATCTCCTCCCGGGATGCTCATCACTCGGTTTGGAGGCCGCCAGGTTTCAGAACCGCTGCTACTGACCACCGAATGTCTGAATCGATATGCTGCTGACTGCTAAAGTGAATTGTTGCTTCAATGGGTACACTGCCGCCAGGTACTAATGCATCCCCGCTCAAGTTATTTTACGACGTGAAGTGCTCTGCTACACTCTGCTCTAAATGCCATTACTTGCAGATGTGAATTGCTGCCGCTGCTCCGCCAGAAGCTGCCGCTAGATGGAGCTTCACCTGATTCATCTCTATCTGCACTGAAGCTGCCCGCTGAGTTGAGCTGGAGTTCACATTCGTGCTAATCCCACCTACCAATCTGCCAAATCTCGCACAAGAGGATGATAAAGGGTACGGGTAAGGAGCATATCCAGAAACCAAGCTGAAAACAGGCCAAGGAGCTACCACCACTTGTCTTCAGCTCAAGTAAGGAATAAGGTTGAAACAAAACTTTGTTGGTATTGCAAACGATATATTTCTTTTATTAGCTGCCAGCTGATAGCAACATCTAATGGGTGGAAGGCCAAAATATTCAGTACTTACATGTAGGAAAAGCATAACTAATGGCTCTATGGAGTTGCAAAGACAATCGAGAACAATGGGTGATGTAATACAATGGCAATTCCAGTACAGAGTATAATTGTTCATGGAATATAGATAAGTATTCAGGTGATTTTTTCTGGTTAATTTAATTTTCTTAGAATCTTAGCCAGCTCAGAAGTCTCTAAATACTTTATCTACCATCTCTTTTAAACATGATCAAATTCCTTTAGTGCAGCAAAAAAGCAAACATAAGCTGATACTGTTGGCATTCATAAATATAAACTTTAATCATAGAACCAAAAAGGATTAGTAATTTGAATCTTAATTTATTAGGGATGAGCTGTTCAATTTAATCCACACAGTCTCAGTCACTTGCATAGGGCACCAAGTGAATAGGTAGAAAAGGATTAGTAATTTGAATCTTAATTTATTAGGGATGAGCTGTTCAATTTAATCCACACAGTCTCAGTCACTTGCATAGGGCACCAAGTGGATAGGTAGAATTTTTCTACTCCATTGTCACGTAACCATGACCAATTGGGATAGAGCATCAATCCGGTTCAGTTACAAACTACATGTGAAATTACGAAGGGCCAATTGGGATAGAGCCCCATCATCACGAGTAGGAGATTGGAAAAAGCTTGCTGCCCAGATTTCATACATTGATTTCTTGGAGATACACAAAAAGTAATAATCCAAGCGCATACCTTGCTTTGCAGAAAAAAAGGGGCAGGTCCTGGGTCTAGCTGAGGGCCGAGGCCTGTTCAGGACTCCAGGTATGCTGGATCAGTGATGACAATCGATGGAGCGACTCCATGCGGCGGACTATGACGCTGATTGGTACTTGCCCATGAGATGTATCTCTTCCAGCCGGCTGCCCCATCTTTATTCCCCAACTCTCTCTCTCTAGTCTCTGAAACTACCCTAAATTCTCAAATTAGACATCAATTTATTGTAGAATCTATCAAATCTGCAAACTGCGAAGCACAAATCCACCTCTCCATCCCATTCCCATGTGGTCAACACCGAGCACATCTCGCATGGTTGGTTGTTTGTAGGATATCCTCCACTAAGCTCCCTTTCCTCTCTCTCTCTCTCCCATACAACAGTGTTGCCCGTGCCTTGCAGATCTAGGGGGTGGTTGAGATGCGCCCCACATTGCACCGCTCAGCCCGTGGATGAAGATAGGGAAGGGCGCCCCGCCTGGCCCCAATATCGCACCATGCTCGGTGTAGAGGAGCTGCATGGAGCGAGACACGCGATGGCTGCGACCGGTGGGGAGAGATTGGGGACAGGAGAACGCGGGCCTGGGGTAAAACGGAAAACAGTAAACGCATACCTCAACCATGCCCGGACTCCTCCTATCGGCTCATCTCCTGCGAGCGCCGCCAGCCTGCTCTGTCCTCAGTGAAGGAGCAGGCGGAGCAGGATCCGTGGCAGCGCTCTGCGCTCCAGTCGGGGCGTGTCGCCACCGGGTACCCATGCCCCAGAGTATCCTCCTCAACCTAGCCTTTGTCGCTATGGGCCGGGACATAGGTCCCCTCGGAAGACGTGCATCTGTACTCGTCGTCTACCTCCACGCTCGGCCACGGGAAGACCCGGTCTCGACGTACGGGGGAGATCGGCGGTGCACGGTTCCTTACTCGACGCGCCTGCGCAGCTCCGCGTGTACCTCCGCGCTCGGCCACGGGAAGACCCAGATCTCGGCGTACAGGGGAAATCGGCGGGGCGGACGGCAGACGCTCGAGCGGCGGCCCACAGAAGGAGGCCTAGGCGAGCGGCACAGAGAGGGTTGGGGACGGCGGCCGGACGTGGGCGGCGGGACGCACGGAGATCATGGTAGAGGGAGGAGGCCGGCGAGGAAATCGGCGTGGCTCGGGGAGGAAGACGGTGGCGGCGAGCGACGGACGGAGAGACCGCACAGCTCGGGAAAGGGAGACACGCGGGGAGGAGAAGGGGCGAGCGACGGTGCCAGATGCGTCGGCGGCGCGGGTCGCGGGCAGAGGAGAAGGAGGTGGGTTTCAGGTCTCACTTGGCGGTGGCAGGGTTGGGTAAATACTCCAAACTACCAGGGGCAAATTCGTCTTTTCAAGGCAGACGGATTTTTTGGCTGGGTGACGAATGGTCCCAATCTTTTTAATAATATAGATAATGTTTGATAATATTTTTAAGTTATATATTTTGTTTTTCTAAACATTTTTATATATTACACATATTTTTCTGATTTATAAAATAAATGTTATTGATTTAATAAGATTTAATGATTTTATTTAATTTCTGGACTATTTAAATTTGGACTTATAACAGTTTATTTATTTCCTAAACAAATAATAACTTTTTACACCACGGCCAGAGCTACCATAGGTCACTGACCAGTGGGGTCAGGGCCACGTCTCTATGCCACCTAGTCGTGGACTGGTCAACTAGTGGACAAGGTCAAGGGTGACATGAGCATGGCGTCAAGATGTAGTCAACTCGACCACCACCGCCAGTTGATGGTCGCCGGGGACGATCTACAACGCCCTAACAAAAGAAAACTAGTCTAGTTTGATTCAGCGTGACATGCTGAACCATATAGTGGCGGCGTTGGTCAAATATGGTCATCGAAGCTATGGAAATGACGACGGCAGACGGCGGCGCTACAGCGTGAGCATGCTAGATAGCGCCGTAGGAAGAGAGGATCGATTCTTGAGCATTAGTGACTCACCCTGGTTGAAGTGGTGGTGTTGGCGAGGACTGGCGTGGTCGGAGACGAGCTCTACGACGAGGATTCCGATGAAGTGTCGTGGAAAGGAACGGCAAAATCCTCCCTACCCAGTGCTCCCCTTGATGATGGACTCCACCCAGAGGATCTATGGAGCACGGGGCGTCTCCATGGCTACTTGGAAAGGAGTGGGGAGGTGCGTCACGACAGTGAGGCTAGCTAGGGTTTTGGCTTTGAGGAGGAAATCAAGAGAGAGAGCTTCAGAGGAAGAGAGAGTGGATGAGGACGAGACAGAGCGGTGTCGTCCTGGCCTCCTTATCCCCTCTGTCTATCGGCGGCACGAATCTCCACGCTGGCGAGCGGCGGCGCTGCTGCCAGCGAGCTGCTTCGGGACGGGCACGAGGTAGACGACGGCGATTAGGTGGACAAAGGGGTACGCGGGCCTAGGCCGGTGTTGGGCTTCGATGAATCGAGCGGAGGAAGCTGGCTACGACTCGCGAGCGACAAATAAGAAGAGGAAATGCTAGGCCGGCCTGCTTCTCGAGCCAGATCCTTCTTTCCTTTCTATTCCCTTTTTCTATTTTCTGTTTTGATTTCAGATTTGAATTTACTCATTTGATTTGAATTTTCTTTATAGGATTGATTTGCTGAGTGGTTGCAGCAATAATAAAGTGTATTAAGGTTCTTTTATGAGTTTGTAATATAGTGGTATTATTTTTTTATTTTCTTTATATAGGTATTTTTGTTATAAATCTTTATTTTCATATCATACCTTGAATTTTATTATGATGAAATCTGTTTTAAAATTTCTTGTTTTAGGATTTGAATTTATTTTAGAATTTAGTATTTAATAATAGGTATTTTAATAATAGAAAATGATTAATCCATTATTCTGGAGAAAACAATTAAGGCACTTATATTAATCCTTCATAGTTATCATATATTTCTATGATTTTTATCCAGACTGGCCATTGGTACAAATGATTCATTCAAGGTTTATATTATTGTTTTTTATAAATGTGAATGAACATTATGGTTGAAGACATACTGCCTTTATATTTGTGATCATAAATGATATCACCCTTTTAGCATAATTAGTTTATTCTCATGATTGACTTAGGAGATAGAATTGCTAACTATAGTTTCTTGGTACATAAGTTTTTTAATGCTTTGAAGTGTCAAAGATATTATTGAGTGAATTGCTATAGGGAATTATTCCTATAGGCTATTGGGAGATAAGATGATGAATAAAACCTATGAAATAGATATTAACCTTGATTCCAGCTTTAAGGTGGAATGTTACCAAGGATTCTTATCTTCCATATTTTAAAGGTATTAACTTCTAATCAAGGAATTCCTTTCCTAGATATACCACTTCTTCATATACTTTATCATGTGTGAACATGATGAGCTTTACTTCAAAAGAATGTTCTTATCAATATTTTCTTTTTCCAAATTCCTTGGTAAACCCAATGAGCTTGACACTAAAGCTCAATATAATCTCTTTATAGGGAGGATTCTTATCTCTAGGGTATTTCTAATGATTCCAATTTCACTAGAATGATTACTCCCTTTCTTCACAATTACTTTGTGATCTCACTTATGAATCTTAGAAGCTTGTCATTGAAGCTTTTCATAATCTACTCCTATCCATACTTGATTATATCAATTTACTAATGGTAACCTTCAATTAAACAAATGGTTACTGTTAACTCCATTGACACATCTTTTGTCATCCATCACTAATATCACTCCAATAAGTCCATGCTACTCTAGCTTCAGCTTAATCATACTACCTTATATATACTTAACTCTAGTATCTTATACTCAAACTTCACATTATATCATGATGACTTGTCATGGCTAACTTAGTATAACATATATATACCAGGTTTTACTCATGTTCTATCCACCAATGTTCTTATAGATGATATAATCAATCACTCTTAGTGACTTCAACATGATCATTATAATCATTTGATCATTTATGAATTAGGTTTCCTGTTGGCTAATCAAGGCCTTCATCAATACAACATTATATTGTATTATAATTATCTTCTTAGTATCTCTTACTAAGTAGAAGATACTATTCTTAGACTATACATTCTTAATCCAATAGGATTACTCCTTGTGACTATCTTCAATAATCCTCCTTATAATCTTTTTTGTTACCACCTATATTTTTATTTCAAATAACTCTTCTATCCATTTAGAAGTGAGTTAACTCCATTAATTTTCATATTAGTTCAATTCTCTTCAAACTCTCCTATTATATAGATGATATTTCAAGCTAGCATTACCACTTACCTCTTCTTACTTCTTTCTTTATAGACCTTAAGTGAATGCTATGATATGGACAAGAGTTGGTAGATCAAGAATTGATAGGTTAAGAATTGGTGAGTCAATAGTTGAGTACTCAACATTTGATAAACAACGGATATTAGAATATGATTCAATAGGTATGATAAGGATTGATATGGAAAGAAAGATATATGGTGAATGTTCTTGTCTTGGTTTCTTTCCTACTCAACCTCACTTAAGAGTTAAGGTTAGGTATTACCATGATACTCATGGTATAAGTAGATAAGATTAAGATAAGTTAAGATTTGATTGTTACATTCCTATATTTAAGTTATATTCATAACTTGGTATTCATGGTTTGTTGTAATGAATTATATAATATGATCTCTTAAGAATTAACATCAAACATTAAGTAATGTGTTGGTGGTTTAGTTTTATTATATTAGGTCTACCCTTAGATCAAATCATGTTTACCCAAAATAAGTTTTTAGCAAAGGTCATATTGAAACTTATCGCAGTCAACTTGATGATCTACTTCATTTCCATCAAGTTAACAGAAGCTCCAATCCCTTTGACAAGTTTTGTTCAAAAGCGCGACAATTATTCAGATTTTCTATGCATGAATGCAATGCACACATCTGTGTTCAGCTTATTTCTAAGCTCTAATGCTAGGATGTTATAGTTCACAATATATATGTGCACATTATCACAAACCATGCCGCGATTCTATCCATAAAATTGCACGTTTGGCCTGAAAGCGATGAAACCTCGAACATGATATAACTCATTTCCGAGAAGGTTTTTTTGAGATGCAATCAGTATACCAATTAAGTTTGATATTTTTCCATGCAGCTATGTCACATAAAATGGCGCAACACAAAGGTTTTACATTATCCGGATCATTTTTGAATTTCTTATGCTCGTTTCAAACTATGGTCAAAACGGCGGGCATATTCGAGGGAAACCCTCGTGTGTGGCCCCTGACGGTCTAGCCCCTAGCTTTCACCGCATGATGTTTGACCAATGTACTTCTATGTTGGTTTAGTATTGTTTAGGTCATTTCTACATACATAACCAAGGTTGGGCCCAATTTTCCACCGGTATCCATTTGTTAGACCCGTTGCGGGAATTTTCTCCAACACGTCCGGCACTTCTCTAACTGTAGCGCATGTGCGCGACTGGGAGATAGATATTGCAATTATCAACATCCCACAAAACTTTTGCACATACCTTACATCCACAAGCAAGTTTTCTTGCGATTCCCGTGCTCCGGTGGTCCTTTTCTGGCGAAACCCTAGTCTCTGGGACCGGCGGTCTAGCCCCTAGCTTTCTCCGCACGAGGTTCTACCAATGTCCTTTTGTGTTGGTTCAGGTTTTTTTAGGTTCTGTCTACATGGAAACACAAGTTTGGGCCCTAGATTCCACTGGTATCCCTCCGTTAGACCCGTAGAGGGAGTCACCTTGATCTCACATGAAATGATAGAGCGTGAAACTTGCATTGATGAGAGAAGGAAAACTTCCTCATGCAACATTGTTTGCCATCCCAAGATGCACATGTGTGCATAATATATATGGGCACATGATCACAAACTATGTCGCTATTCTGGCCATCACATTGGTCGTTTGGCTTGAATGTCATGAAACCTCGAACATAATAGGTCATTTCTGTGAAGGTTTTTTGAGATGCAATGAGTATACCAAGTTTGATATCTTTCCTTGAAAATATGTCACATAATATGACACCACGCGAAGGATTTACATTGTTTGGACCGTTTTTGAATTTCATATACACGTTTCAAACTATGGTCGAAAGCACGAAGAACACCCGTCTGTGGGCCCCGGGAATGTCTACAGCCTAGCTTTCTCCACACAAGGTACCACCAATGTACTTTTTTGTTTGTTAAGGTATGTTTAGTATATAAATACAAGGAAAACTAAGTTTCGAACCTTGTAGCACATTCTAGCCCGCGGTATAAGCGCGTCGGGACATTTCCACCTTGATCTGCTAATTAAGTGTTATCGACCGAATATGAAGAAGGTCACACCGGGGAGCTATGTCTTGCATCTATGGGATTTCCACAACACTTTCACATAAATCCTAGGTCCACATGCAAGTTTCCTAGGTCTCCCGGGCTCTAGGAGTCGAAAAGCACCGGTCGGTGGGCCCAGGGGATATATCCCCTAGCTATCTCCATACAAGGTTCCACCAATGTACTTTTTGTTTGATTAGGCATTATTAGGTCATATCAACATACAAAAACAAGGTTGGGCCAAATGTTCCACCGGTTGCCCCTTGTTTGACCCGTCGCGGTAGTTTCCCAACGACACATCTAACACTTTTCTAACACTAGTAGAAAACAGGCCTTTCGTCTAGGCCATTAGTCCCGGCTGTGGCTGGGTCCGGGACTAATGGCCCGCGCCGGACGGCCTGAGCCACCCCAAACCATAGGTCTCGGCCTGTTAGACCCCATTAGTCCCAGTTTGAGACACAAACCAGGACTAAAGGGTCTGGGGCCTGCCGCTCGCTGCGGGCACACCCTTTAGTCTCGGTTTGTATCTCAAACTGGGACTAGTGGTCTGGCCCTATATATATGGCACAGCCCCCTCCCCCTCTCAATTGTTTTTTTCCTGGTGGGAGAGGTGGTGTTGTCCTATTTTTTTCTTTTTCATATGCACTAGAGGTCTTCGGTGAAATGTCCATTAGAGCGATGCGAGTTTAGGTCACACAAGACAGACATGATATGAGGTGCCCGAGCCACACTTAAGTTTTCTCATATTTGTTTTCAAGTGTAATAAAAGGTTAGCAACTATTTTCTCGTTTAGACCGTGCGGTACTAATTTTAGCATAGTGATTGCGTTTGATTTATATTTGTATGATACAGATGATCCATCCATGGATGTACGGTGATCGACGCTCTGCCGCTTTCAGAGAAGGCGTGCGTTCTTTTTGACTTGTGTCCGAGGAGAACAAGCGGCGGGATAGTTTTATGTGTTGTCCATGTGTTGACTGTAGGAATGAGAAGGCTCACACTTCCGCAAGAGTCATTCAGAGCCACCTGCTTCGGTCTGGTTTTTTGTCCGGCTATAATGTTTGGACCAAACACGGAGAAAGAGGGGTTGTGATGGAAGACGGCGATGAAGAGGAGAACGATGATGACAACTACCGATCTATGTTCCCTGAATACGCTGATACCACAATGGAAGACAATAAAGAAGAAGGAGGTGAAGAACGGGAACTAGACCGACCCGCTGATGATCTTGGTCAGGTCATTTCTGATGCAAAGCGAGACTGCGACACAAAAAAGGGGAGGTTGCAGTTTGAGCAGTTGTTACAGGACCACACCAAATTGTTGTACCCAACCTATGAAGATGGCCAGAAGAAGCTGGGTAGCACACTCGAATTGCTGAAGTGGAAGGCAGAGACCGGTGTGACTGACTCGGGATTTGAGAAGTTGCTGGTACTCATGAAGAAGTTGCTTCCAAGAAATAACGAATTGCCCTCCAGTACATACGAAGCAAAGAAGCTTGTCTACCCTCTAGGATTAGATGTGCAGAAGGTACATGCGTGCCCTAATGTCTGGATCCTCTACCGTGGTGAGAAGTACGAGAATTTGGATAAATGCCCGGTATGCACTGCATTGCGGTATAAGATCAGAAAAGATGACCATGGTTATGTTGATGGCGAGCCACCCAGGAAGAGGGTTCCTACCAAGGTGATGTGGTATGCTCCTATAATACTACAATTGAAATGTTCGTTAAGAAACAAAGAGCATGCCAAGTTGTTGCGATGGCACATGGAAGAACATATGAAAGACGAGATGTTGAGGCACCCCGTTGATGGTCGACAGTGGAGAAAAATCAAGAGAGACTTCTCGGACTTTGCTGGTGACTCAAGAAACTTATGGTTTGATCTAAGTACAGATGGCATGAATTCTTTTGGGGATCAGAGATGCAGTCACAGCACCTGGCCCGTGACTCTATGTATCTACAACCTTCCTCCTTGGTTGTGCATGAAGCGGAAGTTCATTATGATGCCAGTGCTCCTCCAAGGCCCGAAGCAACCTGGCAACGACATTGATGTGTACCTAGGGCCATTAGTTGATTAACTTTTACAGTTGTGTGTCGAACCAGGTTTACGTGTGTGGGATGAGCACAAACAGGAGCCATTCAACCTACGAGCGTTGTTGTTCGTAACCATCAATGATTGGCCTGCTCTTAGTAACATCTCAGGACAGACGAACAAGGGATATAATGCATGCACACACTGTTTAGATGAGACTGAAAGTATATATCTAGATAAATCTAGGAAGAATGTGTACCCATACAATCGTCGTTTTCTTCCACCCAGACATCCCTTAAGGAAAACAGGCAAGCATTTCGATGGCGAGGCAGACCACCGGAAGAAGCCTTCCCCCCGTACTGGTGCTGATGTATTTGGTATGGTCAAGGATATAAATGTAATTTTTGGAAAGGGTCCCGTAGGACAACCTGTTCTGAAAGACGCCGACGGACACGCACCCATGTGGAAGAAGAAATCTATATTTTGGGAGCTACCCTATTGGGAAGTCCATGAGGTCCGCTCTGCAATCAACGTGATGCACCTGACGAAGAATATTTGCATGAATATTCTAGGCTTCTTGGGCTTGTATGGGAAGTCAAAAGATACACCAGAAGCACGATAGGACCAGCAACATCATAAAGGATGAGACGACAAGCATCCAGGGCAGTTTCAAGGGCCTACCAGCTATGCTCTTACCAAGGAAGAGAAGGAAATCTTTTTTGAAGTCCTTTTTAGTATCAAGGTCCCGTCTGGCTTCTTTTCTAAGATAAAGGGAATAGTAAATATGAACAATAAAAATTTCCAAAACCAAAAATGCCATGACTGCCACGTGCTTATGACACAATTGCTTTCTGTTGCATTGAGGGGGATTCTACCGAAAAATGTTCAGCTGGCCATTGTGAAGGTATGTGCATTCGTCAATGCAATTTCTCAGAAGGTAATCGATCCAGAAAGTCTATCAGGGTTACAAATTTATGTGGTCCAATGTTTGGTCAGCTTTGAGTTATTGTACCCTCCATCTTTCTTCAATATTATGACACACCTCCTAGTTCACCTAATCGAAGAGATTAGAATTCTCGGTCCTGTATTTCAACACAATATGTTCCCCTTCAAAAGTTTCATGGGAGTCTTAAAGAAATATGTTCATAACCATGCTAGGACAAAAGGAAGCATCTCCGAGGGCGATGGAATAGAGGAGGTCATTGAGTTTTGTTTTGACTTTCTTCCTGACCTTAAGACGATTGGTGTTCCTGAATCTCGGTATGAGGGAGGCTGACTAGAAAAGGCACACTAGCAAGGAAAAAAATGGTATGTATGGACAGGGATTCTTTCAATAAAGCACACTACACAGTTCTACACAATTCCACCTTGGTGGCTCCATATATCGAGAAACACAAGATTATTGTACGCTCATAAAACCCGGGGAAGCCTGACTCCTCGATTAAAGTGGAACATGAGGACACTTTATGCAGTTGGTTGCAGAAACATCTCATGAATAACAACACGGTTGAAGATCAGTTGTACTTGTTGGCATGGTTGCCATCTTCGACTATATGTACTTTCCAAGGGTACGAGATAAATGGTAATACATTTTACACGATTTCCCAAGATAAAAAGAGCACCAACCAAAAAAGTGGTGTCCGCTTTGATGCAACAGATGACACTAGGAAGAAGGACACATATTATGGGTACATAGAGGAGATATGGGAACTTGAGTATGGACCTACTTTTAAGGTCCCTTTGTTTCGGTGCAAATGGGTCAAGATGACAGGAGGCGGGGTACATGTAGACGAAAAGTATGGCATGACAATAGTGGATCTCAACAATATTGCATACATGGACGAACCATTCGTCCTAGCCAGTGATGTGGCTCAGGTTTTCTATGTGCAGGACATGTCTACGAAACCAAGAAAAAGAAATCAGCAAAAGAATACATCGTACGATGAGCCAAAGCGCCACATAGTTCTTTCAGGGAAAAGAAACATAGTGGGAGTGGATGACAAGACAGATATGTCAGAATATTATAATAAGTTTCATAAAATCCCGCCCTTCAAAGTGAAAACTGACCCAAGCCTCCTATTAAATGATGAAGATTCTCCATGGCTATGACGCAGAAGAAAACAACAACACTAGATAGGGATGTTTGTGATCTATGTAATATATTAAACCTTTGATGTAATCATATTGTGAGTCAAACATTTTACCCAGATCAACATGCATGGAACATTGGTCATCTTGCTCAATCAAACTGGACGACGACTCCTAGTGCCTAAGCCGCGGGAGGTGAAAACCGAAAGAGACGGAACCATCACAACTTTTGGGAGGTGAAAACCCAAAGTTGCCCCCTTTAGTCATAATCATGCCTAGTTGTATAGTACGCAGCTTCAGGGTCTTCTTCGTCATCATCATCATCATTGTCATCATCATCGTCATAGTGGCTAGGAGGATGTGGCTCGATCCTCAGCCCAGCCATGGCATATACCGGGGGCACCTGCCAGCCCGGCTATAGATTCACGGCTAGCGGGGGAGGGGTCTCCTAGAAGATAATGCCGCTACCGCCGGGCGGGGAGGGGCCTTCTTGTGGCTCTATGGCGGGTGGACTTCTGGGCACCACAGGCGAGGATGGTCTCCCCGGCAATGTAGCGCATCACGCTGATGATAGGACGGTTCGCCCACCACAAACGGCGGCCGGCTTCGTTGTGGTTCACCGGGGCGGGCCATCACCCTCGTACCTGGCGAGCTCCCTTTCCCGCCAGTTAGCGAAGAAGGCATTCCAGGTGTCGTAGTTGTCGGGATCCAAATGGGGATCCATCCACTGCTTCGGCGTGTGCTCATGGTAGAAGTGGTTCAAGATGGCCGCCTATCGGGCGGAGCCTTGAGGCACAAGAGGGACAGGAAGCCCTCCAGCGCTCAGCATCCAGCCGGCGGGCGGCCGGTAGCCTGGTGGGCAAGGGTAGCTTGAGGCGCACAGTGCCTCGATCTCCTCGAGGGTCAGAATGGCCCAGTAGGCGCTGTCCATTTCCGTGAGAGAGGAAGGTGTGGATGTGTGCATAACCATGGCGCAGTCGGCCTATATATACATGGAAAGGATGGGAAAACATGGCTGGAAGCGGTGGGAAATGGCGGGAAATATCTTTAGTCCCAGTTAGTGGCTACAACTGGGACTAAAAGCTCGGTTCAGAGGAAAGGGTGGGAAAACTTGGCGGGAGGCAGTGGGAAATGGCGGGAAATATCTTTAGTCCCTGTTAGTGGCTACAACCGGGACTAAAAGCTTGGTTCAGAGGAAAGGGCGGGAAAACTTGGCGGGAAGCAGTGAGAAATGGCGGGAAATATCTTTAGTCCCTATTAGTGGATATAATCGGGACTAAAGCTTATTCAGAAAATGGATTTGGATTAATTATTCAAATTCAAAAACTTTTCATGTTGAAAGTTTAGTGAGATTCAAAATTATGCAAAAAATAATAGTTAATGCATTTTTAAATTGATAATGGCAAAATGGTTAATAGTTTGACTATTTAAAATAATTATTTTATAAAACATAAAATGGATTTGGATTAATTATTCAAATTCAAGCACTTTTCATGTTGAAAGTTTTCTCAAATTCATCAGTTTGCAAAAAAGTATAATTTAAATGTTTTAAATAATATATTCGAAAATTTGAAAAAAAAAGCACAGCGCGCGCTCGTTTTGGCCCAGCGCGCGCAAATTTGGGCCTTTAGTCCTGGCCCAGGTTACCAGCCGGGACTAAAGGGTCTGCCCAGTGTGCGAAAATGAAACGTCCCCCTCTAGTCCCGGTGGGTGGCACCAGCCGGGAATAGAGACCCCCCTTTAGTCCCGTCTGGTGCCATGCACCGGGACTAGAGGGGGGTGTATAAAATGTGGACTTCCCCCCCGGTGCGATCCACGCACCGGGAGACTTGGAGGCCAGAGACAACAAATGGCCGCCAAGCTGCCGCCGCCAACTCCGACGAACCCCGCGCCTCCATCTCCATGCCCGCCGTGCCTCCCTCTCTATGCCATCCTGCCACCACCGCTGAGCCCGCCGCGCCCCACGCCCGCGACCCGCGCGCCCGCCCCCGAGCTTGGTCGCGCACCGCCAGCAGCACCGCCGCCAACTCCGACGAAGCGCCGCCAGGCTGCCCGTCGCCAACTCCGACGAAGCCCGCGCCCGCGCCTGCCGCCAGCGCCACCGCCGGCCGCCGCCACCTCCGGTGAGGGTTAAGGTTAATTAGGATTAATTAGGATTTTTAGGATTTTTTAGTTTAGTGTATATAGTTTAGGATTATAGTTTAGTGTACATAGTTTAGGATTATATTAGTGTATATGGCTTAGGATTATATTAGTGTATATAGTTTAGGATTAATTAGGATTTTTTTTTGTTATATTAGTGTATATAGTTTAGGATTATATTTAGGATTAATTAGGATTTTAGGATTTTTTAGTTTAGGATTAATTAGGATTTTTTTGTTATATTAGTGTATATAGTTTAGGATTATATTTAGGATTAATTAGGATTTTATGATTTTTTAGTTTAGGATTTAAAATATAGTGTTTATATTTTATGGTATAGTGTAGGATTTATGATATAGTGTTTAGGATTTTTTAGTGTAGAATTTTAGGATTTATGATATAGTGTACGATTTTTTATATAGTGTAAGATTATCTTTTTATATGCTGTAGGATAATTATTTTTAGGGTATGAGATATATTATAATATTGTAAGTTTTGTTTTGTAATATAATAGTGTAATATAGTATTTTTATTGTAAGACCCTCTTTGTAACCGGAGTTAGGGTTAGGGTTAGGGTGTTGGTGCTCGATGGTGACCGGAGTTACGGTTAGGGTGGTGGTTCTCGCGGGAAGCCGCTTAGTCGCCCGCCTCTCCCGCGGCACCATCACCTTCCACCGCCACCACACCTCCGGGTTTAGGGTTTATTTGTTAAGTTCAAATAAATATTGTGTGGATTTTGAAGGAACTATGGATATCACCTAGTCCAATCCGCAGAGTCCTTGATTCAGAACACTTTCTCGAGCATATGATTCACGATGCCGATGAGGGATCTCCCTCGAGGTAGAAGCTCATGGACGCGTAACGCAGACCGACGAGGTATATATATGATGTCCGATGATCGTCACTAGATGTACCTAGTTGTATATATATTATGTTGACGAATTTTTCTTCTCTTAGGCCTCTACATCGAGCAAGAAAACCAAGCGTGGCCCAGCCAAAAAGTTACCCCAAGGTACTGTTTAGTAAATTATAGAGGTTGCAGGAGAGGGCGAACCATTGGAACCGGAAAAAAACAAAACAAATATTTGTACAACAATGCGGAGTTGTTGCTAGAAATCACACCCTCATCACTGTTCGAGAGTGGAATAAGCCCAAATAGGAGGAATGGAGTGATGTTTATATCGATGATAGGTTCAAAGAGCAACTATTTACTGACATCATGGAACATTTCAAGTTGCCAGAATGTGACACTGATGACGAGATGGCTGAAATGAGAAAGAAAGTCAAGCAGTTTGCACTGAAGAAGATGGCCGAACTATTCAAGAACTGGAAGAACTCATTATGGTAACAGTATCAGAAGGATAATAAAACTCATTATTCGAAGGCTATCTAGCGAAGCAGGACCCTTAATGGGATGCATTTGTGGAGTATAGGAAGTCAGGAGTTGCAGAGGGAAAGTCTAAAAAAAACAAGATAAATGTTGCTAAGAAGAAATATCACCATAACATGGGCTAGGGGGCTACGCGGCTGCCATGCCTAAGTGGGATGCAAAAGAGAAAGAGATTCGTGATAAAGGGATCATTGCAGAACCAATTCACGAAGAATGGTATTTGATGGCAAGAAATTAGTTCCTTGGGCATGGGAGTACGTATGACGAACTTATAGGGGACCTTGTTTGCAGTGACGGGATAAAGGTACCCAGGAGTGCATGGCTAAAAGTGGTGAAAGATATTAAAGATGGAATAAAACAGTTTCATCCTGATAGAGAGAAAGGCTTGCTGACCTTGGTCCTCGGGAATCGCGAACATGGAGGAAAAGTCCGAGGCCTTGACTGGAGTTTCACGTGGGAGACTGGGTTTCCTAAGGACCAAGGTACCTATAGAAGCCGAGCAAGAGCAAAGCAGTGACGGGAGGAGGAGGAGGCAGACAAGTTCAACCAGCTGCTAGCAAGACATGACAAGCAGTAGCAGAAGATCGACAAACTTAGAGGAATAGCGTGCTTGCAAGATCGTCCAGTCGATATTACCGCCAAACCATCTCAGCGGAGAAGCAGCGTGGCTGAATCGGAGGTCCCGTCTAACTATGCACCCTATACAGATGGCGGTCCCGGCTATCCCGTGGATGGAATTAAGGAGCAGATATCTTGTGAGCTCCATAATAAATTGAAGAACGTATCTTTGAAGGTGGCGGTCGGATCTTCTTTGCCTTGTCCACCTGACGCCTGTTGGCATTGCCGTGAGATTCCACCTGGCTATGCTAAAGTCGGGGTGGATCAAATCATAAAGGAGTGGGATTCAATGGATCTTGACATCCCTGGACCTGAAGGTGAGATCACACTCGGAGAAGTACTTGGTGGTATCATTCTATGGGACAAGAACAACATAAGATTTCTAGGCTCGGCCCTAGGGATAACACTACCGCCTCCGAGTTGTCGCAGGTCTCCTTCACCTCCATCACCTCCAAGAAGCCCACCCCATGATGACTACGACCACCACATCCCGAGTCCATCTCGACCTCTGCCGCAGGCTCAGCAGTCTTCGCCGCCTGCTAAGGACAATAAGCGGAAACATGCTCCGTCAGTGAGTACTAAAGGACGTGGCAGCCCAAAACAGAAAATGTTGCCCCTCCCAATAGTGCCTCATAAGAATCTTCCCATCAGACCTTACGATCGTACTGATGCAGAATCTACAGCGATAGCAAAGGCCGAAGTGGAAGTGCATTTTGAGAAGAAGAAACCCGAGCCCGCTCCGGTATACATCGAGAAGCAAAAGGCATATGCAATTGATTTTCTAAACACAAAATCGCAATATGAGTTTCACCATAAGCCAGATGACTATCTACGCACACTTCAGAAAGAAGTGGCGAAGAGCAAATCAAGCAAATCAAGTGCAAGCGGTAAAAAATCCGCATGCACTGGTGCAAGCGGGACCAAAAATGCAATCAGTAAAAAATCAGACATTCCGCTTCTCGGACAACAGGCCAAACAAACGATCACACCCCTCAAGGTGTTTTCAGAAAACGTTCCCCTTCTCGCACAACAGCCACTAGATATGTCAGTAGCTGCAGAGTTGGCGGCCAGCATCGAAATTAGTCTTGATGAACTGTTAGGCCCCCAACTCGACCTTCTACCCAAGGCTGCTATAGCCCCTAGATATGTCGCAGGTGAGGATTTGGTCAGCAAAGAGAGGCTGAAAAGAACTGCCAAAACAAATGCGGAATCTCCATCAATGGAACTCGGTGGTCATAAAACATGGGAGAATAAAGATCGTAGCCAATGTCCCACGTGAGTACTACTTTAGACCCGAAGAGGTCCATATTGAGTTCCCAGAACTGTTCCAGTTATACCATCTCGACGCCCTGGACAAATCCATCCCCAGCTGCTATTGTCTCTAAGTTGTTGAATTCATTGTCTACATGTTTAGTTTTTTCAGTTGTTCAGTTCAGAACATGTAATTATCCTTATTATGCAGAATGAAGATCTTGGAATGTAAAAGAGAAAGAATCTATAATATTGGGTTCATTGACTCAAATAAAGTGCATATAACCACGCTAACGGATAACCCCGAGGATACGGAGGAAAACATTCTAAGGTTTCTAATGGAGCAAAATTTCTCTAACCACATACTGTTTCCTTACAATTTCAGGTGAGTGTCTTACTCTTTCGTACAAATTCACTTTTGATTAGTCAATGCTAATAAGTGTAACTGATGAGTTACGGATGTATATATAAATGTTTGCAGCTTCCACAGGGTTCTGCTAGACATTTAACTTGATAAGGGAAGAGTTGATGTCATGGACCCATCAAAGAGAAACCTAGAAGATTTACGCAGTATGCAGGACATGCTCCAGAAGTAAGTTTCGCACTATATCGGTCTCTTTCATTGATTTCCTGAGATAACATGTAAGGAATAACTCATTCATTCATTTTCTTCGTTGGGAAGGGTTTGGATCTGGTTCAAGCGCGAGGTTACGGGTGTTTTTAGTGAGAAGCTAATGTTTAAGGCGGTCTCGGTAAGTAGCACGTGATATGTCTGCGCATCTCTTTACTTCTAGTTTCAATACGATAATGATGCTAGATTATTATTTTGATTGAATTCTATTCTCGTAAAGTGCGCGAGGCAGCCACAGGGGTCGAATCTATGTGGATTCTACGTATGCGAGTTCATTCGCATGTTTACCACCAAACACAATGATTATAGAGTCGACGTAAGCAATGCATTCACACCATCATTTTATTGTCATCACCTTTTGTTATCATGATTGATATTGATATTGATCTCCTTTTTCTTATATATAGTTTGAGATAATGCGGGATCAACTACTACCAGAGCAACGCGTACTAGCAATTGCAGAGGAGCTGGTGGGATTTATTGTCAAATAGATCGTACACGATGCCTGAGAATTTAGTGTGAATAGGCGCTAATGATCTCCATTTAATCGAACATATGTGCTCTAGTACCGGTATTTTGTGATCTCCATGTAACAATGAAAATTGTATATATTTGTATGCTCGAAATCGTAATACAAGTTATCTTATATATGCACGAATGTGTACGATATGTGGTGGCGTAGAAATATTCAAAAACTATGTTGAAATGAAAAATAAGTAAATAAAACAATAAAAAATGAAATCTCTACCGCGACAGAGAAAGGGCACAAAATGTTGCCGTGACAGAGAACCACTAGTCCAAGGTAATGCTCTGCCGCAGCAGAGAAAAGGCGCAAAATGCTCTACCGCGACAGTGAAAACCGAAAGAGACGGAACCATCACAACTTTGGGAGGTGAAAACCCAAAGTTGCCCCGTTTAGTCATAATCATGCCTAGTTGTATAGTACACAGCTTCAGGGTCTTATTCGTCATCATCATCGTCGTAGTGTCTAGGCGGACGTGGCTCGATCCTCAGCATAGCCATGGCATATACCGGGGGCACCTACCAGCCCGGCCTCAGATTCACGACGGGCGTGGGAGGGGTCTCCTAGAAGATAATGCCGCTACCGCCGGGCGGGGAGGGGCCTTCTTGTGGATCTATGGCGGGTGGACTTCTGGGCACCGCAGGCGAGGATGGTCTCCCCGGCAATGTAGCGCATCACGCTGATGATAGGACGGTTCGCCCACCATAGACGACGGCCGGCTTCGTTGTGGTTCACCGGGGCGGGCCATCACCCTCGTACCTGGCGAGCTCCCTTTCCCGCCAGTTAGTGAAGAAGGCATTCCAGGTGTCGTAATTGTCGGGATCCCACTGGGGATCCAACCACTGCTTCGGCGTGAGCTCGTGGTAGAAGTAGTTCATGATGGCCGCCTATCGGGTGGAGCCTTGAGGCACAGGAGGGACAGGAACCCCTCCAGCGCTCAGCATCCAGCCGATGGGCGGCCGGTAGCCTGGTGGGCAAGGGTAGCTTGAGGCGCATAGTGCCTCGATCTCCTCGAGGGTCAAAATGGCCCAGTAGGCGCTGTCCATTTCCGTGAGAGAGGAAGGTGTGGATGTGTGCATAACCATGGCGTAGTCGGCCTATATATAGATGCAAAGGGTGGGAAAACATGGCGGGAAGCGGTGGGAAATGGCGGGGAATATCTTTAGTCCCGGTTAGTGGCTACAACCAGGATTAAAAGCTCGGTTCAGAGGAAAGGGTGGGAAAACTTGGCGGGAAGCGGTGGGAAATGGCGGGAAATATATTTATTCCCTGTTAGTGGCTACAAACGGGACTAAAAGCTTGGTTCAGAGGAAAGGGCGGGAAAACTTGGCGGGAAGCAGTGAGAAATGGCGGGAAATATCTTTAGTCCCTATTAGTGGATACAACTGGGACTAAAGCTTATTCGGAAAATGGATTTGGATTAATTATTCAAATTCAAGAACTTTTCATGTTGAAAGTTTAGTGAGATTCAAAATTATGCAAAAAAAATAGTTAATGCATTTTTAAATTGATAATGGCAAAATGGTTAATAATTTGACTATTTAAAATAATTATTTTATAAAAAATAAAATGGATTTGGATTAATTATTCAAATTCAAGCACTTTTCATGTTGAAAGTTTTCTCAAATTCATCAGTTTGGAAAAAAGTATAATTTAAATGTTTTAAATGATATATTCAAAAATTTGGAAAAAAAGCACAGCGCGCACTGGTTTTGGCCCAGCGCACGCAAATTTGGGCCTTTAGTCCTGTCCAAGTTTACTAGCCGGGACTAAAGGGTCTGCCCAGTGCGCGAAAATGAAATGCCCCCCTCTAGTCCCGGTGCGTGGCACCAGCCGGGAATAGAGACACCCCTTTAGTCCCGGCTGGTGCCATGCACCAGGACTAGAGGGCGGTGTATAAAATGTGGACTTCTCCACCGGTGCGTTCCACGCACCGGGAGACTTGGAGGCCAGAGACGACGAAGCGCCGCCAAGTTGCCGCCGCCAACTCCGACGAACCCCGCGCCTCCATCTCCATGCCCGCCGCGCCTCCCTCTTTATGCCGGCCTGCCGCCACCGCTGAGCCCACCACACCCCACGCCCGCAACCCTGCCGACGCGCCCCGCGCGCCCGTCCCCGAGCTCGGTCGCGCACCGCCAGCACCACCGTCGCCAACTGCGACGAAGAGCCGCCAGACTGCCCGCCGCCAAATCCGATGAAGCCCGCGCCCGCGCCTGCCGCCAGCGCCACCGCCGGCCGCCGCCACCTCCGGTGAGGGTTAAGGTTAATTAGGATTAATTAGGATTTTTAGGATTTTTTAGTTTAGTGTATATAGTTTAGGATTATAGTTTAGTGTACATAGTTTAGGATTATATTAGTGTATATGGCTTAGGATTATATTAGTGTATATAGTTTAGGATTAATTAGGATTTTTTTATTATATTAGTGTATATAGGTTAGGATTATATTTAGGATTAATTAGGATTTTAGGATTTTTTAGTTTAGGATTTATAATATAGTGTTTATATTTTATGGTATAGTGTAGGATTTATGATATAGTGTTTAGGATTTTTTAGTGTAGAATTTTAGGATTTATGATATAGTGTAGGATTTTTTATATAGTGTAGGATTATTTTTTTATATAGTGTAGGATTATTATTTTTAGGGTATGAGATATATTATAATATTGTAAGTTTTGTTTTGTAATATAATAGTGTAATTTAGTATTTTTATTGTAAGACCCTCTTTGTAACCGGAGTTAGGGTTAGGGTTAGGGTGTTGGTGCTCGATGGTGACCGGAGTTACGGCTAGGGTGGTGGTTCTCGCGGGAAGCCGCTTAGTCGCCCGCATCTCCCGCGGCACCATCACCGGCCACCGCCACCACACCTCCGAGTTTAGGGTTTATTTGTTAAGTTCAAATAAATATTGTGTGCATTTTCAGGAACTATGGATCCACCTAGTCCAATCCGCAGAGTCCTAGATTCAGAACACTTTCTCGAGCATATGATTCACGATGCCGATGAGGGATATCCCTCGAGGTATCTGAACTCATCCACTGAGGGAGAGGAGACCAACGGACAAGAGGTAGAAGCCCATGGACGCGTAATGCAGACCGACGAGGTATATATATATGATGTCCGATGATCGTCACTAGATGTACCTAGTTGAATATATATTATGTTGACGAATGTTTCTTCTCTTAGTCCTCTACATCGAGCAAGAAAACCAATCGCGGCCCAGCCAAAAAGTTACCCCAGGGTACTGTTTATGAAATTACAGAGGTTGTAGGAGAGGGCGAACCATTGGAACCGGAAAAAACAAAACAAATATTTTTACAAAAATTCGAAGTTGTTGCTAGAAATCACACCCTGATCACTGTTTGAGAGTGGAATAAGCCCAAATAGGAGGAATGGAGTGATGTTTATATTGATGATAGGTTCAAAGAGCAACTATTTACTGACCTCATGGAACATTTCAAGCTGCCAGAATGTGACACTGATGACGAGATGGCTGATATGAGAAAGAAAGTCAGGTAGTTTGCACTGAAGAAGATGGCCGAACTATTCAAGAACTGGAAGAACTCATTATGGCAACAGTATCAGAAGGACAATAAAACTCCATTATTCGAAGGATATCTAGCGAAGCAGCAGACTTAATGGGATGCATTTGTGGAGTATAGGAAGTCAGGAGTTGCAGAGGGAAAGTCTAAAAAAAACAAGATAAATGTTGCTAAGAAGAAATATCACCATAACATGGGCCAGGGGGCTACGCGGCTGCCATGCCTAAGTGGGATGCAAAAGAGAAAGAGCTTCGTGATAAAGGGATCATTGCAGAACCAATTCACGAAGAATGGTATTTGATGGCAAGAAATTAGTTCCTTGGGCATGGGAGTACGTATGACGAACTTATAGGGGACCTTGTTTGCAGTGACGGGATAAAGGTACCCAGGAGTGCATGGCTAAAAGTGGTGAAAGATATTAAAGATGGAATAAAACAGTTTCATCCTGATAGAGAGAAAGGCTTGCTGACCTTGGTCCTCGGGAATCGCGAACATGCAGGACAAGTCCGAGGCCTTGACTGGAGTTTCACGTGGGAGACTGGGTTTCCTAAGGACCAAGGTACCTATAGAAGCCGAGCAAGAGCAAAGCAGCGACGGGAGGAGGAGGAGGCAGACAAGTTCAACCAGCTGCTAGCAAGACATGACAAGCAGCAGCAGCAGATCGACAAACTCAGAGGAATAGCGTGCTTGCAAGATCCTCCAGTCGATATTACCTCTAACCCATCTCAGCGGAGAAGTAGCGTGGCTGAATCGGAGGTCCCGTCTAACTATGCACCCTATACAGATGGCGGTCCCGGCT
The DNA here is from genome assembly GCA_916181665.1 of Avena sativa. Lineage (NCBI taxonomy): Eukaryota > Viridiplantae > Streptophyta > Magnoliopsida > Poales > Poaceae > Avena > Avena sativa. Next base: position 245,278,367 of record OV702283.1, on the reverse strand, counting down.
ACCCCGTGGATGGAATTAAGGAGTAGATATCTTGTGAGCTCCATAATAAATTGAAGAACGTATCTTTGAAGGTGGCGGTCGGATCTGCTTTGCCTTGTCCACCTGATGCCTGTTGGCATTGCCGTGAGATTCCACCTGGCTATGCTAAAGTCGGGGTGGATCAAATCATAAAGGAGTGGGAGTCAATGGAGCTTGACATCCCTGGACCTGAAGGTGAGATCACACTCGGAGAAGTACTTGGTGGTATCATTCTATGGGACAAGAACAACATAAGATTTCTAGGCTCGGCCCTAGGGATAACACTACTGCCTCCGAGTTGTCGCAGGTCTCCTTCACCTCCATCACCTCCAAGAAGCCCACCCCATGATGGCTACGACCACCACATCCCGAGTCCATCTCGACCTCTGCCGCAGGCTCAGCAGTCTTCGCCGCCTGCTAAGGACAATAAGCGGAAACGTGCTCCGTCAGTGAGTACTAAAGGACGTGGCAGCCCAAAACAGAAAATGTCGCCCCTCCCAATAGTGCCTCATAAGAATCTTCCCATCAGACCTTACGATCGTAGTGATGCAGAATCTGCAGCGATAGCAAAGGCCGAAGTGGCAGTGCATTTTGAGAAGAAGAAACCCGAGCCCGCTCCGTATACATCGAGAAGCAAAAGGCATATGCAATTGATTTTCTAAACACAAAATCGCAATATGAGTTTCACCATAAGCCAGATGACTATCTACGCACACTTCAGAAAGAAGTGGCGAAGAGCAAATCAAGCACATCAAGTGCAAGTGGTAAAAAATCCGCAAGCACAGGTGCAAGCGGGACCAAAAATGCAATCAGTAAAAAATCAGACATTCCGCTTCTCGGACAACAGGCCAAACAAACGATCACACCCCTCAAGGTGTTTTCAGAACATGTTCCCCTTCTCGCACAACAGCCACTAGATATGTCAGTAGCTGCGGAGTTGGCGGCCAGCATCGAAATTAGTCTTGATGAACTGTTAGGCCCCCAACTCGACCTTCTACCCAAGGCTGCTATAGCCCCTAGATATGTCGCAGGTGAGGATTTGGTCAGCAAAGAGAGGCTGAAAAGAACTGCCAAAACAAATGTGGAATCTCCATCAATGGAACTCGGTGGTCATAAAATAGGGGAGAATAAAGATCGTAGCCAATGTCCCACGTGAGTACTACTTTAGACCCGAAGAGGTCCATATTGAGTTCCCAGAACTGTTCCAGTTATACCATCTCGACGCCCTGGACAAATCCATCCCCAGCTGCTATTGTCTGTAAGTTGTTGAATTCATTGTCTACATGTTTAGTTTTTTCAGTTGTTCAGTTCAGAACATGTAATTATCCTTATTATGCAGAATGAAGATCTTGGAATGTAAAAGAGAAAGAATCTATAATATTGGGTTCATTGACTCAAATAAAGTGCATATAACCACGCTAACGGATAACCCCGAGGATACGGAGGAAAACATTCTAAGGTTTCTAATGGAGCAAAATTTCTCTGACCACATACTGTTTCCTTACAATTTCAGGTGAGTGTCTTACTCTTTCGTACAAATTCACTTTTGATTAGTCAATGCTAATAAGTGTAACTGATGAGTTACGGATGTATATATAAATGTTTGCAGCTTCCACAGGGTTCTGCTAGACATTTAACTTGATAAGGGAAGAGTTGATGTATGGACCCATCAAAGAGAAACCTAGAAGATTTACGCAGTATGCAGGACATGCTCCAGAAGTAAGTTTCGCACTATATCAGTCTCTTTCATTGATTTCCTGAGATAACATGTAAGGAATAACTCATTCATTCATTTTCTTCGTCGGGAAGGGTTTGGATCTGGTTCAAGCGCGAGGTTACGGGTGTATTTAGTGAGAAGCTAACGTTTAAGGCGGTCTCGGTAAGTAGCACGTGATATGTCCGCGCATCTCTTTACTTCTAGTTTCAATACGATAATGATGCTAGATTATTATTTTGATTGAATTCTATTCTCGTAAAGTACGCGAGGCAGCCACAGGGGTCGAATCTATGTGGATTCTACGTATGCGAGTTCATTCGCATGTTTACCATCGAACACAATGATTATAGAGTCGACGTAAGCAATGCATTCACACCATCATTTTATTGTCATCACCTTTTGTTATCATGATTGATATTGATATTGATCTCCTTTTTCTTATATATAGTTTGAGAGAATGCGGGATCAACTACTACCAGAGCAACGTGTACTAGCAATTGCATAGGAGCTGGTGGGATTTATTGTCAAATAGATCGTACACGATGCCGGAGAATTTAGTGTGAATAGGCGCTAATGATCTCCATTTAATCGAACATATGTGCTCTAGTACCGGTATTTTGTGATCTCCATGTAACAATGTAAATTGTATATATTTGTATGCTCGAAATCGTAATACAAGTTATCTTATATATGCACGAATGTGTACGATATGTGGTGGCGTAGAAATATTCAAAAACTATGTTGAAATGAAAAATAAGTAAATAAAACAATAAAAAATGAAATCTCTACCACGGCAGAGAAAGGGAACAAAATGTTGTCGTGACAGAGAACCACTAGTCCAAGGTAATGCTCTGTCGCGGCAGAGAAAAGGCGCAAAATGCTGTCGCGGCAGAGACCCACTAGTCCCGGTCCTTAACACCAATCAGGACTAGTGGGGGTGCACCCTGAGCTCGCAGGGGCAGCCACGTGGACATCCACTAGTCCCGGATGGTAAATGGGCCGGGACTAGTGGTGGGCCTCTAGTCCCGCTTGATTAGTCCTGGTACCAAAATCGGGACTCAAGGCCCTTACGGACCGGGACTAGAGGCCCTGTTTCCACTAGTGTAAGTGTTCTCGCATGCGCATGAATTGAAAACGGTGACACCCGGGATCTAGCCATTCCTTCTATGGACAATCTACCACACTTTTCTACACATGGCATGGCCACATGCAAGTTTTGGTGGGATTCCGGCGCTCCGGTGGCCGTTTGGCATCGAAACCCTAGTATGCGGGCGGGGGGGGGGCAAATATCTACCCCCTAGCAATCTCCGTACGAGGGTTGACGAATGTACTTTTTTTGTTTGTTTAGGCATGTTTAGGCCATATCTACATAAAACCAAGGTTGCTACTAATATTCCACCAGTTTCCCCCCGTTGGATCCATCGCGGGATTTTCCGAGAGACACGTCCAACACTTCTATAAGTGTTATTGCATGCGCCTGAATTAAAGATGGTGACACCCGGGAACTAGCCATTGAATATATGGACCATCTACCACACTTGTGTACACATGTCCTGGCCACATGAAAGTTTTGGTGGGATTCCGGCACTCCGGCGGTCGTTTTCCCATCGAAAACCTAGTCTACAGGTGCGGTGACCTAGCATACCACTACATGATGTAGTATACTATAGTCGTTGACATAACAGCAATGAAACACCATTCACTAGTATTACAACCCTTATAGTGATACAATAGAAACATAGAAGGTGCAATACATGGCTAAAGGTTACAACTCGACTCTTTACATAAGATCTAGAGAATATTCTAGATTAAAGAGAGAAAGGAACTTCTTTCATAGAAAACTCAGAAATAAACAAATCAAAAATTATCCTACTTCTAGGACTATTATCTAAACTCTTGGTTTGGCATTGCTACCAATGCAATATTCTATAGAAATAGGTACTAAGGTTAGATTTTATATTCCTATCTAATCAGCATCTTCGTCTTCACTTGAGTTGAGTTATATGTTGGCTTCCTTCAATTCATTGAAGAACATGAGCTTTTGATGATGATCATGAAGCATAACTTGATGTAGACGTCGTATTATTGACTCCAGAATCTAGGAAGTGTTAAGAAGATACGTTGAGTACGAGCATACTCAGCAACTTCAATAGAAAAGAGTGTTTGATGCACTATATCTATGGCCATAGACCATAGGTCGTAGGCAATGCAGGTTTTCGTAAACATTTCTTTAAAGGTTGCTTTTATTCTGAAAAGCTATGTCCGTCAGCCTTCACAGGTTTACCAGAACTTTCATGGAGTTCCTTTTCCGCCATGTTCGTAGCTCCTTCCCGGAACAGGTAGTAATAAGTTATAGTTCTTACACTCTACAGAGGTGCGTTACTTTACCCATGAGAGATCAACTCTTTGTTGCACAACTGGGCATATTATTCCCGTCCACAATTTCGTGATGTGGGGCCCTGAAGATGATCCAAGCCAATCACTACCCCCTCGCGACCCCGCATGCCTCCTTGGTGTACACCATGCCCACCCAATTACGGCAATGCTTTGTACAGACCGTTAGATGCCAGAACTATCATGGTATGATGAGGGTTCCCACCCATATGCTTCATATCCTCTACGTACCAATTAAATGCATGCTACAAGGATAACAGCCACGACCTGCACATCTGGCTATATGCGAGAGGAAGAAGATACAACTGACTTCTCCATCCCATTCCAAATCTGTGGCATCCCGTAAAACCACTACTAGAAAATCGCGTTGAATTTGTGCATCGCATCTTCATCATCATGCATTGTTCGCATAAAACTATTTTCGCAAGCCCGTTTTGTTTTCTAAAACGCTCCATATTTATTCAAACGCAAAGCCCGGTTCTCCGGATTAATTATTTTGGCCGCTATCGGTTTGCACACGGCCCGTTTAAAACAAATAAAAAGTTTAATTGTTTTAGCGGGGGCAGTCGAACGGGCCGAATCGACCCGAACGACCACCCCCCAGAAAAATAAAACGGCCCACCCCTTAATCCTACAGCTACCAACTAACCTACCCAGCCCTCCCCTCCACATCACCCCATCCTATCAGTGTTCGCCACCTCACCTTTCCCTAGCCCCCACCCAACCACGAGCTGCCACTTGGCCTCTCCCTCCACTCCCCCCTCCCTCCACTCACCCTGCCTCCACCAACCAACACACGCACACACAAACCCCAACGACGCGCCCCACCCCCCCACGTTCTCTCCCTCCTCGCGCGCACGCCACGCCCCGCACCTGCCCTGGCCACCGCACCTCTGCCCGCCGGCAGCGCCTCCCCGCGCGCCCCTCCGAGCTCGCCCGCCGGCCGCACAAGCTCGCGCCGCCCCGCTCCCCGCCTGCGCCAGCAGCCGCCGCCGGCGCGCCCTCCCTCACGCGAGCCCCCACCTCGTCGGCAGCCTCGCCGCCCCGCCTCGCTGCTCGCTCCCCGGCGAGCTCTGCGCGGCCTCGCCTGCACCGCCGCCGACCCTGCGCCGCCGCGCGCCCGCCTCCTCCCTCGACCTCCGCGGGCCGCACCCTCGCCGCCGGCCAGCGCCTCTGCCGTCCCGCCTCTGCAGCCCGGCCGCGCCCCGCACCTCCGCCCGCGGGCTCGCCGCCGGCCAGGTGCCCGTCGCCGCCTCCGGCCGGCCCACGACCTCCGCCTCGAGCCCCCCTCGCCTAGCTAGAGCCGCCAAGGCTGCGCCCGGTGCTGCTCCTCTCCTTGCGCTCTTGTCCGGCCTCGCCTCGGTCTGCCTTCATGGACACCTCCGTTCCGTGTCGTCCTGGCTAAGGCCTCCTGCAACATGTCTACCTCGTGGAATCGGTGTCTCGGTCTTCGTCCAGGCGACCGCTCGCGTTGTCTTGTCTGTCTTGGTGTTGCCCTCGAACATGTGGAGAAGTTGTTGTTACAACAATAGTGAGGTCCCGTGTGCACCAGATCGCCTCGATTCAAGTTTGCCATCCGATGAACAAGATCGACATGTGTTGACAAGCGAAGGCCACCGATGATGAACCAAGTCCGACCACGACACGAGAAGTCAGAAGCCGAAGAGGATGTTCTCAAACTCCGAAGACCGATCCATCGGCACGCCAAGGGCCGAACCCGAAGACCATGGAATCGCCAAGATCTACTGACGCCCGGCGCCCGAAGCCCAGGACCCCGACAAGAACCCGACACGGGCACACCGAGTTCTCCATCGAGGAAACCCAGGCCGTCGACGTGGAACCGTAGGACGCCGAGTGCTTCACCCCGGGACACCAAGACCTCCGCCGTGGAACGACAAGACCGACGACACGACCCGACGCCCGCAGATGCGACAAGTACTTCACCCCGAACGCCAAGACCGACTCGATGGCGCGGACCCGACAAGAGCTTCACAACGACAAGAACGGCACCGACCAAAACGAACCCGATGCGCCTCGATGCCACGCCAAGTTCGTCTACCCGAACGCCAAGATCTACCCAGTAATTCGAGAACGATCCCGGAGTCCGAACCTCGGATCCGTTGAACCCTGGACCCTGAGACTGGACCCCGAACCCCGGCACACCAAGATCTGCCAAACCCTAATGTGTGACCCTTTTCTCGAGCCCCTATTTTATAAATGCTTAATATAAACTTGTGCATATTAATGGTTCATCTCGCATGCATCTTGTGCGGTTTGGGGGGGGCCTTATGCCAATTCACCTAATAATTAAATATGGGGCCCATATGCGGGCAAATCTAGCCTTATATTGGCCTCATTTAAACTTGTGTAGCGAACCCGTATTATCTTTTGCCATGTAACACAACATTTTAATTGCGGGGTAGCTAAAACAACTTGAACCGCCTAATTAATTGTCGGGACCCCGGTTCCGTTTAATACTGTCTAATTGTATTGCACCTTTGCCATGTCATACATCATACATGCATCATGCCGATCTTCTGCCGTTGTAATAAATATTGCATTCGGTGTTTATTCTAGTGTTTTGCTTCTTCGCGGATAAGGCCGTTGAGTTGATGTGAGCTTCGCCCCGATCTTCGGATGAACCCTTCGACAACGTTTTCAGGCGAGCATCTCCCCCTTTCTATCTATCTTACTTTTATAGTATTTATTCCCTCCTGTTGATCTATTGCTACCTGTGTTGCGATGCTTTAGTTTCCGTACCCGTGATATACCGTGCAGCCCTATATTGCCTTGGACACATCCTATTACCTGTTGTTTGGTAGATAGATGGACTTGCGCGTCGTAGTCGCTTGCTCAAGTGCTGTTGCGTGTCGTCCAGTGCCACAGTTGTTGATGTATTGCCGCATGTTGTTGTTGGAGATGATCATGGTTTTACTTATCGTTCACTTTAATTCCTGTTTAACAACTAAAATTGAAATAAGCAGAGGCATCGGTGGGTGATAGAAAATATTTGGTTTCCGAACGCCCACTTGTGTCCCGTAGGACCCCGAGTACTTGATACCTGTTCCTTGATTTATCGCGCTATCCACATCCGGGAGGTATATGGGACCCCCCTTAGCCAGAGCTTGATTCAGTCTTATTTCTTGGGGCCACAAACTAGTTTGAGGTTTTATTTACGATCCTGTACTTATGCCATGCTTTACTGCTTTATTTACGATTGTGCGATGTATAGCACACTGTACTGTTTTGGAGCGGGACACGATTCCGCGGTGTCGACAAGCCCAGTTTTGGGTTCCCAGTCGTTCACAGCCGTCTACCAAACCTTGAGTCCGTCTCGGAGCTAGCTTACTTCGTTGCGGTTCTACTCAATGGGGTGGCCCCCTGAAATATTTCTGAATCCTGTGATTGCTTTGTCGTGAAAGCCTCGTTGGGTTTTGTTTTGGTTTTTCCGAGGTTGATCGAGTGTGTGTTTCTATTGGTGCACCCCGGCCGGGTAAAACTTTCTGAAAGCCGTGTCCGCGGTTATGGACGACATGGAGCACAGTATCTCGACCATAGATAAGCATAACTAAAGTTTATTGCTATAAATTTGACTTTATAATGACTAGTAATCAGCTTCACTATAATGGAATGGCTAAATAATACTGCCCACAATTGCTTGTTTGGATTGTCGCTTGCGACCATTGTACCTGACTAGTAAGTATTGCAACCACAACGGAATGGCTGAATAAAAGTACCAACAACTGCTGGGTTTTGGGTTATCTCATGCTATCTATATCTGATTAGTAAGTGTTGCAACTATAACAGAATGATTAACTAAAAGTGCCCACTGTTTATTTTATCAGGATGATTATTTATACCTGACTAGTAATTGCTGCAACGAAAACTGAATAAATAAAACTGCCAACTGTGTGAGTTCCTCGGTTGACTTCCTCGTTTGGTCTCGAGGGGGAAACACCAGGATGGGTATGTTTGGTGTTAGCTTCAGGTTGGATCCGTATAGGTCATTCTTACCCCTCTCTGATAACCGCCATTTGTATCGAGTCTCTATAGGTTTTCAGTGCATGCTGCCGCTGCCGCTTCAGTCCACCATACCTGTGTAGGCGAGGACCGCCGAATTCTAGCCTCGCCGTGTACTGGCCTCAGTACTGACGCTCCTCTTTTTCCTTTGCCCTTTGTCGGCACCCCTTTTGTTTAAGCAGGTTTTGAGATCGACATCGTTAGCAGGGTTACCCTTCCGGCTTGGCCTGGGCAGGGTTATGGACGCCATTGGTTATTCTTCAGGGCTCTTAGCCCCATTTGCATCTTGTCTGTAGTTGGACGCTCTATCATTTTCAAGGTGATTTGGATCTTGTATATTATATCTGTATTCTTGGCTCTTTGAGTCGCTGTTGTATATATCTGTTCTGTGGGTCCCATCGAGGACTGTTGTGTAATGTTATTACTTCGTTTTCCACCCGCACGAAAGTGCCTGGTGGGCACCTTTGAATCGTTTCTATGTGGGTTTGGCGGGTTTCGCTAAAACTTGCATAGGTCCGATTCTGAGGGTGTTACAAAATCTCATGGTTAACACATGATATACGGCACAAGAATCACTGGCGACATTGGTTGTTAAGTACTAGATAATATGTTCCTTTACCACCAAAACTTTCATAGTAGGTTATTACATCATGGTCAATAACCTATAATCACATTATTATGAAAATAGTGTTTTCTGACCTTTTTGAAATGCAGGTGATGACAACACTGGATTTGCAAAATACTTTAGAGAAAATAATCAAAGGACATGAGCAAGTGTGAACTTGCCTTTTGTGATTGCAAGATTATGCACTCACGGTCTTCGAGACAATATAAGATCCAATATATGAAATTAGCATCATTGGTCTGGTAAAGACTAATGTTTAAAGAAGCAGGATGCTATTATGCATAAGTAATGTAATGTAATTTGGTAAGTTTGTATCCCCAGAATAAGCATTGATCTAGGGTTTGGGAATTGGATAGGTTTCTTTGGAATGGGTTATATTCTTAGATAAGTTTCATACTTGTGCTTCTTATTAAGACTGGTGAGAATGTGTGAAACAGTGTGTAACTAAAATACGATACGATCAACAATGTACACAAATAAAGAATGCTATGTAGGTTGCTCATATAAGAATTGTTCTATCTTTAAATCTTACTTTACCATAATAATATTTATAAGAAACTTAGGTGTTAACAATCCAAAGTAAACAAGTAAGGTTTAAAACAATGTGTTTGTCATTTCTTGATTATGATAGAAGTCTTTGAGTTTCGTTGTTAAGTGTTGGATACATTATTGTAATATTTATTATTGGAAGTGGAAAAAGAATAACATTTGAAGAAAAGATTGCTTTGCTAAGGTTTAAACAACCTTGATGGATTTTAGAATGTGATTGATATAATGTTATTGATGTTATATATACTTTTCTTGAATGGTTTGGATTTGAGATGCATTATGACATAATTAAAATAGACCAAAGTTAACTATAAAATACATAATAAAGTCTTTGGCATTATACTTAATTTCTTGTAGACTAAAGTTACTTAAGAGTGATATTACTTTTATTTGAATAATAGTTTCTTATTATTATAATGGATTAAGAACATTTATCCTTTTATAAAAGTGTGGTTATTGTGTTGATTAAGGAATTAATATTACTTAACTACTTATGAATTCATTATAGTGTCTTGGTATGTTAATAACTTGTAGTTGAAATAGAGGAATAAGTTTTATTTATCCACAATTATTCTTTGAAGGTTTAATATTAGAATAAGATTTATTTAGAGATATTCTACATTTATAGTTGAATGATAATTCATTAAGATTACAGTTAAATTGTGTTGAAACATTTTGACTTCATAATATCAATATTTAAGTCTATAATTATTATTAGACCTCAATTGGCTAATGTTAGAAATATTAGCAAATTTTGTTTACCCTTATAAGCATTATTAATTAAGGCAATTAGATAAAAATTTAAGTTATTATGGTACTAAGTTTGTATTTACTTCAAAACATGAATGTTATATTTTTAATATGTAAATATAATTGTTGTGATAATTTTGGTATATTATATTTATTTTTGTGATTTATGAATAATAAGATATGATTTTTATAAGATTTAACACTTTATAAATACTTAATAAATAATATATACTTATTTAAGTAAAATAATAATATTTGATTATAAGATTAAGTTTTACTTCTTATTTTTCTAGGAATTTTAGTATATTATTTATATTTTTAACATTTACTATTTTTAACATATGAATTATCAAAGTTTTACTATTTATAAAATCTTTTTTAAAAAAAATATTTATTTAAATAATTATCATAACGATGTTGAATGACACAATTAAGTTATAGATTTTATTTTTCCAAAAAATTTCATATATTACACATATTTTTCTGAATTATAAAATAAAAGTTATTGATTTAACAAGATTTAATGACTTTATTAAATTTCTGGAATATTTAAATTTGGACTTATAACATTTTATTTATTTCCTAAACAAGAAATAACTTTTTACACCATAACCAGAGCTACCCTAGGTCACCGACCAGTGGGGTCAGGGCCACGTCAGTATGCCACCTAGTCATGGACTCGTCAACTGGTGGACTGGGTCAATGGTGACGCGAGCATGGCAACAGGATGACACCAGCGCGGCCCCACTTTGACGGCCACCCTCAGATGGTCGTCGGAGCATGCATTTGCGAGCGCGCGTGGCCGAGCGAGACTACATGTTCAAACGAGTGTCGCACGGGGAGTCTACTAGTGGTGGCGCCGCCCCCTATTGGTCGTCAGAACTACTGTAACAGCGACGACTAACGGTGGCGTACGGCGGCACTATGGTGCGAGCATGCTAGAGAGTGTGATAGGAGTATAGGAAAGATGCTTGAGCATCAGTGACTCACCCTTGTTGCAGTGGTGGTGTCGGTGAGGACGGTGGTGGTCGGAAAAATCCGCCCTCCCCAGTGCTCCCCTTGATGCTGGACTCCACCCAAAGGATCTACGGAGCACGGGGCTACACCATGGCTACTTGGAAAGGAGTGGGGATGTGTAGCACAACGGCGAGGTTAGCTAGGGTTTCGGTCTCGAGGAAGAAATCGAGAGAGGGCGTTTCAGAGGGAGAGAGAGTTGATGAGGACGAGGCAGAGCTGCATCGTCATGGCCTCCTTATCCCCTCTGGTGGTCGGCGTCACGAATCTCCATGCCAGCGAGCAAAGGACAAAGGGGTACGTGGGCCTGGGCCATTGTTGGGCTTCGACGAACCGAGCGGAAGAAGCTGGCTGCGACTCGGGAGAGACGGATAAGCAGAAGAAATGCTGGGCCGGCCTGCTACTCGGGCCATCCTTCTTTTCTTTATATTTCCTTTTTTATTTTCTGTTTTGATTTCATATTTGAATGTACTCATTTGATTTGAATTTTCTTTAGAGCATTTATTTGCTGAAAGCAATAATAAAGTGTATTAAGGTTCTTTTATGAGTTTTTAATATAATTGTCAACACCCAGATTTTTAATCCTAGATGCCTATTATGCCATACATCGCAATCCCATGATTACCATTTTTGCAAGACATAACAGATTGGATATCGCAGTACATCATCCATTACAAACCATACATAAGGTCTTACAACAAAATAAAGGATCTCATGATCCAGTCTTAATGCAATCATGGCAGCGGAATAACGTAATAACAATGGTAGCATGGGTGAGACTCCATCTTCATGGTCACATGCAATGCTGATGATGGGAGATGATCCTAGTTGTCGTAACCTTCCTGCTCTCCATCGTCCTGATAGTCCTCTTCATAGTCTGGCCACGGGAATAGCCAGGGACAAAGCCATGAGTACTCTTTTAAGTACTCGTAAACTAAGAATAACAAGTGAAGTGGTTTTGAGTAGGGATACTAAGCTCTAGGTTGTTTTGCAAAAAGCCAGATTTACCTCTACTGAGTTCAGAAGCAAAGAAAGCTAGTTGAAAGTTTTATAACACCTAAGTGGGAACTTGAATTTCATATCACAACCCTGTTGTGGTCAAGTCAAGTCATGAATCATTTCACAAGTCATTTTGAAAACATCTGACGACGAAATAGTATGGCCACTCCAACTGTCCATAACCGCGGACGCGGTTATTCGAATAGTTTGACACTCTTCAGAGGTGGTACACTTTCACCACAACATTCGATACATCCGTCAGGAACAATCCTGAATTCACCATACTCAGTATGCAGATAATCATTCCTAACCTTTCAATTACACGCCCTAGTATAGGCACCTCTCTTGTGAGTTTGGCCACCCAACCATGACCAACTGTCATCTTGGGAACTGCACAAGTGGACAATCTTCACAAGGTAGCCTCAGCTCAAACCTTAGCCGCAAGGAAACCCATACTAAGGTATATAAATTTCTAGTTAAGCCCTACCCAAATTTTGGGTATTGTGGTTGTACAGTAAAATTGGAATGGTATCGCATCCAGACAACCATCAGTTTTATAAAAGGCTAAGGCTCATGCCTCAACATTTTTGTCATCAAAATCATCTGGTGTTCAAGAACACATGTAAAAACATTTCATTAGAATGACTCATCATTCTAAGTTTTCATAATCATTTTCACAAAGTATTCCCATCTAAAGTGATCAAGTTTTATGCTTAGTACTAGCATCTACAAGTGGGGGTAAACACTAATGAGGGGTGGTAAACATGTGTGACTTATCTAAATCCAATCGCATGCCTTAGGATGACATCAAGATCTATCTAAATTAGGCCAAGTTTTATGATCTTTATGCTACCTTTAAATATATTTCTAAAGTCTAGAAGTCACTAAGTAAACTCCAATAGAAAGATTTGATAAATAAATAAAATAACTAAGCTTGCAAATAAAAATAGGATTGGGTATCAAGTGGTGGAACTAATGCATGTTTCATGCATCTAGTGGGCATAGATATAATACAAGGGTTAACTTGAAAAGTTCTAGATTGCATAGGTAGCTTGCTAAGATAGTAGCTTGCTAAGATATTAGTATAAGCTTGCCTTTTGCAGAACAGTGGTTGAAGTTCTCCTCGGCTTCTTCCTCGTAGTATTCTCCATCCTCCTCGTATCCTTGGTCGGTACTAGCGTCTCTAAATAAATACGAGGTACACAATCACGAAACAATAGTTCACTTTTACTTGGTATAGAAAGGGGTGAAAAGAATTGGAATTGGTTCTGTTTGAAATCTTGGACTAGAAACACTCAAAGTGGCCTAGTGAGCAAGATTGGCAAAAATGACCATTTGCTTATTTTGTTTGTTTTTTAATTTCTCTTGATTTGTTTCTGCTTGGAAATGATTTAGATGATGTTGTTTTCATGTTTAAACCATTCCTTGCCATTCACAACAATCAAACAAGTCCATTCATGCATTCATACATTCATCACATACACACATGCATTCATATGATATAATAAACAAAAGTTTTTGTTAACCCAAATTTTGGTGATTGGAATTTGATAACCCTTGATCAATATTTTTGGGATGTTACAAACCTTCCCTCCTTAAAAAAAATCTTGTCCCGAGATTTGAGAAAGAAGAAAAAGAAAACTAGGATTTAAAGAGATTGGTAAACTCCGTCGTGATGTAATCTTCTCGTTCCCAGGTAGGATCTTCTTCAGTGTGCTTACTCCACTGAATATTGAGAAACTTGATGCTTCGGGTCCTGGTGGTTCTGAAAGCTTCTTCCAAAATACCAATGGGTACTTCGGGATACGTCAGGTCATCGTTGATCTCTACGGTTCGGTGATCAATGTTCTTGAACACTTCGGTCTTCTCCGGGACTTCTAGTCATTTCCGAAGTAACGATATATGGAACACATTATGCACCGTTGACATCTCCTCCGGCAGTCCCAGTTGATATGATACTTCTCCTTGACGATTTAGAATCTTGAAGGGTCCGATATATCTGGGGACTAACTTTCCTTTGAGTTGGAAACGTTGCATCCCTTTCAAAGGCGACACTTTGAGATACACAAAATCTCCGATATTGAAAGAGAAGTCTCGACGTCTCTTGTCGGCATAACTCTTCTGTCTAGATTGGGCGGTCTTGAGGTGCTCACGGATCTTGTGAACTTTCTCTTTTGCTTCTCATAGGATGTCGGGTCCGAAAATCTGACTCTCTCCTACTTCCGACCAATTCAAGGGGGTACGACACTTCCTTTCATACATGAATTCAAATCGGGAAATTTGCAAACTAGCTTGATAACTGTTGTTGTAACAAAATTCTGCGAAAGGCAGACAGTCTTCGCATTTAGATCCATACTCTAGCACACAGTCTCTCAACATATCTTCAAGTATTTTATTTACTCGCTCCATTTGTCCATCTGTCTAAGGGTGATAAGTTGTGCTAAAATCCAATCTTGTTCCCAATCCTTCTTGGACTTTCTTCCAAAATCTCGAGGTAAACTGAGTTCCTCGATCTGATACAATGTTCTTGGGGACTCCATGCAAACTAACGATTCTAGCGATGTACAGCTCTGCTAGTTTCGAACTTTGGTAGGTGGTCTTGATTGGTAAGAAATGGGTGATCTTGGACAATCTATCAACTATGACCCAAATAGAGTCATTTCCCCTACTAGATGTAGGCAATCTGGTGATAAAGTCCATTCCAACTGAATCCCATTTCCATTATGGAATCTGCAATGGTTGCAACAGTCCTGCTGGTCTCTGATGTCCCGCCTTGACTCTAAATATATCACACTTGGCGATGTAGCTTCCGATTTCTCTCTTCATTTTATGCCACCAAAATTGCTCCTTCAAATATTGAAACATCTTCGTTCCTCCGGGGTGGATAGAAAAAATAGCATGGCCTTTTTCAAAATAGCTTGCTTCAATTCGGAATCTGCTGGCACATAGATATGTCCTTTGTACCGCAAAACTCCTTCTTCATGTTCGCCGAATCCAGGTACCTTGCCTATACCGATACGACGTTTGATTCCGTCGATACAAGCATTTCCTTTATATGCCTCCTTGATCTAACTGATCAAAGTGGGTTGAAGTTCTATGCTAGCCAAAAATCCTTCACTTACTAATTCCATTCTGAAACCTTCCATCTCTTTGTGCAAACTTGGTTGCTCCTTCAGAATCATGGAGTTCAAGCGGCACGGCAATCTACTCAGGGCATCTGCTACCACATTGGCTTTACCGGGGTGATAGTGAATGTCTAGATCATAGTCCTTGATTAGCTCTATCCATCTTCTCTGCCTCATATTCAGCTCCTTCTGAGTGAAAATGTACTTCAGGCTCTTGTGATGTGAATAAATCTCACAATGGTTTCCCATAAGCTAATGCCTCCATGTCTTTAGGGCTAGAACTACGGCTACTAGTTCGAGGTCAAGGGTAGGGTAACTCAGTTCATGCTTCTTCAGTTGTCGGGATAGATAAGTTATTACTTTTCCTTCTTGCTTCAATACACATCCGAGACCGATCTTGGATGCGTCACAATACACATCAAAAGGCTTCGTGATATCCGGCATGATCAAGATTGGTGCTGAGATCAATCTCTTCTTAAGTTCTTGAAAACTCGCTTCACATTTGTCCGTCCATTCAAACTTCTTGTCCTTCTTCAAAAATTGGGTCATGGGTCTTGCAATACTCGAGAATCCTTCTACGAACTTGCGATAATACCCCGCTAATCCGAGAAATGCACGAACATGGGTTTGGGTGGTTGGGGCTTGCCAATTTTCAACATCCTTAACCTTTGCAGGGTCAACGGAAATTCCTCTGGATGATACAATATGTCCAAGGAATCCTACCTCCTATAACCAGAATTCACATTTTCTAAACTTGACATACAACTGATGCTCCCTAAGGGTTCCAAGGATAGTCCTTAGGTGTAGCTCATGTTCTTCTTCTGATTTGGAATAGATCGGAATGTCATCAATGAAAACAATGACAAACTTATCTAAGAAGTCCATAAAAATCTTATTCATGAGGTTCATGAAATAAGTGGGGGCATTGATTAATCCAAAAGACATGACAGTGTACTCGTATAATCCATATCTGGTGGTAAAGGCAGTCTTTCAAATATCCTCTACGCGAATCTTGAGTTGATGATAGCCAATTCTAAGGTCAATCTTAGAAAACACTTTGGCACCAGTCAACTGGTCAAACAAGTCTTCTATCTATGGCAGTGGGTACTTTTTCTCTATGGTGACATCATTCAACTTCCGATAATCCGTACACAAACGGTTATCTCCATCCTTCTTGTCCACAAATAAAACAGGTGATCTCCATGGTGACGCACTTGGTTGGATCAATCCTATCTCCAGCATAGCATCCAATTGCTTCTTCAGCTCCACTAATTCATATGAGTTCATACTATATGGTCTCTGGGCTAGGGGTTCGGTTCCAGGGATTAGTTCAATGATAAACTCGATATCCCGATCTGGGGGCATACCGGGCAAAACATCTAGAAATACATCAGGGTATTCATAGACTATTCTAACTTGATCAATGGTTGGTTGGGATATACTCTTGTTGCACTTGAATTGACGAGGCAAAGTTTCAGATACATGCTCTACTGATATTCCGCCTATACTGGTCATGGTGATGGCTTTCTTGCCACAGTCGATTAATACTTTATGTTTTGACATCCAATCCATTCCTGGTACTACTTCCAAACCTTTTGTTCCAAGTACTATTAGATTAGCATAAAAATCTATGCCATGGATTCGGAAAGGTACGGCTTTGCAAATTTGTCTAGCTTTGGTGGTTGAACCAGGTATTTGAACTATCATAACATGCTTCAATTTCGTTGGTTGATTCTTACTAGTGTATGCAAATTCTTCGGTAACAAACGAGTGTGATACTCCAGAATAAAACAACACTCTTGCAAGTACTGAGTTAACAGAAAACATACCCAGCACGACATCTAGCGCTTATTGGGTTCTTCAGCATGCATGAGAAAGAGACGGCCGTTGCGGTTGAGCGAATTCCCTGGGGAAAACCTTCTTCCAGGCTGAACACGACGCTGCTGCTGAGCTGGGGCATTTGCATTGGGGGCTAGGGCAATCTTCTTGGGGCACTCATTGGAATAGTGACCCTTGGTTCCACATTCATAACAAGTCACCTGGGACTTGTCCTTTGCTACAACAGGCACATCATTGCTTCCAGTTCTTGGGGTAGTGTTGGTGTTGGTGGCGACATTGTTGTTGTTGAACTTGGGCGGTGCACAGTTCAAATTGCTGGGGTTGTCGGGGTTGTTGTGATTTCCTTCGGGCCTTGGGTTTCCTCCTCCACGGTTTGGATAGGTCGGACGGTTCATCGGGGGTCTATTGGTTCTTGGGGCAAATCCTAGAGCTGTGTTGGGGCGATACTTTGGGGTATGGTGGGTTCCTGGTTGATGCATCATTCTACGCTTGTGATTCTCATTGGCTTGGTTGATCTTGCCTTCCATCTGAATGGTGGAATCCACTAAGGCTTCAATATTAGCAAATGGGATATTGACTAACACTGTTTGCATCTCATCATGCAGACCATTCAGGAATCTCTCCTTCTTCTTGGCTTTAGTGTCAATCTCATCCAGTGCATACCTAGCTAATGACAAAATTTTGTCACGGTACTCAACTACTGTCATCCTTCCTTGCTTCAATTTTATAAATTCATCTCTCATCCTCTTGATCAAACCCGGTGGCACATGGGTTCTACTAAACTTGACCTTGAATTCATCCCAAGTCATCATCTGTCCTCTATTCATGGCGCGAACGCTGTTCCACCATGCTCTTGCATCTCCGGCCAGGTAGTGGGTAGCAAACAATACCTTCTCGTTAGCCTCCACTCCTGCGACTTCCGGGTTGTTCTGCATGGTTTGCAGCCAATCATCAGCATCTAGGGGATCTTCAGACTTAGTGAAAATGGGTGGATTGGTGTTCTGAAAGTTCTTGAGAGCTTGGATCTATGGTTGTCCTGATTTCCATGGCCTTGGTTGTTTTTGTTGGCCAGTTGAGCTATGTGCTGAAGGGTGGCTAAGTTGGCTTGACGTTCGGCTCTTTCAGCTTCGCGGTCTGAAACCAACATTTGCAAGATTTGCAACATTGGGTCCGGGGATGAAGTGCTTCCTCCACGAGGCATCTGAAGATTGGGATAGATCATGAGAAAAGAAGGAAATTTCTAATGTTTAGGGTTTTTGAAAATTTTGAAGTTTGACTTAGATTTTTCCAGCAACTTGCTTTTCATTCATTCATTCATAGCACATGATACAAACACACACCACAACAAGGAAAACAGATGTTTGTAAGAACCATTCTGGGAAACTACGATACATGGGACCGGATACAACTCACTAATGCTAGTGCTCAAGTGCTACTACTCCTCGGAGTCGGTGTCCTCATCATCATCCTCATCATCATCATCATCAATGAAGGCGAAGTCATCCTCATCGGTGAAGAAGTCCATGGCCTAATCCTCCATAAAGTCATCATCATCACTGAGGTAGGAGTAGGGGTCTCCACGGATGTCCTCCCCTGCATCCGCCATCTCCTCAAGCTGCATATCCCTCTCGTGGACGGTCTCCTCCAACTCTGTGATCCTGTGGCGAAGACAGGCAATGATGCGCTCCTTCTTGTCAAGCTAGTGGCGACGAGATTGGTGATCCTTCACTAGCATGGCAATGGTCTGATCCTTCTAGGCAGCGATGGCGTACTTGTGGTTGGCGTAGGAGCGGGCATTGTCTAAGTCCTTCTACCGGTCATACATCATGAAGCTGAGGTGGTCCACTTGGTTCTTCAGCTCAAGGTGATATGGTTCCTCTAGTGGCTGTCCCATAACATCACGCCTTGGGCAGAACTCAAAGCGGGTAGCCTAGATATGATTGATACTCTTCCCACAAAGACGGGCAAGAGTTTCCTGCATGGCCCTGGCAAGTCCATCGAGACAGTTGTTCTCTCTAATGGTGAACTGGATTCACTCTGAGGTGAGGGCTTCAATCTTTCCTCGGAGACATGCAACAATCAGCCATTGCAATTCCTCTCCTTCCTGATCGTTGAGTTGAGGTCCGAAGAACTCAGGGTGCGGACACTCCAAAAGTTCCGAAAGCTGGTCCAAGTCACGCTCAAAGATGAGATCTCCTCCATTCCCCAACTGATAAATCTTGCTATACTTCACGTCCATCTATAAGAATGTAGGATAAGTAAGTTAGTAGAGTGATCAAGTGTGTCAAAGTTTATGTAAGTTTGCAAGAATTTTTTAGGAACATGAATTTTCATGAAAGAGTGTAAGTGATAAGAATGAGAATAGGTTTTCATAAATACTCACTTCCTTGGTTTTGAAAATAAGTTTTTGATTCCAACGTCCATTCTAACTAGGGTCTCCTATGGTTAGGATGGCTCTGATACTGATACGCCCAATTTGCATCACCATTCTATATCGTAATTTACCTCTATTCATTGATATTTGTCTTATTATGAGGTATTACTTATGGCTTTTCATCTATTTATGCATGTTGGATGATTCCTGGAGGATGGACTGCCGGAGTCTGGATTCTGATGGAAAAGACGGCGTTTCGGTGCAATTTCGCGAAGATCGGAAAAATACCAAAAAAATATGGAAACATATTATTTCACCAGAAGACGAAGGAAGCCAGAAGGAGGAGGAAAGGGGGGCCTCAGGGGTCCCACAACCCCCTAGGTGCGGGCTCACCTGACCCCGTGCCTAGGGTGGGTTTGGCCCACCTGCTCGGCCTCCGACTCCGTCCCTTCACCTATATCTTCCCTACGGAACCCTAACACTAGGGGGCAGCCAGAGATAGATTTCCGCCGCCTTTGGGAGGCGGAAAACACCAAGAGAGAAAGATCTCCCCGGCAGACAGATTTCTGCCAGAGGAATTCCTTCTCGGACAGGGGAGACCATCGCCATCAACAGCATCATCAAGCTAGGCTTCATCGGGATCATCATCATCATCATCATCCACACCATCATCTCCACCAACACCATCACCACCACTCCATCCCGCTGTAAAAATTGTGTTGGATATTGCATTAGTTCGTCAGGGGAAACTTTCTCGGTGTTGATTACTATTGTAGTTGATGCTTGTGAGTGGAACCATTGGATTATTGTTTATGTTCAGATTGTTATCCATTACCATATCATCTTTTATCTTGATCCATATGATGTCTTGTGAGTAGTTCGTTTAGTTCTCGAGGACATGAGAGAAGTCATGTTGTTAGTAGTGAATCTGTGATGAGTTATTATTCAATGGATTAGTATTTAAGTTGTGTTGCTATTCTTCTAGCGGTGTCATGTGAACGTCGACTACATGACACTTCACCATTTATGGGCCTAGGGGAATGCATTGTGTATTTGGCTACTAATTGTGGGGTTTCCGAAGTGACAGAAACCTGAACCCCCGTTAGGACACCTTTGCACAAGGGAGTGTAGGATCTCAGATTTTAAGGCTGTGGTTAGATTTATATCTTAATTAGTTTCCTGTAGTTACGGATGTTTGTAGGGGGTTTAATCACAAGTATGTATTAGTCCAAGGAAGGGCAGTATGTTAGCATAGGTTCACCCACACAACACTTACAAACAGCAAAGAAGAGTACTCAGCTAATTGCAGCGAAAGCACTTGACAGAATTCCCATGTGTCCTCGAGAACGTTTGGTCCTTATAAGTATTTCCACCGGCTTCTCCTTTGCTAATAAAGGATTGGGCCACTTGCTACTTTTGTTCATTACTTCTGTTACTTGCTCTTTGTTTTGTTGCCTTGTCAGAAAACCACTAAAAATCCGTTTGCTAAGTATTCACAGGGATTTCCTGCTCCATACCACTGTTTAGCACCTTTTGCTCCTCGTTGGGATCGACACTCCTATTTATCGAAAGTACTACGATACATCTCCTATACTCGTGGCTCATCAAGACTATTTTCTGGCGCCGTTGCTGGGGAGTGAAGCGCTATTGAAGAGTGGAACTGGTAAGGGAAACTTTCACTGTGAGTATTTCTTTTGTTACTGCTTGTTACTTTGTTTCCAATATGGATAACCCACTTGGTTTTCTGTTTGGTAAAACTACTACCACTTCTATGGTAGTACCACCTCCTGTTGAGATAGATCCTTTTAAGATACATACAAGTATTGTTAATCGTGTCATGGATAATTATTATTTTGGGGATGGAACTGTCCATCCTGGTGATCACTTTCTTTATATCCATGAATTATGCGGGTTGTTTAAGTGTGCAGGTATCACAACTGAACATGTGAAGAAGAAGTTACTCTCCGTATCCTTGAAAGGGAGAGCTGAGGCATGGTATAAGCTGTTAAAGAATGGACAATCCATGGAATGGGAGGAGATGGCATCTCTCTTTTACTCTAAATTTTATCCTCCAAGTGAAATCCAAAAGGATAGAAGTCTTATATATAACTTTTGGCCTCTTGATGGAGAAAGTACAGCTCAAGCTTGGGGGAGATTGAAGCTGCTAATGCTTAGATGTCCTATTCATGAACTCCCTAACAATATTATTCTCAATAACTTTTATGATAGGCTTTCTCTTCATGATAAAGGTTTATTAGATGCTTCGTGCGCTGGATCGTTCACAAGTATGAAAGAAGAATCTAAATGGGATCTTTTAGACCGTATTCAAGATAATACCGAGGCTTGGGAGAATGACAAAGGAAGAAAGTCAGGTATAAACTATGATTCTGAGTGCATTAAATCTTTTATGGGAACTAATAACTTCTGTGATATTAGCAATAAGTTTGGCCTTGATCCTCAAGTTCTTGCGGAATGTTTTAATGCTTTTGCCGCTTATATTGAGATTCCCAAGAAAGAGTGGGACAAGTACCATGCTCATTATAAAGACGCTGTTAGCCACGTTCCTGCTAGTGTAGAGGTTTGTACTGTTGATCCTATTTTTCCTGAACCTTATGTTGAGAAGATCCCTTTTCCCTCCAAGGTAAGGGAACACACTATTTTGGCTAATGTGGTTAGTAAAAGCGCAAAGAAAACCGTAGGTTCCGATGAGCTTATTGATATCGAGCCTGTGGTAGCTATTGTGAAAGATCTTGTTACTAGAAATAAAGAGGATGAGTATATTGTTTTCTGTGAAGACGCTTCTAATATTATCTCTCATCCTAGTAAGGCTATAAAATCTAGTGTTCCTGTGCTCTCTATTAAAATGGGTGATCATTGCTACTATGGTTTATGTGATATTGGTGGTAGTTCTAGTGCTATTCCTTATGAGCTTTACAGGGAAATTATGCATGAGATTGGTCCTTGTGAGCTTGAAGACATCGATGTGGTTATTCACCTTGTCAATAGAGAGCAAGTTTTCCCCATTGGTAGTGTAAGAGATGTGGAGGTCCTTTGTGGTAAGATTAAATATCCTACTAATTTTCTAGTACTTGGTAAAGAAGCTAGTAAACCCTATCCTATCATCTTTGGTAGACCCTTCCTTAATACTTGTGGGGCCATCATAGATTGTAGGAAAGAAAAGTTTTAACTAAGTTTGCTGGAGAATCTTATGAGTTTAATTATTCCAAATTTGCCAAAAACCCTTACGAAAATGAATTACCTGATGAGGATTTCAAGGTTGAACAACTGTCTTCTATTTCTCTTGCTCCTAACAATGCTTTGCAGCAGTTCATGGAAGATCATGAAAGTGATGCCTTTATGAAGGAAAGAAATGAGATTGATGAGGTTTTCCTTCTTCAGCCTGAGTTACTTAAGCATAATTTACCTGTGGAAGATTTGGGTACCACACTACCACCCAAAGGGGATCCTGTTTTCGAATTAAAACCTTTACCTGATGATCTTAAATATGTTTATTTTGATGATAAGAAGATATATCCTGTTATTATTATTTCTAAACTTTCAAGAAAGGAAGAAGAAAGGCTATTGGAGTTATTGAATAAGCACCGAGGAGCTATGGGTTATACTCTTGATGATTTAAAAGGAATTTCTCCCACTATATGTCAGCATGCTATTAATATTGAGCCTGATGCAAAACCAGTTGTTGAGCACCAGCGCCGTCTGAACCCTAAAATTAAGGAAGTGGTAAGAAATGAGGTATTAAAACTCGTTGATGGTGGTATTATTTATCCTATTGCTGATAGTGAATGGGTTAGCCTTGTTCATTGTTTCCTAAGAAAGCAGGAATTACTGTTGTGCCTAATAAGGATAATGAGCTTATACCCCAGAGAGTAGTGGTTGGGTATAAAATGCGCATTGATTTTATAAAGATTAATAAATTTACTAAAAAAGATCATTATCCTTTGCCCTTTATTGATTAAATGCTTGAGAGGCTGTCCAAAAAAGACTCACATTTGCTTTCTTGATGGTTATTCTGGATTTTCTCAAATCGCTGTGAAAGCACAGGACCAGGAGAAAAGCACTTTCACTTGTCCTTATTGTACTTATGCTTATAGGCGTATGCCTTTTGGTTTATGTAATGCTCCTGCTACCTTTCAGAGATGTATGTCTACTATCTTTCATGGTTTTGTGAAGAAATTGTGGAGGTTTTCATGGACGGTTTTTTCGTCTATGGAACTTCTTTTGATAACTGTTTTCACAACCTTGATAAATTTTTGCAGAGATGTGAAGAAACCAACATTGTTCTTAACTGGGAGAAATGTCATTTCATGGTTAATGAAGGAATTGTTCTTGGACATAAGATTTCTAAAAGAGGTATTGAAGTTGACAGAGCTAAAATGGAAGCAATTGAGCACATGCCTTGTCCTCGGGATATGAAAGGTATTCATAGTATCCTTGGTCATGCTGGTTTCTATAGGATATTTATTAAAGATTTTTCCAAAATTTCAAAGCCCCTTACTAATCTTCTTCAAAAAGATGTACCTTTTGTTTTTGATGATGATTGTAAGGAAGCTTTTGAAACTTTGAAGAAAGCTTTAACAACTGCTCCTATAGTCCAACCACCTGATTGGAGTTTACCTTTTGAAATCATGTGTGATGCTAGTGGCTTTGCTGTGGGAGCTGTCCTTGGACAACATGTTTACAAGAAGCTGAATGTTATTCATTAGGCTAGCAAGACTCTAGATGCTGCTCAAAAGAATTATGTTACTACTAAAAAAGAGTTCTTAGTTGTAATCTTTGCTTGTGATAAGTTTAGACCTTATATTGTTGATTCCAAGGTTACTATTCATACTAACCATGCAGCTATTAAGTACCTTATGACAAAGAAGGACGCTAAGCCTAGGCTTATAAGGTGGGTGTTGCTTTTACAAGAGTTTGATCTAAAGGTGCTGATAAACCTGTTGCTGATAATTTATCTCGTTTGGAAAACATTTATTTTGACCCTTTGCCATTTAATGATAATTTTCCAAATGAGAAGTTAGCTGCAATAAGGGTAAGTCCACATGAAAATCCTTGGTATGCTTATTATGCTAACTTTATTGTTTCCAAGTATTTGCCCAGCAAAGAAGGAAATTCTTCTATGATCTAAGGCATTACTTTTGGGATGACCCACAAGAGATATTATGAGAAGATGTGTTCCCGAATTTGAAAAACAAGAGATATTGAGAAAATGTCATGGCAGTGCTTATGGAGGACATCATGCTGGGGATAGGACTGCACAGAAGGTTTTACAATCTGGATTTTATTGCCCTACTCTTTTTAAAGATGCAAGGAAGTTTATCTTATCATGTGATGAATGCCAACGAGTAGGTAACATCTCTATACGCAATGAAATGCCTATGAATTATTCTCTTGTTATTGAACCTTTTGATTGTTGGGGATTCGACTTTATGGGGCCATTTCCACCTTCAAAAGGGTATACTCATATTCTTGTTGTTGTTGACTATGTTACAAAGTTGGTAGAAGCCATACCTACGAGCAGTGCTGATGGTATGACCTCTTTGAAAATGCTCAAAGATGTCATTTTTCCTAGGTTCGGTGTACCTAGATATCTCATGATTGATGGAGGCTCCCATTTTATTCATGGGGCTTTTAGAAAAACTCTCGCTAAGTATGATGTAAACCACAGAATAGCTTTAGCTTATCATCCCCAAACTAGTGGGCAAGTAGAACTTTCCAATAGGGAAATTAAAGCTATCTTGTAGAAGATTGTCAATAGGTCTAGAAAAAATTGGGCTAAAAAGTTGAATGACGCTTTGTGGGCTTATAGAACTGCTTATAAAAATCCTATGGGGATGTCTCCTTACAAAATGTTCTATGGGAAAGCTTGTCACTTGCCTTTAGAACTAGAACACAAAGCTTATTGGGCAGTGAAAGAGTTGAATAGAGATTTTAGACTTGCTGGTGAGAAAAGACTACTCGATTTAAGCAATCTAGATGAGTGGAGAGGGGAAGCTTGCGAAAATGCTAGGATCTTTAAGGAAAAAGTAAAAAGATGGCATGATAGGAGAATTCTCAAAAGGGAGTTCCATGTTGGTGAGAAAGTTCTTTTATATAGGTCTCGTCTCAGATTTTTTGCAGGGAAACTACTCTCCAAATGGGAAGGACCTTTTGTTATCAAGGAAGTGTACCGTTTAGGTGCCATCAAAATCTCTTCTCTGAAGGATGACACAACACAGGTGGTTAATGGTCAAAGACTAAAACATTATATTTATGGAGATTTTTACAATGAAGAAGTGGATGTCATTCAAATGGTGACTCCAGAAGAATTTATCAAGAACCAAACACCATAAACTGCAGAGTTATTTTTTTGAATAGGTAAAAGTGGTGAAAACAGAAGGTTCGTGAAACTCCAAGATTTTTATATTTTTGATGTTTTTAATACATAAGGGAAGTTACGGGACGAAACTGAAGAGGAAATGGAGCTCGGGGTGGATAAACCCATCCCAGGCGCGGGCCCAGCCTGGCCACGCCTGGAGGGGGTTTGACTCCCCTGAACTCCGTCTCCGCTTCGTTTCTGTGTCAAAACCTTCCTTATGCATTAAAACTTCGTAAAATACAAACCCCTGGATCCCCCGAGGTTCGTGCATCATGTTCTCGTTGTGTTTTCGTTTCGATCTGTCTCTGTCAGGAAATCTTCTCAAGACTAGAGAAAAACTCGGAGCTAATCTGTACTGTTACTTTTGAGTTCGAGGAACTAAGGAAGTTGATTGAGGAGCTTATCAAGAGAACGCCACCACCACCGAAGGAGTAATTTGTCATCAGGTTTGGCATCCCCTTGTTTGTTCCAAGCTTGGGGGAGTGCCGCGGTATCAGCACCATTATCTTCCATATTTTACCTTTTTAGTGGATTCAGATCTGTGGTAGAGAGGTTATCTTATAGTTTGGTTTGCATGTGGAAGTATCTCTCAATTAGTTGATTATCTATGTATCCCTTGGTGTGAGTTCTTTTATTGGAATATTAATGAGAAGTCTCATCTTTTACTTTTTGCACTTCTGATTTTTAGTTGCAATCTCTATTATTTGATGGATCTTGTTGTTCAGTATTGGCACCACTTTGGGATCATCAAGGGAGTCTAAATTGGTTTTGGCAAACCAAGTTATGGTCAGTGGCATTAATGAAAAAGAAAAAGAAAGAAAAAGCTTACAGGTATTTTGTATCATTTTTTTCTTTCTCGTTGGCTCATAAGCTTAGTATTCTTTATTTAAGATTCTTTTGTGTCTTCAAGGAAAATTTCATGTTTGGCTTTATTACTTCTATGTTTGCTTGTTTATTTCAACTCTCTTGCTTGCTACCTATCTTTGCTAGCCAAAAACCTATTTTGAGAAGGCATACTTCTCATGTTCCAAAATCCTTTAAACCCAAACCTTTTGCCACTTGTGTCCACCATATCTACCTAGTAGCTGATGCTATTCCTAGCAAATTATCAAGCTTCATCTACCTTTCAAATTAAAAAGTATTTTGTTATGTGAAAACTAGTTAGTAAAGCTCTCACGAACTTGATGGCACACTTTATTTACTTACCGCTAATAAACTTGAATCATTATGGACATCGAAGTTGTATATGCTTGCATCTATACGTTGGGATTACTAGAACCGTGCTATCACGGGGAACGTTTTCAACATTGCACTTGTACCTTGTCGTACATAGTTGATATCGTGCTCTTTTGTCTATGGATGTCAATGGTGTGAAATAAAAAAGGGACTTGTATGTCTAGGGAGTTTGTATTCTGTGTTAGAGAAACGCCCGGGCCGCTAGCCTAAGCCATGATTAATTATGGTGGAAACTTGCAGCATCACCATAGTGAGTCAGCTATGAAGCATCCTCAATAAAAAGCTATATGCATAGTAAATAAAAAGATTGATGAGATGCTCATTGTCTTCTTGCCTTGTCATTTTGGTTATGGGAAATCTCCTATACCATGTGCAAAGGTGTACCCCATTGGTGGTTCTCAATGATATGCAAATACTTACAATGACAAGAAATTACCTGGACCCAAAGTTGAGTATGCATGAGGAGTGGCCCTCATATATAAGGGACATGAGATTGCCAACTTATATTTCGTCAGGCATATACTCCATCTTTGTTCACTTTAACCTTAATCATCTCAATATGCTTATGATAGGGGCAATGAGGGCTCAAAGATAGTAAGTACCATAATCTTTTGGAAGCTCTTTATGACTTGTAATCCCTGCTACCCTCTAATAAGGGACCTTTCTACCAGTTACTAGTTGAGTCAGTAAACCTACTTCCTCTCTATCTCCAGCAAGCTTTTGAGTTGTTGTGTTTGAAGCATTCATATGGTGATTTATTCAATCATGTTCTTTTTGTTCCTTGTTTGCACAAAACTCTTATTTATTGAGTATTACTTTGAAAGACGTCACTTGTGAAAAACCTTTTTGAGCAAAGAATGCTCCTGTTTTGAAACTTCTACAAAAAGCTTTTGTGAAACTGTTTGCCAGGTGTTCTCTGACCAAGAAAAAGTTTGCCAATTCCAATTATGATTTATCTTTATGCATCTCTATTGTGACTGATGTACTTGGTTGCAAGCTAAGTTATATAATGGTGAGTTCCTTTCTACTATGAGTTGTGCAATGGTAAGTGTGATGCTTCCTGTTCGTATTCTTTTATCGACACTTCACTCCATAAACCTGTGGACATGTTTACTGAGGTCAGTATTCTCTAGGGGACAAGCGAAGTCTAAGATTGGGGGAGTTGATATGCCCAATTTGCATCACCATTCCATATCGTAATTTACCTCTATTAATTGATATTTGTCTTATTGTGAGGTATTACTTATGGCTTTTCATCTGTTTATGCATGTTGGATGATTCCTGGAGGATGGACTGCCGGAGTCTGGATTTTGATGGAAAAGACGGCGTTTCGGTGCAATTTCTAGAAGATCAGAAAAATACCAGAAAAATATGGAAACATATTATTTCACAGGAAGACGAAGGAAGCCAGAAGTAGGAGCGAAGGGGGGCCTCAGGGGGCCCACACCCCTAGGTGCGGGCCCACCTGAACCTGCGCCTAGGGTGGGTTTGGCCAACCTGCTCGGCCTCCGACTCCACCCCTTTTCCTATATCTTCCCCGCGGAACCCTAACACCAGGGGGGCGACCACAGATAGATTTCCGCCGCCTCTGGGAGGCGGAAAACACCGAGAGAGAAAGATCTCTCCGGCGGACAGATTTTTCCGGGGGAATTCCTTCCCGGAGAGGGGAGACCGTCGCCATCAACACCATCATCAAGCTAGGCTTCATCGGGATCATCATCATCATCATCCACCAGCACCATCACCACCACTCCGTCCCACTGTAACAATTGTGTTGGATATTGCTTTAGTTCGTTAGGGGAAAATTTCCCGGTGTTGATTACTATTGTAGTTGGTGCTTGTGAGTGGAACCATTGGATTATTGTTTATGTTCAGATTGTTATCCATTACCATGTCATCTTTGATCTTGATCCATATGATGTCTTGTGAGTAGTTTGTTTAGTTCTTGAGGACATGGGAGAAGTCATGTTGTTAGTAGTGAATATGTGATGAGTTATTATTCAATGGTTTAGTGTTTAAGTTGTGGTGCTATTCTTCTAGTGGTGTCATGTGACCGTCGACTACATGACACTTCACCATTTATGGGCCTAGGGGAATGCATTGTGTATTGGCTACTAATTGTGGGGTTGCCGAAGTGACAAAAACCTGAACCCCCGTTAGGACACCTTTGCACAAGGGAGTGTAGGATTTCAGAGTTTAAGGCTATGGTTAGATTTATATCTTAATTACTTTCCTATAGTTACGAATGTTTGCAAGGGGTTTAATCACAAGTATGTATTAGTCCTAGGAAGGGCAGTATGTTAGCATTGGTTCACCACACAACACTTACAAACACCAAAGAAGAGTACTCAGCTATTTGCAGCGAAAGCACTTGACAGAATTCCCATGTGTCCTCGAGAACGTTTGGTCCTTATAAGTATTTCCACCGACTTGTCCTTTCCTAAGAAAGGATTGGGCCACTTGCTCCGTTTGTTCGTTACTTCTGTTACTTGCTCTTTGTTTTGTTGCCTTGTCAGAAAACCACTAGAAATCCGTTTGATAAGTATTCAAAGGGATTTCTTGCTCCATACCACTGTTAAGCACCTTCTGCTCCTCGTTGGGATCGTCACTCCTATTTATCGAAAGTACTACGATACACCCCCTATACTTGTGGGTCATCAGATACCAACTTGTCAACACCCGGATTTTTAATCCCAGATGCCTGTGATGCCATACATCGCAATCCCAGGATTACCATTTTTGCGAGACATAACAGATTGGATATCAGTGTACATCATCCATTACAAACAATACATAAGGTCTTACAACAAAATAAAGGATCTCATGATCCATTATTAATACAATCATAGCAGCGGAATAACGTAATAACAACGGTAGCTTGGGAGAGACTCCATCTTCATGGTCAAAGGCAATGCTGACGATGGGAGATGATCCTAGTTGTCGTAACCTTCCTGCTGTCCATCCTCCTGATAGGCCTATTCATAGTCTTGCCACGGGAATAGCCAGGGACAAAGCCATGAGTACACTTTTAAGTACTCCCAAACTAAGACTAACAAGTGAAGTGATTTTTGTAGGGATACTAAGCTCTAGGTTCTTTTGCAAAAAGCCTGATTTACCTCTACTGAGTTCAGAAGCAAAGAAAGCTTGTTGAAAGTTTATAACAGCTAAATGGGAACTTGAATTTCATATCACAACCCTGTTGTGGTCAAGTCAAGTCATGAATCATTTCACAAGTCATTTTGAAAACAGCTGACGACGGAACATTATGGCCACTCCAACTGTCCATAACCCCGAATGCCGCTATTCGAATAGTTTGACACTCTACAGAGGTGGTACACTTTCACCACAACATTCGATACATCCGTCAGGAACAATCCTGAATTCACCATACTCAGTATGCGGAAAATCAATCCTAACCTTTCAACTACATGCCCTAGTATAGGCACATCTCTTGTGAGTTTGGCCTCCCAACCATGACCAACTGTCATCTTGGGAACTGCACAGGTGGACAATCTTCACAAGGTAGCCTCATCTCAAACCTTGGCTGCAAGGGAACCCATACTAAGGTATATAAATTTCCAGTCAAGCCCTACCCAAATTTCGGGTATTGTGGTTGTACGGTAAAATTGGAATGGTATCGCATCCAGACAACCATCAGGTTTATAGAAGGCTAAGGCTCATGCCTCAATATTTTCGTCATCAAAATCATTTGGTCTTCAAGAACACATGTCAACACATTTCATTACAATGACTCATCATTCTAAGGTTTTCATAATCATTTTCACCAAGTATTCCCATCTAAAGTGATCAAGTTTTATGCTTAGCACTAGCATCTACAAGTGGGGGTAAACACTAATGAGGGGTGGTAAACAAGTGTGACTTATCTAAATCCAATCTCATGCCTCAGGATGACATCAAGATCTATCTAACTTAGGCCAAGTTTTATGCTCTGTATGCTACCTTTAAATATCTCTCTAAAGTCTACAAGTCACTAAGTAAACTCCAATAGAAAGCTTTGATAAAGAAATAAAATAACTAAGTTTGCAAATAAAACTAGGATTGCGTATCAAGTGGTGGAACTAATGCATGTTTCATGCATCTAGTGGGCATAGATATAATGCAAGGGTTTACTTGGAAAGTTCTAGCTTGCTTAGGTAGATTGCTAAGATAGTAGCTTCCTAAGATATTAGTATAAGCTTGCCTTGTGCAGAGTAGTGGTTGATGTTTTCCTCGTCTTCTTCCTGGTAGTATTTTCCTTCCTCCTCGCATCCTTGGTTGGTACTAGCGTCTGTAAATAAATACGAGGTACACAATACTTAACTACTTTTATTTATCACGCCAAGGTTTTCACTAGATGATCTAGCATCATCACAACATTACAATCATCCAAGCACTTGTCTTATTTATTTTACTTTGGAAAAGTAATTTCTACTCATTGAAAAACTACTTAAGATTTAATATTATCCAACTACAACATGGGATCATGTTGACATATGTCATCACCACATATTTCAGTACTTGGGAATGGGATTTAAAGTGGTGTCACAATTTAATAAGGTTTAACCCTTTTATTTTAATTACATAAAGTGACTAGAATTGCCTATGAGGCATTCTTTTATTACTTGTCCATTCTTTCTTCAAGTAAACCTAGATATTTTTATATATTCAGAAAGGTCTTGTTAAATGTGATTTTTGAGAGTTGGAATCAACTCAAAAGATTTTGTGGTTGAATTTTGAAAAATGTTTGAATGCATAAAAGCTTTTGCCTTGTTATTTTTACTATAGGTGATCTACAATTCTAAATGGTTTGAATCCAATGGGCTTGGATTAAGAATTCCAGTATCTTCCTAAAAAAATTGGTTTCATGCAATTTGGTTTAGTGAATCGACCTAGGTTGATTTTTGAATCTAGGTATAGAACTAAGTTTGAAACTAAATGGAAAAAACCTAAATTCAAACTACTGGGTCACGCGGGAGGTTAACTGGGCCGGCCACGGCGCACAGCGCGCGCGGGTGAGTTTAAGTGGTTGTCCCCACCAGTAAGCAATACAGGGGGTGCGAAGCGGTACGGGGCAATCTAAACCACACGATCAACATCTAATCGAACGGTAGTGACTTATCATATCCGTCGGGCAACGCCGACGAGACAGAACCCTAGCGCGTCCAGTGGGGGTCCTGTGAGGCTCAGGCGAGGGTCGGAAATGGGGGCGAACGAAGAAGTCTATGACGGTGAACCTCCTGGTACCGGTGGCTTCTCCTGGGGTGGCTCCAATCGCAGGTTCCTCTACTCCTCCTCCGCGGCAGACTCCGGCAAAATTTTGGCGACCTGTTGCTCGCCTTGCTCCGGGGATTAGGTGTGGTGGTTCTATGAGAGAGGGGTGTGTGTTGGTGTGAACAAATCGAACGAGGGTGGCCTCTATTTATAGTGCCAAGAGGGGACCGAAGGGCGCATGCTGAGCTTATCATGGTCGTCGTCACAATGGGCTACTGGCATGGGCGATGGTAAGGGACGGTGTTGTGCTCCCTGGCGAAGCTCAACGGCATGGTAGTGAGGCGTGGGGCTATGCAATGCGGTCGGAACATTGCGACGCTCAAGATTGGTCTGATGGGAAGTTTAATGGTGCACGGGATCTCCTGGTCGCGCGGCGACGAACGGGCATGTCTTGGCGGTTCCTGGGACGGTGGTGATCATGCACGCAAGCGGCGAGGGCGGAGCACGGTCTGTGCTCGCGTGTCGGTTGCGGCGCTCTGACGCGCTCTCAGCATGTTCGCAGAGAAGCTAGGCACGCTCAGGCCGAGTGGTCCAGGGGCTGGCAGTGCTTTGGGGTTGGACAGGGGGTGGCGATGGACGGTGGTCAGTGTCCGAGACAAGGTTGGCGAGGCCAGAGCTGCTCCTAGCTCGCTGTTGACAATGGGATGGCAAGTTGAGGCTCGGCATGCTCACCATTGATGGCAATGGCAAGCTCATAGTGAGCTAAAGCTTGTTAACTGATCTAGATGATCTACTATAACATCCCAAAAATATAAAACAAGGATCATCAAACTCTAATCACTAAAATTAGGGTTAACAAAAACTTTGATCAATTAAAATCATATGAATGCATGTGTGAATGAGATGATTGGATAAATGCATGAATGAGCTTATGTGATTAATCTAAATAGCAAGAAATGGTTTAAAGAGGAAAATAACATCATATAAAACATTTCCATGCACAAACAAATCAAGAGAAAATAAAAAAAACAAATCAAATAAAGCAAATGGTCATTTTTGCCAATCTTGCTCACTAGGTCACTTTGAGTGTTTCTAGTACAAGATTTCAAACAGAAACTTTACCAACTATTTTGACCGCTTCCTAGAACAAGTAAAAGTGAATCAAAGGCCACCTTTCAAACTTACAGAAACATTTGGCAACCTTATTCAAATCACATTTCAAAATTGAATCTTTATCATATGTCAAGATCACCCATTTTCAGAACCCAACCAAACCACTGCCCCTTGACTAATCCAACTAACCAGACACTCCCTAGTATGTGCCTAGCAAACCCACCATGTTTGAACCCAAAATTAAAATTTGAATCTCTTGCTGCCATTTTATCAAACACCTTGCAGATATAAATCAAACAAACATCAAACACTATAGTGTGCAGTAATTTTGGCTTAACTTGTTCCCTATCTAGCTCACTCTACACCCTCAGTAGATCATCTAACTTGTTTAACCCCTCTAGCTCACTGTAAACCAGACCATGCCATTAATGGCAAGCATGCCGAGCCTCACCTTGCCACCCCATTGTCGACAGCAAGCTAGGAGCAGCACCAAGCCTAGCAAGCATGTCTAGCAGGAACCCCACCGTCCACTGCCATTCCCTGTCCCAGCCCCGAGCACTACCATCCCCTGTACCACACGACAAGACCATGCCAAACCTCTCTGCGTGCGAGCCGAGAGCGCGCCACCCTCGACCAGCACCCATAGACCGCGCCGCCCTTGCCGCGTGCGTGCGTGATCACCACCGCCCCAGCAACCCCGCGGACATGCCCGTTCACTGCCGCGCGGACCACGCACGATGTGCGCCATTGAAATCGCCGTCGGACCCGCCCAGAGCATCGACGCGTTCCAACCAATCAGCACCGCCCCACGCCTCGCCAGCACTCCGTTGAGCTATGCGAGGGAGCATAGCACCGCCCCCTATCGTCACCCATGCCAGTAGCACTCTGTGCCGACGACCACGACGAGCTCAGCCCGCGCCCGTCGGTCCCCTTCATCCACTATAAATAGAGGCCTCCACCGCTCGTTTTCTTCACACGAGTTCACTCCCCTCTCCCTCAGAACCACCCCACCTCACTCCCGGAGCAAGGCGAGCAGTGCATCGTTGGAATTTGGCCGGAGCCCGCCGCTACTGGAGGAGAAGGGAGCCGTCGATTGGAGCCGCCCCAGGAGAAGCTGTCGGTACCAGAAGAACCGCTGTTCGACTGCGTCGTTCGCCCCCGTCGTCGACCCTTGCCTGAGCCCCGGTGAGCCTCCCACGACCCCCACCTGCCGAGCTAGGGTTCTGTCTCGCCGGCGCTGCCCGACATGGACGATGAACCAGAGCCGTTCGATTAGAACTACATCCCACGGTCCACAATGCCCCGTACCGCTTCGTCCCTCACCGTCTCACTGACGCGTGGGGACAGCCACTTAACGAGCCCACGCGTGCGCTCTGCGTAGTGGGCCGGCCCAGTAAAACCTCCTGCGCGACCCAACAATACAAATTTAGTTTTATTCATTTAATTTCAAACACAGTTCTATACCTAGATTCAAAAATCAACCCAGCTCGATTCACTGAACCAAAATGCATGACACCAATTTTGTTAGAAAGGTACTGGAAAGATTAGTCCTAGCCCGTTGGATTCAAACAATTTAGATTTATAGATCACCCCTGGTAAAATAACAAGGCAGAAGCTTTTCTGCATTCAAACATTTTTCAAAATTCAACCATAAAGGATTTTGAGTTGATTCCAACTCTCAAAAATCACATTTGACCATACCTTTCAGAATATATAAAAATATATGGGTTTACTTACAGAAATAATGATCAAGTAATAAAAGAATGACACATAGGAATTTCTAGTCACATTATTTAATTAAAATAAAAGGTTAAACCTTATTAAATTGTGACACGACTTTAAATCACATTCCCATGTACTGAAATATGTGGTGATGACATGTGTCAGCATGATCCCATGTTTGAGTTGGAGAATATTAAATCTTAAGTAGTTTTTCAATGAGTAGAAATTACTTTTCTCAAATTAAAATAAATAAGACAAGTGCTTTAATCTTGTAATGATAGTGAGGATGACAGATCATCTTGTGTGAACCTTTGAGTGATGTTTAGAAATAGTTAAGTATTGTTTGGTGATTGTGTACCTTGTATTTATTTATAGACGCTAGTACCGACCAAGGATACGAGGAGGAAGGAGGATACTACGAGGAAGAAGCCGAGGAGAACTTCAACCACTACTATGCACAAGGCAAGCTAACAATTGCAAGATACCCTAC
This sequence comes from Avena sativa, assembly GCA_916181665.1. Lineage (NCBI taxonomy): Eukaryota > Viridiplantae > Streptophyta > Magnoliopsida > Poales > Poaceae > Avena > Avena sativa. The sequence continues at coordinate 245,242,795 of OV702283.1, read as the reverse complement.
TTATGAGCAAGCTATTAACTTAGCAAGCTTACACAACTTGATACCCAATCCTAGCTTTACTTGCAAGCTTAATACTTTATTTTCTTTATCAAAGCTTTCCCTTAGAGTTTACATAGTGACTTGTAGATTCTAGAAAGATAATTGAAGGTAGCATAAAGAGCATAAAACTTGGCCTAAGTTAGATAATCTTAATGTCATCCTGAGGCATGAGATTTACTTAGATAAGATACACTTGCTTATTACCCACCATTAGTATTTACCCCCACTTGTAGATGCTAGTGCTAAGCATAAAACTTGATAAACTTTAGATGGGAATACTTGGTGAAAATGGTTATGAAAACCTTAGAATGATGAGTCATTCTACTGAAATGTTTTGACACCAGATGATTTTGACGATGAAAATGTTGAGGCATGAGCCTTAGCCCTTTACAAAACTGATGGTTGTACAACCACAATACCCGAAAATTGGGTAGGGCTTGACTGGAAATTTATATACCTTAGTATGGGTCCCCTTGCGGCCAAGGTCTAAGCCGAGGCTACCTTGTGAAGATTGTCCACCTGTGCAGTACCCAAGATGACAGTTGGTCATGGTTGGGAGGCCAAACTCACAGGAGAGGTGCCTATACTTGGGCGTGTAATTGAAAGATTAAGATTGATTATCCGCATACTGAGTATGGTGAATTTAGGATTTGTTCCTGACGAATGTATTGAATGTGGTGGTGAAAGTGTACAATCTCTGCAGAGTGTCAAACTATTGGAATAGCCGTGTCCGTGGTTATGGACAGTTGGAGTGGCCATACTGTTCCCCCGTCAGATGTTTTCAAAACAACTTGTGAAATGATATGTGACTTTGACTTGACCACAACAGAGTTGTGATATGAATTCAAGTTCCCACTTAGGTGTTATAAAACTTTCAATTAGTTTTCTTTGCTTCTGAATTTAGTAGAGGTAAATCTGGCTTTTTGCAAAACAACCTTAGAGCTTAGTATTTCCTATTCCAAAACCACTTCACTTATTAGTATTAGTTTGCGAGTACTTAAAGAGTACTCATGGCTTTGTCCCTGGCTATTCCCGTGGCCACACTATGAAGAGGAGTATCAGGATGACAGACCGCAGGAAGGTTACGACAACTAGGATTATCTCCCATCGTCAGCATTGCCTGTGACCGAAGATGGAGCTTCACCTACACTATATATCGTTATCTTTACGTTATTCCACTGCTTGAGTTGTATTAAGAACTGGATCATGAGATCCTTATTTGTGTAATACCTTATGTATGGTTTGTAATGGATGATGTATTGTGATATCCAAATCTGTTATGTCTCGCAAAAATGGTAATCCTAGGATTGCGATGTATGGCATAACAGGCATCTGGGATTAAAAATCCGGGTGTTGACAAGTTGGTATCAGAGCCATCCTAGCCATAGGAGACCCTAGTTAGAATGGACATTTGAATCAAAATCTTAGTTTCAAAACCAAAGTAAATGAGTATTTACAAAAACCTATTCTCATTCTTATCACTTGGATTCTTTCTTGAAAATTCATGTTCCTCAAAAATTCATGCCAAGTACATAAAATTTTACACACTTGATCACTCTACTAACTTACTCATCCTATATTCTTATAGATGGACATGAAGTACAACAAGTTTTATCAGTTGGGGAATGGAGGAGACCTCATCTTTGAGCGTGACTTGGACCAACTGTCGGAGATGCTGGAGCGTCCACACCCCGAGTTCTTCGGAGCTCAGATCAATGATCAGGAAGGAGAATATCTACAGTGGCTAGTTGTGGCAAGTCTCTGAGGAATGATTGAACCTCCCACTGCAGAGGGAATTCAGTTCTCCTTAAGACAGAACAACTGGCTCGATGGACTGGCCAGGGCAATGCAGGAAGCTCTTGCCCGTCTGTGTGGGTAGAGTATCAATCAGATCAAGGGTACCCGTTTTGATTTCTACCCAAGGTGTGATGTTATGGGACAGCCATTGGAGGCCCCATGTCACCACGAGCTAAAGAGTCAACTGGACCACCTCATCTTCATGATGTACGACCGTCAGAAGGAGTTGGACAATGCCCGTTCCTACGCCAACCACAAGTACGCCATCGCCAAGAAGAAGGATCAGACCCTCGCCATGCTAGTGAAGGATCGCAAGTCTTGTCGCCGTTATCTCGACAAGAAGGAGTGCATCATTGCCCGTCTTCGCCACCGAATCACGGATTTGGAGGAGACCATCCACGAGAGAGACATGCAGTTGGAGGAGAGGGAGAATGCAGGGGAAGACCTTCGTGGAGACCCCTACTCCTATCTCAGCGATGATGATGACTTTCTGGAGGATTAGGCCATGGACTTCTTCACTGATGAGGATGACTTCGCCTTCATCGATGATGATGATGAGGATGATGAGGACATTGACTCCGAGGAGTAGTAGAACTTGAGAACTAGCTTTAGTGAGTTGTAGTCGGTCCCACTGTATCATAGCTTCACAGAATGGTTCTTAAAACTATCTGTTTTTCTTTGTTGTGGTGTGTGTTTGTATTGTGTGCTATGAATGAATGAAAAGCAAGTTGCTAGAAAAATCCGAGTTAAACTTTAACAACTTTACAAAAGACCCCTGAACCTTAGAAATTTCCCTCTTTTCTCATATTCTATCTCAATCTTCAGATGCCTCGCGGAGGAAGCGGTTCATCCCCGGACCCGATGTTGCAGATCTTGCAAATGTTGGTTTTTGACCGTGAAGCTGAATGAGCCGAACGTCAAGCCAACTTAGCCACCCTTCAACACATCGCCCAGATGGCCAACAACAACCAAGGCCATGCAATTCAGGACAACCATGGATCTAAGCTCAAGAATTTCTAGAACACCAATCCACATGTTTTCACTAAGTCAGAAGAGCCCCTAGATGCAGATGATTGGCTGCAAACCATGGAGAACAATCTGGAAGTCGCAGGAGTGGAAGCTAATGAGAAAGTTCTGTTCGCCACCCACTATCTAGCTGGAGATGCAAGAGCATGGTGGAACAGCGTTCGTGCAATGGTCGAAGGTTAGATGTTGACTTGGGATGAATTCAAGGTCAAGTTCAGCAGAACCCATGTGCCACCGAGTTTGATCAAGAGGATGAGAGATGAATTCAGAGAACTGATGCAAGGAAGGATGACAGCAGTGGAATACCATGAAAAATTCTTGGCATTGGCTAGGTATGCACCGGATGAGATCGACACTGAAGCCTAGAAGAAGGAGATATTCCTGAATGGTCTGCACGATGAGATGTAGACAGTGTTAGTTGATATCCCCTTTGCAGATATTGAAGCCTTAGTTGACTCTGCCATTCGGATGGAAGGAAAGATCAACCAAGCTAATGAGAACCTCAAGCACCGCATGATGCATCAACCAGGAACCCACCATACACCAAAGTATCGCCCCAACCCATCTCCAGGATTTGACCCGAGAACCAACAGACCCCCGATGAACCGTCCGACCTATCCCAACCGTGGAAACCCAAGGCCCGGAGGAAATCACAACAACCCCGACAACTCCAGCAATTTCACCCATGCACCACCCAAGTTCAACAACAACAATGCCACCACCAACCCCAACACTTCCCCAAGGACTGGAAGCAATGTTGTGCCTGTTGCAGCGAAGGACAAGTCGCAAGTGACTTGTTATGAATGTGGAACCAAGGGTCACTATTCCAATGAGTGCCCTAAAGAAGATTGTCGCAACCCCCAATGCAAATTCCCCAGCTCAGCAGCAGCGTCGTGTTCAGCCCGGAAGAAGGTTTGCCCTAGGAAACTCGCTCAACCGCAACAGCCGTCTTTTTCTCATGCATGCTGAAGAAGCCCAAGAAGCGCCAGATGTCGTGCTGGGTATGTTTTCTGTTATCTCAGTACTTGCAAGAGTGTTGTTTGATTCTGGATCATCGCACTCATTTGACACTGAAGAATTTTCATGCACTAGTAAGATTCAACCAACCAAATTGAAGCATGTTATGATTGTTCAAACACCTAGTTCAACCACCAAAGCTAGGCAAATTTGCAAAGTCGTCCCTATCCGAATCCATGGCATAGATTTTTATGCTAATCTAATAGTACTAGGAACTAAAGGTTTGGAGGTAGTACTAGGAATGGATTGGATGTCCAAACACAAAGGATTAATTGACTGTGCCAAGAAATCCATAACCATGACCAGTACAGCCGGATTATCAGTCGAGCATGTGTCTGAAACCTTGCCCCGTCAATTCAAGTGCAACAAGAGTATGGCCCAGCCAACCATTGACCAAATCCGGATAGCCTATGAATACCCCGATGTATTTCTAGATGTTTTGCCCGGTATGCCCCCAGATCGGGATAAAGAGTTTATCATTGAACTAATACCTGGAACCGGACCTATAGCCCAGAGACCATATAGTATGAACCCGTCTGAACTAGTAGAACTGAAGAAGCAACTGGATGCCATGCTGGAAATTGGATTGATTCAACCAAGTGCGTCACCTTGGAGATCCCCTGTTTTGTTCGCGGACAAGAAAGATGGAGGTAACCGTTTGTGTACGGATTATCGGGAGTTGAATGATGTCACTATCAAAAACAAGTACCCGTTGCTGAAGATAGAAGACCTGTTTGACCAGTTGACTAGTGCCAAAGTGTTTTCTAAGATTGATCTTAGAACTAGCTATCATCAACTCAAGATTCGCGCAGAGGATATTCCAAAGACTGCTTTTACCACCAGATATGGATTATACGAGTATACGGTCATGTCTTTTGGATTAACTAATGCCCCCGCTTATTTCATGAATGTCATGAATAAGATATTTATGGACTTCCTGGATAAGTTTGTCGTTGTTTTAATCGATGACATTCTAATTTATTCCAAATCAGAAGCAGAACATGAGCTACACCTAAGGACAATTCTTGGAACCCTTATAGAGCATCAGTGATATGCCAAGTTTAGCAAATGTGAATCTTGGTTACTGGAGGTAGGATTCCTCGGACATATTGTATCATTCGGAGGAATTGCCGTTGACCCTACGAAGGTGAAGGATGTTGAAGATTGGGAAGCCCCAACCAGTCAAACCCAAGTTCGTGCATTTCTCGGATTAGCGGGATACTACCGCAAGTTCGTAGAAGGATTCTCGATTATTGCCAGACCCATGACCCAATTGCTGAAGAATGACAAGAAGTTTGAATGGACGGACAAATGTGAAGCGAGTTTTCAAGAACTCAATAGAAGATTGATTTCAGCCCCAAACTTGATCATGCCGGATATCACAAAGCCCTTTGATGTGTATTGTGATGCATCCAAGATCGGTCTCGGATGTGTGATAATGCAAGAAGGAAAAGTTATATCTTATCTATCCTGACAACTGAAACATCATGAACATAATTATCCAACCCATGACCTTTAACTAGCAGTCGTAGTTCTATCCCTAAATACATGGAGGCATTACCTGATGGGAAACCGTTGTGAGATTTATTTGGATCACAAGAGCTTGAAGTATATATTCACTCAGAAGGATCTGAATATGAGACAGAGAAGATAGATTGAGATAATCAAGGATTATGATCTGGACATTCACTATCACCCCGGTAAAGCCAATGTGGTAGCAGATGCCCTTAGTAGATTGTCGTGCCACTTGAACTCCATGATTTTGAAGGAGAAACCAAGTTTGCACAAAGAGATGGAAGATTTACGAATGGATTTAGTAAGTGAAGGATTTTTGGCTAGCATAGAACTTCAACCCACTTTGATCAGTCAGATCAAGGAGGCGCAGAAAGGAAATGCTAGTATCGACGGAATCAAACGTCGTATCGGTACAGGCAAAGTACCCGGATTCACCGAAGACGAAGAAGGAGTTCTGTGGTACAAAGGATGCCTTTGTGTACCAGCAGATTCGGAGTTGAGAGAAGATATTTTGAAAGAGTCCCATGATACTCTTTATTCTATCCACTCCGGGGGAACAAAGATGTATCAGGATTGGAAGGAACAATTTTGGTGGCATAAGATGAAGAGAGATATCGGAAGCTATATCGCCAAGTGTGATATATGTTAGAGAGTCAAGGAGGGACATCAAAGACCCGCAGGACTGTTGCAACCATTACAAATTCCAGAATGGAAATGGGATTCAGTTGGAATGGACTTTATCACCGGATTGCCTACTTCTAGTAGGGAAATGACTCTATCTGGGTCATAGTTGACTGATTGTCCAAAGTCGCCCATTTATTACCAGTCAAGACCACATACCAGAGTTCGAAGCTAGCGGAGTTATACATCACTAGAATCATCAGTTTGCACGGAGTTCCCAAGAACATTGTATCGGACCGAGGAACCCATTTTACCTCGAGATTCTGGAAGAAAGTCCAAGAAGGTTTAGGAAACCGACTAGATTTCAGCATTGCGTATCACCCTCAGACCGATGGACAAATGGAGCGAGTAAATCAAATACTTGAAGATATGTTGAGAGACCGTGTGCTAGAGTATGGATCTAAATGGGAAGAAGCTGAACTATCTCGAAGTACCCATTCATATTTTGGAAGAAGCTTTCAGAACCACCAGGACCCGAAGCATCAAGTTTCTCAAGATTCAGTGGAGCAACCACACTGAAGAAGAAGCTACCTTGAAGCGAGAAGATCACATCAAGACGGAGTTTCCCGATCACTTTAAATCCTAGGTAATATTTTTCTTCCTTTTTCAAATCTCGGGACGAGATTTTGTTTAAGGAGGGAAGGCTTGTAACATCCCAAAAATATAAAACAAGGATCATCAAACTCTAATCACTAAAATTAGGGTTAACAAAAACTTTGATCAATTAAAATTATATGAATGCATGTGTGAATGAGATGATTGGATAAATGCATGAATGAACTTGTGTGATTAATCTAAATAGCAAGAAATGGTTCAAAGAGGAAAATAACATCATATAAAATATTTCCATGCAGAAAAAAATCAAGAGAAAATAAAAAAACAAATCAAATAAAGCAAATGGTCATTTTTGCCAATCTTGCTCACTAGGTCACTTTGAGTGTTTCTAGTCCAAGATTTCAAAAAGAAACTTTCCCAATTCTTTACATGCCTTGCTAGAACAAGTAAAAGTGAATCAAAGCCCACCTTTCAAAATTACAGAAACATTTGGCAACCTTATTCAAATCACATTTCAAAATTGAATCTTTATCATATGTGAAGATCACCCTTTTTCAAAACCCAACCAAACCAGTGCCCCTTGGCTAATCCAACTAACCAGACACTACCCAGTATGTGCCTAGCAAACCCACCAAGTTTGAATCCAAAACTCAAATTTGAATCTCTTGCGGCCATTTTATCAAACACCTTGCAGATATAAATCAAACAAACATCAAACACTATAGTGTGTAGTAATTTTGGCCTAACTTGTTCCCTATCTAGCTCAATCTACACCCTCATTAGATCATCTAACTTGTTTAACCCCTCTAGCTCACTGTAAACCAGACCATGCCATTAATGGCAAGCATGCCGAGCCTCACCTTGCCACCCCATTGTCAACAGCAAGCTAGGAGCAGCACCAAGCCTAGCAAGCATGTCTAGCAGGCACCCCACCGTCCATCGCCACTCCCTGTCCCAGCCCCTGGACCACACGACAAGACCATGCCAAACCTCTCTACGTGCGAGCCAAGAGCGCGCCAGTGCGCCACCATCGACCAACACACACAGACCGCGTGCCGCCCTCGCCGCGTGCGTGATTACCACCGCCCCAGCAACCCCGCAGACATGCCTGTTCGCCGCCGCACGAACCATGCATGTTGTGCGCCAATAAAATCGCCGTCGGACCCGCCCAGAGCATCGTCGCGTTCCGACCGATTAGAACCGCCCCACGCCTCGCCACCACACCGTTGAGCTATGTCAGGGAGCACAGCACCGCCCCCTACCGTCGCTCGTGCCATTAGCACTCTGTGCCGTCGACCACGACGAGCTTAGCCCGCGCCCGTCGGTCCCCTTCATCCAATATAAATAGAGGCCTCGACCGATCGTTTTCTTCACACCAGTTCATTCCCCTCTCCCTCAGAACCACCCCACCTCACTCCCGGAGCAAGGCGAGCAGCGCATCGTCGGAATTTGGCCGGAGCCCGCCGCTGCTGGAGGAGAAGGGAGTCGTCGATTGGAGTCGCCCCAGGAGAAGCTGCTGGTACCAGGAGAACCGCCATCGTCGACTTAGTCGTTCGCCCTCGTCGCCGACCCTCGCCTGAGCCCCGGTGAGCCTCCCACGACCCCCACCTGCCGCGCTAGGGTTCTGTCTCGCTGGCGGTGCTCGACGTGGACGATGAACCAGAGCCGTTCGATTAGAACTAGATCCGAGGGCCCACATTGCCCCGTATCGCTTCGCCCCTCACCGTCTCACTGACGCTTGGGGAAAACCACTTATCCAGCCTGCGCATGCGCTGTGCATAGCGGGCCGGCCCAGTAAAACCTCCCGCTCGACCCAACAATTCAAATTTAGGTTTATTCATTTAATTTCAAACACAGTTCTGTACCTAGATTCAAAAATCAACCCAACTCGATTCACTAAACCAAAATGCATAACACCAATTTTTTCAAAAAAGGTACTGGAAAGGGTAATCCAAGACCGTTGGATTCAAACCATTTAGATTTATAGATCACCCCTGGTAAAAATAACAAAGCAGAAGCTTTTCTGCATTCAAACATTTTTCAAAATTCAACCATAAAAGCTTTTGAGTTGATTCCAACTCTCAAAAATCACATTTGACCATACCTTTTAGAATATATAAAAATATATAGGTTTACTTACAGAAATAATGATCAAGTAATAAAAGAATGCCACATAGGCATTTCTAGTCACAATATTTAATTAAAATAAAAAGGTTAAACCTTATTAAATTGTGACACCACTTTAAATCACATTCCCATGTACTGAAATATGTGGTGATGACATGTGTCAACATGATCCCATGTTTGAGTTGGAGAATATTAAATCTTAAGTAGTTTTTCAATGAGTAGAAATTACTTTTCTCAAATTAAAATAAATAATACAAGTGCTTTAATCTTGTAATGATAGTGATGATGATAGATCATCTAGTGTGAACCTTTGAGTGATGTTTAGAAATAGTTAAGTATTGTTTGGTGATTGTGTACCTCGTATTTATTTATAGACACTAGTACCGACCAAGCATACGAGGAGAAGGAGGATACTACGAGGAAGATGCCGAGGAGAACTTCAACCACTACTCTGCACAAGGCAAGCTAACACTTTCAAGATACCCTACTTATGAGCAAGCTATTAACTTAGCAAGATTACACCACTTGATACCCAATCCTAGCTTTACTTGCAAGCTTAACACTTTATTTTCTTTATCAAAGCTTTCCCTTAGAGTTTACATAGTGACTTGTAGATTCTAGAAAGATAATTGAAGGTAGCATAAAGAGCATAAAACTTGGCCTAAGTTAGATAATCTTAATATCATACCGAGGAATGAGATTTACTTAGATAAGATACATTTTCTCATTATCCACCATTAGTATTTACCCCCACTTGTAGATGCTAGTGCTAAGCATAAAATTTGATCAACTTTAGATGGGAATACTTGGTGAAAATGGTTATGAAAACCTTAGAATGATGAGTCATTCTACTAAAATGTTTTGACATGTGTTCTTGAACACCAGTTGATTTTGATGATGAAAATGTTGAGGCATGCGCCTTAGCCCTTTACAAAACTGATGGTTGTCTGGATGCGATACCATTGAAATTTTACCGTACAACCACAATACCCGAAAATTGGGTAGGGCTTGACTAGAAATTTATATACCTTAGTATGGGTTCTGTTGCGGCCAAGGTATAAGCTGAGGCTACCTTGTGAAGATTGTCCACCTGTGCAGTACCCAAGATGATAGTTGGTCATGGTTGGGAGGCCAAACTCATAGGAGAGGTGCCTATACTAGGGCGTGTAACTCAAAGGTTAAGATTGATTATTCGCATACTGAGTATGGTGAATTTAGGATTTGTTCCTCACGGATGTATCGAATGTTGTGGTGAAAGTGTACAATCTTTGCAGAGTGTCAAACTATTCGAATAGCCGCGTCCGTGGTTATGGAGAGTTGGAGTGGCCACACTGTTCCCCCGTCAGATGTTTTCAAAATAATGTGTGAAATGATTTGTGACTTTGACTTGACCACAACAGAGTTGTGATATGAATTCAAGTTCCCACTTAGGTGTTATAAAACTTTCAATTAGTTTTCTTTGCTTCTGAACTTAGTAGAAGTAAATCTGGATTTTTGCAAAACAACCATAGAGCTTAGTACTTCCTATTCCAAAACCACTTCACTTATTAGTATTAGTTTGCGAGTACTTAAAGAGTACTCATGGCTTTGTCCCTGGCTATTCCCGTGGCCAGACTATGAAGAGGAGTATCAGGATGACGGACCGCAGGAAGGTTACGACAACTAGGATCATCTCCCATCGTTAGCATTGCTTGTGACCCTGAAGATGGAGCTTCGCCTACTCTATCGTTATCTTTACGTTATTCCTCTACTTGAGTTTATATTAAGAACTAGATCATGAGATCTTTATTTGTGTAAGACCTTATGTATGGTTTGTAATGGATGATGTATTGTGATATCCAAATATGTTATGTCTCGCAAAAATGGTAATCCTGCGATTGCGATGTACGGCATAACAGGCATCTGGGATTAAAAATCCGGGTGTTGACATCTACTAAGAGTATGATGTGAGCTAGAGAGGGAACAAGTTAGGTCCAAACACTGCTCACTATAGTATTTTGTGTTTTGTTTGATTTGTGTTTGCAAGGTGTTTGATGAAATGGCCGAAAGAGACTTAAATTTGAATTTTTGGTTCAAACTTGGTGTGTGTACTAGTTACATACTAGGTAGTCTCTAGTTAGTTGGAAAGGTCAAGGTGCACTGGTTTGGTTGGTTGTTGAGAATTGGTGACATATGTTAAAGATTCAATTTTGAATAGTCATTTGAATCAAGTTGCCAAATGTTTCTGTAAGTTTGAAAGGTGCGATTTGGTTCACTTTTACTTGGTCTAGAAAGGGGTGAAAAGAATTGGAATTGTTTCTATTTGAAATCTTGGACTAGAAACACTCAAAGTGGCCTAGTGATCCACATTGGCAAAAATGACCATTTGCTTATTTGGTTTGTTTTTGAATTTCTCTTGATTTGTTTCTGCTTGGAAATGATTTAGATGATGTTGTTTTCATCTTTAAACCATTCCTTGATATTCACAACAATCAAACAAGTCCATTTATGCATTCATACATTCATCACATACACACACGCATTCATATGATATAATTAACAAAAGTTTTTGTTAACCCTAATTTTAGTGATTGGAATTTCATAACCCTTGATCAATATTTTTGGGATGTTACAATAATGTATTATTTCTTTATTTTCTTTATATAGGTACTTTTGTTATAAATCTTTATTTCCATAACATACCTTGAACATATTATTAAATTTATTTTAAAATTTCTTGTTTTAGGATTTGAATTTATTTTAGAATTAAGTACTTAAGAATGGGCATTTTAATAATAAAAAACAATTAATTCATTATTCTGGAGAAAACATTTAAGGCACTTATATAAACCCTTTATGGTTATCATATATTACTATGTTTTTTGTCAAGACTTGCTATTGATAGAACTGGTTTACTCTAGGGTTTGGATTATTGTTTTATAAATGTGAATGAACATTATGGTTGAAGACATATTTCCCTTTATATTTGTGATCATAAATGATATCACCCTTTTAACATAATAAAGTTATTCTCTATAATGACTTAGGAGATAGAATTGCTAACATAGTTTCTAGGTACATCAGGTTTTAATGCTTTGAAGTGGCAAAAATATTCTTGAGTGAATTGCTATAGGGAATTATTCCTATAGGCTATTGGGAGATAAGATGACGAATGAAACCTATGAGGTAGATATTAGGTTTGTAATAAGTTTTCATTTTTAAGGTGGAGTGTTTAACAAGAATTCCTATATTCTACTTCATAATTCTGGACTTCTAATGAAGTAATTCCTTTCCTAGATATAATACTTCGTTATATTCATCATCATGTGTTAACAGGATGAGCTTTACTTCACAAAGGTATTCTTATCAATACTTTCTTTTTCTAAATTCATTTGTAAATCCAATGAGCTTGGCACTAAAACTCAATATAATCTCCTTATAGGGATAATTATTATCTTTAGATATTTCTAATGATTCCAATTCCACTAGAATGATTACTCCCTTACTTCATAATTACTTTGTGATCTTACTTACAAATTTCAGAAGCTTGTCACTGAAGCTTTCCATAATCTTTACATATCTTTACTTGGTTGTATCAACTGCTCTACTACTGATAACCTCCACTCCAGCAAGTAGTTACTTCTAACTCCATTCATACTCTTCCTTAATTAACCATCACTAATATTACTCCAATAACTTCATGCTACTCTAGCTTCAGCTTAAATACTATCTTATTTCTACTTAACTCCAGTATCTTATATTCAAACTTCACATTATATCATGATGACTTGTCATGGCTAACCTAGGATAACATATATATACTAAGTTTTACTCATGTTCTATCACCCAATGTTACTTATATATGATATAATCAATCACTCTTAGTGACTAAAACATGATCAATATAATCCTTTGATCATTTATGGCTTAGATTTGTTGTTGGCTAATCAAGGCTTTAATCAATACAACAGTATAGTTGTATTATAATTATCTTCTCAGTATCTCTTACTAAGTAGAAGATATTATTCATACACTATACCTTCTTAATCCAATAGGATTACTCCTTGTGACTATCTTCAATATTCATCCTTGTAATCTTCTTTGTTACCATACAATTATATATTCCAAATAACTATTCTATCATTTTAGGAGTGAGTTAACTCCATAAATTTCTTTATACTTGTTCAATTCTTTTCATATCATCTAAATGATACTTTCAGCTAGCATTACCATTTACCTCTCCTTACTTCTTTCTCTAAAGGACTTTTAAGGTGAACAGTATGCTAAGTATAGGGTTAATAGATCAAGAATTGATAGGTTAAGAATTGGTGAATCAACAGTTGATTACTCAACTTTGATGAACAACAGATATTAGCATAAGATTTAATAGAGATGATAAGGATTGATATGGGAAGAAAGATAGATGGTGAATGATATTAATTTGGTTTCTTTCCTACTGAATCTTACTAAAGAGTTAAGGTTAGGTATTATCATGATAATCATGGTATAAATATATAAGATTAATATAGGTTAGGATTTAGTTATCACATCCTTGATACTTGAGTTATATTCATAGCTTGGTATTCCTGGTTTGTTGTAGTGAATATTATGATATGATCCCTTAAAGATCTTATATGAATCATTAAACAATGTATTATGATTTAATTTTTATTACATTTTATATACCCTTAGATCAAATCATCATTACCCAAAATAAGGTTTTAGCAAAGGTCATATTGAACTTATCGCAGTCAACTTGATGACCTACTTCAATTCCATCAAGTTAAGAGAAGCCCAAATCACTTTGACAAGTTTTGTTCAAATGCGCGAAAATTATTCAGATTTTCTATACATGAATGTAGTCCACACATCTGGGTTCAACTTATTTCTAACCTCTAATACTGGGATGTTACAGACTCTCCCCCTTAAAATAAACTTCGTCCCCGAAGTTCGTAAACTCTCACATTTTGGAATAAGGAATTATCTTGCATTGGTTACAACATGTCTCATCTTTATGGTAACCTCGATGGGAATAATTGTTGTATCCCATAACCAAATCTTTTCCTTAAATTCATATCATCAAATTTCCTTACTATTTTGTGTGAAGTCTAAGAAGTCTTACTAAAATAAGGTTTTAATTTTTTGTTAATCTACAATTAAGGCTAAAATACTAACCTTAGATTTATCATAATTTGGATTGTACTTATAGTTCTTCCAAAGATTGGTGTTAAACATATTTAATTCCTCCCCTTGGAAATTTCTTGTTCCACAATACACGAACAATTTGATGTCATATATTACCTATTAAGGATTACTTAAAAATTACCTCCTTCAGAATTAGTCCATTAGAACTAATCTATTCTATCACTTTCAAACTTTTACTCTACCAAGCTTTTAAACAACCTTTTGTATTAACGTAAATACCTTTTCATGTACCATTACTCGGAGATTTAGATAACAATTCTTACATTTACTATTTACTCTACCCCTTAAGGTTTACTAAGGTCTCTATACTTCCGACCCAGTAACTATTGACTTTATAACTCAAATATTGGTCTCTGTTCAACTTATACTTCATTTATTTATGGTTTCACGAAAGATTTACAATATACCCACTCATTTGTGGATCTCCATAATGACTTTTCCAACAATATTTGTTTTACAAATTGTTTGAACATTATATCCTAGATAGAGTTGATTTCGCGAGACATTTTGAAATACGGTCACCTTAATATTATACTTCTTTATGTCCTTTCTTATTTAGGCCAAATTTTATGCTCTTTATGCAACCTTTAAGATGATCTGGTTAACTATTTTACCAATACTAGCTGCGGACAAGATACCAATTGTGGATCAAATACCGACTACGGATCATCCTAGGGTATAGGTATTACACTACGGTTTATGACCTAGTACTGGTATTCTTTCTGAATTATCAGATCTTGAATACCACTTTGTGCCAAAACATTTTAGTTTTACTTATTCATGATATTTTCATTAATATGGTATAACTATTTTATTAACTTCTTAACAACATCACCTATTTCGGGTGAAGTTAATTTCACTACTTCTTGTTGCTTCATTCTTCATGTAAATCTCCTTCTTGGTATACGGAACCCGTCACTCCCTTACATGAATTCCCATTCCCATCTAGGTCTATAACATCAAGTAATAATTGGGTGTTACATCATGCATTTGCACACCAAGTCAAACTTCATGTACAGATCTAGCCAATCAAGAAGATTCAAGAAAATCCAAAATTCGATAAACAACAAAACATATACCATGTATTATACATTGGTTTTAGATAATTTAGAGATGCACTGAACGTTCCCACGGGTTGCCTCTCATATACATTACACAACTATCTTACAAGAACTTCTTATTCTTGTGAGTATATCCTCACTTATTTCAGTAAACCTCTCAAACTACAATACACATTACCCTCTATATACATTATTCAAGAACTCATCCTTTCGGACCTCCTTCCATTCTTACTTTCATCTTCTTCTAATGCTTCCTGGAGTTTCTTCCAGGATGACGTGAAGTCCTACGACTGCCTTCTGGAGCGTAAGAGCATCCAGGAGGTGCATATTCTTGATTAGAAGTACCTAGACTGAGATTAGTCATTAAAAAATGACTAGAGTTGGTGTAGTCTTCTGCAGGATATACCTGCGTTTCCCGCAACGCTTCGTCAAAGTAAGATGATTCCTTCTCTTTTTCTTGGTTCCACTCATACATATTGGTATAGTAACTACCGAAATAGTCCTCTAAGTCGATTGGATTCGTATTACCCCCATATGGTCCATAAGGCTCTCTGAAGTTATAGTTGGTTTCTTCTTCGATACCTGTATCACAAGGTATACGATTTCCTATAGTTCCATCCTGAGATTCTACTCCCCATTCATAATGGTTCCATTCAGGGTTATTTGGAATAGCTCCCGCCCATTCCTTTTGTTTAGAGCTATACTTGGTTCATGGATCTTTAGGTGACTGGGGTTATTTTGGTAGTAGGCATAGGTTTCGGACTGTGGATCATCAAATTCGGTTTCCTCTTACGCTTCACCTGAAAAGATATGTTTGGGGTGCCTTGCTTCTTTATCTAACTTCTTTATACGTCTCATTGCTTTAATAGGATCAGTAAAATCCTCAATGACAGTATCTAGTTCCTGAACTAGGACTTGGTGAGTGTTATGGTAAGTGTTTAGCAAAGACCGATAACGATCCATATATTCTACGGCAAGAGTAGGTTCAGTTTGGACCAGAGTAGAGTGATCTAGCTCATACTCCTTTTTTGAGGTTTCATGGGGTATAATAGTGTGAGTACTACCTTCTAGAGCTTGGGATTTTTGTTCTCGGATCATGGTTATGGCTGCTGTTTCTGCAATCTGATATGCAGATGCCATGCACCTTGCCTCTCCCGATGACATTTCTCCATTAAGTCCTAACTTCTTGGGTAACATGATCATGACAAGGTATTTAGCTAATACATGCACATCATAGTAACTGTAAATCATGACCAAAAGTCTTGATTCACAAACCAAACTCCATAGAAGTTGTCGGAGATTATTTGTCCAATCCCCTCCGTAGTCATTTAATGTCTAGTTCATCACTTGAACATTCCGGGGTGGATATCGAGGTGCCATGTGGAACTGTAGATGTAACATCCCATCTTTTTATATTAAGATGTTACTAGAAGCATGCATCATCCTTGCACAATTGCATCCTACAAGTTAAATTTGCATAAAAAACCCTACCACCAAACCGTAATAAAAATTCCTCTACATGAGCAAGAAGGGGGTTACCTTGCTTGGCCTTCCTAAAGCTTTGTAAAAATAATATTTTCTGGTTCTATGACGACCACCTTATTATTAAAAAAATTTAGAAACTGGTTTCACTAATTTTGTGCTTGTTATGAAAAAGTTATTAAAGTTTTGGTAAAACAGAAAAATGGTAAAAGAAAAAGAATAACAAAAAAACTAACTAACCTAAGCGGGCCAGCTAGGCCAGCCCGAGGCCTATCTACCTCCGCGCCTGGCAGCAAACGCCGCACAACACGTGGGCCGGCCCGTTCCTCCCAGCCCACTCGCAGCCCGCGTAGCGCGCAGACGCTAACGCCGGGGCCCCACCCCGTCGTTGTCCTCCTGGAGACCGCGACGGACACGAACGACACTGCCGCGGACGCGTCGGGATAAACCCAAATCCCAACTGATTCGGCCGCCCCCCTCCAAGTCTCTGGACTATAAAAGCCGACCCCCTCTCGTCGTCCCCCCCCCAAAATCCTAGCTAAAACACGCCGAACCGCTGCCGATCTTGCTCGCCATTGCTGCGCTCGGGAAGGTCAAGCTACCGACGATTCGCGTCACCCCATACCCTCTCTCTTCTACCCGTGCTTTGCCGCTTCTCTCTGGCCCTTTTCCCCCTTCTGCAGAGCACTAGAACGCCCACTATTTCTCGTCGTTGTTCCACCGGAGCTCGCGAGGAACAGCGGGCCACAGCGGCTGGACGCGGAAGAGAAGATCGAAGCCGACCTCATGAACGGGACCGCGAGGAGGAGCCACGCACCGTCATATACTCCGCTGCCTCGAGAAGCCACCGGACCGCAGCCGAGAACCACCGTACAATAGCGCCGCCGCCGTCTGCCTCTTATTGCCATTTTCACCACCACGGTAAGTCACCGTCTCCCCCCCCCCCGTCCGCTAGATCGATAATCAATGGCCTAGATTAGATGGATCAAACGAAGGGGTACAGGCCTATCGCGTAGCGCCGCGTGGCAAGACGTCAGCGCGCACAATCAGCACTTCGCTCGCGCGCGCCAATCGGGTTACGACACATGGCGGATTTTTGTTTAGGTTAGATCTATGGTTTTCTAAATAAGCAGAAAACATATTTAACTTGCGAAATTCATAGGAAATCAACCACTTGGCCAAAAATTGCGTATATTATACTATTGGATTCACAAAATTGTGTAGAACACAGATCTGATATAATTTTGCGAGTTTGCAGGAGTTTGATCTGTGTAGAATTTAATCTCTAGATTGGAGTATTTATTTCATAGAAAAATAATTAGAACTCTGGTTTAGTTCATTCTTGTTGCGTTGGCTTTGTTTTTTTACAATGTGTTTAGATCTGATTCAGGGATGATTAGATGGTTGGATATCCTTATGAGCCTATAAATTAAAGTAAATATCCAAATTGATTAAAATCTGTGGGAAATTATTACTAACAACATCCCTAACACATTAGCAACCCGAGAAGGATACCTTGGTCAAATTAGAACACAATCTTGCATATTACCATGTTGCATGCCATCATATTATTTTTGTGGAATTATTTTGTGCAAGTTGTGATTAGATCCTTGTTTGTGTTTCGTTAGATTGTTCGGAGTGCGCTGAGGAGTACTATTGTGTAGAGTGCTGCTCGGATCAAGGCAAGTTACACCACTTGTTCATATTTTTGTCCTAGTTTTATCTATGCATGTCTTGATTTTCAAATTCTGTAGTGTGCATGTGTGCAATGATTTTTGTAGTATGCCATGAGTAGCTCTATACTTAGTATTTTCCTTTCTAGTAGATTCCCCTGTTTTTGCTAAGACCTTGCTATGCTATATATATAAAGTACCGTTGGGGAGTTCGAAAGACAATATATTTTCTAAGTATAAAGGCTCTCTTGAGCGATCTTTTCTTCAGAAAATCCACTTCAAAATAAAACTAAGTTTTCTTTTGGGCGGAATGGTTGTCGGGTTAACGAGTGAGATTTTGGTGGAGGACGGCCGCCCAGGAATCAAAGAAGTCTGCCATGTTTCAGAATTCAGAAGCTTCCAGTGCAACCACAATACATATGGGCTCTGTCTTGGCCTAGTACTTAGTGGGAAACCTTACCTGGGTACCAACATTTGGAGGTTCTTGGCACGGTTGGATCCAGAAGGTAGAGGGGATACTAAGGGAAAGCCTCGCCATGGTCTGGTCTATAAAAGTACTTGATCGTGGATTATGGGTAAAGTGCACAAATCTCGAGAGAATTGTAATCTGATCGATCAGCCGTGTTCACGGAAACAGAACAACATTGAGCATCTGAAGGATGGAGCCTGTGAAAGATCTTCCTCTCTCTCTTTCAAAACTTAAAGTTTTCTAAAAACCCAAGGCGTGAGTCATATCGCTATTGGGTGGGTTTTGGGAACTAGGTGAGTAATATCCAAGTGTTAGGTTGTTTGGACACTTGGTGAGTAATATCTTTGTGTACCATTCGACCCTATATTACTTAAGCAAATATTTACAAAGTAGGAAAACTCTCTCTCTCCTTCCCATACTTAGAAAAAAATTATCTTTGAGAAAACGAACTCCACAGCCTAAACTAGCTTTGCATGTAGAGTTAGTCTTTTCTTTCCTTGGTGTAATTTGCCAATACATTCAAAGTATTGACTAAACTTGTTGGATGCATGTCTTATGTGCAGAATCCGAAGATTGAAAGGTGCATAGGGATCGCGAGTCTACACTCAACAAGCCTGGGGCATTGATGGACTCAAGATGTTTTATGTTTCCGCTGTTATTTGAGCTAGCTTATTTCTAAGCAAGTTTGTAATAATTCCATACTCTCGATTCCTCATGTAATAATGACTTTGTGTTTTACATGATATTCATCGACTGTGTGTGCTAGCTATTGATCCAGGGACTAGCATGTAAATCACAGGAACTTAGGATCTTTAATGATCCAAGGTCACAACAGATGGAATCAGAGCACATCGTTGCCTATAGGACGTGACCCTAGGATTGGAACCACCTTTAACTTATGTGCCTTACTTTTTCTTCTAAGTTATTTTCACGCACTTCTAGTACCTGCTATTCCTCTACTTGATTAAGTATCTAATATTCATTCCTCTAACTTAAAGATGATGAGCTTCTTCTACGACACCGTCACGGACATCGAGCCCCTTCATTTTGGTGGATTCCTCATGGACCTCCTCACACGTTTAGAACTTCCCCTGCCAACAATCCAGGGAAGCCCAATGAAGAAACTCCACAAGGACGGCTGCTGGGGAGTCAAAGACATCCAGCCAGGACGAGATCGAGGCGAGCGCCCGGAGGAGGACATAGCAATCCACATCATTAGCGACTCCAAGGAGAAGGCGTTTGAAGAAAGAGCTTCTACCAAGCGCCGAAGGGCGCAATATCAAGACTTGGAGTGCCACATCCATGACCTTGAAAAAGGTAGCTCCCTCGAGATGCTAAGGAACGACGAGCTATGCGCTCTAATCAAGACAAGGAGGAAATAATCAAGTAGCAGGAGGAGGAAATGAAGTCCCAAGAGATGAAATTCCAGGACCAAGAGAAGAAGTTCACTAACCAAGAGAAGAGGGTGATAAATAAAAACAAGAGGATTAGGTAACTCAACAAGGAAATCGAGGAAACTGATGTGCAGACCGAGGGCCTTTGCAAGATAATCAATGACGTGCGTGCTTCCAAGAGGGACTTGGCAAAGCAACTTGAAGCCGCAAAGAAGTCAAGCCTAGTGGAAGATCTGCAGGGAAAGAAGGAGGGACTTCAGAAGCAGCTAGAAGCCACTACCAAGAAGCTGCAAGATGAAATAAAGGACCTCCAAGAGAAGCTTGAAATTGTCACAAAGAAGATGGAGCTATACAAGTCAACCCTAGAGCAGGAGGGCTACTCGTTCGAGCACAAGGAAGAGGAAGGCGTGGAAGATGTGTAGTAGTTGGACCACCTTTAAATTCTATAGTTGAACGTTATTCGCGATTGTAATAAATACCAAGACATGTTTGGTTTGGTTGAACTTGGATGATTTTTGTGTTATACTTGTGTCTTGTGTGCCTTGTGTGCTTTATGTGTTTTCATAAGGGAAGGAGTTTACTACTTAGTCTTTTTGTCTATTTCTTAACTAGTTGCTCAAACCCCACAGATGCCTCCAAGACGTGCGAACACCGAAATACCTCCAGAGATTGCACAACTTTTGGCCACTCAGAACTAGCTGATCCAACTGCTCACTAAGAATATTCAAAACAACAACAACGCGCCACCTCGCCACCCCCACCTCCACCACCACCACAACAGGGTCGCTTGACTCGGTTTTTGAGGTTGAACCCACCTACCTTCACTAGTAGCGTTGAACCAATCATTGCAGATCACTAGCTCCGCACAATTAACAAGTTAGACACCGTGCAAGCTGTCGCAGCCGACAGGGTGCGTTATGCCGCGCACCAACTTGAAGGACCTACTGCAGAATGGTGGGATAACTACCAAGTCACCCAACCGGATATTGATGCTATCACTTGGAATCAGTTCGAGATGGCCTTCCGCACTCATCACGTGGCTGCTGGCTTCATGACTCTGAAGAGGCGCGAGTTCCGCGACTTACACCAGTGCACCGTTCTGTCACCGAGTATGGTGAGCTTTTCAACAAGCTTGACCGTTATGCACCCGATGATGTCTCCACTGATGCCAAGAGGCAGGAGGAATTTTTAAGAGGACTCAATGATGAGATATCTATCCAGCTTGTGGCTCATAAGTTTGACAACTTTCAGGAGATCTTAGACAGGGCCATTGTGGTTGAATCCAAGAGGAAGAGCATAGAGAACCGCAAGAGGAAGTCTAACCCTCACGAGCGCTCTATTCCGTATCAGAAGCAGCACACTTCATCACCACCACCTTATAACAGTAATGGCCACAATTATAACGGTCATCACGATGGCGGTCACAAACACAATGGTCATAAGCACCGCAATGGAAATGGCAGCTATGGAAAGGATCTCAGTGAGGTGACATGCTTTAAGTGCAACAAGACAGGGCACTATGCAACCACTTGCCCCGAGAAAAAGAATGGGAATGGCAATGGACACAACCATGGCAATGGAAACGAGAAGAAGACGATTCCATTTGTCAAAGCCACAGTGAATCATATCTCCATGGAGGCTTGTGACGCACCGGACTCCGTGATTGGTAAGTTCAAGCTCAATTCCATTCCCGCTGTTTGTTCTTTTTGATACTGGTGCATCGCATTCATTCATATCAAGGGTATTTGTGGATAGAGGCAATATACCTACGGAGACTATAGGTTCTCCCCTAAGGGTAAGTTCTCTTGGAGGAGAAATAGTGGCAAACTCCGGTTGCCGGGGGTTAGAACTAAGGATTGGGACACACATCTTTCCCACAAGTCTAGTAGTTCTAGAGTCACAAGGATTGGACATAATCTTGGGCATGAATGGGATGACCGAATATGAGGGAGTCATAGATTGTGCCAAAAGGACGGTCACACTCACAACACCGGAAGGGAAAATGATTCGTATCAAGTCAAATTTTGCGCTTAAGGAAGCTATGGTGAATTATCTTAAGGGGGTTAGCTTGGAGGATGTACCCATTGTGAAGGAATACCCAGATGTCTTTCTGGAGGAATTACCAAGGATGCCTCCCGACCGTGATATCGAGTTTCTCATTGACTTGATGCGAGGCACAGGGCCGATAGCCAAGAGACCATACAAGATGGATGTGGACGAGTTAAAGGAACTCAAGAAATAGCTTAGGGGACAATTGGACAAGGTATTCATTCAACCTAGCGCGTCATCTTGGGGAGCACCTATCTTATTTGTGGAAAAGAAGGATAAAACCAAGAGGCTAGTTGTGTACTACCGCTCGTTGAATGAAGTGACGATCAAGAACAAGTACCCTTTGCCTAACATCAATGACCTGTTTGATAAGTTAAAGGGAGCCAGTGTGTTCTCAAAGATCTATCTGCGATCAGGTTACTTTCAGCTAAAGATTCGAGAATAGGATATGCCCAAAACAGCCTTCACCACAAGATATGGGTTGTATGAGTACACCGTGATGTCGTTTGGTCCAACCAATGCCCCGTCGTACTTCATGACCATGATGAACAAGGTGTTCATGGAATATTTGGACACGTTTATCGTTGTATTCATAGATGATATACTTATTTACTCCAAGGATGAGAAGGAACATGAGAGGCATCTGCGCCTAATTATGGAGAAGTTAAGGGAACACAAGTTGTATGCCAAATTAAGCAAATGTGAGTTCTGGTTAAAAGAAGTGGGTTTCCTTGGTCATGTTGTGTCGGCAAAAGGAGTTGTCGTAGACCCTAGTAAGGTAGCTTCCATAACTGAATGGGAGCCACCCAATAATGCGGGAGATATTAGGAGTTTCTTGGGCCTCGCAGGATATTACCGGAGGTTCATTGAAAACTTTTCCAAAATAGCAAAACCCATGACAGAACTATTGAATAAGGAAAAGAAATTCCTATGGACCGAGGAATGTGAAGCAAGCTTTCAAGATTTGAAGAAACGCCTCATAACGGCACCAGTTCTGTGTGTGCCTGATATCCAAAAGGATTTCCAAGTCTATTGTGACGCTTCTTGGCACAGACTTGGAAGTTTATTGATGCAATATGGGAAGGTGGTATCTTATGCCTCTCGGCAACTTAAGAACCACGAACACAACTACCCCACACATGATTTGGAACTTGCATCTGTGGTGCATGCACTCAAGGTATGGAGACACTACCTCATGGGCAAACATTGTGGTGTGTTCATAGATCATAAGAGTTTGAAGTACATTTTCACCCAAAAGGAGTTAAACATGAGGCAAAGAAGATGGTTAGAGCTCATTAAGGATTATGATTTGGATTTAAAATACCACCCCGGAAAGGCTAATGTAGTAGCCGATGCCTTAAGTCGTAAGGTTTATGTGAATGGACTTACCACAGGGGAACATCCAAAGGACTTATGCAAGCAATTTAAAGATCTTGGACTAGAAATAGTTCCAAAAGGACATGTACAACTATGGAAATAGTGCCTACACTTCAAGGGAGGATCAAGGAATCACAAAAGGGAGATAAAGAGTTGGAGGAAATAAGAGTCAAAATAAGTGAGGGAAAGGCAAAAGATTTTCTACTAGACGAACAAGGAACCCTTTGGTATGGAAAGCGTTTGTGCGTTCCCAATGACTCTGATATCAGGAAGTTGATATTACAAGAGGCTCATGATTCACCATAATCAATTCATCCGGCTAACAAAAAAATGTACATGGATGTGAAGGATAGATTTTTGTGGAACAATTTAAAAAGGGAAATTGCTGAGTATATTTCCCTGTGTGACGTATGCAATAGGGTTAAGGCCGAGCATCAGAAACCCGCCGGATTGCTGCAACCACTACCTATACCCGACTGGAAGTGGGACAAGGTAGGCATGGACTTTATCACGGGATTGCCCCGGACTCGTTCAGGATTTGATGATATCTGGGTAGTGGTGGACCACTTTACCAAACTGGCTCACTTTATCCCCGTAAAGACCACATACACAAGTGCTAAGCTTGCCGAGATATATATGTCAAGAATTGTGAGTCTGCATGGTGTTGACAAGGGAATTGTGTCAGATAGAGGCACCCACTTCACTTCAAAGTTTTGGCGACAGCTACATGAGTCTCTCGGAACCAGACTAGAATTCAGTACTGCTTTCCACCCTCAAATAGATGGGAAGACGGAAAGGGTTAACCAGATTCTGGAGGATATGTTGAGAGCTTGCGCACTAGACTATGGGTCTAGTCGGGATGATAAATTGCCGTATGCAGAGTTCTCGTACAACAAAAATTACCAAACAAGTATCAAAATGGCTCCATTCGAAGTGCTATATGGCAGGAAACGTAGGACTCCACTGTTATGGAGTGGAGTTGGTGAACGTAGCCTGTTTGGACCTGAGTTGATCAACGATGCCGAGGTAAAGGTACGGTAGATCCAAGACAGGTTAAAGTTAGCCCAATCCCGACAAAAGAGTTATGCTGATTCCAAGCGCAGAGATGTGACTTATAAACTAGGGGACCATGCATACCTCCGGGTTTCACCACTACGAGGAGTTAAGAGGTTTGGAATCAAGGGTAAGTTAGCCCCACGATTCATAGGACCATATAAGGTTCTGGCCCGTAGAGGAGAAGTAGCTTATCAGTTGGAGTTACCAGAAGGGCTGACTGTTCATGATGTGTTTCATGTATCCCAACTAAATAAGTGCCACCCAGAAATGGCTGAAACACCGCTAAGAGATATAGTTCCCGTATAGTTCAATTGGAAAATGATCTTACTTATGAGGAAAAGCCCGTCAAAATATTGGAAACAGAGGGTTACCTGTACCAAGTCTACCACATTCTCCAAAGTTCAATGGAACCACCATTCCGATGAAGAACCCACGTGGGAACGTGAAGATGATTTGAGGGTGGAACACCCACACCTATTTGCTAGCCAACCCGAATCTCGGGGACAAGATTTTTCTTAAGGGGGGTAGGTTTGTAACATCCCATATTTTATATTAAGATGTTACTAGAAGCATGCATCATCCTTGCACCATTGCATCCTACAAGTTAAATTTTCATAAAAACCCTACTACCAAACCCTAACAAAACCCTAATAAAAATTCCTCTATATGAGCAAGAAGGGGGTTACCTTGCTTGGCCTTCCTAAAGCTTTGTAAAAATAATATTTTCTGGTTCTATGATGACCACCTTATTATTACAAAAATTTAGAAACTAGTTTCACCAATTTTGGGCTTGTTATGCAAAAGTTATTAAAGTTTTGGTAAAACAGAAAAATGGTAAAAGAAAAATAATAACAAAAAAAAACTAACTAACCTAAGCAGGCTAGCTAGGCCAGCCCGCAACCTATCTACCGCTGTGCCTGGCAGCAAGCACTGCACAGTGCGTGGGCCGGCCCGTTCCTCCCAGCCTACTCGCAGCCCGCTTAGCGCTGAGACGCTAACGCCGGGGCCCCACCCCGTCGTCGTCCTCCTGGAGACTATGACGGACATGAACAACACCGCCGCAGATGCGTCGGGATAAACCTGAATCCCAACTGATTCGGCCGCCCCCCTCCAAGTCTCTGGACTATAAAAGCCGACCCCTCTCGTCGTCCCTCCCCCCAAAAACCCTAGCTAAAACACGCCGAACCGCTGCCGATCTTGCTCGCCATTGCTACGCTCGGAAAGGTCAAGCTACCGATGATTCGCGTCACCCTAGACCCTCTTTCTCCGTTGATTATTCCACCCGTGCTTCGCCGCTTCTCTCTGACCCTTTCCCCCTTCTTCAGAGCACTAGAACGCCCACGATTTCTCGCCGTTGTTCCGCTGAAGCTCGCGAGAAACAGTGGGCTATAGCGGCTGGACGACGAAGAGAAGATCGAAGCCGACCTCGTGCACGGGACTGCGAGGAGGAGCCGCGTGCTGTCATCTACTCCGCTGCCTCGAGAAACCACCGGACCGCCGCCGAGCACCAATGTTGTCTGCCTCTTCTCGCCATTGTCACCTGCGGTGACCCAGCATACCACTGCATGATGTAGTACACTATAGTCGTTGACATAACACCAATGAAACACCGTTCACTAGTATCACATCCCTCAGAGTGGTACAATACAACAGAAACACAGCAGGTCCAAGACACGACTATAGGTTACAACTCCACTCTTTACATAAGATCCAGAGAACACTCTAGGTTAAAGAGAGAGAAAGGAACTTCTTACAAAGAAGAATCAGAAATAAATAACTTAAAAACTATCATACTATTAAGACTATTATCTTCCTATCTAATCAGTAACTTCGTCTTCACTTGAGTTGGTGTATATGTTGACCTTCTTGACTTCATTGAAGAGCTTTAGGTTTTGATGATGATTCCTGGAGCATAACTTGTTGTAGACATCGTCTGTACTGGCTTTAGAACCTAGAAAGGGTTAAGAATATACGTTCAGTACGAGCGTACTCAGCAAGTTCACTAGAAAAGAGTGTTTGATGCACTATATCTATAGCCACGGACCGTAGGTCGTAGGCAATGCAGGTTTTCGTAAACATTTCTTCAAAGGCTGATTTTATTCTGAAAAGCTATGTCCGTCAGCCTTCACGGGTTTACCAGAACTTTCATGGAGTTCCTTTCCCGCCGCGTTCGCATCTCCTTCCTGGAATAGGGAGTAACAAGTTACAGTTCTTACACTCTGTAGAGGTGCGTCACTTTACCCATGAGAGACCTTAGGTTTTGTTGCACGGCCAGGAGTATGTCCCCATTCAAACTTCCTTGGTTTGAGGCCCATTCCGCCCCGGAAACAAAGAAGTCTGCCATGTTTCAGAATTCAGAAGCTTCTAGTGCAACCACAATACATATGGGCTCTGTCTTGGCCTAGTACTTAGTGGGAAACCTCACCTGGGTACCAACATTTGGAGGTTCTTGGCATGGTTGGATCCAGAAGGTAGATGGGCTACTAAGGGCAAGCCTCGCCATGATTTTGTCTGTAAAAGGACTTGATCATAGATTGTGGGTAAAGTGCACAAACTCTCGAGAGTATTGCAATCTGATCGATCAGCCGTGTTCATGGAAACAGAACAACATTGAGCATCTAAAGGGTCTTCCTCCCTCTCTTTTGAAACTTAAAGTTTTCTAAACACCCAAGGCGTGAGTCATATCGCTATTGGGTGGGTTTTGGGGAACTTGGTGAGTAATATCCAAGTGCTAGGTTGTTTGTACACTTGATGAGTAATATCCTCGTGTGCCGTTCGACCATATATTACTTAAACAAATGTTTACAAAGTAGGGGAATCTTCTCTTCTTTCCATACTTAAGGAAAATTAGCTTTGAGCAAATGAACTCCACAGCCTAAACTAGCCTTGCATGTAGATTTAGTCTTTTTCTTTCCTTGGTGTAATTTGCCAATACATTCAAAGTATTGACCCAACTTTTTGGTTGCACGTCTTATGTGCAGAATCTGAAGATTGAAAGGTGCGTAGGGATCACGAGTCTACACCCAACAAGCCTGGGGCGTTGATGGACTCAAGCTTCTTTATGTTTCCGCTATTATTTGAGCTAGCTTAATGCTAAGCAAATTTGTAATAAATTCATACTCTAGATTGTCCGTGTAATAATGACTTTGTGTTTTACATGATATTCATCGAATCTGAGTGCTAGCTATTGATCCAGGGACTAGCATGTAAATCATAGGGACTTAGGATCTTTATTGATCCAAGGTCACAACAAAAGAAATATATATGATGAATGATCTTGACTTGGTTTCTTTCCTACTCAATCTCACTAAAGATTTAAGGTTAGGTATTACCATGATACTCATGGTAGATATAAATAAGGATGAAGTGGGTCAAGATTTAGTTATTATATTCTTGTTACTATAATTATATTCATAGCTTGGTACTATTGGTTATTGTAATGAATACTATGGAATGATCACTTAAGAATCATATATTAACCATTAAGCAATGTTTTATGGTTTAGTTTTATTATATTTGATCTACCCTTAGATCAAATCTCCCTTACCCAAAAATAAGGTTTTAGCAAGGGTCATATTGAAACTTATGCAGTCAACTTGATGATCTACTTCAATTCCATCAAGTTGAGAGAAGCTTCAATCACTTTGGCAAGTTATGTATTTAAAAGCACGAAAATTATTCAGATTTTCTATGCATGAATGCAATGCACACATCTGTGTTCAGCTTATTTCTAATCTCTAATGCCGGGATGTTACAGACTCTCCCCCTTACAATAAACTTCATCCTCGAAGTTCGTAAATTCTCATGTTTCGGAGTAAGGAATTGACTTATGTTGGTTACGACATTTCTCAACTCCATGGTAACCTTAAATGGGAATAATTGTAGCATTCCATATCCAGATCCTTTCCTTGAATTCTCACCATACTTGGCAATCTTCAAGTTGTTGTCTCCATCCTCCAAAGTTCCCTTTACTTTACTCCCTTAGGGTTATGTCCTTATTATAAACTCCTTAATTTGGGGTCTCTTCTTTGGTTCCTTATCCTGATTAGGTATCCTAATCCAATTCCTTTACTTGATCATCGAACTTTCTTTACTATATTGTATAAGGTCTAGGAAGTCTCACTAAAACAGGGTTCTAAATTTTCTTAGACAATATTTGTGTCCAAAAGACAAATATTTGATTTGTCATTATATGGTTCAAGCTGGTAATCCTTCCAAGATTGGATTTGAACTCATTTACTGCATACCCATTGGAATTTCTTATTCCACTATACATATCCAATTGGATGTGCTTTAATCTCTCTTAAGAATCACTCAAGAGTTGTTTCCTCTAGAATTAGCCTATTAAGATTAGTCTATTTTACTACCTTCAAGTGTTTACTTTAACAGGCTTTAGATAATCTTTTATTATTACCTTAAGTACTTCTTAAATTACTATTTAATAATTGCCTTAAGGTTGGAGTACTAATATCTTGAAATAAACTTCAATCTTTCATCCAGACTTACTTCTAAGAGTACTTTTATAATGATGGTTTCTTTTACCCTTCTGAAAATAAGATTTAATGTTGTTGTAGATTATTATTTCTTCTCTAACCTTTACTTGGAATTCTGATAACAGTACTTCCGTTTACTGTTTACTCTCACCCGTAGGGTTTACTAATAGTCTTCAAATTGCCTATAGAGTAACCATTGGCTTTATAACTAGAATATAGGGCTTTGTCTAGCTTATTCTTTACCAAGTTAGGGTATTATGAAAGATTGTACAGTGTATACAAACAATGGTGGATCTCCGAAGTGAATCTTTTAGCATTATTTGTCTTACTTACTATTTGGACATTTTCGCTTTGATAGGTCTGACTTTGCGAAGTGCCTCGAAAGACGACCGCTTAAAATTTTAAAGCTTAGGCCAAGTTTTATGCTCTTTATGCAACCATTAAGATGATCTGGTTAACTATGTCAACCAACATCGGCTGCGAACAAGATACCAACTAAGTATCAGAATACTGACTATGGATCAAATACCAGCTGCGGATCATCCCAGGTTGTAGGTATTACTCTACGGTTTCAGACGTACCACTGGCATTCTCTCTGAGTTGTCAGAACTTGAATACCATTTTGGTTCCAAAGCTTATTCTTTGTACTAATTCATGATTCTTTCAGGAACTAGGTACTACTATTTCATTAATTCTTAGTACTATTACCTACTTTGAATGAACTTTAAGTTTATTGCTTCTTGTTGCTCCATACATCTTCTACACTAATCGTCCTTCTTATTATTGTTTAGTAATTATCTGAACTTGATCCATCCTTCAAATTGGATTGATACTTCTCATACTTGGCTTTACCCTTCATGTAGGTCTTCATCTTTGTCTTTGGAACTCGTCACTCCCTTACACGAATTCCCATTGCTATCTAGGTCTATAACATCAAGTAGTAACTGTATGTTGCACATCAAGTCAAACTTCATGTACAGATCTAGTCAATCAAGAAGATCCAGGAAAAAAAATCCAAATGTGGTACATATAACAAACAATATTCTAAGCCCGGAATATATTAGTTGAGTATAGTATCTCTAGAATTCAGACTTATTTGTGTAGTATATGACACCTCCTCATATAGGTTTATATCGTGATAATTAGCACATAGGGGTCAAACTATTCTTTATTTCAATATTTACCCAAATTGCTCAATTGCAACAGGATCATTTTTAACAAAGTGGTCTCAATTTGGTTTTGACTAAATTCTTGTCTCATTTTTGAAAGGATTAACTATAACCAACATTTCCTTATTAGTAAACTAACCTCACATTATCTCTCTAAATGACTAATAAGTTTCTATTGAACCCCTTAAATTGAAGGTTATCACTATTTTATGACACCTTTGACTTCTATCATAGTTCTACTATGTTATTTTCTTACTTCTACCTCAAGATAATGTACTAATTACTCATCATATTTATACTCTCGTCATGGTTTCGGAGATAATCTCACCATGATCTTATTATGTTTTACCTATTCCTCATGATTCAAGAGTAAGCTTATCCTTATGACTTCATTTCTCATCACACTATAATTAATCTTAACATACTTTCACTTCATCACGTAGAATTCTCAAGTGAATCCCACATGATTACATCAACACTTATCCTAATGATATTCATCATGTTGTCTTTGGTTATCAACTAATAATAAGATTCCATTGTCTTACTTAAATTCTAGGGTTAGGCTACCCATTAAGACTACTTCAATTGATGTCTTATACTTGATCCAATCTACTGTGACCAATTGGCTTTCCTATAGTATTTTGGTTGGTTATATCTTCTTCGTAAGACACTAAATAGCACTATACAGAGAAAGGATAAAATAATTACTCCTAAGAAAGACTTAAGTATCTGGTGGACAAGGTTTATCCTCAAGTGGATACTCATCACAAGTCATAAGAATATTTGGCTTAGATAAGAAGGCTCCTATAGTCACTATCCAACCTACAGATCTTCCTAAAAGGGTTTCAATCCTAAGGTCAAAGCAGATGCTCTGATACGAACTGCGGTGACCCAGCATACCACTACATGATGTAGTACACTATAGTCATTGACATAACACCAATGAAACACCATTCACTAGTATTACATCCCTCAGAGTGGTACAACAGAAACACAACAGGTCCAAGACATGACTATAGGTTACAACTCAACTCTTTACATAAGATCTAGAAAACAATCTAGGTTAAAGAGAGAGAAAGAAACTTCTTACAAAGAAGAATCAGAAATAAATAACTTCAAAACTATCATACTATTAAGACTAGTACCCTTGCTAGGTTCTAAGACTAGTATCTTAACTAATGGTCGGGCATTGCTGCTATCAGTAATTTCGTCTTCACTTGAGTTGGTGTATATGTTGACCTTCTTGACTTCATTGAAGAGCTTTAGCTTTTGATGATGATTCCTGAAGCATAACTTGTTGTAGACATCGGCTGTACTAGCTTTAGAACCTAGCAAGGGTTAAGAAGATACGTTGAGTACGAGCGTACTCAGCAAGTTCACTAGAAAAGAGTGTTTGATGCACTATATCTACATCCACAGGCCGTAGGTCGTAGGAAATGCAGGTTTTCGTAAACATTTATTCAAAGGTTTCTTTTATTCTGAAAGCTATGTCCGTCAGCCTTCACGGGTTTACCAGAACTTTCATGGAGTTCCTTTCCCTCCTCGTTCGCAGCTCCTTCCCGGAACAGGGAGTAACAAGTTACAGTTCTTACACTCTACAGAGGTGCGTCACTTTACCCATGAGAGACCTTAGGTTTTGTTGCACGGCCAGGAGTATGTCCCCGTTCAAACTTAGTTGGTTTGAGGCCCAACCTAAGATCCAAGCCAATCCCTGCCTTGTCTCCTTGGTGTATGCCAGCCCACCTATTGAATTATGGTTATTGGCATTATAGACCGTTCAGATGCCGGAACTATCGTGGGACGTTGAGGGCTCCCACCCATATGCTGCATATCCTCTATGAATTACCAATTAATATGCATGCTACGAGTGATAACAACCACGACCCGCACATCCGGCTCCATGCGAGAGGGAAAAGATATAGCTGACTTCTTCGTCCCATTCCAAATCTCATGGTCAACGCGTAAATACAGCGCAAGAATCACTGGCGACATTGGTTGTTAAGTCCTAGATATTATGTTCCTTTACCACCGGAACTCTTATAGTAGGTTATAACCTCATGGTAAATAACCTATAATCATATTATTATGAAAATAGTATTTTCTGACCTTTTTCAAATGTAGGTGATTACAACACTAGATTTGTAAAATACTTTACAGAAAATAATCAAAGGACATGAGCAAGTGTGAACTTTCCTTTTGTGATTACAAGACTATGCACTCACAGTCTTCAAGACAATATAAGATCCAATATCTGAAATCAGCATCATTGGTCCGGTAAGGACTAATGTATAAAGAAGCAAGATGCTATTATGCATAAGTAATGTAATGCAATTTCGTATACTTGAATCCCGGGGTTAACGTTGTTCTAGGGTTTGGATACTAGAAATGGTTACTTTAGAATGTGTTGTCCTTTTTAGATAAGTTTCATACTTGTGCTTCTTATTAAGGCTTGTGAGTGTGTGTGAAACAACATGTAATTACAATATCATAAAACAATAAGACACACACAAATGTGAAATGCTACTCAAGATTGCTTATATAAGAGTTGTTTGAAGTGGCAAAAGGAATAACATTTCAAGAAAAGATTTGTTTTCTAAGGTTTAAACAATCTTTATTGTTAATGGGATGTGTTCAATGTCTTTTTGTGTGTGATTGATTAGTTTGGACTTGAGATGCTTTATGTCTTAATTGGAATAGACCAAAGTTAACTATAAAAACATATGTAGTTTATTAGACATAATGTTTATAAGCCTTGAGACTAAAGTTAACTTTAAAAACATAGATGGGCTTCAGGTGTAAGGCTTATAATATTTGTATCTTGTTTACTTTATAATGTTTTCTTTAGAGTTAATTAGGGATGGTACTACTTTTATTTGGTATAGTGGTTTCTCAAGATTATAATGGAATAGAATCATTTATGTTTTTATAAATGAGTGTTTATGGTTTGTAATCAAGGTAATAATATTATTTAGCTACTTATGAATTCACTATAGTGTTTTGGTATGTTGATAAACTTGTGGTTAAAGTAAAGGAATAGATTTTATTTCACTAAAAATTATTCTTTGAGATTTTATGTTGGATAATGATCCTTTTATAAAATAATCTACACTTATGGTTAAAGGTTAATTCAATAAAATTGTATTTAAAGTGTGTTAAACCATTTTGACTTCATACCATCAATATTTAAGGCTAGTATTACCTATTAGACCTAAATTGGCAATTTTAGAAATATTAACAAATTTTATTTACCTTTTTATTAATTATCAATTAAGGAAATGAGTTTAAATTCAAGTTATTTAAATTTTTATTAAGATAAAAATTGGAATAATATATTTTTAGGATGTAGGTATTATTTTTGTGATCATTTAGGTATATTACATTTATTTTTGTGATTTATAAATAATAAGATATGATTTTTATAAGGTTTATTACTTTATAAATACTTAATAAATAATAAATACTTATTTAAGTTAAATAATAATGTATGATTATAGTTTTAAAGTATTGTTTTTATTTTTCCAAGATTTCTGGTATTTTATTTATATTTTTAACATTTACCATTATTAAAATATGAATTATCAAAGTTTTATTACTTTTAATAACTTTATTAAATAATTATTATTTAAATTGTTAACATAATAATATTTGATATTAGTTTTAAGTTATAGATTTTATTTTTCTAAAAAAATGCATATATTACATGTATTTTTCTGAATTACAAAACTAAAGATATTAATTTTACAATATTTA
Source organism: Avena sativa (assembly GCA_916181665.1). Taxonomy (NCBI): domain Eukaryota; kingdom Viridiplantae; phylum Streptophyta; class Magnoliopsida; order Poales; family Poaceae; genus Avena; species Avena sativa. The sequence continues at coordinate 245,208,881 of OV702283.1, read as the reverse complement.
ATTACTTTATTTAAATTTCTGGAATGTTTATATTTGAATTAATATTGTTTTATCAATTTACCAAACAGACATAGAACTTTTTACACCTAAACTAAACCTACCCAAGGTCACTGACTAGTGGGGCCTGTTGCCACATCAGATGCCACACGAGCAGTGGACCAAGTCAAATGGCTGACCAGGTCAAGGGTGACCTCACCCTGACATCTGTGTGACCTCAGCAATGGAGATCCCCACTGATGATGCCCGGACCAGCGATTGGAGGCGCGCGGGCTCGTGAGGATGGTCGTGTTCGAACAAGGAACTCTATGCGAACCTATTGGGGGCGGCGCCGCTCCTATTGGGTCACCGGAGCAGCCGCTGCGACGATGAACGGCGGCGACCGAGACAAGCAAAACGCGGTAGAGAAAATGAACAAACAAGGAGGAGATTAAGAAGTTGTGTGAGCAACTGTAGCTCACCGTGAAGCTGAAGGGCGCAACGGTGTGCCCGGAGGAGCCCTGTGGAAGTGGCAATCAACGATTGAAGAAGATGGCGGACACGGGGATGACATGTCGATTGAGTCAACTGGGAACTCTCTGGCTTCAGTGACCTGGCCAGGGAGAACGAGGGCAACAAGGTGAGTCCAACGGCACCCTTAGGGAGGCCAGGGGGTCTCGGGAACGACGGCGATGAGCAGCTTCGGCGAGGCTTGGTTTTCGATCAGAGAGGAAGTTGGGGAGGATAGGAGGATAAGGCTCTCCGGCGTGGTGGTGACCTTCTTATAGGCAACGAACAGCGGCGGCGTGGATCTTGGCGATAGAGGGTATCATGGCGTGGATCTTGACGATAGAGGGTATCGCTAGAGCTGCATTCCGGTGAGAGGAAGAAGAAAGGGAAAAGGGATCGAAGGGGTATGCGGGCCGGTCATGGGCTAGGTGGGCCGTAGGGAAGAGAAAGAGGAAGCTGGCGGCTGCTGCTTGTGGGCGATGGATAAGAGAGAGAGAGAGAGAGAGAGAGAGAGAGAGAGAGAGAGAGAGAGAGAGAGAGAGAGAGAGAGAGAGAGAGAGAGAGAGAGAGAGAGAGAGAGAGAGAGAGAGAGAGAGAGAGAGAGAGAGAGAGCGAGAGAGAGAGAGAGAGGGAGAGAGAGAGAGAGAGAGAATGGGCCTTAGGCCTGGTTTCGTTTTTCTTTTTAATTACACATTTTCTATTTCCTGTTTTAATTTCTAAACTTATATTTACACAATTGTTTGCAAATTTATTTATAGAATTATTTGCTAAATAGATGCAACACTAATGAAGTTTATTTAGATTCATTTGTGTATTTTTTATTATATAATATTATCACTTCTTTATTTTATTTATATATATATTTTTTCTTGTTTGTATTTGTAGGGTCTTTTGATATGAATTTAATTTATCTAATATCCATAAAGTTATTAAAGAATGCATTATTATTAACTCATGAGATTTGATTTTCATTAACTTATACTATTAAAGAAACTTATATATATATTGATCCTTCATTATTATTTGATACATAAAGTTTTGAGTAATTAATATGCTTAATATTATTCTCATAAATTTGGGAAATAGCAATGTATATATTTTATAGTAACTAACATAGGAGTTAGGTTTTGAATTGTAAATGCTTACCCTAGGGTTTAGGGTTCTTGATAGACTTATATTCCTTTATTGATATGAGTAAAGATTAATGGCTAGACATATTGTCTTTATGTTTGTGATCTTTAATGATATCACCCTTAAATCTGAGCCGTGCAATCTACTCTACTCACTCCAATACCCATCTGCTGGCCATCATGGCTACACCCACCATTTCATTCCCCCTAGATCTTGAATCTGGTTTGGATTTTTCAAAAAAAGTGATGAACCTTTATTCCACCCCGGTTCACCCAATCTTTGTTGAATCTGGATTTTATCTGGTGGCTTCATTTGGCAATGCAAAGTTTGATCTATCTTGTGCCAATATTGGTATGGCTCTCTCGACATGTCTCGGTGCCGATTGGGACAAACTCCGAATCTCACCCTTGGAGGGTAGAGTTTTCATATTTGATGTTTGTTCGAAGGCCATTGGGTTCATGATCATCAAAATGAGATCTTACAAATCCAGAGAGTTCACATGCTACTTTGATCTATGGAGCAATGGTGGACCAAATTGGAAACGTGAATTTAATCTCTGGTGCGAGGAAGAAGATAGACAATGGACTCTCGTGCAACACAACAGGAAGAAGATTCATCCCACCCATGAACCACTCAACCATCAAGGTACATCTACTATCACATCCTCTACAAAATTTCATTTTCCACTATCTGGTGCAAATCTTGTTCCTGTTGGGCATAGAGATTCATATGTTGACGTGGCACGATCTCACAACGGCACACAACTTTTAAATCCTGAACATGCCCATGATCGTACATCACGGAGTGAGATCCAACAATCCAGGGATGGACTACCCAATCGTCAAGTATCACTGGTTGGAGTTTCACCTGAACTGCCAAATAATTCGGATTTGCCCAATTATGAACACGTCATTAAACCATTTAAATGCACACGTTGCCTGGCCGTAAATGACCATCTACATGTAGATTTTCGTAACCGTGTTCGTTGCCGTCAATGCTACAATTATGGGCACATCTCCCGATCATGTCTATCATCGCTAACAAGAAAAATGTTTTATCGGAGAATATCTAGTGCTACTGTTACACCTAACTATACCGCATCGACTTCTCCAGAGACAAGCACATACACAACTCCGCAGCCACCAGCACCTCAATCTCGCCCCCCCCACAAACCCCAGTTTGCTCATCGGCGGCGACAATGGCGAACTATCCAGTCGACCCTGCACCCCACGTCCCCCCTAGCATGACTGCTATTCCTCCTGGTCCTCTTCGTACCCAAAGAAGCTACGTGTTCCTGGGTGGAGACTCTCCCATCTATGCTGATGATTGGGCCGTCGCCACCCTCACCCCTGAACCTGATGCTGCTGATCACATCGGCTCTGTTGCAATCATCGGTGAGTTTCTTCATGGACTTGGCTTGCAAGTTCGCAGTACATCTAAGTGTGCAATGGGTACTGCTCTGTTTCGATTTTACACTGTCACTGATAGAGATGCTGCAGTTCTGGGTAGTCCTTATCAGATAGGAGAAAGTACTCTGAGGATTGTTAATGAGGACTCTGGTATCAATCGTAGAGCTATTCTTTTTACTCATGACATCTGGTGCATGCTTCTCAACTGCCCACAACAACTTTGGGATCCTGAATCTGTGATGAAAACATTTATCCCCTTTGGTAGATTCCTTGTCTGGAATAAGGATTTATCAAACAAGGCTAGAATTCTAGTTAAATTTCGTTCTTATGACATTGACACCCTTCCCCTGAGTGTGGTGATTGGTAAGGATGTGGCTGATGATGGCAATGGTGACTCCTGGACATGCCCCATGATCTTACGTTCTTCTACTCTGCTTGGTGCTAATGCTGGTGATGAAGACCCCCTGCCTCCTGATGGTGGTAACCCTCACCCCCTGCCCATGGTTCATCAGGGGTTTTGGCATGATGCTCAACATGACCATGTGATGGAGGAAAATGTTGCTGATAACATAAATGTTGCACCTGTACATGCTGGAGTTGGACATGCTGCTCCTGCAGCCAATGTTCAGAATGATGCTGTTGCCAACCTGGAGCCTGCTACCCCACCACTACAGCCTGAGGTTCAAGAAAATCAGAATATGCCTGCTGCTGAACTGGACCCAATTGCTAACCTTTCTAGTCTGCTTGTTAGCCTGATGGGTGGTGAAGAACATGCAAACTTTCCTAATATTGCTGGTAGCACTATCACTAGTGCTAAAGTTTAGATGAATGAATCTGTCAACAATGGCATCAACACTGTCAAAGTGACCTTGGAGATCAATACTGTCCCACCCAATCAAAAAATCACCTTGCATCATGATATTCAGATGGAGGCAAACAATGCTTCATAGGTGGTGGACAACAACAATGTTGTAGTTGATGGAGCTGGTCCAAGCTTGATTCCTGTCCATGCAGATAGCTCTGACAGTGTTACTGTGATCCCCAAGAGTAAAAGGAAGAAGCCTGAACCTAGTTCTGTCCAATATGTCAGGAGAAGCTGCAGGATTGCAAGTCTCAATGCAGGTTTCAAAAATAAAGCAAGTGCAGATGAACATGCCTCCAATGCCCAAGTCACACCCATGAACCTCTCTGGTCACTTTGAAGCTATTGTCATGGACAACAACAGTGCACCCCCACCAATTCTCCTAGTTGATACAATCCAGGCTATTGGCACCAGCTTCTGTCAGATTCCTCCTGGGGAGGTTTCTGCTGCAAACCTGAACTATGATAGTTCTAATGATAGTGCCTAATCACTATTTCACTATGTCCAAGAGCATGGACAGTAGATGCTCTGTTATCCTAGGATTTTAGTCCAGTCTTTATCATGTAAGGTCACTATGTCAGACTCATTTTGTTTATCATCCAAAGTCTCTGGTGTGTGCAGAGCAAAACATTTATCTTATATTATCTGGGTTGTACTATCATCTGTTTGAGATGGTTTTATCTTATCTGGCCTGCAATGATCTCCTACTCAATATTTACTTTTGCCATCTGCCTATGTGCATGAAAACCATGATACTGGTTAGCTGGTCACACCTTTACACACAATGTACTGATCATCATAGATATAAAAACAAATGCCACTTGTCATGTATTATCACCCATGATATACAGTGCATGTATATCTGCTACAGCAAACTTTACATGGTTTCTAATGAGTAGACAAATCAAAATACTAGACTGGAACATTAGAGGTGTTAACTCACAGGAAATATGGGATGACCTTGCTGACAAAATCAACCAGAGCAATTGTAATATCATATGTTTACAGGAAACTAAGAGAGAAACATTTGGCAGTAATTACATCAAAAAATTTTGTCCTAGAAGATTAGGGCAGTTTGCATACCAACCTTCCATTGGCAATTCTGGTGGATTGATCATCATTTGGAATGGCAACATGTATAATGCCACTGTGATCAGCCAATCATCATTTCACCAGACTGTTAAGATGCACTGCAATCTTACTAATGAGGAGTTTTACATCACCAACATTTATGCCCCATGTACAAGTGATGGAAGGGCTGATTTTATTGATTGGTTCTTACATGTTGATTCATCTATCTTCAAATTATGGATAATTATGGGAGATTTCAATATGATCAGAAGCTCTGAAGATAGAAATAGAGCAGGAGGCAATATTTCAAATATCCACTCTTTCAACTCCATCATTCAGGAACATGATCTAGAGGAAATACCACTTAAAGGGAGAGCTTTTACTTGGTCAAATATGCAACAGCAACCTCTACTTGAAAAACTTGATTGGATTTTTACGTCACATGAATGGACCACCACCTTCCCTAACACTATGGCCACTCCATTGGCTAGATTGGGCTCTGACCACATTCCTATATTGATACAAATCAGTACTGAAATACCAAAATCAAATTTATTCAGATTTGAAGATTATTGGTTGGAATTTGAAGGTCTATCAGATATTGTGAAAAATAACTGGGTCAATAAAGGAAGGTTCAAGAATGATGCACATGATCTGGCTGCCAGATTCAAAAACTTGAGACATGCTATCAAAAAATAGAGTAAATCCATATCCAACCTCAACATTGTCATTGATAACTGCAACTTCGTTTTATCTCTTTTGGATGGTCTTGAGGAAAAAAGAACATTATCTGTACCTGAGATAAATTTCAAGCATATCATAAAATCTCATCTGGCCAAACTGTTGGAAGCTAAAAGAAAATATTGGAGGAAAAGGGCTAATATTAGGTGGGCTAAACTTGGTAATGAAAACACCAAGTTTTTCCACTCCATTGCCACAAGAAACTACAAGAACAATTATATTGCTGCTCTGCTGGATGAACAAGGCAATGAAATTACTGACCATGATCACAAAGCTGCTCTATTATGTACTGCCTTCAGAGATAGGCTTGGAAAAACATCTGAAACTGAGATGATGTTTGACCTGCAAAATCTTATTTCCCCATATGATCTCACATCTCTTGAAGAACCATTTACCCAACAGGAAATTGATGATATTATCAAATTCATGCCAAATGATAAATCACCTGGACCTGATGGATTTAATGGTTACTTCATGAAAAAATATTGGAGTATCATCAAAGTCCAATTTTACAATATTTGCAACAGATTTCACTCTAGGGAGCTGGACATTGACAGCATCAATACTGCATACATTGCACTCATTCCAAAAATCTCAAACCCCGTGAAGCCTTCTGATTTCAGGCCTATCTCACTTGTTAGCATGGCACTCAAGATTCTGACTAAACTTATTGGCAATAGAATACAAAACACTATTATTCCAATTATCAACAAAAACCAATATGGGTTTATCAAATCTAGAACTATTCAGGATTGTCTGGCATGGGCATTTGAATACTTAAACATTTGCCACAGATCCAAGAGAGAGATCATCATTCTAAAGCTTGACTTTGAGAAAGCATTTGACATGATAGAATATAATACTATCATCACCATGCTAAAGCACTTTGGATTTGGGGAAAAGATCATTGGATGGATCAACAAGATACTTAATAGTGCTAACACTTCTGTGATCCTAAATGGTGTCCCTGGAAAAAATATTAGATGCAAGAGAGGTGTCAGACAGGGTGACCCATTATCACCATTATTGTTTGTTGCAACTACTGAACTTCTGCAAATTATTGTGAACCATGCCTGGCAGACTAATGAGTTAGATCTACCTGTTGATAATGCATATGGACAGAATTACCCAATTCTCCAGTATGCAGATGATACATTACTCATCTTGTCTGCTATTCAGGAGCACCTCTCCTATCTGAAGAATCCGCTGATGGATTTCTCCAAATCAACTGGACTTAAAATAAATTTTCATAAATCTTCTATGGTCCCTATTAATATGACAGCCGACAGATGCAGAACATTTGCTGATAGTTTTGGTTGCAGACTTGAATCTCTACCATTCACATACCTGGGTCTTCCAATGGGTACTACTAAACCCAGTGTCAGTGATCTTACACCATTGATCAGCAAAATTGATAAAAGGCTGGCTGGCATCTCAAATTTATTATCCCACTATTGAAGAGTTGTAAATCTGTAATATCTGCTATGCCTAACCATATTATGTGTGCCATGAAATTGCACTACACACATATTAACCATATGAACAAATCTACAAGAACTTTTCTTTGGCATGGGAATGAAATTGAAAAAAAGGTAAATGTCTGGTTGCCTGGGACAAGGTTTTCCTTTCCAAAAAAGCAGGGGGGCTAGGAATATTGAACTTGAGACAACACAACAAGGCAATGATGATGAAAAACCTTTACAAATTCTTCAACTGTCTGGATATTCCTTGGGTCAAACTTATCTGGCAAGCATACTATCAAAATGGTTCCCTACCAGATCACAATACACACGAGGGATCTTTCTGGTGGAGAAATTGCCTCTCTTTTCTGATAGACTTCAAGAATATGACTACTATTGTGCCTGGCCAGGGAAACATCACTATGTTTTGGCAGGACAAATGGCATGACACTGGGCTATGTAATAAATTTCCTGAATTATTTTCATTTGCCAAAAAACCAAAAATCAGAATTGAGGAAGCTAGGAAATATCAGATTGCAGGGGAGTTATTAAGTTTGTTCCAATTGCCACTATCCCTTATTGCTGAAAATCAGATGAATTGTCTATGTATAATCCTCGAAAATTCAAATGTTCTTGAAAAAGACAAATGGACATTCCCATGGGGAGGAGATAGATTCTATACAAAAAAGGTATATGACCTCCTTATCAAAGCACCTGACGCATCAAAGCCCTTTGAATGGATCTGTAAATCGCCATATCTTCCCAAGCATAAGTTCTTCTTTTGGCTGCTACTAAATGATAGATTAAATACCAGAGAACTTCTTGTCAGGAAAAATTTCACCATTGAGGAGGACACTTGTGTCCTTTGTGAGGAAAGCACTATTGAATCTGTTGAACATCTCTTCTTCAGATGTGACTTTAGCCAAAATTTCTGGTGGAAACTTGGAATTAAATGGAATACTGGCTATCCACTGATCAAAATATGATTCAAGAGGATCATGATAGAACATTGGAACAGTTCTTCAACATCACTATGATGACAGGCTGCTGGAGCTTATGGAATCACAGGAATAACATCATCTTCGAGCAACACACTAGGTGCATGGATAATTGTTATAGCATATTCAAATTATCAGTGGCTGATATTAGACATAGAATTAAACCCAGTTTACTGGATGGCATGCAAACTTGGTTAGATACTTTGTAATTTTCTGTTTATTCTTTGTGACTCACACCATGTACAATGCCCTATTTATAAAATGAAAAATGACAAAGTGGGGGACTTCCCTACTGTCTTTGTGTAAAAAAATGATATCACCCTTTGAAAATATAAAGTTATTTTCTAGAATATCTTATGGAAAGGAGTTGATAAAGATAACTCCTAAGCACATATGGTTATGATTATTGGAAATGAGAAATATGTGCTTAAGTGATTTGCTATAGGAAATTATTCCTATAAGACATTGTGGAAATAGGATGATAGATCAATCAGATGAAATGGATTTTATGTGTGGTTAAAGATTTAGAGTTTAGTGTTTACCAAGAATTCCTATTTTCCATACTTCATCATTCTTGACTTCTACTTAAAGAATTCCTTTCCTAGATATACTACTTCTTCCTATCCATCATCATGTATTAACATGATGAGCTTTACTTCACAAGGATATTCTTATCCACCTTTTATTCTTCTAAATCCACTTGTAAATCCAATGAGCATGACACTGAAGCTTTCATAATCTTATTATATCCATACTTGGGTATATCAATTATTCTACTGCTGAAAACCTCCAATCAAACAAGTAGTTACTTCTAACTACATTCATACTCTTCCTTAATTATCCACCACTTATATTACTCCAATTGATGTATATATCAAATTCTACTTCCCCTCAATTGCTTACTATTCTTTCAGAGGAATATTATTACTTCAATAACTTCATGCTACTCTAACTTCATCTTAGTCATACTATCTTATATCTACTTAATTCCAATATATTATATCCAAACTTCACATCATATCATGGTGACTTGTCATGGCTTACCTAGAATAACATATCTATACTAGGGTTCGATCATGTTCTATCCACCAATGTCACTTATACATGATATAAGCATTCAATCTTGGTGACAAAAGCATGATCATTAGAATCCTTTGATCATTTATGGCTTAGGTTTCTAGTTGGCTAATCAAGGCCTTCATCAATACAGCACTACAGCTATATTATAATTATCTTCTCAATGTATCTATGTGACTAAGAGAGATTATTCATTTACTATTCCTACATTATTCAATAGTATTACTCCTGGTAACTTAACTTCATAATTCATCCTTGTAATCTTCTTTGCTACCATATTGATTTGATTTCCTCCAATCACTCTGATACGTTGGAAACGTATCTATAATTTTTGATGCTCCATGCTTGTTTAGTATCTACTTTTCTTTACTTGTCTACACTTTGAGGTGCTTTTTACATGTTTTCTGGTACTAACCTATTAACAAGTTGCAACAGTGCTAGATGCCTATTTTCAGCTGTTTTTGGTTTCAGAAAAGTTAGTAAAGAAATATTCTCGGAATTGGACGGGACAAACGCTAAAGTCAATAACTTTCCGTGGGAAACAAGAAGTCCAGAGGAGAGCCGGAGGGGCTGGCCAGGGGGGCAGACCCACCCCAGGCGCGGGGTCAGGTGGACCCGTGCCTCGGTAGGATTTGGCGACCCTGGTCGCCTCCCGGACTCCCCCCTTTGCCTATAAGTAGCCCCCGATACAGAAACTCTCGGTACGCGATCAGAAATCCACGAAACCCTCTATAGCCGCCGCCACCATCGTCCCTAGATTGGGGGGATCTGAAGTTCTTCCCGGCACCCTGCCAGAGGGGAGATCATCCCGGAGCCCTTCTCTCCGGTATGATTTGTGAGTAGTTCCACCTTGGACTATGGGTCCATGTAGTAGCTAGATGGTTGTATCTCCTCCTTTGTGCTTTCATGTATATATCTTGTGAGCTTTGTTCATGATCAAGATCTAATCTATTTGTAATCATGCATGTTGTGTTTGCGGGGATCCGATGGATATTGAGATTATTATGTTGGTTTGATTAATGGTTTATCTTTATGATTCTATCATGTTTGTGTTGTTTGGGATCTTGCATGCTCTCCGTTGCTAGTGGTTATCTTGGCCAAGTAGTTGCTAGTGACTCCAAGAGGGAGTATTGATGCTCGATAGTGGGTTCATGCCTCTAGTTTACAAGTGAAGTGACAGAAATCTCTTCGGTTGTAGATGTGTTGTTGCTACTAGGGAGAAACCAACGGTCCCTTGTTCATGGAACATGTGGATTGTTTACCTTACACACTTTGCTTAAAGTAGTTGTTTGTTGCTTGCAAGTTAATACTGGAGTGGGTTCGGATGATAACCTGAAGGTGGACTTCTAGTCATAGATGCAGTTGGATTACGGTCTATGTATAATGTTGTATTTCTCAATCAACTTCATAGGATCTTGCTAGCTAGTAATTGCATTGTTATGCCTTGCTCAGTTCTTGTCAATTGCCCCGCTGTAATTTGTTTACCCTTCATTCCATGTTGTTTATCTAAGGAGAGCACCTCTAGTGAACTATGGACCCCGGTCCAATCTGTACCATTGATACATCTTCCACTTTTACTTGTTTACTTGCTGCAAACCATTACCTTCCACACCATACGTTTAATCCTTTGTTACAGCAAACCGGTGATCTTGACAACCTCACTGATTCGTTGGGGCAAAGTCTTGAGTTTGTGTTGTGCAGGTCTCCACGTTGCCAGCAACACCTGTGTGACGTTTCCTTCCTCCTTCTGGTTCGATAACCTTGGTCTCTATTGAGGGAAACTTGTTGCTGTGCTCCATCACATCTTTCTGTTGGGGTTCCAACAAAGTGCTCCACATCAACACTTGGTACACGCATCAAATATTTTTGGCGCCGTTATCGGGGAGGCTAAGGATGTCTTCCCTAGGGAAGTCCTTCACTTCCTTTCTCTTTACTTTGTTTTTAGTTTTATTAGTTTGTTTTGCTTGGTTTTGTTTGCCTCTTTTCAAAAAAACCCAAAAAATTTGTCTAGCTTGGTTTGCTTGCCTTATTCAAAAACACAAAAAAATTAGTTCCTACTCTAGTTGTTGGTTTGTTGCCTTGCTTAATCATGATTTCTATCAATGGATCGTTTCTTTGAAACTAGTTCTTATTGGCAAGGTGGGTTCACGGAAGAACAAAATTATTATTATAAGGAACACCATTTGTCACAAAAAGGGAAACACTTATGGGAACAAATTGATAAGTTGAATACTATTGCTAGAGACGTGTGCTCTACTTATAATGTTACTTATTTCTTTGATAAGTCTTGTTGCTGTAGGAGGTATAAACACCTGCCTTTTCAATGTGAGTATAATGATAATGTTACCATATATTATGTTAAGGGAAATTATGACTTTTATGATGTGGAACCAATTGAAGAATTTATTGCTTTCAAGGGTGCATTTGAACTTGCTAGTTTGCATGAAAATACTAATGATGCACCTTATGAACATGAGGTTTATGAGATACTAAAATTCTGATTTGATAATTACAAGGAAGCAAATGGCTATATTTGTGAATATTTTAATAGATGCTTTCCACAAATGGAAGAGACTAATGCCTTGCAGGAGCCTATGGAAGAAGAAATTGTTGAAACTGGAAGCTCATTAGATGAAAAAGAGGAGGAGAGTGATGAACAAAAGGAGGAATAATGATCTACCCATGCCTACCTTCTAATGAGAGTAACTCTTTGCCTCTTATATTATTTGATTGTCCCCTATGCTTGCCAAACAAGTACTATTATGTTCCCATGAATCCTTTTGAAATATCTACTTTGGATAGAACCTGTGAAGGTTTTAATCCCACTATTTTTGAGCTTGATAGAAATTATGTGTTTTTAGATCATGAAAAGCCTTCTTTATGTGTTATATTGTTGAGTTTATTCATGATGCTACTGAAAGTTATTATGAGAGAGGGAAACATGGTCTTATGTATCTCAACAATATTAAGTTTCCCCTCTTCATGTTGAAAATCTTGAAGTTGCACTTGTTTTGTTTTCCCATTCTTGTTACTATGTGCTTCTTTGATTTATTTTCTTACAAGATTCCTATGCATAGGAAGTGGGTTAGACTTAAATGTATTTTGAATTTGCTTCTTTATGCTCTCTTTGACTTCAAGTCATAATTCTTATGAGAGCATCTTCTCAAACTTTATGTGCCTAACTTAAAGGCGTTAAAGAAAAGTACTTGTTGGGAGATAACCCAAGAGTTTCCTTGAGTCTTGGGAGTTATTACTTTAGTAATGAACTCTCCTTATCCCTTTTGTTTTATTTTTGTGCCAAGAATGACCTCTAATGAGAGGGAAGTAATGTTTGGGGAGTTGCTGTCTCGTAACAGATTTTTGTCCTCCACAAAAAAATTCGTGAGGAGGCTATGTAACTCGGATTGAGCTCCAAATTTACGAATAAATCCCCCGGTATGTTGGATAACTTTCGTTAGTTCAACACTTTTTGATTTGAGCAATATAAGATGTTATAAAAAATTCATTTCTACCTGCTGGTCTGTTTTGACAAATTTCTGCCCTTTTTTTCCATTTGCTTCTTATTGATTCCTTTTTGAGATCTCTTCAGGTAAATTGAGTTTCTTTGAAGGAGTTACTACAGTAGATTGTGTTTTTATTGAAAAGCATTGCTGTTCCAAAGCTTTGCCAGTGGTCTAATATCTTTTTAATAACCTAATGTTGCTAAATGAAGATTGTGTGAAGTTTTGTATGAAGGAAAAATTTCAGGTGTAGAGAGAGAATGATGCAATGAGATGAAGAATGGACAAAAGCTCAAGATTGGGGATGCCACCATGGTATCACCCCAAGAAATATCCAAGAGGTACAAGCGTCAAAGCTTGGGGATGCCCAAGGCATCCCCTTCTTCATCAATAAAAAGCTCAGGTCTGTCTAGACACTTCACTTTTATTTTTTCATGCACACTTGTGTTGTTCTTGGAGCGTCTTAGTTTTCGTTTGCTTTGCTTAGTTTTTTTAGTTTTCTTTAGTATTTTGGACCCCCGATCTTGCTCAGTTGTTTTACAAATAAGTTTGCTTGGTGTTTGGAAAGGAGTAATAAGTTCTTGCTTGAAGTGCAAGAGGAGTTTGCATTGACTGTGACTAAGACTTTAGCATGACATGCTAGGTGTTGTTTTTGCATTATGCTTAGTGATTATTTCTGTAGCATTTCTTGTTCCAAACAATTGGGATTTCTTAGTGTGCCTTGAATAAATTATGCGTTGTTTTAGCATGCAAAAGCATAGTATTGTGGTATTCTCCTTTGATGTTTTGCTTGGGTTGACTTGGCACATGCTCACACCATGTTATGACTATGAAAAGTCACCATTATCCTCTATGATAATTTAGTCCTTGACTTGTAGTACCACTCTTTGCTTTGATTAGTTTGCTTTGTTGCATTGCATAATTATGGCCATTATAGCTCTCTTAGTTGGTTGCTCCCAGTCTTTTGCTAGCCTCCACTTGTATGAGTAAGTTCTACTCATGCTTCCAACTCCCAAGAAACTAAGTTATTCCAAAGTGTCCACTATAAACTCCTATGCATGGTGTGTTACACCATTCCAAGTATATTCTTGTTTTCAACTATCTTCCAATTAAAAACTATTTTGTTATGTGAAAACTTAGTGATTAAAGCCCTCACGAACTTGATGGCACACTTTATTCTTTGCCCCTAATAAACTTGAACCATTCAGGCAACTTTGTTGTATATGCTTGCACTTATAAGTTGGGATTAGCAGAACCGAGCTATCACGGGGAACGTTTTCAACATTGCACTTGTACGTTTTGTACTCCATTGATATCATGCTCTTTTTTATATGGATGTTACCGGTGTGAAATGAAGTGGGTACTTGTAAGTCCATGGAGTTTGTATTCTATGTTAGAGAAACGCCTAGGCCGCTAGCCTAAGCCATGCCTAATCATGGTGGAAACTTGCAGCATCACCATAGTGAGATATCTATGAAGCATCCTCAGTAAAAAGCTATGCATATGGTAAATAAAAAGATTGCTAAGATGCTCATTGTCTGCTTGCCTTGTCATTTTGGTTATGGGAAAGTTCCTATGCCATGTGCATGGGGTACCCCATTGGCGGTTCTCAATGATATGCAAATACTTATAGTGACAAGAACTTACCTGGACCCAAAGTTGAGTATGCATGAGGTGTGGCCCTCGTATTCAAGGGGCATGAGATTGCCAACTTATACTTCGTCAAGCATATACTACAACTTTGCCACTTTAACCTTAACCACTTCAAGATGCTTATGATAGGGGCAATGAGGGCTGAAAGCTAACAAGTACCATAATTTTTGGAAGCTCTTTTTGAAACTTGTAATCCCTGCTTCCTTTACAAAAAGGCCTTTCTTCCACCATTATTTTAGTCTCCACCTTCTACCTTTAGGCACCATTAAGAGAGCATAGTTGTCATTCTATGTGCAAAGCTTATTAATTGATGCATATTGTGTTATTACTTGTTCTTGTGCTACTTGTTTCTAGTCACCCTTGTGAACTTTGCAGGTGTCCTATGCATCTATTTGCTACTCTATGAGGGACAAGCTGATTACCACTATGATATGTTTTCTACATGTGAAACAAACAAACGTTTTTCAATACATATTATTCATGATCTTTGTTTGTAGCTTGCCATGTTGCATGCATAATTACTATGTCCTACTGTTAGAACTCCATCTTTCATGCACATGTTTAGAGTTCTTTGATCCCAGCTTTCAATGTTTGCAAATGGTTGGATCTTTATTGTGAGGGTGCATGTCACCTCAAAATTATTCTTTTATCACTTACCTACTCGAGGACGAGAAGGAGTTAAGCTTGGGGATGCTGATACGTTGGAAACGTATCTATAATTTTTGATTCTCCATGCTTATTTAGTATATACTGTGCTTTACTTGTCTACACTTTGAGGTGATTTTTACATGTTTTCTGGTACTAACCTATTAACAAGTTGCAACAGTGCCAGATGCCTGTTTACTACTGTTTTTGGGTTCAGAAAAGTTAGTAAAGAAATATTCTCGGAATTGGACGAGACAAATGCCAAAGTCAATAACTTTCCGTGGGAAACAAGAAGTCCAGAGGAGAGCCGGAGAGACTGGCCAGGGGGGCCAGACCCACCCCAGGCGCGAGGTCAGGTGAACCCGCGCCTGGGTAGGGTTTGGCGACCCTGGTCACCTCCCAGACTCCCCCTTCGCCTATAAGAAGCCCCCGATACAGAAACTCTCGGTACCCGATCAGAAATCCACGAAACCGTCTGTAGCCGCCGCCACCATCGTCCCTAGATTGGGGGGAATCTGAAGTTCTTCCCGGCACCCTGCCGGAGGGGAGATCATCCCGGATGCCTTCTCTCCGGTATGATTTGTGAGTAGTTCCACCTTAGACTATGGGTCCATGTAGTAGCTAGATGGTTGTATATCCTCCTTTTTGCTATCATGTATATATCTTGTGAGCTTTGTTCATGATCAAGATCTAATCTATTTGTAATCATGCATGTTGTGTTTGCAGGGATCCGATGGATATTGAGATTATTATGTTGGTTTGATTAATGGTTTTATCTTTATGATTCTATCATGTCTGTGTTGTTTATGATCTTGCATGCTCTCTGTTGCTAGTGGTTATCTTGGCCAAGTTGTTGCTAGTGACTCCAAGAGGGAGTATTGATGCTCGATAGTGGTTTCATGCCTCTAGTTCACAAGGGAAGTGACAGAAATCTCTTCGGTTGTAGATGTGTTGTTGCTACTAGGGAGAAAACAACGGTCCCTTGTTCATGGAACATGTGGATTGTTTACCTTACACACTTTGCTTAAAGTAGTTGTTTGTTGCTTGCAAGTTAATACTGGAGTAGGTTCGGATGATAACCTGAAGGTGGACTTCTAGTCATAGATGCAATTGGATTACGGTCTATGTATAATGTTGTATTGCCCAATCAACTTCATAGGATCTTGCTAGCTAGTAATTGCATTTATATGGCTTGCTCAGTTCTTGTCAATTGCCCCGCTGTAATTTGTTTACCCTTCATGCCATGTTGTTTATCTAAGGAGAGCACCTCTGGTGAACTATGAACCCCGGTCCTATCTTTACCATTGATACATCTTCCACCGTTACTTGTTTACTTGCTGCAAACCATTACCTTCCACACCATACGTTTAATCCTTTGTTACGGCAAACTGGTGTGCTTGACAACCTCACTGATTCGTTGGGGCAAAGTCTTGAGTTTGTGTTGTGCAGGTCTCCACGTTGCCAGCAACACCTGTGTGACGTTTCCTTCCTCCTTATGGTTGGATAACCTCGGTCTCTAATGAGGGAAACTTGCTGTTGTGCTCCATCACACCTTGCTCTTGGGGTTCCAACGATGTGCTCCACATCAACACTTGGTGCACGCATCACACTCCCATCCTATAGATGATATCTATAACTAGCATTACCACTTACCTCTTCTTACTTCTTATCTAAAGGTATGAAGTGAATGCTATGATAAGGACAGGAGTTGATAGATTAATAATTAATGGGTTAAGAATTGGGGAATCAATAGTTGATTACTCAACTTTAATGAACAACAGATATTGGAATTAGATCCAATAGAGATGATAAAGATTGATATGGAAAGAAAGATATATGATGAATGATCTTGACTTGGTTTCCTATCTACTCAATCTAAAGATTTAAGGTTAGGTATTACCATGATAGTCATGGTAGAGATAAATAAGGATGAAGTGGGTCAAGATTTAGTTATTATATTCTTGTTACTTGAATTATATTCATAGCTTGGTATTAATGGTTATTATAATGAATACTATGGAATGATCACTTAAGAATCAGATATTAATCATTAAGCAATGTATTATGGTTTAGTTTTATTATATTTGATCTACCCTTAGATCAATTCTCCCTTACACAAAAATAAGGTTTTAGCAAAGGTCATATTGAAACTTATCGCAGTAAACTTGATGATCTACTTCAATTGCATCAAGTTGAGAGAAGCTTCAATCACTTTGGAAAGTTTTTTATTTAAAAGCGCGAAAATTATTCAGATTTTCTATGCATGAATGCAATGCACACATCTGTGTTCAGCTTATTCCTAAGCTCTAATGCTGGGATGTTACATCACCGCCACGCTAAGTCGCCGTCTCCCCCCTCCGTCCGCTAGATCGATAATCAACAGCCTAGATTAGATGGATCAAACAAAGGGGTACAAGCCTATCGCGTAGCACCGCGTGGCAAGAGCTGCGTCAGCGCGCACAGTTAGCACTTCGCCCGCGCGCACGTGGCGGAGTTTTGTTTAGGTTAGATCTATGTTTTTCTAAATAGGCAGAAAACATATTTAACTTGCGAAATTTATAGTAAATCAACCACTTGGCCAAAAATTGCATATATTATACCATTGGATTCACAAAATTGTGTAGAACACAGATCTGAGATAATTTTGCGAGTTTGCAGCAGTTTGATCTGTGTAGAATTTAATCTCTAGATTAGACTATTTATTTCATAGAAATATAATTAGAAGTCCGTTTTAGTTGATTCTTGTTGCGTTGGCTTTATTTTTACAATGCGTAATGACTAAAATTATAAAATCTTGCTTAAGATCTCTAGATCTGATTCGGGGATGATTAGATGGTTGGATCTCCTTATGAGCTATAAATTAAAGTAAATATCCAAATTGATTAAAATCTGTGGGAAGTTATTACTAACAACATCACCAACACATTAGCAACCCAAGAAGGATACCTTGGTAAAATTAGAACACAATATTGCATATTACCATGTTGCATGCATGCATATTATTTATGTGGCATTATTTTGTGCAAGTTGTGATTAGATCCTTGTTTGTGTTTCGTTAGATTGTTCGGAGTGCGCTGAGGAGTACTATTGTGTAGAGTGCTGCTCGGATCAAGGCAAGTTACACCACTTGTTCATATTTTTGTCCTAGTTTTATCTATGCATGTCTTGATTTTCAAATTCTGTAGTGTGCATGTGTAGGATGTTCTGGTAGAATTTTCCATAGTATTATTTTGCAAGTGCGATGATTTTTGTAGTATGCCATGATTATCTCTATCCTTAGGATTTTCCTTCCTGGTAGGTTCCCCTGTTTTTGCTAAGTCCTTGCTATGCTATATATATAAAGTACCGTTGGGGGGGGGGGGGTTCGAAAGACAATAAATTTTCTAAGTATAAAGGCTCTATTGAGCGATAATTTCTTCACAAAATCCACTTCAAAATAAAACTAAGTTTTCTTCTGGGCAGAATGGTTGTCGGGTCAACGAGTGAGATTTTGGTGGAGGAAGGCCGCCCAGGAATCGAAGAAGTCTGCCATGTTTCAGAATTCAGAAGCTTCTAGTGCAATCACAATACATATGGGCTCTGTCTTGGCCTAGTACTTAGTGGGAAACCTCACCTGGGTACCCACATTTGGAGGTTCTTGGCACGGTTGGATCCAGAAGGTATAGGGGCTACTAAGGGAAAGCCTCACCATGGTCTTGTCTGTAAAAGGACTTGATCATGGATTGTGGGTAAAGTGCACAAACTCTTGAGAGAATTGCAATCTGATTGATCAGCCGTGTTCATGGAAACAGAACAACATTGAGCATCTGAAGGATGGAGCCTCTGAAGGATCTTCCTCTCTCTCTCTCTCTCTCTCTCTCTCTCTCTTTCAAAACTAAAAGTTTTCTAAAAATCCAAGGCATGAGTCATATCGCTATTGGGTGGGTTTGGGGAACTTGGTGAGTAATATCCAAGTGTTAGGTTGTTTGGACACTTGGTGAGTAATATCCGTGTGTGCCATTCGACCCTATATTACTTAAGCAAATATTTACAAAGTAGGAAAACTCTCTCTCTGTCTTTCCCATACTTAGAATTTTTTTATCTTTGAGCAAACGAACTCCACAGCCTAAACTATCCTTGCATGTAGAGTTAGTATTTTCTTTCCTTTGTGTAATTTGTCAATACATTCAAAGTATTGACCCAACTTGTTGGCTGCACGTCTTATGTGCAGAATCCGAAGATTGAAATGTGTGTAGGGATCGCGAGTCTACACTCAACAAGCCTAGGGCGTTGATGGACTCAAGCTGTTTTATATTTCCGTTGTTATTTGAGCTAGCTTATTGCTAAGCAAGTTTCTAATAATTCCATACTCTGGATTCCTCGTGTAATAATGACTTTGTGTTTTACATGATATTCATCGACTGTGAGTGCTAGCTATTGATCCAGGTACTAACATGTAAATCATAGGGACTTAGGATATTTAATGATCCAATGTCACAATAGTAGATAAGAAATTATCATCAGTCACATAGATTTAAAACTCTTGGTAATGATTGGAATTGCAATCCTACTAAAGAATTATCGCACTAGCTACATGACAAGATTATTCTCTGTTGAATATCCATCATATTACTAGAGAATTCTTTATTATTGTGGATATCTCTCCTACAGGTTCTACCCATTTACTAGGTTTTCAACCTAAGGTCAAAGCATATGCTCTGATACTAGCTGCGGTGACCCAGCATACCACTTCATGATCTATTATACTATAGTCGTTGACATAACACCAATGAAACACCGTTCACTAGTATTACATCCCTCAGAGTGGTACAACAGAAACACAGCAGGTCCAATACATGGCTAAAGGTTACAACTCGACTCTTTACATAAGATCCAGAGAATATTCTAGATTAAAGATAGAAAGGAACTTCTTTCATAGAAAACTCAGAAATAAACAACACAAAAATTATCCTACTTCTAGGACTATTATCTGAACTATTGGTTTGGCATTGCTGCCAATGCAATATTCTATAGAAATAGGTACTAAAGTTATATTTTATATTCCAATCTAATCAGCATCTTCGTCTTCACTTGAGTTGAGGTATATGTTGGCTTCCTTCAATTCATTGAAGAACTTGAGCTTTTGATGATGATTCCTGGAGCATAACTTGATGTAGACGTTGTATTATTGACTTCAGAATCTTGCAAGGGTTAAGAAGATACGTTGAGTACGAGCATACTCAGCAAGTTCACTAGAAAAGAGTGTTTGATGCACTATATCTACGGTCACATACCCTAAGTCGTAGGCAATGAAGGTTTTCGTAAACATTTCTTCAAAGGTTGCTTTTATTTTGAAAAGCTATGTCCTTCAGCCTTCACGGGTTTACCAGAACTTTCATGGAGTTACTTTCCCGCCGCGTTCGTAGCTCCTTCCCGGAACAGGGAGTAACAAGTTACAGTTCTTACACTCTACAGAGGTGCGTTACTTTACCCATGAGAGATCAACTCATTGTTGCACAAACGGGTAGCTTATTCCCATCCACAATTATGTGATGTGCGGCCCAGAAGATGATCAAAGCCAATTACTTCCCCCTTCGCGACCCCGCATGCCACCTTGGTGTACACCATGCCCACCCATTGAATTACAACAATGGTTTGTACAAACATTTAGATGCCAGAACTATCGTGGGATGGTGAGGTTTCCCACCCATATGCTGCATATCCTCTACGAATTACCAATTAAATGCACGCTACGAGGATAACATCCACGACCTGCACATCCGGCTAGATGTGAGAGGAAGAAGATACATCTGACTTCTCCGTCCCATTCCAAATCTCATGGTTAACGCGTGATATACGACGCAAGATTCACCGTCGACATTGGTTGTTAAGGCCTAGATAATATGTTCCTTTACCACCGAAACTTTCATAGTAGGTTATTACCTCATGGTAAATAACCTATAGTCACATTATTATGAAAATAGTGTTTTCCGACCTTTTTGAAATGCAGGTGATGACAACACTGGATTTGCAAAATACTTTACAGAAAATAATCAAAGGACATGAGCACGTGTGAACTTGCCTTTTATGATTGCAAGATTATGCACTCACGGCCTTCGAGACAATATAAGATCCAATATATGAAATTAGCATCATTGGTCTGATAAGGACTAATTTTTAAAGAAGCAAGATGATAGTATGCATAAGTAATGTAATGTAATTTGGTAAGTTCGTATCCCCAGAATAAGCGTTTATCTAGGGTTTGGGAACTGGAAAGGTTTCTTTGGAATTTGTTATATTCTTAGATAAGTTTCGTAATTGTGCTTCTTATAAAGACCAGTGAGAGTGTGTGAAACCGTGTGTAACTGAAATACCATACGACCAATAATGTACACAAATGAGGAATGCTATGTAAGGTTGCTCATATAAGAATTGTTATATCTTTAAATCTTACTTTACCATAATAATATTTATAAGAAACTTAGGTGTTAACAATCCAAAGTATATAAGTAAGGTTTAAAACAATGTGTTTGTCATTTCTTGATTATGATAGAAGTCTTTGAGTTTACTTGTTAAGTGTTCGATACATTATTGTAAGATTTGTTATTGGAAGTGGCAAAAAGAATAACATTTGAAGAAAAGATTTCTTTGCTAAGGTTTAAACAACCTTGATGGCTTTTAGAATGTGATTGATATAATGTGATCTATACTTTGCTTGAATGGTTTGGATTTGAGATGCTTTATGACTTAATTAAAATAGTCCAAAGTTAACTATAAAATACATAATAAATTCTTTAGCATTATACTTAATTTCTTGTAGACTAAAGTTAACTTTAAAACACAGATGGACTTAAAGTGTAATGCTTATGGTATTAGTACTTGTTTATTTTATAATGTTTCTTTAAAGTTACTTAAGAGTGATATTACTTTTATTTGAATAATAGTTTCTTATTATTATAATGGATTAAGAACATTTATACTTTTATAAAAGTGTGGTTATGGTTTTGATTAAGGAATTAATATTACTTAAATACTTATGAATTCATTGTAGTGTCTTGGTATGTTAATAACTTGTAGTTGTAATAGAGGAATAAGTTTTATTTAGCCACAATTATTCTTTGAAGGTTTAATATTAGAATAAGATTTATTTAGAGATATTCTACATTTATAGTTGAATGATAATTCAATAAGATTACATTTAAATTGGGTCGAAGCATTCTGACTTATCAATATTTAGGACTATTATTATTATTAGACCTCAATTGGCTAATGTTAGAAATATTAGCAAATTTTATTTACCTTTATAAGCATTATTAATTAAGGAAATTAGATTAAAATTTAAGTTATTATGGCACTAAGTTTTTATTTAGTTCAAAATTGGAATGTTATATTTTTAATATGTAAATATATTTTTTGTGATCATTTTGGTATATTACATTTGTTTTTGTGATTTATAAATAATAAGATATGATTTCTATAAGATGTAACACTTTATAAATACTTAATAATTAATAAATACTTAATTAAGTGAAATAATAATATTTGATTATAAGATTAAGTTTTAGTTCTTATTTTTTTAGGAATTTTAGTATATTATTTATATTTTTAACATTTACTATTTTTAAAATATGAATTATCAAAGTTCTACTATTTATAAAATATATTTTTAAATAATTATCATAATGTTGTTGAATGACACAATTCAGTTATAGATTTTATTTTTCCAAACATTTTCATATATTACACATATTTTTCTAGATTATATAATATAAGTTATTGACTTAACAAGATTTAACGACTTTATTAAATTTCTGGAATATTTAAATTTGGACTTATAGCATTTTATTTATTTCTTAAACAGGAAATAACTTTTACACCATAACCAGAGCTACCCTAGGTCACTGACCAGTGGGGCCAGGGCCACGTTAGTATGCCACCTAGTCATGGACTGGTCAAATGGTGGACTGGGTCAATGGTGACGTGAGCATGGCGTCAGAATGACACCAGCGCGGCCCCACTTCGCCGGCCACCCTCAGATGGTTGTCGGAAAAGGAGTTTGCGAGCGCGCGTGGCCCAGCGAGACTACACGTTCAAACGAGTGTCTCACGAGGAGTCTACTAGTGGTGGCGCCGCCCCCTATTGGTCGTCGGAACTACTATAACGACAATGACTGACGGTGGCGTACGGCGGCGCTACGGTGCGATCATGCTAGAGAGTACAATAGGAGTAGAGGAAAGATGCTTGAGCATCAGTGACTCACCCTGGTTGCAGTGGTGGTGTCGGTGAGGACTGTTGCGATCGAAGGAGAGCTCCCCGACGAGAATTCCGATGAACTGCCGCGGAAGGGAACGGCAAAATCCGCCCTCCCTAGTGCTTCCCTTGATGTTGGACTCCACCCGGAGGATCTACGGAGCACGGAGCATGGGGCTTCTCATTGGCTACTTGGAAAGGAGTGGGGAGGTGCAGCATGACAGCGAGGTTAGCTAGGGTTTCGGTCTCGAGGAAGAAATAGAGAGAGAGAGAGCTTCAGAGGGAGAGGGAGTGGATGAGGACGAGGTAGAGTTGCGTTGTCGTGGCCTCCTTATCCCCTCTGGCGGTCGGCCGCATGAATATCCAAGCCGGTGAGCGGCGGCGCTGCTGCCAGCGAGCTGCTTTAGGGCGAGCACGAGGTAGACGATGGCGATTAGGTGCACAAAGGGGTACGTGGGCCAGGGCCATTGTTGGCTTCGACGAACCGAGCGGAATAAGCTGGCTATGACTTGCGAGCGATGGATAAGCAGAAGAAATGCTGGGCCGGCCTGCTGCACAGGCCATATCCTTCTTTTCTATCTATTTCCTTTTTCTATTTTCTATTTTGATTTCAGATTTGAATTTACTCATTTGATTTGAATTTTCTTTATAGGATTTATTTGCTGAATGTTTACAGCAATAATAAAGTGTATTAAGGTTCTTTTATGAGTTTTTAATATAATATATTATTTCTTTATTTTCTTTATATAGGTACTCTTGTTATAAATCTTTATTTCCATAACATACCTTGAACCTATTATTAAATTTATTTTAAAATTTCTTGTTTTAGGATTTTAATTTATTTTAGAATTAAGTACTTAAGAATGGGCATTTTAATAATAGAAAAAAATTAATCCATTATTCTGGAGAAAACAATTAAGGCACTTATATAAACCCTTTATGGTTAATCATATATTTCTATGATTTTTATCAAGACTTGCTATTGATAGAAATGGTTTACTCTAGGGTTTGGATTATTGTTTTATAAATGTGAATTAACATTATGGTTGAAAACATATTTCCCTTATATTTGTGATCATAAATGATATCACCCTTTTAAAATAATAAAGTTATTCTCTAGAATGACTTAGGAGATAGAATTGCTAACTATAGTTTCTAGGTACATCAGGTTTTAATGCTTTGAAGTGGCAAAGATATTCTTGAGTGAATTGCTATATGGAATTATTCCTATAGGCTATTGGGAGATAAGATGATGAACCAAACCTATGAGGTAGATATTAGGTTTGTTTTAAGTTTTAAGTTTTAAGGTGGAGTGTTTATTAAGAATTCCTATCTTCTACTTCATAATTTTGGACTTCTAATGAAGGAATTCCTTTCCTAGATATAATACTTCTTTATATTCATCATCATGTGTTAACAAGATGAGCTTTACTTCACAAAGGTATTCTTATCAATATTTTCTTTTTCTAAATTCATTTGTAAATCCAATGAGCTTGGGACTAAAACTCAATATAATTTCCTTATAGGGATAATTCTTATCTTTAGGATATTTCTAATGATTCTAATTCCACTAGAATGATTACTCCCTTACTGCATAATTACTTTGTGATCTCACTTACAAATTTCAAAAGCTTGCCACTAAAGCTTTCCATAATCTTTACATATCTTTACTTGGTTGTATCAACTGCTCTACTGCTGACAACCTCCACTCTAGAAATTACTTACTTCTAAGTCCATTCATACTCTTCCTTAATCAACCATCACTAATATTACTCCAATAACTCCATGCTACTCTATCTTCAGCTTAAATACTATCTTATTTCTACTTAAGTCCAGTATCTTATGTTCAAACTTCACATTATATCATGATGACTTGTCATGGCTAACCTAGGATAACATATATATATACTAAGTTTTACTCATGTTCTGTCACCCAGTGTTACTTATATATGATATAATCAATCACTCTTGGTGACTAAAACATGATCAATATAATCCTTTGATCATTTATGGCTTAGGTTTCCAGTTGGCTAATCAAGGCTTTCATCAATACACCAGTATAGTTGTATTATAATTATCTTCTCAGTATCTCTTACTAAGTAGAAGATACTATTCATAGACTATACCTTCTTAATCCAATAGGATTACTCCTTGTGACTATCTTCAATATTCATCCTTGTAATCTTCTTTGTTACCATATTATATATTCCAAATAACTCTTCTTTCACTTTAGGAGTGAGTTAACTCCATCAATTTCTTTATACTTGTTCAATTCTTTTCATATCATCTAAATGATACTTTCAGCTAGCATTACCATTTACCTCTCATTACTTCTTTCTCTAAAGGACTTTTAAGGTGAACAATATGATAAGTATAGGGTTAATAGATCAAGAGTTAATAGTTCAAGAATTGGTGAATCAACATTTGATTACTCAACTTTGATGAACAATAGATATTACCATAAGATTCAATAGAGATGATAAGGATTGATATGGGAAGAAAGATAGATGGTGAATGATCTTAATTTGGTTTCTTTCCTACTCAATCTTACTAAAGAGTCATGGTTAAGTATTATCATGATAATCATGGTATAAATAGATAAGATTAAGATAGGTTAGGATTTAGTTATTACATTCTTATTACTTCAGTTATAATCATAGCTTGGTATTCATGGTTTGTTGTAGTGAATATTATGATCTGATCCCTTAAAGATCTTATATGAATCATTAAACAATGTATTGTGATTTAATTTTTATTACATTTGATCTACCCTTAGATCAAATCATCATTACCCAAAATAAGGTTTTAGCAAAGGTCATATTGAACTTATCGCAGTCAAATTGATGACCTACTTAAATTCCATCAAGTTAAGAGAAGCCCCAATCAGTTTGACAAGTTTTGTTCCAATGCGCGAAAATTATTCAGATTTTCTATACATGAATGCAGTGCACACATATGGGTTCAATTTATTTCTAACCTCTAATACTGGGATGTTACAGACTCTCCCCCTTAAAATAAACTTCGTCCCCGAAGTTCGTAAACTCTCACGTTTTGGAATAAGGAATTATCTTGCATTGGTTACGACATGTCTCATCTTTATGGTAACCTCGATGGGAATAATTGCTGTATCCCATAACCAAATATTTTCCTTAAATTCATATTATCAAATTTCCTTACTATTTTGTGTGAAGTCTAAGAAGTCTTACTAAAATAAGGTTTTAATTTTTTATTAATCTACAATTAATGCTAAAATACTAACCTTAGATTTATCATAATTTGGATTGTACTTATAGTTCTTCCGAAGATTGGTGTTAAACAAATTTAATTCCTCCCCTTGGAAATTTCTTGTTCCACAATACACGAACAATTTGATGTCATATATTACCTATTAAGGATTACTTAAAAATTACCTCCTTTAGAATTAGTCCATTAGAACTAATCTATTCTATCACTTTCAAACTTTTACTCTACCAAGCTTTTAAACAACCTTTTGTATTAACGTAAATACCTTTTCATGTACCATTACTCGGAGATTTAGATAACGATTCTTACATTTACTATTTACTCTACCCCTTAAGGTTTACTAAGGTCTCTATACTTCCAACCCAGTAACTATTGACTTTATAACTCAAATATTGGTCTATGTTCAACTTATACTTCATTTATTTATGGTTTCACGAAAGATTTACAATATACCCACTCATTTGTGGATCTCCATAACGACTTTTGTGTTGGTTTAGGTTTTTTAGTTCATGTATACATGGAAAACCAAGGTTGGTCCCAAGATTCCACCGTTATCCCTTAGTTAGACACGTAGCGGGAGTCACCTTGATATGACATGGAATGATACAACGCCAAACTTGAACTGACAAAAAGTAAAACTTCCTCCTACAACATTGTTCGCCTTGCCAAGATGCACATGTGTGCACATTATCACAAACTATGCCACGATTCTAGCCATAATATTGCACGTTTGTCCTGAAAGCGATGAAACCTCGAACATGATATAGCTCATTTCCGAGAAGGTTTTTTTGAGATGCAATCAGTATACCAATTAAGTTTGATATTTTTCCTTGAAAATATGTCACATAAAATGACGCAATGCAAAGGTTTTATGTTATCTGGATCATTTTTGAATTTCTTATGCTTGTTTCAAACTATGGTCAAAACGACAGGCATATTCGAGGTAAACCCTAGTGTGTGCCCCCTGACGGTCTATCCCCTAGATTTCACCGCACGGTGTTCGACCAATGTACTTTTGTGTTGGTTTAGTATTTTTTAGGTCAAATCTACATGTAGAACCAAGGTTGGGCCCAATTTTCCACCGGTAGCCCTTCGTTAGACCTGTAGCGGGAGTTTTCTCCTACACGTCCGACACTTCTCTAACTGTTATCGTATTCGCGCGATCGGGAGCAAGATATTCCAATTATCAACATCCCACAACACTTTTGCACATACCCTAGGTCCACATGCAAGTTTTCTTGTGATTCCGGCGCTCCGGTGGTCCTTTTCCGGCGAAACCCTAGTCTCTGGGCCCGGCGGTCTAGCCCCCCAGCTTTCTCCACACAAGGTTCCACCAATGTCCTTTTGTGTTGGTTTAGTTTTGTTTAGGTCATGTCTACATGGAAAAACATGTTTGAGCCCAAGATTTCACTAGTATCCCTCCGTTAGACCCGTAACGGGAGTCACCTTGATCTCACACGACATGATAGAGCGTGAAACTTGCACCGACGAGAGAAGGAAAACTTCCTCCTGCAACATTGTTCGCCATCCCAAGATGCACATGCATGCATAATATATATGGGCACATTATCACAAACTATGTCGCGAGTCTGGCCAAAACATTAGTCGTTTGGCTTGAGAGTCATGAAACCTCGAACATGATAGGTCATTTCTGTGAAGGTTTTGTGAGATTCAATCAGTAAACCAAGTTTGAAACCTTTCCTTCCAAATATGTCACATAATATGACACCACGCGAATGATTTACACTGTTCGGACCATTTCTTAATTTCGTATGCCCGTTTCAAACTATGGTCGAAAGCACCAAGAACACCAGTCTGCGGGCCCCAGGAATGTCTACCCCTAGCTTTCTCCGCACGAGGTACCACCAATGTACTTTTTTGTTTGTTAAGGTATGTTTAGTATATAAATACAAGGAAACCCAAGTTTGGAACCTTGTAGCACATTCTAGCCCTCGGTATACCCAAGTCGGGACATTTCCACCTTGATATGCTAATTAAGTGTTATCGCTCAAATATGAAGAAGGTCACACTAGGGAGCTCTGTCTTGCATCCATGGGATTTCCACAGCACTTTCACATGTATCCTAGGTCCACATGCAAGTTTCCTAGGTTTCCCGGGCTCTAGTGGTCGAAATGCACCGGTCGGTGGGCTTGGGGGATCTACCCCCTATCTATCTCTGTACGAGGTTCACCCACTGTACTTTTTGTTTGTTTAGGCATGCTTAGGCCATATCAACATAGAAAAACAAGGTTGGGACTAACGTTCCACCGGTTGCCCCTTGTTTGATCCATCGCGGGTGTTTCCTAATGACACTTCCAGCACTTTTCTAAGTGTTATCTGTAGAGGTCCCAACCTTTAATAAGGTAGAGATCCCTATGTTTACAATGCTAGTTCCTGGATCAATATCTAGCATCCACAGTTAAGATGTAATATCAATAAACAAAGGTCATAATACAACTTTATAACCAGGAATAAAATAATTCATTACATCTTACATAGCTCATTTGGCTATCACATTACAATGCAGCAGAATATCTATATAGCATGGAGTCCTTCATCTTCAAAGTTCCACAGACAATCATGTTGGTTGTAGACTTGTAATCCTATTCAACACACCTCACTAACATCAAACAAAACTTCAACATAATAAGTTGCAGCCCCAAGGGTCAATACATTTGAATTGTATTGGCAAGTTTCACTACTATGTAGAAATAAGTGGATCCTATCATTACATGCATATTTGGCTAAGTAGGGTTTAGGCTCATTTGCAGAAAGCAATATAGTTTTATCCTATCTTTTCAAAATAGTTTTGATCTTTTGACAAATCCTTCTGAACTCCTTGGAAAACTCCAAGTGCTTCTAATCCCTTGTTGTCACCATCAAGTTTTACTTTGAGAAATTGGAATGTCGAGATTTTCCATAGCTTCAGGCCTTAGTTGCTCAAAGTTGTCCGTAATCGGGAACACGGCTAAGTACTTAGAATTTGATCTTCTGTAGAAGTTGTACACTTTACCCACATGACACAATCTCGTCTTGACGCCACCAGTGGCCGCTGGGTAAGTACTCACCAAATGGAGTACCGGTAGATCGAGAATGTGACAAAGTCTTTCTATAGAAGTCATCCTAATACACAATGCTAGCTTGTCTACCAGGCACCAATGTAGGGATATATTTCCATACACAATTCTAGTTAACCTGAAGATGCCAATGCATGGGTCTTCCACTATGTAGTTGACTAAGCCAGAGCCCATTTAGCATGTGGCTGTACACAGAAGCCACTATACGAGAAACATGTTCAATCTCTAAGTCCCTGGGTGGTTTTCTTCTAGTGCACATACAAAAATATAGCCATATAAACATGGTTCCCTTTGTTGCCACCTTGTCCAAAACATGAGTATCCTCTTTCCACCCAGGTGGTTCATTGAGTACTTGTTTTATTATATAAAACATATATTTTTCCAACACTTCATATAATCATATCATGTATCCCATCCCAAATATGTAGCAAGGCTAAGCATACTACAACTACAATGTTTTCACTAAGGAAGATATAAGGATATCCTAATAGGATTTAGCATAGCATAAAAATATAGTAGTCCTATCATGCATACTACAAAAATCCACTAAGTGTAATGAAAAATAGTAGGAAATGGATGATAGTGTCACTTTCCTTTTTAGTAGAGAATATTCGTTCACTCCTTGATCTTGCAAATATCACACTCTTCTAACTTCACTACAATTCAATCAAGCAAACACATATTCAACTAGCATTCAAACAATTCACCACATAAAATAACAAAAACATGGCAATGCATGCAAGCATGCAAAAGATGGTTTTATATGGAAAAGTGGTTTCTATTAGGCTCTAAACATTTTAAAGCTCATATTGGTCATTTACAAAAGTGGTAAAACCATTTAAATTCAAGTTGGTGAAAATGGCCATTTAAATCATTTTTTTTTGCTAGAAATGGTTTAAATCAAAGTAATAATTTGTAGGGTTATGCAAATATATTTTTTAAACACAAATGATAGTGTTTAAGATTTAAGGGTTTAATATTAATCCATTTGTAAAAAGGTTCCACCTAAATTCCATTTTTAAGTGAAACAATATTTTTATTTGCTAGAAATGTTTTTAACAAGTAATAATTTACTAAGGTTCATCAAATATGTTTTCAAGTCCCAAAACTTGGTGTTTAGGGTCAGAGAGTTTAACCACATCATTTTCCAAAGATTTTACTCTAAAAGCATTTTTAAACCATAATCAATATTTTATTTAGCTAGAATTGCTTTTGTTCAAAGATTAAAGTCCTAAGTGTCACCAAATATACTTTTAAATCTATAAGTTGATTTCTATGGTCAGTAAGTTCAAAAAAATCTATTTATAAAAGATTTTGCTCTAAAAACATTTTTAGAATAAATTTTATACTCAAATTAAGCCTACATAAGTTTCTGCAAAAACAACCAATTTGTCAGAAGCAAAATACTAAACAAAGTGTATGGTTGGAAAGGTTTTTTTTCTGATTCCATTGATATAATATTTGCAAAATTTGGACGTGTGGATCAAAAGTTATGAATTTTGCAATTTGTATATCTAATAGATCAAAATTTTCTATTTTAAACAAACTCTGGCCACGTGGCGCTTTCTTACTAGCGCGCACCGGTTCGCGCGGATCGCACTCTATGGATCGTTAGATCTAAGTTAGATCGTGCGGCACTGATCAAAACTTACCCCTTCGACTAACTAATCTATCCTAGACAACAAATCAAGATCCAACGGATCACAGCAACCTGACCATGGACTGGCGGCGCTGGCGACGGCGGACGGCGGCGCACACTCAGACAGGGAGGTTGCCGATGAACTAGGTCGTGCGGGAGAGGGAGAGGATGCTCACCGTGCTCGCGTGGTTGCAGTGAAGCTCAAGGTGGCCTCAGCTACTCGAGGGGCGCAGGGGAGCAGTGGCTATTGCTCGCCAGAACTTGGGGCGACGCCAGGTGCCTCTGTTCGACTACGGGGGCAAGGTCACAGGCTACCAGAAGGTAAAAGAAAGGTGGCGTTAGACGCGGTCGAGTGCGGAGATCACAGGAGCATCATCGAGAGGGACAGGGGTGGACGGAAACTACCTAGGAAGTTCGCCGGAGGAGTGGCAGCCAACGACGGCGCTCGGAGGTGGTCCTTGCCAATGTTTCGAAGCGCGTGCGAGCGAGTGACTGGTACAGGGAGAAGCACCAGAAGATGGGGAGCAGGTTCGTGTGCACTGGGAGGCAAGGGGTGGTCGGACGATGCCGGATTTCGCCGGAGAGGCTCGTCGGAGCAGAAGGTTTGTAGCGGCCAATTGGGACAGCCCGGTGGCAGAGAGGAGGCGATGTTTGGGGGAAATGGAAGAGGGGAGGAAGGCATTTAAAGGTGTGTGTTCTCTGGTGGAATTAACCTGGCCATTTACTCGAATTTAACAGAATTAAATCGTGGCAGAACGGCGAGGTGTGATGGGGAAAACGGTCTCGAGGTTGATGACGATGACAGGGCAGTGTGGGGCCTGACTGTTTGCGAGAGAGAGAGAGAGAGAGAGAGAGAGAGAGAGAGAGAGAGAGAGAGAGAGAGAGAGAGAGAGAGAGAGAGTGTGGGGACGAGCGTTCAGTGACTTCGCGGGTTTGCTTCGGAGTGAAAAACGATTCGCGAGAGGGGGAGGAGTGGGCTGCGCTGTTGGGCTGGACTGAGCCTGATTCCTGGGCTGGCTTTGTTTCATTCTTTTTATACAAAATCTTTTTCTTTTTCTATTTCTATTATTCTGTTTTTTTTATTCAAATAATTCAAAATCCATTTAATTTCAAACCTTTGTCAAACTTTGAACATATTTTAATACTGTTTATTAAAATATTCTAAAGTCAAATTTAGAATATTTCTTTTATTCTTTTTAGGGTCTAGTATTAATTTTAAAAATAGACATTTGTCTTTATTTCAAATAGGATTTAAATTTGTTTTAAAACTCTATTTGAATTCTAAATTATACCAAACCTTTTCAGTAGGTTTTATTTAAAAATAATTCACTTTGAATTATAATTTAAAATACTTTAATATGTTTTATTGTTCATTTAAAATGGGAAAATGTCTTTACTTAAATAAAATTGGATAGTAATAAATCCTTATGATTTTATTTAAATAATCCCTTACTCTTTTTATTAAACCAAAATCTTTCATTTCATTTGTTTGGCCAAGATTTAACTTGGCCTTTTAAAATAGCCCTTATTTATTTATTACTTTCTTTGCTCATAAAATCCATATCTTTTTA
Organism: Avena sativa; assembly: GCA_916181665.1. NCBI lineage: Eukaryota > Viridiplantae > Streptophyta > Magnoliopsida > Poales > Poaceae > Avena > Avena sativa. The sequence goes on along the minus strand of OV702283.1, from coordinate 245,176,089 downwards.
TTATTAATTAGGTGATTCCAACTTTTATAATTTTATTTGTTATTTGGTTATGTTTTAAATCCCTTTTCATTCAAAGCTTGTCCAAGATGGGTCTTTGATGTTTCCATTTGGAATCAAAAAGTTTCTTTTCACCCTAATTTCAACAATTGTTTATTTTTTTTTTCATATTTCAAAATTTGGAATTTTTTTGGGATGTGACATTATCGCATGCATGTGAATTGAAGATGGTGACACCCGGGAGCTACGCATTGCATCTATGGACAATCTACCACACTTTTTTATAGATGGCATGGCCACATTGAAGTTTTGGTGGGATTCCGGCGCTCCAGCGATCGTTTGTCATCGAAACCATTGTCTCCCGGGGGCGAGGATCTACCCCTAGAAATCTCCTAACCAATGTAATTTTTTGTTTGTTTAGGCATGTTTAGGCCATATCTATATAAAAAATCAAGGTTGCTCCAAATATTCCACTGGTTTCCCCCGTTGGACCCGTCGCGGGAGTTTCCGAGCGATACGTCCAACACTTCTCTAAGTGTTATCGCATGCTCGTGAATTGAATACGGTGACACCCAGGAGAAAGCCATTGAATATATGGACCATATACCACACTTGTGTACACATTTCATGGACACATGAAAGTCTCTCCGACGACCATTTCCCATCAAAAACCTAGTGTATAGGGTCCCTGGGGATCTACCCCTAGCTATCTCCATAGGATGTTCCACCAATGTACTTTTGTGTTGGTTTAGGTTTGTTTAGGTCACTTATACATGAAAAACCAAGGTTGGGCCCAATATTCCACTGGTATCCCTTAGTTAGACACATAGCAGGAGTCACCTTGATCTCAAATGAAATGATAGAGCGTGAAACTTGAACCGACGAAAAGTAAAACTTTCTCCTACAACATTGTTCGCCATACAAAGATACACATGTGTGCATAATATATATGTACACATTATCACAAACTACGCCGCGATTCTAGCCATAACATGCATGATATAGCTCATTTCCGAGAAGGTTTTTTTCGGATGCAGTTAGTATACCAAGTAAGTTTGATATTTTTCCTTGCAACTATGCCACATAAAATGACGGAACGCAAAGGTTTTACATTGTCCGGATCATTTTTGAATTTCTTATGCTCGTTTCAAACTATGGTCAAAACGACGGGTATATTCGAAGGAAACCCTACTGTGTGGCCCCTGACGCTCTAGCCCCTAGATTTCACCGCATGGTGTTAGACCAATGTACTTTCGTGTTGGTTTAGTATTTTTTAGGTCATGTCTACATGTAGAACCAAGGTTGGGCACAATTTCCCCCTGTAGGCCTTCGTTAGACCCGAAGGGGGAGTTTTCTCCTACACGTCTAGAACTTCTCTAACTGTTATCGCATGCACGTGACTAGGAGCTAGATATTTCAATTCTCAACATCCCACAACACTTTTGCACATACCCTAGGTCAACATGCAAGTTTTATTGGGATTCCGGTGCTCCGGCGGTCCTTTTCCCTTGAAATCCTAGTCTCTAGGGTCGGCGGTCGAGCCCCCTAGCTTTCTCCGCACGAGGTTCCACCAATTTCCTTTTGTGTTGGTTTAGGTTTTCTAGGTCATGTCTACATGGGAAAACAAGTTTGGGCCAAAGATTCCACTAGTATCCCTCCGTTAGACCCGTAGCGGGAGCCACCTTGATCACACATGAAATGATAGAGCGTGAAACTTGCACCGACGAGAGAAGGAAAACTTCCTCCTACAACATTGTTCTCAATCCCAAGATGCACATGTGTGCATAATATATAGGGGCACATTATCACAAACTATGTCGCAATTCTGGCCATAACATTGGTCGTTTGGCTTGATAGTCATGAAGCCTTGAACATGATAGGTCATTTCTGTGAAGGTTTTTTTGAGATGCAATAAGTATACCAATTTTGATATCTTTCCTTGCAAATATGTCACATAATATGAAACCACGCGAAGGATTTACATTGTTCGGACCGTTTTTGAATTTTGTATGCCCGTTTCAAACTATGGTCGATAGCACCAAGAATACCCGTCTACGGGCCCGGGAAGGTCTACCTCCTAGCTTTCTACGCACGAGGTACCACCAATGTACTTTTTTGTTTGTTAAGGTATGTCTAGTATAGAAATAAAAGGAATCCCAAGTTTGGAACCTTGTAGCACATTCTAGCCCCCAGTATACATGTGTCGGGACATGTCCACCTTGATCTGCTAATTAAGTGTTATCTCCCGAATACGAAGAAGGTCACACCAGGGAGCTATGTCTTGCATCTATGGGATTTCCACAATACTTTCACATGTATCCTAGGTCCACATGCAAGTTTCCTACGTTTCCCGGGCTCTAGGGGTCGAAAAGCACCGGTCGGTGGGCCCGAGGATCTGCCCCCTAGCTATCTCCGTACGAGGTTCCACCAACGTGCTTTTTGTTTGTTTAGGCATGTTTAGGCCATATCAAAATATAAAATCAAGGTTGGTCCCAATGTTCCACCGTTTGCCCCCTCTTTGACCCGTCACGGGAGTTTCCCAACGACACGTCCAATACTGTTCTAAGTGATATCGCATGCGCGTGAATTGAAGACGGTGACACCCGGGAGCTATCCATTGCATATATGGATAGTATACCATACTTTTTTACACATGGCATGGCCACATGTAATTTTAGGTGGGATTCCAGCGCTCCGGTGGCTGTTTCCCATTGAAACCCTAGTCTGCGGGGGCCGAGAATCTACTCCCTAGAACTATTCGTACGAGGATTGACCAATGCACTTTTTTGTTTGTTAGGCATGTTTAGTCCATATATACATAAAGAACCAAGGTTTCTCCCAATATTCCAACGGTTTCCCCCCGTTGGACCCGTCCCGGATGTTTTCGAGCGACAAGTCCAACACTTCTCTAAGTGTTATCGCATGTGCCTGAATTGAAGACGGTGACACCCGGGAGCTATCTTTAGGTGAAGAGGGTTGTAGTCGGCGCACAGATTTTGCCCAGCCCTTTGGTTAAGAAATTTTCCCTCAATATTGAGAAGATTGTGCCAAAAACGCTGGATTTCATCGAGAACCTTCCTTTGGAGTGTGCTATCAAGGATGAATCTTTGAGTCGACCTGCCCTGGATTTTTCATTAGGGCAGGATTTTGAGAAGAAATTTTTTGATAAATTCATACATCAAGTTAATTTCGATGGTGGTTTCAGAAAGAGACCTTTCTATCTGGTTTGTTCTTTTGGAAGAGCACTTTTAAGTTGGATTTCCATACGGTTAGTCTTGCACTCCAAGCTTATTTTGGTGGTCAGGCTTCTAAATTCCAAGTGAAGTTTCTGCAAGATAGAACTTTTCGTTTCTCGGTTGCTTCACAGGCGGTGGGTTTTGAAATCTACAATATTTCAAATTTTTCATGCAAGTCGTTTGTGATTCACGTCAACCTTTGGGGTAATGGGGGCCCAAATTGGATTTATGAAGAAAAGGAGTTTTATAAAGAATCTGCAGGAGAATGGAAAGTTGTCACGTACAAAAAGGATAATTGCAAAAAATCTCCTTCGTTGCAGCCTAGCAATAAAGGTGTTTATGTTTTCCATCGGCTCAAATTTCCGAATCCTGTTGCGGTTTCATCGCCTGTGTCTGCTGAACATAATAAGTGTGATTTCAAATCAAGCATTCATGACAGATCCTATGCGCAGGTGCTCGCTGATGGCGGTGTTAAACCAGTTGTAACGCCGGTCGGGTGATCTGGAGGCGCCAATCGTGTGACATTTAATCTACCTGGTCTCCTTCCCTTTCTGAAATTCCCTTCCTTCCCAAAATGCATTTGGCCCGACAATTCTTACAAGGGGTGGTTCAAGGCCCAGAAAAATACCCATTCTCGGCCCATCATTTTCAACAGTTTTCACGAGTTCACCATTTCTTTGCAAAAAACAACTGCCATTTTCCCCGTCTCATCAACTCCCCCGTCTGCAGAAACCCCATTCCCCTCTTGCTCGTCGCCGGTGAAGAGTGTTGAAATGGCGAACATCCCGATTGATCCTGCTCCTTTCTTGCCGAATGGCTTCCAAGTTATGCAAGTGGCTGGACGGAATCATGTCAAAAGGGTGGTGGTGCCGCGGAGGTCGAGGACGCATGAACAGTATGCTATTGCTACCATTAATCCCCTCCCCCCTGATCTAGTTCCTTTCTTGAATATTCGTGATGTCCTGGTTGATTTCCTCAACAATGAGGTTCGTGTTCACTTTCGGGATGTCCAGGCATGTCCCTTTGGGTCTGCTTATGTGCAATTTCACCATGTCAGTGATCGGGACAGGCTCATTGCGGCTAGCCCCATTCCGTTTCAAGATGTGCATGTTTCTTTCGTTAAGCACAGTGAGGGGGGAAATTGGAGGAGGTCTCAATTCAACAATGAATGTTGGGTGATGCTAGTTGGTCCTCCATTGGACCACTGGCATACTGAGGATCTGAATGCGGTTTTTGCTGATATTGGGAAGGTCCTTTTATGGGAGAGGGACCCGGACCAAAAAGGAAGGATTCTTGCGAAGATTCGTGTTACTGATCTGGTTGATATCCCCAAGAGTGTAAGGTTTACTATTGGCGACTTGGTGGAGTCTGAATCCTAGACTTTTTCTGTTGAAGTGCTGCAAAGTGACCTGCTTGGGGGGGCACCTGATGAGGACCCACTTCCAGATGACAATGTGGACCCACATCCTGCACCTCTCTTTGGGCCCCAGATCCCCCTCCTCCCCCTCCCCCTGCTCCTGGGGGTGGTTGGGGTCAGTGGTTGGCCCCTGTACAGGATCCTGCTCCTGAAGGTGACAATAATGAAGGTTAGGGCCCCTGGGAAGCTACTGCTGCTCCTGTTCAAGGCCCTGTCATTGATCCTGGTGAAGACATTCCAGTGGACAACCATACTCTTGCCCCACAGGATGTTAACAGTGGGGTTACAGGTGCCATCCTTGTCCAATACTAGGAGTCAGATGATGATGAGTCTGTAAATGCTGAGCCTATGGTTGCTGAGGATCAGGATGTGGCTTCTGGACCCCAAGGTGTTGGTATTGGTGAAGGCCTTCAGAACATTTTACAGAATTATTTGGTTGATGATGATGAGGTAAATTCAGATGATGAGGGAAGGGTGGGGAGCCCCATGGATTCAAGTGATGTGGCTACTGAAAATGAGAATTGGATGTTGGAGGATCAGCATCTCCTTTCTCCTAATGAAGCACATCTCTAGGTGGGAATGGTGAGAACTTTTGTGTCCATACCTGATGTGCATGCTGCAAAACAGGGCTTTTCCCAACAAAGCCTGGAGCTCTGGGAAAGTTATTTTGCTCCTCATATTCAGAAGGACGCTTCCTCAAAAGGATCTCTCATGTGTGATATCCCTGTAAGTTGGTTTAACTTTATTACTCTCATGCTTGCTACCCCTGAGAAGTTTAGTTGGGTCAAGAGCTTCCTTACTTCTCCTTTATGGGAAATTATTAAAGAGCCTATTGCTGCAGAGAACTCCATTTCTTTCATCATCCCTAATGAGAGCATTTCTCAGATGGCACCTCCTTGTCTGGGCATTGAAGCTAAACAATCTTCCTGCTCTCCCTCCACCCCTTCCAGAAAGAGAAAGGGCAAGGAGCCTCTTGTTGACAGTGAGGTGAGAAGAAGCCCTATAGTTGTTGAACTGAATGGGGGTTTTAAAAGCCACCTAAATTGCTTAATTGCTGATTGTCTGGTTTGCAATGCTGTTCCACCATGCTTGAATCCTAAAGTGGTTAAAAATCTTGCTGCCTCTTTCTGCAAGGTTAAGGATGGTGACCTGGAGAAGAGGTTGCTCAAGAAATGGAAAGCCTCTGAAGTGGCAGTAAAGGCTCCTAAAAAATGCATCATCAAAGGAACTGGCTCATCAAGCTTGAGCATTGGAGGCAAGAAGAAAGCTGGGGCTGCTGGTACCTGTGGTCAGCAAGCCAAGAAGAAACCCCCCACTTAAATGTTTAATGTATCAAACTAAGTCTTTTGCTGGAGTCTTGTTGACTCCCTGTTCTGTGACATGCTCTTGTGGTCTTTTCATGTGTTTGGTACTTGTTGTTGAATCTGTCAGTGGAGTTATGATATGGATTGCCTTTTGTCTATGTGGCAGTTGTTTTCTCAATTGGGTGGTTACATTACTTATATCACCCCATCATCCTACATACATCTGGTTTCTTAATGGATAACAAAAGAATTTGTAAGATCTTGAACTGGAATATCAGGGGAATTAACTCTGAAAAAAATGGGTTGCTCTCAGAAATAAAATTGATGAGTCTGGCTGTGATATTATTTGCCTTCAAGAAACTAAGAGAGAAGATTTTGACATCTCTTACATAAAAAAATTCTGCCCCCCCCCCAAATTTACCAATTTTGAATTTCTTCCCTCCAGGGGAGCCTCTGGGGGTTTGATCACCATTTGGAATAGTTCTCTATTCTCTGGGCATCTTTCCTTTCACAATGAGTTCTCCATCTCCATCACCTTGACATCCCTCTTGTCCAATCAAACCTGGATCCTCACCAATATTTATGGGCCATGCTTACCTGAAAAAAAGGCAGACTTTTTAGATTGGTTTGGAAATATTGATATGCCTGATGATATGGATTGGCTCATTGTGGGTGACTTCAACTTCTGTAGAAAGCCTTCTGATAGAAATAGACAGGGTGGGGATGTGAATGGAATGCTTCTCTTCAATGAAGCCATTAATAATTTGGGTCTCATAGAATTACCCCTTAAAGGTAGAAAGTTTACTTGGAGTAACATGCAAAAAGAATCCCTTTTGGAAAGGCTGGACTGGTTCTTTACTTCTGCTTCCTGGACTCAGAGCTTCCCTTCAACTTTTGTTGCTCCTCTTACAAAGCCTACCTCTGATCATTTTCCTTGTGTCATCTCCATTGGCACAATGATACCCAAAGCCCATGTGTTCAGATTTGAAAATCATTGGATGCATCATAAGGAATTTAAAGCTATTGTTCAAAATGCCTGGAATATTCCTGTTGGCTTTCAGGATTCTGCCAAAAAAATTAATGCTAAATTCAAAAATGTAAGAAGGGGGCTGAAGCTCTGGGCAAAAAAATTTCCCTGCCTGAAATCACAAATCTGTAATGTTAATGCCACCATTGATCTACTGGATGCCATGGAGGAAATGAGAACTCTTACTGTCCTAGAATGGAATCTCAGAGATCTCCTGAAGAATCTTATAATTTCTCTGTTACAAGATCAAAATACTTATTGGAAGCAAAGGGGGAAAATTAAATGGGTTAAGCTGGGTGATGAAAACACAAAATTCTTTCATTCCAAAGCTACCATAAGTTTCAGGCATAAATACATTTCCATGCTCAAAGATGATTATAATGATGAGATTCATGATCATGATGGCAAAGCAGATCTCCTATGGAAAGCCTTTAAAGATAGATTGGGTACTTCTGATGAGCCTGAAATGCACTTAAATCTTAATGACTTGGCAGGGGAATGCTTAAGGAAAGAGGAAAAGGATGCTTTGGAAAAACCTTTCTCTGATGAGGAGATTGAAGATGTAATTAAAGAACTTCCAAATGACAATGTTGGCCTATTATTAAGGATGATGTGAAACAACTCCTTATGGATTTTTATGAGGGGCAAACTTCCTTGGAAAGCATTAATGCCTCTTTTATCACCCTCATTCCAAAAATTGAGGCTCCTCTGACACCTGCTGATTTTAGGCCTATTTCTCTGCTAAACAGTGTCCTCAAGATTATAACCAAAATTCTGGCTAATAGATTGCAGAAGTTCATCCTTAAACTTGTCCACAAGAATTAGTATGGTTTCCTCAAACAAAGGTCTATTCAAGATTGTTTAGGTTGGGCATTTGAATTCCTTGACCAATGCCACAAATCCAAAGAAGAAATTTTAATTCTTAAGCTTGACTTTGAAAAGGCTTTTGATAGAATTGAGCATTCTGCAATTATCAATATCCTCAAAGCCAAAGGTTTTGGTGATAAATGGATTTCTTGGATTCAGTTAATCTTTGGTTCAGCTTCCTCCTCTGTTCTGTTAAATGGAGTGCCTGGAAAGAAATTTTATTGCAGAAGAGGTGTAAGACAAGGTGATCCTTTATCTCCTCTCCTGTCTTGGCTGGTGATCTTCTTCAAAGCATCCTCAATAAAGCAATGAATATTGGTCTTCTTTCCCTTCCCATTGAAGGTGTGTTCTGTCCTGATTTCCCTGTTGTGCAGTATGCCGATGACACTTTATTAATCCTTAAGGCTGACTTTGAGCAATTATTGTGCCTCAAGGCTCTCCTTCATACTTTTGCTCTCTCCACTGGACTCAAAGTTAATTATTCTAAATCTAGTATGATGCCAATTAACATGGACACTGTGAGGCTTGAGCACTTTGCCAATACACTATCTTGCCTCCCTGGCTCATTGCCATTCACCTACCTTGGTCTGCCTTTAAGCATTAATAAGCCTGAAGTGGAAAATTTTCTGCCTATTGTTCAGAGAGTTGAGAGAAGATTGTGTGGGATTGCTGATTTTCTTAATTATGGGGGGAAATTACAGTTAGTTAAATCTGTTTTATCTTCCCTTCCCATATATTACATGAGTTGTTTTGATCTTCCTGTCACTATTAAAGATCAGCTGATTAAGTATATGAGACAATGCCTGTGGAGGAAGAAAACATCTGATGTTCAAGCTAGGGGTCAAGCTCTTGTTGCATGGAAGAAAGTTTGTCTTCCTAAGAACCGTGGGGGATTGGGGGTGCTTGACCTTAATGTTCAAAACTCCGCACTTCTTTTGAAGAATTTGGATAAATTTTACAATCACAAGGATATCCCATGGGTTCACCTTATCTAGAACACTTATTACTGTAATGGTAAACTACCTGGAAGAAGTCTAGAGGGATCCTTTTGGTGGAAAGCTCATCTGGAATTGGTTGACATATTTAAAGGAATTGCAAAGTGCTCGGTGGGTGATGGAAAATCCACCCTTCTCTGGTCTCATATGTGGAATGATGGATGTCTGCAGCATAAGCTTCCTCATCTCCTTTCTTATGCAAAAAACCCACACATCTCTGTCAATGAGTTTCTGCAGACAGCTAATATTCAAGATCATTTTTTTCTCCCTCTGTCACAGCAAGCTTACCAGGAATATCAAAACCTTGAGAAACTACTCAGTGTTGGCACGCAGGGGGAAGCTGACAATTGGAGTTACATTTTGGGCAGTAATTTTTAGTCCAAAAGGCTTACTATTCTTTATCTGGTTACCAGCCTGTTCAGCCACATTTCTCCTGGTTGTGGAAATCCTCCTGTCAACAAAAGCACAAATTCTTCTTGTGGCTCTTGCTCCTTATAGGCTAAACACATAGAACCTTCTGAAAAGGAAATGTTTTACTCTGGCTTCTTATGAATGTGTGTTTCATGGCTGCATTAGTGAGGAAACCATTCTACACTTATTTTGGGACTGTCCTTTTGCAAGAGCTTGCTGGGCTGAAATTTCCCATGTCCAGGTGGCCGATCACAATCTTTTTGAAGCTTTAGCCAGTATTAAAAAAGATCTTAAAGTCCCTTTTGCAATGGAAATTGTTATCTTAGGAGCTTGGGGCATATGGATGTGCAGAAACAATGAAATCTTCAACAACAAGCATGCTTCACTTGAGGAATGGAGGGCTATTGTCGCCCAGGAATTAAGATGGGTCCTGTATAGAACTAAGAAAAATAATTATCAGGGCCTCAAAGATTGGATTAAGAATAATTTAGACAGGATATAGCTGCTTAGAATGTTATCCCTCTTTTGAGGTGGCTTGAACTTGTAAATATTTTTTGTAACTCTTTATGATTTACAAAAATTGCAGTGGGGTTCTTTACCCTACTGTTTTATCCTCAAAAATGATATAGCTCCTTTCCGAGAAGGTTTTTTGAGATGTAATCAGTATACCAACTAAGTTTGATATTTTTCCTTGCAACTATGTCACATAAAATGATGCAATGCAAAGGTTTTACATTGTCTGGATCATTTTTGAATTTCTGATGCTCGTTTCAAACTATGGTCAAAACGGCGGGCATATTCAAGGAAACCCTTGTGTGAGTCACCTGGCGGTCTATCCCCTAGCTTTCACCGCACGGTGTTCGACGAATGTACTTTTGTGTTGATTTAGTATTGTTTAGCTCATATCTACATGCATAACCAAGGTTGATCCCAATTTTCCACCGGTTGCCCTTTGTTAGACCCGTAGCGGGAGTTTTATCCTACATGTCCGGCACTTCTCAAACTGTTATCTCATGGACGTGACCGGGAGCTAGAAATTGCAATTGTCAACATCCGACAAAACTTTTGCACATAACCTAGGTCCACAAGAAAGTTTTCTTGGGATTCCGGTGCCCCGGCGGTCCATTTCGGGCGAAACCCTAGTCTCTAGGCTCAGCGGTCTAGCCCCCTAGTTTTCTCCGCACGAGGTTCCACCAATGTCCTTTTGTGTTGGTTTATGTTTGTCTAGGTCATGTCTACATGGCAAAACAAGTTTGGGACCAAGATTCCACTAGTATCCCTCCGTTAGACCCGTAGCGGGAGTCACCTTGATCTGACATGAAATGATAGAGCGTGAAACTTGCACCGACGAGAGAAGGAAAACTTCCTCCTACAACATTGTTCTCAATCCCAAGATGCACATGTGTGCATAATATATATGGGCACATTATCACAAACTATGTCGTGATTGTGGCCATAACAATCGTCATTTGGCTTGAAAGTCATGAAGCCTCGAACATGATAGGTCATTTCCCTCTCAAGGTTTATCAAACTCAGGGAGGAAGTGGTCAAAGGTATTCCCTCTCAAGCAATCATGAAATCAAGATACAAGAAGTCTCTTGTGTCCCCAACACACCCAATACACTTGTCAGGTGTATAGGTGCACTAGTTCAGCAAAGATATAGTGAAATACGAGTGGTAACGGTGCCAGAAAATAGCTTGATGGTGAGGTAAAGACTAACGCAAGCAAACATGCAACAGATCTAGATGCAAACGGTGTTTCAATGTTTAGAAACAAGGCCTAGGGATCATACTTTCACTAGTGAACACTCTCTCATATAAATATCCTCTCTTCATGATACTACTCTTAACTACTCTCTGGTTGGACACTCTAATCATTGGTAGGGCTATAACAACACTCCTCAAAGTCAGCCTTCCCCAATCTAGATAACCCCATACTGTCACCTTGAGCGCTAGATGGTTCCAACAAACACCACAATTTCATAGAGGCATCCAACTCCAAATATAACTCATAACAAAGATTCAATTGAGTGAAAGTGCCACAAACGGTATGCTCGCTATCACTTTCACACACGTGGGGAAAAGCATAGATCTATTAAATAACAAAGAGTATTTATGTAGATTCAAACCTATTTACCACCATGGCGTGCACAATGTCACTTTCACACACATGGGGAGAGCAGAGATCTAATGAAGCACTTGAGTAGCAAGGCAGATCTACTTGATTACAGAGCTCATGATCACAATATGACCATGCATAGAGAGAGATGAACACATAGCTACCAGTAGATCCCTTAGCCTCGAGGAAGAACTAATCCCTCCTCAACATGGGAATCAGCAACGGTGATGAATATGGCGATGGAGATCAATGGATATAGCTCCGGAGGCACTTCCCCGTCCCGGCAGGGTGCCGGAACATAGACTTTCTGTCCCCCGAATCTCCCTTTCGGTGGCGGCGGTGCTACGGAGGTTTTTCTGGAAGTATGATGGATTATTTAGGGTTTTCTCCCCGGGGGCTTCTTATAGGCCAAGAGGCAAGGCCGGGAGGCGACCAGGGGGGCCACACCCTGCCTCAGGCGCAGGCCCACCCCTGGCCGCGCCTAGGGGGGTTTGTCCGCCCTGGTTTGCTTCTCCGTCTCGTCTTCTGGATTCGTGTCCCCCATGGTAAAATATTGACTTTGGCTTTAGTCCCGTCCAATTCCGAGAATATTCATTTTCTGGCTTTCTAGAACCAAAAACAGAAGAAAACAGGCAACTGGCACTGTGGCAACTTGTTAATAGGTTAGTTCCAGAAAAGATATAAAAACACCTCAAAGTGTAGACAAAGCAAAGAAAAGTAGATACTAAACAAGCATTGAGCATCAAAAATTATAGATACGTTTCCGACGTATCAAGCGTCCCCAAGCTTAACTCCTGCTCGTCCTCGAGTAGGTAAGTGATAAAAGAATAATTTTTGAGGTGACATGCACCATCAAAACCATGATCAAACCATTTGCAAGCATTGAAAGCTGGGAACAAGGAACTCTAAACATGTGCATGAAAGATAGAGTTCTAGCAGTAAGACAAAGTAACTATGCATGCAACATGAAAGGTTACAAACAAATATCATGAATAACAATGCATTGAAAGACTTTTGTTTGTTTCACATATAGAAAACATAGCATAGCGGCATTTAGCTTGTCCCTCATCGAGAATCAAATATATGCATAGGACACCTTCAAAGTTCACAAGGGTGACTAGAAACAAGTAGCACATGAACAAGTAATATCACAATATGCATCAATCAATAAGTTTTGGGACACTGCACACAGAATGGCATCTATGCTCTCTTAACTGGTGCCTAAAGGTATAAGGTGGAGACTCAATATAACAGTGGAAGAAGGGACCTTCATAAAGGGAAGCAGGGATTTAAAGTTTCAAAAAGAGCTTCCAAAAATTATCGTACTTATTAGCTTTCAGCCCTCATTGCCCCTATCATAAGCATCTTTAAGTGATTAAGGTTAGAGTGAATAAAGATGGAGTATATGCTTGACAAAGTATAAGTTGGCAATCCCAAGTCCCTTGAATACGAGGGCCACACCTCATGCTACTCAAGTTCAGTCACCTGTAAGTTCTTGTCATTGTAAGTACATGCGTATCATGGAGAACCGCCAACGGGGTACCCCTTACACATGGTACAGGAGCTATCCCATAACCAAAATGACAAGGCAAGCAAACAATGAGCATCTCAGCGATCTTTTTATTTACTATATGCATAGCTTTTTATTGAGGATGCTTCATAGATAGCTCACTATGGTGATGCTGCAAGTTTCCACCATGATTAGGCATGGCTTAGACTAGCGCCCCAGGCGTTTCCCTAACACAAAATACATACTCCATGGACTTACAAGTTCCCTCTTTATTTCACACCGGTGACATCCATAAACAAAAGAGCATGATATCAACTGAGGACAAAGTACAAGTGCAATGTTGAAAACGTTCCCCGTGACAGCACGGTTCTGCTATTTCCAACGTATAAGTGCAAGCATATACAACATAGATGACAAAATGGTTCAAGTTTATTAGGGGCAAAGAATATAAAGTGTGCCATAAAGTTTGTGAGGGCTTTAATCACTAAGTTTTCACATAACAAAATACTTTTTAATTGGAAGATAGCTGAAAACAAGAATATACTTGGAATGGTGTAATAGACCATGCATAGGAATTTATAGCGGTATTGGAATAACTTGGTTTCTTGGTAGTTGGAAACATGAGTAGATCTTACTCATACAAGTGGAGGCTAGCAAAAGACTGGGAGCAACCAACTAAGAGAGCAATAATGGCCATAATCATGCAGAGCAACAAAACATTACTAATCAAAGCATAGAGTGGTACTACAAGTCAACGACTAAATGATCATAGAGGCTATGGTGACTTGTTCATAGTCATAACATGGTGTGAGCATGTGCCAATTCAACCCAAACAAAGCATCAAAGGAGAATACCGCAATAATATGCTTTTGTATGCTAAAACAACGCATGATTCCTTCAAGGCACATTAAGCAATCCTAATTGTTTGGAACAAGTAATCCTACAACAATAATCACTAAGCATAAGGTCAAAAAATATCTAGCATGACATGATAACGTCTAAGCCACTCTCAAAACAAGCTCCCTTTTGTACCACTATAAGCATGAAACTTTCTACTCTTTTCCAACACCAAACAACTTATTTGAAACAACTCACAAAGATAATAATCAATAAAGATCAGTGATCTTGTCTCACAAATCCACAAAGAAGAACTAAAAAGTTCTAAGCTGAAAGCACAAGAAAACTAAGGCTGAACGCAGTGCTAGCAAAAGTGAACACTCACAAAACAATAAGAGTGAAAACTAGAGTGTTCTAGGCAATGGAAACAGAGTGTATCTCTCTCCAAAAGAAGTGTGCTGTGATCAACCAACTTTATTCAAGAAAACAAAAACCAATAAAAAAACTAAGACGCTCCAAGAACAACAAAATTGTGCATGAAACAATAAAAACGAAGTGTCTAGAAAGACCTGTGATTTTTATTGATGAAGAAGGGGATGCCTTGGGCATCCCCAAGCTTTGAAGCTTGTACCTCTTGAATATTTCTTTGGGTGACACGGGGTGGCATCCCCAAGCTTGAGCTTTTGTCCATTCTTCATCTCATTAGATCATTCTTTCTCTACACCTAAATTTTTTCCTTCATACAAAACTTCACACAATCTTCATTAGCAACATTAGTGTATTCAAAAGATATTAGACCTTAGGCAAAGCTTTGGAACAGCAAATTTTTTCACTAAAAGCACAAGCTACAGTAGAAATTCCCTCAAAAAGCTCAATTTCCCAAAAACAACCCAAAAAGGAATCAATAAGAAGCAAATGCAAATAATGGTAGAAATCTATCAAAACAGACCAACAGGTAGAAACTGATTTTTTCGAAGACCTTCTGTTGCTCGAATCAAAAAGTGTTGAACTAACGAAAGTTAGCTAACATACTTGGGGATTTATTCGTAAACTTTCAGCTCAATCTGACTTATAGAGACTCCTCACGAATTTTTATGGTGGAGGACAGAAACCTGTTTTGGGACAGCAATTCCCCAAATCTTACTTCCCTCTCATTAGAGGTCATTCTTGGCACAAAAAGAAAACAAAAAGGATAAGGAGAGGTCATTACTGAAGTAATAACTTCCAAGACTCAATAAAACTCTTGGGTTATCTCCCAACTAGTACTTTTGTTCAATGCCTTTAAGTTAGGCTTGATAGTTTGAGAAGATGCTCACATAAGAAATATGAATTGAAGTAAAAGAGAGCATCAAGAAGCAAATTCAAAAAACATTTAAGTCTAACCCACTTCCTATGCATCGGAATCTTGTAAAGAAACAAGTCATGAAAGCACAAAGCAACAAGCATAGGAAAGCAAAACAAGTGCAACTTTAAGATTTTCAACATAAAGAGGGGAAACTTAATATTTATGAGATGCATAAAACCATGTTTTCCTCTCTCATAATAACTTTCAGTAGCATCATGAATAAAATTAACAATATAACTATCACATAAAACATTCTTATCATGATCCACATGCATAAAATGATAATTACTCTCCACATAAGCATAGTCATTCTTATTAATTGTAGTGGGAGCAAATTCAACAAAATAGCTATCACTATTATTCTCATCACCATAATCATCAAATATATGAGGTATATTGTAATCACAATTAACTTCCTCCTCAATACTAGGTGTACTGAAAATATCATATTCATCCTGGTAATCATCATATATTGGGGGTTTGGTATCATCATGAGCAATAGAATAGCTATCTTCCAAAGCTGAGGGACTAAAAAGATCATTTTCATCAAAACTAGCTTCCCCATGCTTAGACTTTTCCATAACATTAGCAACAATGGTGTCCAAAGAATTCATACTAATAATATTTCTATTAGCATGCAAATAAAGTTCCATAGGTTTTTTAATTTTCTCTTCAAACACTTCATGTCCTAACTCAAGATAAACACTATAGAGCTCTCTAATTTTGTTATTGTTTTCCATTAAGCCTAACTAGTGAAAACAAGAAACTAAAAGACAAAATTGCAGAATCTAAAGGAAATAACTTTGAGCACTCACACTAGAGGATGTGAGTACCTTTTAACTTACCTCCCCGGCAATGGCGCTAGAAAATACTTTTGATGGACCTTGACGTGGAGGAAAGATAAAAGCCCAAAACCTCCTCGGCAATGGCGCCAGAAAATAGCTTGATGTCTACGCACTTCTATTCTTGTAGACAGTTGTTCGGTCTCCACGTGCAGCGGTTTGTAGAACAGCAGCAAGTTTCCCTTAAGTGGATTACCCAAGGTTTATCAAACTCAGGGAAGGAAGTGGTCAAAGGTATTCCCTCTCAAGAAATCCTGCAATCAAGATACAAGAAGTCTCTTGTGTTTCCAACACACCCAATACACTTGTTAGGTGTATAGGTGCATTAGTTTGGTGAAGAGATAGTGAAATACAAGTGGTAACGGTGCCAGAAAATAGCTTGACGGTGAGGTAAAGACTAAAGAAAGCAAACATGCAACAGATCTAGATGCAAACAGTGTTTCAATGTTTAGAAACAAGGCCTAGGGATAATACTTTCACTAGTTAACACTCTCTCATATAAATATCCTCTCTTCTTGATACTACTCTTAACTACTCTCCAATTGGACACTCTAATCATTGGTAGGGCTATAATAGCACTCCTCAAAGTCCCCCTTCCCCAATCTAGATAACCACACATTGTCACTTTGAGCGCTAGATGGTTCCAACAAACAACACAATTTCATAGAGGCATCCAACTCCAAATATAACTCATAACAAATATTCAATCTAGCCAAAGTGCCACACACGGTATGCACGCTGTCACTTTCACTCACGTGGGGAAAAGCATAGATATATTAAAGCACAAAGAGTATTTATGTAGACTCAAACCTAAGTGCCACCATGGCGTGCACGCTATCACTTTCAGACACATGGGGAGAGCAGAGATCTAATAAAGCACTTGAGTAGCAAGGTAGATCTACTTGATTACAAAGATCATGATCACAATATGACCATGCATAGAGCGAGAGATGAACACATAGCTACCGGTAGAGCCCTTAGCCTCGAGGAAGAACTACTCCCTCCTCATCATGGGAATCAACAACGGTGATGTAACACCCCAGTTTTAGTTAATCCATATTAGGGTTTGATTGTGCATTGCATGAGCATCATATCCTAAAAATGCATGCAACAGGAAATAAAGAAAACCCTAAAATCCTAATCTTTCCCCTCTATTTGAAACTTGCAAAAAGGTTTTATATTTTGAAAAAGTGCCAAAATTATGGAGCCCAAATTGAATACAAGGGCTCTACAATATTTTAGATATTTTATACACTCTCTGGTAATTTTAAAATATTCAAAACTGAAAAGGTTTTGAAAATTCAAAACAGGAAATCAAAACAGAATTAGAAAAATTATTCTTAGGAGAAAAATAGTAGCAGCAGCCAGTGGGCCGCAGCTCATCTTCCTCCTCCTTCCCACTCTCCCGCGTGTGCAGTAGCCAGCAGCCCAGCACCCGGCCCAAGCCAGCCCAGCTCTAGGCCCGTACCCCTTCGCCAGTGTTTCTATCGTCTTCCACCTCGCGCCAGAAGGACAAGCTTCTCGCTGTCACCGCCGGTGCCGTTCCTGCCTCGCCCATATGCCCGCCGCGCCAAGATCCTCGCTACCGACGTCAGCGATTCCTATAAGTAACCCTGTACTGCGGAGACCAACCCTAGCTTCCTCTCTTATCCAAATCCCCCTTCGGCTGCAACCCTAGCTTGTCGGAGCTCTGGGGCGCCGTCATTCTAGAGCACCTCGAGCCCTGCTAGGCATACCACGGTGACCGCCTTGCTCGCCTAGGACGTTTGCCCCTACCCATTTGAGCCGGCATGGCCCCAGATGCCCCAATCGAGACCTCGGTCCCCAACGACCTCCGTTGTCATCCTCTTCGATTCCGGCCTCCGCGCGCCTCGTCGTCGCCCCGTTCGATCTGTGGTGACCCTTTCCCTCTTCCTCTCGCGCTCTATGCTGCCATGCCGACGAACGCCGCTGCCGCTCGCTGTCAGACGTCGTCGTTGCTGAAGCTCCAACAGCAAAACAGGGTGGCGCCACCACCATATGGTCGCCCGTGATGCGCTCTTTAAAACTAGCTAGGCCGCGTAGCCTCGTGATCCCCCTGTCATCGTCCCCGTCGACCACCTGGGAGCAATCCCCGCGATGACGTCATGCCTGCGTCATCGTGACATCAGCCGGCACTGGTCAGCCTAGTCAAACCCTCTCTAGGTCCCATCTGCCCATGTGGAGGATGAGGTGGCCAGTGCCCCACCTGTCTGTCTCTAGGGCTAGCCCAGCCCTCTGTGTAAAAAGGATTTCCAGTTTTATTTAAATTAAGTAAAGGTTTAATAATTTGAGAAATTGTTTTGAATATTGTAAATTCAATAACTTTTAATCTGTAATTCAGGAAAATATGAATAATATATCAAAATGTTCAGAAAAATGAAACGTACCTATTTAAGGTATAATCATGCATTCTTAAGCAACTTAAATGACAAATTTGTTTAGAAGAACATAGTAACCCCTCATAGGAGATTCCGGAGTTTTCCCGAGTTAGGGTTTACACCCCTCGGGACCCCAATTAAATTGTCAAGCATGCTTTAGGGTTATATTTCAGTACTAATCAACTTGTCATAGCATCATCCTTGCTTGAGCATTGCGTCGATACCATGTGTTGATTGTTTCCCCTCTCTTTCTGGTGTTTTGGTCCTTCCCGGTAGAATACGAGATCCAGATCAAGATCGAAGAACGAGGACCACACCATCGAAGATCGAAGATTGACGAACAATACTTGACCAACTTTAATCAAGTCAAGTACAAGGTTCCCGAAGATCTGCTTATCTGTTATCAACTGACAAAGGCAAGCATAGCCCCACCATGATATAATCCTATGATTTGGAAAGCATTTCTATTCCTGCCATGTTGCATAAAATTCTACTGTGGTCGTTTATCGATAGATAGAGTATCCTATCTATTGCATACTCCTTTGAGCTTATATTACTTGATCCACTTCTCCTAGCATAACTAGGTTTGGCTTGTGTGCACTGCTAGAGCTTTTATTCGTGTCTTCTTAGCCATGCCTAGATGTTGATTCTGGTCCATCCAGATGATGTATCAGATGCAGAGAATCTAGTATGGCAGGAGATCGAGATATATTGATGAGGTGATATGAGTTTAAACATGCTAAGGCTTGTATGGGAGGCCATGGTGGGATGTGGTTTTTCTAGTCCCATGCTCGCCACCACTAGGACTTGAGTTCTTGCCTTTGGAACCGAGACAAGCGTACAACCACACGAGGCCTGGAAAACCTCACGAGCAACTAACTTTCCTAGTAGATTCCATGAGTCACATAGTTCGGGCGTTCAATTCGACATACGCATTGAAAACGTTTTTGAAAGACGAGGTGAAGGAGGTGCATTCGTACAGGTAGGGAAGCGTGGACCGGGTTGCTTGGGGTCGATGGAGCCCCTGGTGAACCAACCTCGCCTCACATATTTAAGTACCAGCTTCGGGATTTGACCCGTTACGGCAGAATCATACTTATTGCGTGACTCATGGTCTCGGCGAAAGCAAGGTAAAGGTCGTGTCTAACCACCCTCTGCTGGCCTTCCAAGGAAGAGGGCTAATCATGTGGCATTAAGAGAAGGTTAGTACGTGTGGGTAAAGTTGTTCACCCCTGTAGGGTAATAATATTTTCGAAAATCCGTGTTCACGGTTATGAACGCTTGGTCACCAGATTCTAAGATCATAGAGAACTTGAACCTAATCGTAAAACTTGGCAGATCAACGTGTGTTTAAGGATGTTTCCTCGTGGGTACAAGGGGGTGATCCTAGTTCAGAAGATGATGATGATTTGGTGGATATCAAAAGATGATGATCAATATTTTCGAGATGTCGCTTTCTTATCCCCTTTTAAAACACTCTGAATAGACGAGCTTCTTCTTCTCCCTTTTGTTTTATAAACAAAGTGGCTTTATGCAAAACAACTCCACCAGCCATAAGTCTTGCGGAGTACACCCTGTACTCACCCTTGCTTGGTTGATACTTTTGGCAGAGTAAGTGTTCACCCGAAGACGAGTTCCGTACTACGTCGACATCGACGAGTAGCTTGGGGTTCCCGGCCGGCAGCCTGGAATCTATGGGCTGGGACGTAATCGTTATGCTTCAGGCCTCTTAGGCCATTTGTTAAGTTTGCTATA
This sequence comes from Avena sativa, assembly GCA_916181665.1. Classification (NCBI taxonomy): domain Eukaryota; kingdom Viridiplantae; phylum Streptophyta; class Magnoliopsida; order Poales; family Poaceae; genus Avena; species Avena sativa. Next base: position 245,156,028 of record OV702283.1, on the reverse strand, counting down.
CTTAATAGCATAATTTTCCTTCCGTTGTTTGGTGTTTGTGGTTAGTGACCTCTGCTTGTAATAATTTGGTTCTCTGCACATATATGAGCTTGATGTAATAAATTTCGTGTCGTAGGGTCACTGCCGTGTTACCGATTATCGCTGGATATCCTCGAGCTCAAGGTTAAGCTGATGTCAGACGGAGGTCTGGGATTTGTTTAGCCCTGATCCCGGGGGTGTCACAGTTTTTGGTATCAGAGCAGTACCGACCGTAGGAAAACCTTGTTATTGGTCGACGTTGAGTCTAGTGTTTGTGAAAACTATTTTAAAGCTGAAAAGTATTTGCGAAAACTCTAAGTATTCTTCTTTTACTCCTTATCCAGTTTCGATCTAACTCTGGGTTATCTTATCTGGTGTTGATTTTTGAAAAGTTTTGATATCTCTTCTAATCTTTCAAAACTTAGGTGCCTTCTTGGCATGTCGTTTCAAAGCCAGTGGACCTAGTGTTGAGTTCTCTAGAGTCGCGTGTGTTGTGAATTCCATGTTCCCCTTGTTCTTATTCATCTGAGAGATTCCTTTCTATCATGATCTCTCTATATTTTGGACCCACAATATTATATTGTTGGATCTACAGTGTTCTGTTCCAGGCTTCGCGGTTTCCTTTCGCCTCGAGTGCCTCCTTTTTGTTGTTTGGGTACTTCAGAAGTCTTATCTTCTTTTGGAAGCTACCTCGTGATTACTATCTTGCAGTGTACGTTGTGTCACTCAAGTAGTAGTTACTTCTTTCTTTGGGTTTTAACCCTTGGACTTGAACTTAAGATCCCTGATTGTGCTGGATTCTGGTGTTGTGATTCTTGTACATGAAGCTGACCTTTAACCCAAGATCCATCTATTGACCCCTGTCGTTAATGTTCCCACATTACCCCTGGATGGCTGGTATTACCATTCTAGCCTTCAAGCTTGTGGTTATTGTCGCGATTGAATTGTGACAATTAAGGACTTTCCCTACCACATGCTATGGCAGATGTTCTTTAATGGAACCAAATAGATCACAACAAGAGTACTCATCGAGAGTCTCGCATCTATACCCGTGACTCTGCCACACCTTACCCTTCTCTGCATTGGTTTTTGGGAGATTGTTGACTTATGCACCCACATATCGTGATTCTATCCTAAGAATGTTCCTTTTCCCTTGTTGTTTTCCGACCTTTGTCTACCAGTTGGTAGCCAAGTAGTAAATGTGCATCGGTGTCTTTTGATGCAAGATACTCTTGTGGTCCGTCCAGACAAACCATTTCGGAATGTTTAGGAGAAACAAACTCCAGTACCTCGTTATATCTAGGACCAGGTTAAAGTGTTGTAACCCGCAGATCAAGAGGAATTGATTGTCTTCCATCTGTTCTATCTTAAAGTATCACACTCTTCTATACTAAGAGATCGTGTTAAGTTTCATGACCCCTTAATGAAGAGATGCTCTTACACATATTTACCCACCCTTCCTCGAGCTTCGCGCTCGTGGGTGATGCGTGTGCGTAATGATGTGGCCATCTGAGATTCTTAGCAATTATTATTGTTTTGAACTCCAAGGACATTTGTGTCATTCTTAGCGTGATTGGTTAACCCTATCACTATGCAAAGGATGATCATGCTACCAAGTGCGTTATTCTGGTACACTCTCTTCGATCAAAGAGATAGTCTCATGCCGAAGCTCTGAGATTCTGTCTTGTTGCCTTATAAAGCAGTTTCCTCTCGAACTAAGAGACGTATCAGTAGTTCCTGATATTCTAGCTGTCTACTAGAAGTATCGCCATGTTTCCACATGACCGTGATGTCAAGTTCTTGAGCGAACTAGTTGGTTGAGCTTAAGCAACAACTTGGAGAGTTGTAAGACAAAAGTTATATCCGATTACGTTCTTTATAAAAGGGATCTTTAGTTTTGTTCGTGTTGAAGAAAGATAGTATTTCCTTCGTGGACATGTTATCTTTCCCTATCTTTGATTTGATTTGGGTTATCGTCAAATCAAACTCAGTTCCAAGGACTATCTTGATGGTGATTCTACTTGTGATGTTTCACTTGAGTACATCCTCATGTTCTTTGATCTGACCAATATTTTCGCCTTGTTCATACGACATACGAGTTCATCTTCCTGCAGCGTCTCGATAAGTTTGTTGTTGAGCCCATCAATGATATTCTTATCTTCTCCATGCTAGACAAGATTCATATGGAACAATTGACATTAATGTTGGAAACTTTCGAGAATCGTCTTTGAGTCATCTCGAAGTATGTGTTCTGGATGTTAGAAGTAACCTTCTCTGGTTCACGTGCAACTGTTGAAAGATGTCGCCGTGGATTCGAGAAGAGCTATCTCCTTTTCTCTAAAGACACATGTGTGTTTTATTGTCAGTACTCTATGTGCATGCCGTTGTCTTTTGACAAGTTGCTAATGCATGGGTCTAGCAATGTAGCTCATCTTTTGGAGCTTTACACTGAAGTCCATTTCTTGAGAATCTAGTGACTTTACCTTTGTGGTAAATGTTGCAAACTGTCTATTTGGACATGCTGAGTCTGAAGTATCGTCCCACCTAACCAAAGCTGAATCTCAAGTAGCAATGATGGTTGGTTTTTCCCAAGGTTTGACATAGGTCTCTTTGTAAATCTTAGCAAGATTGATGTAACGGTTGACACACTTAGCCGGAAAGACCTTTTGCCATATTCTCTTGATACAGCAATATCAACCACTCTTCATGAGGCATCTTCTACAATTTATTATAGGAGTTATGCTTATGGTCTCCTATGTATCCAAAGTCTGACCTTTACTTGATGATTGTTTTCCCGAACATCAAGGAGAACATTTGAAGTAGTGTTGCTGAATGTCTCTCGGTCGATCCTCCAGAACCTTTTATGTTGGCAACTGTTGTTGTGCCAAATAATTGAAGTCTGAGAATGAAGTTTCTTTTCTCGTGTCATCAGGAACCTTCTTAACTATTCATCTTAGGGGTGCAAAGTGATATCATGATCTATGGCAAAGATTTGATAAACCTGGATGAATAAAGAGTTTCCTTCGTTTTCTTTCGCATGATTTAAGAGTGACTATGATTTTGCTAATCAAAAGTTTTTCTTGGTACATGTTCTCTGTGACTCTTATGAGTCCTCTCCACCAAAACACCTCTCCATCTTAAGCCTTCTGTTGGATGAAAGACTGACCTTTCTGTGTCAAAAGTAGTTCAACAGCTTGGTTTTGTTGATCCATATCTCTGAAACCTGAAATCTCTACTTAAGCCATTTAGTAGAGGTTCATCTTTCAAAGTATTTGGTATGTTCTTTCTGCTGGAACCTTCCTCTTCTAAAGCTCCATGGTCTCAATCATTATAAAGACCATCCATCTAACAACTTGAAACCTTCTCCTCTTGTTTCCTCTGTTACCTTGATGTGTTTCATGTTTGTCATCTCAGAGTTGTTTCTGAACTCTCAATCCATGAGTTGACCATGAGATACTCGGTGTGTTGTTTAGTGTGTTCCCTCTTATCCTTAAAGTGACCTGGTTTCTCTCTCTCTGTCACTCTTCCTACCTTTGGAATCTCGGGTCGAGATTCTCGTAAGGGGGATAGAGCTGTAACACCCCAGTTTTAGTTAATCCATATTAAGGTTTGATTGTGCATTGCATGAGCATCATATCCTAAAAATGCATGCAAAAGGAAATAAAGAAAACCCTAAAACCCTAATCTTTCCCCTCTCTTTGAAACATTCAAAAAGTTTTTATATTTTGAAAAAGTGCCAAAATTATGGAGCCCAAATTGAATACAAGGGCTCTGCAATAGTTTAGATATTTTATACACTCTCTGGTAATTTTGAAATATTCAAAACTAAAAGGGATTTGAAAATTCAAAACAGGAAATCAAAACAGAATTAGAAAAATTATTCTAAGGAGAAAAATAGTAGCAGCAGCCAGTGGGCCGCAGCCCATCTTCCTCCTCCTTCCCTTTCTCACGCATGTGCAGAAGCCAGCAGCCTAGCACCTGGCCCAAGTCAGCCCAGCGCCAGGCCCGTACCCCTTCCCTAGTGTTTCCGTCGTCTTCCACCTCGCGCTAGAAGGACAAGCTTCTCGCTGTTGCCGCCGGTGCCATTCCTGCCTCGCCGAGATGCCCGTCGTGCCCAGATCCTCGCTACCGATGCCGGCGACGCCTATAAGTAACCCTGTATCGCGGATACCAACCCTAGCTTCCGCTCTTATCCAAAGCCCCCTCCGGCTGCAACCCTAGCTTTTCCGAGCTCCAGGGCGCCATCGTTCTAGAGCACCTCGAGCCCCGCTAGGCATACCACGGTGACCGCCTTGCTCGCCTACGATGTTTGCCCCTACCCGTTTGAGCCGGCATGGCCCCATATGCCCCAATCGAGACCTCGGTCCCCGACGACCTTCGCCGCCATCCTCTTCGATTCCGGCCTCTGCACGCCTCGTCGTCACCCCTGTTCGATCTGTGGTGAGCCTCTGGTCCACAAGGACCCTCTCCCTCTTCCTCTCGCGCTCTATGCTTGCGTGCCAACGAACGCTGTCGCCGCTCGCTGTCAGACGTCACCGTTGTTGAAGCTCCGACAGCCAAAACAGGGCGGCGCCACCACCATATTGTCGCCCGTGATGCGCTCTTTCGAACTAGCTAGGCCGCGTAGCCTCGCAAGCCCCCTGCCGCCGTCCCCGTCGACCACGTGGGAGCAATCCCCGCGATGACGTCATGCCTGCATCATCGTGACATCAGCCGGCACTGGTCAGCCTAGTCGAACCCTCTCTAGGTCCCATCTGCCCATGTGGAGGCTGAGGTGGCCAGTGCCCCACCTGTCTGTCTCTAGGGCTAGCCCAGCCCTCTGTGTAAAAAGGATTTCCAGTTTTATTTAAATTAAGTAAAGGTTTAATAATTTGAGAAATTGTTTTGAATATTGTAAATTCAATAACTTTTAATCTGTAATTCAGAAAAATATGAATAATATATCAAAATGTTCAGAAATATGAAACCTACCTCTTTAAGGTATAATCATGCATTGTTAAGCAACTTAAATGACAAGTTTATTTAGAATAAATTAGTAACCCCTCATAGGAGATTCCGGAGTTTTCCCGAGTTAGGGTTTACACCCCTCGGTACCCCGATTAAATTGTTGAGCATGATTTAGGGTTATATTTCAGTACTAATCAACTTGTCATAGCATCATCCTTGCTTGAGCATTGAGTCGATGCCATGTGTTGATTGTTTCCCCTCTCTTTCCGGTGTTTTTGTCCTTCCCGGTAGAATACGAGATCGAGATCGAGATTGAAGACCGAGGACCACACCATCGAAGATCGAAGATTGACGAACAATACTTGACCAACTTTAATCAAGTAAATTACAAGGTTCCCGAAGATCTACTTATCTGTTATCAACTCACAAAGGCAAGCATAGCCCCACCATGATAAAATCCTATGATTTGGAAAGTATTTCAATTCCTGCCATGTTGCATACGATTCTACTGTGGTCTTTTATCGATAGATAGAGTATCCTATCTATTGCGTACTCCCTTTGAGCTTATATTACCTGATCCACTACTCCTATCATAACTAGGTTTGGATTGTGTGCACTGCTAGAGCTTTTATTCTGTCTGCTTAGCCATGCCTAGCTGTTGAGTCTGGTCCATCCAGATGATATATCAGATGCAGAGAATCTAGTATGGCAGGAGATCGATATATATTGATGAGGTGATATGAGTTTAAACATTCTAAGGCTTGTATGGGAGGCCACAGTGGGATGTTGTTTTTCTAGTCCCATGCTCGCCACCACTAGGACCTAAGTTCTTTCCTTTGGAACTGAGACGAGCGTACAACCACACGGGGCCTGGAAAACCTCATGAGCAACAAACTTGCCTAGTAGATTCCATGAGTCACATAGTTCGGGTGTTCCATTCGACATACGCATTGAAAACGTTTTCGAAAGAGGCGGGGAAGGAGGTGCATTCATGCAGGTAAGGAAGCGTGGATCGGGTTGCTTGGGGCCGATGGAGCCCCTGGTGAACCAACCTCTCCTCACATATTTAAGTACCAGCTTCGGGATTCAACTTGTTACGGCGAAACCATACTTATTGCGTGACTCATGGTCTCGGTGAAAGCAAGGTAAAGGTCGTGCCTAACCACCCTCTGCCGGCCTTCCAAGGAACAGGGCTAATCATGTGGCATTAAGAGAAGGTTAGTACATGTGGGTAAAGTTGTACACCCCTGCAGGGTAATAATCTTTTCGAAAAGCCGTGTTCACGGTTATGAACGCTTGGTGACCAGATTCTAAGATCATAGAGAACTTGAACCTAATCGTAAAACTTGGCAGATCAATGTGTGGTTAAGGATGCTTCCTCATGGGTACGAGGGGTGATCCTAGTTCAGGAGATGATGATGATTTGGTGGATATCAAAAGTTGATGTTTAGTATTTTCGAGATGTCGCTTTCTTATCCCCTTTTAAAATACTCTGAATAGACGAGCTTCTTCTTCTCACTTTTGTTTTTTAAAGTGGCTTTATGAAAAACAACTCCACCAGCCATAAGTCTTGCGGAGTACACCATGTACCCACCCTTGCTTTGTTGATACTTTTGGCAGAGTAAGTGTTCACCCGAAGACGAGTTCCGCACTACATCAACATCGATGAGTAGCTAGGGGTTCCCGGTCGGCAGCCTGGAATCTATGGCTGGGACATCATCGTTATGTTTTAGGCCTCTTAGGGCATTTGTTAAGTTTGCTATAGTTAATAGCATAATTTTCCTTCCGTTGTTTGGTGTTTGTGGTCAGTGACCTCTGCTTGTAATAATTTGGTTCTCTGCTCAGATATGAGCTTGCTATAATAAATTTCATGTTGTAGGGTCACTGCTGTGTTACCGATTCTTCACTGGATATCCTCGAGCTCAAGGTTAATCTTATGTCAGACGGAGGTCTGGGATTTGTTTAGCCCTGATCCCGGGGGTGTCACAGGTGATGAAGATGGCGATGGAGATCTATGGAGATGGCTCCGGGGACACTTCCCCGTCCCGGCAGGGTGCCGGAACAGAGACTTTTTGTCCCCCGAATCTCCCTTTCAGTGGCGGCGGCGCTACAGAGGTTTTTCTCGAAGTATGATGGATTATTTAGGGTTTTCTCCCCGGGGGCTTATTATAGGTTAAGAGGCGAGGCCGGGAGGCGACCAGGGGGGCACACCCTGCCCAGACGCGGGCCCACCCTTAGCCGCGCCTAGGGAGGGTTTGGCCGCCCTGTTTTGCTTCTCCGTCTCTTCTTCTGGATTCTTGCCCCCCACGGTAAAATATTGACTTTGGCTTTTGTTCCGTCCAATTCCGAGAATATTGATTTTCTGCCTTTCTGGAACCAAAAACAGAAGAAAACAAGCAACTGGCACTATGGCAACTTGTTAATAGGTTAGTTCTAGAAAAGATATAAAAACACCTCAAAGTCTAGACAAAGAAAAGCAAAGTAGATACTAAACAAGCATGGAGCATAAAAAATTATTGATACGTTTCCGACGTATCACGCCCGAATACGAAGAAGGTCATACCCGGGAGCTATGTCTTGCATCTATGGTATTTCCAGAACACTTTCACATGTATCCTAGGTCCACATGCAAGTTTCCTAGGTTTCTCGGGCTCTAGTGGTCGAAAAGCACCGGTCAGTGGGCCCGGGGGATCTACCCCCTAGCTATCTCCGTACGAGGTTCCACCAATGTGCTTTTGGTTTGTTTAGGCATGTTTAGGCCATATCAACATATAAAAACAAGGTTGGGCCCAATGTTCCACCGGTTGCCCCCTGTTTGACCCATCGCGGGAGTTTCCTAACGACACTTCCAGCACTTTTCTAAGTGTTATTGCATGCACGTGAATTGAAGACGGTGACACCCGGGAACTAGCCATTGCATCTATGGACATTCTACCACACTTTTTTACACATGGCATGGCTACATGCAAGTTTTGGTGGGATTCTGGCGCTCCGACGACCGTTTGTCATTAAAACCCTAGTCTGCGGGGGGGGGAGGATCTACCCCTAGCAATATCCGTACGATGTTTGACCAATGTACTTTTTTGTTTGTTTAGACATTTTTAGGCCATATCTACATAAAAAACCAAGGGTGCTCCCAATATTCTACCGCTTTCCCCCCGTTGGACCCGTCGCGGGACTTTCCGAGCGACACGTCCAACAGTTCTCTAAGTGTTATCGCATGCTCCTGAATTGAAGATGGTGAATATATGGACCATATACCACACTTGTGTACACATGTCATGGCCACATGAAAGTTTTGTTGGGATTCCGGCGCTCCGACGATCGTTTCCCATCGAAAACCTAATGTACAGAGTCCCTGGGGATCTACCCCTAGCTATCTCCGTACGATGTTGCACCTATCGTGGGAATGGCCACGACAGATGTTGCAATCGGCAGCGAGTAGTAGAATGAGGGGCAAGGGAGGCCATCCATCTACGGTGCGAGATGAGGGCGGAGACACAAGGGTTTACCCAGGTTCGGCCCCCCGGAGGGTAAAGACCTACTCCTGCTAGATTGTATGGATGAGAAAGTACAAGGACGAGCTCGGCGACTAGGCGGTGAGTCGCAAGGGGTGTATGATGGAACATGTCCTCTATGCGTACCCTAGGGAGGTTTATATAGACTCACCTCGCTAGGGTTTACAGATCTCCAACTGAATTAGTTAAGGATTCGGAGGGTGTTTGACCTAATCCGACTAGGCCTAGCTATGCTTCTGGACCTTCAGCTTCCAGTCGCCTGGCTCCCCGTTGAGTCTTGATCCTGTCACCGTCCTGCAGGCCCACTCGCTGGAAGTTTCGGCCAATAGGAAACGTCCCGCTGGGTATACCCCACTCGGCATATCCCCATCAGTAGTCCCCGAGGCCGTCGCTGATTCGTCGCAGGTGTTTGTTGGCAGTCGGAGTATGCAGGTCCAATTTGGACGCCAATCGAATTGGTGGTGGAATCCCTGAATAAGAGGGAACTTGTTATCTTACTCGCAATAACGGCGACCAGTCGAATCGCAGCATGGCAAATGGTTCGGCGAATAGTCGAATCACTGCTATGGTGACCAGGTCGGCGAGTGATGGAGTCGTAGCTAGAACGACCAGGTCGGCGAGTAATCGAGTCGCCGAAACTGGCGAGTCGAGCAGACGAAGTTGGACCGTCGGCATTGGTCAAACTAGCCGTTGGGTAATTCAATGGTAATATCGACGTAATCATCGCGCGGTAACGGCTCCCCGAAAATGGATGCTAGCAACCGCTATATAAGGACAGTGATGGGCAAAGGGCGATCATTTCCCATACTTCCTCCGATCTCGCGCATCTCCAGTCTTCCGTTCCCTCGTAGCGACCAGAGCGACCCAGAGCCCTAGATCCCCCAACTGATGGCGCCTTTGACGAAACCATGGGGGAGATCCAAGTGCATGAGAGTGCTACTGAAATCATGCGAGGAGGCAGGGATCCTCCATGTCGGGAGATGGCGCATCCCCACGTTCGGTGAAGTGGTGCCAGATCCGCGCGACGGAGAGTTTATCTTCTTCACCAGCCACCTGGAGAGGGGGCTCGGATTCCCCACCTCCATCTCCGCGCGACGCAGAGTTTATTGTAGCACCCTAGTTTTAGATAAACATTATTTAGGGTTTGTTTGAGCATCATGAGCATCATCTATTTCAAAATGCATGCAACAAACAAGATTAAATATAAAACCCTAAACCCTAGTTTTCTCTTCTCTCTTTGAAACCTATTCAAAATGGTTGTGAATATTTGAAAGTTACCAAAAAAGTGGAGCCCAAATACTGTCAAAGGGCCCCCACTTTGTTTTCAACATATTTACAAGACCCTAGTATTTTTTAAATACTAAAACAGTTTACAAAATGAAATTTCAAAGAGGAAACACAAAACAGAATCGGAAAACAGAAAAAGAAAAGGATTTGCTCAAAAAACTTCAGCCAGCACTCCCTGGGCCATAGCCCAGTTCCCTTTTTCCTCTCCCAGTCGCCCACGTGCATCACTCCGCAGCAGCCCCGACCCAGTAGAAGCCCACCCGGGCCCATACCTCTTCGTCGCCTGTCGTCTTCGTCCCCGACGGCAAGTAGCTCTCTGTCGCCGCCTCCACCGTCGATTCGCGCCGCCCGTGCACCACCGTCCGCCGCTGTCTGGAGGAGGAGAAGACCACCACGACGCCTCCCCCTCTCCCTTATCCTCTCACTTCTCCCTGGCTCTCCCTCTCTCTCTCGCCCCGCACGCGAGCCCGAACCCTAGCTTCTAACCCCGCCGGCGCCCTGCCATCCCCGACCACCCCGACGCCATCTGAGGCCACTATCAGCTCCGCCTCGACCTGTTCTCCTTCCTCGCTGAAGATTGCTCGCCAGGACGCCCTCTGTCGCCGCAATCGGGGTTGTCTTCCCCAACACCGATGAGCGCAGTCGTCGCCATTGCCGTCACCCCTGTCCGCCTACGGCCTCATCATCGCGTTTTTCAGCTTCAGGGTGAGCACCCGATTCTCCTCATCCCCTCCTTCCTCTCTGTCTCGCCCTGTGTCGTGCTCTCGTCGAAGCTCGCCATGCGCCGCCGCTGCAGATGGTTGCCGTCAAAGCTCCGGTGACCGAAAAATGGTGGCGCCACCTCTTTTGGACTCGCCTCCCTCCACTGATTCGAACGCGCTGCCTCGCTAGCTCGCCTGTACCCCCCTGCACCGTCTTCCTCTGCCGTCTGGCCGCTCCCGGCGATGCCTGCGTGGCGCTTGCGTGGATTGCTGACGTGGCCCAGACCCCACCTGGCATCCGCAGTGGCTAGCTACTGCCTCGGTGAGAATAGCAACCCCCCCCCCCGTGTCCCACTTTGTCCACGAGGATGCTGAGGTGGCCTAGGGCCCACATGTCTGAGTCCGTGGCTAGGCCATCCTGCGGTGTAAAAAGGATTTCCAGGTTTATTTAAATTAATAAAAGTTTTAATAATTTCAAAAATTGTTTTGAATATTGTAAATTCAATAACTTTTAATCTATAATTCAGAAAATACAAATAATATATCAAAATGTTCAGAAAAATGAAACCTATCTAATTAATCTATAATCATGCATTGCTCAATAACTTAAATGACAAGTTTAATTAGAGAACTAATCAACCCCTCTCATATGATTCGGTAGTTTTTCCCGAATTAGGGTTGCTACCCCTCGGAACCCCGATTAAGTTGTCGAGCATGCTTTAGGGTTACACTTCGATACAATTTAACTTGTCATATCATCATCATTGCATGAGCATTGCATCGGTGCCATGTGTTGATTGTTTCCCCTTTATTTCCGGTGTTTGGTTCTTCCCGGTAGAATACCAGATCGATATCGAGATCGAAGCCCGAGGTCAACACTGTTGAAGATCGAAGATCGATGAACAATACTTGACCAACTCGCCTTATCTGTTAAGTACAAGCTTCCGAAGATCTGCTTATCTGTTATCAACTAGCAAAGGCAAGCATAGCCCCACCATGATATAATCCTATGATTTCGAAAGCATTTCAATTCCTGCAATTATGCATACGATTATACTGTGGTCTTTTATCGATAGATAGAGTATCCTATCTATTGCATTACTCATTTTTGAGCTTATATTACCTGATCCACTGCTCCTAGCATAACTAGGTTTGGCTTGTGTGCACTGCTAGAGCTCTTATTCGTGTCTGCTTAGCCAAGCATAGCTATTGAGTCTGGTCCATCCAGGTGATGTATCAGATGCAGAGAATCTAGTATGACAGGAGAACATGATGAGATGATATTAGAGGTGATATGAGTTAAACATGCTAAGGCTTGTATGGGAGGCCACAGTGGGATGTGGTTTTTCTAGTCCCATGCTCGCCATCATTAGGAACTGAGTTCTTGCCTTTAGAACCGAGACGAGCATACAGCTACACGGGGCTTGGGAACCCCTCGCCTGATTAACTTGCCTAGTAGATTTCATGAGTCACATAGTTCGGGCGTTCCATTCGACATATGCATAGAAAATCTTTTGAAAGATTTGCCGGGTGAAGTTGGTGCATTCATAACAGGTAGGTAAGCGTGGACCGGGTTTTTTGGGGTCGATGGAGCCCTTGTTAAGCAACCTCGCCTCACATCTTTAAGTACCGTCTTCGGGATTTGACCCGTTACAGCGGAACAATACTTATTGCGTGACTCATGGTCTCGACGAAAGCAAGGTAAAGGTCGTGGCCAACCATCCTCTGCCAGCCTTCCAAGGAAGAGGGCTAATAGCTTGGCATTAATAGTCGGTTGGTACGTGTGGGTAAAGATGTACACTCCTGCAGAGTTAAATCTTTTTGAAAACTTGGTGAAAACGGTTATGAATGCTTGGTGACCAGATTCTAAGACCATAGAGAACTTGAACCTAATCTTAAAACTTGGCAAATCAGCGTGTGCTTAAGGATGCTTTCTCATGGGTACGAGGGGGTGATCCTAGTTAGTAGATGATGATGATTCGGTGGATATCAAAAGATGATGATCAATATTTCGGAGATGTCGCTCTCTTATCCCCTTTTAAAACATTCTGAATAGATGAGTTCCTTTTCCCTCTTGTTTATAAACAAAAGATGGCTTTATGCAAAACAACTCCAACAGCCATAACTCTTGCGGAGTACACCCTGTACTCACCCTTGCTTTGTTGATACTTTTGGCAGAGTAAGTGTTCCTGGAAGATTAGTTTGGTACTATATCGACATCGACGAGTAGCTTGGGGTTCGCGGCAGGCAGCCTGGAATCAATGGACTGGGACGTCATCGTTATGCTTCAGGCCTCTTAGGCCATTTGTTAAGTTTGCTATACTTAATAGCATAAATTGCCTTCCGTTTTTTTTATGTTTGTGGTCAGTGACCTCTGCTTGTAATAATTTGGTTCTCTTCTCAGTCATGAGCTTGCTGTAATAAATTTTTGTGTCGTAGGGTCACTATCGTGTTACCGATTCTTCACTAGTTATTCTCGAGCTCAAGGTTAAGCTTATTTCAGACGGAGGTCTCGGATTTGTTTAACCCTGATCCCGAGGGTGTCACATTAATCTTCTTCGCCACTTCTGTGCGTACTACGACATCCAGCCGTCAGACCTAGGGCCGCACAACATCGAGCAACTCGCCATCTTCGTGGAGTTTTGCGAGTGTTACCTAGGCTGCCGGCCATAATTCCCCCTATGGCAAGATCTGTTCCACAGGAGGATCGGGGGTGAAGAAACAGGCGGCCCGATGTTGGCCGCGGGCGGCCTCACCTTCCAGTTGAAGTCGAAGGTCTCCTTCTTTGACCTGATGCTGCCAAAGAAGGCAGTGAACGAGTGGAAGAAGCATTGGTTCTACGTGACCGAGTCGTCGCCAGACGATGAGGTGGCTCTTCCAATGTATTCTGTCGACAGGCCCAAGCCACGTCGGCTCCAAGTCGCCAAGATTCCGCACGACCAACGGATGGTGGTCGACAAAATGTTGCAGACGATCCGCAGATTGAAGAAGAAGGGCCTCCAGATGATCAAGTTGTACAATTGCTGGTTTGGGCAGCGGCTAGTGCCTCTGGCCAGTCGCGTCCACTGCATGTATGAGTACACGGGCAAGGACGACCCGACGAAGTCTTGCACTGCCGATTGGAGGCTCAATGATTCTACCTTGGCCCTGAGGAAAATCACCGACGCAGAATACCTCGACGCGAAGGCTCCAACGGTAAGTCCGCACTTTGTTGTACATTCGTAGCCACGGATATGTAGTCGCGGTTCATTCTAATTGCATTTTATCTTCATAGCTGTTCCAAGTGGTGGAAGGTTGGCTTCCACCCGCTGACGACGAAAACTCCAATGAGTTCGCCGAGGACGAGAGCGAGTCCTCGTCCGACAAGGGAAACATCAGAGGCGATGATGCCGATGATGGTGACGATGATGATGATGACGAAGACGTGGAGGTCGCCGCACCCACGGTCTGTAAGACCCATGGGCAGCGGCAACGCGAGCTCGAGATCAGCAAGAGCCTCGAGGCTCACGCGGGGACGACGAAGAGCTCCCCGAACACACTTCACGGCACGTAGCCACGTCGTCGAAGAAGAAATCTCCACAGAAGAAGAAGAGGCCAGCTAGTCCGGCGTCACCCAGTGGTCCGTGAGTAGCTCCAAAGCTACCAGCGCGGTCAAGGAAGCTGGGGCCAGCGTGCCAGCTAAAGCGACTGCGGCAGTTGACGTGGCCGTGGTAGAGGGCGAAGTGACGTTGTTGTCGCTGCCACCACCTTTCACCATATTCACCAGGCTTTGGGCCGCCCCGTCTGCGGGCGCCTCGCCGCCGAGGGGAGCGCCTGCGATGATTGCCGCTGATCCTCCTGCCGCGGCCTCGTCCTCGAAGAAGCCCTCGGTGTCTTGGGCACAAAGCGTGTTCGAGACGGGCCTCAGTCAGAAGCTAGGGCCAGAGTTGGAGAAGCCGGCCAGCATTCGTACTGGTCTTCACTTCATCCCAGTCGCCAAGTGAGTACCCTTTGGACTATTTGTTAGAACAACTAATTCATACTTGGCTGGCGAGTTTGCTGATGGCGTTGTGTTGCAGGACTAGTGCGAAGAAAGTAGGTCACCCTTGAGTGGCCAAGGTCCCGTTGGGTGCCGCGAAAGTGCGAGTCGACTCTTCGAAGAAGAGGAAGGGCGATGAGATCGAGGCGCCCGTTGAGGGCGCGAAGAAGGCAAAAGGCAACAAGGTCATCACAATCTCGGATGAGCCAGTCGGTGCCCCGAGTGAGGCTCCGATTGGAGCGGATGCGGTTGCGACGGCCGCAGTGGACGCGGAGTCGCAGTAGGTCGAGCCCGCGGCACCAGTTGATGCGATGGGACCAATGGCAAGTGCCGCGGGGGCGGCGGTGGCCACCTTTCCTCGCTTTTTGGCGATGGCCTCCATGGAGAGTGCTCCAGCGCAGTCGGCGGAAGTGGAGCAGCGTCGCGGGTGCACACCTGTTGTGCTCCCGTCGGTGGACGCGGTCGAGCTCCACAACATGCTGGGTGCAGCGATCCAGGTATGTCCAGTCCCCGAGGATCTGGTCACTGAATTTTAGCGGTCGGATCCTTATTGATTTCGCTCTCCAGTCCCCGAGTGGCTAGTCGCTGAATTTCAGTGGCTAGGCACTTAGGAATTTCTTTTGTTGCCTAGTCCCCGAGTGGTCGCTGAATTTCTTTTGTTGCCCAGTCCCTGAGTGTCTCAAGGAGGCGAAGGCGGAGGCGACCTCGGCGGATGAGAGGGCCAAGGCAGCCATTGCTGCTGCTGCTTCTGCTGAGGAGCGGAAGGTGTCAGATGCACTCGTCGTCGGGCTATAGGATGACCTCTCTGTTCTACAGGATTTCATCACAGGGAGCTGTCGCCCTTTGATCGGCGAGCTTGTCTGATTTTTTGGGTAATTGTTCTTGTGAATTCCTGAATGCGCAAGTCGTCTTTTGCGTATTTCTGATTTTGAACTTCTCCTGGTTTGCAAGGAGGATTCTTGACGATGAGGCTGAAGCGCAGTCGTACGACGCTCGGAAGTGTGTCACCACGTTGGTGGACATAGCCGCTCTGTCGGCTACTTGCATCCGCGCGTGCCTCCAGGAAATTTCACCGACAGTGGTGATCCCGAGCGACCTCGTTGAAGTTTGGCGCTACCTGGAGAAGGATCCAGCGGTTGTGGAGTTCATGTCGCGCTCCGCCTTCCGACGTGGTGCTGGGACTGCGTTGAGTCTTCGGCTCGCGCACTTCCCCGATGACTTCGACCTGGACGATGTCACCAGCGGGTATCCTTCATCGACGGGTGCGGTCGAGATATCTGAAGTGCTGAAGCTGACCGAGCGGGCTGCAGTTTACTCCGACCGAGTGCTGGCGATGGGTGATCTCCTTCCGTACAAGGACACAATCGTTGCGCCAACCGACCCCGGGCCGGCGAATCGCGACTCCAAGGTGGAGCAACCGTTCCGATCGGCGATGGCGGGCACTTTGACAACGTACTCATCGAACCCGTGGGTTCCCTTTATCCGTGTCCGCGGGAGTGGTGGCGCCTCGTCATCGAAACCTGCGGAGTAGATTAGTTTGCCGAGTGGCGTTAGTTATAACAACAATGTAACTTCCCTTGTAAGCGAATTTTTTTTGCTGCCGTAAGGAATGCATTAATGCTTTTGTCAGTGTGTGATTTGATTGTGGGTTGTGCGAGTCCCCGAGCGCGTCCGCCCTTTTGTGGGGTTTACCTTGTTTTTATGTGTGTGTATGTTGTTAAACTGTTAGTCAGTTGAGGTCAACTCGCTGTGGCTTGGAAAGCCAGTCGCGTGGAGACTCCAAGGGGTGCTCTGTACTTAGCCGTTTTCCCGGGCGCAAACGAGGTCGGGTGGCCGAGTCCTTGAGCATGGTACTTGTCCGTTCTAGTCGCATACACAAGGTAGGTGAGGACAAGGCGTGTTGTATCAGGCGACTCGCTCCACCTGATCCGTGGGATCTGTTGCGTGGCGAGTCCAGGACGCGCTCTCGTACTTGGCGTTTTCCCTAGTTGCTTGGGTTTGGACTAGGTCAGTCCCCAAGTGTGGTACTTAGCCGTTCGAGTCACTGCGCCAGGGATGTGGAGGACTGAGTCGTTGTTAGAAGCGAATGCGGTTGTCTTGGCTCGGAAAGCCGGTCAAGCGAGGCGACTCCGATGGGGCTCCGGTTTGGCTTTTTTCGTGGACGATACAAGGCCCGTAGTTTTTCGGTGCCCTCATACCGCAGTACTTGGCCGTGCCGGTCACGTGTCCAAGGGTTGACTTCCGCGGGTATCATGGCGCTGTTATTACGAGTGCAAGTGGCACAAGGTATGAAGAGTGGACACGATACGTGCGAATCGATCTTCTTTATTTCATAGCAGGTAGGAGGTACATGACTGGAGTTCTAGGAGTAGAACTTCAGTAGGAGGTTTACATTCCATGGCCGCTTGACGTCGAGTTTTCCGTCGCCTCGGACGTCGATGAGGTAGTAGGAATTTTTGCCTAGGACTCGCCCAATGGCGAATGGTCCCTCCCAAGGGGGAGAGAGCTTGTGCATGGCCTTCTTGTCCTGGATCAGACACAGGACCAGGTTGCCTTCCTAGAAGGTGCGAGTCCGAACTCGCCTCCTGTGGTAGCGGCGAAGTCGTTGCTAGTAGATGGCGTTGCCGGAGCGACCTAGGTCACGTGCTTCGTCGAGATGGTCAACCCTGTCCAGGCGTGCGAGCTCGTTTTCATCCTCCGCGTAGATGACCACCCGAGGTGAGTCATTCTCGAGATCGGTCGGCATGACGGCTTCGGCATCGTACACGATGAAGAAGGGGTTGAATCCTGTCGACCTGTTGACAGAGGTGCAGATGCCCCAGATGACGGAGGGGAGTTCTTCGACCCAACACCTTGGAGTTCGCTCGAGGGGTACTTGCAGTCACGGCTTCAGGCCATGGAGGATGCTCTGGTTGGCGTGTTCCACCAGGCCATTGGACTCCGTGTGTGAGACTAAGGCGAGGTCGTTTCGTATGTGGTGCTCCTCGTAGAATTTGGCCATGGCTCCTTTGGCAAAGTTAGTGTCGTTGTCCATGATGATGCTGTGTGGGAACCCGTAGCGATGGATGAGCTCGCGTAGGAACTTGGTGGTGGTCTTCCCGTCGCACTTTTGGACTGGCTTGGCCTCCACCCACTTTGTGAATTTGTCGACTGCGACAAGGAGGTGGGTGAAGCCAGAGGGGGCCTTCTTAAAGAGGCCTACCATGTCCATGACCAATACGGAGAATGGCTAGGTGATGGGGATGGTATTGAGCGCTGAGCTTGGGACGTGGGTCTGGTTGGCGTACTTATGGCATCCGACGTAGCGTTGGACGATGTCGACCACGTCGGCGTGCGCAGTGAGCCAGTAGAAGACATGTCGCATGTCCTTGGCGACTAGGGGCCGAGCGCCAGCGTGGTGGCCGTAGTCGCCAACATGGATGTCTTGGAGGATCTTGCGACCTTCTGTGGGTTGGACGCATCGTTGAAACATTCCACTCACGCTGCGTTTGTGGAGCTCGCCGTTGATGATGACGAAGGACTTGCAGCGGCGCACTATCATCTAGGCCTCCGTCTCGTCAGCGGGTAAGGTTCCTCCTTCCAGGTAGGCGACATATGGTGCCATCTAGTCGCTTGGCTCCGCGAGCATGGCGACCAGGGCTGCTTCTGGTTGCAGCGGTATTCTGATGTCGATCTCCCTCAGGGGAGAGACGATAGGCTTGGTGATGGTGTCGAGGAAGATACCGGCAACTTGCCCGGCGACTTGCCACCCTGGTGGGGTAGACTGCATCTCATGTGCCGGCGACTTGCCCGGCGACAAGGTCGGAGTCGCCGTAGCAGCGCAGATGATTGATGTTCATTTCCTTGGCTGCTCGCATGCTGTGGAGTAGCGCTTCGTACTCGGCCATATTGTTGGTGCAGGGGGTGAAGTCGAGGTACAAGACATAGCGTAGCTTGTTGCCCTTTGGGGATGTGAGAACGATCCCTGCCCCTACGCCGTCTGTGTTTTTGGAGCCTTCGAAGTGTAGCAACCAGTAGTGGAGGTACGGCAGCTTCTCTGGCTGTTGTGCCTCCTCCCAGTCGGAGAGGAAGTCTGCCATGGCCTTCGATTTGATGGCCTTGTGCGGCCCGTATCTGATATTGTGGACTCCTATCTCCACGGCCCACTTGGCAACTCGTCCGGTCACCTCGAAGTTGCGGATGATGCCCTGCAACGGTGATGAGGAGGTGACCGTGATTGGGTGCTCCTGGAAGTAGTGCGGTAGTCGCCGCTGGGCTCGGAAGACCGCATATACCAGTTTCTGGTACTGCGGGTAGCGCTGGCGTGACTCGGTGAGGACTTCGCTGATGTAGTAGACATGTCGCTGCACCGGGCATTCCTTGCCCTCTTCTGGTCGCTCGACGACCATAACGGTGCTGACCACCCGCTCATAGGACGCGATGTAGATGAGCATGGGATCCTTGTCGAGGGGGCGGCGAGTAGCGGTGCCGCGAGTAGCACTTCCTTGAGTGCGTGGAGTGCGTCGTCTACCTCCTTGTCCCACTGGAACGTGGGATTCTTGGGCATTAGGCGGTAGAGAGGCATTGCCTTCTCGCCTAGCCGGGGGATGAAGCGACTAAGAGCCGCGACTCACTCAGCTAACTTCTGGACGTCGCGCAGGCACTCGGGTTTGCCGAGCCGGGCGACCGTGTTGATCTTGGTGGGGTTCGCCTCGATCCCTCGTTTGGAGACGACGTACCCCAGTAGGTGTCTAGTAGGTACACCGAAGGTGCACTTTCCTGGGTTTAGTTTGATCTTGTACCTCCGCAGGTTCGCGAACGTTTCGGCCAGGTCGGCGAGTAGATCGCCCTGGCAAGTGGATTTCACCACCACGTCGTTGATGTAGACGTGGATGTTGCGGCCAATTTGGCTTGCAAGGACCTCCTGTAGGCACCTCCGGTAGGTCGCTCCGGCGTTCTAGAGGCCGAAGGTCATGGCGGTGTAGCAGAATGCTCCGAATGGCGTGATGAACGCCGTCTTCTCCTCATCCTCGACTGCCATTTTGATCTGGTTGTAACCAGAGTTGGCGTCAAGGAAGCACAACGACTCCGAGCCTGCGGTAGAGTCGATTATTTGATCGATCCACGGGAGGACGAACTGCTCCTTGGGACAGGCACTGTTGAGATTTGTGTAATCGATACACATTATCCAGGTCCCGTTTTTCTTCACGACCAGGACTGGGTTTGCCAGCCACTTGGAATACTTGATTGGCTGTATGAAGCCTGCAGCGAGTAGACGCTGCACCTCCTCCGCGATTGCTCGGCGGCGCTCTTCATTGAAGGGCCACAGCGACAGCTTGATGGGTCGTGCTTTCGGGTCGATGTTGAGTTTGTGCTCAGCGAGTTCCCTCGGGACACCAGGCATGTCAGAAGGCTTCCATGTGAAGATGTCGCGATTCTCATGGAGGAACTCGATGAGCGCGCCTTCCTATGCTGGGCTCATGCAGGTTCTGATCGTCACCATCTGGCTGGAGTCGCCTGGGACCAGCTCGATGGAGCACGTGTGTGTGGTCGCCTTGAAGGCCGTTGAGCCGCCACCCTCCGAGTTGGGCTTCTTGAGTATTGTGGGATCGTAATTGTTGACCCCGCTCGTGTACTTGGCGAGCTCTTCTGCATGGTTGGATTCAGCGGCTATGATGGCGTCGGCGAGCTCGGTGCCCTTGGCCTCGCACTCTGCAGCCATGTCGAGGTCACCGTGGACGACGATGATGTCGCACGGCCCTGGGATCTTCATCAAGTTATACGCGTAGTGGGGCGCTGCCATGAACATGGCGAACGCCTTTCGCCCCAAGACGTAGTGGTAGGGGCTGTTGAAGGGCACTAGCTCGAAGACGATCCGCTTGGTGCGGAAGTTTTATGGAGTGCCGAAGGTGACTGGAAGTGTCACCTTGCCGATCGGGTACGCCTTTTGATCGGGGACGATGCCGTGGAAGGTGGTGTAGGTCGTCTCAATCATCGACTGCAGGAGACGCAGTCGCCTGAACGTGTCCAGGTAGAGGATGTTGATGGAGCTTCCGCCGTCCATCAGCGTCTTGGGGAGCCAGTAGTCTCCCACCTTGGGCTTGACCACCAAGGCGACTCGCCCCGGATATTCAATCCGTGGCCAGGTGGTCCTCGCGGCTCCAGGTGATCCGCTGCTCGAACTAGTTGAGGAAGCGTGGGACGTCAACCTGGGACACCGCGTTGACGGCGACGGCGTGGGCCATTACCTTCTTCTCGCGCTTGGTGCTGAACCCGATGAAGGTGTGGAGCGATCCCACGTTGTTGCCGAATGCCGCGCCGTTTGGCGGGTGGTTGTTGGGGTCCTCCCGTGCGCACCGTGTCTTCTTGATCTCCTTCAGGGAGTGGCAGTCGGCGGTCGTGTGCGTGGCGGGCTTCCCCTCCCTGTTGTGGAACACACATGGCTGGTTGAGGAGAGCCGCGGGGTCGAACCTTGGCTTCGCCTTGTAGTTGCCGCTATCGCGGCACTGGCCTCCATCGCGGCGGAAGCTCTTGGGCTCGCGTGGCGCGTATCCGGTGTTGGGGATGAATTCGACTCGCCCATCACCGCGGCTCTTGCCGGTGAGGCGGGTGTTGCTATAGCGTAGCTCGGGATGTCTAGCGTTGTCGTGGCCGCTCGTGCAACGGTTTCTTCCCAACTCATCGTCGGTTTCTTTGTTCGGGTCCTCCTCCGTGTACCGCTTCGCGATCTTGAGGAGGTCCGGTATGTTGTCGAGTGTTTTGTACACCCGCTCGAACGTGTCTAGGTAGAGGATATTGAATCGCTGTGTTTGGGTGGATTCCGGACGCGTTGTACCACAAGTCCTACCACCGCTGGACCCAGCTGTGGGTCGACTCGCAGGGTCCCTGGACGCATTGCTCCAGGTCCTCGATGGTGGTGGCCCGGGTGTAGGAGCCCTCAAAGTGCCTGATGAAGGCGTCGCGCATTTCCTCCCACGAGTCAATGTTGTCTACGGGGAGGGTGTTGATCCATTGCCGGCACGCTCCCTCCATCACCAGAGGAAGGTAGCGGGCGGCAAGCAGGTCGGTGTGGTCGGCGATTCCCATCGCCGTGAGGTACGTGTCCAACCACATGGATGGGTCGTACGAGGGGTCGTACTTCTCGATCTCCTTCGGCGCTTTGAAGTTTGCCGGGTACTTTTCGCCTCTGATCATTGGTCCGAAGCACTGGGGGCCGACTCGGCTGAGCGATCCCCTTGGCTCGTCGTCGCGGCGGTTGGTGAGTGTATGCCTCAAGTCGTCAGGCTGGCATGCGCGCCAGCTCTGGTTGTTGATGATATGCCTCCGCGCATCGACTGGCTGCCCATTGGCAGCGACCATGTTGTTCATCGGTCGCGGGTCGTTGGTGGAGGGTGTCGCGTTCGTGGGTCGCGGCTGGAGTTGTAGGGGCTCGGGGGTGGGCAATTGAGAGTGTTTGCCATCGTCGGGCAGCCGCTCGAGGCCGCCTTGCTTCCTGACGAGCGGGAGTAGACGCGTCCCCGTGAGTCTACTTCCGCAGCTTGTTGCTCAACGGCCTTGGCAAGTAAGGCCCTGGTGTACTGGACCTATAGGGCGCCTTCCCCGGTCACATTGATGTTGTCGACCACGACTCGGCTCATGATGACGTTGTCCATCGGAGTAGAAAACAGCGGGAGGCCGTTCGCGTCCCGCTCCTGCACAAAGATCATGATCCGTGGTTGGTTTGGAGGGGCCGTGCGGTCGGGCGGTGGTGGGGGAGCACCGTTCGCTGATGCGCCTGGTGGTGGTCGAGTGCTTCCTCCTGGTGGCGCATTCTCGCAGATCACGCGAACGGCCACGCAGTCCGGGTCGCTCTTGTCTTCGAAGTTCAGGGCGTGGCCCTGAACCGTGGGGTTAAGGCGCGACCAGATGCGGATTTAGTGGTAGCGCGAGAGCTCCTGTGCCGTTAATTGCTCGAGGCGAAAATTTTCCCGCTCGGCTTGTTCCTTGCGGACCACCTCCTCCAGCCACAGGCGGACTTCTTCAACCTCCGTCTCCGTCGCGGTCGGCGGGATCGGCGTGGAGAAGGGTCTAGCGGGTCGTCCGTGCCTCTCGCCATGTATGTCGCGACGTAGCAACCGGATCCAGCGTGGAAGTCGTCGGAGTTCTCCGATCCGGAATCGGAGTCAAAGATCCCAAGGATGCAGGGATCCTCGAAGTCCCCCATGTTGGATACCTGGATGATGGAGCCCGCGGGTGACGCGGTGACGATCGATCCGGCGACTGACGCCGGGGTCGTCGAGTCGGCGTCGTTGTTGAGGGCCGCGTCGTCCGCGACCACGATGGTCTCGGCCACGTTGCTTTTGGCCGAGTCATACTCGGAGGCGAGGCGATGGATGGTGTGGACCTGACTCTCGGAGAGCTGGTCGCGCGGTGGCGACTCGCGGATGCGAGCCGAGTCCTCCGATACGATGGTGTCGGTGAAGCCGACGAAGAGGCTGATCATGCCGACCGGCATGATCACGCTGTGCGTGACGGGGTGCACCGCCGGGACGTAGCTGCTCGACAAGATCTGGAGGATCTCGATGATCTCGATCATGCGGCTGGTGGCGATTGTCCTGTTGATGGGAAGATTGAATCTCGCCGAAGAACACCGGCCTGACCGGCTAGGCCCCACGGTGGGCTCCACTGTAGTGGGAATGGCCACGGCAGATGCTGCAATCGGCAGCGAGTAGTAGAACGAGGGGCAAGGGTGGCGATCCATCTACGGTGCGAGATGAGGGCGGAGACACAAGGGTTTACCTAGGTTCGGCCCCCCAGAGGGTAAAGACCTACTCCTACTAGATTGTATTGACGAGAAAGTACAAGGACGAGCTCGGCGACTAGGCGGCGAGTCGCAGGGGGTGTATGATGGAACGTGTCCTCTATGCGTACCCTAGGGAGGTTTATGTAGACTCACCTCGCTAGGGTTTACAGATCTCCAACCGAATTAGTTAAGGATGCGAGGGTGTTTGACCTAATCCGACTGGGCCTAGCTACGCTTCTGGGCCTTCAGCTTCCAGTCTCCTGCCTCCCCGTTGAGTACTGATCCAGTCGCCGTCCTACAGTCCCACTCGCTGGCAGCTTGGGCCAATAGGAAACTCTCGCTGGGTATACCCCACTCGTCATATCCCCATCACCACCAATGTACTTTTGTGTTGGTTTAGGTCACTTCTACATGGAAAACCAAGGTTGGACCCAATATGCCAGCGGTATCCCTTAGTTAGACACGTAGCGGGAGTCACCTTGATCTCACATGAAATGATAGAGCACGAAACTTCAACCGACAAAAATTAAAACTTCCTCCTGCAACATTGTTCGCCATCCCAAGATGCACATGTGTTCACAATATATATGTGCACATTATCACAAGATATGTCGTAATTCTATCTATAGCATTGCACGTTTGGTCTGAAAACGATGAAACCTCGAAGATGATATAGCTCATTTTCGAGAAGGTTTTTTGAGATGCAATCAGTATACCAATTAAGTTTTATATTTTTCCTTGCAACTATGTCACATAAAATGATGCAACGCAAAGCTTTTACATTGTCCGGATCATTTTTGAATTTCTTATGCTCGTTTCAAACTATGGTCAAAATGACGGGCATATTTGAGGGAAACCCTAGTGCGTGGCCCTTGACGCTCTAGCCCCTAGCTTTAACCGCATGGTGTTCGACCAATGAACTTTTGTGTTGTTTTAGTATTTTTAGGTCGTGTCTACATGTAGAACCAAGGTTGGGCACAATTTTCCACCGGTAGGCCTTTGTTAGACCCACAAGGGGAGTTTTCTCCTACACGTCTAGCACTTCTCTAAATATTATCGCATGCGCCTGACTAGGAGCTAGATATTGCAATTCTCAACATCCCACAACACTTTTTCACATACCCTAGGTCCACATGCAAGTTTTCTTGGGATTCCGGTGCTCCGGTGGTCCTTTTCCAGTGAAACCCTAGTCTCTGAGGTCGGAGGTCTAGCCCCCTAGCTTTCTCCGCACGAGGTTCCACCAATTTCCTTTTGTGTTGTCTTAGGTTTGTTTAGGTCATGTCTACATGGAAAAACAAGTTTGGGCCAAAGATTCCACTGGTATCCCTCCATTAGACCCATAGCGGGAGTTACCTTGGTCTCACATGAAATGATAGAGCGTGAAACTTGCATCGACAAGAGAAGGAAAACTTCCTCCTGCAACATTGTTCGCCAGCCCAAGATGCACATGTGTGCATAATATATATGGGCACATTATCACAAACTATGTCGCGATTCTAGCCATAACATTCGTCGTTTGGCTTGTGTAACATCCCAATTTCAGCAACCCTGATTTGTTGTCCAAAAGGCAAAAATTAGGGGGAACAAAAAAAAATTCTTGTTACTTGTTGCTATGCTTTCTTACTCGTTTGCTTGTGTTCATGCAACTGAATGTGTATTAGGTAAAATACTTCCCATCTCAACCCTAGTTGACAACAGCTATTTCACAAAAGAGATGTCTTGGCCCATCTTTCATTTTCTCAAAGGTTCTGGCATTTCAAAGCCTGACCCAAGATGACTTTGACACAACAAAAGGGTTTTTCTAGTTCTATTAACAAAACTATGGATACCTATATACAATCTTCTTATGTTTTCAAGACAGAAATTTCAACCACTCTTATCTCGAGGTTTTCCAAAACCTTTTTCCTAAAACCCTTACACTCCAATCTTGGTAGAAATACCAAGAGGTACTCATCTCACTTAAAAACACAACCTCTTAAAAATACCAATCCTTACGCCAAGCTAGGCTTGATGGTAACATTAGTAGTAGTTGATAAGTTTGAATAGATGAATAGCCTTGATCTGCTGTCTGATGAATTGCCTTGGTATGCTGATTGCATTGTTTGCTTAGGAACTAGAGTGAGGTAATCTAGTAGCTCATACCTTAGGACCCAATCTATGTTTTTAATCATCAATCTCAAACCAAGCATCCAAATCTCGATCTACCCTAAGCCACTTAAGTGACCAACTCATCTCACAATCAGATAAATCTAGGGATAATCCCTTTTGATAGCTCCCAACACAATGAAGACCCCATCTAAGCATGGATACTTTTTATATAATATCCTTGATCATTATTTGGAACCTAGAATCTCCTCAAAATCACCTACACTTGCACTCTAGTCTAAAATCCTAAATCTGCCAAAATGGCTAAGTCTGGAATTCTTATCTAGATTCAATCTTTGGAGATCTACCTTTTCCAACCTATGTGCATTCTTGAGAATTTATTTAAACCATATTGTAGTACATCATTATTACTACCAAAGACCACTTTTCCCTTGGTAAAATATTCTGGTTCCCACCCATCCATGATGGTTTTGTAGTCAAGATAATAATCTTTTCTGCAAATCTTATCATCTTGCCTACTTTGGCAAAAGCTCACATCTATATGCCACCTCCCCTTGACCTAATATTTGCATTATTAAGACCTACTAATCATGGACTATCAATAGCCACTTCAGTTGTTTCCATTGGAGATATGTGCTTCTTAAACCCACATGGTTTATGTGGCATCATGATCTAACTGTTATGGCAGCCTTAATTTCAACAAAGTTTGATATCTCTTCTTTACCACCTCAAATATATCTAAGCCCAACTCTTTCTTCCATGGTCATTTATATGACATGTTCTAACCATCCATATAACTCTTGCACCAAGTTGAGCTTTGAGCTCACCAATCCAACCTTGTTTATATAGTATAAAAATATAAATGCCCTAGATCCTCAAATCCATCTCTCTTTCCAAAAATCCATCTTGTTTGTAAATACCAAAGGTGATCATGTTATATAATATAAGTATACATCATATACCATGGATATAATCATCCCCAAATAATTCCCCTAATTATTGGGATTATTAAACCTTTTAATTTCATTCCTTTGCAAATTCTCCAAAATCTTGTCTACAAAGACAAGTTTGCTTTTCTCCAAACCACATGACCAAGTGAAGGCACATTTGATTATTATACATCCTACCTAATCTTCCCAACTCAAAAATAAATTTTTTTGAGATCCTTTATTATTTCTTTTTGTCATTTTTCTTAAATGGCAAAGACTAGAAATAATTCTTTATAAATACTTTTCCATATCAATAAATTCCAATAAAATCCCACACAGTGTGATATTGTATTTAGTACCATTTAACACAAAAACTCACTTCTCCCAATGTAAAATTGTCAATCTAGCTTCAATAAAACGTTTCTGCACTTTTTGAAGAAATGCTTTTAAGTGGACCCTTAATTATTTGAAAAATCTCAAACAATTCCTATGGAGGTACCTTGCCCTCCTCTATCTACCAATGCCATCTTCGCAGCATGTCCAATGTAAATATCTAGACTTCCTTCATAACTCTCTCAAGGTTAATTATTGCAAAATAAGCAAACCAATTAACCAAACCTCCTCAAATCCACCCCAAGCTTGCCAAGCAATGATCCCCAGCAGCCACCACCCACTCAGGTCGTGCTATAGTGTAGCCTTAGCACTGTAGCATGTCCCCTCCTTTTGTCTTTAGTGCTTGGAAGAGGAGAGAAACAATGTATTTATCACATCTTTCTTGATTTAAATCCCAGCAGTTGCCACTCTCTCCCCCTCTGCCCAGGGCACGACCAGAGGTTACCCCACCACCTCCCAGCACAGCCTCTATAGACCAACCACATCCACCTACTCACCTCCAAGCTCTCCAATGAGCAAGGTCCACCATGGACCTCTCCCCTTTGATTCATAAGACAAGTGGCCGGTACAATGCTCCCCTCTGGCTCATTTACTCCACCTCACCTCCCCTAGCAACCCTCTCCCTATCCCCTGCTTTGTTATGCTCGAGAGAAAGAGAGAAGGATCTCTCAGTCTCCCTCAAGAAATCGAGCAAAGCTCAATCTCCCAAGGTCCTCTCCCTCTGGATGTTGCTTTTTCTGAATCCCCTACTCCCCCTGACTCTCCCCTTGTTGTTCTTTTTTACCAGGACGACCCTAGGAAGTGTCCCCGGTGAGCTACCGAATGTGAATGGGCGGGCGTCGTCGCGCGAGCTTCCTCCCAGCGTCGAATCACCCTGTGTCACCCCTCCATCTGCTCCCCGCCGTGCACCTCGTCACCCTGACCCCTCCTCGGCCCTCCTACGCCCTCAGGTGAGCCGCCCCGTGCCCCGTTGTTGCGCCCTAGGGTTTCCACCCTCGTCCCCGAGCTCACGGACGAATACGATGGGCAGTTGTTGGATCCGTTCGGATCGAATGACCCCCGCGCCCCCATTCCCCTTCGCCCCTGGCCGGGCCATTTGAGTCGTTGCCCTCATGCGGGTTTGCCTTGCTAGCTGGGCCTAATCGGTGCCCCGCGGACCACCTCCCTTCCAAATCAAGCCCAGGCGCCCCAATACTATTTTCCTTTTTACCTAGATCTGTTCAAAAGCTGCAAGCTTTAAATGAGAATAAAAATGAAAAATAGAGAAAAAATGCCCAGATCTAAATTTCCTTGGATACACTATTGTTTCCCCTAGCATGTAGAGGCTTTGGTTAGCCCTTTTGCTGTGTAGAATAAATTTGATAAATCAATTTCCTAGATGTATGCTTTTCCCCAATAAAATCCTCTAGGGAGTTCTGCAACTCCAAATGAAGAAAATCCATGGGTGATGAAAGGTATATGTTATACCTTTCCTGTCCCACTAGCCCCACCTAAAATATATTATAAATCAATGGTAACAGATAAAATAGTGAAACCAATTTTGTTGTCTTCATTTTATCAATACCTATCTAATGGCATCATTTGTCCACAATTTTATCATGCAGAATTTGTACTTGCTCTGAAACCCCTTATCTAGCTAGTTTTTGACTAGAAATCTTAAATAGTCAATCCACAAATGCAACCAAAGCATTTCCTTTGTATCCCCAATCAAATCCTCAATCCATACTAATATATAAACTTGTTTTGTAAATTGCTTGTTGTATGTATTGGTGCTTGTATGCCTTGTTTTGATTTTGGTGTTGTTTGGGTGCAAGTATGCTCGATAACGGCGATAGTTGCATTTGTGTGCCTACAAGAAGAAGGAAGCATCGGGTTATTCCACTAATGATATTATTGGTTTTCTGGTATTCTAAAGAAGTCACGGGACATCTCGCTGGTCACAGGCATGCCACCTTCTTTCTCATAAACCCCTGTCCTATTCTCATACTTATGCATGTTATCCAAATGGTTTATTTAAATTGCATAGTTTATTCTATTATGTTTTTATATGTGGGAATGTTTGGCTCCTCCAAACTACTAAGCCCTTGGTACCAGTAGGTACATACCCTTTGATGACACCTAGTATTTCCCCTAGTAAGGTAGATGGTGTATAACACCATGCCCCTTTTGAAAACCCCATTTTAGCCGAAGAAAAAACTATGGGATGTGAAAAACCCCAGAAAAAGTCTTACATAAATTTTTTATGAGAAAACCTTGGTGGGGTTTCGCATACCAAGTGGATTGGAAAACGAGAAAAGATTTGGTTTACAAAATGGTCGGTCGAAAGATGGAGGAAAAATGTTTATGAAAACACGTCGGGCTGTACAATTCTTAATGCTTGAGCAATTTACCCATGCAACCACATTACTCTGGAATGGGACGGGGTAGGGCTGGAAGTTTGTATAATCTGGTATAGGTGTCTCACACTACTACAAGGTAAAACAATCCCGGGAGGGTGGGCCTTCTCCGGCCAATGGAGAAGGAACAAAGGGTCTCTGGGCCTCCACACGATACTATGAGCCCCTCATTTAAAGCGCACACCCGTCGAGGTGCAAAACGCGCTTCGGTTGGCTGGTAACTATATAGGGTGTCCCGGTTTTGAGGGGATTAACCTCATAGGGTAGGCACTTGTATCAGGGAGTACATCTGGAAGGTCTTGACCGGTTATTCGGCCCATGATCGATGTACATCAGGGACGAGTAATCGGATGGTGTGGGTATAGTGTACAACCTCTGCAGAGTGTAAATCTATTCGAATAGTCGAGTCCTCGGTCATGGACGGTTGTGATGGCTGCTGTCCGGTGGTGATGGTTTTGATTTCAAAAAGGACTTCAGAAAAGCAATGGCTTGGAAATGTTTTGACCATGGGATGGTTGGAAAAAGGTTGAAGGAGTTTGGTCATGAGATGACCGGAAGGAAAGACAAATGGGTGACCCAATCCTGGTGCTTTCCTAAAACTTTTCAAAAAGGTCTCCAAATTGTTTTACAAAAGTTTTTCAACAAAGATATAGAGATATGCTATATCTACAAAAGGAATTATTTATAAAAGAACCTCTCATGGAGCCATCCTACTCTAGCCATATTGCATATCCTTTATTATTGTTCTCTTAAGGTGGTTTGTGAGTACATTCAAAGTACTCACCAGCATTGTCCCTGGCTATCTACTTGGCCAGATTTTCAGAAGCAAGAGGAACAATGGAGATTGCTGACGTCTATCGAGATAGGCCGTCTCCCCAAAAAGTCACCTGTAGGTTAAGGCATGACATGGGCTCTACGCTTGAAGACTTTCGCTATTTGTGTTGTAATCGCCATAACGGCCACATTGTAAGTTTTGTAATCGTTAGTTTCTCGATGATGTAATGATACTGGTCGGTTATGCTCACAGCTCACTGATCATGGGAACGTGAATTATATGCATAATGGGTATTCTCGGAACGTAAATCCGGGGTGCCACATCCTGAAAATCATGAAACCTCGAACATGATAGGTCATTTCTGTGAAGGTTTTTTTGAGATGCAATCAGTATACCAAGTTTGATATCTTTCCTTGCAAATATGTCACATAATATGACAACACGCAAAGAATTTACATTGTTCAGACCGTTTTTGAATTTCGTAAAGCCCGTTTCAAACTATGGTCGGAAGCACCAAGAACACCCGTCTGCGGGCCCCAGGAGGGTCTACCCCCTAGCTTTCTCCGCACGAGGTACCACCAATGTACTTTTTTGTTTGTTAAGGTATATTTAGTATGGAAATACAAGGAAAACAAAGTTTGGAAACTTGTAGCACATTCTTGCCCCCGGTATACACGCGTCGGGACATTTCCACCTTGATCTCCTAATTAAGTATTATCACCCGAATATAAAGAAGGTCACACCGGAGAGCTATGTCTTGCATCTATGGGATTTCCACAACACTTTCACATGTATCCTAGGTCGACATGCAGGTTTCCTAGGTTTCCCAGGCTCTAGGGGTCGAAAAGCACCGGTCGGTGGGCCCGGGGGTTCTACCCACTAGCTATCTCCGTACGATGTTCCAACAATGTAATTTTTGTTTGTTTAGGCATCTTTAGGACATATGAACATAGAAAAACAAGTTTGGGCATAATGTTGCACATGTTGCCCCTTGTTTGACCCGTCGGTGGAGTTTCCCAACGACACATCTAGCACTTTTCTAAGTGTTATCGCATACGCGTGAATTGAAGACAAAGACACCCAGGAGCTAGCCATTGCATCTATGGACAATTTACCACACTTTTTTACACATGGCATGGCCACATGCAAGTTTTTGTGGGATTCCGGCGCTTCAGTGGCCGTTTCCCATCTAAATCATAGTCTGCGGGGTGCCCGAGGATCTACGCCCTAGCAATCTCTGTACGAGGGTTGACCAATGTACTTTTTTTGTTTGTTTAGGCCTGTTTAGGACATATCTATATAAAAACCAAGGTTTCTCCCAATATTCCACTAGTTGCCCACCATTGGATCCGTCGTGGGAGTTTCCGAGCGACACGTCCAACACTTCTCTAAGTGTTATCGCATGCGCCTGAATTGAAGACGGTGACACCAGGGAGCTAGACATTGAATATATGGACCATCTACCACACTTGTGTACACATGGCATGTCCACATGAAAGTTTTGGTGGGATTTCAGCGCTCCGGCGGCCGTTTCCCATCGTAAACCTAGTCTACAGGGGGCCTGAGGATCTAAACCCTATCTATCTTCGTACGGTGTTCCACCAATGTACTTTTGCGTTGGTTTAGGTTTGTTTAGGGCACGTATACAGGGAAAACCAAGGTTGGGACCAAGATTCCACCGGTATCACTTAGTTAGACACGTAGCGGGAGTCACCTTGATCTCGCATGAAATGACAGAGCGTGAAACTTGAACCAACAAAAAGTAAAACTTCCTCCTGCAACATTATTCGCCATCCCAAGATGCACATGTGTGCACAATATATATGTGCACATTATAAAAAACTATGCCGCGATTCTAGCCATAACATTGCATGTTTGTCCTGAAAGCGATGAAACCTCGAACATGATATAGCTCATTTCTGAGAAGGTTTTTTTGAGATGCAATTAGTATACCAATTAAGTTTGATATGTTTCCTTGAAACTATGTCATTTAAATGAGGAAACACAAAGGTTTTACATTGTCCGGATCATTTTTGAATTTCTTATGCTCGTTTCAAACTACGGTCAAAACGACGGGCATATTCGAGGGAAACCATCATGTGTGGCCCCTAACGGTCTAGCCCTAGCTTTCATCGCACGGTGTTCAACCAATGTAATTTTGTGTTGATTTAGTATTGCTTAGGTCATGTCTACTTGCAGAACCAAGGTTCGGCCCAATGTTCCACCGGTAGCCCTTCGTTAGACCCGTAGCCGGAGTTTTCTCCTACACGTCCGGCACTTCTCGAACTGTTATCGCATGCGTGCGACCGGGATCTAGATATTGCAATTCTCAACATATCACAACACTTTTGAACATACCCTAGGTCCACATGCAAGTTTTATTGGGATTCCAGTGCTCCGGCAGTCCTTTTCTGGCAAAACCCTAGTCTCTGGGCCCAGCGGTCTAGCCCCCTAGCTTTCTCCGCAGGAGGTTCCATCAATGTCCTTTGTGTTGGTTTAGGTTTGTTTAGGTCATGTCTACACGGAAAAACAAGTTTGGGCCCAAGTTTCCACTTGTATCCCTCTGTTAGACCCGTAGCGGGAGTCACCTTGATATCACATGAAATGATAGAGCGTGAAACTTGCACTAACGTGAGACGGAAAACTTCCTCCTACAACATTGTTCGCCGTCCCAAGATGCACATGTGTGCATAATATATATGGGAACATTATCACAAACTTTGTCATGATTCTGGCCACATTATCACAAACTTTGTCACATTATCACAAACGTTGGTTGTTTGGCTTGAAAGTCATGAAAACTTGAACATGATAGGTCATTTATGTGAAGGTTTTTTTGAGATGCAATCAGTATACCAAGTTTGATATCTTTCCTTGCAAATATGTCACATAATATGACAACACGCAAAGAATTTACATTGTTCAGACCGTTTTTGAATTTCGTAAAGCCCGTTTCAAACTATGGTCGGAAGCACCAAGAACACCCGTCTGCGGGCCCCAGGAGGGTCTACCCCCTAGCTTTCTCCGCACGAGGTACCACCAATGTACTTTTTTGTTTGTTAAGGTATATTTAGTATGGAAATACAAGGAAAACAAAGTTTGGAAACTTGTAGCACATTCTTGCCCCCGGTATACACGCGTCGGGACATTTCCACCTTGATCTCCTAATTAAGTATTATCACCCGAATATGAAGAAGGTCACACCGGAGAGCTATGTCTTGCATCTATGGGATTTCCACAACACTTTCACATGTATCCTAGGTCGACATGCAGGTTTCCTAGGTTTCCCAGGCTCTAGGGGTCGAAAAGCACCGGTCGGTGGGCCCGGGGGTTCTACCCACTAGCTATCTCCGTACGATGTTCCAACAATGTAATTTTTGTTTGTTTAGGCATCTTTAGGACATATGAACATAGAAAAACTAGTTTGGGCATAATGTTGCACATGTTGCCCCTTGTTTGACCCGTCGGTGGAGTTTCCCAACGACACATCTAGCACTTTTCTAAGTGTTATCGCATACGCGTGAATTGAAGACAATGACACCCAGGAGCTAGCCATTGCATCTATGGACAATTTACCACACTTTTTTACACATGGCATGGCCACATGCAAGTTTTTGTGGGATTCCGGCGCTTCAGTGGCCGTTTCCCATCTAAATCATAGTCTGCGGGGTGCCCGAGGATCTACGCCCTAGCAATCTCTGTACGAGGGTTGACCAATGTACTTTTTTTGTTTGTTTAGGCCTGTTTAGGACATATCTATATAAAAACCAAGGTTTCTCCCAATATTCCACTAGTTGCCCACGATTGGATCCGTCGTGGGAGTTTCCGAGCGACACGTCCAACACTTCTCTAAGTGTTATCGCATGCGCCTGAATTGAAGACGGTGACACCCGGGAGCTAGACATTGAATATATGGACCATCTACCACACTTGTGTACACATGACATGTCCACATGAAAGTTTTGGTGGGATTTCAGCGCTCTGGCGGCCGTTTCCCATCGTAAACCTAGTCTACAGGGGGCCTGAGGATCTAAACCCTATCTATCTTCGTACGGTGTTCCACCAATGTACTTTTGCGTTGGTTTAGGTTTGTTTAGGGCACGTATACAGGGAAAACCAAGGTTGGGACCAAGATTCCACCGGTATCACTTAGTTAGACACGTAGCGGGAGTCACCTTGATCTCGCATGAAATGACAGAGCGTGAAACTTGAACCAACAAAAGGTAAAACTTCCTCCTGCAACATTATTCGCCATCCCAAGATGCACATGTGTGCACAATATATATGTGCACATTATAAAAAACTATGCCGCGATTCTAGCCATAACATTGCATGTTCGTCCTGAAAGCGATGAAACCTCGAACATGATATAGCTCATTTCTGAGAAGGTTTTTTTGAGATGCAATTAGTATACCAATTAAGTTTGATATGTTTCCTTGAAACTATGTCATTTAAATGAGGAAACACAAAGGTTTTACATTGTCCGGATCATTTTTGAATTTCTTATGCTCGTTTCAAACTATGGTCAAAACGACGGGCATATTCGAGGGAAACCATCATGTGTGGCCCCTAACGGTCTAGCCCTAGCTTTCATCGCACGGTGTTCAACCAATGTAATTTTGTGTTGATTTAGTATTGCTTAGGTCATGTCTACTTGCAGAACCAAGGTTCGGCCCAATGTTCCACCGGTAGCCCTTCGTTAGACCCGTAGCCGGAGTTTTCTCCTACACGTCCGGCACTTCTCGAACTGTTATCGCATGCGTGCGACCGGGATCTAGATATTGCAATTCTCAACATATCACAACACTTTTGAACATACCCTAGGTCCACATGCAAGTTTTATTGGGATTCCAGTGCTCCGGCAGTCCTTTTCTGGCAAAACCCTAGTCTCTGGGCCCAGCGGTCTAGCCCCCTAGCTTTCTCCGCAGGAGGTTCCATCAATGTCCTTTTGTGTTGGTTTAGGTTTGTTTAGGTCATGTCTACACGGAAAAACAAGTTTGGGCCCAAGTTTCCACTTGTATCCCTCTGTTAGACCCGTAGCGGGAGTCACCTTGATCTCACATGAAATGATAGAGCGTGAAACTTGCACTAACGTGAGACGAAAAACTTCCTCCTGCAACATTGTTCGCCGTCCCAAGATGCACATGTGTGCATAATATATATGGGAACATTATCACAAACTTTGTCACGATTCTGGCCACATTATCACAAACTTTGTCACATTATCACAAACGTTGGTTGTTTGGCTTGAAAGTCATGAAAACTTGAACATGATAGGTCATTTCTGTGAAGGTTTTTTTGAGATGCAATCAGTATACCAAGTTTGATATATTTCCTTCCTAATATGTCACATAATATGACACCAAGCGAAGGATTTACATTGTTCAGACCTTTTTTGAATTTCGTATGACCGTTTCAAACTATGGTCGAAAGTACCAAGAACACCGTCTATGGGTCCCGGGAATGTCTACCCCCTAGCTTTCTCTGCACGAGGTAACACCAATGTATTATTTTATTTGTTATGGTATGTTTAGTATATAAATACAAGGAAACCCAAGTTTGGAACTTGTAGCACATTCTAGCGCCAGGTATACCCGCGTCAGGACATTTCCACCATGATTTGCTAATTAAGTGTTATCGCCCGAATATGAAGAAGGTCACACGGGGGAGCTATGTCTTGCATCTATGGGATTTCCACAACACTTTAACATGTATCCTAGGTCCACATGCAAGTTTCCTTGGTTTCCCGGGCTCTAGGATTCAAAAAGCATTGGTCTGTGCTCCCAGGGGATCTAACCCCTAGGTATCTCTGTATGAGGTTCCACCAATGTACTTTTTGTTTGATTAGGCATGTTTAGGCCAAATCAACATAGAAAAAATAGGTTGGGCCCAATGTTCTACCGGTTGCCCCCTGTTTGACCCGTCGCGGGAGTTTCCCAACGACACGTCCAACACTTTTCTAAGTGTTATCGCATGCTCGTGAATTGAAGACAGTGACACCCAGGAGCTATCCATTGCATCTATGGACAATCTACCACAATTTTTACACATGGCATGGCCACATGCAAGTGTTTCTGGGATTCCGGCGCTCCGGTGGCCGATTTCCGTCGAAACCCTAGTCTGCGGGGGGGGGGGCGAGGGTCTACCCCCTAGAAATATCCATACGAGGGCTGACCAATGTACTTTTTTGTTTGTTTAGGAATTTTTAGGCCATATCTACATAAAAAACCAAGGTTTCTCCCAATATTCCAGTGGTTGCCCCTGTTTGACCCGTCGCGGGAGTTTCCGAGCGACACGTCCAACACTTCTCTTAGTGTTATCGCATGCGCCTGAATTGTAGAAGGTGACACCCACGATCTAGCCATTTAATTTATAGACCATCTACCACATTTGTATACACATGGCATGGCCACATGAATGTTTTGGTGGGATTCCGGCGCTCCGGCGGCCGTTTCCCATCGAAAACCTAGTCTATAGGGGCCTTGGGATGTAATTCCTAGCTATCTTCGTACGATGTTCCACCAATGTACGTTTTTGTTGGTTCAGGTTTGTTTAGGTTGGGCCCAAGATTCCACCAGTATCCCTTAGTTAGACACGTAGAGGGAGTCACCTTGATCTCACATGAAATGATAGAGCGTGAAACTTGAACCGATGAAAAGTAAAACTTCCTCCTGCAACATTTTTTGCCATCCCAAGATGCACATGTGTGCACAATATATATGTGCACATTATCAAAAACAATGCCACGATTCTAGCCATAACATTGCACGTTTGGCCTGAAAGCCATGAAACCTCGAACATGATATAGCTCATTTTTGGAGAAGGTTGTTTTGAGATGCAATTAGTATACAAATTAATTCTGATATTTTTCCTGACAACTATGTCACGTAAACTAACACAACGCAAAGGTTTTACATTGTCCGAATCATTTTTGAATTTTTTATGCTCGTTTCAAACTATGGTCAAACGACGGGCATATTCGAGGGAAACCCTCGTGTGTGCCCCTAGACGGTCTAACCACTAGCTTTCACTCCACGGTGTTCGACCAATGTACTTTTGTGTTGGTTTAGTATTGCTTAGGTCATGTCTACATGCAGAACCAAGGTTGGGCCCAATTTTCCACCGGTAGCCCTTCTTTAGACCCGTAGCGGATGTTTTCTCCTACACACCCGACACTTCCTTAACTGTTA
This sequence comes from Avena sativa, assembly GCA_916181665.1. NCBI lineage: Eukaryota > Viridiplantae > Streptophyta > Magnoliopsida > Poales > Poaceae > Avena > Avena sativa. Next base: position 245,118,989 of record OV702283.1, on the reverse strand, counting down.
TCGCATGCGCGTGACCGGTAGCTTGATATTGCAATTCTCAACATCCCACAACACATTTTCACATACCCTAGGTCCACATGCAAGTTTTCTTGGGATTCCGGTCCTCCAGCGGTCCTTTTCCAGAAAAACCCTAGTCTCTGGGCCCGGCGGTCTAGCCCCCTAGCTTTCTCCGCACGAGGTTCCAACAATGTCCTTGTGTGTTGGTTTAGGTTTGTTTAGGTCATGTCTACATGGCAAAACAAGTATGGGCCCAAGATTCCACTGGTATCCCTCTGTTAGACCCGTAGTGGGAGTCACCTTGATCACACATGAAAAGATAGAGCGTGAAACTTGCACCGACGAGAGAAGGAAAACTTCCTCCTACAACATTGTTCTCCATCCCAAGAAGCACATGTGTGCATAATACATATGGGAACATTATCACAAACTATGTCGCGATTATAGCCATAACATTGGTCGTTTAGCTTGAAAGTTAGGAAACCTCAAACATGATAGGTCATTTATGTGAAGGTTTTTTTGAGATGCAATCAGTATACCAAGTTTGATATCTTTCCTTACAAATATGTCACACAATATGACACCACGCGAAGGATTTACATTGTTCGGACCGTTTTTGAATTCCGTATGCCCATTTCAAACTATGGTCGAAAGCACCAATAACACCCGTCTACGGGCCCCGGGAATGTCTACCCCCTAGCTTTCTCCGCACGAGGTACCACCAATGTACTTTTTTGTTTGTTAAGGTATGTTTAGTATAGAAATACAAGGAAAACAAAGTTTGGAACCTTGTAGCACATTCTAGCCCCCCGGTATACCCGCGTCGGGACATTTCCACCTTGATCTGGTAATTAAGTGTTACCGCCCGAATATGAAGAAGGTCACACCAAGGAGCTATATGTTGCATCTATGGGATTTCCATAACACTTTCACATGTATACTAGGTCCACATGCAAGTTTCCTAGGTTTCCCGGGCTCTAGGGGTCAAAAAGGACCGGTCGGTGGGCCCGGGGGATCTACCCCTAGCTATCTCTGTACGAGGTTCCATCAATGTACTTTTTGTTTGTTTAGGCATGTATAGGCCATAAAACATAGAAAAGGAAGTTTGGGCCCAATGTTCCACCGGTTGCCCCCTTTTTGACTGGTCGTGGGAGTTTCCCAACGACACGTCCAGCACTTTTCTAAGTGTTATCGCTTGCGCGTGAATTGAAGACGGTGACACCCGGGAGCTGGCCATTGCATCTATGGATAATCTACCAAACTTTTTTACACATGGCATGGCCACATGCTAGTTTTGGTGGGATTCCGGCGCTCCCGTGGCCGTTTGCCATCGAAACCCTAGTCTGCGGAGGCCCCGAGGATCTACCCCCTAGCAATCTCCCTACGATGGTTGATCAATGTACTTTTTTGTTTTTTATGAATGTTTAGGACATATCTACATAAAAAACCAAGGTTGCTTCCAAATTCCACCGGTTGCCCCCCGCTGGATCCGTCGCGGGAGTTTCCGAGCGACACCTCCAACACTTCTCTAAGTGTTGTCGCATGCGCCTAAATTGAATACGGTGACACCCGGGAGCTAGCCATTGCATATATGGACCATATACCACACTTGTGTACACATGGCATGACCACATGCAAGTTTTGGTGGGATTCCGGCGCTCAAGCGGCCGTTTCCCATCGAAAACCTATTCTACAGGGCCCTTGGGGATCTACCCCCTAGCTATCTACGTACGAGGTTTCACCAATGTACTTTTGTATTGGTTTAGGTTTGTTTAGGTCACATCTACATGGGAAACCAAGGTTGGGCCCAAGATTCCACCGGTATCCCTCAATGTTATCGCACGCGTGCGACCGGGAGCTAGATATTGCAATTCTCAAGAGCCCACACTTTTGCACATACCCTAGGCCCTCATGCAAGTTTTATTGAGATTCTGGTGCTCCGGAGGTCGTTTTTCAGCGAAACCCTAGTCTATGGGCCCCGGTGGTCTATAGCCACCTAGCTCTATAGGGTTCCACTCGTAGCTAAGAACGGTAACGCCCGCCGTTTTAACCTTGTTTTGAAAAGGCATATGCAAAATTAAAAAAAACGAATAAATGTGAAACAATTGTATATAGCTCTATGCTTTGTAATAGGGGCTTTGAGCTATCTTTTATCAAATGTTTTAAATTAAAGTTAGGTAAGTAGTTTATTTGCCAAAATTAATTCATTTAGAAAAAAATATTTAGACAAGGCATATTAAGCGCCCCCTTGCCTCTCGTGCACTTTAACAACCCACTATCCCCTGGAGAAGAAAGCTACGCATCCATCCTTCCCCTACCTCCGCCGCTCCGCCTCCATCCCTCCCGAGCCTCCGCCGCTCCGCCGCCATCCCTCCTCTGCCTCTGTTGCTCTGCCGCCAGCCGGTTCCGTCCTCCTCCTAGGTAAGCCACCCTCCCCTTGCCATCTTACGTGTTCCGCTCCTCCTGGGTTTCAGCCGTTAGGTTTGGATACGGTTATTTTGGGGAAAATGCTTTGAATCCGGGGATTTCTAGGGTTTCGGGGGTTTTGGCTGGTGTCAGTTCATTACAGTTGTGGCTAGATCCGTCAGTATATGTGGATGTGTTATCTAGCATGCAGCGACAGTCTCATTTTGGGGAAAATGCTTCGAATCTAGGGATTTGTAGGGTTCCGGGGGACTCGGCTAGTGTCAGTTCGTTAGATTTGCTTCCAGATCCATCAGTATATGTGGATGAGTGAATGAGGATGGGTTTTGGTTGAGAAAGAGTCAAATGGCTATGTTCTAGATATTAGAGAAGCGTCCTGTCCACCACCTACTTATTGAAATGCCATAATGTTTTGGCGTCTCTGGGAGCCACTATTGCACCATGGATTCTCACCGTGTGAGTTCTTTACTCATCTTGTCCTCCTTTTGTCAATTTTGGATGTTAATATCCACAATATTTTTCCTTTCCTACATCCTAGGGGCACAACAATAGGTATCTCATAAGTATTAGCCTCTTCATATGATATTATACCATGTGGTGTGCCTAAATCTGGAACTGGATCCTAGTCCAAATCCAAAATGTTATAGTCCAACTACTGTCCAGTCTAACCTAATCCAATCCATGTCCAGTCTACGATTAGCTTTTTAATGTCCAGATCCATCCAAATCCAATTCGTTCCACTTTTGGATATCCAACGTCCAATGGATTTGATGCATGTATTTCCCGCACGCGCGCACGGCTGGCTGCATTTGAACTGGTTGGTAATGTTGAAGTGGCCAGCAAGCCATACAGGAAAATTTGTGACAACTTACATAAACAAAACAGTATTTGTGCTCCCTCCGATCCAAATTAATTCACTCAGTTTTGTCTAGATTTGGATATATCTAGTACTAAAACATGTCTAGATACATCTGAATCTAGGCAAATCTGAGACAACTAATTTTGTTCAGAGGGTGTAAAGAAAACATCATCTGAATTTTCTTAGTACAACAAGGACAAAAATAGTCATAACACATGGTTCCGAACTCAAGCATGTAGCCTACATTGCATACACTCACACAGTTCATATGGCCACTAGTGGAAACGAGGCCTTTGGTTGAGCCTGAAAATGAGCTTTAACACCGGTTCTTCTACGAATCGGTGTTAAAGGGGGTGCCCGTACCAGCGTGGCATGTGCAGCAAAAAGGAGCCCCCCTTTAACACTGATTTGTGGCACGAACCGGTGTTAAAGGCCCTGCACCAGTGGCCCGCGCAGCCCCCCCCCCCTTTAACACCGGTTCGTGGCTTGAACCGGTGTTAAAGGGGGGCTATATAACACACCGCAGCCCACACCCCTCTCTTCCATTTTTTCACTCTCTCATTTTGGAGCCTAGCAAGAGGGTGAGAGGTGTGCTAGTTTGTGTTTTTTCCTATGGACAAGAGGTGTTCGGTGAAATGCCCGAGAGCTCAAAATAAGTTATCTCGTTGCTCTTTCCTTCTCGCTCGAGGTCGGCAACTATCCTTTCATGTGTCATTGATGTACAATATATAAATGGTCATCTCCCTATTAATATTGTATATATACTATATATTAATGCAGATGAACCGGCAATGGATGTACGGTGACCGACGCACTTCCGAGTACATTACGGGCCTCCAAAATTTCATCGTTGTGGCTAATGCAAACCATGGTCACAATGGTTTTATGTGATGTCCGTGTGTTCACTGTCAGAACAAGAAAGACTAGTCAAATACCAGAACCATTCATGCCCACCTGCTTCGATCCAGTTTCATGCCCAGCTATAATTGTTGGACCAAGCACGGAGAAAAAGGGGTTATGATGGAAGACAACAAAGAAGAAGAGGATGATGACAACTATCATAATATGTATCCTGAATATGATGATACTGCAACGGGGGTAGATAATGAAGATCAAGAGGCAGCAGATGGGCCCGCTGATGACGATCTTGGTCAGGCTATTACTGATGCAAAGGAAGAATGTGAAACTGAAAAGGAGAAGGAGAAGCTGGAGCAGATGTTAAAGGTTCAGAAAACATTGTTGTACCCAACTTGTGAAGATGGCCACAAAAAGCTAGGTACCACACTGGATTTGCTGCAATGGAAGGCAGAGAATAGTGTGACTGACAGCGCATTTTCAAAGTTGTTGGTAAAAATGAAGAATCTTCTTCCAAGAAATAATGAGTTGCCCGACAGTACATACCAAACAAAGAAGGTTGTCTGCCCTCTAGGATTAGACGTGCAGAAGATACATGCCTGCATTAATGACTGCATCCTCTACCACGATGAGAAGTACGAGAATTTGGATGCATGCCCGGTATGCACTGCACTGCGGTATAAGATCAGACGAGACGATCCTGGCGATGTTGAGGGCGAGGCCCCTAGGAAGAAGGTTCCTGCCAAGGTTATGTGGTATGCTCCTATAATACCACGGTTAAAACGTCTCTTCAGAAATAAAGAGCATGTCAAGTTGTTACGATGGCACATGGAAGACCGTAAGAAAGAAGCGATGTTGAGACACCCCACTGATGGGTCACAGTGGAGAAAAGTCGAGCGAGAGTACCCGGACTTCGCACGTGACGCAAGGAACTTAAGGTTTGGTCTAAGTACAGATGGCATGAATCCTTTTGGTGAGCACAGCTGCAGTCACAACACCTGGCCTGTGACTCTATGTATCTATAACCTTCCTCCTTGGTTGTGCATGAAGAGGAAGTTCATTATTATGCCAGTGCTCATCCAAGGCCTGAGGCAACCCGGAAACGACATTGATGTGTACCTAAGGCCATTAGTTGAAAAACTTTTACAGCTATGGGCCAAACCAGGTGTACGTATGTGGGATGAGCACAAAGGGGAGACATTTGACCTACGAGCGTTGCTTTTCGTAACCATCAATGATTGGCCTGCTCTTAGTAACATTTCAGGGCACACAAACAAGGGATACAATGCATGCACACACTGTTTAGATGAGACTGAAAGTGTATATTTGGAGAAATGTAAAAAGGTTGTGTACCTAGGGTATCGTCGATTTCTTTCGAACCTGCATCCAGTAAGAAAGAAAGGCAAGTATTTCAAACGTCTGGCAGAACCCTGGAGGAAGCCTGTCCTCCATACCGGTGAGGAGGTATTTGGTATGGTCAAGGACCTAGAAGTAATCTTTGGAAAAGGTCCTGGCAGTCTATCTGTTCCGAATGACGATGCCGGACATGCGCCCATGTGGAAGAAGCAATCTATATTTTGGGTCCTACCCTATTAGAAAGTCTTAGAGGTTCGCTCTTCAATTGACGTGATACACGTGACGAAGAATGTTTGCGTGAACCTGCTAGGCTTCCTAGGAGTTTATGGGAAGACAAAAGATACACCAGAAGCACGGCAGGACCAGCAACGTCTGAAAGACCCTGAAGAGCCTATGCATCCTGAGAACGAGAAGGGTAAACGATGCCACTTAACTCCTGCCAGCTACGCTCTTACGAAAGCAAAGAAGGAAATCTGTTTTGAATGCCTGAGCAGTATCAAGGTCCCGTCTGGCTTCTCGTCGAATATAAAGGGAATAATAAATATGGCAGAGAAAAATTCCAAAACCTGAAGTCTCATGACTGCCACGTGATTATGCACAATTTCTTCCGATTGCATTGAGGGGGATTCTACCTAAAAATGTTCGAGTACCCATCGTGAAGCTATGTGCATTCCTCAATGCAATATCTCAGAAGGTAATCGATCCAGAAATCCTACCAGGGTTACAGACAGATGTGGCCCATTGTCTTGTCAGCTTTGAGTTGGTGTTCCCACCATCCTTCTTCAATATTATGACGCATCTCCTAGTTCACCTAGTAGAAGAGATTGCCATTCTCGGTCCTGTATTTTTACACAATATGTTCCCCTTTGAGAGGTACATGGGAGTCTTAAAGAAATATGTTCATAACCGTGCTAGGCCAGAAGGAAGCATCTCCAAGGGCTATGTAACAGAGGAGGTCATTGAGTTCTGTGTTGATTTTATTCCTGACCTTAAGGCGATTGGTGTTCCGGAATCACGACATGAGGGGAGACTGCGTGGAAAAGGCACCCTAGGATGTAAAGTAATGATATGTAGGGACGGGCATTCTCTCAATCAAGCACACTATACGGTTTTACAAAGATCTATCTTGGTTGCCCCGTATATCAATAAACACAAGAATTTAATAGCCTCAAACACCCGGGGAAGTCTGATGAATGGATTATAAGTGAACACATGGCGAGTTTTGGCGCCTGGCTGCAAAGATTTGTCACGAATAACACCACTGTTGGGGATCAGCTGTACTTGTTGGCCAGGACACCATCTTTGACTGTATGTACTTTCCAAGGGTACGAGATAAATGGGAATACATTTTACACGATAGGCCAAGATAAAAAGAGCACCAACCAAAACAGTGGTGTCCGCTTCGATGCAGCAGAAGACAATGGGAAAAAGACCATGTATTATGGGTTCATAGAGGAGATATGGGAACTTGACTATGGACCTAATTTTAAGGTCCCCTTGTTTCGACGCAAATGGGTCAATCTAACAGGAGGTGGGGTGAGGTAGACAAAGTACCGAATGACAACAGTGGATCTCAAAAATCTTATGAAGGTAGACTATGAACCATTTGTCTTAGCCAATGATGTGGCTCAGGTTTTTTATGTGAAGAACATGTATACCAAACCGAAAAAAAGAAAAAAAATAAGCAAACAAATACATCACACGATAAGCCAAAGCGTCACATAGTTCTTTCAGGGAAAAGAAACATCGTGGGAGTGGAGGACAAGACAAACATGTCAGAAGATTATAATAAGTTTGATGAAATTCCGCCCTTCGGAGTGAAGACTGACCCAACCATCCTGTTAAACGGAGCTGATACTCCATGGTTACGACCGACGCGATCATAAGATTGACTATATGTATTAATTGAGCCATTTTTGACACACATATGTATCTCAACATGGAAATCAATGTCATATTTCTTCTGTTAACAGTATATGTATTAAATGAGCCATTTTTCTTCCTGCCATTTCTTCTGTTAACAGTATATGTGAGAGCGCGCTCGCCAGGCACGAGGACGGCCCACCTCCTCCGAACTTCAACGAGGCCGGCCGTCGGCTATGGTGGCGCGGTCGGACTCTCCAGAGCGTCATTGCCTACGACACTGCCGCTGACTCTAACCCCCGTCTGCGTTATCCTCAAGTCCAGCCCACGCGTACTCAGCCTTCAAGGTTCAATTACGGCGACCCCGACGACGACAGCGACAATGGCGACGGCGAGTATGACGACTATAGTGGTGAGTATTACAGGTGTAGGCAGGAGCATGACTGAATCACTCCAACATTCCGAAACAAATTCGGCCGATTGTGACTTAATCTGGCCATGTATCTTAATTTTCAGTTCTTTATGTATCTTAATTTTCAGTCGTGCTTTATGTAACTTACTGTTAGTTGCATTATGTACTTTAATTCCAGTTCTATAATAATAAAAATATCAAACTTGGGATGGCAAACAATGTTGCAAGAGGAAGTTTTCCTTTTTGTCGCACCAAAAAGGCATTTTCCATTTTCCGAGCATAAAAAACGGACGGTTTTGTGAAGCAACCACCAAATGGCTAATTCAAAAAACTACCAACACATTTTACAAAAATAATAGACCACCTTATATGGAAAATGTACCAACAAGGAGATCTGAAACTTTTCAGTCCACCTCTGGTGAAAAAGACAAATTCCTGCCGAATCGGTAAGAAGTGGGTCAGATATGAACTACAGGTACATGATACGATGCTCATGATTTTTTATAAAAATCATTTTTAGGTTCACGATATGCTATTTTATTAAAAATCCAATGCAAGTTGAGCGAGGCTTGGCCCCGAGCTAAGAATCTTCATGCCCGTTGTTCGACAAAGTTTGACGATAGTTTAAAACGGGGATAAAAAATTAAAAAACGATCGAAACAGTGCGAAACCTTCGCGTGGTGTTATATTATGTGGCATAGTTAGAAGGAAAAATATAAAACTTGGTATATTGATTATGTCTCAAAAAAACCTTCACAAAATGACCTATCTCATTCGAGGTTTCATGGCTTTCGGGTCAAATGACCAATTTTATGGCTAGAATCAAGGAATAGTTTGTGATAATGTGGCCATATTGTGCATACATGTGAATCATGGCATGAAAAACAATGTTGCAAGAGGAAGTTTCCCTTTTTTTGCACCAAAAAGGCATTTTCCATTTTCCGAGCATAAAATACGGACGGTTTTGTGAAGCAACCACCAAATGGCTAATTAAAAAAACTACCACCACATTTAAAAAAAACTAGACCACCTTATATGTACAATGTACCAATAGGGGGATCTGAAACTTTTCTGTCCACCTCTGGTGAAAAAGACAACTTCCTGCCGAATCGGTAGGAAGTGGGTCAGATATGAACTACAGGTACATGATACGATACTCATGTTTAGGTTCACAATATGCTATTTTATCAAAAATCATGTTTAGGTTCACAATATGCTATTTTATCAAAAATCCAATACAATTTGAGCGAGGTTTTGTCAGATTCCAAAGTATACAAAAGATGCGGCATTTAAATATCCAAACAATTAAAAAATGTTAATACAAAATAAAATATGATTTGCTCTAATAAAATAGGGTTATATTTCTTTTTAGATGCTTAATATTTTTTATGTTCAAAGTTTTAGAGTTTGACTATTTTATTTTTGTTTGAATTGAATAATCAAAATTTATATGTAAGTGTTTTAATCATTTTGAAAATTTTCATCTAAAGTAAATATAAAATGTTTTTATATGAATGGATAGATATTATTTTTCTGAAAATTATGATATATTATTCATATTTTTCTGAGTTGAAATGAAAAAGATATGAACTTTCTAAATTCTATACTATTTTTTGAATTAAAAATGCCCCCACCCCTTTAATGCACGAAGTAAATGCCCCCCTTTAACACCGGTTCGTGGCTGGAACCGGTGTTAAAGGGGGGGCGGGTGAGGGCGTGAAATGAATTCCCCCCCTTTAACACCGGTTCGTGCCACGAACCAGTGTTAAAGGGGGCGTTATAACGCGCACCTTCCTCTTCCTTCTTCCCCCCAGCCAGATCGAAAAGCGCGCGCGCAGAGGAGAGAAGAGGAGAGCCGCGCCATCGCCGTCCAGCCCTCGCCCTCGCCGTCGCCATCCCGCGGGAGCTCCATCACCCCCCTCGCCGTGCGCGAGCCGTCGCCGTACGTCCAGCCGTCACCGTCCATGTACGCCTCGCCGTCCAGCCATACGTTGCCGTCCACGTACGCCCTCACCGTCTGTCGTCCACGCCCTATCCGCCCTCGATCTCGCGCCGAGCAGGTGTTGGTGCACCGGCGCCCTGCCCTGGTTCCTCACCGGCGCCCTTCCACCCCCACCGCCCACGATGGCCAAGGCCGTGACTCCGCCTCCTGAAAAGCCGTCCAAGCCCGTGACGCCACCACCGGCAACCCCGTCCAAGCCCGTGACGCCGCCTCCACCGGCGAGACCGTCCAAGCACGTGGCGTAGTTATAGTACTTCTTCTCGGAGGTCCACGAGGCCACGGCGTCCGACGCGTTCCAGGCTATGCCGGCGGAGCCCCAGAAGATGTTCTCCCCGTACGGCCCGCTGGAGTGCTGGAGCTTGCAGTCGTCTTTACGCACGTTGATGTAGTTCTGCGCGTATGCCGCCACCGTGGCGTCCCAGGTCGCCGGCCCGACGCCCACGGTTGCGGGGAACGTGTCGTGGGGGCTCACGAAGTTCGACGGAGCGTTCTACGTCGCGCACGGCGTGTCGACGGCCGCATCCATGGCGAACGCGAGAACCAAGGACTAGGATAGCTAGAATGGTATTTTCAAGTCCGGCTGACAGATACTCGGCAAGAGGAGTCTCCGTGCGGGCGGCGCTCCATCATGAGGTCGGCGGGGCCAACATCGGGCAGCCGGTGGCGTAGCGGCGCGGGCGGTGCGTGGTTTTGGGGTCGCGGGCGGACGGCAGAGAGGCGCTCCGTCGCGGGGTCGTATGTTTCCAAACCGAAGGGGTACCGGCGAATCGCAAATAAAATACCACTGGGCCAAAATTTGCAAATAAAATACCATTGAATTCAGTAGAACAAGTGGGATATGTGTATGTATATTTGTATGTGTATGTATATATGTATATTGTATTGTATGTGTATTGTATATGCATGTGTATATTTTGTGCCACGCCAACGACCACAGCCACCATTATACCGTCGACCCTGACCTCCTTTGTCCTTGCTAAGCCTACACACGCGTCGAGGGTGAGTCGTCCATTTTAGGTAGCCCACGTCATGCTGGTTCGAACGCACACCCCCACACATCCCGGCCCCGCTCTCGCCTTAGCGCTGCCACCTCTCGTTGTCAATATATTATTATAATAACCATGCTATGTTAATCAACTTTCATGACAAGTTAATTAGAAGAAGTAAATGTACCCTCTGATATGAATCCAGGGTTTCTCCGAATTAGGGTTTGGAATGACCAAGCATGTATTAGGGTTACATTTCAATACTTTTAACCTGTCATATCATCATCTTTGCTTGAGCATTTCAATAGATGTATTACTGATATTTGTGTGATCATATTATTGTTTTAGAAACTATGGATCCACACAGTAGAAACCTTGAAGAGGAAGAAATAATGGAGAACATGATCCACGAGGACACCTCACAATATCTGAACTTGGAGGGACATCATGACAGCTCAAGTAGTCATGGAGAAGATGACGACTCCGGTGAACACACTTTAGTGATTACAAAGTATATCGAGGTATATGCATGGATTAAGCCTCTGCTGACTTGCACCGATTGATTTGTATATATGTACATGTACGAATTAACGCTTCTTTCTTCTTTTAGCCCTCCGGATCGACCAACCAGCAACAATCTTCTTCTACGAAAAAGAGCAAGCGAGGCGCGAGCCATCGGTTGAAAGACCGTGCAAAGTTCACGATCAAAGTAGTCCGTGTTGATGGCAGGCCGATGGAGCCCAAGAAGGCCGCAGACAAATTTGTACGTCAGGCTAGAGTTCTTGTTAGGGACCAAATCCCAATCATAATTGAATATTGGAATAAGCCAAAGAAGGGCGACGGTACCTTTGTCGATGAAAGATCCAAAGAAATGCTTTGGAATTCGCTGTTGGTAAATTTCACCCTTCCGCCAGAGGAGGATGAAAACAAACCGGTTATAAAGGAAAAGGTCAAAGAGTGGACTCTAAAGAAGATGGCTGACGCTTTCCGCAACTGGAAGACAAAATTGAACAAATTTGTCAAAGCTCGCGAGACTCCAGATTTCGAAGACGCATATTATGCGAAGATAAGAACTCACTGCCCCGAATTTGTGGCATACAAGGAAGGTGCTATAGCTACAAAGAGGTCAGAAACCAATACGCTAAATGCCCAGAAGAAGGAATATCACCAGAGGACAGGGTCAGGTGGCTACATATCTCAGAGTCCTAAGTGGGAGGAAGCTGAGAAGGCCCTGCGCGAAAGAGGGATCACACCCAGACACATGGGTGGGACCTATGTGCAAATACTTGGTTCTACGGAATCGGGGCAAGGTTGGACCCAGAAACGGGATTGTGTATCTTCCCAACCCTCCTTGCCAAACCTGTCATTGAACTCATCATGGCATACGAGGAAACAGCCGCCAAGACCTTCCATCCCGACGGAGAGAATGACCAGCTCACACGCGCCATCGGTAAAAAAGAACACCCTGGAGTTGCACGAGGGACAGGGGGTATGACGTGGAAGGATGGGTTTGCCGAGTGGGCGACTCTTACAGATGGCGCGGCCGAAAAGAAAAAGAGCGTACAGAGCGGATGACACAGATAGAACATGCACTTGTGGCGCTGCAGGCGCAAGTGAATGCACAAAAGAGCCAGCAAGCTACCGGCCCTTCTCAGCGGCATGAAGAGCCTGCATTGGAAGCTGCCGGTGGCCCAGACTCTGCGTGGAAAAGCCGCGGGGCTTCCACGGAGAACGTGCAGCCCACGCTTGAAATGGCGGGTCCTCGATACCCCGTGGATGAGATCACGGAGAGCGAACATGCCGAGCTGCATGAGAGATTAATGGGCTTATCCATTAAGGTGGCGGCCGGCTATGCCTTACCTCCTATAGCTGGTGGAACTTACCACTGCCGACCGATTCCAGATGGCTATGCTATTGTCGGGGTGGATGAGGTTGTGAAGGAATATGAGGAAGCATAGCTTGACCATGCTACAGGTGAAGGGGAAACTCAACTCAAATTTGTAGTGAAAACAACCATTCTTTGGAAGAAGGAACACATCGTGCTTCCAAATTGGAGGCCACTGGCACCCCCGCCGTCTCCGCAGCGTCAGCAGTCTGACCCGCCTCAGCCGTCTCCAAGTCATCAGAATACTCCCATGTCGTCTCCGGCGCTTCAGCCATCTCCTGCGCGGCAGCCATCTCCGGCGCGGCAGCCATCTCCTACGCGTCAGCCATCTCCGGCGCGCCAGCCATCTCCTGCGCGCCAGCCATCTCCGGCGCTTCAACCTTCTCCTCAGTGTAAGCAAAAGAGCACTGCCACGAAGAGCCTCAGTAGCACTGCCACGAAGAAATCCGCAGGAAACCGTACGCCAAAGATTTCAAGAAACTACGTCCCGCAACCTTCCGCCAAGCCATTGCCGGTTTTACCGTGGAATCGCAGCGACGAGGAGACCAATAGGATCTCGGCAGAAGAGGTCAAGAAATTCTTTGCACCTAGACGGGCCAAGTCAAAGGAGAAACTAGATTCGGCGGTGGTGGAGAAGTTTTACAATAATCTTTTAAAACCTGAAACCCCACTTGTGTCGGACTATGAGCGCCAGATTTTGAAGAGGGATGCAAGGCGTAGGGAGACTGAAAGTAGCAGTCGTGCGGCACCCTAGAAAACAGTTCCCATGCTCGGAGAGCAGGAAAACCAATCATGCGCCCCGCTCCAAGTGTTCGACACACTGGACGCTCCTCCCGTAAATGATTACGAGGCAGAGCTACAAAGAAAGGCCAATGAGATGGGGATGACTTACATTGCATACTTGAACATCATGGGAGACAACTTTCCCAAAGGCGATGGCAACCCCATACAGCCATGGAAGTATGGGAAGAATCTCGTCAAGAAAGAGGAGCTCAAGAATCTACCAACAAAGATGCAAACATTGCACAAGTGGTACCTTGATTTCTGCAAGACGAGAAAGGAAGAATGGATCACGACGCATATAAGAGATCAGATTTTCTTGTGCGGAGATGACGAGATCATCTTCAACATTCAAGACTTGCATTTTCTATTCATCAGATGGAACTCGACAAAGCTGCCATCAGCCTTTATTGTGTGTAAGTACTATTTCTTTAATTTCTATCTCATCTCATTCAATTCATTAATTGCATGTATATATATATTCTCACCATATATGTATATATATACTATTATGCAGGAAAAAGGTTATGGAATGCATGAAAGGGGGCCCTTTTGACATTGGGTTCGTTGACCCAAATAGAGTTCATGAACTAGTGGTAAGAGACAAACCCGGGAAAACATAAGATTTCTTGCTAAGGTCTTTACTGACACAACAAACCAAAAGGGAAATACTATTGCCTTACAACTTCTCGTGAGTACGCTTACCCTCTCTTGTACACATTCTATTTCGGCTTACTCGATGTTAAGTTTAACTGATGATGAGTTATGCGTGCGTAGGTTCCACTTTATTCTGCTAGTCATTCAACCTGACTCAGGAAAAGTCCTTGTCATGGACTCGTTACAAAAAGAAAAAGAGCTATGGACAGACTTTAGAGAGATGCTCCAGAGGTAATTTCAATCATATTATCGCACTAGATCGGCAACTTTCGTGACAACAAGTAATTAATTACTCCTTTATCCATTTTCTTTGTCGAACAGGGTTTGGAAAAGGTTCATGGGCAGGGTCGTGGGTGAATGGTCAGAAGAACTAAAATTTGTAGACAAAAATGTAAGTAATACTAGCTAGCTAGGTCTGCGTATCTCTTTGATTCTTCTTCCAATTGCATTATATCATGCTTTATTGATTATTATTTTGATTGAACTCTCTATTCTCGTAAAGTGCACGCATGTGGGTACTATGTTTGCGAGTTCATTCGCAACACAATATGTGCGACGGGCCAAGCCGCACTAGAACAACTTAGAGTAAGTAAACAAAGTATGCAACATTATTTATTACCATCAATTGTGTTGAGTTTTATTCTTATATATATATTGACCCCATTCTTCATATATATTCAGATCGAACGGATGCGGGACCAACTCCTACCATTTGAGCGCATACGAGCCATTCAAGAGGAATTGGCGGGGTTCATACTTGATGAGGTCATCACGCCTGGCGGAGAACTCTTTAGATATCCACCAAAATGAACGTTGTATATATGCTTGAATGTGTTTGTCTTGTACTTGATGCTTCAACGTTTACGGAGAATACCACACAATGACGATGTTTGTGTATAATAATAGTTGCTTAATTATTCATGTACTCATATGTACCGATGATGATGTATGTGTATACCGCTCCCGATCGATTCCCCCTCCCCCTTCCCGTCCCCACCACACCGCAGAAATACGCCCAGAACGGGGCGGGGGCAGAACTCTGCTGCGGCAGAGATTTAGGCCGTTTTCCTGTGACGGCAGAACTCTGCCATGGCAGAGATTTAGGCCATTTTCCTGCCACGGCAGAACTCTGCCGCAGCAGAGATTTATCTCCTTTTCCTGCCGCGGCACAGAACCTTTAACACCGGTACGTGTTACGAACCGGTGTTAAAGGGGGGCTGAGCGCTGCGGCAGCCCCACGTGCGCCACCCTTTAACAGCGGTTCTTAGAACCGCTGTTAAAGGGGGGGCCTCTAACACCGAACCCCCAACAGCGGTTCCAGAACCGCTGTTAGAGGGCCTTATGAACCGGTGTTAAAGCCACCGTCTGCACTAGTGGGCTAATATCCGCAAAGAGTAGCATACAAGATAGTTGAGTCTGTGATAAATGCTAACTCAAGTTATATGACAATACTAGACTACAGATTTCTATCCATCCATCATGAAAAATAGAAAGAAATTGCATGCAATCAGCAATGCACCATTGTTGTTGAAATGTGCAAGCACCATCTTTCTAGAATGGCAGCTCTCTACAGTTTAAAACAAGTTGTGAGTGAGAGTGTTGGTCATATATAGTAGTCTACTAGGACAAACAAGAAGCAAAGCATAGTTATTTTTTCTAATCATAGCTTTGTGCAAAACAGAAACTAAGAATAGTTATTTTTCTAATCAGGAATAAAAACATGAGCATAGAACCCCATCAGTTATCTTTAAGGCTAGCAAATCTGTGAGCAACCACATTAGTTATTTTTAGTAGAGTCTATGAGCAACCATAAGCCAGAAATTTAAGAATGGCAAATCTATGAATTGACAAGTTAATCATCTCAGATTTATGATCGGTAGTAACTAGGAAGCCATGTGAGGGCCCAAAATTAACTGGTATAGCATGCACCATGTACACTACATACAGGGTGCTTAAGTACTACAAGAAAACAGTACATGTAGGAGATATCACCTGGTGAATATGGTATGCACTCTACTTGAGGAAAAATATACTTCTGAAGCTCATGGAGTCAAATCTACGAATGAAAACGGAAATCATTAACAAACAACATGTAAAAATTAATTTAAGGAAGACAAAGCATAAGTTTTTATTGTTTATATACCGTCGGCGCTGTCGTTGTTGTCTTCATCAGACAAATATTATTTTAGCCAATCTCTTGAGCATATTAGACGTTCAACTATATCTAGGTTTAAAGAACTACGATGTTTATCAATTTTCATGCCATCCATACTAAATGTTGATTCAGAAGCCATAGATGATAATGGAATAGACAGAAAGTCTCGAGCCATCTTGGCTAGAACAGGATATTGCTCGGAATTTTTTCCACCACTTCAACACGTCAATACTTTCACCTTCCCTGAGAGGAATCAATGGATCTTCCTGATACATATCAACCTCTGACCTTCTAGAGCGATTAGGGCGATGTTGTTGTTTGAAGAAAGCAAATCCCAACCCCAATTTGTGCTTTCCTGTTAGCGGTGGGAGCATATTTGATGACCCTCCCACCTCAGGTGAAGAATTAATGTTGGTTCTATTTGAACTATTCTATACCATGCGCTCATAATACTCGTAATATTCTTTGAACCACTTACGAACATCAGCTACTCTCTCTGCAGCCACATCATCCCCATATACTTCAGTGCAACAGGACTTCAAAAGAACTAGTTTGTATTGTGGATCTAGTAAAGAGGCAACAAGGAAAACTTTGTTAGGTTTGTCCCAATATTTATCAAACTTTGCCTTCATATCTTCGCACAGGCCCTTCAGTAAATCATCTTTTGTATATCTTTCATCAACAACAAGTTCTCGAATACCCCAAATCTCTTCTAAGTATCTATGTGTTGTTGGGAAGTTATACATGGAAAATACCTTTGTTGCATCAGCAAAATTCTATAGGAAGTTGCAAACTATCTCAGCCTAGTTCCATTGCTCAACCGTAGGTCCTTGAATGTTTTGTATATCGGCATAGCTAGTAAGGGCAGCCTTAAACTCCAGTTCTTCTTGAAGCATTGTATATGTAGATTTCCATCTTGTGGGGACATCTAACTTTAACACTTTCTTAGGTTTATGGACAGACATTTCTGGAAGCAAGTTAAAAGTCTGCAAGCGAGGCCCGGATGAATTTACTTACTTAAGAACTTCTCTGACTGGGAAAATCTCAACCTGGATAATATACATACCTTCTTGGACAACTAAATTTAAGATATGTTATGAGCATATCACATGGAGATCATCGCCTCCAAATGGCTTGTCTATCCAAAGCTTGGCCTTTAGATTATTCACTGCTGTAGTATTTGACGTGGCATAATCCAAAGTAAAATCAAACGCTTTATGGGACATATCCCAATCATAGAGACAATCCATAATTGTGCTATGGATTGCAGCACCATTATAAGGATATGGGACACTTTTAAAAATGATTGTATGCATATGTAGATTGAATTCCTCATCGATATAATGTGCAGTCAAGCAATTATATCCAAGTTCTTGAATTGATGTCCACATATCAGTTGTGAAACTAACAAGGGAGCCAGAATTAGCCAAGCTGCTTTCAATCTTCTTCTTCTCTTCTTCGTAAACAGAAACACTATCCTTTTTCAAAGTTTTTCGACCATGAACATGAAGGCTTCGATGTGCCGACTTCATCATTTTCTTGAAAACCCCATTTTCTATCTTCCTGAAAGGAATATTTGCACTTATCCAAAACTTAGTCATAAAATCCCTTGTAATAGCTGGATCCACCACAAAACCACTTGCATCTCCAGCAGGGTCATTCACCGGAAATATCGCATTGCGATCAATATCTACTGGGAACAATGCACACCCGGACAAGATATGCCGCTTTAAATGTGACATGCCACCCCCTTGTGCATATGATAATTTGGTTTCACAATAAACACACATAGCTTTTCCTTCATCACGTAACTCCTTGAAAAATTCCCAAGCTCTAGATCTCTTCATACTTATGCGATTGGCTAGCTGAATTACTTCATCCCCTCCTTCACCAAGTACTTGCACTGCAGTTCAACTAGTTGACATTCTGATAAATCAGCTGCAAACAGAATAACATGGTACTGATCAGTTCAACATTTTGTGCCGGTGATCAAACTAAACAAAGACCCACATCAATAATACACAGCCAGTCTCTATGCTTAAAGGCGCAAGGGTTAGTACAGAAATATCAGATGGGTACCCACTTCTATGTTTGCTAGTCCAAAGAAAATAGCAAGATATCTTCGCCGACTAACCCCATGTGCACGTGCATCTAGATTGATTCAATCCATCAATTTCGAATGGTGTTTGTCCTTATTAGTTGTGAATCAATCTCCCTAGCTACAGAACCATTTTAATTAAGGTACATGACTCTAAACTCTGGCCCAATACATATTTTCTTTGCGTGGATGAAAATTACTAGTAGACTACTGCAGAGATGCTTTTCCGCAAATAGACAAGACGACATAGCTACTCAACATACATATCTTCTAAGCAACCCACAGATATACTGGTCGCCAATAGGGTAACATCTACAATACCATAGGATAGGACTACCTGTTTCGCGACGCACAAATATAACGGTCTAACAAGATAATAGATACAATACCATAGAGAACCGCTACTAAATAAATTCAGTTAGACCATTATATGGGGTGTTTGGCAACATAACAGAAGATTCCTTTGCTTGGCTAGGTTTGTAGTAACCACAATAAAAGAGCTTGTTGTCAGAGGATAGCCTCTAGCATGGAAGCTAGGGATCCAAGCATTGACCATTTTGACATTGTCATGACTCAAGAGTAGTTGTTGGCTTGATGTTGTGGAGTTGCAACATGCAAGTGTGATGAAGCTTCTAGTATAGTGCACTTATGGCCACATGGCAAAATATTATAAGCCACGGTGATCAGAAACTGCAGGTTGTCTCACAAACCTCTGCCACGAATCTGTAAAAGAAGACTGATAACAACCAAGTTTCCACAATCCAATATAGAGTTAGGGGAAGAAATAGGTACCTTTATATAGGGGAAGGGGAGGTCGTCACGGTACTGGTGTTGGTGGCTGTGAGACGCTAGGGTAGCCAGGAATAGAGTAGTTGGGTGGAGGCGACGGCGAGCGGCTCCGCTGGGGTCTTCAGCGAGCTGCGAGGATGGGTTATCCGCTGGCGGGGAGAGAGAGGGCGGCAGCATGCCGGTGGTGGAGGGGCATGCCGACAGTGGAGGAGGGGAAGGGCTTGCTGTCAGCGGAGGAGGGGTAGGACGTGGCGGAGAAGAGGAAAGGAGGAGGGGCAGGACATGAGGGAGACGAGGCGGCGGAGAAGGGGCGTGCCAACGGAGGAGGGGTGCCATCGACGGAGGCGTGGGGATTCAGGAGAGGCGGAGGCGACATGGTAGGGATCGATAGGAGGTGGCGCTGTGTTCACGTCCAGTGGATATTGGACTATTCCAGTTCTCATGTCCAAATCCATCCAACTCTACTGGACCTAATGTTCAGTTATGTCCATGTCCTGTGAGGCCCAGTCCAATTGAATCCAACGACATGTAAGTCCAAAATCCATTGGACTAGTCTGATCCAGTTCCAGATTTGGGTGTGCCTGTAAATTGTGTTTTATGAGAAGCATGGTCTAATGATTTTGGTTTGCTGAGGTTTTGCCCTCTAGTACAACTTCGACAAGGAAATTATTATGTGCTGAGGTTACATATTTTCAGCCATCTGATAAGAACAACTTCATATGTCAAATATGTGATATATGATTTGGGTGTAGCAACAGTCATATTTATGTATTTCTATCATGGCAGTAATTTGGGGAGTCCTGGTATTATCTTGGAAGCATTATCATCGGCTGAGTCGGTTCTTACTTGCTAGTTCAATTGGAGTACCGTTGGTGTCTTTGCTTATAGTTTTGGATGAGCAACTAGTTGCAAATTTAAAATATTTTAATGGTTTAAGGTTTGTCAGCAATATTTAAGGTGGTCAATGTCACTTACTTGGACCTGCAAAATCATGGGTAGTCTATGGCTTTCCTGTAGAACAATCAGGAGTTTTCTGTCATGTATCGCAATGCTATCAAAGAAAGTTCACTATCAGGACTAGCTGGCTTTCAAGCATAGTTATTTATCGGCAAAAAAAGTCCACCCTCCATTCCTAAACTATTGTTACTTTTTATTGTCTATTTATGTATAGGTCTACACCATGGATGATGATCTTGCCCTCGTCTAGAATGTGAAAAATGAAGATCACATTGAGATCATTAGTTCCAATGACGATGATGTTGCCGCTGCTGCATGGCGTTGAGCTTCTGCCACTCCTGGAAAGCGTCGCGCTGATGCCAGTGTTGCAAGGTGCCGCACCGATGCCACTAATACAAGGCGTCGCGCCGATGCCACTGATGCAAGGCGTCGCGCCGATGCCACTGATGCAAGGCGCCACGCCTATTCCCCTAATGCAATACATCACGCCGATGCCACTGATGCAAGGCATCGTGCCGATGCCACTCATGCAAGGCTTCGCGCCCATGCCACTGTTGCAAGGCGTCGCACCCATGCCACTGATGCAAGGCGTCGCGCTGATGCCACTGATGCAAGGCATCGCGCTGCTGCCACTACTGCATGTCTTGCAAACACAATTAAACTTCAAGGTAAGTGATCATTCTTATTGCTGACCTTGTTGGAACACACAGTGTGTGTGATATATTAAGTTGTTAATTGCTTTCTTTGCATGTAGGTACCAGGACCAAGGGCAAAGACAAGTTTGATTCGCATTGCGTGTTTCCCAAAAAGGTTACATTGAAACACACACAAGTGCAATTTCTGAAGAAATTTGCAAGGCAGCGGCCCACATTAAAATTGTATGTGTGCACTATGCGACCATCAAACATAGATAAGCCAAAGGCATAAATGGTAAACACATAATCTTCTTCTGACCATTGTCTTTGATTGCCATCATGAACTAGTTATCCCCATTAGTATGTTGTTCTGTATGAAAGCAAAAATGGATATGCTGTTTTGTGTGAAGAGAAAATGAACTAGTCTTGACTGATTCCTTTTATTTGCAGTATTTCTCAAGGAAGTTCAGTAACTCTTGTATCTACAAGAATATTGACCTTCCCGTAGATTTGAGGGTGTTCTGGAAGGGCAGGGAACGTGGAACTATCACACTTATCAAGGGTAAAGGGAAGAATCAAGGTTCTCAGATTACATCCACCTGGAATCAGGTGGTGGAGATGACCGAGATGGAAACTGGTGATATCTTCATGTTTCGCTTCCACCGTAGTCCGAGTTCTGGACTTAAGTTGATCATTGAAGAAGTCGTGTAATCAGCTCACTCAGCTAGTTGAGCTTTTAGTATTTTATTAGCTTGTGTGTTAGAGTTGTGAACATGGCTGGATCCCTTTTGTATGTATGGTCCTGTGATGGACGTGGCTAGTACTTCTGTTGGTGAACATGGTCCTGTAGTTAATATGCTCAGCAGTTTGTTATGCTTATGATTCTTGTGATTCCTGTGCTGATTATGCTCCATCGGTGGTCTTTATTCTTAGGGTATTGCAGTTGGCACTTGCCTCCTCACTAAGAAACAAAATTGCATCCTGCAGTTTCTTCAGAATTGTTAACTTAATATATGTGTGCACTGTGCAGATCTGAACTCGCTTGCTTCTATAATCTTTCTTGGGCCATAAGATGTGGAGTTGGATGGAGAATGTTCAATACGACGGTGCTGCATATTGCTAGTTAGATGTAGTACTTGGACCTTGGTAATATTATCAGAAATTAGTCATCATGTCGTGTGATACTTTGATGTATGCCTCATGAAGCATGCTGGCGTTTAAGTCTTGTACTGTTGTTTGTGCTAGAAGATTGGATAGGCTAATTCTGTTGACTTTGGTCATATTCTCATGTGTTCCATCTTTTTATCCATGTGATTATTCTAGATGATCTAGCAGTACCTGAACAATAGCTTCTCTCTACATGAGTGGATGTTTGGGTTCATTTTCTCTTAATTATAAGATGCTTTTGATGAATTCATTTCTTGTGCGCTGAGGGTGGATGTTTTTGTTGGCACCCTGCAAATAGATGGCATGATTCTATACAAAGATGCATATCACACATACCTGCTGCTAGCCAAATAATAGATTTCCATGAATTTTTAGACCATCAGGTTTTCGTAACAATGTAGTCAGATTTAAGTTGAGACTTGAGAGAATCAGGTTTTGTGCCATAAATAAAAGGAACTTAATACACCCATCCACAAAATTGCCAACTATTCTTCACACATTTAATTTCTAGCAATCAAATGTTCTCTATGTTCTACAGCTCGAGTCCAACCTGAGCACTGAACATGGATTGTTCCATTCCATAAAACCTAATGCATACCATCAGCCAAAATAGGATCATAGCAATGATGCATATCAACATATCATACAAACCTCATGCAAAAATTTGCGAGCATTAGGTTTCATATCAATATACGGAGATCATTAGGTCTTCTATCAATATGCACAAAATTCCAGAAAACATTCTTTTTTGCATGTTTAAAAGGCTACTTAATACACCAAAACACACCCACACATTTGCCAAATATTTTAGCTTGCTCACAACCATCACCAAAACAACTTTCACAAATATTTCTCATGAACAAGTCGATGGAGAAAAGAGATGATCTCCGTGTTTTTCCACATGAATCTATGACTGGCAACCACCAAAAGTACCTGTCTAGCACAAAAGGCAAATTAAAAATAGTAACACCAACAGCCACATACGGAAATACAACACTGGTATGTCACTGGTTCGAGTCCCAATCTCAAATGACATACAACTGACATACTGCATCAAAATCTTAATTTTAACAAGTTCACACTCCAGCCTTCAACATTACAAGTTTAATTTTAACAATTTTACACCCAACCTTCAACAATACAAGTTAAAATGGTACACATGTTTGCACTCCAATCTTCAGCAACTAAAATGATAAATAATAGACAGACTGTTAGTAATTATCATCATCTAAATGCCTCTACATGTTATCTTCAGCATCTCTATAGTACTGGTAGACCGTGTCATCAACCATGTTTCCTTCCTCCTCAACTTCATGTCCCTCCACTATCTTCCTTATTTCCCTAATTTTTTCTACAAATGCAGCATCAAGTAACACTTGTTCCTGGCTCCTTCGCACCTTGGTATGCACACCGGGTTCTTTCTCTTGCACCGTAACTTCCGTAGTATTATCATCTTGATATGTTAGACCTCTAGCACAATGCTCCATTTCAGGTTCTTTCACACTCCGCAAGTAGGTGCCTGGCACATAGAACACCTTTGTTGCTTGTGTTGTTAGAATAAATGCATCACTCTTGTACCAGAACTTTCCAGTGTTAATGCTCTTGAAGTGTCCGCCATCCTAGATCCCTGTCTCCTTCTTCCCACCAAGATCAAACCAATCACACCAGAACAAGACAACTGTTCGATGGACGCCTTTGATGGAATTGTACTGCAACCTTATGATGCTTCTGGGCTGACTATAGAAGTCAATTTCCTCCTCATCGTGGTCTCCCAAGGCAACTATTCCACTATTCTGCGTGTTTATATTTTCTCGTGGTCAACGGTGTGGTACCAGACACCGTCAACTATACATGCCGAATACAGCCTCACTCGCATATCCGGCTCGCATGCCAAAGCACAAAATATCAGCACTAACCTCATTATCTGGATGAAACTTTCCAATCTGCACAAATAAACAAATCAGAGTGAATAACAAATACAAACAAAAAATCATGTGGAAATTGATTCCAAAACTAAACACCTGAAATGTTTCTTAAACCATTTAGCAAATCCCTTCGCGAGCCATTTGTTGATTCAACTCTTCCTTGCACAGACTACAATGCCAACAAAAATTTAAGGTTAATTACATTATCAGGCCTAAAAAATGGGTTCCTTCCAATCAAATAAAAAAGTTACGGGTGCATGCACAAGAGATGACATACTTGATATATGGTAGAACCTCAAGACAACTTCTGATCACATACCAATGCATCTTGTCATACTCATCACCATCATCATTTAAGTATTCCGATCCTCCAATAAGGTTTACACCATGGTTTAAAACCGAGACATCACCAATATGCGAATCATTCTGATCCATATTTCTGCCAAGCCGATTAAATCTAGTTTCCACATCGTCGAAGTACCTCGAGCAAAATGTAAGGCACTCATCAACAACATATGCTTCGGTAATGGATCCTTTAGACCTAGCAGTGTTTCGCACAAATCGCTTGAACGTAAGCATCCTTATTTCGACAGGGTACATCCAGCCGTATTGCCCATGGCCTCTAAGCATTGCCTCTTTGGGTAAATGCACGGCCAAATGAACCATCATAGTGAAGAAGGATGGAGGAAAGATCTTTTCAAGCTTGCAAAGGATAACCACGATATCTTTTTGGAGTCTTTGAAGAACAGTTAGCTTTAGTGTTTTGGAGTACATCTCTTTGAAGAAATTTCCCAACTCAGCAACTTCTTCATATATTTCTTCATCCATAATTCCAAGGAGTCTAGCCGTTAAAATCCTTTGGAGGAGGATGTGACAATCATGGGTTTTCAATCCTTGGAGCTTGCAACCATTGGGGGACACGCATTTTCCTAGATTAGCGGCATACCCATATGGAACTCTTTTGTTCTTTTGTCATTGTATACCATACTTCTGGCATCTCAAATGACTCTCCACCTTCAACAGCATATAGATGCAAATCTTTTCATATGCCCATGTCCTCCAAATCAAGCCTAGAGTTAACTATGTCTTTCGACTTCCCGTAGATGTTCATAAATGTTCCAAGAAGATTGTGACATATGTTTTTTTCAATGTGAATTACATCAAGGTTGTCCCTCAACTTGAGATCTGCCCAGTAAGGGAGGTCCCACAAAGTAGCCCTCCGGTCTAAACATTGATCATCCTCACGCTTCATTTTCTTTTTATGTTTCCCAGGTCTCACATCTTTCACATTGTGAAGCTATTGCTTGAGCTCTTCTTTGGTGAACTCCGCCGGCTGGTCACGGGTTTCAGTTTTTCCATTGAACTCCTTGCTTTTTTGCCAAGGATGGTGGCGAGGAAGAAAACGGCGGCCCCCGGTCCAACATATCTTTCTCCTTATTCTTTCCGAGCACGACCCCTTGTCACAATGCACACATGTGATGGGGATATGCTGACCGGGGTATACGCAGCAGGACGTTTCCTACTGGCCCAAGCTGCCAGCGAGTGGTCCTGCAGGACAGCGACTTGATCGAGACTTGGCAAGGACCTAGGCGACTGGAAGCTGGAGGCCCAGAAGCGTAGCTAGGCCCAGCCGGATTAGGTCAAGAACCCTCCGAATACTTAACTAATTCGGTTGTAGATCTGTAAACCATAGCGAGGTGAGCCTATATAAACCTCCCTAGGGTACGCATAGAGGAGACGTTCCATCATACACCCCAGCGACTCGCCGCCTAGTCGTTGAGCTTGTCCTTGTACTCTCTCCATAATACAATCTAGCAGGAGTAGGTCTTTACCCTCCGGGGCGGCGAACCTAGGTAAATCCTTGTGTCTTCGCCCTCATCTCGCACCGCAGATGGCTGGCCGCCCTTGCCCTTTGTTCTACCATTCGCTTCTGATTGCAGCATCTGTCGTGGCTATTTCCACGACAGTGGCGCCCACTGTGGGGCCTGGCCGGTCAGGCCAGTGTTCTGCGACGAGATCAAATCTGCCATCAATGAGACGATCGCCACCGGCCGCAGGATTGCGATCGGCGAGATCCTCCAGATCTTGCTGAGCAGCTACGTCCCGGCGGCACCCCCGTCACGCACAGCGTGATCATGCCGTTCGGCACGATCAGCCTCTTCGTCGGCTTCACCGATGTCATCGTCTCGGAGTACTCGGCTCGCATCCGCGAGTCACCACCACGCGAATGACTCTCTGAGAGTCAAGTCCGCACCATCCACCGCCTCGCCTTCGAGTACGACTTGGCCAACAACAACGTGGCTGAAACCACCATGGTCACGGACGAAGCGGTCCTCAATGACGATGCTGACTCGGCGACCCTAGCATCGGCCACCGGATCCATCGTCACCGCGTCGCCCGTGGGCTCCATCACCCAGGTCTCCAACGTGGGAGACTTCGAG
The DNA here is from genome assembly GCA_916181665.1 of Avena sativa. Lineage (NCBI taxonomy): Eukaryota > Viridiplantae > Streptophyta > Magnoliopsida > Poales > Poaceae > Avena > Avena sativa. Next base: position 245,092,746 of record OV702283.1, on the reverse strand, counting down.
GATCCCTCCATTCTTGGGATCTTCGACTTCGACTCCAGGTCAGAGAACTCCGGCGGCCTCCACGTTGGACCCAGTCGCAAAGTCGCGGCCTACATGGCGAATGGCGCAGATGCCCCGCCAGACCCCTTCTCCACGCCGATCCCGCCGACCGCGATGGCAACTGAGGTCGTGGAACTCCGCCTACGGTTGGAGGAGGCAGTCCGCAAGGAACAAGCCGAGCGCGAAAATTCTCGCCTCGAGCAGGTGATGGCACGGGAGCTTTCGCGCTACCACCAACTCCGCATCAGGTCGCGCCTGAACCCCACAGTTTAGGGCCGCACCCTGAACTTCGACGATGAGAACGACCTGGACCGCATAGCCGACCGCGCGATCTGTGAGAACGCTCCGCCAGGAGGGATCTCCCGGCCACCACCAGGCGCGACGGCTAACGGCGCCCCACCACCACCACCCGGCCGCACACCGCCCCGGGATCAGCCGAGAATCCTGGTCTCCTCGCGGGAGCGAGACATGAATGGCCTGCGGTGACCCAGCATACCACTACATGTGTAGTATACTATAGTCGTTGACATGACATCCACAGAACACCGTTCTGTAAATATCACATCGCTCAGAGTGGTACAAAAGAAACATTGCGGGTCCATAATACAAATATACACACCTTATTATTATTACAATACCGTAAGTTCAAGACTTCCAAAAGATTCAACTTACAAACCAAAATATAAAGTGTTTCAGCGGAATTTAAAAGTAGCAACTCCGATTAGGAGTTGAGCTCAGCGGTGATTGCCGCACTACTTCCAGGAGCACCCAATAACGGTCGTCTCCTCAGCACCGTTGCAGGACATCATCCGCAACCGTGAGGCGACCGGGTGAGTTGCCAAGTGGGCCGTCGAGATCGGAGTCCACAACATAAGGTATAATCCGCGCAAGGCGATGAAGTCGCAGGCTCTCGCAGATTTTCTCGCCAACTGGGAGGAGGCCCAGCAGCCAGAGAAACTACCATACCTCCATTATTGGAGCCTACACTTCGATGGCTCCAAGAATGCAGATGGTGCAGGGGCATGGATCGTGCTCACATCTCCAAAGGGCGACAAGTTACGCTACATCCTGTACCTCGACTTCACCCCCTGCACCAACAACATGGCCGAGTACGAGGCGCTACTCCACGGCATGTGAGCAGCCAAGGAGATGAACATCAATCATCTGCGCTGCTACGACGACTCCGACCTCGTCGCTAGGAAAGTCGCCGGTACCTGCGATGCAGTCTCCCCCACCATGGTGGCGTACCACCAAGCTGTGGACCGCCAATCGGGCGTACTTTCTCATCCACAATTCCATGATGTGGGGCCCAGTAGTTGGTCCAAGCCAATCACTACCCCCCTTCGTGACCTCGCCATCCTCCCTAGTGTACACCATGCCCACATAATGAATTACGGCAATGGTTTGTACAAACCGTTAGATGCCAGAACTATCGTGGGACGATGAGGGTTCCCACCCATATGCTGCATATCCTCTACGAATTACCAATTAATATGCACGCTACAAGGATAACAGCCACGACCTGCACATCCGGCTTCATGCGAAAGGAAGAAGATACAGCTGACTTCTCTGTCGCATTCCAAATCTCATGGCTAAAGCGTAATATACGGCGCTAGAATCACTAATGTCATGGGTTATTAAGTCCCTATTTGATCATCATTGTTTGAAACTAGAACCCTAAGTTCTATTGCTCCAATATATCACCACTTAGGATGATATCTATGATTTCTTTATTTGTGAAAATAATATTTTCTTTCTTTTATAGCATATATGATAACACACAATTTGTAAATACTTTGATAAAGACTCTTCAAAGGACATGATCAAGTGATGAACTTGCCTTGTGATGTCAAGGTAGTGAAGTCTGGTGCTTGCACTGGACCTTGAGCTTCTATGTCTACAAAAACATCATTATTGCCCGGTAAGGACAATATTTAAAGAAGCAAAATGATTATGCAATAATGTAATGCGTCATTTTAACTTGATATGCATTCACCCCATTATTATAAAAAGTTATTTTTTTAATAACGGATTTATAAATATTACTTTTTTAATATTTATAACATATATTGAATTATTTTATTATATTTCTCTTTTATTTGACTTTTATTGATTTAATAATTCTTTTAGGAATTATCAATTATACATTAATTTTTTTATTAAATATTTATTTAGTATTTTTCAAAAATACTAAAATATTAATATATAATGAAAGTGATTTTTATTTATTTTTATCATCTTTCATTAATTTTGTAAAATTCCATAAGTAATATAAAAATTCCAAAATTCTTAATAAAATTTAAATGTCTAAAATTTTATATCTTATTTTATTTGGATAGTGTAGATTATTGTGAATCCAAAAATATTTTATTTATAATTTTTGGACTTTTATTTTATTTTCTAGATTTTAATTAAGTCTAGGGGTATTTTGGTCTTTTCCTATTTATTAAAATAGGCCTTAAAATATTTCTGGGCTGGCTTATTCTTATTGGGCCCTAGTGGCCCATTAGTCATAGACAAAGTAACCACCCCGAAGGGTCTGGCCCAACTCAGCCCATTCCTCACTGCCTCTCTCTCCCTCGAGCTCATCCTCTCCTCCTCTAACCCCGACACCGTGGCCGACGATGCCGCCGCCGACGATTCCTGCCACCGTGGGCCGTTCTGGTCGCCGCAGTGGTGCAACAGGGGGTTGTCGATGATGATTGTCCTTTCTATCCAACTGGATTCGAGCCTAGGGCTCTCCTGCGATGGATCGATGTCGTCCCGAACCCTAGGGTTTGGGGGTCGGCTTGGATCATGGTGCTGCCACCGCCATCACGCGTCGTGGTGATGCTCCTCGCCTCTATGTGTGTTCATGGTCGCCGTCGTGGCGCCGTATGGGGTTGCAGTGCCCCTCCTGGGTGCTCCCTGTGTCGCCATGGATGTTGGCCCCTCTGCTTCCTCTATTAGTCTCCAGCGAGGACCTTTGGTGAGTTCTTGTCCTCTCCCCTTATCCTCTCTGTGCTCGCTCATCCCATGCTGGATGTTGGCAGTGACCTCTCTGGTTACTGTCTGGTTCTGATTAGGATGATTTATCCATTTAGGGTTCTTATCCTATGGTTGATCATATACTGGATGAATTAGATTATGTCTGGATGGTCTGTAAACGTGCTAAATGATTATTGGCCCGAGGCTTGTTGCTTGAGATGAACTATGATGGTTCTGGTGGCTTATTAGATGCTTTTATGCTTGGATTGCATATGATTCAGATGGTATAGTTTCTTTGGAACCATGCTTGGTAAAGTTAATGACTTGATAACCTTCCACTGTTATTTCATGGTTTAGGAGCATGATTATGGTGTGATGAAATCACTGTCCTAGTGCTGTTGGCTTAGAAATTAATATGTGGTTTGCGTTTATCATGATCTCAAACAGTACAGATAAACATTGGAATGTTTCATTTATGATCCCTGACAGGAAAATGATTAGTAGATTGACTTGTTGAATCTGTGATGATTGGATGTTTATCGTGATTCATATAGAATTGTTCTTGTGACACCATCTTGGTATGGCACACAAGATTGATTCTTATTCATTGATTGGGTTGGTTAAGCTTAAAACAAGCTTGGATTTATAAGATAAATAGAAATTCTCTTCTCTGGATTCCCTAAGACCAATGATGTTGGTCTGAGGCTTAGGGGTTCATACCTTATCTAGTTGACTCATATAGATAGTCCTCGTAATGGTACCAGCTATTGTTTTTGAATCAAAGCTTGGTAAAATTGATAGTAAGCTTGATCATTATCTGGATCCAAAAGATTAGTTTCTAAGGTGCTCCCCTTTCTTTAGGGATGTGCCTAGAAATAGATCATAGCTAAATTTATGCTTGAATTGTAATATATAGCCTAACAACCAGAGCAATGATGTTGTTCTGAGCTCTGGTTGGATCCTTGTACTTTGCTGTTTGCTTTTAGAGTTTAAAATATCTATGATGGATTCACCCCACTTGGGTGTTTTCTGAGAGTTTGTTTGATAAAACGACACATGCTTCTGTCTAGATGATATGATTAGATCATGCGAAGGTTTTATGATACTCACCACAGAATCTGATGTTTGTGGAGTAAAGTGGTGATGATGATCTTGTTTTGTTGAGCTTCTGTGCTTGACCTTGAGCTAGCCTGCTCCTCCTAGCTCCTGGACTTGATCTTGCTATCCACCTGATCCTTCCCCCTCCGTATGTCACCATCAGGTGATGTTTGGTTGATCTTTGGTGGTTTAGTTTGGCTGTTGTGCTTGGTAAGCTGCTGTCTAAGCTGGTTGTTCTTGTGTGCAAGCAGTGGAGAGATGAACTAGTGCCTCTCCATGGCTGTGCTGGTGGTTTTGTGAGTTTGGGGTTGTGCTGTGAGGCTGACAGTACAACACATGCATTTAGTTGTGTGTCATGCTTGTGTGCTTGATGTGCACCTGTGGATATGTTCAGAATTTTGAAACTTACTGTTATCTGGTTACTTTCACCTGGCTGGTGAAACTTGCCCCTCTTGGATGTCATTTGACTTCTGTCTTAAAATTTATGAAAGATGGATTCTTTCATATTGGTGAAACTTGACCCTTTTATAAATTTCTCAGTGATGAATTTGTTCAGTGCACCTCACTGACATGTCTGAGAGAAAAATAATTCTAACTCTAACTTTCCTTTTTCTATTTAGTTTCTGTTTGTTTTGCAGGTACATATATAAAGATGAAGATTTTAGTTTAGGTTTTCTTTTATAGAATAGTTATAGAATAATCCAATGTAATTTTCTTATTCTTTTGTAATTTTCTTTTTATTATTTTGTAATCTTCATTTTATTCTTCTATAATAATGATTATATAATTTTTAATAAAGAAATATTCTTATCCTTTACTCATTTGTTATTGTGAAGTTTGGAAATGATTTCAATAAGTTTCATTTTTGTAACTTGTTTATAGATTGATAATATGAAATAAGTTTTCATATTCTTAATTGTTGTCAACACCCGGATTTTTAATCCCAGATGCCTGTTGTGCCATACATCGCAATCCCAGTATTACCATTTTTGTGAGACATAACAGAATTGGATACCATAGTACATCATCCATTACAAACCGTACATAAGTTCTTACACAAATAGGGATCTCATGATCCAGTTCTTAATACAACATCAAGCAGCGGAATACGTAATAGTAACGGTAGCATAGGCGAAGCTCCATCTTCGGGGTCATAGGCAATGCTGACGATGGGAGATGATCCTAGTTGTCATAACCTTCCTGGAGTCCATCCTCCAGGTACTCCTCTTCATAGTCTGGCCATGGGAATATCCAGGGACAAAGCCATGAGTACTCTTTAAGTACTCGCAAACTAATACTAACAAGTGAAAGGGGTTTTTGATGATAGGACACTAGGCTCTAGGGTTATTTTGCAAAAGCCAGATTTATCTCTACTAAGTTTAGAAGCAACGAATGCTAGTTGAAGGTTTATAACACCTAAGTGGGAACTTGTATTTCATATCAGAACCCTGTTGTGGTCAAGTCAAAGTCTCAATTCATTTCACAAGTCATTTTGAAAAGTCTGACGGGGGAACAGTATGGCCACTCCAACTGTCCATAACCGCGGACGCGGCTATTCGAATAGTTTGAGACTCTGCAGAGATTGTACACTTTCACCACAACATTCGATACATCCGTCAGGAACAAATCCTGAATTCACCATACTCAGTATGCGGATAATCAATCCTAACCTTTCAATTACACGCCCTAGTATAAGCACCTCTCCTGTGAGTTTGGCCTCCCAACCATGACCAACTGTCATCTTGGGTACTGCACAGGTGGACAATCTTCACAAGGTAGCCTCAGCTCAGACCTTGGCCGTGAGGGAACTAATACTAAGGTATATAAGTTTCCAGTCAAGCCCTACCCAATCTTCGGGTATTGTGGTTGTACGATAAGATTGGAATGGTATCGCATCCAGACAACCATCAGTTTTATAAAGGGCTAAGGCTCATGCCTCAACATTTTTATCACCAAAATCATCAGTTGTTCTGAAAACATATGTCCAAAACATTTCAATAGAATGATCCATCATTCCAAGGTTTTCATAACCATTTTTCCACCAAGTATTCCCATCTAAAGTTGATCAAGTTTTATGCTTAGCACTAGCATCTACAGGTGGGGGTAAGCACTAATGAGGGGTGGTAAACTAGTGGAGTTTTAACTAAGTTTAATCTCATGCCTTAAGATGACATCAAGATTATCTATCTTAGGCCACATTTTATGCTCTTTATGCAACCTTCAAGTATCCTTCTAGTATCTACCATTTATTGCAGTAAACTCTAAGTAAGAGCTTTGATAAAGAAATAAAGTAATAAACTTGCAAATAAAACTAAGATTGGTTTATTAAGTGGTTATGATCATATATGCTTTAAGGCATATAGTTGACATGGTAACAAGCAAGTATTGGCTTGCATAGGTCTACTTGATTAGTAAGGCTTGCAAGTATTGTCTTGCACAATATCAGTATAAGCTTGCTAAATTGCAAGTGTTAGCTTGTAAGGTTAATAGCTTGCCTTGAGCAGGGGAGTGGTTGAAGTTCTCCTCGGCTTCTTCTTCATAGAATCCTCCTTCCTCCTCGTATACATGGTCGGTACTAGCGTCTGTAAATAAATAGGTTGTGCACAATCACCAAACAATACTTAACTACTTGCAATCATCACACACAAGGTTCCTATAGATGATCTAGCATCATCACTAGCCTTACAAGATTAAAGCTTGGTTTAATTCCTTTTATTTTTAGAAAAGTAATTTCTACTCATTGAAAAACTACTTAAGATTTAATATTCTCCAAACCAAACATGGGATCATGTTGACACATGTCATCACCACATATTGTAGTCCATGGGAATGTGATTTAAAGTGGTGTCACAATTTAATAAGGTTTTACCCTTTTATTTTAATTAAATAAAGTGACTAGAAATGCCTATGGGGCATTCTTTTATTACTTGAACATTATTTCTGCAAGTAAACCCATATATTTTATATATTATGAAAGGTATGGTTAATGTGATTTTTGAGAGTTGGAATCAACTCAAAAGCTATTATGGTTTAAATTTGAAAAATGTTTGAATGCAGAAAAGCTTCTGCCTTGTTATTTTTACCATGGGTGATCTATAGATCCAAATGACTTGAATCCAACGGGCTTGGATTTAGCATTCCCAGACCTTTCTAACAAAATTGGTTTCATTCAATTTGGTGCACTGAATCAATCTGGGTTGATTTTTGAAACTGGGTACAGAAATGAGTTTGAAATAAAATGGAAAAAGTTTAATTCAAATAACTAGGCTGCGCGGGAAAAGTTATCGGTCCGGCCTGCTAATTGTAGCGCTTCCGCGGGCTGTTTAAGTGGCTGTCCCCACTCGTCAGTGAGACAGGGGGGTGCGAAGCGGTATGGGGCGATGTGGGACGTTCGATTTGGTTCTAATCCAACGGCTGGGAGTCATCGTCGATTTTGGGCAACGCCGACGAGACAGAAACCTAGCGCGGCCAGTGGGGGTTGCTGGGGGCTCACCGGGGTGCAGGCGAGGGTCGGCGAAGCGGGCGAACGACGAAGTCGACGACGGCGAATCTCCTGGTACCGGTGGCTCCTCCTGGGGCTGCTCCAATCGTTGGCTCCCTTCTTCTCCAGAGGCGGCGGGCTCCGGTGAAATTCCGGCGAAGTGCTGCTCGCCTTGCTCCGGGAACGGTGTGGCACGATCAGTGATGAGAGGGGAGTAGAATGGCGCACGGTGAGCTCGTCGGGGGCGATGGTACAGACGGCTATTGGCATGGGCGAAGGTAGGGGACGGTGCGGTGTTCCCTGGCGATGCTCAACGCTACGATGGCGAGACGTGGGGTGGTGCGGGTTGGTCTAGAACATGCGACGCTCTGCGTGGCAGAGGCGGCGTCTTCGATGGCGAGCGGTAGCTACGAGGCTCAGGCGGTGGAATGGGCATGTCTGGCGTGTTCCTGGGATGGTGGCGATCATGTATGCACGCGGCGAGGGCGGCGCGCGGTCTGTGGGTTCGGTCGAGGGTGGCGCTCTGGCGCATGCTCGGCACGGTTGGCAGAGGCACGGGCGCGGCGTTCGTGGGTGCTCTGGTCGGTGTCTTCGAGGCAGGGCTGGTCGAGAGGGGGCGGTGAGGCATGTGTGATCTCCCAGACAAGGTTGGCACGGCTAGTTTCCTTCCTAGCTTGCTATCTACACTAGGGTGGCAAGGATGCACTCGGCTGTTCACCATTGATGATATTGGCAGGATCACAGTGGTGCTAGTGCTTGGTTAATCTTTCTAGATGATCTACTAAGATGGTTGTGAGCTAGATAGGGAACCGGTTAGGCTCAAAACACTACACACTATAGTGTTTTGATTTTGTTTGATTTGTGCCTGCCAAGTGTTTGATGAAATGGCCGCATGAATTCAAGTTTTGAATTTTGAAAAGATTTTTGGTGGGTGTGCTAGATTGGTGCTGGTGAGTCTACAGATGCTTGGGTTTTGAAAGTTGAGCTTGTTTGAGTGGTTTTTGAAAAAGTGGGATCTTCCCATATGATAAAGATTCAATTTTGAATTGTCATTTAAACTATGCATTTGAAAGTTTTTTGATGATCACAAAGTGGGCCTTGATACTTTGTTATGAGTACAATCAAGGGGTGCAAAGATCCAGAAAAGTTTTTGTTAGGTTCTGAAAGTTTGAGACAGCCAAAGTAGGCATGGGAGTTAAATTTGTCAAGATGACCATTCCTTTATTTTATTTGTTTTGCTTTACTTGTCTTTGGGAAAAGTGTGGGAAATGTTTTAGATGATGTTTATTTCACCTAAGAAACATTTTATAAGCAAAGAAACACACAAACAAGGTGGTTCAAAAGAATTCAAAATGAAATGCATACTCACATGCATGTTTTCATAATTTTATTTAGAAAAGTTTTTCTTAACCCTAATTTTGATGATTAGAGTTTGATGATTTAAGTTTAGTATTTTTGGGATGTTACAAACTTTCCCCCCTTAAACAAAATCTCGTCCCGAGATTTGAAAAAGGATGAAAAGATTACCTAGGATTTGAAGAGATCGGGAAACTCCGTCCTGATGTGATCTTCGCGCTCCCAGGTAGCTTCCTCTTCTGTGTGGTTGCTCCACTGAATCTTGAGAAACTTGATGCTTCGGGTTTGGGTAGTTCGAAAAGCTTCTTCCAAAATACGGATGGGTACTTCGGGATTGGTCAGGTCATCGTTGATCTCCATGGTCCGGTGATTGATATTTTTGAACACTTCGGTCTTCTCGGGGACTTCGAGACACTTGCAAAGTAACGAGATATGGAACACATTGTGCACGGCTGACATCTCTTCGGGTAGTTCCAATTGGTACGATACTTCTCCTCGACGGTTCAGAATCTTGAAAGGTCCGATATATCTGGGGGCTAACTTTCCCTTGAGTTGGAAACACTGCATTCCCTTCAATGGTGGCACTTTCAGATAAACGAAGTCTCATATGTTGAAGGCGAGGTCTCGGCGTCTCTTGTTGGCGTAACTCTTTTATCTGGATTGGGCTGTCTTGAGGTGCTCACGAATCTTGTGAACCTTCTCTTCTGCTTCTTGTAGGATGTCGGGTCCAAAAATCTGACTCTCTCCTACTTCCGACCAGTTCAAAGGGGTGCGACACTTCCTTCCGTACATGAATTCAAATGGGGCCATTTGCAAACTGGCTTGATAACTGTTGTTGTATGAAAATTCTGCAAACGGCAGACAGTCTTCCCACTTGGATCCATATTCTAACATGCATGCTATCAGCATATCTTTGAGTATTTGATTTACTCGCTCCGTTTGTCCATCGGTCCGAGGGTGATACGCGGTGCTGAAATCTAGACGGGTTCCTAAACCTTCTTGGACTTTCTTCCAGAATCTCGAGGTAAACTGAGTTCCTCGATCCGATACGATGTTCTTGGGGACTCCATGCAAACTAACGATTCTAGCGATGTACAACTTTGCTAGTTTCGAACTCTGATATATGGTCTTGATGTGTAAGAAATGGGCGACTTTGGACAATCTGTCCACTATGACCCAGATAGAGTCATTTCCCCTACTAGAAGTAGGCAGTACAGTGATAAAGTCCATTCAAACAGGATCCCATTTCCATTCCGGAATTTGCAATGGTTGCAACAATCCAGCGGGTCGTTGATGTCCTGCCTTGACTCGCTGACATATGTCACACTTAGCGATATAGATTCCGATTTCTCTCTTCATCTTATGCCACCAAAATTGCTCTTTTAAATCTTGATACATCTTAGTTCCTCCGGGATGGATAGAATAAAGAGTATCATGAGCCTCCTTCAAAATAACTTCTTTCAAATCAGAATCTGCTGGTACACAAAGGCGTCCTTTGTACCACAAAACTCCTTCTTTGTCCTCGGTGAATCCGGGTACCTTGCCTGTACCGATAGGACGCTTGATTCCGTCAATACTGGCATTTCCCTTCTGCCCCTCTTTAATCTGACTAATCAAAGTGGGCTGGAGTTCTATGCTAGCCAGAAATCCTTCACTTACTAATTCTATCCGAAAATCTTCCATCTCTTTGTGCAAACTTGGTTGCTCCTTCAAAATCATGGAGTTCAAGCGGCACGGCAATCTGCTAAGGGCATCGGCTACCACATTGGCTTTACCAGGGTGATTGTGAATGTCCAGGTCGTAATCCTTGATTAGCTGAATCCATCTTCTCTGTCTCATATTCAGCTCCTTCTGAGTGAATATATACTTTAGGCTCTTGTGATCCGAATAGATCTCACAACGGTTTCCCATCAGGTAATGTCTCCATGTTTTCAGGGCTAGAACTACGGCTGCGAGTTCGAGGTCATGGGTTGTGTAATTTTGCTCATGTTGCTTCAGTTGTCGAGATAGATAAGATATAACTTTGCCTTCTTGCATTAGCACACATCCGAGACCAATCTCATCGAAGGGATTCGTGATATCCGGCATGATCAAGATTGGGGATGAAATCAATATCCTCTTGAGTTCTTGAAAACTAGCTTCACACTTGTCTGTCCATTCAAACTTCTTGTCCTTCTTCAACAATTGGGTCATGGGTCTGGCGATACTAGTCCTTCTACGAATTTGCGGTAATATACCGCCAATCCGAGAAATGCACGAACTTGGGTTTGAGTGGTTGGGGCTTGCCAATCTTCTACATCTTTCACTTTGGCAGGGTCAACGGCAATTCCTCCGGCTGATACAATGTGACCGAGGAATCCTACCTCCTGTAACCAGAATTCACATTTCCTAAACTTTGCATACAGCTGATGCTCTCTAAGGGTTCCAAGAATGGTCCTTAGGTGTAGCTCATGTTCTTCTTCTGATTTGGAATAAATCAGAATGTCATTGATGAAAACAACGACAAACTTATCCAGGAAGTCCATAAAAATCTTATTCATGAGATTCATGAAATAAGAGGGGGCATTGGTTAGTCCGAAAGACATGACTGTATACTCATACAATCCATATCTGGTGGTAAAGGCAGTCTTTGGAATATCCTCTGCGCGAATTTTGAGTTGATGATAGCCAGTTGTAAGATCAATCTTAGAAAACACTTTGGCACCGGTCAACTGATCAAACAAATATTCTATCTTGGGCAAGGGGTACTTTTTCTTGATGGTGACATCATTCCATTTCCGATAATCCGTACACAAATGGTTACCTCCATCCTTCTTGTCCACAAACAAGACAGGTGATCTCCAAGGTGACGCACTGGGTTGAATCAATCGAATTTCCAACATGGAATCCAGTTGCTTCTTCAGTTCTGCGAGCTCTGACGGGTTCATACTATAGGGTCTCTGGGCTATGGGTCCGGTTCCAGGAATTAGTTCGATGATAAACTCGATATCCCGATCTGGGGGCATACCGGGCAAAACATCTGGAAATACATCGGGGTATTCACAGACTATCCGGACTTGGTCAATGGTAGGTTGGGCTACACTCTTGTTGCATTTGAATTGGCGAGGTAAGGTTTCAGATATATGCTCGACTGATATTCCGGCTATACTGGTCATGGTTATGGCTTTCTTGGCACAGTCAATCAATCCTTTATGTTTGGACATCCAATCCATTCCTAGTACTACTTCCAATCCTTTAGTTCTGAGTACTATCAGATTTGCATAAAAATCTATGCCATGGATTCGGATAGGGATGGCTTTCCAAATTTTCCTAGCCTTGGTGGTTGATCCAGGAATTCGAACAATCATAACATGCCTCAGTTTGGTTGGTTGAATTTTACTAGTGCATGCAAATTCTTCGGTGACAAATGAATGCGATGCACCAGAATCAAACAACACTCTTGCAAGTACTGAATTAACCGAAAACATACCCAGCACGACGTCTGGCGCTTCCTGAGCTTCTTCAGCATGCATGAGAAAAAGACGGCCGTTGCGGTTGAGTGAATTTCCTGGGGCAAATCTTCTCCCTGGCTGAACACGACGCTGCTGCTGAGCTGGGACATTGGCATTGGGGGCTGCGGTATTCTTCTCGTTGGGGCACTCGTTGGAATAGTGGCCTTTATTTCCACAGTCATAACAAGTCACTTGCGACTTGTCCTTTTCTGCTACAGGCACAGCATTGCTTCCAGTCCTAGGGGCAGTGTTGGTGTTGGCAGTAGCATAGTTGTTGTTGAACTTGGGTGGGGCACGATTTAAATTGCTAGCGTTGCCGGGGTTGTTGTGATTTCCTCCGGGCCTAGGGTTTCCACGGTTGGGATAGGTCGGACGGTTCATCGGGGGTCTGTTGGTTCTTGGGGCAAATCCTGGAGATGGGTTGGGGAGATACTTTGGGGTCTGATGGGTTCCTGGTTGATGCATCATGCGATGCTTGCGGTTCTCATTGGCTTGGTTGATCTTTCCTTCCATCTGGATAGCTGAGTTGACAAGGGCTTCAATATCCGCAAAGGGGATATTGACTAACACAGTCTGCATCTCGTCATGCAGACCATTCAGGAATCTTTCTTTCTTCTTGGCTTCGGTGTCGATCTAATCCGGGGCATACCTAGCTAATGACAAGAATTTGTCACGGTATTCCACTATAGTCATCCTTCCTTGCTGCAGCTCTCTGAACTCGTCTCTCATTCTCTTGATCAAACTTGGTGGCACATGGGTTCTGCTAAACTTGACCTTGAATTCCTCCCAGGTTATCATCTGTCCTCCAGTCATTGCGCGAACACTGTTCCACTCCGGCGACTTCTAGGTTATTCTCCATGGTTTGCAGCCAATCATCGGCATCTAGGGGTTCTTCTGACTTAGTGAAAACAGGTGGGTTGGTATTCTGGAAATTCTTGAGCTTAGATCCGTGGTTGTCCTGATTTCCGTGGCCTTGGTTGTTGTGGGCAAGATGGGCTATCTGTTACAGTGTGGCTAGGTTGGCTTGACGTTCCGCTCTTTCAGCTTCACGGTCAGAAGTCAACATTTGCAGAATCTGCAACATCGGGTCCGAGGATGAACCACTTCCTCCACGTGGCATCTGAAGACTGAGATAGATCATGAGAAAAGAGGGAAATTTCTAAAGTTTTGGGTCTTTGAAATTTTTTTAAAGTTTGACTCAGATTTTTCTAGTAACTTGCTTTTCATTCATTCATTCATAGCACCCGATACAACACACACCACCACAAAGAAAAATGATGGTTTTAAGAACCATTCTGGAAACTACGATACAGGGGGACCGAGTACTACTCACTACGCTAGTGCTCAAGTGCTACTACTCCTTGGAATCGGTGGCTTCATCGTCCTCATCATCATCGATGAAGGCGAAATCATCTTCATCGGTGAAGAAGTCCATAGCCTGATCCTCCAGAAAATCATCGTCATCGCTGAGATAGGAGTAGGGGTCTCCACGAAGATCCTCTCCGGCATTCTCCCTTTCTTCTAACTGCATGTCTCTCTCATGGATGGTCTCCTCCAAAGATGAGATGCGGCGGCGAAGACGGGCAATGATGCGCTCCTTCTTGTCGAGCTGACGGCGACGAGACTTGCGATCCTTTGCTAGCATGGCGATGGTTTGGTCCTTCGTCTTGATGATGGCAGACTTGTGGTTGGAGTAGTCATGGCAGTTGTCCAACTCCTGCTGACGATCGTACATCATGAAGCTAAGGTCGTCCAATTGAGTCTTTAGCTCGGGGTGGTATGGGGCTTCCAGTGTTTGTCCATTAGCATCACGCCTTGGGCAAAACTCAAAGCGAGTACCCTTGATCTGGTTGATACTCTACCCACACAGACGGGAAAGAGCTTCCTGCATGGCCCTAGCAAGTCCGTCGAGCCAGTTGTTCTCTCTTAAGGTAAACTGAATTCCTTCTGCAATGGGAGGTTCAATCTTTCCTCGAAGAGTTGCAACAATTAGCCACTGCAGATCTTCTCCTCCTTGATCATTGAGCTAAGATCCGAAGAACTCGGGGTGCGGACGCTCCAGAAGTTCCGAAAGCTGGTCCAAATCCCTCTCAAAGATAAGGTCTCCTCCATTCCCCAATTGGTAAAACTTGCCGTACTTCACGTCCATCTATAAGAATATAGGATGAGTAAGTTAGTAGAGTGATCAAGTGTGTCAAATTTTATGTATTTTGCAAGAGTTTTTGAGGAACATGAATTTTCATGAGAGAATCCAAGGGGTAAGAATGAGAATAAGTTTTTGTAAATATTTGTTTTCTTTGGTTTTGAAACTAAGTTTTTGATTCAAACGGCTAGTCTAACTAGGGTCTCCTATGGTCAGGATGGCTCTGATACCAACTTGTCAACACCCGGATTTTTAATCCCAGATGCCTGATATGCCATACATCGCAATCCCAGCATTACTATTTTTGCGAGACATAACAGAATTGGATACCATAGTACATCATCCATTACAAACCGTACATAAGTTGTTACACAAATAGGGAACTCATGATCAAAGTTCTTAATACAACATCAAACAGCGGAATACGTAATAGTAACGGTAGCGTAGGCGAAGCTCCATCTTCGGGGTCACAGGCAATGCTGACGATGGGAGATGATCCTAGTTGTCGTAACCTTCCTGGGGTCCATCCTCCAGGTACTCCTCTTCATAGTATGGCCATGGGAATAGCCAGGGACAAAGCCATGAGTACTCTTTAAGTAATCGAAAACTAATACTAACAAGTGAAAGGGGTTTTTGATGATAGGACACTAGACTCTAGGGTTATTTTGCAAAAGCCAGATTGATCTCTACTAAGTTTAGAAGCAATGAATGCTAGTTGAAGGTTTATAACACCTAAGTGGGAAATTGTAGTTCATATCACAACCCTGTTGTGGTCAAGTCAAAGTCTCAATTCATTTCACAAGTCATTTTGAAAAGTCTGACGGGGGAACGGTATGGCCACTCCAACTGTCCATAACCGCGGACACGGCTATTCGAATAGTTTGACACTCTGCAGAGATTGTACACTTTCACCACAACATTTGATACATCCGTCAGGAACAAATCCTGAATTCACCATACTCAGTATGCAGATAATCAATCCTAACCTTTCAATTACACGCCCTAGTATAAGCACCTCTCCTGTGAGTTTGGCCTCCCAACCATGACCAACTGTCATCTTGGGTACTGGATAGGTGGACAATCTTCACAAGGTAGCCTCAGCTCAGACCTTGGCCGTGAGGGAACTAATACTAAGGTATATAAGTTTCCAGTCAAGCCCTACCCAATCTTCGGGTATTGTGGTTGTACGATAAGATTGGAATGGTATCGCATCCAGAAAACCATCAGTTTTATAAAGGGCTAAGGCTCATGCCTCATTTTTATCACCAAAATCATCAGGTGTTCGGAAAACATATGTCCAAAACATTTCAATAGAATGATCCATCATTCCAAGGTTTTCATAACCATTTTTCCACCAAGTATTCCCATCCAAAGTTGATCAAGTTTTATGCTTAGCACTAGCATCTACAGGTGGAGGTAAGCACTAATGAGGGGTGGTAAACTAGTGAAGTTTTAACTAAGTTTAATCTCATGACTTAAGATGACATCAAGATTATCTAGCTTAGGCCACATTTTATGCTCTTTATGCAACCTTCAAGTATCCTTCTAGTATCTACCATTTATTCCAGTAAACTCTAAGTAAGAGATTTGATAAAGAAATAAAGTAATAAACTTGCAAATAAAACTAGGATTGGTTTATTAAGTGGTTATGATCATATATGCTTTAAGGCATATAGTTGACATGCTAACAAGCAAGTATTGGCTTGCATAGGTCAACTTGATTAGTAAGGCTTGCAAGTATTGGCTTGCACAATATTAGTATAAGATTGCTAAATTGCAAGTGTTAGCTTGCAAGGTTAATAACTTGCCTTGAGCACAGCAGTGGTTGAAGTTCTCCTCGGTTTCTTCTTCGTAGAATCCTCCTTCCTCCTCGTATCCTTGGTCGGTACTAGCGTCTATAAATAAATACGATGTACACAATCACCATACAATACTTAACTACTTGCAATCGTCACACACAAGGTTCCTATAGATGATCTAGCATCATCACTAACCTTACAAGATTAAAGCTTGGTTTAATTCCTTTTATTTTTAGAAAAGTAATTTCTACTCATTGAAAAACTACCTAAGATTTAATATTCTCCAAACCAAACATGGGATCATGTTGACACATGTCATCACCACATATTGTAGTCCATGGGAATGTGATTTAAAGTGGTGTCACAATTTAATAAGGTTTTACCCTTTTATTTTAATTAAATAAAGTGACTAGAAATGCCTATGGGGCATTCTTTTATTACTTGAACATTATTTCTGCAAGTAAACCCATATATTTTTATATATTCTGAAAGGTATGGTTAAATGTGATTTTTGAGAGTTGGAATCAACTCAAAATCTATTATGGTTTAACTTTGAAAAATGTTTGAATGCAGAAAAGCTTCTGCCTTGTTATTTTTACCATGGGTGATCTATAGATCCAAATGACTTGAATCCAACGGGCTTGGATTCAGCATTCCCAGACCTTTCTAACAAAATTGGTTTCATTCAATTTGGTGCAATGAATCAATCTGGGTTGATTTTTGAAACTGGGTATAGAAGTGCGTTTGAAATAGAATGGAAAAAGTTTAATTCAAATAACTGGGCTGCGCGGGAAAAGTTAACGGGCCGGCCTGCTAAGCGTAGCGCTTCCACGGGCTGTTTAAGTGGTTGTCCCCACTCGTCAGTGAGACAGGAGGGTGCGAAGCGGTATGGGGCGATGTGGGACGTTCGATTTGGTTCTAATCCAACGACTGGGAGTCATCGTCGACGTTGGGCAACGCCGGCGAGACAGAAACCTAGCGCGGCCAGTGGCGGTTGCTGGGGACTCACCGGGGTGCAGGCGAGGGTCGGCGAGGCGGGTGAACGACGAAGTCAACGACGGCGAATCTCCTGGTACCAGTGGCTCCTCCTGGGGCTGCTCCAATCGTTGGCTCCCTTCTTCTCCAGAGGCGGCGGGCTCCGGTGAAATTCCGGCGAAGTGCTGCTCGCCTTGCTCCGGGAACGGTGTGGCACGATCAGTGATAAGAGGGGAGTAGAATGGTGTGATTAATTCAGCTGCGGGTGGCCTCTATTTATAGTCGAGCGAGGGGACCGACGGGGCGCACGGTGAGCTCGTCGGGGGCGATGGTACAGACGGCTATTGGCATGGGCGAAGGTAGGGGATGGTGCGGTATTCCCTGGCGATGCTCAACACTACGGTGGCGAGACGTGGGGCGGTGCGGGTTGGTCTGGAACATGCGACGCTCTGCGCGGCAGAGGCGGCGTCTTCGACAGCGAGCGGTAGCTACGGGGCACGGGCGGTGCAATGGGCATGTCTGGCGTGTTCCTGGGATGGTGGCGATCGTGTATGCATGCGGCAAGGGTGGCGAGCAGTCTGTGGGATTCGGTCGAGGGTGGCGCTCTGGCGCATGCTCAGCACGGTTGGTAGAGGCACGGGTGCGGCGTTCCTGGGTGCTCTGGTCGGTGTCTTCGAGGCAGGGCTGGTCGAGAGGGGGCGTTGAGGCATGTGTGATCTCCCAAACAAGGTTGGCACGGCTAGTTTCCTTCCTAGCTTGCTGTCTACACTAGGGTGGCAAGGATGCACTCGACCGTTCACCATTGATGATATTGGCAGGCTCACAGTGGTGCTAGTGCTTGGTTAATCTTGCTAGATGATCTACTGAGATGGTTGTGAGCTATATAGGGAACCAGTTAGGCTCAAAACACTGCACACTATAATGTTTTGATTTTGTTTGATTTGTGTCTGCCAAGTGTTTGATGAAATGGCCGCATGAATTCAAGTTTTGAATTTTGAAAAGATTTTTGGTGGATGTGCTAGATTGGTGCTGGTGAGTCTGCATATGCTTGGGTTTGGAAAGTTGAGCTTGTTTGAGTGGTTTTTGAAAAAGTGGGATCTTCCCATATGATAAAGATTCAATATTGAATTGTCATTTAAACTATGCATTAGAAAGTTTTTGGATGATCACAAAGTGGGCCTTGATACTTTGTTATGAGTACAATCAAGGGGTGCAAAGATCTAGAAAAGTTTCTGTTAGGTTCTGAAAGTTTGAGACAGCCAAAGTAGGCATGGGAGTCAAATTGGTCAAGATGACCATTCCTTTATTTTATTTGTTTTGCTTTACTTGTCTTTGGGAAAAGTGTGGGAAATGTTTTAGATGATGTTTATTTCACCTAAGAAACATTTTACAAGCAAAGAAACACACAAACATGGTGGTTCAAAAGAATTCAAAATGAAATGCATACTCACATGCATGCTTTCATAATTTTATTTAGAAAAGTTTTTGTTAACCCTAATTTTGATGATTATAGTTTGATGATTTAAGTTTAGTATTTTTGGGATGTTACAATTGTTTTCTTTAAATAAAGTTTGAGTCAAAATAACTAACTCTTAATTTAATCAAGATTCAAATCTTATTCCTAATTCATTTGAAGTATAATTCAAACACTCAAGTTTAAAATTCAAATTCACTTTCCAAACACATAATTCCTCAAAGTTTATAACAATCATCCTTTTTGACGAAACCTAATCTCAAAGTATGAAAGAAACATTGATCACTTTAGGTTTTTATTTGGCGAAAATTTTACCCACATTTTCACAGATAAATGCATGCAACATTCCATATTCCTAAATCTACCCGTCGTTAATTCCTAAATGCTGGGATGTTACATGGCCTCCCGCTATTCCCCACACCGATGGACAACGTTGTCGTGAGCCGAGCCATGGTCGACAACATCACTGTGAACGGGGAAGGCGCCCTGCAGATCTAGTACGCCAAGGCTCTACTCGTCAAGGCCGTCGAGCAACAAAACGCGGGCGCCGACTCACAGGGTCGCATGTACTCGCGTTTGTCTGGCAGCAGGGAGGCCTCGAGCGGCCGCCCAATGGTGGAAAACACCCTTAACTACCCAACACCTGAGCCCCTGCAGCTCCAACTCCGACCCGCACACGCGGCACTCTCCACCAACGATGCGCGACCGGCGAACAACCTCATCGCCACCAATGGGCAGCCAGTCGATGCGCGTACCCACATCATCAACAACCAGAGCTGGCGCGCATGCCAGCCCAACGACTTGAGGCATACCCTCACCAACCATCGCGACGGCGAACCAAGGGGATCACTGAGCCGAGTCGGACCCCAGTGCTTCAGACCAATGATCCGAGGCGAAAGATACCCGGCGAACTTTAAGGCGCCAAAGGAGATCGAGAAGTACGACCCCTCGTACGATCCGTCCGTGTGGCTGGACACGTACCTCATGGCGATGTTAATCGCCAGCCACACCGACCTGCTCGCCGCTTTGTACCTCCCCCTGATGATGGAGGGAGCGTGCCGGCAATGGATCAACACCCTCCCTGCGGACAACATCGACTCCTGGGAGGAAATGCGCGACGCCTTCGTCAGGCACTTAGAGGGCTCCTACACCCGCGCCACCACCATCGAGGACCTCGAGCGATGCGTCCAGGGACCCCGCGAGTCGACCCGCAGCTGGGTCCAACGGTGGCAAGACCTGTGGTACAACGCGGCCGGAATCCACCAGGACACCGTGATCCACTGCTTCAAGACCTCATGCCTCTACGAGCCCTTGGTCGCCAAACTCAAGCGGGTGTACAAAACACTCGACAACATACCGGACCTCCTCGAGATCTCTAAGCGGTACGTGGAGGAGGACCCAAACCAAGAAACCGACAAAGATTCGGGGGGAATTGCCGCACGAGCGGCCACGACAACGGGAGACGACCTGAGCTACGCTACAGCAACAGTCGCCTCACCGGCAAGCGTCGTGGTGACGGGCGAGTCGACTTCATCGCCAATGGCGGTTATGCCCCACACGATCCCAAAAGCTTTCGCTGCGACGGAGGCAAACGCCGCGACGGCGGCAACTACAAGGCGAAGCCGAGGTTCGACCCCGCGGCTCTCCTCAACCAGCCTTGTGTGTTCCACAGCAGGGAGGGGAAACCCGCCACGCAAACGACCGCCGACTGCCACTCCCTAAGGAAGATCGAGAAGGCACAACGCGCAAGGGAATACCCCGACAACCACACGCCAAATGGCGGAAAATTCGGCAATGACGCCGGCTCGCTTCACACCTTCACCGGCTTCAACACGAAGCGCGAGAAGAAGGTCATCGCCCGCACTGTCGATGTCAATGCAGTGTCCTAGGTTGACATCCCCTAGTTCCTCAACTGGTCCGAGCAACAAATCACCTAGAGCCGCGAGGACCACTCGCCACAAATCGAGTATCCGGGCCGAGTCGCCCTAGTGGTGAAGCCCAAGGTGGGAGACTACTGGCTCCCCAAGACGCTAATGGACGGCGGCAGCTCCATCAACATCCTGTACCTGGACACGTTCAGGCGACTGCGGCTCCCGCAGTCGATGATCGTGACGACCTACACCACCTTCCACGGCATCGTCCCCGGTCGGAAGGCGTACCCGATCAACAAGGTGATGCTGCCAGTCACCTTCGGCACACTAGCGATCTTCCGCACCGAGCGGGATCGCCTTCGAGGTGGTGCCGTTCAACAGCCTCTACCACCGCGTCCTGGGGCATCAGGCTTTCACCAAATTCAGGGCAGCGCCCCACTATGGGTACAACACGATTAAACTCCCCGGGCCGTGTGGCATCATCACCGTCCACGGTGACCCCAACATGGCCGCAGAGTGCGAGGCCAAAGGCGCCGAGCTCGCTGACGCCGTCATAGCGGCAGAAGCCAACCACGCAGAAGAGATCGCCATGTACGCGAGCAGGGTCAACAATGACGACCCCACCATACTCAAGAAGCCCAACTCGGAGGGTGGCGGCTCCACCGCCTTCAAGGCGACGACGCACACTCGCAACGTCGAGCTGGTCCTAGGCAACTCCAGCCAGACGGTGACGATCGGGACGGGCATGAGCCCAGCATAGGAAGGGGCGCTCATCGTGTTCCTACGTGAGAAACGCAACATCTTCGCATGGAAGCCATCCGACATGCCTGGTGTCCCAAGGGAACTCGCTGAGCACAAACTGAACATCGACCCCAAAGCGCGACCGTCAAGCAATCACAGTGGCCCTTCAATGAAGAGGAGGTGCAGCGTCTACTCACTGCAGGCTTCACACGGCCAATCAAATACTCCAAGTGTCTTGCAAACCCAGTCCTGGTCGAGAAGAAAAAGGGACCTGGAGAATGTGTATTGACTACACAAACCTCAACAGCGCCTACCCGAAGGAGCAACTCGTCCTCCCGCGGATCGACCAAATCATCGACTCAACCACGAGCTCGGAGTCGCTATGCTTCCTCGACGCCTACTCTAGGCAGTCGAGGACGAAGAGAAGACGGTGTTCATCATGCCATTCAGAGCCTTTTGCTACACCGCCATGACCTTCGGCCTCAAGAACGCCGGGGCAACCTACCAAAGGTGCATGCAGGAGTGCCTTGCGAGCCAAATCGTCCGCAACATCCACGTCTACATCGACGACATGGTGGTAAAGTCCACTTGCCAGGGCGATCTACTCGCCGACCTGGAGGAAACCTTCGCCAACCTGCGAAGGTACAAGATAAATCTAAACCCAGGAAAGTGCACCTTCGATGTACCTACTGGACAGCTGCTGGGATACGTCGTCTCCAAGCATGGGATTGAGGCGAATCTCGCCAAGATCAACACGATTACCCGGCTCGACAGACCCGAGTGCCTGTGCGACGTCCAGAAGTTGGCCGGGCGAGTCGCGGCTCTTAGTCGCTCTCAAGGAGGCGCTACTCGCAGCCCCGCTACTCGCCGCCCCCATCAACAAGGAGCCCATGCTCGTCTACGTCGCGGCCTTCGAGCGAGTCGTTAGTGCCGTCATGGTCGTCGAACGACCAGAGGAAGGCAAGGAGCACCCGGTGCAGCGACCTGTATACTACATCAGCGAAGTCCTCACAGAGTCGCGCCAACGCTACCCGCAGTACCAAAAATTGGTATATGCGGTGATCAGAGCCCAGCGGCGATTGCCGCACTACTTCCAGGAACACCCAATAACGGTCGTCTCCTAAGCACCGTTGCAGGACATCATCCGCAATCGTGAGGCGACCGGGCGAGTCGGCAAGTGGGCCGTCGAGATCGGAGTCCACAACATCAGGTATAAGCCGCGCAAGGCGATCAAGTCGCAGGCTCTCGCAGATTTTCTCGTCGACTGGGAGGAGGCCCAGCAGCCAGAGAAACTACCATACCTCCATTATTGGAGCCTACACTTCGACGGCTCCAAGAATGCAGATGGTGCAGGGGCAGGGATCGTTCTCACATCTCCAAAGGGCGACAAGTTACGCTACGTCCTATACCTCAACTACACCCCCTGCACCAACAACATGGCCGAGTATGAGGCGCTACTCCACGACATGTGAGCAGCCAAGGAGATGAACATCAATCGTCTGCGCTGCTACGGTGACTCCGACCTCGTCGCCGGGAAAGTCGCCGGTACCTGCGATGCAGTCTCCCCCACCATGGTGAAGTTTTCCTCGATACCATCACCAAAACTTCCGTCTATCCCCAAGGGAGATCGGCATCGGAATTCCGCTGCAACCAGACGCAGCCCTGGACACGATGATCGCCGAGCCAACCGACTGGACTGCGCCATACGTCGCATACCTGGAGGGAGGCACCCTACCCGCTGAAGAAATGGAGGCCCGGATGATAGCACGCCACTGCAAATCCTTAGACATCATCAACGGCGAGCTCCACAAGCGCAGCGTGACCGGCGTGTTCCAACGCTGCGTCCAACCCGCAGAAGGACGCAATATCCTCCAGGACATCCACGCTGGCGACTGCGGCCACCACGTTGGTGCTCGCTCCCTAGTCTCCAAAGCCGTGCGACATGGCTTCTACTGGCTCACCGCACACGCCGATGCGGTCAATATCGTCCAACGCTGCGTCGGGTGCCAGAAGTACGCCAGTCAGACTCATGTACCAAGCTCGACGCTCAATACCATCACCATCACCTGGCCATTTGCCGTATGGTGCATGGACATGGTAGGCCCCTTCAATAAGGCCCCCTCTGGCTTCACCTACCTCCTATTCGCGGTCGACAAATTCACAAAGTGAGTGGAGGCCAAGCCAGTCCACAAGTGCGACGGGAAGACCGCAAAAAAGTTCATACGCAAGCTCATCTATTGCTACGGGTTCCCGAAAAGCATCATCACGGACAACGGCACCAACTTCGCCAAAGGAGCCATGGCCGAATCTTGCGAGGAGCACAACATACGACTCGACCTTGCCTCAGTCGCCCACCCGGAGTCCAACGGCCAGGCGGAACGCGCCAACCAGAGCATCCTCCACGGCCTGAAGCTGTGACTTCAAGTCGCACTCGAGCGAACTCCTGGGTGTTGGGTCGAAGAGCTCCCTTCCGTCATCTGGGGCATCCGTACCTCCATCAACAGGTCGACGGGATTCACCCCTTCTTCATGGTTTACGGCATCGAGGCCATCATGCCAACCGGCCTCGAGAACGACTCGCCTCGGGTGGTCAACTACGCAGAGGCCAACAACGAGCTCGCACGCCAAGACGGAGTCGACTAGCTCGACAAAGCACACGACCTAGCTCGCTCCCGCACCTCCATCTACCAGCAAGCTCTCCGCCACTACCACAGTCGGCGAATACGCACCCGCACCTTCCAGGAAGGCGACCTGGTACTGCGTCTGATCCAGGATAAGAAGGGCATGCACAAACTCTCCCCCCTTGGGAGGGACCGTTCTCCATCGGGCGAGTCCTAGGCAATGACGCCTACTATCTCATCGACATCCAAGGTGACGGAAAACTCGACGTAAAGCGGTCGTGGAATGTAAACCTCCTACGGAAGTTCTATTCCTAGAACTCCAGACATGTACCTCCTACCCACTATGAAAGAAAGCAGATCGATTCGCACAACGCGTGTCCACTCTCCGTATCTTGTGCCACTCACACTCGTAATAACAGCGTTATGCTACCCGCAGAAGTTAACCATTCGTGATGCTACCGGCACGGCCAAGTAGTGCGATAGGAGGGCACTAGGAAACTTCAGGCCTCGTACCGTCCACGAAAAAATCCAACCCGGAGCCCCATCGGAGTCTCCTTGCTCAAATGGCTTTCCGAGCAAAGACAACTGCATTTGCTTCCCACAACGACCCAGTCCTCCACATGATCGGCGCAGCGACTCGAACGGCAAAGTACCACGCTCGGGGATCGATGATAGCCCAAACAAGAGCGGCTAGTGAAAAACGGCAAGTATGAGAGCACGTCCCATACTCGCCACGCGACTGATCTCACGGATCGGGTGGGGCGATGCGCCTAGTACATCGCGCCCCATCCTCACCTACCTCGGGCACGCGAACGGAACCGCCAATTACCACGCTCAGGGACTCGGCCACCCGACCCTGTTCGTGCCCGGGAAAACGGCTAAGTACGGAGCACCCCTTGGAGTCGCCATGCGACTGGCTTTCCGAGCCATGGCGAGTCGACCTTAACTTACTAACGGTTCAAACAACACATAAAAACCCCATAAAAGGGCGGACGCGCTCGGGGACTTGGACAACCAACAATCAAAACACAAAACATTGGCAAAAACACGCTTACTTTCCTTCAAACGGCAACATTTGTTTGCTTACAAGGGTAGTTACATAATTATCCTAACTAATGTCGATCGGCAAACTATTCTACTCCGCAGGCTTCGACGATGAGGCGCCACCGCCCTTGCGACTGCGGATGAAAGGAATCCACGGGTTCGACGGGTAGGTCGTGAGCTCACCCCCCATGGCCGCATGGAACACCTGCTCCACCTTGAAGTTGCGGTGTACCAGCTCGGCGTCATTCGGGGCAACGACCATTTCCTGGTAAGGAATGAGGCCGCCCATCGCCCACACCCGGTTGGCGTACACCGTAGCCCGCTCGGCCAGCTTTAGCACCTCAGCGATTTCGACTGCGCCCGTCGACGAAGGATACCCACTCGTGACGTTGTCGAGGTCGAAGTCATCCGGAAAGTGCGTGAGCCCAAGGCTCAGCACAGTCGCCGCACCACGACGAAAGGCCGACCGCGTCATGAATTCCACAACCGTTGGCGCCTTCTCTAGATAGCACCAAACCTCGACGAGGTCGCTGGGAATCACCTCCGTGGGCGAAATCTCCTGTAGATACGCCCGGATGCAGGTCGCTGACAGCGCGGCAGAATCAACGAGAGTGGTGACACATTGCCGCGCGTTGTACGACTGCGCTTCTTCGGCATTATCAGTAATCAGGCCTGCAACACACAAAGCAAATAGTAAGGGAGGCTCCAAAAAAATAACGCGACCCACACGCTCGGGGACTCGCCAAAGTAAAACTCACCAATCAACGGGCAACAGCGCTCTGTGATGAAATCCTGAAGACCGGAGAGGTCATCTTGGAGCCCGGCGACGAGCGCGTCCGACATCTTCCGTTCTTCAGCAGGAGAGGCAACGGCTGCCTTGGCCCACCCATCCTCCAAGGTCGCCTCCGCCTTTTCCTCCTTGAGATCACGCTCCAGGTCGGCGATTCGCTTCTCCGCGATGCTCAAGGACGACCGTGCAGCTGTCAGTTCACTAGCCGGAACGAGGCCCTAACGATCCTTCTCCACCGCGACTGCGCTATCCTCTACATCAACAACACCATAAGTACGAGAAGAACAATTTTATGACCAGGATCAAGCACAACGAACACTCACCCGCAGTTGCTCGAAGCTGCTCGTTCGTGTCCCGAACAATGAGGAGCTCCGTGTCCACACGCTCCCTGGCGGAAATCCGCTCCGCCGACTCGCGCTGTAGGCCCTACGCACCCATGGAAGCGTCAGCAACGAAAATCCTAAGTGCCTAGCCGCTGAAATTCAGCGACTAGACACTTGGGGACTGGACAGCAAAAATTCCTAAGTGCCTAGTCGCTGAAATTCAGCGACTAGCCACTCAGGGACTGGGCAGCAAAAATCCTAAGTGCCTAGCCACTGAAATTCAGCGACCAACCACTCTGGGACTGGACTAAAAAACAATAAGAATCCAACCTCTAAAACTCAGTGGCCTGATCCTTGGGGACTGGACATACCTGGATGGTGGCGCCCAGCATGCCGTGAAGCTCGATTGCATCCACCGATGGGAGCATGAAGGGAGTACGCCCGCGACGCTGTTCGACCTCCGTGCCGGCGGCCTTGGGCAGTTGGTTCGACGGAACCGACACACTCGCCGCGGAGGCCCTTGCTACAAAGAGAGGGAACATGGCCACCACGGCTCTCGCACCACTCGAAGGGGAGCCTATCGCCCCAACCGAGGCGAGGGGCTCCGCCCGTTGCGACTCTGTGTCCACCATAACCCTCGGGGCTACGCCCGCTGCAAGTTGAGCCTCGCTCGGGGCGATCGCCGGTTCGTCCGAAATTGTGACGACCTCGTCGCACTTTGCTTTCTTCGCACCTTCAGCAGGCACCTCGACCTCGTTGCCCTTCCTCTTCTTCAAAGGGTCGACTGGTGCCTCCGCGACACCCGATGGAACCTTGGCCACTAAAGAGTGACCTATCTTCTTCACTCTAGTCCTGCGAAACGACTCCGTTAGTGAACTCACCAGTCGGACATAAATCAAGCAACCAAATGAAAAGGGTGAGAAACACTCACTTGGCGACTGGGATGAAACGCAGGCCAGTACGAATGCTGGCCGGCTTCTCCAACTCCGGCCCCAGTTTCTGACTGAGGCCCGTCTCAAACACACTCTGCGCCCAAGACACCGACGGCTTCTTCGAGGACTAGGATGTTGCAGGAGCTTTAGTGGCGATCGCCGTGGGAACTCCCCTCGGTGGCGAGGTCCCCGCGGCTGGAGTAGCCACGAGCCCGATGACTGGGACAAAGGGCGGCGGCCGTGATGCCAATGGCATCTCGCCTTCCGCAATGGCCGCTTTGCTCGCCGCAGTCGCACGCGTCGGTACACCGGCTTTATCTTCCTCGGCTGCGCTGGTAGTGTCGGAGCTACTCGCGGACCGAGGTGGTGATAACGGCTTAGCCGGCTTCTTGTTTTTCTACGGTGGCGGTGGTTTCTTCTTCGACGGCGTAGCCTCGCGCCGCGAGGTGTGTTCGGGGAGTTCGCTATCGTCGTTGTCGTGAGCCTCGAGGCTCTTGCTGGCCTCGAGCTCGCGCTGGTGCTTCCCGCGGGTTTTTCGAACCGTGGGTGCAGAGACCTCCTCATCATCGTCGTCGCCCCCGTCACTTCTGACGCCACCCTGGTCGGGCAAAGACTCGCTATCGTCTTCTGCGGACGAGGTCGAGTTCTCGTCATCTACGGGCGGGAGCCAACCTTTCACCACCTGGAACAACTGCAACGACGAAACAAATCAGCATAACAGCGAATGCAAATCTTTGACTGCGAATATACAAGAAAGGAAGTATTTATAGTTGGAGCCTCGCGCTTTGCGGTGTAAGGAGCGACCTCGGCCTTTGCGTCAAGATATCCGCCAAGGCGATCTTATTCAGGGCTAGGGTGTAATCGTTGAGTCTCCACTCGTTGTGGCAGGACTTCGTCGGGTCGTCCTTGCCCGTGTACTCGTACATATAGTGGGCGCGGCTAGCCAGGGGCACGAGCCTTCGCCCGAGCTAGCAGTTGGAAAGGTTGATGGTTTGGAGGCCCTTCTTCTTTAAGTTGCGGATGGTTTGCATCATCTCATCAACGACCATCCGCTGGTCCAGCAGAAGTTTGGTGACTTGGAGCCGACGTGGCTCGGGCCGGTCGACGGAGTACGTCGGAAGTGCTACCTCATCGCCTGGTGGCAACTCGGTCTCGTAAAACCAGATCGAAAAAGGACGCCTTCGACTTCAGCTGAAAGGCCAGGCCACCCGCGGTCAGCATCGGGCTGCCTGCCTCTTCACGGCTGATCCTGTCGTGGAACAGATCTTGCCATAGGGGGAAATAAGGCCGGCAGCCCAGATAGCACTCGCATAATGCCACGAAAATGGCGAGATGCTCGATGCTATGCGGCCCTAGATCTGATGGCTTGATGTCGTAGTAGGCGCAGAAGTGGCGGAAGAAGAGGGAAGTGGGGAATCCGAGCCCCCGCTCTAGATGGCTGGTGAAGCAGATGAATTCTCCCTCGCGCGGATTTGGGGTCACCTCTCCGGCTGCAGGGATGCGCCATCTCCCGGCGCGGAGGATCCCTGCCTCCTCGAACGACTTCAACAGCGCTTTTGTGCACTTGGATCTGCCCCACGGTTCCGCTGTAGGAGCCATCGATTGAGGGATCTAGGGCAATGAGTCACTCTTGTCTCTGCGTGGAATGGAGAATTGGGAATGCATGAGATCGGAGGAAGTGAGGGAAGTGTTTTCCCCTCGCTGGTCACTCTCCTTATATAGCGGTTGTTATCTGCCATCTTCGGGGAGCCGTTACCGCGCGGTGATTACGCCGATGTTACCGTTGGATTACCCAACGGCTACTTTGACCAGTGCTGACGGTCCAACTTCATCCATTCGACTCGCTATCTTCAGCGATTTGACGATTTGCCGACTTGATAAATATAATAGTGACTTAACCACTCGCCAACCTATTCGCCAAGCTGCGATCTGAGTAGTCGTTGTTATTGCGACTAAAATGACTAGTTCCTTCTTTTATTCAGGGAGTCTATCGCCGATTCGACTGGGCGTCTGAACTGCACCCGCATACTCCAACTGCCAACGAACACCTGCGACAAATCAACGACGGCCTCGGGGACTACTGATGGGGATATGCCGACCGGGATATACCCAGCAGGACATTTCCTACTGGCCCAAGCTGCCAGCGAGTGGGCCTGCAGGACGGCGACTGGATCGAGACTTGGCAAGGACCTAGGCGACTAGAAGCTGGAGGCCCAGAAGCATAGCTAGGCCCAGCCGGATTAGGTCAAGAACCCTCCGAATCCTTAATTAATTCGGTTTTAGATCTATAAACCCTAGCGAGGTGAGCCTATATAAACCTCCCTAGGGTACGCATAGAGGACACGTTCCATCATACACCCCAGCGACTCGCCGCCTAGTCGTCGAGCTGGCCCTTGTACTCTCTCCATAATACAATCTAGCAGGAGTAGGTCTTTACCCTCCGGGGGCTGAACCTGGGTAAATCCTTGTTTATCCTCCATCATCTCGCACCACAGATGGCTGGCCGCCCTTGCCATTTGTTCTACCATTCGCAACCGATTGCATCTTCTGCCGTGGCCATTCGTTCTTGTTCCTTATTCTTTCCGAGCACGGCTCCTTGTCACAATGCACACATGCTTGATAAGCAGCCGTGAGCCTCCCTGACAAAGTGTGTAATGCTGGAAAATTATGGATACACCATATGACGGCAGCACAGAGGTTGAACTTATCAGGAATTGGGGCATCATATGTACGGACACCCTTCCAGAGCTTGTGAAGTTCTTCTACCAAGGGCTCCATAAAAACATTAAAATCCTTTCCTAGAGAGCTTGGACCCAGAATCAAAAAAGACATCATGAAGTTGGACTGATCCATACATGCCCAAGGTGGAAGGTTGTACGACATGACAAATACCGGCCAGATGTTATATTTCCGGCTCATTCCAAATGGATTAAAGCCATCCGTGGAAGGTCAAGTCTTCTGTTCCTTGCATCGGCAGCAAACTCCTTACGTTTATCATCAAAATCTTTTCATGCCTCTCCGTCAGCTGGATGGCTAAGTTCATTATCCACGGGTTGTCGTTTTAGCTTGTGCCACTGTACATCCTCCGACTGTTGCTTCGAAATGAACATCCTATGTAGCCTTGGAATTAAAGGAATTTACCTCAACACCTTCTCTGGTATATGCTTCCTTCCATCAGCATCTTTCCACCTAGAGGCATCACATTTTGGGCACCTTTCATGCTTGGCATATGTTCCCCAAAACAAGATACAGTTGTTTGGGAAGAAATGTATTGATTCATAACCGAGCCCCAATCTGCCAATTATACCCAATGCGTCATCAGAATATTTGGGAATTGAACTTTTAGGATATTGGATGGTCAAGATACGGAGTATTGCGTTAAACGCAACATTTTTGATCCGGTAGGACTTGGCATGGAGTAACTTCACGGTGAAGGAAAATCTGTACATTGTCCCACCATCACTAGCTGTGTGTTTTGCCTCCACTATCAGCTGGGCATATATCGTGTTCTCTCCAACTCCTTGTGGTTCTGACTTGTATAGATCCTTAAACAAATCAGGAATTCTATCATCCGAATTCCCATCCTCCTCCAAACCATCATCCACTATCAGAACATCATGTTGTACCAAATCATCACCTTTGGCATCAACATGTTGTTCATTAGG
Source organism: Avena sativa (assembly GCA_916181665.1). NCBI lineage: Eukaryota > Viridiplantae > Streptophyta > Magnoliopsida > Poales > Poaceae > Avena > Avena sativa. The sequence goes on along the minus strand of OV702283.1, from coordinate 245,061,937 downwards.
TTGAGGTTCAGCTTCATCTTGTAAAGGTTCTCCATGATAGATCCATCTATCATAAGTGTGTGCCATCGAATACATCAATAGATGAGCCTCTACATTTTCCAAAGTTTGTTTGTAACAGTTGATACAGCTACGGCAGGGCAAAGAACTTTAGCATCCTCAGAAACACTTCTCCAAACAAATTCCATAAACTCATCCACTCCCTTTATATGCTAATTGGAAAGCCTTGTAACTCCTTTTCTAATCAATCTTCTGGCCATCTCCAAAAGATATGTTGCAACTTAGCACTCAAGAAACCAAAAGTCCATCATGTACAAGGAAAAACAACACAAATCATGCTAATCTAGCTTATGTCCATCATGTACAGGAAAAAACACAAATCATGCTAATCCATCTTCTGTCCATCATTTATATACGAAAAACAACAGAAATCATGTACAGAAAAACAACTCAAATCATCTATAGCTATTCCACCATGTACATGAAAAACAACACAAATCATCTATAGCTATCTAGGACACAAACTGAAGATCATCTGAATGAAATATACATAACATAAACTCTCCATCCAAAGTCCACAAAATGAAGATCATCTTCTGACTAAATATACTGAAATATACAGAACATGAACATGAACCAAAAAGGACATCCTTTTTTCAATGATAAAGAGGGGAGAGGAGAGGGGTGCATACCTAGAGGTGTCCGCCAACGGGGAGTCCTGTGGTTGGAGGGGTCTCGTCGCTATTGCCGAGCCGATTGGTCCTTTCAACCGAGAGGATTGGTACTTGCTGGTGCTGAGCGGTTGATCCTTGCTACTACTACGGATTGGTCCTTGCTGCTGCCGAGGCCACCCCTTTCTTGTCTGCAATGATGGAAGGACCACCGTCGACGAGGAGTCCGGTGGTAGGAGGGATCTCATCGCGGAAGGTGGCTCGTTGTCGAGCGGCTTCCTCCTGTCGTGGCCAAGGGCAACAAGATTAAGCAGCCCCCCTTGCTCGGCCACGGCTCCGGTAGCACTACCGCCCTTGCTCGGCCGCATGCCAGCAGCACACCACCCCCGTCGGTCACCACGAGTACACAGAAGTTCAATTTTCTGCTAAGTCACATGCAGTGTTACAGGTTGGAGGCAGTCAAAGATACAAATAAACAGAGTTTATTTACAAAATTTATGCCTCCATATCAACAACACATCTCCTTCTCAGTGGTAGAGAACTAAAACGGTTGGCCTGTGGTCGTGGGTTTGACTCCCCCGCGCTGGATTTTTTTGCCAATTACTAGCCTTCATAGAACGACGTAGGCCATTTAGAGGAAGATTAATGGGCCAAGGTGTTAAAAGGTCTAGCAAGCAATGTCAGCCACTCGGTTTCAGGTCCATTTGGCAGAGGCCCAATGATGCCTAATGGGTTAAAAGGCCCAACAAGCAACGTCAGCCACTCAGTAGAAGGTCCGTTTGGCGGAGGCCCAACAAGGCCCATCAAGCAATGTCAGCCACTCGGTAGCAGGTCCATTTGGCGGAGGCCTAACGAGGCCCAACATGTTAAAAGGCCGATGTGGGTCCCACGTGTAAGGTGGAGTATGGTTGGGTCTAGTAAGGGTACCCACTTGTTAGATGGTGTATGGTTGGGTCCAGTATGGGGACCCACTTGTCTTGCACTGGAACCACCTTTCATTTTGTACAAATGACACCTAGACCACCGCCAGGTAGGCGTGACTGATGACGTGGATATCCAGTCATGTCAATGCATGTTAGTTAATGACATTATGGTATGGTCACAGATGTTATGACCATTTAAATTGGTCCTAAATGGCTAAAGATAAGGCCATGGAATGCTACTGTCTAATTTATGACCAATTTGCGTAAACACACTATGACCTTTCTCGCTAGAATGGTCGTAATGTTTCAGGCTTTGGACCCTCCAAGATAGGTTAATACCATTTGGTGTGAGATGGACACAGATGTATGACCAATTTATCTATGGTCACTAAGTGAAGGTCACAAGTTAACACATTTATTGTAGTGCGAGTGCTGGGGCAACCAGCGTCTGAAGAACAGTTCCCAACAGTGGACACCAAGGAATGATGGCGAGAAGCAGTTGAATTTAGAGAAAAATAAGAAGTGGCAATAAAGGCCAATGTATACATATGAGTCGATGTTGGATCAGCCATGCAAGTTTCACAAGCCAAACCCAGCAAAGTCGGGCAACCACACAACTCGTTAGTGTGCATGGATGTAACATGCAATGGGAAACACAGGACCACCTCAAGCACCACAGCAGCCACAACAGCCATAGCAGCCACAACTTACAGGGGGAAATGCTCAGCAGCTGATGTTGCCTCCGCCCCCTCCTAGATATGAGAACCATGAACGACGGGATGCAGTTCACTATGTAGAAAATCAGGGTTAGGATAATAGAGGAAACCTCGACAACAATGGGCGCAAAAAGTATATAGAGCACCATCAGTCATACTGCAGGTTCACCATAGAGCAGTAGGATAAACAGAGTGTCCAACACCGACATATGGACGTAAATGAGGTTATGCTGGCAGTTCCGAGGTATATGGACTGGTCGGATCAAGAAATAACTTGGAGTATTAGGGATCATCCCAAGATCATGCTGAACCCGGGGTCGTATGCTTTGGTTCTTGATCCAACATTTGTCGGGCCTAGCATCAATGTAAAGTTCTCAAAGTATCCAATAGATAACGGCAGTAGCATCAACATCATGTATAAGGACACAACGCACAAACTCGGTATTTCTCAGAACATGCTTCAGTCGACCAGGACCACTTTCCATGGCATTCTGTCGGGATTGTCATGTGAGCAAATTGGGAAAGTCCAAGTAGATGTGTTATTCGACATAAGGGAGAATTGCAGGGATGAAAACTTAGAGTTTGAAGTGGTGGATTTGGAAAAAAATTACCATGTGTTACTCGGACGGGCCACTCTGTTAAAATTCATGACAAGCTGTCACATTAGCTACTTGAATATGAAGATGCCTGGGCCATAGGGAATAATCGCTGTTGCCGGAGACTACAGGAGATTGATGGAGTGTGCCTCGTCCGAATCAAATCTGGCCGAGTCTTTGGTCATTGCAAGGGAGAAGAAGAGGATTTAGGAGGTTGCAACTTTGGATCAGTCGGCACATATCAATAATATTCTTTACAAGATACAAGTACTTCACAATTCGTCATGTTTTTCTGCAGCTTACAAGGATGTCGATTGCATCGAGCTATTGTAGCAGATTCTCCAACGGATTAGACTATCACCAGTTGCATCAATAGACACCAAGACCCGAGTCGACGCATTCCTCGGAAGAACACATCAATCATCAACAAAAGTGGTGCTGGGCGCGCACCTAACAGAAGAAACAGCAACGACTTCATCCGCAACGTCGAGTCCTTCCAGCTAAAAACCGTACGACTCCGCCACATCAACTCTAACTGCATTGTTGATTCCTGGCTCCTTATGCATGAGACGCTGACTCAACGCACTTCCGGGTCAGTGGTTTCTCCTTGAACGAGTGTCCACTCGAGTCTACGACTCAACTAGACACTTAGGGCTACTCCTATCAGGAGCACTGGTCACGCACCCGATGTACTTCCGGGTCAGCTGTACGCCCATGAGATTGACCATTAAAAATGCATGATCCAATACTCGAGTCTCTTCCCGAGTCCACGACTCTGCCAGACACTCAAGGGATACTCCAAAATGGAGAGCTGGTCGCGCATTCAATGATCTTTGGGTGGCACGCTTCGACTCCTCACTTGAATCAACGATTTGACTGAGGACTCCGGGGCTACTCCCATAGGGAGCGCTGGTCGCGCATACAAAAAATGGAGGCATTCAGGACATCTGCAAGATCATCCGAAGAACTTCTGGGTTGCTGTAACCCGCAACCGACGACTATAAGTCTCTGCTCGAGTCTACGACTCGAACAGAAACTCGGGGGCTACTCCCATAGCTAGCGCTGGTTGCGCACCCTATAGTCCATTGTGTTGACTGAGTCCACGATGTCGACACCTTTACAACAACCGAACAAATTTAGCTGACCCGATGAACTTTCGGCTCCGACATCAAAATTAAAGGTTCAAGACAACTAAGTCTCCACCCGAATCTATGTTTCGGATGGACACTCGGGGGCTAGTGACATGGATATGCCCTACGGGTACCCGATGTTAGCCTACCTGGTCCAGCCCGATGGAAGGCCCACTCGACGACCTGCCAGGGTCCATGACGCCTATGATGTTTCGGCTGCTATGAAGCCCATATGGACATGGACTCCAAAGCGCACAAGATAAGGAAAGCTTAAGACTATAGTTTGAATACAAATTGTAACCTACTCGTATTGACACCATAGACCTAGCCTCCCCATATATAAAGGCTAGGAGGGGCCAACGAAGAGGACAGATTACGCTATGCCATAGATTAGACCACAACGGATCTACAGATCTCTTCCACCCTCGCATACACACCTTCATGCCGGATTGCATCTATGCACCGTTGTAACCTTCGGTTCCGCCGTAATCAAGAGCAGACAAGCAGGAGTAGGGTTTTCCCTCCGGAGGCCTAAACTTGGGCAAACCTCGTGTCCCTGTGTTGCTTCTCTGTTAACTGTTCCGCGATCTCCAGCATCCCCATCTTCTTCCAAACCCAAGTCCAGAACAATGGGCATTGACGAGATTGAACCTCGTCAATAACATTTTGGGTTTTCGAAATTTTTTTCAAAACCATTTGAATTGATTTTCAAAGAGGGAGGAGAATTAGGGATTTGCATATTTTCTTTTTCTTGCATGCATTTTCAAAATATAATGCTCATGGATGCACAATGAAACCCTAATTTCCATTTAATAAAACTAGGGGTGTTACATTAGCCGCACTTTCTTTCATTGGTGGGTCCTCCTCTAAGGACAACGGCACCCACGACGCTCACAAGAGGCGCTCTCGGCTCGAACGCATAGGTCTAGATGCAAGGCGCAAGGCCACTAAGGCCCACGACCTGTCGGTCATGTCTGTGGATCCACAGGGAAACATGATGCCCAAAAGACCGAAAGCCGCGATTATAGAAGCTACCATGTACCTTCTCACCAACCAACCACTAGTTGGGGATCCACGATCCTCCGTCCACAGGTCCGTGATTGCAGGCCTTGGGCTCGTAGGAGGCGCACTGACTGGAGAGGTGACTCTGGAGCCAAAAATCTACGATGACGTTCACAAGGAACTGCACGCCCTGATCCGACGAGGACAACCACAATCTATCGTGGCGACACCACAGTCCATGACGGAGGAGCAGCAACTACGACGTTCATGATGAACTCACGTGGCGTAACATTGACAAGATGCACGCCAAACATGCATGCTCCATGTTGTTGGACGACGAGGACTTGGAGCTCTGCGGTGCAGATGCTTCAGCTGAACCATACGGCAGTCACGGATTCCCAATGGCTTCAAGCTTCATTCGGATAACCCAAAGTCTAATGGACTATAGGAGCTGGAGATCTGCCTAGATGACCACATCTCGTCTGTCAAGTGCCATGGCAGAAGAAAGAACATAGCCATGCAATGCCTTCAGCTGCAGGTGAAAGGTGAGACGTGACCCTGGATTAACAGTCTCCCATCCGGATCCATCCACAGCTGGTAGGAGCTAGTCTACAGTTGTGTCTGCAACTTCAAGGGCACCTACAGGCAGCTAGCTTCAATCGAAAAGTTGGGTGCCTGCTACCAAAGATCTAGAGAATCACTCCACTCCAACGTACAACAATGGTCCATTATCAAAAACTCTGTGGAGAACATCTTTGAGTAGAGAGAAATCACGCATTCAATGGTGGCGTGAGGTGTCGTGAGATCAGGGAGGAGTTAGGATGTGTCGATCCCAAAACCATTGACCACTTGATGGACATCGCAAACTGCTAGGAAGATGGCAAAGACGCCGTCCACAAAAACCGAGTGTGCTCGGATGATGAGGATAAACTTCACCGCAGATGCGATCGTGGAGGAAAACAGAGAGCACGCGGCTATGCCGACCGCGAGGAAGTAGACATGGTCACGAATGGCTATGCCTATTGCCGCGATGACAACAACGGCAATAGCGGCTACCGCAAGCAGCAGCTACCGTGACAAAAGAAAAACCTCAGAATCGTGGCAGTGCCGCACCCGTGATGACGCACCCTCCATGATGGATAAGTTGTCAGGTCCATGTAACATACACTTCTACATCGACAAGCAAGATGGCAAGAATAAGCCCAGTCACCTGCTCAATGACCATTGAGAGTCCCAAAAGCTCCACGACGAATACACCCAGCTGAAGTGTGACACAATAAACCAGGGGTTTGGTTTTGGCACCGTGGCCCATCACATATGGGCATTGACGAGTCGAACCCTCGTCACCCATACCAACAAGTTGCAACTTATTTTCTAGAAGATCATCAAAAAATAACTCTAATGTTAAGCGTGCTTTTCCTAGAGAAATTTGAGGATTGGTGACCGACCGGGAAGTGGGTAGAGCATGAGTGAGGATAAAGTGAGAAGAAAAACTAGTGTACCGGGTCACGGCAGCCGGTCACCTTCGGTGTCTCCGACTACCCGGGCTCTATTCGCCATGTGGGAGCTGTCCCCATGGTTTGCACCCCCACCATAGGAGGTATCGCTCTGCCTAAGACCCTCGTTGACGGGGAGGGCATCCTGAACGTGCATTTAGAAACAGCGTTCAGGCAGCTGATGGTGCCTTCGACATGCCTTCTTCCTTCTCTGTCATTCATTGGGGCCACAGCGGGCGCCACCATCCCCCTCGGGCAGGTTCAGCTCCCGTCACCTTCGGGACGAGCAACAACTACCCCACGGAGGTAATCAAGTTCGACGTCGCCCCTATTGGCCTACCCTACAACACCATCCTTGGCTATACAGCGTTGGACAAGTTTATGGCGGTCACCCACAATGCCTACAACTTGGTCAGGATTCCGGGAAGCATCGGAACTTCCATTACGGTGCACGGCGATGAGGTCGAAGCCATGCACTCCCTCAATCAGGCCTTCAAGGAGGCGGCGACCGTGGCCCAGCAGGCTGGGGATGCACCCCCTAGCTGCAATCGGCCACCCACCAACAAGGCCTCAGGGGATGGCGGACGAGTGCCATATGTTCCTCTTCCGGTAGCATCGTGAGCACCTCTGGCGTCAGAGGAAGAAAGAAGCCCTCTTTCTCCTAGAAACAGGTGGAAACCAAGAAGATCCCCCTCGATCCGGCGGACCCGGGGGCTACCATCACCATTTGTGCCCACCTTTCTCACAAGAGAGAGTAGGCACTTGTCACCTTCCTGCGGGCCAATGCCGACATGTTCTATTGGACCCCATCAGATATGACGGGAGTGCCTCAAGAGTTGATCGAGCACCACCTGGCGGTGTGCCCTAAAGCACGCCTGGTGAAGCAGAAAGCCAGGAAGATGTCCACGGCAAAGTAGCAGTTCATCATTGTTGAGATGAAAAGCTGGTCAAGGCGCACGTCGTCAAGGAGGTCCTATACACCAAGTGGTTGGACAACACTGTGGTGGTCCCCAAAGTCACCGGTGACGGGCGGCTTTGCATAGACTTCAGCGGCCTCAACAAGGCCTACCAAAGGACCCCTTCCCTCTCCCGCGGATTGACCAGATCATGCACTCCACGGAGGGCTGCGATCTTCTATGCTTCCTGGATGCCTTATCTGGTACCACCAGATCAAGATGGCCAAGGAGGACGAAGAGATGACGGATTTCATCACCCCATGCGACGTGTGCTGCTAAACATGCATGACATTCAACCTCAAGAATGCCAGCGCCACCTTCAAGAGGCTCATGCGCATCATGTTGGGTGAGCAGATGGGAAGGAATGCTGAGGCTTACATCGATGACATCGTGGTCAAGACGCGGGAGAAGGAGACCTTGATGGCAGACCAAATGGAGACCTTCGCCAACTTGCGTCTGGTAAACATCAAGATTAACCCCGCCAAGTGCTTGTTCGGGGTCCCTTCGAGCAAGCTTTTCGGCTTCCTGGTTTTGTACCGGGGAATCAAGGACAACCCAGACAAGGTTCGGTCCATCGAGGAAATGTGTCCGCCCACGAGGCTCAAGGAGATGTAGCGCCTTACAGGGTGCATGGCGGTGCTAGGGAGTTTCATCTCCAAGCTGGGCGAGAAAGCATTGCCCTTCTTCAAGATCATGAAACGCACCGGGAAGTTCAAGTGGACACCGGAGGCTAATGAGGCATTTGAGGCCCTCAAGAGGTACCTCACCAGCCCTCCGGTTATGGTTGCTCCCAAGTTCCGGGAGCCTCTACAGCTGTACCCGGCGACCATGCCACAAACGGCGAGGGCCGTCCTGGTGGCAGAGCGTGAAGAGGTGGTTGAGAAAAGAAGGAGGCCCAAGGCACTGAGCCCCTCGGGAGGCTCAGGGGCTAGGGCAGAAATCGAGCGGCAGACGGGCGAGGCCGACGATGGGGCAGCGACTGCGGCCCCGATCAAGACCACATAACTCATGCAGCGGCCAGTCTACTTTGTCAGCACGGTCCTCCGGGACGTTCGGGAGAGGTACCTCGTGTAACATCCAAATTTTAGCAACCCTGATGGTTGTCCAGAATGCAAAAATCAGGGGAACAAAAACATTTTCTTCATTAAGATGCAATGTTTTCTTGCATGTTTGTTTGTGCTTATGCATGTGTATTAGATAATATAATCCTTACCTCACCCCTTAGTTGACAACAACTATTTAACAAAACTATCTTGGCTAGTTTTACATATTCTCAAACATTCTGGAATATCAATACTTGAGAAAAGATGACTTTGCAGCAACAACTATTTCTTAGCTTCGGTTTAACAAAACTATGGATAGCTATAATATATAATCTCCTTATATTTTCAAGACAGAACTTCCAACTACTCTTACCTCTATGTTTTTAGAAAACCTTCTATAAAACCTTTTGAACTCTACTCTTGGCAGAAATACCAAGAGACTCTTACCTTCTGTCAAAAGCACAAACCCTTCAATACCCATCTCTACCTCAAGATAGGCTTGAGGGTAGGTTCAGTAGCAGTTTGAGAAGTTGTTAAGAGGAATTCCCTTGATATTTTGTTTGATGAATTGCTTTGATCTGTTCATTAACTTGATTACTTTGGAAGTAGCATGATCCACCCTAAGAGCTCATCCTCTACGATCAATATATACTAAGAATACAAATCCTAAGCAAGTTACCTAATCTTGGTATGATATCTAGTTACTAGAGTGACCATCTCATCTCTTAACTAGATCAATCTAGGATAAATCCCTTCTGATATTTCCAACTCCATGAAGACCAAATATAAGCATGGATCATTTATACTCAATCAAAAAATAAACATCAACCACTCTGTCATTAATTTGGATCCTAGCATTTTCTCAAAATCATCTACTCTTGCAATCTAGTCTAAAACCCTAAATTTGCTAGAATGGCGAAGTCTGGAAAATTTACCAACATCACATCTTTGGGTCCTTGTATTTCTCAACCATTTTACCTTTTTGGAAATGCACTTGAACCATCTTGTAGACCATCACAAGGTCTTTGAAATCCCACTCTTTCCCTTGGCTAAACCCTTCCGGTACCCTCTCATCCTTGATGGTTTTGTAGACAAGATAATAACCTTTTCTACAAATCTTATCATCTTGCCTACTTTGGCAGAAGCCCACATCCTTATGATATATTCTCTTGAAAAACTCTCTGCATGGTCATGGCCTACTAATCATGGTATATCAATCCATACTTCACTTGTTTCCATTGGAGCTTTGTGCTTCTTAAACCCACTTGGTTTATGAGGCTTCATGATGCATCTGCTATGGTAGCCTTAATTTCAACGAAGTTTGCCATCACTTCTAGATCACCTAAAATACAACCAAGCCCAACTCTTGTTTCCATTATGATCTATATAACTTTCTCTATCCATCCATATATTCCTTGCATCAAGGTGATCTCTGAGCCCCTTTACCCAACATTGTTTAGATGGTATAAAAATATTCCAACCCTAGATCATCTAATTCATGTTTTCTTACAAAACCAAGTTCATTTTGCAAACTCCAAGGCTGCTAATAACGGATATACTAAGTTTAGATCATTCACCTTGATTATAAATATGTATAAAATATTTCCCATAATTATTTTGCCCCTAAAAATATTTAAATCTCTTCTTTTAGAAACCCCCAAAACTCCCTATATTGAAGAAACCTTGTTTTTACTCAAATCACTTCTTCAACTAAAAGAATATTAGAGGCCCATATTTTGTTTCCTATATTCACACTTCAAAAATAAATATTTTTGGAGTGTCTCAATAATTCTTTTTTCCCTTTTTTCTTTAATTGCAGAAATGGAAAAATAATGGTTTTGAATACTTTTATTCACCAATAAATCTTGGGAAAATTCTCCTAACTACATAATCATATCTAGGACCATCTCAAGACAAAACCACTTTTGTACAAATCAAAAATATTAAAACAACTTCTGAAAACCAATTCAGCATTTTTTGAATAATAGACAAAATGAGGATCTAAAATATCCAAAAAATTCCAAAATAAATATGGGAACTCTATCTTGACCATACCCATCTATCCACATCTTTACCTCATCTTGCAAGGATCAAAACTAAGATTCTCTTCATAATCACCCTTTAGGACTAAATTGATCATACTAAAAAAACCACTACTAAGCCTCATTCAAATCACCACCAAAGCTTGCCAAGCAATCCTTCCCACACCCAGCTCACCCCCTGGTTTTGTACCACTGTAGACCTGCACTCTAGCAAACTCAAATCTTGTCCTTTGTGTTTGTTTAATAAGGGAGACAAGAGAAAAGCCACTCCCTTGCTTATTAAGTCTCCTGTAGAAGCACAACCTCCCTCTCTACCCCTTGCATGACCAAACACCTCATGCCCCTCCACTCCTCCACCTAGCCACAAACAAGCCAGACCTAACCCAATCCTATGTCCAAAATGGACATTTCCACCATTATGCACTTCTCTTGCAATAAAAGGGATTGATGCCCTCAACCCTCTCCCTCTTCCCCTCATTTGTTCTCTCTCACTCTCCCCTATCACCCCTGAGCTTCAGAGCCCATACCCTAGCTCCCCATCGCAATGGAGGAGGTGAATAAATCCCCTTGATTTTCTTCTTGCATGCAAGCATGAAGCTCGTCTTGACCCTCTTCGCCCTCTTATCTGGCCGGAATGTGACCCTCCCCTCTAGATCTAACCAATCCCGCCATCCCTTTTGACATGCAGGTGCTCGAAATGTGTCCAAGAGAGCTCCTGAAAGCAACACGTAGGTACCATTGCGTGAGTCATCTTTCTACGTCGAACTCCTGGCTCCCACCCATCCATGGACTCGACTCGATGAGACACCACTCTTCTGTCACTCCCCACTGCCTCCTCATGCCCCTAGGTAATCCTCTAGGCCGTCTCGACACCCCTAGGGTTTCCCCTCTATTCCCATCGGCCAGAGGAAGATGACAAGGCAGGGGCCGTCAGATCCTCTTAAATTGGACAACCCAACTCGTTTGGTACCCCTTCGCGGTTCTCCACCGCTGATGGTCGGGCCCTACCATGCGGCCCTTTGAACTTGTCTCCCGCGCGCGCATCCGGTTCAAGTTGGGCTGGCCTTCCCTGGTGCGGTGCATCCCCTACCAAACCTGGCCCGCGAAGCTGTTGTTTCTTTTTCCTTTAAAAAAATGATACTTTCCCTATCCAGAAAACTACCACTAGGTTTCAAAAACAAAATTTGAAAACTAACATAAACTGGCAAGATCTAATTTCCCACTAGTATATATAGGTTTTATATAACCTTCAGTACCAACTCTTTGCCAATAACTCACATGATTATTTTCTTATAATTAATCCCCTACAATGTGTCATTTTCACAATATAACTAGAATCATAACTTTTACATCTCCAAATGGATTAAATCCAACTTCCTATGAAAGATTTTTGAAGTACCTATCATATGGCCTTGGAAGCATGTTAATTGGAGCATTAGAACTCCTGTAACAAAAATAACAAAACAATTCATATTTGACTTCATAGATTTATCTAGACAACAACATAAAAATTCTGGAACTAATTCCAAATCCTAGTAAAGTGGTACACTAATACTAACTAAAACCCAGAGTTCATGAATTACTAAGGTTCTGAGGTATTTTAATGAATTAATCACTCTAGTAGTTCTGTATACCCAAAAATAGTAATTCCAATTTCTAAAGAAAGGTATTTCAAATACCTAACTAGAAAGTTTGGATTCATACCAAAATCTTCTGTATATATTTATTCTGGTCAAAAAGACAAAAATCATACAGAACTAATTTGGAATTTTCCCAAGGGCATTCTGGTAATTATCTTCAATTAATTCCAACTCTCAAAATTCATAAATAGAAATATCATAAAAAACCCACGAGGAAATATTTAATTGGGATACACAGAATTTCTATTGATTTATTCTCTAAAACTATAGTTTATTTCACTATAAAATTCATAACTAATTATAGCAAATTGATAAAAAATGAAATCAATTTTGTTTGTTTCATTTGGTAAACACCTATGTGATGATATCATTTTTGTATATTGATATCATACAAAACCAAGACTTGGCCTTACACTCCTTAATTGATTGTTATATGCCACATAAATCATAAAGATAACTCCACAAATGCAAATAAAGTAATTCCAATTGTTATGAAATCAATCTATCAAAACCTACTGAGCTAGTAATGTGGTGTATGATTTCTTTCTATATTGTATTGGTGATTATATACCTGCTGTTGATTGCACCCTTGTTTGTTATGATTCCCGACGACGATAGTTGCGATTATATCAAAGACTGAAGATGAGGGTATTATTACTTGATATTATGGTTTTCTAAGAAGTCCAGGTACATATTGTGATATTGCTGATCATAGGCCAGCCACCTTCTTGATCATAAGCCCTTGTCCTAGTTTTAATTATTCATGTTTTATCTACTCGTTTATGCAAATTGATTGTTTTACTATATTATGCTTTATATCTAGGAAGGCTTGGCTCCTCCAAGACATTATTACTTTAGTACCACTAGGTACAACCCTTTTTGGTGACACCTACTTTCCCCTCGTATAGTAAGTCGTGAATGATACCACCCTCCCTTGAATACCCCGTTTTAGCCAAAGTAAAAGTATAGGATGGGAAGACCCCGTAAAAAGGTTTATAAAAATGTTTTATGAGAAAACCTTGGCGAGGTCTGACCCACCAAGATATGTTTAAAAAATGAAAAATGTTTTGTTTTACAAAAAGGTGGGAAAAAGGAAGGAGGAAAAAGGTTTACAAAAAGGCACCCGATTCTTTTTGCAGTTTTGCTAGAAGAATTAACCCGTACAACCACATTAACCTGGAGTGGGACAGGGATGGACTTAATGTTTGCTACTCTGGTGTGGGAATTCTCACAACTACTTATAAGGGACCAGCTCCCTCTAATTCCGGGCTTCCTTTACAAAGAGGGTCAACTATTAGGCAGTCACCTGGAGGAAGCAGGACCACCCATGTGAGTGGTCGGGCGATACTATGAGCCTCTCATTGAAATTGTCGGCTCTAGAGGATTTGGGTGCACGGCGGTTGGTCCATTGATCCCGACATCCTGATGTTGAGAGGAACAACTTATAGGTTAGGGCATATGCTAGAGTGTCATTCGAAGAGTCTTGATTAGTTACTCTACCCATGATCAATGCGGATTAGGGAAGGGTACCCATTTGGCTTGGGTAAAGTGTATAACCTCTGAAGAGTGTAAATCTATTCGAATAGTCGTGTCCATGTTCATTGATGGTTGAGAAGGTTCCTATAGAGTAGTGCTAGTTTTGTTTTCAAAAAGGACTTCAAAGAAGAAAGTGTTTTCTAAACATGGAGGTCTGAAGGACACCAGAAAATGTGAGGTGATGTTGGGGAGAAAGGAAGAAGAAATCTGGTCATTTGAGGACCGTGGAGATGAATAGGGTGGCGCACTCCTAGGGTTTTCTAAAATCTGGTCAAAATACTTCCAAATTATTTACAAAAGTTTTAAACCAAGATATAGACATGCAATACCTACAAGAGAATACTATTTTAGAAAATAAATTCTCTTGGAGCCCTCCTACTACCACGACTATATTGCATATCCTTAATTATTGTTATTTTATGCTGGTTTGCGAGTACATCCAAAGTACTCACTAGCATTGTCCATGGCTATTAACTTGGTCAGATATCAAGAAGATGGCGATGTTGAGGACCATGCAAACTAGGACGTCCTCCGAGTCAGTTTCCTGTAGGTTAAGGCATGGCTCATGCTCTACGCTTGATGAAGTTCCGCTAATGTTAATTGATGTAGCCATAACTGCAATTAAGGTATGACTTGTATCTGCTTAAGTATTGGATGTTTACTTTGAAACATGTCGGTTGTGTGCCACGGCGAATTGATCATGGGATCGTGGTGTATGCATAAAAGGGATCTTCGGAGGACAAATCTGGGGTCCCACAGACTTGGTATTAGAGCCATCCTGACTGTAGGAGAACCTTAGTTAGCATGGTCGTTGGACAGGAAAACTATTTCTAGAAACACCAGTTTTCAAAAACTACTTTCTCAAAGCTTTTAGAAAGGTTCTACTTCTTATCTTCTCCAAATTTTAAACAGTTTAGAAAATTGGTTTCTTCCATCTCTCGACCGAACTTCAAAACATACGGATTTAAAACAAATACGACCAAGAGACATGGTGAAGACGATGATAGAGAGATGAAGAGAAGCATCCACCGGCACACACGAGGAGACTACAAGATCGCCCTACCAAGCAGAATTCTCATAATCAGAAGAAATCAAGGTTGCACTACTCTGAAGATTCTAACGACTCGACACACGCTTCATCTACAAGATATTAACCAAGACCATATTAACGTGACATCTAGGATTCATAGTCCTAGGTTAGGATTCCCCTATATCGTTAGTAGTTACCTCCTTGGTCTATACAATAGACCGTGTTGTTTGACAATGCATAGTGTGTTGCTTGATGTTTGATGTTTATGCTTCTCTGTTTGAGAAAAATAAAACCCTGCAAGCCAAAACACTATATTCAACTTGTAGGTATACTCTAGACTGATTAAATCAAGTAAAATGTTCCTTAATAATAAATAAACCACCTAGAAACCCAGGCATATCATGTTAGATTATCGATAACCAAACCCCTTTTGAACTTCGAGCGTTATGAGAGGAAGAGTATTTCTAGAACCAAGACTTTGGCATCGACAACCAGTTGAAGATTTATCCTCAGGAGGATGGCACAACTCGTCAAACTAACTTCTCAAGACTTGTTACCAACCGACACATATCTATTCACCTGCCGACATGAGAAACAACCTCGCCGAAGACCAAAATTCTACCACCGATGGATCTCGCCCATCCCCAAGAAGTTGCAAGACTCACTAATGAATACTAGAAGTGAAGATCTAAATACCCTAATGTAACACCCTCGGATCGGCCCTATGCAAGTTTTAGCGATTCCTGCCAAACCCGCACAGAAACGATTCAAAGGTGCCCACCAGGCACTTGCGTGCGGGTGGAAAACGAAGTAATACTATTACACAATAATCCACGATGGAACCCACAGAACAGATATATATATAACAACGACTCAATGAGTCAAGAATACAAATATACAGTACAAAGATCCAAATCACCTTGAAAACGATACAGCGTCCGAGTACGTAAAAGATGCAAATTGAGCTAAGAGCCCTAAAGAATAACCAAGGGAGTCCATAACCCTGCCCAGGCCAAGACAAAAGGGTAACCCTGCTAACGACATCGATCTCAAAACCTGCTTAAACAAAAGGGGCGCCGACAAAGGGAAAATAAAAATGAGAGCGGTCAGTACTGAGCCAGTACACGGCAAGTCTTAGAATTCGGCGGCTCTTGCCTATATAGGTATGGTGGACTGAAGCGGCAGCGCAGCATGCACTAAACAACCTATAGAAACTCGATACAACTGTCAGCTATCAGAGAGAGATAAGAAAGACCTATTCGGAACCAACCTGATACTACCACCAAACATACCCATCTTGGTATTTCCCCCTCGAGACCAAACAAGGAAGTCAATCCGAGGAAACTCACACGGTTGGCAGTTTTATTCATTCATTCCATGGTGGTTATCCAACTTACTAGTCATATCAGATGCAAGTCATATTATAACAGTAAACATTAGTTATAGTTGTCTATGATCAAGAACTGTGCTCCAAGTCATCCATAACCGCGGACACGGATTCTCGAAAAGATTTAACCCTGCAGGGGTGCACCAAAATTTCCACACGCACCTACGCCCTTGTTGTCAGATCAGGTAGGTACAAGATCACAAAACATACATCCAACGGTATGCCGACGGGGTTTCGGACACGACGTTTCCCATACCCAAAGCATGCACATGGGGGACACCCCACTAAGCTACCCGCAACGAAGTCGGTCGTCTCCGATATGGAGCCAGGGTGTGTGGCGATGGTTGTAAACGACCGGGAACCCGAAAGTGTGACTGGGCTTGTCGATACAGCGAAAACGTGGCACGGGGTTCCTAAATAGTACAGACGCTCCACGCACAATAGTAAATAAAGCAGTAAAGCATGGCATAAGTACAGGATAGTAATAAAGCCCCAAACTAGTTTGTGGCCCCTAGTACAGTACTTTGAAATCAGGTACTAAATCGATGCGGGTGCCCACACACCCCACCTTTGGTTAGCGCGCTCGATCTCGGAACAGGTGTCAAGAACTCGGGGTCCTACGGGACACAAGTGGGCAGTTAAAAACCAAATATTGTTTATTACACACCGGTGCCTCTGCATTATTTACCTACTTTCAATTTTAGTTATTGAACGCTAATTAAAGCCATGATCATCTGCACCATTAAGCATGTGCCAACCACCCAACAACGGTGGAACATCAACAACGTGAAGCAGCACCTGAGTAAGCAACTACGACTCGCAAGACTGACTATCTACCAAACAACAGGTAATAGGAGGTGTCCAAGGCAATATAATGGCTGCAAGGGATATCTCGGGTACGAAAACTAGAGCATCGCAACACAGATAGCAATAGATCAATAGGAGGAAATAAAGACTAGAAATATAAAATAGGTTGAAAGAGGGAGAATGCTCGCCTGAAAACATTGTCGAAGGTTCATCCGAAGATAGGGTCAACACTCGCATCAACTCATCGGACTAATCCGTGAAGAAGCAAAGAACTAGAGAAAACACCGGATACACAAGTTAATACTACGACAGAAGATCGGGCATGATGCATGTATGATGTATGACATGGCAAAGATGCGATGCAATTAGGCAATATTAAGCGGAACCGGGGTCCTGATAATTAATTTTTAGGTTTATGTTGTTTAGGTACCCTGCAATTTAAATGTAGTATTAACATGGCAAAATATATCACCGGTTTGCAACACAATTTTAAATGGGACAATATTAGACTAGATTCGCCCGCATATGGTCTCCATATTTAATTATGAGGTGAATCGGTATAATTCCCCCAACCCACATGATATGTGTGCAAGCATGATAATTTTATATGCAGCAAGTGAAATATCATATTATAAAAATATGGGGCTCAGAAAAGGGGTCACACATAGGCGTCGGTGATCTTGGTCCGGAGGGGTTCGGGGCGTTCTTCGGACGTCGGGATCGGACTTCGGTTTCCATGAAGGGGAGCTTCGGACTCTGACTTTGTGGTCGATGTAGAACTCGGATGGGCGCTGGGACTTCATCGGATCTGCCCGATCGATGTCGATCTTGGCGGTTACTTGTCCATGTTGTTCTCCCCACGAGAATTCGCCATTGAAGGTTGATATTGACCCGCATGGGGAAATTACTTAATCAGATACATCAAGACAAAATGGATTGGAGGTCGTCTGTGTGGTAAAATCACGGCCGAATCAACACCACACTGAAAACAACAGAGTGCATGTGCACAGGAGACACAAACACGTGCCTTCGATGCTCGCGGGAGAACCTGTGGCCGAGATCTGGCGCTCGGGCTTCAAGACGAGGCAGGGCGCGGTCGGAGCGGCCTCGCGGCCGAGGACGATGATAGAGAAGGACGGTGACACGGCCTTGAAGCAGATGAAGGAAGGAACTCACGACGGCGTGGCTAGAAGGCGACATCATCCTAGCCGTGGAGAAGGACGGCAACATCGGGGCTGCTGTGGCTCGCGTGAGGGAGACGCGGGCGAGGTGTAGCCAGGCCGGGACAGGGGAACGCGGTCGGCAACGCTCTGCAGGGAGGTTGAGGCGCGGAGGCCGGCGGAGGTAGGGCCACGCATGGAAAGGAGAGCTGAGAGGGGGAGAGGGAGGCACGGCGAAGGACGGTGATGAAGTGGCTGAGATGTGGATCGCGAGGAGGTCCTAGCGTCGGGGATCGATCGAGGGGGAGCAGGGCTCGCGTCGATAGAGGAGGCAGTAGGACCCGTGGGGTGGGGCCAGGGGGTGCGAGTGCAGAGTGTGCGTGTGTTGCGTGGAGTGGCCGGGTCGGGTTGGGTGTCGTGTGGTGTATGCGGGGTGGGTGAGGTGTGCGTGTCGGTGTGTGTTGGATACCTGGCGGCCGCAGGGAGGGAAAATGGGTGAGGTCTAGGTTTTGGGGTAGATAGGGTTAGGGTTTCGTTTTGGATAGGTTTATACCAAGGTTTCTTTTGGGCCGGGTAGTAGGTGGCCTGGCCTGAAAGGCTGGGCTGCCTCCCCGGAAACTCTTATAAACTCGTTTATTATTATTACTATTTATTTTATACAAAACATCTTGCAATTAGTTTTAGACAAACAAAATACTCGGACAAGACCGGGGTTTTGATTTGAATTAAGAAGGGGTATTTGGGAAAACAAAATAGACCTTTGTAAAATAGTTTTTTAACAAACAGATGCATGATGATGTCATGATGATGCACATAATAAAGTTAATAGCGATTTTCTAGTAGTGGTTTTACCCGGGGTGCTACACCTAACCTTCGGTCTATTAGAAATCCCGGCAACCTTATTATACCCCTCTGCCGAACAAACATTAAGTCCTTGACATAAAATAAATGCCCCAAAATCCAGAAGATAAGGATTCCCGAAGACAACGAGTCTACTCCATCATCGAGCAGGAGCAACACCAAAGGTTTCAAGCGAATACAACCTCCTTGAAGCTAAATGCTTCTACCTCGACTAAAGACTAAGAATAAGCATCACTAATCGCTAACTTTCCAGGAGCTAAACCCTAAAGCTTCGTTAGGTAACCACCATAGAAAGGTAGTTGCTATAAGGCGTCACTCGAAGGCCTCAACACAAGAATCACGCCACTGCTCCAAGACGAAGGATCTAACCCTAGCCTCGACAATCCTAAGTAAAGCTGTAAGGTGGAAAGACTACGTCTTTCCACTCAATTCCAGAAGATTGCCTACTAGAAGATAACTCAGGAAGATCTCCAATCCATGGACCTGGTCCAAGCACCATCCTGAGAGCCGTCAGAGAAATAGAATATAGACCTCATCAACAATCGTCGTAAGTCTACCCGATCCTCCCAGTACCAGCAAGCTCATAATAAAGACGACAAGACTACCTGACGCCGCCAAGACTACTTTCCAACAAGAAGGACTCAATTTGAAGGGTCAAGGCTTACGAAGATGTCGCAAAGCCCCTACTCCGCTACCTTCGCTAAAAAACCACCTAAAGGACCCTCGACTTTGCGAACCCCATTAGATCTAACATGTCTGGAAGATCCACAAAATTTAACCGTTCCATTAAGCTAAGTACAAATAAGGGTAATATCCCAGCCTAGTAGGACAAAATTTGCTGACGTCATCTAAAGATTTCACCTTCCGGCAGAAGATTTCGAGGTTCACTGTGCAACTCCAAGACACAAGGTCTGCATCTTCTCTAACCACATTTAGTACCGCTCTAAGGGGGAAATATTGCTTCTTTACCACTCAAACAGATCTGACCCTACATTAGAAGACATCCTCTAAAATATCGACGTAACCCATCAACCAGCCTCGAATAGGTAGTTCACGATGAAGTCTTCTAAAGAGGCACTTAGAAATCCCAAGATCAGCAAAGCCACATCAACTTATATTATCCCAACTCGTCTTCTCTACTCAAGAAGAAAGAACTTTGATATCCCCGAGCGACCCTAGTTTAATCCTAAGGGGAAAATATTGCGTCTTTTCCACAAAAATAGAGTAACTCACCGCCAGACGCACCCTTAGGAGTTTTGACCCTAATCCTTGAATAGGTTACGATAATCCCTAAGGAAACACCATCGTTCCTGACCAAGAAGACCTCAAGCTGAAGACTCCATCCTTAGAAGATTACTTCACGAAGTTCCATCTAGAAGAAATCGCTCAGTCCAGCCTCGAGATATCGAGTTTGGAAAGAAAAGATGATCATCCTTCGCAACCATGTCTGAAGCCTTCTCAACTCAGCGCACATCCAAGAATACTAAAATTTAACTTCCCCGGCAGAATAAACATGTTCAAAGACGAAGTATGTAAATTGGAGCGCCTGAGACACATAATACTACCCTGATCAAAAATCCCCTAAACCTATCCCTCCCGAATCTCGAGATGAGATTCTTTTAAGGGAGGAAAGGTCTATAACATCCCAATTTCAGCAACCCTGATGGTTGTCCATAATGCGAAAATCAGGGGGAACAAAAACTTTTGCTTGATTAAGATGCAATGTTTGCTTGCATGTTTGTTTGTACTTATGCATCCATTGTGTATTAGATGATATACTCCTTACCTCCCCCTTAGTTGACAACAGCTATTTAACAAAACTATCTTGGCTTGTTTTACATATTCTCAAACGTTCTGGTATTTCAATACTTGAGCCAAGATGACTTTGAAGCAACAACTATTTCTTGGATACTGTTTAACAGAACTATGGAGAGCTATAATATATAATCTCCTTATGTTTTCAAGACAGAACTCCCAACTACTCTTACCTCTAGGTTTTTCCAAAACCTTTTGAACTCTACTCTTGGTACAAATACCAAGAGACTCTGACCTTCTTTCAAAATCACAAACCCTTCAATACCCATTTCTACCTCAAGATTGTCTTGAGGGTAGGTTCATTAGAAGTTTGAGAAGTTGTTAAGAGGAATTTCCTTGATCTGTTGTTTGATGAATTGCTTTGATCTGTTGATGAACTTGATTACTTAGGAAGTAGCATGAGGAACCTTAAGAGCTCATCCTATAGGATAAATATAAACTAAGAATACAAATCCTAAGCAAGTCACCTAAACTTGGTCTGATATCTAGTTACTAGAGTGACCATCTCATCTCTTAACTAGATCAATTTGGCATAAATCCCTTCTAATATTTCCAACTCAATGAAGACCAAATATAAGCATGGATCATTTCTTACTCAATCAAAAAATCAACATCATCCACTCGGCCATTAGTTTGGAGCCTAGCATTTCTCAAAATCATCTGTTCTTGCAATCTAGTATAAAACCCTAAATCTGCCAGAATGGATAAGTTTGGAAAATTTACCAACATCACATCTTTGGGTCCTTGCATTTATCAACCCTTGTACCTTTTTGGAAATTAACTTGAACCATATTGTAGAACATCATAAGGACTTCCAAATCCCACTCTTCCCCTTGGCTAACTCCTTCCTGTACCCACCCATCCTTGATGGTTTTGTAGACAAGATAATAACCTTTTCTGCAAATCTTATCATCTTGCCTCCTTTGGATGAAGCTCACATCCTTATGATATATTCTCTTTAAGAAATCTCTACATGGTCATGGCCTACTAATCATGATCTATCAATCCACCCTTCACTTGTTTCCTTTGGAGCTTTGAGCTTCTTAAACCCACCTGGTTTATTAGGCTTCATGATGCATCTACTATGGCAGCCTTAATTTCAACAAAGCTTGCCATCACTTCTAGATCACCTCAAATAAAACTAATCCCAACTCTTTTTTCCATGATCATCTATATACCTTGGTAAATCCATCTATCTATGCCTTGCATCAAGGTGATCTCTGATCCCCTTAACCCAACATTGTTTAGATGGTATAAAAATATTCCAATCCTAGATCATCTAATTCGTGTTTTCTTCCAAAACTAAGTTCAATTTGCAAACCCCAAGGTTGCTAATGATGGATATACTAATTTTACATCATTCACCTTGATTATAAAGATGTATAAATTATTTCCCATAATTATTTTGACCCTAAAAATATTTAAATCTCTTCTTTTACAAAATCCCCAAAACTCCCTTTATTTAAGAAACCTTGTTTTTGTTCAAATAACTTCTTCAACTAAAAGCATATTCGAGCCCATATTTTGTTTCCCATCTTCCCACTTCAAAAATAAATATTTTTGGAGTGTCTCAATAATTCTTTTTGCCCTCTTTTTTTAATGGCAGAAATGAAAAAATAATGGTTTTAAATACTTTTATTCACCAATAAATATTGGGAAAATTCTCCTAAGTACATATTGATATTTGGGACCATATCAAGCTAAAAACCACTTTTGTCCAAATCAAAAATATTAAAACAACTTCTAAAAACCAATTCAGTACTTTTTGAATAATAGACAAAATGAAATATCCAAAAAATTCCAAAATAAATATGGGAACTCTATCTTGACCATACCCATCTATCCACATCTTTACCTCATCTTGCAAGGATAAAAAACTAAGAGTCTCTTCATAATCATCCTTTAGGACTAAATTGATCTTACTACAAAACCACTACTAAACCTCATTCAAATCACCACCAAAGCTTGCCAAGCAATCCTTCCCACACCCAGCACACCCCTGGTCATGTACCACTGTATACCTACACAGTAGCAAACTCAAGCCTTGTCCTTTGTGTTTGTTTAATAAGGGATACAAGAGACAATCCATTCCATTGCTCATTAAGTCTCCTGCAGCAGCACACCCTCACTCTTTGCCCCTTGCACGACCAGAAAACCTCATCCCCTACTCTCCTTCACCTGGCCACAACCAAGCCAGCCCTACCCCACTCCCATGTACAAAATGGACATTTCCACCATTATGCACTTCTCTTGCAATAAAAGGGCTTGAGGCCCTCATCCCTCCCCCTCTTCCCCTCATTTGTTCTCTCTCACTCTTCCTATCACCCCAGAGCTCTAGAGCCAATCCCTTAACTCCTCATCGCCATGGAGGAGGTGAAGAACTCCCCTCGGTTTTCTTCTTGCATGCAAGCATGCATCTCGCCCTGACCCTCTCCGCCCCTCTTTTGGATGAATGTGGCCCTTCCTTCTAGATCTAACCAATCCCGCCATCCCTTTTGACATGAAGGTGCTCGAAGCTGTGCCCAGGCGAGCTCCCGAAAGAAACCCGCGGGTCCTGATACGACCAAAACATATCTACTTTCCCGAACACTTTTTCTATTGTTTCTCCTCTATTTTGTGTGATTTGGATATAAATAACATGGACTAATGCTTTTTTCAACAAAATTGCTCTGGTGTCTCGTTTTTGTGCAGAAAATCAACTTTCAGGAAAAATCCCGGAAAATATGCCAAAAATCCTATTTTTCTAGAAGACTCACAGAGCTAGAAGACGGAGGGGAGAAAATACCCGAGGGGCCCACACCTCCGCGAAGCGCGGGCCAGGCCTAGCCGTGCCTGGGCATGGTGTGGCCGCCTCAGGCTTCGACTCAACCTCTCCTTTCGCCTATATATACCCTCTGACCTAAAAACACAGGGGGTTTGACGTTTTTCCAGATAGAGTTCCGCTGCGCCTCCACCACCAGAAACCGCGATTCGGAACCAGAAACTCCGTTCTGGCACCCTGCCGGGACGAGGAATTGGAGGATCACCGACGCCTCTCCATCAACCATCCATGATTCCCCCATCCATGTGTGAGTAATCCCCGTAGTAGGTTATGGGGATGGTAGGGATTGGATGAGATCACTAATGTAATTGCATAAGATTGTTAGGGCATGGTGCCTAGTATCTATTGTTAGTGCTTTTGACATTGTTGCAACTTGTTGTGCTTAATACTTGCCACTAGAGCTCGAGAGCCATGATCTTAGATCTGAACATGTTATTGATTCATGATGATATTATTGTTGTGATCTTACCTGCAAGTTGTGTACACATATTGTTGTCCGAAACCTGAGGCCCCAAAGTGACAGCAATTGGGATAACCGGAGGGGATGGCTGTTATGTGAGGATCACGTGTGTTCATGGAGTATTAATGCTTTACTCCGGTGCTCGGTTAAAAGGAGCACCTTAATTGCCAGTAGATTCCCTTGAGACCCTGCTGCAAACGGGCTGGCAGGACAAAAGATGTTGTGCAAGTTTCACATTGCGAGCACGCACGACTATATACGGAACACATGCCTATAGTTATTTAGTACATGGATGCTTTATCTTTATTATCTGCAATGCCTTTGTCTTGATTATTACATGAATTATCTTGTCCATGCAACGCCTGTCCATCCATCCCTATGCCTATCGCATTTTAATCCTGCTATTTATTATAATTGCTACTGATGTCCTTATTTTACTATTGTTATTATTTTGCTACTTCTATTACAAAACTATTGCTAATGATAAACTATTGCAAGCAAGACTGTTTCCCGGTGCAGCTGAATTGACAACTCATCTGTTAAGGCTTATAAATATTCTTTGGCTCCCTTGTGTTGAATCAATAAATTTGGGATTTAATTCCCTCGAAGGCTGTTGCGATCCCCTATAATTGTGGGTCATCAAGACTATTTTCTGGCACCGTTGTCTGGCAGCATAACTTTATTTATAAGTTCACTTGGAATTATTATTGTTCGCTGCTATCCATTCATCATGGGTAAAGCTCGTGATGGAAAAGTTCCTATATTGCCATCCACTAAAAGAAGAGGTACAACTCTGAAAACCTCTGTTGCTCTTGATTCACCATATTTGATGAGAAAGATTCTTACACCACCACATACACATGTTACACATACTGCTACTTCTGCTGAATCTGAAAATGATTCTAAAAATTTTGATGCTGCTTCTACTGTGCTTGATGAGAGTGGTTCATTAGGTCCTTTCATAGATGCTACAATTGCTAGAACTATAATGGGAAACACTAAAACTCCTAATGAAAATATTGCTACACCTGTTAGTTCACCTAAGTCTAGAGAGTATCCTAGTGATGATTTTGATGAAGATTATATTGAAATTAGTGATGAATTTATTGAGGAATGTCAAAACACTAGAGGTGCAAGTGCTATTAAGAGTCTTCTTGAGATACGTGCTATTATATATAAATTTTCTCCTGATGCTAAGTTTGCCACTTCTCCCATAAACATTAAAGATAAGAATTATGATTTCTCTCTTGATTTATCTTATATAACTATTGTTGAGAAAGAACCTTTTTGTGGTACTGAAAATGAAAGTGTTGTGGAACATATGAATGAGCTCTCTACTTTGAGTGGCTTATTTTCTTATGATATTAAGAAACGCACCTACTTTGTTGCTAAAATTTTCCCTTTTTCATTAAAAGGTGAAGCTAAATCTTGGTTTAATAATTTATCTCCTAGATCCATTGATAGCCCTATTTTCTTGGTTAATACTTTCTTTTAGAAATATTTCCCTGCTAGTGCTCAACATGCTGTTTTGCAGAAACTTTTAGATTTTAAGTAGTGAGAAGGAGATAAATTGCCTGAATCATGGGCAAGGTTTTTTATTTAATTAGAGCACAACCTGGATATACAGTAGCTAAAAATGAACTTCTTGATATATATTATAATGGATTAACCGATGAATCTAGGACATACCTGGATAGTTGTGCTGGTTGTGTTTTCAGGAAAAGAACTCCCGATGAAGCTGAGGAATTAATGGCTAAAATAAGCAAGAATTGTGATGATTGGACTATACCTGAGCCAACTACACCTGAGCCAACTACACTTGAGCCAACCCCAACATCAACACCAAAGAAGAGGGGAATGATTGAATTAAATGATGAAGTGATGAAGGAAGCTAAGAAATGTATTAAGGAGAAGGGTATTAAATCTGAAGATGTGAAGAATTTACCTCCTATAGAAGAATTATGTAAGACAATCTCTCACTCATCCACTATTGAGGTACACTCCCTCCAACATTTTGATAATGGTGATATTCCTTACTTTAAACCTCCTCATCAATGCTTAGAGAATTTGATAATTATGTTGTTAAGCAAGAAAATTTTAATATGAGAGTGCAGAATCATCTAATGGAAAATTCTAGAGCTATTAATAAGTTACAAGATATTATGGAGAGAACATACAATGATGTTAAAATTCTTGTTAAACATTTCCAAATGGTTCAAACTCAAATTGATCAGCTCACTAAGGTGTAAAAAGATTTGCTAATTAATGATTCTAGAGAAAAAACATGCTTATGAAATTAGAACTAGAAGTGGTGTTTCTACTCAGGATCCTTTATATCCTGAAGGACACCCTAAAAGAATTTAGCAAGATTCTCAACAAGCTAAAGATAGTGCTACTCATTCCAAGAAAAAGAAACATAAAAAGTTGTAGAATCTTCTAAACCTGCTAAAGATCCTAAAAGTATATATGTCTCTGATGCTGACACTGAAAGTGGTAATGATAAAAATGATACTTCTGATAAAGAAGAAATTGAAGAAGAACCTAAGAGGCACACTAAGAATACTAAGTACACTAAGGAAGATTTTGCTGCTAATAAACATGGTAGTGAAAGAGAGCCTTGGGTACAAAACCAATGCATTTTCCTGATAAGAAACACAAGTCAAAGGAAGAAGAACAATATAACAAGTTTTTTGAGTGGATGAAACCTTTGTTTTTGCAAATTCCTTTGACAGATGCTATTAAATTGCCTCCTTATTCACAGTATATGAAGGATATTGTCTCTAATAAAAGGAAGATTCCTAATGAGCAAATTTCCACTTTGCTTGCTAATTATTCCTTCAATGGTAAGGTTCCAAAGAAACTTGGAGATCCAGGTATTCCACCTATTCCCTGCTCTAGTAAAAATAATTATTTTAGAACTGCTTTGTGTGATTTGGGAGCAAGAGTTAGTGTTATGCCTTTTTCTCTATACAAGAGACTTCACCTGGAAAAATTGATACCAACTGATATATCTTTGGCAATGACTGATAAGTCTACTACTATTCTTGTTGGTATATGTGAGGATGTTCATGTTCAAGTGGATAATAGTTGTTTGATATTAACTGACTTTTTTGTGCTTGCAATGCCTGAATATGATAATATGTCTATTATTCTTGGGAGAGCTTTTCTTAATACTGCAGGTGCTGTCATTTATTGTAATCAAGGAAAAGTAACTTTTAATGTTAATGACAAGGAGCACACTGTTTATTTCCCCAAGAAGATTGATAAGAAATATGGCCTAAATTCAATTGAAAATATTGAGGGCATCAAAGTTGGAGAAATATATTGTCCCATGCCACAAGAAGATTATGAAATTATTATAATTGGGACTATTGCTATCAAGGTTGAGGTGACATAATTATTTAGTGAAATGCAAAGTTTTGCTTCATATAAAATTCTTTAGGTAACAAGACCTGATCAACCTTGTTAACAAAAGTGATTTTGATGAACAAAACAACATTTTCACCCTGATTATCTTTGTTTACTCTTATTTTATCTATTCCACTTTTTGCTTTCACCTTGCTCATCTTTGTATTGCTAGTTGCTTGCACATTTGAGTGTCTTAGAACTTCTGAAGTTTTGGTTTTGATTTGGTTTTCCATTGTTCCAAAATTATTTTTCTGCATGAAAATCATTTATCAATTTCTGAAAATTGCTCGAAAATAAAGTTTCTCGAAAAATTCCAGAAAATTCATATTAAATTTTTATGTCAAAAAGGGGACAAAGAGGTACCTGGAGTGACCCAAGGGGCCCACCAGGCAGGCTCACCACCTGGTGGCACGGCCAGCCCTAGGGCGCGCCCAGCCATGGTGTGGGCCACCCTGGCCCTCCACTTATCCAGCCACCTACCACTTCACTCTCTCTCCCGAGAAAACACCGAAAAATTTCTCGAACCCAGGTTCTTGCTGTTATTCACCGCAATTTTCAATCTCCTTACTCATCCACTCTTTCCTGCTGATTTTTGGAGCATTTGTTCTCCCGTATGTGACTCCTCTGCTTGTCTAATAGATTTTTGATTAAAGGATTATATCTTGAATATTTTGCTACTGTAGGTGATAGTTTATGTGAGCTTGCATGCTTTTTCTATGCTTAGAGAAATTATTTTGATGCACGTTTAGTCCTCTTGCAAGTCCCTATAGTAATTCCCTTAATTTAGTATCTTTGAAATTATTTTTTGTGATGTTTGTCTAAAAATTTCAGAAAAGATAGAGATGGACAACCATACTTTTGGAGAAGTGTTTGAGAGAGACACTCCAAGTGTGGAAAGGCCTTCAAGGTCAACTTATCGATTTAGGCCATCATATAATGGAGATGTTATTGCGCCACACTATGGTAATGAGGGAGATGGTGGACATGCGCATCCATGTACCTTCCCTTATTTTGACTTTTTGAGAACTGCAGGGATCCTTGATGAATTGTTGCTTCTTGTTAAAAGGGTTGGTCTAACCACTTACATGCAGGATGAGAGTGAGAAATATGCTTTGCTCACCAAAAGTTTTGTTGAGAGTTTCACTTTCACTAATACTTCTTATAGGCCAACTATGTCATTTAAAATCTATGATATTCCTATTACCATGAACTTGGAAAGATTTTGCAGTATTATAGGTATTGGCATGACTGGGACAGCAAAGAAGATCCAAAGTTGTCCCGCTGATTTGCTGGAGCTCTACCGAGGTGTAACAAATGATGATGACCACACAGCCCAGCGCGGCAAGATAAGAAACATTCAGATCCCAGCTCTTAGATATTTTGCTTACTATGTTGCTACTAGCGTTCTTGATGGAGATAACACTAGTAATATTTCTAACTATCATTTAGCTTTTCTTGCTGCTACACTTCATAATGAAACCAAGTATAATCTTGGTTCTCTCATTGCTCGCCGCCTAGCTGCTAGAGGACCCATTTATGGGGGTATTATTGTTGGGCCGCATGGTTGAAGCTTTGGGACTTTCTATTGAGCCTAATGATATAGTGTTGGACCCACAGAGACTTGATCTTGTGGCTATTAAATCCCATAACTTTGTTACTGCTAACTCTCGTGCAGAGAGTTTAGTTTATAGGATGTTGTTTACTGACAGAGATGAGAGGGAAATTTGTCGTGGTATTGCCGACGAGTACGCCATGGATGTGTCCTCACAGTGAGTGTTTAGAGACGTGGGAGAAGGCGGATGGTTGACGGGTAAGAGGTAACACAACTTACCCAGGTTCAGATCCCACAACGGTGGCAGAATCCTGCTCCTGCTATAAATCACTATAATATCAATACGTCGAGTTACAGGAATCGGTTCGCTGTGTGAGGTGTATGTTAATCGATATGACTTGTTCCCTAAAGGCTCCCATAGGCCCGGCTTATATAGTCACCAGGTCCTAGGGTTACAGGGAAAAGTACTAGTCGTACAGGTTACAGAGTCCTACACTGCATACAAATAGTCTAGCGTATCTTGCACTCCAAGGCTTCAGGTACGTCGGGGACTCCTCCGTAGACTTCATTTATCCAGCATGGGCCTCCCTTATGGATCCATCTAACTGGGCCGCCCAGCAGGCCATGGGCCATGCTACCAACTGTGGGCCACCCGGGTTATCCGTATAAGAGACATGCTATGAGGATACCCATATAGCATATCCCCAACAGTAGCCCCCGGAGAACTCCGAGATCTTGCGCCGTCTTGCCTCTTCAGCTTGAATGCTCCCTCTAGATGGATGTCGGAAAATCGTCAAGCAATATCTTGTAGTCCTCCCAAGAACCCTGCAATATTCTCCGTCTTCAACTTGCAAGTCGGAGAAACGCTGAATCTTCCATCGTACTCTTCTCGTAGCCGGACTGGATCCGTCCATGCCAGAATATTCTGATGTGATGGTTCACCTGCTAGTGACAGCTAGGATGACGTAGACATAGGTCAGAGACGCCTTGTAACTCACACATGCAGAGAACACAATCATGTCCGTTTTGCCCGCGTGAAGGATACAAACCGTTGGCGGCGGCGGTTGGGAACATGGCGAAATTTCCGCGCACGCGCCCGCACACATCATCCACGCGCCGACCATTCGATCACTTTGCACGAATCTTGGCGCCCGAGGTTATAAATCACATCTGCGGTGAATTTTTACTTTTCACCTCATTCATCCTCTGCGTCATCTTCTTCCTCCACCGAGCATCTCCTCGAGCCCTCCGCACGACACGCGAAAAAACCCTAGCCTCCCAATCTTTCCAGTCATCACTCCTCCTTCTCCAATGGCGAGCAGCAGCTTCGCTCCTTCCATGACGGCGTCAGGCGATGCCGCGGCGATGCCGCGGCGAATTCGGCGAGCACCGTTCATGTGCCCCCAGAAGGACTGGTGCCACCCAAGTCCGCGGTAGTTGAATCCACCGGCAGTGACCACAATCTAGCGGCGCTAGAGCTGCTAGAAGAGGAGAGTGACTCCCATAAGTGGGACTGGCACGGCTCGGACATCCCAAACAATGACATCAAGGAGTTGCTTGTCGAGGGCTACCTTCCTGCGAAGGAGGGGCTCGTCTGGCGGGCGGCGCCGGCCGGCGAGGTCATCCCTTCTCCCCAAGCAGGATAGAAGGTGTACCTCAAAGCTCAAATGGTACGCGGCGTCTCTTTGCCCATCTCCAATTTCTTCCTAGCTGTCCTTTGCCATTAACGGGTTCAACCTCAGAACCTTTCCCCCAATAGCATCCTCGCGCTTAGCAACTACGTGGTGCTTTGTGAGGGCTAACTAGGGATTAGGCCTAGGTTAGATCTCTTTATTCACTTCTTCACCGTCAAGAGGGAAGACAGAGCCGGCAAGGATGAGCTCAGGAACTGTGGGACGATTAGTTTTAAGATCTGGCTTGTCCAGCGGTTCGCTGACATCGTCGGCCATGAGTCCTGCATGAACTGGCAATGGACATACTTCTACGACCCAGATATCCCTCTGGCTGGCCGAGAAGAGACGTATCTGGACTTCATCGATGGATCCGCCACCGAAGCCCCGACATGGAGATCCTAGGCCACCCTTCCATCCGACAACGAAGCTTCCCACGCCATAAGGCGGATAGAGTGGTTCGTAGACACGGGTCTGACCCGGTTGGACCTAGGCATGTGCTGGTTCATCAGGCGGATCCAGCCTCTGCAGCACCGCTCGAAGCTGATGCATGAGTACACCAAGGAGAGGAAAGATAGCCTCCACATCTCCGAGGACAACTTCTCGAGTGACTCCGTCAAACTCGGCCTCAAGGACATCGTCAAGGTGAAGGATAAGAAGCGTGGCTTCACCATCACCTACGACATGTTGATTGAAGACACGTGCCTAGAGGTAAGATATTTATTTTCCGTGGATGACATATACTCCAGTTCTTCCGTCTAGCCATTATCATCTCATCTAACACTTTGGGATTTCACTTAACAGCTCAGCAGTCTAGAGGAGGATAGCATGGCTGTCCAAATCTATGACCCCAAGATGAAGGAAGTCACCGTCGTGTCCGATGACGATGTCCCGATGGCACAAAAGCGGAAGAGCTCCACCTCTGACGCTACCAACGGAGGCAAGAAGAAGATGTAGGGTGGAGCCTCCAAGAAGTCCACTGCCGCCCTGCAGGCAGAGAAAAGAAGAGTTACAGGGATTCCTTTTACCAAAGCACCCCCTGTTGTGTAAGCCTCTTTCTCTCTGACATTGTCCATTGCTTGTCCTATTCCTGTACTTATACTTTTTGCACGTTTCAGAAAGAAGGCCAGTATTAGTTTGAAGAAGACCTCCAAGACTTTGGGGGCTTCTAGAAACATTAAGGATATGCTGCATCGCGATGTTCCTCACCATGCTTCTCCCGCCATAGCCCCTGTCACTCCCAGCGTCCAGCCCACTTCTGCTCCGATAAGCTCTCTGACTAAGGATGCATCTGGCCCTTCCGCCATGGAAGTGGACTCAGCTGCCTCCGTGGATCTCATCGTTGCCGGCGAACAGGCAACGCAAGAAAGCACCTCAACCAGAATGGCTGAAGCTCCGGCTAAGGATGCCATCGGTAGCAGCAAGGCAGCGGTGGTGGGTGGAACGTGTGTTTAAGGCAGCGCCTATGCACCCAGGATAACCATAGAGCTCCCGAAGATAGTCTACCCGGCGCTTACGCCGAGTAGCTCCACTCTGGTTCCTGGTGCAGTGCCGACATATCCAACCCGCGGTCTCGAGGAGCTTCTCCGACAAGCAGATATCTTGCAAGGAAATAGCCTTTCCTTTAGCAAGTTGTTTGCTGAGAGCGCTACCAACTTTAAGATCATCGCACTTCTAAGTTTTAGTTGCCTTTTGCATTTCATATGAGTATCCCACTGTTTTCCCCCAAGGATTTAAAGGAAAACCATAGGTCTTTGCATCTGAATGCTCTAACAGTGACTAAGCTAGAAAACTTCTCACTGTAGCCCCCAAGTATTTAGTTTGAATGAATTACTCCGACTAGATACTTTCAGAGTAGCATACTCAGCGTTTGTAAATTTCAATACTATAGCCCCCAAGCCTCTAGTTGTAACTGAATTAGTTTCGACTAGATGCTTAAATAAAGACTAAGCATATGACTGAGTAAAAAACTTTATACTGTATCCCCTAAGCTTCTAGTTGAAAACTGAATGAGTTCCGACTAGATGCTTAAATAAATACTAAAGCATATTGCCAAGTTTAAAACTCTCACCGTAGCCCCCAATCCTCTCGGTGGATAGTTATCCGGCTAGATGCTCCAAGTAGACTAAACAACTTTTAAATCTTCTTTTCCATAGAATGAGAATGCGTAGAGAGGTGTCGCCAATGAGAAGTTCCAGAAGATGAGTCCGGATTTGAAAGCTGAAAAGGGTAAAACTGCCTTCTTGAAGGAACAAATCACCAAGAGCAAGAGTCTATTTTTCCTTTCGTTTTCGTACTCCAACTTGGTCTTGTGTTGTCACTCTCCGACTACTCACCGTGTACTATTTTTTCTGCGACTTGCAGAAGCCATTGCCAAGGGCAAGGACATTGTTGAGCAATCCAAGCACATTTAGTTGCTAGATAGAGAAAACAAGATCCTTAAGTAGGAGAGAAAGGATATGCTGAAGATGCATGAGGACTCCATGAAGGTCCTGCAGGAATCCGCCAACAAGGAGATGAACTGCTTGAAGGAGGAGATTGTGATGCTGAAAGAGCAGAAGAAAGCTGCCGATGAGAAAAATCAGTGCAATCTTAAAGCATACAAGATCCTCCGACAAGAATGGGACTCCATGGCGGATACACTCCAGCAGGTTGAGACTAGCATCTTCCGTAAGTGATTCTCTGTCTTGTACTTCTGTAAGTTAGAACTTTTGCTGTTGAACTCATGCGCTCCCTTGTCGGAATTGCAGCTCCTATTGGATTGACCCAGTCGCCTCCTCCGCCGAAGGAATGCATGGTTCTTGCCGGCAACTTTATCAGCACCGCCATCAAGCAGTCCAAGGAGATAGCCAAGCCCCTCCAGATCAACATCAAAGCGGTGGATTCTGTGATGAAGTTCTCGGAGATCTCGCGCCAAGCCCCCGAGCGTATTGTAAGCTGGAAAGCTTCATGTACACGGGCTTGCGCAAGGATGGCACTGTCAATGGTCAAGGCACATTATGAGAACGCCGACATCAACACTAGAACCTCCAATATTCCCGACGTGGACGACGATGGCCAGAAAATAGATCACAAGGCTATCTGGGCGTCGCTCGTGGGTTTTGATACCAGGGTCTCCGAGTTGGTCGACCACAACGTCTTCGTTCCTATGGAGATCATTGACGGCGACAACCAAAGCTCCTCCGAGTCCCTCAAAACCACCGACTTCGAGAAAGATGGATCTCCTGCTGCTGATGGTGCCGCTTCCAAGTCTCCTGCACCAGAGGAATGAAAAGCACTTTGTAATATTCGTTTCCTATGGAATTTGTATGCGGAAAAAACTACTTGTTAACTTAAGGCGGAAAATCAATAGTTGTATTTTCCTGCTACTCAAGAACTGGTCCCAGCTTGACCTTTCATGAGTCGTATGACTCGTTGTCGGAATCACGCACTCAGGTGATGATGCCAAATGACACCGTCAAAAACCTTAACACAAAATCGCCGACAACAAGTGCCAGAAGTCACTACTCCAGAATCCACATAAAAACAACAAAGAACGTGTAGACCAGAAAACTTAACCTAACACCCGTAGGCGGAATTTTCACAAGTATAAATGCAAACTTGCGCATAAAAGTTTTATACGATGCAAAAATGAACACTAAAGGAGGTAAAAGACTCAGAAATATGAGTGAACCAGAGAGATTTATTTCATTGATCATATAAGAGGTACACAGGAGATAAAAAATATGCTAAGTGTAAAAAGGACGTAGCTGTGCTATGTTCCATGGCTGATCAAGCTCCGGGTATTCATCATCCGGGTCACGTCGCTTACGCTTATGATCTTTGCTGGGTCTATCCTCAAGTTCACGATTGTCAACGAGGTAGTAAGACCCATTGAGTAGCGCCTTGCTTATCATGAACGGTCCTTCCCATGGCAGGGATAATTTGTGTGACTTCTTCTGCTTAAGTCGGAGCACCAGACCCCCCTCTTTAAACGAGCGATGCCGAACACGGCGACTATGGTAGCTACGTACCTTTTGCTGGTAGATGGCGGATCTTTTGCATGCCAAAACGTGCTCTTCCTCGAGAAGGTCCACATCTAGGCGTCTGGATTCTTCAGTGTCATCTTCGTCATAGGCGGCAACTCTTGGTGCATCGTGAAGGATGTCGGAAGGCAGGATGGCTTCTGCTCCATATACCATAAAGTAAGGGGTGTAGCCGGTGGACCTGTTGGGTGTAGTTCATAAACTCCACAGCATAGATGGTAGTTGCTCCGTCCAGGCTCTAGCTTTTCTATGTAGTAGTGCCTCAAGACGTGGCTTGATTCCCTGCAGAATTAGTCCATTGGCTCGCTCAACTTGGCCATTAGACTGTGGCTATGCCATAGTCGCTAGGTAAAGTCGGATGCCCTTGTCCCAACAATAAGCTTCCAATTCTACGAGTGACAAGTTGCTGCCGTTGTCAGTGATAATGCTATGTGGGAGACCAAATCTCACCACTAGATCCCGGACAAACCTAAGGGCAGTTGCCCCATCAAGCTTTCTAATGGGTTTAGCTTCTATCCATTTGGTGAATTTATCAACTGCTACTAGCAGGTGCGTAAACCCACATGGTGTCGTCTGTAATGGACCAACCATGTCTAGCCCCTAGACTGCAAACGGCCAAGTTATTGGTATTTTTCGCAATTCTTCAGCTGGAACATGGGGTTGTCAGGCATAATACTGACATTCCATGCATGTCTCAACCAGCTTGTCGGCGTCCTCCTTCGCGGTCAGCCAGTAGAATCCCTGCCGAAAAGCTTTGGAGACAAATGATCGAGGAGCGGCGTGATGCCCGCAATCTCCGAGATGGATCTCACGTAGGATTTCAATACCGTCTTGCTGGGAAACACACTTAAGGTATACACTAGTGGTGCTTCTTTTGTAGAGTTGTCCATTGATTATGGTATAGCCCTTTGCTCGACGTACTATTTGCCATCTTTCGACTTCGTCGTTGGGCAAAGTTCCGTGTATGAGATATTCCATCAACGGTTTTGTCCAAGCCGGAGGGACCTTTGTCACTGTGTGAACGAAAGGGTCAACTCTGTCCGGGTTGTCCATGTCTGCCCCCTTCACGGATGGTGTCCGTAGATGATCTAGGAAAATGCCAGGCAGAATTTGTTTGCGCCCTGATCCAAGCTTTGACAGTAGATCAGCCGCCTCGTTTTGCTCCCTATGTACATACTTGACTTCGTAGCCTAAGAAGCTCTTGGATATCTCGTCCACTTCGTCTCAATATGACGCCATCATAGGGTTCCGTGCATTCCAGGTGCCAGCCACCTGCTAGTCAACCAAGTTAGAATCTCCACAGCAAACTATGCGCTTGATGCCAATATCCTTGGCTACGCGTAGTCCGTGAAGGAGTGCTTCATACTCCGCCATGTTGTTCGTAGCCTCGAAGTGAATTTGCAGAACGCAGTGTAGCTTTTCCCCAGTTGGTGACTATAACAGTACACCAGCCCCCAAGCAATTGAGTATCTTTGATACGTCAAAGTGCATCACCCAGTATTCTGGCTCCGGCATTGGGGTAGCATCTAGCATCTCCGTCCAATCTGCGATGAAATCCGCCAAGGATTGTGACTTGATAGCGTCGCGTCTCTTGTAGGTGATCTCAAAGGCGGCGAGTTCAATGCCCCACTTCGCGACCCTTCCTGTAGCGTCGTTGTTGTTGATGATGTCCGACTGTCGATCTTTGCTCACAACTGTGATAGGGTGCTCCTGGAAGTAGTGCCTTAGCTTCCGAGAAGCAAGGAACACTCCATAAGCTATCTTTTGGTAGTTCAGGTAACGCATATTGGACTCCGTCAAGACCTCACTTACATAGTAAACTGGTCGTTTAACTCCGTACTCATGCCCTGGTTCTTTCCTCTCTACCACAACGACAATGTTGATTACCCGGTTGGTGGCCGCCATGTAAATTAACATAGGCTCCCCAGGCTCGGGTGCTGCAAGGATAGGCGTCGAGGATAATGTCTCCTTTAGCTGCTTTAGTGCTGCATCTGCCTCGTCCGTCCATGTAAATTTGTCTGCTTTATTTAGCAACTTGTATAGCGGCAGAGCCTTCTCTCCAAGTCGGCTAACGAACCGACTAACTGCTGCAACACAACCTATTAGCCGTTGTATGTCCTTTAGGCATGTCGGACGGTTTATGTTTAGGATGTCCTTGATTTTCTACGGGTTCACCTCGATCCCACGCTGGGAAACGATGAAGCCCAACAATTTGCCAGCTGGAACCCCGAAGATGCACTTCTTAGGGTTAAGCATCATGTTGTATTTCCGGAGTTTATCAAAGGTTTCTTTTAAGTCGGAGATTCAGTCATTTGACTTTTTAGACATCACCGCTAAGTAGTCCACATAGGCGTGAACGTTCCAACCAATTTGATCTTGTAGGCAACGCTGCATTGTCCGCTGGTACATATCACCTGCGTTTTTCAGCCCAAAGGGCATCATGACATAGCAAAACATGCCGTAAGGTGTGGTGAACGAAGTGGACAATTGGTCTGACTTTCTCATCTTAATTTGGTGGTATCTTGAGTATGCATCGAGAAAACACAATAGTTCCGAGCCAGCCGTCGAGTCAATGACTTGGTCAATGCGAGGCAAAGCGAACGGATCTTTGGGACATGCTTTGTTTAAGCCGGTGTAATCAACGCACATTCTTAATTCTTTGGTTCCCTTTTTGGGGACAAGTACAGGATTGGCCACCCATCGGGTGTGAAGGACTTCTCGGATAAAACTAGCCTTAAGTAACCTAGATATCTCCTTGCCTATGGCGCGTCTCTTCTCGTCTCCGAAGCATCGTAGAGGTTGTTTCACCGGTTTGCATTTTGGATCAATATTCAAGCTATGCTCGGCAAGTTCCCTAGGTACACCTTTCATGTCGGCAGGCTTCCAGGCAAAGATGTCCCTATTCTCACGGAGGAACTCGACAAGCGCGCTTTCCTATTTGGGATCCAGGTTCGTCCCAATGGCGGTGGTCTTGGAGGCATCGCCTACCACAAGTTCCATCGCCTTGGTTTCGATAACAGCCTTAAAAGCTGGGGCGGAGTCAGAAATCTGCTTCTTCGACGCCGGCATCTCCGAGGCATCAACCTTGCTCTAGATCTCCTTGAATTCTTCGCTGTAGAGGACAACTTCCTCAAAGGATGCTTCTCCAATCTCGCAGTCCCTTGCCCTGGTAAAGCTTCTGGATACGGTGATGACACCGTTTGGTCTGGGTATCTTGAGTTTGTTATAGACGAAGCATGGCTTGGCCATGAAGGCGTGGAAGATGTCGCGGCCAAATATGACGTGGTACATGCTCTTGAAGGGGACCACCTCAAAGGTCATGAGCTCTTGGTGGTAATTATTTACATCGCCAAAAGCGACCTAAAGCGTGATGCACCCAAGGGACCGAGCCTCCCAACCAGGAACTACGTCGTGGAATATGGTGCTGGTCCGCCTTAGGTTAGTCTCCGTCAAGTTCATCTTGTGCAGTGTGTCCAGGTACATGATGTTGATGCTGCTTCCACTATCCACCATACATTTGGTGAACTCATTGTCGTCAATCAGGGGGTTGATGACCATGGCGTATTAGTTCTCCGTAGGGATGAGGTCTGGATG
This sequence comes from Avena sativa, assembly GCA_916181665.1. Taxonomy (NCBI): domain Eukaryota; kingdom Viridiplantae; phylum Streptophyta; class Magnoliopsida; order Poales; family Poaceae; genus Avena; species Avena sativa. Next base: position 245,023,599 of record OV702283.1, on the reverse strand, counting down.
ATCCTTCATGTCCCAAGTAACTAGAATCTCCGACCAGCGCAGGTCTTGGGGAACTGGGGGAAGAGTGGCGATCAATATCCTCATAGAGGTCTTCTGTTGTCGGACAGTTGGGGTGCCAAGGAAAGTGTGGAAAACGGCCGCCTTCTTCTCGAAGGGGTTATTGCCCTTGCCATCGCTCTTGGTGGTGTTCTTGGGGTCAACATCCTCATCAATGCCACTTGAATCCTTGGACTCCTCTTCCTTCTTCTTCACCTTGCCCTTGCCTCGCGGTCTGTTCTTCCAACTTTGTTTGTAGCTGGACTCCGGGTCCTCCTTGAGATCATTGACGAACTTGCAATGGCGATTGGTATGGGTGGCCTTGCCGTTGGTGTCGAGGTGTACGAGGCACGGCATATCACGGTACTCTTCGTAGGTTTGGGGAACGCGGAGCACATCCGAGGTAGTTTCACTGCCTCGCTGCTACCCACGACCAACTCCCCGTCCTCGGCCACGCTGTCCGCCGTCACCTCGTCCTGCAAATGTCATAGCAACCATGTCGGAGGTTTGCTTTTATTCTGGAGGGGTCTTCCACTTGGTGTTGCTATTCCTCCGAGCTTGAGTTGGAACGGCCATTGCCGGCAGGGAGCCGCGAGCATCATCGTCGGCAGCTGCGAACTCACTGGACAGTTGAATCATCTGGTTGAGGTCTAGCTGGTGGTTGTCCTGCAGGCGCTTCAACTTATGTCGGAGCAATGTGCCCCTTTCCAACCCATCGATGAAGGTGGCCATGACGGTCTGAGTGTGCACTCCTGCGCAGGAATTCTTCATATCCAGCGAGTGGGAGAGCTAAGCGTGAGATGTCTCATCTTTCTCCTGCACGCACCGCTGTAGATCGCCAACAGTACATGGACGTTTGTACGTACCCTCGAAGTTCTTGGTGAACGCTTCTTGCATGTACAGCCAATTGCAGATGGATCTCTCCGGCAAGTCATCAATCCATTGTCGGGCCATGCCCACCAACATCAGTGGGAGGTACTTGATGTCGATGTTGGGGTTACCCCCAGCGGTCTCCACCGCGTTGCTGTAGTCCTGCAACCATGTAGCTGGCTTGGCAGTGCCGTCATAGGGCTTGATGGTCTTGTCAATCCGGAAACCTTTAGGGTAAGTTGCGGACCGTATTACAGGTCCAAAGCAACGTCGTCCCAGGTATGGTCCTTCCCGGGCCTCATGGATCTTGTCCAGACATGAACGTGCATCGTATGGCTTTGGGCTTCATTTCTTCTTCTTGCCATCAGGGGATGGGCTGTGAACGACGCGGGCCTCCTCCGCCATGGTGGCTGCTGGCTGGTGACGGAGGCGGAGTTGGCGGTGGGTTAGCCTTCTTGCTATTACCCTCCTGCGACACCTCACATTTGCCGCGGTTGCTTTTCGGACGCGGAGGGTCATGGAGCGACCTGCTCTTGTGTCCTAGGTTGCCCTATCCGTCATGACGGGTCTGCTCCGTGTTATCGCGGATGACGATGCCACTCTGCCTTGGCGGAGGCATATTGTAGCACCCCCCGGGGTTAGGGTTAAACTAACCTCAGATCACCATCTAAGATAAGTTCAACTCCCAAACGCGGAAGATCACAGTATGATTCGGTAACATTACAGAACACAGGGATTCAACAGCATAAGTTTAAACTCTTAACAGAGTAAGATATTAGAGTTATTACAAACCAGAGGTCAAATACCCAACATTACATCACACAGCGAAAGCAAAATTATGTTGTTCTACACAACAACTTAGCAAAAGGCCTAAGAGGCCATAAACAAAAGAGATGTCCATCCCATAGTCCTCAGGCTGCTACCTGGGACCCCCAACTACTCGTCGATGTCAACGTAGAGGCCACCTTCAGTTGCATCCAGATCCTCTGTATAAAAGCAACAATGGCGCAAGGCTGAGTACGAGAATGTACTCCGCAAGACTTAGATAACCTAGTATCTACATGCTTTGGCTAGAAAGGCTTTCTTTGGATTTTCTTTTGCGGAAAGCAATCTTTATTTGTAAACAAGAAAGAGAAGAGGCTCGTCTACTCAGAATCTTTTAAATGGGATGAGATATCGACTTCTTCATCTTGTTCATCACATCTTGGTAACCACCAGCTTCATCATAATCTCCTATCTAGGATCACCCCCTCAACACGGAGGAAGCATCCTTAAGCACACGTGGATCAACAAGTTTTATAGTGGTTAATGTTATCTATGATCTTAAGTCCGGTCGCCAAGTCGTTCATAACCGTGAACACAACTTTTCGAAAAGATTTAACCCTGCAGGGGTGTACAACTTTACCCACACGCAACAACCGACTCTTAATGCCAAATTATTTTCCCTCTTCCTTGGAAGGCCGGCAGAGGGTGGTTGACCACGACCTTTACCTTGATTTCGCCGAGACCATGAGGCATGCAATAAGTATGGTTCCGCCATAACGGGTCAAATCCCGAAGCCGGTACTTAAAGATGTGAGGCGAGGTTGGTTTACCAGGGGAGCTATCTACCCCAAGAAACCTCGGCCGCGCTTACCTACCTGTTATGAATGCACCAACTTCACCCGGCAAATCTTTCAAAAGATTTTCTATGCATATGTCGAATGGAACGCCCGAACTATGTGACTCATGGAATCTACGAGGCAAGTTAGTCGGTCATGAGGTTGTCCAGGCCCCGTGTGGTTGCACGCTCATCTTGGTTCCAAAGGTAAGAACTCAGTTCCTAGTAGTGGCGAGCATGGGACTACAAAAACCACACCCAACGTGGCCTCCGATACAAGCCTTAGCAGATTTAGTTAAATCCTTCGCAAATGTCACCAACTCCTACCTTTCTAGATTCTCCGGCACCTCTGATTCATCAAACGGATAGATCAGACATTGATACTATGCATGGCTAAGCTGTCGATCTCAGAAGCTCTTGCAATGCTCAGATGCCAAACTTAGGTATGCTAGGAGCAGTGGATCAGGGGTATAAGGCTACAACAGGGAAACTATGCAGCAGATAGGTAACCCTAACTACTGACAAAAGACCACCTTGGAATCATGTGCATCACAACGAGAAAGTAATATACTTTGTAAAAGTAGGTTCAGAATGAGAGGCTACGCTTGCCTTGTCCGCAGTAGACAGATATGGATCTTCGGTGTTGTTGACTTCAACTTTGGGTTCAGATCCTATCGTGAAGAACCAAATACCGGAAAGGGAGAAGCAACATTCAATACATGGCATGTGCAATGCTCAATCAATATGGATGATATGACAAGTTAACTTGCGTTGAAATGAAACCCTAAGACATGCTTGACAACTTGAACGGGGTTCCGAGGGTTGAAAACCCTAATTCGGGGAAACTCCGAAATCACCTGTGAGGGGTTACTATGTTCTTCTAATTAAACTTGTCATGTAAGTTGCTTAACAATGCATGATTATAGTTCTATTAGATAGCTCTCATTTTTCTGAACATTTTGATATATTATTTGTATTTTCTGATTTAAAATGAATTAGTTATGAATTTCTCCAATTTTAATTCATTTTAAATTATTTTTGGAATATTTAAATTATTTTCCAACTTGGGCCCACATGTCAAACTTTTATAAATTTTAGAAATGATTTACAAAAATGTTAAAACCCTGACAGACAGGGCCCACCTGTCAGTGTTTTATCTATTATAGAAATGATTTACATAAATAACAAAATCAAAATAAAAGGAATATGACGCCAGCATGACGCCTGGCTGACGTCATCAATGGGGAAGCCCCCCAGGTCGAGCACGGATCTCTCGATCCCGTGCGCGCCTGGACGCGTGCTTGGCCGCGTTGGAGAGAGAGGGTCGCGGCTGACCCAGGAGTGGCGGCGCGGCCCTCGAATGGTCGCCGGAACAGTGTCCCCTGCGAGCACCCGAGGGGGTGGACGGCGGTGCTAGATGCGGGTGATGAACTAGGACACGAGGGAGAAAACAAGGAGGTGCCTATGGTGAGGTCGGGAAGGCCGGGGGAGGTCGGGGTCGCCGGCGAGCGTCAACCAAAGACGGAGAAGAAGTCTTTGTTGCACTCGATTCTGCACGCCCGGCTTTGATTCCTTTGGCTAGTCGAACCAGGGCGACGAGGTGGAGCTCAAGGTGGTGTTAGCTGGGCTCGGGGTGGCCGAAGACGGCAGGACGTGGCGGAGCCCGAGGCTATGGTTTGGCCATGCGCGGTGCAGAGAAGAAAGAGAGCGCGCGAGGGGGAGAAAGAAGGGTAAGTTTCTCTTCATCGGCAGGGGGGGTCCTTGTAGGCCTCTAAGGGCGGCGACGCGCATCTTGGCGCTCGCCGGCGGCGGGCGAGCAGCCACCGAGCTGCTTCCGACGATCCATCGACGGAGACGATGATGAACAAGACGACGAAAGGGTACCGGGCCAGTTGGGCTGCTGCTTGGGCCAAGTGGGCCGCAGGAAAGGAAGGAAGGGGAGGGAGGCTTGCTGGGCTGCAGCCTGGCTTCCTCTCTGGCTCTATTTTTTTAACAAAACATTTTTATTTTCCTGTTTTCTATTTCTGTTTGTATTTTGAATTCAAATACTATTTGAAATATTCCAAAAATACCAGGAGGTTTACAAAATATATAGGAAATAATTAGGGTCCCTTTTAATCCATTTGGGATCCATACTTTTTGATACTTTTCAAATATCTCAAAACCATTTGAGTTGATTTTCAAATCAAGAGGGGAAGTTTAGGGTTTTGAATTTGCAACTATTTTAACACCTGCCCACATGTAAATGTTGTATTTGATTTGAACTGAAGCATGCCATGCTTAATTACTGATTACACATTACAAACTTGGGTTGTTACACATATCAGTATGACGATGAGGCTTGGTGTCTTCACGATGTTGGGGAGAGCAGGGCGATGGAGATGGGCGACGAGGTTGAGCCTTGCCTCCATGGTCGGAGGATATGGGGATAGCGCCCTTCCTGTTGCGTGCATCCCTCCGTCTTCGTTCTGACGAACCCGTCTATGACCCGACATCATGAGGAGATCTGTCCCTTGGTGGCTTATGCTGGCTAGACTGGCAAAATGCTGGGTCAGACTCGAGCCTTTGAGATGTGGCCTTTTCCTGCTGTTTCACCGCCTTGGCCACTAGTTCATAGACCTGGTCCACAGCTGCGGGTGATCTATCCTACTCTATTAGGGTCTTGGCGATGGCGAGGTTGAGAATAGGAGTGGGAATCACCTACCTTCCTTCACTGTCAATGTATGGCTTGGCCTGTGCCGGCTTCGAGGGAGCCCATCGTAGGTTTCGTCGTACACCAAGATCGCTGACGACACGATCCGGAGCTTTCTTAGCCTTCTACTGCTTTAGCAGAGTCTTGTATTCGGCCTCCATTGCTCTAGTTTTCTCTATTGACTTCTGCACGTTGGCCAGACCTCGGTCTAGCTTAGCGCCTTGCTCAGCGATGGCCTGCGTGTCCTCCAACAGCTGCTGGCGCTTCTCGTCAAGCTGGACTATATTGCGAATATGAGCCACCGTCATGGGCTCGACGAGGAGATTGCCGTACATCACTCTATCAGCTGGAGTGACTTGGGCAGCAGCAGACATAGATGCCGAAGGTGGCGGGTTTGAGGTGTTGTTTTTGCTCGGACCGGTGCCGAGTTCCTGCGGCTGCTGTACTTGGTTCGGCGGAGGGGGCATGACCTTTGCACAATCATTGTCGGCAGCAACAGGTGGTCCCTTCCCCTTGTCCAGCGCTATAGGCGGAGCTCGTCCGGGTTGACCTTCATCCATCGCCGTCCCAATGGTGATGAAAACCTCTCGGGACGTGATGGTGTTGTTGGCCTGCTCGTCGCGCTTGTAATCCTCCTCCATCTCCTGCATGGCAGAGTCTAGCTCCTCCGGGCTGAAGTCTATCTCCTCTGAATCTGTATTGATGTCGGCGTAGAGCGCGTCAAGCACGGAGTTGGAGGGTGACAGGGCTTCCTCGATGACAGGGGGTGGAGGTGCAGCAGCAGCGACGATGACTGGTGGTGGTGGCGCAACCGCGGCGATGACGACTGGAGGCGGAGGTGGCGGTGGCTGGGGCGGAGGGGCTCCGCCAATGAGCGCAATTTCTGTCTAAGCTTCCTCCTCAGCCTCCGCGTAGCTATTGACGGTGTTCACCATGCTTTCGAAAGTGAGGTGTCCTGAAGCCTGCTGCCGCCTCAGCGTGTTCCGGAAAAGCGTACCTTGGTCCTACCCTTCCACAAAGTGATACATAGCATCATCATTGGGGTAATGAGCCAGGTCGGGCCATATACGGAGCCACCTGGCAAGGTAATCGCGGGGCTTTTCACCCTCTCTCTGAATGCAACGCGCCAGATCGAAGATGGTTACCACTCCGACGAACTTGGATCTCTGCTGTCCAGGCGCACGAGCGAAGCCGGCGGACTTGCAGCGATCTTCCACCGGTATATCCTGCACAAGGGCGGTTTGGGTGGGCCTTGAATTTTTCTGATCTTTGCCGGCAAACTCCGAGGAGAGATCCGACATCGATCCTTCTGTGAACGTATCCTGCCCATAGGCGGTCCGTGTGGGTCTTGATGCTCCTCTGACTCCCAGGGAACTAGTGCCCGAGTCGATTTCACCGATGAAGAGGTGCATATCTCCGATGGGGACGATAGAGCACCACATAGGGTTTGTTTTCATCGGGATCCAGAACTCGTCGGGGGGGGGGGGACGATCGGAACGTTGCCAAAGAAGAGAACACGACCGATGGCTACGGTCTCGCCGATTCCCGTGAAGATCTTGGTCCTAGCCCGCTGAAGATCCTAAAGCGCCTCTTGCCCCACGGTGGGCGCCAACTGTCGTGGTATTGCCGACGAGTACGCCATGGAGGGGTCCTCACAGTGCGTGTTTAGAGACGTGGGGGAAGGCGGACGGTTGACGGGTACGAGGTAACAAAGCTTACCTAGGTTCAGATCCCACAACGGCGGCGGAATCCTACTCCTTCTATAAATCAATATAATGGCAATACGCCGAGTTACAGGGATCGGTTCGCTGTGCGAGGTGTATGTTAATGGATATGACTTGTGCCCTAAAGGATCCCATAGGCCCGACTTATATAGTCTCCAGGTCCTAGGGTTAGTCCTAGCCGGACAGGTTATAGAGTCCTACACTGCATACAACTAGTCTAGCTTGTCTTGCACTCCAAGGCTCCGTGTACGTCGGTGACTCCTCTGTAGCCTTCCTTTATCTGGCATGGGCCTCCCTTCTGGATCCATCTAACTGGGCCGCCCAGCAGGCCATGGGCCATGCTACCAACTATGGGTCACCCGGGTTATCTGGATAAGAGACATGCTATGAGGATACCCATATAGCATATCCCCAACAAAATTCCCTTGTGACAGCCTACTTTGTTCAGTATTTGTAGTAAGTCGTGGTCATGCTCCAAGGAGGAGATGGACGCGCAGCTCCACTTGCTTGGTTTTCACAGACAACACCAGGAGGGGGATGCGCCCTCCTATGACTATGTTGCGCACTACGCCGGGGCATCCTCGAGTTCGTATCAGGACGAAGGTACTTCTTCGTCATATTATGGAGGCGCCACTTCTTGGCCAGCTTGGGATTGATCTCCACTTAGGCCAAAAGCCTAAGCTTGGGGGGAGTTATACCGACTTCACACTCATCTACATATCATATTCTGTCGGTACTTTGTATATCCATGTTTCGCTTTCTTTCTTTTTCATTTTTGTTCTTGTTTTGTTTCTGCTTTCCAAAACACAAAAAGACCAAAAATATTTTTGTTGTTTCTCTTCTTTTGCTTCTTTAGCTTTTATCTTTAGTTTTCTTGCCCTTTTAGCTTTGGTTTGTTATTCGAAAAAAACCCAAAAATATTTGTTGTTCTTCTCTGGTTTTATAAAGTTCGTTGCAGGGTTCAGCAGTCCTCAATGACTCCTTTGGAGTTTGGTTTTCATATTATTATTCAAGACACACAAGTGAAAGGCAATAATGATGATTTATGACAATTTGATTTGTGGTAAGAGGCTGGTATGAACTCTATTTGTTTTCATTTTTGTACATATACTCATCCATGTGGGCATGCTTAGTCTGTTAAGGTGTATGTTATTTAATGGATGCTTAGTAGTTCTTGATCTCTTATATTAGTTCCAACTTGTTAATAGTTTGTAGCATGTCATATAAATGTTTGCTTGCATTATTCTATTCATAACATGGCCTGACATTGTGGTATCCTCCCCTGAATGTTTTATTTTAATAGACTTGGCTCATGGTCACACATGCATATGACTAAACAAAAAGTCAGTTAAGCCTCGATGATTTATTTTGCCTCAGAGTTCTTGTGTCGCTTTTATGCCACTGTTCATTTTGTTTTGTCGCAAGCATGATTATGACAGTTACTGTTCTCTCGATTGTCGCTCCCTTTCTATTTCTAGCCTTCACTTGTACTGATTATGAGCTCTACTCGTGCATCCAACTCCCCAAAACCAAAGTTGTCAAAAAGTGTCCCACATATCTACCTGTTAGCATCATTGCTACTCCTTGCATACTTATTATGATTTGCTTTATTCCAAAAAAAAATGTTTGCTTGTTATGCGAAAATTAGTTAGTAAATCTCTCACGAACTTGATGGCACATTTTATTTCTTGCACTTAATAAACCTAAACCATTGTGGCTATCTATGTAGTTATATGCTTGCAAATTATAAGTTGGGAGTTAGCAAAACCATGTTGTCATGGGGCACGCTTTCAACATTGCACTTATTCTATTTTAGTTGATATGATGTTCTTTTGTTCATGAATGCCATCAATGTGAAATAAGATGGGAGCCTGTAAGTCCATGGAGTTTGTATATGTCTTAGAGAAACGCCTGGGCAGCCAGCCTAAGCTATGCCTAATCATGGTGGAAACTTGCAGCAAAACCATAGTGGGCATTCTATGAAGCATCTCCAATAAAAAACTATGCAAATAGCAAAAAAAAAGATCGATGAGATGCCCATTGTCTGTTGCCTTGTCATTGTGATATGGGATCGCTCCTGTGTCCTGGGGCAAGGGGTACCCTATTGGCAGTTCTTGATGATATGCTTATATTTACAATGGCAAGAACTTAACTGGGATCAAAGTTGAGTAGAATGAGGTCTCCGTACTCGTACTCAAGGGGCATGAGATTATCAACTTATGATCTATCAAGCATACAAGTCATATTTTCCCTCACTTTAACCTTAACCATTTAAAGATATTTATGATAGGGGCAATGAGAGCTTAAAGCTAATGAGTACTATACTTTCAAGCATTTGCAAGCCTTTCAAACTTTTTAATCTTTTCTTTCACTTTTATGTCGAGTCACCATTTTTTCTATGAGAACCTTCCCAAGATCATAACTGTCATTCTTAGTGTAAGGTGCTTGTCCAATAACACGATTAGTTGTGACATAACTTTGACGCTTGTATCTTTGATATTTTTACTTCTAGTATTCACTTGAACTTCAGAGGTGCCTTGGCATTTATGTTTTGCTCCATAAAGAAAGGAAAGCAAGATACCACTTTATCATATCTTCTTATGAGCATTACAATCCTGCATATGCTTAAGTTTCATGTTTCTTATTATTGTTGTGTTGGAATCTCTTCATAGCTTGCATGACTATTGGGTAGACTTATTTGCATACTCCTTATTATGAATTTCCTAAGTACTTGCTCATATGATGAGAATATTTACATCTTATGAAGCAAATGTGTTTGTAGCGGACCCAAACCCGGCTTGGTTCGAAATCCCTGTGATTATAGTGCTAGTCCCTGGATCGAATAGCTAGAACCCACAGTTTAAGATATAATATCAATATACAAAGGTTATATTACATCGCATGATCCAGAATATAAATACTTGATTACAATATCATAGCCATGGGATATCTTATTACAAAGCAGCGGAATAAAAGTAAAGCATGGATTCCTTCATCTTCATGTGCCACATGCAAACATGTTTAGTGCAGACTCATAACCCCTACTCATCAAACATCATTATCATCAAGTAATCCTGCAACATGATAAGTTACATCCACAAGGGAAAATACATTTGAATTGTATTGGCAAGTGTCACTACTATGTGGAAATAAGTTGGAGTCTATCAATACATGCGTATTTGGTTAAGTAGAGTTTAGGCTCATTTGCAGAAAGCAATATGGTTTTATCCTATCTTTTAAAAATAATTTTGATCTTTCAACAATATTTCTGAACTCCTTGGCAAACTCCAAGTGCTTCTAATCCCTTGTTGACACCATCAAGTTTTACTTTGAGAAATTGGAATGTCGAGATCTTCCATAGCTTCAGGCCTTAGTTGCTCAGAGTTATTCGTGACCGAGAACACAGCTAAGTACTTAGAATTTGATCTTATGCATAAGTTTTACACTTTACCCACATGACACAATCTCGTCTTGATGCCACCAGTGGCCGCTGGATAAGTACACACCAAATGGAGTACCTGCAGATCGAGAATGCGACAAAGTCTTTCCATAGAAGTCCTCCCAATACATAATTCTAGCATGTCTACCAAGCACCAATGTAAGGATATACTTCCAATACATAATTCTAGTTAACCTGAATAGGTTCCAATGCAAGGGTCTTCCACTATGTAATTGACTAAGCTAGAGCCCATTTAGCATGTGACTGTACACGGAAGCCACTGTACGAGAAACATATTCAATCTCCAAGTACCTAGGTGGTATTATTCTAGTGCACACACGAAAAATATAGCCATAGATATGGTTCCCTTCGTTGCCACCTTATTCACAGCTGAGTATCCATATTCCAACCAAGTGATTCATTGAGTACTTGTTTTATTATATAAAACATATTTTTTCCAATACTTTATATAATCATAATATGATATTCCACCCCGAAACTATAGCAGGACTAAGCATACTACAACTGACGATGTTTTCACTAAGTAAAGTCTAAAGGATATCCTATATAGGACATAGCATAGCATAGTACAATATTTTCCTACACATGCATTTCTACCAAAAACTACAACATGTATAGAAAATAATGGGACATCATGATAGTGTCACTTGCCTTAGTAGTTAGTGTTGTTGGTACACTCTTCACAGTAACACACTTGACAATCAACACAATCCATCAAGCAAAACAACCAAGATAAAACAATCATAAGATCAATACTAAGGACAACACAAAAATCATGCAAAGTATGAAAGCATGTAAGACGGCAATTCTTATTTTACAAATTGTTATAAAAAGGTTCTGAACATTACTAAGTGATTTCTGAATATTTTATATTTTCAAGATTACAAATGCAACCATTTGTGCAATTGTAGCAATTAGTAATATTTTCTAACACTTGGAAAGTCCATTCTCACTAAATAATTGTCACGGTATTATTTATACTAGAATAAAATTACATTTTGGTCTTACTGTATAGAGGGTTCAATTTACAATACATAGGAAAAAGATTCATCCAAAAATAATTTATAGAAAAAATTTTATAGCCAATTTAATCTACAAATGGTTCTGTATAAAACGTGATTTTAACCGACTAAAAAATACCAAATTATGGATCCACTGTGTTCTACTCGTTTTTGTGAATCCATAGACATATTATTTGCTAAATTTGGATGAACAGAACTAAAGATATGATTTTTACAAGTTTCTCTGTTCTTATGTCTAAAAATCCGAAAATAGGAATAGATATGACACTTGGCAGATTCTGGTTATAGGATACCTCTTCGTTTAATTGATCTATGATGACCTTTAGATGAAGATCTAATGGTCCAGGATAGCTCATCGGAATAACTCGCCGGAAAAGTTCCCGGATTTATGGGCATGGGCTCGGCGTTGCCGTTCTCGTCGCTAGTAACGTATCCGGAATAGAAAAAGATGTGGACGGCGTAGAGGACGTCGATGCGGTGCTACTGGACGTTATTGCGAGATTTTTGTACCCAACGGTGATGGCAATCCATGTCTGGAGCACTGATGGCGTCGGGTGGCACGGCGAACTGCAATAATATGATGAACAATCATGACTTGGAGTAGTCAACGTCTAGGAACATCATCTGGTAAAAGGAATCGACGAGATTCTTACCGAGGACGATGCAATCTAGCGATGAACTCCGGTTTTAGGCTGATCTGGCATGGTTGGTATGTGTTCTATAGAGCTCATCTCGAGAAAGTTTAGTAACGAAAATGATGGAGGAGGAGGAGAGGAATATGGTGCTTGCTTCGGTTTTCTCTGAGGTGGTCTGCGGAGGGAGATCAGGAGATGTATGCCGACATATGACTTTCGGGGCATCGGTTCGGTTTGATGTATTTACTCACCTAAATACGAAATTACTTCCCTGAACGAAACCTTGAATGAATTTTTAATAAATTTCATGTTTAAATCGACAAGAAATATTCTATAGAATTGTTGGGGGAGGAGAGGGAGATCTACAGCCATGTAGTGAGATATCCATGTGCTCCATATGTTAGGTGAAAGTTGAAGATGACCAGGTCTATCGATGGATCCACTTGGGCCAAGAGTTTTAGCCCAAAATAAATAAGGGGAACAAAAAAAGAGATGGAAGAGGGAGACCATGGTGGGCTGGATTAGGGTCTAAGAGTGATGGGCAGTGGCCGAGGTAGGGCTGCTACAGCATGCTCTGCTACTCTTTTTTTATTTTTTTCTGTGTTCAGTTTTTATTTGTTTTAAATTAAATTTTGATTCAAATTTGTATCAAACTTTTTCAGAAAAATTATATAAAATATAATTTTATAGTTTACTTCAATTAGAGTATTTGGAATATTTTTTTAATAAAGTATAGTTTATTTAAAAAAAATGAACATGGTACGTATGCCTAGTTTCATTATTTTCTATTCCCTTTTCTTATAAAACCCATATATTTTGACTTAGCTTTATAATTTTATTCTTTGTCATAATCACTCATTTAAAAATAAATTTATTTCGTTTTAGTCATTGCCTTAACTTAACTTTATTTTTCTTCCTATATTTTATATTTTTCACATCATTTTATTTGAAGCTTTAAATAGAGTCAAACTAATTTCTATGGCTTTATAATTTTGCCCTTTATCTTTTTAGCTCACTTAGGAATTATTTTCTATATTTTAAATATGAAATATATCCAAAGTCTCATGTTGTTAAGTGGTCATTTAAACTTTGAGAAGAAAATTATTTCTCTTAGTTTTAAAATGCAACCATGCATGCTTCATGATTTTGAGGTTTTGAAAACATGCATATACCACTTCACAAACAAAATTGTTTTATTTAATTTTTTAAGGAGTTATATTAAATAGTCAAAAAGTTTTTATTCCCTCTGAATTTCCAAGACTTAGTTTTTCCATTTTATTTAAGTTTTTCCACATTTCAAAATTTGCAAATTTTTGGGATGTGATAGTGTTCGTGAAAGTTTCTTTTATCGCACTCAGTTTTCAACTGAATTGCTTAGGGGCAAACAATAAGCTAAGATTTGGGGGAGTTGATACGTCCAAAATATATCTACTTTCCCGAACACTTTTGCTATTGGTTCTCCTCTAATTTGTGTGATTTGGATATAACTAACACGGACTAACGCTGTTTTCAGTAGAATTGCTCTAGTGTCTTGTTTTTGTCCAGAAAATCAACATTCAGGAAAAATCCCAGAAAATATGCCAAAAATCCTATTTTTCTAGAAGAATCACGGAGCGAGAAGACGGAGGGGAGAAAAAACCTGAGGGCCCCACACCAACCCGGGGCGGCCCAGGCCTGGTCGCGCCTGGGCATGGTGTGACCGCCTCGGACTTCGACTCGACCTCTCCTTTCTCCTACATATACCCCCAGACGTAAAAACACAGGGTGATTCGACGTTTTTCCAGATAGAGTTCCGCTGCGCCGCCACCACCAGAAACCACGATTGGGAACTTGAAACTCTGTTCTGGCACCCTGCTGGGATGGGGAATTGGAGGAGATCATCACCATCATCATCACCGACGCCTCCTCATCAACCATCCATGATTCCCCAATCCATGTGTGAGTAATCCTCGTAGTAGGTTATGGGGATGGTAGGGATTGGATGAGATCACTCTATAATTGCATAATATTGTTAGGGCATGGTGCCTAGTATCTATTGTTAGTGCTTTTGAAATTATTGTAACTTGTTGTGCTTAATGCTTTCCACTAGGGCCCAAGTGCCATTATCTCAGATATGAACATGTTATTGGTTCATGATGATATTATTGTTTGCGATCTTACCTGCAAGTTGTATACACGTATCGTTGTCCAGAACCCAAGGCCCCAAAGTGACAGCAATTGGGATAACCGAAGGGGATGACTATGATGTGAGGATCACGTATGTTTACAGAGTGTTAATGCTTTACTCCGGTGCTCTATTAAAAGGAGCACCTTAATTTAGAGTAGATTCCCTTGAGGCCCCACTGCAAACAGGCTAGCGGGACAAAAGATGTTGTGCAAGTTTCTCATTGCGAGCACGCACGACTATATACAGAACACATTCCTATAGTTATTTAGTACTTGGATGCTTTATCTTTATTATCTGCAATTCCTTTGTATTGATTATTACATGAATTTATCTTGTCTATGCAACGCCCGTCCATCCATCCATATGCCTACCGCATTTTAATCCTACTGTTTATTACAATTGCTATCGTTGTCCTTATTTTACTGCTGTTATTATTTTGCTACTGATATTACAAAACTGTTGCTACTGATAAACTATTGCGAGCAAGTATGTTTGCAGGTGCAGCTGAATTGTTAACTCATCTGTTAAGGCTTATAAATTTTCTTTGCCCCCCTTGTGTCGAATCAATAAATTTGGGCTTTACTTCCCTTAAAGACTGTTGTGATCCCCTATACATGTGGGTCATGAGGACCCATTGCGCGAGTCATGTTCCCAGGGCGGAACTCCTGGCTCCCGCCCATCCTTGGACTCGTCTCGATGAGCAGGCACTCCTCCGCCGCTCCCCGTTGCCTCCTCATGCACCCAGATACTCCTCTAGGCCGTCCCGACGCCCCTAGGGTTTCTCCTCTGTTCCCGTTGGCCAGAGCAATAAGAAAAGGCAGGGACTGTCAAATCCTCTTAAATCAGACAGCCCAGCTCGTCTGGTACCCATTCGCGGTTCTCCAATGCTGACGAACGGGCCCTGCCGCATGGCCCTTTGAACTTGTCTCCCACCACTAGTGAAGAACAACACCTCTAACACCGGTTCAGAACACCCTCTAACAGTGGTTGTAGAACCGCTGTTGAGGGTTCGGTGTTAGAGCCCCCCCCCCTTTAACACCGGTTCTTATACGAACCGGTGTTAAAGGGTGGCGCACGTGGGGCTGCCGCAGCGCTCACCACCACCCCCCTTTAACACCGGTTCGTAACACGAACCAGTGTTAAAGATTATGTGCCGCGGCAGGAAAAGGAGATAAATCTCTACCGCGGCAGAGTTCTGCCGCGGTAGGAAAACGGCTTAAATCTCTGCCGCGGCAGAGTTCTGCCGCGACAGGAAAACAGCCTAAATCTCTGCCGCAGTAGAGTTCTGCCGCCACCCCCGTTCTGGGCGTATTTCTACGGCGCGGCGGGGACGGGGAGGGGGGAGAGGGGAATCGATCGGGAGAGGTATATACACATACATCTTCATCGGTACATACGAGTACATCAATAATTAAGCAACTATTATTATACACAAACATCGTCATTGTGTCGTATTCTCCGTAAACGTTGAAGCATCAAGCTAAGTACAAGACAAACACGTTCAAGAATATATACAACGTTCATTTTTTTGGATATCTAAAGAGTTCTCCGCCAGGCGTGACGACCTCATCAAGTATGAACCCCGCCAATTCCTCTTGAATGGCTCGTATGCGGTCAAATGGTAGGAGTTGGTCCCTCATCCATTCGATCTAAATATATATGAAGAATGGGGTCAATATATATAAGAATAAAACTCAACAAAATTGATGGTAATAAAATAATGTTGTGTACTTTGTTTACTTACTCTAAGTTGTTCTAGTGTGTCTTGGCCCGTCGTACATATCGTGTTGCGAATAAACTCGCAAACATAGTATCCACATAAGTTATTGTCGGGTCCCTGATGCGCGCACTTTACAAGAATAGAGAGTTCAATCAAAATAATAATCAATAAAGCATGATATAATGGAATTGGAAGCAGAATCAAAGAGATAAGCAGACCTAGCTAGCTAGTATTACTTACATTTTGGTCTACAAATTTTAGTTCTTCTGACCATTCACCCACGGCCCTGTCCGTGAACCTTTTCCAAACCCTGTCCGGCAAAGAAAATGGATAAAAGAGTAATTAATTACTTGTTATCATGAAAGTTGCCGATCTAGTGTGATAATATGATTGAAATTACCTCTGGAGCATCTCTCTAAAGTCTTCCCATAGCTCTTTTTCTTTTCGTAACGATTCCATGACAAGGACTTTTCCTGAGTCAGGTTGAATGACTAGCAGAATAAAGTGGAACCTACGCACGCATAACTCATCATCAGTTACACTTAACATCGAGTAAGCCGAAACAGAATGTGTACAAGAGAGGGTAACAGTACTCACGAGAAGTTGTAAGGCAATAGTATTTCCCTTTTGGTTTGTTGTCTCAGTAAAGACCTTAGCAAGGAATCTTCTGTTTGCCCGGTTTTGTCTCTTACCACTTGTTCATGAACTCTATTTGGGTCAACGAACCCAATGTCAAAAGGGCCTCCTTTCATGCATTCCATAACCTTTTTCCTGCATAATAGTATATATATAAATATATGGTGAGCATAGATATACATGCAATTAATGAATTGAATGAGATGAGATAGAAATTAAAGAAATAGTACTTACACACAATAAAGGTTGATGGCAGCTTTGTCGAGTTCCTTATGATTTAATAGAAAATGCAAGTCTTGAATGTTGAAGCTGATCTCGTCATCTCCGCACAAGAAAATCTGATCTCTTATATGCGCCGTGATCCATTCTTCCTTTCTCGTCTTGCAGAAATCAAGGTACCACTTGTGCAATCTTCGCATCTTTGTTGGTAGATTCTTGAGCTCCTCTTTCTTGACGAGATTCTTCCCATACTTCCATGGTTGTATGGGGTTGACATCGCCTTTGGGCAAGTTGTGTCCCATGATGTTCAAGTATGCAATGTAAGTCATCCCCATCTCATCAGCCTTTCTTTGTAGCTCTGCCTCGTAATCATTTACAGGAGGAGCGTTCCATGTGTCGAACACTTGGAGCGGGGCGCATGATTGCTTTTCCTGCTCTCCGAGCATGGGAACTGTTTTCTGGGGTGCCGCACGACTGCTACTTCCAGTCTCCCTCCGCCTTGCATCCCCCTTCAAAATCTGGAGGTCGTAGTCCGGCACAAGTGGGGTTTCAGGTTTCAAAAGATTATTGTAAAACTTCTCCACCACCGCCGGATCTATTTTATCCTTTGGCTCGGCCCATCTAGGTGCAAAGAATTTCTTGACCTCTTCTTCCGAGATCCTATTGGTCTCCTCGTCGCCGCCGTTCCACGGCAAAACCGGCAATGGCTTGGCGGAAGGCTGCGGGACGTAGTTTCTTGAACTCTTTGGCGTACGGTTTCCTACGGATTTCTTCGTGGAAGTGCTAGTGATGCTCTTCGTGGCAGTGCTCTTCCGCTTACGCTGAGGAGATGGCTGAAGCGCCGGAGATGGATGACGCACAGGAGATGGTTGGCGCGCTGGAAATGGCTGTCGCGCAGGAGATGGCTGAAGCGCCGGAGATGGCTGCCGCGCAGGAGATGGCTGAAGCGCCGGAGATGACAGGGGAGTATTCTGATGACTTGGAGATGGCTCAGGCGGCTCAGACTGGTGACGCTGCGGAGACGGCGGGGGTGCCAATGACCTCCAATTTGGAAGCACGATGTGTTCCTTCTTCCAAAGAATGGTTGTTTTCACTCCAAATTTGAGTTGAGTTTCCCCTTCACCTGTATCATGGTCAAGCTGTGCTTCCTCATATTCCTTCACAACCTCATCCACGCCAACAATAGCATAGCCATCTGGAATCGGTTGGTAGTGGTAAGTTCCACCAGCTACAGGAGGTAAGGCATAGCCGACAGCCACCTTAATGGATAAGCCCATTAATCTCACATGCAGCTCAGCGTGTTCGCTCTCCATTATCACATCCACGGGGTATCGAGGACCCGCCATTTCAAGCGTGGGTTGCACGTTCTCCGTGGAAGCCATGCTTCTTTTCCGCGCAGTGTCTGGGCCGCCGGCAGCTTCCAATGCAGGCTCTTCGTGCTGTTGAGATGGGCCGGTAGCTTGCTGGCTCTTTTGTGCATTCACTTGCGCCTGCAGTGCCACAAGTGCATGTTCTATCTGTGTCATCCGCTCTGTACGCTCTTTTTCTTTTCTGCCGCGCCATCTGTAAGAGTCTCCCCACTCGGCAAACCCATCCTTCCACGTCATACCCCCTGTGCCTCGTGCATGTCCAGTTTGTTCTTTTTTACCGATGGTGCGTGTGAGCTGTTCATTCTCTCTGTCGGGATGGAAGGTCATGGCGGTTGTTTCCTCGTATGCCGTGATGAGTTCAGTGACGGGTTTGGCAAGGAGGATTGGGAAGATACACAATCCTATTTCTGGGTCCAACCTTGCCCCGATTCCGTAGAACCAATTCTTTGCACGTAGGTCCCACCCATGTGTCTGGGGTGTGATCCCTCTGTCACGCAGGGCCTTCTCAGCTTCCTCCCACTGAGGCCTCTGAGATATGTAGCCACCTGACCCCGTCCTCTGGTGATATTCCTTCTTCTGGGCATTTAGCGTATTGGTTTCTGACCTCTTTGTAGCTATAGCACCTTCCTTGTATGCCACAAATTAGGGCCAGTGAGTTATTATCTTCGCATAATATGCGTCTTCGAAATCTGGAGTCTCGCGAGCTTTGACAAAGTTGTTCAATTTTGTCTTCCAGTTGCGGAAAGCGTCAGCCATCTTCTTTAGAGTCCACTCTTTGACCTTTTCCTTTATAACCGGTTTGTTTTCATCCTCCTCTGGCGGAAGGGTGAAATTTACCAACAGCGAATTCCAAAGCGTTTCTTTGGATCTTTCATCGACAAAGGTACCGTCGCCCTTCTTTGGCTTATTCCAATTTTCAATTATGATTGGGATTTGGTCCCTAACAAGAACTACAGCCTGACGTACAAATTTGTCTGCGGCCTTCTTGGGTTCCATCGGCCTGCCATCAACACGGACTGCTTCGATTGTGAACTTTGCACGATCTTTCAATCGATGGCTCGCGCCTCGCTTGCTCTTTTTTGTAGAAGAAGATTGTTGCTGGCTGGTCGATCCAGAGGGCTAAAATAAGAAATAAGCGTTAATTAATACATGTACATATATACAAATCAATCGATGGAAGTCAGCAGAGGATTAATCCATGCATATACCTCGATGGACTTTGTAATCACTAAAGTGCGTTCACCGGAGTCGTCATCTTCTCCATGACTACTTGAGTTGTCATCATGTCCCTCCAAGTTCAGATATTGTGAGGTGTCCTCGTGGATGATGTTCTCCATTATTTCTTCATCTTCAAGGTTTCTACTGAGTGGATCCATAGTTTCTAAAACAATAATATTATCTAGAGTAAGAGAGTAAACATTCAAGTGGACTTGGATACATACACAAATATACATATTATTCATACAAAAATACACAAATAATTACACAAATGAAATTAAAACCCTAAGGATGCTTGATCATTTTAAACTAGCTCCGAGGGGTCCAAACCCTAATTCGGAGAAATCCCGGATGCATATGAGAGGGGCTAGCCACAGTGGCTGACGCGTGGGACCGTGGCCACGTCACACCCACACAGGCGCCACGCGGGCTCACCGGTGGATGCTCCAGACAGCGGCGGCTGGCGGCGCTGGAGAGCGACCTAGGGCGCGCGAGGTAGCGGGTTCGCCTCAGCGTGATGCGGCCTACCTAAAACGGGCGGCGCCACTACCTAGGGGTCACCGGAGCAACGTTAACGACAACGGCCAGCGGCGGCGCTTGCAGAGCAGCGAGGTGACGACCCTAAACTAATACTAACTATAAAATACACTAAATAACCCTAAACTAAATACACTACACTACACTAAATAAATAACCCTAAACTAAATAAACCTAAACTAATAAAATAACCCTAAACTAAATAATGAACACTAAACTAATAACCCTAAACTAAATAAACCCTAAACTAATAACCCTAAACGAAATAAACCCTAAACTAATACTAACACTAAACTACTAATAATACAATAACAAATAGAAATCTATTGCGAATCCACATATTTGTATTTTTTGTATGGCCTCGGTTAATCACATTTTTCGCAAAATTTTATACACATGTATACTTGTGAAAATACTTTCAAAATTTGTCATAATCCAAAATTTTATACACAATAAGCTCAATTTAAGTTGTACAAAATTCTAATAACTACACACTTATAAAAAACTAATAACTAATTAATAACTACCGGGGTCGGCCGGCGGGGTCGGCGGGGTCGGCGGGGAGTGGCGGCACCGGGCGAGGACGGCGGGTTCGGAGGCGAGTGGTGGCGCGTGGTGCCGGAGGCTCCACGAGTTTGCTGGCGGAGGCGCCGCTCCCGAGAGTTGCTGGCGGCGGCGCGGTGGCGGCTCCGCGAGTGGACGGGGGGTGGCGGGCGGCGGTGACGGCAGCGGACGGTGGCAGACGGCGAAGGCGTGGTCTGTTTCTCCGCCGCGGCTCCTGCTCTGCTCCTCTTTGCGCTCGACCAATCTGGCTGGGGCGGAAGAGGAAGAGGAACACGTGCCTTTATACCCCCCCCCTTTAACACCGGTTCCAGCCAGGAACCGGTGTTAAAGGGGGATTCGTTTCAGGCCCGCACCCCCCCTTTAACACCGGTTCCAGCCACGAACCGATGTTAAAGGGGGGTGTGCGCGTGTGAATCAAAGTAAATGCGCCCCCCCTTTAACACTGGTTCGTGGCTGGAACCGGTGTTAAATGGGGGGCATTTATTTCGTGCATTAAATGGGTGGGGCATTTTTAATTCAAAAAATAGGATATAATTTAGAAAATTCATATCTTTTTCATTTCAACTGAGAAAAATATGAATAATATATCATAATTTTCAGAAAAATAATATCTATCCATTCATATAAAAACATTTTATATTTACTTTAGATGAAAATTTTCAAAATGATTAAAACACTTATATATTTATTTTGTATTAACATTTTTGAATTGTTTGGATATTTAAATGCCGCATCTTTTGTATACTTTGGAATCTGACAAAACCTCGCTCAACTTGCATTGGATTTTTGATAAAATAGCATATTGTGAACCTAAAAATAATTTTTGTATAAAATCATGAGCATCGTATTATGTACCTGTAGTTCATATCTGACCCACTTCATGCCGATTCGGCAGGAATTTGTCTTTTTCACCAGAGGTGGACGGAAAGGTTTCAGATCCCCCTATTGGTACATTGTCCATATAAGGTGGTCTAGTATTTTTGTAAAATGTGGTGGTAGTGTTTTGAATTAGCCATTTCGTGGTTGCTTCACAAAACCGTCCGTTTTTATGCTCGGAAAATGGAAAATGCCTTTTTGGTGTGACGAAAAGGAAAACTTCCTCTTGCAACATTGTTTTCCATGCCATGATGCACATGTATGCACAATATGGTCACATTATCACAAACTATGCCTTGATTCTAGCCATAACATTGGTCATTTGACCCGAAAGCCAAGAAACCTCGAATGAGATAGGTCATTTTGTGAAGGTTTTTTTGAGACATAATCAATATACCAAGTTTGATATTTTTACTTCTAACTATGTCACATAATATAACACCACGCGAAGATTTTGCATTGTTTCGACCGTTTTTTAATTTTTTATCCCTGTTTTAAACTATCGTCAAACTTTGTCAAACAACGGGCATGGAGATTCTTAGCTCGGGGCCAAGCCTCGCTCAACTTGCATTGGATTTTTGATAAAATAGCATATTGTGAACCTAAAAATGATTTTTGTAAAAAATCATGAGCATCGTATCATGTACCTATAGTTCATATCTGACCAACTTCCTACCGATTCGACAGGAATTTTTCTTTTTCACCAGAGGTGGACGGAAAGGTTTCAGATCCCCCTGTTGGTACATTGTCCATATAAGATGGTCTAGTATTTTTGTAAAATGTGGTGGTATTTTTTTGAATTATCCATTTCGTGGTTGCTTCACAAAACCGTCCTTTTTTATGCTCGGAAAATGGAAAATGCCTTTTTAGTGCGGCAAAAAGGAAAACTTCCACTTGCAACATTGTTTGTCATGCCATGATGCACATGTATGCACAATATGGCCACATTATCACAAACTATGCCCCTATTCTAGCCATAACATTGGTCATTTGACCCGAAAGCCAAGAAACCTCGAATGAGATAGGTTATTTTGTGAAGGGTTTTTTTGAGACATAATCAATATACCAAGTTTGATATTTTTCCTTCTAACTATGTCACATAATATAACACCACGCGAAGGTTTCGCATTGTTTCGATCGTTTTTTAATTTTTTATCCCTGTTTTAAACTATCGTCAAACTTTGTCGAACAACAGGCATGAAGATTCTTAGCTCGGGTCCAAGCCTCGCTCAAATTGCATTGGATTTTTGATAAAATAGCATATTGTGAACCTAAAAATGATTTTTATAAAAAATCATGAGCATCGTATCATGTACCTGTAGTTCATATCTGACCCACTTCCGGCCGATTCG
The DNA here is from genome assembly GCA_916181665.1 of Avena sativa. Lineage (NCBI taxonomy): Eukaryota > Viridiplantae > Streptophyta > Magnoliopsida > Poales > Poaceae > Avena > Avena sativa. The sequence goes on along the minus strand of OV702283.1, from coordinate 245,000,902 downwards.
GCAGGAATTTCTCTTTTTCACCAGAGGTGGACGGAAAGGTTTCAGATCCCCCTGTTGGTACATTGTACATATAAGGTGGTCTAGTATTTTTGTAAAATGTGGTGGTAGTTTTTTGAATTAGCCATTTCGTGGTTGCTTCACAAAACCGTCCGTTTGTTATGCTCGAAAAATGGAAAATGCCTTTTTGGTGCGAGGAAAAGGAAAACTTCCTATTGCAACATTGTTTGCCATGCCATGATGCCCATGTATGCACAATATGGCCACATTATCAGAAACTATGCCTTGATTCTAGCCATAACATTGGTCATTTGACCCGAAAGCCAAGAAATCTCGAATGAGATAGGTCATTTTATGAAGGTTTTTTTGAGACATAATCAATATACCAAGTTTGATATTTTTACTTCTAACTATGTCACATAATATAACACCACGCGAAGTTTTCGCATTGTTTCGATCGTTTTTTAATTTTTATCCCCGTTTTAAACTATCGTCAAACTTTGTCAAACAACGGGCATGAAGATTCTTAGCTCGGGGCTAAGCCTCGCTCAACTTGCATTGGATTTTTGATAAAATAGCATATTGTGAACCTAAAAATGATTTTTGTAAAAAATCATGAGCATCGTATCATGTACCTATAGTTCATATCTGACCAACTTCCTACCGATTCGGCAGGAATTTTTCTTTTTAACTAGAGGTGGACGGAAAGTTTTCAGATCCCCCTGTTGATACATTGTCCATATAAGGTGGTCTAGTATTTTTGTAAAATGTGGTGGTAGTTTTTTGAATTAGCCATTTCATGGTTGCTTCACAAAACCGTCTGTTTTTTATGCTCGGAAAATGGAAAATTCCTTTTTGCTGCGACAAAAAGGAAAACTTCCACTTGCAACATTGTTTGAAATTCCATGATGCACATGTATGCACAATATGGCCACATTATCACAAACTATGCCTTCATTCTAGCCATAACATTGGTTATTTGACCCCGAAAGCCAAGAAACCTCGAATGAGATAGGTCATTTTATGAAGGGTTTTTTGAGACATAATCAATATACCAAGTTTGATATTTTTCCTTATAAATATGTCACATAATATAACACCACGCGAAGGTTTCGCATTGTTTCGATCGTTTTTTAATTTTTTTATCCCCGTTGTAAACTATCGTCAAACTTTGTCGAACAACAGGCATGAAGATTCTTAGCTCGGGTCCAAGCCTCGCTCAACTTGCATTGGATTTTTGATAAAATAGCATATTGTGAACCTAAAAATGACTTTTGTAAAAAATCATGAGCATCGTATCATGTACCTGTAGTTCATATCTGACCTAGTTCCTACCGATTCGGCAGGAATTTGTCTTTTTCACCAGAGGTGGACGGAAAGGTTTCAGATCCCCCTGTTGGTACATTGTCCATATAAGGTGGTCTAGTATTTTTGTAAAATGTGGTGTTAGTTTTTTGAATTAGCCATTTCGTGGTTGCTTCACAAAACCGTCTGTTTTTTATGCTCGGAAAATGGAAAATGCATTTTTGATGCCACAAAAAGGAAAACTTCCTCTTGCAACATTTTTTTCCATGCCATGATGCACATGTATGCACAATATGGCCACATTATCACAAACTATGCCTTGATTCTAGCCATAACGTTGGTCATTTGAACCGAAAGCCAAGAAACCTCGAATGAGATAAGTCATTTTGTGAAGGTTTTTTTGAGACATAATCAATATACCAAGTTTGATATTTTTCCTTCTAACTATGTCACATAATATAACACCACGCGAAGGTTTCGCATTTTTTCGATCGTTTTTTAATTTTATATTCCCGTTTTAAACTATCGTCAAACTTTGTCGAACAATGGGCATGAAGATTCTTAGCTCGGGGCCAAGCCTCGATCAACTTGCATTGGATTTTTGATAAAATAGCATATTGTGAACCTAAAAATGATTTTTGTAAAAAATCATGAGCATCGTATCATGTACCTGTAGTTCATATCTCACCCACTTCCTACCGATTCGGCAGGAATTTGTCTTTTTCACCAGAGGTGGACGGAAAGGTTTCAGATCCCCCTGTTGGTACATTATCCATATAATGTGGTTTAGTATTTTTGTAAAATGTGGTGGTAATTTTTTGAATTAGCCATTTCGTGGTTGCGTCACAAAACCGTCCGTTTTTATGCTTGAATAATAGAAAATGCCTTTTTGGTGCGACAAAAAGGAAAACTTCCTCTTGCAACATTTTTTGCCATGCCATGATGCACATGTATGCACAATATGGCCACATTATCAACAACTATGCCTTGATTCTACCCATAACATTGGTCATTTGACCCGAAAGCCAAGAAACCTCGAATGAGATAGGTCATTTTGTGAAGGTTTTTTGAGACATAATCAATATACCAAGTTTGATATTTTTCCTTATAACTATGTCACATAATATAACACCACGCGAAGGTTTCGCATTTTTTCGATCGTTTTTTAATTTTGTATCCTCGTTTTAAACTATCGTCAAACTTTGTCGATCAACGGGCATGAAGATTCTTAGCTCGGGGCCAAGCCTCACTCAACTTGCATTGGATTTTTGATAAAATAGCATATTGTGAACCTAAAAATGATTTTTTTTAAATCAGGAGCATCGTATCATGTACCTGTAGTTCATATCTGACCCACTTCCTGTCGATTCAGCAGGAATTTGTATTTTTCACCAGAGGTGGACGGAAAGTTTTCAGATCCCCCTGTTGGTACATTGTCCATATAAGGTGATCTAGTATTTTTGTAAAATGTGGTGGTAGTTTTTTGAATTAGCCATTTCATGGTCGCTTCACAAAACCGTCTGTTTTTATGCTCGAAAAATGGAAAATGCCTTTTTGGTGCGACAAAAAGGAAAACTTCCTCTTGCAACATTGTTTGCCATGCCATGATGCACATGTATGCACAATATGGCCACATTATCAGAAACTATGCCTTGATTCTAGCCATAACATTGGTCATTTGACCCGAAAGCCAAGAAACCTCGAATGAGATAGGTCATTTTGTGAAGGGTTTTTTGAGACATAATCAATATACCAAGTTTGATATTTTTCCTTCTAACTATGTCACATAATATAACACCACGCGAAGGTTTCGCATTGTTTTGATAGTTTTTTAATTTTTTATCCCCGTTTTAAACTATCGTCAAACTTTGTCGAACATCGGGCATGAAGATTCTTAGCTCGGGGCCAAGACTCGCTCAACTTGCATTGGATTTTTGATAAAATAGCATATTGTGAACCTAAAAATGATTTTTGTAAAAAATCATGAGAATCGTATCATGTACCTGTAGTTCATATTTGACCCACTTCCTACCGATTCGGCAGGAATTTGTCTTTTTCACCAGAGGTGGACGGAAAGGTTTTAGATCCCCCTGTTGGTACATTGTCCATATAAGGTGGTCTAGTATTTTTGTAAAATGTGGTGTTAGTTTTTTGAATTAGCCATTTCGTGGTTGCTGCACAAAATCGTCCGTTTTTTATGCTCGGAAAATGGAAAATGCGTTTTTGGTGCGACAAAAAGGAAAACTTCCTCTTGCAACATTGTTTGCCATGCCATGATGCACATGTATGCACAATATGGCCACATTATCACAAACTATGCCTTGATTCTAGCCATAACATTGGTCATTTGACCCGAAAGTCAAGAAACCTCGAATGAGATAGGTCATTTTGTGAAGGTTTTTTTGAGACATAATCAATATACGAAGTTTGATATTTTTCCTTCTAACTATGTCACGTAATATAACACCACGCGAAGGTTTCGCATTTTTTCGATCGTTTTTTAATTTTGTATCCCCGTTTTAAACTATCGTCAAACTTTATCGAACAACGGGCATGAAGATTCTTAGCTCGGGGCCAAGCCTCACTCAACTTGCATTGGATTTTTGATAAAATAGCATATTGTGAACCTAAAAATGATTTTTTTTAAATCATGAGCATCGTATCATGTACCTGTAGTTCATATCTGACCCACTTCCTGTCGATTCAGCAGGAATTTGTCTTTTTCACCAGAGGTGGACGGAAAGGTTTCAGATCCCCCTATTGGTACATTGTCCATATAAGGTGGTCTAGTATTTTTGTAAAATGTGGTGGTAGTTTTTTGAATTAGCCATTTCGTGGTTGCTACACAAAACCGTCTGTTTTTATGCTCGGAAAATGTAATATGCCTTTTTGGTGCGACAAAAAGGAAAACTTCCTCTTGCAACATTGTTTTCCATGCCATGATGCACATGTATGCACAATATGGCCACATTATCACAAACTATGCCCCTATTCTAGCCATAACATTGGTCATTTGACCCGAAAGCCAAGAAACCTCGAATGAGATAGGTCATTTTGTGAAGGTTTTTTTGAGACATAATCAATATACCAAGTTTGATATTTTTCCTTCTAACTATGTCACATAATATAACACCACGTGAAGGTTTCGCATTGTTTTGATAGTTTTTTAATTTTTTATCCCCGTTTTAAACTATCGTCAAACTTTGTCGAACATCGGGCATGAAGATTCTTAGCTCGGGGCCAAGCCTCGCTCAACTTGCATTGGATTTTTGATAAAATAGCATATTGTGAACCTAAAAATGATTTTTGTAAAAAATCATGAGCATCGTATCATGTACCTGTAGTTCATATCTGACCCACTTCCTACCGATTCGGCAGGAATTTGTCTTTTTACCAGAGGTGGACGGAAAGGTTTCAGATCCCCCTGTTGGTACATTGTCCATATAAGGTGGTCTAGTATTTTTGTAAAATGTGGTGGCAGTTTTTTGAATTAGCCATTTCGTGGTTGCTTCACAAAACTGTCCGTTTTTTATGCTCGGAAAATGGAAAATGCCTTTTTGGTGTGACAAAAAGGAAAACTTCCTCTTGCAACATTGTTTGCCATGCCATGATGCACATGTATGCACAATATGGACACATTATCACAAACTATGACTTGATTCTAGCCATAACATTGGTCATTTGATCCGAAAGCCAAGAAACCTCGAATGAGATAGGTCATTTTGTGAAGGTTTTTTTGAGACATAATCAATATACCAAGTTTGATATTTTTCCTTCTAACTATGTCACACAATATAACACCACGCGAAGGTTTCGCATTGTTTCGATCGTTTTTAAATTTTTTATCCCCGTTTTAAACTATCGTCAAACTTTATCGAACAACGGGCATGAAGATTCTTAGCTCGGGGCCAAGCCTCGCTCAACTTGCATTGGATTTTTGATAAAATATCATATTGTGAACCTAAAAATGATTTTTATAAAAAAATAATGAGCATCGTATCATGTACCTGTAGTTTATATCTGACCCACTTCCTGCCGATTCGGCAGGAATTTGTCTTTTTCACCAGTGGTGGACGGAAAGGTTTCAGATCCCCCTGTTGGTACATTGTCCATATAAGGTGGTCTAGTATTTTTATAAAATGTGGTGGTAGTTTTTTGAATTAGCCATTTGGTGGTTGCTTCACAAAACCGTCCGTTTTTTATGCTCGAAAAATGGAAAATGCCTTTTTGGTGCGACAAAATGGAAAACCTCGAATGAGATAGGTCATTTTGTGAAGGTTTTTTTGAGACATAATCAATATACCAAGTTTGATATTTTTTCCTTCTAACTATCTCACATAATATAACACCATGCGAAGGTTTCGCATTGTTTCGATCATTTTTTAATTTTTATCCCCGTATTAAACTATCGTAAAACTTTGTCGAACAACGGGCATGAAGATTCTTACCTCGGGGCCAAGACTCGCTCAACTTGCATTGGATTTTTGATAAAATAGCATATTGTGAACCTAAAAATGATTTTTATAAAAAATAATGAGCATCGTATCATGTACTTGTAGTTCTTATTTGACCCACTTCCTACCGATTCGGCAGGAATTTGTCTTTTTCACCAGTGGTGGACAGAAAGGTTTCAGATCCCCCTATTGGTACATTGTCCATATAAGGTGGTATAGTATTTTTGTAAAATGTGGTGGTAGTTTTTTGAATTAGCCATTTGGTGGTTGCTTCACAAAACCGTCCGTTTTTATGCTCAAAAATGGAAAATGCCTTTTTGGTGCGAAAAAAAGGAAAACTTTCTCTTGAAACATTGTTTGCCATGCCATGATGCACATGTATGCACAGTAGGGCCACATTATCACAAACTATGCCTTGATTCTAGCCATAACATTGGTCATTTGACCCGAAAGCCAAGAAACCTCGAATGAGATAGGTCACTTTGTGAATGAGATAGAACTGGAATTAAAGTACAAAATGCAACTAACAGTAAGTTACATAAAGCACGACTGAAAATTAAGACACATAAAATAACTGAAAATTAAGATACATGGCTAGATTAAATCACAATCGGCCGAACTTGTTTCGGAATGTTGGAGTGATTCAGTCATGCTCCTGCCTACACCTGTAATACTCGCCACTGTAGTCGTCGTACTCGCCGCCGCCGTCGTCGCTATCGTCGTCGGGGTCGCCATAATTGAACCTTGAAGGCTGAGTACGCGTGGGCTGGACTTGAGGGTAGCGCAGACGGGGGTTAGAGTCGGCGACAGTGTCGTAGGACATGACGCTCTGGAGATTCCGACCGCGCCACCATAGCCGACGGCCGACCTCATTGAAGTTCGGAGGAGGTGGGCCGTCCTCCTCGTGCCTGGCGAGCGCCCTCTCACGCCGATCCCCGAAAAAGGCTTCCCAAGTAGGAAAATAGTCGGGATGCCATCTGGGATTCCTCCGCTGCTCCGGCGTGAGCTCGAAGTAGTAGTGGTTCGTGATGGCCATCCGGCGCACCACACCTAGAGTGAAAGGAGGAACCGGCATGCCTCTGCCTCTCAGCATCCAGCCGACGGGGACACAGTAGCCCAGCGGGTAGGGGTAGTTCAAGGCGCAAAGCGCCTCCGCCTCCCTGGGGGTTATTGCTACGGTGGAAGCCATGGGAAAGAGTGATGAGGTTGCAGATATGAGTCTAGAGATGTGCAATGACAATGGAGGCCAACCCTACATATATATATAGTGAGAAATGGCTGGAGGGAAGAACTGGCGGGAAAAAATGGCGGGAAGAAAAATGGAGGGAAGAAAAATGGCGGGAAGAAATGGCAGGAAGAAAAATGGCTCATTTAATACATATACTGTTAACAGAAGAAATATGACATTGATTTCCATGTTGAGATACATATGTGTGCCAAAATGGCTCAATTAATACATATAGTCAATCTTATGATCGCGTCAGCCGTAACCATGGAGTATCAGCACCGTTTAACAGGATGGTTGGGTCAGTCTTCACTCTGAAGGGCGGAATTTCATCAAACTTATTATAATCTTCTAACATGTCTATCTTGTCCTCCACTCCCACGATGTTTATTTTCCCTGAAAGAACTATGTGACGCTTTGACTCATCGTGTGATGTATCTGTTTGCTTATTTTTTCTTTTTTTGGTTTGGTAGACATGTCCTTCAATAGAAAACCTGAGCCACATCATTGGCTAAGACGAATGGTTCGTCTAAGGTCTTGTCTACCTTCATAAGATTGTTGAGATCCACTGTTGTCATTCCGTACTTCTTGTCTACCTCAACCCCTCCTCCTGTTAGCTTGACCCATTTGCATCAAAACAAGGGGACCTTAAAATTAGGTCCATAGTCAAGTTCCCATATCTCCTCTATGAACCCATAATACGTGGTCTTTTTCCCATTGTCTTCTGCTGCATCGAAGCGGACACCACTATTTTGGTTGGTGCTCTTTTTATCTTGGCCTATCGTGTAAAATGTATTCCCATTTATCTCGTACCCTTGGAAAGTACATACAGTCGAAGATGGTGTCTTGGCCAACAAGTACAGCTGATCCCCAACATTGGTGTTATTCATGAGAAGTCTTTGCAGCCAGCCGCCAAAACTCACCATGTGTTCACTTATAATCCATTCATCAGACTACCCCGGGTGTTTGAGGCGTATTAAATTCTTGTGTTCATTGATATACGGGGCAACCAAGATAGATCTTTGTAAAACCGTGTAGTGTACTTGATTGAGAGAATGCACGTCCCTACATATCATTGCTTTACATCCTAGGGTGCCTTTTCCATGCAGTCTCCCCTCATGTCATGATTCTGGAACACCAATCGCCTTAATGTCAGGAATAAAATGAACACAGAACTCAATGACCTCCTCTGTTACGTAGCCCTTGGAGATGCTTCCTTCTGGCCTAGCACGGTTATGAAAATATTTATTTAAGACTCCCATGTACCTCTCAAAGGGGAACATATTGTGTAGAAATACAGGACCGAGAATGGCAATCTCTTCTACTAGGTGAACCAGGAGATGCGTCATAATATTAAAGAAGGATGGTGGGAACACCAACTCAAAGCTGACAAGACATTGGGCCACATCTGTCTATAACCCTGGTAGGCTTTTTGGATCGATTACCTTCTGAGATATTGCATTGAGGAATGCACATAGATTCACAATGGGTACTCGAACATTTTCAGGTAGAAGCCCCCTCAATGCAATCGGAAGCAATTGTGTCATAATCACGTGGCAGTCATGAGATTTCAGGTTTTGGAATTTTTTCTCTGCCATATTTATTTTTCCCTTTATATTCGACGAGAAGCCAGACGGGACCTTGATACTGCTCAGGCATTCAAAAAGATTTCCTGCTCTGCTTTCATAAGAGCGTAGCTGGCAGGAGTTAAGTGTCATCGTTTACCCTTCTCGTTCTCAGGATGCATAGGCTCTTCAGGGTCTTTCAGACGTTGCTGGTCCTGCCGTTCTTCCGGTGTATCTTTTGTCTTCCCATACACTCCTAGGAAGCCTAGCAGGTTCACGCAAACATTCTTCGTCACGTCCATCACGTCGATTGAAGAGCGGACCTCTAAGACTTTCCAATAGGGTAGGTCCCAAAATATAGATTGCTTCTTCCATATGGGCGCATGTCCGGCATCGTCATTCGGGACAGATAGACTGCCGGGACCTTTTCTAAAGATTACTTCTAGGTCCTTGACCATACTAAATACCTCCTCACCAGTACGGAGAACAGGCTTCCTCTGGGGTTCTGCCAGACATTTGAAATGCTTGCCTTTCTTTCTTACTGGATGCAGGTTCAGAAGAAATCGACGATACCCTAGGTACACAACCTTCTTACATTTATCCAAATATACACTTTCAGTCTCATCTAAATAGTGTGTGCATGCATTGTATCCCTTGTTTGTCTTTCCTGAAATGTTACTAAGAGCAGGCCAATCATTGGTTAAGAAAAGCAATGCTCGTAGGTCAAATTGCTCCCCTTTGTTCTCATCCCACATACGTACACCTGGTTTGGACCACAGCTGTAAAAGTTCTTCAACTAATGGCCTTAGGAACACATCAATGTCGTTGCTGGGTTGCCTCGGATGAGAACTGGCATCATAATGAACTTCCGCTTCATGCACAACCAAGGAGGAAGGTTATATATACATAGTCACAGGCCAGGTGCTGTGACTGTAGCTCTGCTCACCAAAAGGATTCATGCCATCTATACTTAGACCAAACCTTAAGTTCCTTGCGTCACGTGTGAAGTCTAGGTAATCTCGCTCGACTTTTCTCCACTATGACCCATCAGCGGGGTGTCTCAACATCGCGTCTTTCTTACGGTCTTCCATGTGCCATCGCAACAACTTGGCATGCTCTTTATTTCTGAAGATACATTTTAACCGTGGTATTATAGGAGCATACGACATAACCTTGGCAGGAACCTTCTTCCTAGGGGCCTCACCCTCAACATCGCCAGGATCGTCTCGTCTGATATTATACCGTAGTGTAGTGCATACCGGTCATGCATCCAAATTCTCGTACTTCTCACCACAGTAGAGGATGCAGTCATTAATGCAGGCATGTATCTTCTGCACGTCTATTCCTAGAGGGCAGACAACCTTCTTTGCTTGGTATGTACTGTCGGGCAACTCATTATTTCCTGGAAGAAGATTCTTCATTTTTACCAACAACTTTGAAAATTCGCTGTCAGTCACACCGTTCTCTGCCTTCCATTGCAGCAAATCCAGTGTGGTACCTAGCTTTTTGTGGCCATCTTCGCAAGTTGGGTACAACAATGTTTTGTGAACCTTTAACATCTGCTCTAGCTTCTCCTTCTCCTTTTCAGTTTCACATTCTTCCTTTGCATCAGGAATGGCCCGACCAAGATCGTCATCAGTGGGCCCATCTGCTTCCTCTTGATCTTCATTATTTACCCCCGTTGCAGTATCATCATATTCAGGATACATATTATGATAGTTGTCATCATCCTCTTCTTATTTGTTGTCTTCGTGCTTGGTCCAACAATTATAGCTGGGCATGAAACCGGATCGAAGCAGGTGGGCGTGAATGGTTCTGGTATTTGAGTAGTCTTTCTTGTTCTGACAGTGAACACACGGACAACACATAAAACCATTGTGACCACGGTTTGCATTAGCCATAACGATGAAATTTTGGAGGCCCGTAATGTACTCGGAAGTGCGTCGGTCACCGTACATCCATTGCCGGTTCATCTGCATTAATATATAGTATATATCAAAAATTGATAGGGAGATGACCATTTATATATAGTACATCAATGACACATGAAAGGATAGTTGCCGACCTCGACCGAGAAGGAAAGAGAGCAACGAGAAAACTTATTTTGAGCTCTCGGGCATTTCACCGAACACCTCTTGTGCATAGGAAAAAAACACAAACTAGCACACCTCACACCCTCTTGCTAGGCTCCCAAATGAGAGAGTGAAAAAATGGAAGAGAGGGGTGTGGGCTGCGGTGTGTTATATAGCCCCCCCTTTAACACCGATTCAAGCCACAAACCGGTGTTAAAGGGGGGGCTGCGCGGTCCACTGGTGTAGGGGATTTAAAACCGGTTCGTGCCACGAACCGGTGTTAAAGGGGGGCTCCTTTTTGCTGCACGGGCCACGCTGGTACGGGCCCCCCTTTAACACCCGTTCGTAGAAGAACCCGTTCGTAGAAGAACCGGTGTTAAAGCCCATTTTCAGGCTCAACCAAAGGCCTCGTTTCCACTAGTGTACGTGCGCATCTGTTGCGAGTTGGGTCGGCCTGTCCTGGTGCGGCCCATCCCCTACCAGATCTGGCCCGCAAAGCTGCTGTTTATTTTTCCTTTAAAAAAACGGTACTTTCTCTATCCAGAAAATTACCACTAGGTTTAATTCAAAATAAAAATTTGAAAACTAACATAAACTGGCAAGATCTAATTTCCCACTAGTATATACAGGTTTTATATAATCTTCCGTACCGCCTCGTTGCCAATAACTCACATAATTATTTTCTTATAATTAATCCCCTACAATGTTTCATTTTCACAATATAACTATTATCAGGAGTTTTACATCTCCAAATGGATTAACTCCAACTTCCTATGAAAGATTTTTGAAGTACCTATCATCTGCACTTTGAAGCATGCCAATTGGAGCATTAGAACTCCTGTAACAAAAATAACAAAAACAATTCATATTTTACTTTAGAGATTTCTCTAGACCACACCATAAAAATTTTGGACCTAATTCTATCTCCCAGTAAAGTGGTACACTAATGCCTAACTAAAACCTGGAGTTCAAGAATTTCTAAGCCTCTAAGGAATTATAATGAATTAAACACCTCTGTATGTTGGATTATCACTAGATAAATGATTCTGGTAGTACTGTATACCCAAAAATAGTAATTCCAATTACTACAAAAAAGATATTTCAAATACCTAACTGCTAAGTTTTGATTCATACCAAAATCATCTATAGATTTATTCTGGTGAAAAAGACAAAAAACATACAAAACTAACTTTGGAATTTTCCCAAGGGCATTATGGTAACTATCTTGAATTAATTCCAACTCTCAAAAATCATAAATAGAACTATCAGCAATAACCCTTGAGGAAATATTTAATTGGGCTACATATAATTTCTAGTGATTTATTCTCTAAAACTAGAGTTTATTTCACTATAAAATTCATAACTAATTATATAAAATTTATAAAATGATGAAACCAATTTTGTTTGTTTAATTTGGTTAATACCTATATGATGATATCATTTTTGAATATTGATATCATATAGAACGAAGCCTTGTCCTTACACTCCTGAATTGAGTGGTATATGCCACATAAATCATAAAGATAACTCCACAAATGCAAATAATGTAATTCCAATTGCTATGAAATCAATCTATTAAAACCTACTGAGCTAGTATTGTGTTGTATGATTTCTTGTTGTATTGTATTGGTGATTGTATACCTAATGTTGATTGCACCCTTGTTTGTTTGCATGTAAGATTCCCGATGACGATAGTTGCGATTATATCGAAGATAGAAGATGAGGGTATTATTACTTGATATTATGGTTTTATAAGAAGAAGTTTAGGGACATATTTCGATATTGCTGATCATAGGCAAGCCACCTTCTTGCTCATAAACCCTTGTCCTAATATTTTAATTATGCATGTTTTAGCTACTCGTTTATGCAAATTGCATTGTTTTACTATATTATGCTTAATATGTGGGAAGGCTTGGCTCCTCCAAGCCATTAATACTTTAGTACCACTAGGTAAAACCCTTTTTGGTGACACCTACTTGCCCTAGTATAGTAAGCGGTGAATGATACCATCCTCCCTTCGAGACCCCGTTTTAGCCAAAGTAAAAGTATAGGATGGGAAGACCCCGTTTTAGCCAAAGTAAAAGTATAGGATGGGAATACCCCATAAGAAGGTTTATAAAAATGTTTTATGACAAAACCTTGGCAAGGTTTGACCCACCAAGAGAAGTTTAAAAAGATGAAAAAGGTTTTGTTTTACAAAAATGTGGGACAAAGGACAGAGGAAAAAGGTTTACAAAAAGGCACCCGATTCTTTGCAGTTTTGCTAGAAAAATTAACCCGTGCAACCATATTACCCTAGACTGGGACATGGATGGAATTAATGTTTGCTACTCTAGTGTGGGAATTCTCATAGCTACTTATAAGGGATCATCTCTCTCTAATTCCGGGCTTCATTTACAAAAAGGATCAAATGTTAGGCAGTCACCTGGATGAAGCAGGACCACCCATGAGAGTGGTCGGGCGATACAATGAGACTCTTATTGAAAGTGTCGGGTCTGGAGGAGTTGGGTGCACTCCGGTTGGTCCTTGGATCCCGATGTCCCGTTGTTGAGAGGAACAACTCATATGGTTGGGCCTATGCTAGAGTGGCATCCTAAGAGTCTTGATCGGTTACTCGACCCACGATTAGAGCGTATTAGGGAAGGGTACTCGTTTGGTTTGGGTAAAGTGTATAGCATCTACTGACTTTAAATCTATTTGAATAGCCGTGTCCATGGTCATGGACGGTTTGGAAGGTTTATGTAGAGCGATGCTCGTTTTGTTTTCAAAAAGGACTTCAAAAAAGAAAGTGTTTTCTAAACCTGGTGGTCTGAAGGACACCAGAAAAGGTTATGTGATGTTGAGGAGCAACGAAGAAGAAAACCCAGTCATTTGAGGACTGTGGAGCTGAATAGGGTGACCCACTGCTAGTGTTTTCTAAAAACTGTTCAAAAAGACTTACTAATGATTTACAAAAGTTTTCAACCAAGATATAGACATGATATACCTACAAGAGAAAACTATTTTAGAAAATAACCTCTCTTGGATCCCTCCTACTACCATGATATTACATATCCTTAATTATTGTTCGTTTAAGGTGGTTTGCGAGTACATTCAAAGTACTCACTGGCATTGCCCCTGGCTATTAACTTGGTTAAATATCGAGAAGATGGCGATGTTGACGACAATGCGAACTAGGACGTCCTCTCAGTCAGTTTCTTGTAAGTTAAGGCATGGCTCGGGCTCCACGCTTGATGAAGTTCCGCTGATGTTGATTGATATATCCATAACGGAAATTAAGGTAGGACTTGTATCCGCTTAAGTATTGTATGTTTACTTTGATACATGTCGGTTATGTGCCACTACGAACTGATCATGGGATCAGGGTGTATGCATAACAGGGATCTTTGGAGGACAAATCTGGGGTCCCACAACTCGTGCAACAGAAGTTTCTTTATGCACTCCTGATCGTATCGTGTAATTTGCGCCACTACTTCCAAGAGCACTACCTCAAGGTGGTAACCAATTTCCCCCTGGAGATGATCCTTCGCAACCCCAATGCCACAGGCCATGTGGTTGCGTGGGCTATCGAACAAGAGCCTTTTTGACCCGACGTTCGACACCATGCCCACCGCGTGCAGAAGGTCCCTAACATATTTCACGGCGTAATGGACTGACCCAAGTGGGAACGAACCTCGGGAGGAAACAACCTAGCTCCTGGGAAGCTAGCCCCGGGGTGCTGGGGCATGAGTTTCAACGGGGAATTCAACGGTGATGGAGCGGGAGCAGTTGTTATGCTCACGTCCCCAACCGGCGACAAGCTCTACTACGCAGTTCAGCTACACTTTATAGATGAAGTCAAGCGCTCCAACAACATCGCCGAGTATGAGGGGCTTATTGTTGGACTCAAGGTGTCCATCGCCCACATCATCAAGCGCATCACAGTCTAGAGAGTGTAGAGGTCCCAATCTTTAATAAGATAGAGCCCTCCTGTGTTTTACAATGCTAGTCCCTGGATCAATAGCTAGCATCCACAGTTAAGATGTAATAACAAGAAACAAAGGTCATAATATAACTTTATAACCAGGAATAACATAATTTTATTACATCTTTCATAGCTCATATGGCTATTACATTACAATGCAGCGGAATAACTATAAGCATGGGGTCCTTCATCTTCAAAGTGCCACAGACAGATGTTGGTTGTAGACTTTGTAATCCTAATCAATCAATTCTTCACTAAAAACAATCAAACCTGCAACATACAAGTTACAGCCACAAAGGGTCAATACATTTGAATTGTATTGGCAAGTGATACTATGGTAGTATTGTGGAGTCTATCAACTATATGCATTTGGCTGAGTGGAGTTGAGGCTTGCATTGCTCAAAATAGATTTTTCTTATCCTTTTGTAAATACTAAGTTTTTGCTTGACAAAATCATTTTTCTCAATCAAAGATTGAAGATCCTTTCCAAGGCATCTACCAACCAAAGATTTAAGATTTAAAACAACCCTGGTTTAATCCACAAGATTTAACTTTAGAAATTTGAATGATGAGATTCTTGATTTCTTCCATGTCTTGATGCTCAAATTGTCCTTTACCAGGGACATGGCTAAGTACTTAGATTCTACACTCTGCAGAGGTGGTGCACTTTCCCCACAAGACTTGGTTTCCCAAGACAAGATCTTTCAGAAGCCTTCCCTTAGACCAAAATGGACGCGTTCCAACCTATCAAACACTACCACCAACTGTCCATATGGCTAAGTTCTTGCAACCTATATGATCATGGCAGAGCCCATATTGCCAAGTGGTTGCACTTGAAGCTTCTCAACATTTGACATCTCAAATCTCTTTGTTCCTGGGTGGCCATCCACAAGTGAGATACACAAGGTTCACCAGTCCCCTGGCCTTGTGTAACCACTCAACCAAAAACCACCAAGCAATTACCATTCCACCCAGGTGATTCATTAACTTAGTTGTTTTATTAAACAAAAACCAAGTCCTGAGACTTAGAATATTTTTCCATAGTGTGAATATATATACCACCCATGTTTTCTATTAGCTAGGCTAATCTTGATAGTAATAGGAATATTAACTTAGGAAGATTTCCACTAAGGTTTCATCTACTAGGTTTTACTATAGCAAGGTTTATACTTAGCAAAATTCCATGCAAGTTTTACTTAGAGAAAAATCACTAATGCATAGTGAAAGTAATGGGACAAAAGTATGAAGCATCACTTGCCTTTTTGGTAGAGTATGGGTTCACTCCTTGTCCTTGCAACAATCACACTCTTCAAGTCACTACAATTCAATCAAGCAAGGCACAAACTCAATCTACCAATCAAGCAAAACATCACATAAAATAACAAAGTCAAAGTAATGCATGCAAGTATGCCAAGCTTTGTTTTGTTTTGAAAAGTGGTTCCTAATGGGTCATAAACATTTGAAACACCTAATGGTCATTTTGTAAAGTGGCAAAGTCATTTGCAAAAGGTTTCACTTTAAAAACCATTTTCAAAACAAAGTATCATTTTATGTGGTGGAGAAATGTTTTTACTAAGGCATTAATCTATAGGGTTCACCAAATAAGTTTTCAAACCATAAAAATTGGTGTTTGGGGTCAGAGAGTTTAAAACAAAACATTTTCCAAAGGTTTGCTTCCAAAACCATTTTTAATAAATAAACCACATTTCTATTTGACTAGAAATGGTTTTAAATCAAAGAATCATTATTTTATTTCACCAAATACATTTTTGAGTCCACAAAGTGTTTCCTATGGTCAGTAGGTTCAAAATACACCAATTGGAAAAGATTTTATCCCCAAATTCATTTTTAAACAATTTTCACAACCTTAACAAGAATTCAAATGTTTCTGCAAAAACAAACCATCTAAAAGTTACTATTTACTAAACCAATGGAATGGTTGGCTAGGGCTTGTTCCACTGATTCCAATGATACCAAATTTGCAATTTTTGGACGTGTGGATCAAAAGTTACAAAGGTTTGAAAATCACAATCTAATCTGATTTCAAATTTCTGTTTTAAACCAATCTGGCCACGCGTCGTTATTTCACTGGTCGATACCGGTTCGGCCGGATCGGCTCTGCGGTGCGTTGGATCTAATTAGATCGTGTGGTCCAAAGAGCGTACGCTTTCGCGGTTAAGTGACTCTATCGTGAGCGTCAGATAAAGATCCTACGGCTATTATCGCATTGACCAAATGTGAGCGGCGCCGACGGTGGCTAGCGGCGGTGACGGTCAGGTGGTGGCGGCGCTGGCGAAACAGGAAGCGAAAGAGGGAGGGAGTAGGCTCACCGAGATCGCAGGAGGTTAGGGAAGCTCGTCGTGTGGTCGACGGGGCAAGGGGCGCACGAGGGCAGGAGGAATTCCTCGCCGGAGTTTGGTCTGGCGACGGTTGGCTCTGGTTGAGGTCGAAGACGATGCTACGGGTCACGAGAAGGCAAACCAGAAGCATGGTTAGACGCAGGAGATCACTGAGATGCTGTGTGCGTGAACGAGAAGAAGAGGGGCGGCCGGAAACTACCTGTGGGGCTCGTCGGAGTTGGAGCGGACGGCGGCATCGTTCAGAGCTTGTTGCAGACGTTGCTCTGGAGCGCCCGCGGTCATACGAAGGGAACAGGTGGATGTGCCTAGAAGTGGTGAGCGTGCTCGTGTGCTCGGGGAGGCAGGAGGTGGTGTGCTTCAGCCGGAATTGAAGGTGGAAGCTCGTCGGAGACAGAGCTGCTCGGGGGGAAATTGGGGCGGCCTGGGGGCATGCTTGGGGAAGGAGACAGAGGGGAAACGGAGGAGAGTCGTTGGCGTTTAAAGGGGCATGATTACTGCGAGTAATGGTGGCCGCGTTATGACGAATTCAAGCCGCGAAATCAAAGCAGAAAACGGGGATGAACTGGTCGCTGCGGTGAGGACGATGAACAGGAGGGTGGGGCATACTTGTCAGCGAGAGAGGAAAGTTTCAGGTGGGCTCCAGTTGTCATTCACTGCGCGGGTTTGTTTTGCGGTAAGGAAAACATTTCGGGGGCGAGAGAACAGGTGGGCTGGACTGGGCTGTTGGGCCAGTTTGTTGGGCTGGGTCCTTTGCACTATTTTTTTTTCTGTCTGAAAGATTTAACCTTTTCTATTTCCATTTACTGATTTGAAAATCAATTCACAATTCAAACAACAAAACAAAAATTCAAACAATTCAAACATTCAACACACTTTGAACTTGAATTTGGTTCTGTTTAACAACATAAACCAATTCCCAAAATAAAGTAAAATAATTTTTATTATTTTTAGGATCTATTTAATAATTAAATAAAATAGACCTTTAGTTATTTAATCAAATAGGGTTTGATTTATTTAATAAAATCTCCATTTGAAATCCAAATATTTTCAAAACCAAATCAGTAGGTTTTATTTGGAAATAAAGAATACTTGGAAACTTGTTTAAAACAAAATAATCTTTTATTTTAGGGTCCATTAATAATTAAATAAAATGGACCTTAGTTAATAATCCATATAGAATTTGTTTTATTAAAATATTTATTTTGAAATCTAAAATAAAACCAAAACACTTCAATAGGTTTTACTTGAGAATATAAAGTATTTGGAAAACCTATTTTAAACAAATAAACAAGTTTTGATGGTTTAGAAATAATAAAACCTTTATTATTAAAAACTTGGATATTAAATCCTTATTACTTTATTTAAATAAACCTTTACTATTTTTATCAAAATGTTTTATTTTCAAAAGCTTGGCCAAGGTTTAATTTGGCTCTATAAAATAATCCTTATTTGAATATTTAT
This sequence comes from Avena sativa, assembly GCA_916181665.1. Lineage (NCBI taxonomy): Eukaryota > Viridiplantae > Streptophyta > Magnoliopsida > Poales > Poaceae > Avena > Avena sativa. Next base: position 244,982,499 of record OV702283.1, on the reverse strand, counting down.
TTTCCCTTTGAAAACCAAAGCCTTTATAAAAAGATTTCAAAGTAGTAGTAAAATATTTTTATTTTTCCTTTACTAAATATTTATCTTTTTAATCCCTTTAGGATTTCTTTGTTCAAAATAGGTTTGAAGATTTCCAATTGGATTCAAAAGTTTCTTCTGGCCCTAAAAATGAACAAAGTTTTATTTATTCATTTATTTTTCACATTACAAGATTTGGAAAATCTTGGGATGTGACAGGCTACCACCCTTAAAATAAATCTCGTCCCGAGATTTGGGGAGGCTAGGGGTTACAAGTTGGCTCAAAAGCATCTAGGGTACTACCACCCTTAAAATTTCCAACTAGATTATATCTTGTGTTACTTGGGATCTTGGTGTAACTTTCCTGGACAGAGGTTTGCATAGTGGCCTAGTTCCTTGCATTTGAAACATGTGATAACTTTGAGGTCTTGAGGTGGCTTCTCTGGACAATATGATGCATAATGTCCTAACTCTTTGCAGTGTTTGCACCTCACTTGGCTAATATCCTTCCTCATCTTGGGTTTCACTAGCTTTTGTTTGTCTTCTTGGCTCTTCTCCTTTTCTGGGCATTCACTGGCATAGTGTCCCATCTATTTGCAATTGTAACATTGCAACTGACTTTTGTCTTTCTTCTTCTTTTTGGGTCTCTCCAAAGCTAAGAGTTCTTCTAGTTCATGCTCTTCATACCTCACCTCAAAGGTGGGAAATCTTTCTCTCTTTTTGGGGCAGTTACTAGAGATATGACCTTCTTTTTCACAAGAGTAGCAACACTTTGTGGTCACTTTGGTTTTGGCTTTATTTGGCATGGTTCTGACTTTGCCTTCATCCATCTTGGTAGAAGTTGTTCCCTTATGGAGGTTTCCAAACATTTGATGCATTCCATCTTGCTTCATTTGTTGAACTATAGGATAGATGGGGCATTGAATAGGGGCATGATCATTTCCTTCACATAGGAAACAAGTCACTTGAGATGTGGGGCATTGATTAGTTGGATGTTTCTTTTCAAAATTGGGGCATTGATCTCCATGCTCCTTGGAAGTGTGATCCCTGTCCCCACAAATATTGCAAGCTTTGGTTCCTTCTAGAATAACATCTTTGTCATCCTTGTTGTCATTAGCTCCTTAGGAAAAGTCTTCTCCCATGTTGATCATTTGAGTAGCCAATCCTTGCAACAATTGGGATTGAAGTTTCAAAATCCTTTGTATGGCTGGGTCTAGTCCATTGTTGTTGGCTAAAAGTTGAGTTGTCTCTTGACTCAACTGGTTTTGGGTTGCTATAAGTTCTCTTATGTTGTCCTCTTGGTTGTTGTTGTGGTCATCAACCTTGATGTTGGAGTTTCTTGGAGTAGTCATCTGTTTGGGTTGGATTGGGATTAGAATAGGCAAGATATTTTCTAAGGGAATAATTCTAATCACACATCACAATTCACACAAGCAATGTGCAAGCAATCACAAACAACTTTTCACTCAAACAACAAAGTTCAAGCACAAACTTAGGCAACGAAAAATATTTTTGTTACACCACATAAGTTGGTGTGTTTGACTTAACTAAAATATGGTGGTCCATCTATATGGTTCACTTGTGATCTTTCCATCCTTCTTGGTTGATTCTTTCTTGCATGAGATCATGGCTTCCTTGGAAAAACTCTTGGTTACAATACTTCAAATGATGTAGGTTCCTTCTAACTTTTGCATTCCCTCAGTCTCTAAATCTTGAGTAGGATTTCCTTGTTTCACTTGTAATCCTTGGTGGTATCCAAGTTGGAAGTCCTTGGTGAATATGCTGAAGATGTTGAAGTCATTAGAGTTGAAGAAGTTGAAGTCATTAGAGTTGAAGATGTTGAAGTAGTCCTTTGCACATGGTGTAGTCTTTAGTCATGGGTAGGTTTTTCCATCAAGTTGAAATAGAAGAGAAGTAGAGTTGAAACCAAAATGGTTGAGGAAAGAGTTTACAAGATTTGTTTGTAAATAAGTTTTTGAACAAAAAAACTCCTATTTTTCTAAGGGTTTTTGTCCAATCCTAGGGTTTACAAATCCTACAGGCAACACAATGCTCTGATACCATCTGTAGAGGTCCCAATCTTTAATAAGATAGAGCCCTCCTGTGTTTTACAATGCTAGTCCCTGGATCAATAGCTAGCATCCACAGTTAAGATGTAATATCAAGAAACAAAGGTCATAATATAACTTTATAACCAGGAATAACATAATTTTATTACATATTTCATAGCTCATATGGCTATTACATTACAATGCAGCGGAATAACTATAAGCATGGGGTCCTTCATCTTCAAAGTGCCACAGGCAGATGTTGGCTGTAGACTTTGTAATCCTAATCAATCAATTCTTCACTAAAAACAATCAAACCTGCAACATACAGGTTACAGCCACAAAGGGTCAATACATTTGAATTGTATTGGTAAGTGATACTATGGTAGTATTGTGGAGTCTATCAACTATATGCATTTGGCTGAGTGGAGTTGAGGCTTGCATTGCTCAAAATAGATTTTTCTTATCCTTTTGTAAATACTAAGTTTTTGCTTGACAAAATCATTTTTCTCAATCAAAGATTGAAGATCCTTTCCAAGGCATCTACCAACCAAAGATTTAAGATTTAAAACAACCCTGGTTTAATCCACAAGATTTAACTTTAGAAATTTGAATGATGAGATTCTTGATTTCTTCCATGTCTTGATGCTCAAATTGTCCTTTACCAAGGACATGGCTAAGTACTTAGATTCTACACTCTGCAGAGGTGGTGCACTTTCCCCACAAGACTTGGTTTCCCAAGACAAGATCTTTCAGAAGCCTTCCCTTAGACCAAAATGGACGCGTTCCAACCTATCAAACACTACCACCAACTGTCCATATGGCTAAGTTCTTGCAACCTATATGATCATGGCAAAGCCCATATTGCCAAGTGGTTGCACTTGAAGCTTCTCAACATTTGACATCTCAAATCTCTTTGTTCCTGGGTGGCCATCCACAAGTGAGATACACAAGGTTCACCAGTCCACTGGCCTTGTGTAACCACTCAACCAAAAACCACCAAGCAATTACCATTCCACCCAGGTGATTCATTAACTTAGTTGTTTTATTAAACAAAAACCAAGTCCTCAGACTTAGAATATTTTTCCATAGTGTGAATATATATACCACCCATGTTTTCTATTAGCTAGGCTAAGCTTGATAGTAATAGGAATCTTAACTTAGGAAGATTTCCACTAAGGTTTCATCTACTAGGTTTTACTATAGCAAGGTTTATACTTAGCAAAATTCCATGCAAGTTTTACTTAGAGAAAAATCACTAATGCATAGTGAAAGTAATGGGACAAAAGTATGAAGCATCACTTGCCTTTTTGGTAGAGTATGGGTTCACTCCTTGTCCTTGCAACAATCACACTCTTCAAGTCACTACAATTCAATCAAGCAAGGCACAAACTCAATCTACCAATCAAGCAAAACATCACATAAAATAACAAAGTCAAAGTAATGCATGCAAGCATGCCAAGCTTTGTTTTGTTTTTAAAAGTGGTTCCTAATGGGTCATAAACATTTGAAACACCTAATGGTCATTTTGTAAAGTGGCAAAGTCATTTGCAAAAGGTTTCACTTTAAAAACCATTTTCAAAACAAAGTATCATTTTATGTGGTGGAGAAATGTTTTTACTAAGTCATTAATCTATAGGGTTCACCAAATAAGTTTTCAAACCATAAAAATTGGTGTTTGGGGTCAGAGAGTTTAAAACAAAACATTTTCCAAAGGTTTTCTTCCAAAACCATTTTTAATAAATAAACCACATTTCTATTTGACTAGAAATGGTTTTAAATCAAAGAATCATTATTTTATTTCACCAACTACATTTTTGAGTCCACAAAGTGTTTCCTATGGTCAGTAGGTTCAAAATACACCAATTGCAAAAGATTTTATCCCCAAATTCATTTTTAAACAATTTTCACAACCTTAACAAGCATTCAAATGTTTCTGCAAAAACAAACCATCTGAAAGTTACTATTTACTAGACCAATGGAATGGTTGTCTAGGGCTTGTTCCACTGATTCCAATGATACCAAATTTCCAATTTTTGGACGTGTGGATCAAAAGTTACAAAGGTTTGAAAATCACAATCTAATCTGATTTCAAATTTCTGTTTAAAACCAATCTGGCCACGCGTCGTTATTTCACTGGTCGATACCGGTTCGGCCGGATCGGCTCTGCGGTGCGTTGGATCTAATTAGATCGTGTGGTCCAAAGAGCGTACCCTTTCGCGGTTAAGTGACTCTATCGTGAGCGTCAGATAAAGATCCTACGACTATTATCGCATTGACCAAATGTGAGCGGCGCCGACGGTGGCTAGCGGCGGCGACGGTCAGGTGGTGGCGGCGCTGGCGAAACAGGAAGCGAGAGAGGGAGGGAGTAGGCTCACCGAGATCGCAGGAGGTTAGGGAAGCTCGTCGTGTGGTCGACGGGGTAAGGGGCGCACGAGGGCAGGAGGAATTCCTCGCCGGAGTTTGGTCTGGCGACGGTTGGCTCTGGTCGAGGTCGAAGACGATGCTACGGGTCACGAGAAGGCAAACCAGAAGCATGGTTAGACGCAGGAGATCACTGAGATGCTGTGTGCGTGAACGAGAAGAAGAGGGGTGGCCAGAAACTACCTGTGGGGCTCGTCGGAGTTAGAGCGGACGGCGGCGTCGTTCAGAGCATGTTGCAGACGTTGCTCTGGAGCGCCCGCGGTCATACGAAGGGCACAGGTGGATGCGCCTGGAAGTGGTGAGCGTGCTCGTGTGCTCGGGGAGGCAGGAGGTGGTGTGCTTTAGCCGGAATTGAAGGTGGAAGCTCGTCGGAGACAGAGCTGCTCGGGGAGAAATTGGGGCGGCCTGGGGGCGTGCTTGGGGGAGGAGATAGAGGGGAAACGGAGGAGAGTCGTTGGCGTTTAAAGGGGCATGGTTACTGCGAGTAATGGTGGCCGCGTTATGACGAATTCAAGCCGCGAAATCAAAGCAGAAAACGGGGATGAACTGGTCGCTGCGGTGAGGACGATGAACAGGAGGATGGGGCATACTTGTCAGCGAGAGAGGAAAGTTTCAGGTGGGCTCTAGTTGTCATTCACTGCGCGGGTTTGTTTTGCGGTAAGGAAAACGTTTCGGGGGCGAGAGAACAGGTGGGCTGGACTGGGCTGTTGGGCCAGTTTGTTGGGCTAGGTCCTTTGCACTATTTTTTTTCTGTCTGACAGATTTAACCTTTTCTATTTCCATTTACTGATTTGAAAATCAATTCACAATTCAAACAACAAAACAAAAATTCAAACAATTCAAACATTCAACACACTTTGCACTTGAATTTGGTTCTGTTTAACAACATAAACCAATTCCCAAAATAAAGTAAAATAATTTTTATTATTTTTAGGATCTATTTAATAATTAAATAAAATAGACCTTTAGTTATTTAATCAAATAGGGTTTGATTTATTTAATAAAATCTCCATTTGAAATCCAAATATTTTCAAAACCAAATCAGTAGGTTTTATTTGGAAATAAAGAATACTTGGAAACTTGTTTAAAACAAAATAATCTTTTATTTTAGTGTCCATTAATAATTAAATAAAATGGACCTTAGTTAATAATCCATATAGAATTTGTTTTATTAAAATATTTATTTTGAAATCTAAAATAAAACCAAAACACTTCAATAGGTTTTATTTGAGAATATAAAGTATTTGGAAAACCTATTTTAAACAAATAAACAAGTTTTGATGGTTTAGAAATAATAAAACCTTTATTATTAAAAACTTGGATATTAAATCCTTATTACTTTATTTAAATAAACCTTTACTATTTTTATCAAAATGTTTTATTTTCAAAAGCTTGGCCAAGGTTTAATTTGGCTCTATAAAATAATCCTTATTTTAATATTTCTTTTCCCTTTGAAAACCAAAGCCTTTATAAAAAGATTTCAAAGTAGTAGTAAAATATTTTTATTTTTCCTTTACTAAATATTTATCTTTTTAATCCCTTTAGGATTTCTTTGTTCAAAATAGGTTTGAAGATTTCCAATTGGATTCAAAAGTTTCTTCTGGCCCTAAAAATGAACAAAGTTTTATTTTATTCATTTATTTTTCACATTACAAGATTTGGAAAATCTTGGGATGTGACAGAGAGACTCCTTTCTCCTGGTTAACTTCTCCAACAAGAGCTACAGCCCCAAGGATTAGCACATGGAGGCGTACCTCGGGGAGGTGCGGAGGCTTGAGAAGTACTTCCTGGGGATGGACTTGCTCCACATTCCTCGGGGGGACAATCATGAGGCGGAAGAGATCACCAAGCGCGCGTCACGCCAAGAGCTACAGTGGCCAGGGGTTTTCGAGGAAAGGTTGTAAGAGCCTTTGTTCCCACCACCATCCAAGGAAAAAGCCCCGGCCGAAGGAGCTCCATCCCCACCTTCGTCAGGTGCCCTGGATTGTGGTATACCCTCTGGTAATAGGTTGGTCGTGGTGGCCACCCCTCAGGAGTCGGACTGGATCATCAAACTCAAGAGCTACCTCCATCACGACATCCTTCCCGACAAAGATGATATGGTAGAGAGCCTCGTCCGCCGTGCAAAGAAATGTTGCATGGTAGATGGATACCTCTACTATCGTCGCCTTAATAGTGTCACCTTGCAGTTTATCTCCGAAAATGACGGATACCTCCAACATCCATGCCGAGGAGTGCGGCCATCATGCCTCGGCATGTACCCTCAGCAAGAAATCTCTCCACAATGGCTTCTACTGGCTTACAACACTCAGGGACACCATGGAGATAGTATAGTCATGCGAGGCTTTCCAATTCCATACCAAGCAGATACACCAGCCGACATATCAACTCCAAACCATCCCGCCCTCATGGCCATTTGTGGTCTAGGGGCTGGACATCTTGGGGCCTTTCCTGCGAGCGCCCGGGGGCTACCGGTAACTCTACGTCGCAATCGACAAGTTCACCAAATGGGCAGAGGTGGAACCGGCCAGATCCATCCCGGCGCAGTCGGCGGTAAAGTTCATCCAAGGCATGGTGTGTCGCTTCTGCGTGCCCAACAGGGGACATTGCCACTTCGTTCGGCAAGAACGGAGAAAGACTTACAGTGGGCATCCGGCGCTTCATTGGCTAGGCTCCCTTCCTCCTCACGAGCACGAGCTGTGGAGTGGGCATCCTTCTGGAGAGCCTTGACCTAATCTCAGAGATCCTTGATCTTCTGGATGGAGTCCTCCTGAGCCCACTGCACGGACTGCAGAACCTCGTGAAGCCTCCGTCTTTCCTCCTGTTCCTTGGCAAGGGACCCGGAGGCCTTCGATTTCTTGGCATGGTCCTCTCGGGCCTGGGCCTCGAGTTCCTCTTGGTGGTGGGTTGAAGCCGCCTCTCAAGCAGAGACTTCACGCTCACGAGTGGTCAGCGCCTCCTGAAGTCTTGAGGCCTGGTCCTCCACCTCGGCAATAATCTTCGTCACACGCTTATAGGCGTCACGAACCTCGCCCTCCACACGAATAAGAGCCTTCTCAGCTAGCCGGCAGTCTTCATCAATGGCCGCTGCTAGGAAGCGATCCAGCCCGACAAGGACATCTATGGCGAGCTGGCCTAGGAGTGTGACCCGGGAGGTATATCCCGGTTCCACCACCACCATCTCTTGTGCATCGACAGCTCCTCCAGGGCCCACCAACTAGCTCGAAAAAGATGACAAAGCTGACTCTGGGGGCCCGCGACCCACGCGGTCGAAGCCTACGGCCACCTCCGGGTGGCCCATGTGAATGGCAGCTTCACCACCTAGGGTGGAGCCCCCCGCATCCTCTGCCGGGGGGCTATGGGCGAACTCACCGTTACGACCACCTCGGTCAAACCCCCGACAGGAAGGGTGGACTCTTGAGGGGAAACCTCTTGAAGATCTCCCAGGAGCGTGGCATCACGCGCCATGGTCTCCCCGATGCCCGACGTCACCGGAGGAGGAGGAGCGGTGGCCGCAGGTGTCGAGGAATCCCCTGCCCCTGCCTCTGGTGAGGTGATGACCCACAAGTATAGGGGGTGTATCATAGTACGTTCAATAAATAAGAGTGTCGAAACCAACGAGGAGCAGAAGGTGTTGACAAGTGGTTTGGAGCAAGGATTCACTGTAAATACTTAGCAAATGGATTTTTAGGGTTTTTTGATAATCCAAAGAAATAAAGTGCGAGTAAATAAAAGAGAATAATAATAATTGCAGCAAGTGGCCCAATCCTTTCTTCAGCAAAGGATAAGACAGTTGTACTACTTATGAGGACCAAACGTTCTTGAGGACACATGGGAATACTGTCAAGTGCTTTCACTTCATATAGTTGATTTGTTGGAATTATGCCCTAGAGGCAATAATAAAGATGTTATTATTATAATTCTTGTTCATGATAAATTTTATATTCCATGGTAGAATTGTATTAAGCGGAAACTTTGATACTTGTGTGGTTTATGAACAACACCGTGTCCCTATTACGCCTCTATGGACTAGCTCATTGATTAATGATGGTTAAGGTTTCCTAACCATAGACATGAGTTGTCGATTAATAATGAGATCATGTCATTAGGAAAATGATATGATGGATAGACCCAAATTAAGCAGAGCAATTAGCTCGTGTCATCGTGTTCATCTTTGCGAAGATTTTTCCTATGTCAAATATTCTATTCCTTAGACCATGAGATAATACAACTCCCTGGTATCGGAAGAAAGCTTTGAGGTCATCAAACGTCATCCTATGTGAGGGTGATCATAAAGGTGTCTCTCAGGTGATCGGAAAGTACTTGTTGGGTTGTATGTATCGAGATGGAATTTGTCCCTCCTGAGTCGGAGAGATATACTTCGGGCCCACTCGGTAATCGATATCAACACCGCTTGCAAGCACGTGGTTAAGGAGTTAATCACAAATTGATATCTGATTACGGAACCAGTAAAGTACTTGCTGTGAACGAGATTAAACTAGGTATGTCAATACCAACGATCGAATCTCGGGCAAGTAAAATATCGCGTGACGAAGGGAATACATATATGGGATTAATTGAATCCTGGCATCGTGGTTCATCCGATATGATCATCAATGAATGTGTGGGAGTCAATATGGGTTTCCAGATCACACTGTTGATTATAGATAGAAGATCATGTCTGCATATTCTCGAACCCGTAGGGTCACACACTTAACGTGTCATCGACGCTAGGATAGAATGGATGATTGGTTTATGAGTTTTTGTTCAGAGTCTCGGATGAGATCCAGGACATCACGAGAGGTTCCGGAATGGTCTGAAGATTCATATAAAGGAAAGCAGTTTTGGATTTCGGAATCGTTTTGGAGTTTATCGATATTGTACCGTAAGGTTCTAGAAGGTTCCGGAGTGGGACCAACGTGGGCCCACTTGTCGGAGTCCTGCGTGGGCCTAAGGGGAAGTGCCCTGGCCACTTTGGGCCAGGGGCACAAGGCCCCCAAGGCCCAGCCGGCCAGCCCTAGGGGAAACCCTAGGGGAGCCTTCTAGAAGGAAGGGGGAAGACTTGCCCCCCATTCCACCCTTGGGGCCACCGCCCTAGGGCTTGGAGGAGGGGCCAAGGGGGGGCGGCCAGCCTCCTATATAAGGAGGTCAGGGGCGCAGCCTCCTCCCTAGTCCTCCAACCCTAGCCACCAACTGCTGCCCCTCCTCCTCTCTCTCTCCTGACTGCACGTAGGCGAAGCCCTACCGCCGAAACTCTCCACCATAAGCACCACGCCGTCGTGCTGCAGAACCAATCTATATCTCCACCATACTCGCTGGACCAAGGAAGCAGGAGACGTTGTTGCATCGTACATGTGCATCTCTCGGAGGCGCCACCACTTGCGGCGTAGGATCGGATCGGATCGCGAGGAGGAGACGGCGAGTACGACTACATCAACCACGTTCTGTTGAACGTTTCCGCTGTGCGATTTCTTCAAGGGTATGAAGATCTCATCAATCTCTCTCGTTTGATTACATCTCCTAGATTAGATCTTGGCTTTCTTGTTCGCATCCGTAGGAAAATTTTGATTTACTATGCTGCGAAACCCTTTAGTGGTATTAGAGCTAGATCTATGCGTAGATGTGTTTCACGAGTAGAACGCAACATGCTTGTTGCGGGCATTGATGTTTTCTGTTGCAAACCTCTTGTTGTGTATTTCTTATGGCGCGGCATAGTGAGATCGAAGCGGTCCAGGCCAACTTTATGCGACCTCATTCGCGAGATCGGCTCCGCACTTGACGTGTGGCTTGTTCCACACATGCGGCTGGTGGATGCCAGTTTCTCTCACTATAGTAGTCATGGGATTTACAACGGATGTTGGCAACCATAATATCACCGTCGTAGCTTTCCGTAGGTAAGAATCGTTCTTAGCTTGTTACTCCCATAAGCCACGTAAAACATGCAACAACAAAGTAGAGGCATCTAACTTGTTCTTGCAGGGAGTGTTTTGTGATATGGTATGGCCCAAGACATGATGTGTATGAATTGAGATGTATGCAATGATCATGTTTTATAATATTTCACGACCTGCATGTCGATTAGTTCACAACCGGTAGGAGACGTATGGTTGTCTTTATAATTGTGTATGACCTGCGTGTCAACTTCTTATACGCCATGTAATAGCTTTACTTTATCGCTAAGTAGTTATCAATAGTTGTAGTTGCTATTCGTGGTGAAGGCAATCATGGTGGAGTGATGGAGATCATGCTGGCACGCACAAGATGGAGATCATTGCGCGGAGATTGGCCATACCATATCACATAAAATTATATGCATGTGATGTTTATCCTTTTATGTATCTTATTATGCTTAGTTCGCGACGGTAGCATTATGAGATGATTCCTCACTTAAAGATCAAGATAAAATTGTGTTCTCCCCATGTATGCACCATTGCTAAAGTTCGTCGTGTTCAAGCACCTCATGATGATCGGGTGCTATAAACTCTACATTCACATACAACGGGTGCAAGCCAGTTTTGCACACACGGAAATACTTGGGTTTGACTTGACGAGCCTAGCATGTACAGACATGGCCTTGGAACACACGAACTGAAAGGTTAAACATGAGTCATATGAATGATATGATCGACACTTTGTTGTCCACCATTGAAACCACATCTCTTCTCGTGAAGATCGGATTAGGTGTGGTGAATTTGGATCGTGTTCACTAAACAACTTGAGGGATGTTGAATTTAGTGGGAGTTCATCTAGTAATTTGATTAAGTTGAACTAGTTATCATGAACATAGTCTAAATTGTATTTGCAAATTTTGTAGATCAAATGGCTAAGTCCAACTTCAACTTCAACGTTTTTGATGAGAAAGAAAAGCTTAAGAACAATGGGTCTAACTTCACCAACTGGTTCCGCAATATGAGAATCATTCTCGCTGGCGGACAAAAGGACTATGTTCTTGAGAAAGAGCTAGGTGATGCCCCAGCTATTGATGCGCCGGCTGATGAAAAAGCTGTTTATCAGTCACGCAAAGATGATTATGGAGTGATTAAGAGTACCATGTTGTTTGCTATGGAACCGGAACTTCAAAATCGTTTTAAGGAGTTCGTCGGGCCCTTTGAGATACTTGAGGAACTGAAAACCATGTTTTAGACTCAGGCCCGCTCTGAGAGATATGAGATCTCTGAGAAGTTCTTTAACTACAAGATGGAGGAAGGGAGTTCCGTTAGTGAGCACGCCATTAAGATGGCGGGCTACACTCAACGTCTTGAGCAACTGGACTGCAAGATTCCAGAAGAGCTCAAGATTGACAGAGTTCTGCAATCACTCCCTCCTAGATACAAAGGTTTTGTAGTTACTCACAATCAAATTGGTTCCACTGATACGATCACTGAGCTCTTCGCTAAGCTGACAGCTGCGGAGGTGGATATCAAGAAAGATAATCATGTGTTGATGGTCAACAAGACCACTAGCTTTAAGAAAGCTAAGGGTGCAAAGAAATTCTTCAAGAAAGGCAGCGGCAAGCGCGTTGCCCCTGCTAAGAAGAAGCTCAAGTCTGGACCTAAGCCGGACACTTAGTGCTTATATTGCAAGGACAAGGGTCCCTGGAAGCGTAAACGTCCGAAGTACTTAGCGGACAAGAAGGCTGGCACCATTAAAGGTATATTTTATATACATGTTATTGATGTTTACCTTACTAGCGCTCGTTGTAGTGCATGGGTATATGATACTGGTTCAGTTGCTAATATTGGTAACTCGAAATAGGAGCTACGGAATAGACGGTGGCTAGCAAGGGACGAGGTGACGATGCGCGTTGGCAATGGATCAAAAGTTGATGTGATGGCCGTCGGCACGCTCTCCTTAGTTTTACCTTCGGGATTAGTTTTAAACCTTAATAAGTGTTATTATGTGCCTGCGTTGAGCATGAACATTATATCTGGATCGTGTTTATTGCAAGACGGTTATTCATTTAAATCAAAGAATAATGGTTGTTCCATTTATATGAATAACATCTTTTATGATCATGCACCTGTTGTGAATGGTTTATTTCCTCTTAATATCGAAAGCAATGAAACGCACATCCATAACATTGAGGCTAAGAGATGCAAAGTAGATAGTGATAATCCAACTTATTTGTGGCACTGCTGTCTAGGTCATATTGGTGTAAAACGCATGAAGAAACTCCATTCTGATGGACTTTTGGAGTCTCTTGATTTTGAATCATTTGACACGTGCGAGCCGTGCCTCATGGGCAAGATGATCAAAACCCCGGTCTCCGGAATAATGGAGCGAGCAACGGACTTATTGGAAATCATACATACCGATGTATGCGGACCAATGAGTGTTTTGACGCGCGGTGGATATCGCTATTTTCTCACTTTTACTGATGACTTAAGTAGATATGGGTATATCTATTTAATGAAACATAAATCTGAAACATTTTAAAAGTTCAAAGAATTTCAGAACGAAGTGGAAAACCATCGTAACAGGAAAATTAAATTTCTACGATCCGATCGTGGAGGTGAATATTTGAGTTATGATTTTCTCACGTATCTTAAAGCAAGCAGAATCGTTTCGCAACTCACGCCACCCAGAACACCACAGCGCAATGGTGTGTCTGAACGTCGGAATCGAACTCTATTAGATATGGTGCGATCAATGATGTCTCTTACAGATTTGTCGTTATCATTTTGGGTTATGCATTACAAACCGCTGCATTCACTTTAAATAGGGCACCATCTAAATCCGTTGAGACGACACCGTATGAACTATGGTTTGGTGTTAAACCTAAGTTTTCGTTTCTTAAAGTTTGGGGATGCGAAGCTTACGTCAAGAAGTTGATGCCAGACAAGCTCGAACCCAAAGCGGAGAAATGCGTCTTCATAGGATACCCTAAGGAAACGATTGGGTATACCTTCTACCACAGATCCGAAGGCAAAGTGTTTGTTGCAAAGAACTGGTCCTTTCTTGAGAAGGAGTTTCTCTCGGAAGAAGTGAGTGAGAGGAAGGTAGAGCTAGACGAGGTTATTGAACCTTCTCTCGATTTGGAGAGTAGCGCAGCACCTGAAATTGTTCCAGTGTCGTCTACACCAACAAGAGAGGAAGCTAATGACGAGGATCATGAAACTTCGAACGATGCTACTACTGAACTTCGCAGGTCGACAAGGTCATGTGCCACTCCTGAATGGTACGGCAACCCTATCTCAACCGTCTTGTTGTTAGACAACAGTGAACCTATGAATTATGAGGAAGCAATGATGAGCCCAGACTCTGAGAAATGGCTAGAGGCCATGAAATCCGAATTGGGATCCATGAGGGATAACCAAGTATGGACTTTGGTGGACCCTCCTAGCGACCGTAAGGCCGTTGAGTGCAAATGGATTTTCAAGAATAAAACGGACGCGTATGGTAATGTTACTATCTATAAAGCTCGGCTTGTCGCAAAAGGGTTTCGGCAAGTTCAAGGTGTTGACTACGATGAGACTTTCTCTCCCATAGCGATGTTTAAGTCCATTCGGATTTTATTAGCAATTGCTGCATTTCATGATTATGAAATATGACAGATGGATATCAAGACTGCGTTCCTCAATGGCAACATTGATGAAGAGTTGTATATGATGCAGCCCGAAGGTTTTGTCAATCCTAAGGATGCTAATAAGGTGTGCAAACTTCAGCGTTCCATTTATGGACTGAAGCAAGCATTTCAGAGTTGGAACCTTCGTTTTGACCAAGTGCTCAAGAGTTTTGGATTTGTTCCAAATTGCTACGAAGCTTGTATCTACAAGAAAGTGAGTGGGAGGTCGGTGACATTTTTAGTACTATATGTGGATGACATATTGATTATTGGAAATGACATTGGTATGCTTACCGATGTGAAGAGTTATTTGAATAAATGTTTTTCAATGAAAGACCTAGAAGAAGCTGCTTATATATTAGGCATCAAAATCTATAGAGATAGACAAAGACGCCTAATAGCTTTAAGCCAAATTACATATCTAGACAAAGTTCTGAAAAGGTTCAGAATGGATAAAGCAATAAAGGTTCATTGCCCATGTTGTCAGGTAAGATATTGAACAAGGCTAAGTGTCCATCTACGGTAAACGATAGAGATACTATGAGAAAAGTGCCATATGCCTCGGCCATAGGTTCTATCATGTATGCCATGCTATGTACTAGACCGGATATGTCCAATGCTCTTATTTTGACGAGAAGATACCAAAGTGATCAAGGAGTGGAACACTGGACAGCTGTAAAGAACATCCTAAAGTATTTAAATAGGACTAAAGAAATGTTCTTGGTCTATGGAGGTGATGAGCAGCTCGTCGTAAAAGGTTACACTGACGCTAGTTTCGACACCGAACCGGATTATTCTAAATCTCAGACAGGATACGTTTATATTTTGAATGGTGGAGATGTGAGCTAGAGAAGCTTCAAGCAAAGCGTGATCGCGGGATCTACAACAGAAGCGGAATACATGGTTGCTTCAGAAGCGTCAAGTGAAGGAGTTTGGATCAGGAACTTCATCACTAAGCTTGGTGTGGTTCCAAGTGCCTTGGACCCACTAGAGATATTGTGCGACAACACTAGCGCCATAGCACTGGCTAAGGAAACAAGATATCATCCAAAGACCAAGCACATCAACCACCGTTTTCATATAATTAGAGATTATATAGCAAATGGAGATCTGAAGATTAGCAAAGTACATACGGATCTGAATGTCGCAGATCCGTTGACTAAACTGTAGGGTTTCGTAGCATGGAAAACAAAATTTTTCTATCGCATACAAACAAACAAGCCAAGATCTATCTACTAGATTGTAGCAACGAGTCGATGGAATAACTTACCCTCGAAGATTCCAAAGTGTTTAACGAGAGCGGATTCTCGTGGGTGATGTAGTCGTACTCTTCCCGATCTCGAGATCGCGTAGACGATCCTTCCGGCGCTGCGTTCCGGCAGCGCTCCCGCAGTCGGTAACACGTTCGGTACTCGACGAAGACCTTCCTCTCCCTTGTTCCAGCAGGCAGCGGAGGTTGTAGAACTCTCCTCGCGATTCCGGCAGCACAACGGCGTGGTACCGGAAGTAGAGGGGAGATCTCGCAGGGCTTCGCCTTAAGCCGGAGCGAGTATGGTGGAGTATGAGAGAGCTCCTCGGTGATCTAGGGTTTAGAAACACCAAGGAGGAGAGGCTAGAGCCGGCGGCTAGGGTTCCGGGGACCCCCAAGTCGGCGGCTAGGGCAAAACCCTAGGGGGCGGCGGCTATGGTGGTAGGCGCCAAGCTAGGGTTTGGGGGAGAGGTACTTGTGTGTGCTAGGAGGGAGCCCTGCCCCTCCTTATATAGGTGGAGGGGCCGGCGGCCAAGGGGAGGGAGGGGAGTCCCTCCCCAACTCGGCTTGGGTGGTGCGCCGGCTTGGGGAGGAGGACTCCCTCCCCAACTCGGTTTCACCCCCTCCTCCTCTTTTCCACTTTCCAAATTTAGCCGTATGACTTTTCAATTTAGCTATTTGACTTTTCAAACTAGGATTCGATTAATACTTTATTTGGAACAGCGATGACACTTAGTACATGATGCAATCATACCAACTTTGATACAACACATTCACGTACCCTTTCCCTCCGGAGTGCCGGACATTCCGGAACCTTCTAGAACATTCCCGATGAAAACACCGGAAACATTTCCCAACTCCGAAATGGGACTTTCCTTATATGAATCTTATTCTCCGGACCATTCCGGATCTCCTCGTGATATCCCGGATCCCATACGAGACTCCGAACAACATTCGGTCTCTTTCTCATAATACCATAACTACTCAAACAACGTTGAATCCTTAAGTGTGTCTCCCTACGGTTCGTGAATTATGCGGACATGATCGAGACACTTCTCCGAACAATAACCAATAGAGGAATCTGGAAATTCATATGGCTCCCACATATTTCTACGATTACTTTGCAGTCGAATGAACCACTTACATACGATACCAATTTCCCTTTGTCTCACGATAGTTTACTTATCCGAGGTTATGATCGTCGGTATCTCTGCATACCTAGTTCAACCTCGTTACCGATAAGTACTCTTTTCTCGTTCCCGTGATATGTGATCCCTTGTGAGCCAGTCACATGCTTGCAAGCTAATTGGATGACATTCCACCGAGAGGGCCCAGAGTATATCTATCCGTCATATGGATGGACAAATCCCACTCTTGATCCATGTGTCTCAACCAACACTTTCCGAACACTCAATGCCACCTTTATAGCCACCCAGTTACGGTGTGGTGTTTGATGTCATCAAAGCATCCATCCGGTAAAGGTGATATGCATGATCTCATGGTCGAAGGAATTAGGTTACTATGTATCAGAAAGCATATAGCAATTGAACTATTGAAATGAATTGATCTTTATGCTACGCTTATCTATAGGAGTATGTCCACCATATCATTCTCCTAACGATATGATCTTGTTTGTTGATAACATCTCAATGTTCATGATAGGGAAACCACAATCATTTATCAACCAACAAGCTAGTGATGTATAGAGGCTATACTAGGGACTTCAAATTAAGTTTACAAATCACACAAGTATCAATGTTTCCTTGTTAATACTATTATAGCATGAATGTACACATTTATCATAAACACAAAGATATAATAATAACTATATTTATTATTGCCTCTAGGGCATATCTCCAACATAAACCTCTTCCACGAGCAAAACATGATCAGCACCTTAATGCCATGGGTGTTAGATTGTTGCCAGATGTAAACTAGATTATTGACTCTAGTGCAAGTGGGAGACTGTTTGAATTATGCCCTAGAGGCGATAATAAAGATGTTATTATTATAATTCTTGTTCATGATAAAGTTTATATTCCATGCTAGAATTGTATTAAGCGGAAACTTTGATACTTGTGTAGTTCATGAACAACACTGTGTCCCTAGTACGCCTCTATGGACTAGCTCATTGATTAATGATGGTTAAGGTTTCGTAACCATAGACATGAGTTGTCGATTAATAATGAGATCATGTCATTAGGAGAATGATATGATGGACAGACCCAAATTAAGCAGAGCAATTAGATCGTGTCATCGTGTTCATCTTTGCGAAGCTTTTTCCTATGTCAAGTATTGTATTCCTTTGACCATGAGATAATACAACTCCCTGGTATCAGAAGAAAGCTTTGAGGACATCAAACGTCATCCTATGTGAGGGTGATCATAAAGGTGTCTCTCAGGTGATCGGAAAGTACTTGTTGGGTTGTATGTATGGAGATGGAATTTGTCCCTCCCGAGTCGGAGAGATATACTTCGGGCCCACTCGGTAATAGATATCAACACCGCTTGCAAGAACGTGGTTAAGGAGTTAATCACAAAGTGATATCGGATTACGGAACGAGTAAAGTACTTGCTGTGAACGAGATTGAACTAGGTATGTCGATACCAACGATCGAATCTCGGGCAAGTAAAATATCGCTTGACTAAGGGAATACATATATGGGATTAATTGAATCCTGACATCGTGGTTCATCCGATATGATCATCGATGAATGTGTGGGAGTCAATATGGGTTTCCAGATCCCGCTGTTGATTATTGATAGAAGATCATGTCTGCATATTCTCGAACCTGTAGGGTCACACACTTAATGTGTCATCGACGCTAGAATAGAATGGATGATTGGTTTATGAGTTTTTGTTCGGAGTCTCGGATGAGATCCAGGACATCACGAGAGGTTCCGGAATGGTCCAAAGAATAAGATTCATATAAAGGAAAGCAGTTTTTGTATTTCGGAATCGTTTCGGAGTTTATCGGTATTGAACCGGAATGTTCTAGAAGGTTCCGGAGTGGGACCAACATGGGCCCACTTGTCGGAGGCCTGCGTGGGCCTAAGGTGAAGTGCCCTGGCCACTTTGGGCCAGGGGCACAAGGGCCTCAAGGCCCAGCCGGCCAGCCCTAGGGGAAACCCTAGGGGGGCCTTCTAGAAGGAAGGGGGAAGACTTGCCCCCCGCTCCACCCTTGGGGCCGCCGCCCTAGGTCTTGGAGGAGGGGCCAAGGGGGGCCTGCCAGCCCCCTATATAAGGAGGGCAGGGGCGCAGCCTCCCCCCACTCCTCCAACCCTAGCCGCCAATTGCTGCCCCTCCTCCTCTCTCTCTCTCTCTCTCTCTCTCTCTCTCTCTCCCGACTGCGCGTAGGCGAAACCCTGCCGCAGAAACTCTCCACCATAAGCACCACGCCGCCGTGCTGCATATCCAATCTATCTCTCCACCATACTTTTTGGACCAAGGAAGGAGGAGACGTCGCTGCATCGTACGTGTGCATCTGTCGGAGGCGCCGCCACTTGCGGCGTAGGATCGGATCGGATCGCGAGGAGGAGACGGCGAGTACGCCTACATCAACCACGTTCTGTTGAACGTTTCCGTTTTGCGATTTCTTCAAGGGTATGAATATCTCATCAATCTCTCTCGTTTGATTACATCTCCTAGATTAGATCTTGGCTTTCTTGTTCGCATCCGTAGGAAAATTTTGATTTAATATGCTGCGAAACCCTTCATGATTAATCTTCTTTGGTTGGGTAAGTGTTGTGTGGGTGAACCTATGCTAATGTACCGACCTTACTTGGACTAATACACACTTGTGATTATACCCCTTGCAAGCATCCGCAACTAGAAGAAAATAATTAAGATAAAAACCTAACCACAACATTAAACGCTGAGATCCTACACTCCCTCGTGCAAAGGTTTTATAATGGGGGTTCAGGTTTTTGTCACTCCGGCAACCCCACAATTAGTAGCCAAATACACAATGCATTCCCCTAGGCCCATAAATGGTGAAATATCATGTAGTCTACGTTCACATGACACCACTAGAAGAATAGCACCACAACTTAAATATCAAACCATTGAATATTTCTCAACACAATTCCACTACTAACAACATGACTTCTCCCATGTCCTCAAGAACTAAATGAACTACTCACGATACATCATATGGATCAAGATCAGAGATGAAATAATGATAAGTAACAATCTGAACATGAACAATAATTCAATGGTTCCACTCAATAGCATCAACTACAAAAGTAATCAACACCGGGAAAGTTTCCCCTAAGAACTATGCAAGATTCAACCCAATTGTTACAACGGGATGGAGTGGTGGTGATGGTGCTGGTGGAGATGATGGTGAAGAAGATGATGATGATGATGATGATGATGATGATCCTGATGAAGTCTAGATGGATGACGGTGTTGATGGCGACGATCTCCCCTCTCCGGGAAGGAATTTCCCCGGAATAAATCTGCTTGCCGGAGAGATCTTTCTCTCTCTGTAGTTTCCGCCCCGAATAGGCGGCAGAATCTTTGTGTGGTCGCTTCCCCAGTCTTATGGTTTCGAGGGCATGTTATAGGAGAAAGGGTGATGCCAGAGGTGGGCCAGGGTGGCCACACCACCTGTTGGCGCGGCCCAGGGGGTGTGCCAGGGGGTGATGTGGGCCCCCTGTGGCCCATCTCTCTCCCTCCATCTGGCTTCGTTTGTCTTATAGAAGAATAGGGATTTCCATATATTTTCTAGAATTTTCTGATCTTCACGAATATTGCATATGGACACCGCTTTTTCCATCAGAATCCTGACTCCGATAGTTCATCCTCCAAAAGTCATCCAACATGCAAAATAGATGAAATAACATAAGTATCACCTCTTAATATAAAATATATCAATGAATAACAGTAAATTATGATATAAAATAGTGATGCAAAATGTACGTATCAACTCCCCCCAAGCTTAGACCTCACTTGTCCCCAAGCGAAAGATGGACTCAGTAAACATGACCTCATGTTTATGGAGTGAAGTGTCGATAAAAAGAATACGGACAAGAAGCATCACATTTATTAATACACAAGTCATAATAGAAAACAACTCACCATTATATAACTTAACTTGCAACGAGTATGGCAGTCACAATAGATATGCATACATAAAATCATAATTGGTAATGGCAAACTTCGTTCTTGGTCAGAGAACAGTTGACAAATCATACTTAGTTTTAAGCAAAGCTTTTATAATGAAGTTTATAAAGCAGGAATCGCATGCTCAAACATAATGCGCTTTTTATAAAGATAGCTTCAAAGTAGTACTCATTCAGATAAGAACAATGTGCAAAACAAGGAACATAAGA
The DNA here is from genome assembly GCA_916181665.1 of Avena sativa. Classification (NCBI taxonomy): domain Eukaryota; kingdom Viridiplantae; phylum Streptophyta; class Magnoliopsida; order Poales; family Poaceae; genus Avena; species Avena sativa. The sequence goes on along the minus strand of OV702283.1, from coordinate 244,961,859 downwards.
AACAAGATTGAATAAATCATCATATGGATGATTGAATCACAAAAACTCAAATTCTTGTTGGAGATTGAAAGGAATAAGTTTACTGACTCAACTTAAAAGTAAAAGATTGACACTTCGCAGAGGGAAGCAGGGATTTCAATTTTCATAAAGAGCTTCCAAAAAATTATGGTACTTACTAGCTTTGAGCTCTCATTTCCCCTATGATAAGCATCTTGCTGTGGTTAAGGTTAAAGTGAAACAAATATGAAGTATATGCTTGACAAATCATAAGTTGGCAATCTCATGTCCCTTGAGTACAAGGGTCGGTCCTCATGCTACTCAACTTTAGTCACAAGCAAGTTCTTGTCATTGTAGGTATATGTGTATCATAGAGAACCGCCAAAGGGGTACCCCTTGCCCCATGACACAGGATCTATCCTATATCAAAATGACAAGGCAACAGACAATGAGCATCTCAATAATCTTTTTATTTGCATTTTGCATATGTTTTTATTGAGGATGCTTCACATATTGCTTACTATGGTTATGCTGCAATTTCCACCATAATTAGGCATGGCGTAGGCTAGCCGCACATGCATTTCTCTAAACATATACATAACTCCATGGACTTACAAGATCCCCTTTTATTTCACACCGCCGACATCCATAAACAAAATATCATGATATCAACTGGATTGTATGTACAGGTGTTGAAAGCGTTCCCCATGATAGCATGGTTCTGCTAACTCCCAACTTATGAGTGCAATCATATAACAACATAGATGACACAATGGTTCATGTTTATTCGGTGCAAGAAAGTAAAGTGTTCCATCAAGTTCGTGAGAGATTACTAACTAGTTTTATCATAACAAAAGAATTTTTAATTTGGAAGATAGATAAAACTCGAGAATTTACTTGGAATAGCAATAATGCTAATAGGTAGGTATGGTTGACACAAATGGCATATGCTTTAGTTCAAGGATTGGATGCACGTGAAGCATTCCCTCTCAGTATAGGTTTTTGGCTAGCAAGGTTGGGTAGCAAGCATAAGAATTGAAGGAAACAAACAAACAAACATACAAGTGATAGAAACAATCATGCAATCTTCCTTGAAAACACAAAAGATCTTAACTTTGGAATACTAAGCTTATGAGCCAATCAATCAAGAAAGAAAATAATAATATATCTATAAGCACTTTTCTCTTTTCCTATCAATCCTCAAAGTGGTGTTGCTACTGACCAAAGCTAGGTTTGCCAACACCAATTAAATTTACTTGATGATCACAAAGTGATACCAATACTAACAACAAGATCAATCATATAACAGAAATTGCAAACTAAAATAAGATGTGAAAAAAGTAAATGATGAAACTTCTCATTAATATTCCATAAAAGCACTCACACCAAGGGATACATAGATAACCAACTAGAGGAGAGATACTTCCACAATGCAAACCATCCTATATGATAACTTCTCTATTCATGATATGACTCTACTCAAAAAGGTAAAAAGATGAAAGATAATGATGTGATATCGTAGCACTCCCCCAAGGTTGGAACAAACCAAGGGGATGCCAAAACCTGATGACGAGTTACTCCTTCGGTGGTGGTTGTGTTCTCTCGATAAGATTTTCAATCAATTTCTTCAAATCCTCAATCTCGAAAGCGAGAGTACGAATCATCTCTGAATTATGCTCAATGCGGTTCATGATCATGTCAGACAGTGAATCCCAGTCCTTGTGATTCCTTCCCCACTCTTCCTTCTTAAAGTATTCTTTCCCTCCATGGTTAGAAAGAGGCATATCCCAACTAGAGGTAAACTTTCTTTTAGGCATCTTTTGGAATTGCTGCTCATGTATAAGAGTATGGAAGGAGTTCTTGGTATGTGGAGGAAGTGACCGTGGAGATAAGAAAAGACGTGGAACTTTCCCTCCTGTGGACATCCGTGGAGTCCTCTTGATCTTGACAGGATTTGCCACCACTCCAATGCTTGCAATGGTGGCACGGGTGCGCGGATGCTTGTCTTCCTCCATTTCTTCTTCAACTTTAACCACGATCTCCTCCTCCCGCTTGGGGTCTTGGAGATCATCTTCCACAAGCTTCTTGCCCTTGTCGTTGGCGGAGGCCATTTTTCTTCTAAACTTGAAAATAGTTCCTAACAAAAACATATCGAAATGAAAACACGACGAGAGCATGATATACAAATCTCGGGGATCCGGAGGATTATATATTACGAAGTTTATAGACAAAAGGAAGGTACTGGGAGAAAACAAGACGAAGACGGGCTCCGTGGTGGTCACACCATGTGGTGGCGCGGCCAGGTAGGCCCGCGCCATATGGTGGTGTCAGCCACCCAGGATCTGTTTCCTTCCCTCTTTGGACTCGTTGTCTTCCATATGAAATAAAAACTACAAAAATATAAATTGGAAAGTTTTCCGCGAACCTTTTCTTACCAGAACTATTACCTATTTGAAAATAGACTCTGCGGGTTCTTGAGTTTGGTCTTCAATAAATTATTCTAGAGTCACCACTTGAATAATTTCAATATCTTCATCTCCAGAAATATAATGTTTGAGCCTTTGACCATTCTTCATCTCCTTACATCATTCTCTCCCAACATTTCAAAATTTCTTTCATACTAAGCCCACACAATATTTATTAACAATATTAGTGTATGCAGGATAATAAACCTTTGGGTTCAATTTCAACTGAAGTCCATAAAAAAAGCTACTGTAGCAACTCATTTCAAAATACCAAAAGAATTTAAAAGGAAATCGTTTTAAGAGGCAAATGCAAAAATGGCAGAAATCTGTCAAAACAGACCTTCAGGTAAATATTGATTTTTTCAAAAATCTTTTGTTGCTTAAATCGAAAAGTGCAAAACTAAAGAAAGTTATATCATAACTTGGGGCACATGCATAGAAAATTACATCTCAAGATGACATACTGAGATTTTTTATGATTTTTTACATTGAAGCACAAAAATCTGTTCCAGGATAGCAACTTCCCACATCTCACCTCCCTCTCATAAGAGGCTAATCTTGACACAAAAACCAAACAAAAGCAAAAAAAAAAGGATAAGAATAGGTTATTACAGAGGTAATAACTTCAAAACTCAAAGAAACAAAAATAACTGAAAGCAAAATAAAATGGGTTGTGTCCCAAAAGCTCTTTCTTTATAGCCATTAAGATGGGCATGATAATTGCAGTGATGCTCACATAGGAGATATGGATTTGAAGTAAAAGATAGCATCAAGAAGAAAATATCCAACACATTTACCTCTAACCCACTTCCTATGCAAGGGAATTTTATAAGAAAATAAATGATTGAAAGAAGAGGCTACTAGCATAGGAAGACAAAACAAGTGCAGCTTCAAAACTTTCAACATAAAGCGGGGAAACTTAATATTGTTGAGATGCATATAACCATGTTTCCCTCTCTCATAATAACTTTCAGTAGCATTATGAATAAAATCAAAAATGTAACTATCACAAGAAACATTCTTATCATCAGAATAAGAATATTTAAAATCATCAAAAAGAGGTTTAAGGTCAAAAGTTGGATCAATAGAAGAAAGTTTTTCAACTCTAATATCCTCATTAGGCCATTCATTTTCATAAGGTGTTTTAGCAATTTCGAAAAATTAAACTCATAAGATTCTCCATCAAATTTATTTAAAATTCTCTCCTTCTTACAATTTATAATAGCTCCACACGTGTTCAAGAAAGGTGGACCAAAAATGATAGGACAAGTTTTACAAGCAGCTTTACCAAGTACTAGAAAATCGACAGGATATTTAGTGTTACCACAAAGAACTTCCACATATCTTACAATACTAATTGGACAGACGGTCTCTCTATTAGCAAGGTGAATAACCATATCAATGTCTTCAAGTTCACAAGGACCAATTACATGCATAATTTCTTTGTAAAGCTCATAAGGAATAGCACTTGAACTTGCACCAATATCACATAAACCATAATAGCAATGGCACCAATCCTAACAGAAAGCATAGGGACACTAGCTTTCCTAGTTCTACTAGGATGTGAGACAATATTATAAGAATCTTCACAAAAGATAATGTGCCCATCTTCTACATTTTTAGTGACAATGTCTTTCACAATTGCTACTGCAGGTTCAACATTTATTTGTTCATCAGGTTCTACAGCTTTCTTTGTACTTTTGTTAACCACATTAGCTATCATAGAATGTTACTTTACTTTGGCAGGGAAAGGTATTTTCTCAATGTAAGGTGATACGTCGTAAACGTGTCTATAATTTTTGATGTTCCATGCTTGTTTAGTATCAACTTTGTTATGTTTTGTCTACACTTTGAGGTATTTTTATAAATTTTCTAGGACTAACCTATTAACAAGATGTCGCAGTGCCAGTTTCCTGTTTTCTGTTGTTTTTGGTTTCAGAAAAGCTAGTAAGGAAATATTCTCGGAATTGGATGGGACAAAATCCAAACTCAATATTTTACCAGAGAGAATATAGAGTTCGAAGGGCAGCCGAAGGGGGGCCACGTGGTGGCTACACCCTAGGTCCGCGTGGCCTAGGGGGTGCCGCCACCAGGTGTGGGCCCCTCGGGCGCCCTCCGACCTTGCCCTTTCTCCTATATATACGTCTCCCCGAGACGTAAAGCCTACACGGATCAGATCTCCACAAAAAGTTCCACAACACCGCCGCCACCGAAGATGATATTCGTGGGACAGAAGTCTCTATTCTGGCACCCTTTCGGGACGGGGAATTGCCCCCGAAGCCATCTCCATCGACTCCACCTCCATCTCCATTGCCGTTGCTGAATCCCATGATGAGGAGGGAGTAGTTCTCCCTCGAGGATAAGGGCTCTACCGGTAGCTATGGGTTCATCTCTCTCTCTATGCGTGATCTTATTGTGGTCATGAGCTTTGTGATAAAGTAGATATACTCTGCTACTCAATTTCTTTAATTGTAATTTCCGGTTATCCCCACGTGTGTGAAGTTGACAGTGTGCACACCGTGTGGCACTTAGGCTAGAGATTACAGAAATACTTATCATGAGTTATATTTTGAGTTGGATGTCTCTATGAAATTGTGGTGTTTGTTGGAACCATCTAGCTCTCAAGGTGATAGTGTGTGGTTACCTAGATGGGGAATGCAAACTTTAAGGAGAGATTTTGTAGCCCTACCATGGATTGGAGTTATCCAACCAGAGAGTAGTTTAGGATAGCATAATAAAGAGAAGATATTTATATGAGAGTGTCCGGTAATGAAAGTATGATCCCTAAGACATGATTCTAAGCATTGAAACACCATTTACAATCAGTCCTGCTACATGTTAGCTTGCTGCCATCTTTATTTCAGATTGCAATTACCACTTATAATCATCCATATTTCTTGTATTTCACTATCTCTTCGCCGAACTAGTGCACCTATACACCTGACAAGTGTATTGGGTGTGTTAGGGACACAAGAGACTTTTTCTATCTTGATTGCAGGGTTGCTTGAGAGGGATACCTTTGACCACTTCCTCCCTGAGTTCGATAAACCTTGGATAATCCACTTAAGGGAAACTTGTTGCTGTTCTACAAACCTCTGCACTTGGAGGCCCAACACTGTCTATAAGAATAGAAGCGTGCATAGACATCAAGCTCTTTTCTGGCAACGTTGTCGGGGAGGTAAGGTAAAAGGTACTCACATCCTCAAGATACTAAGCTATCTTCTAGTACTATTGCTGGTGTGTGAGTGCTCAAAGTTATTTCCTTTAGATTCTGCAATTATATCTTTTTTTCTTGTTTTTATTTTCACTAGTTAGGCTTAATGGAAAACAACAAAATAATTAGAGATCTTTTTAGTATTTTTCCTGAGTTAGAACATAAATGGTCTGGAGAGAAAATTTAAAAACCTATGGAACTTTCTTTGCATGCTAATAGAAATATTCTTAGTATGAATTTTTTGAATACCATTGTTCCTAATGCTATGGAAATGTCTAAGCTTGGGGAAGCAAGTTTTTATGAAAAAGATATTTTTAGTTCCCTAGCTTTAGGGAAGAAAATTTGCTCTTTGGGGTTAAAACATTTTGATAATATTGTCGCACAATATATCTTCATAGTATTATCCCACTGTGAACTACACCTAGTTTGATAACAAACTTCTTGACACAAATGCCCTCTTTTGCTGCTATAATAGCAGTCATATACTTAGCCTTTTGTTGTAGTATCTGTCACAATGTCTTAACTTTGGAAATCATCCAAATCCATTATGGAACTCACTTTCCATTATATTGTGCCACCCTTAGTTTAGATTGAGATAAACTTAATTTGTACTTTGTGACAAAGCTAGTATCAATGTAGTACTTTTACAATGAACTAACCATCTATTTGTCACTTCTACAAATATTATACTCTTAGTTCTTTCAGAAGATCATAAGAATATCCTTACTATTGTCCAATGATCATCTTACGAATCATTCTGGTATATGCTCTCAACATTTAGAGCATAGGACATATCTGGATTTGTACATATCACAGTATGATTGATATAAATACTCTTTGTGATTTCATACATCAAGTATCAATCTATACTTGATTATTTGTTTCACTTTACCAAATGTCAATACACTTGAATATATCATCAACATTGAACTCATTCAATCCTTTCTGTGCGACAAGAACCTCTCTTGTAGTTTCTATATTGAACTCATTCAATATCTTGTCAATGTACTTCTGGCACAACCATATTAGCGTCTATTGATGCCAAATATTTGGGTTTTGCCCAAGTCTTTCATCGGGATGAAATTCTTAATATGTGTTAATAAAAGATACATTATTTCCAATCAACAATATGTCTTCCACATAACATATTAGAAACATGTCTTAGTGCTCCCACTTAATTTCTTGCAAATGCAAGCATCTCCATCGTCTCTGATGAACTTTTAAACTCCTTTAACAGCTTCATCACAGTGAAGATTCCAACTCCGCGATGCTCACTTTAACCATTGAAGTTTGCATATACTTTTAGCATCCTTTTGAATTAACAAAACCCTATGGACCGTGTTATGCACATGTCCTAGGTAACGATTCTATTAGAAGAATTTGTTTTGTTTATTCAACTACCATATAACAAATTATATGTAGTGGTTGCTACATTAACCCATCTAGACTAAATATCACTATGACAGATCAAATCTTGTCATAGTCAACCTTTGAACATTGTTGTGAACTCTTTCCCAACATGTCGACTATTTCATAGATGTAAAACATCCATGTCTATTTCTTTATAGATCCAGACACAACTGTAAGGTCTTACACCTTTCTCGAGGGTCCTTCAAGTTCAAAACTTGATTTCTCGTGTATGGAACTATCACGGATTTTATGGCTTCAAGCCATTTGACGGAGTCAGGGCCCATCATCGCTTCTTTGCATGTAGTCGGTTCATTATTCTCAAATAATGATTCAACCCTCAAATCTTGGTATTTGATTGTTTACCCGATCTACTTGTTTCAATAGGAACTTAGATCTCCGTGACCACAACCTTTGAGGCACGTGAGCCATGAGCATTGTTGCCGCCTCCGGAACACTTTTCGGCGCTGCGCAACTCTGCACATACAGCTAAGGTTCTTTTAACCTTATCAAAGTTCTAATGTCCTCCCACTTAACTTTTCACGAAAAATTTCTTCTCAAAGAAACTTGACGTTCTAAGCAACAAACACTTTTGTCTCCGGTGTTTTATGGAGGAACAGTTTATACAAAGACAGGTTCATCCGACTTTGGTTGCACACATCTTTCTTATGCATAGCATACCAATGTTTAAGAAAGGACAACTTGGGTTTTATCCCAAACCATAACTTTATATGGTGTCATTTCAACGGATTATGATGAAGCTCTTTTCAGTGGAAAAACGGTAATCTCTAAAGCTTTTAATCTTTAAAATACAATGGCAGTTTTATGAATTATACCTTTGATCTTACCATGTCAAACAAGGTTTAATTACATATCTCGAACGCTCCATACTCTTATGGTGTTTCGGGAAATGCAAATCCACGGAACGATTCCTTAAATCTTAGGTATTATGCTAAACTTGTAACTCAAATATCTTCCTTTATGATCTTTATCATAAACTGTTTATATTCTTGTTACAATGATTTTGCACTTCATCTTGAAAGTCTTTGAACTTTTCAAATGTTTCATACTTCATCCTTATTAAGTAAATATTTATATATTCACTCAAATTTTTCGGAGAAAGCATATGAAGTTGAAATCCATCGCTCTTGACTACACATAATGGATTTCATACAACAATATGTACAAGTTCCAATAAGCTAGTCATTCATTCCCTTTTGGCCTATGAACGAAGTTTTAATTATCTCTAGGAAAGTTCCACAAGCGTCATTTGATCAAAAATCAGAAGACTCCAAAATTCCATCAACATGGAGTTTCTTCATGTTTTCTTTCAAATATAATTTAAACGGCGATGTCACTTCCTAAGTGATCTTTCAATCAATTTGTCTTTCGACACTTTTAGCACTAGTTTTATGGATGTGATTTTCTCCAACGAGATTTGTGAATCATCCATCTTTTATGGATTACGGCAATTATTTGAACAACCCTTTTGTTCTCATAACACCTGATAAAACAAATCTTGAAGGCAAGCTTTGATGTTTAATGAGCAACACAATAACCCTTTGTTTGTTCTCGATGAACATCATCACATATTCTTTTGCTAATTACTTAGGCCACTGTAGTTCATGAATTCTGTTGTTTCGTATGACGATTCATACCAACAAATTCAGTATCAAATACTTAAGAACCACATTGTTTAATAAGCAAAGAATATAGCCATAACATGTATATCATCTATATACTTAAACTGAACAATTCCAGTCTTTTCTTTTCTGCCATATATTTATGAGATTCTCTTTCAGTATCTCCTTTTCTGTTTGAAAGAATCTATCAATATCAATAGTGGAGTCATACATATGACACATAGTCCAAAGCGTGTATAGTTAAATACCAATGTCTTTGGACTTGCACTTTGAAGTAGATCACCATCATCAAATGTTTGGTGTTCTTTCAAATTCCTTTCTTTAGTAATCTCTTGGTGTAGTAAACATTTTACCTACATCAAATATTCACCCTTATCATGGAATGGTCCATGATCAAGCTACTGTTAGCTTGTAACGATGAATTTATGAGTATAATGTTGCTATCCAAAAACCTTTTGGAGGATTAGGACAACAAGTGTCTCCAACCTTTTTTGTAAATTCTCATCAAAATATGAGAACATGAACTTTGCCATATTATACTCTATCATGTTGTAACCAAAACTTCGTTTCAGATATCACAATATCTTCCACACATCATGGTTTCTGAAACAACTCTTTCAGATCCTAGATAACCTTGATATTAAGAGAATCCTTTGAATATCAAGAATCATGGAGACAAACATGATACTTATATACTAACACTTGGAATTGTTACTCTTGATTTAATACTAATTATTAAACTTCATGGAGTAACCGGAACTTACTGAAAGTTTGCAATAGGACTTTTAAACTTTAGATTAACACTTCAAAACAATACGATACCAGTTCGTAAAGTAACTAACCAGAATTCTATAGTTCTATCATCTCAATTATAACTAAGCGCAAGGTGGTAAACGGATGCCAATGACTACAACAACTATGCAAATTCACTTTGATTTAGTTTATGATAAATTGAGTTCTAATTAATAATTAAATTAATCTAGGTGAACTCCCACTCAAAACAATATCCCTCACATTGTTTTAGTGATCACACGAACCAAATCAACCACATCAAAACCGATCATCACGAGAGTTGATATAGCTTCAATGGCGAACAATCAACATGTTCATCACATCTACTATATGATTCATGCTTTACCTTTCGGTGATCCGTGTTCCTGAGACCATGTCTGTACATGCTAGGCTCGTCAAGATCAAACCTTAGCTACCGCATAAGCAAATCTGGCTTGCTTACGTTGTATTCACCCGCGGAATCAAAACACCCGATCATCACGTGGTGCTTCGAAACAGCAAGCTTTGGCAACGGTGCATACTAAGGGTGAACACTTTAGAACTTGAAATTTATGTGCATGAGGGATCATCTTATAATGCTACCGTCGTCTACTAAGCAATACAAGATGCATAAAGGATTAACATCACATGCAATTCATAATATGTGATATGATATGGCCTTTCTTCTTTGTGCTTCCGATCTCCATCTTCAAACACGAACATGATCTCCATCATCACCGGCATTGCATCAAGGTCAATGACGCTTCACCATGGTTGTCGTCCACCGGCTTCAACTATTACAACTACTTTGAATAGACACGCGGGTCTTAACATAAATTAAAGACAACCATATGGCTCCTGCCGGTTGCCAACTTACAATAAGGAACATTGCATACATCAAATATAATCACAATCATGGCCATATCACATCACTGCACACCCCTGCAAAACAAAGTTAGACGCCTCTACTTTCTTTGCATATTTTACGTGGTTTGGGGATTTCAATAAGTGTCGTTCTAACTTACGAACAAGAACCACAACATTGATACTAGTATTGTCAATCACCCGTTGTAAATTGGATTTTAACTATGCTAGGAGAAACAGGCACCCGCAAAGCCACTTATGCAATACAAGTTGCATGTCAAGCGTGGAGCAAGTCTCATGAACGATGTCATGTAAGGTTAGCCCGGGCCGCTTCATCCCAACATACCGCAAGATACAAAGTACACAAAAAGCAATCGACAATAAGAGCATCAACGCCCACAATGACCATTGTGTTCTACTCGTGCAACAGATCTACATATAGACACGGCTCTGATACCACTGTAGGGGTTCGTAGCATGGAAAACAAAAATTTTCTACCGCATACAAACAAACAAGCCAAGATCTATCTATTAGATTGTAGCAACGAGTCGATGGAATAACTTACCCTCGAAGATTCCAATGCGGTTAACGAGAGCAGATTCTCGTGGGTGATGTAGTCGTACTCTTTCCGATCTCAAGATCGCGTAGACGATCCTTCCGGCGCCACGTTCCGGCAGCGCTCCCGCAGTCGTTCACACGTTCGGTACTCAACGAAGACCTTCCTCTCCCTTGTTCCAGCAGGCAGCGGAGGTTGTAGCACTCTCCTCGCGATTCCGGCAGCACAACGGCGTGGTACCGGAAGTAGAGGGGAAATCCCGCAGGGCTTCGCCTTAAGCCGGTGCGAGTATGGTGGAGCTTATGAGAGAGGCTATTAGTGGTCTAGTAATTAGACACACCAATTAGAAGGCTCTAAACCAATTAGAAGGCTCTAAACCGCAGGCTAAAGCAATTAGAAGCTCTAAACCAAAACGGCTCTAAACCGGAGGTAGAAGATAGGAACTTGTGTGTGCTAGGAGGGAGCCCTGCCCCTCCTTATATAGGTGGGAGGGCTGGCCGGCCAAGGGGAGGAGAGTCCCTCCCCAAGTCGGCTTGGTGGGGCGCCGGCCAAGGGAGGAACCCTCCTCCAATTCGGCCTCCACCAATCCTCCTCTCTTCCCACTTCCCAAAATTGCCGTTTGACTTTCAAACTAGCCGTTTGACTTTTCAATTTAGGATTTAAATAAACCCTTTATTTTGGACAGCAAGAACACCTAGTACATGATGCAATCATTCCAACTTACAATGACACATTCATGTACCCTTCCCCTTCCGGAGTGTCGGACATTCCAGGACCTTCTAGAATGTTCCCGATGAAAACACCGGAACCATTCCCCAACTCCGAAACGGGACTTTCCTTATATGAATCTTATTCTCCGGACCATTCCGGATCACCTCGTGATATCCCGGATCCCATCCGAGACTCCGAACAACATTCGGTCTCTTTCTCATAATACCATAACTACTCAAACAACGTCGAATCCTTAAGTGTGTCTCCCTACGGTTCGTGAATTATGCGGACATGATCGAGACACTTCTTCGAACAATAACCAATAGAGGAATCTGGAAATTCATATGGCTCCCACATATTTCTACGATTACTTTGCGATCGAATGAACCACTTACATACGATACCAATTTCCCTTTGTCTCACGATATGTTACTTATCCGAGGTTATGATCGTCGGTATCTCTGCATACCTAGTTCAACCTCGTTACCGATAAGTACTCTTTTCTCGTTCCCGTGATATGTGATCCCTTGTGACCATGTCACATGCTTGCAAGCTAATTGGATGACATTCCACCGAGAGGGCCCAGAGTATATCTATCCGTCATGTGGATGGACAAATCCCACTCTTGATCCATGTGTTTCAACCAATACTTTCCGAACACTTAATGCCACCTTTATAGCCACCCAGTTACGGTGTGGTGTTTGATGTTATCAAAGCATCCATCCGGCAAAGGCGATATGCATGATCTCATGGTCGAAGGAATTAGGTTACTATGTATCAGAAAGCATATAGCAATTGAACTATTGAAATGACTTGATCTTTATGCTACGCTTATCTATAGGAGTATGTCCACCATATCATTCTCCTAACGATATGATCCTGTTGTTAATAACATCTCTATGTTCATGATCAGGAAACCATGATCATATATTAACCAACAAGCTAGTTTAACAAGAGGCTTTACTAGGGACTCTTATTTTAGTTTACAAATCACACAAGTATTAATGTTTCCGGTTAATACAATTATAGCATGGTATGTAAACATTTATCATAAGTGTGAAGATATGATAATAACCACTTTATTATTGCCTCTTGGGCATATCTCCAACAGTCTCCCACTTGCACTAGAGTCAATAATCTAGTTTCAAATCTTTGTGTATTCAACACCTATGGCTTTCCGGTGTTGTATGTACATGATTGCTAGTGGTCAACTGATCTCCGGATCTGACACTTCCAGGTCCGTGTGTGATTGCATGTTTTTGCGTCTCTACGCATCACTCATTCTCTAATGAGATGGCTTTGTATAAATTTGGTCTTTTGGTGTGACCTTTAGCTCTTTGGGGTTAAAACATGTTGATAATATTGTCGCACAATATATCTTCATAGTATTATCCCACTGTGAACTACACCTAGTTTGATAACAAACTACTTGACACAAATGCCCTCTTTTGCTGCTAAAACAGCAGTCATATACTCAGCCTTTTGTTGTAGTATCTGTCACAATGTCTTAACTTTGGAACTCATCCAAATCCATTATGGAACTTATTTTCCATTATATTGTGCCACCCTTAGTTTAGATTGAGATAAACTTAATTTGTACTTTGTGACAAAGCTAGTATCAATGTAGTACTTTTACAATGAACTAACCATCTATTTGTCACTTCTACAAATAATATACTCTTAGTTCTTCCAAAAGATCATAAGAATATCCTTACTATTGTCCAATGATCATCTTACGAATCATTCTGGTATACGCTCACAACTTTTAGAGCATAGGACATATCTGGATTTGTACATATCACAGTATGATTGATATAAATACTCTTTGTGATTTCATACATCAAGTATCAATCTATACTTGATTATTTGTTTCACTTTACCAAATGTCAATACACTTGAATATATCATCAACATTGAACTCATTCAATCCTTTCTGTGCGACAAGAACCTCTCTTGTAGTTTCTATATTGAACTCATTCAATATCTTGTCAATGTACTTCTGGCACAACCATATTAGCGTCTATTGATGCCAAATATTTGGGTTTTGCCCAAGTCTTTCATCGGGATGAAATTCTTAATATGTGTTAATAAAAGATACATCTTTTCTAATCAACAATATGTCCCCCACATAATGTATTAGAAACATGTCTTAGTGCTCCCACTTAATTTCTTGCAAATGCAAGCATCTCCATCGTCTCTGATGAACTTTTAAACTCCTTTAACAGCTTCATCACAGTGAAGATTCCAACTCCGCGATGCTCACTTTAACCATTGAAGTTTGCATATACTTTTAGCATCCTTTTGAATTAACAAAACCCTATGGACCGTGTTATGCACATGTCCTAGGTAACGATTCTATTAGAAGAATTTGTTTTGTTTATTCAACTACCATATAACAAATTATATGTAGTGGTTGCTACATTAATCCATCTAGACTAAATATCACTATGACAGATCAAATCTTGTCATAGTCAACCTTTGAACATTGTTGTGAACTCTTTCTCAACATGTCGACTATTTCATAGATGTAAAACATCCATGTCTATTTCTTTATAGATCCAGACACAACTGTAAGGTCTTACACCTTTCTCGAGGGTCCTTCAAGTTCAAAACTTGATTTCTCGTGTATGGAACTATCACGGATTTTATGGCTTCAAGCCATTTGACGGAGTCAGGGCCCATCATCGCTTCTTTGCATGTAGTCGGTTCATTATTCTCAAATAATGATTCAACCCTCAAATCTTGGTATTTGATTGTTTACCCGATCTACTTGTTTCAATAGGAACTTAGATCTCCGTGACCACAACCTTTGAGGCACGTGAGCCATGAGCATTGTTGCCGCCTCCGGAACACTTTTCGGCGCTGCGCAACTCTGCACATACAGCTAAGGTTCTTTTAACCTTATCAAAGTTCTAATGTCCTCCCACTTAACTTTTCACGAAAAATTTCTTCTCAAAGAAACTTGACGTTCTAAGCAACAAACACTTTTGTCTCCGGTGTTTTATGGAGGAACAGTTTATACAAAGACAGGTTCATCCGACTTTGGTTGCACACATCTTTCTTATGCATAGCATACCAATGTTTAAGAAAGGACAACTTGGGTTTTATCCCAAACCATAACTTTATATGGTGTCATTTCAACGGATTATGATGAAGCTCTTTTCAGTGGAAAAACGGTAATCTCTAAAGCTTTTAATCTTTAAAATACAATGGCAGTTTTATGAATTATACCTTTGATCTTACCATGTCAAACAAGGTTTAATTACATATCTCGAACGCTCCATACTCTTATGGTGTTTCGGGAAATGCAAATCCACGGAACGATTCCTTAAATCTTAGGTATTATGCTAAACTTGTAACTCAAATATCTTCCTTTATGATCTTTATCATAAACTGTTTATATTCTTGTTACAATGATTTTGCACTTCATCTTGAAAGTCTTTGAACTTTTCAAATGTTTCATACTTCATCCTTATTAAGTAAATATTTATATATTCACTCAAATTTTTCGGAGAAAGCATATGAAGTTGAAATCCATCGCTCTTGACTACACATAATGGATTTCATACAACAATATGTACAAGTTCCAATAAGCTAGTCATTCATTCCCTTTTGGCCTATGAACGAAGTTTTAATTATCTCTAGGAAAGTTTCACAAGCGTCATTTGATCAAAAATCAGAAGACTCCAAAATTCCATCAACATGGAGTTTCTTCATGTTTTCTTTCAAATATAATTTAAACGGCGATGTCACTTCCTAAGTGATCTTTCAATCAATTTGTCTTTCGACACTTTTAGCACTAGTTTTATGGATGTGATTTTCTCCAACGAGATTTGTGAATCATCCATCTTTTATGGATTACGGCAATTATTTGAACAACCCTTTTGTTCTCATAACACCTGATAAAACAAATCTTGAAGGCAAGCTTTGATGTTTAATGAGCAACACAATAACCCTTTGTTTGTTCTCGATGAACATCATCACATATTCTTTTGCTAATTACTTAGGCCACTGTAGTTCATGAATTCTGTTGTTTCGTATGACGATTCATACCAACAAATTCAGTATCAAATACTTAAGAACCACATTGTTTAATAAGCAAAGAATATAGCCATAACATGTATATCATCTATATACTTAAACTGAACAATTCCAGTCTTTTCTTTTCTGCCATATATTTATGAGATTCTCTTTCAGTATCTCCTTTTCTGTTTGAAAGAATCTATCAATATCAATAGTGGAGTCATACATATGACACATAGTCCAAAGCGTGTATAGTTAAATACCAATGTCTTTGGACTTGCACTTTGAAGTAGATCACCATCATCAAATGTTTGGTGTTCTTTCAAATTCCTTTCTTTAGTAATCTCTTGGTGTAGTAAACATTTTACCTACATCAAATATTCACCCTTATCATGGAATGGTCCATGATCAAGCTACTGTTAGCTTGTAACGATGAATTTATGAGTATAATGTTGCTATCCAAAAACCTTTTGGAGGATTAGGACAACAAGTGTCTCCAACCTTTTTTGTAAATTCTCATCAAAATATGAGAACATGAACTTTGCCATATTATACTCTATCATGTTGTAACCAAAACTTCGTTTCAGATATCACAATATCTTCCACACATCATGGTTTCTGAAACAACTCTTTCAGATCCTAGATAACCTTGATATTAAGAGAATCCTTTGAATATCAAGAATCATGGAGACAAACATGATACTTATATACTAACACTTGGAATTGTTACTCTTGATTTAATACTAATTATTAAACTTCATGGAGTAACCGGAACTTACTGAAAGTTTGCAATAGGACTTTTAAACTTTAGATTAACACTTCAAAACAATACGATACCAGTTCGTAAAGTAACTAACCAGAATTCTATAGTTCTATCATCTCAATTATAACTAAGCGCAAGGTGGTAAACGGATGCCAATGACTACAACAACTATGCAAATTCACTTTGATTTAGTTTATGATAAATTGAGTTCTAATTAATAATTAAATTAATCTAGGTGAACTCCCACTAAAAACAATATCCCTCACATTGTTTTAGTGATCACACGAACCAAATCAACCACATCAAAACCGATCATCACGAGAGTTGATATAGCTTCAATGGCGAACAATCAACATGTTCATCACATCTACTATATGATTCATGCTTTACCTTTCGGTGATCCGTGTTCCTGAGACCATGTCTGTACATGCTAGGCTCGTCAAGATCAAACCTTAGCTACCGCATAAGCAAATCTGGCTTGCTTACGTTGTATTCACCCGCGGAATCAAAACACCCGATCATCACGTGGTGCTTCGAAACAGCAAGCTTTGGCAACGGTGCATACTAAGGGTGAACACTTTAGAACTTGAAATTTATGTGCATGAGGGATCATCTTATAATGCTACCGTCGTCTACTAAGCAATACAAGATGCATAAAGGATTAACATCACATGCAATTCATAATATGTGATATGATATGGCCTTTCTTCTTTGTGCTTCCGATCTCCATCTTCAAACACGAACATGATCTCCATCATCACCGGCATTGCATCAAGGTCAATGACGCTTCACCATGGTTGTCGTCCACCGGCTTCAACTATTACAACTACTTTGAATAGACACGCGGGTCTTAACATAAATTAAAGACAACCATATGGCTCCTGCCGGTTGCCAACTTACAATAAGGAACATTGCATACATCAAATATAATCACAATCATGGCCATATCACATCACTGCACACCCCTGCAAAACAAAGTTAGACGCCTCTACTTTCTTTGCATATTTTACGTGGTTTGGGGCTTTCAATAAGTGTCGTTCTAACTTACGAACAAGAACCACAACATTGATACTAGTATTGTCAATCACCTGTTGTAAATTGGATCTTAACTATGCTAGGAGAAACAGGCACCCGCAAAGCCACTTATGCAATACAAGTTGCATGTCAAGCGTGGAGCAAGTCTCATGAACGATGTCATGTAAGGTTAGCCCGGGCCGCTTCATCCCAACATACCGCAAGATACAAAGTACACAAAAAGCAATCGACAATAAGAGCATCAACGCCCACAATGACCATTGTGTTCTACTCGTGCAACAGATCTACATATAGACACGGCTCTGATACCACTGTAGGGGTTCGTAGCATGGAAAACAAAAATTTTCTACCGCATACAAACAAACAAGCCAAGATCTATCTATTAGATTGTAGCAACGAGTCGATGGAATAACTTACCCTCGAAGATTCCAAAGCGGTTAACGAGAGCAGATTCTCGTGGGTGATGTAGTCGTACTCTTTCCGATCTCAAGATCGCGTAGACGATCCTTCCGGCGCCACGTTCCGGCAGCGCTCCCGCAGTCGGTCACACGTTCGGTACTCAACGAAGACCTTCCTCTCCCTTGTTCCAGCAGGCAGCGGAGGTTGTAGCACTCTCCTCGCGATTCCGGCAGCACAACGGCGTGGTACCGGAAGTAGAGGGGAAATCCCGCAGGGCTTCGCCTTAAGCCGGTGCGAGTATGGTGGAGCTTATGAGAGAGGCTATTAGTGGTCTAGTAATTAGACACACCAATTAGAAGGCTCTAAACCAATTAGAAGGCTCTAAACCGCAGGCTAAAGCAATTAGAAGCTCTAAACCAAAACGGCTCTAAACCGGAGGTAGAAGATAGGAACTTGTGTGTGCTAGGAGGGAGCCCTGCCCCTCCTTATATAGGTGGGAGGGCTGGCCGGCCAAGGGGAGGAGAGTCCCTCCCCAAGTCGGCTTGGTGGGGCGCCGGCCAAGGGAGGAACCCTCCTCCAATTCGGCCTCCACCAATCCTCCTCTCTTCCCACTTCCCAAAATTGCCGTTTGACTTTCAAACTAGCCGTTTGACTTTTCAATTTAGGATTTAAATAAACCCTTTATTTTGGACAGCAAGAACACCTAGTACATGATGCAATCATTCCAACTTACAATGACACATTCATGTACCCTTCCCCTTCCGGAGTGTCGGACATTCCAGGACCTTCTAGAATGTTCCCGATGAAAACACCGGAACCATTCCCCAACTCCGAAACGGGACTTTCCTTATATGAATCTTATTCTCCGGACCATTCCGGATCACCTCGTGATATCCCGGATCCCATCCGAGACTCCGAACAACATTCGGTCTCTTTCTCATAATACCATAACTACTCAAACAACGTCGAATCCTTAAGTGTGTCTCCCTACGGTTCGTGAATTATGCGGACATGATCGAGACACTTCTTCGAACAATAACCAATAGAGGAATCTGGAAATTCATATGGCTCCCACATATTTCTACGATTACTTTGCGATCGAATGAACCACTTACATACGATACCAATTTCCCTTTGTCTCACGATATGTTACTTATCCGAGGTTATGATCGTCGGTATCTCTGCATACCTAGTTCAACCTCGTTACCGATAAGTACTCTTTTCTCGTTCCCGTGATATGTGATCCCTTGTGACCATGTCACATGCTTGCAAGCTAATTGGATGACATTCCACCGAGAGGGCCCAGAGTATATCTATCCGTCATGTGGATGGACAAATCCCACTCTTGATCCATGTGTTTCAACCAATACTTTCCGAACACTTAATGCCACCTTTATAGCCACCCAGTTACGGTGTGGTGTTTGATGTTATCAAAGCATCCATCCGGCAAAGGCGATATGCATGATCTCATGGTCGAAGGAATTAGGTTACTATGTATCAGAAAGCATATAGCAATTGAACTATTGAAATGACTTGATCTTTATGCTACGCTTATCTATAGGAGTATGTCCACCATATCATTCTCCTAACGATATGATCCTGTTGTTAATAACATCTCTATGTTCATGATCAGGAAACCATGATCATATATTAACCAACAAGCTAGTTTAACAAGAGGCTTTACTAGGGACTCTTATTTTAGTTTACAAATCACACAAGTATTAATGTTTCCGGTTAATACAATTATAGCATGGTATGTAAACATTTATCATAAGTGTGAAGATATGATAATAACCACTTTATTATTGCCTCTTGGGCATATCTCCAACAGTCATCAAACGTCATCCTATGTGAGGGTGATCATAAAGGTGTCTCTCAGGTGATCGGAAAGTGCTTGTTGGGTTGTATGTATCGAGATGGAATTTGTCCCTCCTGAGTCGGAGAGATATACTTCGGGCCCACTCGGTAATCGATATCAACACCGCTTGCAAGCACGTGGTTAAGGAGTTAATCACAAATTGATATCTGATTACGGAACCAGTAAAGTACTTGCTGTGAACGAGATTAAACTAGGTATGTCAATACCAACGATCGAATCTCGGGCAAGTAAAATATCGCGTGACGAAGGGAATACATATATGGGATTAATTGAATCCTGGCATCGTGGTTCATCCGATATGATCATCAATGAATGTGTGGGAGTCAATATGGGTTTCCAGATCACACTGTTGATTATAGATAGAAGATCATGTCTGCATATTCTCGAACCCGTAGGGTCACACACTTAACGTGTCATCGACGCTAGGATAGAATGGATGATTGGTTTATGAGTTTTTGTTCAGAGTCTCGGATGAGATCCAGGACATCACGAGAGGTTCCGGAATGGTCTGAAGATTCATATAAAGGAAAGCAGTTTTGGATTTCGGAATCGTTTTGGAGTTTATCGATATTGTACCGTAAGGTTCTAGAAGGTTCCGGAGTGGGACCAACGTGGGCCCACTTGTCGGAGTCCTGCGTGGGCCTAAGGGGAAGTGCCCTGGCCACTTTGGGCCAGGGGCACAAGGCCCCCAAGGCCCAGCCGGCCAGCCCTAGGGGAAACCCTAGGGGAGCCTTCTAGAAGGAAGGGGGAAGACTTGCCCCCCATTCCACCCTTGGGGCCACCGCCCTAGGGCTTGGAGGAGGGGCCAAGGGGGGCGGCCAGCCTCCTATATAAGGAGGTCAGGGGCGCAGCCTCCTCCCTAGTCCTCCAACCCTAGCCACCAACTGCTGCCCCTCCTCCTCTCTCTCTCCTGACTGCGCGTAGGCGAAGCCCTACCGCCGAAACTCTCCACCATAAGCACCACGCCGTCGTGCTGCAGAACCAATCTATCTCTCCACCATACTCGCTGGACCAAGGAAGCAGGAGACGTTGTTGCATCGTACATGTGCATCTCTCGGAGGCGCCACCACTTGCGGCGTAGGATCGGATCGGATCGCGAGGAGGAGACGGCGAGTACGACTACATCAACCACGTTCTGTTGAACGTTTCTGCTATGCGATTTCTTCAAGGGTATGAAGATCTCATCAATCTCTCTCGTTTGATTACATCTCCTAGATTAGATCTTGGCTTTCTTGTTCGCATCCGTAGGAAAATTTTGATTTACTATGCTGCGAAACCCTTTAGTGGTATTAGAGCTAGATCTATGCGTAGATGTGTTTCACGAGTAGAACGCAACATGCTTGTTGCGGGCATTGATGTTTTCTGTTGCAAACCTCTTGTTGTGTATTTCTTATGGCGCGGCATAGTGAGATCGAAGCGGTCCAGGCCAACTTTATGCGACCTCATTCGCGAGATCGGCTCCGCACTTGACGTGTGGCTTGTTCCACACATGCGGCTGGTGGATGCCAGTTTCTCTCACTATAGTAGTCATGGGATTTACAACGGATGTTGGCAACCATAATATCACCGTCGTAGCTTTCCGTAGGTAAGAATTGTTCTTAGCTTGTTACTCCCATAAGCCACGTAAAACATGCAACAACAAAGTAGAGGCATCTAACTTGTACTTGCAGGGAGTGTTTTGTGATATGGTATGGCCCAAGACATGATGTGTATGAATTGAGATGTATGCAATGATCATGTTTTATAATATTTCACGACTTGCATGTCGATTAGTTCACAACCGGTAGGAGACGTATGGTTGTCTTTATAATTGTGTATGACCTGCGTGTCAACTTCTTATACGCCATGTAATAGCTTTACTTTATCGCTAAGTAGTTATCAATAGTTGTAGTTGCTATTCGTGGTGAAGGCAATCATGGTGGAGTGATGGAGATCATGCTGGCACGCACAAGATGGAGATCATTGCGCGGAGATTGGCCATACCATATCACATAAAATTATATGCATGTGATGTTTATCCTTTTATGTATCTTATTATGCTTAGTTCGCGACGGTAGCATTATGAGATGATTCCTCACTTAAAGATCAAGATAAAATTGTGTTCTCCCCATGTATGCACCATTGCTAAAGTTCGTCGTGTTCAAGCACCTCGTGATGATCGGGTGCTATAAACTCTACATTCACATACAACGGGTGCAAGCCAGTTTTGCACACACGGAAATACTTGGGTTTGACTTGACGAGCCTAGCATGTACAGACATGGCCTTGGAACACACGAACTGAAAGGTTAAACATGAGTCATATGAATGATATGATCGACACTTTGTTGTCCACCATTGAAACCACATCTCTTCTCGTGAAGATCGGATTAGGTGTGGTGAATTTGGATCGTGTTCACTAAACAACTTGAGGGATGTTGAATTTAGTGGGAGTTCATCTAGTAATTTGATTAAGTTGAACTAGTTATCATGAACATAGTCTAAATTGTATTTGCAAATTTTGTAGATCAAATGGCTAAGTCCAACTTCAACTTCAACGTTTTTGATGAGAAAGAAAAGCTTAAGAACAATGGGTCTAACTTCACCAACTGGTTCCGCAATATGAGAATCATTCTCGCTGGCGGACAAAAGGACTATGTTCTTGAGAAAGAGCTAGGTGATGCCCCAGCTATTGATGCGCCGGCTGATGAAAAAGCTGTTTATCAGTCACGCAAAGATGATTATGGAGTGATTAAGAGTACCATGTTGTTTGCTATGGAACCGGAACTTCAAAATCGTTTTAAGGAGTTCGTCGGGCCCTTTGAGATACTTGAGGAACTGAAAACCATGTTTTAGACTCAGGCCCGCTCTGAGAGATATGAGATCTCTGAGAAGTTCTTTAACTACAAGATGGAGGAAGGGAGTTCCGTTAGTGAGCACGCCATTAAGATGGCGGGCTACACTCAACGTCTTGAGCAACTGGACTGCAAGATTCTAGAAGAGCTCAAGATTGACAGAGTTCTGCAATCACTCCCTCCTAGATACAAAGGTTTTGTAGTTACTCACAATCAAATTGGTTCCACTGATACGATCACTGAGCTCTTCGCTAAGCTGACAGCTGCGGAGGTGGATATCAAGAAAGATAATCATGTGTTGATGGTCAACAAGACCACTAGTTTTAAGAAAGCTAAGGGTGCAAAGAAATTCTTCAAGAAAGGCAGCGGCAAGCGCGTTGCCCCTGCTAAGAAGAAGCTCAAGTCTGGACCTAAGCCGGACACTTAGTGCTTATATTGCAAGGACAAGGGTCCCTGGAAGCGTAACCGTCCGAAGTACTTAGCGGACAAGAAGGCTGGCACCATTAAAGGTATATTTTATATACATGTTATTGATGTTTACCTTACTAGCGCTCGTTGTAGTGCATGGGTATATGATACTGGTTCAGTTGCTAATATTGGTAACTCGAAATAGGAGCTACGGAATAGACGGTGGCTAGCAAGGGACGAGGTGACGATGCGCGTTGGCAATGGATCAAAAGTTGATGTGATGGCCGTCAGCACGCTCTCCTTAGTTTTACCTTCGGGATTAGTTTTAAACCTTAATAAGTGTTATTATGTGCCTGCGTTGAGCATGAACATTATATCTGGATCGTGTTTATTGCAAGACGGTTATTCATTTAAATCAAAGAATAATGGTTGTTCCATTTATATGAATAACATCTTTTATGATCATGCACCTGTTGTGAATGGTTTATTTCCTCTTAATATCGAAAGCAATGAAACGCACATCCATAACATTGAGGCTAAGAGATGCAAAGTAGATAGTGATAATCCAACTTATTTGTGGCACTGCTGTCTAGGTCATATTGGTGTAAAACGCATGAAGAAACTCCATTCTGATGGACTTTTGGAGTCTCTTGATTTTGAATCATTTGACACGTGCGAGCCGTGCCTCATGGGCAAGATGATCAAAACCCCGGTCTCCGGAATAATGGAGCGAGCAACGGACTTATTGGAAATCATACATACCGATGTATGCGGACCAATGAGTGTTTTGACGCGCGGTGGATATCGCTATTTTCTCACTTTTACTGATGACTTAAGTAGATATGGGTATATCTATTTAATGAAACATAAATCTGAAACATTTTAAAAGTTCAAAGAATTTCAGAACGAAGTGGAAAACCATCGTAACAGGAAAATTAAATTTCTACGATCCGATCGTGGAGGTGAATATTTGAGTTATGATTTTCTCACGTATCTTAAAGCAAGCAGAATCGTTTCGCAACTCACGCCACCCAGAACACCACAGCGCAATGGTGTGTCTGAACGTCGGAATCGAACTCTATTAGATATGGTGCGATCAATGATGTCTCTTACAGATTTGTCGTTATCATTTTGGGTTATGCATTACAAACCGCTGCATTCACTTTAAATAGGGCACCATCTAAATCCGTTGAGACGACACCGTATGAACTATGGTTTGGTGCTAAACCTAAGTTTTCGTTTCTTAAAGTTTGGGGATGCGAAGCTTACGTCAAGAAGTTGATGCCAGACAAGCTCGAACCCAAAGCGGAGAAATGCGTCTTCATAGGATACCCTAAGGAAACGATTGGGTATACCTTCTACCACAGATCCGAAGGCAAAGTGTTTGTTGCAAAGAACTGATCCTTTCTTGAGAAGGAGTTTCTCTCGGAAGAAGTGAGTGAGAGGAAGGTAGAGCTAGACGAGGTTATTGAACCTTCTCTCGATTTGGAGAGTAGCGCAGCACCTGAAATTGTTCCAGTGTCGTCTACACCAACAAGAGAGGAAGCTAATGACGAGGATCATGAAACTTCGAATGATGCTACTACTGAACTTCGCAGGTCGACAAGGTCATGTGCCACTCCTGAATGGTACGGCAACCCTATCTCAACCGTCTTGTTGTTAGACAACAGTGAACCTATGAATTATGAGGAAGCAATGATGAGCCCAGACTCTGAGAAATGGCTAGAGGCCATGAAATCCGAATTGGGATCCATGAGAGATAACCAAGTATGGACTTTGGTGGACCCTCCTAGCGACCGTAAGGCCGTTGAGTGCAAATGGATTTTCAAGAATAAAACGGACGCGTATGGTAATGTTACTATCTATAAAGCTCGGCTTGTCGCAAAAGGGTTTCGGCAAGTTCAAGGTGTTGACTACGATGAGACTTTCTCTCCCATAGCGATGTTTAAGTCCATTCGGATTTTATTAGCAATTGCTGCATTTCATGATTATGAAATATGACAGATGGATATCAAGACTGCGTTCCTCAATGGCAACATTGATGAAGAGTTGTATATGATGCAGCCCGAAGGTTTTGTCAATCCTAAGGATGCTAATAAGGTGTGCAAACTTCAGCGTTCCATTTATGGACTGAAGCAAGCATTTCAGAGTTGGAACCTTCGTTTTGACCAAGTGCTCAAGAGTTTTGGATTTGTTCCAAATTGCTACGAAGCTTGTATCTACAAGAAAGTGAGTGGGAGGTCGGTGACATTTTTAGTACTATATGTGGATGACATATTGATTATTGGAAATGACATTGGTATGCTTACCGATGTGAAGAGTTATTTGAATAAATGTTTTTCAATGAAAGACCTAGAAGAAGCTGCTTATATATTAGGCATCAAAATCTATAGAGATAGACAAAGACGCCTAATAGCTTTAAGCCAAAGTACATATCTAGACAAAGTTCTGAAAAGGTTCAGAATGGATAAAGCAAATAAAGGTTCATTGCCCATGTTGTCAGGTAAGATATTGAACAAGGCTAAGTGTCCATCTACGGTAAACGATAGAGATACTATGAGAAAAGTGCCATATGCCTCGGCCATAGGTTCTATCATGTATGCCATGCTATGTACTAGACCGGATATGTCCAATGCTCTTATTTTGACGAGAAGATACCAAAGTGATCAAGGAGTGGAACACTGGACAGCTGTAAAGAACATCCTAAAGTATTTAAATAGGACTAAAGAAATGTTCTTGGTCTATGGAGGTGATGAGCAGCTCGTCGTAAAAGGTTACACTGACGCTAGTTTCGACACCGAACCGGATTATTCTAAATCTCAGACAGGATACGTTTATATTTTGAATGGTGGAGATGTGAGCTAGAGAAGCTTCAAGCAAAGCGTGATCGCGGGATCTACAACAGAAGCGGAATACATGGTTGCTTCAGAAGCGTCAAGTGAAGGAGTTTGGATCAGGAACTTCATCACTAAGCTTGGTGTGGTTCCAAGTGCCTTGGACCCACTGGAGATATTGTGCGACAACACTAGCGCCATAGCACTGGCTAAGGAAACAAGATATCATCCAAAGACCAAGCACATCAACCACCGTTTTCATATAATTAGAGATTATATAGCAAATGGAGATCTGAAGATTAGCAAAGTACATACGGATCTGAATGTCGCAGATCCGTTGACTAAACTGTAGGGTTTCGTAGCATGGAAAACAAAATTTTTCTATCGCATACAAACAAACAAGCCAAGATCTATCTACTAGATTGTAGCAACGAGTCGATGGAATAACTTACCCTCGAAGATTCCAAAGTGTTTAACGAGAGCGGATTCTCGTGGGTGATGTAGTCGTACTCTTCCCGATCTCGAGATCGCGTAGACGATCCTTCCGGCGCTGCGTTCCGGCAGCGCTCCCGCAGTCGGTAACACGTTCGGTACTCGACGAAGACCTTCCTCTCCCTTGTTCCAGCAGGCAGCGGATGTTGTAGAACTCTCCTCGCGATTCCGGCAGCACAACGGCGTGGTACCGGAAGTAGAGGGGAGATCTCGCAGGGCTTCGCCTTAAGCCGGAGCGAGTATGGTGGAGTATGAGAGAGCTCCTCGGTGATCTAGGGTTTAGAAACACCAAGGAGGAGAGGCTAGAGCCGGCGGCTAGGGTTCCGGGGACCCCCAAGTCGGCGGCTAGGGCAAAACCCTAGGGGGCGGCGGCTATGGTGGTAGGCGCCAAGCTAGGGTTTGGGGGAGAGGTACTTGTGTGTTCTAGGAGGGAGCCCTGCCCCTCCTTATATAGGTGGAGGGGCCGGCGGCCAAGGGGAGGAAGGGGAGTCCCTCCCCAACTCGGCTTGGGTGGTGCGCCGGCTTGGGGAGGAGGACTCCCTCCCCAACTCGGTTTCACCCCCTCCTCCTCTTTTCCACTTTCCAAATTTAGCCGTATGACTTTTCAATTTAGCTATTTGACTTTTCAAACTAGGATTCGATTAATCCTTTATTTGGAACAGCGATGACACTTAGTACATGATGCAATCATACCAACTTTGATACAACACATTCACGTACCCTTTCCCTCCGGAGTGCCGGACATTCCGGAACCTTCTAGAACATTCCCGATGAAAACACCGGAAACATTTCCCAACTCCGAAATGGGACTTTCCTTATATGAATCTTATTCTCCGGACCATTCCGGATCTCCTCGTGATATCCCGGATCCCATACGAGACTCCGAACAACATTCGGTCTCTTTCTCATAATACCATAACTACTCAAACAACGTTGAATCCTTAAGTGTGTCTCCCTACGGTTCGTGAATTATGCGGACATGATCGAGACACTTCTCCGAACAATAACCAATAGAGGAATCTGGAAATTCATATGGCTCCCACATATTTCTACGATTACTTTGCAGTCGAATGAACCACTTACATACGATACCAATTTCCCTTTGTCTCACGATAGTTTACTTATCCGAGGTTATGATCGTCGGTATCTCTGCATACCTAGTTCAACCTCGTTACCGATAAGTACTCTTTTCTCGTTCCCGTGATATGTGATCCCTTGTGAGCCAGTCACATGCTTGCAAGCTAATTGGATGACATTCCACCGAGAGGGCCCAGAGTATATCTATCCGTCATATGGATGGACAAATCCCACTCTTGATCCATGTGTCTCAACCAACACTTTCCGAACACTCAATGCCACCTTTATAGCCACCCAGTTACGGTGTGGTGTTTGATGTCATCAAAGCATCCATCCGGTAAAGGTGATATGCATGATCTCATGGTCGAAGGAATTAGGTTACTATGTATCAGAAAGCATATAGCAATTGAACTATTGAAATGAATTGATCTTTATGCTACGCTTATCTATAGGAGTATGTCCACCATATCATTCTCCTAACGATATGATCTTGTTTGTTGATAACATCTCAATGTTCATGATAGGGAAACCACAATCATTTATCAACCAACAAGCTAGTGATGTATAGAGGCTATACTAGGGACTTCAAATTAAGTTTACAAATCACACAAGTATCAATGTTTCCTTGTTAATACTATTATAGCATGAATGTACACATTTATCATAAACACAAAGATATAATAATAACTATATTTATTATTGCCTCTAGGGCATATCTCCAACATAAACCTCTTCCACGAGCAAAACATGATCAGCACCTTAATGCCATGGGTGTTAGATTGTTGCCAGATGTAAACTAGATTATTGACTCTAGTGCAAGTGGGAGACTGTTTGAATTATGCCCTAGAGGCGATAATAAAGATGTTATTATTATAATTCTTGTTCATGATAAAGTTTATATTCCATGCTAGAATTGTATTAAGCGGAAACTTTGATACTTGTGTAGTTCATGAACAACACTGTGTCCCTAGTACGCCTCTATGGACTAGCTCATTGATTAATGATGGTTAAGGTTTCGTAACCATAGACATGAGTTGTCGATTAATAATGAGATCATGTCATTAGGAGAATGATATGATGGACAGACCCAAATTAAGCAGAGCAATTAGATCGTGTCATCGTGTTCATCTTTGCGAAGCTTTTTCCTATGTCAAGTATTGTATTCCTTTGACCATGAGATAATACAACTCCCTGGTATCAGAAGAAAGCTTTGAGGACATCAAACGTCATCCTATGTGAGGGTGATCATAAAGGTGTCTCTCAGGTGATCGGAAAGTACTTGTTGGGTTGTATGTATGGAGATGGAATTTGTCCCTCCCGAGTCGGAGAGATATACTTCGGGCCCACTCGGTAATAGATATCAACACCGCTTGCAAGAACGTGGTTAAGGAGTTAATCACAAAGTGATATCGGATTACGGAACGAGTAAAGTACTTGCTGTGAACGAGATTGAACTAGGTATGTCGATACCAACGATCGAATCTCGGGCAAGTAAAATATCGCTTGACTAAGGGAATACATATATGGGATTAATTGAATCCTGACATCGTGGTTCATCCGATATGATCATCGATGAATGTGTGGGAGTCAATATGGGTTTCCAGATCCCGCTGTTGATTATTGATAGAAGATCATGTCTGCATATTCTCGAACCTGTAGGGTCACACACTTAATGTGTCATCGACGCTAGAATAGAATGGATGATTGGTTTATGAGTTTTTGTTCGGAGTCTCGGATGAGATCCAGGACATCACGAGAGGTTCCGGAATGGTCCAAAGAATAAGATTCATATAAAGGAAAGCAGTTTTTGTATTTCGGAATCGTTTCGGAGTTTATCGGTATTGAACCGGAATGTTCTAGAAGGTTCCGAAGTGGGACCAACATGGGCCCACTTGTCGGAGGCCTGCGTGGGCCTAAGGTGAAGTGCCCTGGCCACTTTGGGCCAGGGGCACAAGGGCCTCAAGGCCCAGCCGGCCAGCCCTAGGGGAAACCCTAGGGGGGCCTTCTAGAAGGAAGGGGGAAGACTTGCCCCCCGCTCCACCCTTGGGGCCGCCGCCCTAGGTCTTGGAGGAGGGGCCAAGGGGGGCCGGCCAGCCCCCTATATAAGGAGGGCAGGGGCGCAGCCTCCCCCCACTCCTCCAACCCTAGCCGCCAATTGCTGCCCCTCCTCCTCTCTCTCTCTCTCTCTCTCTCTCTCTCTCTCTCCCGACTGCGCGTAGGAGAAACCCTGCCGCAGAAACTCTCCACCATAAGCACCACGCCGCCGTGCTGCATATCCAATCTATCTCTCCACCATACTTCTTGGACCAAGGAAGGAGGAGACGTCGCTGCATCGTACGTGTGCATCTGTCGGAGGCGCCGCCACTTGCGGCGTAGGATCGGATCGGATCGCGAGGAGGAGACGGCGAGTACGCCTACATCAACCACGTTCTGTTGAACGTTTCCGTTTTGCGATTTCTTCAAGGGTATGAATATCTCATCAATCTCTCTCGTTTGATTACATCTCCTAGATTAGATCTTGGCTTTCTTGTTCGCATCCGTAGGAAAATTTTGATTTAATATGCTGCGAAACCCTTCATGATTAATCTTCTTTGGTTGGGTAAGTGTTGTGTGGGTGAACCTATGCTAATGTACCGACCTTACTTGGACTAATACACACTTGTGATTATACCCCTTGCAAGCATCCGCAACTAGAAGAAAATAATTAAGATAAAAACCTAACCACAACATTAAACGCTGAGATCCTACACTCCCTCGTGCAAAGGTTTTATAATGGGGGTTCAGGTTTTTGTCACTCCGGCAACCCCACAATTAGTAGCCAAATACACAATGCATTCCCCTAGGCCCATAAATGGTGAAATATCATGTAGTCTACGTTCACATGACACCACTAGAAGAATAGCACCACAACTTAAATATCAAACCATTGAATATTTCTCAACACAATTCCACTACTAACAACATGACTTCTCCCATGTCCTCAAGAACTAAATGAACTACTCACGATACATCATATGGATCAAGATCAGAGATGAAATAATGATAAGTAACAATCTGAACATGAACAATAATTCAATGGTTCCACTCAATAGCATCAACTACAAAAGTAATCAACACCGGGAAAGTTTCCCCTAAGAACTATGCAAGATTCAACCCAATTGTTACAATGGGATGGAGTGGTGGTGATGGTGCTGGTGGAGATGATGGTGAAGATGATGATGATGATGATGATGATGATGATGATGATGATGATCCTGATGAAGTCTAGCTGGATGACGGTGTTGATGGCGACGATCTCCCCTCTCCGGGAAGGAATTTCCCCGGAATAAATCTGCTTGCCGGAGAGATCTTTCTCTCTCTGTAGTTTCCGCCCCGAATAGGCGGCAGAATCTTTGTGTGGTCGCTTCCCTAGTCTTATGGTTTCGAGGGCATGTTATAGGAGAAAGGGTGATGCCAGAGGTGGGCCAGGGTGGCCACACCACCTGTTGGCGCGGCCCAGGGGGTGCGCCAGGGGGTGATGTGGGCCCCCTGTGGCCCATCTCTCTCCCTCCATCTGGCTTCGTTTGTCTTATAGAAGAATAGGGATTTCCATATATTTTCTAGAATTTTCTGATCTTCACGAATATTGCATATGGACACCGCTTTTTCCATCAGAATCCTGACTCCGATAGTTCATCCTCCAAAAGTCATCCAACATGCAAAATAGATGAAATAACATAAGTATCACCTCTTAATATAAAATATATCAATGAATAACAGTAAATTATGATATAAAATAGTGATGCAAAATGTACGTATCAACTCCCCCCAAGCTTAGACCTCACTTGTCCCCAAGCGAAAGCTGGACTCAGTAAACATGACCTCATGTTTATGGAGTGAAGTGTCGATAAAAAGAATACGGACAAGAAGCATCACATTTATTAATACACAAGTCATAATAGAAAACAACTCACCATTATATAACTTAACTTGCAACGAGTATGGCAGTCACAATAGAGATGCATACATAAAATCATAATTGGTAATGGCAAACTTCGTTCTTGGTCAGAGAACAGTTGACAAATCATACTTAGTTTTAAGCAAAGCTTTTATAATGAAGTTTATAAAGCAGGAATCGCATGCTCAAACATAATGCGCTTTTTATAAAGATAGCTTCAAAGTAGTACTCATTCAGATAAGAACAATGTGCAAAACAAGGAACATAAGAAACAAGATTGAATAAATCATCATATGGATGATTGAATCACAAAAACTCAAATTCTTGTTGGAGATTGAAAGGAATAAGTTTACTGACTCAACTTAAAAGTAAAAGATTGACACTTCGCAGAGGGAAGCAGGGATTTCAATTTTCATAAAGAGCTTCCAAAAAATTATGGTACTTACTAGCTTTGAGCTCTCATTTCCCCTATGATAAGCATCTTGCTGTGGTTAAGGTTAAAGTGAAACAAATATGAAGTATATGCTTGACAAATCATAAGTTGGCAATCTCATGTCCCTTGAGTACAAGGGTCGGTCCTCATGCTACTCAACTTTAGTCACAAGCAAGTTCTTGTCATTGTAGGTATATGTGTATCATAGAGAACCGCCAAAGGGGTACCCCTTGCCCCATGACACAGGATCTATCCTATATCAAAATGACAAGGCAACAGACAATGAGCATCTCAATAATCTTTTTATTTGCTTTTTGCATATGTTTTTATTGAGGATGCTTCACATATTGCTTACTATGGTTATGCTGCAATTTCCACCATAATTAGGCATGGCGTAGGCTAGCCGCACATGCATTTCTCTAAACATATACATAACTCCATGGACTTACAAGATCCCCTTTTATTTCACACCGCCGACATCCATAAACAAAATATCATGATATCAAATGGATTGTATGTACAGGTGTTGAATGCGTTACCCATGATAGCATGGTTCTGCTAACTCCCAACTTATGAGTGCAATCATATAACAACATAGATGACACAATGGTTCATGTTTATTCGGTGCAAGAAAGTAAAGTGTTCCATCAAGTTCGTGAGAGATTACTAACTAGTTTTATCATAACAAAAGAATTTTTAATTTGGAAGATAGATAAAACTCGAGAATTTACTTGGAATAGCAATAATGCTAATAGGTAGGTATGGTTGACACAAATGGCATATGCTTTAGTTCAAGGATTGGATGCACGTGAAGCATTCCCTCTCAGTATAGGTTTTTGGCTAGCAAGGTTGGGTAGCAAGCATAAGAATTGAAGGAAACAAACAAACAAACATACAAGTGATAGAAACAATCATGCAATCTTCCTTGAAAACACAAAAGATCTTAACTTTGGAATACTAAGCTTATGAGCCAATCAATCAAGAAAGAAAATAATAATATATCTATAAGCACTTTTCTCTTTTCCTATCAATCCTCAAAGTGGTGTTGCTACTGACCAAAGCTAGGTTTGCCAACACCAATTAAATTTACTTGATGATCACAAAGTGATACCAATACTAACAACAAGATCAATCATATAACAGAAATTGCAAACTAAAATAAGATGTGAAAAAAGTAAATGATGAAACTTCTCATTAATATTCCATAAAAGCACTCACACCAAGGGATACATAGATAACCAACTAGAGGAGAGATACTTCCACAATGCAAACCATCCTATATGATAACTTCTCTATTCATGATATGACTCTACTCAAAAAGGTAAAAAGATGAAAGATAATGATGTGATATCGTAGCACTCCCCCAAGGTTGGAACAAACCAAGGGGATGCCAAAACCTGATGACGAGTTACTCCTTCGGTGGTGGTTGTGTTCTCTCGATAAGATTTTCAATCAATTTCTTCAAATCCTCAATCTCGAAAGCGAGAGTACGAATCATCTCTGAATTATGCTCAATGCGGTTCATGATCATGTCAGACAGTGAATCCCAGTCCTTGTGATTCCTTCCCCACTCTTCCTTCTTAAAGTATTCTTTCCCTCCATGGTTAGAAAGAGGCATATCCCAACTAGAGGTAAACTTTCTTTTAGGCATCTTTTGGAATTGCTGCTCATGTATAAGAGTATGGAAGGAGTTCTTGGTATGTGGAGGAAGTGACCGTGGAGATAAGAAAAGACATGGAACTTTCCCTCCTGTGGACATCCGTGGAGTCCTCTTGATCTTGACAGGATTTGCCACCACTCCAATGCTTGCAATGGTGGCACGGGTGCGCGGATGCTTGTCTTCCTCCATTTCTTCTTCAACTTTAACCACGATCTCCTCCTCCCGCTTGGGGTCTTGGAGATCATCTTCCACAAGCTTCTTGCCCTTGTCGTTGGCGGAGGCCATTTTTCTTCTAAACTTGAAAATAGTTCCTAACAAAAACATATCGAAATGAAAACACGACAAGAGCATGATATACAAATCTCGGGGATCCGGAGGATTATATATTACGAAGTTTATAGACAAAAGGAAGGTACTGGGAGAAAACAAGACGAAGACGGGCTCCGTGGTGGTCACACCATGTGGTGGCGCGGCCAGGTAGGCCCGCGCCATATGGTGGTGTCAGCCACCCAGGATCTGTTTCCTTCCCTCTTTGGACTCGTTGTCTTCCATATGAAATAAAAACTACAAAAATATAAATTGGAAAGTTTTCCGCGAACCTTTTCTTACCAGAACTATTACCTATTTGAAAATAGACTCTGCGGGTTCTTGAGTTTGGTCTTCAATAAATTATTCTAGAGTCACCACTTGAATAATTTCAATATCTTCATCTCCAGAAATATAATGTTTGAGCCTTTGACCATTCTTCATCTCCTTACATCATTCTCTCCCAACATTTCAAAATTTCTTTCATACTAAGCCCACACAATATTTATTAACAATATTAGTGTATGCAGGATAATAAACCTTTGGGTTCAATTTCAACTGAAGTCCATAAAAAAAGCTACTGTAGCAACTCATTTCAAAATACCAAAAGAATTTAAAAGGAAATCGTTTTAAGAGGCAAATGCAAAAATGGCAGAAATCTGTCAAAACAGACCTTCAGGTAAATATTGATTTTTTCAAAAATCTTTTGTTGCTTAAATCGAAAAGTGCAAAACTAAAGAAAGTTATATCATAACTTGGGGCACATGCATAGAAAATTACATCTCAAGATGACATACTGAGATTTTTTATGATTTTTTACATTGAAGCACAAAAATCTGTTCCAGGATAGCAACTTCCCACATCTCACCTCCCTCTCATAAGAGGCTAATCTTGACACAAAAACCAAACAAAAGCAAAAAAAAAGGATAAGAATAGGTTATTACAGAGGTAATAACTTCAAAACTCAAAGAAACAAAAATAACTGAAAGCAAAATAAAATGGGTTGTGTCCCAAAAGCTCTTTCTTTATAGCCATTAAGATGGGCATGATAATTGCAGTGATGCTCACATAGGAGATATGGATTTGAAGTAAAAGATAGCATCAAGAAGAAAATATCCAACACATTTACCTCTAACCCACTTCCTATGCAAGGGAATTTTATAAGAAAATAAATGATTGAAAGAAGAGGCTACTAGCATAGGAAGACAAAACAAGTGCAGCTTCAAAACTTTCAACATAAAGCGGGGAAACTTAATATTGTTGAGATGCATATAACCATGTTTCCCTCTCTCATAATAACTTTCAGTAGCATTATGAATAAAATCAAAAATGTAACTATCACAAGAAACATTCTTATCATCAGAATAAGAATATTTAAAATCATCAAAAAGAGGTTTAAGGTCAAAAGTTGGATCAATAGAAGAAAGTTTTTCAACTCTAATATCCTCATTAGGCCATTCATTTTCATAAGGTGTTTTAGCAATTTCGAAAAATTAAACTCATAAGATTCTCCATCAAATTTATTTAAAATTCTCTCCTTCTTACAATTTATAATAGCTCCACACGTGTTCAAGAAAGGTGGACCAAAAATGATAGGACAAGTTTTACAAGCAGCTTTACCAAGTACTAGAAAATCGACAGGATATTTAGTGTTACCACAAAGAACTTCCACATATCTTACAATACCAATTGGACAGACGGTCTCTCTATTAGCAAGGTGAATAACCATATCAATGTCTTCAAGTTCACAAGGACCAATTACATGCATAATTTCTTTGTAAAGCTCATAAGGAATAGCACTTGAACTTGCACCAATATCACATAAACCATAATAGCAATGGCACCAATCCTAACAGAAAGCATAGGGACACTAGCTTTCCTAGTTCTACTAGGATGTGAGACAATATTATAAGAATCTTCACAAAAGATAATGTGCCCATCTTCTACATTTTTAGTGACAATGTCTTTCACAATTGCTACTGCAGGTTCAACATTTATTTGTTCATCAGGTTCTACAGCTTTCTTTGTACTTTTGTTAACCACATTAGCTATCATAGAATGTTACTTTACTTTGGCAGGGAAAGGTATTTTCTCAATGTAAGGTGATACGTCGTAAACGTGTCTATAATTTTTGATGTTCCATGCTTGTTTAGTATCAACTTTGTTATGTTTTGTCTACACTTTGAGGTATTTTTATAAATTTTCTAGGACTAACCTATTAACAAGATGTCGCAGTGCCAGTTTCCTGTTTTCTGTTGTTTTTGGTTTCAGAAAAGCTAGTAAGGAAATATTCTCGGAATTGGATGGGACAAAATCCAAACTCAATATTTTACCAGAGAGAATATAGAGTTCGAAGGGCAGCCGAAGGGGGGCCACGTGGTGGCTACACCCTAGGTCCGCGTGGCCTAGGGGGTGCCGCCACCAGGTGTGGGCCCCTCGGGCGCCCTCCGACCTTGCCCTTTCTCCTATATATACGTCTCCCCGAGACGTAAAGCCTACACGGATCAGATCTCCACAAAAAGTTCCACAACACCGCCGCCACCGAAGATGATATTCGTGGGACAGAAGTCTCTATTCTGGCACCCTTTCGGGACGGGGAATTGCCCCCGAAGCCATCTCCATCGACTCCACCTCCATCTCCATTGCCGTTGCTGAATCCCATGATGAGGAGGGAGTAGTTCTCCCTCGAGGATAAGGGCTCTACCGGTAGCTATGGGTTCATCTCTCTCTCTATGCGTGATCTTATTGTGGTCATGAGCTTTGTGATAAAGTAGATATACTCTGCTACTCAATTTCTTTAATTGTAATCTCCGGTTATCCCCACGTGTGTGAAGTTGACAGTGTGCACACCGTGTGGCACTTAGGCTAGAGATTACAGAAATACTTATCATGAGTTATATTTTGAGTTGGATGTCTCTATGAAATTGTGGTGTTTGTTGGAACCATCTAGCTCTCAAGGTGATAGTGTGTGGTTACCTAGATGGGGAATGCAAACTTTAAGGAGAGATTTTGTAGCCCTACCATGGATTGGAGTTATCCAACCAGAGAGTAGTTTAGGATAGCATAATAAAGAGAAGATATTTATATGAGAGTGTCCGGTAATGAAAGTATGATCCCTAAGACATGATTCTAAGCATTGAAACACCATTTACAATCAGTCCTGCTACATGTTAGCTTGCTGCCATCTTTATTTCAGATTGCAATTACCACTTATAATCATCCATATTTCTTGTATTTCACTATCTCTTCGCCGAACTAGTGCACCTATACACCTGACAAGTGTATTGGGTGTGTTAGGGACACAAGAGACTTTTTCTATCTTGATTGCAGGGTTGCTTGAGAGGGATACCTTTGACCACTTCCTCCCTGAGTTCGATAAACCTTGGATAATCCACTTAAGGGAAACTTGTTGCTGTTCTACAAACCTCTGCACTTGGAGGCCCAACACTGTCTATAAGAATAGAAGCGTGCATAGACATCAAGCTCTTTTCTGGCAACATTGTCGGGGAGGTAAGGTAAAAGGTACTCACATCCTCAAGATACTAAGCTATCTTCTAGTACTATTGCTGGTGTGTGAGTGCTCAAAGTTATTTCCTTTAGATTCTGCAATTATATCTTTTTTTCTTGTTTTTATTTTCACTAGTTAGGCTTAATGGAAAACAACAAAATAATTAGAGATCTTTTTAGTATTTTTCCTGAGTTAGAACATAAATGGTCTGGAGAGAAAATTTAAAAACCTATGGAACTTTCTTTGCATGCTAATAGAAATATTATTAGTATGAATTTTTTGAATACCATTGTTCCTAATACTATGGAAATGTCTAAGCTTGGGGAAGCAAGTTTTTATGAAAAAGATATTTTTAGTTCCCTAGCTTTAGGGAAGAAAATTTGCTCTAATGATATTTATCTCCCATATGTGGTAATCCTAATGATGCTTGTGAGATTTTAAAGCCACATACTGAAAGTTTCCCTTTTAAAATACCTATGGAAATTGTTGAACGTGTTATGAATAACTACTATTTTGTATATGAAACTGTCCATCTTGGTGATCATTTACTCTTTATACATGAATAATGCGAGTTTTTCAAGTGTGCAGGTATTTCAATGGACCAATTTAAGAGGAAGCTATTCTCTTTATCACTTAGGGACAAAGCAAGGGAGTGGTATAAGTCACTAGATGATCCTAATCATTTGGAATGGAAAGAACTTGAATCTCTCTTTTACTCTAAATTTTATCCTCATGAAATCCATAAAGACATGAATTATATTTATAATTTCACCCTCATAATGGAGAAAGTATTCCCCAAGCTTGGGGGAGATTGAAGTCACTAATGCTCAGATGTCCCATTCATGAGCTCCCTAGTAATATTGTTATTAATAATTTTTATGCAAGGCTTTCAGGACATTACAAGGACTATCTAGATACCTGTTTAGAGGGATCCTTCACAAGTAAGGAGGTCAAAGCTAAGTGGGGTCTTCTTGAAACAATTCAAAGCAATACCAAAGATTGGGATAATGACAAAGGTAAAGAACCAGGTATAAATTATGAGTATGATTGCATTAAGTCTTTCACTAAAACTGCTAATTTTCAAGAGCTTAGTGCTAAATATGGTCTTGATCTTCAAATTCATGTTGATTGTTGTAGAGCTTTTGCTTCTCATATTAATGCTCCTAAAGAAAAGTGGGACGTGTATCATGAACCTTTTAAAGACACTTGCATGAAAAATGAAACTAGATTAATGATTGAAATAAACATGCTAAGACTTCTGAAAGTACTATTTCTTATAAGCATGTTAATTTTTGTGGAATACATAGACCTTGTGAAAAGAATCAAATCAAAGAAGAATATTGTATCACCCACTGGAATGAAAAAAACTAGAACGTGGTATAAGGCTCTAAATGATCTTAGTAAAAAAGTTTGTGCCCTCTATCCTTTTATTTGTGAACTTTGCTTTGAAGTGGGTCATTTTAGTTTTCAATGCTCAGGCCATAATAATGACCTTTCTAATCCAATGATTACTGCAAGTTTTTATTGTGATAACATGATCACCTATAATCAACATGATGAGCTTACATTATTTTTGGGGTGTGAAGAGTTATTAAGAAAAACTTCTTTGGTAGACATGAGTACTTTTGATATGAATAGCGTCCTGCATGGTTTTCATGTTTATTGTGTTGAAAACTGGCACGCAAATACTTACATACAAAATATTATAAAAGATGATATTTTACCAAAATATGACAGGACTGATGTCAACACCCGAATTTTTAATCCCATATGCCTGTTATGCCATACATCGCAATCCCAGGATTACCATTTTTGTGAGACATAACAGAATTCGATACCACAGTACATCATCCATTACAAACAATTCATAAGGTCTTACACAAATAGGGATCTCATGATCCAGTTCTTAATACAACTTCAAGCAGCGGAATACGTAATAATAATGGTAGCGTAGGCGAAGCTCCGTCTTCGGGGTCACAGGCAATGCTGACGATGGGAGATGATCCTAGTTGTCGTAACCTTCCTGGGGTCCATCCTCTAGGTACTCCTCTTCATAGTCTGGCCATAGGAATAGCCAGGGACAAAGCCATGAGTACTCTTTAACTACTCGCAAAATAATACTAACAAGTGAAAGGGGTTTTTGATAATAGGACACTAGGCTCTAGGGTTGTTTTGCAAAAGCCAGATTTATCTCTACTAAGCTGAGAAGCAAGAGAAGCTAGTCAAAATTTTATAACTCCTAAGTAGGAAACTTGTATTTCATATCACAACCCTGTTCTAGTCAAGTGAAAGTCTCAATTCATTTCAAAAGTCTTTTGAAAACATCTGACGGGGGAACAGTATGGCCACTCCAACTGTCCATAACTGCGGACGCGGCTATTCGAATAGTTTGACACTCTGTAGAGATTCTACACTTTCACCACAACATTCGATACATCCGTCAGGAACAAATCCTGAATTCACCATACTCAGTATGCGGATAATCAATCCTAACCTTTCAATTACACGCCCTAGTATAAGCACCTCTCCTATGAGTTTGGCCTCCCAACCATGACCAACTGTCATCTTGGGTACTGCACAGGTGGACAATCTTCACAAGGTAGCCTCAGCTTAGACCTTGGCCATGAGGGAACTAATACTAAGGTATATAAGTTTTCAATCAAGCCCTACCCATTCTTCGGGTATCGTGGTTGTATGATAAAATTGGAATGGTATCGCATCCAGACAACCATCAGTTTTATAAAGGGATAAGGCTCATGCCTCAACATTTTAATCACCAAAATCATCTGGTGTTCGGAAACACATGTCAAAACATCTCAGTAGAATGATCCATCATTCTAAGGTTTTCATAACCATTTTCACCAATTATTCCCATCTAAATTTGATCAAGTTTTATGCTTAGCACTAGCATCTACAAGTGGAAGTGAGTACTAATGAGGGGTGGTAAACTAGTGGAGTTTCAACTAAGTTCAATCTCATGCCTTAGGATGACATAAAGATTATCTAGCTTAGGCCAAATTTTATGCTCTTTATGCAACCGTCAATTTTCTTTCTAGTATCTACAAATCACTTAAGTAAACTCTAAGTAATAGCTTTGATAAAGAAATAAAGTAGAAAGCTTGCAAGTAAAAGTAGGATTGGGTATCATCAAATATGTCTTACTTTCGTAATTGCAAGTGTTAGCTTGCCTTGAGCAGAGCAGTGGTTGAAGTTCTCCTCGGCTTCTTCTTCGTACTATCCTCCTTCCTCCTCGTATTCCTTGGTCGGTACTACCGTCTATAAATAAATACGAGGTACACAATCACCAAACAATACTTAACTACTTGCAATCATCACACAAAAGGGTCATATAGATGATCCAGCATCATCACTAACATTACAAGATTAAAGCTTGGTTTAATTCCTTATTTTTTTAGAAAAGTAATTTCTACTCATTGAAAAACTACTTAAGATTTAATATTCGCCAAACCAAACATGGGATCATGTTGACACATGTCATCACCACATATTTTCGTCCATGGGAATGTGATTTAAAGTGGTGTCACAATTTAATAAGGTTTTACCCTTTTATTTTAATTAACTAAAGTGGCTAGAAATGCCTATGTGGCGTTCTTTTATTACTAGGTCATTATTTCTGTAAGTAAACCTATATATTTTTATATATTCTGAAAGATATGGTTAAATGTGATTTTTGAGAGTTGGAATCAACTCAAAATCTATTATGGTCTAAATTTGAAAAATGTTTGAATGCAGAAAAGCTTCTGCCTTGTTTTTTTACCATGGATGATCTACAGATCCAAATGACTTGAATCCAACGGACTTGGATTCAGCATTCCCAGACCTTTCTAACAAAATTGGTTTCATTCGATTTGGTTCAATGAATCGACCTGGGTTGATTTTTGAAACTGGGTATAGAAGTGTGTTTGAAATAAAATAAAAAAGGTTAAATTCAAATAACTGGGCTGCGCGGGAAGCGATACTGGCCGGCCTGCTAAGCACAGCGCTTACGCAGGCTGGTTAAGTCGCTGTCCCCACGCGTTAGTGAGACAGGGGGGTGCGAAGCGGTATGGGGCGATGTGGTGCGTTCGATCTTGTTCTAATCCAATGGCTGAGGGTCATCGTCGACGTTGTGCAACGCCGGCGAGACAGAAACCTAACGCGGAAGGTGGGGGTCGTTGGGGGATCACCGGGGCTCAGGCGAGGGTCGGCGAGGCGGGCGAACGACGAAGTCGACGACGGCGAACCTCCTAGTACCGGCAGCTTCTCCTAGGGCGGCTCCAATCACTGGCTCCCTTCTTCTCCAGAGGTGGTAGGCTCCTGCGAAATTCCGGCAAAGTGCTTCTCGCCTTGCTTCGGGAAAGGGGTGGCACGATCAGTGAGGAGAGGGGAGTGAGATGGTGTGCTCAATTCGGTTGGGGGTGGCCTCTATTTATAGTCGCGATGGCGAGACCGAATGGCATGGGCAGGCGACGGTGGCAACATGGCTACGGGCGGCTAGAGGCATGGCCGGCGGTGGCGATCGCTTTGTGGTCTCCTGGCGATGCTCTACGGCTTTAATGCGCATGTAGGGGCGGTGCGGTTTGGTCTGGAATGCGCGATGCTCTGCGCGGAAGAGGCGGCGTCTTCGACGGGGAGCGGTGGCTGTGCGGCATGGGGCGGCGAACGGGGATGTCTGGCGGTCTCCTGGGTTGTGGCGATCATGTATGCACGCGGCAAGGGCGGCGCGCGGTCTGTGGGCGTCGGTCGAGCGTGGCGCTCTGGCGCATGCTCGAAATAGTTGCTGGCGAGCTGGGCGCGGTCTGTGCGTGTGGTCCAGGGTTTGGCAACGCTCGCGGCTGGGACAGGGAGTGGTGGTGGACGGTGGGCTGCCTCCTAGACAAGGTTGGCATGGCTAAATCTCCTTCTAGCTTGTTGTCTCCACTGGGGTGGCATGGTGAGCTTCGGCTGTTCACCATTGATGTCATTGCCCAGCTTACAGTGAGGCTAGTGCTTGGTTTAACTTGCTAGATGATCTACTGAGATGGTTGTGAGCTAGAGAGGGGACAAGTTAGGCTTCAATCACTGCTCACAATAGTGTTTAAGATTTTGATGATTTGTGTCTGCAAAGTGTTTGATGAAATGGCCGCAAGAATTCAAGTTTTGAATTTTGAAAAGATTTTTGGTGGGTGTGCTAGGTTGGTGCTGGTAAGTCTGCAGATGCTTGGGTTTTGAAAGTTGAGCTTGTTTGAGTGGTTTTTGAAAAAGTGGGATCTTCTCATATGATAAAGATTCAATTTTGAACTGTCATTTAAACTATGCATTTGAAAGTTTCTGTATGATCACAAAGTGGGCCTTGATACTTTGTTATGAGTACAATCAAGGGGTGCGAAGATCCAAACAAGTTTCTGCTAAGTTCTGAAAGTTTGGGACAGCCAAAGTCAGCATGGGAGTTAAATTGGTCAGAATGACCATTCCCTTATTTTATTTGTTTTGATTTATTTGTGTTCGAGAAAAGTTTGGGAAATGTTTAGATGATGTTTATTTCACCTAAGAATCTATTTACAAGCAAAGAAACACACAAACAAGGTGGTTCAAAAGAATTCCAAATGAAATGCATACACCATGCATGCTTTCATATTTTTATTTTAGAAAAGTTTTTGTTAACCCTAATTTGGATGATTAGAGTTTGATGATCCAAGTTTAGTATTTTTGGGATGTTACAAACCTTCCCCCCTTAAACAAAATCTCGTCCCGAGATTTGAAAAAAGGACGAAAAAGATTACCTAGGATTTGAAGAGATCGGGAAACTATGTCCTGATGTGATCTTCGCGCTCCCAGGTAGCTTCCTCTTCTGTGTGGTTGCTCCACTCAATCTTGAGAAACTTGATGCTTCGGGTTCGGGTAGTTCTGAAAGCTTCTTCCAAAATACGGATGGGTACTTCGGGATAGGTCAGGTCATCGTTTATTTCTATGGTCCGGTGATCCATATTCTTGAACACTTCAGTCTTCTCTGGGACTTCGAGACACTTGCGAAGTAACGAGATATGGAACACATTGTGCACAGCTGACATCTCTTCAGGTAGTTCCAATTGATACGATACTTCTCCTCGATGGTTCAGAATCTTGAAAGGTCCGATATATCTGGGGGCTAACTTTCCTTTGAGTTGGAAACGCTGCATTCCCTTTAATGGCGACACTTTCAGATATACAAAATCTCCTATGTTGAAGGCGAGGTTTCGACGTCTCTTGTCGGCGTAACTTTATTGTCTGGACTAGGCAGTCTTGAGGTGCTCACGAATCTTGTGAACCTTCTCTTCTGCTTCTCGTAGGATGTAGGGTCCGAAAATCTGACTCTCTCCTACTTCCGACCAGTTCAAAGGGGTGCGACACTTCCTTCTGTACATAAATTCAAATGGGGCCATTTGCAAACTATCCTGATAACTGTTGTTGTATGAAAATTCTGCAAATGGCAGACAATCTTCCCACTTAGATCCATATTCTAACACACATGCTCTCAGCATATCTTCGAGTATTTGATTTACTCGCTCTGTTTGTCCATCGGTCTGAGGGTGATACGCGGTGCTGAAATCTAGGCGGGTTCCTAAACCTTCCTGGACTTTCTTCTAGAATCTCGAGGTAAAGTGAGTTCCTCGATCCGATACGATGTTCTTGGAGACTCCATGCAAACTAACTATTTTAGTAATGTATAATTCCACTAGCTTCGAACTCTGATATGTGGTCTTGATGGGTAAGAAATGGGCGACTTTAGACAATCGGTCCACTATGACCCAGATAGATTCATTTCCCCTACTAGAAGTAGGCAGTCCAGTGATAAATTCCATTCCAATGGAATCCCATTTCCATTCCAGAATCTGCAATGGTTGCAACAATCCATCGGGTCTTTGATGTCCTGCCTTGACTCGCTGACATATATCACACTTGGCGATATAGCTTCCGATTTCTCTCTTCATCTTATGCCACCAAAATTGCTCTTTCAAATCTTGATACAGCTTAGTTCCTCCGGGGTGGATAGAATAAATAGTATCATGAGCCTCCTTAAGAATAACTTCTTTCAACTCCGAATCTGCTGGTACACAAAGGCATCCTTTGTACCACAGAACTCCTTCTTCGTCTTTGGTGAATCCGGGTACTTTGCCTGTACCGATACGACGCTTGATTCCGTCGATACTAGCATTTCCCTGCTGCGCCTCTTTAATCTGACTGATCAAAGTGGGCTGGAGTTCTATGCTAGCCAAAAATCCTTCACTTACTAATTCTATTCGAAAATCTTCCATCTCTTTGTGCAGGCTTGGTTGCTCCTTCAAGATCATGGAGTTCAAGCGGCACGGCAACCTACTAAGGGCATCTGCTACCACATTGGCTTTACCAGGGTGATAGTGAATGTCCATATCGTAATCCTTGATTATCTCAATCCATCTTCTCTGTCTCATATTCAGCTCCTTCTGAGTGAATATATACTTCAGACTCTTCTGATCCGTATAGATCTCACAACGATTTCCCATGAGGTAATGCATCCATGTCTTTAGGGCTAGAACTACGGCTGCGAGTTTGAGGT
Organism: Avena sativa; assembly: GCA_916181665.1. Classification (NCBI taxonomy): domain Eukaryota; kingdom Viridiplantae; phylum Streptophyta; class Magnoliopsida; order Poales; family Poaceae; genus Avena; species Avena sativa. The sequence continues at coordinate 244,917,089 of OV702283.1, read as the reverse complement.
CATGGGTTGGGTAATTTTGCTCATGTTGCTTCAGTTGTCGAGATAGATAAGATATAACTTTGCCTTCTTGCATTAGCACACATCCGAGACCGATCTTGGATGCGTCACAATACACATCGAAGGGCTTCGTGATATCCGGCATGATCAAGATTGGGGCTGAAATCAATCTCCTCTTGAGTTCTTGAAAACTCGCTTCACATTTGTCGATCCATTCAAACTTCTTGTCCTTCTTCAGCAATTGGGTCATGGGTCTGGCGATACTCGAGAATCCTTCTACGAACTTGCGGTAATATCCCGCCAATCCGAGAAATGCACGAACTTGGGTTTGAGTGGTTGGGGCTTGCCAATCTTCGACATCTTTTACTTTTGCAGGGTCAACGGCAGTTCCTCCGGCTGATACAATGTCACCGAGGAATCCTACCTCCTATAACCAGAATTCACATTTGCTAAACTTTGCATACAGTCGATGCTCTCTGAGGGTTCCAAGAATGGTCCTTAGGTGTATCTCATGTTCTTATTCTGATTTGGAATAAATCAGAATGTCATCGATGAAAACAACGACAAACTTATCCAGGAAGTCCATAAAAATCTTATTCATGAGATTCATGAAATAAGCGGGGGCATTGGTTAATCCAAAAGACATGACTGTATAATCGTACAATCCATATATGGTGGTAAAGGCAGTCTTTGGAATATCCTCTGCACGAATTTTGAGTTGATGATACCCAGTTCTAAGATCAATCTTAGAGAACACCTTGGCACGGGTCAACTGATCAAACAGATCTTCTATCTTGGGCAAGGGGTATTTGTTCTTGATGGTGACATCATTCAATTTCCGATAATCCGTACACAAACGGTTACCTCCATCCTTCTTCTCCACAAACAAGACAGGTGAACTCCATGGTGACGCACTTGGTTGAATCAATCCAATTTCCAACATGGAATCCAGTTGCTTCTTCAGTTCCTCTAGTTCCGACGGGTTCATACTATATGGTCTCTGGGCTATTGCTCCAGTTCCGGGGATTAGTTCAATGATAAACTCGATATCCCGATCTGGGGGCATACTAGGCAAAACATCTAGAAACCCATCGGGGTATTCACAGATTATCCGGACTTGGTCAATGGTAGGTTGGGCTATACTCTGGTTGCACTTGAATTGACGAGGTAAGGTTTCAGATATATGCTCGACTGATATTCCGGCTGTACTGGTCATGGTTATGGCTTTCTTGGCACAGTCAATCAATCCTTTATGTTTGGACATCCAATCCATTCCTAGTACTAATTCCAAACCTTTAGTTCCGAGTACAATCAGGTTAGCATAAAAATCTATGCCATGGATTCGGATAGGAACGACTTTGCAAATTTACCTAGCCTTGGTGGTTGATCCGGGAATTTGAACAATCATAACATGCTTCAGTTTTGTTGGTTGAATTTTACTAGTGCATGCAAATTCTTCGGTGCGATGCACCAGAATCAAACAACACTCTTGCAAGTACTAAATTAACAGAAAACATACCCAGCATGACGTCTGGCGCTTCCTGAGCTTCTTCAGCATGCATGAGAAAAAGACGGCCATTGCGGTTGAGCGAATTCCCTGGGGCAAACCTTCTTCCCGGCTGAACACGACGCTGCTGCTGAGCTGGGGCATTGGCATTGGGTGATGTGGCATTCTTCTTGTTGGGGCACTCGTTGGAGTAGTGGCCCTTATTTCCACAGTCATAACAAGTTACTTGTGACTTGTCCTTTGCTGCTACAGGCATAGCATTGCTTCCAGTCCTCGGGGCAGTGTTGGTGTTGGTGGTAGCATTGTTGGTGTTGAACTTTGGTGGGGCACGGCTGAAATTGCTAGAGTTGCCGGGGTTGTTGTGATTTCCTCCGGGACTAGGGTTTCCACGGTTGGGATAGGTCGGACGGTTCATTGGGGGTCTGTTGGTTCTCGGGGCAAATCCGGGAGATGGGTTAGGGCGATAATTTGGGGTCTGATGGGTTCCTGGCTGATGCATCATGTGACTCTTGCGGTTCTCATTGGCTTGGTTGATCTTTCCTTCCATCTGGATGGCAGAGTCGATAAGGGCTTCAATATCAGCAAAGGGTATATTGACTAACATTGTCTGCATCTCATCGTGCAGACTATTCAGGAATCTCTCTTTCTTCTTGGCTTCGGTGTCGATCTCATCCGGGGCGTACCTAGCTAATGACAAGAATTTGTCACGGTATTCCACTACGGTCATCCTTCCTTGCTTCAGTTCTCTGAACTCGTCTCTCATTCTCTTGATCAATCCCGGTGGCACATGGGTTCTGCTAAACTTGACCTTGAATTCCTCCCAGGTCATCATCTGGCCTCCGGTCATTGCGCGAACACTGTTCCACCATGCCCTGGCATCTCCGGCTAGATAGTGGGTGGCGAACAGAACTTTCTCGTTGGCTTCCAATCCGGTGACTTCTAGGTTATTTTCCATGGTTTGCAGCCAATCATCGGCATCTAAGGGCTCTTGCGACTTAGTAAAAACAGGTGGGTTGGTGTTCTGGAAATTCTTGAGCTTAGATCCATGGTTGTCCTGATTTCCGTGGCCTTGGTTGTTGTGGGCTAGCTGAGCTATCTGTTGCAGGGTGGCTAGGTTGGCTTGACGTTCTGCTCTTTCAGCTTCGTGGTCAGAAGTCAACATTTGCAGAATCTGCAACATCGGGTCCGGGGATGAACCACTTCCTCCACGTGGCATCTGAAGATTGAGATAGATCATGAGAAAAGAGGGGAATTTCTAAGGTTCTGGGATTTTGAAAAGTTTTTAAAGTTTGACTCAGATTTTTCTAGCAACTCGCTTTTCATTCATTCATTCATAGAACACGATACAACACACACCACAACAAAGAAAAACAGATCGTTTTAAGAACCATTCGGGAAACTACGATACAGTGGGACCGAATACTACTCACTACGCTAGTGCTCAAGTGCTACTACTCCTCGGAATCGGTGGCTTCGTCATCTTCATCGTCATCGATGAAGGAAAAATCATCCGCGTCGGTGAAGAAGTCCATAGCCTGATCCTCCAGAAAATCATCATCATCGCTGAGATAGGAGTAGGGGTCTCCATGAAGATCCTCTCCGGCATTCTCCCTTTCTTCCAACTACATGTCTCTCTCGTGGATGGTCTCCTCCAAAGATGAGATACGGTGGCGAAGACAGGAAATGATTCTCTCCTTCTTATCGAGCTGACGGCGGCAAGACTTGCGATCCTTTGCTAGCATGGCGATGGTTTGATCCTTCGTCTTGATGATGGCAGACTTGTGGTTGGAGTAGTCACGGCAGTTATCCAACTCCTGCTGACGATCGTACATCATGAAGCTAAGGTGGTCCATTGGGTCTTCAGCTCAGGGTGGTATGGGGCTTCCATTAGTTGTCCATTAGCATCACGCCTTGGGCAAAACTCAAAGCGGGTTCCCTTGATCTGATTGATGCTCTGCCCACACAGACAGGAAAGAGCTTCCTGCATGGCCCTGGCAAGTCCATCGAGCCAGTTGTTCTCTCTTAAGGTAAACTGAATTCCCTCAGTAGTGGGAGGTTCAATCTTTCCTCGGAGACTTGCAACAACTAGCCACTGCAGATCTTCTCCTCCTTGATCATTGAGCTGAGCTCCGAAGAACTCGGGGTGCGGATGCTCCAGAAGTTCCGAAAGCTGGTCCAAATCCCTCTCAAAGATAAGGTCTCCTCCATTCCCCAACTAATAAAACTTGTTGTACTTCACGTCCATCTATAAGAATATAGGATGAGTAGGTTAGTAGAGTGATCAAGTGTGTCAAAATTTTATGTATTTTGCAAGAGTTTTTTGAGGAACATGAATTTTCCTAAAAGAATCAAAGGGATAAGAATGAGAATAAGTTTTTGTAAATATTTGTTTTCTTTGGTTTTGAAACTAAGTTTTTGATTCAAACGTCCAGTCTAACTAGGGTATCCTATGGTCAGGATGGCTCTGATACCAACTTGTCAACACCCGGATTTTTAATCCCAGATGCATGTTATGCCATACATCGCAATCCCAGGATTACCATTTTTGAGAGACATAACAGAATTGGATACCACAGTACATCATCCATTACAAACCATTCATAAGGTCTTACACAAATAGGGATCTCATGATCCAGTTCTTAATACAACTTCAAGCAGCGGAATACGTAATAATAATGGTAGCGTAGGAAAAGCTCCGTCTTTGGGGTCACAGGCAATGCTGACGATGGGAGATGATCCTAGTTGTCGTAACCTTCCTGGGGTCCATCCTCCAGGTACTCCTCTTCATAGTCTGGCCATAGGAATAGCCAGGGACAAAGCCATGAGTACTCTTTAAGTACTCGCAAACTAATACTAAAAAGTGAAAGGGGTTTTTGATAATAGGACACTAGGATCTAGGGTTGTTTTGCAAAAGCCAGATTTATCTCTATTAAGCTGAGAAGCAAGAGAAGCTAGTCAAAATTTTATAACTCCTAAGTAGGAAACTTGTATTTCATATGACAACCCTGTTGTAGTGAAGTCAAAGTCTCAATTCATTCCACAAGTCTTTTGAAAACATCTGACGGGGGAACAGTATGGCCACTCCAACTGTCCATAACCGCGGACGCGGCTATTCGAATAGTTTGACACTCTGCAGAGATTGTACACTTTCACCACAACATTCGATACATCCGTCAGGAACAAATCCTGAATTCACCATACTCAGTATGCGGATAATCAATCCTAACCTTTCAATTACATGCCCTAGTATAAGCACCTCTCCTGTGAGTTTGGCCTCCCAACCATGACCAACTGTCATCTTGGGTACTGCACAGGTGGACAATCTTCACAAGGTAGCCTCAGCTTAGACCTTGGCCATGAGGGAACTAATACTAAGGTATATAAGTTTCCAGTCAAGCCCTACCCAATCTTCGGGTATCGTGGTTGTACGATAAAATTGGAATGGTATCGCATCCAGACAACCATCAGTTTTATAAAGGGCTAAGGCTCATGCCTCAACATTTTCATCACCAAAATCATCTGGTGTTCGGAAAGACATGTCAAAACATCTCAGTAGAATGATCCATCATTCTAAGGTTTTCATAACCATTTTCACCAAGTATTCCCATCTAAATTTGATCAAGTTTTATACTTAGCACTAGCATCTACAAGTGGAAGTGAGTACTAATGAGGGGTGGTAAACTAGTGGAGTTTCAACTAAGTTCAATCTCATGCCTTAGGATGACATAAAGATTATCTAGCTTAGGCCAAATTTTATGCTCTTTATGCAACCTTCAATTTTCTTTCTAGTATCTACAAATCACTTAAGTAAACTCTAAGTAATAGCTTTGATAAAAAAATAAAGTAGAAAGCTTGCAAGTAAAACTAGGATTGGGTATCATCAAATATGTCTAACCAAGCATGCTTAGTGCATTGCATAGGTTATCTAACTTTCGTAATTGCAAGTGTTAGCTTGCCTTGAGCAGAGCTGTGGTTGAAGTTCTCCTCGGCTTCTTCTTCGTAGTATCCTCCTTCCTCCTCTTATCCTTGGTCGGTACTAGCGTCTATGAATAAATACGAGGTACACAATCACCAAACAATACTTAACTACTTGCAATAATCACACAAAAGGGTCCTATAGATGATCTAGCATCATCACTAACATTACAAGATTAAAGCTTGGTTTAATTCCTTTTATTTTTTTAGAAAAGTAATTTCTACTCATTGAAAAACTACTTAAGATTTAATATTCTCCAAACCAAATATGGGATCATGTTGACACATGTCATCACCACATATTTTAGTCCATGGGAATGTGATTTAAAGTGGTGTCACAATTTAATAAGGTTTTACCCTTTTATTTTAATTAACTAAAGTGGCTCGAAATGCCTATGTGGCATTCTTTAATTACTTGGTCATTATTTCTGTAAGTAAACCTATATATTTTTATATATTCTGAAAGGTATGGTTAAATGTGATTTTTGAGAGTTGGAATCAACTCAAAAGCTATTATGGTTTAAATTTGAAAAATGTTTGAATGCAGAAAAGCTTCTGCCTTGTTATTTTTACCGTGGATGATCTACAGATCCAAATGACTTGAATCCAACGGGCTTGGATTCAGCATTCCCAGACCTTTCTAACAAAATTGGTTTCATTCAATTTGGTTCACTGAATCGACCTGGGTTGATTTTTGAAACTGGGTATAGAAGTGTGTTTGAAATAAAATGAAAAAGGTTAAATTCTAATAACTGGGCTGCGCGGGAAGCGATACTGGGCCAGCCTGCTAAGCACAGCGTTTACGCAGGCTAGTTAAGTCGCTGTCCCCACGCGTCAGTGAGACAGGGGGTGCGAAGCGGTATGGGGCGATGTGGTGCGTTCGATCTGGTTCTAATCCAACGGCTGAGGGTCATCGTCGACGTTGGACTATGCCGGCGAGACAGAAACCTAACGCGGCAGTTGGGGGTCGTTGGGGGCTCACCGGGGCTCAGGCGAGGGTCGGCGAGGCGGGCGAACGACAAAGTCGACGACGGCGAACCTCCTAGTACCGACAGCTTCTCCTGGGGCGGCTCCAATCGCTGGCTCCCTTCTTCTCCAGAGGCGGCAGGCTCCGGCGAAATTCCGGCAAAGTGCTGCTCGCCTTGCTTCAGGAAAGGGGTGGCACGATCACTGAGGAGAGGGGAGTGAGAAGGTGTTCTCAATTCGGCTAGGGTGGCCTCTATTTATAGTCGCGACGGCGAGACCGAACGGCATGGGCAGGTGACGGTGGCGACATGGCTACGGGTGGCTAGAGGTATGGCCGGCGGTGGCGATCGCTTTGTGATCTCCTGGCGATGCTCTACGGCTTTAATGCACATGTAGGGGCGGTGCGGTTTGGTCTGGAACGCGCAATGCTCTGCACGGCAGAGGCGGCGTCTTTGACGGCGAGCGGTGGCTGTGCGGCATGGGGCAGAGAACGTGGATGTCTGGTGGTCTCCTGGGTTGTGGCGATCATGTATGCACGCGGCAAGGGCGGCGCGGTCTGTGGGCGTCGGTCGAGCGTGCCACTCTGGCGCATGCTCGGCATGGTTGCTGGCGAGCTGGGCGCGGTCCGTGCGTGTGGTCCAGGGTTTGGCTACGCTCGCGGCTGGGACAGGGAGTGGCGGTGGACGGTGGGCTGCCTCCCAGACAAGGTTGGCACAGCTAAATCTCCTTCTAGCTTGCTGCCTCCACTGGGGTGGCATTGTGAGCTTCGGCTGTTCACCATTGATGTCATTGCCCAGCTTACAGTGAGGCTAGTGCTTGGTTTAACATGCTAGATGATCTACTGAGATGGTTGTGAGCTAGAGAGGGGACAAGTTAGGCTTCAATCACTGCTCACAATAGTGTTTAAGATTTTGATGATTTATGTCTGCAAAGTGTTTGATAAAATGGCCGCAAGAATTCAAGTTTTGAATTTTGAAAAGATTTTTGTTGGGTATGCTAGGTTGGTGCTGGTGAGTCTGCAGATGCTTAGGTTTTGAAAGTTGAGCTTGTTTGAGTGGATTTTGAAAAAGTGGGATCTTCTCATATGATAAAGATTCAATTTTGAACTGTCATTTAAACTATGCATTTGAAAGTTTCTGGATGATCACAAAGTGTGCCTTGATACTTTGTTATGAGTACAATCAAGGGGTGCAAAGATCCAAACAAGTTTCTGTTAAGTTCTGAAAGTTTGGGACAGCCAAAGTCAGCATGGGAGTTAAATTGGTCAGAATGACCATTCCCTTATTTTATTTGTTTTGATTTATTTGTCTTTGGGAAAAGTTTGGGAAATGTTTAGATGATGTTTATTTCACCTAAGAATCTATTTACAAGCAAAGAAACACACAAACAAGGTGGTTCAAAAGAATTCCAAATGAAATGCATACACCATGCATGCTTTCATATTTTTATTTTAGAAAAGTTTTTGTTAACCCTAATTTTGATGATTAGAGTTTGATGATCCAAGTTTAGTATTTTTGGGATGTTACAACTGATATGTGTTTTGTTCTTATTAATGAAAAGGAGGAATCCTCCAAAGTTTCTTCTATTATCTCTAACAATAAACTAGGGTATGTAGAGAAGCTTCCTTTCAAGCCTCTCCCTCCTAAAGGGGAAAAGAAGAAGAAGAAGAGGAGGAGGAGTAAAAGGAGAGAGGAAACGGTATTTCCCCTAAGAATGTTGCTCCTATTATAGTTTTTGCCAATGAGTCCGAACTCGATGATGTTCCTATGCCTGTTACCTATAGTAGTGATCATGATTGGAAAGGCACACTACTTTTGATATTGAAAATCTCTTTGGTACCAATTCTGAAAATGATGATATTAATAATTGTTGTCCTATTAGTAATATCCATGTTTTTCCAATGATGATATGCTTACAAATGAACACAATCTATAAGATAGCTATTGTATTGCTTATGATGATTACAATGATGAATATGATATTTTTAGTCCACCTACTATTGAGGAGAAAATTTGTTATGATGATACTATACCTCCAATGTATGATGATTACAATGATCAATATGATATTTTCAGTCCACCTAATATTGAGGAGAAAATTAATTATGATCACAATATCCCTCCTATATTTGATGATTATGTTGATGAGAATAATAATGATAGCTATTTTATTGATTTTTTTCCACTACAATTAATAAGAATGCCTATGCTTATGTGGAGAGTAATAATTATTTTATGCATGTGGCTCATGATAAAAATATTTTATGTGATAGTTATATTGTTAATTTTATTCATTTTTTTACTGAAAGTTATTATGAGAGAGGTAAACATGGTTTTATGTATCTCAACAATATTAAGTTTCCCCTCTTTATGTTGAAAATCTTGAAGTTGCACTTGTTTTGCTTTCCTATGCTTGTTACTTTGTGCTTTCATGACTTGTTTCTTTACAAAATTCCTATGCATAGGAAGTGGTTTAGACTTAAATGTGTTTTGAATTTTCTTCTTGATGTTCTCTTTTACTTCAATTCATATTTCTTTTGTGAGCATCTTCTTAAACTAGCAAGCCTAACTTAAAGGCGTTAAAGAAAAGTACTAATTGGGAGATAACCCAAATTTCGTTAGTTTATTCTTTTGTTGAGTCTTGGAAGTTATTACATCTGTAAAACCACTCCTTATACTTTTTGTGTGGTTTTTGTGCCAAGAATAACCTCTAATGAGAGAGAAGTAAGATTTGGGGAAGTTGCTGTCCCGAAACAGATTTTTGCGCTTCACTGTAAAAATTCGTGAAAAATCCATGTATGTCGCATTGAGCTGTAATTCTCTGAGCTCATGCCCCAGGTTGTTATATAACACTTTTGTTATTTCAACACTTTTCGATTTGAGAAACAGAAGGTCTTCAAAAAAACCAGTCTTTACCTGCTGGTCTTTTTTGATAGATTTCTGCCATTATTTGCATTTGCCTCTTATGGGTTTCTTTTTGAGTTCTCCTTGATAACTTGAGCTTTTAAAATGAATTGCTACAGTAGATTGTGTTTTAATGGAAATTTTACTTGTGTTGAAACTAAACCCAAAGGCTGATTATCTTGAATACACTAATGTTGCTAATAAAGATTGTGTGAAGTTTTGTATGAAGGAAATTTTCAAGTGTAGGAAAGAATGATGTGATAAGATGAAGAATGGACAAAATCTCAATCTTGGGGATGCCACCCGTGTCACCCCAAGAAATATTCAAGAGGTACAACCGTCAAAGCTTGGGGATGCCCAAGGCATCCCCTTCTTCATCAATTAAAATCTCAGGTCTATTTCTAGACACTTCATTTTTATCGTTTCATGCACGTTTGTGTTGTTCTTGGAGCGTATTAGTTAATAATAGTAGTAGACGTCTAGACGGTCGGAGTACTTAATTTGGACGTGGGTTCCACTCTTTGCAGGAGACTGCCCTGACTCCCTAATACTCCCTCCTTTTGAAAATATAAAGATGTTTTAGATTAGTGAGCTAATGTATCTAGACACCTTTTAGTGTGTAGGTTCAAATGAATCAACATACTAAAAGGTGTCTAGGTACATTTTTCACAAACCTAAAACAACTTATGTTTCCAAGCGGAGGGAGTAGTACTAGACCCTTGGGGTATGGGTAGTAATTCAGAAAACCGAGCTCTATTTTCCGTTCACTCCAACGGAACCTCAAGTTTAAATTCCTTTGTTTTCCTATGATTCAAACACCTATTTGATCCAAATTCCTGTATTTTTTATTCCTATAGGATTCAAAGAGAACATGCCACTCCAATCCTATGGATTTCCTATTCCTGTGTTTTGAGATTCCTACAAATCAAACAGGCCCTTAATACTCGAAAATTTTGGGAACATGCTCTAGAGAAATGAGAGAAGATTCTAGAATGAAGGAGAAGTGTGTTTGAGGTTTGTGCATAAAGTTCATTGTGCTAAAGACTATCAATAGAATCTTCTAGATCCCATAATGGAAAATAAGATCCAACGGCTAGCAATGTTGGGATTTGCCAATCTTGATCCAATGGTCAGTGTTAAAAGTTCTTCGTACACTATATAGTTGTAAGATGTAAGGGTGTGTTCAGTTCGGGAACAAAGTGGAATGGAATGTCATGGTTCCATTCCACTGGAATGGGTTGGTTCTGTTCTTGTGTTTGGTTCGGACAAAAAATGTGTAATTGAATGGTTCCATCCTATGTTTAGTTGGGCCAAAAAAGTGGAATGGAATGGTTCTGTTCTATGTTTGGGTGCATTTAGCAAAAAAAGATGACAAGAGAATAGACAGAGTGAGAACATTTGGGTGACTTTGGCATAGAGGAACGGGTAGATTCCACCAACTTGGTGGAATGAGTGCATTCTGGATCTAGCGGGAATATTCTCTTTTGAGGAACCACCTCGTTCCATTCCATTTCTCAACTGAACACTAGAGCGGCTCTCAAGTGTGGAACCATTCCATTCCATTCCATTCCATTCCATTCCATTCCACTTCGTGACACCAACTAAACACACCCTAATATAAGATAAGAAAAGTGAGGACGAGGTAATTTATGGGCCCACACAAAGAATCATTGTTTACAGAAAAGCCCATGTGCTAGAGATAAAATCTTGGGAATTTTACATGATATGTGAATATCATATGTCCATATGTTGATCCAATGTAGGAGTACTTGGCAATGCTCAAGTTGAATTGTGACATAGTAAAAACCTTTTGATGCATAGGGATTATATAGTGAAATGCATATGTGTAGTTTCAGTTAACTTGAGCATTGCAAAGGATATTGTTCAGCCAACCTAAAACAACATCAATCTACACGGAACCTCTACATGAACTTTCAAAAGGAATAGAAGTCGTGGAAGGACAAAAGTTACATGTCAATACTTTTTTACAGTCTCAATCGCAGAAACGCACATTCATGACAGCTAAACGTATATGAATTTGGTCAAATAGGATCAAATTTGTTTGAAATGGACTAATTTGCACCAGGATTCCTGTTTTGGGACTATTTTTATCCACTTTGTAAGATATGGGACTAATTTGCCCCTCGGTTGCAAGAAGTTTGACTAAAAGTGTATTTACCTCGATATTGGCAAGAAACAAGTGATGTAGATCCTCTAAGTTGCAGAAGTAGCTCATGTTCATACTTCACAAAGTTTTGGTTTAGCGAAATGTTGGATGCATTGAGCTTTACAAAGACCGGGTAAAATCAACAATTTGCAAAAGGAGTGCGAACAGGTGAATAAATTGTATCATCCCAACCATACAAGTTATGAGTACCAAGAACCAATTCCTCGTGACATCACTTCTCGAGTAACCAGAGCCATCGTCAGCATGATCTTGAGCCAAGAAGACGCGGCATGAACCACATGGACGCACGATGGCTGAACATGTCAGCCCCTCCAATTGCAGGTACTGGTGCTGACCGGTTAGAAACAAGTAGACAAATCTAGTCCACCGGCATATATTCTCTAAAAATTAGGCGATCAGAAGCAATGTACACAAATCCTAGCCTCCAGAAAGGCAGGTGCTTGGTTGAGGTCCTGATCACATCATTATTCACAAACCCAATAAGGGGATGATTCAGACCAAGGAAGAGGGAAACATGTCAAATATGGCTTGGAACCCACTCCGGCTGAGGAAGGTCGTCATGGCAGCTGCATCAGCGTTGGGCGGCTACCCTCTAGAAGATATGGCACCAAAGCAATGGATACAATTTGAATGTCCTACCTCGGTGACTAATCATTTCCTTCGAAGGAGTTAGTTTTCCCTGGATGTGTATCCACCATGGTGTTGGCCTAAAATAAGCCAGGAACCAGCACGGGCAAGAATCTATGCAGCCTCAATCTAGTCCATCGACATTGTCGTTCGGCACATCGTGCTCATCCTCATCTATTATTGGGGCATGAACCTTCATAGGATCTGCATCAACACCTATCCAATTCACACAATATACAACAAATATGTATTGTCGTAATTAGCTCTTGCTAACACATTAACAAAAGCACGTCGAAAAAAAGAGAGCAGTAACTACAGTTTGGTACTGAACTCCCCGTATTCAAAGGGTTTCCATGTAAAAACAAAGTCATCATCCGATACAGCGAAGATAATGTCATCCGCCCACACAGAATCCACATAGCTTCTCGGGGAAATATTACTGTTCCAGATGATGGGGGCTGGAATGGAAGGGCCATCTAGCGGTATCATGTTGGCATCATTCACTCCCTTTTCAGTACTAGCGGGAGATGGGGAAAAAGATGGACAGTAGTTCAGAAGGTAAGGATAATCATAGGGGAAGAAGAGCGGCTTCTGAAGTGCAAGCCGTTCAAAGGAAAGGTATAGATCTGGGATGGCCTCGGATAAACAAGACATGCTAAGAGGATCAGATCGACTAGCGATTACACGGAGAGCATCATCATCTAATTTTGACCAGATGCAGAAAGGGTTGCCTAGATCGGCTCCGGCCATGGTGGATTCACCATCGCACCGGCGATTTTTTTTTGGGGAAGGGGGCTTTGAGGGTGCGGCGAGGCTAACCTGGTTATCGGTGAGAGTCGCGAGGGGTACGCCAGGGCTTGAGTCTGTTTGAAAATATTCAGCAGTACTAGTACGATGGCCTAGCGCGTGATGGGGCGATGTAACCCAAGCGGGCTGGCGGCTCCATGATATGTGGGGAAGGTGGTCGATGTAACTCACACTGATAGGACGACCCACCATACGATGGACCTCACGTGTCAGTAAATCAATATCAATTGAATACGCATGGGGAACCCAAACCATCATGGGAAAGAGTAGAATATCTAGAACCCTGTTCATATTGTTGCTCTAAGAGCAATAACTGACAAAGGTCCGACATCATGCATTGAGTATGAGTGCACTATAACTTGACGATCCTAGTCCATTGTGATCCACGTTTTGTCAAATCTTTGCATGCATTACCTTGCGTTTATGTTTTTGTTTATACCAGTACTAGTGTGCAAATGGTCAAACACCACACCCACGCACGCGCAAGAACATTACACCTACTGTTTCATTATGCATCTTGCCCAGCTAGACATGGCTGCACAACATGAGTCTAGCAAAAAGACTCTCATGGCTAATTCAAGTAGTAAAAGACTCAAGTCAACATAAATTAATGGAAGGGCCCACAGTCAGTCTCTAGATCCTTTCTATAATGGCATGTCATGCAAATAGAAAAGAAAGATTTATTGTTCCGTTTGCAAAGTAGTGGGTCCTATAAAAAATAGTTTTACTAACCAACAACCTTTTTCTGACAATATTCATTAGACTCAAGCTAAGAAGTGTAAATGCTCTAATCTTTGTAACACCCTCAGAATCGGCCCTATGCAAGTTTCAGCGATTCCCGCCAAACCCGCATAGAAACGATTCAAAGGTGCCCACCAGGCACTTTCGTGCGGGTGGAAAACGAAGTAATACCATTACACAATAGTCCACGATGGAACCCACAGAACAGATATATACAACAACGACTCAAAGAGTCAAGAATACAGATATACAGTACAAAGATCCAAATCACCTTGAAAACGATAGAGCGTCCGACTACAGACAAGATGCAAATGGGGCTAAGAGCCCTGAAGAATGACCAATGGCGTCCATAACCCTGCCCAGGCCAAGCCGGAAGGGTAACCCTGCTAACGACGTCGATCTCAAAACCTGCTTAAACAAAAGGGGTGCCGACAAAGGGCAAAGGAAAAAGAGAGAGCGGTCAGTACTGAGGCCAGTACACGGCGAGGCTAGAATTCGGCGGTCCTCGCCTACATAGGTATGGTGGACTGAGCGGCAGCGCAACATGCACTAAACAACCTATAGAGACTCGATACAACTAGCGGCTATCAGAGAGGGGTAAGAAAGACCTATTAGGAACCAACCTGATACTACCACCAAACATACCCATCCTGGTATTTCCCCCTCGAGACCAAACGAGGAAGTCAACCGAGGAACTCACACCGTTGGCAGTTTTATTTATTCGGTTATCGTTGCAGCAATTACTAGTCAGGTATAGATAGTCATCCTGATATAATAAGCAGTGGGCACTTTTAGTTAACCATTCCGTTGTAGTTGCAACACTTACTAGTCAGATACAATTAGCATGAGATATCCCTAAAACCCAGCAGTTGTTGGTACTTTTATTTAGCCAGTCCGTTGTAGTGAAGCTGATTACTAGTCATATCGGATACAAGTCAAATTATAGCAGTAAACTTTAGTTATAGTTGTCTATGATCGAGACCTGTGCTCCAAGTCGTCCATAACCGCGGACACGGCTTCTCGAAAAGATTTAACCCTGCAGGGGTGCACCAAAGTTTCCACACGCACCTACACCCTTGTTGTCGGATCAGGTAGGTACAAGATCACGAAACATACACCCAACGGTATGTCGACGGGGTTTCGGACACGACGTTTCCCAGACCCAAAGCAAGCACGGGGGGCCACCCCACTAAGCTACCCGCAACGAAGTCGGCCGGTCTCCGAGACGGACTCAGGGTTTGTGTCAATGGCTGTAAACGACTGGGAACCCGAAACTCTCGGGCTTGTCGATACCGCGAAAACACTTCGCTTACCTAAACAGTACAGGTGCAGTACTTCGCACAATTTAAATAAAGCAGTAAAGCATGGCATAAGTACAGAATAGTAATAAAGCCCCAAACTAATTGTGGCCCCAGTACAATACTTGGAATCAGGTACTAAATCGATGGGGGTGCCCATACACCCCACCTGTGGTTAGCGCGCTCGATCTCGGAACAGGTGTCAAGAACTCGGGGTCCTACGGGACACTAGTGGGCGGTTAACAACCAAATAACATCTACTTCCCACCGGTGCCTCTGCATTTACCTAGTTTCAATTTTAGTTATTAAACAATAATTAAAGCCATGATCATCTCCAACATTAAACATGCGGCAATACTCCAACAACTGTGGTACTGGACGACACGCAACAGCACTTGAGCAAGCGACTACGACGCGCAAGTCCAACTATCTACCAATCAACAGGTAATAGGATGTGTCCAAGGCAATATAATGCTGCAAGGGATATCATATCACGGGTACGAAAACTAGAGCACCGCAACACAGATAGCAATAGATCAACAGGAGGTAATAAAGATTATAAAAGTAAGATAGGTAGAAAGGGGGAGGTGCTCGCCTGTAAACATTGCCGAAGGTTCATCCGAAGATCGGGTCGACACTCGCATCAACTCATCGGCCTAATCCGCGAAGAAGCAAAACACTAGAAGAAACAACGGATGCACTATTTAATACTATGGCAAAAGATCGGCATGATGCATGTATGATGTATGACATGGCAAAGGTGCGATGCAACTAGGCAGTATTAAGCGAAACCGGGGTCCCGACATTTAATTAGATGGTTCATTTTATTTAGATACTCGCAATTTAAATGTTGTATTAACAAGGCGAAAACATGGCATCGGTTCGCTACACAAATTTAAATGGAGCCAATATTAGACTAGATTCGTCCGCATATGGCCTCCATATTTAATTACGAGGTGAATCGGCATAAGGCCCCCAAACCACATGATATGTATGCGAGTATGAACAATTTACATGCAACAAGTGGATATTATATATATTATAAAAATAATGGTCTTGAAGAAGGGGTCACACATTAGGGTCGAAGATCTTGGTTCCGGGGTTAGGGGTTTGGTCTCAGGGTTCGACGGGATCGGTCTCGGCAGAAACATTCTCGGACAACGGAGTATATCTTGGCGTTCCGTGAAGAAGGACTTGGGTCGGTGTCGGGGCGCATCGGATTCGTCCTGGTCGGTGTCGATCTTGTCGTTGCGAAGATCTTGTCGGGTCCGCGCCATCAAGTCGGTCTTGGCATTCGGGTTGAAGAACTTGGCATCCTCGAGGAAGTACTTGTCGTATCCGTGAAGAAGATCATGTCGGCCCACGGGGTTCGGTCTTCGGGGTTCGACGGGTGTCTTGGCGTCCCATGAAGGCATCCTCGGTGCTCCGTGTGTCACTGAAGATCTTATCGAGAAGAACTCTGGGCACGAGAGCCACTACAGAACTTGGTACGCACAGAGCACCTACAGGGCTAGCAAGCAAACAATGCCCACCACAGCGACACGGGCATGAGGCTATCTGAGACAAGGAGGTCAAAGGACAGTAGGGGATTGCAGACAGCGATGCTCTGGGAATGCCTATAGACGGTCACGATGCGAGGGGGAGCACATCAGCGGCGAAACGAGGTGGAGACGAGCTGCAGGGAGGAGGCGGGGCCAAGTCGGCGGCGTGAGGACGGCCAGAGATGGAGACTACGAGCTCCTGCATGCGAGGGCGCGTGCTCGCGGAAGCAGTAAGGTGGGGTCGATGAAGCAGGGAGGTCTTGGCACCAGGGGAGACATGGACGCTGCAGGGTCTGCGGGGATGAGGGCCAGCGTCGGCGCTGCCTCGCGGGGAGGTCGCGTCGAGCGGGACAGGCGGCAGACAGAGGACGAGGTGGGGTGGCATAGCGGTGGAAGAAGCCCATGGCGGTGGGGCTCGGGCTCGCGCGGGACGGGCGGAGCAGGGCCGCCGGTGGCTCGGGCTTGCAAGGGCGGCCGAGGGGGAGGCTTCGGGGATGTCCGGAGCTCGCAAGTGGGGTGATGAGGCGGCCGACACGAGAGGCGGGGAGGTGGGCTAAGGAAGAGGGTGGCCTCTAGCGGCAGGGTACGAGGCGAGAGGGAGGGCGCGGTGGTGGCGGGGTGGTTCTTGCGATGGAGAAAAGGAACAAGCAGGGATGGAGGCAGTTGCAGGATCGAGAGCAGAGGAGGAAGGTGGGGATCGCGAGCGATGGGTGGCGTGCGGGCGACGCGGGGTGGTGGCCGCTCGTGGGGTAGGCGCGTGCGGGTGTGTCGCTAGGGGGTGGGGTACGTGGGGTAGCGGGGTCAGGTGGGCCAGCAGGTGGCGGCTGGGGGGAAGAGGGAGTGGTGAGGTGGAGGATGATGATGGGGTGGAGAGAGGACCAGGCTGATGTGGCGACCGGTGGTTGGCCGGGGTGATGTGGAGGGTGATGGGTAGATTAGGATTAGGTAGGAAAAGGGTTTAGGTAGCTAGGATTTTATATGGAGGTGGCCAGCCGGGCTTTCGGGCCTGGCAGGCTGCCTCCCAAAATAATTTAAATATATTATTTATTAAAGACGAGGCGTTTGTAAACCGTTGGCAGACAAAACAAAACATTCCGGAGACCTGGGTTTTGGTTTTGAATTAAAGACGGGGCGTTTGGAAAACAAAACCAGGCTTTTCAAAATAGTTTTATGCAAACAAATGCAAGATGACATGACGATGCCCAAATGCAATGTGGCATGATGACATGAGCATGCGGTCATGATGATGCAATGCACAAAAACAACGCGATTTTCTAGTAGTGGTTTTGCGAGGCGCCACAATTCGACACCACTAACAATGGATCTCGCCCTCGAGATCCGCCTCATGGTACCGGGAAGAAGGGCGGTGATCTGAATCTTCTCGCATCGTGTAGATCCTCGCGACACCACTAACAAGAGGTCGTTGTCCCTGATCGTCGAGAGAACACTCCGGGAACAAAGGTCGAAGGTAGAGGTATCAACAAATAAAGCCACCTCTAGCTTCGATAGAAAGAGGGAACCGATGCATTCTCATCCACTTCAATGTACAAAAGCGAATAGAAGGGGTAGTTGGCATGGGGGCCAATCCATCACGCACCCAAACTATTACTCCGCACAATCAGTAGAAAAGCGTGTAGCCATTCTCGGAATCAGACTGAAGATCTCGACAATCGAGGTTCAGGAACAAGGAGTGATGCAGACTCTGCATCGGATCTGGCGTAGATGATGTCGTCGCGTCGGAAAACACCGGAAGGCACGAGAAGGAACAAAGAGAAGTCCACCAGACGAAGGATTCCTCGGATAGCATGAAGACCAGATGTAGCAACACCGTTACCAAAGGAGGAAGCGAAACCCTGAAGGTATGACGGAACCCAACCACGAGAAATCCTGGACTCGAAGAAAAGATAAGAGAGCGGATTCAAAACACGCAGAGGTGAGAGGAGAGCAGCAGAGGGGTAAGGAGTAAAATCAGACCTAATCAGAACTATCCAACCGATTTTGCAAAAATAGTTTTGACACTCTACTTCGGCCGTTAGCTAGGTTATCCTACAGGCTAGACTTGTGGGATATCGCAACCTGGCTCTGATACCACTCTGTAACACCCTCAGAATCGGCCCTATGCAAGTTTCAGCGATTCCCGCCAAACCCGCATAGAAACGATTCAAAGGTGCCCACCAGGCACTTTCGTGCGGGTGGAAAACGAAGTAATACCATTACACAATAGTCCACGATGGAACCCACAGAACAGATATATACAACAACGACTCAAAGAGTCAAGAATACAGATATTCAGTACAAAGATCCAAATCACCTTGAAAACGATAGAGCGTCCGACTACGGACAAGATGCAAATGGGGCTAAGAGCCCTGAAGAATGACCAATGGCGTCCATAACCCTGCTAACGACGTCGATCTCAAAACCTGCTTAAACAAAAGGGGTGCCGACAAAGGGCAAAGGAAAAAGAGAGAGCGGTCAGTACTGAGGCCAGTACACGGCGAGGCTAGAATTCGGCGGTCCTCGCCTACATAGGTATGGTGGACTGAGCGGCAGCGCAGCATGCACTAAACAACCTATAGAGACTCGGTACAACTAGCGGCTATCAGAGAGGGGTAAGAAAGACCTATTCGGAACCAACCTGATAATACCACCAAACATACCCATCCTGGTATTTCCCCCTCGAGACCAAACGAGGAAGTTAACCGAGGAACTCACACCGTTGGCAGTTTTATTTATTCGGTTATCGTTGCAGCAATTACTAGTCAGGTATAGATAGTCATCCTGATATAATAAGCAGTGGGCACTTTTAGTTAACCATTCCGTTGTAGTTGCAACACTTACTAGTCAGATACAATTAGCATGAGATATCCCCTAAACCCAGCAGTTGTTGGTACTTTTATTTAGCCAGTCCGTTGCAGTGAAGCTGATTACTAGTCATATCGGATACAAGTCAAATTATAGCAGTAAACTTTAGTTATAGTTGTCTATGATCGAGACCTGTGCTCCAAGTCGTCCATAACCGCGGACACGGCTTCTCGAAAAGATTTAACCCTGCAGGGGTGCACCAAAGTTTCCACACGCACCTACACCCTTGTTGTCGGATCAGATAGGTACAAGATCACAAAACATACACCCAACGGTATGTCGACGGGGTTTCGGACACGACGTTTCCCAGACCCAAAGCAAGCACGGGGGGCCACCCCACTAAGCTACCCGCAACGAAGTCGGCCGGTCTCCGAGACGGACTCAGGGTTTGCGTCAATGGATGTAAACGACTGGGAACCCGAAACTCTCGGGCTTGTCGATACCGCGAAAACACTCCGCTTACCTAAATAGTATAGGTGCAGTACTTCGCACAATTTAAATAAAGCAGTAAAGCATGGCATAAGTACAGAATAGTAATAAAGCCCCAAACTAATTGTGGCCCCCAGTACAGTACTTGGAATCAGGTACTAAATCGATGGGGGTGCCCATACACCCCACCTGTGGTTAGCGCGCTCGATCTCGGAACAGGTGTCAAGAACTCGGGGTCCTACGGGACACTAGTGGGCGGTTAACAACCAAATAACATCTATTTCCCACCGGTGCCTCTGCATTTACCTACTTTCAATTTTAGTTATTAAACAATAATTAAAGCCATGATCATCTCCAACATTAAACATGCGGCAATACTCCAACAACTGTGGTACTGGACAACACGCAACAGCACTTGAGCAAGCGACTACGACGCTCAAGTCCAACTATCTACCAATCAACAGGTAATAGGATGTGTCCAAGGCAATATAATGCTGCAAGGGATATCATATCACGGGTACGAAAACTAGAGCACCGCAACACAGATAGCAATAGATCAACAGGAGGTAATAAACACTATAAAAGTAAGATAGGTAGAAAGGGGGAGGTGCTCGCCTGTAAACATTGCCGAAGGTTCATCCGAAGATCGGGTCGACACTCGCATCAACTCATCGGCCTAATCCGCGAAGAAGCAAAACACTAGAAGAAACAACGGATGCACTATTTAATACTACGGCAAAAGATCGGCATGATGCATGTATGATGTATGACATGGCAAAGGTGCGATGCAACTAGGCAGTATTAAGCGAAACCGGGGTCCCGACATTTAATTAGATGGTTCATGTTATTTAGATACCCGCAATTTAAATGTTGTATTAACAAGGCGAAAACATGGCATCGGTTCGCTACACAAATTTAAATGGAGCCAATATTAGACTAGATTCGTCCGCATATGGCCTCCATATTTAATTACGAGGTGAATCGGCATAAGGCCCCCAAACCACATGATATGTATGCGAGTATGAAAAATTTACATGCAACAAGTGGATATTATATATATTATAAAAATAATGGTCTTGAAGAAGGGGTCACACATTAGGGTCGAAGATCTTGGTTCTGGGGTTCGGGGTTCGGTCTCAGGGTTCGACGGGATCGGTCTCGGCAGAAACATTCTCGGACAACGGAGTAGATCTTGGCGTTCCGCGAAGAAGGACTTGGGTCGGTGTCGGGGCGCATCGGATTCGTCCTGGTCGGTGTCGATCTTGTCGTTGCGAAGATCTTGTCGGGTCCGCGCCATCAAGTCGGTCTTGGCATTCGGGTTGAAGAACTTGGCATCCTCGAGGAAGTACTTGTCGTATCCGTGAAGAAGATCATGTCGGCCCACGGGGTTCGGTCTTCAGGGTTCCACGGGTGTCTTGGCGTCCCATGAAGGCATCCTCGGTGCTCCGTGTGTCACTGAAGATCTTATCGAGAAGAACTCTGGGCACGAGAGCCACTAAAGAACTTGGTACGCACAGAGCACCTACAGGGCTAGCAAGCAAACAATGCCCACCACAGCGACACGGGCATGAGGCTATCTGAGACAAGGAGGTCAAAGGACAGTAGGGGATTGCAGACAGCGATGCTCTGGGAACGCCTAGAGACGGTCATGATGCGAGGGGGAGCACATCAGCGGCGAAACGAGGTGGAGACGAGCTGCAGGGAGGAGGCGGGGCCCAGTCGGCGGCGTGAGGACGGCCAAAGATGGAGACTACGAGCTCCTGCATGCGAGGGCGCGTGCTCGCAGAAGCAGTAAGGTGGGGTCGATGAAGGAGGGGGGTCTTGGCACCAGGGGAGACATGGACGCTGCAGGGTCTGCGGGGATGAGGGCCAGCGTCGGCGCTGCCTCGCGGGGAGGTCGCGTCGAGCGGGACAGGCGGCAGACAGAGGACGAGGTGGGGTGGCATAGCGGTGGAAGAAGCCCATGGCGGTGGGGCTCGGGCTCGCGCGAGACGGGCGGAGCAGGGCCGCCGGCGGCTCGGGCTTGCAAGGGCGGCCGAGGGGGAGGCTTCGAGGAAGGTGGGGATCGCGAGTGATGGGTGGCATGCGGGCGACGCGGGGTGGTGTCCGCTCGCGGGGTAGGCGCGTGCGGGTGTGTCGCTGGGGGGTGGGGTCGCGTGGGGTAGCGGGGTCAGGTGGGCTAGCAGGTGGCGGCTGGGGGGAAGAGGGAGTGGTGAGGTGGAGGATGATGATGGGGTGGAGAGAGGACCAGGCTGATGTGGCGAGCGGTGGTTGGCCGGGGTGATGTGGAGGGTGATGGGTAGATTAGTATTAGGTAGGAAAAGGGTTTAGGTAGCTAGGATTTTATCTGGAGGTGGCCAGCCGGGCTTTCGGGCCTATCAGGCTGCCTCCCAAAATAATTTAAATATATTATTTATTAAAGACGAGGCGTTTGTAAACCGTTGGCAGACAAAACAAAACATTCCGGAGACCCGGGTTTTGGTTTTGAATTAAAGACGGGGCGTTTAGAAAACAAAACTAGGCTTTTCAAAATAGTTTAATGCAAACAAATGCAAGATGACATGACGATGCCCAAATGCAATGTGGCATGATGACATGAGCATGCGGTCATGATGATGCAATGCACAAAAACAACGCGATTTTCTAGTAGTGGTTTTGCGGGGAGCCACAATCTTCTAGACTTGAGAATGGAAAAGAAGATCCAATTCTTAGCAATGTTCTTATTTTCCAGTTTTAGTTGAACTGTGAATATTCAAAATTGTCCGTACATTATATATCTATAAGTTGCACACATGCCTTGCACATGTGGGAATTGGATAATGAAGTATGACATTATCATTTTTATGTAAAATTATAATAGGTGAAATAACTATAATTTTGAGCCGCATACATAAAGTATCTAGTGTATATATCATGAAAATGAGAGTTTAGCGATAGGTTCAACTTCTAAGATTTTGCATCTTGACAGTTTAACGAAATTAGGTTAAACTTGAGCTACAAGTAAGCGCGATAGAGTGCTCTTGACTTAAATGTTATTTTATAGTTAGATGGGTTCATCCTCTTTTAGTAAACAATGTCTTTAGTGTAGGTGTCCAACTATATTTGTAAAGAACAGTCTAAAATTTATGAGTGATGACGAGATTTATTTTTCATAAAGAAAAGTCTAAAAAATATTTGATCTCAATGCCACAAGACAACTTTTAGAGATATATAGTGGACCAATATGTCGTAGTTACGGATCGCATGTTTTATATGTTTTTCAAATTTCCTTGCTAACTATGCCCCCTTGAATGAATTTATTTTTATTTATCAAAATTAAGTCAAATTTGAAACAACAAGTAAATTATAGGTTGCTTAGAAAGTTTACAAAAAAAAATTTGGAGGTACCCGTCGGGGGTCAGAGTTAGTATATCAGAAACCACCGAGAGTTTGACGACAAGTTCAAATTCTTGCTAAGATTTTGCATCCTGACAAATTAACAAAAAAAGTCAAATTTAGTGTGAGTTTCCAACTATTAGGAAAGAATATTCTGAATTTTCGGAGTGATGACGAGATTATTTTTCCCGTGAAGAAGTCCGAAGAATATGTATATGAATGCCACAAAACCAAGTTTTCAGACATATATAGTGGACCAACATGTTATAGTTACCATTTCCCATGGTTTATGAGTTGTCAAACTTCCTTGAATGACTTTATGCCAATTTATTGAAATTAGTTTAAATTTGAACTACTACAAGTAAAGCGTGGGCTTCTTTGAAAGTGTATGAAAAATCTTTTGGAGGTACCCATCGGGGCGTCACAATTAATATATCAAACCATCGAGAGTTTTGACAATGGATTCAACTTCTTGCAATGATTTTTCACAATGACAGTTTAACCAAATTAGGTAAAATTTGAGCTACAAGTAAGCGCGATAGATTGCTCTTGAATTAAATGTATTTTTGGAAGAAGATGGGTGCATCTTCTTGTAGTAAAAAATGTTGTTAGTGTGAGTTTCAAACTATCAGGAAAGAACATTCTCAATATTTCGAGTGATGACGAGATTGTTATTTCCCTTCAAAAAAGTCCGAACAATATGGATATGAATGTCACAAGCCAAGTTTTCAAACATATATAGTGGGCCAACATGTTATACTTATGATTATGAGTTCTCAAACTTCCTAGATAACTCCGCCCACTTGAATGACTTTATGCCGATTTATCGAAATTAGGTCAAATTTGAACTACTTCAGGTAAATCGTGGGCTACTTTGAAAGTTTTACAAAATTCTTTTGGAGGTACCCATCGGGGGGTCACAATTAATATATCAAACCACCGAGAGTTTTTATGACAAGTTCAACTCCTTTCTAAGATTTTGCACCTTGACAATTTAATGGAATTAGGTCAAACTTGAGCTACAAGTAAGCGCGATAGATTGCTCTTGAATTAAATGTCTTTTTGGAGGTAGATGGGTGCATCTTCTTGTAGTAAACAATGTTGTTCATGTGAGTTTCCAACTATCAAGAAAGAACATTCTCAATTTTCAAAATCATGACAAGATTGTTCTTTCCCGTAAAGAAAGTACGAAGAATATGGATCTGAATGCCAGAAGCCAAGTTTCTAGACATTTGCCATAGGGTATGACCCACAATGTATAAGGTGAACGTTACAGGATTCCACATAGGCCTTAAGGTGTTTTTTTAACACATTGCAGATGCTAAGGAACAAGAAAATAATGGGCCCACTTGGCAGTGTATGACCAAGCTATAAAACTCCTATGCAAAAGTTAGCATCTTCAGTTTAGTAGGTCCCATGAATCATCTCGCATAGACACTATATAAATGGTGGAGCTTACTCGTACTAGTATTCTAATGTAGTATTTCTTTTCTTAGACATATGCTCACCTCTATCCATGCACTATACATGGAGAGAGAATAAAACGTAGGCAGGGAAGAGGGAAGCAACAAAGAGAGAAGAGGAGATGAAGGTTGTTTAATGTCAAAGCAAAGTTGACTATGATGGTTCCTGACACGAGGTACTCCTGACTCTACTAGTAGTAAATTTCAGTACCTATGCACGCAAAAAATTGTGTGTTTTCTCTCTCATCTGCTTCCTCTCATCTCTCCACCCCTCTCCCCTCACGCACCATCCCAGATGATCAGTCCCTTGTCCACAACAAGGTGCTACGCACGTGTTCCTTGGTACGCCGGCTATGTTTTTTAGAAGTCGTCTCTGTTTCTCTGGCGTGTTCGGCAGCCGCGTTGGTTTGGAGTAGGAGGAGTATTACATAGGAAGGAAACCACTTTGGTCCTTGGCAGAAAAAATTCAAACTTTTTCGGTTTCGAAATTTGAACATTCACCGTTGGACAAGACTGGCAAATCCAAACATTGCTGACCATTGAATATTCTTTTCCATTCTTAGCTTCTAGAAGATTCTATTGATAGTCTTTAGCACAATGAACGCTAGTATGCACAAACGTTAAAACACACTTCTCGTATGACAAGTAGGAACGATAGATTTCTCTTGAATTAAATGTCTTTTTCGAAGATAGATGGGTGCATCTTCTTGTAGTAAACAATGCAGTTGGTGTGAGTTTCTATCTATAAGGAAAGAAAATTCTGAAATTTTCCGAGTAATGACCAGATTATTATTTTCCGTAAATAAATTACAAAGAATATGGATTTGAATGCCACAAGTGATGGGGATATGCCAATCGGGGTATCCATGAAGACAGGAAGCGACTGGCCCAGGACAATGTCGACTGGGCCAGCGATGAAGGCGACTGGGAAGGAGGCTTCAAAGAATACCGACGACTAGACACGAAGGCCCAAGACCTTAGCTAGGCCCAGTCGGATTAGTCAAACTCCCGAAACCTTCACTGATTCAGTTGAAATCCTGTAAAACCCTAGCGAGGCACTCCTATAAAAGCCTCCCTAGTCTTCCCTTTGTACTCACAGGCTATTAGCTACCCCATCCAAGCGACTCACCACCATTATGCCGAGTTCTCCCACCTTGTAACTCATCCACCATCAACACAAGCAAGCAGGAAGTAGGCATTTACCCTCCAGGGGGCCGAACCTAGGTAAACCTCATGTCTTGCCCAATCTCGATCCACGGATAGCGAGTCTCTCTTGCCTTTCTTTGACTCAATCGCTACCCCTGGTAGAAACTGCCATGGCCATTCCCATGATAGTGGCGCCCACCATGGGGAATGGTGAGTTAAGCCTCAGATATGTGGAGAGACACTTTACTCCAACTCGCCGACCCTTTGCCACCGTCCGCATGATCGCCACTGGTGGATTTCTCCAGATCCTTCCTAGTAGCTACATGTCGGCCTCGTGACCAGTTATGCACGCTGTCATAATTACAGTCAGCTCCATCGACCTCTTTGTTGGCTTCACTGATACCATCGATCCGGCGGATCTCGCCGCATTCGCCTCCAGCACTGGATCGCCACCGCGTGATCTACTCTCGAAGTAGCAGATCCAGTCATATCCATGCTTGCCTCCAAGTATGATTTGACCGAGGATGGATCGGTCGAGAGAAGTGACACCCTCTGTCACGATGCCGACTTAGCGTCACCCACGCCGATCACAGAACCCGATGCCCCCACATCCAAGGCCAGCTCCATCACTAAGGTCTCCAACGCTGAGGATGATGAGGATGATTCGATCCTCCAACTCATTGACTATGATTCCGGGTCGGAGTTTCCAAACAAGTCCTACCCCATCGTCAATCACGCCATCTACATGGCGAACGACACCGAACCACCGATGGATCATTTCACCACGCCCTCCCACCAACCGCAACTGCCAATGAGCTCGAGCGGCACCGCGTGGCCTTGAACGAGGCCAGGGAGAAAGAAAAGACCGATCGCGAAAATTTTCGCCTCGAGCAGGAAACCACATGGCAGCTCTTAGTGTACCACCGGAACTAGGTAACTCTGCGACTTCACCTTGGCTTGCAGGGGAGACTCCTGAGCTTCAACGATGAGAACGACCCTGCGTGGGCAGCTGACCACGAGGTCTGCAACAACGCACCACCAGGTAGCAACCTCCCACCCGATGGGTGGACTGTTCACGGATTCCATGTGCCACCCAATAGTGTGCCCCTCCGGAATAACCTCGATAATGTGACGCCAACGGCCTCCCCCTCTATTCGACTCCGATGGATAACGTCATCGCAAGTCAGGCCGCAGTTGCAAACCAAAACCCCACGAGTGACGAAGAGATCCATATCAAGTACGCCCAAGCCCTTCTTGCCAAAGTGGTCGAGCAGCTGAACTCGGGCAGAGACTCCCAGGGGTGGGTTTACTCCCGGTCCATCAATATAAGAGCGCCGTTGTCCAGTCGCTCAGGCAAACGAACTGTAGCCAACATGGCAAATCGCCTTCCCCTAGAGCCACGACAACTAGTGGTTACCGACCCCACCATCTCTACCAACGACCCACGGCCAGAATACAACACGGTAGTGACCAATGGCCAGCCCGTTGATCTGCGAGGCGACATCATCAACACACAAGCATGGTGGGCTCATCAACCATACGACCTCTGCCACACGCTTTCCAGTCGTGGCAGCCTCAGCCAAGTCGGCCCTCCATGCTTTGGACCAATGATCCAGGGCGAGAATTACCCTCCGAATTTCCGAGGTCCAAAGGAAATTGAAAAGTACGACCCTACACTCGATCCCCAAGTATGGATAAACAAATACCTCATGGAAATGGGGATCACCGGCAACAATAATGATGGAGGGCATGACCCGCTAGTGGATCAATACCCTCCCGGAGAATAGCATCGACTCATGCGAAGAGATGTGCGTCGCCTTCATCAAATACTTCGAAGGCTCTTACTCACGCACCACAAGGATAGAAGACCTGGAGCAGTGCATCCAGGGACCAAGCGAATCGACCGGACATTGGGTCCAACGATGGCAAGAACTATGGATAAACGCCGTGGGCATCCACCCGGACATAGCCATCCACTGTTTCAAGAATGTGTGTTGGTACGAACCCTTGGTCACCAAGATCAAGCGAGTCTACCGAATGCTCGACGACATCCCTGACCACCTTGAGATCGCCAAACGCTTATCAGAGGAAGACCCAATCTAGGAGTTCGACGTCGAGTTAGGTGGAAGGCGCCGCACAAGCGTCCCAACCAGCGGCCATAGCCGGGACCTCCACCACAACAACACTCACCAGGCGACCAAGCGCAGCAACGACGGACGAGCCAACTTCTTCGCCAACGCCATCTATAGCCCACGTGACCCCAAGAACTACCGCCATAAGTGGAATAACCCACGCGATAACACCACGGCCCGGTCGAGATTCGACCCTGCCACCATACTGAGCCAACCTTTCATCTACCATAGTAGGGAAGACAAACCAGCCACCGAGTGTGACTCTCTCAAGGAGATCAAGAAGGCAAGGCATGCTAGGGTGGAACCAAACCCCGCTTAGCCATGCGACAACGGCAACGGTGTATCATTCGGAAACTCCATCGTGTTACTCCACACATTCACCAGCGTGGGAACGTGCCGCAAGAAGAAGGTACTAGCCAGCATTGTCGTCGTTAATGCGGTGCAACAACTTGACATCCCGCGCTAGCTAAACTGGTCAGTTCAGAGCATCACCAGGAGTCACGAGGACCACACGCCTAGGACCGAAAACCCCGGATGAGTCGCCCTGGTCATCAGGCCCAAAGTGGCCGATTACTGGCTGCCTAAAACCCTCATGGACGGTGGCATCTCTATAAATATCCTCTACATGGATATGTTCAAGCGACTATAGCTACCGTATTCCATGGTGGAATACACCCTCTGCACCTTCCACGGCATAGTCCTAGGTCGGAAGGCTTACCTGATTTGGAACGTGACACTGCCAGTCACCTTCGGAACACCAGTCAACTTCTGCACGGAGAGGATTGTCTTTGAGCTATCTAACTTTAGAAGCCCGTACGTACTCAGCAGGCAGGAGTTCGCCAAGTTCATGGCGACCCCAGATTATGCCTACAACATGACGAAGCTCCTCGCCCCCCATGGCATAATCACCGTGTGTGACGACTGGTGACCCACAAGGATAGGGGGTGTATCGCAGTACTTTCGATAAATAGGAGTGTCGATCCCAACGAGGAGTAGAAGGTGTTGATTAGTGGTATGGAGCAGAAAATATCTGTAAATACCTAGCAAGCGCATTTTTAGCGGTTTTCTGATAAAGCAACAAAACAAAGTGCAAGTAATAAAGAAAATGAACAACTGCAGCAAGTGGCCCAATCCTTCTTTAGCAAAGGACAAGCCGGTTGAAATACTTATAAGGACCTAACGTTCTCGAGGACACATGGGAATACTGTGAAGTGCTTTCGCTTCAAATAGCTGAGTAGTCTTCTTTGGTGTTGTAAGTGTTGTGTGGGTGAACATGTGCTAATGTACCGAACTTGCTTGGACTAATACATACTTGTGATTAAACCCCCTGCAAGCATCCGCAACTACAGTAAAGCAATTAAGATATAAACCTAACCATGGCCTTAAACTCAGAGATCCTATGCTCCCTTGTGCAATGGTGTCCTAACGGGGGTTCAGGTTTTTGTCACTCCGGCAACCCCACAATTAGTAGCCAAATACACAATGTATTCCCCTAGGCCCATAAATGGTGAAGTATCATGTAGTCGACGTTCGCATGACACCACTCGAAGAATAGCACCACAACTTAAGTACTAAACCATTGAATAATATCTCAACACAAATCCACTACTAACAACATGACTTCTCCCATGTCCTCAAGAACTAAACAAACTACTCATGAGACATCATATGGATCAAGATCAAAGATGATATGGTGATGGATAACAATCTGAACATAATCAATAATCCAATGGTTCCACTCACAAGCATCAACTACAATAGTAATCAACACCAGGAAAGTTTCCCCTAAGAACTATGCAAGTATTCAACACAATTGTTACAACGGGATGGAGTGGTGATGATGGTGCTGGTGGATATGATGGTGTGGGTGATGATGATGATCCGGATAAAGTCTAGCTTGATGATGGTGTTGATGGCGACGATCTCCCCTCTCCGGGAAGGAATTTCCCTGGCAGAAATCTATCTGATGGAGAGCTCTTTCTCTCTCGGTGTCTTCCTCCCCGTAGAGGCGACAGAATCTTTTTGTGGTCGCTCCCCTGTGTTTTAGGGTTTCGAGGCAAAGATATAGGCGAGAGGGCGGAGTCGGAGGCCGGCCAGGTGGGCCACAGCCCCTCTAGGCGCGGCCCAGGGGGCCCGCGCCTAGGAGGGTGTGGGCCCCCTGTGGCCCATCTCCGCCTCCCCTTCTGGCTTCCTTCGTCTTCTGGGAAAATATTATTTTCCATGATTTTTCTGGTATATTTCTGATCTTCTCGAAATTGCATCAAAACATCTCTTTTTCCAACAGAAACCTAACTCCGGTAGTTCATCATCCAAGAATCATCCAACATGCAAAAATAGATGAAAAGACATAAGTAACACCTCTTAATAAGCAATATATCAATGAATAGAGGAAAATAATGATATAGAATGGTGATGCAAATTGGACATATTAACTCCCCCCAAGCTTAGATCTTCGCTTGTCCCCAAGCGAAAACTGAGCTCAGTAAACATGTCCACAGGTTTATGCAGTGAAGTGTCGATAAAAGAATACGGACAAGAAGCATCACACTTACCATTACACAACTCATAGAAGAAAGCAACTCACAATTATATAACTTAGCTTGCAGCAAGTACAGGAGTCACAATAGAGATGCATAAAGATAAATCATAATTGGAATCGGCAAACTTTGTTCTTGGTTAGAGAACAGCTGGCAAACAGTTTCACAAAAATATTTTGTAAAAGTTTTCACAACAAGAGTACTCTTTTGCTCAAGCATAAAAGGTTTTTCACAATGATGGCTTTCAAAGTAATACTCAATAGATAAGAGTCTTGTGCAAACAAGGAAAATAGAGAACATGATTGAATAAATCATCACATGAATGATTGAAACACAACAACTCAAATGCTTGCTGGAGACAGAGAGGAAATAGGTTTACTGACTCAACTTAGAAATAGGAGAAAGGTCCCTTCATAGAGGGAAGCAGGCATTTCAAGTCATAAAGAGCTTCCAAAAGATTATGGTACTTACTAGCTTTGAGCCCTCATTGCCCCTATCATAAGCATCTTGAAGTGATTAAGGTTAAAGTGAACAAGGATGGAGTATATGCTTGACAAAAAATAAGTTGGCAATCGCATGTCCCTTGAGTATGAGGGTCGCTCCCCATGCTACTCAACTTTAGTTACCGGTAAGTTCCTGTCATTGTAAGTACATGTGTATCATAAAGAACCGCCAACGAGGTACCCCTTGCACATGATACAGGAGCTATCCCATAATCAAAATGACAGGGCAAGCAGACAGTGAGCATCTCAGCGATATTTTTATTTGCTATTTGCATAGGTTTTTATTGAGGATGCTTCACAGATTGCTCACTATGGTTATGCTACAAGTTTCCACCATGATTAGGCATGGCTTAGGCTAGCGGCCCAGTCGTTTCTCTAACACACATACATAACTCCATGGACTTACAAGCTCCCCTTTTATTTCACACCGACGACATCCGCAAACAAAAGAGCATGATATCAACTGGATATGTATCCATAAGTGTTGAAAGCGTTCCCCGTGACAGCACGGTTCTGCTAATCCCAACGTATAGATGCAGGAATATACAACTTCGATGACACAATGGTTCAAGATTATTAGGGGCAAGAAAATAAGGTGTGCCATCAAGTTCGTGAGAGCTTTACTAACTAGTTATCACATACCAAAATAATTTTTAATCTGAAAGATACATGAAGCTTGAGAATTTGCTTGAAATAGCAATAATTCTAATAGGTAGATATGGTGGACACAAATGGCACAGGCTTGGTTCAAAGGGGTTGGAAACATGAGAAGCATGCCTTCTCAAAACAGGTTTTTTGCTAGCAAGGCTGGATAGCAAGCAAAAGAGTTGAACAAAACAAGCAAACCTACAATTGATAAAGCCAAACATGCAATCTTCCTTGCAGACACAAAAGATCTTAAATAAAGAATACTAACCTTATGAGCCAATCAAGAAAGAAAATAAATGATACAAAATACCTGTAAGCCTTTTCTCTTTTCCTTTCAAACCTCAAAAAGTGTTGCAACTGACTAGAGCTCGGTTTGCCAAAACCAATTTAGATCTACTTGATGATCCCAAAGTGATGCCAATACTGGTCAACAAGATCAATCATATAATAGAGTTTGCAAACTAAAATAAGAAGTGCAAAAAGTAAAACATGAAGCTTCTCATTAATATTCCATGAAGGCACTCACACCAAGGGATACATAGATAATCAAAGGAGAGATACTTCCACATGCTAACCAACCTATAAGATAACTTCTCTCCAAAGATATGGATCTACTAAAAAGGTAAAAGATAAAAGATAATGATGTGATACCGTGGAACTCCCCCAATCTTGGAACAATCCAAGGGGATGCCAAACTTGATGACGAATTAATCCTTTGGTGGTGGTGGTGTTCTCTTGATAACATCCTCAATCAGTTTCCTCAAATGCTAAATCTCGAAGGTCAGAGTACAAATCAACTCTGAGTTTTTCTCAATGCAGTTCATGATCATATCAGACCGAGAGTCACAGTCCTTGCTATTCTTTCCCCACTCTTTCTTCTTAGTGTGTTCCTTCCCTGCATGATTAGAGCGAGGCAGATCCCAAACCGAGGGCAAGTTCCCTTTGGGCAACTGTTGGTATTGTTGCTCATGTATAAGAGTAAGGAAAGGATTCTTGGTACGTGGAGGAGGTGAACATGGAGAGAGGATATGACGCAGGGTTTTCCCTCCTGTAGACATCCGTGCTGTCCTCCTATGCTTGGTAGGATTTGCCACCACTCCAATGCTTGCGGAAGTAGCGCGGGTGTGTGGATGATCTTCATCCTCCATGTCTTCTTCATCCCCAACCAAGATCTCCTCGTCCTTGGGGTTTTGAGGATCATCCTCTTTGGGATTCGTGCCTTTGTCGTTGGCGGAGACCATGGTGCTCTAAACTTGAGAAGATTCCGTGACAAAAACAGATTGAAAATGAACACACGACGAGAACACGATACACGAACCTCGGGGGATCCGGGGGGTTATATATTACGAAGTTACAAAACATAAGGAAGGTACTGGTATGAAAACAAGGCGGAGATAGAGCTCGGAGGGCTCACACCCCCTCCAGGCGCGGCCAGCTAGGGCTCGCGCCTAGGGTGGGTGTGGCCACCCCGACCTCCGTTTCCTCCTTTGTTTCGTTTCGTAACCTTCCGTATGTAATAAAAACATCAAAAATATAAAAATATAGGGTTTTCACGAACCTTATATTTTCACCACTTTTACCTATTCAAAGACGAACTCTGCAGACTCCTTTTCTCCTTCTCCTGGAAATTCCTTTACTCACAAGGCATTACACAAACTTCAATGGCAACATTAGTGTAAGCAAAAACAATAAACCTTTGGTTCACACTTCAACTGAAATCCATAAAAAAAGCTACTGTAGCTACTCCTTTCCAAAAACCCAAAAGAATCTGGAAGGGAATCAATACAAGGGACAAATGCAAATGATGGCAGAAATCTGTCAAAACAGACCAGCAGGTAAGGATTGATTTTTTTCGAAAACCTTCTGTTGCTCAAATCAAAAGGTTCAAAACTAATGAAAGTTGGGTAACAACTTGAAGAACCAGCACAGAAAAATACAACTCCATCTGAAGTACTGAGCTCCTTCACGAATTTTTACAATGCAGCACAAAAATCTATCCCAGGACAGCCACTTTTCACAACTCCACTACTTCTCAAAAGTAGTTGAACTTGACACAAAAACAAAAACAAAAAGGATAAGGAGCGATTATTACTGAGGTAATAAGTTCCAAGACTCTACCAAACTATTGGGTTATCTCCCAAGAAGTACTTTTCTTTAAATGCCTTTAAGTTAGGCTTGATAGTTTCAAAGATGCTCACATAGGAGATAAATATTTGAAGTGAAAGAGAGCATCAAGAAGCAAATAACCAAAACATTTGAGTCTAACCCACTTCTATGCATGGGGGTATCATGAGAAACAAATTGTTGAAACAAAAAGCCACTAGCATAGGAAGACAAAACAAATGCAACTTCAAAGCTTTCAACATAAAACGGGGAAACTTAATATTATTGAGATGCATAAAACCATGTTTCCCTCTCTCATAATAACTTTCAGTAGCACTTTGAATAAAGTTGACAATATAACTGTCACAGGAAACAACTCTATCATCGGGATGAGCAGACTTACAATCACCAAAAAGAGGTCCAAAGTCATAAACCGGATCAATAGAAGCAAGTTGTTCCATCCTGAAATCTTTATTAGGCAAGCTATTTTCACAAGGAGCTTTAGCAAATTTGGAAAAATTAAACTCATAAGAATCTCCATCAAACTTAGTCAAAACTTTCTCCTTCTTACAATCTATAATATCTCCACAAGTGTTCAAGAAATGTCTACCAAAAATTATAGGACAAGTTTTACTAGCTGCAGAATTAAGCACTAGAAAATCAGTAGGATACTCAATCTTACCGCAGAGGACCTCCACATCTCTTACAATATGAATAGGGCAAATGGTTTCCTTATTAGCAAGTTGAATAACAACATCAATGTCCTCAAGCTCACAAGGACCAATTTCATCCATAATTTCCCTATAAAGCTCAAAAGGAATAGCACTAGAACTAGCACCAATATCACATAAACCATAATAGAAATGATCACCAATTCTAACAGAAAGCACAGGGACACTAGCTTTTCTAGCTTTAATAGGATGAGAAATAATATTGGAAGCGTCTTCACATAACACAATGTGCTCATCCTCTATATTTCTAGTGGCGAGATCTTTCACAACAGCTACCATAGGTTCAATGTTTATTTGCTCATCAGGTTCCACAATTTTCTTTGTACCTTTGTCATTCGCATTAATCATCATAGATTACTCCTTTACCTTAGCTGGGAAAGGTGTTTTCTCAACATAAGGTTCAGGCACAATTAGATTAGTAGTACAAACTTCGGTGTTTCTAACATGAACATAACTAACAACATCTTTATAAGGTACATGGTACTTATTCCACTTGTTTTTGGAAATTTCTATGTACGAGGCGAAGTCCATAAAACAATTGGCGATACTTTGGGAGTCTAGACCAAACTCATTACTAATATCACGGAAGTCATCAGTCCCCATAAAAGATTTAATGCATTCATAATCATAGTTTATACTGACTTTCTTCCTTTGTCATTCTCCCAAGCTTCAGTGTTCTCTTGAATAGGGTCTAGTAGATACCATTTAGCTTCTTCCTTCATACGTGTGAATGATCCATCACAAGAAGCATCTAGTAAATCTTTATCATGAAGAGAAAGCCTAGAATAAAAGTTATTGATAATAATATTGTTAGGGAGTTCATGAATATGACATTTAAGCATTAGTAACTTCAATCTCCCCCAAGCTTGAGCTATACTTTCTCCATCACGAGGCCAAAAGTTATATATCAGATTCCTATCCTTATGAATCTCACTGGGAGGATAGAATTTAGAATAAAAGAGAGGTACTATTTCCTCCCATTCCATGGATTGTCCATTCTTTAGCAGCTTATACCATTATTTAGCTCTCCCTTTCAAGGATATAGAGAGTAACGTCTTCTTCACCTGTTCAGTTGTGATACCTGCACACTTAAACAACCCGCATAATTCATGGATAAAAAGCAAGTGATCACTAGGATGGTCAGTTCCATCCCCTAAATAATAGTTATCTCTAACACGATCAACAATACTTGTAGGTATCTTAAAAGGATCTATCTCAACAGGCGGTGGTTCATCTACTACCCTAACGGTGGTAGTAGTTTTCCCAAACAGAAAACCAAGTGGGTTATCCATATTGGAAACAAAGTAACAAACAAAAATAAAAAGCAATACTCACAGTAGAAGTTTCCTTTACCAGTTCCACTCTTCAATAGCGCTTCACTCCCCGACAACGATGCCATAAATATAGTCTTGATGACCCACAAGTATAGGTGGTGTATCGCAGTACTTTCGATAAATAGTAGTGTTGATCCCAACGAGGAGCAGAAGGTGTTGACTAGTGGTATGGAGCAGGAAATCTCTATAAATACTTAGCAAACGGATTTTTAGGGGTTTTCTGATAAAGCAACAAAACAAAGTGCAAGTAATAAAGACAACGAACAACTGCAGCAAGTGGCCCAATCCTTTCTTAGCAAAGGACAAGCCGGTGGAAATACTTATAAGGACCAAACGTTCTCGAGGACACATGGGAATACTGTCAAGTGCATTCGCTTCAAATAGCTGAGTAGTTTTATTTGGTGTTCTAAGTGTTGGGTGGGTGAACCTGTGCTAATGTACCGACCTTACTTGACTAATACACATGTCACATCCCAAGATTTTCCAAATCTTGTAATGTGAAAATAAATTAATAAAATAAAACTTTGTTTGAATTTCAGAGCCAGAAGAAACTTTTTGAATTTAAATAGAACCTCAAACCCATTTGAATTAGATAAAATCCTAAAAAGATTTAAAAAGATAAACATTTTAAATAAAGGAAAACAAAATTTTGGAAATAATAATTTGGGTCTTTTAAAAACAAAAGATTTGGTATTCAAAAGAAAAGATGGGTTTATAAATAAAGATTATTTTATAAAGCCAAATAAATCCTTGGCCAAGCTTTGAGAATTAAGAACATTTTATTCTAAATAAAGTTGGCAAAGGTTTATTTGAAATAAATTAATAAGGAGTTATTATCCAAGTTTTATTAGCAAAGGTTCTATCATTTATAAACCATCAAAGACTTTTTGTTTAATTTAATAAAGTTTCCAAGTATTTATTATTTCCAATTAAAACCTACTGATTGGACTTTGAAAATATCTAGGTTTCAAATAAAGATTTTATTAATGGAATCAAACTCTATTTTGCTTTAATAACTAAGGCCCATCTTATTTAATTACTAATGGACCCTAAAATAAGAGGTTATTTTGTTTTAAAACAAATCTTCCAAATATTCTTTATTTTTAAATAAAACTACTGTTTTAGATTTGAAAGTGTTTTCCAATGAGAATTATTATTAAATAAATCAAACCATGATAAATAAATAAAACCCCATTTTATTTAATTAAAGAATGGATTAATAAAGTTATTATTATTTTATTTTGGGCTTTTGACCACATTACTAAACAGAACTAATTTCAATATTACAAAATTTGAGTGTTGTTTGAATTGATTTGGTTGATGTTTGCTTGGTTGGAAATTCAAATCAGAAAATAAAATAGAAAAGGAAAAGAACACAGGATAAAAAAAAAATAAGAAAGGGATCGACCCAACCCAACAGCCCAGCAGCAGCCCACCTAGCCCATCTACTATCTCCCCGAACCGTTTTCCTCACCACTGAAACAACCCGCAAAGCAACTGACTAGTGGACCTCCCCTCGT
This sequence comes from Avena sativa, assembly GCA_916181665.1. Taxonomy (NCBI): domain Eukaryota; kingdom Viridiplantae; phylum Streptophyta; class Magnoliopsida; order Poales; family Poaceae; genus Avena; species Avena sativa. The sequence goes on along the minus strand of OV702283.1, from coordinate 244,879,756 downwards.
TTCTTTTTCCCCACTGACCGACCGACCCCACTTGTCACTGTTCTTCTTCTCACCCACACGACCTCTTCTCCCTCCTTCGACACCGCTCCTGCCGATGAATTCGCGGCCTTAATTCGCTTTAACTCGACCACCGTTACCAGCTTTGATCACGCAGGTTGAAACGCCCAAGCCTCCTCTATAATTCCCCTCTGACACCTCGCGCTCGCACGCCTTAGACCACCTCAATTCCCTCCTCGAGCTCCTCTATTCCGACCGCCGTCTCCGGCCAATTCAGGCCAGTACAGACCACCTTCCACCTTTCCGAGCACGCTAGCAGCTTCCCCACTCCCAGACACTTCTCCCCGTACCCTTCTTTCAACCACGGGCGCCCCGGAGCATCGGCTTCGACAAGCTCCGACAGCGTCGCCGTCCGTTTCTACTCCGGCGACGACTCTCAGGTGAACCAGACCACCCCGACCCCTTTCGTTCATGCACCCAGCATCTCCGTGCTCTTGCGCATCTAAATGTGCTCCTGTTTTACCTTAGGGCGATCTACAGCGACGGCTCCTACCGCCACCGTCGTCTGCCTCAACTCCGACGACGCCCACAGGTTAATTCCGACCACCCCGTACCCTCTGGATCACGCACACCTTTTTGCCATGGTCCTACGCAGCTAACCCAACCCTCCGTTTGTCTTCTCGTGAACCACAGAGACGACCTCGACCTCGACCAGAGCCGCCCGTCGCCAGAACCAACTCCGGCGAGCAATTACTGCAGTACCCGAGCGCCCCTTGTCAAGCCAACAGCACGTCGAGCATCACCACAGCCCTGCGATTCTGGTGAGCACTTTTTCTCTCCTCTTTGCTTCCTGTAGCCACCGTAGCGCCACCGCCTGGCCGTACGCCGCCGTTAGCCGCCGTCGGCGCCGCTCACTTTTGGTCCAACGAGCCAGTACCGTAGGATCTAGTTTGAACGTGTGCGATTAGATCACTTACCGCGAAGAGGTACGCGTTCTGTGCCACACGATCCAACTTAAATCCAACGCTCCGCAGCACACGATCCACCCGAACCGGTATCAACCAATGGAATGACGCCGCGTGTCACCTGTCTGTTTAAAACAGATTTTGAAAACAGATTTAAATGCCATTTTCAAACCCTTATAACTTTTGATCCACACGTCCAAATTTGACAAATTTTATATCAATAAAATCAGGAGAACAAGCCCTAGCTAACCATGGCCTTAGTTATGAAAATAGTATCTGTTAGCTTGATTGAATTTGCAGAAACATTTGTATACTTGTTAGAGTATAAAAATTGTTTAAAATTGAATTTAATGACAAAACCTTTGCAAAATGATTTGTAATGACCTTACTGACCCAAAACATCAAGCCTTGCCAAAGGTAACCTACTTGGTGAAAAACATAAAGTCTTACTTTAAAAAGAAAAAATTTCACCACATAAAATGTTGAATGGATTTTAAAATAGACTTTGGGCAAACCTCTAACTAATGACTTTGCCATTTTGGTAAATGACCAATGTGGACCTTACAAAGTTTATAAACCTAGTAGAGACCAACTTTGCAATAGAACCCACTTTTTACAAGACTTAGGAACCATTGCTTTGTGTATGTGAATTATTGTTTGAATGTTGGAATGCTACTTGATACTATGCTTGTTTGATTGTAGTGAAATTAGCAAAGTGTGAGACTAGCAAGACCAAGAAGTGACTAGCATTCCCTAAACAAAAAGGCAAGTTACACTATCATACAAAAGTCCTACTATTTTCATTATACTTAGTGGATTTGAAAACATGCATAAAAATGATTTATACTTATGCTATGCTAAATCCTAATAGGATTCCCTTACTTTCCTTAGAGAAAATCTTGTAGTTGTACATGCTTAGCCATGCTATATGCTATATCTTGAAAAAGAGATACATGTTGAGATTTTACAAAGGTTGAGAAAAGGACTTGTGTTTTACATAATAAAACAAGGACTCAATGAACCACCTAGGTGGAGGATACTTTAAGTTTTGGAGAAGGTGGCAACAAAAGGGAACCATGTCTATGGTAGTCACTTTGTGTTGGGCTCCAAAAGAAAACCACCTAGGAAACTTAGAGATCAAACATGTTTCTCCAATTGTGGCTTTCGTGTGCAACCACATGCTATTATGGCTCTGGATTAGTCAACTACATTAGGAAGACCCATACATTGTCTTTAGTTACTGGACATGGGGATATGGAATGCTTCATGGGGGCTGAAGACAAAGCTAGCAATGATGTATGGGAGGACCTTTTGGAAAGACTACGTCACATTCTCAATCTGCCAGTACTCCATCTTGGTGAGCACTAATCCAGTAGGCCACTGGTGGCAAAAGGATGGGATTGTGACATGTGGGTAAAGTGTACTCCTTCTGCAGAAGTAAATAAAATCTAAGTACTTAGCCGTGTCCCCGGTTATGGACAATACTGAGCAACTAAAGTTTGAACTATGGGAGATCTCGACATTCCAACTTCTAATATAAAAACTTGATGCCCTTGTGTGTCTACCAAGGAAATCAAAGAGATTTTGTTAAACTTGTTGCACTTGGGGTTACCAAGGTGCTCAAGAGCATGATGTACTTGGGGATACCAAGGAACTCATGAGTTTTGAAAAAAAAAAACTTGTTGCACTTGGGGTTACCAAGGTGCTCAAGGGATTTTGACAAGGATTTGAACACTTGAGTTTCTACCAAGGAGTTCAAGGAACTTGGAAAAGAAATTTGACAAAAGACTTTAAAACCCTTTTGAAAAGATAGGATAAAATATTGCTTTATGCAAATAAGCCTCAAACTCTACTTAGCCAAATATGCATATAAGAATAGGATCCACTCTTATTATACATAAAAGTGAAACTTGCCAATACAATTCAAAATGTATTGACCCATGTGGCTGTAACTTGTAATGTTGCAGGTTGATTGTTTTAAAAATGAAGATTGTTTGATTGACTAGGACTACAAAATCTACAACCAACATCTGCTTGTGGCACTTTGAAGATGATGGACCCATACTTATAGTTATTCCGCTGCAAATGTAATGTAATAGCCAAATGAGCTATGTGTGATGTAATAAACTTATGTTATTCCTGGTTATAAATTTATATTATGACCTTTGTATCTTGATATTACATCTTAACTGTGGATGCTAGCTATTGATCCAGGGACTAGCATTGTAAAACACAGGAGGACTCTACCTTATTAAAGGTTGGGACCTCTTACAACACACTTGTGATTAAACCCCATGCAAGCATCCGCAACTACAGGAAAGAAATTAAGATATAAACCTAACCACAACCTTAAACTCTGAGATCCTACGCTCCCTTGTGCAATGGTGTCCTAACGGGTGTTCAGGTTTTTGTCACTCCGGCAACGCCACAATTAGTAGCCAAATACACAATGCATTCCCCTAGGCCCATAAATGGTGAAGTATCATGTAGTCGACGTTCACATGACACCACTAGAAGAATAGCACCACAACTTAAGTACTAAACCATTGAATAATATCTCAACACAAATCCACTACTAACAACATGACTTCTCCCATGTCCTCAAGAACTAAACGAACTACTCACGAGACATCATATGGATCAAGATCAAAGATGATATGGTGATAGATAACAATATGAACATAAACAATAATCCAATGATTCCACTCACAAGCATCAACTACAATAGTAATCAACACCGGGAAAGTTTCCCGTAAGAACTATGCAAGTATTCAACACAATTGTTACAACGGGATGGAGTGGTGATGATGGTGCTGGTGGAGATGATTGTGTGGATGATGATGATGATCCCGATGAAGTCTAGCTTGATGATGGTGTTGATGGCGACGATCTCCCCTCTCCGGGAAGGAATTTCCCTGGAAGAAATTTGTCTACTAGAGAGCTCTTTCTCTCTTGGTGTCTTCCGCCCCGTAGAGGCGGCGAAATCTTTCTATGGTCGCTCCCCTGTGTTTTAGGGTTTCAAGGCGAATATATAGGCAAGAGGGCGGAGTCGGAGGCCGGCCAGGTGGGCCGCACCCCCTATAGGAGCGACCCAGGGGGGCGCTCCTGGGCATGTGGGCCTCCTGTGGCCCATCTCCGCCTCCCCTTCTGGCTTTCTTCGTCTTCTGGGAAAATATTATTTTCCATGATTTTTCTGGTATTTTTCTGATCTTCGCGAAATTGCATCAAAACACCTCTTTTTCCATCAGAAACCTGACTCCAACAGTTCATCCTCCAAGAATCATCCAACATGGAAAAACAGATAAAAAGACATAAGTAACACCTCTTAATAAGCAATATATCAATGAATAGAGGCAAATTATGATATAGAATGGTAATGAAAATTGGACGTATCAGCGACCCATATATGGACGTCGAATGCGAGGACAACTGCGAAAAGATGGCCGACATAGTCATCACCGAAGGGGCGCAACACACCGACAGACTCACCAGATTGGCGTGTGGAGCATACTAAGAAGACTCAACAGCCCTGAAGCAACAAGTGAGCACTAGCTTCTCCTCGGCACCTCTGCCGCCCCAGCACCAAGCACAACTGACAATCTCACCATCGGCGAGTCGGAACAACATGCGGCGCCAGAAGAGGACCTCGTCCGTGCATATGAAAACGCGTTCAGCAAGCCCCAGTGTGAGAACCACGACGCCGCCCGAAACAAATCCAGCAAGACATGCGTCATGGAGGATCTCACTAAGCACATACAAAGCACCGACCCAATGAGTCAGCATGAAAACCAACTACAACTACCCCGCAATATGGAGTATAGCCAATCATTCACCAAGAAAATACGGCGATTCTTCGCTACGGGGATCATACGCCCCAACGATTACTCCGACTGGTTGACGAAATCATTATTGGTGCTGAAAAGAAATGGCACCCGGAAAATATGCATCGACTACAATGACCTCATCTAAGCACGACTCGCCCAGGACCTACAGCTAGGGTCAACACGCCAGGAAAAATGCACGAACGGATGTAGAAACCCCTATCACGTTCCATACCAGGCACAAGTCTTACACTACGCACCCAACTTTATAACAAAAAATTGTGTAACCCCCCCCCTTCAATGAATAAAGCAATTGTTCCGCAAATCGCGTCTACTCTACTCGTCTTGTGCAAATCGCACTCATAAATTGTATGTGTACAATACCGGTCGTCGACCCTTGGAAGTGCGACTAAATGAGGCCAAGTAGTGCAGTTCAAGGGCATTAGGGAACCCCGAGCCTTGCACTCTCCATGGAAAATGCTGAGCGAGAGCCTCCATAGGAGTCGCCTCGCTCGACTGGCCCAGCGGGCCAAGAAGACCGACTGTGCTTCTCACAGCACCCCGTCTCCCCCCTCGGATGTAGCGACTCGAACGGTTAGGTAGCATGCTCGGGGACTCGCAACACCACGAACCCGCACGCACCATGCAAAACACCAAGTACAGAGCTAGCCCAGGGTTCACGTAGCGAATGGCTCCACGAGCCACGAGGGATGACACGCTAAAAATAAACCACGCAGCACATGTCATTCCTACCTTAGGATCAACGCTTCAAATGGCCAAGTACCACGCTCGGGGACTCGTCAAAAACGAACCCGCTCGCGTCCAGGAAAAAATACCAAGTACATCGGGTCCTTTGGGATCGCCATGCAACTGGCTCCCCAAGCCACGTTAAGTCGACCAAGGGCTACTTAAATAGCTCGCACAAACATACAATCGCTTAGTCAGGACCGTGCAAAAATAAGCAAAACATGCTCGGGGATTAGCTACCCTGACGCACCTAATTCACAATGAAAAAACTTGAACAAAACAAACAAACACAAAATCACAATCACATATATGCATACAAAATGCATTCATACAAAGTCAAAAGACTTAACAAAGCCAGTCGACACTAACCCTATTACATGGTTAGTCCTCCTACTTTGTAGGCTGTGAACCAGAAGCTTCGCTCGACGACTTGGACACCTTGACAGGCTTCATTGGGTACATGCACAAAGCATTCTCGCTCGCCGACCGGAAGGGATGCTCTGACGGGAAGTCACGATGCTCAGGGTCGGTGTTGCCTGGCGCTACCTGTGTTGCTTGATATGGCAGAAGATGATTCATCGCCAGCTCTGTTGCCGCATATGGAGCCGCCTTCGCTTGCAGTGCGACAACATCAGACCTCCACCGTCCCAGTCATTGATGGGTACCCGCTTGTCGCGTTGTAGAGATTTAGGTCCTCGAGGAAGTGGGCTAGCCCAAGGCTCAACGCTGCAGTTTCCTTGCGACGGAAGGCGGACCGCGCCGTCCAGCCCACTATGGCAGGCGCCAGTTCCAGGTATTGCCACACGTCCATGAAACTTGTGGGCACAACCTCAGTCGAGGTTATGCTCTGAAGGATGGCGCGAACACATGACGACGACTTTGAGGCAGCATTCATCTCCGTGTTCATGCACTGTTCCGCGGTGAAGTTCCGCACAGACTTGTCACCCTGACCTAAAACATATGCAAAAAGTCATGCTGTGACATCCCCAAGATGAAGGCTTGACAAAGCCTAAACCTTAGCCTGAATTAAGCCTAACCTTGAGCTCGTAGATATCCAGTGAAGATTCGGTAACACAACAGTTACCCTAAGACACAAAAATATTACAGCAAGCTCATAACTAAGCAGAGAACCAAATTAATACAAGCAAAGGTCACTCACCACAAACATCAAACAAGGAAGGAAAATTATGCTAATAAGTATAGCAAACTTAACAAATGGCTTAAGAGGCCTGAAGCATAATGATGATGTCCCAGCCCATAGATTACAGGCTGTCGGCGGTGATGATGGCGTTGTATCAACGTGGAAGCGCTTCGTCGGGAAACCCCAAGAGAAAGGTGTGATGTAGCATAGCAGCAAGTTTTCCCTCAGTAAGAAACCAAGGTTATCGAACCAGTAGGAGGAAGGAAACGACTCAAAGGTCTTGCTCGCAACTTCGAGACCTGGACAACACAAACTCAAGAATTTTCCCCAATGAACAGTGAGGTTGTCAATCTCACCGGTTTGCTGTAACAAAGGATTAACTGTATGGTCTGGAAGGTAATAGTGGTTTGCAACATGTAAAAGTGGAAGATGTATCAATGGTAAAGATTGGACCGGGGTCCATAGTTCACTAGAGGTGTTCTCCTTAGATAAACAAACATGGCATGCTGGGTAAACAAATTACAGCAGGGAAATTGACAGGACTGAGCAAGGCATAACAATGCAATACTAGACATCAAGTTCCTATGAGATTCGATTGGGAAATACAACAAGATACATAGACCGCCATCCAACTGCATCTATGACTAGAAGTCCACCTTTGCCGAACCCCCTCCAGTATTAAGTTGCAAGCAACAGACAACTGCTTTAAGAAAAGTGTGTAAGGTAAACAATCCACTTGTTCCATGAACAAGAGACCATTGTTTTCTCCCTAGTGGCAACAGCACATCTACAACCTTAGAGATTTCTTCCACTTCCCTTAGATTAAATAGAGGCATGAACCAACTATCGAGCATAAATACCCTCTCTTGGAGTCACTAGCAACTACTTGGCCAAGATAGCTACTAGCAACGGAGAGCTTGCGAGATCACAAACAACACAGACATGATAGAATCAATAAGACAAAACCATTAATCAGTCTGATATTGTAATCTCAATATCCATAGGATCCCCGCAAACACAACATGCATGATTACAAATAGATGAGATCTTGATCATGAACGGAGCTCACAAGATCTAGACATGAAATTACAAAGGAGGAGATACAACCATATAGCTACTACATGGACCCATAGTACAAGGTGGAACTACTCACGCTTCATACTGGAGGCTGTCATGATGAAGGATAAGGCCTTCGGGATGATCTCCCCTCTGGCAGGGTGCCGGGAAGAGCTTCAGACCCCCCCCCCCCAATCTAGGGACGATGGTGGCAGCAACTACAGACAGTTTCGAGGAATATTGATCGGGTCCTTAGGGTTTAGGCATCGGCGGCTTCTTATAGGCGAAGAGGCGAGGCAGGGATGCGTCCATGGGGCCCACACCCTGCATAGGCGCGACCTAGGGTGGGCCCGTGCCTAGGGGGTGCGGCCGCCCTGTGGCTCCCCTCCTTCTCTCCTCTACACTTCGTGTTCTCCTCATTGAAATATTGACTTTGGCTTTTGTCCTGTCCAATTCCGAGTATATTTCCTTACTAGCTTTTCTGGAACCAAAAACAGAAGAAATCAGGCAACCGGCACTGTGGCATCTTGTTAATAGGTTAGTACCTGAAAACATATAAAAAACACCTCAAAGTGTGGACAAAGAAAAGCAAAGTAGATAGTAAACAAACATGGAACATCAAAAATTATAGATACGTTTCCGACGTATCAAGCATTCCCAAGCTTAACTCATGCTCGTCCTCGAGTAGGTAAGTGATAAAAAGAATAATTTTTGAGGTGACATGCACCATCAAAACCAAGATCAAACCATTTGTAAGCATTGATATCTGGGATCAAAGAACTCTAAACATGAGCATGAAAGATGGAGTTCTAACAGTAAGACAAAGTAACTATGCATGAAACATGAAAGGTTACAAACAAAGATCATGAATAACATGCATTGAAAAATGTTTGTTTGTTTCACATACAGAAAATATGGCATAGTGGCAATCAGCTTGTCCCTCATAGAGTAGCAAATAGATGCATAGGACACCTTCAATGTTCATAAGAGTGACTAGATACAAATAGCACAAGAACAAGTAATATCAACAATATGCATCAATCAATAAGTTTTGGGGCAATGCACATAGAACTAAGAATGGCAACTATGCTCTCTTAACTGGTGCCTAAGGATAGAAGGTGAAGAATCAATATAATGGTGGAAGAAAGGCCATTCATAAAGGGAATCAGGGATTTCAAGTTTCAAAAAGAGCTTCCAAAAATTATGGTACTTGTTAGCTTTCATCCCTCATTGCCCTATCATAAGCATCTTGAAGTGATTAAGGTTAAAGTGAATAAACTATGGAGTATATGATTGACAAAGTATAAGTTGGCAATATCATGTCCCTTGAATATGAGGGCCGCTCCTCATGCTACTCAACTTTAGTCACCTGTAAGTTCTTGTCATAGTAAGTACATGTGTATTATAAAGAACCGACAATGGGCTACCCCTTGCACATGGTACAGGAGCTATCCCATAACCAAAATGACATGGCAAGCAGACAATGAGCATCTCAGCTATCTTTTTATTTGGTATTTGCATAGGTTTTTATTGAGGATGCTTCATAGATTGCTCATTATGGTGATGCTGCAAGTTTCCACCATGATTAGGCATGGCTTAGGCTAGCGGCCTAGGAGTTTTTCTAACACACATACATAGCTCCATGGACTTACAAGCTCCCCTTTTATTTCACACCGACAACATCGATAAACAAAAGAGCATGATATCAACTTTGTACAAAGTACAAGTGCAATGTTGAAAGTGTTCCCCGTGATAGCACGGTTCTGCTAATTCCAACGTATAAGTGCAAGCATATACAACATAGATGACACAATGGTTCAAGTTTATTAGGGGCAAGAAAAATAAAGGTTGCCATCAAGTTTGTGAGAGCTTTAATCACTAAGTTTTCACATAAAAAATACTTTTTAATTGGAAGATAGCTGAAAATAAGAATATACTTGGAATGGTGTAACACACCATGATAGGGATTTATAGTGGACACTTTGGAATAACTTGGTTTCTTGGGAGTTGGAAGCATGAGTAGAACTTACTCATACAAGTGGAGGCTAGCAAAAGATTGGGAGCGACCAACTAAGAGAGCAATAATGGCCATAATCATGCAGAGCGACAAAACATTACTAATCAAAGCATAGAGTGGTACTACAAGTAAAGGACCAAATGATCATAGAGGCTATGGTGACTTGTTCATAGTCATAACATGGTGTGAGCATGTGCCAAGTCAACCCAAACAAAGCATCAAAGGAGAATACCACAATACTATGCTTTTGCATGCTAAAACAACGCATGATTCCTTCAAGGCACACTAAGAAATCCCAATTGTTTGGAACAAGTCATGCTACAACAATAATCACTAAGCATAAGGTCAAAACAACACCTATCATAACATGCTAAAGTCTAAGTCACAGTCAAAGCAAGCTCCTCTTGCACTATTTCAAGCAAGAACTTTCTACTCCTTTCCAACACCAATCAACTTATTTGAAACAACACAACGAGAACAGGGGTCCAAACTACTTTATTCAAGCAAACTAATCAAACCAAACAAAAACTAAGACTCTTCAAGAACAACACAACAGTGCATGAAACAATAAAAACGAAGTGTCTACAAAGACCTGAGCTTTTTATTGATGAAGAAGGGGATGCCTTTGGTATCCCCAAGCTTTGACGCTCGTATCTCTTGCATATTTCTTTGGATGACACCGGAGTGGCATCCCCAAGCTTGAGCTTTTGTCCATTCTTCATATTATTACATCATTCTTTCTCTACACTTGAAAATTTTCCTTCATACAAAACTTCACACAATCTTAATTAGCAACATTAGTGTATTCAAAAGATACTAGACCCTTAGGTTTAGCTTTGTAATAGAAAAACTTTCTCTAAAAACACAAGCTACTGTAGCAATTCCCTCAAAAAGCTAAATTTCCCAAAAAGAACCCAAAAAGGAATCAATAAGAAGCAAATGCAAATAATGGCAGAAATTTGTCAAAACAGACCAGTAGGTAGAAACCGGTTTTGTCGAAGACCTTCTGTTGCTCAAATCAAAAAGTACTAAACTAACGAAATTTATCTAACATACTAGGGGATTTATTAGTAAATTTTCAGCACAATCCGACTTACAGAGACTCCTCACGAATTTTTATGGTGGAGCACAAAAATCTGTTTCGGGATAGCAACTCCCCAAATCTTACTTCCCTCTCATTAGAGGTCATTCTTGGCACAAAAAGAAAACAAAAAGGATAAGGAGAGGTCATTACTGAAGTAATAACTTCCAAGACTCAAGAAAACTCTTGGGTTATCTCCCAACAAGTACTTTTATTTAACGCCTTTAAGTTAGGCACAAGAAGCAAGAAATCAAGTATTTTCAAATGAACAATTAAGATCAATGCTTGCATTCTCTTCAACTGGGAAAGATATCTCATCCAAATGAGTTTTCGAGGATCCCTTCTCATCTCTCTTTGGTTCACTACTTTCATCAAAAGGATTTTCAGGAACTATCCAATCAAAATTCTTATCTAAGGCTTCATTCATTCCAACAAGCTTAAAGGGTATGGGTATCTTAATTTCCTCTCTAGGTTTGGTTTTATATAGAGTACCCATAACATCTACACATGAACCTAGCATATTAAAATGCTCAGATACTTTTTTTGGCTTCCTTAGCAACACCATTTAGCTCTTTTAGTAAGGTTTCAAGAATAAATTCTCTCTTTTCAGGATCATTTTCTTCCTTTAGTTTGAGAAACAAAATTTGCATCATGGGGTTAAGGTTAACAAACCTAGCCTCCAAGATATGAAATAAAGAAGCTGCAGCAATTTCGTAATTAGGAGAAAGTTCTGCTATAGATCTATCCTCAATATCTTCATTCTTGCTAACATGATTAAAGAATTCTTCAATATTTTCTTTCCCAATTATGGAGCCACTACCTATTGAAAGGTCTTTGAGGGTGAACTTGGGGATCAACATGGTAAGCTAGAGAAAGGCGACAACTAGAGCAAAGAATAATTTTTTTGTGTTCTTTGATAAAAGAAAGCAAACCAAAGTAAACTAATTTTTTGGTGTTTTTTATAAAAAGAGGCAAACAAAACAAGCAAAAGAAACTAAGCAAACCAAAAACAAAGTAAAGAGAAAGGTTGACAAGGACTCCCCTTGTGAAGACGTCCTTAGCCTCCCCGGCAACAGCGCCATAAAAGTTTTATGATGAAGCTGTATCAACGTGGAAGTGCTTCGTCGGGAAACCCCAAGACCAAGGTATGATTCAGCATAGCATCATGTTTTACCTCAGTAAGAAACCAAGGTTATCGAACCAGTAGGAGGAAGGAAACGACTCAAAGGTGTTGCTAGCAACTTGGAGACCTGCACAACACAAACTCAAGACTTTACCCCAACGAACAGTGAGGTTGTCAGTCTCACCGGTTTGCTGTAACAAAGGATTAACTTTATGGTGTGGAAGGTAACAGTGGTTTGCAACAAGTAACAGTGGAAGATGTATCAATGGTAAAGATTGGACCGGGGTTCATAGTTCACTATAGGTGTTCTCCTTAGATAAACAAACATGGCATGTTGGGTAAACAAATTACAGCAGGGCAATTGACAGGACTGAGCAAGGCATAACAATGCAATACTAGGCATCAAGATCCTATGAGATTCGATTGTGCAATACAACAAGATACATAGACCGCCATCCAACAGCATCTATGACTAGAATTCCACCTTTGCCGAACCCCCTCCAGTATTAAGTTGCAAGCAACAGACAACTGCTTTAAGAAAAGGGTGTAAGGTAAACAATCCACTTGTTCCATGAACAAGAGACCGTTGTTTTCTCCCTAGTGGCAACAACACATCTACAACCTTAGAGATTTCTATCACTTCCCTTAGATTAAATAGAGGCATGAACCAACTATCGAGCATAAATACCCCCTCTTGGAGTGACTAGCAACTACTTGGCCAAGATAGCTACTAACAACGGAGAGCATGCAAGATCACAAACAACACAGACATGATAGAATCAATAAGACAAAACCATTAATCAATCTAACATAGTAATCTCAATATCCATCGGATCCCCGCAAACACAACATGCATGATTACAAATAGATTAGATCTTGATCATGAATGGAGCTCACAAGATCTAGACATGAAAGCACAAAGGAAGAGATACAACCATCTAGCTACTACATGGACCCGTAGTCCAAGGTGTAACTACTGACGCTTCATACTAGAGGCTGGCATGATGAAGAAGAAGGGCTCTGGGATGATCTCCTCTCCGGCAGGGTGCCGGGAAGAGCTTCAGATCCCCCGGCCTAGGGTAGGCCCGCGCCTGGGGTGCGGTCGCCCTGTGGCTCCCCTCCGTCTCTCCTCTGGACTTCGTTATCTCATCGGCAAAATATTGACTTTGGCTTTTGTCCCGTCCAATTCCGAGAATATTTCCTTACTAGCTTTTCTGGAACCAAAAACAGAAGAAAACAGGCAACTGGCACTATGGCATCTTGTTAGTAGGTTAGTACAATAAAACATATAAAAAACACCTCAAAGTGTGGACAAAGCAAAGCAAAGCAAAGTAGATACTAAACAAGCATGGAACATAAAAAATTATATATATGTTCCAGACGTATCAGCCAGGAACCCCAAGCTACTCGTCGGTGTCGATGTCGTATCAAACTCGTCTTCAGGGGAACACTTACTCTGCTACAAAAGAATCAACAAAGCAAGGGTGAGTACATGGTGTACTTAGCAATACTTATAACTGGTGGGGATGTTTTGCATAAAGCTATCTTTGTTTATAAAACAAGAGGGACTAGAAGCTCGTCTACTGAGACTATTTTAAAAGGGTATAAGAGGGCGAAATCTCCAAAGTATTGATCATCATATATTTGATATCCACCAAATCATAATCATCTACCAACTAGAATCACCCCCTCGTACCCATGAGAAAGCATACTTAAGCACACGTTGATCTCCCAAGTTTTACGATTAGGTTATAGTTCTCTATGATCTTAGAATCTGGTCACCAAGCGTTCATAACCGTGACCATGGCTTTTTGAAAAGATTTAACGCTGTAGGGGTGTACAACTTTACCCACATGTACCAACCGACTCTTAATGCAAGATCATTAGCCATGTTCCTTAGAAGGCCAGTAGAGGGTGGTTGACCACGACCTTTACGTTGCTTTTGCTGAGACCATGAGTCACGCCTAAGGATGGTTCCTTCGTAACGGGTCAACTCCCTAAGCCGGTCCCTATAGATGTTGGTTTACCAGGGGCTCCATCGACCCTAAGCAACCCAGTCCACACTTTCCTACCTATTATGCTACACCTTCACCCGCCAAATCATTAAAAAAGTTTTCTATGCATATGTCAAATGGAACGCCCAAACTATGTGACTAATGGAATCTACTAGGCAAGTTAGTTGCTCGTGAGGTTGTCCAGGCCCTGTGTGGTTGTACGCTCGTCTTGGTTTGAAAGGCAACAACTCGGGTCGTAGTGGTGGCGAGCATGGGACTACAAAAACCACATCCCACTATGGCCTCCCATACAAGCCTTAGCATGTTTAAACATAACCACTGATCTCACCTCATTATTATATTTCGTTCTCGAGTTATACTAGATTCTCTGCATCTGATACATCATCTGGATGAACCAGAACTGACAGCTAAGCATGGCTAAGCAGAACACAGATATAAGCTCTAGCAGTACACACAAGCCAAACCTAGTTATGCTAGGAGCAGTGGATCAGGTAATATAAGCTCCAAGAGAGTAGTTCAATAGATAGGATACTCTATTTATAAAAGACCACAGTAGAATCGTATACATCATGGCAAGAATTGAAATACTTTCGAAATCATAGGATTGTATAATGGTAGGGCATTGTTTGCCTTTGCCTATTGATAACTAGAAATAGAGCTTCAGACATATGGTACTTTACATGGTTACAGTTGGTCAAGTATTGTTCGTCAATCTTCGATGGTGTTGATCTCGGTCTTCAATCTCGATCTCAATATCGTATTCTACTGGGAACAACCAAACACCGGAAATAAAGGGAAACAATCAACACATGGCATTGATGCAATGCTCAAGCAATGATGATGATATGACAAGTTAATTAACATTTAGATGAAACCCTAAGGCATGCTTGATAATTTATACGGGGTTCTGAGGGGTATAAACCCTAATTCGTAGAAACCCCGAATGCACCTGTGAGGGGATACTTTGTTGTCTAATTAAACTTGTCATTGAAGTTGACTAAAAATGCATGGTTATAGATTTAAAAGGTTGATCTCATTTCTCTAAACATTTTGATAATTAGTTATGATTTTCCCAATGTAAATCCATTTTAAATCATTTTAGGGAATTAGAAAACATTTTTGGAATATTTAAATTATTTTCCAACTTGGGCCCACATGTCATATGTTTATTCATTTCAAAAAACATTTTCCAAAATCATTAAATATCTGACTGACTGGGCCCATAGGGTATTTATTATTTCCAAAAAATAATTAAAGAAACATTTAAGAAAATTAAAAGGGGATTACTGCATCATGCTGATGTCATCATGACATCAACAATGGAGAAGCTCTCAGATTGAGCTCGAATCTGTGGATTCGCTGCGCGCGCGGGCTTGTTCTTAGTCTTGTTAGAAAGAGGAGGACTTGGCGAACGTACCGGTGGCGGCGTCACTAGAAAACAATGGATACGCTCTCAAGAACCAGTAGCTCGCCGTGAATCCAGGGAAGGGTTAGCTAGGCCAGGCAAGGTCGGGTAAGAGGTACCGATTGGGGCGCCCGGGAGCCTCCTGTGTTGCGATTATTAGGGAAAATGGTAGAGAAGGTCGAGGCGGTCACAGTGGCATGCTCTAAGGACCTCGGGTCGATCGGGAATGACGTGGTGCCGGTGAGGTCTGAGGGCTAGGGTTCGGGGCTCTTTGCAGGGATAAATTTGAGAGAGGGAGAGGTCAAACTGCACATGGCTAGGGTTCCTAAGAATCGACGTCGAGTACATGTAGTCATCAGGGGCGATGGCGGTGGGTAGCACGCATCTTGGCTCCGGCGAGCGCTTCTGCGGTCGACAACGAGAAGGTTCTGTCCATCGTGATGAAGAAGAAGACAATAGAAGAGCGAACCAGTACGGGCCACATGTTGGACCGAGCTTGGGCCCGATTGGGCCACGGGGAAGGTTGCAGGGAGAGAGGAAGAAGATCTGGGCTGTTCTAGAGGCTCTATTTCTCTTTTTTTAACAAAAGATTTTTCTTTTTTTTTCTCCTTCTATTTTACAAATCCAACTTCAATTCTGTTTTTGTATATTTAAAAATACCACAGGGTTTTATAAAATTATAGAAATATTGTAGGGGCCCTTTATAGTCTTTGGGCTCCATTTATTTTAGTAATTTTCAAAAATATCAAAAACTTTTGAAGGATTTTCAAAGATAGGGGAAATTAGGGTTTTATTTTGTTTCTTATTTGCATTTTTATTTTGTATTAGCAAATAGATGATGCTCATGAATGCACAATCATCCCTAAGTACTATTTATATAAAATTGGGGTGTTACACAGGCCACATCAAACACAATGCTACGGTCGCCTCGACCCACTCGAGGACTAGACCCGCTTGGGGACTCCCCCATTACTAAGAAGTACAGGGAAAATAATAACCAAGGAGGTGGTGGCAACTCTCCTTAACTTGCTTATCCAATTTGGAGAACATGTCCTGCAGGTCCGTAATCACGGAACTAGACGCGGCACGATCCGAGTTCGCGGTCATGACAGTTGCCTTCGCCTTTCCTCTGCCACGGCCAACGCCGCCTTTACCGACTTCGGCTCCGCAACTGGTACATATCCCTCCCGAGCCTTCGCCAGTTTGGCAGCTTTGTTTTCTACATATTAAAGTAGCCATCATCATCACGACTACAAGTGACTCTAGTATGTACACTCCCGAACTGAATCTTTTAGCCACCGCGCTTCCTCTTGCGCCGTGGCTAGCTCCTTCTCCACCCGCTATAGCGAATACTGCCAGTCGTCCGACTTAGTCTGTAGAAAGGAAAGGTCATTGTCAGTAAAGATATCTCAAGACCTGACCCGCTAAATACATGGCGACTCAACCCTCGGGGACTCGAGAACACAAGTTCTAAGCGCCTAATCGCCAAAATTTTGCGACCGAGCGCTCGGGGATAGGGATTACCTGGATGACCATGCTCAGCAAGCGATGAAGCTCGGCAAATCCCATGGAGGACGTTAAAGTCGCCCCACTGCTTGTAGGCTATGATGCCGACTCGGTGTGGTCGTTGATAACCTCTGGGGCCGTCGGCGATTGCACGTTCATGGCCTTTGCCACAAACCGAGGGAACGAGGCAGTCTTTGCTGCAGGCAACTTCATTGTAAATAGCTTGGCCTCAGTAGGAGGGTCCACCTCAATGACCTCTAATTTCTCGGTCGTTGACTATGCCTCTTGGGGTGTGCCCACGCTAGCTTCGGTCGCTGTCGCCATGTCAATCGCCGAATCAGCGACCTTCTTCTTCTTCATGGTAGGCTCGGGAGCGTTGGTTGTGCAGTCCTTCCTCTTCATGGAAGGATCCTCCTCTACCATGGTTGTCTCTCCGTTGACCTTCGTGTGACACCCACAGGATCAGGCCTAAAATAATCCCAGACCTCCGTCTGACATAAGCTTAACCTTGAGCTCGAGGTTATCTAGTGAAGAATCGATAACACAACAGTGACCCTACGATACAAAATTTATTACAGGAAGCTCATATCTGAGCAAAGTACCAAATTATTGCAAGCAAAGGTCACTGACCGCAAACATCAAACAACAAAAGGAAAATTATGCTATTAAGTATAGCAAACTTAACAAATGGCCTAAGAGGCTGGAAGCATAACGATGACGCCCCAGTCCATAGATTTCAGGCTGCCGGCCGGGAACCCCAAGCTACTCGTCAATGTCGATGTAGTACCAAACTGATCTTCAGGGAACATTTACTCTGCTACAAAAGTATCAACAAATCAAGGGTGAGTACAGGGTGTACTCCGCAAGACTTATGGCTGGTGGAGTTGTTTTGCATAAAGCTTTGTTTGTTTATAAAACAAGCTAGGGAAGAAGCTCGTCTAATCAAAATATTTTAAAAGGGGATAAGAGAGCGACATCTCCGAAGTATTGATCATCATCTTTTGATATCCACCAAATCATCATCATCTGAACCATATCTAGGATCACCCCCTCGTACCCATGAGGAAGCATCATTAAACACATGTTGATCTGCCAAGTTTTACGATTAGGTTATAGTTCTCTATCATCTTAGAATTCGGTGACCAAGCGTTCATAACTGTGAACACGACTTTAAGAGAAGATTTAACCCTGTAGGGATGTACAACTTTACCCACACGTACAAACCTTCTATTAATGTTAGTACATTAGCCCTCTTCCTTGGAAGGCCGACAGAGGGTGGTTAGACACGACCTTTACCTTGCTTTCGCCAAGACCATGAGTCACGCCCTAAGTATTGTTCGGCCATAACGGGTCAAATCCCGAAGCCGGTCCCTAGAGATGTGAGGCGAGGTTGGCTTACCAGGGGCGCTATCAACCCCAAGTAACCCGGTCCACACTTTCCTACCTGTTATGAATGCACCATCAGCCGACAAATCTTTCAAAAGGTTTTCTACGCATATGTCGAATGGAACGCCGAACTATGTGACTCATGGAATCTACTAGGCAAGTTAGTCAGTCGTGAGGTTTTCCAGGCCCTGTGTGGTTGTACGCTCGTCTTGGTTCCAAAGGCAAGAACTCGGTTCCTAGTGGTGGCGAGCATGGGACTACAAAAACCGCATTCCACCATGGCCTCCAATACAAGCCTTAGCAAGTTTAATCTCATCTCATCACGTTCTCTTGTCATAATAGATTCTCTGCATCTAATACATCATCTGGATGAACCAGTGCTGACAGCTATGCATGGCTAAGCAGGACACAGATATAAGCTCTAGCAGTGCACACAAGTCAAACCTAGTTATGCTAGGAGCAGTGGATCAGATAATATAAGCTCAAAGGGATTAATGCAAAAGATAGGCTACTCTATCTATCGATAAAATATCACAGTAGAATCGTATGCATTATGGCAGGAATTGAAGTGCTTTCAAAATCATAGGATTATATCATGGTGGGCCTATGCTTGCCTTTGCCGGTTGATAACCAGAAAGCAGAGCTTCGGACATCTTGTACTTGACTTGGTAGCAGTTGGTCAAGTATTATTCGTCGATCTTTGATGGTATTGACCTTGGTCTTCGAGCTTGATATCGATATCATATTCTACCAGGAAGCACCAAATACCGGAAAGAGAGGAAAACAATCAACAATGACAACGATGCAATGCTCAAACAAGAATGATGATATGACAAGTTGAGTAGTACTAAAATGTAACCCTAAGACATGCTCGACAGTTTAATCGGGGTGCTGAGGGGTATAAACGCTAATTCAGAAAACTCTAGAATCACCTATGAGGGGTTACTATGTTCTTCTACTTAAACTTGTAATGTGAGTTGATTATCAATGCATGATTATATATTTAATAGATAGTTCTCATTTTTCTTAACATTTTGATATATTATTTGTATTTTTCTGAATTACAGAATAAAAGTTATTGATTTTACAAGTTTTATTCATTTTCTAAAAATATTAAACCAGTTTAAATTGATTTATTGCGGCAGGCTGACATCAGCAGAGGGGGAGGGCTCGTTTTTCAATGGGTTTGGGGCTACCCACAGTGACTGACCGGTGGGGCCGAAGCCACATCGGCATGCCACACAGGCAGTCAAAGGTCAGCGGGGTCCGCGGACACGTCGGGACCACGCCATTGTGACGTCATCACGACGAACACCGTCGAATGGTCACTAGCGATGGTGGAGGAGGGCGCAAGGGGCTGGAAAACCTATGCTAATCGAATCACCATAGCCAGGCGAACACAAAGATGGCGACGCCGCTACGAATCGGTCACCGGAGCTATGGTTACGGCGAGCGGCGGCAGCACACGACGGTGATCGATGCAGGGGACGAACCAGAGAGGAAGGGGGTCAACGGAGGGGTGCGTGAGCACCGCAAGCTCAGCGCAAGAACGAGGAGGCGGTCGTTGGCGCGAGGGGAGGTCGAATGGCATCGACATCATCAACGAAGGCGGCGAACGGAGCTCGGGAAAGAGGAGTTGATTCGGGCGACTAGGACCTTCCCGGCTCGATTCCTTTAACGAGAAGAGGCAGGGGAGCACGATGGTTTTGGTGGCATGCTCGGACGAGCACGGGGAGGTGTTATAAAACGGTGAACGGCGGGACCTGGGTGGCTAGGGTTCGGGTCCGTGCGAGAGAGAAGAGAGAGGTCTCTGGGAGAGGATAAGGAGATTGGGTCGAGGCGTGGGCGTCGTGGCATTCTTATCTTTGCTCCAGAGCTCGACAGACGGTGGTGCATAGGCCACATGGATCAACGGCGCTGGCGGTGAGAGAGAGAATCTTGGCGTTAGGAAGGAAGACGACAGAGAGAGTTATGAAGCTGTACGGGCCCGGGTGGGCCGCTGCTGGGTCAAGGTGGGCTGCGAGGTGCTGCGCACGAGCTGCAGATAGCGCATGAGAAGAGATGGTCTGGCCTGCTAGGGGTCTGGCTGTTGTTTTTATTCCGAATCTTTTTTCAATTTTTGTTTTCATTTCTCTCTTCTGTAAAATGATTTTAAATCTGTTTTAGGATATTTCAAAAATACCAGAGAGCTTTATGAAATAGATGAAATAGTGTGGGGCCCTTTTATTCCATTTGGGCTCCAACATTTTGTGATTTTCAAAAATATTCCAAACCTTTCGAATTGATTTCAAATAGAGGGAGAGAGTAGGATTTAGGGTTTGGCATTATTTTTTTAATCCAAATTTTCATACATGATGCTCATGATGCACAAAACCCTAAATAATGATTAACTAAAAAAGGGGTGTTACAGATCTATCCCCCTTGCGAGAATATCGACCCGAGATTCTAAAGGTAGGAAGAGATACAGAGAGGGAAAGAAACAGGGTCACTCTAAGGATAAGAGGGAAACACACTAAATACCACACAGAGTATCTCATGGTCAACTCATGGATGGAGTTTTTAGAAACAACTCTGAGATGACAAACATGAAACATGTCAAGGTAATGGAGGAAACAAGAGGAGAATATTTCAAGTTGTTAGATAGATGTTCTTCATAAGGATTGAGACCATGGAACTTCAGAACAGATTAAGCTTCTGAGAAGGAAAGCTTACAACATAAAGAACATAACCACAGACTTCGATAGGGAACCTCTACTAAATGGCTTAAGTAGAGATTTTAGGTTCAAAGATATGGATCAACAAAACCAAGCTGTTGAACTACTTTTGACACAGAAGGATCACTCTTTCATTCAACATAAGTCTTAAGACAGAAAGGTGTTTTATGGAGAGGATTCATGAAAGTCACAAGAAACATGCAGCGAGAGAAACTTCTGATTACCAAAATCATAGTCTCTCTTAAAACATGATTGGGAAACGAAGGAAACTCTTTATTCATCAAGGTATACCAAAATCTTTGCCAAAGATCGTGATATCACTTTACACCACCAGAATAAGTAAGAGTATTCCTGATGACACGACAAGAAAGAAACTTCATTCTCATACTTCAATCCTTTGGCACAGCAAGACTCTTACCAACATAAAGAGGGTCTGGAGGATCGATCGAGAGTCATTTAGCAACAATACTTTAAATGTTCTCTTTGATGTTCTAGATATGAAGCATCAAGTAAATGTCGGACTTCGGATACAAAAGAAATCATAAGCACAACTCCTATAATAATTCATAGAAGATGCCTCATGAGGAGTGGTTGATATTGCTGAATAAAGAGAATATGACAAAAGGTTTTTCCGGCTAAGTGTGTCAACCATTACATCAATCTTGCCGGATTTACAAAGATACCTATGTCAAAACCTTGGGGATCACCAACCATCATTGTTGCTTGAGATTTAGCTTTGATTAGGTGGGACGATACTTTAGACTTAGCATGTCTGAATAGAAACTTTGCAACATTTACAACAAGGTAAAGTTACTAGATTTTGCAGATATGGACTATAGTGTAAAGCTCCAAAAGACTGAGCTAGATTGCTAGAACCATGTGTTTAGCAACTTGTCAAAAGACAACTGCATATGCATAAAGTACTGACAACAAAACACATGTGTCCTTGAGGAAAGAGAGATAACTCTTCTCGAATCCACGGCGACATCTTTCAGCATTTGCATGTGAATCAGAGAAGGTCACTTCTAACATCCAAAACTCATACTCGAAATGACCTGAAGATGGTTCTCGAAGGTTTCCAACATTAATGCCAACTGTTCCATATGAATCCAATCTAGCATGGAGAAAATAAGGGTGTCATCGATGGGCTCAACAACAAACTTATCGAGACACTCCAGTAAAATGGACTCATATGTCGTATGAACAAGGCAAGAATATTGGTCAGATCAAAGGACACGAAGATGTACTCAAGTGAAACATCACAGATAGAAACACCATCAAGATAGTCCTTGCAAATGAGTCTGATTTGACAATAACCCAAATCAAATCAAAGGTGGGGAAGATAACATATCCACGAAGGAAATACTATGTTTCTTCAGCACGAACAAAACTAGACATCCCTTTACAAAGGAACTAAGTTGGATAGAACTTTTGTCTTTCAACTCTCCAAGTTGTTTTATAAGATCAACCAACTAATTCAGGGGTATCCAGTTCGAATCGTTGGAGAAAAGAGAAGTTCAGAGAACTTGCTTGCTCAAGAACTTGACAACACGGTCATGTGGAAAAAAGGCGATACTTCTAGAAAGACATCCAAATATCACGAACCATCAATATGTCACTAGTTCGAGAGAGAACTTGCTTGGTATGGCAAGAAGACACAGTATTAGAGCTTTAGCATGAGCCTAACTCTTTGATCGAAGAGAGTGTACCAGAATAATGGAAATGGTAGCACAATCATCCTTTTCTTAGTGATGGGGTTAACCAATCACGCTAAGAATGACACAACTGTCCTTGGAGTTCTAATCAATGGAAATTGCTAGAATCTCTGATGGACACATTATTACGCACACGCATCACTCACGAGCGTGAAAGCTCGAGGGAGGGTGGGTAAAGATGTGTAAAATCATCACTTCACTAAGGACGTTATGATACTCATCACGGCCTACTAGTATAAAAGGGTGTGATACTTCAAGATACAATAGACGAAAGACAATCAAGGCCTCTTAATTTGTGGATTACAATACTTTGACCTGGTCCTAGATATGACGAGGTACTGGAGTTTGTTTCTCCTGACATCCCGAAATGGTTTGTCATGACGGACCACAAGAGTATCTTACATCAGAAGACACCGATGCACATTTACTACTTGGCTAACAACTGGTAGACAAAGGTCGGAAAAGAACAAGGGTAAAATGAACATGCTCAGGATAGAATCCCGAGATGTGGATGCATAGATTAACAATCTTCCAAAAACCAATGCAGAGAAGGGGTAAGGTGTGGCAGACTCACGAGTATAGATGCGAGACTCACGAGGAGTAGTCTTCTCGTGATCTATTTGGTTCCATTAAAGAACATTTGCCATAGCTAGTGGTAGGGGAAGTCCTTAGCTGTCACAATTCAACCGTGACAAAGACCACAAGCTTGAAGGCCAGAATTGTAGTACCAGCCATCTTGAGGTAATGTGTGAACATTAACAATAGGGTTCAAAGGAAGGATCTTGGGTTAAAGGTCAACGTCATGTACAAGATTCACAACACCAGAATCCAGCACAATCGGGGATCTTCGGTTCAAGTCCAAGGGTTAAAACCCAAAGAAAGGAGTAACTACTACTTGAGTAACACCACGTACACTACAAGGTAGTAATCACAAGGTAGCTTCCAAAAGAAGAAACGACTTCTGAAGTACCCAAACGAACAAAAAGGAGGCACACAAGGTGAAAGGAAACCTCGAAGCCTAGAGCCGAACACTGTGGATCCTTCAATATAAAATTGTGGGTCCAAAAGATAGAGAGATCATGATGGAAATAAATCTCTCAAATGAACAAGAGCAAGGGGAACAAGGAATTCACAACACACAACTCTAGAGAACTCAACACTAGGTCAACTGGTTGGGAGACGACATGCCCAAAAGGCACCTAAGTTTTGAAAGATTAGAAGAGATATCAAAACTTTTCCAAAGTCAACACCAGATATGATAACCCAGAGTTAGAGCGAAACTAGATAAGGAGTAAAAGAAGCATACTAGAGTTTTTTGCAAATACTTTTCATCTTTTAAAATAATTTTTACAAACACTAGACTCAACATCGACCAATAGCAAGGTTTTCCTACAGTCGGTACTGCTCTGATACCAAAACCTGTGACAACCCCGGGATCAGGGCTAAACAAATCCCAGACCTCCATATGACATAAGCTTAACCTTGAGCTCAAGGATATCTAGTGAAGAATCGATAACACGGCGGTGACCCTACAACACAAATTATTAGCAAGCTCATATCTGAGCAAAGTACCAAATTATTACAAGCACAGGTCACTGACCACAAACACCAAACAACATAAGGAAAATTATGCTATTAAGTATAACAAACTTAAAAAATGGCCTAAGAGGCCTAAAGCATAACGATGATGTCCCAACCCATGGATTCTAGGCTATCGCCAGGAACCCCAAGCTACTCGTCGATGTCGATGTAGTACCAAACTGATCTCCAGGGAACATTTACTCTGCTACAAAAGTATCAACAAAGCTAGAGTGAGTACAGGGTGTACTCCGCAAGACTTATGGCTGGTGGAGTTGTTTTGCATAAATCCTTCTTTGTTTATAAAACAAGCGAGAGAAGAAGCTCATCTAATCAGAATATTTTAAAAGGGGATAAGAGAGCGACATCTCCGAAGTATTGATCATCATCTTTTGATATCCACCAAATCATCATCATCTGAACCCTATCTAGGATCACCCCTCGTACCCATGAGGAAGCACCATTAAACACACGTTGATCTGCCAAGTTTTACGATTAGGTTATAGTTCTCTATCATCTTAGAATTCGGTCACCAAGAGTTCATAACCGTGAACATGGCTTTTCAAAAATATTTAACCCTACAGGGGTGTACAACTTTACCCACACGTACTAACATTCTCTTAATGCCAGTACATTAGCCCTCTTCCTTGGAAGGCCGACAGAGGGTGGTTAGACACGACCTTTACTTTGCTTTTCCCAAGACCATGAGCACGCCCTAAGGATGGTTCCACCGTAACGGGTCAAATCCCGAAGCCGGTCCGTAGAGATGTGAGGCGAGGTTGGTTTACCAGGGGCGCTATCAACCCCAAGCAACCAGGTCCACGCTTCCCTACCTGTTATGAATGCACCATCACCCGACAAATATTTCAAAAGGTTTTCTATGCATATGTCGAATGGCACACCGATCTATGTGACTCATGGAATTTACTAGGCAAGTTAGTAGCTCGTGAGGTTTTCCAAGCCCTGTGTGGTTGTATGATCGTCTTGGTTCCAAAGGCAAGAACTCGGTTCCTAGTGGTGACAATCATGGGACTACAAAAACCACATCCCAGCGTTGCCTCCCATACAAGCCTTAGCAGGTTTAATCTCATATCACTGATCTCATCTCATCACGTTCTCTTGTCATAATAGATTCTTTGCATCTGATACATCATTTAGATGAACCAACACTGACAGTTATGCATGGCTAAGAAGGACACATGTATAAGCTCTAGCAGTGCACACAAGCCAAACCTAGTTATGCTAGGAGTAGTGGATCAGATAATATAAGTTCAAAGGGAGTAATGCAAAAGATATGATACTCTATCTATCGATAAAAGACCATGGTAGAATTGTATGCATTATAGCAGGAATTGAAATGCTTTCAAAATCATAGGATTATATAATGGTGGGGCTATGCTTGCCTTTGCCAGTTGATAACCAGAAAGTAGAGCTTCGGACATCTTGTACTTTACTTGGTTATAGTTGGTCAAGTATTATTCGTCGATCTTCGATCTTTGATGGTATTGACCTCGGTCTTCGATCTTGATCTCGATATCATATTCTACCGGGAAGAACCAAATACCATAAAGAGAGGGAAACAATCAACAATGCCATCGATGCAATTCTCAAACAAGAATGATGATATGACAAGTTGAGTAGTACTAAAATGTAACCCTAAGACATGCTCGACAGTTTAATCGGGGTTCCAAGGGGTATAAACCCTAATTCGGAAAAACTCCAGAATCACCTATGAGGGGTTACTATGTTCTTCTACTTAAACTTGTAATGTATGATGATTATCAATGCATGATTATAGGTTTAATAGATAATTCTCTTTTTTCTTAACATTTTGATATATTATTTGTATTTTTCTGAATTACAGAATAAAAGTTATCGATTTTACAAGTTTTATTCTTTTGAAAATATTAAACTAGTTTAAATTGATTTATTGCGGCAGGCTGACATCAGCAGAGGGGGAGGGGTTGTTTTTCACTCGGTCTGGGGCTACCCACAGTGACTGACCGGTGGGGCCGAAGCCACATCGGCATGCCATGCAGGCGGTCAAAGGACAGCGGGGTCCGCGGACACATCAAGACCATGCCAGTGTGATGTCATCATGACGACCACCGTCGGATGGTCACCGGCGATAGCGGAGGAGGGCACAAGGGGCTGCAAAACCTGGCCTAATCGAATCAGCATAGCGAGGCGAACACAAAGATGGCGGCGCCGCTAGGAATTGGTCACCGGAGCTATGGTTACGACGAGCGCCGGCAGCTGCACAAGACGGTGATCGCTACAGGGGACGAACCAGGGAGGAAGGGGGTCAACGGTAGGGTTCGTGAGCACCGCAAGCACGAGGAGGAGGTCGTTGGCGCGAGGGGAGGTCGAATGGCGTTGGCATCGTCGACGAAGGAGGCGGCCGGAGCTCGGGAAAGAGGAGTTGATTCGAGCGACTTGGACCTTCCCGACTCGATTCCTTTGACGAGAAGAGGCAGGGGAGCACAATAGTTTTGGTGGCATGCTCGAACGAGCACGGGGAGGTGTGGTACGACGGTGACTGGTGAGACCTGGGTGGCTACGGTTCGGGTCCGCGTGAGAGAGAAGAGAGAGAGGTCTCTGGGGAGAGGATAAGGAGATAGGGTCAAGGCGGGGCATCGTGGCGTTCTTATCTTTGCTCTAGAGCTCGACGGACGGTGGTGCATAGGCGACACAGATCAACGACGTTGGCGGCGACAGAGAGAAGCTTGGCGTTAGGGAGGAAGACGAGAGAGAGAGAGAGAGAGAGAGAGAGAGAGAGAGAGAGAGAGAGAGAGAGAGAGAGAGAGAGAGAGAGAGACGAAGTAGTACGGGCCCGGGTGGGCCGCTGTTGGGCCAAGGTGGGCTGTGGGGTGCTACGCGCGAGCTATAGGTAGCGCGGGAGAAGAGATGGGACGGCCTGCTAGGGGTTTGGCTGCTATTTTTATTCCAAAAATCTTTTTTCAATTTTTGTTTTCATTTCTCTCTTTTGTAAAATGATTTACTAGAGTGCTTTATGAAATAGATGAAATAGTGTGGGGCCCTTTTAGTCCATTTGGGCTCCAACATTTTTTGTGATTTTCAAAATATTCAAAACCTTTCGAATTGGTTTCAAATAGAGGGAGAGAGTAGGGTTTAGTGTTTGGCATTATTTTCTTTAATGCAAATTTTAAGACATGATGCTCATGATGCACAGACAAACCCTAAATAATGATTAACTAAAAACTGGGGTGTTACACTTCGCCACGGTACCCCTTTGGATCTTCTTCGGGCCGCTCCTGTCAAATACGATGATACTCAGGCAGGCGATCCAAAAGAATGCAGAGATGTCTTAAACAGAATAAGCATCGATGCTTACTTGGCGACTAGGATCATTCACAACCCGATGGTGATGTGAGCGGGCTTCTCTAGCTCCGGCCCGATGAGCCTCGATAACCCTACCTCCAATAGGCTTGCCTGGCGATGCTGCCTTGGCGAAGCCTTTGGGTTGACCGCTGGCTTAGACGGCGATGGAGTTTACTTAGAGCTCGCTTCCACGGCGGCCTCTGGGTCACTGTCACCTTCGCCGAGGCTGAAGCTAGCCTCAGTCTCAGTACTTCTGGCCACACATTTTACGAGCCGTCAAAGTAGGCTCGCGTTCCTCTTCGACGGCTTCTTCTTCCTCCTCCTCCTCGCCAGAGAAGTCTCCTGCCTCCTCCTGGAGAAATTCTTGTGGCACCTCTTTGTCCAGAGGAGAGAGCCAGTGTTCCACAATCCTGAACTTCTGCAGATAGTTGCACTCGTAAAAAGGCAAACTTGTCAAGCACGAATGAAAATGGGATGAGATTGGAAGCTACTTATCATGGGGGCTAGAACGTCATCTGGCCTATACGGGGCGAGTCTGTCGGCCATGCCGACATATGGTGCCTCTATGATCTTGAGGATTGCGACATAGTCCTCTGCCTTCCATTAGGCTGAGCTCATCCTTAGCGATTCACACCAAACCAGAATAGAAACAATTCAATGGTGCCCACCAGGCACTTTCGTGCAGGTAGAAAATGAAGTAATATCATTACACAATAGTTCATGATGGAACCCACAGAACAGATATATACAACAACGACTCAAAGAGTCAAGAATACATATATACTATACAAAGATGCAAATCACCTTTAAAACGATATAGCGTCCAAGTACGGACAAGATGCAAATTGGGCTAAGAGCCCTGAAGAATAACCAATGGTGTCCATAAACCTGCCCAGGACAATTCGGAAGGGTAACCCCCCTAACGACGTCAATCTCAAAACCTGCTTAAACACAAGGGGTGCCGACAAAGGGCAAAGGAAAAAAAGAGCGGTCAGTACTGAGACCAATACATGGCGCGTCTGAGAATTCGGCGGCTCTCGCATACATAGGTATGGTGGACTGAAGTGACAACGCAGCATGCACTAAACAACCTATAGAGACGTGATACAACTGTCGACTATCAGAGAGAGATAAGAAAGACCTATTTGGAACCAACCTGATATTACCACCAATCATACACATCCTGGTATTTCCCCCTCGAGAAGAAACGAGGAAGTCATGCCGAGGAAACTCACACATTTGACAGTTGTATATATTTTTTTCATGGTGACTATCCAACTTACTAGTCATATCAGATACAAGTCATACTATAACAGTAAAGTTATAGTTGTCTATTGAAAGGACTATATCTTCTCATGATATCTTTTTTGGTGTTAATGATAATCCCAAATGTGTTTTAATTGTGCGCTTGAGTTTCAGGGGAAACGTTGTTGATGTCTCCTTCTATAGTGGTGGATGCTCTCTTGGGATCTCTTGAAGACGGTGGCTTTTTAGTCTTCTCCTAGTTTCTCTCCGGTTATTGTTTTTAGGTCACCGTACTATTAAGAGGGGGTCTATTTTGGAAGGCTGTGGGAAATCACTTGTTCTTGCACAAACCTATATGCACCGCCACAGCCATCCCATTATCCCGTGAGAGAGCGTGTTCCTGTTCTGTTGGAGCCTTTTGTGTCTCACCGAAACTTCCGGTCATAGGCCGGAAGTTCCGCTCAAACTTTTTCTGTGGGTTGTTCTACACTTTGTTCCGACGCTAGTTCCGCCCCAAGTTCCGATGGTGAATCAGTAACCTTCTATTCGAAGAGTTCTATTTGCCGGAACTTGGGCCGGAACTTGCATCGGAACTTGCCTGCCAAAAGTTCCTGAGCGGAACTTCCGCCAGAAGCCGGAACTTCCGGTCAGATTCGCTTCGCGACCCAAAAGTTCCGCCTCTTGTTCCGCCCCAAGTTCCGGTGGCGGCTCAGTAACCTTCTGTTTTGAAGCGTGCTATTTGCCGGAACTTGGTCAGAACTTGCATCGGAAGTTCACCGGAACTTCCGGTCTATTTTGATCGGAACTTCCGGTTGTGCTTCTGGAGCGGGCGTCAACGGTCTGATGACCGTTGGAGCCAGGCTGGGCGGAACTTCCGGCCTCACACCGGAACTTCCGGTGAGGTCGCGGGGGCTGTAACAGTTCAGCGCAAGGGGGCCTATTTAAGGCACCCCTCTTCTTCCTCCCACTCTCTCTCGAATTTTTCTCTCTCCTCCATTAATGCTTGAGCTTCACCTCACTAGATCTCTTCCTCTAGCCACTCAAATGACTTGATCTTTTGAGAGGTGAGGGAGGTGACCTAGATCTACACTTCCACCAAAGAAGATTTGATTTCCCCACCCATCCTTTGTGGATATTGTTGCTCTTGGGTTTCTTGGAACCCTAGACGGTGTAGGGCATCCTCGGAGCTAAGGCGTGCGTTGTAAATCTTCGAGGTGTCCTTGAGGGCCTCCAATTGAGTTGTGGAGCCTCCCCCTCAACCTTGGTGTAAAGGTTTTGGTTGGCGCCTTCAAGGTCACTGGTTAGTGGATTGTGAGGCCTCCTTTGTGGGGGAGCTCACCGGAGAAGAAGGTGAGGCCTTTGTGGCGCTCGGGTGACCTTGTGTGGCCCCGACACCTCTCCAACGTAGACGTAGCTCCTTGGGAGTGAACTATGGGAATTACATCTCCGTGTCCCCTCTCTGGTTACTTCATTCCCCTCCTTTACTCCTTGCTATTTACTGTTTTTGTTGCTGGTGTTTGTTTTCTTGCATTTAGGTCGTTCACTTAGTTGCATCTCTAGATAACTTCCTTTCTCGTTGAGCCTAAAAGTGAGAAACAAATTAAAATTGGGTAGACGCCTATTCACCCCCCCTCTAGTCGTATCAAGTCGGTACTTTCAATTGGTATCAGAGCCCAGTCTCTTATTTCGGGCTTTACCGCCTAAGAGACTATGGCCGACGAAGGGGGTAGTGAAACTGAAAAATCCAAGAACTTGGCCACTATGGATGACCTCAAGCAATTGGAGTCATCCATGATGTCCACGTTCGAGGAAATGATGACTCTCTTGAAGTCTCTCAAGCCAAACCCCACGGTTGCTATTGACACACCCCAACCCAACGAGGTTCCTCCCACCGTTACGGTGTCCGCCCCCGGGGTAACTCCCGCGGCTGCCACCACTCACTTGGGACTTGGTTTTGTTGCTCAAACCTCTACCAAGGTTCCAAGTGAGAACATCGAGGAGCCCAAGAACCCAACTTCCAAAGAGGAAAATGGAGGAAAGGACTACTCGGCGGTACCCCCACCGCCGAAGTACACTCTGGATCCACCCATCCCCATGCCACACATTATAACTCAAGGAGCACCACCCATGCTAGATACTTCTAATTTCGCCAATTGGCAATATCTAATGCGCTCACATATTTCTAGCTCATCCATTGAGTTAATGAGGATTATGGAGGATGGATTCTCTCCATATGACCCAAAGAAGTTGACACGAGGTGAAGTGGTGGACAAGCAACTCAATGCCACAGCTTTGGGAATGATTCAAAAGGCCTTGACTCCAAAGGATTTTGCTCACATTTGCCAATTTGACATTGCCAAGGAAGCTTGGGATCAACTCACCGAGCTCTTTGTTGGGAATGCTAGCATCCAAAGCTCCAAGTTTGATGAGATCAACAACGAGTGCGATGGTTTCGCAATGCAAGATGATGAGACCCCTGAAGACATGTATAGGCGCCTTAAGGTCCTTTGTTCCACTATGAGGGACCTTGGGGCTCACTATGTTGATGACAAGTTTATGAAGAGGAAGTTCATTCAAGCTCTTCTCCCATTTGAAGAACAAAAGCTCAACTCTATCAAGGGAAGAACCAACTTTCACTTAATGACCTCCCAAGAAGTCTTGAGTGAAGTAATTGCCATGACTATTGCTAAGAAGAATGCGGAGTCCGCTCGAGCTAGAGCCATTGGATCAACAAAAGTGAACCTTGCTTTGAAGGCCAAGGCTATTGAAGTTGATGATGATGATACATCAAGTGAGTGGTCTTAAGAGGATCTCAAATGTGCCTTCAACGAACATCTTGCTCTCGCTCCAAGGGCCTTTTGGAACAAGTCCGGATTCAAGTCAAGATCAAGGGACAACTCAAGATTCAACTCACCCAACAAGTCTCCCAAAGCAAGGTCGTGTTACAATTGCAACGACAAGAGTCACTTCGTGGCCAAGTGTCCCTTTGAGAACCGTGAAGACAATGGTGGTCGTCTCATTCGCAAGATCAAGTCAAGACCTCCTCACCCCTTGAACAAGAACTACGCCGTCAAGAACGCCACTAACAAGGAACGAGCAATTGTGGTCCATGAAGAATATCTTTCGGGAACGGATGAAGATGATGATGATGAAGTTCATGGTGGAGAGATTGTGGGGGTTGCTGCTATTGCCACTACCTCAACTCCACGTCTATCCCTCTTCGACTCGCCAAATGAAAATGTTATCTCCTCCAACCAAAAGTGTTTCATGGCCAAGGCCACCGAGGTAACACCGAAACCCACTCCTCAACCTATCTCTATGAGCCTTCCTCTCTTGATCTTGTTGGTCTAGAGGTGAAGAAAGAGATGATTGACATGTGTGAATTTGTTGCTACCTTAGATGAAGAAACTAAAAACTGATTTGAGTCCTTACTTGCACAACTTGACAATGCTAGAGATGCCTTAGATGAAAAGGAAGAACTTCTTGACTTGCTAAGTAAAAATAAAAGAGATGCCGCCGATGAAATTGCCTCCCTCACTCAACGTCTTGAGGATGAACAAAATATGAGAATTAATCTTGAAGAAAATGTTTCTAAGCTTGTAGATGATCATAACAACACTTTGAGCTCTAAATTAAAGAACGTGACCATGCTCTTTCTTTGATTAAGGTTCTCAAGAAAGAAAATGCTGAGTTTGTGCGTGGTCATCATAGGACTCAAAAGGATCTTGAGAAACTCAAAGAGGAACACAAAGCCTTGGAGAGTAAATTCTCAAATCTTTTTGAAGCTCATGAACAGCTTCAAACTCAATTAACTTGTGATCTCTCTAAGTCTTCCGCTGTGCAAATTATAGACTTGTCTAGCTCTCCTAACCCTTGTTGCAAGCATGCGCATCTCATAGAGGAAGTCAAGGTGTTGAAGGATCAACTTGCCAAGACTAAGAAGAAGAAGAAGAAGAAGGAGAAGAAGAACAAGAAGAATAAAAAGAACAAGGGCATGGCCCAAGGGGTACCACACGGCCTAAACCTCTTGCAAAGTGACAACTTTGCCGGAAAGAACAATCCCTCTTATATTCTTTGCAAATCTTATGATGGTCATGTATATGCTAGATACATGGGAACGTCTTACACGCATGATTATCATTG
Source organism: Avena sativa (assembly GCA_916181665.1). Taxonomy (NCBI): domain Eukaryota; kingdom Viridiplantae; phylum Streptophyta; class Magnoliopsida; order Poales; family Poaceae; genus Avena; species Avena sativa. Next base: position 244,846,759 of record OV702283.1, on the reverse strand, counting down.
GGCCATTTGGGTGCCAAAGGTTCTTGTCACTAACAAAAGGGGACCCATTGCAAAATGGGTACCTAAAACCAAGGCTTGATTTTCTTGTAGGACTATGCTTCCGGCGGATCAAAATGGGTGCTTGATAGTGGTGCCACAAGTCATATGACAGGAAGCAAGTCTATCATGACCGAATTGAGGCCCAATATTGCCAACACCATGGTCTCCTACGGTGACAAAACAAGCTCTCAGGTTTTGGGTTTTGGCAAAGTGGTGGTAACCCCGGATGTATCCTTGGTTGACGTCATGCTTGTCAAAACTCTTGGTTACAACTTACTCTCAGTTCGTTCTCTTGCTCTTATGGGTCTTTCTTCTTTCTTTAATTCTCATTCCGTGGTCCTCATGTGGAGCAATTCTCTCAAGGTGGCTTTTGTAGGATATGTAGAACATGACTTGTATGTGGTGGACTTTTTAGGGACCACTACTCCTCATGCTCTATGTCTCTATGCTAAAGCCGACAAGGGCTGGTTGTGGCATCACCGCCTAGCCCATGTCAACATGAGGACTTTGCAAAGACTTCACTCCGAGGGCCACATCCTAGGGATTAACGATGTTTCTTTTGCCAAAGATCATGTTTGCAGGGCTTGTATTGAAGGGAAGATGCATGAAACTCCTCACAAAGCGCTCAATCAAATCACTACTGAGAGGTGTTTGGAGCTCTTACATATGGATCTCTTTGGTCCTCCCTCTCATGATAGCCTTGGAGGCAAGAAGTATTGCTTGGTTATTGTGGATGATTTCTCAAGATACACTTGGGTGTTCTTTTTCAAGTACAAGAGTGAGACTCAACAAACCGTCATTGACTTTGCTAATGAGGTTCAACGGACGCACAATGCAACTATTCTCTCAATTCGAAGTGATAATGGCACCGAGTTCAAAAACTATACCTTGGATGAGTTTCTCAGTGATGAAGGAATCAAGCATCAATACTCCACTCCCTACACCCCTCAACAAAACGGAGTTGCCGAAAGGAAGAATCGCACATTGATGGATGCGGCTAGGTCTATGCTAGCTGAGTTCAAGTATCCATATAACTTTTGGGCCGAGGCCATCTCCACCGCTTGCCATGCAACCAACCGGCTTTATCTCCGCAATAAAAAGAACAAGACCCCCTATGAACTTCTCACCGGGAAAAAGCCTAATGTTAGCTACTTTCGGGTGTTTGGTTGCAAGTGCTACATTCTCAAGAAAGGAGTTCGGTTGTCCAAGTTTGAATCCAAGGCTCAAGAAGGAATTTTCGTTGGCTACTCAAATCAGTCCCACGCTTATAGAGTCTACAACAAAGCCAATGGAAGAGTTGAAGAGACGAGCAACGTGAAGTTTGATGAAAATCATGAGTCTCTTATTAGGCAAGATGGTGTTTGTGATCCAAGTGATGAAATTCCTCCCAAGGCCATAGGAAGAATGGGTGTGAGTTTTCACCTCCCCATTGAGGATCCCCTTATGGACGAAGGAGAAGGACCAAGCTCTACTCAAGTGGAGCCCTCACTCTCACAAGATCATCTTGCACCTCAAGGACCTACTTTCTTGGCACAAGCTCCCTCAAGCTCTTCCGAAGCTTCCCATACTCATGACTCTCCAAGCTCTAAAGAACAAGCTCTTCATCAACAACATCAACCTCCCCACGATGGGGCTCCTCCTCAAGGTCATGGTTCTCCCCAAGGTCAAGCTCGTCGAGATCAAGAGCAAGTCAATGATCCTCAAGGATCCTCTCCAAGTGATGACTCCCCCGAAGTGGAAATTGATGAAGATGACCCTCGTGTTCATGCTTATAGTCAAGGGAGCGGCTCAATTGGTGGAAATGACCAAGTGGTAGCTCAAGAATCTCGAGTTGAAGCACAAGCCCGCCGTCAAGCCTATCGTATCGCCAAGCTTGTTCGAGATGGCCATATCCTTGATAATGTCTATGGAGATTTCAATAAAGGTTCCACTACTAGGAGGCAACTAGCTTCCTTTTGCTCTCACCATGCGTTTATCTCTCTTGTGGAACCACAGAAAGTCTTCGAAGCTCTTGAAGATGATGATTGGCTTGATGCTATGAACGAGGAACTTCACAACTTCAAGAGGAACAATGTTTGGACATTGGTTGAGCGGCCCAAAGACTGTCAAAACGTCATTGGAACCAAGTGGGTCTTCAAGAACAAGTGCGATGCGAATGGAATTGTCGTGCGCAACAAGGCAAGGTTAGTTGCCCAAGGATACTCACAAGTTGTGGGCATCGACTACGGTGAGAGCCCCCGTTGCTCGCCTTGAATCCATTCGTATGCTTCTTGCCTTCGCTACCCATCATAACTTTAAATTGCATCAAATGGATGTTAAGAGTCCTTTTCTTAATGGTCCTTTGAAAGAGTTGGTATACGTCAAGCAACCTCCGGGTTTTGAGGATCCACTTTTTCCGAACCATGTCTGCAAGCTCAATAAGGCACTCTATAGCCTCAAGCAAGCCCCACGTGTGTGGTATGATTGCCTTAGGGAGCTCTTGTTAGACCGTGGCTTCGAAGTGGGCCTCATTGATCCCACTCTTTTTACTAAGAAAGTTGGAGGCCACTTGTTCGTATGCCAAATCTATGTTGATGACATTATCTTTGGGTCTAGTAACAAAACTTTTAATGAGGATTTTGCCAAGCTCATGACCGACCGCTTCGAGATGTCCATGATGGGGGAGTTGAAGTTTTTCCTTGGGTTTGAAGTCAAGCAATTGAGGAAAGGGACTTTCATCAACCAAGCCAAGTACATCCAAGACATGCTCAAGAAGTTCAAGTTTGATCAAGTCAAAGGTGCCAAGACTCCCATGCCAACTAAGGTTAATCTTGATCTCGATCCCAAGGGTAAGGAGGTGGATCAAAAACTCTATCGATCGATGATTGGTTCTTTGCTCTATCTTTGTGCATCCCGACTGAATATTATGTTGAGTGTGGGTATGTGTGCAAGATTTCAAGCCGCACCAAAGGAAAGTCACATGGTGGCTGTCAAGAGGATCTTTCAATATTTAGTTCATACCCCAAACTTTGGGTTGTGGTACCCCAAGGGAGCCAGCTTTGATCTCATTGGTTACACGGACTCGGACTGGGCTGGTGACAAAGTGGGAAGAAAGTCAACCTCCGGAGCTTGTCGGTTTCTCGGAAGATCTTTGGTTTGTTGGTCCTCGAAGAAGCAAAACTGTGTGTCTATGTCCACTGCCGAAGCTGAGTACACCTCTGCCGCAAGCTGCTGTGCTCAATTGCTATGGATGAAGAAAACCTTGAAGGATCTTGGACTATCTTTTGACAAGGTGCCTCTTCTTTGCGACAATGAGAGTGCCATTGCTATTGCTCACAATCCCGTGCAACACAACCGGACCAAGCACATTGATATTCGTCATCATTTCATTCGGGACCATGTTGCTAGAGGAGACATTTCTCTGGAGTATGTTTCCACCAAGGCAAATCTTGCGGATCTATTCACAAAGCCTCTTGATGAAGCAAGGTTCCGAGAGTTAAGGCATGAGCTAAATATCATTGATTCGAGCAATTTTGCTTGAGCACCTTGCACACCTACCCGCGTCTCAATGTGTATCTTGTTTGGATGTAGGCATGGATTTAGGGGGAGTGTAGTTCCTCTTATGAACAAACATTATCCCTATTATGCGCACATTAAAGTTTTCATACTCTATAGTCTCTAAAGGAGACCATTTGAGCTTCATGATGAGTGTTGGTAATGAACCCAAGATATATCTTCACGGTGTCAAGCCATTTACTCTTATATAAGGTGGCCTCGGCCACCGACTCGTTTTTATTTGTGTCTTTGACCTTTTTGTTTTTCTTGGTTTTTGTTGGCTTTGGTTCTTCACAGTTTAAGCTATCTATCCTAAGCCTTTCCTTACCTCAAGTCCTCTCTATTCCCTGCACAAGTTCTTCCTTGTTGTCTTCCTATCCTGAGATGGTCTTCCTGGCGTCAGCGGAACTTCCGGTCAGTCTGACCCGGAAGTTCCGGTCCACCGGAACTTCCGGTCCCTGACCGGAACTTCCGGTGGTGCTCCCTGTCCTATATAAGGTGGGCCCTGGGGGAAAACGGGATCTTCTTCCTTTTTTCCCCCAAGACCCATCCTCTATTTGGAGCGCCTCCGGCCAGGACCTCTCCACGAAGGTGCTCCGGCCCCTTCGTCTCCAACCTCTCCTCCGCAGATCTGCTCCGTGGGATCCTTCCCCACCTCGATCTCCTGCCATGGACTCCGGTATTTGCCCTCAACTCCCTCCATTAATGGAGATCTTGCTCTCACCATGGCTTGAGTTAGGGCATACCTTTTCTAGGCTAGTTCTTTGGCTAGAACTTGTTGGAAGATCTTGGTAGGCCTAGGGTATCATGCTTGAGTAGATTGGTCCAATACATCCTAGAAAAATTTGTGCAATTGTGGCTTTTAGATCTACATCTAGTGAACTCCTGTTTGGAACCGTCAATTCGTGGCCTCACCGGAACTTCCGGTGAGCCACGACCGGAACTTCCAGTGGACCATTTTCACCGGAAGTTCCGGCGATTCAGTGGAAGTTCCGGCGACAATGCAACTTTTTCTGTTTGTATTTTTCCAATCTATTTCTTTTGTTTCCTCTTCCGAACTTGTGCACTTATCCCACCTTCCCTCCCTACCCTTGTGCTTTCTTCTCAGGGCAAGGATATACCCGCCAAGGAAAGCGTGCCCGCCGACCATCCTCTGACATTCCTCCTGAGATTGATGAGGAAGATGCTGAGGCTGTGCGTCCGACCACTCAGACTACTCGTCAGAAGGCTGCTGCTGCTCGCCGTGCTGCTCCTGCTGCTGCAGGGAAGAGGCCTGCTCTTGCTCGGAAGGCCACTGTTGCTGGGCCAGACATGACCAAAGCCAAGATTTCCAAGTGGTCTCAGAAATCTTACTCTGCATTCAGGGCTATGGATCCCTACCTCGTGCCTCGTGATCGTCTTTGCTTGGACCCTCACTTTCACACCTGCCGTCAGGAACAGATTTATGAAGAAATTTATGCATCGAAGAAGAAGTTCGTGGTTGCTCCTCAAAAGTACATCAATGTGACTCAGATGGAAGAGAAGCAAGTTTACTTTGGAGAGGCTCTTGATATCTGCCAGAAGTTAGGGCTGGTTCCCCTCATGGAGCACCGTCAGAACTTTGATGTGACTGCTATTGCTCAGTTTTACTCAACTCTGTTTATTTACATGCAGTCATCTACTGAAGGTGTGATGAAGTGGATGACCAGGGATGTGTTTCTTACCGCCACTTGGTCTGAGTTTGCTGAGCTTCTTGGCTATCCCATTCAGCCTGGCCGCGGGGCAAATGGTTGGCGTGTTCATGGTCCTGAAGCTGCTGATCCTGAGGTCCTGGAGCCTCTCTACATAGAAGGGTGGGGAACTGTTGGATTTGTGAATCATCTGCTGCCAGTTTTTGACATCATGCGCAGGGTGTACTTGAACACCATCTCTCCCAAGGCTGGCAACTTTGATCAGTTTCATGGGTATCAGGTTGACCTCATGCATCATACTTATCTTCGCCGGGACACTGACAGGTCAATGGATATTATGCACTTCATCTACTCAGAGATGTGGGCGGATCTCATTGAAAAGCGCTCCTACGTCTATGCTCCTTACATTCAGACTCTCATCAATCACAAGTGGCTTGAGACGACTGGCAACCCCTTCCCTCAAGACAACATCACCATTCATGAAGAGAAACGGCTCCGTGTGAGTAAGCACCAGAAGCCTCGTACTCAGGAAGAAAAAGAAGCTGCTCTCAAGAAGGCTCGAGATGTTGCTAGTGGTCCCTCCTCTGCTCCTGGTGGCCCTAGTGCTGGTGGTCCTTCTCTCCGGAGGCAGCCGTCTTGGGCAAAGAAGCTGCTTGGGAAAGTGAAGAAAACTTTCTGCTTTCTGCAGGACCGCGAGTATCAGGCTTATGTTGATCAGCGTCACAATATTCAACGCCAGAAGGCCATTATGGCAGCCCTCAACATTCCTTGCTCACCGGTCACTAGCTCTGTCACTGTTCCCAAGGAGGATTGGATTCGCGACAACTGCAACTGGTCCGAGGACGAGTCTGAGGAGGAGGTCACTGGTCCGCCTGAGTGGGGTTCTTGGGTCCCTGAGTCTGCCCCCTCTCCCTCTCGTGGCTGGGACGAGTAGCTTGATCTTCTCTTCCCTTTTGGTGTCTCGATGCCAAAGGGGGATAAAGATGTCTATTAGGTTGCCTACGGGATTTGCATGGGTTGAGTCGCGAGCCTGTTCTTGCCTTTGATCTTTTCTTGCTCGCGATCTATCTAGTTTTATTTGTGTGCTTGTGACTTTATGTCCGTGAACTTATCTGTGCTTGTGGACCTTGTTATGTTCGAGACTATGTGTTATCTTATGCAATGACGTGCGTGTGTATCTTGTTGTCATCTTATGGGCATATGCATATGGTGGTGGAGCCTCATTGCTCTTATTGTTATTATTACTCCTTTTGTCTCCACCACATTTGGTTGGTTCCGGTATGTTCTCTATCCTTTCTTGTATCTTGCACTTGTGCTATCTTTGCAATTGGTAGGGGGAGCCTCTGTGTATGTGTGCCAGTCTTGTCCTTAGAGTTCTTTCCTCTACCTTGCACACATACAGGGGGAGCTTGTCCCGCCCATTGCAGAGATTGCTTTGTTTCTATGCAAATCTTTGGGATTGTCATCTAACACCAAAAAGGGCGAGATTGAAAGGACTATATCTTCTCATGATATCTTTTTTGGTGTTAATGATAATCCCAAATGTGTTTTAATTGTGCGCTTGAGTTTTAGGGGAAACGTTGTTGATGTCTCCTTCTATAGTGGTGGATGCTCTCTTGGGATCTCTTGAAGACGGTGGCTTATTAGTCTTCTCCTAGTTTCTCTCCGGTTATTGTTTTTAGGTCACCGTACTATTAAGAGGGGGTCCATTTTGGAAGGTTGTGGGAAATCACTTGTTTTTGCACAAACCTATATGCACCGCCACAGCCATCCCATTATCCCGTGAGAGAGCGTGTTCCTGTTCTGTTGGAGCCTTTTGTGTCTCACCGGAACTTCCGGTCATAGGCCGGAAGTTCCGCTCAAACTTTTTCTGCGGGCTGTTCTACACTTTGTTCCGACGCTAGTTCCGCCCCAAGTTCCGATGGTGAATCAGTAACCTTCTGTTCAAAGAGTTCTATTTGCCGGAACTTGGGCCGGAACTTGCATCGAAACTTGTCCTGCCAAAAGTTCCTGAGCGGAACTTCCGCCAGAAGTCGGTGTCAGGAATATGCAACTTGTATTCCTCTGGGGGCCAAAGGCCACAATATATAGTACAGGTACAGGGCAAATATGCAAGAAGCCCCCTAACATATGGGGGAAATACAATACAGATATATACATCTAACACCCCCCCCCCCTCAAACTCATGGTGGATCCACAACACTGAGTTTGGAGAGTAAGAAATCATGCTGCGCTCTGGTCTGTGCCTTCGTGAAGAAATACGCCAACTGTAAATCTGAAGGCACATACTGAAGCGCAACAACCTGAGCCTGCACCTGAGCACGTGTATAGAAAGCATCAACACCAATATACTTGGTAAGCTCATGCTTGACCGGATCACGTGCAACACTAATAGCACCTGTACTGTCAGACAAAACCAGACTGGGTGTGGTAATAGAGACCCCAAAATCCGCAAGTAACCACCGTAACCAGGTCACCTCAGCAGTCAACAAGGCCATAGCACGCAACTCAACCTCAACACTCGAACGAGAAACCGCTGTCTATTTCTTCGTCTTCCAAGCAATAAGCGAACCACCAAAAACACACAGTAAGCAGAAAGGGAACGGCGATCCGAAGGATCACTCGCCCATGTAGCATCCGAATAGCACTGGAGCTGGAGGGAGCTAGAACGCGGAAAGAAAGACGACGAGTGATCATACCACGAAGATAACGAAGAACACGAAGAAGATGAGTATATTGAACAGTGGTAGGAGTAGAAACAAACTGACTTAGAATATGAACAGGATAAGAGATGTCAGGACGAGTGACAGCAAGATAGACAAGACTCCCAACAAGATGACGATAACGCGTCGGATCAGAAAGTGGATCACCATCAGTAAGTTGAAGCTTAACATTAAGCTCCATAGGGGTCTCAACAGTGCACTCATCCCCAAGAGCAGCACGGGCAAGAAGATCCTGAATATACTTTTCCTGAGAGATGTAAAAGCCATCAGAAGTGGAGGAAACCTCAATCCCAAGAAAGTATCGAAGAGGACCAAGATCAGTCATAAGAAACTGATCACGAAGACGAGCCTTAACAAAGGCGATATACTCAGGGTCATCACCAGTAATGATCATATCATCAACATAGAGAAGAAGAAGAGTGCGTCCACGAGGAGAAGTGTGAACAAACAGCGCGGGATCATGAGCATTAGGGGAGAAACCAGCAGCAGTCACTACAGAAGCAAAGCGCTCAAACCAGGCACGAGGGGCCTGTTTGAGGCCATAAAGAGAACGTCGAAGACGACAAACCATCCCCTCGGTAACAGAATACCCAGGAGGAGGCTGCATATAAACCTCCTCACGCAAATCACCATTGAGAAAGGCGTTCTGAACATCAAGCTGGGGCACAGACCAGTGACGAACAGAAGCAACAGCAAGAAGAGTACGCACAGTGGTCATATGAGCGACAGGAGCAAAGGTCTCATCATAGTCACGACCATGCTCCTGCTGAAAACCACGAGCCACAAGATGCGCTTTATAGCGCTCAAGAGATCCATCAGAGCGGGTCTTAATCTTATAGACCCACTTACACGTGATAGGACGAACACCGGGAGGGGGAGAAACAAGATCCAGGTGCCAGTGCGCTCAAGCGAAGCAATCTCCTCGGCCATGGTCAGCTGCCATTCAGGATGATGCTCAGTGTCCCGATAAGAGGTCGGCTCGGAGGCAACAGAAAGACCATACTGCCTAGGAGAGTAACGGTTGGGGGCACGACGCTGACGAACAGGACGAGTAGAGGGAAGATCATCAGAGGAAGACGACGCAGGAGACGACGATGAAGAAGAGGGAATAGGAGAGGAAGACTCCGGAGAACGAGGAGAACTAGGAGAACTAGACGGAGCAGAAGAGGATGGTGTCGAAGAAGAGACATCAGGGGGAGGAGATCTTGAAGAAGACACAATAGGGGTAGAAGGAGGTGTGTCAGGGAAGAGAAGAAAAGAGATATCTTCCACCGGGTAAGTACCAGCGGTGGGACGAGGATAGAAAGGACGCGTCTCATCAAAAGTAACATCACGAGAGATACGCATCCGACGACCAACAGGGTCCCAACAGTGATAGCCCTTATGCTCATCACTGTATCCGAGGAAAACACACTCAACAGAACGAGCGGTCAGTTTGGTGCGTTCGTGAGGAGCAAGGAGAACATAGCAAACACAACCAAACAAGCGAAGCATGGAGTAGTCTAGAGACTGTCCAGAGAGGCGCTCAAGAGGGATACCACCCTGCAAGGCAGCAGAAGGCTGAATATTGATGAGGTAAGCCGACGTAGCGATAGCCTCAGCCCAGAAATGCTGCAGGAGAGAAGAAGCAATCATCATAGCGCGAGTGGTCTCAAGAAGATGGCGATGCTTACGCTCAGCAATGCCATTCTGGGCATGTGCGCCAGGACAAGATAACTGAGCAAGAGTGCCCTGCTCAGCAAGAACACCTCGCAACATCTGGGAGATATACTCACCAGCAGAATCAGCACGAAATACACGGATGGGGGTAGAATATTGAGTACGAACCATGGCCGCAAAACGCTGATATATGGAGAGCACCTCACTACGAGAGCGCATAAAATACAACCAAGTGTACCGAGAAAAATCATCGATGAATAAAATATAGTAGCGATGGCCCCCTTTCGAAGCGAAGGGAGCCGGACCCCAAACATCGGAATGAACTAAATCAAAAGGTCGCTGAGATACAGACGCGCTAGTAGGATAGGGAAGCTGAATCTGTTTACCCAACCTACAGCCCTGACAATGCAAAGACCCATCTCCTGAGACAGACCCCAGAAGACCACGATGAACTAATGACGACAGGCGAGAGTCACAGAGGTGACCAAGACGATGATGCCACTGCTGAAAAGAGCTGGTAGTAGAGGCGACAACCGGAGAAGAACTGGCAGATGAAGTGGCAGCGGAAGGAACATGAAGCCAGTCTAACTCCCAAAGACCTGAAGAGTCACGGCTGCGAGGGCCAGCTCCAACCAGGGCCTGGGTGCGACGGTCCTGAACAACACAAGAATCAGCATCAAGAATGACGCAACAACCAGAGTCAGTAAGCTGGCTAGCAGAGAATAGATTCATCTTAAGAAGAGGGACATGAGAAATATCAGGAACAAAAAAAAAGAAGTAGAAAGGGTGCCCCGACTAGAAACAGGGAGAGAGGTACCATCAGACGTAAAAACACGGACAGGAGAAGGGAGAGAACGAAGAGCGGATAGAAAAGAAGACTCAGAGGTCATATGAAAAGAAGCTCCAGAATCCAGATACCACGGAGACGTACCTGACTGTGTAGAAGGTGGTGGTCGCACAGTGCCTGAAGAGTCAGTCACAGAACCAGCAGTGCCCGTCGAAGAAGAGCCTGTAGCAGCAAGCAGACCGCGAAGACTCCTGATAATGTCCTGATTAGAGAGAGCAACTGTTGAAGATCCGGAAGAAGACGACTGCCCACGAGCCTGGTGCTACTGACATAAACTGGGGTCCCGTGTATAACAGGTGGCCCAAGTGTGACCATCCCTGTTGCAGTAAGAGCAGTGACGAAGAGAACCACGGTGACCCTGACCACGAGCCTGTTGATGCTGACTCTGACCCTGAGGCTGCTGGTGCTGAAGCTGACCCTGACCCTGACCTAGAGGAGTGGGTAGTATCGGCGGCGGCGGCACAGGGGACCGCGGCTGAGTCGAGGGAGCAGACGGCAAAGGAGCACCACGAGTAGCAAGCGCAGATGGAACCGCAAGAAGACCAGCACCATGGAGACGGGTCTCCTCAACCCGAAGCTCAGACAACACCTCAGAGAGCGGAACACGACCACGAGCATTCAGCTGAGCACGTCGGGGCTCAAACTCCTGGCGAAGCCGAGACAGAAGCTCATAGATGCAGTGAAACTCCAAGTCCGAGCGCACAATCTGGCAGCACGAGCATGTGCCACAAACAGCAGTACGGAGAGAATCAAGCTGACGCCAGATAGCAGCACTCTGAGTATAGAACTCATCAATAGTAGAATCACCCTGCTGGAGAGCATGCTCCTAGCGAACCACAGACAGGTAAAGAGCATCCCCAGACGGCTGATAGCGCTAACAAAGATGGGCCCACTGAGCGGCAACAGTAGGGAGACTCATGAACTCAGCAGCATACTGGGGCAGAACACTGGAGGTGAGAACAGCAGCATCACGAGCATCCTCATCAACCCACTGAGTGTAGGCAGTCAGAGCATGTCGATAGGCCTCGAGATCAGAAGAGTACTGCTTGAACTTCAGGTCATAAGCAGCAACAACAGTATCATCAGCGCTCTGAGCAGCATCCTTCGCCTCCTGAGAAGCATCAGCAGCAAGAACAATCGGCGTCGGCGGAAGAGGAGCCACAGGAGCAGGGGGACACGACGGACAGGGGACCTCGCCGGAGAGCACACCCCAAAGACGGAGACCGCGTATGTGAACATGCATAAAGGCAGCGAAATCGGGATAATTCGCGCCATCGAAGATCACCGGGCAGTGAGGAATCGCAACGTAGCCCGATGCAGAAGACATTGCACAAATTTTTTTTTGGTCAATTCTCAGATGCAATCAAGAAACCGACGAATTCAACAGGCAGATTCGATCGGGGGCTAGCTGGGTCCGTCAGGCATCCGGAAGATGAGGCCAGCGGACAGCCAGCGAGACAGGTGGTGCCGGGCCAGACGGGGCGGAGCTGGTGCGGGTCGGACGGGCGGAGAGCAGGCGCGGGCCAGCGTCAGGGAAGCAGCGGACGGGGCGGCGTTGGTGCGAAGAGCAGACGCGGGCCAGCGTCAGAGCGGGCGCGGGCCAGCGTCAGAGCGGGCGCGGCGATCCAATCCCAAGCGAGTAGGAGGCGTGGAGGCGGCGATCCCGTGCGGTTGCTGAGGGGGCAGAGCAGGTTGCAGGTTGAGGCAGGAGGCGCGAGTAGGAGACCTTGCAGCGTGGACCTTGCAGGAGAGAGAGACCACGCGTGAACCGAGAGAGACACCGCGCGTCGACCTTGCACGGAAGCAGGAGAACGAGAACGAATCTGTAGACCCAATCAAGATTGATTCTGGATCGGATCTGGAACAGATGACGATTGCCAGAAACTGGACGTGAACAGGCAGCAACCGGCGGCGACGACGACGGCAAGGCCGTCGGCGACAGGGACGGTGGCGGCTGGAGCGACGAAGTTGCAAGTAGGAGGAGGCTAACCTCGCTCTGATACCATGTCAAGAATATGCAACTTGTATTCCTCTGGGGGCCAAAGGCCACAATATATAGTACAGGTACAGGGCAAATATGCAGGAAGCCCCCTAACATATGGGGGAAATACAATACAGATATATACATCTAGCAGCCGGAACTTCCGGTCAGATTCGCTTCGTGACCCAAAAGTTCCGCCTCTTGTTCCGCCCCAAGTTCCGATGGCGGCTCAGTAACCTTCTGTTTTGAAGCGTGCTATTTGTCGGAACTTGGTCGGAACTTGCATCGGAAGTTCACCGGAACTTCCGGTCTGTTTTGACCGGAACTTCCGGTGAGGTCGCGGGGGCTGTAACGGTTCAGCGCAAGGGGGCCTATTTAAGGCACCCCTCTTCTTCCTCCCACTCTCTCTCGAATTTTTCTCTCTCCTCCATTAATGCTTGAGCTTCACCTCACTAGATCTCTTCCTCTAGCCACTCAAATGACTTGATCTTTTGAGAGGTGAGGGAGGTGACCTAGATCTACACTTCCACCAAAGAAGATTTGATTTCCCTACCCATCCTTTGTGGATCTTGTTGCTCTTGGGTTTCTTGGAACCCTAGACGGTGTAGGGCATCCTCGGAGCTAAGGCGTGCGTTGTAAAGCTTCGAGGTGTCGTTGAGGGCCTCCAATTGAGTTGTGGAGCCTCCCCCTCAACCTTGGTGTAAAGGTTTCGGTTGGCGCCTTCAAGGTCACTGGTTAGTGGATTGTGAGGCCTCCTTTGTGGGGGAGCTCACCGGAGAAGAAGGTGAGGCCTTTGTGGCGCTCGGGTGACCTTGTGTGGCCCCGACACCTCTCCAACATAGACGTAGCTCCTTGGGAGTGAACTACGGGAATTACATCTCCGTGTCCCCTCTCCGGTTACTTTGTTCCCCTCCTTTACTCCTTGCTATTTACTGTTTTTGTTGTCGGTGTTTGTTTTCTTGCATTTAGGTTGTTCACTTAGTTGCATCTCTAGATAACTTCCTTTCTCGTTGAGCCTAAAAGTGAGAAACAAATTAAAATTGGGTAGACGCCTATTCACCCCCCCTCTAGTCGTATCAAGTCGGTACTTTCAATTGGTATCAGAGCCCAGGCTCTTATTTCGGGCTTTACCGCCTAAGAGACTATGGCCGACGAAGGGGGTAGTGAAACCGAAAAATCCAAGAACTTGGCCACTATGGATGACCTGAAGCAATTGGAGTCATCCATGATGTCCAAGTTCGAGGAAATGATGACTCTCTTGAAGTCTCTCAAGCCAAACCCCATGGTTGCTATTGACACACCCCAACCCAACGAGGTTCCTCCCACCGTTACGGTGTCCGCCCCCGGGGTAACTCCCGCGGCTGCCACCACTCACTTGGGACTTGGTTTTGTTGCTCAAACCTCTACCAAGGTTCCAAGTGAGAACATCGAGGAGCCCGAGAACCCAACTTCCAAAGAGGAAAATGGAGGAAAGGACTACTCGGCGGTACCCCACCGCCGAAGTACACTCTGGATCCACCCATCCCCATGCCACACATTATACCTCAAGGAGCACCACCCATGCTAGATACTTCTAATTTCGCCAATTGGCAATATCTAATGCGCTCACATATTTCCAGCTCATCCATTGAGTTAATGAGGATTGTGGAGGATGGATTCTCTCCATATGAACCAAAGAAGTTGACACGAGGTGAAGTGGTGGACAAGCAACTCAATGCCACAGCTTTGGGAATGATTCAAAAGGCCTTGACTCCAAAGGATTTTGCTCACATTTGCCAATTTGACATTGCCAAGGAAGCTTGGGATCAACTCACCGAGCTCTTTGTTGGGAATGCTAGCATCCAAAGCTCCAACTTTGATGAGACCAACAACGAGTGCGATGGTTTCGCAATGCAAGATGATGAGACCCCTGAAGACATGTATAGGCGCCTTAAGGTCCTTTGTTCCACTATGAGGGACCTTGGGGCTCACTATGTTGATGACAAGTTTATGAAGAGGAAGTTCATTCAAGCTCTTCTCCCATTTGAAGAACAAAAGCTCAACTCTATCAAGGGAAGAACCAACTTTCACTTAATGACCTCCCAAGAAGTCTTGAGTGAAGTAATTGCCATGACTATTGCTAAGAAGAATGCGGAGTCCGCTCGAGCTAGATCCATTGGATCAACAAAAGTGAACCTTGCTTTGAAGGCCAAGGCTATTGAAGTTGATGATGATGATACATCAAGTGAGTGGTCTTAAGAGGATCTCAAATGTGCCTTCAACGAACATCTTGCTATCGCTCCAAGGGCCTTTTGGAACAAGTCCGAATTCAAGTCAAGATCAAGGGACAACTCAAGATTCAACTCACCCAACAAGTCTCCCAAAGCAAGGTCGTGTTACAATTGCAACGACAAGAGTCACTTCGTGGCCAAGTGTCCCTTTGAGAACCATGAAGACAATGGTGGTCGTCTCATTCGCAAGATCAAGTCAAGACCTCCTCATCCCTTGAACAAGAACTATGCCGTCAAGAACTCCACTAACAAGGAACGAGCAATTGTGGTCCATGAAGAATATCTTTCGGGCACGGATGAAGATGATGATGATGATGATGAAGTTCATGGTGGAGAGATTGTGGGGGTTGCTGCTATTGCCACTACCTCAACTCCACGTCTATCCCTCTTCGACTCGCCAAATGAAAATGTTATCTCCTCCAACCAAAAGTGCTTCATGGCCAAGGCCACCGAGGTAACACCGAAACCCACTCCTCAACCTATCTCTAGTGAGCCTTCCTCTCTTGATCTTGTTGGTCTAGAGGTGAAGAAAGAGATGATTGACATGTGTGAATTTGTTGCTACCTTAGATGAAGAAACTAAAAACTGCTTTGAGTCCTTGCTTGCACAACTTGACAATGCTAGAGATGCCTTAGATGAAAAGGAAGAACTTCTTGACTTGCTAAGTAAAAATGAAAGAGATGCCGCCAATGAAATTGCCTCTCTCACTCAAAGTCTTGAGGATGAACAAAATATGAGAATTAATCTTGAAGAAAATGTTTCTAAGCTTGTATATGATCATAACAACACTTTGAGCTCTACAATTAAAGAACGTGACCATGCTCTTGCTTTGATTAAGGTTCTCAAGGAAGAAAATGCTGAGTTTGTGGGTGGTCATGATAGGACTCAAAAGGATCTTGAGAAACTCAAAGAGGAACACAAAGCCTTGGAGAGTAAATTCTCAAATCTTTTTGAAGCTCATGAACAGCTTCAAACTCAATTAACTTGTGATCTCTCTAAGTCTTCCGCTGTGCAAATTATAGACTTGTCTAGCTCTCCTAACCCTTGTTGCAAGCATGAGCATCTCATAGAGGAAGTCAAGGTGTTGAAGGATCAACTTGCCAAGACTAAGAAGAAGAAGAAGAACAACAACAACAAGAAGAAGAAGAAAAAGAACAAGGGCATGGCCCAAGGGGTACCACACGGCCTAAACCTCTTGCAAAGTGACAACTTTGCCGGAAAGAACAATCCCTCTTATATTCTTTGCAAATCTTATGATGGTCATGTATATGCTAGATACGTGGGAACGTCTTACACGCATGATTATCATTGGGCCATTTGGGTGCCAAAGGTTCTTGTCACTAACAAAAGGGGACCCATTGCAAAATGGGTACCTAAAACCAAGGCTTGATTTTCTTGTAGGACTATGCTTTCGGCGGATCGAAATGGGTGCTTGATAGTGGTGCCACAAGTCATATGACCGGAAGCAAGTCTATCATGACCGAATTGAGGCCCAATATTGCCAACACCATGGTCTCCTACGGTGACAAAACAAGCTCTCAGGTTTTGGGTTTTGGCAAAGTGGTGGTAACCCCGGATGTATCCTTGGTTGACGTCATGCTTGTCAAAACTCTTGGTTACAACTTACTCTCAGTTCGTTCTCTTGCTCTTATGGGTCTTTCTTCTTTCTTTAATTCTCATTCCGTGGTCCTCATGTGGAGCAATTCTCTCAAGGAGGCTTTTGTAGGATATGTAGAACATGACTTGTATGTGGTGGACTTTTCAGGGAACACTACTCCTCATGCTCTATGTCTCTATGCTAAAGCCGACAAGGGCTGGTTGTGGCATCACCGCCTAGCCCATGTCAACATGAGGACTTCGCAAAGACTTCACTCCGAGGGCCACATCCTAGGGATTAACGATGTTTCTTTTGCCAAAGATCGTGTTTGCAGGGCTTGTATTGAAGGGAAGATGCATGAAACTCCTCACAAAGCGCTCAATCAAATCACTACCGAGAGGTGTTTGGAGCTCTTACATATGGATCTCTTTGGTCCTCCCTCTCATGATAGCCTTGGAGGCAAGAAGTATTGCTTGGTTATTGTGGATGATTTCTCAAGATACACTTGGGTGTTCTTTTTCAAGTACAAGAGTGAGACTCAACAAACCGTCATTGACTTTGCTAATGAGGTTCAACGGAAGCACAATGCAACTATTCTCTCAATTCGAAGTGACAATGGCACCGAGTTCAAAAACTATACCTTGGATGATTTTCTCAGTGATGAAGGAACCAAGCATCAATACTCCACTCCCTACACCCCTCAACAAAACGGAGTTGCCGAAAGGAAGAATCGCACATTGATGGATGCGGCTAGGTCTATGCTAGCTGAGTTCAAGTCTCCATACAACTTTTGGGCCGAGGCCATCTCCACCGCTTGCCATGCAACCAACCGGCTTTATCTCCGCAAGAAAAAGAACAAGACCCCCTATGAACTTCTCACTGGGAAAAAGCCTAATGTTAGCTACTTTCGGGTGTTTGGTTGCAAGTGCTACATTCTCAAGAAAGGAGTTCGGTTGTCCAAGTTTGAATCCAAGGATCAAGAAGGAATTTTCGTTGGCTACTCAAATCAGTCCCATGCTTATAGAGTCTACAACAAAGCCAATGGAAGAGTTGAAGAGACGAGCAACGTGAAGTTTGATGAAAATTGACGGTGTAGGGCATCCTCGGAGCTAAGGCGTGCGTTGTAAAGCTTCGAGGTGTCGTTGAGGGCCTCCAATTGAGTTGTGGAGCCTCCCCCTCAACCTTGGTGTAAAGGTTCCGGTTGGCGCCTTCAAGGTCACCGGTTAGTGGATTGTGAGGCCTCCTTTGTGGGGGAGCTCACCGGAGAAGAAGGTGAGGCCTTTGTGGCGCTCGGGTGACCTTGTGTGGCCCCGACACCTCTCCAACATAGACGTAGCTCCTTGGGAGTGAACTACGGGAATTACATCTCCGTGTCCCCTCTCCGGTTACTTTGTTCCCCTCCTTTACTCCTTGCTATTTACTGTTTTTGTTGTTGGTGTTTGTTTTCTTGCATTTAGGTTGTTCACTTAGTTGCATCTCTAGATAACTTCGTTTCTCGTTGAGCCTAAAAGTGAGAAACAAATTAAAATTGGGTAGACGCCTATTCACCCCCCTCTAGTCGTATCAAGTCGGTACTTTCATCTATGATCGAGAACTGTGCTCCAAGTCGTTCATAACCGCGGACACGGCTTCTCGAAAAGATTTAACCCTGCAGGGGTGCTCCAAAGTTGCCACACACATCTACGCCCTTGTTGTCAAATCAGGTAGGTACTGGATCACAAAACATACACCCAATAGTATGTCGACGGGGTTTCAGACACGACGTTTCCCAGACCCAAAGCAAGCACATGGGGGCCATCCCACTAAGCTACCCACAACAAATTCGGCCGGTCTCCGAGACGGACCCAGGGTTTGTGTCGACGGTTGTAAACGACTGGGAACCCGAATGTGTGACTGGGCTTGTCGATATAGCGAAAATGTATCACGGGGTTCCTAAACAGTACAAGCCCTCCACACGCAATCGTAAATAAAGCAGCAAAGCATGGCATAAGTACAGGATAGTAATAAAGCTCCAAACTAGTTTGTGGCCCCCAGTACAGTACTTTGAAATTAGGTACTAAATCAATGGGGGTGCCCACACACCCCACCTGTGGTTAGCGCGCTCGATCTGGGAACATGTGTCAAGAACTAGGGATCCTACGGAACACAAGTGGTTGGTTAAACACTAAATATTGTCTTATTACCCACCAGTGCCTCTGCATTATTTACCTACTTTCAATTTTAGTTATTAAACGGTAATTAAAGCCATGATTATCTCCACCATTAAGCATGTGCCAACCACCCAAACAACGGTGGAACATCGACAACGCGAAGCAGCAAATAAGAAAGCAATTACGACTCACAAGGCCCACTTTTAATCAATCAACAGGCAATAGGAGACGTCAAAGGCAATATAGAGGCTACAAGGAATATAAATGGTGCATAGACACTAAAGCATCGCAACCCGGATAGCAATAGATCAACAGGAGGAAATAAAAACTATAAATGCGAAATTAGGTAGAAAGGGGGAGAATGCTCGCTTAAAAAACACTGCTGAAGGTTCATCCAAAGATCGGGTCTATGCTCGCATCAACTCATCGGCCTAATCGGTGAAGAAGCAAAACGATAAAAGAAACACCGGATGCACTATTTAATACTACGATAGAAGATCGGGCATGATGCATGTATGATGTATGGCATGGCAAAGATGCAATGCAATTAGGCAGTATTAAGAACAACCGGGGTCCCGACAATTAGATATAAATTTCTTGTTGTTTAGATACCCCACAATTTAAATATTGTCTTAACAAAGTAAAACATGGCATCGGTTCGTTACACAAATTTAAAAAGAGCTAATATAAGACTAGGATTATTGTGATGCATACAAGATGGATATATTTTTTATGAAGAAGAAAAAGGATAAGGTTGAGATCTTACGGTTTGGAACGGGGAGACGAAGAGACGGATTTCGGACTGAAGTTGAAGTAGCAGTCAAGCTAGACTGGTGTAATAGAGAGTGGCGTGACAAAGGAGCCAAACTTGATTAAGTAGTAGCCCACCGGAATTACTTAATTACTTAAGCGTGAGATGCAGGGAGAGCTCTCACGCCTCCTGTGGCACGCCTGGTTTTTTTGGGTCACTGTTTGTGGGCCTTCTCGCCTCTGAACATGGTGGACGGACGGTGCTTCTCGATGCGCGTCGGTTGACGAGATCGCTGGGCGTGCCGATTGCATTGCAGGTTCTCTGTCTCTGCGTGTGGTCCCCGTTGTTTTGCTTTTTTGGAAGAGGCGACCTGGTACGTATACGTCGGTGCGTGATGCGGTGGCCTGGCTTGGCCACGCGTTGGTTGTAGGGACTGTAGGGAAAGCTCGGGTGTACGTTTGCTTTTTTTCTCTGCTGCCGCGGTTGAGTTTCTCGGTTGATGTTGAACTGCTCCACCACATGGCTTCAGTCGGGAGGCCCTGATCCCCGCTCCTCCATCCCTGCTCGCCACCTCCAACCTCCCCAGATCCTCGAAGCCGCCTCCAGCTTATCTCCGAGTGCAGGGACTGCTTCCCGATGGTTGCCCTATACCAGATCCCCTCGCCGCCGCCGTCATGCCGCTGCCCTGATCCAGATCCCACCACAACCGACCTGCTCAAGCCCCCGCACCGCCACCGTCGCCCTGGAACGGTGCTGCACCGTTGACGCATCCCGTTCTGTCGGTGAGGCCCTCTCCAGGCCACCTGAGATGCCCCTAATCTGGCTGGGAGCTGGCCATTCGTGATCGGCGTGCGGGCTACCGGAGCTTCGTGCCGCTCCATCGAGCAAGTAGCGGATTGAACGGATGAGCCGATGGCCCAGCTGGTGCTCGCCGTCCCCTGCTGATTCATGCCGTTCAATCAACATGCGATGTTTGTTTCCCATCCTCCATGGCTAATCAATATTTGTACCGATGTGACTTGATTCCACGCATTATCTATATGATTTGTTTCGGATCTGATTTGCTTCCATTTTTATTTTGCTAGATTCGGCTGAAGAAAAAGTTACGAAGTACCAGATTTGTTTCTGCATTCTTGGATTATAGGATAAGATATCATGCTTGTCAAGTTGGATTTGCCACATGGATTTGGTCAGCTTACGTTGGTCAGTAGGAGAAGATTAATTTGTTATCTGATTTAGGTCAGCTAGATTTGCTCAAATTATATATTGCATGACAATAAAGAATGGTTTAGTTCTTGAGCAATTGTATTTTTCTACACTTCCTGTAAACTCTGCCAAATTAAGGTTCAGTACTATGACATTCCATACTTCATGTGAAATCTGCTGAATTATAATTTGCTAATAGCCCTTCGTCTTTGTTTGACTGCAAATTTCCTTAAGAGTGGAGGCCACGGTATTCCTTAAAAGCTTAAGTGTGGTGCTGGTCGAGCGATCTGGGCTATTTGCCGATCACATTGCCTGTTCTCTGTCTCTGCATGTGGTTCCAGTTGTTTTGCTTGTCAGACGCAGCAAACTAGTGCGTTGGCGCGTGATGTAGTGGCCTGGCTTGGGCACGTGTTGGGTGTAGGAAAAGCTCGGGTGTGCGGTTGATTTTTTTCCTTCTGACATGTGGGCTGTGCTGTGTGGGCCACGCCTGTCGTTTCTTGGTGGATGGGTCCGAGTTGTCTTTCTTAAATTGCGTGCGAGTTGTCAGGAGCACTTCTTGTGGTCTTCTCGGCAGACTGGGACGGATTTCTCTGCTGCCGCGGTGTGGGGATTTCTCCCGCGGTTGAACTTCTCGGTGGCAGCGCTCGGTTTCTTGGCGATGGTGCGGTTCTTGGTGTTTGTTCTGGTTGTCTTGACTCAGCGGAGAGAAACATGGACATTCTTGATGGCGTGGGCGAGATTCACTGACAGGAGGATCGTCTTTTGTTTTTCAGTTGCCATGGATCTTTTCTGTCACCACAGATTGAAGGTGTTTCTTCCCTTTCTGCTGCAGGTTCCTGATCCTCCTATGCCTGCTGCAGCGTTTGCCAGAGTGGGCGACATGCGGCATCCGGTGTTGACCAGATCTGCGGTTCCTGCTAATGAAATGTATCTCGGCGACAGACCGGTGAGTGCACCCAGACCTTTTGATTGTACTGTTGCTTCTCTCCTGTTTGTATAGTTCTTGACACTATCTGTTCACTCAGTTTTTCTTATTTTTCTTATGATTTGTTGTTTGCCCATGCTGACAGAATAAGAAGTAGTGTTTTTCATGGGTCGTTATAAGTAACCTGATAATTTTTATTCCTTTACTCTTTTGCTGATAAAGCTTTTTAGAGAACGGTCTACTGTTTCTTTCTGTGGCTTTATAGTTTAAGGATAGTACTCTCTCCGTCCCAAAATGTAAAGTGCCTAAGTTTTAGTCAAAAGTCAACATATTCTATGTTTGACAAAATTTATATGTTAAAATATAAACGTCCATAATATCAAATCAATATCAATAGATTCACCATAAAGTATAGTTTCTCAATATGTCCATTCGATATTACAAATATTTGTATTTTTTTTGTATAAACTTGGTCAAACTTAGAAGATGTAGACTTTTGACTAAGTTTAGGCGCCTTATATTTTTGGACAAAGGGAGTACTTAGTACGTACTGTTTAAAATATCAAAGTTGTCTGTTCATTTATTCATTTTTTTTTGGATATAATTCGGTTAGCAGGCTGATGTTCTGTTTTTTTTTTTTTGAGATTGATGTTCTGTTTATGTGTAAAACAGGATTATGCATATCTTTTCTGAGTAAATATGCATCGACATGTGATGAATGATGTATGACATAAGTTCTTTTCTTGTGCATGTTAGTCTTTTTTATGCACGCTATATGAATTACTTACAATTTGTGGTTAGCTTTCTTTGGTCTGATGTTGGCAACAAGAAATGGAAATAGTATATTCAGAACAGGTTGTTATTCTAGAAAAAATGCAGTTTTTTTTGGTTGTCCTCTGTAGAGATATAAGTTTTCCACCAACAGTTGTATATGATGGATTGTTAAATTTTTTTAACTAATTATTTTTATGATGGATAGGAGAGTTCATCTACAGTATGTATGATGGATATTTGACAGATAAAGTATCGACCCTGTTTTGTTGGTTAGTTTCAGATTGGGTCAATCTTCTTTTTCAAGATTGCTAAAAAATTCTTTTCTCTGCGTCTTGAATAATATGTTTGAGATTGGTTGAGATTCGCATGTATCTAGACATGTTTTAGTCTATATATACATGCAAATCTAAACCTATCTCAAACATCTGATTCGAGACGGAGGGAGTATACATATTATAAAGTGTGTTCCTTCGCATAACAAAACTTTAATACAATATTTGATCTGTAATTTAAGACCAAGTTAGATTATGTCTATGTGTTACCAAGTAATGGTTAGGACTAAATTAACAATGCAAATGATGTATCCACAAAGTTAATGTTGTGAAATTTGGTGCAGCTCAAGGGTTGAGCAGGCGTATTTTGTTGTTTAGCAGTTGGATTAACCCTAAAGCTTTTTATTCTAGGCGTCCATGAATATTTATGGGTTATTTTTGCTGTTTTATTGTTTTTATGTCTAGGTTCAGACATGGATTTTTTGCCCTTTGGACCCTATAGACTATATTATATCTATATACCTTGATACTAAAGGTAGAACGAATGTATGAAATCATCATGTGCTTTGTTGTCCTGTATATTCCAGACAAACCATTTGTTTCTTCCCTATTTTGTTGTTGTTTGTTCCACATTTTAAATACCTTTCAGAAGGAGAGTATTCATGTCTTACTCCTGTACCACCACTTTAAAATTTAGACTTACGTTGGGTGTATCTTTTGATTCCTTATGTTAAAACCAGCAGGTCCAGCTGCGGAATAGGTAATACTCTTGATACGCCCGTCATATTTGTCCGTATATCGATGTTACTAGCGACGGGTCACAAATAAATATTGATAGGCTTGTTTGGAGATGATAAAAAAGGTCAGATCATGACACTGGTTAAGAGGTTTGTTTGGAAGTATGCAAGAAACAGACCTTACAGTTTCTCAAGATATTGTGAATGTAGCTCAATCAGACTCTAAGAATGTAAGTAAGCATAGCATTTTTATTTTTCTACACTTGGTTAATCCATCCTTCTCTAAATTGGTTCATGGAAACACACTTTTTTTTACGGCACTTGGTAATGGAGAAGGATGGTTGACAGGTAGCCATTCAATCAACATAGTACGTTGGCCATCTTTTTGTTTTCCAGTTGATGGAAAATCTGGCATCTATATGTTTACATGAGGCCGTCTTGGGTAGAGGAAGCAAAAAAACAAGAAAGCTTCTGAAGCGAGAATTTCATCCCTAGACACCGTTCCTTACAATTTCAACAACCAGAGTTGAATTCCATGTAAGACTTTGTAAAATAGACAGTCTATTTGCCCATGTAATACTGTATATTTAAGTAGACTATATATTTAAGTAGTGGTTATTGCAGAACTAATTTTTTTTATGTGTTACTGTTGCATGGAGACACTGTTCTTTACAATTTCAACAATCGGAGTTGCATTCCATGCAAGCCTTTGTAAAAAAGACTGTCTATTTGCCCATGTACACTGTATATTTAAGTAGTGGTTATTGTAGAACTAATTTTTTTGTGTTAGTTTTGCATGGAGCTGCATTATGTGAACAAGTTAAAAACTTCTACATGGCAGACCTGAAAAGATTAGGCTTAACACAAAAGGTAGATTATGCCATGCTTACCACATTATAGAATAACATACAAGATGGGCAGGTGAAAGTGCAGAAAGTTGGGAACACAACTATAGTACATTACACATCCATTATTCTTTGGCAGTATAGGCTGAATTAAGCTTACACTGAAACTTCTACCTAGCTCGGCCAGATTGAGCCAACACTATAGGTGTGGCGACACACTCATTAAACATACTAAAACTTTTTGACTATTTTATCGAACTGTGAGAAGCGCAACCATGAACAGCTTCATTTGGACTAGCAACCTGATGAGAGGCCACTAGATTACAGGCGTGATCGACTTCTTCCAGCATGTGACGTCACCCCTTTGCAAGAGCTTCCACATTCATCTTCATGTTTTTGGATCTCCTCTCGTGCGGCACGCCAGTCATCCCTTTGCAAGAGCTTCCACATTCGTCTTCATGTTTTGGATCTCCTCTTGTGCGGCACGCCACCTGGTGCAGAAGTTTGTGCTGTACAGATCAAAATGGCGCTTATCCAGCCAATTAAGATCTTACATCTTAAAAATTGTAGTTTTTAGACCTTACGTATCAAAATTGTAGTTTTTCTCTAGCGTTCGAAACATTCTTTCTGCTACTTTTTCTTTAGCTTTTTCTGCTGTCTGGTATTTTTCATACGCTCGAGTAGATCTCCTCATACAGCTTTCCTGCTAAAAGGATCCCTCATGACGCCATGACACATCAGACGGCACATCATCTGCACCAACACAAGGCAAACGGAGACGGCGAAGCGCGCAAACAATCTAGTATATTTAACACACCAGATAGCAGGAACACGAGCCAAAACACACGTGGACATTTTGTCGAACACCTTGATGGTGACAGAACTCCGGGACAGAACCGCATGTTATTGCTAATGTTGTGTGTGGTGCGTCGACTGAGGAAGGAAATTGCTGACTCATGCGAGGCCAGGTTGGCGTATTGAACACGAGCGATCAGGGAAGCGGCTCGGTTCGCTGGGCGCGTGCACGGTCTAAGGAGGTGGCGGCTGGTTTTTGCTGCTAGTCATAGGTTGCGTCAATGGGAGCAAGCTGAAAGCGACATGGGATCTGGCGGTGTGCAACGCTTACTGCTGATTGTGTTGAGGAGACGGGTAGGCAGCAATGGGATCTGGTGATGGCTGTGCGATGGTGGTGTATGTGGAGTAGATCGAGGCTTGGCTGCCCGTGAAGAAGCAAGCCGGCCAGGGCCTGGCGTTGACCCGCTTGCTACCGCTGCAGACATGAGGTGAAGCAGCGGGCTCCCGAGGAGCTTGTCGGTAGGCACGGGAGCATGGGACTGGTCATCTGGATCGCATCTGAGCGCATCAAGAAATAGGAGCAGCACCGCAAGTTGAAAAGAAACAGGGGAGAATATTTGGTCGATGATGCACAAATCTTAAGGTTGCCTCGCTGCTTCATCTGAAGCTGCAAGAATGCTACGCGCCGAGCACATACCAAGAAAAAGAGTGATTTGCAAAAATAAAAGCTCACCCGCGGCAATTATTGTACGCGGCAGCTGGCCCTTTGGATGGATCAAAGGAATAGGTAGTACGTTGGCTGTATGCACATGGATTTGAGTAAACACTTGCATGAAGATAAACAAAGAATAGGAGCGGCAAGGAGAACGAGGAATGTGAGGTAAAAGAGTAGAAAGGATTGGGGATTTCAGATCTTAAATTTGGGAATTTGTAGGCTAGGGTTTGGGAAGGAGAAAGAAGGAGAATGGAGTATTTATATAGTTCAAAGTAGACTAGACGAGGCTAGTTTTGGGTCAAAATGTTAGACAGGATTTTGGACCTATCTTTATTTATAAAATAAGAAAGCTTTTGTGGTTATATAAGGATCAGAAAATATTATTTATTTTATTTTTTAAAATAAGAACGAGAGGCGAGTTTAATAAAACCACATGGATATTTTAGTAAAACAAAATATGGTTTGTTAAAATAATTTTAGGGACAAAAAAATGATATGCTACAAGATAACATGAAGATGCACAAAATAAACAATAGGTGATTTTCTAATAGTGGTTTTACCCGGGGTGCTACAATTCGACACCACTAGCAATGAATCTCGTCCTTGAGAGCCGCCTCATGATACGGGGAAAAAGGCCGACGGTCTAAATCTGCCCGCTTCATGTAGATTATCGCGACACCAGTAACAAGGGTTCTTTCTCCATATTGAAATCGGCGACACCACCAACAAGGAGTTGTTGTTCACGTCCGTCAAGAGTACACTCCAACAAAATACAGACGAAGACAGAGGTCTCAAAAGATAAGGCCACCTCTAACTTTTGTGAAGGAGTAAAATTGCTTGATCCATACATTCAATGTATAAGAGCGAATGATAAGAGTAGTCGGATGATAATCAGTCCATCGCGCATCCAAAGCATTACTCTGCACATGAATAGACGAATTATGCAACCCACTCTCGAAATTTAGACTACCGATCTTGTCAAACAGTGTTTGGAAAACAAAAGAGTGATGCAGACTCTTCATCGGATGTGACGTAGATGAAACTGTCGCGTTGGAAAACAACGGAAGGTACAAAAAAATTTAGTGAATTTTTGGTCCACTAAAAGGTACAACAGATGAAAGATCCATCAGATAGCATGAAGACGGGATGTCGAAGCACCGTTACAAGAGGATGGAAGCGAAACCCTGAAGGTACGACGAAAACCCAACCACGAGAATTCCTGGACTCGAAGAAAAGATCAGAGAGAAGATAGAAAACACGCAGAGGTAAGAGGAGCAGAGCAATGGGGTAAGGAGTAAAAGCAGACATAATCAGATCTATCCAATCAATTTTCAAAAATAATTTTGGCACTCTACGACATTCGTTAGCTAGGTTATCCTACATGCTAGACTAGTGGGATATCGTAACTGTTGAGCTCTGATACCACTGTGTAACACTCTCAGATCGGCTCTATGCAAGTTTTAGCGATTCCTGCCAAACCAGCAAAGAAACGATTCAAAGGTGACCACCAGGCACTTTCGTGCGGGTGTAAAATGAAGTAATATCATTACACAATAGTCCACGATGGGATATATACAACAACTCAAAGAGCCAAAAATAGAGATATACGAGACAAAGATGCAAATCACCTTTAAAACAATACAACGTCCAAGTATGGACAAGATGCAAATTGGCCTAAGATCCCTGAAGAATAACCAATGGTGTCCATAACCCTGCCCAGGACAAGCCGGAAGGGTAACCCTACTAACGACGCCGATCTCATAACCTACTTAAATAAAAGGGGTGCCGACAAAGCGCATAGGAAAAAAGAGAGCAGTCAGTACTGAGGCCAGTACACGGCGAGTCTTAGAATTCGGCGGCTCTCGCCTACATAGGTATGGTGGACTGAAGCGGCAGCGCAGCATGCACTAAACAACCTATAGAGACGCGATACAACTGTCGGCTATCAGAGAAAGATAAAAAAGACATATTCGAAACCAATCTGATATTACCACCAATCATACCCATCCTGGTATTTCCCCTCGAGACCAAACGAGAAAGTCATACCGAGGAAACTCACATAGTTGACAGTTTTATACATTTTTTTCATGGTGATTATCCAACTTACTAGTCATATCTGATACAAATCATACTATAACAGTAAACTTCAGTTATAGTTGTCTATGATCGAGAACTGTGCTTCAAGTCGTCAATAACCGCGGACACGGCTCCTCAAAAAGATTTACCCCTGCAAGGGTGCACCAAAGTTTCCACACACACCTACACCCTTGTTGTCAAATCAGGTAGGTACAAGATCAGAAAACATACATCCAATGGTATGTCCACGAGGTTTCAGACTTGACGTTTCCCAGACCCAAAGCAAGAACATGGGGGTCACCCCACTAAGTTACCCGCAACAAAGTCAGCCGGTCTCCGAGACGGACCCAGGGTTTGTGTCGACGACTGTAAACGACTAGGAATCTGAAAGTGTGACTAGACTTGTCGATATAGCAAAAACGTATCACGGGGTTCGTAAATAGTGCAGGTGCTCCACGCGCAATCGTAAATAAAGCAGTAAAGCATGGCATAAGTATATGATAGTAATAAAGCCTCAAACTAGTTTGTGGCCCCTGGTATAGTACTTTGAAATCAGGTACTAAATCGATGGGGGTGCCCACACACCCCATCTGTGGTTAGCGCGCTCGATCTCGGAACAAGTATCAAGAACTCGGGGTCCTACGGGACACAAGTGGCTGGCTAAAAACCAAATATTGTCTATTACCCACTGGTGCCTCTGCATTATTTACCTACTTTCAATTTTAGTTATTAAACGGTAATTAAAGCCATGATCATCTCCACCATTAAGCATGTGCCAACCAGCCAACAACGGTGGAATATCGACGACGCGAAGCAGCAACTGAGCAAACAACTACGACTGACAAGGGCGACCGTCTATCAATCAACAAGCAATAGGAGACGTCAAAGGAAATATAGAGGCTGCAAGAAATATAAATGGTGCACGGACACTAAAGCATCGCAACCCGGATAGCACTAGATCAAAAGGAGGAAATAAAGACTATAAATGTGAAAATAGGTAGAAAGAGGGAGAATGCTCGCCTGAATAACACTGCTGACGGTTTATCCGAAGATCGGGTAAACGCTCGCATCAACCCATCGGCCTAATCCATGAAGAAGCAAAGCGCTAAAAGAAACATCGGATGCACTATTTAATACTACGGCAAAAGATCGGGCATGATGCATGTATGATATATGACATAGCAATGATGCGATGCAATTAGGAAATGTTTAGCGGAACCGGGGTCCCAACAATTAGCTATAAATTTCTAGTTTTTTAGATACCTCGCAATTCAAATGTGTCTTAACAAGACAAAACATGGTATTGTTTCGCTACACAAATTTAAATAGAGCCAATATAAGACTAGACTTCCCGCATATGGTCTCCATATTTAATTTAGGTTCATCGACTATTTAACCCCAACCACAAGTTAAGTGATGCAACAAAAATTATTATGATGCATACAAGATGGATAGAATTTTTATAAAGAAGAAAAAGGATAAGGTTGAGATCTTACGGTTTCGAACGGGGAGACGAAGTGACGGATTTTGGACTGAAGTTGAAGTAGCAGTCAAGCTAGACTGCTGTATAGGGAGTGGCGTGATAAAGGAGCCAAACTTGATTAAGTAGTAACCCACCAGAATATATTGAACACACCAGATAGTAGAAACACGAGCCAAAACACACGTGAACATTTTGTCGAACACCTTGATGGTGACAGAACTATGGGACACAACCGCATGCTGCTGCTAATGGTGTGTGTGGTGCGTGGACTGAGGAAGTAAATGTCCTACTCATGCTAACGGGTAGGCAGCGATGGGATCTGGTGATGGTTGTGCGATGGTGGTGTGTGTGGAGTAGATTGAGGCTTGGCTGCCCGTGAAGAAGCAAGCCGGCCAGGGCCTGGCGTTGACCTTTTGCTACCGCTGCAGACATGAGGTGAAGCAGCGGGCTCCCGAGGAGCTGGTCGGTAGGCACGGGAGCATGGGACTGGTCAGCTGGATCGCATCTCAGCGCATCAAGAAATAGGAGCAGCAGCACCGCAAGTTGAAAAGAAACAGGGGAGAATATTGGTCGATGATGCACAAAGCTTTAGGTTGCCTCACTGCTTCATCTGAAGCTGCAAGAATGCTACACGCCGAGCACATACCAGGAAAAAGAGTGATCTGCGAAAATAAAAGCTCACCAGCGGCAAATATTGTACACGGAAGCTGGCCCTTTGGATGGATCAAAGGAATAGGTAGTACGTTCGCTTTATGCACATGAAGTTGAGTAAACACTCGCATGAAGATAAACAAAGAATAGGAGCAGCAAGGAGAACGACGGCTGTAAGGTAAAAGAGTACAAAGGATTGGGGAGTTCAGATCTCAAATTTGGGAATTTGTAGGCTAGGGTTTGGGAAGGAGAAATAAGGAGAATGGAGTATTTATATAGTTCAAAGTAGACTAGATGAGGCTAGTTTTGGATATAGGATTTTGGACCTACCTTTAATTATAAAATAAGAAAGCTTTTATGGTTATATAAGGATCTGAAAATATTAGAAAATATTATTTGTTTTATTTTTAAAAATAAGAACAAGAGGCGGGTTTAATAAAACCACATGGATATTTTAGTAAAACAAAATATGGTTTGTTAAAATAATTTTAGGGACAAAAAAATGATATGCTACAAGATGACATGAAGATGCACAAAATAAAACAATAGGTAATTTTTTAGTAGTGATTTTACCTGGGGTGCTACATATCCCAATTCCAAAAGCCAAGTTTTTAGACATATATAGTGGACCCAACATGTTGTACTTATGGTTCCCATGTTTTATGAGTTTTTCAAATTTCCTTGCTAACTCTTCCCACTTGAATGAATTTATGTCGAATTATTGAAATTAGGTCAAATTTGAAACTATAAGTAAATTGTAGGTTTCTTAGAAAGTTTACGAAAAATCTTTTGGAGGTACCCATCGGGGGGTCACAATTAATATATCAGAAACCACCGAGAGTTTTGATGATAGGTTCAACTTCTTGCTAAGATTTTGCATCCTGACAATTTAACGAAATTAGGTCAAGTTTAGCTACAAGTAAGTGCGATAGATTTCTCTTGAATTAAATATTTTTAAAGGTATATGTGTGCATCTTCTTGTACAAACAATGCCGTCAGCGTGAGTTGCCAACTATCAGGAAAGAACATTCTCAATTTTCCGAGTGATGACGAGATTATTGTTTCCCGTAAAGAAAGTATGAAGAATATGGATATGAATGCCACAAAGGCAAGTTTTCATACATATATAGTAGATCAACATGTTGTACTTATGATTTCCCATGTTTTATGAGTTCTCAAACTTCCTTGCTAACTCCGCCTACTTGAATGACTTTATGTCGATTTATCAAAATTACATCAAATTTGAACTACTGCAAGTAAATCGTGGGCTGCTTTGAAAGTTTATGAAAAATATTTTGGAGGTACCCATCGAGGGGTTACAATCAATATATTAAACCAGCAAGAGTTTTGATGATCGGTTCAACTTCTTGCTAAGATTTTGCATCTTGACAATTTAATAAAATTAGGTCAAACTTGAGCTACAAGTAAGAGCGATAGATTGCTCTTGAATTAAGAGCCTGTTTGATTCAACGGATTTGCATCAGAAATTTGTAGGATTAAATCCTATGGAAAGTTTTCTTACGATGGTCGTTTGATTTGTAGGATTGATTCCTATAGGAAATTTTTCTAAGGAATCCTTTGCACTAAATTTCATAGGAAATCAAACATCCACTCCTACCCCCTATTTCAGAATCCTTTATTTTTCCTACGGTGGAGTCAAACGAACTTTGGTTCATAGGAATTCCTATAGGATTGGAGTGGACATGGCATTGCAATCCTACCTTTTTCCTATTCCTACCTTTTTCCTATCCTATGAATCAAACATTCCTGTAATGTCTTTTCGGAGGTAGATGGATGCATCTTATTATAGTAAACAATATAGTCAGTGTGAGTTTCCAACTATCAGGAATGAATATTCTCAATTTTCCGAGTGATGACGAGATTGTTCTTTCTCGTAAACAAAGTACGAAGAATTTGGATCTGAATGCCACAAGCGAAGTCTCCAGACATTTGCCACAAGGTAGGACCCACAAGATATAAGGTGAACCTTAGCGGATGCCAAATAGGGTTTAAGATGTTTTTTAACACATTGCGGATTCTAAGGAAAAAAATGCGACCACTTGGCAGTGTATGACCAAGCTATAAAACTCCTATGCAAAAGTTAGCATCTTCACTTTAGTAGGTCCCACGAATCATCTCGTATAAACACTGTTTAAACGGAGGAGCTTACTCGTACTAGTACTGTAATGTGGTATTTCTTTGCTTAGACATATGCTCACCTATATCTACGCGTTGTACATGCAGAGAGAATAAAATGTTGGCAGGGGAAGAGGGTAGCAGCAAAGAGAGAAGAGGTGTTGAAGGCGGTTTGATGTTAGAAAAAAGTTTATTATGATGGGTTCCTAACACGAAGTACATCTGACTCTACTAGTAGTAAATTTCAGGAGCTATGCACGCAAAAAATTGTGTGGTTTCTCTCTCCTTTACTGCCTCTCATCTCTCCACCCCTCTCCCCTCGCGCACCGGGGCGGTTGATATCTCCCTCGTCCACAGCGTGGCTCTGTGGACGTGTGCCTTGGTATGGCGGATCTGTTTCTTTTTCCTTTTTTGAGAGGGCGTCTCTGTTTCTCTTGTGTGTTCGGCAGCCGGGTTGGTGTGGAGTAGGAGTAGTACATTGGAACGAAACCACTTTCATCCTTGGCGGCAAAAAAATTCAAACTTTTCTGATTTCAAAATTCAAACATTCACCGTTAGATCAAGACTGCCAAATCCAAACATTGCTAACCGATGGATCTTATTTTCCATCCTTAGTATCTAGAAGATTCTATTGATAGTCTTTAGCACAATTAATGCTAGTATGCGTAAACCTCAAAACACACTTTATTGCTTAGTTTTAGAGACCCTGTGCTAAATGCATGGACTTGGATGTAATTTTCATTTTTACGAGGTCCTTGATGTAACCTGAACTTTCACCGACCATTTTAACTGAAGCACCTCGCTCCTACGGGACCTACCATAGTTAAAAGAAAACACAACCCTCCCAATGATCAGACAAAGTGGACCACAGTTTCTTATATAATTCCATTTTCAAGCTTCCTAGCGAACTTCACACACTTCACTGACTTCTTGCCGATTTAACGAAATTAGGTCAAACTTGAGTGCGGTGACCCAGCATACCACTGCATGTGTATTACACTATAGTCATTGACATGACATCCATAGAACACCGTTCTATAAATATCACATCCCTCAGAGTGGTACAACAGAAACATTGCGGGTCCATATTACAAACATTCACACATTATTATTACAATACCAGAAGTTCAAGACTTTAGAAAGATTCGACTTACAAACCAAAATATAAAGTGTTTTCAGCGGAATTTAAAAGTAGCAACTCCCACTAGGAGTTGATATCAGCAGCTTATTCTTCAGAGTTCATGCTGCTCGGCTCCGTTGGTAACTACTTAACTAGCTTACTTAGTTGGACTCGTTGTGTCAACACCCGGATTTTTAATCCCAGATGCCTGTTATGCCATACATCGCAATCCCAGGATTACCATTTTTGCGAGACATAACAAATTTGGATATCACAGTACATCATCCATTACAAACCATACATAAGGTTTTACACAAATACGGATCTCATGATCCAGTTCTTAATACATCTCAAGTAGCGGAATAACGTAATAATATAGGTAGCATAGGCAAAGCTCCATCTTCGGGGTCACAGGCAATGCTGACGATGGGAGATGATCCTAGTTGTCGTAACCTTCCCGCGGTCCATCATCCTGGTACTCCTCTTTATAGTCTGGCCACGGGAATAGCCAGGGACAAAGACATGAGTACTTTTTAAGTACTCGCAAACTAATACTAGTAAGTTAAGGGGGGTTTTGTAGTAGGACACTAAGCTCTAGGGTTGTTTTCCAAAAATCTAGATTTACCTCTACTAAGTTCATAAGCAAAGAAAGCTAGATGAAATTTTATAACACCTAAGTGGGAACTTGAATTTCATGTCACAACTCTGTTGTGATTAAGTCAAAGTCTCAATTCATTTCACGAGTCATTTTGAAAACATCTGACGGGGGAACAGTATGGCCACTCCAACTATCCATAACCGCGAACGCGGCAATTCGAATAGTTTGACACTCTGCAGAGATTGTACACTTTCACCACAACATTCGATACATCCGTCAGGAACAAATCAACCCTAACCTTTCAATTACATGCCCTAGTATAGGCACCTCTCCTGTGAGTTTGGCCTCCCAACCATGACCAACTGTCATCTTGGGTACTGCACAGGTGGACAATCTTCACAAGGTAGCCTCAGCTCAGACCTTGGCCGTGAGGGAACCCATACTAAGGTATATAAATTTCCAGTCAAGCCCTACCCAATTTTCAGGTATTGTGGTTGTACGGTAAAATTGGAATGGTATCGCATCCAGACAACCATTAGTTTTATAAAGGGCTAAGGCTCATGCCTCAACATTTTCATCATCAAAATCATCTGGTGTTGGGAAACACATGTCAAAATATTTCAGTAGAATGACTCATCATTCCAAGGTTTTCATAACCATTTTGTCCAAGTATTCCCATCTAAAGTTGATCAAGTTTTATGCTTAGCACTAGCATCTACAAGTGGTGTAAGTACTAATGAGGGGTGGTAAACAAGTGGAGATTAATTAAGTTCAATCTCATGCCTTAGGATGACATCAAGATTATCTAGCTTAGGCCAATTTTAATGCTCTTTATGCAACCTTCAATTATCTTCCTAGAATCTACAAGTCACTTAAGTAAACTCTAAGAGAAAGCTTTGATAAAGAAATAAAGTAGAAAGCTTGCAGGTAAAACTAGGATTGGGTATCATCAAATGTGTCCAACCAAGCATGCTTAGTGCATTGCATAGGTTATCTAACTTTCATAATTGCAAGTGTTAGCTTGCAAGGTTTCAAGTATTGGCTTGCATAAGTATTAGTATAAGCTTGCCTTGAGCAGAGCAGTGGTTGAAGTTCTCCTCGGCTTCTTCCTCGTAGTATCCTCCTTCCTCCTTGTATCCTTGGTCGGTACTAGTGTATATAAATAAATATGAGGTACACAATCACCAAACAATACTTAACTATTTTCAATCATCACACAAAGGTGCACTATAGATGATCTAGCATCATCACTAACATTACAAGATTAAAGCTTTTGTCTTATTTATTTTATTTTTAGAAAAGTAATATCTACTTATTGAAAAACTACTTAAGATTTAATATTCTCCAACTCAAACATGGGATCATGTTGAGACATTTCATCACCACATATTTCAGTACATGGGAATGTGATTTAAAGTGGTGTCAAAATTTAATAAGGTTTAACCTTTTTATTTTAAATAATTAAAGTGACTAGAAATGCCTATGTGTCATTCTTTTATTACTTGAACATTATTTCTGTAAGTAAACCCATATGTTTTTATATATTCTGAAAGGTATGATCAAATGTGATTTTTGAGAGTTGGAATCATCTCAAAAGCTATTATGGTTGAATTTTGAAAAATGTTTGAATGCTGAAAAGCTTCTGACTTGATATTTTTACCAAGGTTGATCTACAGATCCAAATGATTTGAATCCAACGGGCTTGGATTAAGCATTTAAGTACCTTTCTAACACAGTTGGTTTCATGCAATTTGGTTCACTAAATCGAGCTGGGTTAATTTTTTAATATAGGTACAAAACTGTGTTTGAATTAAAATAGAAAAATCTAAATTCAAACGGTTGGGATGCGTGGGAAAGGATAATGGGTCGGCCCAGTGTCCACTCCGCAGTGCGGGGCTCAGCTGACAGGGGGTTCCACCAGTCAGTGGCTCATAACACGCGAAGCGGTACGGGGCTGTGTGGTTCGTTGGATTAGAATGAAGATCGACGGCTGGGGATCGTCGTCAACGGTGAACATGTCACCGGTGAGCTCGAACCCTAGCGGCTTAGTGGGGGTGCATAGGGGGCATACCAGGGATCCAGTGACGACGGCGAGGCGGGCAAACGAACAAGTGTCGATGATAAGCTCAGGGAGGGTCGAGGCAGCTCCGGGGGTGGTCGAAATCAACGGCTTCCTTCTTCTCCAGAGGCGGCCTGCTCCGGCGCAATTCCGGCGAGCTACTGCTCCTCGTGCTCCGGCTAGAGGGTGGAATGATCAGTGAGGTGAGGGGAGTGTAATGGTGTGCTTCAATCGGTTGGGGGTCACCTCCTTTTATAGGATCGACGGCGAGACCGAGAGGGATGGGCAGGCGACGGTGGCGACATGGCTATGGGCGGCTAGAGGCATGGCTGAGGTTGGCGATCGACACGCTGTCTCCTGGCGATGCTCTAGGACTTGAATGCGCTCTTAGGGGCGGTGGCAAACGGTCGGGAACGTGCGGTGCTCTGAGCGGTACCGACGGTGAACTCCACGGCGTGCGGTGGCTACGGGGTACGGGCGAGGAAACGATCATGTCTAGTGGTCTCCTGGGACGGTGGGGTTCATGTTGGCGGGCGGAAAGGGATCGAGGTGGTCGGGTTGAGTGCGAATGGTGCGTGCACGGTGGTGCGCATCGGCATGGTCGACAATGGCGCGGGCACGGCGTTCCTGGCGGTTCCTGCCTCTGTCTTTCAGCTAGGCTGGTCGAGAGGGGGCGGTGAGGTGCTAGCTACCTCCCAGACAAGGTTGGCAAGGCTAGGGTGGCTGCTAGCTGGCCGGCGACAATGGGGTGGCATGGTGAGGCTCGGCCTGCTCACCATTGATGGCAAGGCAAGCTCGGAGTGGTGCTAGATGTTTACAAATGAGCTAGATGATCTACTAAGGACTAGTTGCAACCAGAGAGGGAACAAGTTAGGCCAAATTTACTGCACACTATAGTGTTTGTGATTTGTTTGATTTGAATCTACAAGTTGTTTG
This sequence comes from Avena sativa, assembly GCA_916181665.1. Lineage (NCBI taxonomy): Eukaryota > Viridiplantae > Streptophyta > Magnoliopsida > Poales > Poaceae > Avena > Avena sativa. Next base: position 244,810,210 of record OV702283.1, on the reverse strand, counting down.
ATGAATTGGCCGCAAGAAACTTACTTTTGAATTTTGAAAATATTTTTGGTGGGTGTGCTAGGCATGTGCTGAGGATTCTGTGGGTGCTTGGGTTTTGAAAATTGAACTTGTTTGAGTGGTTTTTGAAATAGTGGGACCTTCCCATATGAGATAGATTCAATTTTAATCTGTCATTTAAACTGAGCATTTGAATGTTTTTGGAAGATCACAAAGAGGGCCTTGGTACCTTATTATGAGTACTAACAAGGGGTGCAAAGATCCACAAATGTTTCTGTTGAGTTTTGAAAACTAGAGATAGCCAAAGTATGCATGAGAGTTAATTTGGCAAAAATGACCATTCACTTCATTTGTTTATTTTGAGTTGTTTGTCTTTGGAAAAAGTTTGGGGATTGTTTAGATGATGTTTATTTCACCTAAGAATCCTTTTACAAGTAAAGAAACACAGAACCATGGCAATTCAAAAGAATCCAAATTTTGAATACACACACATATGAATGCTTTCATATTTTTAGTTGGAAAAGTTTTTGTTAACCCTAATTTTGATGATTAGAGTTTGATGATCCAAGTTTAATATTTTGGGATGTTACAAACCTTCCCCCCTTAATCAAAATCCCGTCCCGAGATTTGAAAAAGGACGAAAAAGATTACCTAGGATTTGAAAAGATCGGGAAACACCGTCCTGATGTGATCCTCGCGCTCCCAGGTAGCTCGTTCTTCTGTGTGGTTGCTCCATTGAATCTTGAGAAACTTAATGCTTCGAGTTCTGGTAGTTCTGAAAACTTCTTCCAAAATACGGATGGGTACATCGGGACAGATCAGGTCATCGTTGATTTCTATGGTCCGATGATCAATATTCTTGAACACTTCAGTCTTCTCCGGAACTTCAAGGCACTTGCGAAGTAATGAGATATGGAACACATTATGCACTGCTGACATCTCTTATGGCAGTTCCAATTGATACGACACTTCTCCTCGACGGTTCAGAATCTTGAAGGGTCTAATATATCTGGAGGCTAACTTTCCTTTGAGTTGGAAACGCTGCATTCCCTTCAATGGCGACACTTTCTGATACACGAACTCTCCGATGTTGAAGGCGAGGTCTCGACGTCTCTTGTCGGCGTAACTCTTCTGTCTTGACTGGGCTGTCTTGAGGTGCTAACGAATCTTGTGAACTTTCTCTTCTGCTTCTCGTAGGATGTCGGGTCCAAAAATCTGACTCTCTCCTACTTCCGACCAGTTCAAAGGGATGCGACACTTCATTCCATACATGAATTAAAATGGGGCCATTTGCAAACTAGCTTGATAAATGTTGTTGTATGAAAATTCTGTGAACGACAGACAGTCTTCCCATTTAGATCCATACTCTAACACACATGCTCTCAACATATCTTCGAGTATTTGATTTACTCGCTCCATTTGTCCGTCGGTCTGAGGGTGATAAACTATGCTGAAATCTAGTCGGGTTCCTAAACATTCTAGGACTTTCTTCCAGAATCTCGAGGTAAACTGAGTTCCTCGATCAGATACGATGTTCTTGGGGACTCCGTGCAAACTGACGATTCTAGCGATGTATAACTCCGCTAGCTTCGAACTCTGATACGTGGTCTTGACTGGTAAGAAATGGGCGAATTTGGACAATCTGTCCACTATGACCCAGATAGAGTCATTTCCCCTACTAGAAGTAGGCAATCCGGTGATAAAGTCTATTCCAACGGAATCCCATTTCCATTCCGGAATCTACAATGGTTGCAACAATCCAGCGGGTCTTTGATGTCCCTCCTTGACTCGCTGACATATATCACACTTGGCGATATAGCTTCCGATTTCTCTCTTCATCTTATGCCACCAAAATTGCTCTTTCAAATCGTGATACATCTTCGTTCCTCCGGGGTGGATAGAATAAAGATTATCATGAGCTTCCTTCAGAATAACTTCCTTCAGCTCAGAATCTGCTGGTACACAAAGGCGTCCTTTATACCACAAAACTCCTTCTTCGTCTTCGGTGAATCCGGGTACTTTGCCTGTACCGATACGACACTTGATTCCATCGATGCTAGCATTTACTTTTTGCGCCTCTTTGATCTTACTGATCAAAGTGGGTTGAAGTTCTATGCTAGCCAAAAATCCTTCACTCACTAATTCCATTCGGAACTCTTCCATCTCTTTGTGCAGACTTGGTTGCTCCTTCAAAATCATGGAGTTCAAGTGGCACGACAATCTGCTAAGGGCATCTGCTACCACGTTGGCTTTACCGAGGTGATAGTGAATGTCAAGGTCGTAATCCTTGATTAGCTCAATCCATCTTCTCTGTCTCATATTCAGCTCCTTCTTAGTGGATATATACTTCAGGCTCCTGTGATCCGAATAAATATCACAACGGTTTCCCATCAGGTAATGCCTCCATGTCTTCAGGGCTAGAACTACGGCTGCGAGCTCGAGATCATGGGTTGGATAGTTCTGCTCATGTTGTTTCAGTTGTCGGGATAGATAGGATATAACTTTGCCTTCTTGCATTAGCACACATCCGAGACCGATCTTGGATGCGTCACAATACACGTCAAAGGGCTTCGTGATATCCGACATGATTAAGATTGGGGCTGAAATCAATCTTCTCTTGAGTTCTTGAAAACTCGCTTCACATTTGTCCGTCCATTCAAACTTCTTGTCCTTCTTCAGCAATTGGGTCATGGGTCTGGCGATACGCGAAAATCCTTTTACAAACTTGTGGTAGTATCCCGCCAATCCGAGAAATGCACGAACTTGGGTTTGAGTGGTTGGGGCTTGCCAATCTTCGACATCTTTCACCTTTGCAGGGTCAACGGCAATTCCTCCAGCTGATACAATGTGACCGAGGAATCCTACCTCCTGTAACCAGAATTCACATTTGCTAAACTTGTCATACAACTGATGCTCTCCAAGGGTTCCAAGAATGGTCCTTAGGTGTAGCTCATGCTCTTCTTCTGATTTGGAATAAATCAGAATGTCATCAATGAAAACAACGACAAACTTATCTAGGAAGTCCATAAAAATATTATTCATGAGATTCATGAAATAAGCGGGGGCATTGGTTAATCCAAAAGACATGGCAGTATACTCGTATAATCCATATCTGGTGGTAAAGGCAGTCTTGGGAATATCCTCTGCGCGAATCTTGAGTTCATGATAGCCAGTTCTAAGATCAATCTTAGAAAACACTTTGGCACCGGTCAACTGATCAAACAAATCTTCTATCTTGGGCAACGGGTATTTGTTCTTGATAGTGACATCATTTAACTTCCAATAATCCGTACACAAACGGTTACCTCCATCTTTCTTGTCCACGAACAAAACAGGTGATCTCCATGGTGACGCACTTGGTTGAATCAATCCAATTTCCAACATGGCATCCAGTTGCTTCTTCAGTTCGGCTAGTTCAGACGGGTTCATACTCTATGGTTTCTGGGCTATGGGTTCTGTTCCGGGGATTAGTTAAATGATAAACTCGATATCCCGATCTGGGGGCATACCGGGCAAAACATCTGGAAATACATCGGGGTATCCACAGACTATCCGGACTTGGTCAATGGTAGGTTGGGCTATACTATTGTTGCACTTGAATTTACGAGGTAAGGTTTCAGATACATGCTCGACTGATATTCCGGCAGTACTGGTCATGGTTATGGCTTTCTTGGCACAGTCAATTAATCCTTTGTGTTTGGACATCCAATCCATTCCTAGTACTACTTCCAAACCTTTAGTTCCGAGTACTATCAGATTAGCATAAAAATCTATGCCATGGATTCGGATAGGGACGGCTTTGCAAATTTGCCTAGCTTTGGTGGTTGAACCGGGGATTTGAACAATCATAACATGCTTCATTTTGGTTGGTTGAATCTTACTAGTGCATGCAAATTATTCGGTGACAAATGAGTGCGATGCACCAGAATTAAACAACACTCTTGCAAGTACTAAATTAATAGAAAACATACCTAGCACGATGTCTGGCGCTTCCTGGGCTTCTTCAGCATGCATGAGAAAAAGACGGCCATTGCAGTTGAGCGAATTCCCTGGGCAAACCTTCTTCCGGGCTGAAGACGACGCTGCTGCTGAGCTGGGGAATTTGCGTTGGGGCTGTGGCATTCTTATTGGGTCACTCGTTGGAGTAGTGACCCTTATTTACACAGTCATAACAAGTCACTTGCGACTTGTCCTTTGCTGCAACAGGAACCGCATTGCTTCCAGTCCTCGGGGCAGTGTTGGTGTTGGCGGCAACATTGTTGTTGTTGAACTTGGGTGGTGCACGGTTGAAATTGTTAGAGTTGCCGGGGTTGTTGTGATTTCCTCCGGGCCTTGGGTTTCCATGGTTGGGATAGGTCGGACGGTTTATCGGGGGTCTGTTGGTTCTCGGGGCAAATCCTGGAGATGGGTTGGGGCGATACTTTGGGGTATGATGGGTTCCTGGCTGATGCATCATGCGGCGCTTGCGGTTCTCATTGGCTTGGTTGATCTTTGCTTCCATCTAAATGTCAGAGTCGACTAGGGCTTCAATATCAGCAAAGGGGATATTAACTAACACCGTCTACATCTCATCGTGCAGACCATTCAAGAATCTTTCTTTCTTCTTGGCTTCAGTGTCGATCTCATTCGGGGCATACCTAGCTAATGACAAGAATTTGTCACGGTATTCCACTACGGTCATCCTTCCTTTCTTCAGTTCTCTGAATTCATCTCTTATTCTCTTGATCAAACCCGGTGGCACATGGGTTCTGCTGAACTTGACCTTGAATTCCTCCCTGGTCATCATCTGCCCTCCGGTCATTGCACGAACGCTGTTCCACCATGCTCTTGCATCTCTGGCTAGATAGTGGGTGGCGAATAGAACTTTCTCGTTAGCTTCCACTCCAGCGACTTCCAGGTTGTTCTCCATGGTTTGCAGCCAATCATCTGCGTCTAAGGTCTCTTCTGACTTAGTGAAAACAGGTGGGTTGGTGTTCTGGAAATTCTTGAGCTTAGATCCATGGTTGTCCTGATTTCCTTGGCCTTGATTGTTGTGGGCCAGCTGAGCTATCTGCTGAAGGGTGGCTAAGTTGGCTTGACGTTTGGCTCTTTCAGCTTCGCGGTTAGAAACCAACATTTGCAGGATCTGCAACATCGGGTCCGGTGATGAACCACTTCCTCCGCGAGGCATCTGAAGATTTGAGATAGATCATGAGAAAAGAGGGAAATTTCTAAGGTTCAGGAATTTTGAAAAGTTTTTAAAGTTTGACTCAGATTTTTTTGCAACTTGCTTTTCATTCCTTCATTCATAGCATACGATACAACACACACCACAACAAAAGAAAAACAGATGGTTTTAAGAACCATTCTGGAAACTACGATACAGTGGGACCGAATACAACTCACTACGCTAGTGCTCAAGTGCTACTACTCCTCGGAGTCGGTGTAATCGTCATCCCCATCATCCTCATCGTCATCGATGAAGGCGAAATCCTCCTCATCGGTGAAGAAGTCCATGGCCTGATCCTCTAGAAAATCATCATCATCGCTGAGATAGGAGTAGGGGTCTCCACGAAGGTCTTCTCCGGCATTCTCCCTTTCCTCCAACTGCATGTCTATCCCGTGGATGGTCTCCTCCAAATCCGAGATACGGTGACGAAGACGGGCAATGATGCGCTCCTTCTTGTCAAGCTGACAGCGGCGAGACTTGCGGTCCTTCGCTAGCATGGCGATGGTCTGATCCTTCGTCCTGGTGATGGCGGACTTGTGGTTGGAGTAGTCACAGGCATTGTCCAGTTCCTGCTGACGATCATACATCATGAAGCTAAGGTGGTCCAACTAATTCTTCAGCTTGTGGTGGTATGGGGCTTCCAGTGGCTGTCCCATAGCATCACGCCTTGGACAAAACTCAAAGCGGGTACCCTTGATCTGGTTGATACTCTTCCCACACAGACGGGCAAGAGCTTCCTGCATGGCCCTGGAAAGTCCATCGAGCTAGTTGTTCTCTCTTAAGGTGAACTGAATTCCCTCGGCAATGGGAGGTTCAATCTTTCCTCAAAGACTTGCAACAACTAGCCACTGCCGATCTTCTCCTGCCTGATCATTGAGCTGAGCTCCGAAGAACTCGGGGTGTGGACTCTCCAGAAGTTCCGAAAGATGGTCCAAATCCCGCTCAAAGATGAGGTCTCCTCCATTCCTCAACTGATAAAACTTGCTGTACATCACGTCCATCTATAAGGATGAGTAAGTTAGTAGAGTGATCAAGTGTGTCAAATTTTATGTATTTTGCAAGAGTTTTTTTTTTGAGGAACATGAATTTTTATGAAATAAAAAAAGTGATAAGAATGGGAATAAGTTTTTGTAAACATTTGCTTCCTTTGGTTTGAAACTAAGTTTTTGATTCAAACGTCCAGTCTAACTAGGGTCTCCTATGGTCAGGATGGCTCTGATACCAACTTGTCAACACCCGGATTTTTAATCCCAGATGCCTGTTATGCCATACATCACAATCCCAGGATTACCATTTTTGCGAGACATAACAACTTTGGATATCAAAGTACATCATCCATTACAAACCATACATAAGATTTTACACAAATACGGATCTCATGATCCAGTTCTTAATACAACTCAAGCAGCGGAATAACGTAATCATAAAGGTAGCATAGGCGAAGCTCCATCTTCGGGGTCACAGGCAATGCTGACGATGGGAGATGATCCTAGTTGTTGTAACTTTCCTGCGGTCCATCATCCTGGTACTCCTCTTCATAGTCTGGCCACGGGAATAGCCAGGGACAAAGCCATGAGTACTTTTTAAGTACTCACAAACTAATACTAACAAGTTAAGGGGGTTTTTGTAGTAGGACACTAAGCTCTAGGGTTGTTTTGCAAAAAGCCAGATTTACCTCTACTAAGTTCAGAAGCAAAGAAAGCTAGTTGAAATTTTATAACACCTAAGTGGGAACTTGAATTTCATGTCACAACTCTGTTGTGGTCAAGTCAAAGTCTCAATTCATTTCACGAGTTATTTTGAAAACATCTGACAGGGGAACAGTATGGCCACTCCAACTGTCCATAACCGCAGACACGGCTATTCGAATAGTTTGACACTCTGTAGAGATTGTACACTTTCACCACAACATTCGATACATCCGTCAGGAACAAATCCTGAATTCACCATACTCAGTATGCGGATAATCAATCCTAACCTTTCAATTACACGCCCTAGTATAGGCACCTCTCCTGTGAGTTTGGCCTCCCAACCATGACCAACTGTCATCTTGGGTACTGCACAGGTGGACAATCTTCACAAGGTAGCCTCAGCTCAGACCTTGGCTATGAGGGAACCCATACTAAGGTATATAAATTTCCAGTCAAGCCCTACCCAATTTTGGGGTATTGTGGTTGTACGGTAAAATTGGAATGGTATCGCATCCAGACAACCATCAGTTTTATAAAGGGCTAAGGCTCATGCCTCAACATTTTCATCATCAAAATCATCTAGTGTTCGGAAACACATGTCAAACCATTTCAGTAGAATGACTAATCATTCCAAGGTTTTCATAACCATTTTGTCCAAGTATTCCCATCTAAAGTTGATCAAGTTTTATGCTTAGCACTAGCATCTATAAGTGGGGTAAGTACTAATGAAGGGTGGTTAACAAGTGGAGATTAATTAAGTTCAATCTCATGCCTTAGGATGACATCAAGATTATCTAGCTTAGGCCAATTTTAATGCTATTTATGCAACCTTCAATTATCTTCTTAGAACCTACAAGTCACTTAAGTAAACTCTAAGAGAAAGCTTTGATAAAGAAATAAAGTAGAAAGCTTGCAGGTAAAACTAGGATTGGGTATCATCAAATGTGTCCAACCAAGCATGCTTAGTGCATTGCATAGGTTATCTAACTTTCATAATTGCAAGTGTTAGATTGCAAGGTTTCAAGTATTGGCTTGGATAAGTATTAGTATAAGCTTGCCTTGAGCAGAGCAGTGGTTGAAGTTCTCCTCGGCTTCTTCCTTGTAGTATCCTCCTTCCTCCTCGTATCCTTGGTCGGTACTAGCGTCTATAAATAAATACGAGGTACACAATCATCAAACAATACTTAAATATTTTCAATCATCACACAAAGGTGAACTATAGATGATCTAGCATCATCACTAACATTACAAGATTAGAGATTTTGTCTTATTTATTTTATTTTTAGAAAATTAATTTCTACTCATTGAAAAACTACTTAAGATTTAATATTCTCCAACTCAAACATGGGATCATGTTGACACATGTCATCACCACATATTTCAGTACATGGGAATGTGATTTAAAGTGGTGCCACAATTTAATAAGGTTTAACCTTTTTATTTTAAATAATTAAAGTGACTAGAAATGCCTATGTGACATTCTTTTATTACTTGAACATTATTTCTGTAAGTAAACCCATATGTTTTTATATATTCTGAAAGGTATGATCAAATGTTATTTTTGAGAGTTGGAATCAACTCAAAAGCTATTATGGTTGAATTTTGAAAAATGTTTGAATGCTGAAAAGCTTCTGACTTGATATTTTTACCAAGGTTGATCTACAGATCCAAATGATTTGAATCCAACGGGCTTGGATTAAGCATTTAAGTACCTTTCTAACACAGTTGGTTTCATGCAATTTGGTTCACTAAATCGAGCTGGGTTAATTTTTTAATATAGGTACAAAACTGTGTTTGAATTAAAATAGAAAAATCTAAATTCAAACGGTTGGGCTGCGTGGGAAAGGATAATGTGTCGGCCCAGTGTCCACTCCGCAGTGCGGGGCTCAGCTGACAGGGGGTTCCACCAGTTAGTGGCTCATAACACGCGAAGCGGTACGGGGCTGTGTGGTTCGTTGGATTAGAATGAAGATCGACGGCTGGGGATCATCGTCGACGATGAACATGTCACCGGCGAGCTCGAACCCTAGAGGCTCAGTGGGGGTGCATAGGGGGCATACCAGGGCTCCAGTGACGACGGCGAGGCGGGCAAACGAACGAGTGGTCGACGGCGAGATCGGGGATGGTCGAGACAGCTCTGGGGATGGTCGAAATCAACAGCCCCTTCTTCTCCAGAGGCGGCCTGCTCCGGCGTAATTCCGGCAAGCTGCTGCTCCTCGTGCTCTGGCTAGAGGATGGAATGATTAGTGAGGTGAGGGGAATGGAATGGTGTGCTTCAATCGGCTGGGGGTCGCCTCCTTTTATAGGCTCGACGGCGAGACCGAGAGGGATGGGCAGGCGATGATGGCGACATGGCTACGGGCGTCTAGAGGCATGGCTGATGTTGGCGATCAACGCTATCTCCTGGCGATGCTCTAGGACTTGAATGCGCGCTTAGGGGCGGTGGCAAACGGTCGGGAACGTGCGGTGCTCTAAGCGATACCGACGGCGAACTCCGCGGCGTGCGGTGGCTATGGGGTACGGGCGAGGAAACGATCATGTCTAGTGGTCTCCTGGAACAGTGGGGTTCATGTTGTCGGGCGGCAAGGGATCGAGGTGGTCGGTTTGAGTGGGAACGGTGCGTGCACGGTGGTGCGCGTCGGCATGGTCGACAGCGGCGCGGGCACGGCGTTCCTAGCGGTTCCTGCCTCTGTCTTTGAGCTAGGGCTGGTCGAGACGGGGCGGTGAGGTGCTGGCTACCTCCCAGACAAGGTTGGCAAGGCTAGGGTGGCTACTAGCTGGCCGACGACAATGGGGTGGTATGCTAAGGCTCGGCCTGCTCACCATTGATGGCAAGGCAAGATCACAGTGGTGCTAGATGTTTACAAATGAGCTAGATGATCTACTAAGGACTAGTTGCAACCAGAGAGGGAACAAGTTAGGCCAAATTTACTGCACACTATAGTGTTTGTGATTTGTTTGATTTGAATCTGCAAGCTATTTGATGAAATGGCCGCAAGAAACTTACTTTTGAATTTTGAATTTTTTTGTGGGTGTGCTAGGCATGTGCTGAGGATTCTGTGGGTGCTTGGGTTTTGAAAATTGAACTTGTTTGAGTGGTTTTTGAAATAGTGGGATCTTCCCATATGAGATAGATTCAATTTTAAACTGTCATTTAAACTAAGCATTTGAATGTTTTTGGAAGATCACAAAGTGGGCCTTGGTACCTTATTATGAGTACTAACAAGGGGTGCAAAGATCCACAAATGTTTCTGTTGAGTTTTGAAAATTAGAGATAGCCAAAGTATGCATGAGAGTTAATTTGGCAAAAATGACCATTCACTTCATTTGTTTATTTTGAGTTGTTTGTCTTTGGAAAAAGTTTGGAGATTGTTTAGATGATTTTTATTTCACCTAAGAATCCTTTTACAAGTAAATAAACACAGAACCATGGCAATTCAAAAGAATCCAAATTTTGAATACACACACATATAAATGCTTTAATACTTTTAGTTGGAAAAGTTTTTGTTAACCCTAATTTTGATGATTAAAGTTTGATGATCCAAGTTTAATATTTTTGGGATGTTACACGTTGTCATCAACACCATAGCGGATTTCGTAATCCACTCCTTCAACACCTCCTGACAGGTCAGGCTCCTCGTAGAACACATGTTCTTGGCATTCGGCTGCATACATTGGCGTGTCTTCGGTATCCTCAGAGTCTAAGCAAAGGATCAAAGGAAAGGATGATTAACAGCATTACCCAACAAGTTCATTATATGCAAGGTTGGAAGTTTGATGCTCTAACTACCACCTCGGATTATAAATCCTTGGCACTATGCAGTTTTTGTAAATATTTCTTCAAAGATTGATGTTATTATAAAAATCTATGACCATCAGCCTTCACAGGTTGACCAGAACTTTCATGGAGTTCCTTTCCTGCCGCGTTCGTAGCTCCTTCTCAGAACAGGGAGTAACAAGTTACAATTCTTACACTCTGTAGAGGTGCGTTACTTTACCCATGAGAGATCAACTCCTTGTTGCACAACCGGGCATACTTTCCCGTCCACAATTTCATGATGTGGGGCCCAGTAATTGGTCCAAGCCAATCACTGCCCCCTTCGCGACCTCGCATTCCTCCTTTGTGTACACCACGCCCAAATATTGAATTACGACAATGGTTTGTACAAACCGTTAGATGCCAGAACTATCGTGGGACATTAAGGGTTCCCACCCATATGTTGCATATCCTCTATGAATTACCAATTAACATGCACGCTACGAGGATAACAGCCACGACCTGCACATTCGGCTACATACGAGAGGAAGAAGATACAACTGACTTCTCTGTTCGATTCCAAATCTCATGGCTAACGCGTAATATACGGCGCTAGAATCACTGATGTCATGGGTTATTAAGTCCCTAATTGATCATCATTGTTGCAACTAGAACCCTAAGTTCTATTGCTTCATCATATCATCACTTAGGATGATATCTAAGATTTATTATCTTGAGAAAATAATATTTTCTTTTTCTATAATATAGATGATAACACACAATTTGTAAATACTTTGATAAAGACTCTTCAAAGGACATGAGCAAGTGATGAACTTGCCTTGTGATTGCAAGGTAGTGAAGTTGGATGCTTGCACTGGACCTTGAGCTTCTATGTCTACAAAGTCATCATTTCTGGTAAGGACAATATTTAAAGAAGCAAAATGATTAGGCAAAATAATGCAATGCATTATTTAAATTTATGTGTATTCTCCCGCATTATTTAAGTTATAAAAATTCTTTTAATTATAAAGAAATTATAGATATTAATTTCTTAATATTTATTGAATATTGTATTCTTTTATTTTATTTCATTTTATTTGCATTTTATTAATTTAATAATTCCTTTAAGAATTATCATTTAAGTATTGAAAAATATTTATTTAGTATTTTTCCAAAATACTACTATATTAATCTATCATGAAAGTGATTTTTATTTATTTTTATAAACTTCCAATAATTTTGTAAAATTCTATAATAAATATTTATATTACAAAATTCTTAATAAAATTTATATGTCTAGAATTTTATTTCTTAATTTATTTGGATAGTTTAGATTATTGTGAATCCAAAAATATTTTATTTATAATTTTTGGATTTTTATTTTATTTTCTAGAATTTATTTAAGTTTAGGGGCATTTTGGTCTTTTCCTATTTATTAAAAATAGCCTTTAGGTAAATGGGCTGCCTGTGTTGGTTTATTGGGCCCTTGTGGCCCAATAGGATAGAACCAAAGACACACCCCAAAGGGGTTTTGGCCCAGTCCAGCCCACTCTCTCTATCACTCGCTCGATCTCACCTCTATCCTCTCCTCCTCGACCCCATGGTCAATGGCGCCGCCGCCGTGCTTGGCTCGCCTTCGTGGCCCTACCTGGCTGCTGCAGTGGTGCAGGGCTAGGTTTTCGATCACGCGCTACCCTCCTGTCCAATCTGATTTAGCTCTAGAGCTTTCCTGTGGCCAGACTAGCTCCATCCCGAACCCTAGGGTTTGGGGTGATGCTGGTGCTGTCGCCTCCGCTGCTCCCGTGCGCTATGGTGGTGCTCCTTGCCTTCAGGCGAGGCTATGGTCACCGCCTCGGTGTGGTGTGGGTTGCAGCGCCCCCTTGGGGGTGCTCCCCATGTCATTGTGTTCGTCGACGACCCTCTGCTTCCTCTTCTAATCTACATCGAGGACCACAGGTGAGTTGATCCTTGGGTTTTACCCCATGCCTCTACCTCCCCTGAGTTCATATGTGTGTAACTAGTGTCCATCCCTCATTAGGGTTCATCTCTGTTCTAGGGTTCTTCCCTGGTTCTAGGATTCATCCCTCTTTGTGCTTGTAAGATGATGGTTTGATTTGGTAGTGATGACTAGTGAAGATTGTGCTTACTGCACTTAAGTGCTTTCTGTCATGATTTGATTACCTGATGACATTCTTGATCTGATGCTGATGGTTTAGTAGTGTTGCCTCTAACTGGTGTTAAAGCTTGGTTAAGATGATGATTTAACTATGAAACCTAGTTAGTTAATTTGATGCTTAGTGAGTTTCTTTACTGTTAGTACTCCAGTACTGATAGTAGCACTATCAGTGAAGATGTGCAGATTAAAGTTACTTAGTTTCTTACGGTAACACTTTGCACATATAAACCTAATCCTGATTCCTGGTTGTTCTTTCCAGGAATATGATAGTGATTATTTTATTGGTTTATTTATGAAAGCTCAATGATTGTTTGCTTGTTTTAGAATTGGTTCTTGTGACATCATCCTAGGATGGCACACAAGTAGTGATTCTACTATTGGGATTTTACTTTAGCAGTGCTTAAGATTGGATGTCTGTTAAAGAGAAATTGTAAGATTTTTTCTTTATAAGATCAATGCCTATGATGCTGGTCTGAGGCTTAGGAATTAAATTCCTATCCTACTACCCCTCATAGATATTCTTAAGTATCAAGGTTGTTTACTGAACCTTGGTTCCTAGTGGGCTAAGATGATTGGTTTTCTTCTAGATTAATGTTGGTGCATATAGTTTGTAAAATATGAGGTGCTACTCCATCATGAGATGTGCCGAAATTTTATAGGTATTTGAGAATATTTTGGAATATATGAGTTGTTTATGATTACCAGGACCTATGATGCTGGTCTAAGGTCCTGGTGGATTTGGTAGAGCTTACTACTGGCCATTATGTTTCAAACTTCCTCTATGATAGGTTCACCCCACTTGGGTGATCACTGAGAGGTTTAACTTGTAAAACATCACATGCTTTTCTGTTGGACTAAGATGAACATAATATATGGATGTTTTATGATACTCACCACACTTGGGTGTTGTTGGGGTTGCAAGTTGTGGATCTTGTGGTTGTGTGCCTAGCTTGATCTGGTGCTCCTCCTGATACTTCCAGCTCCTAGGATTGTCCTTGATCTAGCTCTTCACCTCCTGGTCCTAATGGCTTGATCTTGATCTTGCTATCCACCTGATCTACCCCCTCCTTATGTCACCATTTTGGTGATGTGATCCAGGGTTTTGATTGGTCTGATCCTTCTTGGCTTTGACTTGGTTTAGCTGGGCTTCTGTTCTTGGTGTGTATGAACAAGGAAATGGTGTGGGCTTGGCTTGCCCACGGCTGTGCTGTGTAGTTTTGTGTGTTGGAGTTGTTGCTGCTGTGCTGACAGCACACACATCATGCAGTTTGGTGTGTGTGTGCTGCCTGTGTGCCTACTGCACACCCTGTAGATATGCTCTGGTTATGAGGTTACTTTTATCTGGTTACATTTTACTTGGCTGGTGAAACTTGCCCCTCCTAGCTGTTTATTTGTCTTCTGGCTTTAAAAATTATGAAAGATATAATTCTTTCATATTGGTGAAACTTGCCCCTTAAAAGATTACTCAATGATGAACTTTGAACAGTGTACTTCACTGTCAAGTCTGAGAGTAAAACCTTTTTAACCTTAACTTTCTTTCTTTTTGTTTGTGTTTGTTTTGCAGGTACCAGACTTGGATATTCAAGACTTTAGTCTAGGTTTTCTTTTTCTTTATAGAATAGTCACATGTAATATTTCTTTTATTCTTTTATAATTTTTTATTTAATTCTTTTGTAATTTTTATTTTTTTGTTGTGATAAATATTGTACTATTTACTCAATATATAAAGATTATTCTTTTATTTAATTACTAAAGATTGTTGCTTATTTTAATTAGTTACATTTTGTAACTTCTTTCTTAAATATAATTATGGAATAAATATTCATTTTATTGATTGTGTCCTTGATTTAAAGTTTGAATAACTAATAGTTAACTCTTGACTAAATCATAATACTTAAACATAATTCTAAATCCTTTTGAATTATAAATCCAACATTCAAAATTAAATTCAAATTTCATTTACCAAAACACACTTATCCACAAAGATCATATCAAAGTCTATCACAATCATTCTCTAAGACTATTCCTAATCTTAAAGAGTGAAACAAACTTTGATCACTTTAGGTTTTTATTTGGCGAAAAATTTACCCACATTTTTACAGATGAATGCATGCTATTTCACAGATTCCTAAATCTACCCTTCGTTGGTTCCTAAATGCTGGGATGTTACATTGAGATACAAGTAAGCACGTTAGATTGCTCTTGAATTATATGTAATTTCAGAGGTAGATGGGTGGGTCTTCTTGTAGTACACAATGTTGTCAGTGTGAGTTTCCAACTATCTAGAAAGAACATTCTCAATTTCCCAAGCGATGACGAGATTGGTCTTTTATATAAAGGAGGTCCGAAGAATATGGATGTGTATGCCACAGCCCAAGCTTCCACACATATTAAGTTGACCAACATGTTGTACTTAATTAATATTTCCATGTTTTATGAGTTTTCAAATTCCCTAGCTAACTCCGCCCACTTGAAAGAATTTATGCCCATTTAGCAAAATTAGATTAAATTTGAACTACGAGCAAATAGTAGGTTGCTTCAGAAGTTTTATGAAAAAGCTTTTGTGAGTACACAAAGGGGGGTCGATTAATATATCAGAAACCACCGAGAGTTTTTACAACAGTTTCAACTTCTTGCTATGATTTTGCATCTTGACATTTTAACGAAATTATGTCAAACTGGAGTTATAAGTAGGCACGATAGATTTCTCTTGAATTAAATATATTTTAGGAGCTAGATGGGTGCATATTCTTGTAGTAAATAATGCCATTGGTGTGAATTTCCAACTATAAGGAAAGAACATTCTCAAGTTCTCCGAGTGATGACCAGATTGTTCTTTTCCAAAAAGAAAAAAATACGAAGAATGTGGATCTGAATGCCACAAGTTAAGCTTACAAACATATAAAGTGGACCAACATGTTTTACTCATGATTATGCATGTTTTATGAGTTTGCAAATGTCCTAGCTAACTCTGACCTCTTGAATTACTTTATGTCTATTACAGAAATTAGGTCAAAAGTCTAAACTACAAGTAAATTGAAGGTTTCTTTGAAAGTTTATGAAAAATATTTTGGAGATACCCATCAAGGGGTCACAATTAATATATTAGAAACCACCAAGATTTAGAAGACAGGTCCAACTTCTTGCTAAGATTTTGCATTTTGACAATTTAACGAAATTTTGTCAAACTTGAGCTACACATGTAAGCGCGATAGATTTCTCTTGAATTAAATGTATTTTCAGAGTTAAATAGATGCATCTTCTTGTGGTAAACAATGTCGTTTGTGTGAGTTTTGAACTATCAAGAAATAACATTTAATTCTCAATTTTTTCGAGTGATGACGAGATTCTTTTTGGTAAGAAAAGTTCGAAGATTATTGGATCTAAATGCCACAAGCCAAGTTACAGACATATATAGTGGAACAACATGATGTACTTATGATTCCCATGTTTTATGAGTTTTCAAACTTCATTCTTGTACTTTGTATCATGTAGAAGTTGACGTTTATTATCTATACCTAATACTTGAATCCTGGTAACATGGTATAGGGAAATGTTTGAGAAGATTCTAGAATGATGGAGAAGTGTGCTTTGAGGTTTGTCCATAGAATTCATTGTGCTAAATACTATCAATAGTATCTTCAAGATGCTAGGTAGATTGGAAAAGAACATCCAACGGCTGGCAATGTTGGGATTCGCGAGTCTGCTTGATCCAACTCTCAATATTCAAAGTTATTTGTACATGATATAGTGGGTATAATACGATATTATGTATGATATGATGCAAATAACTTTGAACTTTGATAGTTAGATCAAGACTCGCGAATCCCATCATTGCTAATTAACCATTGGATCTTCTATCCATTATAGCATCTAGAAAAATTCTATTAATTGTTACTATTTAGCACAACGAATGCTATGCACAAATCTCAAAACACACTTCTCAATAATTCTAGAACCTTCTCCGTCATTTTGCTAGAGCATGTCGGGTATTAGGGCATCACCTAAGTATATGGCTGAACCTATCTTTAATATGGGACCCAATTTCTATACCATAAGCTAGTTGATTGCACCAAATGTATCTAGCTGATACGTTGGAAACGTATCTATAATTTTTGATGCTCCATGCTTGTTTTGTATCTACTTTGCTTTACTTGTCCACACTTTGAGGTGTTTTTTACATGTTTTCTGGTACTAACCTATTAACAAGTTGCAACCGTGCCAGATGCCTGTTTTCTGCTGTTTTTGGTTTCAGAAAAGTTAGTAAAGAAATATTCTCGGAATTGGACGGGACAATGGACAAAGTCAATTACTTTCCGTGGGGAACAAGAAGTCCAGAGGAGAGCCCGAGGGGCTGGCCAGAGGGGCCACACCCACCCCAGGCGCGGGTGGGCCCCACCCCGTGCCTGGCTAGGGTTTTGTCGCCCTGGCAGCCGCCTCGGTCTCCCCCTACGCCTATAAGAAGCCCCCGATGCAGAAACCCTGAGTACCCGATCAAAAATCCACGAAACCGTCTGTAGCCGCCGCCACCATCGTCCATAGATCGGGGGGGATCTGAAGTTCTTCCCGGCACCCTGCCGGAGGGGAGATCATCCCGGAGGCCTTCTCTCCGGTATGATGCGTGAGTAGTTCCACCTTGGACTATGGGTCCATGTAGTGGCTCCAAGAGGGGTATTTATGCTCGATAGTGGGTTCATGCCTCTAGTTTCCAAGGGAAGTGACATAAATCTCTTCGGTTGTAGATGTGCTGTTGCTACTAGGGAGAAAACAACGGTCTCTTATTCATAGAACATGTGGACCGTTTACCTTACACACTTTGCTTAAAGCAGTTGTCTGTTACTTGCAACTTAATACTAGAGGGGGTTTGGATGATAACCTAAATGTGGACTTCTAGTCATAGATGCAGTTGGATGGCGGTCTATGTATCTTGTTGTATTGCCCAATCAACCTCATAGGATCTTTCTGACTAGTAATTGCATTGTTATGCCTTGCTCAGTTCCTGTCAATTGCCTCATTGTAATTTGTTTACCCTTCATGCCATGTTGTTTATTTAAGGAGAGAACCTCTAGTGAACTATGGACCTCGGTCCAATCTTTACCATTGATACATCTTCCACTGTTACTATTTACTTGCTGCAAACCACCATTACCTTCCACACCATATGTTTAATCCTTTGTTACAGCAAACCGGTGAGCTTGACAACCTAACTGATTCGTTGGGGCAAAGTCTTGAGTTTGTGTTGTGCAGGTCTCCGCGTTGTTTGCAACACCTGTGTGACGTTTCCTTCCTCCTACTGGTTTGATAACCTCAGTTTCTTACTGAGGGAAAACTTGCCGCTGTGTTACTTCACACCTTGCTCTTGGGGTTCCCAACGAAGCCCTCCTACATCAACCCAGCGCAGCCAACAAGCTTTTCTAGCGCCGTTGCCGGGGAGGCTAAGGACGTCTTCACAAGGGGAGTCCTTCACTTCCTTTCTCTTTATTTTGTTTTTAGTTTCTTTTTTTATTTTGTTTGGTTTTTGTTTGCCTCTTTCCAAAAAAACCCAAAAAAATTAGTCTAGTTTGGTTTGCTTTCTTTATTCAAAAACACAAAAAAATTAGTTCCTGCTCTAGCTGCTGCTGTTTTTGGCTTGCCCACCTTTGCCAAAATGAACTCTGCGGAGAACACCAAGTTGTGTGACTTTACTAGCACCAACAACAAGGATTTCCTTAGCACTCCTATTGCTCCACCTGCTCCTGATGCTACCTTTTATGAAATTAAGCTTGCTTTTTTTAATCTTGTGCTGAGAGAGCAATTTTCTGGTGCCGGTTCTGATGATCCTGCTGCCCATCTTAATAGCTTTGTTGAACTTTGTGAGATGCAAAAGTATAAGGATGTAGATGGATATATTATTAAGCTCAAGCTTTTTCCTTTCTCCTTGAGGGGAAAAGCTAAAGAATGGTTGCTTTCTTTGCCTAAAAATAGTATTGATTCTTGGACTAAGTGCAAAGATGCTTTTATTGGAAAGTACTATCCTCCTGCTAAGATTATATCCATGAGAAGTGACATTATAAAATTTAAACAGCTTGATAGTGAACATGTTGCTCCTGCTTGGGAAAGAATGAAATCTTTGGTTAAAAATTACCCTACTCATGGACTCACTACTTGGATGATTATCCAGACTTTTTATGCAGGTTTGAACTTCTCCTCAAGAAACCTGTTGGATTCTGCTGCTGGAGGTACCTTTATGGGCGTCACTTTGGGTGCTGCAACAAGGCTCCTTGATAATATGATGGTTAACTACTCTGAATGGCATGTTGAGAGAGCTACACATGGTAAGAAGGTAAATTCTTTGAGTGAAAAGATTGATGTTATTATGGCTATGCTTGTTAATGAGAAAGCTCCTCTAGATCCTAATAGTGTTCCCTTAGCCTCTTTGGTTGATCAAGAAGAGCAAGTTGATGTGAACTTCATTAGAAACAACAATTTCAACAACAATGCCTATAGGAATAATTTTGGTAGCAACAACAATTATAGGCCTTATCCTCCTCGTGGAAATGCTTATCAGGATAGATCTGGATGCCTAGTGAAGAGACGATTCTAGAAGTTGAGAGATCCACTAAAAAATTTATGCAAACACAATATGAGAAAAACAAGATTTTCACTAAAACTATGGAGGAACAATCTATTATCTTGAAAAACATTAGTCTTCAGCTTGAGAATCTAAATAGAGAAATTCCTAGTTACAGTCAAAAAATTTGAGTCCTGAGAAAAATATATCCTCTTTGTCTGAAGCTCAAACTTCTTTGGTTAATAAAATGGCTGCTAAACCTAAAACAATGGAAAACACCTTTGCTACTGCTCATGCCATACATGTTACTATTGATGAAGATGTTAGGCTGTTAGCTCAACTTCATGCTAAGTGGGAAAGGGGAGATGAAATTGATAGAAACAATAGTGTGTGCACTATCACCACTAAACCACAAGTAGCCCCTATTCCTACTCCTACTATGCCTACCACTAGTAATGCTAAGTTTGACTTTGATATTGATGGTTGCAATATTTCTAAAGTGATTATGTTCTTGCAAAACCTTGGTAGAAGTCATGATGCTAGTGATATGCATGTTGCCTTGCCAAACACATTACAAATGCTCTTGTGAAAATTAAGAAAGAGAAGCTAAAACACAAAGCTTATATTCCTAGGAAAGTAGAAGATAGTTGGGAACCCATTATTAATATGCAAGTGAATGACTTTGATCTCAAACCTTCATGTGATCTTGGTTCTAGTGTCTCTATTATGCCTAGGAAGATTTATGAAATGCTTGATTTACCACCTTTGGAAGATTGTTATTTAGATGTCCCACTCAATGATAATTCTAAGAAGAAAATCATGGGGAGTATTAATGATATTCTCATCATGGTTAATAATGCTTATGTCCCTGTGGATTTCTATGTTTTGGATGTTGAATACAATCACTACAAGAAATCCAGTCTATTGCAACAATATTTATTGCTACAACCATATTTTGTTGCAATAAAATGAAATATTGTCACGAATTCCCCGTTTGTGGTAATAGAACATACGTATTACCTCAAATAAATTTTGTCTCAATAAATACTCTTTTTGTTGCAATACCGGCCCCGTATTGCAACAATCGACATGGGCGTTGCAATATGGCTCCAATATTGCAACAATAACATTTCGTTGCGCGAGCTGGTCATTCTGTTGCAATAGAAATTAGGTTCCACAACAAAATAGTTATATGTGGTAATATTCATGAAGATATTGCAGCAATTGTGTCATGTTGTGATAACTACAAACATTGTTGCAAAAAATGATAACTATCGCAACGAAACATGTATTTGTCATAACTGCGTATGTTTTTTGCCTTGATTCCGCCGCGTTGTAATAACTATTGTTTGATGTGACAAGTTGTGTATCCATCGTAATACGTAGAGGGTATTACAACAACCTACTACTTTTGCAATAAAGCATATGATATTGCAACCACATTTCATACGGTCTTCACGTGGGCCACCTGGGCAATGGCTACCCGACAATTGCAATAGTAGTCCTTAATATAGCTGTATCATGCCAGTTTCGTCTAGACAATATAATGGCTAAGTGCGAGAACTTTGAAGCTGAAGAATCAATTCCAAAGTTGGTGGGTATGTGACAACGCTTGTCCAAAATGTGGTGTTTTGCGGAGAAGGTCGAGTTGGAGCCCATCAAAAAATTCTAAAAATATAGTCTTGCAAAAAATCATGTGAAAATAGTTTGTATTTTTCTCAGTAAAAATTAGAAAATTTCAGATATGGTCGTGCTTAGTACAATTTTGAATGGGTCTATGTTTTTCAAGATTTATAATAATTGTCTTTTCTACTGCGTCCGAAATATAAGGTATTTTCAAATAAAAATTTGCAGACTTGTATTTAGTATTGTTTGGTATACATAGGTACTTCTTTCAAAAATATTTGATTAATTTTTGACATATTTAAAAATGAGTTCCATGGAGCCCGTTCTGTGTTTCACATTTGATCCAGATGCTTAATGCCCTTTTCCGATGCTTAATTCCCTTTTCCGATCATTTTCTCATGGCAGTGTATCTGCTCGTCCACTGCGATGTGGTGTGTACCACAGCTGTTTTTTTTACCAATATATAGCTAAGACAGAGTCACATCTTTACTCACTGCTGATATCCATTTGACTGATTGCTCAACAATATGAAGCAGCCACTCTACTCATAGAACAAACTAAACAAACACATTAAATTAGCAGAGTTAAGAGCAGCAACCAAGCTAGAATGAGCATCACATAACAATATAGCTTGCCGCACATCAGCCATGCCTTTAGATTGCAATATGGATTTCAAGTACCCGTGAACATAGATAGCTTCTTAGGTAGAATCTCTACATCCGAAGATGCACACCTCCAAACTACTACAAAGTCTAACCTTGAGGCTAAAGAATAAAACATTCAACATGTGATGAACCCAGGAAATAATTACCAGAGAGAAACAAATCTAGTACTAGTATAAATTCATAATCCAATGGGAAATCGGTAAACAAATGCTAGTAACAAAATTATAAAAGAAACATTATGTTTTATCTGACTGCCTCATATCTAACACAATTATTGGCTATAGTAATTTTCATATGGATGTTGTCCTGCCAGCAAGGTTGTTGCCTGCTGCATATCACAAAGCTTTGGAAAAGTTTCCTCATAATCTCCAGCCAAGAGTCCAATGCTTAAAGGGTGACAGCTGGCTGATCGCAGCTCACGACGACGACCCCATGTCTCGCTTGATGTCTGCGTGGCCACAATTAAGAATGCAAGTTAAATTCATGTTTGCAACCCTAGTATAGATCACTAGTATGCTTCTGGATTCAGGGGTGGCACAAGCATTAGAAACTACATGCAGAGAGCATAAGAACAATCATACATAGAGATGATGGGTTTAATTTACCCCAACTTACTAGTTTAACATAAGGTGCATGCTACTTCAAATAGAATAAAAATTGTTGTGGCCCAGGCTTAGTTTTCTTGCAATAATACAAGAAAACTTGCACTAGCACATGCATAACTCACGATCAGATCCAGATAAAGAACAAGATGGTACTAGCCATTTCCTAGTAACCTGAAGCTTTCATCCCTTTATTGTATTTACTAAAAATAGAGAGCTAACCAAAAAATAGCTACAGAGCATCACTCAATGGCTTCAACCAAGACCAAGAACAAAAACGTAGTTAATATCCTCTTGTAGTAGATACACATTATTTAGTTTGAGCAGGTACAGATCGATTCACTAAATCACAGAGGGTGCCCAGATATTTTCTAAAACTAGACACTTATGACTCTTAAATTTCTAAAAACACTAGTCTGCAAAGAAAATAAGCAGAGCAAAACCACTAGAAACTACATGCTTTAGGTGTTTATATACAGAGAGCACAATCATAGTACCAGCACTAAGTTAAGCAAGAGATAACCGATCACTGCATTTTTTTCTTACACAAGCATTGAACACTGAATTGAATGCACATTATTCTATAACTTAGTACCAGCACTAAGTTAAACAAAAGATAACCGATTACTGCATTTTGTCTTACATTAGTGTTGCAGCTGGTAGATGGAAAATAACAGCAGCTGCTATACTAGGTTCAGAATTCTCCGTCGGTACTCACTTGATTAGAATGGTTCAGTTAACATTAGAAAATAGAAACTACATGAAAAAAATTACATACGGGCATGTCAGATAGCAGAATAACACAGAAAAAGCACATCACAGGGAAGCCTACTACTATGAATCAGTTTAAACTTCATGAGAGATACTACTTATACATACACATGAAGAAAGTTCAGTAATTTATATTCATACCTTAACATGTGGAAAGCGCCTTACCAACAGATGAAAACTAAACAAAGAACCCTTGGTCATCATCCAATCCTTCTTGTCCCAAAGGAGCAACATGGCCATCATTTACATAAGCCTCATCGTCATCCGTATCATCATCATATTCGATTTGAACTTCTTCAAACTCAACGGGTCTCATATTTTCGACAACCGAAACATCAACACTGGATCCTTCTACATCATTTCTACACCAACTAGTGATCTCTTCAGGTGTGCTTGGCACTGTAATTTCTGTGTTGACTACATCCAGTACGTCCGCCTCACCTTCGCCAGCTTCAGCAGCTTCATCAAGGCCTACACCATTTATAGCAGAAGGAGCAAATAAATTGCGTGGATTCATTTTAATCACAGTTGCCCAGTCAGGGTTCTTCACATCTCTCACATAGAAAACCTGTTGAGCTTGGAGGCCTAGAATGTAATGATCTCCCGTGAATCGGTGTAGAGTAGTGTGGTCCTCGTACCTCAACTGCTGCCACATGAAACGTTGGCCACCAACAAACTCCAAGCAGCTGCCACTAGCCGAAGGTTGTAGCCAACGAAGAAAGCAGAGGAAGGAGCGCGAAACATGGATCTTATTTGGAGGGCGAATGGTGGTCTTCCCATCCGCAGCCTTCAGCTTTCCCCATAAAAGCGCCACTAAAGAAAAGAGAGACCAAATCGAGCTTAGGGAGATCCATCCCCACCAATCCGAAACACCCGGGACATGCCTTATTCAGAGGGATGTACGCCCTTGACCAGCTCCTCCGCCTCGCCGCTTGCCACCAGCGAGACACATCAAAGCAAATCAGGAGCGCAACGTGGTGGATCTGACCGTCGGAGATCACCGACCGACCCTCAAATGCCACAGGGACATAGACCACAAGGGAAAAATCTACAACTACTGTGATACAAAGGGGTGGGACCCTCACCCAAACTTGACTCCGGCCATCGCCGGAGAAGAGAGGGGAGGGGCCAGACGGCCCTAGGAGGGAGGAGGTCTAGGAGGCGAGATGAGGAAGGGGAGAGCGTCGCTCGTGCCATTGCTTCCCGCCTTCGGTAGTACCGTGACCCCCAAGAATAATCTGTCGTTGGCTAAAACATAGCATGACCGCCGATGTAGAAAACCCACGACAACGTTATAGCAAAGCGCCCATGCCAATATTCCCATGTGAGATTCTAGTATATCTTTCCACGACGAAGCTCCGCCGTCACCGCATCCGGCGATCCCGCAATCCAGAGGTACGCGCATGTCGGGGAGTCGTCGTTGAGTTGAGCCACCCACGAGCCGGATGAGGATCGCGATGGCTGGCGCCGGTCCGCGAGATATATTCCATATTGGTTCAAACTACTATTTCCAATTTATTTTATTATAAAATGATTACTAAAAATAATTACTGTCCAAACAAATAATTAAGCGTATACTCTACTTTGTAGAGGTACTCCCTTCGGTCCAATTTAATTGATTTGGTTTTGTATAAATTCGGATGTATCTAGCCTAAAACAAGTCTAAATACATTCGAATTTAAACAAATCTAAGTCAACTAGGGAGTAATTTTTTCGCTTTCATCTCAGCCCTCCCCGCCAACCTCAAATATTTTTTAACTTCGTACCAAATTTTGGTGTGTATTCCCGCTAAAACCCCCTCATAAATACCTCGATAATTTCTCTTAACCAAATTGTGAAAGGGCAAAATTAGATCTGAGTCAACCGAACCCTCACGGCGTGATGACGGCGCCGTCGACGCAGCGGAACACACTGTAGTCCACCGGGAGAACATCACAGGTAATTTTATGACTCCTTTTCTTCTCTTTCTCCGGCCCACCGCCCCACCGCGCGGCCCCTTCCCTTGCCCTCGCCCTCGCCCGTAGCCATAGCGGCCCTCTTCTCTCGCCCTCGCCCTCGCCCGTAGCCACAATGAAGTGCCCCACCGCACGGCACCCTTCCCTCGCCCTCACCCGTAGCCACAGTTGGCCGTGGCTCGTCCGCTGGAAAAATCCTTGCCGCTCCCTGGCCGTTGCGGTTCCCTCGAGCCCGCCCCGTCTATGGCTCATCACCAGCGTCGGGGAGCTCAAATTTTGGATGGCTGGGTCAGATGGAGGAGGAGAGGAGAGGGACGGAGACAGTGAGCTGCAGTTCGGCGGAGCTTGTGAGCTGTGGGGAATGCCGGAGGGAGGGCTGCAGCGGCAGCGCCCTGGCTAGAGTTCCTGTCGAACAGAGGAGCTTGTGGTGCCTCTGCTGCAGTACTTCAGTGCATGTCCATGGATCCTTGATCCCTCGCTCAACGTGAGTAGTAATATTTTTCTGAATTTAGGTTCAGTTAGCAACTACTATGTCTTCTGAATTTAGGTTCAGTTAAGTATGTGTTCTGAATTTAGGTTCAGTCAAGGAAATATGCCTGGAGAATAACGATCACCACCATATGCCTGCCAACTCCGTGAAAAACCCAAGTACTTAGGCTATGTCAGTACACAACTTCCAGTGTTGCGAGAGTGGCCTCATCAGGAGGTTGTTCTGCAACTTGCAAGAATTTCCGTAACTTCTGCGTTTTGCATCGTTAATCTTCATTGATTCAATGTCTAATCTAGCTAGTGTCAAGATAAAACGGGTCTAGAAAATGCCAAACTGAACTTTCTTAGTCGGGATCAGTAGATGCACACTGACTTTCACTGGTAGAATGCATTAAAGCACACTACTTTCTTATATTTTGGACAGAATACATAGACTGGCACTGAACAACAAAACATAAATATGAAAATATGAAACACTCTTTAGATATTCATTATTAAAAGTATTATCCTAGGTGGATGGCGTCACTGGGAGTAGTCCATGACCTTGCTGAGTCGTCGTGGTTGTAGGCGATGGTGACCATAGGGCAGGGTCGTGCGGCACCAGCGCCACGTCTGCCAGCTCCGGCCCACGGCTCGGCAGCATGCACCCACTCGTCTGTACCACCATCAGATCAGGGGAAACCTCAATTCCGAGAACCCCGTCATAAGCATCAAGTTCGTGAGAAGGCTGAGGATATGGGATTTGCTTCTGAAAAATGAACTATGTCCCTCCTTTAAGCAAAACTGAAGTAAATCTGGTGCTGTTGATTTCAGGGCATCATTAACCTACCTTGCATGACTTCTCTATTTATCCTGAATATTTGTTGTGCATATCCTATCTTTAAGAGCATTGAGTGCGAGCTGCAGATCGGCCTTGCCAAGTATATTCTTATTGTATGCTGAGGCTAAATAAAATTTGTATCTACACTTAAGTGAGTAGTAACTCTGAATTCCGATCGGGTGCTGTCATTTTCCATCTACTAGCAGCAACACTACTGTATAGTATTTGTGTATATCTGGTGTTGTTTGATGGGTTGCTAGCAAATTGGGTATGAAATTGACTTTAATTCTTACATTACCTACACAAGGGCACAACAATGAATGCAACGCAACACCTTGCTGGTGGGAGACCGGCGATAATACAGCGACACCGAGTGCAAGCTTCAGAGGAAGAAGATGATTCACATTACTCCTTTCTGCAAGCTACACAACTTCCTTAATTCTAAATCAGTATTCTGAATGGTGCATGTTGATAATGCTAAGTCCATTAATTTTTCTTGTGTTTAGTAAACAAAGGATCTGTTCTTGTAACAAGGATGGAAAGTATAACAGCATACAAAAACAAACATGGACAATGCAGATCTGGTAAAAACTTGTGCATTTAAGCTGCCTCTACCATTTTCTATAACTTAGAAAATCCTGGATTTCTTAATCTTGACAACTCTTAAACCTTATGCAGAAACTTAAGAACAATCTGACACTCCAGTGTCTGCTAATGACATGTGTGCACTTGATGAATGGTCATCCCATGCTCGACGCAACCGTGAACAACTACAGAATGGTACCAATTTTGGTTTATATGTGTGTCATAGTTATTTACAATCAAATACCGAGTAATGCAATATTTCTTGTATGCTTTGGGTTATAGAAACTAATGGACAGAAGAAGAAGGGGCGAGGTGTTCTCAAGGGTTTAAAAGCATCTAAGAAGCGTTATGCCAACGGATCGGAAAAGCTTAATATTGCATTCTCTGAACATTTGGGTGGTACAGTAGGAATGAACTACCGCTCATTTCTGGATGACGTGGTAGTCATAATGAAAAGAAAATTACCACTCATTGGAGTGAAAAGGTGGTCGGACATTCACCCTACCATCCATCGACAAATTGTTGCAGATATGATAGTGCGTACAAGATTTTTCACATGTGTTATTTATTTCACCATTGATAATGCACTATTTAATTTTATGCATTTGTTGTACGCATTGCAGGACAGATGGGCATTGGAAGATACATCAGAAATATAAGAAAAAATTCTCAAAATTGTGAATGAGCGATATAGAGGCTGGAGAGCAACTCTAAGATCCACTTACAAGGCATACAAAACAGATGCTGCTAGATTGGCTAATGTCCTGGAAGATTTACAACGAGAAGAATGGGAATGGTTGATTGAGTTCTTTGGCACTGATGCAAAATTTAAGATTATCTCTAATCTAACTGTTTATGAACTGTGAACTTAGATGAAAGGGCTTGTTTGACTAGTTATATTTTGTTTCAATGAATGAATAGGACTTGAGCCAAAAGAACTCTGATAACCGTAAGAAGCTGAAGACAAAACACATAGTTGGATCAAAATCATTCTCACAACTAAGTTTTGAGAAGGTACGGGTCGTAACTAAATATGTACGGTTCGCCGCTACCTATGCTTTCATGTTCCAAACATCTCATGTTATACTATTTGTAGAGAAACTTGGAAACTGGAGAAGAGCCAGATTGTATTGCTCTTTGGGAACTAGCCCATATGAAGAATGGAACATGGACTAACCAAGACTCGCAGGATGTTTATGTGAGTAAAATGAATTTTGGTTATTCTCTAATTCTCTACTGTTGTGCATCGTGGATGCTTCTTCATCTGGGATGAAGAGATTCAAAACAAAGAAAACGAAACTCAAGGTCCAATTTCAAGTGAACAAAGAAGCAATATTTTCCAGACTGCATACAAAGACACTCTGAAATGCAAGTCATCGCAGCCTCGTGGGTATGGATACATGGCCAAACCACCAAGTGGTTCTGAAAGGATTAGGTGCCAGCTTGAAGATCAAGCCCGTGCCCAAGCAGAGACCCAAAAGGTAAACTCTGTTCTTACCAATCGGGTCACTGAATTGCAAGATCAGTTACTAGCTGAACGTGAAAGCACACAAGAGAGGATTAACCTAGAGCGTGCCGAGAGAGAAAACTTGGAGGAGAGGTTAAAAGAAGAGCGTGCTGAAAGGGAAAAATTGTTGGTAGAGGAGCGTGCTGAACGGGATAGATTGTTGGAAGAGGAGCGAAGATCAAGAATGAAATTTGAGAGAAACATGATGTCAAAGTTTGCACAACTGAGCCAACAGATGGGAACCAACAGACTTAAGCTAATCAGGTGATTATAGTCATATGCTTATGAACTTGTAAGATTAATTTTGCTTACTTGTATTGCTAAAAGTGCACTTCTATTTGCAGACGCCCAAGAAAATGACAGGCAAAGAAAATAGCAATCCAAACTTGCCAAATACTCTTCTAAAGGACGCTAGTACTAATGGGGCTGTAGGTACAAGGAAAACTATTATTTCTCAAAAGGCGCTCATACAAGCTGCAACAAAGAATAATAGACAGTTTCGAGCAATGGTAAGTCACAACCTTGGTTTTTCTTCATGTCGACCTTTATTTGATTGTACCAAGCATGTTTAATTTTCCATTAAGCACATAAGTGTTTCTAGTTGAAGCTTTACACAATATTCTCGTGCTTCCCTAAGGCCAGTTTGACATAGAGAAAAAAGGCAGTTGGTTATGTTAACAAAGCAGAATAGACATTCGTAAGAAAGACTTAGGAAATGACATTGCTCGACACATGTGGTAGAAAACGAATGGAGCAATAGTTTCATGTTAATCTATCTTAGCCTCTTGTGGGTGATTTCAAACCTCATTTTCTCCTGAATAAAAAATTAGTACATCCACTTAACACTTCCTACATACAAAGAAATAAATTTTCATGAATAATTGAAAAATTTCAATAAAGGGGGGAGGGGGATGTGCTCACAACATGCATATGAAAAAATTATTAGAAAGCAGTTTCAAGTGAAGCCAAAGAGGGCTTCTGCTTAGAATTTTTTTTGTGCTCACAACATGTATTCAAATCTTATTCGGAGCAATTACGATCTAAGAAGAATATACACTTAACTAGACTAGATTGACTGCTTCTCTCTTAAGCATCTTTCGATTACCAACGCACTCAAATATTATTGTTAGGACATACACAAGTATATACTCTGATGAAAGTTTGAATTTACTACCAGATAAGGTTTTTTTTTAAGTAATATACAAGTGGCATTTAATTTAACTGACAAATTGAGTTAAGGAAGCAGAAATTACCATGTCAGTCATATGCACTAGTACCAAATGCACTAATCTGCCAATCTATACCTACTAATGAAAGAAAAAGAGTTTCTTTGATTTGGTCCGTTTTGAAGAATTTTACTGCTGCGTGTTTGAACATATTACAAACATTTACACCATCTAGATACGTGATATTTCTTGCGAGTAGTTCAGATCCGCATTTGATCCAGATGCTTAATTCCAGTTTTTTTGTTCCACAATATCTGTATTTTCTATTCTGTTTTTACGCCCCAGATTTTCGCGGTGAGTTTTTCTGCCTGAATTGGGTAGTACAAAATTACAATCTGAACATATATTGTTTTTGCACAAGACTACGGTCTGAAAATGAACGACTTTAATACATACATGTTGCAAAAAATGATTGAAAACTATATGTTAAACACTAATCAGGACCATAATTTGAAAACTATGAAGAAAATTCGTTGGAAAATGGCATAAAACAAAGTTAAGGTACATCTTGTAAAATGAATGGGACTTCTATGCAAGAAATCAACATAGCTAGAGATTTCAAATGGGCTACATGAACCTTGAAGCATATTGGACGCCCGTCTATGCGTAGAGTTAGTTTTCGATTTCTAAATGTGTTTTCATTTTTATTTTTCATAAATTTAGCTTGTATAAGAAAACAAGAATGAGGATTTAAAAGATATTTTTGGATTGTAAAATAAAATATTTTTGGATGCTACTATTTAGTTCAACGTGCATTGCACGTGCAACATTACTAGTCTATCTAAATGGTTGAAACAATTTTCTTAAAATAATGTTATCGCTAGAGTATGATGGCGTTTGTTATGTTGGACTGATATAATTTCTTTATTTTTTGATTGCAGGATTCAAATATTTAATTGGACTGGACATTCAGTATGCACCATGCACCATGGATGGTTCAATTTTTGCACTTAATCACGATGCCACAGATAGTTTAATCTTTGCACTTAATTAGGATAGCACATTCAGTTTGTTGAATGATTGCTTAATTATTTATGGATATTCTCTATGCAAAGTATGATATTTTGTGAATATACGTCAGATACATGTGGTTCAAATCATGTAATTGAATGCCTTTTTTAGGTTGCAATAGTCTATTACCACAACTAGTTTTGGTTACAACAGGTTTGTACCACAAAAATTATAGTGTTGCATCATATCTTAACCGCCATGCTTACCTGTTGTGTTGCACTAGGATGTTGCCATGATATTTTGGGCATTGTGATAACCATTCGTCGCCGCCAAATCCAGCTTTGTTGAAATAATCCTTTCGCCATGAATCAATTGTGTTGTTGTAATAGTTTATCGAGGCGAGCATTCGGTTGTTGTGATAATCACTTGGCGCCACGAAATTCAGCTTTGTTGAAATAGCCCTTTCGCTACGAATCATTCCCATTGTCACAATAGCTTCTCGCCATGAACATTTTGTCCATCGTGATAACTGTCTATCACCACCAAAACTAGTATGTTGCATTTTTTTGTTGCCACGATTTTAAGAGTTGTTGCCATAAATTAATGCCACAAATATAGGGTTCATGGCAAAAGAGGTGTACCCACGAAAATAAGAGTTATTGCTATAAAGTTCAAGTCTATTGCAACAATTGGCTATTGCCACGGAAGGGCATGTGCCACCAAACATGTGTTGTTGGAATACACTATCGCCACAAATGCCTATCGCCACAAAAGGCCGATCGCCACGATTTTGCTCACTGTTGTATTAAGCTATTCCCACGAAACAAATTGTGGTATTAAGTAAGTACTGCTACGATATAAAATGTGGTGACCTAGCGCGGCGGCGTTGGAATAACACTCTTTCTTGCCACGGTTTGGTTTTTGTGGCAATATCCTATTAACATGCGTCTTGTCGCAACGCTTGGCAACGAAAGTCATGTCGTTGCAATAGGTACCTATTGCCACAATTCGTCACTTATTGCCACGAATCTTGTTGTTGCAATAGACCTGAATCCTTGTAGTGAATGCTTCTTGTCCTATTACTTTGGGAAGACCTTTTCTTAAAACAGTTGGTGCCATAATTGATATGAAAGAAGGCACCATTAAATATCAATTTTTATTCAAGAAAGGTATTGAACACTTCCCAATGAGAAGAGAGAAGTTTCTCTTTGATCCCCCTTTGAAAGCAAGATATGATGTTAATGCTTCTTCATTTGAAAATACTTGATTCTTATTCCTTCTTGTGCCTAACTTAAAGGCGTTAAAGAAATGTAATTGTTGGGAGATAACCCAAGAGTTTCCTTGAGTCTTGGAAGTTATTACTTCAGTAATAACCTCTCCTTATCCTTTTTGTTTGCGTTTTGTGCCAAGAATGAACTCTAATGAGAGGGAAGTAAGATTTGGGGAGTTGCTGTCCCGAAACAGATTTCTGTCCTCCACCAAAAAAATTCTTGAGGAGGCTCTGTAACTCAGATTGAGCTCAAAATTTACGAATAAATCCCCCAGTATGTTTTCTAACTTGCCTTTGTTCAACACTTTTTGATTTGGGCAATATAAGATGTTCGAAAAAATCGGTTTCTACCTGCTAGTCTGTTTTGACAGATTTCTGCCATTATTTGCATTTGCTTCTTTTTTATTCCTTTTTGAGTTCTCTTCAGGTAAATTGAGCTTTTTGAAGGAGTTACTACAGAAGCTTGTGTTTTTAGTGAAAAGCCTTGCTGTTCCAAAGCTTTTCGGGTGGTCTAATATCTTTTGAATACACTAATGTTGCTAATGAAGATTGTGTGATGTTTTGTATGAAGGAAAAATTTCAGGTGTAAAGAGAGAATGATGCAATGAGATGAAGAATGGACAAAAGCTCAAGCTTGGGGATGCCACCATGGTGTCACCCCAAGAAATATCCAAGAGGTACAAGTGTCAAAGCTTGGGGATGCCCAATGCATCCCCTTCTTCATCAATAAAAAGCTCAGGTCTGTCTAGACACTTCGTTTTTATTGTTTCATGCACAATTGTGTTATTCTTGGAGTGTCTTAGTTTTCGTTTGCTTTGCTTAGGTTGTTTAGTTTGCTTGAATAAAGTAGTTTGGACTCCCATTCTCGTTTTGTTGTTTTGCAAGTAAGGTTGCTTGGTGTTTGGAAAGGAGTAGTAAGTTCTTGCTTGAAGTGCAAGAGAAGCTTGCATTGACTGTGACTTAGACTTTAGCATGACATGCTAGGTGTTGTTTTAGCATTATTCTTAGTGATTATTGTTGTAGCATGTCTTGTTCGAAACAATTGGGATTTCTTAGTGTGCCTTGAAGAAATTATGTGTTTTTTTAGCATGCAAAAGCATAGTATTGTGGTATTCTCCTTTGATGTTTTGCTTGGGTTGACTTGGCACATGATCACACCATGTTATGACTATGACAAGTCACCATTTAGCCTCTATGATCATTTAGTCCTTGAATTGTAGTACCACTCTATGCTTTGATTAGTAATGCTTTGTTGCTCTGCATGATTATGGCCATTATGCTCTCTTAGTTGGTTGCTCCCAGTCTTTTGCTAGCCTCCACTTGCATGAGTAAGCTCTACTCATGCTTCCAACTCCCAAGAAACCAAGTTATCCAAAGTGTCCACTATAAACTCCTATGCATGTTGTGTCACACCATTCCAAGTATATTCTTGTTTTCAGCTATCTTCCAATTAAAAACTATTTTGTTATGTGAAAACTTAGTGATTAAAGCCCTCATGAACTTGATGGCACACTTTATATATGCTTGCACTTATAAGTTGGAATTAGCAGAACCATGTTGTCACGGGGAACGTTTTCAACATTGCACTTGTACCTTGTTGTACTCAATTGATATCATGTTCTTTTGTCTATGGATGTCACCGGTGTGAAATAAATAGGGAACTTGTAAGTCCATGGAGTGTGTATTCTGTGTTAGATAAATGCCTGGGCCGCTAGCCTAAGCCATGCATAATCATGGTGGAAACTTGCAGCATCACCATAGTGAGCTATCTATGAAGCATCCTCAATAAAAAGATATGCATATGGTAAATAAAAATATTGCCGAGATGCTCATTGTCTGCTTGCCTTGTCATTTTGGTTATGGGAAAGCTCCTGTACCATGTGCAAGGGGTACCCCGTTGGTGGTTCTCAATGATATGCAAATACTTATAGTGAAAAGAACTTACCTGGACCCAAAGTTGAGTATGCATGAGGTGTGGCCCTCATATTCAAGGGGCATGAGATTGCCAACTTATACTTCGCCAAGCATATACTCCAGCTTTGCCACTTTAACATTAACCACTTCAAGATGCTTATGATAGGGGCAATGAGGGATGAAATCTAACAAGTACCATAATTTTTGCAAGCTCTTTTTGAAACGTGTAATCCCTGCTTCCTTTACAAAAAGGCCTTTCTGCCACCACTATTGAGTCTCCACCTTCTACCTTTAGGCACCATTAAGAGAGCGTAGTTGTCATTCTATGTGCAGTGTTCCAAAGCTTATTAATTGATGCATATTGTGTTATTACTTACTCTTGTGCTACTTGTTTCTAGTCACCCTTGTGAACTTTGTAGGTGTCCTATGAATTATATTGCTACTCTATGAGGGACAAGCTGATTACCACTATGCTATGTTTTCTGTATGTGAAACAAACAAACATTTTTCAATGCATATTATTCATGATATTTGTTTGTAGCTTGCCATGTTGCATGCATAGTTACTATGTCCTATTGTTAGAACTCCATCTTTCATGCACATGTTTAGAGTTCTTTGATCCCAGCTTTCAATGCTTGCAAATGGTTGGATCTTTACTGTGAGGGTGCATGTCACCTCAAAAATTATTCTGTTTGTCACTTACCTACTCGTGGACGAGCAGGATTTAAGCTTGGGGATGTTGATACGTTGGAAACATATCTATAATTTTTGATGCTCCATGCTTTTTTGTATCTACTTTGATTTACTTGTCCACACTTTGAGGTGCTTTTTACATGTTTTCTGGTACTAACCTATTAACAAGTTGCAACAATGCCATATGCATGTTTTCTTCTATTTTTGGTTTTATAAAAGTTAGTAAAGAAATATTCTCGGAATTGGACGGGACAAAGGACAAAGTCAATTACTTTCTATGGGGAACAATAATTCTAGAGGAAAGCCCGAGAGGCCGGCCAGAGGGGCCAGACCCACCCCAGGCGCGGGTGGGCCCCACCCCGCAACTGGCTAGGGTTTGGTCGCCCTGGCGGCTGCCTCGGTCTCCCCCTTCGCCTATAAGAAGCCCCCGATGCAGAAACCCTGAGTACCCAATCAGAAATCCACGAAACCGTCTGTAGCCGCCACCATCGTCCCTAGATCGGGGGGGAGGGGATCTAAAGTTCTTCCCGGCACCCTGCCGGAGGGGAGATCATCCCGGAGGCCTCCTCTCCGGTATGATGCGTGAGTAGTTCCACCTTGGACTATGGGTCCATGTAGTAGCTAGATGGTTGTATCTCCTCCTTTGTGCATTCATGTATAGATCTTGTGAGCTCCGTTCATGATCAAGATCTAATCTATTTGTAATCATGCATGTTGTGTTTGCGGGGATCTGATGGATATTGAGATTATTATGTTGGTTTGATTAATGGTTTTGTCTTTATGATTATATCATGACTGTGTTGTTTGTGATCTTGCATGCTCTCCGTTGTTAGTAGCTATCTTGGCCAAGTAGTTGCTAGTGACTCCAAGAGGGGGTTTTTATGCTCGATAGTGGGTTCATGCCTCTAGTTTCCAAGGGAAGTGACAGAAATCTCTTCGGTTGTAGATGTGTTGTTGCTACTAGGGAGAAAACAACGGTCTCTTGTTCATGGAACATGTGAACTGTTTACCTTACACACTTTGCTTAAAGCAGTTGTCTGTTGCTTGCAACTTAATACTGGAGGGGGTTCGGATGATAACCTGAAGGTGGACTTCTAGTCATAGATGTAGTTGGATGGCGGTCTATGTATCTTGTTGTATTTCCCAATCAACCTCATAGGATCTTTCTGACTAGTAATTGCATTGTTATGCCTTGCTTAGTTCCTGTCAATTGCCTCCCTGTAATTTGTTTACCCTTCATGCCTTGTTGTTTATTTAAGGAGAGCACCTCTAGTGAACTATGGACCCCGGTCCAATCTTTACCATTGATACATCTTCCACTGTTACTGTTTACTTGCTGCAAAACACCATTACCTTCCACACCATACATTTAATCCTTTGTTACAGCAAACCGGTGAGCTTGACAACCTAACTGATTCGTTGGGGCAATGTCTTGAGTTTGTGTTGTGCAGGTCTCCGCGTTGCTTGCAGCACCTGTGTGACGTTTCCTTCCTCCTACTAGTTCGATAACCTTGGTTTCTTACTGAGGGAAAACTTGTTGTTGTGCTACTTCACACCTTGCTCTTGGGGTTCCCAACGAAGCGCTCCTACATCAACCCAGCGCAGCCAACACTAGCCAAACTTGTCCATAAGATGGCACCCACATTCAGAGCTACCCTCTCATAGTCCTACGATTAAAATTTGTTTTCTATTGCTATGTGTACAAGATATTAATATTTTAATCCTTATATGGACTACCGAAGGGTGACCTTATGGTTTTTAGCTTGTGGATAGGTTCACTATGTGTAGACAATAAATATTAAAGATGGAAGGAATCACGTCCTCAAGGCGCCTCCTACCCCTCACCCCAAACCCTAGGCCGCCGCTGCCACCCCAAGACGCCAGCGCCCTAGATCCCCTCCAAGTCGCCACCGCCTCCACCCAAGTCGCCGGCACCACCTCCCCTAGGTGTCTAAACCCTAGCCACCGAGGCCCTCTCTCAAACCACCATACTTGCTCCATCTTAAGCGAAGCCCTGCAGGATCTACTCCTCCACCTCCACCACCACACCATCGTGCTGTTGGAATCGCGAGGAGATATACAACCTTTGCTGCCTGCTGGAACAAGGGAGAGGAAGGTCTTCATCGAGTATCGAACGTGTGACCGACTACGGAAGCACTGCCGAAATGTGGCGCCGGAAGGATCGTCTTCGCGGTATTGAGATAGGCAAGTCAACGACTACATCAACCATGAGAATCCGATCTCGTTAAACGCTTTGGATCTTTGAGGGTTATTAATCTATGAACTCGTTGCACCGAACTCGTAGATTAGATCTTGGATTTTGTGTGTTCATGCGATAGAAATTTTTTGTTTTCCATGCTACGAACCCCTACAGTGGTATCAAAGCAGTGTCTATGCGTAGATCTGTTGCATGAGTAGAACACAATGGTTATTGTGGGCGTTGATGCTCCTTTTGTTGCTCGATTTTTGTGTACTTTGCATCTTGCGAGATGGTGGGATGAAGCGGCCCGGGATAACCTTACATGTCATCGTACATGAGACTTGCTCCACACTCAATGTGCAACTTGCATTGCACAAGTGGCTTTACAGGTCTCTGTCTCTCCCACCATAGTGAAGATTCAATTTACAGGCACTTGACAATACTTGTATCAACATTGCGGTTCATGTTCGTAAGTTAGAACGGTTCTTATGCGAAAGCCCTAGCCACGTAAAACTTGCAAAGAAGATTAGATGCGTCTAACTTGTTTTTTCAGGGATTGTGTTGTGATGTGATATGGACATGATTGTGATTATATATGATGTATGCAATGATCCTTATTGTTAGTTGGCAACCAGTAGGAGCCTTATGGTTGTCATTAAATTTAGTTTAAGACATGTGTGTCTATTCATGAAAGTAGTTATAATAGTTGCTATTGGTGGCGGACAACCATGAACCAGCGCCATTGACCTTGACGCAACACCGATGATGATGGAGATCATGTTCGTGCTTGGAGATGGAGATCGAAGGCACAAGAAGAAAGGCCATATCATATCACATATTATGAATTACATGTGATGTTAATCCTTTTTATGCATCTTGTATTGCTTAGATTGCGACGGTAGCATTATAAGATGACCCCTCTCACTAAATATCAAGTAATAAAGTGTTCTTCCTTAGTAGGTACCATTGCTAAGACTCGTCGTTTCGAAGTACCACGTGATGATCGGGTGTGATAGATTCTACGCGTGCATACAACAGGTGCAAGCCAGATTTGCACATACGAATACTTAGGTTAACCTTGACGAGCCTAGCATGTACATACATGGTCTCGAAACACAGAAATCCGAAAGGTAAAGAATGAGTCATATGATTGATATGATGAACATGTTGATTGTTCTCCTTTGAAACTACATCATCTCTCGTGATGAACTACAACATGCAACGCATGGATGAGTCGTTACCAGAACTCTTCTCCATCTTGAATTCTGTGGAAGTAGAGATCAAAAAAGACCACCAAGTGTTGATGGTCAATAAGACCACCAATTTCAAGAAGCAAGGAAAGCCTAAGAAGAAGGGTAACTTCAAGAAGGGCGACAATAAAGCTGCCGCGCCTGCAAAGAAAACAAAGGTTGCTCCTAAGCCTGATACTGAGTGCTTTTACTGCAAGGGAGAAGGTCACTAGAGCAGAATTGCCCCAAGTACCTGATAGATCTGAAGAACGACAACATCAATAAGAAAGGTATATTCGATATACATGTTATTGATGTGTATCTTACTAGTAGTCGTAGTAGTGCCTGAGTATTTGAAACTGACTCGGTTGCTCATATTTGTAACTCAAAACATGTGCTGCACAATAAAGAAAGACTAGCAAGAGACGAGGTGACGATGCGCATTGGAAATGGCTCCAAGGTTGATGTGATTGCTGTCGGCACGCTCCATTTTCATCAACCATCGGGATTAGTTTTATACTTAAATAATTGTTATTTGGTTCCTGTGTTAGCATGAACATTATATCTAGATCTTGGTTATTGCGAGACAGTTACTTGTTTAAGTCCGAGAATAATGGCTATTCAATTTATATGAGTAATATCTTTTATGGTCATGCACCTAAGATAGATGGTCTATTCTTATTGAATATCGATAGTAATGATACACATGTTCATAATATAGATGCTAAAGATTTGAAATATAATGATAATTCTACATACATGTGGTACTGTCGTCTTGGTCACATTGGAGTGAAGCGTATGAAGAAACTCCATTCTGATGGACTTCTTGAATCACTTGATTTTGAATCACTTGAAAGATGTGAAGCATGTCTCATGGAAAAAATGACTAAGACTCCATTCTCTGGCATAATTGAGCGAGCTATGGAGTTATTGGAAATCATACATACTGATGTGTGTGGCCCAATGAGTGTGGCATCGCGCGGTGGTTATCATTATGTTCTTACTTTCACGGATGAATTGAGTAGATATGGGTATATCTATTTCATGAAACATAAGTCCGAAACTTTCGAGAAGTTTAAGGAATTTCAAAGTGAAGTAGGGAATCAACATAACAAGAAGATTAAATTTCTATGATCTGATCATTGAGGTGAATATCTAAATTACGAGTTTGGAGAGCATTTGAAGAAATGTGGAATACTTTCACAATTGACACCGCCGGGAACACCATAACATAATGTTGTGTCCGAACATCGTAATCGAACTCTCTTAGATATGGTTCATTCTATGATGTCTCTTATAGATTTACCGTTATCATTTTGGGGTTATGCATTAGAAACAGCCGCATTCAATTTAAATAGCGCACCGTCTAAATCCGTTGAAATGACACCATATGAATTGTGGTTTGGGAAGAAACATAAGTTGTCGTTCCTTAAAGTTTGGGGATGTGAAGCTTATGTAAAGAAGTTACAACCCGACAAGCTTGAACCCAAAGCGTAAAATTCTTCTTCATAGGATACCCTAAAGAAAAAAATGGGTATACCTTCTATCATAGATCCGAAGACAAAGTTTTTGTTGCCAAGAATGGATCCTTTCTGGAGAAGGATTTTCTCTCAAAATAAGTGACTGGAAGGAAAGTAGAACTAGACGAGGTTGTCGAACCTTCTCTCAGATTTGAGAGCAGCGCAACGTCGGAAGATGTTCCTATGCCGCCTGCACCAATAAGAAGGGAAGCTAATGATAAAGATCATGAAACTTTGAACGAAGTTACTATGGCACCTCGCATGTCTACGAGGACTCGTACCACTCCTAATTGGTATGATCCTGTTATGAGTGTCATGTTGGTGGACAACACCAATGACCCTACAACGTATGAGGAAGCAATGATGAGCCCAGATTCCAAGAAATGGCATGAAGACATGAAATACAAGATTGGATCCATGTACAAAAACCAAGTGTGGACTTTGGTGGACTTACCGGATGGCCGCAAGGCTGTCGAGAACTAAAGGATTTTCAAGAAGAAAACAGATGCTAATGGTAATGTAACCGTCTATAAAGCTCGAAGAGTTAACTATGATGAGACTTTCTCACCAGTAGCGAAGATAAAGTCTTTGAGGATTTTGTTAGCAATCTCTGCATATTACGATTATGAGATATGGCAGATGATGTCAGAATGGTGTTCCTCAATGGTGACATTGATGAAGAGTTATATATGGTACAACCGAAAGGTTTTGTCGATCCTATAGATAATTAAAAGATATGAAACATTTATGGATTGAAGCAAGCATCCTAGAGCTGGAATCAACATTTTGATAAGGTGATCAAAAGCTTTGGATTTATACAAACTTATGGAGAAGATTGTATTTACAATAAACTGAGTGGGAGCTCTGTAGCATTCCTGGTACTATATATGGATGACATATTGTTGATTGGGAATGATATAGAACATCTTAGATGTGTCAAATACTATTTGAATAATAGTTTTTCAATGAAGGATCTTGGTGAAGCTACATACATTTTAGGCATCAAGAGTTATGGAAATAGATCAAGACGATTAATAGCGCTTTCATAAAGTACATATTTGGACAAGGTTCGGAAGTGGTTTGGAATGGAAGATAGCAAGAAAGGGTTCTTGCCCATGTTGCTAAATACGACCTTGAGTAAAACTCAAAAGTCTAGCAACGGAAGAAGATAGAGAGTGGATGAGCAAAACTCCCTGATGTCTACGCACTTCTATTCTTGTAGACCGTTGTTGGGCCTCCAAGTGCAGAGGTTTGTAGAACAGCAGCAAGTTTCCCTTAAGTGGATTACCCAAGGTTTATCGAACTCAGGGAGGAAGTGGTCAAAGGTATCCCTCTCAAGCAACCCTGCAATCAAGATACAAGAAGTCTCTTGTGTCCCCAACACACCCAATACACTTGTCAGGTGTATAGGTGCACTAGTTCGGCGAAGATAGAGTGAAATACAAGTGGTAACGGTGCTAGAGAAGAGCTTGACGGTGAGGTAAAGACTAAAGGCAAAAAGATGGAAGAAAGCAAACATGTAATAGATCTAGATGCAAACGGTGTTTCAATGTTTAGAAACAAGGCCTAAGGGATCATACTTTCACTAGTGAACACTCTCTCATATAAATATATTCTCTTCATGATACTAATCTTAACTACTCTCCGGTTGGACACTCTAATCCAAGGTAGGGCTATAATAGCACTCCTGAAAGTCCGCCTTTCCCAATCTAGATAACCCCACACTGTCACCTTGAGCATTAGATGGTTCCAACAAACACCACAATTTCAT
This sequence comes from Avena sativa, assembly GCA_916181665.1. Lineage (NCBI taxonomy): Eukaryota > Viridiplantae > Streptophyta > Magnoliopsida > Poales > Poaceae > Avena > Avena sativa. The sequence goes on along the minus strand of OV702283.1, from coordinate 244,769,036 downwards.
AGAGACATCCAACTCAAAATATACTCATGATAAATATATATGTAACCTAGCTTAAGTGCCACACATGGTGTGCATGCTGTCACTTTCACACTCGTGGGGAAAAGCATAGATCTATTAAAGCACGGTGATTACTTATGTAGACTCTAGCCTAAGTGACACCATGGCGTGCACGCTGACACTTTCACACACATGGGGAGAGCCGAGATCTATTGAATCACTTGAGTAACAGAGTAGATCTACTTGATTACAAAGCTCATGATCACAACAAGATCATGCATATAGAGATATGAACACATAGCTACCGGTAGAGCCCTTAGCCTCGAGGACTAACTACTCCCTCCTCATCATGGGAATCAGCAACGGTGATGAAGATGGTGGTGGAGATTGATGGATATGGATTCGGGGGCACTTCCCCGTCCCGGCAGGGTGCTGGAACAAAGACTTTCTGTCCCCTGAATCTCCCCTTCGGTGGCGGCGGCGCTACGGAGGTTTTCGTAGATTTCTTTTGGATGCCTTAGGGTTTTCTCCCCCAGGGCTTCTTATAGGCACAAGAGGCAAGGTCGATGGAGGTCCAGGGGGTCCACACCCCTAGTGGACGCCACCAGGGCTGGCCCGCGCCTAGGGGGAGTGCGGCCACCCTGGTGTCCTCCTCCAACTCTGCTTCGTGGTTCCGTATCGCTCAGGGAAAATATGAACTTTGGCTTTTGTCCCGTCCAATTCCGAGACTATTCATTTTTTTAGCTTTCTGAAACCAAAAACCGCAGAAAACAGGCAACTGGCACTATGGCATCTTGTCAATAGGTTAGTTCTAGAAAGTGTATAAAAATACCTCAAAGTGTAGACAAAACATCGCAAAGTGGGTACTAAGCAAGCATGGAGCATCAAAAATTATAGATATGTTTACGACATATCAAGCATCCCCAAGATTAACTCCTGCTTGTTCTCGGGTAGGTAAGTGATAAAAAGAATAATTTTTGAGGTGACATGCACCATCACAATCAAGATCAAACCACTTGGAAGCATTGAAAGATGGGATCAAAGTACTCTAAACATGAACATGAAAGATGAAGTTCTAACAATAAGACAAAGTAACTAAGCATGCAACATGAAAAGTTACAAACAAAGATCATGAATAACAATGCATTGAAAGACGTTTGTTTGTTTCACATACAGAAAACATGGCATAGTGACTAGATGCATATGACACCTTCAAAGTTCATAAGAGTGACTAGAAACAAATAGCACAAGAACAAGTAATATCAACAATATGCATCAATCAATAAGTTTTGGGACAATGCACATAGAACTAAGAATGACAACTATGCTCTCTTAACTGGTGCCTAAGGATAGAAGGTGGAGACTCAATATAATAGTGGAAGAAAGGCCCTTCATAAATGGAAGTAGGGATTTCAAGTCTCAAAAAGAGCTTCCAAAAATTATGGTACTTGTTAGCTTTCAGCTCTCATTGCCCCTATCATAAGCATCTTGAAGTGATTAAGGTTAAAGTGAACAAATTATGGAGTATATGCTTGGCAAAGTATAAGTTGGCAATCTCATGTCCCTTGAATACGAGGGCCGCACCTCATGCTACTCAACTTTAGTCACCTGTAAGTTCTTGTCATAGTAAGTACATGTGTATCATATAGAACCGCCAACAAGGTACCCCTTGCACATGGTACATGAGCTATCCCATAATCAAAATGACAAGGCAAGCAGACAATGAGCATCTCAGCAATCTTCTTATTTACCATGGGAAAATGGTGCTTTTTTCTCTCTTTCCTCTTTTCAATATGTCTCTTTTTTATAAGAAGAAAGCTTCATAGATGTCATTATGGTGATGCTGCAAGTTTCCACTATGATTAGGCATGGCTTACGCTAGCGGCCCAGGCGTTTCTCTACACACATACATAACTCCATGGACTTACAAGATCCCTTTTTATTTCACATCGACGACATCCATAAACAAAAGAGTATGATATCAACTGTGTGCAAAGTACAAATGCAATGTTGAAAGCGTTCCCCGTGACAGCATGGTTCTACTAATCCCAACGTATAAGTGCAAGCATATACAACATAGATGAAACAATTGTTCAAGTTTATTAGGGGCAAGAAAAATAAAGTGTGCCATCAAGTTTGTGAGAGCTTTAATCACTAAGTTTTCATATAACATGTTTAATTTGGAAGATAGATGAAAACAGGAAAATAATTGGAATGGTATAACACACCATGCATAGGAATTTATAGTGGACACTTTGGAATAACTTGGTTTCTTGGGAGTTGGATGAATGAGTAGAGCTTACTCATACAAGTGGAGGCTAGCAAAAGACTGGGAGCGACCAACTAAGAGAGCAATAATGGCCATAATCATGTAGAGCGACAAAACATTACTAATAAAAGCATAAAGTGGTACCACAAGTCAAAAACTAAATGATCATAGAGGCTAAGGTGACTGGTTCATAGTCATAACATGGTGTGAGAATGTACCAAGTCAACCCAAATAAAGCATCAAAGGAGAATACCACAATACTATGCTTTTGTATGCTAAAACAATGCATGATTCCTTCAAGGCACATTAAGCAATCCCAATTGTTTGGAATAAGTCATGCTACAGCAATAATCACTAAGCATAAGGTCAAAACAACATCTAGCATGACATGATAAAGTCTAAGTCATGGTTAAAACAAGCTCCCTTTTATACCACTATAAGCATGAAACTTCCTACTCTTTTCCAACACCAATCGACTTATTTGAAACAATTCACAAAGATAATACTCAACAAAGACCAGTGAGCTTGTCTCACAAATCCACAAAGAAGAACTAAAATGTTCTAATCTGAAAGCATAAGAAAACTAAGGCTAAACATAGTGCTAGCAAAAGAGAACACTCACAAGACAATAAGAATGAAAACTAGAGTGTTCTAGGCAATAAAAACAAAGTGTCTCTCTCTCTCCAAAAGAAGTGTGTTGTGAACAAACCAACTTATTGCAGAAAGCAAACCAAAATAAAACTACAAACAAAAAATAAGACGCTCCAAGAACAACACAATAGTGCATGAAACAATAAAAACTAAGTGTCTAGAAAGACTTGAGCTTTTTATTGATGAAGAAGGGGATGCCTTGGGCATCCCCAAGCTTTGAAGCTTGTACCTCTTGAATATTTCTTGGGGTGACATGGGGTGGCATCCCCAAGCTTGAGATTTTGTCCATTCTTCATCTGATTACATCATTCTCTCTACACATGAAAATTTTCCTTCATACAAAACTTCACACAATCTTCATTAGCAACATTAGTGTATTCAAAAGATAATAGACCCTTGGTTTTTGGTTTTGAAACAACAAAACTTTCACTAAAAACACAAGATACTGTACCAATTCCCTCAAAAATCTCAATTTCCCAAAAAGAACCCAAAAAGGAATCAATAAGAAGCAAATGTAAATAATGGCAGAAATTTGTCAAATCAGACCAGCAGGTAGAAACAGATTTTTTCAAAGACCTTATGTTGCTCAAATAAAAAATGTTGAACTAACTAAAGTTAGTTAACATACTAGGGGATTTATTCAGAAAATATCAGCTCAATCCGACTTATAGAGATTCCTCACGAATTTTTACGGTGGAGCACAAAAATCTGTTTCGGGACAGCAACTCCCCAAATCTTACTTCCCTCTCATTAGAGGTTATTCTTGGCACAAAAAGCAAACAATAAGGATAGGGAGAGGTCAATACTGAATTAATAACTTCCAAGACTCAAGAAAACTCTTGGGTAAATATCTCCCAAAAAGTACTTTTCTTTAATGCCTTTTAGTTAGGCTTGATAGTTTGAGAAGATGCTCACATAAGAAATATCAATTGAAGTAAAAGAGACCATCAAGAAGCAAAAATAAAACAAATTTAAGTCTAACCCACTTCCTATGAATAGGAATCTTGTAAAGAAACAAGTCATGAAAGCACAAAGCAACAAGCATCAGAAAGCAAAACAAGTGCAACTTCAAGACTTTCAACATAAAGAGGGGAACCTTAATATTGTTGAGATACATAAAACCATGTTTCCCTTTCTCATAATAACTTTCAGTAGCAACATGAATAAAATTAACAATATAACTATCACATAAAACATTCTTATCATGAGACACATGCATAAAATGATTATTACTCTCCACATAAGCATAGTCATTCTTATTAATTGTAGTGGGAGCAAATTCAACAAAATAGCTATCATTATTATTCTCATCACCATAATCATCAAATATAGGAGGCATATTGTAATCAAAATAAAATTTCTCCTCAATAGTAGGTGGACTAAAAATATCATATTCATCATTGTAATCATCATATATTGGAGGTAAAGTATCATCAAAGTAAACTTTCTCCTCTGTGCTTGGGGGACTAAAAATATCATTTTCATAAAAACTAGCTTCCCCAAGCTTAGACGTTTCCATAGCATTAGAAACAATGGAGTCCAAAGAATTCATACTAATAACATTGCTATTAGCATGCTAATAAAGTTCCATAGGTTTTTTAATTTTCTCTTCAAACACTTCATGTCCTAACTCAAGATAAACACTATAGAGCTCTCTAATTTTGTTGTTGTTTTCCATTGAGCCTAACTAGTGAAAACAAGAAACAAAAAGACAAAGTTGCAGAATCTAAAGGAAATAACTTCAAGCACTCACACCAGGATGTGAGTACCTTTTACCTTACCTCCCCGGCAACGGCGCCAGAAAATATCTTGATGTCTACGTACTTCTATTCTTGTAGACAGTTGTTGGGCCTCCAAATGCAGAGGTTTGTAGAACAGCAACAAGTTTCCCTTAAGTGGACTACCCAAGGTTTATCGAACTCAGGTAGGAGGTTGTCAAAGGTATCCCTCTCAAGCAACCCTGCAATCAAGATACAAGAAGTCTCTTGTGTCCCAACACACCCAATACACTTGTCAGGTGTATAGGTGCACTAGTTCGGCGAAGAGATAGTGAAATGCAAGTGGTAACGGTGCCAGAAAAGAGCTTGACGGTGAGGTAAAGACTAAAGGAAAAAAGATGGAAGCAAGCAAACATCTAACAGATCTAGATGCAAACGGTGTTTCAATTTTTAGAAATAAGGCCTAGGGATCATACTTTCACTAGTGAACAGTCTCTCATATATATATATTATCTTCATTATACTACTATTAACTACTCTCCGGTTGGACACTCTAATCCAAGGTAGGGCTATAAGAACACTCCTCAAAGTCCGTCTTTGCCAATCTAGATAACCCCACACTGTCACCTTGAGCACTAGATGGTTCCAAAAAACACCACAATTTAATAGAGACATCCAACTCAAAATATACTCAAGATAAATATATATGTAACCTAGCTTAAGTGCCACACACGGTGTTCACACTGTCACTTCCACACTCGTGGGGAAAATCATAGATCTATTAAAGCACGATGAGTATTTATATAGACTCTAGCCTAAGTGCCACCATGGCGTGCACGCTTTCACTTTCACACACATGGGGAGAGCCGAGATCTATTGAAGATCTTGAGTAACATAGTATATCTACTTGATTACAAAGCTCATGATCACAACAAGATCATGCATAGAGAGAGAGATGAACACATAGCTACTGGTAGAGCTCTTAGCCTTGAGGAAGAACTACTCCCTCCTTATCATGGGAATCAGCAACGGTGATGAATATGGTGGTGGAGAATGATGGAGATGGATCCGAGGGCACTTCCATGTCCTGGAAGGGTGCCAGAACAGAGACTTTCTGTCCCCCGAATCTCCCCTTCGGTGGCGCGGCGCTACGAAGGTTTTCGTGGATTTCTTCTGGATGCCTTAGGGTTTTCTCCCTGGGGGCTTCTGATAGGCACAGGAGGCAAGGTCGATGGAGGTCCAGGGGTCCCACACCCCCTGTGGACGCCACCAGGGCTGGCCCGCGCCTAGGGGGTGTGGCCATCCTGGTGTCCTCCTCCAACTCTGCTTCATGATTCCGTAACGCTTAGGGAAAAATATGAACTTTGCCTTTTGTCCCGTACAATTCCGAGAATATTCATTTTTTAGCTTTCTGAAACCAAAAACAGCAGAAAACATGAAACTGGCACTATGGCATCTTGTCAATAGGTTAGTTCCAGAAAGTGTATAAAAATACCTCAAAGTGTAGAGAAAACATAGCAAAGTGGATAGTAAACACGCATGGAGCATCAAAAATTATAGACACGTTTACGACGTATCACTCCCTATGCCTTAGCCATAGGATCTATCATGTATGCCATGTTGTGTACACGGCGAGATATTGCATATGTTGTTATTTTAACTAGATGATGTCAAAGTGATCCAGGAGTAGATGACTGGATAGCAGTCAAAAATATCCTAAAGTACTTAAGAAGGACTAAGGATATGGTTCTTTCTTATGGAGGTGATGTACAACTCGTTGTAAACGGTTACACCGATGCTAGTTGGAATACCGATCTGGATGACTCTAAATCGCAATATGGATACATATTTGCTTTGAATGGTGCAACAGTGAGCTAGAGGAGTGCTAAGCAAAGAATCATGGCGAGATCTTCAATTGAATCAGAATACATAGTTGCTTCGGAGGCTTCACAAGAGGCGATATGGATGGAGGAGCTCATTACAGAGCTTGGTGTGGTTCCTAGTGTATTGGAACCAATGGCTATCTACTGGGACAACATGGGTGCCATAGACAATGCGCAGGAGCCAAGGTCAGACAACAAGATGAATCATATCAAGCTATGTTTTCATGCTATTCGTGAGCATGTCCAAGATGGTGACATAAAAATTTGCAAAGTACAGAGATATCTGAATATGGCAGATCCATTGACTAAACCTCTCCCTAGGGCAAAACATGCCCAACACCAGAATGCCATGGGTATATAGATTATTGACTCTAGTGCAAGTGGGAGACTGTTGGAGATATGCCCAATAGGCAATAATAAAATGGGGCACATGGATCAAGATTGGGATTTGTCCATCCAAATGAATGATAGATATACTCTAGACCCTCTTGGTGGAATTTCATCCAATTGGCACTACAAGAAATCTGCTCAACCTTATTTTAACGACCATGCATTTTTTGGTCATAGATCTATGACCATTCTGAACCAATTGGTCGTAGGGAATCCAGGAGGGTCCAAACCTTGAAAATAATGACCAATTTAGTAAAAAAGGTCATGATGTCCTAACACATAAAGGTCATAGATAGATAGAACTAGTTTCGAGCCTTTTATTTGGTAGACTATGAACAATTTAAATGGTCGTTATGGTTAAATTCTGAGGCAAACAAATTACAGGATTTCCAACTCAGCAATATCACCTTCATGTCATGTCCATGTGTCATAGAGGATTGCCAACTCACCAAATTCAAGCTTACAAATATATGTCAAAAAAGAGAACCCCAAGGGATCGAACTCAAGACCTCACTGACACCCCGAGGGATACTAACACCACTGCGCTAGTAAAATCGCACGAATACATGGCAAAAATAGGAGCACTCGAACCCGTGACTTCACCAACTTCGAACGATTTCCTTACCAATGCGCTACTGAACTATTTCTTGCAATATAGGGAGCATGTCCTTTTTTAACCATCACATCACACGCACGAATATATGGCAAAAATACAAGCACCGGAGCACTCGAACCCGCGACCTCATCCACTCATAAAGAGATCCTTACCACTACGCCACTCAGCTGGTTCAGGCCAGTTATGGAGCTCGACCACATTTAACCACAACCATAGTACATAAAGGCACGAATATATGTGCAAAAGTAGAGCATCGGTGCTCGAACCAGCGACCTCGTCCTCTAAAAAACCAACTAACCAACATGCCACCATATACTTTGTGTCAAACTAACCCGCGGGGACTATTTACACACACGAAAATCGAGTTGGGCCTGGACGGGCAAACCCAATATCTTCAGCGGCTGGGCCACCGGCCCATAGACCATTAGATGGTCTGTTTTGGGTGGAAATTGTGGGCTTCTTATAAGTTTTGAGCCCACATAATTAGAGGGGCTTCAATTTTTTAGAAACTCTACAAATATAAATTCAACTTCAATTTTGCATATGACCTCGGATTAAGAGGATATAAATATCATTTTGGTTCATCTCAAAGATATGTATAACGTTCAAGTTGGTGAGTTTATCATTTTAAGTCATCGCGAGTGTATGGTCTATCTTTTTTTTCTTGTGCTCTCAAAATGCAATCAAAATGGAGACATGAATGTTCTTCGTTAGGGGTTACAACTTTCTAAACTTTTAGTGGATCTGTGATGAAACATCATATTGTAAACTTAAAAATGAATTTTGCAAAAAATCATGAGCATTAAATCCTGTACATGTAGTTCAAATCGGACCCACTTCCTACCATTTCGGCAGACATTTGTCTTTTTCGCGAGCGATGGACGAAAAGGTTTGAGATTCCCCGGTTAGAACATTATCCATGTTAACATGGTCTAATAATTTTGAGAAATGTGGTGGATCCATTTTCAAACACTCATTTGGTGGTTGCTTCACAAAACGCCTCGTTTTTCAACATTCGAGAAATAGAAAATGCATTTTCCGTGCGACGAAAAAGAAAACTTCCTCCTGCAATATTGTTCGCCATCTCAAGATGCGCATGAGTGCACAATATGGGCACATTATCACAAACTATGCCATGATTCTGGCCATAACATTGGTTGTTTAGCCCGAAAGCCATGAAACCTCAAACATGATAGGTCATTTCTGAGACACTTGCAATATACCAAGTTTGGTACTTTTCCTGGCAACTATGACACATAATAAGACACCACGCGAAGGATTTACGCCGTTTGGGCCGTTTTTGAATATTTTTATGCCCGTTTTAAATTATGGTCAAAACAGCACGCATGAAGGTTCTTAGCTAGGGGATGAGACTCTCTAAAAGTTTAGTGGATCTCTGATAAAATATCATATTCTGAATCTAAAAATGATTTTTCCAAAAAATTATGAGCATTAAATCATGTACAAAACGCCTCGTTTTTTGACATTCGACAAATAGAAAATGCATTTTCTGTGCTATTAAAAGAAAAAATTCCTCCTGCAACATTGTTTGCCATCTCAAGATGCACATGTGTGCACAATATGGACACATTATCACAAACTATGTCACGATTCTGGAAATAATATTGGTTGTTTGGCCCGAAAGCCATGAAACCTCGAACATGATAGGTCATTTCTGAGAACTTTTTTTGAGACACTTGCAATATACCAATTTTGGTATTTTTCCTTGCAACTATGTCACATAATAAGACACCACACGAAGGATTTATATCGTTTGGACTATTTTTGAAATTTTTATGCCCGTTTCAAACTATGGTCAAAATGGCACACATGAAGGTTCTTAGCTAGGGAATGAGACTCTCTAAACTTTTAGTGGATCTGTGATACAACATCATATTGTGAGTCAAGAAATGATTTTTTCAAAAAATCATGAGCATTAGATGATGTACAAGTAGTTCAAATCGGACCTAGTTCCTATCGTTTTGGCAGACATTTGTATTTTTTGCGAGCAGTGGACGACAAGGTTTGAGATGCCCTGGTTCGATCATTGTCCATGTAACATGGTGTAATATTTTAGAAAATGTGTTGGAACTATTTTGAAACTCTCAATTGGTGGTTGCTTCACAAAACGCCTCGTTTTTCGACATTCACAAAATAGAAAATGCATTTTCCATGCGGACGAAAAGGAAAACTTCCTCCTGCAACATTGTTCGCCATCTCAAGATGCATATGAGTGCACGATATGGGCATATTATCACAAACTATGCCATGATTCTGGCCATAACATTGGCTGTTTAGCCCGAAAGTCATGAACCTCGAACATGATAGGTCATTTCTGAGAACATATTTTGAGAAACTTGCAATATACTAAGTTTGGTACTTTTCCTTGCAACTATGTCACATAATAAGACACCACGCGAAGGATTTACATTGTTTACACCGTTTTTGAATTTTTTTATGCCCGTTTCAAACTATGGTCAAAACTGCGTGCATGAAGGTTCTTAGGTACGGGATGAGACTCGCTAAAATTTTAGTGGATCTCTGATAAAACATTATATTGTGTGTAACATCCAAAAATTATTAATGAAGGTCATCAAATTGCAATCACCCAAATTTAGGGTTAACAAAAACTTTTGTGAATTAAAATCAATATGAATGCATGTTAGTACGTGATGAATGCATGAATGCTTGTATGTACTAATTTGATTGTTGTGAATAGCAAGGATTGGTTTAAAGATTAAAGCAACATCATCTAAATCATTTCCAAGCATAATCAAATCCATAGAAATTAAAAAACAAACAATATAAGCAACTGGTCATTTTTTCCAATCTTGTTCACTAGACCACTTTGAGTGTTTCTAGTCCAAGATTTCAAACAGAAACAAATCCAATTATTTTCACCCTTTGCTAGACAAAGTAAAAGTGAACCCAAGCCCACCTTGCAAACCCATAGAAAAATTTGGCAACCCTATTCAAATGACATTTAAAAATTGAATCTAGTTCATATGGTAAGATCACCATTTCTCAAAACCCCACCAAATCAGTTCACCTTGACAAATCCAATCAACCAGATACTCCCTAGTATGTGCCCAGTACACTCACCAAGTTTCATAAAAAAATCAAATATGAATTTATTTGGGCCATTTTATCAAACACCTGGAGACACAAGCTAAACTCTGCCTAACTACACTGTTCTGAGTAGTGATCACCCCAAACCTTGTCTTACCTTGATCATCCTTGTCTCTCCCAGTGACAACCGTGGCATTAAACCAGCTAGAACCCTACCCAATGCTCCATGTCGTGCATTCCTGAGCCACCCCTTCCTAGCCGACCATGGCAAGCTAGCCAGAGCCATCGCCGCGCCTAGCCACCATGTCCAGTAGGCAGGCCATCGTCCACCACCACCCCCTATCCAGCCCTCGAGCCTTGCCAAGTCGTGGACCACAACAAACACACCGCACCCAGTTCGCCCATGCCATGTCCAGAGTGCGCCAGCTCGCCGTAGCCGACCGCCTCGCATAGACCGCGCCTCGCCTTCGCCACCCGTCTACATGATCACCACCGTTCCAGGAGACCACCAGACATGCCCGTTCGCCGCCGCGCGACCAGGAGCGCCTATGCGTTGTCAAAAACACCGTCGGTGCCGCGCAGAGCATCGCGCGTTGCTGACCGAACCACACTACCACTTGCTGCGCCATCAAGCCGTTGAGCACCGCCAGGAGACCGCGCATTGTCCCCTAGCCTCAGCCATGCCGATAGCCGCCTGTACCGTCGACCCCGACAAGCTCTGCCCATGCCGTGCTGCCCCTCTCGCTCGCCTATAAAAGGAGCCCTCTCCCACACCATTTCTTCACACCAGTTCACTTCCCACCTCTCACTGATCCTTCCCACTTCTTCTCGGAGCAAGGCGAGCTTTCTCTTGCAGGAATTTGGCCGGAGCCTGCCGCTGCTGGAGGAGAAGGGCGCCGTCGATTGCATCCACCCCAGGAGAAGCTTCTAGTACCACGAGAACCGCCATCGTCGACATCATAGTTCGCCCCCATCGCCGACCCTTTCCTGAGCCCCGGTGAGCCGCCCCAGACCCCCACTGGCCGTGCTAGGGTTAGTGCCCGTCATGTCCTATTCACATGAGGACGATGACCGTGAGCCATTGATCCTTGATCTAATCCTATGGTCATAATTGCCCCGTACCCCGTCGCCACTCCCTGTCTCACTAACGTGTGGGGACACCACTTAACCAGCCCGCGCGCGTGCTGTGCGCAGTCGGCCGACCCAGTTAGATTTCCCGTGCGACCCAGTTAGTTCAAATTGGAATTTTTCATTTTAGTTTCAAACCTAGTTCTGTCTATTGATTCAAAAATCAATTCAGAGAGTTTTACTGAACCAAATAGAATAAAACCAATTTTTCTAGAAAGATATGGAAATTCTTAATCCAAGACCGTTGGATTCAAACCATTTGGAGTTATAGATCACCTATGGTAAAAATAACAAGGCAGAGACTTTTCTGTATTCAAACATTTTTCAAAATTCAACCATAAATGCTTTTGAGTTGGTTCCAACTCTCAAAAATCATATTTGATAAGACCTTTTTGAATATATAAAAATATCTAAGTTTACTGATAGTAATAATGGACAAGTAATAAAAGAATGCCCCATAGGCATTTCTAGTCACTTTAATTAATTAAAATAATAATGTTAAACCTTATTAAATTGTGACACCACTTTAAATCACATTCCCAAGTATTAAAATATGTGGTGATGGCATGTGTCAACATGATCCCACATTTTAATTGGAGAATATTAAATCTTAAGTAGTTTTTCAATGAGTAGAAATTACTTTTCCAAAATAAAATAAATAAAACTAGGTCTTTAATTCATGTGATGATTGTGATGATGCTAGATCATCTAGTGTGAACCTTTGTGTGCTAAATAGAGGTAGTTAAGTATTGTTTGGTGATTGTGTACTTCCTGTTTATTTATAGACGCAAGTACCGACCAAGGATATGAAGAGGAAGGAGACTACTACGAAGAAGAAGCAGAGGAGAACTTCAACCATTGCACTACACAAGGCAAGCTAGAACTTTGCAACCTAACACTTGCATGATAACTATGCAAACTAGATGCCTTAGGCATATGTGATTATACCACCTTATTATACCAAATCCAAGTTTGACTTGCACGCTTTATTAGTTTATTTCTTTATCAAAATTCTTTGTTTACTTTTAGGTATTGTTTGCGATATTTTGGAAAGATATTATAGGTAGCATAAAGAGCATAAAACTTGGCCTAAGTTATATAGAACTAGATGTCATCCTGAGGCATGAGATTAGACTTAGATAAGTCACACTGATTATCACCCTCATTAGTGCTTACCCCCAACTTTAGTGGCTAGTGCTAAGCATAAAAGTTGATCACTTTAGATGGGAATGTTGGTGAAAATGGTTATGAAAACCTTAGAATGATTAGTCATTCTAATGAGATGTTTTGACATGTGTTATTTGAACACCAGATGATTTGATGATGAAAATATTGAGGCATGAGCCTTAGCCCTTTATAAAACTGATGGTTATGTCCGGATGTGATACCATTCCAATTTTACCGTACAACCACAATACCCAAAATTGGGTAGGGCTTGACTAGAAGTTTATATACCTTAGTATGGGTTCCCTTGCGGCTGAGGTTTGAGCTAAGGCTACCTCGTGAGGATTGTCCACCCGTCCAGTTCCCAAGATGACAAATGGTCATGGTTGGGAGGCCAAACTCATAGGGGAGGTGCCTATACTAGGGTGTGTAATTGAAAGGTTAGGATTTATTATCCGCATACTGAGTTTGGTGAGTCCTGATTGTTCCTGACAGATGTATCGAATATTGTGGTGAAAGTGTACCACCTCTGCAGAGTGTCAAACTATTCGAATAGCCGCGTCCACGATTACGGATAGTTGGAGTGGCCATACTGTTCCGTCGTCAGATGTTTTCAAAATGACTTGTGAAATGAATCATGACTTTGACTTGACCACAACAGGGTTGTGAACATGAAAACTAAGTTCCCACTTAGGTGTTATAAAACCTTAAACTAGTTTTCTTTACTTCTGAACTCAACTAGAGATAAACCTGGCTTTTTGCAAAACAACCTAGAGCTTAGCATTCTGTAACATCCCAGGTTTTATACTAGGATGTTGTTAGTTCCATGCATCATCCTTGCATCATTGCATTCTACAAATAAATTTTTACAACAAATCCTAAACACCTAAACCTAGCAAAAACCTAATAGTATTTGCCACATGTAAGCACTTTTGCTGTAATAGGTTGACCCCTTCTAAAAACTATGCAAGAACAGTAAACCATGGTCCTATGTTGACCACCTTAATTTTATAAAAATTTAGAAACAATTTTCATCAAGTTTGGACTTAGTATCCAAAAGTTATTTAGGTTTTTCTAAATCAAAAATTGATAATTGTTAAAAGAAAAAAATGGGGGGGGGGGGCAGCCTAACCAAACTGGGCCGCAGCGCCAGCCCACCCGCGCACGCGCAGCACCCAGCTAGCGCCAGCCACCGCAGCCCCCCACCGGCCCACCCGCGCCGTCGCCACCTGCCGCGCCCGCTGACCGCCCGGACCCACGCGTCAGCGCCCTCAACAACTCCAGGACGAACACGACGGCCTACCGCGCTACCGACCGGGGAAATTGGCCGATTTCGGATCGAATCCGTGCCCCCTACGTCAAGAAATCCCTCTCTCTTATACCACAGCATCGGCTCCCACCGTTTCCCCTCGTTTTTCTCAAACCCTAGCCCCGTTTTCGCAGTTTCCGAACTCACCGGAACAGCCGCCGCCGGAGCTCGAGGTTGACGACCCTGCAGGGCACCTCGAGCCTTGCTACACCTTCCAACCTTCTCGCCCCGACCTACCCTAACCGCCCGTCTAATTCGTTTCTTCCGAAACGCAGGAGATCACCGGCGATTGCTCGCCGGAGCCGTCGGGTCCGAGAAGAGGAACCGCCGACGCTGGGAGAAGGAGGAGGAGAGGGACCGCGCTGAGGCCATTGGGATATTCGCCATCGACGTGCGCATCGGGGACCATCTTCGTCGCCTCCACTAGGGCCGCCAGGACCTCCGACCACTGTCGACTCCGCCACCGCCGCCGTCGTCTCCATCGCCGCCACCACCACAGGTAAGTGGAGCCGCCTCGACCGCCTGATTGTAATCTTGCGGGCCAGATTAGAAGGGGGAACGAAGGGGTATCGGCCAACCACGCAGCGCCACGTGGCAAGCGCGTCGTCACCGTGCCGCGTCACCCGCCTGGCCAGCTGGCCCAACCAGGCGCTGCCACTTGGCGCGATCTGAGCTAGGGTCAGGCTAGTTTGGTTTGATTTTTGCAGATTGAGTTTAATATTGCGAAAATCATAGAAAAATAACTACTTGGCCAATTTTAGCTTATAATATACCATTGGATTCCTAATTTTATGTAGAATCCAAAACTGCAATAATATCCCAGGTTTACAGTAATGTTTTAGGTGTAGATTTTAATCACTAGATTGGAGTGTTTATTCTATAGAAAAATAATTAAAATTCTGTTTTATTTGATTCTTGTTGCAATGACCTTGTTTCCATAATGCCTACTGGACAAAATTATACAACTTTGCTTAAGATCATTAGATCTAGTTTGGGGCTAATTAGATGGTTTGATCTCCTTATAATCCTAGGATCTGTTTTAGTGACTCTATTAGATCTAGACAGAAAATCAATCCTAGTGACACCCTTACACTATCACAACACAAACTTGCTACCTTGATCAATTTAGAAGAACCAACCTTGCATAAAATACCATGTTGCATGCATGCATGATTTTCTTTGTGATATGCCTTGCGCAAGTTGTGATCAGATCTATGTTTGTGATTCGTTAGATTGCTCGGAGTGCGCTAAGGAGTGCTATTGTGTAGAGTGCTGCTCGGATCAAGGAAAGTTGCACCACTTGTTCATAATTTTGTCCCAGTTTTGATTCTATGCATGTGATCTTCAAAATTATGTAGTATGCATGTGTAGGATATTCTAGTAGAATTTTTCCTTAGTATTATTTTGCAAGTGCGATGATTTTGTAGTATGCCATGAGTAGCTCTATATTTAGGATTTCCATCCTAATAGGTTACCCCTGTTTTTGCTAAGTATTGCTTGCTATGCTTTATATACAAAGTACCGTTGGGGGGTTCGAAAGACAAAGAATTTTTCTAAGTATAAAGGCTCTCTAGAGCAAACTTTTCTTCTCAAATCCACTTCAAAATAAAACTAAGTTTTCTTCTGGGCGGAATGGTTGTCGGGACAACGAGTGAGATTTTGGTGGAGGACGTCCGCCCAGGAATCAAAGAAGTCTGCCATGTTTCAGAATTCAGAAGCTTCCAGTGCAACCACAATACATTATTGGCTCTGTCTTGGCCTAGTACTTAGTGGGAAACCTCACCTGGGTACCAACATTTGTAGGTTCTTGGCATGGTTGGATCCGAAAGGTAGAGGGGCTACTAAGGGAAAGCCTCGCCATGGTCTTGTCTGTAAAAGGGCTTGATCGTGGATTGTGGGTAAAGTGCACAAACTCTCGAGAGTATTGCAATCTGATCGATCAGTCGTGTTCACGGTAACAGAACAACAATGAGCGTCTGAAGGATGGAACCTATGAAGGATCTTCCTCTCTCTCTTCTAAAACAAAGTTTTGAAACCCCATGGCGTGCGTAATATCGCTAATGGGTGGGAATTTGGGAACTTGGTGTGTAATATCCAAGTGACGCTTGGTGCGTAATATCCAAGTGTTTGGTTGTTTGGACACTTGGTGCGTAATATCCTCGTGTGCCACTCGACCTTATTTTATCTAAGCAAATGTTTACAAAGTAGGACAATCCTCTCTTCTTCTCTCTACTTAAGAAAACTAGCTTTGAGCAAATGAACTCTACAACCTATACCAGCCTTGCATGTAGAGATAGTCTTTTCTCTCCTTGGTGTAATTTGCCAATACATTCAAAGTATTGACCCAACTTGTTGGCTGCACGTCTTATGTGCAGAATCCGAAGATTGAAAGGTGCGTAAGGATCGCGGGTCTACACTCGACAAGCCTGGGGCGTTGATGGACTCATGCTGCTTTTATGTTTCCGCTGTTATTTGAGCTAGCATAATGCTAAGCAATTTTTGTAATAAATTCATACTCTGGATTCTCCGTGTAATAAAGACTTTGTGTTTTACATGATATTTCATCGACTGTGAGTGCTAGCTATTGATCCAGGGACTAGCATGTTAATCACAGGGACTTAGGATCCTTATCGATCCGAGGTCACTACAGATGGTATCAGAGCACATCGTTGCCTGTAGGACGTGACCCTAGGATTGGAACCACCTCTAACTTTTGTGCCTTACTTGTTTTTCTACTAAGTTATTTTCCGCACTTCTAGTATCTGCCTTCCTCTACTTGTTTAAGTATCTAACCTTCATTCTTCCAACTCAAAGATGACAAGCTTCCTCTACGACACCGTCGCGGACATCGAGCCCCTTCGCTTTGGTGGATGCCTCATGCATCTACTCACACGTTTGGATCTTCCTCTCCCAACAATCCAGGGGAGCACAATGAAGAAACTCCACAAGGACGGCTGTTGGGGAGTCAAGGTCATCCAGCCAGGAAAAGAGCGAGGCAAGAACCCGGAGGAAGACATAGCAATCCACATTGTTAGCGTTTCCAAGGAGAAAGCCCTTAGCATCAGCTTGCAGCAACTCATTGGTCGCCTATGTGGACGTCATCATGAAGCTCTCCAAGGACACCGTGGTGGCCTCTTTGGAAGACGAGATGATGAAGGAATTCCCATGGAGTTAACCTTTGAGGAAAGAACTTCTACCAAGCGCCGAAGAACACAATATCAAGACTTGGAGTGCCACATCCATGACCTTGAAAAGGTTACCTTCCTCGAGATGTTGAAGAACGACGAGCTATGCGCCCTTATCAAGGATAAGGAGGAAATGATCAAGCAGAAGGGGGAGGCAATGAAGCTCCAAGAGATAAAATTCCAGGACCAAGAGAAGAAGTTCGCTAACCAAGAGAAGAGGGTGATAAATAAAAACAAGAGAATTAGGGAACTCAAACAGCAGATCGATGGAGATGAAGTGCAAACTGAAGGCCTTTGCAAGATAATCAATGATGTGCGTGCTTCCAAGAGGGACTTGGCAAAGCAACTTGAAGCCGCAAAGAAGTCAAGTTTAGTGGAGGAGCTACAAAGAGAGAAGGAGGGACTTCAGGAGCAGCTGGAAGCCACTACCAAGAAGCTACAGGATGAGATAAAGAACCTCCAAGAGAAGCTTGAAGCCACCACAAAGGAGATGGAGTTGTACAAGACAACTCTAGAGCAGGAAGGCTACTCGTTCGAGGACGAGGAAGAGGAAGGCGTGGAAGATGTGTAATAGTTGGACCACCTTTAATTCTATAGTAGAACGATATTCGCAATTGTAATAAATACCAAGACAAGTCTGGTTTAGTTAAACTTGGTTGTTTCTGTGTTAAGATGTGTTGTTATGTCTTGTGTGCCTTGTGTGCTTGGTGTGCTTTCTTAAGGGTAGGAGTTTACTACTTAGTCTTTCTGTCTATTTCTTAACTATTCTCTTAAACCCCACAGATGCCGCCAAGACGTGCGAACTCTGAAATCCTGCCAGAAATAGCACAACTTTTGGCCACTCAGAACCAGCTGATCCAACTGCTCACTCAGAACATGCAAAACAACAACAACAACAACCCGCCACCACCACCACCTCCGCCACCTCCTCAACAGGATCGCTTGACTCGGTTTCTGAGGCTGAACCCACCTACCTTCACTAGCAGCACTGAACCAATCATCGCTGATGACTGGCTGCGTACGATCAACAAGAAGCTAGACACCGTGCAAGCTGTCGGAGCCGACAGGGTGCGTTATGCCGCACACCAGCTTGAAGGGCCTGCTGCAGAATGGTGGGATAACTACCAAGTCACCCACCCGGATATTGATGCTATCACTTGGGAGCAGTTGGAGTTAGCTTTTCGCACTCATCATGTGGCTGCTGGTGTCATGACTCTGAAGAGGCGCGAGTTTCGCGACCTACACCAGCTGCACCGTTCTGTCACCGAGTATGGAGAGCTTTTCAATAAGCTAGCCCATTATGCACCCGATGATGTTTCCACTGATGCCAAGAGACAGGAGGAGTTCTTAAGAGGGCTCAATGATGACATATCCATTCAGCTTGTGGCTCAGAAATTTGACAACTTTCAGGAACTCCTGGACAGAGCCATTGTGGTTGAATCAAAGAGGAAGAGCATAGAAAACCGCAAGAGGAAGTCTAATCCTCACAAGCACTCTGTTCCGTATCAGAAGCAACGCAACTCTTCGCCTCCACCTTATAACAATAATGGCAACAACCATAACGGTCATAACCATGGTGGCCACAAACACAATGGGCATAAAAACCGCAATGGCAATGGCAGCAATGGAAAGGATCTCAGTGAGGTGACATGCTTTAAGTGCAACAAGACAGGGCACTATGCAACCTCTTGCCCCGAGAGGAAGAATGGCAATGGGAATGGGAATGGAAATGGACACAACCATGGCAATGGAAATGGGAAGAAGCCAAATCCGTTTGTCAAAGCCACGGTGAATCATGTTTCTATGGAGGATGCTTGTGATGCGCCAGACTCTGTGATTGGTAAGTTCAAACTCAATTCTATTCTCGCAGTTGTTCTTTTTGATACCGGTGCATCGCATTCATTCATATCAAGGGTATTTGTGGATAGAGGCAAGATACCAACGGAGACTATAAACTTTCCTCTAAGGGTAAGTTCTCCTGGGGGAGAAATAGTGGCAAACTCCGGTTGCCGGGAATTAGAACTAAGGATTGGGACACACATTTTTCCCACCAGTCTAGTAGTTCTAGAATCACAAGGATTAGACATAATCTTGGGCATGAATTGGATGACCGAATATGAAGGAGTCATAGATTGTGCCAAGAGAACCGTCATGCTCACAACACCGGAAGGGAAGAGGATTCGTATCAAGTCGAATTTCGCACTTAAAGAAGTCATGGTGAACTCTCTTAAGGGGGTTAGCTTGGAGGAGGTACCTATTGTAAAGGAATACCCAGATGTCTTCCCGGAGGAACTACCAGGAATGCCACCCGACCGTGATATCGAGTTCCTCATTGACTTGATGCCAGGCACGGGGCCGATAGCTAAGAGACCATACAAGATGTATGTGGACGAGTTAAAGGAACTCAAGAAACAACTTAGGGAACAATTGGACAAGGGGTTCATTCAACCCAGCGCGTCATCTTGGGGAGCACCCTTCCTATTTGTGGAAAAGAAGGATAAGACCAAGAGGCTGGTTGTGGACTACCGCTCGTTGAACGAAGTGACGATCAAGAATAAGTATCCCCTACCCAACATCAACGACCTGTTTGACCAATTAAAAGGAGCCAGTGTGTTCTCAAAGATCGATCTGCGATCAGGCTATTTTCACCTAAAGATTCGAGAACAGGATGTGCCCAAAATAGCATTCACCACAAGATACGGATTGTATGAGTACACCGTGATGTCCTTTGGTATAACCAATGCCCCAGCATACTTCATGACCATGATGAACAAGGTGTTCATGGAATATTTGGACAAGTTTATCGTGGTATTCATAGATGATATACTCATATACTCTAAGGATGAGAAGGAACATGAGAAACATCTGCGCCTTATCATGGAGAAGATAATAGAACACAAGTTGTATGCCAAATTCAGCAAGTGCGAGTTCTGGTTAAAGGAAGTGGGATTCCTTGGTCATGTTGTGTCAGCTAAAGGAGTTGCCGTAGATCCTAGTAAGGTAGCTTCCGTGATGGAATGGGAGTCACCCAAGAATGTGGGAGATATTAGGAGTTTCTTGGGCCTCGCGGGATATTACCAGAGGTTCATTGAAAACTATTCCAAGATAGCAAAACCCATGACGGAACTATTAAAGAAGGAAAAGAAATTCCTATGGACCGAGGCATGTGAAGCAAGTTTTCAAGAGTTGAAGAAACGCCTTGTAACGGCACCAGTTCTGTGTCTGCCTGATATCCAGAAGGATTTTCAAGTCTATTGTGACGCTTCTCGACAAGGACTTGGAAGTGTATTGATGCAGGATGGGAAAGTGGTATCCTATGCCTCCCGACAACTTAAGAACCACGAACACAATTATTCCACACATGATTTGGAACTTGCATCTGTGGTTCATGCACTCAAGGTATGGAGACACTACCTCATGGGAAAACATTGTGATGTGTTCATGGATCATAAAAGTTTGAAGTATATCTTCACCCAAAAGGAGTTGAATATGAGACAACGAAGATGGCTTGAGCTAATTAAGGATTATGACTTGGATTTACAGTACCACCCCGGAAAGGCAAACGCGGTGGCTGATGCCTTAAGTCGTAAGGTGTATGTCAATGGACTTACCGCAGGGGAACTTCCAGAGGATTTATGCAAACAATTCAGGGATCTCAGGCTAGAGATAGTCCCGAAAGGGCACGTAGCGACTATGGAAATAGTGTCCACATTCCAAGAGAGAATCAAGGAAGCGCAGAAGGGAGATAAAGAGTTGGAAGAAATAAGAATCAGGATAAGTGAAGGAAAGACTAAGGAATTTCGTCTGGATGAACAAGGAACCCTCTGGTATGGGAAGCGTTTGTGCGTTCCCAATGGCCCTGAAATCAAGAAGATGATTTTACAAGAAGCTCATGATTCGCCGTACTCAATTCATCCAGGTAACACGAAAATGTACATGGATGTGAAGGATAGATTCTGGTGGAATAACCTAAAGAGAGACATTGCAGAGTATATTTCTCTCTGTGATGTATGCAATAGATTTAAAGCCGAGCATCAGAAACCGGCAGGACTACTCCAACCACTACCTATACCCGACTGGAAATGGGACAAGGTAGGCATGGATTTCATCACGGGATTGCCCCGGACTCGTTCTGGATTTGATTCTATCTGGGTAGTGGTGGACCACTTCACCAAGGTGGCTCACTTCATCCCCGTGAAGACCACGTATACAAGTGCTAAGCTTGCTAAGATATACATGCCAAGGATTGTAAGCCTACATGGTGTTCCCAAGGGAATTGTGTCAGAAAGAGGCACCCAGTTTACTTCAAAGTTTTGGCGACAACTACATGAGTCTCTTGGGACCCGACTAGAATTCAGTACTGCCTTCCACCCTCAGACAGACGGCTAAACAGAAAGGGTGAACCAAATTTTGGAAGATATGTTGAGAGCTTGCGCACTAGACTATGGGTCTAGTTGGGACGATAACCTTTCGTATGTTGAGTTCTCATATAACAACAGCTACCAGACAAGTATCAAGATGGCTCCGTTTGAAGTTCTATATGGCAGGAAGTGTAGGACTCCATTGCTATGGAATGGAGTTGGTGAACGCAGTCTTTTTGGACCTGACTTGATAAAGTATGCCGAGGAAAAGGTACGATAGATTAAGGACAGGCCAAAGGTAGCCCAATCCCGACAGAAGAGTTACGCTGATTCCAAGCGCAGAGATGTGACTTATGAAATAGGGGACCGTGCGTATCTTCGAGTTTCACCCCTACGAGGAGTTAAGAGGTTCGGAATCAAGGGCAAGTTAGCCCCACGATTCATAGGGCCATATAAGGTTCTGGCCCATAGAGGAGAAGTTGCCTATCAGTTGGAGCTACCGGAAGGACTGACTGTTCATGATGTGTTTCATGTGTCACAACTAAAGAAGTGTCATCCGGAGATGGCTGAATCACCGCTAAGAGACACCGTTCCCCTAGATGAGGTTCAATTGGAAAATGACCTTACCTATAAGGAAAAACCCATCAAAATACTGGAAACAGCTGAAAGGATTACCCGCACCAAGACTATAAGATTCTGCAAGGTACAATGGAACCACCACTCCGAGGAAGAAGCTACGTGGGATCGTGAAGAAGACATGAGGGCAGAGCACCCACACCTATTTGCTAGCCAACCCGAATCTCGGGGACGAGATTCCTCTTAAGGGGGGTAGGTTTGTACCATCCCAGGTTTTATACTAGGATGTTGTTAGTTCCATGCATCATCCTTGCATCATTGCATTCTACAAATAAATTTTTACAACAAATCCTAAACACCTAAACCTAGCAAAACCCTAATAGTATTTGCCATATGTAAGAACTTTTGCTATAATAGGTTGACCCCTTCTAAAAACTATGCAAGAACAGTAAACCATGGTCCTATGTTGACCACCTTAATTTTATAAAAATTTAGAAAAAAATTTCATCAAGTTTGGACTTAGTATCCAAAAGTTATTTAGGTTTTGCTAAATCAGAAATTGATAATTGTTAAAAGAAAAAAAAGGGGGGGCAGCCTAACCAAACTGGGCCGCAGCACCAGCCCACCCACGCACGCGCGGCACCCAGCTAGCGCCAGCCACCGCAGCCCACCACCGGCCCACCCGCGCCGTCGCCACCTGCCGCGCCCGCTGACCGCCCGGACCCACGCGTGAGCGCCCTCAACAACTCCAGGACGAACACGACGGCCTGCCGCGCTACCGACCGGGGAAATCGGCCAATTTCGGATCGAATCCGTGCCCCCTACGTCAAGAAATCCCTCTCTCTTATACCACAGCATCGGCTCCCACCGTTTCCCCTCGTTTTTCTCAAACCCTAGCCCCGTTTTCGCAGTTTCCGAACTCGCCGGAACAGCCGCCGCCGGAGCTCGAGGTTGACGACCCTCCAGGGCACCTCGAGCCTTGCTACACCTTCCACCCTTCTCGCCCCGACCTACCCTAACCGCCCGTCTGATTCGTTTCTTCTGAAACGCAGGATATCACCGGCGATTGCTCGCCGGAGCTGTCGGGTCCGAGAAGAGGAACCGCCGACGCTGGGAGAAGGAGGAGGAGAGGGACCGTGCTGAGGCCATTGGGAGATTCGCCATCGACGTGCGCATCAGGGACCATCTTCGTCGCCTCCACTAGGGCCGCCAGGACTTCCGACCACCGTCGACTCCACCGCCGCCGCCTTCGTCTCCATCGCCGCCACCACCACAGGTCAGTGGAGCCACCTCGACCGTCCGATTGTAATCTTGCGGGCCAGATTAGAAGGGGGAACGAAGGGGTATCGGCCAACCACGCAGCACCGCGTGGCAAGCGCGTCGTCACCGCGCCGCGTCACCCGCCTGGCCAGCTGGCCCAACCAGGCGCTGCCACTTGGCGCGATCTGAGCTAGGGTCAGGCTAGTTTGGTTTGATTTTTGCAGATTGAGTTTAATATTGCGAAAATCATAGAAAAATAACTACTTGGCCAATTTTAGCTTATAATATACCGTTGGATTCCTAATTTTATGTAGAATCCAAATCTGCAATAATATCCCAGGTTTACAGTAATGTTTTAGGTGTAGATTTTCATGACTCGATTGGAGTGTTTATTCTATAGAAAATTAATTAAAATTCTGTTTTATTTGATTCTTGTTGCAATGACCTTGTTTCCATAATTCCTACTGGACAAAATTATACAACTTTGCTTAAGATCATTAGATCTAGTTTGGGGCTAATTAGATGGTTTGATCTCCTTATAATCCTAGGATCTGTTTTAGTGACTCTATTAATCTAGACCGAAAATCAATCCTAGTGACACCCTTACACTATCACAACACAAACTTGCTACCTTGATCAATTTAGAAGAACCAACCTTGCATAAAATACCATGTTGCATGCATGCATGATTTTCTTTATGATATGCCTTGCGCAAGTTGTGATCAGATCTATGTTTGTGATTCGTTAGATTGCTCGGAGTGCGCTAAGGAGTGCTATTGTGTAGAGTGCTGCTCGGATCAAGGCAACACCACTTGTTCATAATTTTGTCCCAGTTTTGATTCTATGCATGTGATCTTCAACATTCTGTAGTATGCATGTGTAGGATATTCTAGTAGAATTTTTCCTTAGTATTATTTTGCAAGTGCGATGATTTTGTAGTATGCCATGAGTAGCTCTATACTTAGGATTTCCATCCTAATAGGTTACCCCTGTTTTTGCTAAGTATTGCTTGCTATGCTTTATATACAAAGTACCGTTGGGGGGTTCGAAAGACAAAGAATTTTTCTAAGTATAAAGGCTCTCTAGAGCAAACTTTTCTTCTCAAATCCACTTCAAAATAAAACTAAGTTTTCTTCTGGGCGGAATGGTTGTCGGGACAACGAGTGAGATTTTGGTGGAGGACGGCCGCGCAGGAATCAAAGAAGTCTGCCATGTTTCAGAATTCAGAAGCTTCCAGTGCAACCACAATACATTATGGGCTCTGTCTTGGCCTAGTACTTAGTGGGAAACCTCACCTGGGTACCAACATTTGGAGGTTCTTGGCACGGTTGGATCCGGAAGGTAGAGGGGCTACTAAGGGAAAGCCTCGCCATGGTCTTGTCTGTAAAAGGGCTTGATCGTGGATTGTGGGTAAAGTGCACAAACTCTCGAGAGTATTGCAATCTGATCGATCAGCCGTGTTCACGGTAACAGAACAACAATGAGCGTCTGAAGGATGGAACCTCTGAAGGATCTTCCTCTCTCTCTTCTAAAACAAAGTTTTGAAACCCCATGGCGTGCGTAATATCGCTAATGGGTGGGAATTTGGGAACTTGGTGTGTAATATCCAAGTCACGCTTGGTGCGTAATATCCAAGTGTTTGGTTGTTTGGACACTTGGTGCGTAATATCCTCGTGTGCCACTCGACCTTATTTTATCTAAGCAAATGTTTACAAAGTAGGACAATCCTCTCTTCTTCTCTCTACTTAAGAAAACTAGCTTTGAGCAAATGAAATCTACAGCCTATACCAGCCTTGCATGTAGAGATAGTCTTTTCTCTCCTTGGTGTAATTTGCCAATACATTCAAAGTATTGACCCAACTTGTTGGCTGCACGTCTTATGTGCAGAATTCGAAGATTGAAAGGTGCGTAAGGATCACGGGTCTACACTCGACAAGCCTGGGGTGTTGATGGACTCATGCTACTTTTATGTTTCCGCTGTTATTTGAGCTAGCATAATGCTAAGCAATTTTTGTAATAAATTCATACTCTGGATTCTCCGTGTAATAAAGACTTTGTGTTTTACATGATATTTCATCGACTGTGAGTGCTAGCTATTGATCCAGGGACTAGCATGTTAATCACAGGGACTTAGGATCCTTATCGATCCGAGGTCACTACATATTCCTACTTGAACCACTTTACTTGTTAGTGATAGTTTGCGATTACTTAAAGAGTACTCATGGCTTTGTCCCTGGCTATTCCCGTTGCCAGACTATGAGGAGGACTATCAGGATGATGGACAACAGGAAGTCTACGACAACTAGGATCATCTCCCATTGTCAGCATTGCCTGTGACTCTGAAGATGGAGCTTTGCCCATGCTACAATTATTATATTTTTCCGCTGCGTTGATTGTATTAAGACTGTATCATGAGATCCTATATTTGTAAGACCTTTATTATGGTTTGTAATGGATGATGAACTATGGTACCAATCTGTTATGTCTCGCAAAAATGGTAATCCTGGGATTGCGATGTATGGCATAGCAGGCATCTCGCAAAAAAATTCTTGCAACTTACATAAAATTTGACACACTGGATCACTCTACTAACTTACTCATCCTACATTCTTATAGATGGACGTGAAGTATAGAAAGTTCTATCAGTTGGGAAATGGAGGAGATCTCATCTTTGAGCATGATTTGGACCAACTCTCAGAACTTCTGGAGCACCCGCACCCCGAGTTCTTCGGAGCCCAGCTCAACGATCAGCAAGGAGGAGAATTGCAATGGCTGATTGTTGGAAGTCCTAGAGGGAAGATTGAAGCCCCCACCTTAGAGGGAATCCAGTTCACTTTAACAGAGAACAATTGGCTGGATGGACTCGCCAAGGCCATGCAGGAAGCTCTTGCCCATCTGTGTGGGCAAAGCATCAATCAGATCAAGGGCAATCGCTTTGAGTATTATCCAAGGCGTGATGCTATGGGACAACCATTGGAGGTACCACGTCACCCGGAGCTAAAGCATCAAGTGGACCATATCGCAGTCAAGAAGGAGTTGGACAATGCCCGCTCCTACACCAACCACAACTATGCCATCGCAGTCAAGAAGGACCAGACTATCGCCATGCTTGTGAAGGATCGCTAGTCACGTCGTCGTCAGCTTAACAAGAAGGATCGCATTATTTCCTGCCTTCATCACAAGGTGACAGACTTGGAGGAGACCATCCACGAGCGGGACATGCAGCTTGAGGAGAGGGAGAATGCAGGGGAAGATATCCGTGGAGACCCTTACTCCTACCTCAGTGACGACGATGACTTCCTGGAGGATCAAGCCGTGGACTTCCACACTGTTGATGAGGACTCTGCCTTCATTAATGATGATGATGAAGCCACTGATTCCGAGGAGTAGTAGAACTTGAGCACTAGCGTTAGTGAAGTTGTATATGGTCCCATTGTATCGTAGTTTCATAGAATGGTTCTTAAAAACCATATGTTTCCTTGTTGTGGTGTGTGTTGTACTATGTGCTATGAATGAATGAAAAGCAAGTTGCGATTTAGCAAAACCTAAGTCAAGCTTAAAATTAAAAAACTTTTCAAAAACAAACCCCGGACCCAATGTTGCAAATCTTGCAATGTTGGCTTCTGACCATGAAGCTGAAAGAGCCGAACGCCAAGCCAACCTATCCACCCTTCAACACAAAGCTCAGATGGCCAACAACAATCAAGGCCATGGAAACCAGGACAACCATGGATCCAAGCTCAAGAACTTTCAGAACACCAATCCACCCATCTTTAGTAAGTCTGAAGAGCCATTAGATGTGGATGATTGGCTCCAGACCATGGAGAACAACTTAGAAGTCGCCAGAGTGGAGGCCAATGAGAAAGTACTATTTGCCACCCACTATTTGGCAGGAGATGTAAAAGCTTGGTTGGACAGCGTTCACGCCATGAATGGAGGACATATGATGACTTGGGATGAATTCAAACTCAAGTTCAGCAGAACCCATGTGCCACCGGGTTTAATCAAGAGGATGAGAGATGAATTTAGAGAATTGAAGCAAGGGAGGATGACAGTAGTTAAGTACCGTGACAAATTTCTTCATTAGCTAGGTATGCACCAGATGAGATTGACACTGAAGCCAAGAAAAAGGAGAGATTCTTGAATGGTATGCATGATGAGATGCAGATAGTGTTAGTCAATATTCCATTTGCTGATATTGAAGCCTTAGTGGATTCTGTCATTCAGATGGAAGGCAAGATCAACAAAGCCAATGAGAACCGCAAGCGTCGAATGATGCATCAACCAGGAACCCACCATACCCAAAATATCGCCCTAAACCGTCTACGGGATTTGCCCGAAGAAACAATAGACCCCCGATGAACCGTCCAACCTATCCCAACTGTGGAGAAGGAAACCCAAGGCCTGGAGGAAACCACAACAATAACCCCGGAAATCCCAGCAATTTCAACCATGCACCGCCCAAGTTCAAGAACAACAATGTCCCCACCAACACCAATACTGCCCCGAGGACTAGAAGCAATGCTGTGCCTGTTGCAGGAAAACACAAGTCTCAGGTGACTTGTTATGAATGCGGAACCAAGGGTCACTACTCCAATGAGTGCAACAAGAAGCTTGCAGCAGCCCCCAATGTGAATGCCCCAGCTCAGCAGCAGCGCCGTGTTCAGCCTAGAAGGAGATTTGCCCTAGGGGGCCGTCTGTTTCACATAAATGCTGAAGAAGCTCAGGAAGCGCCAGATGTCGTCCTGGGTATGTTTTCTATTAACTCAGTACTTGCAAGAGTTTTGTTGGATTCTAGAGCATTGCACTCGTTTGTTACAGAAGAATTTGCCTGAACTAGTAAGATTCAACCAACAAAATTGAAGCATGTTATGATAGTTCAAATACCTGGTTCAACCACCAAAGCTAGACAAATTTGCAAGGTCGGACCTATCAGAATCCATGGCATAGATTTTTATGCTAATCTAATAGTACTTGGAACCAAAGGTTTGGAAGTAGTACTAGGAATGGATTGGATGTCGAAACATAAAGGATTAATCGACTGTGCTAAGAAAGCCATAACCATGTGTAGTACCACTGGAGTATCATTAGAGCATGTATCTGAAAGCTTGCCCCGTCAATTCAAGTGCAACAAGAGTCTAGCCCAACCAACCATTGACCAAGTCAGAGTAGTCTGTGAATAGCCCGACGTATTCCCAAATATATTGCCCGGTATGCCCCCAGATCGGTATATCGAGTTTATCATTGAACTAATCCCTAGAACCGAACCCATAGCTCAGAGACCTTATAGTATGAACCCGTCTGAATTAGTGGAACTGAAAAAGCAACTGGATGCTATGCTGGAGATAGGATTGATTCAACCAAGTGCTTCTCCATGGAGATCACCTGTTTTGTTTGTGGATAAGAAAGATGGAGGTAACCGTGTGTGTACAGATTATTGGAAGTAGAATGATGTCACCATTAAGAACAAGTACCCACTACGGAAGATAGAAGATATGTT
This sequence comes from Avena sativa, assembly GCA_916181665.1. Lineage (NCBI taxonomy): Eukaryota > Viridiplantae > Streptophyta > Magnoliopsida > Poales > Poaceae > Avena > Avena sativa. Next base: position 244,739,960 of record OV702283.1, on the reverse strand, counting down.
TGACCAGTTGACCGGTGCCAAAGTATTTTCTAAGATTGATCTTAGAACTGGTTATCATCAACTCAAGATTCGAGCAGAGGATATTCCAAAGACTGCCTTTACCACCAGATATGGATTGTATGAGTACACTTCCATGTATTTTGGATTAACCAATGCCCCCGCTTATTTCATGAACCTCATGAATAAGATTTTTATGGACTTCCTGGATAAGTTTGTCGTTGTTTTCATCGATGACATTCTGATCTATTCCAAATTAGAAGAAGAACATGAGCTACACCAAAGGACCATCATGGAAACCCTTAGAGAGCATCAGCTGTATGCCAAGTTTAGCAAATGTGAGTTCTGGTTATAGGAAGTAGGATTCCTTGGACATATTGTGTTGGCCGGAGGAATTGCTGTCGACCCTGCCAAGGTCAAGGATGTTGAAGAATGGCAAGACCCAACCACTCAAACTCAAGTTCGTGCATTTCTCAGATTAGCGGTATATTACCACAAGTTCGTAGAAGGATTCTCAAGCATCGCAAGACCCACGACCTAGTTGTTGAAGAAAGATAAGAAGTTTGAATGGACGGACAAATGTGAAGCAAGTTTCCAAGAACTCAAGAAGAGATTGATCTCAACCCTGATCTTGATCATGCCTGATATCAAGAAGCTTTTTGATGTGTATTGTGACGCATCCAAGATCGGTCTCGGATGTGTGTTGATGCAAGAAGGCAAAGTCATATCATATCTATCCCGACAACTAAAGAAACATGAGCAGAATTATCCTACCCATGACCTTGAACTAGCAGCCATAGTTTTAGCCTTGAAGACATGGTGGCATTACCTCATGGGAAATCACAAGAGCCCGAAGTATATTTTCACTTAGAAGGAGCTAAATATGAGGCAAATGAGATGGATAGAGCTAATCAAGGACTATGATCTGGACATCCACTATCACCCAGGTATAGCCAATGTGGTAGCAGATGCCCGTAGCAGATTGCCGTGTCGCTTGAAATTCATGATTCTGAAGGAGCAACCAAGTTTGCACAAGGAGTTGGATGTTTTTAGAATGGAGCTAGTAAATGAAGGATTTTTTGCTAGCATAGAACTTCAACCCACTTTGATCAGTCAAATCAAGGAGGCACAGACAGGAAATTCTAGTATCGACGGAATCAAACATGTCGGTACAGGGAAGGTACCCGGATTCACTGAAGATGAAGAAGGATTTTTGTGGTACAAAGGACGTATCTGTGTGCCAGCAGATTCAGAGTTGAAGCAAGCTATTTTGAAAGAATCCCATGATACTCTTTATTCTATCCACCCCGGAGGAACCAAGATGTATCAGGATTTGAATGAGCAATTTTGGTGGCATAAGATGAAGAGAGAAATCCGAAGCTACATAGCCAAATGTGATATCTGTCAGAGAGTCAAGGCGGGACATCAGAGACCCGCAGGACTGTTGCAACCATTGCAGATTCTGGAATGCAAATGGGATTCAGATGGAATGGATTTTATCACCGTTTTGCCTATGTCTAGTCGGAGAAATGACTCTATTTGGGTCACAGTAAATAGACTGTCCAAAGTATCCCATTTCTTACAATTCAAGACCACTTATCAAAGTTCAAAGCTAACAGAGTTGTACATTGATAGAATAGTCAGTTTACATGGAGTCCCCAAGAACATTGTGTCGGATCGAGGAACCCAGTTTACCTCGAGGTTTTGGAAGAAAGTCCAAGAAGGATTAGGAACAAGATTAGATTTCAGCACACCTTATCACCCTCAGACTGATGGACAAACGGAGCGAGTAAACTTAATACTCGAAGATATGTTGAGATCTTGTGTGTTAAAATATGGATCTAAATGGGAAGACTATCTGCCTTTCGTAGAATTTTCATACAACAACAGTTGCCAAGCCAGCTTGCAAATGGCCCCATTTGAATTCATGTATGGAAGGAAGTTTCGTACCCCTGTGAATTGGTCGGAAGTGGGAGAGAGTCAGATTCATGGACCCAACATCCTACGAGAAGCCGAAGAGAAAGTTCACAAGATCCGTGAGCACCTCAAGACCGCCCAATCTAGAGACGTCGATACCTAGCTTCAATATCAGAGATTTTGTGTATCTCAAAGTATCACCTTTGAAAGGAATGCAACGTTTTTAGCTCAAAGGAAAGTTAGCCCCTAGATATATCGGACCCTTCAAGATTCTGACTCGTCGAGGAGAAGTATCATATCAACTGGAACTGCGAGAGAAGATGTCAGTCGTGCATAATGTGTTTCATATCTCGTTACTTCGCAAATGCCTAGAAGTCCCGGAGAAGACCGAAGATTTCAAGAATATTGATCACTGTCATGGGAATGGCCACGACAGATGCTGCAATCGGAAGGGAGTAGTAGAACGAGGGGCAAGGGCGGCCAGCCATATGCGGTGCGAGATGAGGGCGAAGACACAAGGTTTTACCTAGGTTCGCCCCCGGAGAGTAAAGACCTACTCCTGCTTGATTGTATAGATGAGAGAGTACAAGGGCGGGCTCGATGACTAGGTGGCAAGTCGCAGGGGGTGTATGATGGAACGTGAGTCCTATGCGTACCCTAGGGAGGTTTATATAGGGTCACCTCGCTAGGGTTTACAAATCTACAACCTAGTTGGATAAGAACTCGAAGGATTTTTGACCTAATCCGACTGGGCCTAGCTATACTTCTGGGCCTTCAACTTCCAGTCGCCTGGCTCCTTATTGGGTCTTGATCCAGTTGCCGTCCTACATGCCCACTCGCTGGCAGCATGGGCCAATGGGAATCATCCTGCTAGGTATACCCCACTCAGCGTATCCCCATTAGTAGTCCCCGAGGCCGTCATTGGTTTGTCGAAGGTGTTCTTTGGCAGTCGGAGTATCCAGGTCCAATTTGGACGCCCAGTCGAATCGGCGGTGGACTCCTTTAATGAAAAAGGGAACTTGTTATCTTAGTCGCAATAACGACGACCAGTCAAATCGTAGCACGACAAATGGGTCGGTGAATAGTGGAATCATAGCTATGGAAATTGGGTCAGCGAGTAGTCGAATCGCATCTATAGCGATTGGGTTAGTGAGTCGAGTAGACGAAGTTGGACCATAAGCCTTGGTCAAACTAGCCGTTGGGTAATCCAACAGTAATATCAACGTAATCACCACGCGGTAACGTATGCCCAAAAATGGCGGGTAGCAACCGCTATATAAGGAGAGTGATAGGCGAGGAACGATCATTCCCCCAATTTCTTCCGACCTCGTGCATCTCCCAGTCTTTCATTCCTCCGTATCGACCAGAGCGACCCAGAGTGGTCCCGCAACCCTAGATCCTCCGACCGATGGCACCTCCAGCAGATTCGTGGGGCAGATCCAAGTGCACGAAGGTGCTGTTGAAATCTTTCAAAGATGCAGGAATCCTTTGTGCCGGTAGATGGCAAATCCCCGTGGACGGAGAGGTGGTGCCGGATCCACGCATCGGGGAATTCATCTGCTTCACTAGCCACCTGGAGAGGGGGCTGGGCTTCCCCACCTCTCTCTTCATCCGTCGTTTCTGCACGTACTACGGCATCCAGCCATCGGAATTATGGACGCATAGCATCGAGCAACTCGCCATTTTTGTGGCGTTTTGAGAGTGCTACTTGGGCTGCCGCCCGTACTTCCCCCTATGGAAATAGCTATTCCACGGGCGGGTCAGACGCGAAGGGGCAGGTGGCCCGATGCTGGCAGCGGGTGGCCTCACCTTCCAGCTGAAGTCCAAGGCTTCCTTCCTCGACCTCATGATGCCAAAGAAGGCGACAAATGAGTGGAAGAAAAACTGGTTCTACGTCAGCAAATCGACCCCGGCCGACGAAGTGGTGCTACCGATGTAATCCACCGACTGGCCTGAGCAACGTCGGATTCAAGTCGCCAAACTTCCGCTCGACCAACAGATGGTGGTCGAAGAAATGCTGAAGAAGATTCGTCAGCTAAAGAAAGATGTCCTCTAGACCATCAACCTCTACAACTGCTAGCTCGGGCGGCGGTTGGTGCCTTTGGCCAGCCGCGCCCATTGGATGTATGAATACACGGGCAAGGTCGACGCGACCAAGTCCTGCACTGCCGAGTGGAAACTCGACAACTACACCTCCGGCCTAAAGAAAATCACCGACGCGGAATATCTTGACGCGAAGGCAGGGATTCCCCCGTACACCGCGAAGCGCAAGGCTCTGCCAGTAAGTTCTCACTTCCTTGTTCATTTCACAGTCGCAGATATGCAGTCACGGTTTTGCTAATTGCGTTCGTCTGTGCAGTTGTTCCAAGTGGTGGAAGGCTGGATTCCACCTGCTGACCACTACTAGGAAAACGGCTATAGGTAATCCACACTTCTTTGGCGCACTTGCTAGTGGTGTCCCACGGGTAAAATAGGCGTGGCGAACTGCCCACAGGTGCCCTACGGCTAACTGTCATAAGCGTGGCGCACATGGGGGTGGTGCGCCACGGCTATGTGTGGGCCAGGGCACATGTGGCCACATCACACATACCCGTAGCGCACTAGGTCAAGGTGCGCTACTGATGTGTCACTTATCCGTAGGGCACGTTGACCTAGTGCGCTACGGGCATGTTTGCTGCTGCAGCTGGGTCAACTTAGCCATAGGGCACTCTGCCCTAGTGCCCTACAGCTAAGTGGCATGCACCAACTCCAACCCCCCCCCCCCCCATGGATCGCCTTTTTTAGGTTTTGCAAAAAATAAAAGAAAATAATAAACACTTCAAAAAATAAAATCCTTTCATATTTAGGTAGGTAATGTGGTATAGTTTCTAGGAAAATTAACAAACATGAGTTTCCACTTTTTCTGCAAAAAAAAGTCATGCCACGGTAAAAAGGCCGTAACTTTTGCATACGATATCGAAAAAAATCGTATAATATACCAAAATGACGAGAACGAAAAAAATCCGGTCGTTTAGTGATTTTTTAGATTTTCAAAATTCGAAAAGAGTAAAAAGTTACGGTCAAAAGACCATTTTTTCCTGCAGAAAAAAATAGAGGGCAACTTACCCGTAGAGCACCACCACCTAGTGCGCCACGGATAATCTTGGGTTGGATTCAAATTTGAATCACCACCCCGCCCACCTACCCCTCAACTTTCCCTCCCCCTTTTCCTTCTCCTTCTCCTCCTTCCCATTTTTCCCCTTCACCTATCTCTGGCCACCTTGCTCCGGCGTCCTTGCTTCGGCCTCTTCCTCTCCTTCAAGTGACGGTGGCACGACGACGACCTTGTCCTCCTCCTCGCAGCGACGACGGATGACGATGGCCTCCTCCTCCTCCTCGCAGCGAGGACTGGCGACGGCGGCCTCCTCCTCCTCGCAGCAACGACAGGCGACGGCGGCCTCCTCCTCCTCGCAGTGACAACAGGCGACGGTGGCCTCCTTCTCCTCACCTACCTCCCTTCCTCCCTCTCTTATTCTCTTCCTCCCTCTTGTCGTACCTCTCCTTCTCCCCGCGGCAAGGACTACCACGGGCATGGCCTCCCGCACCTCCCTGCGGTGTTAGGTCGTGGCCACGACCATGCTCCGGCGAGGCGACACAACGGCGGCGCACGGACCCGATTGCTTTTGCAATTCAAAACGAGGGTGGTTTTTTTTGAAAAACACATTTGTGGCACACCCTGTACCCCTAGCCGTGGTGCACCTGGTAGTGCGCCACGCCTATCTCGACACAACCATGACGCACCATGCAGTGCGCCACGGCTACGAGATAGCCGTAGCGCGAGGCCCGTGGCGCACTGCTAGTGCGCCACGGAAGGCCTTTTCAGGTGCGCCACGAATAGGCGTTTTTCTAGTAGTGGACGATGAGGACTCGAGCGATTCATCCTACAACAAAGGAAATGTCGGAGGTGACAATGATGACGATGACGACAACAACGACGATGACGAGGCCGTGGAGGTCGCCGCACCTCCGGTCCGGAAGACCTGCGGGCAACAACAACGCGAACTCGAGGCTAGCAAGAGCCTTGAGGCTCATGACATGGGCGAGGGCGAGGGCCTCGAACACACTTCTCGGTGCGCGGCCACGTCGTCGAAGAAGAAATCACCACAGAAGAAGAAGGGACCGGCCAAGGCGGTGTTGCCGCCTCGGTCCCCGAGTAGCTCCAAAGATACCGGCGTGGCCGACGAGGCTGTGGCTAGCACGCCGGGACGGGCGACTACGACAGTCGACGCGGTTGGGGTAGAGGATGAAGTGCCATTGGCATCGCTGCCACCTCCCTTCACCTCAGTCACCAGGCTCGGGGCCGCTCCATCCGCGGGTGCCTCGCCACCGAGGGAAGCACCTACGGCGATTGCCGCGGATCCTCCTGCTGCAGCTTCATCCTCGAAGAAGCCCTCAGTGTCTTGGGCTCAGAGTGTGCTCGAGACGGGCCTCAACCGGAAGCTGGGGCCAGAGTTGGAGAAGCCGGCGCATATTCGCACCAGCATTCGCTTTATCCCGGTCACCAGGTAAGTATCTTTTAAAGTATTTCTTTGGGCACTGATTTATGTTTGTCCAGGAAACTCGCTGACGACGTCGTGTTGCAGGACTGGTGTGAAGAAAATAGGCCACCCTTCGGTGGCTAAGGTCCCATTGGGTACCATGGGGGCGCAAGTCGATTCCTCGAAGAAAAGGAAGAGCGACGAGGTCGAGGCGCCTGTTGAAGGCACGAAGAAGGAAAAGGGCGACGAGGTCGTCACAATTTCGGACGAGTCAGTCGACGCCCCAAGCAAGGCTCCGACTGGAGCGGATGCGGCCACGAAGGCCATAGTGGACGTGGAGTCGCAGCGGATAGAACCTGTGGTGCCAGTTGAGGAAACGGGCCCGACGGTGAGTGCCACAGGGGCGGCGGTGGCGAGATTCCCTCGCTTTGTGGCGAGGGCCTCCATGGTGAGTGCTTTAGCGCAATCGATGGAGGTCGATTAGCGTCGCGGGCGAAGACCTCTTGTGCTCCCGTCGGTGGACGCGGTCGAGCTCCACAATATGCTGGGTGCGGGAATCCAGGTATGTCCAGTCCCCGAGGATCTAGTCGCTAAATTTCAGCAAGTAGATCCTTACTTATGTGCCGACTTTCAATATCCAGTCCCCGAGAGGCTAGTCGCTGAATTTCAACGGCTAGGCGCTTAGGAAGTGCTTCATAAGTTTTGATGTTCGCCATGGTTTGACAGGGCCTCCAACGCAAGTCGGTGGAGCGAGCCGTCAAGGAGCGTCTGGAAGAGGAAGTCCGCTCCGTCCGAGAAGTGAACAAGCAGCTTCGAGCAACTGCTGGTAAGAGTTTGATATGCCCTTGGTCAGGGACGTCTTTTTATGTCGTGCTCATAGTTGTGATGATGCAAAGAGTCATGCGGCCGTGGTGGACAAGGCTCGCGAGGGTATGGTCCCTGCAAGCGACTTGACGGCTGCCCAGTCTTCCTTGAGCGCCGCGGAGAAGCGGGTCGCCGAACTGGAGCGAGAGCTCAAGGCCGTGAAGGCAGAGGTAACCTCGGTGGATGACAGAGCTAAGGCAGCCGTTGCTGCTGCTGCCGAGGAGCAGAAGGTGTCGGATGCGCTCGTCGCCGGGCTGCAGACTGACTTCTCTGGTCTACAGGATTTCATTAAGGGAATCTGTCGTCCGTCGATTGGTGAGCTCCTTTTTCTTTCGTGTGATTGGCGAGTCCCCGAGCGTGGGTGTCGCCTTTGTGTTTTTTGAGACTTTTTGATTGTGTACTTGTGCTTTGAAGGGGAGATTCTTGACGACGAAGCGGAGGCGCAGTCGTATGATGCGCGACAGTGTGTCACTATGTTGGTGGACTCTGCCGCTCTGTCGGCGACTTGCATCCGCGCGTATCTTCAGGAGATTTCGTTGATGGAGGTTCTCCCCAGCGAGCTCACCGAGGTCTGGCAGTATCTGGAGAAGGATCCAGCGGTTGTGGAGTTCATGTCGCAGTCGGATTTTCTTCGTGGGGAGGCGACAATGCTGAGCCTTGGGCTCGCGCACTTCCCCGATGATTTCAGCCTTGACGACGTCACCATCGGCTATCCTTCGTCCACGGGAGCGGTCGAGATCTCCGACGTGCTGAAGCTGACCGATCGGGCCGCGGTCTACTCCGATCGGGTGTTGGCGATGGGCGACTTCCTGCCGTATCAGGAGACAATCGTCACCCCGAACGACGAGGAGCCGGCGAAGCAGGACTTCAAGGTGGAGCAGCCGTTCCAATCAGCGACGGCGGGCACACTGACGACGTACCCGTTGAACCCTTGGGTGCTCTTCATCCGTGTCCGTGGAGATGGTGGCGTGTCATCGTCGAAGCCTGCAGAGTAAATCACTATGCCGATCGGTGTTAGTTATAAATATTTTATGTCTGCCCTTGTAAGCGAACAAGATTTTGCTGCTATAAGGAATGCATGGATGCTTTTGTCAGTGTTTGATATGATTGTGAATTGTTGAGTTGTGCGAGTCCCCGAGCGCGTCCGGCCTTTTGTGGGGTTTACCTCGTTTTTTTGTGTATGTTTGTTATTATACTGTTAGTCAGTTGAGATCGACTCGCCGTGGCTTGGAAAGCCAGTCGCATGGCGACCCCATGGGGTGCTCTATACTCAGCCTTTTTCCTGGGCGCGAACGGGGTCGGTTGGCCGAGTGCCCGAGCGTGGTACTTAGCCGTTCTAGTCGCATGCCCAAGGTATGTGAGGACAAGGCGCGTTGTACAGAGCGCGTCGCTCCACCTGACCCGGAGTATCAATCACATGGCTAGTCCAGGACGTGCTCTCATACTTGGCGTTTTCCCTTGTCGTTCGGGTTTGGGCTGGTGTCAGTCCCCGAGCGTGGTACTTAAGCGTCCGAGTCGCTACGCCAAGGATGTGGAGGACTGGGTCGCTGTTGGAAGCGAATGTGGTTGTCTTGGCTCGGAAAGCCAGTCGAGCGAGGCAACTCTGATGGGGCTCCAGGTTGGCGTTTTCATGGACGATACAAGGCCCGAAATTTATCGGTGCCCTCGTATCGCATTACTTAGCCGTGCCGGTCGCGTAACCAAGGGTTGACTTCCGCGGTTAGCGTGACGCTGTTATTACAAGTGCGAGTGCCACAAGATATGGAGAGTGAACACAATTTGTGCGAATCGATCTTCTTTATTTCAAAGCGGTCGGCGTACATGCTGGAGTTCTAGGTGTAGAACTTACTTAGAAGGTTTACATTCCACGGCTGCTTGACGTCGAGCTGTCCGTCGCCTCGGACATCGATGAGGTAGTAGGCATCATTGCCTAGGACTCGCCCTATGGAGAATGGTCCCTCCCACGGGGGAGAGAGCTTGTGAATGCCCTTCTTGTCGAGGATCAGCCAGAGTACTAGGTCGCCTTCCTGGAAGGTGCGGGTTCGGACTCGGCGACTGTGGTAGCGGCGAAGTCCTTGCTGGTAGATGGCAGTGCGGGAGCGAGCTAGGTCGCTTGCTTCGTCGAGCTGGTAGACTCCGTCTGGGCGTGCGAGCTCGTTGTCGGCTTCCGCGTAGTTGACGACTCGCGGTGAGTCGTGCTCGAGGTCTGTTGGCATAAGGGCTTCAGCTCCGTACACCATGAAGAAGGGGGTGAAGCCGGTCGACCTGTTGATGGAGGTACGGATTCCCCAGATGACGGAGGGGATTTCTTCGACCCAGCACCCCGGGGTTCGCTCGAGGGGAACTTGCAGTCGCGGCTTCAGGCCGTGTAGGATGCTCTGGTTGGTACATTCCGCCTGAGCGTTGGACTCCAGGTGGGCGACTGGGGTGAGGTCGAGTCGTATGTTGTGCTCCTCGCGGAATTCGTCCATGGCCCCTTTGGCAAAGTTGGTGCCGTTGTCCGTGATGATGATGTGCGGGAAGCCATAGCGATAGATGAGCTCACGTAGGAACTTGGCGGCTGCCTTTCCGTCGCACTTGCGGACTGGCTTGGCCTCCACCCACTTAGTGAATTTGTCGACTGTGACTAGGAGGTGGGTGTAGCCGGAGGGGGCCTTCTTGAAGGGTACCGCCATGTCCATGCCCCACACGTTGAATGGCCAGGTGATGGGGATGGTCTTGAGCGCTGAGCTTGGCACGTGGGTCTGGTTTGCGTACTTCTGGCACCCGACGCAGCGTTGGACGATGTCGATCACGTCGGCGTGTGCGGTGAGCTAGTAGAAGCCATGTCGCATGACCGAGCTCCAGCGTGGTGGCAGCAGTCGCTGGCGTCGATGTCTTGGAGGATTTTGCGACCCTCTACGGGTTGTACGCAGCGTTGGAACACGCCGGTCATGCTGCGCTTGTGGAGCTCGCCGTTGATGATGATGAAGGACTTGCAGTGGCGTACTATCATGCGGGCCTCCGTCTCGTCTGCGGGTAGGGTCCCTTCTTCCAGGTAGGTGATGTAGGGCGCGGTCCAGTCGCTTGGTCCGTGATCATGGCCACCAGGGCTGGTTCTGGTTGCAGTGGTATTCCGATGTCGATCTCCCTCAGGGAGAGACATACGGCTTGGTGATGGTGTCAAGGAAGACACCAGCGGGTGGCGTGAGACGAGTCAACCCAGTGCGAGAGAGGTCGTCGGACTCTTTGTTGTTGCGCTGGTCGATCCACTCGACGGAGTAGCCGGCAAAGTGGCCCTCCAGCTGGTCCACTGCTTGGCGGTATGCCGCCATGGTGGGGAAGACTGCATCGCAGGTACCGGCGACTTGCCCGAAGACAATGTCGGAGTCGCAATAGCAGCGCAGGCGATTGATGTTCATATCCTTGGCTGCTCGTTTGCCGTGAAGTAGGGCCTCGTACTCGGCCATGTTGTTGGTGCAGGGGGTGAAGTCGAGGTACAGGATGTAGTGCAGCTTGTCACCTTTGGGAAATGTGAGGACGATCCCTGCCCTGCGCCGTCTGCGTTCTTGGATTCGTTGAAGTGTAGCGACCAGTAGTGGAGGTACAACAGATTTTCCGGCTACTGTGCCTCCTCCCAATCAGCGAGGAAGTCCACCAAGGCCTGTGACTTGATTGCCTTGCGGGGCTCGTACCTGATGTTGTGTACTACGATCTTGACAGCCCACTTGGCGACTCGCCCAGTCGCCTCGCGGTTTCGGATGATGTCTTGCAACGGCGCTGAGGAGATGATTGTTATTGGGTGGTCCTGGAACTAGTGCGGCAGTCGCCGCTAGGCTCGGAACACCGCATACACCAGTTTCTGGTACTACGGGTAGCGCTGGCGTGACTCGGTGAGGACTTCGCTGATGTAGTAGACAGGTCACTGCACCGGGCACTCCTTGCCCCCTTCTAGTCGCTTGACGACAATGACGGCGCTGACGACTCGCTCGGAAGTCGCGACTTAGACGAGCATGGGCTCCTTGTTGACGGGGGCGGCAAGTAGCGGGCCGCGAGTAGCACTTCCTTGAGTGCGTGAAGCGCGTCGTCTGCCTCCTTGTCCCATTGGAACGTGGGATTCTTGCGCATTAGGTGGTAGAGAGGCATTGCCTTCTGGCCTAACTGGGGGATGAAGCGACTGAGAGATACGACTCGCCCGGACAACTTTTGGACGTCGCGCAGGCACTCGGGTTTGCCAACCCGGGCGATCGTGTTGATCTTGGTGGGGTTTGCCTCAATGCCTCGTTTGGAGACTACGTACCCCAGCAGCTGTCCAGTAGGTACACCGAAGGTGCACTTTCCTGGGTTTAGTTTGATCTTGTACCTCCGAAATTTGCGAAGGTCTCTGCTAGGTCGGCGAGTAGATCACCCTAGCGAGTAGACTTCACCACCACATCGTCGATGTAGAAGTGGATGTTGCGGCCAATTTGGCTCGCAAGGCACTCTTGCTTGCACCTCTGGTAGGTCGCTCGGGCGTTCTTGAGGCCGAGAGTCATGGCGGTGTAGAAGAATGCTCTAAACGGCGTGATGAACATCGTCCTCTCCTCATCCTCAACTGCTATTTTGATCTGGTTGTAACCAGAGTAGGCGTCAAGGAAACACAGCGACTCCGAGCCCGCGGTCGAGTCGATGATTTGATCGATCCGCGGGAGGACGAACTTCTCCTTTGGGCAGGCGCTGTTGAGGTTTGTGTAATCTATACAAATTCTCCAGGTCCCATTCTTCTTCTCGAACAGGACTGGGTTTGCCAGCCGCTTGGATTATTTGATTGGACGTATGAAGCATGCAGCGAGTAGATGCTGCACCTATTCGGTGATTGCTCGGCGGCGCTCTTCATTGAAGGGCCGTAGCGACTGCTTGATGGGTCGCACTTTGGGGTCAGCGTTGGGTTTGTGCTCAGCGAGTTCCCTCGGGACACCAGGCATGTTGGATGGCTTCCATGCAAAGATGTCGCGATTCTCACGTAGGAACTCGATGAGCGCGCCTTCCTATGCTGGGCTCATGCCCGTCCCGATCGTCATCGTCTGGCTGGAGTCGCCTGGGACCAGCTCGACGGAGCGCGTGTGCGTGGTCGCCTCGAACACGATCGATCTGCCATTCTCTGATTTGGGCTTTTTGAGTATTGTGGGGTCGTCCTTGTTAACCCCGCTCATGTACTTTGCGAGCTCCTCCGCATGGTTGGCTTCTGCGGCGATGACGGCATCGGCGATCTCGGCGCCCTTGGCTTTGCACTCTGCGGCCATGTCAAGGTCGCCGTGGACGATGATGAAACCGCACGGCCCTCGGAGCTTCATCGTGTTGTACGCGTAATGTGGCGCTGCCATGAACTTGGCGAACACCTGCCGCCCCAAGACGCAATGGTAGGGACTGTTGAAGGGCACCAGCTCGAAGACGATCCACTCGGTGCGGAAGTTTGCTGGGGTGCCGAAGGTGACTGGTAGCGTCACTTTGCCGATCAGGTATGCCTTCTGACCAGGGACGATGCCTTGGAAGGTGGTGTAGGTTGTCTCGATCATCGACTGTGCGTGCCACAGTCACCTGAACGTGTCCAGGTAGAGGATGTTGATGGAGCTCCCACCGTCCATCAGCTTCTTGGGGAGCTAGTAGTCGCCTACTTTGGGCTTGACCACCAAGGAGATTCGCCCCAGATATTCTATTCGTGGCAAGTGGTCCTCGCGGCTCCAGGTGATCCGCTGCTCGGACTAGTTGAGGAAGCGAGGGACGTCGACTTGGGATACCGCGTTGATGACAATGGCGTGGGCGATGACCTTCTTCTCGCGCTTGGGGCTGAAGCCGGTGAATGTGTGGAGCGATCCCATGTCGTTGCCGAATGCCCCTCCATTTGGCGGGTGGTTGTTGGGGTCCTCCCGTGTGCGTCGTGCCTTCTCGATCTCTTTCAAGGAGTGGCAGTCGGAGGTCGTGTGAGTGGCTGGCTTCCCCTCCGTGCTGTGGAACACACAGGGCTGGTTGAGGAGAGCCGCGGGTTCGAATTTCGGCCTCGCCTTGTATTTGCCGCTATCACGGCGCTGGCCCCCATCCCGGTGGAAGCTCTTGGGCTCACGTGGCGCGTAGCCGGCGTTGGCGATGAAGTCAACTCGCCCGTCACCGTGGCACTTGCCGTTGAGGCGAGTGTTGCTATAGAGTATCTCGGGTCGCCTCCCGTTGTCGTGGCTACTTGGGCGGCGGTTTCCACCCGACTTGTCGTTGGTTTCTTGGTTCGGGTCCTCTTCCGCTTATCGCTTGGCAATCTCGAAGAGGTATGGGATGTTGTCGAGTGTGTTGTACACCCGCTTGAGCTTGGCAACCAAGGGTTCGTAGCGGCACGAGGTCTTGAAGCAGTGTATCGTTGTGTACGGGTGGATGCCGGCCGCGTTAAACCACAGGTCCTGCCATCGCTAGACCCAGCTGAGGGTCGACTCACGGGGTCCCTGGACGCATCGCTCCAGGTCCTCGATGGTGGTGGCGCGGGTGTAGGAACCCTCGAAGTTCCTAATGAAGGCGTCGAGCATATCTTCCCAGAAGTCGATGCTGTCGCGGGGAGGGTGTTGATCCATTGCCGGCTCGCTCCCTCCATCATCAGGGCGAGGTAGCAAGAGGCGAGTAGGTCGGTGTGGCCGGCGATTCCCATCGCCATGAGGTATGTGTCCAGCCACACGTACTGGTCGTATGAGGGATCATACTTCTCGATCTCCTTTGGCTCTTTGAAGTTCGTCGGGTATTTTTCACCTCGGATTATTGGTCCGAAGAACTAGGGGCCAACTCGGCTAAGCGATCTCCTTGGTTCGCCATCACGGTGGTTGGTGAGGGTGTGCCTCAAGTCGTCAGGCTGGTGTGCACGCCAGCTCTGGTTGTTGATGATGTGGGTCCGCGTGTCGACTGGCTGCCCATTGGCAGCGACCATGTTGTTTGTCGGTCGCGGGTCATTGGTGGAGAGTGCCGCGTTCGTGGGTCGTGGTTAGAGCTGCACAGGCTCGGGGGGTGGGCAATTGAGAGTGTTTGCCGTAGTTGGGCGGCCACTCGAGGCCACCCTGCTTCCTGAAGAGCGGGACTACATGAGTCCCCGCGAATCGGCGCCTGCAGTTTGCTGCTCAACAGCGTTGGCGAGTAGGGCCTTGGCGTACTGGATCTGCAGCACGCCTTTCCCCATCACGTTGAGGCTAGCGACCACGGCTCGACTCGCAATGACGTTGTCCATTGGAGTGGAGAATAGAAGAAGGCCGTTCGCGTCCCGCTCTTGCGAGGAGATCATGATCCTTGGCTAATCCAGGGGGGGCGTGCGACCGGGTGATGGTGGGGGAGCTCCGTTCGCCGTTGCGCCTGGTGGCGGCCAGGCACTTCCTCCCGGCGGCGCGTTCTCGCAGGACCCGCGGTCGTCCATGCGGGCTGGGTCATTCTCGTCGTTGAAGTTCAGGGTGCGGCCCTGAGCGGTGGGGTTCAGGCGCGACCTGATGCGGCGCTGGTGGTAGAGCGAGAGCTCCTGCGCCATCACTTGCTCGAGGAGAAATTTTTCGCGCTCGACCTGTTCCTTGCGGACCGCCTCCTCTAGTCGCAGACGAAGTTCCTCAACCACCGTCGCCGTCGCGGTTGGCGGGATCGGTGTAGAGAAAGGGTCTCGCGGAGCGCTCGTGCCGCTCACCCTATAGGTCGCGACGAAGTGACCCGATTCGGCGTGGAGGTCACCGGAGTTCTCTGACCCGGAGTCGGAGTCAAAGATCTCAAGGATGGAGGGATCCTCAAAGTCTCCCATGTTGGATACCTAGGGAATGGAGCCCGCGTGTGACGCGACAACGATGGATCCGGCGACTGACGCCAGGGTCGCCGAGTCGGCGTCGTCGTTCAGGGCCGTCTCATATGCGGCCATGCTGGTCTCGGCCACATTGATGTTGTCCGAGTCGTACTCGGAGGCGAGGCGGTGGATGGTGCAAACCTGACTATCAGAGAGTCGATCGCGCGGTGGCAACTCGCGGATGTGAGCCGAGTCCTCTGAGATGATGACGTCGGTGAAGACAAGAAGAGGCTGATCGTGCCGACCGGTGTGATCACGTTGTGCGTGACGGGGCGCGCCACTGGGACGTAGCTGCTCGGCAAGATCTGGAGGATATCGCCGATGGCGATCATGCGGCCGGTGGCGATCGTCTCGTTGATTGGCAGAGTGGATCTCGCCGCGTAACACAGGCCTGACTGTCCAGGCCCCACGGTGGCCTGACATATCCCAAACAATAGAGATCAACGATGACCTGACATATCCCGAAGTACCCATCTGTATTTCTGAGGAAGCTTTTAGAACCACGAGGATTCGGAGTATCAAGTTTTTCAAGATCCAGTGGAGTAACCACACTAAAGAAGAAGCTACCTGGGAGCGAGAAGAATACATTAGGACTAAGTTTCCAGATCGCTTTAATCCTAGTTTTCCCTTTTTCTCAAATCTCAGGAGAAGATTTTGTTTAATGAGGGAAGGTTTGTAACATCCCAAAAATATTAATCAAGGTTATCAAATTCCAATCACCCAAATTTAGGGTTAACAAAAACTTTTGTGAATTAAAATCAATATGAATGCATGTGTGTATGTGATGAATGCATGAATGCTTGTATGGACTTGTTTGATTGATGTGAATAGCAAGAATTGGTTGAAAGATGAAAACAACATCATCTAAATCATTTCCATGCATAATCAAATCCATAGAAATTGAAAAACAAACAATACAAGACAATGGTTATTTTTGGCAATCTTGTTCACTAGACCACTTTGAGTGTTTCTAGTCCAATATTTCACACAGAAACAAATCCAATTCTTTTCACCCCTTGCTAGACCAAGTAAAAGTGAACCCAAGCCCACCTTGCAAACCCCACAGAAACATTTGGCAACCCTATTCAAATGACATTTAAAAATTGAATCTGGTTCATATGGTAAGATCACCATTTCTCAAAACCCCACCAAACCAGTTCACCTTGACAAATCCAATAAACCAGATACTCCCTAGTATGTGCCCAGTACACTAAACAAGTTTCATCCAAAAATTCAAATATGAGTTTGTTTCAGCCATTTCATCAAACACCTGGAGACACAAACTAAACTCTGCCTAACTACACTGTTTTGAGCAGTGATCACCCCAAACCTTGTCTCCCCTTGATCATCCTTGTCTCCCATAGTGACAACCATGGCATTAAACCAGCTAGAACCCTACCCAATGCTCCATGCCGTGCATGCCAGAGCCACCCCTTGCCAGCCGACCATGGCAAGCTAGCCAGAGCCATCGCCGCGCCTAGCCACCATGTCCAGGAGGCAGACCACCGTCCACCGCCACCCCTTGTATAGCCCTCAAGCCTTGCCAAGCCGTGGACCACAACGAACACGCTCTGCCCAGTTTGTCCCTGCCATGTCCAGAGCGCTCCGGCTCGCCATAGCCGACCGCCTCGCACAGACCGCGCCTCGCCTTCGCCACCCGTCTACACGATCACCATCGTCCCAGGATACCACCATAAATGCCCGTTCGCCTCCTCGAGACCAGGAGCACCTGTGCATTGTCAAAAACATCGTCGGTGCCACACAGAGCATCACACGTTCCCGACCGAACCACACCTCCCCTTGCCGTTCCATCAAGCCGTTGAGCACCGCCAGGAGACCGCGCACCGTCCCCTAGCCTCATCCATTCCGATAGTCGCCTATACCGTTGACCCCGATGACCTCTGCCCATGCCGTGCTGCCCCTCTCGCTCGCCTATAAAAGGAGGCCTCCCCCGCACCATTTCTTCACACCAGTTCACTCCCCACCTCTCACTGATCCTTCCCACTTCTTCCCGGAGCAAGGCGAGCTCTCTCTCGCCGGAATTTGGACGGAGTCTGCCGCTGCTGGAGGAGAAGGGCGCCGTTGATTGCGGCCACCTCAGGAGAAGCCGCCAGTACTAGGAGAACCGCCGTCGTCGACATCCTCGTTCGCCCCCATCGCCGACCCTTGCCTAAGCCCTGGTGGGACACCCTAGACCCCCACTGGCTGTGCTAGGATTAGTGCCCGTCGTGTCCTGTTCAGACGAGGACGATGGCTGTGATCTGTTCATCCTTGATCTAATCCTACGATCGTAATCTCCCCGTTCCCCTTCGCCACTCCCTGTCCCATTGACGTGTCGGGACACCACTTAACCAGCCCGCGCGCGCTGTGCGCAGTGGGCCGGCCTAGTTAGATTTCCCGTGCGACCCAGTTAGTTCAAATTAGAAATTTTCATTTTAGTTTCAAACCTAGTTATATCTGTTGATTCAAAAATCAATTCAGAGAGTTTTACTAAACCAAATAGCATGAAACCAATTTTGTTAGAAAGGTATGGAAATTCTTAATCCTAGACCGTTGGATTCAGACCATTTGGAATTATAGATCACCTATGGTAAAAATAACGAGGCATAGACTTTTATGCATTCAAACATTTTTCAAAATTCAACCATAAATGATTTTGAGTTAATTCCAACTCTCAAAAATCATATTTGATAAGTCCTTTCTAAATATGTAAAAATATCTAAGTTTACTGACAGTAATAATGTACAAGTAATAAAAGAATGCCCCATAGGCATTTCTAGTCACTTTAATTAATTAAAATAATAATGTTAAACCTTATTAAATTGTGACACGACAATAAAATAAATAAAACTAGGTCTTTAATTCATGTGATGATTGTGATGATGCTAGATTATCTAGTGTGAACCTTTGTGTGCTAAATAGAGGTAGTTAAGTATTGTTTGGTGATTCTGTACTTCGTATTTATTTATAGACGCTAGTACCGACCAGGAATACGGAGAGGAAGGAGACTACTACGAAGAAGAAGCAGAGGAGAACTTCAACCACTACACTACACAAGGCAAGCTAGAACTTTGCAAGCTAACACTTGCATGATAACTATGCAAATTAGATGCCTTAGGCATATGTGATTATACCACCTTATTATACCAAATCCCAGTTTTACTTGCAAGCTTTATTAGTTTATTTCTTTATCAAAATTCTTTGTTTACTTTTAGGTAGTGTTTGCGATATTTTGGAAATATATTAGAGGTGGCATAAAGAGCATAAAACTTGGCCTAAGTTATATAGAACTAGATGTCATCCTGAGGCATGAGATTAGACTTAGATAAGTCACACAGATTATCACCCTTATTAGTGCTTACCCCCAACTTTAGTGGCTAGTGCTAAGCATAAAAGTTGATCACTTTAGATGGTAATACTTGGTGAAAATGGTTATTAAAACCTTAGAATGATGAGTCATTCTAATGAGATGTTTTGACATGTGTTATTTGAACACTAGATGATTTGATGATGAAAATATTGAGGCATGAGCCTTAGACCTTTATAAAACTGATGGTTGTGTTTGGATGCGATACCATTCCAATTTTACCGTACAACCACAATATCCGAAATTGGGTAGGGCTTGACTAGAAGTTTATATACCTTAGTATGGGTTCCCTTGCGACCGAGGTTTGAGATGAGGCTACCTCGTGAGGATTGTCCACCTGTGCAGTTCTCAAGATGACAGATGGTCATGGTTGTGAGGCCAAACTCATAGGGGAGGTGCCTATACTAGGGTGTCTACTTAAAAGGTTAGGATTGATTATCCGCATACTGAGTATGGTGAATCAGGATTGTTCCTGACGGATGTATCGAATATTGTGGTGAAAGTGTACCACCTCTCAAGAGTGTCAAACTATTCAAATAGCCGTGTCCGCGGTTATGGACAGTTGGAGTGGCCATACTGTTCCGTCGTCAGATGTTTTCAAAATAACTTGTGGAATGAATCATGACTTTGACTCGACCAAAATATGATTGTGAACATGAAAACTAAGTTCCCACTTAGGTGTTATAAAACCTTAAACTAGTTTTATTTACTTCTGAACTCAGCTAGAGATAAACCTGGATTTTTGCAAAACAACCTAGAGCTTAGAATTCCTACTTGAACCACTTTACTTGTTAGTGATAGTTTGCGAGTACTTAAAGAGTACTCATATTTTTGTCCATGGATATTATCGTGGCCAGACTATGAGGAGGACTATTAGCATCATGGATAGCAGGAAGTCTACGACAACTAGGATCATCTCCCATCGTCAGCATTGCATGTGACTCTGAAGATGCAGTTTCGCCCACGCTAACGTTATTATATTATTCCGCTGCGTTGATTATATAAGACTGAAACATGAGATCCTATATTTGTAAGACCTTTATTATGGTTTGTAATGGATGATGAACTATGGTACCAATTTGTTATGTCTTGCACAATGGTAATGCTAGGATTGCAATGTATGGCATGATAGGCATCTGGGATTAAAAATCCGGGTGTTGACATTGTGAGTCTAGAAATGATTTTTGCAAAAAATCATGAGCATTAGATGATGTACATGTAGTTCAAATCGGACCCACTTCCTACCGTTTCGGCAGACATTTGTCTTTTTCACGAGCGGTGGATGGCAAGGATTGAGATGCCCCGGTTCGAACATTGTCCATGCAACAGGGTCTAATATTTTTGAAAAATGTGGTGGAACCTTTTTGAAACTCTCATTTGGTGGTTGCTTTACAAAACGCCTCGTCTTTTGACATTCGAAAAATAGAAAATGCATTTTCCATGTGGCGAAAAGGAAAACTTCCTCCTGCAACATTGTTTTCCATCTCAAGATGCACATGCATGCACAATATGGGCACATTATCACAATCTATGCCATGATTCTGGCCATAACATTGGCTGTTTGGCCTAAAAACAATGAAACCTCAAACATGATAGGTCATTTCTGAGAACGTTTTATTGAGACACTTGCAATATACCAAGTTTGGTATTTTTCCTTGCAACTATGTCACATAATAAGACACCACACAAAGGATTTACATCGTTTGGACCATTTTTTAATTTTTTATGCCCGTTTCAAAGTATGGTCAAAATGACGCGCATGAAGGTTCTTAGCTAGGGTACGAGACTCGCTAAACTTTTGCGGGATCTCTGATAAAACATCATATTGTGAGTCTAGAAATTATTTTTGCAAAAAATCATGAGCATTAGATGATGTACATGTAGTTTAAATCGAACCCACATCCTAACGTTTCGGCAGACATTTATGTTTTTCGTGAGCGGTGGACAACAATGTTTGAGATGCCCCGCTCGAACATTATCCATGTAAAATGGTCTAATAATTTTGAAAAATGTATTGGAATCATTTTGAAACTCTCATTTGGTGGTTGCTTCACAAAACGCCTCATTTTTCGACATTCAAAAAATATAAAATGCATTTTCCCTGCGACGAAAAGGAAAACTTCCTCCTGCAACATTGTTCGTCATCTCAAGATGCACATGCGTGCATAATTTGGGCATATTATCACAAACTATGCAACGATTCTGGCCATAACATTGGCTGTTTGGCACGAAAGCCATGTAATCTCAAACATGATAGGTCATTTCTGAAAATGTTTTTTGAGACACTTTCAATATACCAAGTTTTGTATTTTTGCTTGCAACTATGTCACATAATAAGACACCACGCGAAGGATTTATGTTGTTTGGACCGTTTTTGAATTTTTATGCCCGTTTCAAACTATGGTCAAAACGTCGCTCATGAAGGTTCTTAGCTAGGGGATGAGACTCGCTAAAATTTTAGTGGATCTCTGATAAAACATCATATCGTGAGTTTAGTAATGATTTTGGCAAAAAATTATGAGCATTATATGATGTACATGTAGTTTAAATCGGACTCACTTCCTACAGTTTCAACAGACATTTGTCTTTTTCACGAGCGGTGGACGGCAAGATTTGACATGGCCCAGTTCGAACATTGTCCATGTAACAGGGTATAATATTTTTTTAAAATGTGGTGGAACCATTTTGAAACTCTCATTTTGGCGGTTGCTTCACAAAACGCCTCGTTTTTCGACATTCGAAAAATAGAAAATGCATTTTCCATGCGATGAAAAGGAAAATTTCCTCCTGCAACATTGTTTGCCATCTCAAGATGCACATGCGTGCACAATATGGGCACATTATCACAAACTATGCTACGATTCTTGCCATAACATTGGTTGTTTGGCCCGAAAGCCATGAAACCTCGAACATGATAGGTCATTTCTGAGAACTTTTTTTGAGACACTTGTGCGGTGACCCAGCATACCACTGCATGTGTAGTACACTATAGTCGTTGACATGACATCCACAGAACACCGTTCCGTAAGTATCACATCCCTCAGAGTGGTACAAAAGAAACATTGCGGGTCCATATTTCAAAGGTACACACACTATTATTATTACAATATTGGAAGTTCAAGACTTCCAAAAGATCCAACTTACAAACCAAAATATAAGATGTTTAGTGGAAATTTAAAAGTAACAACTCCGACTAGGAGTGGGGCTCAACAGCTTATTCTATAGAGTTCATGCTGCTCGGCTCCGATGGTTACTACTAACTAGATACTTAGTTGATCTCATTCTCATCGACACCATAGCGGATCTCGTAATCCAAGCCTTCAACTCCTCCGGATACATCAGGTTCCTCGTAGAACACATCTTCTTGGCATTCAGCTGCATACATTGGCACGTCTTTGGGATCCTCAGAGTCTAAGCAAGGGATCAAAGGAAAGAATGAGTAACAGCGTTACCCAACAAGTTCATTATATGCAAGGTGGGAAGTTTGATGCTCTAACTACCACCTTGGATTATAAATCCTTGGTACTATGCAGTTTTTGTAAATCTTTCTTCAAAGATTGATTTTATTCTTAAAAACTATGGCAATCAGCCTTCACAGGTTGACTAGAACTTTCATGGAGTTCCTTTCCTGCCACATTCGTAGCTCCTTCCCGGAACAGGGAGTAACAAGTTACAGTTCTTACACTCTGCAGAGGTGCGTTACTTTACCCATGAGAGATCAACTCCTTGTTGCACAACCGGGCGTACTTTCCCGTCCATAATTCCATGATGTGGGGCCTAGTAGTTGGTGCAAGCCAATCACTGCCCCCTTCGTGACCCCGCATGCCTACTTGGTGTACACCATGCCCACATAATGAATTACGCAATGGTTTGTACAAACTGTTAGATGCCAGAACTATCGTGGGACGTTGAGGGTTCCCACCCATATGCTGCATATCCTCTACGAATTATCAATTAATATGCACGCTACGAGGATAACATCCACGACCTGCACATCCGGCTTCATACGAGAGGAAGAAGATATAGCTGACTTCTCTGTCCCATTCCAAATCTCATGGCTAACGTGTAATATACGACGCTAGAATCACTGATGTCAGGGGTTATTAAGTTCCTATTTGATCATCATTGTTGCAATTAGAACTCTAAGTTCTATTGCTCCATTATATCACCACTTAGGATGATATCTATGATTTGTTTATTTATGAAAATATTATTTTCTTTCTTTTATAGCACAAATGACAACACACAATTTGCAAATACTTTGATAAAGACTCTTCAAAGGACATGAGCAAGTGATGAACTTGCCTTGTGATGGCAAGGTAGTGAAGCATGATGCTTGTACTAGACCTTGAGCCTCTAATTCTACAAAAACATCATTATTGCACGGTAAGGACAATATTTAATGAAGCAAAATGATTATGCAGATAATGTAATGCATTATTTGAATTTATATGCATTTATCCCAAAAAGTTTCTTTTTGAGTAATAAAGGGTTTATAAATATTTCTTTTTAATATTTATAACATGTATTGATTTATTTTATTTTATTTCCCTTTATTTGACTTTTATTGATTTAATAATTCCTAAAGGAATTATTACTTATACCTTTATTTTATTACTAAATATTTATTTAGTATTTTTCAAAAATAATATACTATTAATAAATAATGAAAGTGATTTTTATTTATTTTTATCACCTTTCAATAATTTTGTAAAATTCCATAAGGAATATTTAAATTACAAAATTCTTATAAAAATTTGAATGTTCAAAATTTTATATGTTATTTTATTTGTATAGAATGGATTATTGTGAATCCAAATATATTTTATTTATAATTTTTGGACTATTATTCTATTTTCTAGAATTTTATTAAGTCCAGGGGTATTTTGGTCTTTTTCTTTTTATTAAAACAATCCTGAAATTGTTTCTGGGCTGGTTATTTTTATTGGGCCCTGTTGGCCCACTAGTACTATACAAAAGATCCACCCCAAAGGGTCTAGCCCAACTCGGCCCATTCCTCACTGTCACTCTCTCTCTCGCGAGTTCATCTCTCCTCCTCTAGCCCCAACCCTATGGCCGGCGATGCCGCCACCAGCCCCATCGTCCGTTCTGGTCACCGTCGTGGTGCATTAGGGTGTAGTCGATGACGGCCGTTCGTTCTATCCAATTGGATTCGAGCCTAGGGCTCTCCTGCGATAGATCGATGTCGTCCCGAACCCTAGGGTTTGGGGATTGGCATGGATTCAAGTGCAGCCGTGGTCGACGTGCGTTGAGGTGATGCTCTGCACCTGCAAGAATGGGCAGGGTCGTTGTCGTGGCGTCGTGCGGGTTGCGGCGCCCCCTGTGGGGTGCTCCCCGTGCCTCCATGGCCGTCGGCCCCTCTGCTTCCTCTTCTATCCTTCAGCGAGGACCCATGGTGAGTTTGATTCCCCACTCCTGGTGCTCTCTGTGCTTGTTGATTCGATGCTAGTTGTTAGCAGTGTCCTCTCTGGCTACTGTCTGATTCAGATTAGGATGATTAACCCTTTAGGGTTCCTGTGATGTGCTTGTTCATGTACTGGAGGAATTGATTCCTGTTTAGATGGTATGTACACATACTGAATGATTATTGGCCTAAGGCTTGTTGGTTGAACTGATGTATGAGGTTTCTGGTGGCTTACTAGATGATTTGATGCTTGGATTACATCTTATTCAGATGATGTGGTTGTATGGGAAATATGCTTGGTAAAGCTAATGATCTAATAGCTTTCAACTATTTATTTGATTCATGGTCATGATTATGATAATATACAGCTACTGTCCTAGTGCTGTTAGCTTGGAATTAATATGTGGGTTGAGATCATCATGATCTCAGACAGTGAAGTGTATTATAGGAATATTCTAGTTATGATTCCTGTTTTTAACAGGAAAATGATTGGTTAGTTGCTTTTCTGAATCTAGGATGATTTACTGCTCTTCCTAATTCATATTGAATTGTTCTTGTGACACCATCATGTATGGAACAAAAGTTTGATTCTAAACCATGGATTTGGTTAGTTTATGTTTAAAATGATCTTGGCTTTGATACATAAATAGAGATGCTCTTATCTGAATTCCCTATGACCAATGATGTTGGTCTAAGGCTTAGGGATTCAAATCTTATCTAATTGATTCATCTAGATAGTCCTGGTCGTAGTACCAGCTATTATTTATTGAATCATAGCTTCGCAAAATGATAGTAAGCTTGATCAATCTATGGATTCCAAAGATTTGTTGCTAAGGTGCTACCCTTCTTTTAGGGATGTGCCTAGAAATAGATCATAGGTATATGTATGATTGAATTGTAGAATATGGTTTGACAACCAGAGCAAGGATGTTGCTCTGAGCTCTGGTTGGATTCTGGTGCTTTGTTGTTTGCCTTTAGATTTTCAGAAATCCGTATGATGGATTCACCCCACTTGGGTGTCTTCTGAGGGTTTGTTTTGTTAAACAACACATGCCTTTCTCTAAATAGGATGATTAGATCATGTGAAGGTTTTATGAAACTCACCACAAAAGCTGATATTTGTGGAGTAATTTGGTGATGATCTTGATCTGGTTTTGCTGGACTCTTGTGCTTGATCTGTAGCTAGCCTGCTCCTCCTAGCTCCTGGCTTGGCCTTGCTGTCCACCTGGTTCTTCCTCCTCCTTATGTCACCATTCTGGTGATGTTTGGGGTTAATCTGGTGGTTGGTTATGCTGCTATTCTTGGTTTACTTGCTGTTCTCCCTGGCTGTGCTGTGGTGTGGTGATGCACTGAAATGCTTCCCCATGGTTGTGCTCTGGTTTTGTTTGATCTGGCTATGCTTGTGCAGTCGACAGCACACCCTTGCATGCTTGTGTGTGTGTGTGTGCAGCGCATGTGCCTGCTATGCACATATGGATAGGTTCGGAAAATTTGATCTTACTGTTACCTATCTACTTTTACCTTGGCTGGTGAACTGATCCCTTTTGGCTATCATTTGTATTCTGGCTGGGAATTTATGAAAGATGAAATCTTTCAGATTGGTGAAACTTGCCCCTCTTTAACATTTCTCAATGATGAGATTGTCAAGTGCACCTCACTGACTTATCTGAGAGAAATATATACTAACACAAATCTTGTTTTATTTCTGTTTAATTTTTGTTTTGCAGGTTCAAATATAAAGATGAAGATATAGTTTTGGTTTTAGATATAGGATAGTTAGTAGATGTAATTTTCTTAGTCCTTTGTAATTTTTCTTTTCTAATTTTTTTGTAATCTTTATTTTAGTCAATTGTAATAAAGATTATATTATTATTAATAAAGAATATCCTTATTCTTTATTCTGTTGTAATTTGTTTATGTCATTATAATATGAAAATGAATTTCATATTTTCTATTGTTTGGAGATTTAATTTATACTACCTATATCTTAATTAATTTAAGATTCAAATCCTCTATCTGAATCATTTTAATTATTATTCAAACACTTAAGTTTTTAAATCCAAAGCCATTTCAAAACACACATCATTCTTTTAAGATCACATCAAGGTTTATAACAATCCTCCTTTAAGTCTAGACCTAATCTTAAAGTAAGAAAGAAACATTGATCACTTAAAGTTTTATTTGGCGAAAATTTTACCCACCTTTTCACAAATAGATGCATGCAACAATACAAAATCCTAAATCTACCCTTTGTTAGGTTTCTAAATGATGGGATGTTACAAATTTCCCCCCTTAAATTAAACTTCGTCCCGAAGTTTGTTGGAGATGTACGTGAATAGGTCTGGATAAGTTTTTCTTAAATCCTCTTCCTTCTCCCAGGTGGCTTCCCTTTCAGGGTGATGCTCCCATTGTATCTTGCAATATTTGATTGCCCTATTCCTCAATCATTTCCAATTTTCTTCCAGAATCTTGTAGTTCTATCTCTCGATGGGTTATTGCATCCTCTGGAACTTTAAAACACTTACGAAGTTGTGACACATGAAAAACATTATGCACTTGAGCCAGTCTTGATGGTAACTCTAAAGCATAAGCTATAGTTCTATTTTGGCTCAGTATCTTGAATGGTACGATATATCTTGGACTTAATTTCCCTTTAATTCCGAACCTTTTTACTCCTTTCATTGGACTTACTTTCAAATAGACCATATATCCTACTTCTGGATGACATGATCTTCGGCTTTGATCCGCATAACTTTTCTGCCGGCTCTGAGCTATTTTTAGTCTATTCCTGATCTTATCAATGATGTCTTGTCTCTCCTGGATATAATCTGGCGCAAATTCTTTGTTGCTTCCAGGTTCGTACCAACATATTGGTGATCTACACTTCCTTCCATATAGAATCTCATATGGAGCTGCCTTCAGACTACTCTGATAGCTATTGTTATAAGAAAATTCTGCCAATGGTAGGTGATCCTCCCATGTTCCTCCAAAATCTAGTGCACAAGCTCTCAACATGTCTTCTAGTATTTGATTTGTCCGTTCAGTTTGACCTCCTGTCTTAGGATGTTATGCCGTGCTGAAATCTAACTTTGAACCAAGTGCCTCCTGCAATTGCTTCCAAAATACTAAAGTAAACACTGACCCCCTATCAGTTACGATCTTCTTGGATACTCCATGCTTATTTACTATCTCTTTGACGTATACTTCAACTAACTTTTCGGCATTATCCTCTTGATTCACTGGAATAAAATGTGCACTCTTAGTGAGTCTGTCCACTAATACCCATATCATGTCCTTCTTTTTTGGTGTCATAGGCAATCCTGTAATAAAATCCATGCCTATTTCCTCCCATTTCCATTCAGGAATTTCTAAGGGTTGTAATGGTCCTGCTGGATTTTGATGTTCATCTTTCACCCTTTGGCAAATATGGCATTCAGATACATATTTAGCAATATCTCTTTTCATGTTATTCCACCAGAATAATTCCTTCAAATCCATATACATCTTAGTACTCCCTGGATGTATAGAATATGGGGTAGTATGTGCTTCTTTGAGTATGAAATTTCTGATCTCAGTCACATCTAGAACACATAAACGATCTTGGAACCATAAAGATCCATAATCTCCAAGGCGAAAAACTGATTTTTGCCCTTGAGATATCCTCCGAATTTCCTCAGCAATAAAAGGGTCTTCTTCTTGACATCTAAAAATTTCTTTCTTAAGATCACTGTCATGTTCTGCCACTACCTGCATAGTCGCTAATCCTCCAAGAACCTCTGTCCTAATGAATTGGAGTTCCAATCTTTCCAAGTCCATTTGTAACTCTGTTGGCAAATCTCTGTTGCTAGGCTGAATATCTGCACTCTTTCTGCTTAAAGCACCTGCTACAACATTTGATTTTCCTGGGGTGTAATTGATTGTTAGGTCATAATCCTTGATTAATTCCAACCAACGCTTCTGTCTCATGTTCAACTCCTTTTGAGTGAAGAAATATTTGAGACTTTTATGATTAGTGTATAACTCACATCTGGCTCCATAAAGGAAATGTCTCCATCCTTTCAGTGCAAAAACTACTGCTGCTAACTCTAAATCATGAGTTGGATAATTGACTTCATGTGGTTTCAATTGTCTTGAACCATAAGCAATTACTTTTCGATCTTGCATTAATACACAACCCAAACCTTCTTTGGATGCATCACAGTATACAGTGAAATCCTTCCCTGCTTCAGGAACTGCTAAGATTGGAGTTGTGGTTAATCTCGTTTTCAACACTTGGAAACTTGCTTCACACTTCTCATACCACTTAAATGGTGTATTCTTCCTTAATAATTTGGTCATTGGTCCAGCTATTTTGGAGAAACCTTCAATGAATCTCCGATAATAACCAGCCATTCCTAGGAAACCTCGAATTAGTTTCACATTGGTTGGCGCAGTCCACTCTATTACTGACTGAACTTTATATGGATTCATAGCAATCCCATCTTTATTGATCACATGACCGAGGAATTCTACCTCATCTAACCAGAACTCACACTTACTGAACTTAGCATAAAGCTTATGTTCTCTTAAAGTCTGCAATTCTATTCTCAAATGGTCAGCATGCTCTTCCTTATCCTTGGAATATATCAGAATATCATCAATAAAGACGATGACAAACTTATCCAAGTATGGCATGAAGATCTTGTTTATCATATTCATAAATACTTCTGGTGCATTGGTTAAACCAAATGGTACCACCAGATATTCATGGTGTCCATATCTTGAGACAAATGCTGTTTTTGGAACATCTTCCGGCTTGATTTTTATTTGATGCTATCCAGATCTTAAATCGATCTTTGAAAATACTCCAGCTCCTTTCACTTCATCAAACAAATCTTGAATTCTTGGTAAAGGATACTTGTTCTTGATCGTCACATTGTTTAGATTTCTATAATCACCACACATCCGTCTTCCACCATCTCTCTTATCCACAAAAATTACCGGTGTTCCCCATGGGAATACACTTTCCTGAATAAATCCTTTTCTTGCTAACTCATCAATTTGCTCCTTGATTTCTTTCAACTCCTTGGGTCCCATTTTATATGGTGCCTGCGCTATTGGTGTTGTACCAGGTATTAGGTCAATGGTGAACTCTATCTCCCGGTCTGGTGGCATTTCTGGTAATTCCACTGGGAAAACATCTTGGAATTCATTAACTACAGGAATTTCTTCTAATTTAACTTCCTTCATTGAGTTCAACTGCAGATCCACCATGATATGACTGTGTTTATCTGCCTGGTAAGCTATCCTTGCTCCACTTGGAGTTTTGATTGAGACAGTTTTCTCCTCACAATTAATCTGAGCTCCATGTTCCATCATCCAATCCATCCCCAGCACTACTGCAATTCCCTTCAAAGGAATCACATAAAGGTCTGCGAAATATGTATAGCCACAGATCGAGATAACCTGATCTTGTTTTATGTGGCGTACGGTCACATTCCCTCCTGCTATAACTACGGTCATAGGACGTTCTAATGTTTCCCTTCTAATCCCGAACTGATCATAGAATTCTTCAGAAATTAATGAAGTAGTTGCACCAGTATCAAATAGAAATTTGCCGGGATTGGTAAGGATATTGAGCGTACCTATTACTGCATGCTCCGAATTATCCACCTCCTCGAGGGTTGCACAGTTCAGTTTTCCGATAAGTCGGTTTCTCTTGCCATTGTTTCCTCCTTTATTGGGCTGTCCATTTCCTCCACTGGCTTATCGTTCTCCCTTGGTAGGCCATCCTCCTGGTGGTTTGCTCGGACAATCTGGCTTGATATGCCCCTTCTGACCACAACCGTAACAGATCACTACAGGCTTTTTGCACTCCCTCTGGAAATGCCCTGGAATTCCACAGTTGTTACAAATAACATTCCTTCTCGGATTAGATTGATTTCCACTACTGCCCTTGGTATTGTTATTATTGTTGTTGCCATAATTCCTATTCCGGGGTTTGAACTCCAAGTTAGGTTTAGGTTTGGTTGCCTGAATTCTCTTGGTTTCCTTCTTGGCTCTCTTCCTCCGGTCCTCTTGGACATTCTTGTGATCATCTTCAAAAGTAATGGCCGCGTCCAACAACTGCTTATAAGTTTGCTTATTAGCTAACCTTAGCTGCATCTTCACAAACGGATTTAATCCATGCAAGAAACGTTTCTTCCTCTTCTCTTCGGTGTTAACATCCTCCTCAGCATAACGAGACAGTTGGCTAAACTCCCGGATGTAATTCATGACACTAGTATATCCTTGATGAAGCTCCTCAAATTCTCTCCTCTTCAACTCCATGACGCTTTCCGGAACATGATATTCACAGAATCTTTGCTTAAACTCCTGCCAGGTAAACTCCCTTCCTGGTTGTTGCATGGCTAACTGATTTTCCCACCAT
Organism: Avena sativa; assembly: GCA_916181665.1. Taxonomy (NCBI): domain Eukaryota; kingdom Viridiplantae; phylum Streptophyta; class Magnoliopsida; order Poales; family Poaceae; genus Avena; species Avena sativa. The sequence goes on along the minus strand of OV702283.1, from coordinate 244,709,660 downwards.
GATGCTGCAGGTCCGGTCAGCAGATGAGTTGCATACCTCAATTTTTCCTCTTCATTGCAACCTACAGTTTTCAGCTTCCTCTCTATATACGCTAGCCAGTCTTCTGCATCCATTGGTTCAGGAGCTGATGCAAAAGGTAACGGTCTTGCATTCTGAAAAGCAGATAAACTCACTCCTCCACCTTCAGGTGCCTCTGATTTGCTCTACCCAGCAATTCTTCCATGAACTTGTTCTGGGTCTCTTGCATCATTTTCATGCATTGCATAAAGTTCTGCTCCATTAACGGCCTCATTGGTGGTGGTGGTAATGTGCTTTGATTTGCTGCATCGGCATCGGCCTTTTCCTTGGCCTCACGCTCCATCCGTTGCTGCTCAGTTTCCATTTCTACCCCTGTATCCATGACCCCCTAGTCCTGCATCATAAAGCGAATACTCATAATTACATCATGCACATGTGTTCTGAGCTCGACTTTATGCACAGAACTAGTCACACAATGAATATCCAAAAAAAACTTCCAAATATGCATTTCACACATCATACATAATATCATAATGATACAAAGTCATTACAACATATACCATATTGGTATTTTACAAAACTACCTTATTTCAAGAGTACAATACACAATACTTGATACTACTGTCTAGTTGTCTCTTTCTAATAGTAACTACGCTCATCATACATGCCTGATGTCCAACCGTGATGACATGTTGTCCGTCGCATAGTTTGTGGAACAAATGGCCTTCCAGAAGAAACATACTCTGCATCTGAAGTATCAGGACTTGAGTCATTATGCAACCTGAGCGCATCGACTCCCTCCAGCTCAGCTAAAAAGTCTTCAGAAACATATTCAACATTATCTCCAGCCTGCATCCCCTGAGCTGCATTCCTTGAGTTGTCAACAGAATACGCAGATCCTGCTGCTTCCCAGGTGCTCTCGTGGACAAGATAATCGAATACTGGATAATGTATATTCCCTGGGTTTTGAGAAGATGTTGATGATTCAAATACTCTCTCCTCAGGATCTTCTTCTTCACCCCGATCATCTATTGAGATGGTATTTCTACTTCTGTTATTAGGATTCATCCTTACACCCATCCAACTAGATTGTCCAACATTTCTGTTAGAACCATCTGTGGACATCTGGTGTTCATGAGATCCATTATATGATCCCATTCTCCATCCATCCGAGTTCTTAATAGGAAGTTCTGAGTCAGAACCATCCTCTGAGCCCTATGATACTGCATACTGCATATCTATAGTAGGATCATGTGTAGGTTTAGGTCTTGGTGAATAAGGATATGGTATAAAAGATTCTGGATCTATAGGTATATCCTTAAAGATAGGTGTTGCACTACTACTTGCTTCTTTCTCTAACTGGAACGCTAACTGCTTCCTCCTTTCCGGATCAGTTAGATCCTCTAACATGTCATTTTTGTCTTCAACAATCACTTGATGAGTCTTATAAAAACACGCAACAAGTGTCCGGTATCTATCCATAAACTTGGAAGCTAACTTAGGATGCTTCTTAACCAAATTAAGATGATCCGGTATAGGCTCCGAGTCGATAGAATCATGAGGTATCACAGAAAATGTGCTACCTTCTAGCTCCTTGGTTTTCTACTCCCGGATATTAGCTATTGCCTCCATAACCGCAACATGATAGGCTGCTAAATGACTCCTACCCTCTCCTATGGGTAGATCGTGGTACAATCCAAGCTTCTCTGGAAGTTGGATACTCACACGATACTTGGATAACATCCGGCCATCTAGATAAGTGATAGTGTTCACTGGAATTCTAGTTGGACAATTAAAAAGCTTTAAAAGTTGACGAAGTTGGTCTGTAAATGATCCTTGATAATCATCAAGAGTCTCCTCTTTCCTTACCAAAGTCTATTTTGGAAACTTTGGTGCCATATCTCTATATATCAGAAAAATAGTTTTGATTAGTATCCAATAATATATTGCATCATAACAAAGAATTATCGCACTAAAACATATAACCGAATATTCTCATTTGAATACCCATTATATTACTTTTAGAGAATTCTTTATCGTTGCTAATTCTCCTACAGGTAATACCCTTTACTAGGTTTCCAACCTAAGGTCAAAGCAATTTGCTCTGATACCAACTGCGGTGACCCAGCATACCACTGCATGTGTAGTACACTATAGTCATTGACATGACATCCACAGAACACCGTTCCGTAAATAACACATCCCTCAGAGTAGTACAACAGAAACATTGCGGGTCCATATTTCAAAGGTACACACATTATTATCATTACAATATCGGAAGTTCAAGACTTCCAAAAGATCCAACTTATAAACCAAAATATAAGATGTTCAACGGAAATTTAAAAGTAACAACTCCGACTAGGAGTGGGGCTCAACAGCTTATTCTATAGAGTTCATGCTGCTCGGCTCCGATGGTTACTATTAACTAGATACTTAGTTGATCTCATTCTCATCGACACCGTAGCGGATCTCGTAATCCAAGCCTTCAACTCCTCCGGATAGATCAGGTTCCTCGTAGAACACATCTTCTTGGCATTCAGCTGCATACATTGGCACGTCTTCGGGGTCCTCAGAGTCTAAGCAAGGGATCAAAGGAAAGAATGAGTAACAGCGTTACCCAACAAGTTCATTATATGCAAGGTGGGAAGTTTGATACTCTAACTACCACCTTGGATTATAAATCCTTGGTACTATGCAGTTTTTGTAAATCTTTCTTCAAAGATTGATTTTATTCTGAAAAACTATGACAATCAGCCTTCATAGGTTGACTAGAACTTTCATGGAGTTCCTTTCCTGCCGCGTTCATAGCTCCTTCCCGGAACAGGGAGTAACAAGTTACAGTTCTTACACTCTGCAGAGGTGCGTTACTTTACCCATGAGAGATCAACTCCTTGTTGCACAACCGGGCGTACTTTCCCGTCCACAATTCTATGATGTGGGGCCCAGTAGTTGGTCCAAGCCAATCACTGCCCCCTTCACGACCCCGCATGCCTCCTTGGTGTACACCATGCCCACATAATGAATTACAACAATGGTTTGTACAAACCGTTACATGCCAGAACTATCGTGGGACGTTGAGGGTTCCCACCCATATGCTGCATATCCTCTACGAATTACCAATTAATATGCATGCTACGAGGATAACAGCCACGACCTGCACATACGGCTTCATGCGAGAGGAAGAAGATACAGCTGACTTCTCTGTACCATTCCAAATCTCATGGCTAACACGTAATATACGGAGCTAGAATCACTGATGTCAGGGGTTATTAAGTCCCTATTTGATCATCATTGTTGCAATTAGAACTCTAAGTTCTATTGCTCCATTATATCACCACTTAGTATGATATCTATGATTTCTTTATTTATGAAAATATTATTTTCTTTCTTTTATAGCATAAATGATAACCCACAATTTGCAAATACTTTGATAAAGACTCTTCAAATGACATGAGCAAGTGATGAACTTGCCTTGTGATGGCAAGGTAGTGAAGCCTGATGCTTCTACTAGACCTTGAGCCTCTAATTCTACAAAAACATCATTATTGCCCAGTAAGGACAATATTTAAAGAAGCAAAATGAGTATGCAGATAATGTAATGCATTATTTGAATTTATATGCATTTATCCCAAAAAGTTTCTTTTTGAGTAATAAAGGGTTTATAAATATTTCTTTTTAATATTTATAACATGTATTGATTTATTCTATTTTATTTCCCTTTATTTGACTTTTATTGATTTAATAATTCCTTTAGGAATTATTACTTATACCTTTATTTTATTACTAAATATTTATTTAGTATTTTTCAAAAATACTATACTATTAATAAATAATGAAAGTGATTTTTATTTATTTTTATCACCTTTCAATAATTTTATAAAATTCCATAAGGAATATTTAAATTACAAAATTCTTATAAACATTTGAATGTTCAAAATTTGATATGTTATTTTATTTGTATAGAATGGATTATTGTGAATCCAAAAATATTTTATTTATAATTTTTGGACTATTATTCTATTTTCTAGAATTTTATTAAGTCGAGGGTTATTTTGGTATTTTTTTATTAAAACAGGCCTGAAATTGTTTCTGGGCTAGTTATTTTTATTGGGCCCTATTGGCCCACTAGTACTAGACAAAAGAGCCACCCCGAAGGGTCTGGTTCATCTTCTCCTCCTCTGGCCCCGACCCTGTGGCCGGCGATGCCGCCACCGGCGATTCCCGCCGCCATCGGCCATTCTGGTCACCACCGTGGTGCATTAGGGGGTTGTCGACGACGGCCGTTCGTTCTATCCAATTGGATTCGAGCCTAGGGCTCTCCTGCGATGGATCGATGTCGTCCCGAAACCTAGGGTTTGGGGATTGGCATGGATTCAAGTGCAGCCGTGGTCGACGTGCGTTGAGGTGATGCTCTGCACCTCCAGAAATGGTCAGGGTCGTTGTCGTGGCGTCGTGCGGGTTGCGGCGCCCCCTGTGGGGTGCCCCCCGTGCCTCCATGGCCGTCGGCCCCTCTGCTTCCTCTTCTATCCTTCAGCGAGGACCCATGGTGAGTTTGATTCCCCACTCCTGGTGCTCTCTGTGCTTGTTGATCCGATGCTAGTTGTTAGCAGTGTCCTCTCTGGCTACTGTCTGATTCAGATTAGGATGATTAACCCTTTAGGGTTCCTGTGATGTGCTTGTTCATGTACTGGAGGAATTGATTCCTGTTTAGATGGTCTGTACACATACTGAATGCTTATTTGCCTGAGGCTTGTTGGTTGAACTGATGTATGAGGTTTCTGGTGGCTTACTAGATGATTTAATGCTTGGATTGCATCTTATTCAGATGATGTGGTTGTATGGGAAACATGCTTGGTAAAGCTAATGATCTAATAGCTTTCAACTGTTTATTTGATTCATGTTCATGATTATGATAAGATACAACTACTGTCCTAGTGCTGTTAGCTTGGAATTAATATGTGGGTTGAGATCATCATGATCTCAGACAGTGAAGTGTATGACAGGAATATTCTAGTTATGATTCCTGTTTTTAACAGGAAAATGATTGGTTAGTTGCTTTTCTGAATCTAGGATGATTTACTGCTCTTCCTAATTCATATTGAATTGTTCTTGTGACACCATCATGTATGGAACAAAAGTTTGATTCTAAACCATGGATTTGGTTAGTTTATGTTTAAAATGATCTTGGCTTTGATACATAAATAGAGATGCTCTTATCTAAATTCCCTATGACCAATGATGTTGGTCTAAGGCTTAGGGATTCAAATCTTATCTAATTGATTCATCTAGATAGTCCTGGTAGTAGTACCAGCTATTCTTTATTGAATCATAGCTTGGCAAAATGATAGTAAGATTGATCAATCTATGGATTCCAAAGATTTGTTGCTAAGGTGCTACCCTTCTTTTAGGTATGTGCCTAGAAATAGATCATAGGTATATGTATGATTGAATTGTAGAATATGGTTTGACAACCAGAGCAAGGATGTTGCTCTGAGCTCTGGTTGGATTCTGGTGCTTTGTTGTTTGCCTTTAGATTTTCAGAAATCCCTATGATGGATTCACCCCACTTGGGTGTCTTCTGAGGGTTTGTTTTGTAAAACAACACATGCCTTTCTCTAAATAAGATGATTAGATCATGTGAAGGTTTTATGAAACTCACCACAAAAGATGATATTTGTGGAGTAAGTTGGTGATGATCTTGATCTGGTTTTGGTGGACTTTTGTGCTTGATCTAGAGCTAGCCTGCTCCTCCTAGCTCCTGGCTTGGCCTTGATGTCCATCTGGTTCTTCCTCCTCCTTATGTAACCATTCTAGTGATGTTTGGGGTTAATCTGGTGGTTGGTTAGGCTGCTATTCTTGGCTTACTTGCTATTCTCCCTGGCTGTGATGTGGTGTGGTGTGGTGTGGTGATGCACTGAAGTGCTTCCCCATGGCTGTGCTCTGGTTTTGTTTGATATGGCTGTGCTTGTGCAGTCGACAACAAACCCTTGCATGCTTGTGTGTGTAGCCTGTGTGCCTGCTATGCACATATGGATAGGTTCAGAAAATTTGATCTTACTGTTACCAATCTACTTTTACCTTGGCTGGTGAACTGATCCCTTTTGGCTGTCATTTGTATTCTGGCTGGGAATTTATGAAAGATGAAATCTTTCAGATTGGTGAAACTTGCCCCTCTTTAACATATCTCAGTGATGAGATTGTCAAGTGCACCTCACTGACATATCTGAGAGAAATATATACTAACACTAATCTTGTTTTATTTCTGTTTAATTTTTGTTTTGTAGGTTCAAATATAAAGATGAAGATATAGTTTAGGTTTTAGATATAGGATAGTTAGTAGATGTAATTTTCTTAGTCCTTTGTAATTTTTCTTTTATAATTTTTTTGTAATCTTTATTTTAGTCAATTGTAATAAAGATTATATTGTTATTAATAAAGAATATCCTTATTCTTTATTCTATTGTAATTTGTTTATGTCATTATAATATGAAAATGAATTTCATATTTTCTATTGTTTGGAGATTTAATTTATACTACCTATATCTTAATTAATTTAAGATTCAAATCCTCTATCTGAATAATTTTAATAATTATTCAAACACTTAAGTTTTTAAATCCTAACCCATTTCAAAACACACATCATTCTTTTAAGATCACATCAAGGTTTATAACAATCCTCCTTTAAGTATAGACCTAATATTAAAGTAAGAAAGAAACATTGATCACTTAAAGTTTTATTTGGCGAAAATTTTACCCACCTTTTCACAAATAGATGCATGCAAAAATACATAATCCTAAATCTACCCTTTGTTAGTTTCCTAAATGCTGGGATGTTACAACTTGCAATATACCAAGTTTGGTATTTTTCCTTGGAACTATGTCACATAATAAAACACCACGCGAAGGATTTATGTCGTCTGGACCGTTTTTGATTTTTTATGCCTCTTTGAAACTATGGTCAAAAAATGCGCATGAAGGTTCTTAGCTAGGGGATAAGACTCGCTAAACTTTTGTTGGATCACTGATAAAACATCTTATTGTGAGTCTAGAAATGATTTTTGCAAAAAATCATGAGCATTAGATGATGTACATGTAGTTAAAATCGGACCCACATCCTACTGTTTCCACAAACATTTGTCTTTTTCGTGAGCGGTGGACGACAATGTTTGAGATGCCCCGGCTCGAACATTATCCATGTAACATGGTCTAATATTTTTGAAAAATATATTGGAACCATTTTGAAACTCTCATTTGGTGGTTGCTTCACAAAACGCCTCGTTTTTTGACATTTGAAAAATAGAAAATGCATTTTCCATGCGATGAAAAGGAAAACTTCCTCCTGCAACATTGTTCTCCATCTTAAGATACACATGCATGCACAATATGGTCACATTATCACAAACTATGCCACGATTCTGGCCATATCATTGGCTGTTTGGCACGAAATCCATGAAACCGCATACATGATAGGGCATTTCTGAGAACGTTTTTCGAGACACTTCCAATATACCAAGTTTGGTATTTTTCCTTGCAACGATGTCACATAAAGAAACCACGCGAAGGATTTACATTGTTTGGACCATTTTCGAATTTTTTATGCCCGTTTCAAACTATGGTCAAAACGACACGCATGGAGGTTCTTAGCTAGTGTTTGAGACTCGCTAAACTTTTGCTGGATCTCTGATAAAACATCATATTGTGAGTCGAGAAATAATTTTTGCAAAAAATCATGATCATTATATGATGTACATGTAGTTCAAAGCGGACCCACTTTCTCCTATTTCGACAGACAATTGTTTTTTTCACGAGCGGTGGACGACAAGGATTGAGATGCCCCGAGTCGAACATTGTCCATGTAACATGGTCTAATATTTTTGAAAAATGCGGTGGAACCATTTTGAAACTCTCATTTGGTGGCTGCTTCACAAAACTCCTCGTTTTTCGACATTCAAAAAATAGAAAATGCATTTTCCGTGCGACAAAAAGGAAAACATCCTTCTACAACATTGTTCGCCATCTCAAGATGCACATGCATGCACAATATAGGCACATTATCATAAACTATGCCACGATTCTGGCCATAACATTGGCTGTTTGGCCTGAAAGCCATGAAACCTCGAACATGATAGGTCATTTCTGATAACGTTCTTTTGAGACACTTGCAATATACCAACTTTGGTATTTTTCCTCGCATCTATGTCACTTAATAAGACACCACGCAAAGTATTTATGTCGATTGGACCGTTTTTGAATTTTTTATGCCCGTTTCAAACTATGGTCAAAACAGCGCACATGAAGGTTCTTAGCTAGGGGACGAGACTCGCTAAACTTTTAGTGGATCTGTGATAAAACATCATATTGTGTGTCTAGAAGAGATTTTTAAAAAAACTCATGAGCAATAGATGATGTACATGTAGTTCAAATCGGACCCACTTCCTACCATTTCAGCAGGCATTTGTCTTTTCACGAGCGGTAGAAGACAAGGTTTGAGATGCCCTGGTTCGAACATTGTCCATGTAACAGGGTCTAATATTTTTAAAAATGTGGTGGAACCATTTTGAAACTCTCATTTGGTGGTTGCTTCTTAAAACGCCTCATTTTTCTACATTCAAAAAATAGAAAATGCATTTTCCATGCGACGAAAAGGAAAACTTCCTCTTGTAACATTGTTTGCCATCTCAAGTGCACATGAGTGCATAATATAGGCACACTATCACAAACTATGCCACGATTCTGGCCATAACATTGGCTGTTTGGCCCGAAAGCCATGGAACCTCGAACATGATAGGTCATTTCTACCAATGTTTTTTGAGACACTTGCAATATACCAAGTTCGGTATTTTTTCTTGCAACTATGTCACATAATAAGACACCACGCGAAGGATTTACGTCGTTTGGACCGTTTTTGAATTTTTTATGCCTGTTTCAAACTATGGTCAAAATGGCGCGCATGAACGTTCTTAGCCAGGGGATGAGACTCGCTAAACTTTTACTCGCTAAACTTTTACTGGATCTCTTATAAAACATCATATTGTGACTCTAGAAATGATTTTTGCAAAAAATCATGAGCATTAGATGATGTACATGTAATTCAAATCGGACCCACACCTACCGTTTTGACAGACATTTCTCTTTTACGTGAGCGGTGGATGGCAAGGTTTGAGATTCCCCGGATCGAACATTGTCCTTGTAACATGGTCTAATATTTTTGAAAAATGTATTGGAACCATTTTGAAACTCTAATTTGGTGGTTGCTTCACAAAATGCCTCGTTTTTCAACATTCAAAAAATAAAAAATGCTTTTTCCGTGTGACGAAAAGGAAAACTTCCTCCTGCAACATTGTTCGCCGTCTCAAGATGCACTTGCGTGCCAATATAGGCATATTATCACAAACTATGCCACGGTTCTGGCCATAACATTGGCTGTTTGGCAAGAAATCCATGAAACCTCGAACATGATAGGTCATTTCTAAGAACGTTTTTTGAAACAGTTCAATATACCAAGTTTGGTATTTTTCCTTGCACCTATATCACATAATAAGAAACCACGTGAAGTATTTACGTTGTTTGGACCGTTTTTGAATTTTTTATGCCCGTTTCAAACTATGGTCAAAATGGCGCGCATGAAGGTTCTTATCTAGGGGATGAGACTTGTTAAGCTTTTAGTGGATCTCTGATAAAACATCATATTGTGAGTATAGAAATGATCTTTGCAAAAAAACATGATCATTAGATGATGTACATGTAGTTCAAATCGGACCCACTTCCTACCGTTTCACCGGACATTTATCTTTTTCACGACCGGTGGACGGCAAGGTTTGAGATGCCCCGGTTCGAACATTGTCCATGTAACATGGTCTAATATTTTCGAAAAATGTGTTGAAAACATTTTAAAACTCTCATTTGGTGTTTCCTTCATAAAACGCCTTGTTTTTCGACATTCAAAAATATAAAATGCATTTTTTATGTGACGAAAAGGAAAACTTCCTCCTGCAAAATTGTTCGGCATCTCAAGATGCACATGAGTGCACAGTATGGGCACATTATCACAAACTATGTCATGATTCAGGCCATAACATTGTCTATTGGGCCCAAATTCCATGAAGCCTCGAACATGATAGGTCATTTCTAAGAAATTTTTTTTGAGACACTTGCAATATACCAAGTTTGATATTTTCTTGCAACTATTTCACATAATAATACGCCAGGCGAAGGATTTACGTTGTTTGGACCGTTTTTGAATTTTTTATGCCCGTTTCAAACTATGGTGAAAACGGTGTGCATGAAGGTTCTGATGTAGCGGATGAGACTCGCTAAACTTCTACTGGATCTGTGATAAAACATCATATTGTGAGTCTTGAAATGATTTTTATAAAAATCATGAGCATTAGATGATGTACATGTAGTTCAAATCACCCACTTCCTCGCGTTTTAGCAGACATTTGTCTTTTTCACGAGCGGTAGAAGGCAAGGTTTGAGATGCCCCGGGTCAAACATTGTCCATGTAACATGGTCTAATATTTTTTAAAAATGTGGTGGAACCATTTTGAAACTCTCATTTGGTGGTTGCTTCATAAAATTTTTCGACATTCGTAAAATAGAAAATGTATTTTCCGTGCGACGAAAAGAAAAACTTCCTCTTGCAACATTGTTTGCCATCTCAAGATGCACATGAGTTCACAATATAGGCACATTATCACTAACTATGCCACGATTCTGGCCATAACATTAGCTGTTTGGCCCGAAAGCCATGAAACCTCTAACATGATAGGTCATTTATGAGAATGTTTTTTGAGACACTTGCAATATACCAAGTTCGGTATTTTTCCTTGCAACTATGTCACATAATAAGACACCACGCGAAGGATTTACGTCGTTTGGACCGTTTTTGAATTTTTTATGCCCATTTCAAACAATGGTCAAAACGGCCAGCATGAACATTCTTAGCTAGGGGATAAGACTCGCTAAACTTTTACTGGATCTCTGATAAAACGTCATATTGTGAGTCTAGAAACAATTTTTTCAAAAAATCATGAGCATTAGATGATGTACATGTAATTCAAATCGGACCCACATCCTACCATTTTGACAGACAATTGTCTTTTACGTGGGCGGTGGACGGCAAGGTTTGAGATGCCCCAGATCAAACATTGTCCTTGTAACATGGTCTAATATTTTTGAAAAATGTATTGGAACCATTTTGAAACTCTAATTTGGTGGTTGCTTCATAAAATGCCTCGTTTTTCGACATTCAAAAAATAGAAAATACTTTTTCCGTGTGATGAAAAGGAAAAATTCCTCCTGCAATATTGTTCGCCATCTCAAGATGCACATGCGTGCAAAATATAGGCAGATTATCACAAACTATGCCACGTTTCTGGCCATAACATTGGTTGTTTGGTATGAAAGCCATAAAACCTCGAACATGATAGGTCATTTCTGAGAACGTTTTTTTAAGACAGTTCAATATACCAAGTTTGGTATTTTTCGTTGCAACTATGTCACATAATAAGACACCGCGCGAAGTATTTACGTTGTTTGGACCATTTTTGATTTTTTTATGCCCGTTTCAAACTATGGTCAAAACGGCGCGCACGAAGGTTCTTAGCTAGGGGATGAGACTCACTAAGCTTTTAGTGGATCTCTTATAAAACATCATATTGTGAGTATAGAAATTATTTTTGCAAAAAATCATGAGCATTAGATGATGTACATGTAGTTCAAATCGGACCACTTCCTACCGTTTCATCGGACATTTGTCTTTTTCGCGATCGGTGGACGGCAAGGTTTGAGATGCCCCGGTTCGAACATTGTCCATGTAACATGGTCTAATATTTTTGAAAAATGTGTTGGAACCATTTTGAAACTCTCATTTGGTGGTTGCTTCAGAAAACGCCTTGTTTTTCGACATTCAAAAATAGAAAATGCATTTTTTGTGTGACGAAAAGGAAAACTACCTCCTGCAAAATTGTTTTCCATCTCAAGATGCAGATGAGTGCACAATATGGGCACATTATCACAAACTATGTCACGATTCTGGCCATAACATTGGCTATTGTGCCCGAAACGGACCCACTTCCTACCGTTTCACCATACATTTGTCTTTTTCGCGAGCGTTGGACGACAAGGTTTGAGATGCCCCGGTTCGAAAATTGTCCATGTAACATGGTCTAATATTCTTGAAAAATGTGTTGAAACCATTTGGATACTCTCATTTGGTGTTTGCTTCACAAAACGCCTTGTTTTTCGACATTCGAAAAATAGAAAATGCATTTTCTGTGCGACGAAAAGGAAAACTACCTGCTGCAAAATTGTTCGCCATCTCAAGATGCACATGAGTGCACAATATGGGCACATTATCACAAACTATGTCACGATTCTGGCCATAACATTATCTATTGGGCCCAAATGCCATGAAACCTCGAACATGATAGGTCATTTATAAGAACGTTTTTTTGAGACACTTGCAATATACCAAGTTTGATATTTTTCTTGCAACTATTTCACATAATAAGACACCATGCAAAGGATTTACGTCGTTTGGACCGTTGTTGAATTTTTTATTTCCGTTTCAAACTATGGTAAAAACGGCGTGCATGATGGTTCTTAGTTGGGGGATGAGACTTGCTAAAATTCTACTGGATCTATGATAAAACATCATATTGTGAGTCTAGAAATGATTTAAAAAAAATGAGCATTAGATGATGTACATGTAGTTCAACTCACCCACTTCCTCCCGTTTTGGCAGACATTTGTCTTTTTTATGAGCGGTGGACGGGAAGGTTTGAGATTCCCCGGGTCGAACATTGTCCATGTTACATGATCTAATATTTTCGAAAAATGTGGTGGAACCATTTTAAAACTCTCATTTGGTGGTTGCTTCATAAAACGCGTCGTTTTTCGACATTCGAAAAATAGAAAATGCATTTTCCGTGCGACGAAAAGGAAAACTTTCTCTTGTAACATTGTTTGCCATCTCAAGATGCACATGAGGTCACATTATAGGCATATAATCACAAACTATGCCACAATTCTGGCCATAACATTGGCTGTTTGGCCTGAAAGCCATAAAACCTCTAACATGATAGGTCATTTCTGCGAATGTTTTTTGTGACACTTGCAATATACCAAGTTCGGTATTTTTCCTTGCAACTATGTCACATAATAAGATACCACGCAAAGGATTTACGTCGTTTGGACCATTTTTGAATTTTTTATGCCCGTTTCAAACTATGGTCAAAACGAGGCGCATGAACGTTCTTAGCTAGGGGATGAGACTCACTAAACTTTTACTAGATCTCTGATAAAACATCATATTGTGAGTCTAGAAATTATTTTTGCAAAAAATCATAAGCATTAGATGATGTACATGTAAATGAAATCGGACCCACATCCTACCGTCTTGACAGACATTTGTCTTTTACGTGAACGGTGGACGGCAAGGTTTGAGATGCCCCGGATCGAACATTGTCCTTGTAACCTGGTCTAATATTTTTGAAAAATTTATTGGAACCATTTTGAAACTCTAATTTGGTGGTTACTTCATAAAATACCTCGTTTTTCGATATTCAAAAAATAGAAAATGCATTTTCCGAGCGACGAAAAGGGAAACTTCCTCCTGCAACATAGTTCGTCATCTCAAGATGCACATGCGTGCACAATATAGACACATTATCACAAACTATGCCACGGTTTTGGCCATAACGTTGGCTGTTTGGCACGAAAGCTATGAAACCTCGAACATGATAGGTCATTTCTGAGAACGTTTTTTGAGACAGTTCAATATACCAAGTTTGGTATTTTTCCTTGCAACTATGTCACATAATAAAACACCACACGAAGTATTTATGTTGTTTGGAACGTTTTTGAATTATTTATTCCCGTTTCAAACTATGGTCAAAAAGGCGCGCATGAAGGTTCTTAGCTAGGGGGTGAGACTCGCTAAGATTTTAGTGGATCTCTGATAAAACATCATATTGTGAGTATAGAAATGATTTTTGCAAAAAATCATGAGCATTAGATGATGTACATGTAGTTCAAATCGGACCCACTTCCTACCGTTTCACCGGACATTTGTCTTTTTAGCGAGCGGTGGACGGCAAGGTTTGAGATGCCCCGGTTCGAACATTGTCCATGTAACATGGTCTAATATTTTTGAAAAATGTGTTAGAACCATTTTGAAACTCTCATTTGGTGGTTGCTTCTCAAAACCCCTCGTTTTTTGACATACGAAAAATAGAAAATGCATTTTCTATGCGACGAAAAGGAAAACTTCCTCCTGCAAAATTGTTCGCCATCTCAAGATGCACATGAGTGCACTATATGGGCACATTATCACAAACTATGTCACGATTCTGGCCATAACATTGGTTGTTATGCCCGAATGCCATGAAACCTCGAACATGATAGGTCATTTCTAAGAACTTTTTTTGAGACACTTGCAATACACCAAGTTTAATATTTTTCTTGCAACTATTTCACATAATAAGACACCAGGCGAAGGATTTACGTTGTTTGGACCTTTTTGAATTTTTTATGCCCGTTTCAAACTATGGTCAAAATGGCACGCATGAAGGTTCTTAGTTAGGGGATGAGACTCACTAAACTTATACTGGATCTATGATAAAACAACATCTTGGGAGTCTAGAAATGATTTTTGAAAAAAATGATGTACATGTAGTTCAAATCACCCACTTTCTCCCGTTTTTGCAAACATTTGTCTTTTTCACGAGCGGTGGACGGCAAGGTTTGACATGCCCCGGGTCGAACATTGTCCATGTAACATGGTCTAATATTTTTCAAAAATGTGGTGAAACCATTTTGAAACTCTTATTTGGTGGTTGCTTCATAAAACGCCTACTTTTTCGACATTCGAAAAATAGAAAATACATTTTCCGTGCGAGAAAAGAAAAACTTCCTCTTACAACATTGTTTACCATCTCAAGATGCACATGAGTAGACAATAGAGGCACATTATCACAAACTATGCCATGATTCTGGCCATAACATTGGCTGTTTGGCCCTAAAGCCCTGAAACCTCGAACATGATAGGTCATTTCTGAGAATGTTTTTTGAGACACTTGCAATATACCAAGTTCCGTATTTTTCCTTGCAACTATGTCACATAATAAGTCACCACGCGAAGGATTTACGTCGTTTGGACCATTTTTGAATTTTTATGCCCGTTTCAAACTATGGTCAAAACGGCGCGCATGAACATTCTTAGCTAGGGGATGAGACTCGCTAAAATTTTACTGGATCTCTGATAAAACATCATATTGTGAGTCTAGAAATAATTTTTGCAAAAAATCATGAGCATTAGATGATGTACATGTAATTCAAATCGGACCCATATCCTACCGTTTTGACAGACATTTGTCTTTCTCGTGAGCGGCGGACCGCAAGGTTTGAGATGCCCCGGATCGAACATTGTCCTTGTAACATGGTCTAATATTTTTGAAAAATGTATTGGAACCATTTTGAAACTCTAATTTGGTGGTTACTTCACAAAATGCCTCGTTTTTCGACATTCAAAAATATAGAAAATGCATTTTCCGTGCGACGAAAAGGAAAACTTCTTCCTGCAACATTGTTCGCCATCTCAAGATGCACATGCATGCACAATATAGGCACATTATCACAAACTATGTCACGGTTCTGGCAATAACATTGGCTGTTTGGCGCGAAAGCCATGAAACCTCGAACATGATAGGTTATTTCTGAGAACGGTTTTTTAAGACAGTTTAATATACCAAGTTTGGTATTTTTCCTTGCAACTATGTCACATAATAAGACACCGCGCGAAGTATTTACATTGTTTGGACCGTTTTGGAATTTTTTATGTCCGTTTCAAACTATGGTTAAAATGGCGCGCATGAAGGTTCTTAGCTAGGGGATGAGACTCGCTAAGCTTTTAGTGGATCTCTGATAAAACTTCATATTGTGAGTATAGAAAGATTTTTGCAAAAAATCATGAGCATTAGATGATGTACATGTAGTTCAAATCGGACCCACTTCCTACCGTTTCACCGGACATTTATCTTTTTCGCGAGCGATGGACGGAAAGGTTTGAGATGCCCCGGTTCGAACATTGTCTATGTAACATGGTCTAATATTTTTGAAAAATATGTTGCAACCATTTTGAAACTCTCATTTGGTGGTAGCTTCACAAAACTCCTCATTTTTCAATATTCGAAAAATATAAAATGCATTTTCTGTGAAACGAAAAGAAAACCTTCCTCCTGCAAAATTGTTCGCCATCTCAAGATGCACATGAGTGCACAATATGGGTACATTATCACAAACTATGTCACGATTATGGCCATAACATTGGCTGTTGTGCCCGAATGCCATGAAACCTCGAACATGATAGGTCATTTCTAAGAACGTTTTTTTGAGACACTTGCAATATACCAAGTTTGATATTTTTCTTGCAACTATTTCTCATAATAAGACACCAGGCGAAGTATTTACGTCGTTTGGACCGTTTTTTAATTTTTTATGCCCGTTTGAAACTATGGTCAAAACGGCGCGCATGAAGGTTCTTAGTTAGGGCATGAGACTCGCTAAACTTCTACTGGATCTCTCATAAAACATCATATTGTGAGTCTAGCAATGATTTTTGAAAAAAATCATGAGAATTAGTTCATATACATGTAGTTCAAATTGGACCCACTTCCACCCGTTTTGGCAGACTTTTGTATTTTTCACGAGCGGTGGATGACAAGGTTTGAGATGCCCCGGGTCGAACATTGTCCATATAACATGGTCTAATATTTTTGAAAAATGTGGTGGAACCATTTTGAAACTCTGATTTGGTGGTTGCTTCAAAGAACGCCTCGTTTTTCGACATTCCAAAAATAGAAAATGCATTTTCTATGCGAGGAAAAGAAAAACTTCCTTCTGGAACATTGTTCGCCATCTCAAGATGCACATGCGTGCACAATATGGGCATAATCACAAAATATGCCACGATTCTGGCCATAACATTGGCTGATTGTCCCGAAAGCCATGAAACCTCGAACATGATATGTCATTTCTGAGAATGTTTTTTTGAGACACTTGCAATATACTAAGTTTGGTATTTTCCTTGCAACTATGTCACATAATAAGACACCGCGTGAAGGATTTACGTCTTTTGGGCTGTTTTTGAATTTTTATGCTCGTTTCAAACTATGGTCAAAATGGCGCGCATGAAGGTTCTTAGCGAAGGGATGAGACTCACTAAAATTGTACTCGATCTCTGATAAAACATCATATTGTGAGTCTAGAAATGATTTTTGCAAAAAAATCATGAGAATTAGATGATGTACATGTAGTTCAATCGGAGCCACTTCCTACTATTGCGACAGACATTTTTTTTTTAAAAGTGGTGGACGGCAAGGTTTGAGATGCCCCAATTTGAACATTGTCTAGGTAACATGGTCTAATATTTTTGAAAAATGTGTTGGTACCATTTTGAAACTCTCATTTGGTGGTTGCTTCACAAAACGCCTTGTTTTTTGACATTCGAAAAATAGAAAATGTATTTTCTATGCGACGAATAGGAAAACTTACTCCTGCAACATTATTCGCCATCTCAAGATGCACATGAGTGCACAATATGGGCACATTATCACAAACTATGCCACGATTCTGGCCATAACATTGGCTGTTTGGCCCGAAAGCCATGAAACCTCGAACATGATAGGTCATTTCTGAGAACGTTTTTTTGAGACACTTGCAATATACCAAGTTTGGTATTTTTCCTTGCAACTATTTCACATAATAAGACACCACGCGAAGGATTTATGTTGTTTGGACCGTTTTTGCAATTTTTATGCCAGTTTCAAACTATGGTCAAAACGGTGCGCATGAAGGTTCTTATCTAGGGGATGAGACTCGCTAAAATTTTACTGGATATCTGATAAAACATCATATTATGAGTCTAGAAATGATTTTTGCACAAAATCATGAGCATTAGATAATATACATGTAGTTAAAATCGGACCCACTGCCTACCGTTTTGACAGACATTTGTCTTTTTCGTGAGGGGTGGACGACAAGGTTTGAGATGCCCCGGATCAAACTTTGTCCATGTAACATGGTCTAATATTTTTGAAAAATGTATTGGAACCATTTTGAATCTGTAATTTGGTGGTTCCTTCACAAAATGCCTCATTTTTCGATATTCAAAAAGTAGAAAATGCATTTTCCGTGCGGCAAAAAGGAAAACTTCCTCCTGCAACATTGTTCGCAATCTCAAGATGCACATGCGTGCACATATGGGCACATTATCACAATATCCCATGGTTCTGGCCATAACATTGGCTATTTGGCATGAAATCCATGAAACCTCGAACATGATAGGTCATTTCTGAGAACTTTTTTTGAGACAGTTCAATATACCAAGTTTGGTATTTTGCCTTGCAACTATATCTCATAATAAGACACCACGTGAAGTATTTAAGTTGTTTGGACCGTTTTTGAATTTTTATGCCAGCTTCAAACTATGGTCAAAATGGCACGGATGAAGGTTCTTAGCTAGGGGATGAGACTCACTAATCTTTTAGTGGATCTCTGATAAAATGTCATATTGTGAGTATAGAAATGATTTTTACAAAAAATCATGAGCATTAGATGATGTACATATAGTTCAAATCGGATCACTTCCTACCGTTTCACCGGACATTTGTCTTTTTCGTGACCGGTGGACGGCAAGGTTTGAGATGCCCCGGTTCGAACATTGTCCATGTAACATGGTCTAATATTTTTGAAAAATGTGTTGGTACCATTTTGAAACTCTCATTTGGTGGTTTCTCTACAAAACGCCTCGTTTTTTTACATTCAAAAAATAGAAAATGCATTTTCTGTGCGACGAAAAGGAAAACTTCCTCCTACAACATTGTTCGCCATCTCAAGATGCACATGCGTGTACAATATGGGCACATTATCACAAACTATACCACGATTCTGGCAAAAACATTGGCTCTTTGGCCCGAAAGCCATGAAACCTCAAACATGATAGGTCATTTCTGAGAATGTTTTTTTGAGACACTTGCAATATACCAAGTTTGGTATTTTTCCTTGCAACTATTTCACATAATAATACACCACGCGAAGGATTTACGTCATTTGGACCGTTTTTGAAATTTTTATGCCCGTTTCAAACTATGGTCAAAACGGTGCGCATGAAGGTTCTTAGCTAGGGGATGAGACTCGCTAAACTTTTACTGTATCTCTTGTAAAACATCATATTGTGAGTCTAGAAATGATTTTTTACAAAATCATGAGCATTAGATGATATGCATGTAGTTAAAATCGGACACACTTCCTACCGATTTGACAGACATTTGCCTTTTTCGTGAGGGGTGGACGCCAAGGTTTGAGATGCCCCGGATTGAACATTGGAAATGTAACATGGTCTAATATTTTTGAAAAATGTATTGGAACCACTTTGAATCTCTAATTTGGTGGTTGCTTCACAAAATGCCTCATTTTTCGACATTCAAAAAATAGAAAATGCATTTTCTGTGCGACGAAAAGGAAAACTTTCTCATGCAACATTGTATGCCATCTCAAGATGTACATGCATGAAGATATGGGCACATTATCACAAACTCCCATGGTGCTGGCCATAACATTGGCTGTTTGGCACGAAATCCATGAAACCTCAAACATGATAGGTCATTTCTAAGAACTTTTTTTGAGACAGTTCAATATACCAAGTTTGGTATTTTTCCTTGCAACTATGTCACATAATAAGACACCACACGAACTATTTACGTTGTTTGGACCGTTTTTGAATTTTTTAAGCCTGCTTCAGACTATGGTCAAAACGGCGCGCATGAAGGTTCTCAGCTAGGGGATGAGACTCGCTAAGCTTTTAGTGGATCTCTCATAAAACATCATATTGTGAGTATAAAAATGATTTTTGCAAAAAATCATGAGCATTAGATGATGTACATGTAGTTCAAATCGGACCACTTCCTACCGTTTCATCGGACATTTGTCTTTTTCGCGATCGGTGGACGGCAAGGTTTGAGATGCCCCGGTTCGAACATTGTCCATGTAACATGGTCTAATATTTTTGAAAAATGTGTTGGAACCATTTTGAAACTCTCATTTGGTGGTTGCTTCAGAAAACGCCTTGTTTTTCGACATTCAAAAATAGAAAATGCATTTTTTGTGTGACGAAAAGGAAAACTACCTCCTGCAAAATTGTTTTCCATCTCAAGATGCAGATGAGTGCACAATATGGGCACATTATCACAAACTATGTCACGATTCTGGCCATAACATTGGCTATTGTGCCCGAATGCCATGAAACCTCGAGCATGATAGGTCATTTCTAAGAACTTTTTTTGAGACACTTGCAATATACCAAGTTTGATATTTTCTTGCAACTATTTCACATAATAGACACCAGGCGAAGGATTTACGTCGTTTGGACCGTTTTTTAATTTTTATGCCCGTTTCAAACTGTGGTCAAAACGGCGCACATGAAGGTTCTTAGCTAGTGGATGAGACTCACTAAAATTTTACTGGATATCAGATAAAACATCATATTGTGAGTCTGAAAATGATTTTTCCAAAAAATCATGGGCAATAGATGATGTACATGTAGTTCAAATCGGACCCACTTCCTACCGTTTCGGCAGACATTTGTCTTGTTGAAGTGTGCAGGTATCACAACTGAACAGGTGAAGAAGTTAATCTCCATATCCTTGAAAGGGAGAGAAGAAGAATGGTATAAGCTGCTGAAGAATGGACAATCCATGGAATGGGAGGAGATGGCATCTATCTTTTACTCTAAATTTTATCCTCCCAGTGAAGTTCATAAGGATAGAAATCTTATATATAAATTTGGTCTCTTGATGGAGAAAGTACAGCTCAACTTGGGGAAGATTGAAGTTACTAATGCTTAAATGTCCTATTCATGAACTCCCTAACAATATTATTCTCAATAACTTTTATGCTAGGATTTCTCTCCATGATAAAGATTTAGTAGATGCTTCTTGTGTTGGATCATTCACACGTATGAAGGAAGAAGCTAAATGGGATCTCTTAGACCGTATTCAAGATAACACTGAAGCTTGGGAGAATGACAATGGAAGAAAGTCAGGTATAAACCATGATTATGAATGCATTAAATCTTTTATGAGAACTCATAGCTTTCGTGATATTAGCAATGAGTTTGGTCTTGATCCTCAAGTTCTTGCAAAATGTTTTAATGTCTGTGCCTCTTATATTGAAATTCCCAAGAAAGAGTGGGACAAAGTACCGTGTTCCTTATAAAGACATTGTCACCCATATTCCTGCTAGCACAGAGGTTTGTACTATTGATCCTATTTTGCATGAACCTTATGTTGAGAAAATCCATTTTCCTTCCAAGGTAAGGGATCATCCTATTATAGCTAATGTGGTTAGCAAAAGTGCAAAGAAAACTATGGGGTCTGATGAGCTTATTGATATTGAACCTGTGGTAGCCATTGTGAAAGATCTTGTCACTAGAAATATAGAGGATGAGCATATTTTCTTCTGTGAAGACGCTACTAATATTGTTTCTCATCCTAAGAAAGTTAGAAAAGCTATTGTCCATGTGCTTTCTGTTAAAATTGGTAGTCATAGCTATTATGGTTTATGTGATATTGGTGCTAGTTCTAGTGCTATTCCTTATGAGCTTTACAGGGAAATTATGCATAAGATTGGTCCTTGTGAGCTTGAGGACATTGATGTGGTTATTCACCTTGCTAATAGAGAGCAAGTTTGACCAATTTGCATTGTAAGAGATGTGGAGGTCCTTTGTAGTAAGATTAAATATCCTGCTAATTTTCTAGTAATTGGTAAAGAAGCTACTAAAACCTATCCTATTATCTTTGGTAGACCCTTTCTGAATACTTGTGGGGCTATCATAGATTGTAGGAAGGAAAAAGTTTTGACTGAGTTTGCTGGAGAGTCTTATGAGTTTAATTTTTCCAAATTTGCCAAAACTCCATATGAAAATGAACTGCCTGATGAGGATTTCAGGGTTGAACAACTTTCTGCTATTTCTCTTGCTCCTAACAATACCTTGCAGCAGTTCATGGAAGATCATGAAAGTGATGTTTTCATGAAGGAAAGAAATGAGATTCACGAGGTTTTCCTTCGTCAGCCTGAGTTACTTAAGCATAATCTACCTGTGGAAGATTTGGGTACCACACTACCACCTAAAGAGGACCCTGTTTTTGAAATTAAACCTTTACCCGATGATCTTAAATATGCTTATCTTGACAATAAGAAAGTGTATCCTGTTATTATTAGTTCTAAACTTTCATGAAAGGAAGAAGAAAGGTTATTGTAAGTGTTGAAGAAACACCGAGGAGCTATGGGTTATACTCTTGATGATTTAAAAGGAATTTCTCCTACTATATGTCAGCAAGCTATTAATACTGAGCCGGATGCAAAACCAGTTGTTGAGCACCAACGCCGTCTAAATCCTAAGATGAAGGATGTGGTAAGAAATGAGGTATTAAAACTCCTTGATGCTGGTATTATTTATCCTATTGCTGATAGTCAATGGGTTAGTCCCATTCATTGTGTTCCCAAGAAAGGGGGAATAACTGTTCTGCCTAATGAAGATAATGAGCTTATACCACAAAGAGTAGTGGTTGGGTATAGAATGTGCATGGATTTTAGAAAGATCAATAAAGTTACTAAGAAAGATCATTATCCCTTGCCCATTATTGATCAAATGCTTGAAAAATTGTCAAAAAAGACCCACTTTTGTTTTCTTGATGGTTATTTTGGGTTTTCTCAAATTGCTGTGAAAGCACAAGACCAAGAGAAAACTACTTTCACGTGTCCTTATGGTATTTATGCTTATAGGCGTATGCCTTTTGGTTTATGTAATTCTCCTGCTACCTTTTAGAGATGTATGTCTGCTATCTTTCATGGTTTTTGTGAAGAAATTGTGGAGGTTTTCATGGACGATTTTTCCGTCTATGGAACTTCTTTTGATAACTGTTTGCACAACCTTGATAAAGTTTTTGCAGAGATGTGAAGAAACCAACCTTGTTCTTAATTGGGAGAAATGCCATTTTATGGTTAATGAAGGGATTGTTCTTGGACACAAGATCTCTGAAAGAGGCATTGAAGTTGACAGATCCAATATTGAAGCAATTGAGAAGATGCCTTGTCCTAAAGATATCAAAGGTATTCGTAGTATTCTTGGTCATGCTGGTTTCTATAGGAGGTTTATTAAAGATTTCTGCAAAATTTCAAAGCCCCTTACTAATCTTCTTCAAAAAGATGTACCTTTTGTTTTTGATGATGATTGTAAGGAAGCTTTGAAACTTTGAATAAAGCTTTGACAACTGCTCCTATTGTTCAACCACCTGATTGGAGTTTACCCTTTGAAATTATGTGTGATGCTAGTGATTTTGTTGTGGGTGTTGTCCTTGGACAACGTGTTGATAAGAAGTTGAATTTTATTCATTATGCTAATAAGACTCTAGATGCTGCTCAAAGGAATTATGCTACTAGTGAAAAAGAGTTATTAGCTGTAATCTTTGCATGTGATAAGTTTAGGCCTTATATTGTTGATTCAAAGGTTACTATTCATATTGATCATGCTGCTATCAAGTACCTTATGACAAAGAAGGACGCTAAGCCTAGAATTATCAGGTGGGTTTTCCTTTTACAAGAGTTTGATCTGCATATTGTAGATAGGAAAGGTGCTGAAAATCCTGTTGCTAGCAATTTATCTCGTTTCGAAAACATTTCTTTTGACCCATTGCCTGTTAATGATAGTTTTCCAAATGAGCAGTTGGCTGCGATAAGGGTAAGTCCGCATGAGAGTCCTTGGTATGCTGATTATGCTAACTTTATTGTTTCCAAGTATTTGCCTCCAACCTTTACAGTTCACTAGAGAAGGAAATTATTTTATGATCTAAGGCATTACTTTTGGGATAACCCACACTTATATAAAGAAGGAGTAGATGGCATCATGCGAAGATGTGTTCCAGAATTTGAACAAGAGGTATTGAGAAAATGTCATGGCAGTGCTTATGGAGGGCATCATGCAGGGGATAGGACTGCACAAAAGGTTTTACAATATGGATTTTATTGGCCTACCCTCTTCAAAGATGCAAGGAAGTTTGTCTTATCATGTGATGAATGTCAACGAGTAGGTAACATTTCTTGACGCAATGAAATGCCTATGAATTATTCTCTTGTTATTGAACCTTTTGATTGTTGGGGATTTGACTTTATGGGTCCTTTTCCCCTTCAAAAGGGTACACTCATATTCTTGTTGCTGTAGACTATGTTAAAAAGTGGGTAGAAGCCATACCCACAAATAGTGCTGGTGGTAAGACCTCTTTGAAAATGCTTAAGGATGTTATTTTTCCTAGGTTCGGTGTGCCTAGATATCTCATGACTGATGGAGGCTCTCATTTTATTCATGGGGGTTTTAGAAAAACTCTCGCTAAGTATGATGTAAACCATAGAAATGCTTCAGCTTATCACCCCCAAACTAGTGGGCAAGTAGAACTTTCCAATAGGAAAATTAAATCTATCTTGCATAAGACTGTCAATAGATCTAGAAAAAATTGGGCTAAAAATTTGAATGACGCTTTGTGGGTTTATAGAACTGCTTATAAAAATCCTATGGGGATGTCTCCTCACAAAATGGTATATGGGAAAGCTTGTCACTTGCCTTTAGAATTAGAACACAAAGCTTATTGGGCAGTGAAAGAGTTGAATAGAGATTTTAGACTTGAAGGTGAGAAAAGACTGCTCGACTTAAGTAATCTAGATGAGTGGAGAGGTGAAGCTTATGAAAATGCTAGGCTTTTTAAGGAAAAGGTAAAAAGATGGCATGATAGGAGAATTCTAAAAAGGGAGTTCCATGTTGGTGAGAAAGTTCTTTTGTATAGGTCTTGTCTCAGATTTTTTTCATGGCAACTACTCTCAAAATGGGAAGGACCTTTTGTTATCAAGGAAGTATACCATTCAGGTGCCATCAAAATTTCTTCTTTAAAGTATGACACCACAGGTGGTTAATGGGCAGAGATTAAAACATTATATTTCTGGAGATTCTTATAATGAAGATGTGGATGTTATTCGAATGGTGACTCCAGAAGAATTTATCAGAAGCGAAACACCAGAGTCTGAAGAGTTCATCATCAAATAGGTAAAACTGGTGAAAACAGAAGGTTCATGAAACCCCAATTTTTTTATATTTTTGATGTTTTTAATACATAAGGAAAGATACGAGACGAAACTGAAGAGGAAACATAGTCCAGGGTGGGAAAACCCACCCTAGGCGTGGGCCCAGCCTGGCCGCGCCTGGAGGGGGTTTGACTCCCCCGAACTCCGTCTTCGCCTTGTTTCCATGTCAGTACCTTCCTTATGCCTTGAAACTTCATAATATATACCCCCCCGGATTCCCCGAGGTTTTTGCATCGAGTTCTCGTCGTGTTTTTGTTTCAATCTGTTTCTGTCAGACAAATTTCTCAATTTTGGATCTACAATGTCTTCCTCTGGATCACCCATGGAGGATTCCTCGGCGGATGTCCTTAACCCATACATGTATGAGTTGAAGATCCATTCCAAGGAGCTTATTCTCAAATATGGGAAGGTATAGATGAAAGAAGTTCAAGGCCCCAAGGGGTAAGGAAGTCTGGAAGACAGGATGGAAGCATTGGAGCAAGGGGTTTTCAGGTAAAAGAAGATGGCGGAATGCGAAGTAGATGTTGTTCACAAGATAAGTTCAGAACTCATCACCAAGAACGAGGAAGAGGTGGCTGAGCTCCAAGAAGAAATCTTCTCGCTCCGTCAGACCACCAACAAATTACAAGCACAGCTCTACGACATACAAAATCAAAACTATGAG
Organism: Avena sativa; assembly: GCA_916181665.1. NCBI lineage: Eukaryota > Viridiplantae > Streptophyta > Magnoliopsida > Poales > Poaceae > Avena > Avena sativa. The sequence goes on along the minus strand of OV702283.1, from coordinate 244,683,787 downwards.
TATGAGGCTAGGTTTTATCGCATAAGCTCTGCTGCTAGTTTTAGGATTGCAGAGACAAGGACATCCTTTTTGGATGGGGAACCATTGCCTTGGAAGTTTTATGATGACAAAACACCACCACCACCAAAGGAGTAATTCGTCATCAGGTTTGGAATCCCCTTGGCTTGTTCCAAGCTTGGGGGAGTGCCGCGGTATCACAACCATTATCTTTTATCTTTTACCTTTTTAGTGGATTCATATCTGTGGTAGAGAGGTTATCTTATATCTTGGTTTGCATGTGGAAGTATCTCTCCATTGTTGATTATCTATGTATCCCTTGGTGTGAGTGCCTTTGTTGAATATTAATTAGAAGTCTCATCTTTTACTTTTTGCACTTCTTATTTTAGTTTGCAATCTCTATTATATGATGGATCTTGTTGATCAGTATTGGCATCACTTTGGGGATCATCAAGTGGATCTAAATTGGTTTTGGCAAACCGAGTTCTGGTTAGTAGCATTACTTTGAAAGAGAAAAAAAGAAGAGAAAAAGCTTACAGGTATTTTGTATCATTTGTTTTCTTTCTTGTTGGCTCATAAGCTTAGTATTCTTTATTTAAGATCTTTTGTGTCTTCAAGGAAGATTGCATGTTTGGCTTTATTACTTGTATGTTTGCTTGTTTCTTTCAACTATCTTGCTTGCTACCCAGGCTTGCTAGACAAAAACCTGTTTTGAGAAGGCATACTTCTCATGTTTCCAAATCCCTTTGAACTAAAACCTTTGCCACTTGTGTCCACCATATCTACCTAGTAGCATTGTTGCTATTCAAAGCAAATTCTCAAGGTTGATCTATCTTTTGATTTTTTATGAGAAAACTAGTTAGTAAAGCTCTCACGAACTTGATGCCGCACTTTATTTCATGCCCCTAATAGACTTTAACCATTGTGCCATCGAAGTTGTATATGCTTGCATCTATACGTTGGAATTAGCAGAACCGTGCTGTCACGGGGAACGTTTTCAACATTGCACTTGTACTCTGTACATAGTTGATATCATGCTCTTTTGTCTATGGATGTCATCGGTGTGAAATAAAGAGGGAACTTGTAAGTCCATGGAGTTTGTATCCTGTGTTAGAGAAACGCCTGGGCCGCTAGCCTAAGCCATGCCTAATCATGGTGAAAACTTGCAGCATCACCATAGTGAGCTATCTATGAAGCATCCTCAACAAAAAGCTATGCATATAGTAGATAAAAAGATCGCTGAGATACTCATTTTCTGCTTGCCTTGTCATTTTGGTTATGGGAAAGCTCTTGTACCATGTGCAAGGGGTACCCCGTTGGCGGTTCTCAATGATATGCAAATACTTACAATGAAAAGAACTTACCTGTGACCAATGTTGAGTAGAATGAGGAGTGGCCCTCATATTCAAGGGACATGAGATTGCCAACTTATATTTCGTCAAGCATATACTCCATCTTTGTGCACTTTAACCTTGATCTTATCAAGATGCCTATGATAGGGGCAATGAGGGCTCAAAGCTAGTAAGCACCATAATCTTTTGGAAGCTCTTTATGACTTGTAATCCCTGCTTCCCTCTATAAAGGGACCTTTCTCCTACTTCCAAGTTCAGTCAGTAAATCTACTTCCTCTCTTTCTCCAGCAAGCTTTTGAGTTGTTGTGTTTCAAGCATTCATATGGTGATTTATTCAATCATGTTCTTTATCTTCCTTGTTTGCACAAAACTCTTATCTATTGAGTATTACTTTGAAAGCCTTCACTTGTGAAAAACCTTTTTGAGCAAAGAGTGCTCCTGTTTTGAAACTTCTATAAAAATATTTTTGTGAAACTGTTTGCCAGGTGTTCTCTGACCAAGAACAAGTTTGCCAATTCCAATTATGATTTATTTTTATGCATCTCTATTGTGACTATTGTACTTGGTTGCAAGCTAAGTTATATAATGGTGAGTTGCTTTCTTCTATAAGTTGTGCAATGGTAAGTGTGATACTTCTTGTTCGTATTCTTTTATCGACACTTTACTCCATAAACCCGTGGACATGTTTACTGCGCTCAGTTTTCGCTTGGGGACAAGCGATGTCTAAGCTTGGGGGAGTTGATACGCCCAATTTGCATCACCATTCTATATCATAATTTACCTCTATCCATTGATATTTGTCTTATTATGAGGTATTACTTATGGCTTTTCATCTGTTTATGCATGCTGGATGATTCTTGCAGGATGGACTGCCGGAGTATGGATTCTGATGGAAAAGAAGGCAGTGCAATTTCACGAAGATCAGAAAAATACCAGAAAAATATGGAAACATATTATTTTCCCAGAAGACGAAGGAAGTCAGAAGAAGGAGCGAAGTGGGGCCGCAGGGGGCCCACACCCCCTATGCGCGGCCCACCTAACCCCGTGCCTAGGGTAGGCGTGGCCCACCTACCCCGCCTCCGACTCCGCCCCTTCGCCTATATCTTCCCTAAGGAACCCTAAGCCTGGGAGGGTGACCATAGATAGATTTCTGCCGCCTCTGGGGGCGGAAAACACCAAGAGAGAAAGATATCTTTGGAAGACAGGTTTCTGTCGGGGGAATTCTTTCCTGGAGAGGGGAGACCGTCGCCATCAACACCATCATCAAGCTAGGCTTCATCGGGATCATCATCATCATCCACACCATCACCTCCACCAGCACCATCATCATCACTCCGTCCCGCTGTAACAATTGTGTTGGATATTGCTTTAGTTCTTAGGGGAAACTTTACCGGTGTTGATTACTATTGTAGTTGATGCTTGTGAGTGGAACCATTGGATTATTGTTTATGTTCAGATTGTTATCCATTACCATATCATCTTTGATCTTGATCCATATGATGTCTCGTGAGTAGTTCGTTTAGTTCTTGAGGACATGGGAGAAGTCATGTTGTTAGTAGTGAATTTGTGTTGAGTTATTATTCAATGGTTTAGTATTTAAGTTGTGGTGCTATTCTTCTAGTGGTGTTATGTGAATGTCGACTACATGACACTTCACCATTTATGGGCCTAGGGGAATGCATTGTGTATTTGGCTACTAATTGTGGGGTTGCTGGAGTGACAGAAACTTGAACCCCCGTTAGGACACCTTTGCACAAGGGAGTGTAGGATCTCACAGTTTAAGGCTGTGGTTATATTTATATCTTAATTACTTTCCTATAGTTACGGATGTTTGCAGGGGGTTTAATCACAATTATGTATTAGTCCAAGTAAGGTCAGTACATTAGCACAGGTGTAGGGTTGGCAGTATAGAAAACAAAAAAATTCTTACGATGGGAACAACTATGTACCAAGATCTATCTACTAGGGACAAGCAACGGGCAGATGTATATCCATAGAGAACATACCCTTGAAGACCGACAAATCTTAACGAGTTCAAACTCGTGGTTGATGTAGACGTTCTCTTGCCGATCTCAAGATCGAGAGGAAGTCCTAGCGCCGCAAAACAGCGGCGCATCCGTGCTCGCACACACGTACGAGGCAACGACCAACCTCCGCCTCCTCTCTCCAGGGATGCAGCGGAAGCACAACTCTTTCTTGCCGAATAGCCACCAGGAACATCTATCTCGCTAGTCCGAGACCATGGGGGATAAATACTAGAGGGGGAGAGAGATCCTTCACGAGGAGGTGTGTGTGTGAGAGAGGGAGGGGGCTCCTTTTATGGGGAGAGGGGGCACCCAAGGGGCCATGCGCCCAACAATGGGGCTTCCCCTACCCTCCTTTCATTAATGTGGGTGGACACTCCACTCACACAAAAAGCCTTTCAATTTCCTCCACTCAAAAACCCACTCAAATTCCCATTAAATTCCACCAAATTTAATGCAAACTCTCATTAAATAAAACTCCTTTTAGTTATTCAGAATTTTGTCAATTACTTTAATGACAAACATTCTCATATAACCCATTGCTAGTATTTCATTTCACATGCAAAAACACTTTCTGCAATTTCACCCGAAAACCTATTTCGGTATCTAGTGAAATAAATTCCTGCTCTTGTTATTCCTTCCGGCATGAAACTTTTGCTCCAATTGGATGTCGTTGTCTCTTAAGTGTGCCACCCTACGGTTCGCGAATAATGCGGACATGGTCGAGACCCTTCTCCGATCAATAATAAGAAGCGGGATCTGGAGACCCATACTGACTCCCACACATTCAACGATGACTTTCTTGTGATCATCGGAACCTTTTTCGCTAGTATCTTAATCCTTTTGTTTCGTGATATATTACATGTCCGAGATTCGATCATCGGTATCTCCATACCTAGTTTGATCTCGTTACTGACATGCACTCTTTTCTTGTTCCCATGATATAACATTCTAGTGATCAAATCACTTGCTTGCAAGCTAATCAATGTGATATCACCGAGAGGGCCCAGAGCATATCCATCCGTCATCGGGATGAAAAAATTCCATTCTCGATCCATGGGCCTCAACATAACACTTTGTAGTTCTGAAACCATCTTTATAATCACCCAGTTACGGTGTGACGTTTGATGTTATCAAGAAACTCTTCCGGTGTTAGTGATTGACATGATCTCATGGTCTAAGGATTAGGATCACTTCTTAAGTTGTTATAGCAATATAAACTCAATGACTTTGATCGTAATGCTATATTTTGGATGAATGTTCATCACACCATTCCATTAATGTTGTGACCTCATTATTAACAACATCCAATGTCCATGATCAGGAAACCTTTGATGATCTTGTTAATCAACGAGCTAGTTTATAAGAGAGGCATAACTAGGAACTTCCTTTTTGTTTATTAACACAAATGTATTAACGTTTCCGTATTAATACAATTATAGCATGCAAAATAAACATTTATCATAAATAAGTAATACGATAATAACCACTTTATTATTGCCTCTCGGGCATATTCCCTTCAGTCTCCCACTTGCACTAGAGACAATAATCTAGTTTGAAAACTTTGCGTATTGAACACATATGGCTTTCTGGTGTTCCATATACGCAATTGGAAGTGGTTAAAATAATCTATGGATCTGACGCTTTCAGGTCCATGTGTATTTGCATGTCTTTGCATCTTCACGCATCACTCATTCTCCAATGAGATGGCATTGTATAAATTTGGTCTTTGGGTGAGACCTTTAGTTCCTTGGGGTTAAATCATGTCGATAATATTGTCGTACAATATATCTTTAGTGTTAGCCCGTTGCGAACCACACCTTAGTATGATAACAAACTACTTGACACAAATGCCCTCCTTTGTTGCTACTATAGCAGTCATATACTTAGCCTTTTGTTGTAGTATTCGTCACAATGTTTTAACTTTGGAATACATCCAAATCCATCATGGAAACTCCTTTCCATTTCATTGTTCCACTCATACTTTTAATTGAGATAAACATAATTTCGTATCTTGTGACAAAACTAGTATCAATGTAATGCTTTACCATGAACTATTTGTAATTGTTTGTCACCTCTAAACAAATATATTCTTAGTTCTTCCAAAAGACCATAAGAATATCCTTACTATCATCCAATGATCATTTTATGATTCATTCTGATATATTCTCATAACACTTAGAGCATAGGACATATCTGGATGTGTACATATCATGGTATGATTGATCAAAACATTCTCGTTATTTCATCCATCAAGTGTCAAAGCACTTGAATCTTGTTTCACTTATCAAGTGTCGATACACTTGAATCTTGATTCAATTCCTTACCATACGACAAGAACCGTTTCTTGTCTTTTCTGTATTGAACTCCTTCAATATCTCATATATGTATGTTTGGCACAACCATATCCACTATAGACATTTATGCTAAATAATCGGGTTTTTCCTAAGTCTTTCATCAAAATGAAATTCTTAACCTTTTTCAATAAAATATACATCATTTCCAATCAACAAGATGTCCTCCACATAATGTATTAGAAATATGTCTTAGCGCTCCCACTTAATTTCTTGCAAATCCAAGCATCTTCATCGTCTTCTGATGAAATTAAACTTCTTTAACAGTTTCATCATGGTGAAGATTCCAACTCCGTGATGCTTACTTCAACCATTGAAGTTTGCATGCACTTTCAGCATCCTTTGAATTAACAAAACCCTTTGGACCGTGTCATGCACACGTCCTAGGTAACCATTCTTTTAGAAGAATTTTTTTTGTTTATTCATCTACCATATACCAAATTATATGTAGTGGTTGCTACTTTAATCCGTCCAGACTAAATATCGCTATGAAAGATCAAATCTTGTCATAGTCAACTCCTTGAACATTGTCGTAAAATACTTTACTGGCATGTCTATTATTTCATAGATGTGAAACATCCATGTCTATTTCTTTATAGATCCAAAAATGACCGATAGGTTTTTACACCTTTCTGGAGAGTCTTCCAAGTTCAAAACTTGATTTCTCGTGTATGGAGATATCACGGATTTTATGGCTTCGAGCCATTTGATGGAGTCAGGGCCCATCATCGCTTCTTTGCATGTAGTCGGTTCATCATTATCAAACAATAATGATTTAGTCTCAAATCTGAGCATTTGATTGTTTATCCGACCATCTTGGTTCCATAGGAACTTAGATATCCGTGACCACAATCTTTGAGGCACATAAGCTATGAGCATTATGGCTGCCTCCAGAACAATTTCCGGCGCTGCGCATCTCAGCACATTTAGCTAAGGTTCATTAACCTTATCAAAGTTCTATTGTCCTCCGACTTAACATTTTACGAAAAATTCCCTTTTCAAGAAACTTCAGGTTTCAAGCTACAAACCCTTTTGTCCTCGGTGTTATGGAGGAATAAGCAATTGTTATTCAAAATAACCTACAAAGACATGCTCATCCGACTTTGGTTGTAAACATCTTACTTATGCTTAGCATACCAAAATTTAAGAAATGACAACTTGGGTTTTACCCCAAACCATAACTTCCATGGTGTCATTTCAACGGATCGAGATGGAGCTCTTTTTAGTGTAAAAGTGGTAGTCTCTAAAGCTTTAATCTTTTAAAACATAATGACAGTTTTATAAATAAAATATTTGATCCAACCATGTCAAACAAGGTTTCATTACAAATCTCAAACACTCCATACTCCTACGATGTTTCGGGAGATGTAAATCTAGGTGTTTTGCTAAACTTTAAACTCAAATAAATCCCTTTATGATAAATCATAATTTATTTATTTTTCTTGTTACACTTGTAACTCAAATAAATCCCTTTATGATAAAATCATAAATCATTTATTTTCTTGTTACAATGATTTTCCACTTCATCTTGAAAGTCTTTGAAACATTTTCAAATATTTCATACTTCTTTCTCATTAAGTGAATATTCACTCAAATTTCCGGAGAAAGCATATGAAGTTAAAGTCCATCGCCTATGACTACGCATAATGGACTACATACATCGATATGTATAAATTCCAATAATTTAGTCGATCGTTCTTCTTTGGCGTTTGAACAAATTTTTAATTATCACGAGGAAAGTCTCACAAGCGTCATTTGATCAAATCAAAGACTCCAAAAATCCATTAAAATGGAGTTTCTTCATGTTTTCTTTCCAATATAATTTAAACGGCGATGTCACTTCGTAGGTGATCTTCCAATAATTTGTCTTGCGACATTTTAGCATTAGCTTTATGGATGTGATTTCTCCAACTAGATTTGTAAATCATCCATCTTATATAGAATACGGTAATTATTTAAACAATCTTTGTTCTCATAATACCTGATTTAAATAACTATTATTAGAACAAATCTTGAAGGCAAGCTTTGATGTCAACGAGAAATACAAACAACAGTTTGTTTGTTTTTTATGAACATCATCACATATTCTCTTGCTAGTTACTTAGGCCATTGTGGTTCATGAATTCCGTCGTTCAGTATGAAATTTCATACCAACCAATTCGGTATCCAATACCCAAGAATCACATTGTTTAACAAGCAAAGAATACAAACATAACATGTATATCATCTATATACCTAAATTGGATATTTCCAATCTTTTCTTTTCTGCCAAGTATATTTTATAGATTCTCTTTCAGCATTTCCTTTTCCTTTTTGAAAAAGAATCTATCAACATCAACAGTGGCGCCATATACATGACACATAGTCCAAAGTGTGGATATTCAAATAATAATACCTTTGGACTTGCACTTTGAAGTAGATCACCATCATCAAATAATCGGTATTCTTTCAAAATCCATTCTTTAGTAATATTTTCACTGTAGTAAACATTTTACATACATCTTCTATTCATCCTTATCATGACAACTTTCATGATCAAGCTAATGTAGCTTATAAAGACGAACCGTGAGTATAACGTTACTTTCCAAAACCCTTCTTGGATGATTAGGATGTCTAGCATCTCCAACCTTTGCAAATTCTCATCCAATATGAGAACATACATTATACTCTATCATATTGCAACCAAAACATTGTTTTAGATATCGTCATATCTGTCACACATGATGGTTTCTGAAACAATTCTTTCAGCTACTAGATAATCTCGACATTTAAATCAAGAATCATGGAGGCAAACATGATACTTAAGATACTAACACTGGAATTGTTACTCTCGATTTAATACCAATTATTAAATTTCATGGAGTAAACATAGTTTGCTGAAAGTTTGCAATAGGACTTTAAACTTTAGATTGACACTCAACACAATACGTACCAGTTTGTAAAGTATATATCCAGAACTCTATAGTTCTATTATCTCAATTACAACTATGCATAAGGTGGTGAACGAATGCCAATGACTACAACAAATTATGCAAGTTCACTTTGATTTAATTTGTGATAAATTGAGTTCTACTAATCCAAATTAGAAATGAACTCCCACTCAAAATGACACCCCTCATGTATTTTTGGTGATTACATGAACCAAATCCACTACACCAAGTCCGATCATCACGTGAGTCGGTGTAGCTTCTTAGGCGAGCATCAAATGGGCATAATATCTTCCATATGACTCATGCTTAACCTTTCGGTCCGTGTTTCGAGGCCATGTCTATACATGCTAGGCTCTCCAAGTAAGAACCTTAGTATTCGCGTGTGTAACTGTCTTACACCCATAATATGGTCGTGGATCCAAGAACACCTGATCATCACGTGATGTCTTGGAGCGACGAAACATAATTGGTGCATACTTAAGGAAGAACACATTCTTATCTTGATATTTAAATGAGGGATCATCTTATTATGATAATAAAACGCCAAACAAGCAATATAAGATGCAATCAAACATCACATGTTTGTTACTGAAATGATATGGTTCCCTTATATGATCTCCATCATGTGCATCGTGGTATGATCACTATCATACCTCTATGTGTAAGGCCAAGGTCTATGGAACTTACACGTTATGTGCGTTGTAAGAGTATCATCTCATACTTCTACTTACAACATCACCATATCATAACACTAGCCCAGCAACAATCTAAACTAGACGCCTCTAATTTATCCATTGCAAGTTTTACGTGGCTTAGGGCTTTCGAAGATAGAACCGTTCTTCCTACGAACATGAACCACAACAAGGATAACCAAATTGTTGACAACTCGTTGAAAATTAGATATTGACTATAGTAGGAGATACAGATGCCCGCTAGCCACTTATGCAAAACTAGTTGCATGTCAAGCGTGGTACAGGTCTCATGTGCAAGGACATGTAAAGTTTGTCCGGCCGCTTCATCCCACTATGCCAGCAATATCCAAAGTACAACTAAGAAGCAATAAAATGATCATCATCGCCCACATACTCATATGTGTACTACCCATGCAAAGCATTTACGCATAGATCCGGCTCTGATACCACTGTAGGGTTCACAGCATAGAAAACAAAAAATTTCCTATGATGGGAACAACTATGTACCAAGATCTATCTACTAGATACAAGCAAGGAGCGGATGTATATCCGTATAGAACATACCCTTGAAGACCGACAAATCTTAACGAGTTCAAACTCGTGGTTGATGTAGACGATCTCTTACCGATCTCGAGATCGAGAGGAAGTCCTAGCGCCGCAAAACAGCGGCGCATCCGTGCTCGCACACACGTACGAGGCACTGAGCAACCTCCGCCTCCTCGCTCCAGCGATGCAGCGGAAGAACAACCCTTTCTTTCCGAATAGCCACCGGGAAAATTTATCTCGCTAGTCCCAGACCATGGTGGATAAATACTAGAGGGGGAGAGATCCTTCACGAGGAGGTGTGTGTGAGAGAGAGCGGGAGGGGGCTCCTTTTATGGGGAGAGGGGGGCACCCATGGGGCCATGCACCCAGCCATGGTGCCGCCCCATCCCCTCCTCTCATTCATGTGGGTGGACACTCCACTCACACAAAAAGCCTTTCAATTTCCTCCACTCAAAAACCCACTCAAATTCCTATTAATTTTTGACCAAATTTAAATCAAACCCTCATTAAAAAAAACTCCTTTATTTATTCATAATTTTGTCAATTATTTTAATGACAAACATTCTCATATAACCCCTTGCTAGTATTTCATTTCACATGCAAAAACACTTTCTGCAATTTCACCCAAAAACCTGTTTCGGTATCTAGTGAAATAAATTCCTGCGCTTGTTATTCTTTCCGGCATGAAACGTTTGCTCCAATTGGATGTCGGTGTATCTTAAGTGTGCCACCCTACAGTTCGCGAATAATGTGGACATGATCGAGACCCTTCTCCGATCAATAATCAGAAGCGGGATCTGGAGACCCCTACTGACTCCCACACATTCAACGATGACTTTCTTGTGATCGTCGGAACCTTTTACGCTAGTATGTTAATACTTTTGTTTCGCGATATATTACATGTCCGAGATTCGATCATCGTTATCTCCATACCTAGTTTGATATCGTTACTGACATGCACACTTTTCTCGCTCCCGTGATATAACATTCTAGTGATCAAATCACTTGCTTGCAACCTAATCAATCTGATATCACCGAGAGGGACCACAGCATATCTATCCATCATCGGGATGAACAAATTCCATTCTCGATCCATGGGCCTCAACGTAACACTTTAGTAGTTCTGAACCCATCTTTATAATCACCCAGTTACGGTGTGACGTTTGATGTTAGCAAGAAACTCTTCCGGTGTTAGTGATTGACATGATATCATGGTCTAAGGATTAGGATCACTTCGTAAGTTGTTATAGCAATATAAACTCAATGACTTTGATCGTAATGCTATACTTTGGATGAATGTTTATCACACCATTCCATTAATGTTGTGACCTCGTTATTAACAACATCCAATGTTCATGATCAGGAAACCTTTGATCATCTTGTTAATCAAAAAGCTATTTTATAAGAGAGGCATAACTAGGAACTTCCTTTTTGTTTATTAAACACACATGTATTAACGTTTCTGTATTAATACAATTATAGCATGCAAAATAAATATTTATCATAAATAAGGAATACGATAATAACCACTTTATTATTGCGTATGGGGCATATTCCCTTCAACAGGTTCACCCACACAACACTTAGAACACCAGATAAGAGTACTCAACTATTTGAAGCGAAAACACTTGACAGAATTCCCATGTGTCCTCGGGAACGTTTGGTCCTTATAAGTATCTCCACCGACTTGTCCTTTGCTAAGAAAGGATTGGGCCACTTCCTGCGTTTGTTCTTTATTACTTGCTCCTTGCTTTGTTGCCTTATCAGAAAACCACTAAAAATCTGTTTGCTAAGTATTCATAGGGATTTCCTGCTCCATACCACTGTTCAGCACCTTTTGCTCCTTGTTGGGATCGACACTCCTATTTATCGAAAGTACTACGATACACCCCCTATACTTGTGGGTCATCATACATGTAGTTCAAATCGGACCCACCTCCTACCGTTGCGACATACATTTGTATTTTTTGCAAGCGGTGGACGGCAAGGTTTGAGATGCCCCGGTTCGAACATTGTCCATGTAACATGGTCTAATATTTTTAAAAAATGTGTTGGAACCATTTTGAAGCTCTCATTTGGTGGTTGCTTCACAAAATGCCTCGTTTTTTGACATTTGAAAAATAGAAAACGGATTTTCTATGCGACGAAAATGAAAACTTCCTCCTGCAACATTGTTCGCCATCTTAGGATGCACATGAGTCCACAATATGGGCACATTATCACAAACTATGCCATGATTCTGGCCATACCATTCTGTTTGACCCGAAAGCCATGAAACCTCGAACATGATAGGTCATTTCTGAGAACATTTTTTTGAGACACTTGAAATATACCAAGTTTGCTATTTTTTCTTGCAAATATTTCACATAATAAGACACCAAGCGAAGGATTTCTGTCGTTCGGACCGTTTTTGAATTTTTTATGCCTGTTTCAAACTATGGTCAAAACGGCACGTATGAAGGTTCTTAGCTAGGGGATGAGACTCACTAAAATTTTATTGGTTCTCTGATAAAACATCGTATTGTGAGTCTAGAAATGATTTTTGCTCAAAATCATGAGCATTAGATCATATACATGTAGTTAAAATTGGACCCACTTCCTACCGTTTCGGCAGGCATTTGTCTTTTTCGCGAACTGTGGACGACAAGGTTTGAGATGCCCTGGTTCGAAAATTGTCCATGTAACATGGTCTAATATTTTTGAAAAATGTGTTGGAACCATTTTGAAACTCTCATTTGCTGGTTGCTTCACAAAATGCCTTGTTTTTCGACATTCAAATAATAGAAAATGCATTTTCTGTGCAACGAAAAGGAAAAATTCCTCGTACAACATTGTTCGCCATCTCAATATGCACATGACTGCATAATATGGGCACATTATGAAAAACTAGGCCACGATTCTTGCCATAACATTGGCTGTTTGCCCGAAAGCCATGAAACCTCGAAGATGATAGGTCATATCTAAGAACGTTTTTTTGAGACACTTGCAATATACCAAGTTTGGTATTTTTCCTTGCAACTATGTCACATAATAAGACACCACGTGAAGGATTTACGTAGTTTGTACCATTTTTGAAATTCATATGCCCGTTTCAAACTATGGTCAGAATAACGCGCATGAAGGTTCTTAGCTAGGGGATGAGACTCGCTAAAATTTTAGTGGATATATGATAAAACATCATATTGTGAGTCTATAAATGATTTTTGCAAAAACTCATGAGAATTAGATGATGTACATGTAGTTCAAATCAGACCCACTTCCTACCGTTTCGGCAGACATTTGTCTTTTTCGCGAGCGGTGGATGACAGGGTTTGAGATGCCTCCGTTCGAACATTGTACATGTAACATGGTCTAATATTTTTGAAAAATGTGGTGGAACCATTTTTAAACTCTCATTTGGTGGTTGCTTCACAAAATGCCTCGTTTTTCGATATTCGAAAAATAGAAAATCTGTGCGACAAAAAGGAAAACTTCCTCCTGCAACATTGTTCGCCATCTCAAGATGCATATGAGTGCACAATATGGGCAATTTATCACAAACTATGCCTCTGGCCATACCATTCTGTTTGACCTGAAAGCCATGAAACCTCGAACATGATAGGTCGTTTCTAGGAACGTTTTTGAGACACTTGCAATATACCATGTTTGCTATTTTTCCTTGCAACTATTTCACATAATAAGACACCACGCGAAGGATTTATGTCGTTTGGACAATTTTTGAATTTTTTATGCCCGTTTCAATCTATGGTCAAAACGGCGCGCATGAAGGTTCTTATCTAGGGGATGAGACTCACTAAACTTTTATTGGATCTCTGATAAAACATCATATTGTGAGTCTAGAAATGATTTTTGCATAAAATCATGAGCATTAGATGATATACGTGTAGTTAAAATTGGACCCACTTCCTACCGTTTTGGCAGGCATTTGTCTTTTTCGCGAACGGTGGACGGCAAGGTTTGAGATGCCCTGGTTAAAAAATATTCCATGTAACATGGTCTAATATTTTTGAAAAATGTGTTGGAACCATTTTGAAACTCTCATTTGGTGGTTGCTTCATAAAATGCCTTGTTTTTCGACATTCGAAAAATAGAAAATACATTTTCTGTGCAATAAAAAGGAATTCGTCCTACAAAATTGTTCGCCATCTCAATATGCACATGAGTGCACAATATGGGCACATTATCAAAAACTATGCCACGATTCTGGCCATAATAGTGGATGTTTGCCGGATGCCATGAAACCTTGAACACGATAGGTCATTTCTAAGAACGTTTTTTTGAGACACTTGCAATATACCAAGTTTGTTATTTTTCCTTGCAACTATGTCACATAATAAGACACCACATGAAGGATTTATGTAGTTTGGACCGATTTTGAATTTTTATGTCCGTTTCAAACTATGGTCAGAATGACGCGCATGAAGGTTCTTAGCTAGGGGATGAGACTCTCTAAAGTTTTAGTGGATCTATGATAAAACATCATATTGTGAGTCTATAAATGATTTTTGCAAAAAATCATGAGAATTAGATGATGTACATGTAGTTCAAATCAGACCCAGTTCCTACCGTTACGGCAGACATTTCTCTTTTTCGCGAGCGGTGGATGACAGGGTTTGAGATGCCTCCGTTCGAACATTGTCGATGTAACATGGTCTAATATTTTTGAAAATGTGGTGGAACCATTTTGAAACTCTCATTTGGTGGTTGCTTCACAAAATGCCTCGTTTTTCGGCATTCGAAAAATAGAAAATGCATTTTTTGTGCGACGAAAAGGAAAACTTCCTCCTGCAACATTGTTCGTCATCTCAATATGAACATGTGTGCATAACACTGGCATATTATCACAAACTATGCCACGATTCTGGCCATAACATTGGCCGTTTGGCCCAATGCCATGAAACCTCGAACATGATAGGTGATTTCTGAGAAGCATTTTTTGAGACACTTGCAATATACCAAGTTTGGTATTTTTTTCATGCAACTATGTCACATAATAAGACACCATGCGAACAATTTACGTCGTTTGGACCGTTTTTGAATTTTCTATGCCCATTTCAAACTATGGTCAAAACAGCGCGCATGAATTTTCTTAGCTAGGTGTTGATTATCCCTAAACTTGCATTGGATCTCTGATAAAATAGCATATTGTGAGTCAAAAAATGATTTTTGCAAAAAATCATGAGCATTGGATAATATGCCTGTAGTTCAAACTGCACCCACTTTCTACCGATTCTGCACACATTTGTCTTTTTTGTGAAGGTTAGACGAAAAGGTTTGAGATACCTCAGTTGGAACATTGTCCATGTAATATGGTCTACTATTTTTGGAAAATACGGTGGTAGCATTTTCAAACTTTTATTTGGTGGTTTCTTCGTAAAATCCCCGTTTTGGCACTCGGAAAATAGAAAATGTCTTTTTGGTGCGACAAAAAGAAAAACTTTCTATGGTAACATTGTTTTCCATTTCAAGATACACATGTGTGCATAATATAGACACATTATCACAAACTATACCATGATTTTGAGTGCACTCTAGAGCGAGGGATACTTTGGTGATGAAAAAACCTGTAAGGTCGTCTGCAACCAATCAAATTATAGGAAACAACCACCCACGGATTGCCCATCTCAGGCTAATCAAAACCACTGAAGCACACATCCAACTGGATTCATCGCTCACTGAATAAGCACAACTCGCCCACCAACCTACCTCCACCATACACCACATCCCACCAACTAATCAGTCCACAACTCCAAAAGAAAGGAAAACTCCTTGTCCCGAGTCCCGCCGCCACCACCTACCCCCCTCTAGATCTGGAGCCGATGTGCTCCATCGTCGGCGTGCTCGCGGCCATGTCCTATGCGCTCCGTTCTTCCACCCATCTTCTTCTCCCCTCCTCGATGACAAGCACGGGAATCAGCACCACCCATATTCCCTTGTCCCCATCACCTCCTCCTCATCCTCCTCTAATATTTTGCATCTATTGAAACAGGATCCTACGATGTCGATCTTCCTGCAGAGCTGCGCGCGTGGCGTGTGCCTTAGAGGCCTCCTCCACCAAATACCCTCCAACCGAGCCACCATGCGCGAACCCTAGCGGCGTCCCTGATGGCCAACGTTGGGGACGAGTCCGCCCGCTTCTCCGGGTCCTATGTGGAGGGTGAGGATGAAAAGGGGGGCGAAACAAGGTGGGCATATCCGAAGGTTCCAGGGTTTGACCCCCTCCAACGCCGAGGCTCGGGTGGGGCACCGTGGGGTGAAGCACCGCGTCGGGAGTCTATGTCTACGGCGCCGTCAGCCGATGGGGGTGCCGCAGGGATCAACAACGCATCGGGAGGTGGAGGTCACACCGCCATCAACCTATGGGGCCGTAGAAGGGAGCAACACAAGCAACGAGACCGCGAGCGCCAGCACGTCGCAAGGACTCAAGCACTACGACCTCACGGGCGTCGGCATCACAAGGACGACAATGAGGTAGGTGCCCAATGACTGTGTTTATGATGGTCATTTTTGCGTGAGCTGATAATGTGGTAGCTGCTAATTATTGTACTGGTAATATAATATATACAATCTGATAATTGTGAATAACTAATCTGGTAATCAGTATTGAGGAATAATCTGGTAATTTTATTTTCAAACAAGATGGTGATTGTTTACATACATAACCTAGTAAAAGTGAGCAATTAATCTGGTACGTCTACAAATATGTGGCTTTCCTCATTCTACTCTTTTGAGTAGCTTGAATGAACAATGCATAGATGGTGTCTGATTCTTCAACAACAAGTTTTTGATGTCATTTTTCCTTAGCTAGTAACTATCTCAGATGGATTGTAAGTACTTTTTCCTAATTTGGAGAATCTTTCTAGCTAAAATGCATGAGGAATTTTCAAGCTTCAATGTTAGCTCCTACTTGGTGCTATTACTGTTATGATGGACTATCACTGCTATGTTCCACACATTTGTTATAGACCAAACATCGTATTGATGGAATGCTTATTTAAAGTTTTAGTGTTGCGTGTGCAAGGTCTGAGTTCAAGCAGTCATTGTAGATATGTTGAGATACTATCTGTGTGTTTGTCAACATATGCGCATAATATGTTGGTCTCTGTTATAGCCGTGACATGATATGGAACAACTTGAGATGCTTGAAAACCTTGTGCCAAAACCTAGAATATCTATTCTTATATGATCATCACTTCTATTATAATGTTGATTCTTGATTTGATACAAGAATAACCTCTCAACCATTGTATACATATTTGTATATTTGATACACGCATAACCTCTTGATGCAAGCTAATTATAGTATGATTTTTAATTTGTTGACCAGTTTGTGTCTATGCATTTATGAGAGACTATTCCTGGTCTTCCCGAACGTTGCTTGGAGCTGGGCTAGTAGAGGTCAAGATCATGCATCTTAGTTGAGCTTGTACTCCAGGTTTATATGGCCTAGGGTTTGTGGGTATGATTCTTGTTTTAGAATACTCACTTATACTGCTATTAGTAATACTGCCCTTTGTTATTAGTATTTGTCTGATTGAGGGTATGTAGTGTGCTTCCAGTAATAGGGGATCAGATTCAGCTATGTACTTTATTCCTCTCTTGCATGCAGCACTTCATTCCTTTATTATAGTGTGCTTCTAGTAATGCATGCAACACTTCATTCCATTATTATATGGTTTCTTTGTTAATTGTTTGTGTGTACAGCTACATTTCTCTCTTGCAATGCTCAAGTGTTTGTGTTTATAGCTATAGTAGTACGATACTATGAAAAGATTTTGATGGTTTTCGGTTTCAGTATTATACTAAATTGGAAATTTTGGGTTTAAGTAGATATTGCCTTACAAATCCTGATATAGCTGCCAAGCCAAACTGATCTCATCTTTTACTTGATATCCATAACTAAGTTCCATTTTAATATTTGTTCAAGATTGGGTAGTTCGAATTTGGACAGATGTTTTTTTAATATGGTCCATTTCGATGTAACCTATTACATATATTTTTTAAAGCAGAGAAATACCCCTGTAGAAAAAGAAACTCTGGTACTCGTATTTTTAATTTTCTATATGATCTGGACAACAGCTGATAGCCGTCACATGCAATTGTCATGGAGAAATTCCAACTCTTATTTAATATGAACACCCCAGACATGTTCTAGTGGTTGATTGCGGTTGCATATGCTTGGTGTAATACAGGCCTATCAAATGTCACTTGTGCGTGCAACAAGGGCACTAGAATTAGCAAGTATGTGATTTATTATGTGATTATTATGTACCTGCATCTTCTCTTGACACTTGGTGTATGTGAGTGCTTTGGTTCCTTCTACTATTAGTTGGTTGGTTATTTAGATTTTCATTCTGCAATGGCTTCCTCATGGAAAAACCTTATGTATATTACTGGAATTGCACTACTCTGTCATTGTTATTAGTATGTGGTTTGTTGTAGCTAGCATGATTTTCTTAGGAAAATGGTTGTGAACTCTCACTTGTTGTCTAATATTATGAACATATTTCTATTCATGAAGAAGATTGTATTTATCAATGTGTGTTCTCCTTCGTTTATGTCTACAATATTCAGTGATATATATATATATATATATATATATATATATATATGTGTGTTCTTTTCTTACTAGTGCTTGTAAATGATTATTTTTAAACTATCAGATCTAATGTAGTAAGTTATAGCATTAAGCTGCATGCCCTCGGCTAAATTTTAATTTTTTGGTGCTAAAATTGCGTTTTCTCACTTTACAGGAGTTTGAGGTTAATGAAATTTGAAGATCCATGAAGACTAACAAAGTTGTGAGATTCCTGTGAACAAGTATATTTGCTGGACATCCTTGTAACAATTCCTATGAACAAGTCTATCTGCTAGACATCCTTATAACATGTATATTATTCCGTGTTGTGAAACTATGAGGTGATATTTATATTATAGTTGATTTGTGCCAGAATGTAGTTCCAGCATCAGTTGTATGTATTGATATAAGTTCTAGCATTAGTATTTGACATTATAGGACTTGGGCCAAACATTACTGGATAAGGCTGTTTTCCTAATAGAGATATGTACCGCATCAAGTAATTTGGCTGCAAAGATGCCACAACCAAAAGAAATTACGGACATATTTTTAAAAGTTAGTTTAATTAATTTCAGAAAATGTAATAAATTGGATTGTAAAAGGCCAAAACGCCCAAAACGAGATGGATTGCTAAAAGGCAAAGGCCCAACATATAAGCAGACTATTAAAAGGTAGTGGCTAAGAAAATAAATAGGCTTAACTTCTAAGCTTGGCCCATTTAATGGACCATGGTTGATAGAAAAAAATTGTAAACATACTGAATTGTTGGGCTTGGCCCATATAAAACACCTATCTGGACTGGGCTAAATCTGATCGACGACCTTTCAAATTGGTCACAGATTTGCCACATAGGATCAGCCACGTAGGATCTGACATGGACAGGGCAGACAGTCTATGACCAATTCAGTTGGTCACAGAATCTGTGACCAACTGTATTCGTCGTAGACGTCTATGACCAATTCATAAAAAATGTCGTGGTGTTTAACTAGTGATGCTCAGATTTTGACCTTCTGTATTTGGTCACAAAAAGGTCAAAAATTAAAAACTATGACCGTCTACTGACGAATAGGGAGGGTCATGTATCACCATATTTCTTGTAGTGTGGCTTGCAAGCATGTGACTACATCACAAGGGATGTCATATCATGGAACGAGTAAAGAGTACTTATCAGTAACGAGGTTGAACTAGGTATAGAGATACCGACGATTAAACCTCGGATAAGTAAAGTATCGCGCAAATGGAATCGGTATCGTATGTAAATGTTTCATTCTATCATGAAGTAATCATAGAAATATGTGGGAGACATATGAATTTCCAGATTCCTCTATTGGTTATTGATCGGAGAAATTTCTCGATCATGTCTGCATAATTCACGAACCGTTGGGAGACAAACTTAAGGATTCGATGTTGTTTAGTAGATATGGAAATGAGTTGGAGACTAAATGTTGTTTGGAGTATCTTATTGGATCCAGGACATCACGAGGAGATCCATAATGGTCCGGAGAATAAGATTCATATATAAGGAAAGTCCAATTCCGGGGTTTGGAAATGTTTTCGGTATTTTCACCGGAAGCTTCTGGAAGGTTCTGGAAGGTCCACCACCCTAGGGGTGGGGTACTTGGAATGTGCCATGCCAATGTGGAATGGTTGCATCATACCCTAAGTCACTTGGCTAGGCAATGGGAAGAGAAATAATCAAACTCTAGTTTGAATAGTCAAACTCTAGTTTGAAAAGTCAAATCCTAACATTGAAAGTCAAAAGCCTAGTGGAGGGAGGAGAGGAAACCTAGAGGGGAGAGGTTTCCCTCTCCATCCTTCCTGCCGGCCAACAAGGGGAGTTGGGGGAGGACTCGGCCTTACCCTTGCCGCCTCTCCCACCTATATAAGGAGGGGTAGGGCGCCCCCTACCCCTCACCCCAAACCCTAGGCAACCGCTGCCCCCCAAGACGCTGGTGCCCTAGATCCCCTCCAAGTCGTCGCCGCCTCCACCCAAGTTACCGGCGCCACCTTCCCTCGGCGTCTAAACCCTATACACCGCGGCCCTCTCTAAATTCACCATACCTGCTTCGGCTTAGGCGAAGCCCTGCAGGATCTACTCCTCCACCTCCACCACCACACCGTCGTGCTGCTGGAATCGCGAGGAGATCTAAAATCTATGTTGCCTGATAGAACAAGGGAGAGGAAGGTCTTCATTGAGTACCGAACGTGTGATGGACTACGGAAGCGCTGCCGGAATGCGGCGTCGGAAGGATATTCTTCGCGATCTTGAGATCGGCAAGTGAATGACTACATCAACCACGAGAATCCGATCTTGTTAAACGCTTTGCATCTTCGAGGGTTAGTACTCTATGAACTAATTGCACCGATCTCGTAGATTAGATCTTGGCTTTTGTATGTTCATGCGATAGAATTTTTTGTTTTCCATGCTACGAACCCCTACAATGGGTCCTAGTCAAATTCCTCGGCTGCAGGAGAGAGGTCTTAATGGTTTTTAGGTTGGGTGGTCTTCAAAATTCTCTCAACACTCCTGCCTGCTGAATCATCTTCAGCATCACCGATGGACTGCGATACCTTCAGGTAAATCTCTATGGTTGGGAAACTTTCCATGTCTTTGACCGTTTCTTGATTCGCTCATTTTCCTTACTACTAGTACATTCTTTCTCATTGTTCTTTTAGGTCAGGCAATCTTCACATTCTTGCGGCACTCCTACCCACAGAATCATCTTCACTGTCGCTGATGGAGGCCGATCGGTACAGCCTCGAGGTAAAAAATCATTATAATTGTGATTCCGTGTTCCTCTTCCTTGATAGTTCTCTAGGTACACTTCTGAGTTTTTGCTCCCTGTTCATCTAACAGAGTATTGGCTTCGATATCGATTTTATGGTGAAAATGTGATGGGCGATTTCTGCGCCATGACAGCGGACAAAAGCACCCTCTTGAAGGAGTGCACTAGAGTTTACTCCAAACTCGCCTCTAACAAGGTTGGGCTTAGACTCCTCGATAATATCGTCATGGAATAGTTGATTGAGCGTGATGAGCTGAAGCGGCGGAACATCGGCATGGTGGAGATGTTGGGCATAATATTCGAACGGATCTAGGACCTCGAGGACCAGAAGGACAAACTCTTGGCCGAGATTGGAAAGCTAAAGCATGAAGCTATGGTCGATCTCCATCATTGAGCCATCACGTGGAAGGCCTTAAGTTAGTACTCCATCTATTTCACAATATAATCATATTTATAGTACTAAAACATCTTACTAAATAGGCATACATTATGGAATAGAGGGAGTAGTTCATGATCTGATAATATAGATTGCAAAATGGCCCAGTTAATTGAAAAACCATTATTTAGTAGTATGAATGTATGATCATGTACTTGCTGGTAAAGTACTTGGTTGTTTGGTGAATGTCACATGCATCACCAGCCACAATGTTGCCAGAGCCAAATTTGGTGTGATCATATTTCCTACTGTAATATACTCCATAGTTAGTTATTACTATCGCTTCCATCCCGAGCAGTATAGTTAACCACATTTACGGTCAAATTATTTTCTTGGATTATGTATTTTCCTAAATAAACCGGAATGTATGTAGTATAGTACTCCTAGTTTTTTTTTCAAATAGGGGTTATAACTAGAGTACGAGTGCTTGAAGCAGAGGCTGTGCTCCGGACTGCGCATAGATTTTTGTAGTATAGACTACAGAGTCTACACCTGCTAAAGGTTGCTGGTGCATTCATAGCTCCCATCGCATTCGATGCACTTCTTCTAGCTTGGCTCCTTGCTAGTGTAGCAATAGAGTAGAGATCACCAATTTTTTTGGTGACCTAAAGATCACCAAATTTTGCATTACATTGGCGGTTTTTTCTTTGAACTACCCGACGCGACGTGCAATTCAAAGGTTTAAAACATACCACCGGCGCCATTGATACATATAAAAGGCGCCCTATCCCGCATATCCACGAATATGGCCTTGCACCGCCGTCCCTCCTCGCCACCACAGCATCCTCACCAGGTACCGTTGTGACAGAAGACACAACTCCTTTATTTAGCAAGACAGAGCGGCTTCCCCATGCTGACAACCACCACGCGGGAGCATGCACAGCATCGCCGGCAAACACGATGCCATCGCTGCAAAGTCCCATATCCTTCACGGAGTCCCTGGTCTCCGGCACCAGAGAGATGGGCAAACGATGCCCCACCCGCTTGATCGCACCAACACGAAGAATAAACCCGTCTCCTCCCCAAAAGAAGGTTGTTGAACACTTTATGTTCTCTTTCATTATGCATTTGATTACGATCAAAACTATTTCGTCGCTTGTTGTACTGCATTCTTGCTCATATACTCGATTGTTACTAAAGTTTGCTAGAGCATTCCTTACCATCATTATGAAGCTCCTCTGGAATTTCTCCTAAAATGATTCTTGTTGGGGCATAATGGTTATAGATAGAACAGTTCATATTCATCAACTCTAGCTCATGGCCTGAGCCGAATTAGTATGTCATGGTTCCTTGTTTAGAGTATAACCAGGCAGGCATCGAGTGCCCTTCATCTAAGAAAATTAGTTTGATTCAATATGTTCAGTGTTTTCTTTAAAACTGTACACCGTGAAAGTTATATTATCAGTATTATAGTCAAGCCTCTAGATTGGTCGATTGTATTGAAACTTCGTGTGGTTTCCTATCACTCAGGGTGCCATATGGTTAGACTAGCAGAAGTAATTTACTGTACTAGAGTTTTGATGGGAATCATTGCTTTTCGAGCTATCAACTGCTGCAAATACTACTAAATTATTTGCTCTTCTACACACAATTCCATAATAAATCTCAAAAACTATTCTCTTCCAATGCAGGAAATAGAGTCAGGACAAAGTCTCAGACTCTAGTTAATCTAGTTCAAAGTGACAACCAGGTTAAAAAGACAATAATGCAAAACACCGGCATACAAAGTTTCGTCCTAAGACCACACCAGTGAGACCATAGCACATGGCTCAATAGGTGTCACATCCCAAAATTTTCCAAATTTTGAAATGTCAAAAATAAATAAACAAAATAAATAATTGTTGAAATTTAGGGTGAAAAGAAATTTTTTTACTTGATTCCAAATGGAAACATCAAAACATAATTTGATCAAATAGAATCCTAAAGGGATTTAAAAAGATAAACAAATAATAAATAAAGTTATAAAAGTTGGAATCACCATTTTTGGATATTTAAATAAAAAGATATGGTTTTTATAAGCAAAGGTAGAAATGAATAAATGAGAACTATTTTAAAGAGCCAAATTAAATCTTGGCCAATCAATGGAAATAAAATATTTTTGTTTAACAAAAAGAGTAAGGGATTGTTTGAATAATGAGGATTTATTAATATCCAATTTTATTTAAGTAAAGACTTTTTCCTACTTTGGAATGAACATTAAAACTTAATAAAGTATTTTAAATAAAAATTCAAAGTGTTTTATCTTTCAAATAAAACCTACTGAAAAGGTTTTGGGAAAAATTTAGAAATGAAATAGTGTTCTAAAACATATTTGAATCCTATTTGAAATAAAGACTAATATCTATTTATTCATTTTTAATAAATAATAAACCCTAAAATTAATTATTCTATATTTGATTTTAGATTATGTTAATAAACAGTATTAAAATCAACACAAAGTTTGGTGGAAGTTTGAATTCAAATGGTGTTTGAATTGTTTGAATAAAAATCAAAATAGAAATTCATAATAGAAAAAGAAAAACATTCGGTATATAAAAAAAAGAATCAAACCCAACCCACTACCAAGGCCCAGTCCAGCCCAACTCGCAGCCCACCTGCTCCCCCTCTTGCGAAACGTTTTCCACCAAGAAACTAACCCGCAGAGTCGCTGAACGCTCGGCCCCACACCCACTTTCCCTCTCTCGCACACAGCCGGACCCCACCTGCCAGGCCTTCGTTCTCACCCGCACGCGACCATTTCTCCCCCTCTTCGCCGGTTTCTGACTTGATTTCGCAATCTTAATTCGCCTTAATGCCAGGGACGTTACCCACCGTGATCACGCCCTACTAAATGCCCACTCCTCCTCTCTCTTTTGCCCCAGGCGCTGTCTCCTCTCGGCCACCAGGCTGCCACAATCGCTTGCTCGAATGCACTGTCTCCGACGAGCAACTCCGGCCAATTCCGGCGACGTAGCTCCTCCCCTCGCCTCCCAGAGCACACGAGCCTGCTCCCCCTCTTATTGCGCATCTTCCAGCACCAACCCCACACCCGCGCGAGCACCGTAGCCTCGGCAACCTCAACATCAGAGCGTCGCCGCCTCCTGCCTCGACTCCGGCGAGATCCCCCGGTGAGCACAGACCGCCCCTGTTTCCCCCGTTGATGCTCCTATGATCTACCCACTCGCCCGCATCTAACCATACCATTACCTTGCCTTCGGGTGGCCTGCAGCCTCGCCAACAACGGCAACCAAAAGCACCTGGCACCGCCGCTGACTCCGACGAGCAATAGCTGCTGCTCCAGTGCGCCCCTCAAGCAGCTGACCACACCTTGAGCACCACCGCGACGTTGCGAATCCGGTGAGCCCTTCCTCCCCTTCTCTCGCTTCCTAGAATGGCCGGACCACCTCAGACAGAGCGCTCCTCCGCTTGCCGCCATGCCAGCGCCGCCCGTTCCTGGTTGAGCTGCTGTACACCGTTAGATCTTGATCGCGTGGCTACGATAGATTAACTTAACGAAGGGGTATGCGATGATCTGAGCCATGCGATGTGTTTTAAATCTAACAGCCCACAGAGCGCGATCCAGCCGAAGCGGTACCATCCAATAGGATAGAGCCACGTGGCCAGAGTTGATTTAAAACAGAAATTTTGATCTATTAGATATGCAAACTTGCAAAATTCATAACTTTTAATCTACACGTCCAAATTTTGCAAATTTTATATCATTGGAATCAGCAGAACAAGTACTTTGCAACCATGCACTTTGTTTAATGTTTTGCTTCTAGAAAATTGGTTGAATGTGCAGAAACTTGTGTAGGCATAATTTGAATATAAAAATTGTTCTAGAAATATTTTTAAGGTGAAATCTTTGCTAAATGGTTTGTTTTGAACCTACTGACCTTAGAAATCAACTGATGGATTTCAAAATGTATTTTGTGAAGTTAAGGAATAAATATTTGAATTAGAACATTTCTAGTCAAATAAAAATATTGTTTATGTGTTAAAAATACTTTTTGAGTAAAATCTTGGGAAAATGATTTGAGTTAAACTCTCTGACCCTAAACACCAAGTTTTGAGATTTAAAAATATTTGATGAACCCTATAAAATTATTACCTTGCAAAAGGCATTTTCAATAACATAAAATATCACCTTGGTATAATAATTGGTTTATGGAGTGAAGCCTTTTGCAAATGGTTTTACCACATTTGTAAATGACCAATATGGGCCTTAAAATGGTTAGAGCCTAATATAAACCACTTTTCTAAATAAAACCATCTTTTGCATTCTTGCATGCATTGCCATGTTTTGATATTTTATGTGGTGAAATTGTTTGAATGCTAGTTGAATATGTGTTAGCTTGATTGAATTATAGTGAAGTTAGAAGAGTGTGATATTTGCAAGATCAAGAAGTGAACCAACATTCTCTACTAAAAAGGCAAGTGACACTATCATCCATGTTCTACTATTTTCATTACACTTAGTGGATTTTTGTAACATGCATGATAAGGACTATTATATTTCTATGCTATGCTATACCCTATTAGGATATCCTTATATCTTCCATAGTGGAAACATTGTAGTTGTAGTATGCTTAGCCCTGCTATATATTTGGGATGGGATACATGATATGATTATATGAAGTGTTGAAAAGATATATGTTTTATATAATAAAACAAGTACTCAATGAACCACCTGGGTGGAAAGGGATACTCAACTTTGGACAGGGTGGCAACAAAGGGAACCATGTTTATATGGCTATCTTTTTGTATGTGCACTAGAAGAAAACCACCCAGGGACTTAGAGATTGAACATGTTTCTCGTACAGTGGCTTCCGTGTACAGCCACATGCTAAATGGGCTCTGGCTTAGTCAACTACATAGTGGAAGACCCTTGCATTGGCATCTTCAGGTTAACTAGAATTGTGTATTGGAAATATATCCTTACATTGGTGCCTGGTAGACAAGCTAGCATTGTGTATTGGGAGGACTTCTATGGAAAGACTTTGTCACATTCTCGATCTGCCGGTACTCCATTTGGTGAGTACTTACCCAGCGGCCACTGGTGGCGTCAAGACGAGATTGTGTGCAAAGTGTACAACTTCTGCAGAAGATCAAATTCTAAGTACTTAGCCG
Source organism: Avena sativa (assembly GCA_916181665.1). Taxonomy (NCBI): domain Eukaryota; kingdom Viridiplantae; phylum Streptophyta; class Magnoliopsida; order Poales; family Poaceae; genus Avena; species Avena sativa. The sequence goes on along the minus strand of OV702283.1, from coordinate 244,656,983 downwards.
TGTCCCCGGTTATGGACAACTCTGAGCAACTAAGGCCTAAAGCTATGGAAGATCTCGACTTTCCAATTTCTCAAAGTAAAACTTGATGGTGACAACAAGGGATTATAAGGACTTGGAGTTTTCCATGGAGTTCAGAAAGATTTGACAAAAGATCAAAACTATTTTGAAAAGATAGGATAAAACTACATTGCTTTCTGCAAAAGAGCCTAAACCCTACTTAGCCAAATATGAATGTAATGATAGGATCCACTTACTTCTACATAATAGTGAAACTTGCCAATACAATTCAAATGTATTGACCCTTGTGGCTGCAACTTATTATGTTGCAGGTTTGTTTGATGTTAGTGAAGTGTGTTGATTAGGATTACAAGTCTACAACCAACATGATTTCCTGTGGCACTTTGAAGATGAAGGACTCCATGCTATATAGATATTTTGCTGCATTGTAATGTGATAGCCAAATGAGCTATGTAAGATGTAATAAATTATTTTATTCCTGGTTATAAAGTTGTATTATGACCTTTGTTTCTTGATATTACATCTTAACTATGGATGCTAGCTATTGATCCAGGGACTAGCATTGTAAACACAGGGATCTCTACCTTATTAAAGGTTTTGACCTCTACAGATGGTATCAGAGCATTGTGTTGCCTGTAGGATTGTAACCCTAGGATTGGACAAAACCCCTTAGAAAAATAGGAGTTGTATTTGTTCCAAAACTTATTTACAAACAATCTTGTAAATTCTTTCCTCAACCTTTTTGGTTTTAACTCTACATCTCTTCCTTTTAAACTTGATGGACAAAGCCTTCACCATGACCAATGACTTCAACTTTAGTTTCACCAAGGACTTCAACTTAGACATCACCAAGGACTACAAGTGAGAACCAAGAGACATTAGATTGCCTACCAAAAACATTGATATCATGTTAGTGTATGGATCATATTGACCTATGAGTTATGACTATACTAGGTTGATTATTTTAAGAAAACTTGTTGTTTCCTTCAACTCATGGGTTAAGCTCATAAGTTGTTAAGAGAATAGTTGCTTGATGATTGCTTGATTTTTTGTTTGAACTTGATTGTTTTGGGTGGTGTGTTAGAACTTCTTTAGGCTATCTGTCAATACTTATCCCTATCAACAAGCAGATGCCTCCCCGTCGTGCTAACCCCAACCAAAACAACAACAACATCAGTCCCGAGATGCAGCAGTTGATGACTGTGGGGTTTGCAGCATAGAAAACAAAATTTTTCCTACGATGTGAACTATGTACCAAGATCTATCTATTAGATACAAACAACGGGCGGATGTATATCCGTAGAGAACATACCCTTGAAGACCGACAAAGCTTAACGAGTTCAACTCGTGGTTGATGTAGACGATCTCTTGCCGATCTCAAGATCGAGAGGAAGTCCTAGCGCCGCAAAACAGTTGCGCATCCGTGCTCGCACACACGTTCGAGGCACCGAGCAACCTCCGCCTCCTCGCTCCAGCGATGCAGCAGAAGCACAACTCTTTCTTGCCGAATAGCGACCGGGAACATGTATCTCGCTAGTCCGTGACCATGAGGGATAAATTCTAGAGGGGGAGAGAGATCCTTCACGAGGAGGTGTGCTTTGAGAGGAGGAGAGGGGGGCCTTTTATAGGGGAGAGGGGGGGGGCACCCAAGGGGCATGGAGCCCAGCCATGGGGGCTTCCCCCACCTCTTCCACATTCATGTGGGTGGAGCTCCCACTCAAAATGAAAAGCCTCCACTCCCATTAAAAAGCCTCCACTCAAAAATCCACTCACATGCATTAAATTTCCACCAAATTTAATGCAAGCTCTCATTTAAATAAAACTCTTTTATTTATTCAGAATTTTGTTAATTACTTTAGTTAACAAACATTCACATAAAACCCCTTGCTAGTATTCCATTTGACATGCGGAACCAGTTTCAGCAATTTCAACCGAAACAGTTCCGGTGTCTAGTGAAATAAATTCCTGCGCTTTCCTTTTCTTTTCGGCATGAAACTTTTGCTCCAAATAGATGTCGGTGTCTCTTAAGTGTGTCACCGTATGGTTCGCGAATAATGCGGACATGATCGAGACTCCTCTCAGATCAATAATCAGAAGCGGGATCTAGAGACCCATACTGACTCCCACACATTCAACGATGACTTTCTTGTGATCGTCGAAACCTTTTACGCTAGTATCTTAATCCCTTTGTTTCATGATATATTACATGTCCGAGATTCGATCATCGGTATCTCCATACCTAGTTTGATCTCGTTACTGACATGCACTCTTTTCTCATTCCCGTGATATAACATTCTAGTGATCAAATCACTTGTTTGCAAGCTAACCAATGTGATATCACCGAGAGGGCCCAGAGTATATCTATCCGTCACTGGGATGAACAAATCCCACTCTCGATCCATGGGCCTCAACATAACACTTTATTAGTTCTAAATCCATCTTTATAATCACCCTGTTACGGTGTGACGTTTGATGTTATCAAGAAACTCTTCCGGTGTTAGTGATTGACATGATCTCATGGTCTAAGGATTAGGATCACTTCGTAAGTTGTTATAGCAATATAAACTCAATGACTTTGATCGTAATGCTATACTTCGGATGAATGTTCATCACATCATTACACTAATGTTGTGACCTCGTTATTAACAACATCCAATGTCTATGATCAGGAAACCTTGATCATCTTGTTAATCAACGAGCTAGTTTATGAGAGAGGCATAACTAGGAACTTCCTTTTTGTTTATTAAACACACATGTATTAACGTTTCCGTATTAATACAATTATAGCATGTAAAATAAACATTTATCATAAATAAGGAATACGATAATAACCACTTTATTATTGCCTCTCGGGCATATTTCCTTCAATGACAGGTCAAGCTCACCTAATGCATATGATGACACAGTTTATGCAAAATCAGAATCAGAACAACAATAACAACAACAACAACAACAACAACAATAATCAGAATAACCCTCCAGCACATGATATGCTCACCAAGTTTCTGAAACTAAGGACTGCAAGGTTCTCTGGGACAACTGATCCAATGGTAGCCAATAACTGGTTATGTTCGGTGAATAAGGACTTAGTGACTGTTGGCTGCACCGACGAAGAAAAAGTTAGGTTTGCATCACATCTGCTTGAAGGACCAGCAGCTACATGGTGGGACAACTTTCAGATCAGCACCCCCCTTGAGGATGTAACTTGGGCTATTTTTGAGGATGGTTTCCGTATAGCTCACATCTCATCCGGAGTGATGAACTTGAAGAAAAAGGAATTCCACAATCTGAAATAGTGTCACCTCAGTGTGGCTGAGTATATTGAAGAATTCAACAATCTGGCACGCTATGCACCGGATGAAGTTGACACAGATGCTAAGAGAAAGGAGAAATTCCTTGAAGGACTTAATGATGAGTTGAACCTGCAGCTATCTGTTGCCTATGTCCCAACTTATCAATCACTCTGTGACAAAGCCACCATTTTGGACAACAAGATGATTCAAGTTGAGAACAGAAAGAGGAAGCATAAACTCAAGTATCACTCAGGATCATCACAAAAGAAGCATTCATTCAAAAAGAGCAATGAGGATTCTGAACCACATCAGTATCACCACAACAACAATGGAAGTGATAATAATGGAAATGATACTGACAATGGAGATGACCTTGGTCAGAACCAACATGGCGCGCATGAAGGTTCTCAGCTAGGGGATGAGACTCGCTAAGCTTTTAGTGGATCTCTCATAAAACATCATATTGTGAGTATAAAAATGATTTTTGCAAAAAATCATGAGCATTAGATGATGTACATGTAGTTCAAATCGGACCACTTCCTACCGTTTCATCGGACATTTGTCTTTTTTGCGACCGGTGGACGGCAAGGTTTGAGATGCCCCGGTTCGAACATTGTCCATGTAACATGGTCTAATATTTTTGAAAAATGTGTTGGAACCATTTTGAAACTCTCATTTGGTGGTTGCTTCAGAAAAAGCCTTGTTTTTCGACATTCAAAAATAGAAAATGCATTTTTTTTGCGACGAAAAGGAAAACTACCTCCTGCAAAATTGTTTTCCATCTCAAGATGCAGATGAGTGCACAATATGGGCACATTATCAAAAACTATGTCACGATTCTGGCCATAACATTGGCTATTGTGCCCGAATGCCATGAAACCTCGAGCATGATAGGTCATTTCTAAGAACTTTTTTTGAGACACTTGCAATATACCAAGTTTGATATTTTGTTGCAACTATTTCACATAATAAGACACCAGGTGAAGGATTTACGTTGTTTGGACCGTTTTTGAATTTTTATGCCCGTTTCAAACTGTGGTCAAAACGGCGCACATGAAGGTTCTTAGCTAGTGGATGAGACTCACTAAAATTTTACTGGATATCAGATAAAACATCATATTGTGAGTCTGGAAATGATTTTTCCAAAAAATCATGAGCAATAGATGATGTACATGTAGTTCAAATCGGAGCCACTTCCTACCGTTGCGATAGACATTTGTCTTTTTTGGAAGCGGTGGATGGCAAGGTTTAAGATGCCCCGGTTCGAACATTGTCCATATAACATGGTATAATATTTTTGAATAATGTGTTGGAACCATTTTGAAACTCTCATTTGGTGGTTGCTTCACAAAACGCCTCGTTTTTTGACATTCGAAAAATAGAAAATGCATTTTTTGTTTGACGAAAAGGAAAACTTCCTTCAACAACATTGTTCGCCATCTCAAGATGCACATGTGTGCAAAATATGGGCATATTATCACAAACTATGCCACGATTCTGGCCATAACATTGGCTGTTTGGCCCGAAAGCCATAAAACCTCGAACATGATACGTCATTTCTGAGAATGTTTTTTCAGACACTTGCAATATACCAAGTTTGGTGTTTTTCTTGCAACTAGGTCACATAATAAGACACCACGAGAAGGATTTACGTCGTTTGGGCCGTTTTTGAATTTTTTATGCCCGTTTCAAACTATGGTCAAAACAGCGCGCATGAAGGTTCTTAGCTAGGGGATGAGACTCGCTAAACTTTTACTGGATCTCTGATAAAACATCATATTTTGAGTATAGAAATGATTTTTGCAAAAAATCATGAGCAATAGATGATGTACATGTAGTTCAAATCGGACCCACTTCCTACCGTTTCGGCAGACATTTGTCTTTTTCACGAGCGGTGGACGGCAAGGTTTGAGATGCCCTGGTTCGAACAATGTCCATGTAACATGGTCTAATATTTTTGAAAAATGTGTTGGAACCATTTTGAAACTCTCATTTGGTGGTTGCTTCACAAAACGCCTCGTTTTTGACATTCGAAAAATAGAAAATACATTTTTCGTGTGACGAAAAGGAAAAAATTATTCTACATCATTGTTCGCCATCTCAAGATGCACATGTGTGCAAAATATGGGCACATTATCAGAAACTATGCCACGATTCTGGCCATAACATTGCCTGTTTGGCCCGAAAGCCATATAAGCTCGAACATGATACGTCATTTCTGAGAATGTTTTTTCAGACACTTGCAATATACCAAATTTGGTGTTTTCTTGCAACTATGTCACAATAAGACACCACGTGAAGGATTTGCGTCGTTTGGTCGGTTTTTGAATTTTTTATGCCCGTTTCAAACTATGGTCAAAACAGCACGCATGAAGGTTCTTAGCTAGTGGATGAGACTCGCTAAACTTTTACTGGATCTCTAATAAAAAATCATATTGTGAGTCTAGAAATGATTTTTGCAAAAAAACATGAGCAATAGATGATGTCCATTGATACGCCCAATTTGCATCACCATTCAATATCATAATTTACCTCTATTCATTGATATTTGTCTTATTATGAGATATTACTTATGGCTTTTAATCTGTTTATGCATGTTGGATGATTCTTGGAGGATGGACTGCTGGAGTCTGGATTCTGATGGAAAAGAAGGCATTTCGGTAAAATTTCGTGAAGATCACAAAAATACCAGAAAAATATGGAAACATATTATTTTCCCAGAAGACAAAGGGAAGCCAGAAGGAGGAGCGAAGAGGGGCCGCAGGGGGCCCACACCCCCTTAGGCGCGGGCCCCCTGACCCCGCTCCTAGGGCAGGTGTGGTACCTGCCCGGCCTCCGACTCCGACCCTTCGCCTATATCTTCCCTACGGAACCCTAAGCCTGGGAGGGCGACCACAGATAGATTTCCGCCGCCTCTGGGGGCAGAAAACACCAAGAGAGAAAGATCTCTCCGGCAGACAGATTTCTACCGGGGGAATTCCTTCCTGGAGAGGGGAGACCGTCGCCATCAACACCATCATCAAACTAGGCTTTATTGGGTTCATCATCATTATCATCCACACCATCATCTCCACCAGCACCATCATCACCACTCCGTCCATCGTAACAATTGTGTTGGATATTGCTTTAGTTCTTAGGGGAAACTTTCCCGGTGTTGATTACTATTGTAGTTGATGCTTGTGAATGGAACCATTGGATTATTGTTTATGTTCAGATTGTTATCCATTACCATATCATCTTTGATCTTGATCCATATGATGTCTCGTGAGTAGTTCGTTTAGTTCTTGAGGACATGGAAGAAGTCATGTTGTTAGTAGTGAATTTGTGTTGAGTTATTATTCAATGGTTTAGTATTTAAGTTGTGGTGCTATTCTTCTAGTGGTGTCATGTGAACGTCTACTACATGACACTTCACCATTTATGGGCCTAGGGGAATGCATTGTGTATTTGGCTACTAATTGTGGGGTTGCCGGAGTGACAGAAACTTGAACCCCCGTTAGGTCACCTTTGCACAAGGGAGCGTAGGATCTCAGAGTTTAAGGCTGTGGTTAGATTTATGTCTTAATTACTTTCCTGTAGTTATGGATGTTTACAGGGGGTTTAATCACAAGTATGTATTAGTCCAAGTAAGGTCGGTACATTAGCACAGGTTCACCCACACAACACTTACAACACCAGAGAAGAGTACTCAGCTATTTGGAGCAAAAGCACTGGACAGAATTCCCATGTTTCCTCGAGAAAGTTTGGTCCTTATAAGTATCTCCACCGGCTTTTCCTTTGCTAAGAAAGGATTGGGCCACTTTCTGCGTTTGTTCTTTATTACTTTCTCCTTGTTTTGTTGCCTTATCAAAAACCACTAAAAATCTGTTTGCTAAGTATTCACAGGGATTTCCTGCTCCATACCACTGTCCAGCACCTTCTGCTCCTCGTTGGGATCGACACTCCTATTTATCGAAAGTACTATGATACACCCCCTATACTTGTGGGTCATCAAGACTATTTTCTGGTGCCGTTTCCGGGGAGTGAAGCGCTATTGAAGAGTGGAACTGGTAAGGGAAACTTTTAGTGTGAGTATTTCTCTTGTTACTGCTTGTTACTTTGTTTCCAATATGGATAACCCACTTGGTTTTTTGTTGGGGAAATCTACTACCACTGCTAGGGTAGTAGATGAACCACCATCTGTTGAGATAGATCCTTTTATGATACCAACAAGTATTGTTAATCATGTTATGGATAATTATTATTTTGGGGATGGAACAGTCCATCCCGGTGATCACTTGCTTTTTATCCATGAATTATGCGGGTTGTTGAAGTGTGCAGGTATCACAACTGAACAGGTGAAGAAGTTAATCTCCATATCCTTGAAAGGGAGAGAAGAAGAATGGTATAAGCTGCTGAAGAATGGACAATCCATGGAATGGGAGGAGATGGCATCTCTCTTTTACTCTAATTTTTATCCTCCCAGTGAAGTTCATAAGGATAGAAATCTTATATATAAATTTTGGCCTCTTGATGGAGAAAGTACAGCTCAACTTGGGGAAGATTGAAGTTACTAATGCTTAAATGTCCTATTCATGAACTCCCTAACAATATTATTCTCAATAACTTTTATGCTAGGATTTCTCTTCATGATAAAGATTTACTAGATGCTTCTTGTGCTAGATCATTCACACGTATGAAGGAAGAAGCTAAATGGGATCTCTTAGACCGTATTCAAGATAACACTGAAGCTTGGGATAATGACAAAGGAAGAAAGTCAAGTATAAACCATGATTATGAATGCATTAAGTCTTTTATGAGAACCCATAGCTTTCATGATATTAGCAATGAGTTTGGTCTTGATCCTCAAGTTCTTGCAAAAATGTTTTAATGTCTGTGCCTCTTATATTGAAATTCCCAAGAAAGAGTGGGACAAAGTACCATGCTCCTTATAAAGACATTGTCACCCATATTCCTGCTAGCACAGAGGTTTGTACTATTGATCCTATTTTGCATTAACCTTATGTTGAGAAAATCCCTTTTCCTTCCAAGGTAAGGGATCATCCTATTATAGCTAATGTGGTTAGAAAAAGTGCAAAGAAAACTATGGGGTCTGATGAGCTTATTGATATTGAGCCTGTGGTAGCCATTGTGAAAGATGTTGTCACTAGAAATATAGAGGATGAGCATATTTTCTTCTGTGAAGACGCTACTAATATTGTTTCTCATCCTAAGAAAGTTAGAAAAGCTATTGTCCATGTGCTTTTTGTTAAAATTGGTAGTCATAGCTATTATGGTTTATGTGATATTGGTGCTAGTTCTAGTGCTATTCCTTATGAGCTTTACAGGGAAATTATGCATAAGATTGGTCCTTGTGAGCTTGAGGACATTGATGTGGTTATTCACCTTCCTAATAGAGAGCAAGTTTGCCCAATTGGCATTGTAAGAGATGTGGAGGTCCTTTGTAGTAAGATTAAATATCCTGCTAATTTTCTAGTAATTGGTAAAGAAGCTACTAAAACCTATCCTATTATCTTTGGTAGACCCTTTCTGAATACTTGTGGGGCTATCATAGATTGTGGGAAGGAAAAAGTTTTGACTGAGTTTGCTGGAGAGTCTTATGAGTTTAATTTTTCCAAATTTGCCAAAACTCCATATGAAAATGAACTCCCTGATGAGGATTTCAGGGTTGAACAACTTTCTGCTATTTCTCTTGCTCCTAACAATACCTTGCAGCAGTTCATGGAAGATCATGTAAGTGATGTTTTCATGAAGGAAAGAAATGAGATTGACGAGGTTTTCCTTCGTCAGCCTGAGTTACTTAAGCATAATCTACATGTGGAAGATTTGGGTACCACACTACCACCTAAAGGGGACCCTGTTTTTGAAATTAAACCATTACCCGATGATCTTAAATATGCTTATCTTGACAATAAGAAAGTGTGTCCTGTTATTATTAGTTCTAAACTTTCATGAAAGGAAGAAGAAAGGTTATTGGAAGTGTTGAAGAAACACCGAGGAGCTATGGGTTATACTCTTGATGATTTAAAAGGAATTTCTCCTACTATATGTCAGCAAGCTATTAATACTGAGCCTGATGCAAAACCAGTTGTTGAGCACCAACGCCGTCTAAATACTAAGATGAAGGATGTGGTAAGAAATGAGGTATTAAAACTCCTTGATGCTAGTATTATTTATCCTACTGCTGATAGTCAATGGGTTAGTCCCGTTCATTGTGTTCCCAAGAAAGGGGGAATAACTGTTCTGCCTAATGAAGATAATGAGCTTATACCACAAAGAGTAGTGGTTGGGTATAGAATGTGCATTGATTTTAGAAAGATCAATAAAGTTACTAAGAAAGATCATTATCCCTTGCCCTTTATTGATCAAATACTTGAAAAATTGTCAAAAAAGACCCACTTTTGTTTTCTTGATGGTTATTCTGGGTTTTGTCAAATTGCTGTGAAAGCACAAGACCAAGAGAAAACTACTTTCACGTGTCCTTATGGTATTTATGCTTATAGGCATATGCCTTTTGGTTTATGTAATTCTCCTCTACCTTTTAGAGATGTATGTCTGCTATCTTTCATGGTTTTTGTGAAGAAATTGTGGAGGTTTTCATGGACGATTTTTCCGTCTATGGAACTTCTTTTGATAACTGTTTGCACAACCTTGATAAAGTTTTTGCAGAGATGTGAAGAAACCAACCTTGCTCTTAATTGGGAGAAATGCCATTTTATGGTTAATGAAGGGATTGTTCTTGGACACAAGATCTCTGAAAGAGGCATTGAAGTTGACAGATCCAATATTGAAGCAATTGAGAAGATGCCTTGTCCTAAAGATATCAAAGGTATTCGTAGTATCCTTGGTCATGCTGGTTTCTATAGGAGGTTTATTAAAGATTTCTCCAAAATTTCAAAGCCCCTTACTAATCTTCTTCAAAAATATGTACCTTTTGTTTTTGATGATGATTGTAAGGAAGCTTTTGAAACTTTGAATAAAGCTTTGACAACTGCTCCTATTGTTCAACCACCTGATTGGAGTTTACCCTTTGAAATTATGTGTGATGCTAGTGATTTTGCTGTGGGTGTTGTCCTTGGACAACGTGTTGATAAGAAGTTGAATTTTATTCATTATGCTAGCAAGACTCTAGATGCTGCTCAAAGGAATTATGCTACTAGTGAAAAAGAGTTATTAGCTGTAATCTTTGCATGTGATAAGTTTAGACCTTATATTGTTGATTCAAAAGTTACTATTCATACTGATCATGCTGCTATCAAGTACCTTATGATAAAGAAGGACGCTAAGCCTAGAATTATCAGGTGGGTTTTCCTTTTACAAGAGTTTGATCTGCATATTGTAGATAGGAAAGGTGCTGAAAATCCTGTTGCTAGCAATTTATCTCATTTGGAAAACATTTCTTTTGACCCATTGCCTGTTAATGATAGTTTTCCAAATGAGCAGTTGGCTGCGATAAGGGTAAGTCCGCATGAGAGTCCTTGGTATGCTGATTATGCTAACTTTATTGTTTCCAAGTATTTGCCTCCAACCTTTACAGTTCACTAGAGAAGGAAATTATGTTATGATCTAACGCATTACTTTTGGGATGACCCATAATTATATAAAGAAGGAGTAGATGGCATCATGCGAAGATGTGTTCCAGAATTTGACAACAAGAGGTATTGAGAAAATGTCATGGCAGTGCTTATGGAGGGCATCATGCAGGGGATAGGACTGCACAAAAGGTTTTACAATATGGATTTTATTGACCTACCCTCTTCAAAGATGCAAGGAAGTTTGTCTTATCATGTGATGAATGTCAACGAGTAGGTAACATTTCTAGACGCAATGAAATGCCTATGAATTATTCTCTTGTTATTGAACCTTTTGATTGTTGGGGATTTGACTTTATGGGTCCTTTTCCCCCTTCAAAAGGGTACACTCATATTCTTGTTGCTGTAGACTATGTTACAAAGTGGGTAGAAGCCATACCCACAAATAGTGCTGGTGGTAATACCTCTTTGAAAATGCTTAAGGATGTTATTTTTCCTAGGTTCGGTGTGCCTAGATATCTCATGACTGATGGAGGCTCTCATTTTATTCATGGGGGTTTTAGAAAAACTCTCGCTAAGTATGATGTAAACCATAGAAATGCTTCATCTTATCACCCCAAACTAGTGGGCAAGTAGAACTTTCCAATAGGAAAATTAAATCTATCTTGCATAAGACTGTCAATAGATCTAGAAAAAATTGGGCTAAAAATTTGAATGACGCTTTGTGGGTTTATAGAACTGATTATAAAAATCCTATGGGGATGTCTCCTCACAAAATGGTATATGGGAAAGCATGTCAATTGCCTTTAGAATTAGAACACAAAGCTTATTGGGCAGTGAAAGAGTTGAATAGAGATTTTAGACTTGAAGGTGAGAAAAGACTGCTCGACTTAAGTAATCTAGATGAGTGGAGAGGTGAAGCGTATGAAAATGCTAGACTTTTTAAGGAAAAGGTAAAAAGATGGCATGATAGGAGAATTCTAAAAAGGGAGTTCCATGTTGGTGAGAAAGTTCTTTTGTATAGGTATTGTCTCAGATTTTTTTCATGGCAACTACTCTCAAAATTGGAAGGACCTTTTGTTATCAAGGAAGTATACCATTCAGGTGCCATAAAAATTTCTTCTTTAAAGGATGACACAACACAGGTAGTTAATGGGCAGAGATTAAAACATTATATTTCTGGAGATTCTTATAATGAAGATGTGGATGTTATTCGAATGGTGACTCCAGAAGAATTTATCAGAAGCCAAACACCAGAGTCTGAAGAGTTCGTCATCAAATAGGTAAAAGTGGTGAAAACAGAAGGTTCGTGAAACCCCAATTTTTTTATATTTTTGATGTTTTTAATACATAAGGAAAGCTACGAGACGAAACTGAAGAGGAAACATAGTCCAGGGTGGGAAAACCCACCCTAGGCGCGGGCCCAGCCTGGACGCGCCTGGAGGGGGTTTGACTCCCCCGAACTCCGTCTTCGCCTTGTTTCCATGTCAGTACCTTCCTTATGCCTTGAAACTTCGTAATATATACCCCCCCCGGATTCCCCGAGGTTTTTGCATCGAGTTCTCGTCGTGTTTTTGTTTCAATCTGTTTCTGTCAGACAAATTTCTCAGTTTTGGATCTACAATGTCTTCCTCTGGATCACCCATGGAGGATTCCTCGGCGGATGTCCTTAACCCATACATGTATGAGTTGAAGATCCATTCCAAGGAGCTGATTCTCAAAGATGGGAAGGTACAGATGAAAGAAGTTCAAGGCCCCAAGGGGTAAGGAAGTCTGGAAGACAGGATGGAAGCATTGGAGCAGGAGGTTTTTAGGTAAAAGAAGATGGCGGAATGCGAAGTAGATGTTGTTCACAAGATAAGTTCAGAACTCATCATCAAGAACGAGGAAGAGGTGGCTGAGCTCCGAGAAGAAATCTTCTCGCTCCGTCAGACCACCAACAAATTACAAGCACAACTCTACGACATACAAAATCAAAACTGTGAGTATGAGGCTCGGTTTGATCGCATAAGCTCTGCTGCTAGTTTTAGGAGTGCAGAGACAAGTACATCCTTTTTGGATGGGGAACCATTGCCTTGGAAGTTTTATGATGACAAAACACCACCACCACCAAAGGAGAATTCGTCATCAGGTTTGGCATCCCCTTGGCTTGTTCCAAGCTTGGGGGAGTGCCGCGGTATCACAACCATTATCTTTTATCTTTTACCTTTTTAGTGGATTCATATCTGTGGTAGAGAGGTTATCTTATAGCTTGGTTTGCATGTGGAATTATCTCTCCATTGTTGATTATCTATGTATCCCTTGGTGTGAGTGCCTTTATTGAATATTAATTAGAAGTCTCATCTTTTACTTTTTGCACTTCTTATTTTAGTTTGCAATCTCTATTATATGATGGATCTTGTTGATCAGTATTGGCATCACTTTGGGGATCATCAAGTGGATCTAAATTGGTTTTGGCAAACCAAGTTCTGGTTAGTAGCATTACTTTGAAAGAGAAAAAAAGAAGAGAAAAAGCTTACAGGTATTTTGTATCATTTGTTTTCTTTCTTGTTGGCTCATAAGCGTAGTATTCTTTATTTAAGATCTTTTGTGTCTTCAAGGAAGATTGCATGTTTCGCTTTATTACTTGTATGTTTGCTTGTTTCTTTCAACTCTCTTGCTTGCTACCCAGCCTTGCTAGAGAAAAACCTGTTTTGAGAAGGCATACTTCTCATGTTTCCAAATCCCTTTGAACTAAAACCTTTGCCACTTGTGTCCACCATATCTACCTAGTAGCATTGTTGCTATTCAAAGCAAATTCTCAAGCTTGATCTATCTTTTGATTTGTTATGAGAAAACTAGTTAGTAAAGCTCTCACGAACTTGATGCCCCACTTTATTTGATGCCCCTAATAGACTTTAACCATTGTGCCATCGAAGTTGTATATTCTTGCATCTATACGTTGGAATTAGCAGAACCGTGCTGTCACGGGGAACGTTTTCAACATTGCACTTGTACTCTGTACATAGTTGATATCGTGCTCTTTTGTCTATGGATGTCATCGGTGTGAAATAAAGAGGGAACTTGTAAGTCCATGGAGTTTGTATCCTGTGTTAGAGAAACGCCTGGGCCGCTAGCCTAAGTCATGCCTAATCATGGTGAAAACTTGCATCATCACCATAGTGAGCTATCTATGAAGCATCCTCAACAAAAATCTATGCATATAGTAGATAAAAAGATCGCTGAGATACTCATTGTCTGCTTGCCTTGTCATTTTGGTTATGGGAAAGCTCTTGTACCATGTGCAAGGGGTACCCCGTTGGCGGTTCTCAATGATATGCAGATACTTACAATGAAAAGAACTTACCTGTGACCAAAGTTGAGTAGAATGAGGAGTGGCCCTCGTATTCAAGGGACATGAGATTGCCAACTTATATTTCGTCAAGCATATACTCCATCTTTGTGCAATTTAACCTTGATCTTATCAAGATGCCTATGATAGCGGCAATGAGGGCTCAAAGCTAGTAAGCACCATAATCTTTTGCAAGCTCTTTATGACTTGTAATCCCTGCTTCCCTCTATAAGGGGACCTTTCTCCTACTTCCAAGTTCAGTAAGTAAATCTACTTCCTTTCTTTCTCCAGCAAGCTTTTGAGTTGTTGTGTTTCAAGCATTCATATGGTGATTTATTCAATCATGTTCTTTATCTTCCTTGTTTGCACAAAACTCTTATCTATTGAGTATTACTTTGAAAGCCTTCACTTGTGAAAAACCTTTTTGAGCAAAGAGTGCTCCTGTTTTGAAACTTCTATAAAAATCTTTTTGTGAAACTGTTTGCCAGGTGTTCTCTGACCAAGAACAAGTTTGCCAATTCCAATTATGATTTATTTTTATGCATCTCTATTGTGACTGTTGTACTTGGTTGCAAGCTAAAAGTTATATAATGGTGAGTTGCTTTCTTCTATAAGTTGTGCAATGGTAAGTGTGATACTTCTTGTTTGTATTCTTTTATCGACACTTTACTCCATAAACCTGTGGACATGTTTACTGAGCTCAGTTTTCGCTTGGGGACAAGCGATGTCTAAGCTTGGGGGAGTTGATACGCCCAATTTGCATCACCATTCTATATCATAATTTACCTCTATTCATTGATATTTGTCTTATTATGAGGTATTACTTATGGCTTTTCATCTGTTTATGCATGTTGGATGATTCTTGCAGGATGGACTGCCAGAGTCTGGATTCTGATGGAAAAGAAGGCAGTGCAATTTCACGAAGATCAGAAAAATACCAGAAAAATATGGAAACATATTATTTTCCCAGAAGACGAAGGAAGTCAGAAGGAGGAGCGAAGAGGGGCCGCAGGGGGCCCACACCCCCTAGGCGCGGGCCCACCTAACCCCGTGCCTAGGGTAGGCGTGGCCCACCTACCCCGCCTCCGACTCCGCCCCTTCGTCTATATCTTCCCTACGGAACCCTAAGCCTGGGAGGGTGACCATAGATAGATTTCTGCTGCCTCTGGGGGCGGAAAACACCGAGAGAGAAAGATATCTCTGGAAGACAGGTTTCTGTCGGGGGAATTCTTTCCCGGAGAGGGGAGACCGTCGCCATCAACACCATCATCAAGCTAGGCTTCATCGGGATCATCATCATCATCCACACCATCATCTCCACCAGCACCATCATCATCACTCCATCCCGCTGTAACAATTGTGTTGGATATTGCTTTAGTTCTTAGGGGAAATTTTACCGGTGTTGATTACTATTGTAGTTGATGCTTGTGAGTGGAACCATTGGATTATTGTTTATGTTCAGATTGTTATCCATTACCATATCATCTTTGATCTTGATCCATATGATGTCTCGTGAGTAGTTCGTTTAGTTCTTGAGGACATGGGAGAAGTCATGTTGTTAGTAGTGAATTTGTGTTGAGTTATTATTCAATGGTTTAGTATTTAAGTTGTGGTGCTATTCTTCTAGTGGTGTTATGTGAACGTCGACTAAATGACACTTCACCATTTATGGGCCTAGGGGAATGCATTGTGTATTTGGCTACTAATTGTGGGGTTGCTGGAGTGACAGAAACCTGAACCCCCGTTAGGACACCTTTGCATAAGGGAGTGTAGGATCTCAGAGTTTAAGGCTGTGGTTATATTTATATCTTAATTACTTTCCTATAGTTACGGATGTTTGCAGGGGGTTTAATCACAATTATGTATTAGTCCAAGTAAGGTCGGTACATTAGCACAGGTGTAGGGTTCGCATCATAGAAAACAAAAAATTTCTTACGATGGGAACAACTATGTATCAAAATCTATCTACTAGGGACAAGCAACGGGCAGATGTATATCCATAGAGAACATACCCTTGAAGACCGACAAATCTTAACGAGTTCAAACTCGTGGTTGATGTAGACGTTCTCTTGCCGATCTCAAGATCGAGAGGAAGTCCTAGCGCCGCAAAACAGTGGCGCATCCGTGCTCGCACACACGTACGAGGCACCGACCAACCTCCGCCTCCTCTCTCCAGGGATGCAGCAGAAGTACAACTCTTTCTTGCCGAATAGCCACCGGGAACATGTATCTCGCTAGTACGAGACCATGGGGGATAAATACTAGAGGGGAAGAGAGATCCTTCACGAGGAGGTGTGTGTGAGAGAGAGGGAGGGGGCTCCTTTTATAGGGAGAGGGGGCACCCAAGGGGCCATGCGCCCAGCAATGGGGCTTCCCCCTACCCTCCTTTCATTAATGTGGGTGGACACTCCACTCACACAAAAAGCCTTTCAATTTCCTCCACTCAAAAACCCACTCAAATTCCCATTAAATTCCACCAAATTTAATGCAAACTCTCATTAAATAAAACTCCTTTTATTTATTCAGAATCTTGTCAATTACTTTAATGACAAACATTCTCATATAACCCCTTGCTAGTATTTCATTTCACATGCAAAAACACTTTCTACAATTTCACCCGAAAACCTATTTCGGTATCTAGTGAAATAAATTCCTGCTCTTGTTATTCCTTCCGGCATGAAACTTTTGCTCCAATTGGATGTCGTTGTCTCTTAAGTGTGCCACCCTACGGTTCGCGAATAATGCGGACATGGTCGAGACCCTTCTCCGATCAATAATAAGAAGCGGGATCTGGAGACCCATACTGACTCCCACACATTCAACGATGACTTTCTTGTGATCATCGAAACCTTTTTTCGCTAGTATCTTAATCCTTTTGTTTCGTGATATATTACATGTCCGAGATTCGATCATCGGTATCTCCATACCTAGTTTGATCTCATTACTGACATGCACTCTTTTCTTGTTCCCGTGATATAACATTCTAGTGATCAAATCACTTGCTTGCAAGCTAATCAATGTGATATCACCGAGAGGGCCCAGAGCATATCCATCCGTCATCGGGATGAACAAATTCCATTCTCGATCCATGGGCCTCAACATAACACTTTAGTAGTTCTGAACCCATCTTTATAATCACCTAGTTACGGTGTGACATTTGATGTTATCAAGAAACTCTTCTGGTGTTACTGATTGACATGATCTCATGGTCTAAGGATTAGGATCACTTCGTAAGTTGTTATAGCAATATAAACTCAATGACTTTGATCGTAATGCTATATTTTGGATGAATGTTCATCACACCATTCCATTAATGTTGTGACCTCATTATTAACAACATCCAATGTCCATGATCAGGAAACCTTTGATGATCTTGTTAATCAACGAGCTAGTTTATAAGAGAGTCATAACTCGGAACTTCCTTTTTGTTTATTAACACACGTGTATTAACGTTTCCGTATTAATACAATTATAGCATGCAAAATAAACATTTATCATAAATAAGTAATACGATAATAACCACTTTATTATTGCCTCTCGGGTATATTCCCTTCAGTCTCCCACTTGCACTAGAGACAATAATCTAGTTTGAAAACTTTGTGTATTGAACACATATGGCTTTCTGGAGTTCCATATACGCAATTGCAAGTGGTTAAAATAATCTATGGATCTGACGCTTTCAGGTCCGTGTGTATTTGCATGTCTTTGCATCTTCACGCATCACTCATTCTCCAATGAGATGGCATTGTATAAATTTGGTATTTGGGTGAGACCTTTAGTTCCTTGGGGTTAAATCATGTCAATAATATTGTCGTACAATATATCTTTAGTGTTAGCCCGTTGCGAACCACACCTTAGTATGATAAAAAAACTACTTGACACAAATGCCCTCCTTTGTTGCTACTATAGCAATCATATACTTAGCCTTTTGTTGTAGTATTCGTCACAATGTTTTAACTTTGGAATACATCCAAATCCATCATGGAAACTCCTTTCCATTTCATTGTTCCACTCATACTTTAAATTGAGATAAACATAATTTCGTATCTTGTGACAAAACTAGTATCAATGTAATGATTTACAATGAACTATTTGTAATTGTTTGTCACCTCTAAACAAATATATTCTTAGTTCTTCCAAAAGACCATAAGAATATCCTTACTATCGTCCAATGATCATTTTATGATTCATTCTGATATATTCTCATAACACTTAGAGCATAGGACATATCTGGATGTGTACATATCATGGTATGATTGATCAAAACATTCTCGTGATTTCATCCATCAAGTGTGAAAGCACTTGAATCTTGTTTCACTTATCAAGTGTCGATACACTTGAATCTTGATTCAATTCCTTACCATACGACAAGAACCGTTTCTTGTCTTTTCTGTATTGAACTCCTTCAATATCTCATATATGTATGTTTGGCACAAACATATCCACTATAGACATTTATGCTAAATATTCGGGTTTTTCCTAAGTCTTTCATCAAAATGAAATTCTTAACCTTTTTCAATAAAAGATACATCATTTCCAATCAACAAGATGTCCTCCACATAATGTATTAGAAATATGTCTTAGCGCTCCCACTTAATTTCTTGCAAATGCAAGCATCTTCATCGTCTTCTGATGAAATTAAACTTCTTTAACAGTTTCATCACGGTGAAGATTCCAACTCCGTGATGCTTACTTCAACAATTGAAGTTTGCATGCACATTCAGCATCCTTTGAATTAACAAAACCCTTTGGACCGTGTCATGCACACGTCCTAGGTAACCATTCTTTTAGAAGAATTTTTTTTGTTTATTCATCTACCATATACCAAATTATATGTAGTGGTTGCTACTTTAATCCGTCCAGACTAAATATCGCTATGAAAGATCAAATCTTGTCATAGTCAACTCCTTGAACATTGTCGTAAAATACTTTACTGGCATGTCTATTATTTCATAGATGTGAAACATCCATGTCTGTTTCTTTATAGATCCAAAAATGACCGATAGGTTTTTACACCTTTCTGGAGAGTCTTCCAAGTTTAAAACTTGATTTCTCGTGTATGGAGATATCACGGATTTTATGGCTTCGAGCCATTTGATGGAGTCAGGGCCCATCATCGCTTCTTTGCATGTAGTCGGTTCATCATTATCAAACAATAATGATTTACTCTCAAATCTGAGCATTTGATTGTTTATCCGACCTACTTGGTTCCATAGGAACTTAGATATCCGTGACCACAATCTTTGAGGCACATAAGCTATGAGCATTATGGCTGCCTCCGGAACGATTTCCGGCGCTGCGCATCTCAGCACATTTAGCTAAGGTTCATTAACCTTATCAAAGGTCTATTGTCCTCCGACTTAACTTTTTACGAAAAATTCCCTTTTCAAGAAACTTCAGGTTTCAAGCTACAAACCCTTTTGTCCTCGGTGTTATGGAGGAATAACCAATTGTTATTCGAAATAACCTACAAAGACATGCTCATCCAACTTTGGTTGTAAACATCTTACTTATGCTTAGCATACCAAAATTTAAGAAATGACAACTTGGGTTTTACCCCAAACCATAACTTCCATGGTGTCATTTCAAAGGATCAAGATGGAGCTCTTTTCAGTGTAAAAGTGGTAGTCTCTAAAGCTTTAATCTTTTAAAACATAATGACAGTTTTATAAATAACACCTTTGATCCAACCATGTCAAACAAGGTTTCATTACAAATCTCAAACACTCCATACTCCTACGGTGTTTTGGGAGATGTAAATCTAGGTGTTTTGCTAAACTTGTAACTCAAATAAATCCCTTTATGATAAATCATAATTCATTTATTTTTCTTGTTACACTTGTAACTCAAATAAATCCCTTTATGATAAAATCATAAATCATTTATTTTCTTGTTACAATGATTTTCCACTTCATCTTGAAAGTCTTTGAAACGTTTTCAAATATTTCATACTTCTTTCTCATTAAGTGAATATTCACTCAAATTTCGGGAGAAATCATATGAAGTTAAAGTCCATCGCCTACGACTACGCAAAATGGACTACATACATCGATATGTATAAATTCCAATAATTTAGTCGATCGTTCTTCTTTGGCGTTTGAAGAAATTTTTAATTATCACGAGGAAAGTCTCACAAGCGTCATTTGATCAAATCAAAGACTCCAAAAATCCATGAAAATGGAGTTTCTTCATGTTTTCTTTCCAATATAATTTAAACGGCGATGTCACTTCATAAGTCATCTTCCAATAATTTGTCTTGCGACATTTTAGCATTAGCTTTATGGATGTGATTTCTCCAACTAGATTTGTAAATCATCCATCTTATATAGAATACGGTAATTATTTGAACAATCTTTGTTCTCATAATACCTGATTTAAATAACTATTATTAAAACAAATCTTGAAGGCAAGCTTTGATGTCAACGAGAAATACAAACAACGGTTTGTTTGTTTTTTATGAACATCATCACATATTCTCTTGCTAGTTACTTAGGCCATTATGGTTCATGAATTGCGTCGTTCTGTATGAAATTTCATACCAACCAATTCGGTATCCAATACCCAAGAATCACATTATTTAACAAGCAAAGAATACAAACATAACATGTATATCATCTATATACCTAAATTGGATATTTCCAATCTTTTCTTTTCTGCCAAGTATATTTTTTAGATTCTCTTTCAGCATTTCATTTTCCTTTTTGAAAAAGAATCTATCAACATCAACAGTGGCGCCATATACATGACACATAGTCCAAAGTGTGTATATTCAAATAATAATACCATCATCAAATGATCGGTATTCTTTCAAAATCCATTCTTTAGTAATATTTTTACTGTAGTAAACACTTTACATACATCTTCTATTCATCCTTATCATGACAACTTTCATGATCAAGCTAATGTAGCTTATAAAGACGAATCGTGAGTATAACGTTACTTTCCAAAACCCTTCCTGGATGATTAGGATGTCTAGCATCTCCAACCTTTGCAAATTCTCATCCAATATGAGAACATACATTATACTCTATCATATTGCAACCAAAACATTGTTTAGATATCGTCATATCTGTCACACATGATGGTTTCTGAAACAATTCTTTCAGCTCCTAGATAATCTCGACATTTAAATCAAGAATCATGGAGGCAAACATGATACTTAAGATACTAACACTGAAATTGTTACTCTCGATTTAATACCAATTATTAAATTTCACGGAGTAAACATAGTTTGCTGAAAGTTTGCAATAGGACTTTAAACTTTAGATTGACACTCAACACAATACGATACCAGTTTGTAAAGTATATATCCAGAATTCTATAGTTCTATTATCTCAATTACAACTATGCATAAGGTGGTATGCAAGTTCACTTTGAACTAATTTGTGATAAATTGAGTTCTACTAATCCAAATTAGAAATGAACTCCCACTCAAAATGACATCCCTCATGTATTTTTGGTGATTACATGAACCAAATCCACTACACCAAGTCCGATCATCACGTGAGTCGGTGTAGCTTCAAAGGCGAGCATCAAATGGGCATAATATCTTCCATATGACTCATGCTTAACCTTTCGGTCCGTGTTTCGAGGCCATGTCTATACATGCTAGGCTCGCCAAGTAAGAACCTTAGTATTCGCGTGTGTAACTGCCTTACACCCATAATATGGTCGTGAATCCAAGAACACCTGATCATCACGTGATGTCTTGGAGCGACGAAACATAATTGGTGCATACTTAAGGAAGAACACATTCTTATCTTGATATTTAAATGAGGGATCATCTTATTATGATAATAAAACGCCAAAAAAGCAATATAAGATGCAATCAAACATCACATGTTTGTAACTGAAATGATATGGTTCCCGCATATGATCTCCATCATGTGCATCGTGGTATGATCACTATCATACCTCTATGTGTAAGGCCAAGGTCTATGGAACTTACACGTTATGTGCGTTGTAAGAGTATCATCTCATACTTCTACTTACAACATCACCATATCATAACACTAGCCCAGCAACAATCTAAACTAGACGCCTCTAATTTATCCATTGCAAGTTTTACGTGGCTTAGGGCTTTCGAAGATAGAACCGTTCTTCCTACGAACATGAACCACAACGAGGATAACCAAATTGTTGACAACTCGTTGAAAATTAGATATTGACTATAGTAGGAGAGACAGATGACCGCTAGCCACTTATGCAAAACTAGTTGCATGTCAAGCGTGGTACAGGTCTCATGTGCAAGGACATGTAAAGTTTGTCCGGCCGCTTCATCCCACTATGCCAGCAATATTCAAAGTACAACTAAGAAGCAATAAAATGATCATCATCACCCACATACTCATATGTGTACTACCTGTGCAAAGCATCTAGGCATAGATCCGGCTCTGATACCACTGTAGGGTTCACAGCATAGAAAACAAAAAAATTCCTATGATGGGAACAACTATGTACCAAGATCTATCTACTAGATACAAGCAAGGAGCGGATGTATATCCGTAGAGAACATACCCTTGAAGACCGACAAATCTTAACGAGTTCAAACTCGTGGTTGATGTAGACGATCTCTTACCGATCTCGAGATCGAGAGGAAGTCCTAGCGCCGCAAAACAGCGGCGCATCCGTGCTCGCACACACGTACGAGGCACTGAGCAACCTCCGCCTCCTCGCTCCAGCGATGCAGCGGAAGATCAACTCTTTCTTTCCGAATAGCCACCGGGAAAATTTATCTCGCTAGTCCCAGACCATGGTGGATAAATACTAGAGGGGGAGAGAGATCCTTCACGAGGAGGTGTGTGTGAGAGAGAGCGGGAGGGGGCTCCTTTTATAGGGAGAGGGGGGCACCCACGGGGCCATGCACCCAGCCATGGGGCCGCCCCCTCCCCTCCTCTCATTCATGTGGGTGGACACTCCACTCACACAAAAAGCCTTTCAATTTCCTCCACTCAAAAACCCACTCAAATTCCTATTAAATTTTGACCAAATTTAATGCAAACCCTCATTAAATAAAACTCCTTTATTTATTCATAATTTTGTCAATTATTTTAATGACAAACATTCTCATATAACCCCTTGCTAGTATTTCATTTCACATGCAAAAACACTTTCTACAATTTCACCCAAAAACCTGTTTCGGTATCTAGTGAAATAAATTCCTGCGCTTGTTATTCTTTCCGGCATGAAACGTTTGCTCCAATTGGATGTTGGTGTATCTTAAGTGTGCCACCCTACAGTTCGCGAATAATGTGGACATGATCAAGACCCTTCTCCGATCAATAATCAGAAGCGGGATCTGGAGACCCCTACTGACTCCCACACATTCAACGATGACTTTCTTGTGATCGTCGGAACCTTTTACGCTAGTATGTTAATACTTTTGTTTCGCGATATATTACATGTCCGAGATTCGATCATCGTTATCTCCATACCTAGTTTGATATCGTTACTGACATGCACACTTTTCTCGCTCCCGTGATATAACATTCTAGTGATCAAATCACTTGCTTGCAACCTAATCAATGTGATATCACCGAGAGGGACCACAACATATCTATCCATCATCGGGATGAACAAATTCCATTCTCGATCCATGGGCCTCAACGTAACACTTTAGTAGTTCTGAACCCATCTTTATAATCACCCAGTTACAGTGTGACGTTTGATGTTAGCAAGAAACTCTTCCGGTGTTAGTGATTGACATGATCTCATGGTCTAAGGATTAGGATCACTTCGTAAGTTGTTATAGCAATATAAACTCAATGACTTTGATCGTAATGCTATACTTTGGATGAATGTTCATCACACCATTCCATTAATGTTGTGACCTCGTTATTAACAACATCCAATGTTCATGATCAGGAAACCTTTGATCATCTTGTTAATCAAAAAGCTATTTTATAAGAGAGGCATAACTAGGAACTTCCTTTTTGTTTATTAAACACACATGTATTAACGTTTCTGTATTAATACAATTATAGCATGCAAAATAAATATTTATCATAAATAAGGAATACGATAATAACCACTTTATTATTGCGTATGGGGCATATTCCCTTCAACAGGTTCACCCACACAACACTTAGAACACCAGAGAAGAGTACTCAACTATTTGAAGCGAAAACACTTGATAGAATTCCCATGTGTCCTCGAGAACGTTTGGTCCTGATAAGTATCTCCACCGACTTGTCCTTTGCTAAGAAAGGATTGGGCCACTTCCTGCGTTTGTTCTTTATTACTTGCTCCTTGCTTTGTTGCCTTATCAGAAAACCACTAAAAATCCGTTTGCTAAGTATTCATAGGGATTTCCTGCTCCATACCACTTTTCAGCACCTTTTTCTCCTTGTTGGGATCGACACTCCTATTTATCGAAAGTACTACGATACACCCCCTATACTTGTGGGTCATCATACATGTAGTTCAAATCGAACCCACCTCCTACCGTTGCGACATACATTTGTCTTTTTTGCAAGCGCTGGACGGCAAGGTTTGAGATGCCCCGGTTCGAACATTGTCCATGTAACATGGTCTAATATTTTTGAAAAATTTGTTGGAACCATTTTGGAGCTCTCATTTGGTGGTTGCTTCACAAAATGCCTCGTTTTTCGACATTCGAAAAATAGAAAACGGATTTTCTGTGCGACGAAAAGGATGCACATGAGTCCATAATATGGGCACATTATCACAAACTATGCCATGATTCTGGCCATACCATTCTGTTTGACCCGAAAGCCATGAAACCTCGAACATGATAGCTCATTTCTGAGAACATTTTTTTGAGACACTTGCAATATACCAAGTTTGCTATTTTTTTCTTGCAAATATTTCACATAATAAGACACCACGCGAAGGATTTCTGTTGTTTGGACCGTTTTTGAATTTTTTATGCCCGTTTCAAACTATGGTCAAAACGGCGCGCATGAAGGTTCTTAGCTAGGGGATGAGACTCACTAAACTTTTATTGGTTCTCTGATAAAACATCGTATTGTGAGTCTAGAAATGATTTTTGCTCAAAATCATGAGCATTAGATGATATACATGTAGTTAAAATTGGACCCACTTCCTACCATTTCGGCAGGCATTTGTTTTTTTTCGCGAACGGTGGACGACAAGGTTTGAGATGCCCTGGTTCGAAAATTGTCCATGTAACATGGTCTAATATTTTTGAAAAATGTGTTGGAACCATTTTGAAACTCTCATTTGCTGGTTGCTTCACAAAATGCCTTGTTTTTCGACATTCAAATAATAGAAAATGCATTTTCTGTGCAACGAAAAGGAAAAATTCCTCGTACAAAATTGTTCGCCATCTCAATATGCACATGACTACATAATATGGGCATATTATGAAAAACTAGGCCACGATTCTGGCCATAACATTGGCTGTTTGCCCAAAATCCATGAAACCTCAAACATGATAGGTCATATCTAAGAATGTTTTTTTTGAGACACTTGCTGAATATACCAAGTTTGCTATTTTTCCTTGCAACTATGTCACATAATAAGACACCACGTGAAGGATTTACGTAGTTTGTACCGTTTTTGAAATTCATATGCCCGTTTCAAACTATGGTCAGAACAACGCGCATGAAGGTTCTTAGCTAGGGGATGAGACTCGCTAAAATTTTAGTGGATCTATGATAAAACATCATATGGTGAGTCTATAAATGATTTTTGCAAAAACTCATGAGAATTACATGATGTACATGTAGTTCAAATCAGAACCACTTCCTACTGTTTCGGCAGACATTTGTCTTTTTCGCGAGCGGTGGATGACAGGGTTTGAGATGCCTCCGTTCGAACATTGTACATGTAACATGGTCTAATATTTTTGAAAAATATGGTGGAACCATTTTGAAACTCTCATTTGGTGGTTGCTTCACAAAATGCCTCGTTTTTCGACATTCGAAAAATAGAAAATGCATTTTCTGTGCGACAAAAAGGAAAACTTCCTCCTACAACATTGTTTGCCATCTCAAGATGCACATGAGTGCACAATATGGGCAATCTATCACAAACTATGCCTCTGGCCATACCATTCTGTTTGACCTGAAAGCCATGAAACCTCGAACATGATAGGTCGTTTCTAGGAACGTTTTTTGAGACACTTGCAATATACCATGTTTGCTATTTTTCCTTGCAACTATTTCACATAATAAGACACCACGCGAAGGATTTATGTCGTTTGGACAATTTTTGAATTTTTATGCCCGTTTCAATCTATGGTCAAAACGGCGCGCATGAAGTTCTTATGTAGGGGATGAGACTCACTAAACTTTTATTGGATCTCTGATAAAACATCATATTATGAGTCTAGAAATGATTTTTGCACAAAATCATGAGCATTAGATGATATACATGTAGTTAAAATTGGACCCACTTCCTACCGTTTTGGCAGGCATTTGTCTTTTTCGCGAACGGTGGACGGCAAGGTTTGAGATGCCCTGGTTAAAAAAAATTCCATGTAACATGGTCTAATATTTTTGAAAAATGTGTTGGAACCATTTTGAAACTCTCATTTGGTGGTTGCTTCACAAAATGTCTTGTTTTTAGACATTCGAAAAATAGAAAATGCATTTTCTGTGCAACAAAAAGGAATTCGTCCTACAAAATTGTTCGCCATCTCAATATGCACATGAGTGCACAATATGGGCACATTATCAAAAACTATGCCACGATTCTGGCCATAATAGTGGATGTTTGCCGAAAGCCATGAAACCTTGAACACGATAGGTCATTTCTAAGAACGTTTTTTCGAGACACTTGCAATATACCAAGTTTGTTATTTTTCCTTGCAACTATGTCACATAATAAGACACCACATGAAGGATTTTTGTAGTTTGGACTGATTTTGAATTTTTTATGTCCGTTTCAAACTATGGTCAGAACAACGCGCATGAAGGTTCTTAGCTAGGGGATGAGACTCTCTAAAGTTTTAGTGGATCTATGATAAAACATCATATTTTGAGTCTATAAATGATTTTTTCAAAAAATCATGAGAATTAGATGATGTACATGTAGTTCAAATCAGACCCAGTTCCTACCGTTACGGTAGACATTTCTCTTTTTCGCGAGCGGTGGATGACAGGGTTTGAGATGCCTCCGTTCGAACATTGTCTATGTAACATGGTCTAATATTTTTGAAAATGTGGTGGAACCATTTTGAAACTCTCATTTGGTGGTTGCTTCACAAAATGCCTCGTTTTTCGGCATTCGAAAAATAGAAAATGCATTTTCTGTGCGACGAAAAGGAAAACTTCCTCCTGCAACATTGTTCGTCATCTCAAGA
This sequence comes from Avena sativa, assembly GCA_916181665.1. Taxonomy (NCBI): domain Eukaryota; kingdom Viridiplantae; phylum Streptophyta; class Magnoliopsida; order Poales; family Poaceae; genus Avena; species Avena sativa. The sequence continues at coordinate 244,629,521 of OV702283.1, read as the reverse complement.
TGAACATGTGTGCATAATACTGGCATATTATCACAAACTATGCCACGATTCTGGCCATAGCATTTGCCGTTTGGTCCAAATGCCTTGAAACCTCGAACATGATAGGTGATTTCTGAGAAGCATTTTTTGAGACACTTGCAATATACCAAGTTTGGTATTTTTTCATGAAACTATGTCACATAATAAGACACCATGCGAACAATTTACATCGTTTGGACCATTTTTGAATTTTTTATGCCCATTTCAAACTATGGTCAAAACAGCGGGCATGAATGTTCTTAGCTAGGTGTTGAGTCTCCCTAAACTTGCATTGGATCTCGGATAAAATAGCATATTGTGAGTCAAAAAATGATTTTTGCAAAAATCATGAGCATTGGATAATATGCCTGTAGTTCAAACTGCACCCACTTTCTACCGATTCGGCACACATTTGTCTTTTTTGTGAGGGTTAGACGAAAAGGTTTGAGATACCTCAATTGGAACATTGTCCATGTAATATGGTCTACTATTTTTGGAAAATACGGTGGTAGCATTTTCAATCTTTTATTTGGTGGTTTCTTCATAAATCCCCGTTTTGGTACTCGGAAAATAGAAAATGCCTTTTTGGTGCGACAAAAAGAAAAACTTTCTATGGTAACATTGTTTTCCATTTCAAGATACACATGTGTGAATAATATAGACACATTATCACAAACTATGCCATGATTTTGAGTGCACTCTAGAGCGAGGGATACTTTGGTGATGAAAAAACCTGTAAGGTCGTCTGCAACCAATCAAATTATAGGAAACAACCACCCACGGATTGCCCATCTCAGGCTAATCAAAACCACTGAAGCACACATCCAACGGGACTCATCGCTCACTGAATAAGCACAACTCACCCACCAACCTACCTCCACCATACACCACATCCCACCAACTAATCAGTCCACAACTCCAAAAGAAAGGAAAACTCCTTGTCCCGAGTCCCGCCGCCACCACCTACCCCCTATAGATCTGGAGCCGATGTGCTCCATCGTCGGCGTGCTCGCGGCCATGTCCTATGTGCTCCGTTCTTCCACCCATCTTCTTCTCCCCTCCTCGATGACAAGCACGAGAATCAGCACCACCCATATCCCCTTGTCCCCATCACCTCCTGCTCATCCTCCTCTAATATTTTGCATCTATTGAAACAGGATCCTACGATGTCGATCTTCCTGCAGAGCTGCGCGCGTGGCGTGTGTCTTAGAGGCCTCCTGCACCAAATACCCTCCAACCGAGCCACCATGCGCGAACCCTAGCGGCGTCCCTGATGGCCACCGTTGGGGACGAGTCCGCCCGCTTCTCCAGGTCCTATGTGGAGGGTGAGGAGGAAAAGGGGGGCGAAACAAGGCGGGCATATGCGAAGGTTCCAGGGTTTGACCCCCTCCAACGCCGAGGCTCGGGTGGGGCACCGTGGGGTGAAGCACCGCGTCGGGAGTCTATGTCTATGGTGCCGTCAGCCGATGGGGGTGTCGCAGGGATCAACAACGCATCAGGAGGTGGAGGTCACACCGCCATTAACCTATGGGGCCGTAGAAGGGAGCAACACAAGCAACGAGACCGCGAGCGCCAGCACGTCGCAAGGACTCAAGCACTACGACATCACGGGCGCCGGCATCACAAGGACGAAAATGAGGTAGCTGCCCAATGACTGTGTTTATGCTGGTCATTTTTGCGTGAGCTGATAATGTGGTAGCTGATAATTATTGTACTGGTAATATAATATATACAATCTGATAATTGTGAATAACTAATCTGGTAATCAGTATTGAGGAATAATCTGGTAATTTTATTTTCAAACAAGATGGTGATTGTTTACATACATAACCTAGTAAAAGTGAGCAATTAATCTGGTACGTCTACAAATATGTGGCTTTCCTCATTCTACTCTTTTGAGTAGCTTGAATGAACAATGCATGGATGGTGTTTGATTCTTCAACAACAAGTTTTGATGTCATTTATCCTTAGCTAGTAACTATGTTAGATGGATTGTAAGTACTTTTTCCTAATTTGGGGAATCTTTCTAGCTAAAATGCATGAGGAATTTTCAAGCTTCAATGTTAGCTTCTACTTGGTGCTATTACTGTTATGATGGACTATCACTGCTATGTTCCACACATTTGTTATAGACCAAACATCGTATTAATGAAATGCTTATTTAAAGTTTTAGTGTTGAGTGTGCAAGGTCTGAGTTCAAGCAGTCATTGTAGATATGTTGAGATACTATCTGTGTGTTTGTCAACATATGCGTATAATATGTTGGTCTCTGTTATAGCCGTGACATGATATGGACCAACTTGAGATGCTTGAAAACCTTGTGCCAAAACCTAGAATATCTATTCTTATATGATCATCACTTCTATTATAATGTTGATTCTTGATTTGATACAAGAATAACCTCTCAACCATTGTATACATATTTGTATATTTGATACACGCATAACCTCTTGATACAAGCTAATTATAGTATGATTTTTAATTTGTTGACCAGTTTGTGTCTGTGCATTTATGAGAGACTATTCCTGGTTTTCCCGAAGGTTGCTTGGAGCTGGGCTAGTAGAGGTCAAGATCATGCATCTTAGTTGAGCTTGTACTCCAGGTTTATATGGCCTAGGGTTTGTGGGTATGATTCTTATTTTAGAATACTCACTTCTACTGCTATTAGTAATACTGGCCTTTGTTATTAGTATTTGTCTGATTGAGGGTATGTAGTGTGCTTCCAATAATAGGGGATCAGATTCAGCTATGTACTTTATTCCTCTCTTGCATGCAGCACTTCATTCCTTTATTATAGTGTGCTTCTAGTAATGCATGCAGCACTTTATTCCTTTATTATATGGTTTCTTTGTTAATTGTTTGTGTCTATAGCTACATTTCTCTCTTGCAATGCTCAAGTGTTTGTGTTTATAGCTATAGTAGTACGATACTATGAAAATATTTTGATGGTTTTTGGTTTTAGTATTATACTAAATTGGAAATTTTGGGTTTAAGTAGATATTGCCTTACAAATCCTGATATAGCTGCCAAGCCAAATTGATCTCATCTTTTACTTGATATCCATAACTAAGTTCCAGTTTAATATTTGTTCAAGATTGGGTAGTTCGAATTTGGACAGATGTTTTTTTAATATGGTCCATTTAGATGTAACCTTTTACATATTTTTTTAAAGCGGAGAAATACCCCTGTAGAAAAAGAATCTCTGGTACTCGTATTTTTAATTTTCTATATGATCTGGACAACAGCTGATAGCCGTCACATGCAATTGTCATGGAGAAATTCCAACTCTTATTTAATATGAACACCCCAGACATGTTCTAGTGGTTGATTGCGGTTGCATATGCTTGGTGTAATACAGGCCTGTCAAATGTCACTTGTGTGTGCAACAAGGGCACCAGAATTAGCAAGTATGTGATTTATTATGTGATTATTATGTACCTGCATCTTCTCTTGACACTTGGTGTATGTGAGTGCTTTGGTTCCTTCTACTATTAGTTGGTTGGTTATTTAGATTTTCATTCTGCAATGGCTTCCTCATGGAAAAACCTTATGTATATTACTGGAATTGCACTACTCTGTCATTATTATTAGTATGTGGTTTGTTGTAGCTAGCATGATTTTCTGAGGAAAATGGTTGTGAACTCTCACTTGTTGTCTAATATTATGAACATATTTCTATTCATAAAGAAGATTGTATTTATCAATGTGTGTTCTCCTTTGTTTATGTCTACAATATTCAGTGATATATATATATATATATATATGTGTGTGTGTTATTTTCTTACTAGTGCTTGTAAATGAATATTTTTAAACTATCAGATCTAATGTAGTAAGTTATAGCATTAAGCTGCATGCCCTCGGCTAAATTTTAAATTTTTGGTGCTAAAATTGCGTTTTCTCACTTTACAGGAGTTTGAGGTTAATGAAATTTGAAGATCCATGAAGACTAACAAAGTTGTGAGATTCCTATGAACAAGTCTATTTGCTGGACATCCTTGTAACAATTCCTGTGAACAAGTATATTTGCTGGACATCCTTGTAACAATTCCTATGAACAAGTCTATCTGCTAGACATCCTTATAACATGTATATTATTCTGTGTTGTGAAACTGTGAGGTGATATTTATATGATAGTTGATTTGTGCCAGAATGTAGTTCCAGCATCAGTTGTATGTATTGATATAAGTTCTAGCATTAGTATTTGACATTATAGGACTTGGGCCAAACATTACTGGATAAGGCTGTTTTCCTAATAGAGATATGTACCGCATCAAGTAATTTGGCTGCAAAGATGCCACAACCAAAAGAAATTACGGACATATTTTTAAAAGTTAGTTTAATTAATTTCATAAAATGTAATAAATTGGATTGTAAAAGGCCAAAAGGCCCAAAACGAGATGGATTGCTAAAAGGCAAAGGCCCAACATATAAGCAGACTATTAAAAGGTAGTGGCTAAGAAAATAAATAGGCTTAACTTCTAAGCTTGTCCCATTTAATGGACCATGGTTGATAGAAAAAAATTGTAAACATACTGAATTGTTGGGCTTGGCCCATATAAAACACCTATCTGGACTGGGCTAAATCTGATCGACGACCTTTCAAATTGGTCACAGATTTGCCACATAGGATCAGCCACGTAGGATCTGACATGGACAGGGCAGGCAGTCTATGACCAATTCAGTTGGTCACAGAATCTGTGACCAACTGTATTGGTCGTAGACGTCTATGACCAATTCATAAAAAATGTCGTGGTGTTTAACTAGTGATGCTCAGATTTTGACCTTCTGTATTTGGTCACAAAAAGGTCACAAATTAAAAACTATGACCGTCTACTGACGAATAGGGAGGGTCATGTATCACCATATTTCTTGTAGTGTGGCTTGCAAGCATGTGACTACATCACAAGGGATGTCATATCATGGAACGAGTAAAGAGTACTTATCAGTAACGAGGTTGAACTAGGTATAGAGATACCGACGATTAAACCTCGGATAAGTAAAGTATCGCGCAAAGGGAATCGGTATCGTATGTAAATGGTTCATTTTATCATGAAGTAATCATAGAAATATGTGGGAGACATATGAATTTCCAGATTCCTCTATTGGTTATTGATCGGAGAAATGTCTCGATCATGTCTGCATAATTCACGAACCGCTGGGAGACAAACTTAAGGGTTCAATGTTGTTTAGTAGATATGGAAATGAGTTGGAGACTAAATGTTGTTTGGGGTATCTTATTGGATCTAGGACATCACGAGGAAATCCATAATGGTCCGGAGAATAAGATTCATATAAGGAAAGTCCAATTCCGGGGTTTGGAAATGTTTTCGGTATTTTCACCGGAAGCTTCTGGAAGGTTCTGGAAGGTCCACCACCCTAGGGGTGGGGTACTTGGAATGTGCGATGCCAATGTGGAATGGTTGCATCATACCCTAAGTCACTTGGCTGGGCAATGGGAAGAGAAATAATCAAACTCTAGTTTGAAAAGTCAAATCCTAACATTGAAAGTCAAAATCCTAGTGGAGGGAGGAGAGGAAACCTAGAGGGGAGAGGTTTCCCTCTCCATCCTTCCTGCCGGCCAACAAGGGGAGTTGGGGGAGGACTCGGCCTTACCCTTGCCGCCTCTCCCACCTATATAAGGAGGGGTAGGGTGCCCCCTACCCCTCACCCCAAACCCTAGGCAACCGCTGCCCCCCAAGACGCTGGTGCCCTAGATCCCCTCCAAGTCGTCGCCGCCTCCACCCAAGTTACTGGCGCCACCTTCCCTCGGCGTCTAAACCCTATACACCATGGCCCTCTCTAAATTCACCATACCTGCTCCGGCTTAGGCGAAGCCCTGCAGGATCTACTCCTCCACCTCCACCACCACACCGTCGTGCTGCTGGAATCGCGAGGAGATCTACAATCTATGTTGCCTGCTAGAACAAGGGAGAGGAAGGTCTTCATCGAGTACCGAACGTGTGTGGACTACGGAAGTGCTGCCGGAACGCGGCATCGGAAGGATATTCTTCGCGATCTTGAGATCGGCAAGTGAATGACTACATCAACCACGAGAATCCGATCTTGTTAAACGCTTTGCATCTTCGAGGGTTAGTACTCTATGAACTAATTGCACCGATCTCGTATATTAGATCTTGGCTTTTGTATGTTCATGCGATAGAATTTTTTGTTTTCCATGCTACGAACCCCTACAATAGGTCCTAGTCAAATCCCTCGGCTGCAGGAGAGAGGTCTTAATGGTGTTTTTAGGTCGGGTGGTCTTCAAAATTCTCTCAACACTCCTGCCTGCTGAATCATCTTCAGCATCACCGATGGACTGCGATACCTTTAGGTAAATCTCTATGGTTAGGAAACTTTCCATGTCTTTGACCATTTCTTGATTCGCTCATTTTCCGTACTACTAGTACATTCTTTCTCATTGTTCTTTTAGGTCAGGCAATCTTCACATTCTTGCGGCACTCCTGCCCACAGAATCATCTTCACTGTCGCTGATGGAGGCCGATCGGTACAGCCTCGAGGTAAAAAATCATTATAATTGTGATTCCGTGTTCCTCTTCCTTGATAGTTCTCTAGGTACACTTCTGATTTTTTGATCCCTGTTCATCTAACAGAGTATTGGCTTCGATATCGATTTTATGGTGAAAAACGTGATGGGCGATTTCTGCGCCATGACAGCGGACAAAAGCACCCTCTTGAAGGAGTGCACTAGAGTTTACTCCAAACTCGCCTCTAACAAGGTTGGGCTTAGACTCCTCGATAATATCGTCATGGAATAGTTGATTGAGCGTGATGAGCTGAAGCGGCGGAACATCGGCATGGTGGAGATGTTGGGCATAATATTCGAACGGATCCAGGACCTCGAGGACCAGAAGGCCAAACTCTTGGCCGAGATTGGAAAGCTAAAGCATGAAGCTATGGTCGATCTCCATCATTGAGCCATCACGTGGAAGTCCTTAAGTTAGTACTCCATCTGTTTCACAATATAATCATATTTATAGTACTAAAACATCTTACTAAATAGGCATATATTATGGAACAGAGGGAGTAGTTCATGATCTGATAATATAGATTGCAAAATGGTCCAGTTAATTGAAAAACCCTTATTTAGTAGTATGAATGTATGATCATGTACTTGCTGGTAAAGTATTTGGTTGTTTGGTGAATGTCACATGCATCACCAGCCACAATGTTGCCAGAGCCAAATTTGGTGTGATCATATTTCCTACTATAATATACTCCATAGTTAGTTATTACTATCGCTTCCATCCCGAGCAGTATAGTTAACCACATTTATGGTCAAATTATTTTCTTGGATTATGTATTTTCCTAAATAAACAGGAATGGATGTAGTATAGTACTCCTAGTTTTTTTTCAAATAGGGGTTATAACTAGAGTACGAGTGCTTGAAGCAGAGGCTGTGCTCAGGACTGCGCATAGATTTTTGTAGTATAGACTACGGAGTCTACATCTGCTAAAGGTTGTTGGTGCACTCATAGCTCCCATCGCATTCGATGCACTTCTTCTAGCTTGGCTCCTTGCTAGTGTAGCAATAGAGTAGAGATCACCAATTTTTTTGGTGAGCTAAAGATCACCAAATTTTGCATTACATTGGCAGTTTTTCTTTGAACTACCCGACGCGACGTGCAATTCAAAGGTTTAAAACATACCACCGGCGCCATTGATACATATAAAAGGCGCCCTATCCCGCATATCCGCGAATATGGCCTTGCACGGCCGTCCCTCCTCGCCACCACAGCATCCTCACCAGGTACCGTTGTGACAGAAGACACAACTCCTTTATTTAGCAAGACGGAGCGGCTTCCCCATGCTAACGACCACCACGCGGGAGCATGCACATCATCGCCGGCAAACACGATGCCATCGCTGCAAAGTCCCATATCCTTCACGGACTCCCTGGTCTCCGGCACCAGAGAGATGGTCAAACGATTCCCCACCCGCTTGATCGCACCAACACGAAGCATAAACCCGTCTCCTCCCCAAAAGAAGGTTGTTGAACACTTTATGCTCTCTTTTATTATGCATTTGATTACGATCAAAACTATTTCATCGCTTGTTGTACTGCATTCTTGCTCATATACTCGATTGTTACTAAAGTTTGCTAGAGCATTCCTTACCATCATTATGAAGCTCCTCTGGAATTTCTCCTAAAATGATTCTTGTTGGGGCATAATGGTTATAGATAGAACAGTTCATATTCATCAACTCTAGCTCATTTCCTGAGCCGAATTAGTATCATGGTTCCTTGTTTAGAGTATAACCAGGCGGGCATCGAGTGCCCTTCATCTAAGAAAATTAGTTTGATTCTATATGTTCAGTGTTTTCTTTAAAACTGTACACCGTGCAAGTTATATTATCAGTATTATAGTCAAGCCTATAGATTGGTCGATTGTATTGAAACTTCGTGTGGTTTCCTATCACTCAGGGTGCCATATGGTTAGACTAGCAGAAGTAATTTACTGTACTAGAGTTGTGATGGGAATCATTGCTTTTAGAGCTATCAACTGCTGCAAATACTACTAAATTATTTGCTCTTTTGCACACGATTCCATAATAAATCTCAAAAACTATTCTCTTCCAATGCAGGAAATAGAGTCAGGACAAAGTCTCAGACTCTAGTTAATCTAGTTCAAAGTGACAACCAGGTTAAAAAGACAATAATGCAAAACACCGGCATACAAAGTTTCGTCCTAAGACCACACCAGTGAGACCATAGCGCATGGCTCAATAGGTGTCACATCCCAGAATTTTCCAAATTTTGAAATGTCAAAAATAAATAAACAAAATAAATAATTGTTGAAATTTAGGGTGAAAAGAAATTTTTTTACTTGATTCCAAATGGAAACATCAAAACATAATTTGATCAAATAGAATCCTAAAGGGATTTAAAAAGATAAACAAATAATAAATAAAGTTATAAAAGTTGGAATCACCATTTTTGGATATTTAAATAAAAAGATATGGTTTTTATAAGCAAAGGTAGAAATGAATAAATAAGAACTATTTTAAAGAGCCAAATTAAATCTTGGCCAAGCAATGGAAATAAAATATTTTTGTTTAACAAAAAGAGTAAGGGATTGTTTGAATAATGAGGATTTATTAATATCCAATTTTATTTAAGTAAAGACTTTTTCCTACTTTGGAATGAACATTAAAACTTAATAAAGTATTTTAAATAAAAATTCAAAGTGTTTTATCTTTCAAATAAAACCTACTGAAAAGGTTTTGGGAAAAATTTAGAAATCAAATAGTGTTCTAAAACATATTTGAATCTTATTTGAAATAAAGACTAATGTCTATTTATTCATTTTTAATAAATAATAACCCTAAAATTAATTATTCTATATTTGATTTTAGATTATGTTAATAAACAGTATTAAAATCAACACAAAGTTTGGTGGAAGTTTGAATTCAAATGGTGTTTGAATTGTTTGAATAAAAATCAAAATACAAATTCATAATAGAAAAAGAAAAACATTCAGTATATAAAAAAAAGAATCAAACCCAACCCACTACCAAGGCCCAGTCCAGCCCAACTCGCAGCCCACCTGCTCCCCCTCTTGCGAAACGTTTTTCACCTAGAAACTAACCCGCAGAGTCGCTGAACGCTCGGCCCCACACCCACTTTCCCTCTCTCGCACACAGCCGGACCCCACCTGCCAGGCCTTCGTTCTCACCCGCACGCGACCATTTCTCCCCCTCTTCGCCGGTTTCTGACTTGATTTCGCAAGCTTAATTCGCCTTAATGCCAGGGCCGTTACCCACCGTGATCACGCCCTACTAAACGCCCACTCCTCCTCTCTCTTTTCCCCCAGGCGCTGTCTCCTCTTGGCCACCCGGCTGCCACAATCACTTGCTCGAACGCACTGTCTCCGACGAGCAACTCCGGCCAATTCCGGCGACGTAGCTCCTCCCCTCGCCTCCCAGAGCACACGAGCCTGCTCCCCCTCTTATTGCGCATCTTCCAGCACCAACCCCACACCCGCGCGAGCACCGTAGCCTCGGCAACCTCAACTTCAGAGCGTCGCCGCCTCCTGCCTCTACTCCGGCGAGATCCCCCGGTGAGCACAGACCGCCCCTGTTTCCCCCGTTGATGCTCCTATGATCTACGCACTCGCCCGCATCTAACCATACCTTTACCTTGCCTTCGGGTGGCCTGCAGCCTCGCCAACAATGGAAGCCAAAAGCACCTGGCGCCGCCGCTGACTCCGACGAGCAATAGCTGCTGCTCCAGTGCGCCCCTCAAGCAGCTGACCACACCTTGAGCACCACCGTGACGTTGAAAATCCGGTGAGCCCTTCCTCCCCTTCTCTCGCTTCCTAGAATGGCCGGACCACCTCAGACAGAGCGCTCCGCCGCTTGCCGCTGCGCCAGCGCCGCCGGTTCCTGGTCGAGCTGCTGTACACCGTTAGATCTTGATCGCGTGGCTACGATAGATTAACTTAACGAAGGGGTATGCGATGATCTGAGCCATGCAATGTGTTTCAAATCTAACAGCCCACAGAGCGCGATCCAGCCGAAGCGGTACCATCCAATAGGATAGAGCCACGTGGCCAGAGTTGATTTAAAACAGAAATTTTGATCTATTAGATATACAAACTTGCAAAATTCATAAATTTTAATCTACACGTCCAAATTTTGCAAATTTTATATCATTGGAATCAGCAGAACAAGTACTTTGCAGCCATGCACTTTGTTTAATGTTTTTCTTCTGGAAAATTGGTTGAATGTGCAGAAACTTGTGTAGGAATAATTTGAATATAAAAATTGTTCTAGAAATATTTTTAAGGTGAAATCTTTGCTAAATGGTTTGTTTTGAACCTACTGACCTTAGAAATCAACTGATGGATTTAAAAATGTATTTTGTGAAGTTAAGGAATAAATATTTGAATTAGAACATTTCTAGTCAAATAAAAATATTGTTTATGTGTTAAAAATACTTTTTGTGTAAAATCTTGGGAAAATGATTTGAGTTAAACTCTGTGACCCTAAACACCAAGTTTTGAGATTTAAAAATATTTGATGAACCCTATAAAGTTATTACCTTGCAAAAGGCATTTTCAATAACATAAAATATCACCTTGGTATAATAATTGGTTTATGGAGTGAAACCTTTTGCAAATGGTTTTACCACATTTGTAAATGACCAATATGGGCCTTAAAATGGTTAGAGCCTAATATAAACCACTTTTCTAAATAAAACCATCTTTTGCATTCTTGCATGCATTGCCATGTTTTGATATTTTATGTGGTGAAATTGTTTGAATGCTAGTTGAATATGTGTTTGCTTGATTGAATTATAGTGAAGTTAGAAGAGTGTGATATTTGCAATATCAAGAAGTGAACCAACATTCTCTACTAAAAAGGCAAGTGACACTATCATCCATGTCCTACTATTTTCATTACACTTAATGGATTTTTGTAACATGCATGATAAGGACTACTATATTTATATGCTATGCTATACCCTATTAGGATATCCTTATATCTTCCATAGTGAAAACATTGTAGTTGTAGTATGCTTAGCCCTGCTATATATTTGGGATGGGATACATGATATGATTATATGAAGTGTTGAAAAGATATATGTTTTATAAAATAAAACAAGTACTCAATGAAGCACCTGGGTGGAAAGGGATACTCAACTTTGGACAAGGTGGAACCAAAGGGAACCATGTTTATATGGCTATCTTTTTGTATGTGCACTAGAAGAAAACCACCCAGGGACTTAGAGATTGAACATGTTTCTCGTACAGTGGCTTCCGTGTACAGCCACATGCTAAATGGGCTCTGGCTTAGTCAACTACATAGTGGAAGACCCTTGCATTGGCATCTTCAGGTTAACTAGAATTGTGTATTGGAAATATATCCTTACATTGGTGCCTGGTAGACAAGCTAGCATTGTGTATTGGGAGGACTTCTATGGAAAGACTTTGTCACATTCTCGATCTGCCGGTACTCCATTTGGTGAGTACTTACCCAGCGGCCACTGGTGGCATCAAGACGAGATTGTGTCATGTGGGTAAAGTGTACAACTTCTGCAGAAGATCAAATTCTAAGTACTTAGCCGTGTCCCCGGTTATGGACAACTCTGAGCAACTAAGGCCTAAAGCTATGGAAGATCTCGACATTCCAATTTCTCAAAGTAAAACTTGATGGTGAGAACAAGGGATTATAAGCACTTGGAGTTTTCCAAGGAGTTCAGAAAGATTTGACAAAAGATCAAAACTATTTTGAAAAGATAGGATAAAACTACATTGCTTTCTGCAAAAGAGCCTAAACCCTACTTAGCCAAATATGCATGTAATGATAGGATCCACTTACTTCTACATAATAGTGAAACTTGCCAATACAATTCAAATGTATTGACCCTTGTGGCTGCAACTTATTATGTTGCAGGTTTGTTTGATGTTAGTGAAGTGTGTTGATTAGGATTACAAGTCTACAACCAACATGATTTCCTGTGGCACTTTGAAGATGAAGGACTCCATGCTATATAGATATTCTGCTGCATTGTAATGTGATAGCCAAATGAGCTATGTAAGATATAATAAATTATTTTTTTCCTGGTTATAAAGTTGTATTATGACCTTTGTTTCTTGATATTACATCTTAACTGTGGATGCTAGCTATTTATCCAGGGACTAGTGTCAACACCCGGATTTTTCAATCCTAGATGCATGTTATGCCATACATCGCAATCCCAGGATTACCATTTTTGCGAGACATAACAGAATTGGATACCATAGTACTTCATCCATTACCAACGATACATAGGTTCTTACACAAATAGGGATCTCATGATCCAGTTCTTAATACAACATCAAGCAGCGGAATACGTAATAATAACGGTAGCGTAGGCGAAGCTCCATCTTCGGGGTCACAGGCAATGCTGACGATGGGAGATGATCCTAGTTGTCGTAACCTTCCTGGGGTCCATCCTCCAGGTACTCCTCTTCATAGTCTGGCCATGGTAATAGCCAGGGACAAAGCCATGAGTACTCTTTAAGTACTCGCAAACTAATACTAACAAGTAAAGGGGTTTTTTGGATAATAGGACACTAGGATCTAGGGTTGTTTTGCAAAAAGCCAGGTTTATTTCTACTAAGTTCCAAAGCTATTCACAATTTTATAAATTCCTAAATGGGATCTTGTAATTCAGGTCACAACTCTGTTGTGGTCAAGTCAAAGTCTCAATTCATTTCACAAGTCACTTTTGAAAAGTCTGACGGGGGAACAGTATGGCCACTCCAACTGTCCATAACCGCGGACGCGGCTATTCGAATAGTTTGACACTCTGCAGAGATTGTACACTTTCACCACAACATTCGATACATCCGTCAGGAACAAATCCTGAATTCACCATACTCAGTATGCGGTTAATCAATCTTAACCTTTCAATTACACTCCCTAGTATAAGCACCTCTCCTGTGAGTTTGGCCTCCCAACCATGACCACTGTCATCTTGGGTACTGCACAGGTGGACAATCTTCACAAGGTAGCCTCAGCTCAGACCTTGGCCGTGAGGGAACTAATACTAAGGTATATAAGTTTCCAGTCAAGCCCTACCCAATATTCGGGTATTGTGGTTGTACGCTAAAATTGGAATGGTATCGCATCCAGACAACCATCAATTTTATAAAGGGCTAAGGCTCATGCCTCAACATTTTCATCACCAAAATCATCAAGTGTTTGGAAACACATGTCCAAAACATTTCAATAGAATGATCCATCATTCCAAGGTTTTCATAACCATTTGTCCACCAAGTATTCCCATCTAACTATTGATCAAGTTTTATGCTTAGCACTAGCATCTACAGGTGGGGGTAGTAATGATGAGGGGTGGTAAGCTGGTGGAGTTTCAACTAAGTACACCCTTATATCTTAGGTTGATATCAAGGTTTCTAGCTTAGGCCAAATTTTATGCTCTTTATGCAACCTTCAGCACAACTGTCTAGTATCTACCAAACTCTTAGGTAGACTCTAAACAAGCTTTGATAAAGAAATAAAGTAAGAAGCTTGCCATAAAACTAGGATTGGTTTAGCAAGTGGGTATGATCACATATGCTTAAGGCATAAAGTAGTCATCTCACAAGTATGGGTTTGTGGCATCAGTAGGGTATCTTGCAAGTGTTAGCTTGCATAGGTCAACTTTATTAGTAAGGCTTGCATCAATGTCAATATAAGCTTGCATAGGTATAGTATCTTGCAAGTGTTAGCTTGCCTTGTGCAGAGCAGTGGTTGAAGTCCTCCTCGGCTTCCTCTTCGTAGTATCCTCCTTCCTCCTCGTAGTATCCTTGGTCGATACTAGCGTCTATGAATAAATACGAGGTACACAATCACCAAACAATACTTAACTACTTGCAATCATCACACACAAGGGTCCTATAGATGATCTAGCATCATCTCTAACATTACAAGGTTAAGTCTTGGTTTTAAATCCTTTTTATTTTTAAAAAAGTAATTTCTACTCATTGAAAAATTACTTAAGATTTAATATTCTCCAAACTAAACATGGGATCATGTTGACACATGTCATCACCACATATTGTAGTCCATGGGAATGTGATTTAAAGTGGTGTCACAATTTAATAAGGTTTTACCCTTTTATCTTAATTAATTAAAGTGGCTAGAAATGCTTATGAAGCATTCTTTTATTACTTGAACATTATTTCTGCAAGTAAACCTATATATTTTTATATATTCTGAAAGGTATGGTTAAATGTGATTTTTGAGAGTTGGAATCAACTCAAAAGCTTTTATGGTTGAAATTTGAAAAATGTTTGAATGCAGAAAAACTTCTGCCTTGTTATTTTTGAAGGGATTCGCGGCATAGTAAATCAAAATTTTCTACGGATGCGAACAGAGGGAAGCCAAGATCTAATCTAGGAGATGCAAACAACGAGAGAGATTGGATTAGATCTTCATACCCTTGAAGATTCGCACAGCGGAACGTTCGTCGGAACGTGGGTGATGTAGTCGTACTCGCTTCTCCTCCTCGCGATCCGATCCGATCTATCGCCACAAGTGGCGATGCCTCCGTGAGATGCACACGTGCGGCACCTCGACGTATCCTCCTTCCTTGGTCCAGCAATTATGGTGGAGAGACGGATTGGATCTACAACACGACGGCGTGGTGTATATGGTGGAGAATTTCTGCAGCAGGGCTTCGCCTACAAACAGTCGGGAGGGAGAGAGGAGGGCAGCAGGGCAGCTAGGGTTGGAGGGGAAGGTGTAGGGGGTTGGTGCGCCCCCATCCCTCTATATATAGAGGGGTGGGTGCAGCCCTAGCCCCTCCCCCAAGCCAAGGCCGGCGGCCCCAAGGAGGAAGAGTGGGGGGCAAGGAAACCCCCTTTCTAGAAGCTCTATCTAGAGTTTAAACCTCTCTTGGCCGGCTGGGCCCTATGGGGCCTTGTGCCCCTGGCCCAATGCGGCCAGGGCACTCCCTCATAGGCCCATTACCCCTCCCGGAAGGTGGGGCCACGTTGGTCCCCTTCCGGAAGATTCTAGAAGCTTCCGGTACAATACCGATTAACCCGGAACAATTCCGAACTCCAAAAACTGCACTGCCTTATATGAATCTTATTCTCCGGACCACTCCGGAACCTCTCATGATGTCCCGGATCCCATCCGAGACTCCGAACAAAAACTCATAAACCAATTATCCAATCTATCCTAGCGTCGAGACACGTTAAGTGTGTGACCCTGCGGGTTCGAGAATATTCAGACATGATCTTCTATCAATAATCAACAGCGGGGTCTGGAAACCCATATTGACTCCCACACATTCATCGATGATCATATCGGATGAACCACGATGCCAGGATTCAATCAATCCCATATATATATTCCCTTCGTCTCGCGATATTTTACTTGCCCGAGATTCGATCGTCGGTACCGTCATACCTAGTTCAATCTCGTTCACAACAAGTACTTTACTCGTTCCGTAATCTGATATCACCTTGTGATTAACTCCTTAACCACATGCTTGCAAGAGGTGTTGATATCGATTACCGAGTGGGCCCGAAGTATATCTCTCCGACTTGGGAGGGACAAATCCCATCTCGATACATAAAACCCAACAGGTACTTTCCGATTACCTGAGAGACACCTTTATGATCACTCTCTCATAGGATGACGTTTGATGACCTCAAAGCTTTCTTCCGATACTAGGGAGTTGTATTATCTCATGGTCTAAGGAATACAATATTTGACATAAGAAAAGCTTCGCAAAGACGAACACGATGACACGATCTAATTGCTTCGCTTAGTTTGGGTCTGTCCACCATATCATTCTCCCAATGATATGATCTCATTATTAATCGACAACTCATGTCCATGGTTAGGAAACCTTAACCATCATTAATCAATGATCTAGTCCATAGAGGCGTACTAGGGACACGGTGTTGTTCACAAACCACACAAGTATTAAAGTTTCCGCTTAATACAATTCTAGCATGGAATATAAACATTATCATGAACAAGAATTATAATAATAACATCTTTATTATTGCCTCTAGGGCATAATTCCAACAATTTTTACTATGGGTGATCTACAGATCCAAATGACTTGAATCCAACGGGCTTGGATTAATCATTCACAGACCTTTCCAACAAAATTGGTTTCATCCAATTTGATGCACTGAATCGATCTGGGTTGATTTTTGCAGTTGGGTGATGAAGTGTTTTTGAAATGAAATAGAAAAAGGTTTAATTTGAATTGCTGGGCTGCGCGGGAAATGTTACTGGGCCGGCCTGCTAAGAGCAGTGCTCCCGCGGGCTTCTTAAGTGGGTGTCCCCACTCGTCAGTGACATGGGGCTGGGCGAAGCGGTATGGGGCAACGTGGATCGTTCGATCTAGTTCTAATCCAACGGCTGAGGGTCATCGTTGACGCGAGACAACTACGGCGAGAACGAAACCTAGCGCGGCCAGTGAGGGGTGCTGCTGGCTCACCGGGGTACGGGCGAGGGTCAGCGAGGCAGGCGAACGACAAAGTCGACGACGGCGAATCTCCTGGTACCGGTGGCTTCTCCTGGGGCGGCTCCAATCGCTGGCTCCCTTCTTCTCCGGCGGCGGCAGGCTCCAGTGAAATTACGGCGAGGTGGTGCTCGCCTTGCTCTGAGAATGGTGTGGCACGATCAGTGGGGAGAGGGGAGTGAGATGGTGTGAAGAAATCGTGCGGGGGTGGCCTCTATTTATAGTCGAGCGAGGGGACCGTCGGGGCGCACGGTGAGCTCGTCGGGGGCGACGTTACAGGCGGCTAATGGCATGGGCAAGGGTAGGGGACGGTGCTGTGTCTCCTGGCGATGCTCAACGACATGGTCGCGAGGCATGGGGCGGTGTGGTTTGGTCTGGAACGGGCGGTGCTCTGCGCGGCAGAGGCGGCGTCTTCGACGGAGGGCGGTGGTTGTATGGCACGGGGCGGCAAACAGGGGTGTCCGGTGGTCTCCTGGGTCGGTGGTGATCGTGTGTGCACGTGGTGAGGGCGGCGCGCCGTCTGTGGACGCTGGTCGAGGGTGGCGCTCTGGCGCACGCTCGTCACGGTCTGGGCGTGTCTCGTGCGTGTGGTCCAGGGCTTGGCAACGCTCACGGCTGGGACAGGCAGTGACGCTGGATGGTGGGCTGCCTCCCAGACAAGGGTGGCACGGCTAGTTCTTACTCTAGCCTGCTGTCCACAATGGGGTGACATGGGGGTGCTCGGCTGTTCACCATTAATGACAATGGCAAGCTCACAGGGGTGCTAGTGTTGGGCTAATCTTTCTAGATGATCTACTGAGGTGTGTGTGAGCTAACTAGGGAACAAGTTAGGCTCAAAACGCTGCACACTATAGTGTTTGATGTTTTGTTTGATTTGTGTCTGCAACCTGTTTGATGAAATGGCCGCATGAAATCAAGTTTTCAATTTTGAAATGAATTTTGGTGAGTTTTCTAGATTGGTGCTGGTGAGTCTGCAGATGCTTGGGTTTTTAAAATTGAGCTTGTTTGAGTGGGTTTTGAAAAAGTGGGATCTTCCCATATGAAGAAGATTCAATTTTGAATTGTCATTTAAACCATGCATTTGAAAGTTTCTGGATGATCACAAAGTGGGCCTTGATACCTTGTTATGAGTAAATTCAAGGGGTGCAAAGATCCAGAAAAGTTTCTGTTAGGTTTTGAAGGTTTGAGACAGCCAAAGTAGGCATGGGAGTTAAATTGGTCAAAATTACCATCCCCTTAATATATTTGTTTTGATTTACTTGCCTTTAGGAAAAGTGTGGGAAATGTTTTAGATGATGTTCATTTCACCTAAGAAACATTTTACAAGCAATGGATCACACAAACAAGGTGGTTTTTAAGGAAATTCAAAATCTATGCATACACATATACATGCATTCATGATTTTATTTAGAAAAGTTTTTGTTAACCCTAATCTTGATGATTAGTGTTTGTTGATCTAAGTTTGGTATTTTTGGGATGTTACAACTAGCATTGTAAACACAGGGATGTAACATCCCAAAAATACTAAACTTGGATCATCAAATTCTAATCCTCACATTTAGGGTTAACAAAAACTTTTCTAAATAAAATTATAAATGCATGCATATGTGTATGCATTGATTTTGAATTCTTTTAAACCCACCTTGTTTGTTTGTTTCATTGCTTGTAAAATGTTTCTTAGATGAAATAAACATCATCTAAAACATTTCCCATACTTTTCCTAAAGACAAGTAAATCAAAACACATATATGAAATGAATGGTCATTTTGGCCAATTTAACTCCCATGCCTACTTTGGCTGTCTCAAACTTTCAAAACTTAACAGAAACTTTTCTGGATCTTTGCACCCCTTGAATGTACTCATAACAAGGTATCAAGGCCCACTTTGTGATCATCCAGAAACTTTCAAATGCATAGTTTAAATGACAATTCAAAATTGAATCTTTATCATATGGGAAGATCCCACTTTTTCAAAAACCACTCAAACAAGCTCAACTTTCAAAACCCAAGCATCTGCGGACTCACCAGCACCAATCTAGCAAACCCACCAAAATTCATTTCAAAATTCAAAACTTGATTTCATGCGGCCATTTCATCAAACAGGTTGCAGACACAAATCAAACAAACATCAAACACTATAGTGTGCAGTAAAATTGGCCTAACTTGTTCCCTAGTTAGCTCACACACAGCTCAGTAGATCATCTAGGAAGTTTTACTAAGGACTAGCACCCCTGTGAGCTTGCCATTGCCATCAATGGTGAACAGCCGAAGCCAACCTTGCCACCCCATAGTCAACAGCAAGTTAGGAGCAGCAGCAAGCCTAACCAGCATGTCTGGGAGGCAGCCCACCGTCCACCGCCACTACCTGTCCCAGCCACGAGCGTTGCCAAGCCCTGGACCACGCGCACAAGCCGCGCCCAGACCATGACGAGCATGCGCCAGAGCGCTACCCTCGACCAGCGTCCACAGACCGCGCGCCGCCCTCACCGCGTGCACACACGATCACCACCGACCCAGGAGACTGCCAGACATCCCCGTTTGCCGCCCCGTGCCATACAGCCACCGCCCGCCGTCGAAGACGCCGCCTCTGCCGCGCAGAGCACCGCCCGTTCCAGACCAAGCCGCACCGCCCCATGCCTCGAGACCATGTCGTTGAGCATCGCCAGGAGACACCACACCGTCCCCTACCCTTACCCATGCCTTTAGCCGCCTGTAACCTCGCCCCCGACGAGATCACCGTGCGCCCTGATGGTCCCCTCGCTCGACTATAAATAGAGGCCACCCCCGCACGATTTCTTCACACCATATCACTCCCCTCCCCTCACTGACCGTGCCACACCGTTCTCAGAGCAAGGTGAGAACCACCTCACCGGAATTTCACCGGAGCCCGCCGCCTCTGGAGAAGAAGGGGACCAGCGATTGGAGCCGCCCCAGGAGAAGCCACCAGTACCAGGAGATTCGCCGTCGTCGACTTTGTCGTTCGCCCGCCTCGCCGACCCTCGCCCGTACCCCGGTGAGCACCCAGCACCCCTCACTGGCCGCGCTAGGTTTCGTTCTCGCCGGAGTTGTCTCGCGTCGACGATGACCCCCAGCCGTTGGATTAGAACTAGATCGAACGATCCACGTTTCCCCATACCGCTTCGCCCAGCCCCGTGTCACTGACGAGTGGGGATGAAACCAATTTTGTTGGAAAGGTCTGTGAATGCTGAATCCAAGCCCGTTGGATTCAAGTCATTTGGATCTGTAGATCACCCATAGTAAAAATAACAAGGCAGAAGCTTTTCTGCATTCAAACATTTTTCAAATTTAAACCACAAAAGCTTTTGAGTTGTTTCCAACTCTCAAAAATCACATTTAACCATACCTTTCAGAATATATAAAAATATATAGGTTTACTTGGAGAAATAATGTTCAAGTAAGAATGCTACATAAGCATTTCTAGCCACTTTAATTAATTAAAATAAAAGGGTAAAACCATATTAAATTGTGACACCACTTTAAATCAAATTCCCATGGACTACAATATGTGGTGATGACATGTGTCAACATGATCCCATATTTGGTTTGGAGAATATTAAATCTTAAGTAGTTTTTCAATGAGTAGAAATTACTTTTCTAAAAATAAAAAGAATCAAATCAAGCCTTAACCTTGTAAGGTTAGAGATGATGTTAGATCATCTATAAGACCCTTGTGTGTGATGATTGCAAGTAGTTAAGTATTGTTTGGTGATTGTGTACCTCGTATTTATTCATAGATGCTAGTACCGACCAAGGCTATGAGGAGGAAGGAGGATACTACGAAGAAGAAGCCGAGGAGAACTTCAACCACTGCTCTGCACAAGGAAAGCCTTACTAATCAAGTTGACCTATGCAAGCTAACCCTTGCAAGATTACCCATTTGATAAACCAATCCTAGTTTTATGTGCAAGCTTCTCACTTTATTTCTTTATCAAAGCTTACTTAGAGTTTACTTAAGTGACTGGTAGATTTTGGAAAGATGCTGAAGGTTGCATAAAGAGCATAAAATTTGGCCTAAGCTAGAAACCTTGATATCAGCCTAAGATATAAGGTTGGACTTAGTGAAACTCCACTAGTTACCACCCCTCTTTAGTACTACCCCCACCTGTAGATGCTAGTGCTAAGCATAAAACTGGATCAACTTTTAGATGGGAATACTTGGTGGAAAAATGGTTATGAAAACCTTGGAATGATGGATCATTCTATTGAAATGTTTTGGACATGTGTTTCCAAACACTTGATGATTCTGGTGATAAAAATGTTGAGGCATGAGCCTTAGCCCTTTATAAAACTGATGGTTGTCTGGATGCGATACCATTCCAATTTTAGCGTACAACCACAATACCCGAATATTGGGTAGGGCTTGACTGTAAACTTATATACCTTAGTATTAGTTCCCTCACGGCCAAGGTCTGAGCTGAGTTTACCTTGTGAAGATTGTCCACCTGTGCAGTACCCAAGATGACAGTGGTCATGGTTGGGAGGCCAAACTCACAGGAGAGGTGCTTATACTAGGGAGTGTAATTGAAAGGTTAAGATTGATTATCCGCATACTGAGTATGGTGAATTCAGGATTTGTTCCTGACGGATGTATCGAATGTTGTGGTGAAAGTGTACAATCTCTGCAGAGTGTCAAACTATTCGAATAGCCATGTCCGCGGTTATGGATAGTTGGAGTGGCCATACTGTTCCCCCGTCAGACTTTTCAGAATGACTTGTGAAATGAATTGAGACTTTGACTTGACCACAACAGAGTTGTGACCTGAAATACAAGTTCCCACTTAGGATTTATAAAATTATGACTAGCTTCAGAACCTAGTAGAGATAAATCTGGCTTTTGCAAAACAACCCTAGAGCCTAGTCTCCTATTATCCAAAAAACCCCTTTACTTGTTAGTATGAGTTTGCGAGTACTTAAAGAGTACTCATGGCTTTGTCCCTGGCTATTCCCATGGCCAGACTATGAAGAGGAGTACCTGGAAGATGGACCCCAGAAAGGTTACGACAAATAGGGTCATCTCCCATCGTCAGCATTGCCTGTGACCCCGAAGATGGAGCTTCGCCTACGCTACCGTTATTATTACGTATTCCGCTGCTTGATGTTGTATTAAGAACTTGATCATGAGATCCCTATTTGTGTAAGAACTTATGTATCAGTTGTAATGGATGAAGTACTATGTTATCCAATTATGTTATGTTTCGCAAAAATGGTAATCCTGGGATTGCGATGTATGGCATAACAGGCATCTAGGATTGAAAAATCCGGGTGTTGACAAGGGATCTCTACCTTATTAAAGGTTTTGACCTCTACAGATGGTATTAGAGCACTATGTTGCCTGTAGGATTATAACCCTAGGATTGGACAAAACCCCTTAGAAAAATAGGAGTTGTATTTGTTCCAAAACTTATTTACAAACAATCTTGTAAATTCTTTCCTCAACCTTTTTGGTTTTAACTCTACATCTCTTCCTTTTAAACTTGATGGACAAATCCTTCACCATGACCAATGACTTCAACTTTAGTTTCACCAAGGACTTCAACTTAGACATCACCAAAGACTACAAGTGAGAACCAAGAGACATTAGATTGCCTACCAAAAACATTGATATCATGTTAGTGTATGGATCATATTGACCTTTGAGGTATGACTATACTAGGTTGATTATTTTAATAAAACTTTTTGTTTCCTTCAACTCATGGATTAAGCTCATAAGTTGTTAAGAGAATAGTTGCTTGATGATTGCTTGATTGTTTGTTTGAACTTGATTGTTTTGGGTGGTGTGTTAGAACTTCCTATCAACCAGCAAATGCCTCCCCGTCGTGCTAACCCCAACAAAAACAACAACAACAACAACATCAGTTCCGAGATGCAGCAGTTGATGACTGTAGGGTTCGCAGCATAGAAAACAAAAATTTTCCTACGATGTGAACTATGTACCAAGATCTATCTATTAGATACAAACAACAGGCGGATGTATATCCGTAGAGAACATACCCTTGAAGACCGACAAAGCTTAACGAGTTCAACTCGTGGTTGATGTAGACGATCTCTTGCCGATCTCAAGATCGAGAGGAAGTCCTAGCGCCGCAAAACAGCAGCGCATCCGTGCTCGCACACACATTCGAGGCACCGAGCAACCTCCGCCTCCTCGCTCCAGCGATGCAGCGGAAGCACAAATCTTTCTTGTCGAATAGCCACCGGGAACATGTATCTCGCTAGTCCGAGACCATGGGGATAAATTCTAGAGGGGCAGAGAGATCCTTCACGAGGAGGTGTGCTTTGAGAGGAGGAGAGGGGGGCCTTTTATCGGGGAGAGGGGGGGAACCCAAGGGGCATGGCGCCCAGCCATGGGGGCTGCCCCCACCTCTTCCACATTCATGTGGGTGGAGCTCCCACTCAAAATGAAAAGCCTCCACTCCCATTAAAAAGCCTCCACTCAAAAATCCACTCACATGCATTAAATTTCCACCAAATTTAATGCAAGCTCTCATTTAAATAAAACTCTTTTATTTATTTATTCAGAATTTTGTTAATTACTTTAATTAAAAAACATTCACATAAAACCCCTTGCTAGTATTCCATTTCACATGCAGAACCAGTTTCAGCAATTTCAACCGAAACAGTTTCGGTGTCTAGTGAAATAAATTCCTGCTCTTTCCTTTTCTTTTCGGCATGAAACTTTTGCTCCAAATGGATGTCGGTGTCTCTTAAGTGTGTCACCCTACGGTTCACGAATAATGCGGACATGATCGAGACTCCTCTCAGTTCAATAATCAGAAGCGGGATCTGGAGACCCATACTGACTCCCACACATTCAACGATGACTTTCTTGTGATCGTCGGAACCTTTTACGCTAGTATCTTAATCCCTTTGTTTCACGATATATTACATGTCCGAGATTCGATCATCGGTATCTCCATACATAGTTTGATCTCGTTACTGATATGCACTATTTTCTCGTTCCCGTGATATAACATTCTAGTGATCAAATCACTTGCTTGTAAGCTAACCAATGTGATATCACCGAGAGGGCCCAGAGTATATCTATCTGTCATTGGGATGAACAAATCCCACTCTCGATCCATGGGCCTCAACGTAACACTTTATTAGTTTTGAATCCATCTTTATAATCACCATGTTACGGTGTGACGTTTGATGTTATCAAGAAACTCTTCCGGTGTTAGTGATTGACATGATCTCATGGTCTAAGGATTAGGATCACTTCGTATGTTGTTATAGCAATATAAACTCAATGACTTTGATCGTCATGCTATACTTCGGATGAATGTTCATCACATCATTACACTAATGTTTTGACCTCGTTATTAACAACATCCAATGTCTATGATCAGGAAACCTTGATAATCTTGTTAATCAACGAGCTAGTTTATGAGAGAGGCATAACTAGGAACTTCCTTTTTGTTTATTAAACACACATGTATTAAAGTTTCCGTATTAATACAATTATAGCATGTAAAATAAACATTTATCATAAATAAGGAATACGATAATAACCACTTTATTATTGCCTCTCGGGCATATTTCCTTCAGTCTCCCACTTGCACTAGAGACAATAATCTAGTTTGAAAACTTTGCGTATTGAACACCTATGGCTTTATGGTGTTCCATATATGCAACTGCAAGTGGTTAACATAATCTACGGATCTGATGCTTTCAGGTCCGTGTGTATTTGCATGTCTTTGCGTCTCCACGCATCACTCATTCTCTAATGAGATGGCATTGTATAAATTTGGTCTTTTGGTGAGACCTTTAGTTCCTTGGGGTTAAAACACGTCGATACTATTGTCACACAATATATCTTTAGTGTTAGCCCGTTGCGAACCATACCTTAGTTTGATAACAAAGTACTTGACACAAATTCCCTCCTTTGCCGCTACTATAGCAGTCATATACTTAGCCTTTTGTTGTAGTATTCGTCACAATGTCTTAACTTTGGAACTCTTCCAAATCCATCATGGAATCTCCTTTCCATTACATTGTGCCACCCATAGTTTAAATTGAGATAAACTTAATTTGTATCTTGTGACAAAACTAGTATTAATGTAATTCTTTACAATGAACTATTTGTAATTGTTTGTCACCTCTACACAAATATATTCTTAGTTCTTTCCAAAAGATCATAAGAATATCCATACTATCGTCCAATGATCATTTTATGATACATTCTCGTATTTGCTCATAACACTTAGAGCATAGGACATATCTGGATGTGTACATATCATGGTATGATTGATCAAAACATTCTCGTGGTTTCACTCATCAAGTGTCAAAGCACTTGAATCTTGTTTCACTTATCAAGTGTCGATACACTTGAATCTTGATTCAATTCTTTTCCATGCGACAAGAACCGTTTCTTGTTGTTTCTATATTGAACACCTCCAATATCTCATATATGTACGTTTGGCACAACCATATTAGCGTCACAGTCTATCCACTATAAACATTCACGCTAAATATTCGGGTTTTGCCTAAGTATTTCATCGAGATGAAATTCTTAACCTTTGTCAATAAAATATACATTATTTCTAATCAACAAGATGTCCTCCACATAATGTATTAGAAATATGTCTTAGCTCTCCCACTTAATTTCTTGCAAATGCAAGCATCTTCATTGTCTCCTGATGAAAACTCTTTTTCATTACGGTGAAGATTCCAACTCCGCGATGCTTACTTCAACAATTGAAGTTTGCATGCCCCTTTTTAGCATCCTTTGAATTAACAAAACCCTTTGGATCGTGTCATGTACACGTCCTAGGTAACCATTATATTAAAAGAACTTTGTTTTGTTTATTCATCTACCATATACCAAATTATATGTAGTGGTTGCTACTTTAATCCGTCCAGACTAAATATCGCTATGAAGGATCCAATCTTGTCATAGTCAACTCCTTTGAACATTGTCATAAAATACTTTACGACATGTCGACTATTTCATAGATGTGAAACATCCATGTCTGTTTCTTTATAGATCCAAATACGACCGATAGGTTTTTACACCTTTCCGGAGGGTCTTCCAAGTTCAAAACTTGATTTCTCGTGTATGGAACTATCACGGATTTTATGGCTTCAAGCCATTTGACGGAGTCAGGGCCCATCATCGCGTCTTTGCATATAGTCAGTTCATCATTGTCAAACAATAATGATTTACTCTCAAATCTTAGTATTTGATTGTTTATCCGACCGACTTGGTTCAATAAGAACTTAGATCTCCGTGACCACAACCTTTGAGGCACATAAGCTATGAGCATTATGGCAGCCTCCGAAACCATTTCCGGCGCTGCGCAACTAAGCACATTTAGCTAACGTTCGTTAACCTTATCAAAGTTCTATTGTCCTCCCACTTAACATTTATGAAAAATTCCTTCTTCAAGAAACTTCATATTTCAAGCGACAAACCCCTTTGTCCTTGGTGTTATGGAGGAATAACCAATTGTTATTCGAAATAACCTACAAAGACATGCTCATCCGACTTCGGTTGTAAACATCTTACTTATTTTTAGCATACCAACATTTAAGAAATGACAACTTGGGTTTTACCCCAAACCATAATTTCCATGGTGTCATTTCAACGGATCAATATGGAGCTCTTTTCAGTGTAAAAGTGGTAGTCTCTAAAGCTTTAATCTTTTAAAACATATTGGCAGTTTTATGAATAACACCTTTGATCCAACCATGTCAAACAAGGTTTCATTACAAATCTCAAACACTCCATATTCCTAGGGTGTTTCGGGAGATGTAAATCTAGGTGTTTTGCTAAACTTGCAACTCAAATAAATCCCTTTATGATAAAATCATAATTCATTTATTTTTCTTGTTACACTTGTAACTCAAATAAATCCCTTTATGATAAAATCATAAACCATTTATTTTCTTGTTACAATGATTTTCCACTTCATCTTGAAAGTCTTTGAAACGTTTTTCAAATATTTCATACTTCTTTCTCATTAGGTGAATATTCACTCAAATTTCTGGAGAAAGCATATGAAGTTGAAACCCATCGCTTACGACTACACATAATGGAATACATACATCGATATGTATAAATTCCAATAATTTAGTCGTTCGTTCTTCTTTGGCCTTTGAACGAAGTTTTAATTATCACGTGGAAAGTCTCACAAGCATCACTTGATCAAATCAAAGACTCCAAAAATCCATGAATATGGAGTTTCTTCATGTTTTCTTTCCAATATAATTTAAACGGCGATGTCACTTCGTAATTGATCTTTCAATCATTTGTCTTGCGACATTTTAGCATTAGGCTTTATGGATGTGATTTCTCCAACTAGATTTGTAAATCATCCATCTTATATGGAATACGGAATTATTTGAACAACCTTTGTTCTCATAATACCTGATTCAAATAACAATTATTAAAACAAATCTTGAAGTCAAGCTTTGATGTCAATAAGAAATACAAACAACGGTTTGTTTGTTTTCGATGAACATCATCACATATTCTCTTGCTAGTTACTTAGGCCATTGTGGTTCATGAATTGCGTTGTTTCGTATGAAATTTCATACCAACCAATTCGGTATCCAATACCCAAGAACCACATTGTTTAACAAGCAAATAATACAACCATAACATGTATATCATATATATACCTAAATTGGATATTTCCAATCTTTTGTTTTCTGCCAAATATATTTTATAGATTCTCTTTCAACATTTCCTTTTCCTTTTTAGAAGAATTTATCAAAATCAACAGTGGCGCCATATACATGACACATAGTCCAAAGCGTGTATATTCAAATAATAATACCTTTGGACTTGCACTTTGAAGTAGATCACCATCATCAAAATGATCGGTATTCTTTCAAAATCCATTCTTTAGTAATCTTTTAGTGTAGTAAACACTTTACATAAATCTTCTATTCACCCTTATCATGACGACTTTCATGATCAAGCTACTGTAGCTTATAAAGGCGAATCGTGAGTATAACATTACTTTCCAAAACCCTTTTGGATGATTAGTATGTCTAGCATCTCCAACCTTCGTAAATTCTCATCCAATATGAGAACATATATTATACTCTATCATATTGCAACCAAAACATTATTTCAGATATCATTATATCTGCCACACATGATGGTTTCTGAAACAATTCTTTCAGCTCCTAGATAAACTTGATATTAAAACAATCAAGAATCATGGAGGCAAACATGATACTTAAGATACTAACACTGGAATTGTTACTCTCGATTTAATACCAACTATTAAATTTCATGGAGTAAATAGAGTTTGCTGAAAGTTTGCAATAGGACTTTAAAATTTAGATTGACACTCAACACAATACGATACCAGTTCGTAAAGTATATATCCAGAATTCTATAGTTCTATTATCTCAATTACAACTGTGTATAAGGTGGTGAACGAATGCCAATGACTACAACAAATTATGAAAATTCACTTTGATTTAATTTATGATAAATTGAGTTCTACTAATCCAATAGAAATGAACTCCCACTCAAAAACGACATCCCTCGTGTCTTTTTGGTGATTACATGAACCAAATCCACTACACCAAGTCCGATCATCACGTGAGTCGGTGTAGCTTCAAAGGCGAGCATCAAATGGTCATCATATCAAAATATATGACTCATGCTTAACCTTTCGGTCCGTGTTCCGAGGCCATGTCTGTACATGCTAGGCTCGCCAAGTAAGAACCTTAGTATTCGCGTGTGTAACTGTCTTACACCCGATATGCTCATGGATTCAAGTACACCCGATCATCATGTGATGTCTTGAAGCGACGAAACATTGTCGGTGCATACTTAAGGAAAAACACATTCTTATCTTGATATCTAAATGAGGGATCATCTTATTATGCTAATAAAACGCCAAACAAGCAATATAAGATGCAATAAACATCACATGTTAATAAGTGAAATGATATGGTTCCCGCATAATGTTAATAAGATGTCCTCCAAACAAGCAATATAAGATGCAATAAACATCACATGTTAATAAGTGAAATGATATGGTTTCCGCATATGATATCCATCATGTGCACCGTGGTATGATCACTATCATACCTATATGTGTTAGTCCAAGGTCTATGGAGATTACACGTTATGTGTGTTGTAAGATTATCATCTCATACTTCTACTTACAACATCACCATATCATAACACTAGCCCAGCAACAATCTAAACTAGACGCCTCTAATTTATCCATTGCAGGTTTTACGTGGCTTAGGGCTTTCGAAGATAGAACCGTTCTTACCTACGAACATGAACCACAACGAGGATAACCAAATTGTTGACAAATCGTTGCAAATTAGATATTGACTATAGTAGGAGAGACAGACACCCGCTAGCCACTTATGCAAAACTAGTTGCATGTCAAGCGTGGAACAGGTCTCATGTGCGAGGACATGTAAAGTTTGTCCGGGCCGCTTCATCCCACTATGCCACCAATATCCAAAGTACAACTAAGAAGCAATAAAATGATCATCATCGCCCACATACTCATATGTGTACTACCCGTGCAAAGTATCTACGCATAGATCCGGCTCTGATACCACTGTAGGGTTTGCAGCATAGAAAACAAAAAATTTCCTACGATGTGAACTATGTACCAAGATCTATCTATTAGATATAAACAACGGGCGGATGTTGTCCGTAGAGAACATACCCTTGAAGACCGACAAAGCTTAACGAGTTCAACTCATGGTTGATGTAGACGATCTCTTGACGATCTCAAGATCGAGAGGAAGTCCTAGCGCCGCAAAACAGCAGCGCATCCGTGCTCGCACACACGTTCGAGGCACCGAGCAACCTCCGCCTCCTCGCTCCAGCGATGCAGCGGAAGCACAAATCTTTCTTGTCGAATAGCCACCAGGAACATGTATCTCGCTAGTCTGAGACCATGGGGATAAATTCTAGAGGGGCAGAGAGATCCTTCACGAGGAGGTGTGCTTTGAGAGGAGGAGAGGGGGGCCTTTTATAGGGGAGAGGGGGGGAACCCAAGGGGCATGGCGCCCAGCCATGGGGGCTGCCCCCACCTCTTCCACATTCATGTGGGTGGAGCTCCCACTCAAAATGAAAAGCCTCCACTCCCATTAAAAAGCCTCCACTCAAAAATCCACTCACATGCATTAAATTTCCACCAAATTTAATGCAAGCTCTCATTTAAATAAAACTCTTTTAATTATTTATTCAGAATTTTGTTAATTACTTTAATTAACAAACATTCACATAAAACCCCTTGCTAGTATTCCATTTCACATGCAGAACCAGTTTCAGCAATTTCAACCGAAACAGTTTCGGTGTCTAGTGAAATAAATTCCTGCTCTTTCCTTTTCTTTTCGGCATGAAACTTTTGCTCCAAATGGATGTCGGTGTCTCTTAAGTGTGTCACCCTACGGTTCACTAATAATGCGGACATGATCGAGACTCCTCTCAGATCAATAATCAGAAGCGGGATCTGGAGACCCATACTGACTCCCACACATTCAACGATGACTTTCTTGTGATCGTCGGAACCTTTTACGCTAGTATCTTAATCCCTTTGTTTCACGATATATTACATGTCCGAGATTCGATCATCGGTATCACCATACCTAGTTTGATCTCGTTACTGATATGCACTCTTTTCTCATTCCCGTGATATAACATTCTAGTGATCAAATCACTTGCTTGCAAGCTAACCAATGTGATATCACCGAGAGGGCCCAGAGTATATCTATCTGTCATTGGGATGAACAAATCCCACTCTCGATCCATGGGCCTCAACGTAACACTTTATTAGTTTTGAATCCATCTTTATAATCACCATGTTACGGTGTGACGTTTGATGTTATCAAGAAACTCTTCCGGTGTTAGTGATTGACATGATCTCATGGTCTAAGGATTAGGATCACTTCGTAAGTTGTTATAGCAATATAAACTCAATGAATTTGATCGTAATGCTATACTTCGGATGAATGTTCATCACATCATTACACTAATGTTGTGACCTCGTTATTAACAACATCCAATGTCTATGATCAGGAAACCTTGATCATCTTGTTAATCAACGAGCTAGTTTATGAGAGAGGCATAACTAGGAACTTCCTTTTTGTTTATTAAAGACACATGTATTAACGTTTCCGTATTAATACAATTATAGCATGTAAAATAAACATTTATCATAAATAAGGAATACGATAATAACCACTTTATTATTGCCTCTCGGGCATATTTCCTTCAATGACAGGTCAAGCTCACCTGATGCATATGATGACACAGTTTATGCAAAATCAGAATCAGAACAACAATAACAATAACAACAACAACAACAACAACAACAATCAGAATAACCCTCCAGCACATGATATGCTCACCAAGTTTCTGAAACTAAGGACTGCAAGGTTCTCTGGGACAACTGATCCAATGGTAGCCAATGACTGTTTACGTTCGGTGAATAAGGACTTAGTGACTGTTGGCTGCACCGACAAAGAAAAAGTTAGGTTTGCATCACATCTGCTTGAAGGACCAGCAGCTACATGGTGGGACAACTTTCAGATCACCACCCCCCTTGAGGATGTAACTTGAGCTATTTTTGAGGATGGTTTCCGTATAGCTCACATCTCATCCGGAGTGATGAACTTGAAGAAAAAGGAATTCCACAATCTGAAACAGCGTCACCTCAGTGTGGCTGAGTATATTGAAGAATTCAACAATCTGGCACGCTATGCACCGGATGAAGTTGACACAAATGCTAAGAGAAAGGAGAAATTCCTTGAAGGACTTAATGATGAGTTGAACCTGCAGCTATCTGTTGCCTATGTCCCAACTTATCAATCACTCTGTGACAAAGCCACCATTTTGGAAAACAAGATGATTCAAGTTGAGAACAGAAAGAGGAAGCATAAACTCAAGTATCACTCAGGATCATCACAAAAGAAGCGTTCATTCAAAAAGAGCAATGAGGATTCTGATCCACATCAGTATCACCACAACAACAATGGAAGTGATAATAATGGAAATGATACTGACAATGGAGATGACCTTGGTCAGAACCAACATGGCAATTCCAGGAAGAAAGACATTAGCCAGTTGCAGTGCTAAATTGTAAGGAACTTGGACACTATGCATCAGACTGTCCTGAGAAGAAAAAGAAAAAGGATGCTAGAAACTCCAATGGAAATGACTCCAATGTGACCCAGAAAAGACATGTGAACCACATTGACATGTATGTAACCCTTGAAGAAATAGAGGATGTGGATGTCAGGAATTAATTAACTCAGAAGAGTCAAATAAGGATTCCTTGCCTGGATATCAAGTATTGAACCCATGGTCAAGTGAACCATCAATGTAACCCTATGGGATT
The DNA here is from genome assembly GCA_916181665.1 of Avena sativa. Classification (NCBI taxonomy): domain Eukaryota; kingdom Viridiplantae; phylum Streptophyta; class Magnoliopsida; order Poales; family Poaceae; genus Avena; species Avena sativa. The sequence goes on along the minus strand of OV702283.1, from coordinate 244,597,152 downwards.
TTATTTTAAGGGTGGTAGTACCCTAGTTGTCTTCAAGCCAACTTGTAACCCTGGCCTTCCCAAATCTCGGGACGAGATTTCTTTTAAGGGCGGTAGCCTATCACATCCCAAAATTTTCCAAATTTTGAAATGTGAAAAATAAATAAACAAATAAATAATTGTTGAAATTTATGGTGAAAAGAAATTTTTTTTACTTGATTCCAAATGGAAACATCAAAACCTAATTTGATCAAATAGAATCCTAAAGGGATTTAAAAAGATAAACAAATAATAAATAAAGTTATAAAAGTTGGAATCACCATTTTTGGATATTTAAATAAAAAGATATGGTTTTTATAAGCAAAGGTAGAAATGAATAAATGAGAACTATTTTAAAGAGCCAAATTAAATCTTGGCCAAGCAATGGAAATAAAATATTTTTGTTTAATAAAAAGAGTAAGGGATTGTTTGAATAATAAGGATTTATTAATATCAAATTTTATTTAAGTAAAGACTTTTTCCTACTTTTGAATGAACATTAAAGCTTAATTAAGTATTTTAAATAAAAATTAAAAGTGTTTTATCTTTCAAATAAAACCTACTGAAAAGGTTTTGGGAAAAATTTAGAAATCAAATAGTGTTCTAAAACATATTTGAATCCTATTTGAAATAAAGACTAATGTCTATTTATTCATTTTTAATAAATAATAAACCCTAAAATTAATTATTCTATATTTGATTTTAGATTATGTTAATAAACAGTATTAAAATCAACACAAAGTTTGGTGGAAGTTTGAATTCAAATGGTGTTTGAATTGTTTGAATAAAAATCAAAATAGAAATTCATAATAGAAAAAGAAAAACATTCAGTATAAAAAAAAGGAATCAAACCCAACCCACTGCCAAGGCCCAGTCCAGCCCAACTCGCAGCCCACCTGCTCCCCCTCTGGCGAAACGTTTTTCACCCAGAAAATAACCCACAGAGTCGCTGAACGCTCGGCCCCACACCTACTTTCCCTCTCTCGCAGACAGCCGGACCCCACCTGCCAGGCCTTCGTTCTCACCCGCACGCGACCATTTCTCCCACTCTTCGCCGGTTTCTGACTTGATTTCGCAAGCTTAATTCGCCTTAATGTTGGGGCCGTTAACCACCGTGATCATGCCCTAATAAATGCCCACTCCTCTCTCTTTTCCGCCCAGGCACCGTCTCCTCTCGGCCACCAGGCTGCCACAATCGCTTGCTCGAACACACTGTCTCCGACGAGAAACTCCGGCCAATTCCGGTGACGTAGCTCCTCCCCTCGCCTCCCAGAGCACACGAGCCTGCTCCCCCTCTTCTTGCGCATCTTCCAGCACCAACACCACACCCGCGCGAGCACCGTAGCCTCGGCAACCTCAACATCAGAGCGTCGCCGCCTCCTGCCTCGGCTTCGGCGAGATCCCCCGGTGAGCACAGACCGCCCCTATTTCCCCCGTTGATGCTCCTATGATCTACGCACTCGCCCGCATATAACCATACCTTTCCCTTGCCTTCGGGTGGCCTGCAGCCTCGCCAACAACGGCAACCAGAAGCACCTGGCGCTGTCGCTGACTCCGACGAGCAATAGCTGCAACTGCTCCAGTGCGACCCTCAAGCAGCTGACCACACCTTGAGCACCACCGCGGCGTTGCGAATCCGGTGAGCCCTTCCTCCCCTTCTCTCGCTTCCTAGAATGGCCGGACCACCTCAGACAGAGCGCTCTGCCGCTCGCCCCCGCGCCAGCGCCGCCCGTTCCTGGTCGAGCTGCTGTACACCGTTAGATCTTGATCGCGTGGCTACGAGAGATTAACTTAACGAAGCGGTATGCGACGATCTGAGCCGTGCGATGTGTTTTAAGTCTAACAACCCACAGAGCGAGATCCAGCCGAAGCGGTACCGTCCAATAGGATAGAGCCACGTGGCCAGAGTTGATTTAAAACAGAAATTTTGATCTATTAGATATGCAAACTTGCAAAATTCATATTTTTAATCTACATGTCCAAATTTTGCAAATTTTATATCATTGGAATAAGCAGAACAAGTACTTTGCAACCATGCACTTTGTTTAATGTTTTGCTTCTGGAAAATTGGTTGAATTTGCAGAAACTTGTGTAGGCATAATTTGAATAGAAAAATTGTTCTAGAAATATTTTTAAGGTGAAATCTTTGATAAATGGTTTGTTTTGAACCTACTGACCTTAGAAATCAACTGATGGATTTAAAAATCTATTTTGTGAAGCTAAGGAATAAATATTTAAATTAGAACATTTCTAGTCAAATAAAAATATTATTTATGTGTTAAAAATACTTTTTGAGTAAAATCTTGGGAAAATGATTTGAGTTAAACTATCTGACCCTAAACACCAAGTTTTGAGTTTAAAAATATTTGATGAACCCTATAAAATTATTACCTTGCAAAAGGCATTTTCAATAACATGGTTATCACCTTGGTATAATAATTGGTTTATGGTGTGAAACCTTTTGCAAATGGTTTTACCACATTTGTAAATGACCAATATGGGCCTTAAAATGGTTAGATCCTAATAGAAACCACTTTTCTAAATAAAACCATCTTTTGCATGCTTGCATGCATTGCCATGTTTTGATATTTTATGGTGAAATTGTTTGAATGCTAGTTGAATATGTGTTCGCTTGATTGAATTGTAGTGAAGTTAGAAGAGTGTGTTATTTGCAAGATCAAGAAGTGAACCAACATTCTCTACTAAAAAGGCAAGTGACACTATCATCCATGTCCTACTATTTTCATTACACTTAGTGGATTTTTGTAACATGCATGATAAGGACTACTATATTTCTATGCTATGCTATACCCTATTAGGATATCCTTATATCTTCCATAGTGAAAACATTGTAGTTGTAGTATGCTTAGCCCTGCTATATATTTGGGATGGGATACATGATATGATTATATGAAGTGTTGAAAAGATATATGTTTTATATAATAAAACAAGTACTCAATGAACCACCTGGGTGGAAAGGGATACTCAACTTTGGACAAGGTGGCAACAAATGGAACCATGTTTATATGGCTATCTTTTTGTATGTGCACTAGAAGAAAACCACCCAGGGACTTAGAGATTGAACATGTTTCTCGTACAGTGGCTTCCGTGTACAGCCACATGCTAAATGGGCTCTGGCTTAGTCAACTACATAGTGGAAGACCCTTGCATTGGCATCTTCAGGTTAACTAGAATTGTGTATTGGAAATATATCCTTACATTGGTGCCTGGTAGACAAGCTAGCATTGTGTATTGGGAGGACTTCTATGGAAAGACTTTGTCACATTCTCGATCTGCGGGTACTCCATTTGGTGAGTACTTACCCAGCGGCCACTGGTGGCGTCAAGACGAGATTGTGTCATGTGGGTAAAGTGTACAACTTCTGCAGAAGATCAAATTCTAAGTACTTAGCCGTGTCCCCGGTTATGGACAACTCTGAGCAACTAAGCCCTGAAGCTATGGAAGATCTCGACATTCCAATTTCTCAAAGTAAAACTTGATGGTGACAACAAGGGATTAGAAGCACTTGGAGTTTTCCAAGGAGTTTAGAAAGATTTGACAAAAGATCAAAACTATTTTGAAAATATAGGATAAAACTATATTGCTTTCTACAAAATAGCCTAAACCCTACTTAGCCAAATATGCATGTAATGATAGGATCCACTTACTTCTACATAATAGTGAAACTTGCCAATATAATTCAAATGTATTGACCCTTGTGGCTGCTACTTATTATGTTGCAGGTTTGTTTGATGTTAGTGAAGTGTGTTGATTAGAATTACAAGTCTACAACCAACATGATTGCCTGTGGAACTTTGCAGATGCAGGACTCCATGCTATATAGATATTCTGCTGCATTGTAATGTGATAGCCAAATGAGCTATGTAAGATGTAATAAATGATTTTATTCCCGGTTATAAAGTTGTATTATGACCTTTGTTTCTTGATATTACATCTTAACTGTGGATGCTAGCTATTGATCCAGGGACTAGCATTGTAAGCACAGGGATCTCTACCTTATTAAAGGTTGGGACCTCTACAATAGGATTGATAGGAAACCCATACCAACAAGTTGCAACTTTTTTCTGGGAGCTCATCTGAAAAATAACTCTGAGGTTAAGCGTGCTTGGCCTAGAGCAATTTGAGGATGGGTGACCGACCGGTAATTGGGTACCGGGTGTGCATGAGTGAGGACAAAGTGCACAGAAATGACTAGTGTTGGTCTGTGGGGTTAGTCCAGAGATTCTATTAAGCTGCCAGGAGTGACAGTCGCCGGTCCGGAGAGGCCGAGGTGTTACAATTGGTATCAGAGCCGATCCCACTACTAGGAAACAGGCCGTTAGTGGCGCACCTGGAAACATCATCTGTGGCACACTAGCAGTGCGCCACGGGCCTTGCGCTACGGCTATCTCTCAGCCGTGGCGCACTGCCTAGTGCGCCACGGTTGTGCAGAGATAGGCGTAGCGCACCTCCAAGTGCGCCACAGAAGTTTGGTATGGTGCGCTACCCCTGGGATCTTCTGTGGCGCACTACCTAGTGCGCCACTAAACTTCCATGGTGCGCTTTAGGTGTAGTGCGCCACAGAAGGTAGACCATGTGTGCCACAGATGTATTTTTTGTTTTTTTTTAATTTCCGAGCCAGATTATACACAATACAGATTATATACAATATTATAGCAGATATACACACACAGATACAAGATATACAATTATATATATAAATACTCAATATGAAAAACAAGATTGAAACAAATACATATAGATAAGTCTCATACATGAATACATAGTCTAAGTTACATTGTTTCGATCATGTTACAAAGTAGTAGTTGGTGACATGCTAATACATGTGTCGATCGAACAAGTTAGAGCTCGGAAGCTCGCCTAGACATCTAAACTAACTAGCTAGACACAAACGCGGGATAAATAACCAAAGAAGATAAGCATGATCACCGCCTCGACGAAGGTGTAGGTCTTCATCCGGTTCCTTGTCCTAACTCCTGCTAGATAGCGTGTGTATCTAGCTTCCGCCTCCACCATAGTGTTGTACCCTTTGTAGCTATTGCCGCTGAAATGGTGCACCTGTCTCCGGCAGTCTTCCCAATCATCATAGACTCCGGGAACCCATCCCTTGTACACGACATACCACGTCATCTATAAGTTGACAATAATAATTAACCGACGATTGAAAAAAACATATATAATTAAAGTCGCATATGAAGATACACTTATAGAAAGTACTCCTAAATCAAAAAGACCAAACTCAGAAAGCATGCCTCATATATAACTAGGTTGTTCGACACAGGAATATGCTACGATGGAACTGTTCGCCAAGTAGGATGCACAACACCTGGACCTGTGCATAGCACAAGGCGAACAATCCCATCGCAGCACATTCACATATAGTGTGCCACGACATTTCAATCATCGGCATTATTCTCGAAAAAGACCAAAGTAACTCAAAAATCATGCCTCATATATATACATAGGTCGTTGGACACAGGAATATGCTACGACGGAACTGTACGCCAATTAGGATGCACAACACCTGGAGTACTTGTGCATAGCACAAGGCGTACAATCCCATCGTAGCAAATCACATATATAGTGTGCTACGACATTTCAATCATCGGCATTATTCTCGAAAAAAGAGTAAGGAAAAAAAGAAGGACCAAATTGAGCAAAGGACCAAAGAGTAAGCAAAAAAAAAACCAAGCATTGATCGATATATAATAATAAGCAAAATAAGTTCACTTGTCGTCCACACACACACACAAAGGTCATCTATAGTTTGTAACTACAACTAGGCCAACATCAAGCCTTCTGGCTCGGCTTAGGGAACGGGAGAACGCCCTGTCTCGTCATGAACTTCCTATAGTCACCCTGCATCTCTAGGCGATCTTCTATGTCACGGTTATTCGGGATATTTCCTCCGTAGAAGATCCCTCCCGAAGTCATGACATCACGAAAGTGGATTGCCCCAAACTGCTGCTGGATGCGATACATCTCTTGTCTAATATCCGAATCATTGATCTTGGCCTTTGCTTCGGCCCACTGTTTGAGATGATCTGGCAGCGTAGAATTCTTCTGGTCAAGTAGGAACGCCCTCATGTGATGGAGTGCGTAGTAGGCTTCCTTCTTACTGTTTTCCGGCTGCTTCACGCAGGGGAACTCCGTTACGTGGTTGAAGACGTGCCTGCCGAACTTGACCTTCTTACGCATGAAGCTGGTGCCTTCCGTCGAGGCAAAGCCAGTGAGAGCATCATCCAGAACTTCCTTGATCTTGTCGTAGTTTTTCTTCTTTTCTAGACTCCCCGAGACGAAATACGTGGCGTGGGAATGCTTCGGCGATAAGGAGATGAGCGTGCAGTGTTCATCTCTGTGCAAAAAATTCAAATGGAATGTGTTGGAAAAAGAATGGGTATGATCTAATAAAGCCAATCGACGGTGGAAAGTGAATAACGACTTACTCGGGAAAGTAAGGCACGAGAATGTATTCCTTTGTCTTGTTCGCCACGAGGATTCTGTTTAGGTACGAGGCCACAATACGTCGTTCGGCGGGGGAACCCAAGCAGCCGTCACGCATGTAGTAGGGGTCCACTATAGCGATGCCCGGTGTGTTCTCTCTAATGATCTGCATGGCCAGGCTGAGAGAAAAGAGACGGACCATGGTATAGTGCAGCGGGTATAGGTGGAACATATTGAAGATGTCCTCGAACCGCAGGAAGAACAGATCCGCGGGGGTAGTGTCGACGAAGCCCAAGCCTGGTGGCACCTTAACCACGAATACCGGGTGCGAGGGATCTTTCTCCGATAGAAGGTGTCTCTCTATCGTCAGCACGCCGTCATGCACACTCTACAGTTCCGAACTGGCGAGCTTCCGCAAATTCTTAGGTAGCATGGGCTCACCCGCCACATGAATCCTCCACATAATACCCTCGGGTCTTGGTGGCCCGTCCCGAAACCTGATCGGATTCGCAGTTGTTGACGCCACCGGCTGGCTCGAGCTGCTAGATTTTCTTTTCCTGCCCTTTTTTCCTTTTGGAGAGCGGGCAGGCACCGCAATCTGAGCACCGGCCGCCCTATGTAGTGTGTCAGGGCTTAGAATAAAGGGCCGGTTGGTTGTATCAGCTGGCTCTGTAAAGGCGCAAGGTGGAGGCGTCTCCTGAGAACCAAACAGATGCTTGGTGATAGTGGCTTTCTCTGTGGGGCCACCAGCTAGGTCTTCTTCGTTGCCAAACTGAGTGCTGAAGAAGTGATCATTCCAGTCTTCGTCGTCCTCGGCCGGATCCTGCGCCATGTGCATATCATCAACATGATCATCCGACCCACCGCGTGGAGGTGACGGCGAGGGCGGTAAGGGGGCCTTGCCACCGCTTGTCGCTGGCACGACAGGCGGTGCTGTTGTCTGTGGCGTGATGGCCCCCGCCGTCCCCAAACGGATCATGCTCTTTGGCCATAGCAAGAACAAGCCGAAGCAACTTCTGAGGACAAACGACTCTTCTTCATCCGCTCCTGGGGGTTGAATGGGAGGTTCCAGGTCGTCGCAGCCCCTTAGCACCCGACTAATTTTAACCCTGTGCACGCTATCTGGCATCGGCTTTGAGTGGAACGTGCACTGCAAGGGTTGAACGATGGTACCCTTGGCAACATCCCTCAGCTCGTTGTTCACGTAGCATAAGAGAGTGCAAGGAACATCCGTCTGCAGAAAACATGTACGGCGTCGTCAGAGCGAGATGCCACAAGAGTAATATATAGATGGCATGAAAGGCGGTAATTAAAGCAATTTGTTTACCGTGATGGCGTCGAGATCGGCTAATGTCGACGCACCGCATACGGCGACGGGCGTGCAAGAGACGGAAGGGCTGCTTGATGGCGCGGTGCTGGCCGCCGGTGTATTCTCCCTACCGACGGGTGCTTGGAGCTCCGGTGTCGCCGCGACGATGGCAGGGGGGCACCAACATGTACTCCGGCGCCGCGGTGCTAGCGGGCGGAGTCACGAACATGTAGTTCGCCTGATTCGTCAGCGTCGCGTTGTTCGAGTGGCTGCTGACCATGCTTGGAATCGGGCACGGCCCTACTCTACCACCCGCACTCCAGTTCGCTATTGACTCCACCAAGGTAGGCAGGAAGGACGTGAGGGTGATTGCCAGGTTGTCTTGGACGATCTGCGGGATCCGCGCCACTTATGCCTTAAGTTCTTGAACCTCTCGGTTTTCCTCCTCGCTCCTTCCCGACGGCGCCACATGCGTCCTCGGCGGTGGACCAAAATGATCCACCCAATTCTTACCCCCGAGGCCGGCCAGACGGCCAGCCGACGACGGCTTCTTCGTAACCGGCTCTATTTTCTTGGCTCGGTTCATCGCCCTGTTAAAAGGGTTATCCCACCGGGTGGCCGCCGTCGACCCCTGGGATGAGGAACCCTGGGATCCATGACTAGCAACAATTTCCTCCTCCTGCAGAAGAAGTAACAGTGAATCATTTAGATCATCGATTAGATTGCAATCGTGTTGATCCGCGGTAATTAGATTATACTTACCACAATTTCCTCGAATTCCTTCACCGCAGGATCCGCGGTGAGTTGTTTGGTTTTTGGGTCCACATGGTAACGGGCCCTGATGAAGTTTCGAACCTGCCCGGGTTCGAATTTAGCAAAGGGGTTTTCTATCCCCTTGGATCTATACTCTTCGTCCTCCTTATTCCATTTGGCCTCCGCGGTTCTGTATCCACCAGATCCGAGATGGTGATGACCTATATTCATCGCCTGCAGCACCTTTCCCCGATTACTATTGGCCAGGGCTCTTTCAGATTCACACCTCTCCTCGAACTCCCGGAACTGAACTTCGGTGATCTGCGGGTCAATCTTCTGGATCTCCTCGAGACTTTTGCCTTCTTTATAGATCTTCTTCTTTATCCGGGTTCTCCAGCTGGCCAGGGCGGTGCTCATCTTTGTGAGGGCGGATTTGTTTACTTCGTTCCCATGATAATTTGTGTTCTGATACTTAGCGGGGAACTTGTATCTTGCGTGCAGCTTCTCGAAGAGGAGTGTGCGCAAGTGGCCATTATCTTTATGCCGGAGATTCTCGGTGTTGATCGAGATGGTTGTCCGGGTGATCGCCGCCACTTGCCCACCGTACACTTTGACGACAAGGGCGGGCTCCAAAGGAACCCCTGATGGGCTCACTTCGGTAATTTCCTCCCTGACCGTGCCGACCGTGTTCGGGCGCCGGTCCTTCGGCTTCTTCTTCTTCTTCTTAGGAGGGTTGCTACCACTCCCTGTGCCCTCGCCGCCATCAGTGGTTTCATCGTCCGCCGTTCCTTCGGCTTCTTCCTCCGCGTCTTCCATCTCATCATCCTCGCTCTCCTGGGGATGGTATTCTTCATCGTCTTCTAGCCGCTGGGCCGCCTCCCAGAATGTCAATTGTTTATTCGGAGGTCTGAGTTCTCCTTCAGCGCTGATGTGCTTAGAACATCCAGCCTCGTCGTTGTCACACATCTTTGCACTAATAAAAAACAAATAATTGGTTAAATGCACGGAAAAATCCGGCATGACCTTTGTTAATTTTCTGAAACTAGGAGTGCCCGATTTCTGCCGAAACGGAAGTTAATCAACATTCCGGCAAAAATCGGGACTCGTTTCATACAAGAACCTGCATACACACATAATAAAGTGTTTCATACAAGCACAAGCACAATTTCAAGTGCTAAAATTATGTCACCACATATTATATCACCTGTCATTGATGACATCAAGCAAATACATGCAGATTATAGCACCTGTCATTATATGACATCAAGCAAATACAAGTTTATATGATAATAAATATGACAGCAAGCAAATACACAACCGCGACAAAGAAGCAAATACAAGTTTATATTCACACATTTGGTTCAGCACATATTCATTTTATATATTCACTGCAACATATTGTTTGCAGTAGTGCCTTTTCAGCACTACTAGACCATCACCAGGATCAGTACTAAAACCATACTATTCATAATTTGCATGATCACTCATGTAAGTAAAATACTCATGATTTTATTGACTGCCCAACTATGGAGGAGTTTCCTCCTGAACAGCCATCTTTGTACTTGGGGCTGGGCTTAATCAGACATCACAGAGTGTATTTATGGTGAAGCATCATGTGGCCCCAGTGTCAATTTTATATATGTCAAATTACTTCTAACTGCATCAGTGGTACTGCTGTACTTCTAACTGCATTATGGTGATGACCCCTATTTCGTAAGTTCCACTATTTCATGATGACCCAATTATAGTGGTGGCAAACGAGCTAATATCCCAGGAAAACAAGTTTAGTGCACCAATTCACACACCATGCTTCCAAACCATAAACCGGCATCACCTAAAACCTGTCACCACTGCCCAATCAATGCAGCTGAACCAGGCTATTCCAGACCACATACACTGGGCCTAATTATTTTATCAAGCAGATATATAATAGAAGAACCTAACCTAAACCTCTAACCTGAATCTTGCTACTCTGAACCTAACCTGAAGCTTGCTACACAGAATAAACTCAGGACCCTAACCTTCAGCTTGCTACTCTTAACCTTGGCATGTGCTTGACTAGTAGAGGAGCAAACTACTGCATCCAGACTTAACTACATCTGACTGAGACCTCATACAAACACGACGGCAATGGCAACATCAAGTGATGATTAAGCACCAACAATTAAAATCTAGAGCTACATGAGAAGATGAGCCATTGTTTCCCAATTCCCCTTCCCTAAGTAGAACCCAAAGCTCTAGATTTCTAAATTTGGCCAAGTAGAACCCAAAGCTCCAGATTTTATGACACTAGCATCTACATTGCCTCGACAGTAACATGTCTTAGATGATGGGTCATTTATCTACTTGTGAAAGATAACAGTATGCCCACTGTATGATGAAAGTAACATGTTAGGCCAAATTATATCTAACATCCAATCGACCATCAAGATTTATCTAACACAGTGGAAGATCACTGTAAGCTCACTGTCAAACATAATGTCAATTCTTAGCTACTTGGTACCTGTTTAGTTCTTCATTTTTGTTATTGATCTAGCCAAATGTTCATGTTGTGTTACTGATCTAGCCAGCCAGGGACACCTACATGTGCTTTTCTAGATTCCCATGTTTGCTCGTTTTTGTGACAGAAAATTCCCATGGACTTCTCTGAACTCCCATGGCCATCTCATTTTGTCAGACAACCACCAATCATTAGGAAAAAATGTCAATTCCATCAGGTGCTAACCCTAACCCTAACCATTGCTAACCCTAACCATCAGAGGCATCAATTGAATCATCAGGTGCTAACCCTAACCATTGCTCGAGGAGAGAGGAAGAGAATGAGAGAGGGGAGGGGCGGCACTCACCTCTGAGATGAGGACGACGAGGGCTGGCGGACGAGGTAACGAGGAGGAGGGAGCGGCAGAGCACCTTGCCGCCGGAGGAGCGGAGCGGCCGAGCACCTTGCCGCCGGAGGAGCAGAGCCGACGATGCAGGAACCTCGCCGCCACCAACCGCCGCGTGGGCAAGGCGGCCTCCTCCTCCTCCTAGCGTGGCGGCCTCCTCCTCCTCCTGGCGTGGCGGTCTCCTCCTCCTGGGATGCGGCGGCCTCCTCCTCCTGGGATGCAGCGGCGGCGGCGCGTCGTCGATGGGGATGGGGACGATGCAGGGAGGGACTTAGACGATCTAGTTGTGTCTGAGGACGATGGGGAGGGCGTGGCTCAACTAGTCCTACCCACTTAGGCGTAGCGCACCCTGGCCAAGTGCGCTACGGATAACCGTAGCGCACTTGGCCAGGGTGCCCTACGCCTAAGTGGGTAGGACTAGCTGATAAGAGGGCTGCCACCCCGATAGTTACCACTAGCTCACCTTATCCCACTGGTTCCAGCCACTCCTTTATTCTATAAACCTGTGAGCACCTAGGTTCGAATCCTGGTGCCCACCTTTTTTATTTTTATTTTAAAAATATTTTTAAATGTTCCAAAAAATGCCCAAAATTGGTGATATATGCCATACAAGTTTTGTTTTGTTTTTAAAATACTTTTAAATATTCCAAAAATGCCCAAAAGTAGTGATATATGTCATAAAAGTGTTACAAATATGATTCAAAGTATAACTAAATTTCATAATACTTTGTCCATGAATATTACAATCTTTTTCGACCACGTGTTTTACAATATTTTTTGAGCTAGCGTTTTACAATCTTTTTTACCTTCTTTGTCGCGGTTGAATAATTTAGCCCCGGCACTTTAATGTTTCTTCTTTCGAACGGGCTACCTTTTTTGGGTAGGGTTGTCCTTTTTCTTCTTGTGATGTATGTTGCTGCATCGTAGTCGTCGTCATCTTAAATCTTTGGATCGCCGTACTGGTCGAAGTCTTGCTCGTTGGCGACTCCATCCATTCCGATGATGTTTCTTTTTCCTCTCCTCACGACAACACGGCTAGGCTTTGTCGGGTCGGTAATGAAAAAACATTGGTCCACTTTGGTAGCCAGTACCCACGGTTCATTTTTCGCGGCCATGTTTGCACCGGCGGCCTTGGATTGGGCTGCTTCGGGTATAACCATGGTTGTGAAATACCGGTCTTCTCTTTCGACGCTCTTTGCCCATCTGACACGGAACATCGGCACCTTTTCTCCACAGTAGTCGAGCTCCCAGATCTCCTCGATTCTTCCGTAGAATCTTTCCTTCACGTTGTCATCGGTGTAGAATTCCGACGTTACGCCTGAGTTCTGATAATCACACTTGTTGTCCTTTTCCTCCGTGTAGAATGTGTAGCCGTTGATATCATACGCCTGATAGGTCACCAGGTTTTGCATCGGTCCCTGCGACAAGGTGAATATGATCTTTTCCGTGTCAGAAGAATGCGAGCGCGGGGGATTATCAAGGAGCGTCTGCCTAAACCAACGCGTGAAATCTGAGTTGTGCTCTTTGATTATTTCTCCCTGCGTCCTCTGTATGCCCCGGTCACTGTACTTCTTCTCGATTAACCTTTTGTGCTTCTGTACCCAAGGATCGACCAGTTCTAAATGCTGTAGCGCGACGAGGTTTGCTCGATCAAAGTCTGTCGTCGAAAATCGAAGTCTGCATGCAGTATGCGACGACCCTCTCGGTGACCAGATCCATCGAGCTTGCCAAGGTGTCTGTTGACGGGAAGACCGACAGGGTTCTCGATGTCTAGATAATTCGTGCAGAAAGAGATGCACTCTTCGGCCAGAAAGCCCTTGGCTATGCTTCCATCTGGACGGGACCTGTTGCGAACGTATCCTTTGATGTGTCCGTTCATCCTTTCGAACGCCATCATGCTGCGGAGGAACATCGGCCCGATTTGTACGATGTCCTCCACGACATGGACCAGCAGATGCACCATAATGTCGAAGAATGCGGGTGGGAAGTAGACCTCAAGCTCACATAGTATCACCACGATCTCCTCCTGTAGCCTTCCGAGCTGATTCAAGCCAATCGACTTCCTAGAGATGACGTCGAAAAACTTGCATAGGCCAAATAACGTTTCACGGACGTGCTCATCCATTATCCCTCTTAGTGCGACCGGAAGTACCTGCGTCATTAGCACGGCACAGTCGTGAGACTTCATGCCACTGAACCTCTGCTTCGCCTCGTCTAGGTATCTGCTTATCTTTCCCGCATAGCCGTAAGGAAATTTGACTCCTAGAAGGCACTTGAAAAACTGTTTGATCTCATTCTGGCTTAGAGTGAAGCAAGAAGGAGGGCAGTAATATTCGTTCTTCTTGAAATTTTTACCCTTCCGACGACCTTGTGTCGTCTCCGACTCATGATCATCGTCATCTTCCTGATCATCAGGAGTAGTGCGTCCTCCGTGAAGCTTCTTCCGGATACCCAAGCATATCAGGTCGTGCCTTGCTTTCGGACCATCTTTCGTCCTATCTGGCATGTTGATTATGGTGGCGACCAGACTCTCGCACACGTTTTTTGTGATATGCATGATGTCGAGGCTATGAGGCGTGCGGAGAAACTTCCAGTATGGCAACTCCCAGAAAACAGACCTTGTTTTCCATACCTTCATCAGCGGCTTGTCTTGTTGTTGCCTCTTTCGCTTCTTTACAGGCTTAGGACAATCTTTCCAGTTTTTCAGCAACTCTTCCACTTCTTCGCTGCTCCTACGCTCTGGGATTCCTCGGGTCTCTGATTTGCCATCGAACAGGTCTCCACGTTTTCTCCATGGATCATTCTTCCCGAGCCACCTCTGGTGCGCCATGAACACGGTTTTCGATGACCCTGGATCTTTCTCTAGTTGGAGATAGCTTGTGTTATCCATGCACCTAACGCATGCGCAGAATCCTTGGATAACCTGCCCCGAGATATACCCGCAACCTGGATAGTCTTGCACCGTAGTGACCAACGCGGCTCTCATAGTGAAATAATCTTGTGCGACGGCGTCGTAAGTATTGGCTCCAGATTCCCATAACGTGGCTAGCTCCTCTTTCAACAGCCCGAGATACAGATTGATGTCGGTACCAGGTTGTTTTGGCCCTTGAATTAGCATACTCATTTGTATGTACTTCTTCTTCATGCACAACCATGGAGGGAGGTTGTACATCCATACAAACACGGGCCAAGTGCTGTGCGTGCTGCTCTGGCTACCAAACGGATTGAGTCCATCGGTGCTCGCACCAAGCCTGATGTTCCTCGAATCTCCACCAAATTCTGGGAATTCGAGGTCCAATGCTTTCCACTGGCTAGCATCTGAAGGGTGCGTCAGCAGCTCATCCTTTTCGGGGTCATCATCATCTCCTGGCTTCTTCCTTTCCGCATGCCATCGCATGAGCTTCGCTTCCTTAGGGTCCGCGAAATAGCGCTGCAGACGAGGAGTGATAGGAAAGTACCATACCACTTTTCGAGGTGCTTTCTTCCCTTTCTTGTATCGACTCACGCCGCACACCGGACATGTGGTTTTCTCCGCGTCCTCGCCCCGATAAATGATGCAATCGTTGATGCATACGTGATATCTAACGTGCGGTAGATCGAGAGGACAGACGATTTTCTTGGCATCCTCGATACTAGTTGGACATGTGTTCCCCTCCGGGAGACGATCGTGCCAGAATGCCATCATATCGTCGAAGCTTGCGTCGCTCAATTTGTGCTTCGCCTTCATCTCCATAGCCTTGAGCGTTACATTCAACCGGGTATCATCGGGCCTGCATCCTTCATACAATGGAGTAACCGCGTATTTCTCAAGTTGCGCAAGCTTGGCTTTCTCTCTAGCGGAAGCCCTGGCGTTACTCGTCTGCTTGAGAAGCAGCTCTTGCACATAAGGGTCCCGCACCCAGCCTGACGTTGTTCCATCGTCGTCTACTCCTCCGGCATCTAGATCATCATCATCCCGGTCTGCTTCCGCACCTTCACCATCTCTAGGAGACTCTTCATCATCTCGCCCGTTCTCGCCGTGATGATGATCATCGTCATGTTGGCCACCTTCTTCACCGTCTCCATCATATACGCCATCGCTTATCCAACGAGTGTACCCATCCATGAAACCATGGCGGAGCAGGTGCGCCTGCAGATTCCCGGAATCTGGGTCGATCACCCAGTTGAGTTTCCATCTTCTGCATGGACATCTTATATCTGTCTTGTTATTTCGTATCATGTCGGCCGTCGCACATTTCAAAAATCTAGCCACAATGCCTTCGCTTATTATGCGGACTATTTTTGCCTGCACGATGTACACGGTACAATTTTGAAGTCTATTAGAACCACATAATGAATGCATGCATGCAATGGTCGATAGAAAATTTCGGCATGACCTATCCTAAAATTAGGACCTTTGCGAAATGCCAAAGTCTTGCCAAAATGGAAATGAATCAACATTTTGGCAAAACAAATGGCAACTTGTTCACATACAAACACAAGAGATAGAGAGATCGATCCATACACACATGAACATATCATTATCCTCTCCATATAGTACACATGCATGAGCATCATCGATACTCTCCATATACACACACATATGACCATCGATCCTCTCCACATACACACATCATGAGCATCGATCATCTACATACATATGAGCACATCATCCATATACACATGAACACATCCTTACATGGACAACTTACCGAGATGAGAGACCGATCGCGAGAAAGATGGAAAGGAGAGGTGCGCGCGTCGAGAAGGATAGATGAGAGACCGGAGACCTCCTCTATTACTTATGTAACATCCAAAGCAAGTTTTACATGCTAAAAATGGTGAATGTGTGGAGAAATTGAGGTGGGAAGGAGAAGATCCCGACTAGATCTAAGGAGGAAGAAGAAGGGGAAAGTGAAGTGTGGGGTGGTGGATGTGGTCACACATGTGCACATAAAGTGCTGTCCTAAAGAAATCGACACATCCGTGGCGCACACGGCCCTAGTGCGCCACAGGGAGTACAAACATCTGTGGCGCACTACACCATGTGCGCCACAGATGCTCCTACTCCCTGTGGCGCACTAGGCCGAGTGCGCCACAGAAGTTTGTGGCCGTTTCAGAGCAGAGGGGGGCATGCGCTTAGGCGTAGCGCACCAGGCACACATGCGCCACAGATGACCCTAACAACCATGGCACACATGACTATAGTGCGCTACAGATGTTTGGCGTGTGGCCAACAGGGCCCTGGCCCACACACATCTGTGGTGCACTATAGTCATGTGCGCCACGGTTGTTCTAGTTATTAGTAGGGCACTGCCCACAGGTGAGCCACGCCTGTTTTAGCCGTGGGGCACTTCAACCATGTGAGCCACGGATGTGTTGATTACCTATAGCTGTTTTCCTAGTAGTGTCCTCGCGGTTACACGGGCGTGTGCGGGTCAGTGGCGGACATGTGGAGTATGGCTCGTGTGGCCCGGAGTGGACACGGCATGGCACATGTGCCAGCACTGGATGCACAGTCGTGTGCCAAGAGGGGATGTTCCTGGCTTGTTGTTGATCGACGAGGGCGTCGATCTTCTAAGGGTGAGTGTATGTGAGACCCTGGCGCATGTCTCAATAGGATTGATAGGAAACCCATACCAACAAGTTGCAACTTATTTTCCAAGAGCTTATCTAAAAAAGAACTCTGAGGTTAAGCGTTCTTGGACTAGAGAAATTTGAGTATGGGTGACCGACCAGGAAGTGGGTACCGGGTGTGCATGAGTGAGGACAAAGTGCACATAAAAGACTAGTGTTGGTCTGTGGGGTTAGTCCAGAGATCCTATTAAGTTGCCAGGTCTACGCAAAGACTAGTGTTGGTCTGTGGGGTTAGTCTAGAGATCCTATTAAGCTGCCAGGTCTCTGGACTAACCCCACAGACCAACACTAGTCTTTTCTACGCACTTTGTCCTCACTCATGCACACCCGGTACCCACTTCCCGGTCGGTCACCCATCCTCAAATTGCTCTAGGCCAAGAACGCTTAACCCCAGAGTTCTTTTTCAGATGAGCTCCTGGAAAAGAAGTTGTAACTTATTTGTATGGGTTCCCTATCAATCCTATTGAGCCATGCGCTAGGGTCTCACATACACCCACCCTTAGAAGATCGACGCCCTCGTCGATCAACCACAAGCCAGGAACGCCTCCTCTTGGCACACGTTTGTGCATCCAGTGTCGGCACATGTGCCATGCCGTGTCCACTCCGGGCCACACGCGCCATACTCCACATGTCCACCACTGATGTCTACGCACTTCTGTTCTTGTAGACAGTTGTTGGGCCTCCAAGTGCAGAGGTTTGTAGAACAGCAGCAAGTTTCCCTTAAGTGGATTACCCAAGGTTTATCGAACTCAGGGAGGAAGTGGTCAAAGGTATTCCCTCTCAAGCAACCCTGCAATCAAGATACAAGAAGTCTCTTGTGTCCCTAACACACCCAATACACTTATCAGGTGTATAGGTGCACTAGTTCGGCGAAGATATAGTGAAATACAAGTGGTAACGGTGCCAAAAAATAGCTTGGCGGTGAGGCAAAGACTAAAGGAAACAATAAGGAAGCAAGAAAACATGCAATAAATCTAGTAGCAAATGGTGTTTCAATGTTTATAAACAAGGCCTAGGGATCATACTTTCACTAGTGAACACTCTCTCATATAATATCCTCTCTTCATGATGCTACTCTTAACTAATATCTGGTTGGACACTCTAATCCAAGGTAGGGCTATAACAGCACTCCTCAAAGTCCGCCTTCCCCAATCTAGATAACCCCACACTGTCACCTTGAGCACTAGATGGTTCAAACAAACACCACAATTTCATAGAGACATCCAACTCCAAATATAACTCATAACAAATATTCAATCTAACCAAAGTGCCACACACGGTATGCCGCTGTCACTTTCACACATGTGGGGAAAAGCATAGATTTATTAAAGCACAAAGAGTATTTATGTAGACTCAAGCCTAAGTGCCACCATGGCATGCACGCTGTCACTTTCACACACATGGGGAGAGCAGAGATCTAATGAAGAACTTGAGTAGCAAGGTAGATCTACTTGATTACAAAGCTCATGACAACAAGATCATGCATAGAGAGAGATGAACACATAGCTACCGGTAGAGCCCTTAGCCATGAGGAAGAACTACTCCCACCTCATCTTGGGAATCAGCAATGGTGATGAATATGGCGATGGAGATGGCTTCGGGGGCACTTCCCCGTCCCGGCAGGGTGCCAGAACAGAGACTTTCTCTCCCCCAAATCTCCCCTTCAGTGGCGGCGGTGCTACAGAGGTTTTCGTGGCTTTCTTCTGGATTCTCTAGGGTTTTCTCATCGGGGGGCTCTTATAGGCGCAGGAATCAAGGTCGGTGGGGGTCCAGGGGGCCCACACCCCCTCCAGGCGCCTCCAAGGCTTGCCCGCGCCTATGGGGGTTTGGGCACCCTATGGCCCCCCTCCGGCTCTACTTCGTGGTTCAGTATTGCTCCAGGAAAAATAATAACTTTGGCTTTTGTCCTGACCAATTTCGAGAATATTGATTTTCTACCTTTCTGGAACCAAAAATAGAAGAAAACAGGCAACTGGCACTGTGGCAACTTGTTAATAGGTTAGTTCCAGAAAAGATATAAAAACACCTCAAAATATAGACAAAGCAAAGGAAAGTAGATACAAAACAAGCATGGAGCATCAAAAATTATAGATACATTTCCAACGTATCAACCACTAACCCGCACAGGCCCGTATAACCGCGAGGATCGGCTCTGATACCAATTATAACAGTCGCTCCGGATCGACGGCTGTCACTTCTGGCAGCTCAATAGGATATCTAGACTGGCTCCACAGACCAACACTAGTCTTTTCTACGCACTTTGTCCTCACTCATGCGCACCCGTTTACCCACTTCCCGATCGGTCACCCATCCTAGAATTGCTCTAGGACAAGCACGCTTAACCTTAGTTTTTTTTCGAATGAGCTTCCGAAAAAGAAGTTGCAACTTGTTGGTATGGGTTTCCTATCAATCCTATTGAGCCGTGCGCCATAGTCTCACACGGTTGCTAATAAAAAATACACATCCCACAACCGCCAGTAGGCAATCTGGTTACCCAACAACAATTGGCAGCAGAACCAGTTTCAACAGAAGGTTCTCAGCAATGAATTGGTAATGATCTCCCAACGATCTTTAGTACTAATAGAGACATATACTCACTTTCAAATGAGCGTGTCACCAAATTGATATTTTATATAACTTTTTTTAGTTGCACCATGACGAAGATTAACAAGGGGGCCGACGATGGGAAAAAATCTTGAACAACTTCTTGAAATAACTAAATCAAGACTTCCAATCACATGTATAGCAGGATTCAGACGACCACTAGATCTAGATGAATCTGCTTATATACCATCGATCACATGCGTTTTCATGAAGAAAGATATTCCCATCTTGCATTCATGGAAACACCGCTGAAATACCACTGAGCATTTCGAGGGTTTACTGAAATAAGTTACATGTAAGTCATCTATCTCTTGGACATACTCCGTTGCTTTGTCCCTTTTTTTCTTAGCTTGGCGTTTGGTATATATTCTACTCATTGTTGTCTATAGATATTTTCCATTTTCAATGATAATAGCGAGGATGCAAAGGTTGTTCTCCAAAAGCATATCCTCCGCATGTTTGTGCCAGCAGCGCCATAGGCTAAAGAAGCAACACTTCTCTGACAAGTGTTTTCAGGATGTTACAAGAACATCTCATGTGGATCACATGACTAACAATTAGTGGGGTAATCTTGTCCACCACTGGCCTGATCAAAAGAATGAGGTATGCTTTCAGAAGAGTGTGAGACTAGATCACAAGTATTTGAAGTCTAACGGGGATCCAAAAAAATATTTGACTATGCTGGAGAAATTCGTAAATAAAGTTGTTGTAAGCCCTCTCTGCGTTTTGTGATTTGTACGTATATACGTTTGATATGCAACCTTGGTTGGACTGCTTCTTAGATTTTTTTCACTTACCTTCATGATTTGTATCTAAAGTCAGTTTCGGTTTTGAATTGTACAAACTTTTCATATCTACACCTCATAGTGTGTACACAGGAAGCCAAATTTTTAGTACTATTAGTAGTTGACATCAAAAAACATACATGACAAAATGATCTTTTTGCTTAAGTGTATAAGATGCATTATCAGCATTGCCAGTTATAGCAGTTCATGCACATGTTAAACATGTCTGCATGTTTTTATTTAGTAACTTCACTTCTCTTACACATGTCTATCAACTAAAAACTTTTTAGGCTGACTTGAGGATCCGGCAAATCCAGGGAAAGCTTGTTCAGTAAAAACTCCAAAAGAATGTGTGGATTTATTTTCCAAGGTACTACAACATAGAGCTAAAGCCAAGAACATGTTGTTGTGTAATGCTGGGTTCGTAGCGAGCTCGTCAAAGTCCAAGTTCAAGTTCAAGTCCAACTCCAAGACCATTTCTTTGCATATTCAAGTTCTAGAGGAACTACTCCAAGATGAACGATTTTATCATCTGCCCCAAGTGTATATAATGACCGTTTGAAGGACAAATTAGAAGAAGTTGTAACCCACCTGGTGCACATCATAGAAATTAACGACAAAGTCATGAAGATGCTCAATATTTAGGGTTGAACACTAATAGCTTAGGTTAGTTCCTTTGTCATGAAATAGAAACTGATACTAAAACTACTTTTATTGCTGCATTAGTCTACACTTGTTATGAACTTGGGATGTTTCCTTGTTGCGACATGTCTATAATTTCTATGTTACCTTATACTGTACTAGCTATGTTTCCAAATATAACCCTTTTAGCTTGCTAAAAAATCCTTATATCAATTATGGAGAAGAGGTACTATTGATGAACATATTGCAAAAATATGGAAGTAGTACAATTCTTGAATGTGTGATCCGTAGATTGATAGCCTGCTTAATATTGGTGTTTTATATGCTTCAAGGTTGGATTATTGTGTAATATATGTGTGGATGCGATCAAACCGGTTATGTGTGGGTGCGCTAATATGTACTAGTATAATACTTGCAGTACCTTATCTTACAAGTGTCGTTGTCCTGGATCATTGACCATAAGGTTCAGGTTCTGAAAACAATGCCTTACCCGTTGTTGCACACTATATTCATAAGCGTCATGTGACAAATGAAACTACATTTTTTAATTGGAGCTCAACATTTTCTTTTGCGTCTGAATGGATTCATGAAAAGATATAGTATGACCCTAAAAAAGATCTTATACAATTTTTCTATTTTATTACTTGGACTAGTCACATGAAAAATCATAGTCGAGTGGCAAATCCCCCCATCCCCCTACCACGCGGTAATATATTTCAATCAGATATCATGGTATCCAATTTTCTACCTCTCCGTCAGGGAAGCCTACTTTGAGCAATGTGGAATGTGAAGTTGCTGGGTTGGGTGATGGGGTTCTCTCATAATTTTTGTTAGTAGGACTATAGCCAAATTCATAATCTTAATCTAGCGTCAAAACCGTACAGCCCAAAAAAACATTGTAATGGGAGGTCAACATTATTTTTTCTATGTGAATATGGTTGTTATTAATGATCAGTTGATGTGACCAGTTTTTGTATTCCTAAATAGAGGGAGTAACATTTTTTCCTCACATAATATTACTTGCACGCAAGCCAAATTCAAAATCTCAGTCGAGCGGCAAACTTTACTGTGCGTGCACCCCTGTTTGAATCGGAGGTAGAGTACCCACTGTTGTGGACTTGTACGTAACTAATATAATGGATGATTAGCTGATTTGACTCTCGGCCTTCAATTCGTGACTAGCTAGCATAGTAGTACTAGTCTAAAACTACCTTTTTCTATTATTACTCAGATGGTAGCGACAAAATTCAAAATCTTAATCGAGCGGCAAATTCCCTACCAACTCAGATGCATTTCGCGCCCCTCCATTTCAAACATTTTGAGGAAAAATGTCTCGCTATTATTATTAGATATATGCTAGCCAAACTCAAAATCTCAATCGAGCGGCAAACCCATCCACCAACCTTGAAGCATTTCCCGCCCCTCAAAATCTCCCGCCGGGAGTACCATTTTTCTATTATTATTATTAGAATAGAAGATGGACTCTAGCCAAATTCAAAATATCAATCAAGCAGAAATATCACACACCGACCTTGAAGCACTTTGCGCTCCTCTGTTTCAAAAACTTTTGACTTTAAAATTCCCATTCTACCCTTTGTTCAGACAACAAATGGGAATGCTAGAGTCGGTAGCTTGTGGGCATAATCGTAATTTTTTCATGTTCACCTCTATGGTCCCTATTCATGCAGTTTTTCCTGCTGGCCCTCCCAAAAATTTTCGTTCTCCTGTGTCCCCTTGACGACCATCGTGCGCACCGTCCAGTGGTAATTCCACGGTGGCCTAAGCCGCTTGAGCTACGGTCTCATGCACCGCCGCAGTGCTGCTTCACCGATACCCACCCCACTAGATCTAGTTCACCGGGTCTCTCTGCCACTACACCGAAGATGCGGTCTCGATCACCATGCCGATCGCGTCATCGACCACCAAAGCTCTGCTTCCTAGCCGATGAATTCTAGCCAACTGTACAGGATCCGCCTCATAGGTGTCCACCTGACGGGATCTAGTTCAGCGAGTTCCATGTCCATGGCTCTAGACCAGCTGCACGGGCGTCACCATTCACTGCACCGGATCTGCCTCAACGACGCACTCGTCTACCGCGCTGAAGACAACATCGATCGCCCAAGATCTACTTCCCCGACCGCTCAAGATCTGCTTCCCTGACCTCCCAAAATCTGCTTTGTGATGACCTCAGATCGAGTAAATATCCTAGGTACCTATGATTAACATGCTAGTCCCTGGATCATTAGCTAGCATTCACAGTCGATGAAATACCATGTAAAAAGCAAGTATTTATTACATGAATCGAATAATACAAAGTTTATATTTTTACAGAAGAGAAATATATACAACTTGGAGTCACATCAATGCCACCGGCTAGTTGAGTGAAGACCCACGATCCTAGTGCACCTTTCAATGATGATGTCCAATTTCTGCACATGAAACGTGCAACTAAGAGAAGGCTAAGAGAAGGCTTTGAATGTATTGGGAAATCACACCATGAAGGAAAAGACTTGGCTATCTCTAGATGCAAGGCTAAGAGAAGGCTTTGTAGTTTATTTGCGTAAAGCCAATTTTCACCAAGTAAAATAGAAGTAGAGAGAAAATCTTTTATCCTACTTTGCAAACTATTAATGAGTAAAATAAGGTCGAGTGGCTCGCACTAGGTCCAACAGGCTAGCATCCCTCAACCAAACACACGGCACCAAAATCCCACTAAGTCTGAGTTGACAGAGATCTCGGGATGCAAATCACAAACTTAGGTTTGCAAACATTTTTATTTGAAAAAGACAGAGCGAATACTTCATAGGCCCATCCTTTTGATGCTCAAAATTGTTCTTCTTCCGTGAGCATGGTTGATCGGTCATATTATTACTCTCGAGAGTTTGTGCACTTTACCCATAATACATGATCAAGTCCTTTTACAGACAAGACCATGGTGAGCCTTTCCCTTAGTAGCCCCTATACATTATGGATGCATCCATGCCAATAAACCTCCAAGTGATGTTACCTAGGTGAGGTTTCCCACTAAGTACTAGGCCAGGAAAGAACCCATATGTATTGTGGTTGCACTGGAAGCATCTAAATTCTGAAACATGGCAGACTTCTTTGATCCTGGACGGCGGTCCTCCACCAAAACCTGGTCATCCGCAACGCCCTTAGGTTGCTTCCCTTGTAGACGCTCCCGACATACCACTCCGTCCAGAAGAAAACTTAGTTTTATTCTGAAGTAGACATGAGAAGAAAAGCTTCACTCAAAAGATCTTTTATACTAAGGACATTTTTCAGTCTTTCGAACCCCCATTGGTATTATATGTATAGCATAGCAAAAGCATAATACTTAGGAATTTTCTAAGTATACAGATATTCATGGCATACTACAAAAGCATCACACTTGTAAAACACTTGTAAAATATTTCTACTAAAAACACCCTACACATGCATACTGCTATTTTGAACATGACAACATGCAAATTAGAAAAAACTGGGACAAATATATGATAAAAGATGTAACTTTCTTTGATACGAATAGCACTCTATGCAACAATACTCCTCGGCGTACTCCAAACAATCTAACAAAGGACAAACATAGATATGATTGCAACTTGCACAAAGACAATGCCACAAAAGTAATATGCATGCATGAAACATGTTTATATACAAAGATGATATTTATTTTTTCAAAAATATCATTTAGGGGTTGTTTTATGTTAGAGGGTCTCATTGATAACAATTTCTCGTAGGTTTCGATTATTTTGGATTATTAAAACCCTAGATATGCTCATAAGGAAGCTCTAGTCTTCGACAGTGCCACGAAATAGATCTGAAACCTCTAAGCAATATATTCCAATGCCAAACAGTATATCTCATAATTAAGAAGTTAACACGACAACAATCAACTAAAACGGAGTTGTGGATAATTTTCTATGAATTAGATACCATGATAGAGATTTAAATACTCTAGTAAATATAGCTACTGAAAAGTTTAAATTCTATTGCATATACTTATTCTACATAATTTTGTGAATCTAACAATATATTCTTTGGAATTTTTGGCCTAGTAAATATTTTTATATGATTTTTCCAAGATTGCACAATTTTCTGGCTATTTTCTAAAGCTTTCCTCTATTTAGCCCACAAGGTTACACGTGGCGCGACGCTACTGGCTGGTCCTGCTAACCTGTTGCTAACTAAGCGCGCTGACGTAGCGCGTGCCAGACATCACGGTGCTATTTTCCGCTACCGATTCAGCGACCCCTTCTAATCTAGCCCGTCGATCCGAGATATAACGGACGAGGAAGGGGGTGACTTACAGTGGCGGTCCGGTGGTCAACGGCAGCAGCGGGCAACTATGTGCCATGCATGTGGTCGCTGGTTGCGGAGCTACGGTGGGAACGTGTGCGACCACGATCATATCTTCGAGGCAGACCTTCTCATGTCCGATGGATCATGATCCTCCTAGCGATGCCAGCCTATGGACGAAGGCGGTGAAGTCCGGTGATCCTCCAGCGGCGTTGGGTGGTCATCCCGGGGCTGTGCATGACGAGGTACGATCTCGTCAAAGCCCATTGTTATGGACTTGGATTTTTGAGAAGATGGGGATGCTGGAAGTCGTGTAAAGGATAACATGCAAGCAACACGGGGACACGAGGTTTACCCAGGTTCAGGCCCCCGGAGGGAAAACCCTACTCCTGCTTGTCTGATCTTGATTACGGCGGAACCGAAGGTTACAAGGTTGCGCAGATGCAATCTGGCGTGGAGGTGTGTATGCGGTGTTTTTTTAGAGATCCTTCTCGCCGTACCCTCCTGGCCTTTATATAGATAGGCAGGTCCCGGGTTAGATCGAGTCGGTTACAAATTAGGGATGGTACCCTTTAGAATTCTATCTAATCTAGACTTGTCCTCCAAGGAGTCAAAAACGCCATGGGCTTGGGCCACCCGAAGTCTTCATGGGCTGCGTGTACTGACGTGGGCCTTCCTTGGGCTAGACTAGGTATACCAATGTCATGTACCCATGGGGTATATCCATGTTAGTAGCCCCCAAGTGTTCAGTCGAATCGTAGATTCGGCTGGAAACTCTTCAATCTTTTGGGTGCAATTGAGCCTGCTATTTCAAAGAGAAATGTTTTAGTTCATAGGGTTTATTGATGCGTCTGCCTGGATCACCCGACGGATCAGGGTCATTTAACTATCATAGGACAAAACAACAAGATCTTCATCAAACTCGAGTCCCTGGACTTTAATTCGGAACGATTGCTGGTGTGATTCGACTCAGGCCGTTGTGGTCTTACAGGAGTCGAATCCCAGTGATTTTCAAGCGATGTACCCAATCCGTCCGTCGGGATTTTCATCGTTCCTGTTGACACAGAAGTTTACTGGCAGAGCGCAGTCAGGTGCGTTACCAGGCCATCACATGATATCTGTAGGGCTAATCTTTGCATCATAGACACAGCATCCGAAATTTCATCACCATGGAGGTGTTTCGGGTGGCCAAGGAGAATGCTTCTCACTTAGCGTTTGGTTTGGGAAAAGTTGCCAAAAAGATTTTGTCGTATTTGATCTGAAGGATCGTAGTCGAAAAATTCATATGGTCCGCGACTAGCGCTCCCTATGGGAGTATCCCCCGAGTGTCTGTTCGAGTCGTAGACTCGAGCAAAGACTTTTTTCAGTCGGTTTTTAGTGTAAGTACGAAGGACACAATTTTTTCGGATGCTCAATCAATGCTCCCTATGGGAGTAGCCCCCGAGTCCATAGTGGAGTCACATACTCGACGTAGGACTCGAAGATAATTTCGACGTAAAGTTACCTTAGTCATTTCTCAGGTGCGCGGCCAGCACTCCTGATAGGAGTAGCCCCCGAGTAGTTTCACGAAACGGATATTCGGGTAAGTACTTGTATGATCAGCCAAAATCTTTGAGCCGTTGATGGCTTTGCCTTGATGACGTCAGTGCTGACAATTGGTGATCTCTACCGTCTATGGCAGCAGAGGATATGCGACGAGACGATCATGGGTCCCACCGCCTGACTTGAAGTTGACTAGTCACGCGTAGACATGGCGAAAATTACGGCGTCTCCTCGATTTTCGTGCATAGTGGACGGCTTGTTGGTGACGGTTCGGTGTAGTGCTGACACGTGTATGGTGGGATTTGAGTGGCACGCTAGGGCTTCTCGATCAACGGCTCATGTGCATCCTCCTAGTCCTTTTATACCGCAGGGAAACAGTGATTTCCTTTTTACCCTTCACCATTTGCTCATCTCCTTTGCCTCCATTTTCACGAGCTTTGCTGCCCTCTGTTGCGCACTAGACATTCTCCACACTTTTCCTTCCTCGTTCTTGCGCTCGCACCACAGCACTCGCAGCTGCAAGATGGGCAAGCCAAATAAGACAACTTCTGGAGCTGGTTCAAGCGCCACCGGCAGCGGCAGAAGGTCGCCGCCACGGCCCACGCTAGTGACGGCGGGTGGAAGCGCCTAGACATGTGCGAGGTGGATCTGCGCAAGTTGCGCAATGTGGGGTTGATCTCCCAAGACAAGGAGGATTTCATCCTCCCCAGCGATGAGGTAATCCCGCGCCCACCCGAAGGGTTTAGGGTGATGTTCTATGCCTTCATTGTCCAGGGTCTTTCTCTTCCTGTCCACGAATTCCTTTGTGGACTCCTCTTTTTCTACGGGATTCAGTTGCATCATCTGTCTCCCAATTCTCTTCTCCATATTGCTTGTTTCATCATTCTTTGCAAGTGTTGGCTCGGTATCGAGCCGCACTTTGGCCTCTTCCGGAAGCTCTATTCCGTGAAGAGGCAGTCCGGCACCGGCGGTGTTTATCTGCTCGGCGGCTGCATCATCTCCATTCCTTCATCTATCTTATTCTTCTCCTTTTTCTTGTGCGAGTCCGTCCAATATTAGCGGAAGAATTGGTTTTATATCCGCGACGCCAAATTGGACAGGTAGCAATATGGTCTCGCCCCTTTTGACTCTACCCAAATGATCATCCCGATGAGGTCGTGGAAGAACCACGTCTTGGAGGGTGAAACAGCGGAGGTGGAGGAACTCTACCATCGCGTGGAGGCACTCCAGCTGGTGGTCGGCAAGGAGGTCAACAGTGTCGATATCATCCGCACCTTCCTCAAGCGTTGGGTGCAGCCGCTCCAAGCGAGGGCGCACGATGTTCCTGTATGTTGGCCGTAGCGGTCCTACAAGGGTTTCAACTAAGGAGTTATCTTCGGGTGACCTTGATAGGGATCTTCGAACCCTACTGATGGGGATATGCCGAGTAGGGTATACCCAATAGGACGTTCCCTACTGGATCATACTCCCAGTGAGTGGGCCTGCAGGACGGCGACTGGACTGCAACCCAAGAGGAAGCTAGGCGACTGAAGCTGAAGGCCCAGAAGCGTAGCTAGGCCCAGTCGGATTAGGTCAAAGCCCTCTGAGTCCTTATCCAACTCGATTGTAGATCTGTAAACCCTAGCTAGGTGACACTATATAAACCTCCCTAGGGCATGCATAGCACTGACGTTCCATCATACACCCCCTCGACTCGCCGCCTAGCATCCGAGCTCGCCCTTTGTACTCTCTCATCAATACAATCTAGCAGGAGTAGGTCTTTACCCTCCGAGGGGATAAACCTGGGTAAATACATGTGTCTTTTCCCTCATCTCGCACCGCAGATGGCTGGCCGCCCTTGCACCTCATTCTACTACTCGCTTCCAATCGCAGCATCTGTCGTGGCCATTCCCACGAAAATGGTGCCCACCGTGGGGCCTGGCCGGTCAGGCCTGTGTTCTGCGACAAGACCCTATTTTCCCATCAACCAGACGATCGCCACCGATCGCATGATTTCCATCGGCGAGATCCTTCAGATCTTGCCTAACAACTATGTCCCGACATCACGCTCGGTCACCCATAGCGTCATCATGCCGGTCGGCACGATCATCCTCTTCGTCGGCTTCACCGATGTCATCATCTCGGAGGACTCGGCGCGCATCTCCGAGTCTGCCGCGCGATCGGCTCTCTGAGATCAAGATTCGCACCATCCACCGCCTCGCCTCCGAGTACGACTCATCCACCAGCAACATGGCTGAGACCAGCACGGTCGCGGATGACGTGGCCCTCAACGACGACGCCGACTCGGGGACCCCGGCCTCAGTCGCCGGATCCATTGTCGCCTCGTCGCCGGCAGGCTCCATCACCCAAGTCTCCAAGGTGGGGGATTTCGAGGATCCATCTATCCTTGGGATCTTCTACTCCGAATCCGGATCGGAGAACTCCGGCGACCTCCACGTCGGATCCGGTCGTTTCGTCGCGAACTACATGGCGAGCGGTGTGAGCTCCCCGACGGACCCCTTTTGCACGCTGATCCGCCAACTGCCACGGCGGGGGAGGTCGAGGATATGCGCCTGCACCTGGAGGAGGTAGTGCACAAGGAACAAGCCGCGCGCGAAAAATTTTGCCTCGAGCAGTCGACGGCAAAGGAGCTATCGCTCTACCACTAGCGCCGCATCAGGACGCGCTAGAACCCCATAGTTTAGGGCCGCACCCTAAAATTCGACGACGACAATGACCTGGCTCGCATGGTCGATCCCGCGATCTGTGAGAACGCGCCACCAGGAGGTAGTATGTGGCCACCACCAGGCGCATCGGCGACTGGAGCTCCTCCAACGCCACCAGGCCGCGTGCCCCCCAACCAGCCGAGAGTCCTTATCTCTCCGCAAGAGCGGGACGCGAACGGCCTCCCGCTGTTCTCTACCCCGATGGACAATGTCATTGCAGGACGAGCACGGTCGCCAACCTCGACGTCACAAGGGAGGGAGAGCTGCAAATTGAGTACGCCAAGGCCGTCGAGCAACAAGTCGCAGGAGCCGACTCACGGGGGAGCATGTACTCCCGCTCCTCCGGAAGCAGAGCGGCCGCCCATCAATGGCGAATACCCTAAACTTCCCGCCACCTGAGCCCCTGCAGCTCTAGCCAAGGGTCGCGCATGCGGCGCTCTCCACCAACGACCCGCGACCGATGAACAACATGGTTGCTGCCAACAGGCGGCCAGTCAACGCGCGGACCCACATCATCAACAACCAGAGCTGGCGTGCACGCCAGCCTAACGATCTGAGGCATACCCTCACCAACCGCCACGACGGTGACCCAAGGGGCTCGCTTAGACGAGTTGGACCCCAGTGCTTCGGACCTATGATCCGACGCAAGAAATATCTGGCGAACTTCAAAGCGCCGAAGGAGATCTAAAAGTACGATCCCACGTACGACTCGACCGTGTGGCTGGATACATACCTTATGGCGATGAGAATCGCCGGCCACACCGACCTCCTCGCCGCCGCTACCTCCTCCTGATAATGGAGGGAGCAACTCAGCAATGGATCAACACCCTCCCCGCGGACATCATCGATTCCTGGGAGGACATGCGCAATGCCTCCGTCAGGCACTTCGAGGGTTCCTACACCCACTCCACCGGCATCGAGGACCTGTAGCGATGTGTCTAGGGATCCCGTGAGTCGACCCGCAACTGGCTCTAAAGGTGGCAAGATCTATGGTTCAACGCGGCTGGCATCCACCCAGAGACGGCGATCCACTACTTCAAGACCTCATGCCGCTACGAGCCCCTGGTCACCATGATCAAGCGGGTGTACAAGACACTCGACAACATCCTAGACCTCCTCGAGATCGCAAAGCGTACGCGGAGTAGGACCTGAACCAAGAAACCGACAACAAGTTGGGTGGACATCGCCGCCTAAGCGACCACGACAACAGCAGGCAGCGCGAGCTATGCTACACCAACACTCGCCTCACCGGCAAGCGCCGTGGTGATGGGCAAGTGGACATCGTGGCCAACACCGGCTACACTCCAAGCGACCCCAAGAGCTTCTGCGGAGACGGAGGCCAACACCATGACAGTGGAAACTTCCGAGCGAGGCTGAAATTCGACCCCACAACCGTCCTCAACCAACCCTGTGTGTTCCACAGCAGGGAGGAGAAGCCCGCCAAGCACACGACCGCTGACTGCCACTCCCTCAAGGATATCGAGAAGGCATGGTGCACAAGGGAGGACCCCAACAACAACCCGCCAAACGGCAGGGCATTCGGCAATGACGTCGGATCGCTCCACACCTTCACCGGGCTCGGCACCAAGTGCAAGAAGAATGTCCTCGCCCACGCCATCGCCATCAACGCGGTGTCGCAAGTCGATGTCGCCCGCTTCCTCAACTAGTCCAAGCAGCACATCACGTGGAGCCGCGAGGACTACTCGCCACGGATCGAATATCCGGGGCGAGTCGCCTTGGTGGTCAAGCCCAAAGTGGGCGACTACTGGCTCCCCAAGATATTGATGGACGGCAGGAGCTCCATCAACATACTCTACCTGGACACGTTCAGGCGGCTGCGGCTTCCGCAGTCGATGATCAAGACGAACCTCACCACCTTCCACGGCATCGTCCCGGTCGAAAGGCATACCCGATCGGCAAGGTGATGTAACATCCCAGCATTAGAGCTTAGAAATAAGCTGAACCCAGATGTGTGCATTGCATTCAGGGCATAGAAGATCCAAATAATTTTCGCGCTTTTGAACAAAAGTTGTCAAAGTGATTGAAGCTTCTCTTAACTTGATGGAATTGGAATAGATCATCAAGTTGACTGCGATAAGTTTCAATATGACCTTTTCTAAAACCTTATTTTGGGTAAACATGATTTGATCTAAGGGTAGATCAAATGTAATAAAATTAAGCCCTAATACATTAGTTAATGATTTATATTTGATCCTTAGGTGATCATATCATAGTATTCTTTACAACAACCCATGAATACCAAGTTAAGAATGTAACCCAAGTAATAAGAATGTAATAACTAACCCTTGACTTATTTTATTCTTATCCAATTATACATGAGTATCATGGTAATACCTAACTTTAACCCTTTAGTTATATTGAGTAGGAAGGAAATCAAGTCAAGATCATTTACCATATATCTTTCTATCCATATCAATCTTTACCATCTTTACTAAACCATATTCTAATATTTGTTGTTCATCAATGTGAGTGATTCACCAATTCTTAACCTATCAATTCTTGACCTAGCAATTATTGTCCTTATCATAGTATTCACTTCAGTCCTTTAGAGAAAGAAGTAAGAAGAGGTAAATAGTAATGCTAGTTTTAGATATCATCTATAGGATGGGAGTGATTGAAGAGAATCAAATGAATATGATAATTGATGGAGTTAACTCACTCCTGAAATGATAGAAAAGTTATTGGAATATATAAGTATATGGTAGCAAAGAAGATTACAAGGATGAATCGTGAAGATAGTTATCAGGAGTAATCCTATTGAATAAAGTAGGAATAGTAAGTGAATAATTTCTTAGTCCAATAGAGATACGAAGAAGATGATTATAATACAACTGCAAGGTTGTATTGATAAAGGCCTTGATTAGCCAACTAGAAACCTAAGCAATAAATGATCAAAGGATTCTAATGATCATGCTTGTGTCACCATGATTGAATGCTTATATCATGTGTAAGTGACATTGGTGGATAGAACATGATTGAACCCTAGTATAGATATGATATTTTAGGTTACCCTAGTATATTGGTGGATACAAGTAATCATGATATGATGTAAAGTTTTTATATAAGATACTGGAGTTAAGTAGATATAAGACAGTATAATTAAGCTGAAGCTAGAGTAGCATGGAGTTATTGAAGTAGTATTATTCCTCTTTGGAAATACTAAACACTTGAGGTGAAGTAGGATTTGATGTATACCTCTATTGAAGTGATATTAGTGAAGGATGATTAAGGAATAGTATGAATGAAGTTAAAAGCAACTACTTGTTGGATGGGAGGATATAAACAATAGAGTAGTTGATATATCCAAGTATAGATTTGAGAAGATTATGAAAATCTTTAGTATTAAGCTCATTGGATTTATAAATGGAGTTAGAAGAATAATAGGTGGATAAGAATATTTTTGTGAAGTAAAGCTCATCATGTTAACACATGATGGTGGATATGAAGAAGTAATATATCTAGGAAAGGAATTCCTTAATTAGAAGTCCAGGATTGTGAATTATGGAAGATAGAAACTCTGGGTAAACATTAAACCCTAAATCTATAATCAAGCCTAACATCCATCTCATATGTAGGATCAATCATCTTATTTCCAAAATGGCTTATAGGAATATTTTCCTATATCAAATCACTTAAGCACATCTTTGCCATTTTCAACCATCATTATCCTAGGTTCTTAAGAACTAACCTTATCAATTCTTTCTCATAAGTTAGCCTAGAAAACAATTCCACTATTTTACTTTAAATGCTGATATCATTAAAAATCACAAACATAAAGACCATATGTTTAGCCATTAATCTGTATTCATATCAACAAAAGAATATAAGTTTATTAAGAACCCTAAACCCTTGGGTAAAAATTTACAATTCAAACCCTAACTCTTACGCTAGTGATAACAAAATATAAACCTTGGTATTTACTAGATTCATGGGAATGATATTAACCATATTAAATCCTTAGGATATCATGCATTAAATAATAATATAGGATCATTATATAAAATTTTCCCTCCAAACTATGAGCTAACTAAAATTAAGTTTTATAAACAAATAAGAAAATATCCTAAATTAAATCCATGGCTTATTATGGAAAGAAACTTAATAACAAAGTCCCTTTACCAAATATTAGAATGATCTATATAAACAAAATGAAGAAATACAACATTAATTAATAAAAACTTATAAAATGACTTTAATACCATTCATTGTTGCTACAACTATTTAACCAATAAATTCTATAAAGAACATTTCAACAAAATATGTAATACACAAATCTGAAAACAAAATAGAAAAGAGAAAAGGAAACAGTGATAAAAAACTGCAACCAGGCCGCAGCCCATTTCCCTCCTTACTCATCGCCCACGAGCAGCCATAGCGACCCAACAATGGCCCAAGCGCAACCCAACAACCGCCCCGACCTGCCTTTATCTCTGGAAAACTAGTAGGGCCACAGAGGGACTACGAAGTGAATCAGAAGAACACCAGGGGGTTTTCCACGAAAAGTCATCGTCGTCTTCCTCGTCGACTGGAAGCAGATCGCTGGCGAGTGCTCCGCCGTACGCCACCGATGCGCTATGATTCCTGCAGCCGCCGACGTCACCCTGGGGGATAATAACGCCACCGCGACGCTCCTTCTCATCCTCATCCTCTCCCGCTAGCCACTCTCTTCCTCTCTGTATTCTCTCGGGGTCAAAACCCTAGCTTTGAGTGGCCACCGTTCTATGCCCCGCCGTGCTCCGTTGATCAAGCACACGGCTTCACCGTGTTCCCCTGAGCCTCCTTGCCGAATGAATTAGAGTGGGGCGCCTCGAGTCGATGCGGCATCCTCGTCTTCCCGAAGTTCGGCCACCGCCGTCCACCTCGATTCTGGCTACCCTGAGTCTTCTAAAGCCCATCAACGGCATGCTGGTGAGCTCGTGGTGCTCTGTCACCCCTCTGTTGCTTTCCTCTCTTCCTCCATCGCGCCAGCGTCGTGCACCTCTGTCCGCCGCCGTAGATGCTCGTCGGAGCTAGTGCTCCGGTGACCAAATATGGGCGGCGCACCCACCAATCGAATCGCCGTAGTCTTCCGCGTCCGAATCTCCTAACCCCGCAAGCGCGTGTACGTCCTATCGCCGGATTCGAGCACCACCTGTAGGTTCCCCGTTGTCGACGTAAGCATGACACCATGCTCTCGTCAGCCCAGCCCAGTCAGTTGGTTTGACCAAGTCCTTTGCTAACATGGCAGATGACGTGGCCAATGGCCCACGGTTCAGTGTCTAGGGTAGGTTCAGTATTGGTATGAAAAGGTATTCTCTGTTTAGCAAGTTGATAAAACAATATTAATTAAAATATAAATATTTCCTGAAATATAATAAAATGATTAAATCTTGTTTAATTAATAACTTTTGTTTTGTAATTCAAAAAAATGTGTATAATATATGTAAATTTCTAGAAAAATAAAAACTATAACTTAAAACTATTACCAAACATTATTATGTTAACAATTTAAATAATTATTATTTAATAAAGATCTTATAAGTAATAAAACTTTGATAATTCATATTTTAATAATGGTAAATGTTAAAAATATAAATCAAATACCAAAAATCTTAGAAAAATAAGAACTATAATTTAAAACTATAATCATGCATTATTATTCCACTTAATTAAATATTTACTATTTTTTAAAGTACTTATAAAGTAATAAATGTTATAAAAATCATATCTTATTATTTATAAATCACAAAAATAAAAGTAATATACCAAAATGATCACAAAAATAATACCTACATGTTAAAAATATAATATTACACCTTTGAATTAATTAAAAATTTAAATATTTTAATATCTTGAATTTAAATCTATTTCCTAAGTTGTTAATTCATATAAGGGTAAATAAAAATTGTTAATATTTCTAAAATTCCCAATTTAGGTCTAATAAGTAATACTAGTCTTAAATATTTATAATATAATGTCAAATTGGTCCAACACATTTTATATACAATTTTATTGAATTATCATTCAACCATATGTGTAGTTTATTTTCTAAGAAGATCTATATAAAGTATAAAATCTTCCAGAATAATTTGAGATTAAACAAAACCTTTTTACTTACCTCAACCACAAGTTTATAAACAAATCATAACCACACCTTTATAAGAAGATAAAAGCTTCTATTCCATTATAAAATTAATAAACCACTACTGAAATAGAGGTGATGCCATTCTTAAGTAACTTTAAAGATACAAATACCATAAGCATTACCCCCTAATCCAGCTATGTCTTTAAAGTTAACTTTAGCCTACAAGACTTTAAATATAATGCTAAAGAATTTATTATGTGTTTTATAGTTAACTTTGGTCTATTATAATTAAGTCGTAAAGCATCTCAAGTCCAAACTACTCAAGCAAGCACAAACAACATCGACCACATCTGATTAACCACAAAGATTGTTTAGACCTTAGAAAAGAAATCTTTTCTTCAAATTTTATTCTTTTTGCCACTTCAATCAACAGATGACAACTAATCATAATCACATTACTTTATACTTTACTTACATACTTAGGATTTATAACACTTAAGTTATTTATAAGTGACATTACTTATAAAGTAAAAATTTGAAGATAAATAATTATAGTATAAGAAATCTTGAGTAGCATTTCACATTTGTGTGTATCTCATTGTTTTATGATATTATAATTACATGTTGTTTCACACATAACCACAAGCCTTAATAAGAAGAACCAATATGAAACATATCTAAAAAGACAACACATTCTAACAGTAACCATTTCCAGTTTCCAAACCCTGATTCAACGTTATCCCTGGGATTCGCGTTTATCAAGTGCATTACATTACTTATGCATAATAGCATCTTGCTTCTTTAAACATGACTCCTTACCGGACCAATGATGCTAATTTCAGATATTGGATCTTTTATATTGTCTCGAAGACCGTGAGTGCATAATCTTGCAATCACAAAAGGCAAGTTCACACTTGCTCATGTCCTTTGATTATTTTCTGTAAAGTATTTTGCAAATCCAGTGTTGTCATCACCTGCATTTGAAAAAGGTCAGAAAACACTATTTTCATAATAATATGATTATAGGTAATTTACAATGAGGTAATAACCTACTATGAAAGTTCTTATGATAAAGGAACATATTATCTAGGACTTAACAACCAATGTCGCCAGTGATTCTTGCGTCGTATATCACGCGTTAACCATGAGATTTGAAATGGGACGAAGAAGTCAGTTGTATCCTTTTCCTCTCGTATGGAGGCAAGACGACCTTAACGCGACATTGTTATTCCTTGTGCGGATCCAACATATGGGTCGGAACCCTTAAGCCCCACACTTTTGGTGTCTAGATTATCTATGAATGGTGTTTAGGGGTATAGTTCATTTAATATGGTACTTGCCCGGGCATCACCAGGTCATAGATTCTTCGGGAACTCATCAGGGTTTTAGCCTGCCCGAAAGGGGGCTTAACGGAGGTGAGCCGGCCCCGAAGGATCGTGCAGACATATGAGGTCGCGGAGAGGGCAGTTATTGGCTTGGATCTTAGTCTAGGCCCCACACCAAGGAAGTGTGGACGAGAATGCAACTCGGATGTGCAACAAAGCTAAGGTCTCTCATGGGAAAAGTAACGCACCTCTGCAGAGTGTAAGAACTAACTTTTTACTCCCTGTTCCGGGAAGGAGCTGCGAACGCGGCGGGAAAGGAACTCCATGAAAGTTCTGGTAAACCCGTGAAGGCTGACGGACATAGCTTTTCAGAATAAAAGCAACCTTTGAAGAAATGTTTACGAAAACTTGCATTGCCTACGACCTATGGTCTGTGGCTATAGATATAGTGCATCAAACACTCATTTTCTAGTGAACTTGCTGAGTACACACTACTAGGGAAATGGCCATTCGTGGCGCACCTGAAAAGATCATCTGTGGCGCACTAGCAGTGCGCCACGGGCCTTGCGCTACGGCTATCTCCTAGCCGTGGCGCACTGCCTAGTGCGCCACGGTTGTGTCGAGATAGGCGTAGCGCACCTGCTAGTGCGCCACGGCTATGTGGGCAGGTGCGCTACGCGTAGGATCTTCTGTGGCGCACTTCCCAGTGCGCCACTAAGCTTCTAAAGTGCGCTTTAGGTGTAGTGCGCCACAAAAGGTAGGTCATGTGCGCCACAGGTGTTTTTTTATTTTTTTTTTAATTTCCGAGCCAGATTATATACAATATTATAGGCAGATATACACACACAGATACAAGATATACAATTATATATATAAATACACAATTTGAAAAACAAGATTGAAACAAATACATATAGATAAGTCTCATACATGAATACATAGTATAAGTTACATTGTTTCGATCAAGTTACAAAGTAGTTGGTTACATGCGAATACATGTGTCGATCGAACAAGTTAGAGCTCGGAAGCTCGCCTAGACATCTAAACTAGCTAGACACAAACGCGGGATAAACAACCAAAGAAGATAAGCATGATCACCGCCGCGACGAAGGTGTAGGTCTTCTTCCGGTTCCTTGTCCTAACTCCCGCTAGATAGCTCGTGTATCTAGCTTCCGCCTCCGCCATAGTGTTGTACCCTTTGTAGCTATTACCGCTGAAACGGTGCACCTGTCTCCGGCAGTCTTCCCAATCATCGTAGACTCCGAGAACCGTCCCTTGTACACGCGTACCACGTCATCCATAAGTTGACAATAATAATTAACCGGTGATTTAAAAAAACATATATAATTAAAGTCGCATATGAAGATACACTTATAGAGAGTACTCCTAAATCAAAAAGACCAAACTCAAAAAGCATGCCTCATATATAACTAGGTTGTTCGACACGGGAATATGCTACGATGGAACCGTCCGCCAAGTAGGATGCACAACACCTGGACCTGTGCATAGCACAAGGCGGACAATCCCATTGCAGCACATTCACATATATAGTGTGCCACGACATTTCAATCATCGGCATTATTCTCGAAAAAGACCAAAGTAACTCGAAAGAATGCCTCATATATATATATACATAGGTTGTTGGACACAGGAATATGCTATGATGGAACTGTAAGCCAAGTAGGATGCACAACATCTAGACTTGTGCATAACACAAGGCTTACAGTCCCGTCGTAGCACATTCACATATATATTGTGCCAAGACATTTCAATCATCGGCATTATTCTCGAAAAAGACCAAAGTAGCTCGAAAAGAATGCCTCATATATAACTAGCTAGGTCGTTGGACACAGGAATATGCTACGACGGAACGGTTAGCCAAGTAGGATGCACAATTCCTAGACTTGTGCATATCACAAGGCTAACTATCCCGTCGTAGCACATTCACATATATATTGTGCCACGACATTTCAATCATCGGCATATTCTCGAAAAAGACAAAAATAACTCGAAAAGAATGCCTCATATATAACTAGCTAGGTCGTTGGACACAGGAATATGCTACGACGGAACAGTGAGCCAAGTAGGATGCACAATTCCTGGACTTGTGCATATCACAAGGCTCACTATCCCGAAGGCTCACTATCCCGTCGTAGCACATTCACACATATAGTGTGCCACGACATTTCAATCATCGGCATTATTCTCGAAAAAGACAAAAATAACTCGAAAAGAATGCCTCATATATATACATAGGTCGTTGGACACAGGAATATGCTATGATGGAACCGTGAGCCAAGTAGGATGCATAAGACCTGGACTTGTGCATATCACAAGTCTCACAATCCCATCGTAGCACATTCACATATATAGTGTGCCACGAAATTTCAATCATCGGCATTTTTCTCGAAAAAAGAGTAAGGAAAAAAGGACCAAAGTGAGCAAAGGACCAAAGAGTAAGCAAAAAACCAAGCATTGATTGATATATAATAATAATAAGCAAAAGAACTAAGCGATGATTCATAAACCTAATAAGATAAGTATAGTAGCATGTACACTTGTCCACACACACAAAGGTCATCTATAGTTTGTAACTACAACTAGGCCAACATCAAGCCTTCTGGCTCGGCTTAGGGAACGGGAGGACGCCTTGTCTCGTCATGAACTTTCTATAGTCACCCTTCATCTCTAGGCGATCTTCTATGTCACGGTTATTCGGGATATTTCCTCCGTAGAAGATCCCCCCGAAGTCATGACATCACGAAAGATGATTGCCCCAAACTGCTACTGGATGCGATACATCTCTTGTCTAATATCTGAATCATTGATCTTGGCCTTTGCTTCGGCCCACTGTTTGAGATGATCTGGCAGCGTAGAATTCTGCTGGTCAAGTAGGAACGCCCTCATGTGATGGAGTGCATAGTAGGCTTCCTTCTTACTGTTTTCCGGCTGCTTCACGCAGGGGAACTCCGTTACGTGGTTGAAGACGTGCCTGCCGAACTTGAACTTCGTACGCACGAAGGTGGTGCCTTCCGTCAAGGCAAAGCCAGTGAGAGCATCATCTAGAACTTCCTTGATCTTGTCGTAGTTTTTCTTATTTTCTAGAATCCCCGAGTCGAAATACGTGGCGTGGGAATGCTTCGGCGATAAGGAGATGAGCGTGCAGTGTTCATCTCTGCGCAAAAAATTCAAATGGAATGTGTTGGAAAAAGAATGATGATGATCTAATAAAGCCAATCGACGGTGGCGAGTGAATAACGACTTAATCGAGAAAGTAAGGCACGATAATGTATTCCTTTTTCTTGTTCGCCACGAGGATTCTTGTTCGCCACGAGGCCACGATACGTTGTTCGGCGGGGGAACCCAAGAAGCCGTCACGCATGTAGTAGGGCTCCACTATAGCGATGCCCGGTGTGTTCTCTCTAATGATCTGCATGGCCAGGCTGAGAGAAAAGAGACGGACCATGGTATAGTGCAGCGGGTATAGGTGGAACATATTGAAGATATCGTCGAACCGCAGGAAGAACAGATCCGTAGGGGCATTATCGATGAAGCCCAAGCCTGGTGGCACCTTAACCACGAATACCGGGTGCGAGGGATCTTTCTCCGATAGAAGGCGTCTCTCTATCGTTAGCACGCTATCATGCACACTCTGCAGTTCCGAACTGGCGAGCTTCCGCAAATTCTTAGGTAGCATGGGCTCAACCGCCACATGAATCCTCCACACCCTCGGGTCTTGGTGGCCCATCCCGAAACCTGATCGGATTCGTAGTTGTTGACGCCACCGGCTGGCTCGAGCTGCTAGATTTTCTTTTCCTGCCCTTTTTTCCTTTTGGAGAGTGGGCAGGCACCGCAATCTGAGCACCGGCCGCCCTATGTAGTGTGTCAGGGCTTAGGATAAAGGGCCGGTTGGTTGTATCAGCTGGCTCTGTAAAGGCGCAAGCTAGAGGCGTCTCCTGAGAACCAAACAGACGCTTGGTGATAGTGGCTTTCTCTATGGGGCCACCAGCTAGGTCTTCGTTGCTAAACTGAGTGTTGAAGAAGTGATCATTCCAGTCTTCGTCGTCCTCGGCCGGATCCTGCGCCATGTGCATATCATCAACATGATCATCCGACCCCCCGCGTGGAGGTGATGGCGAGGGCGGTAAGGGGGCCTTGCCACCGCTTGTCGCTGGCACGACAGGCGGTGCTGTTGTCTGTGGTGTGATGGACCCCGCCGTCCCCAAACGGATCATGCTCTTTGGCCATAGCAAGAATAAGTCGAAGCAAGTACTGAGGACAGACGGCTCTTCTTCATCCGCTCCTGGGGGTTGAATGGGAGGTTCCAGGTCGTCGCAGCCCCTTAGCACCCGACTAATTTTAACCCTGTAAACGCTATATGACATCAGCCTTGAGTGGAACGTGCGCTGCAAGGGTTGAACGATGGTACCCTTGGCAACATCCCTCAGCTCTTTGTTCACGTAGCATAAGAGAGTGCAAGGAACATCCGTCTGCGGAAAACATGTACGGCATCATCAGAGATGCCATAAGAGTAATAGATGGCATGAAAGGCGGTAATTAAAGCAATTTGTTTACCGTGATGGCGTCGAGATCAGCTAATGTCGACGCACCGCATACGGCGACGGGCGTGCAAGAGACGGAAGGGCTGCTTGATGGCGCGGTGCTGGCCGCCGATGTATTCTCCCTACCGACGGGTGCTTGGAGCTCCGGTGCCGCCGCGACGATGGCAGGGGGGCACCAACATGTACTATGGCGCCGCGGTGATGGAAGGGGGAGTCACCAACCCTTGCAGCGCCGCGGTGCTAGCGGGCGGAGTCACGAACACGTAGTTCGCCTGATTCATCGGCGCCGCGTTGTTCGAGTGGCTGCTGACCATGCTTGGAATCGGGCACGGCCCTACTCGACCACCCGCACTCCAGTTTGCTATTGACTCCACCAAGGTAGGCAGGAAGGACGTGAGGGTGATTTCCAGGTTGTCTTGGACGATCTGCGGGATCCGCGCCACTTGTGCCTTAAGTTCTTGAACCTCGCGGTTTTCCTCCTCGCTCCTTCCTGACGGCGCCACATGCGTCCTCGGCGGTGGACCAAAATGATCCACCCAATTCTTACCCCCGAGGCCGGCCAGACGGCCAGCCGACGACGGCTTCTTCGTAACCGGCTCTATTTTCTTGGCACGGTTCATCGCCCTGTTAAAAGGGTTATCCCACCGGGTGGCCGCCGTCGACCCCTGGGATGAGGAACCCTGGGATCCATGACTAGCAACAATTTCCTCCTCCTGCAGAAGAAGTAACAGTGAATCGTTTAGATCATCGATTAGATTGCAATCGAGTTGATCCACGGTAATTAGATTATACTTACCACAATTTCCTCGAATTCCTTCACCGCGGGATCCGCGGTGAGTTGTTTGGTTTTTGAGTCCACAT
Organism: Avena sativa; assembly: GCA_916181665.1. Classification (NCBI taxonomy): domain Eukaryota; kingdom Viridiplantae; phylum Streptophyta; class Magnoliopsida; order Poales; family Poaceae; genus Avena; species Avena sativa. The sequence continues at coordinate 244,554,696 of OV702283.1, read as the reverse complement.
GGTAACGGGCCCTGATGAAGTTTTGAACCTGCCCGGGTTCGAATTTAGCAAAGGGGTTTTCTATCCCCTTGGATCTATACTCTTCGTCCTCCTTATTCCATTTGGCCTCCGCGGTTCTGTATCCACCAGATCCGAGATTGTGATGACCTATATTCATCGCCTGCAGCAAATTTCCCCGATTACTTTTGGCCAGGGCTCTTTCGGATTCACACCTCTCCTTGAACTCCCGCAACTGATCTTCGGTGATCTGCGGGTCAATCTTCTAGATCTCCTCGAGATTTTTGCCTTCTTTATAGATCTTCTTCTTTATCCGGGTTCTCCAGCTGGCCAGGGCGGTGCTCATCTTTGTGAGGGTGGATTTGTTTACTTTGTTCCCATGATAATTTGTGTTCTGATACTTAGCGGGGAACTTGTACCGTGCGTGCAGCTTCTCGAAGAGGAGTGTGCGCAAGTGGCCATTATCTTTATGCCGGAGATTCTCGGTGTTGATCGAGATGGTTGTCCGGGTGATCGCCGCCACTTGCCCACCGTACCCTTTGACGACAAGGGCGGGCTCCAAACGAACCCCTGATGGGCTCACTTCGGTAATTTCCTCCCTTACCGTGCCGACCGTGTTCGGGCGCCGGTCCTTCGGCTTCTTCTTCTTCTTCTTCTTCTTAGGAGGATTGCTACCACTCCCTGTGCCCTCGCCGCCATCAGTGGTTTCATCATCCGCCGTTCCTTCGGCTTCTTCCTCCGCGTCTTCCATCTCATCATCCCCGCTCTCCGAAGGATGGTATTCTTCATCGTCTTCTAGCCGCTGGGCCGCCTCCCAGAATGTCAATTGTTTATTCGGAGGTCTGAGTTCTCCTTCAGCGCTGATGCGCTTAGAACATCCAGCCTCGTCGTTGTCACACATCTTTGCACTAATAAAAAACAAATAATTGGTTAAATGCACGGAAAAATCCGGCATGACCTTTGCTAATTTTCTTAAACTAGGAGTGCCCGATTTCTGCCGAAACGGAAGTTAATCAACATTCCTGCAAAAATCGGGACTCATTTCATACAAGAACCTGCATATATATGTCCAACATAGCTAGCACACAATAAATGGACATCATAGCCAGCACAACCAGCATAAATGGCCAGTATAGCCAGCACAACTGCACAACCAGCACACAATAAATCTGTTTCAGGCAAAAATGGAGCAACTAGAATAAATGGCCAACACACAAACAGTACATCAAGCATAAATGGCCAGGTTTCAGGTTTGGACTTAGCAGTTTTAGGTTTGGACTTAGCAGTTTCAGGTTTCAGCAAGCATAAAGAGTGTAACAATGCAAAGACAAAAACTGTTCCCACCCAGAGAGAGGAGTTTCTGGAGCATGGTCCAGGTGATCCTTAGCTCCATCCACTCAGATGTAACCCCAAGAAGCATATATATGCATGGACCTGATTAAGGTGGAAAGATTACCTTATGTGGTATGCTAACATCTTTGTGTGTAGGCCTGCCTTCTTACAATCTTTATTGGAGCACAGGTCCCAATGCCCAGAAAGTGTCTATGCAGCCTACTCATCAGTATAGACAGCAGCTTTGCACAATAGTATACAGCAGTAAAAAAAGGGAACTGTTGTTCAGTAGAAAAAATTTAGTTAACTTGACCTTTATTTTAGAGAAGTAGCACCACTACTCTAGTGCATATTCAGTTTTCAACAACAGAACTTGGTTTCATAAAACCTTCAGGTTACACAGGTTCAGAGTTAGTTCTTGTTGCAGTGGCCAAGTAATAGCGAGTGTCTGTTTTTTGAATTTTAGTTTATTGTAGTAGCATTGAAACTAAATTTCAGTGAAGTGTTCCATGCAATATCTTGACTAGTTTCCATGTAGCCAGCTAGCAGTGAAGTAAATTAGACATACAACATGTACTCTAATATATTAGTCTAAGCCCTTTCAGTTTGATGTTTATCTCTTAATGTTTCATGCATAAATAAAACACCTGTGTATATGATTGGGATCAGAATTTTTCATATTCTTATTTACACTTAGTACTTGTTGCTTGCTAGAAACTGGTTAAATGCCTGAATTTGTGAGTGCAATGTTCAGTGTACAGTAATGTGAGTGCACCGTTCCATGCAAGATTTTGGTCAGTACTAGATCATGTATTGCTTGCTGTGAAAATATGTACTTGCTGGCTGTTTTCTGGATTTTAGTTGTGCTTGTAGGATATATGTCATTGTGTTTTGCTATATTCTGTCCCGCACTTGTGGAACGAAATTGATTTCACAAGATCACATTACAACTTGGGTTAAACATAGGCGACATGCATTAAAAACACAAGTTTTACTACTGCATTTTCATCTACTCTGAACCTAACCTAAACCTAACCTGAATCTTGCTACTCTGAACCTAACCTGAAGCTTTCTACACAGAATAAACTATCAGTGTCAACTAGCTCCAGTAACACAAAGGAATCAACTGCACACCTTGGTATATTGACCAATTACAGTAACAAATCCTTGCCAATCATATACTGAACCAAATGTTCAGAATTTCAGAAATCTAAATGATAGTTGAGAGAGAGGGAGAGAGGAAGAGAGGGAGAGAGAGGGGGAGAGGGAGAGAGGGGAGGTGGGCAGGGGACTCACTAGGAGGGAGCGCGGAGCTAGGCAGGTGGGCGATGAGGACGACGATGGCGGGCGGGCGGACGACGATGGCTCCTCCTCCTCCACGTCCTCCTCCTAGAGCGGCGGTGGACGACGGCGGGCGGGTGGGCGGACGACGGCGGGTTCCTCCATGGACTCCTCCTCCTCGGACGCGCACGGGCCTCCTCCTCCACGACCTCCTCCTCGAGCGGCGACAGCTGGCAGGGCTCGGGCTCCTCCTCCTCCACGTCCTCCTCCTAGAGCGGCGGCGGATCGAGAGCGCGGCGGCGGGGCACGGTTGAGATCGGCGGTGTCTGATCTGAGATGGGGAGAAGAGGCGCGCGGGGCATGGCATGGTTGACTAATAGCACCGAGTTAGGCGTAGCGCACCCTGGCCAAGTGCGCTACGGTTACTTGGCCAGGGTGCGCTACGCCTAACTCGGTACTACTAGTCATATAAGAAGGCGCGGCCACCCCTATACACAACTAACACTTCCCTATCCCACTGGTTCCACCCACTTCTGTAATCTAAACCTGTGAGCACCCAGGTTCGAATCCTGGTGCCCACCTTTTTTATTTTTATTTTAAAAATATTTTTAAATGTTCCAAAAGATGCCCAAAAGTGGTGATATATTCCATAAAAGTTTTGTTTTGTTTTTAAAATACTTTTAAATATTCCAAAAATGCCCGAAAGTGATAATATATGTCATAAAAGTGGTACAAATTTAATATGATTCAAATATGTCATAATAATTTGTCCATGATACAAATATGTCATAATAATTTGTCCATAAATATTACAATCTCTTTCGACCACACGTTTTACAATATCTTTTGAGCTAGCGTTTTACAATCTTTTTTCCCTTCTTTGTCACGGTTGAATAATTTAGCCCCGACAATTTAATGTTTCTTCTTTCGAACGGGCTACCTTTTTTGGGTAGGGTTGTCCCTTTTCTTCTTGTGATGTATGTTGCTGCATCGTAGTCATCGTCATCTTCAATCTTTGGATCGCCGTACTGGTCGAAGTCTTGCTCGTTGGCGACTCCATCCATTCCGATGATGTTTCTTTTTCCTCTCCTCACGACAACACGGTTAGGCTTTGTCGGGTCGGTAATGAAAAAAATTGGTCCACTTTGGTAGCCAGTACCCACGGTTCATTTTTCGCGGCCATGTTTGCACCGGCGGCCTTGGATTTGGCTGCTTCGGGTATAACCATGGTTGTGAAATACCGGTCTTCTCTTTCAACGCTCTTTGCCCATCTGACACGGAACATCGGCACCTTTTCTCCACAGTAGTCGAGCTTCCAGATCTCCTTGATTCTTCCGTAGAATCTTTCCTTCACGTTGTCATCGGTGTAGAATTCCGACGTTACGCTTGAGTTCTGATAATCACACTTGTTGTCCTTTTCCTCCGTGTAGAATTTGTAGCGTTGATATCATACGCCTGATAGGTCACCAGGTTTTGCGTCGGTCCTTACGACAGGGTGAATATGATCTTTTCCGTGTCAGAAGAATGCGATCGCGGGGGATTATCAAGGAGCGTCTGCCTAAACCAACGCGTGAAATCTGAGTTGTGCTCTTTGATTATTTCTCCTTGCGTCCTTTGTATGCCCTGGTCACTGTACTTCTTCTCGATTAACCTTTTGTGCTTCTGTACCCAAGGATCGACCAGTTCTAAATGTTGTAGCGCGACGAGGTTTGCTCGATCAAAGTCTGCGCGTCGAAAATCGAAGTCTGCATGCAGTATGCGACGACCCTCTCGGTGACCAGATCCATCGAGCTTGCCAAGGTGCCTGTTGACGGGAAGACCGACAGGGTTCTCGATGTCTAGATAATTCATGCAGAAAGAGATGCACTCTTCGGCCAGAAAGCCCTTGGCTATGCTTCCATCTGGACGAGGCATGTTTCGAACGTATCCTTTGAGTTGTTTATTTCTGATTCTTCTTTGTAAGAAGTTTCTTTCTCTCTCTTTAACCTAGAGTGTTCTCTGGATCTTATGTAAAGAGTTGGTTGTAACCTATAGTCATGTCTTGGACCTGCTGTGTTTATGTTGTACCACTCTAAGGGGTGTAATACTAGTGAACGATGTTTCATTGGTGTTATGTCAACGACTATAGTGTACTACATCATGCAGTGGTATGTTGGGTCACTGCAGTTGGTATAAGAGCATATGCTTTGACCTTAGGATTAAAACCCTTTGAGGAAGATCTGTAGGTTGGATAGTGACTATAGGAGCCATCTTATCTAAACCCAAATATTGTTATGACTTATGAGAAGTATCCACTTGAGGATAACTTTGTCACTAGATACTTAAGTCATTCTTTCTTAGGAGTAATTATTTTATCTTTTCTCAGTATAGTGCTATTTAGTGTCTTCCGAAGGAGACATAAACCATCAAGGTACTGTAGGAAAGTTAATCGGCCACAGTAGATTAGGATCAAGATTAGGACATCAATTGAAGTACTCTTAATGGTGTAGCCTAACCTTAGAATTCATGTAAGACAGTGGAATCTTATGGTTTGTTGATAACCAAAGACAACATGATGAATATCATTAGGATAAATGTTGATGTAATGAGTAGTAATCATGTGGGATTTACTTGAGGATTCTATGTGATGAAGTGAAATTATGTTAAGACTTAATGATAGTGTAATGAGAAATAAAGTCATCATAATGTGATTAGCTCTTAAATCATGATGAATAGGTAAGACATAACAAGATCATGGTGAGATTAGCTCCGAAACCATGATGAGAGTATAAATATAACAAGTAACTAGTAAATTATCTTGAAGTAGAGTAAGGAAATAACATGGTAGAACTATGATAGAATTCATAGGTATTAGAAAATTCAAATAAGCCTTGGTTAACGTAGTAATAAAACCTAGTTAGTCATTTGGAGAGATCATGTGAGGTTAGTTTACTAATAAGGAAAGGTTGGTTATAGTTAATCCTTCTAAAAGTGAGACCAAAGGTTAGTCGAAACCAAATTGAGAACATTTTGCTTATAAAATTGTCCTGTTGCAATTGAGCAATTTGGGTAAATATTGAGATAAAGTATAGTTTGACCCTATGTGCTAAGTATCACAATGTAAAGCTATACGAGGAGGTGTCATATACTACACAACTAAGCCTGAATTTTAGAGATATTATACTCAACTACTATATTCCGGGCTTAGAATATTGTGTGTTATATGTACCACATTTGGATTTATTGGTTTTTCTTGGATCTTTTTGATTGACTAGATCTGTACATGAAGTTTGACTTGGTGTGCAAATGCATGTTGCAACATCCAGTTACTACTTGATGTTATAGACCTAGATAGGAATGGGAATTCGTGTAAGGGAGTGATGAGTTCCAAAGACCAAGATGAAGACCTACATGAAGGGTAAAGCCAAGTATGAGGAGTATCAACGCAATATGAAGGATGGATCAAGTTCAGATCATTCTTAGACAACCATAATAAGGAAGATTAATGTAGGAAATATTTGGAGCAATAAGGAGTAATGAACTTAGATTTCACCTAAAATAGGTGATGTTGATAGGAAGTTAATAAAGTAATTGTACCTAGTTCATGGAAGCATCATGAATAAATGCAAATAGGATGTTTCGGAGAAAAATGGTATTCAAGCTCTGACAGTTCAGAGAGAATGTCATAAGGATGTTGGAAGCCGTAGGGTAATACCTACAACCTAGGATGATCCACAGCTGGTATTTGATCTATATTCAGCATTCTGATCCACAGTTGGTATCTTGTTCGCAGCCGGTGTGGTTAACTTAGTTAACCAGATCTTCTTAGAAGTTGCATAAAGAGCATAAAACTTGGCCTAAGCTAAGTAAGACCTAGAGGAGTATAAAATTTAAGTGACCGTCTTTCGAGACTCTTCGTGAAAATTGACTTATCAAGGCGAAAATGACCAAATACTAAGTAAGACAAATAGTACGGAAAGATTCACTTCGGAGATCCACAATTGTGTGGATACACCGTACAATCTTTCATAAGACCCTAACTAGGTAAAGTATAAGCTAGATAGAGACCCATATTCTAATTATAAAGCCAATAAATACTATGTAGACATTTTGAAGACTTAGTAAACCCTAAGGGGGAGAGTAAACATTAGAAATGAAAGTATCATTATCTGACTTTCCGAATAAAGGTTGGAGAAGAAGGACTGACCTACAATAACAGTAAGCCTTATTTTCATAAGGTTAAAAAAGAAGTCATCATTATTAAAGTATTTTCGGAAGTATGTCTGGATGAAAGATCGAAGTCTACTTCAAGGAAGTAGTACTCAAACCTTAAGGCAGTTAATATAAGGAAGTTAAAGAAGTAATTAAGGTAATAATAATAGATTGTCTAAAGCTTGATAAGGTAAAAGCTTGAATTAATAAAACAGAATAGTCCTAACAGACTAATTCTAAAAGAAACATCCCTTAAGTGATCCTTGAGAGGGAATTAAACACATCCAATTGTTCATGGATAGAGAAATAAGAAATTTCAATGGGTATGTACTAAATAAGTTTAAATCCAATCCTAAGAAAGACTACCAATACAACTCATATAATGACAAATCAAAGATTAGTCTTTTGGCCACAAATATTTTCTAATAAAATTTAAAACCTGTGTTAGTGAGACTTCCTAGACCTTGCATAGTATAATAAGAAAGTTCTATGATCAAGTGAAAGAGTGGATTAGGATAATTAATCAAGATAAGAAATTAAAGAAGAGATCCCAATCTATGGATTTCATAAGAAGGAAATATTCCTAAAGGAGGATAGTAAAAGGAACTTTTGAGGATTGAGACAACAAATTGGAGAATTCCAAGTATGATGAGAATACAAGAAAACTATATGGATATGGAATACTACAATTATTTCCATTTAAGGTTACCATGGAGTTGAGAAATGTCGTAACCAACACAAGTCAATTCCTTACTCCGAAACGTGAGAGTTTGTGAACTTCGGGGGCGAAGTTTATTTTAAGGGGGAGATTCTGTAACATCCCAGCATTAGATCTTAGAAATAATCTGAACCCAGATGTGTGAAAATCCGAATAATTTTCGCGCTTTTGAACAAAACTTGTCAAAGTGATTGAAGCTTCTCTTAACTTGATGGAATTGGAATAGATCATCAAGTTGACTGCGATAAGTTTCAATATGACCTTTGCTAAAACCTTATTTGGGGTAAACAAGATTTGATCTAAGGGTAGATCAAATGTAATAAAATTAAGCCCTAATACATTAGTTAATGATTTATATTTGATCCTCAGGTAATCATATCATAGTATTCATTACAACAACCCATGAATACCAAGTTAAGAATGTAACCCAAGTAATAAGAATGTAATAACTAACCCTTGACTTATTTTATTCTTATCCAATTATACCATGAGTATCATGGTAATACCTAACTTTAACCCTTTAGTTATATAGAGTAGGAAGTAAATCAAGTCAATATCATTTACCATATATCTTTCTATCCATATCAATCGTTACCATCTTTACTGAACCATATTCTAATATTTGTTGTTCATCAGAAGTTGAGTAATCAACTATTGATTCACCAATTCTTAACCTATAAATTCTTGACCTAGCAATTCTTTTCCTTATCATAGCATTCACTTCAGTCCTTTAGAGAAAGAAGTAAGAAGAGGTAAATAGTAATGCTAGTTTTAGATATCATCTATAGGATGGGAGTGATTGAAGAGAATCAAATGAATATGATAATTGATGGAGTTAACTCACTCCTGAAATGATAGAAGAGTTATTGGAATATATAATTATATGGTAGCAAAGAAGATTACAAGGATGAATCCTGAAGATAGTTATCAGGAGTAGTCCTATTGAATAAAGTAGGAATAGTAAGTGAATATTTTCTTAGTCCGATAGAGATACTAAGAAGATGATTATAATACAACTGCAAGGTTGTATTGATAAAGGCCTTGATTAGCCAACTAGAAACCTAAGCCATAAATGATCAAAGGATTCTAATGATCATGCTTTTGTCACCATGATTGAATGCTTATATCATGTATAAGTGACATTGGTGGATAGAACATGATTAAACCCTAGTATAGATATGATATTTTAGGTTAGCCATGACAAGTCATCATGATATGATGTAAAGTTTGTATATAAGATACTGGAGTTAAGTAGATATAAGACAGTATAATTAAGCTGAAGCTAGAGTAGCATGCAGTTATTGAAGTAGTATTATTCCTCTTTGGAAATACTGAACACTTGAGGTGAAGTAGGATTTGATGTATACCTCTATTGAAGTGATATTAGTGAAGGATGATTAAGGAATAGTATGAATGAAGTTAAAAGTAACTACTTGTTGGATGGGAGGATATCAACAATAGAGTAGTTGATATATCCAAGTATAGATATGAGAAGATTATGAAAAGCTTTAGTATTAAGCTCATTGGATTTATAAATGGAGTTAGAAGAATAATAGGTGGATAAGAATATTTTTGTGAAGTAAAGCTCATCATGTTAACACATGATGGTGGATATGAAGAAGTAATATATCTAGGAAAGGAATTCCTTAATTAGAAGTCCAGGATTGTGAATTATGGAAGATATAAACTCTGGGTAAACATTAAACCCTAAATCTATAATCAAGCCTAACATCCATCTCATATGTAGGATCAATCATCTTATTTCCAAAATGGCTTATAGGAATATTTTCCTATATCAAATCACTTAAGCACATCTTTGCCATTTTCAATCATCATTATCATAGGTGCTTAAGAACTAAATTTATCAATTCTTTCTCATAAGTTAGCCTAGAAAACAATTCCACTATTTTACTTTAAATGCTGATATCATTAAAAATCACAAACATAAAGACAATATGTTTAGCCATTAATCTGTATTCATATCAACAAAAGAATATAAGTTTATTAAGAACCCTAAACCCTTGGGTAAAAATTTACAATTCAAACCCTAACTCTTATGCTAGTTATAACAAAATATAAACCTTGGTATTTACTAGATTCATGGGAATTATATTAACCATATTAAATCCTTAGGATATCATGCATTAAATAATATAGGATCATTATATAAAATTTGCCCTCCAAACTATGAGCTAACTAAAATTAAGTTTTATAAACAAATAAGAAAATATCCTAAATTAAATCCATGGCTTATCATGGAAAGAAACTTAATAACAAAGTCCCTTTACCAAATTTAGAATGATCTATATAAAAATAAAGAAATACAACATTAATTAATAAAAACTCATAAAATGACTTTAATACAATTCATTATTGCTGCAACTATTAACCAATAAATTATATAAAGAACATTTAAACCAAATGTGTAATACACAAATATTAAAACAAAACAGAAAAGAGAAAAGGAAACAGTGAGAAAAAAAACTGCAACCAGGCCGCAGCCCATTTCCCTCCTTCTTACTCATCGCCCACGAGCAGCCACAGCGACCCAACAGTGGCCCAAGAGCAGTCCAACAACCGGCCCAACCTGTCTTTCTCTCTGGCTGACTAGTGGGGCCACGGAGGGACTGTAGAGTGAATCAAAAGAACACCAGGGGTTTTCCGCGAAAAGTTGTCGTGGTATTCTTTGTCGACTGGAAGAAGCTCGCTGGAAAGTGCTCCGCCGTACGGCGCCAATGCGCTATGATTCATTTAGCCGCCTACGTCACCCTGGGGGATATGAACTCCACCACGACGCTCCTTATCATCCTCATCCTCTCCCGCTCGCCACTCTCTTCCTCTCTGTCTTCTCTCGGGGTCAAAAACCTAGCTTCGAGTGGCCACCGTTCTACGCCCCTCCGTGCTCCGTTGATCAAGCAGACGGCTTCATCGTGTTCCCCTGAGCCTACTTGCCGAAGGAATTGGAGTGGGGCGACTCGAGTCGATGCGGCAACCTCGTCTTCCCGAAGTCCGGCCGCTGTCGTCCACCTCGATTTCGGCTACCCCGAGCCTTCTAAAGCCCATCAATGGCATGATGGTGAGCTCGTGGTGCTCTGTCACCCCTCCGTTGCTTTCCTCTCTTCCTCCATCGCGCCTGCGTCGTGCACCTCTGTCCACCGCCGTAGATGCTTGTCGGAGCTAGTGCTCCGGTGACCAAATACGGGCGGCGCAGCCACCAATCGAATCGCCTTAGTCTTCCACGTTCCAATCTCCTAACCCCGCAAGCGCGCGTGCGTCCTGTCGCCGGATTCGAGCACCGCCTGTAGGTTCCCCTCTTGTCGACGTAAGCATGACCTCATGCTCTCGTCAGCCCAGCCCATTCAGTTGGTTTGACCAAATCCTTTGCTAACGTGGCAGATGACGTGGCCAATGGCCCACAGTTCAGTGTCTAGGGTAGGTTCAGTATTGGTATGAAAAGGTATTCTCTGTTTATCAAATTGATAAAACAATATTAATTCAAATATAAATATTTCCTGAAATATAATAAAATGATTAAATCTTGTTTAATTAATAACTTTTGTTTTGTAATTCAGAAAAATGTGTATAATATATGTAAATTTGTAGAAAAATAAAATCTATAACTTAAAACTATTATCAAACATTATTATGTTAAAAATTTAAATAATTATTATTTAATAAAGATTTTATAAATAATAAAACTTTGATAATTTATATTTTAATAATGGTAAATGTTAAAAATATAAATAAAATACGAAAAATCTTAGAAAAATAAGTACTATAATTTAAAACTATAATCATGCATTATTATTCCACTTAATTAAATATTTATTATTTATTAAATTACTTATAAAGTAATAAATTATTTATAAATCACAAAAATAAATGTAATATACCAAAATGATCACAAAAATAATACCTACATGTTAAAAATATAATATTCCACTTTTGAATTAAGTAAAAAATTAAATATTTTAATAACTTGAATTTAAACCTATCTACTAAGTTGTTAATTCATATAAGGGTAAATAAAAACTATTAATATTTCTAAAATTGCCAATTTATGTCTAATAAGTAATACTAGTCTTAAATATTTAGAATATAAAGTAAAATTGGTCCAACACATTTTATATACAATTTTATTGAATTATCATTCAACCATATGTGTAGTTCATTTTCTAAGAAGATCTATATAAAGTATCAAATCTTCCAGAATAATTTGAGATTAAACAAAACCTTTTTACTTACCTCAACCACAAGTTTATAAACAAATCATAACCACACCTTTATAAGAAGATAAAAGCTTCTATTCCATTATAAAATTAAAAACCACTACTGAAATAGAGGTGATGCCATTCTTAAGTAACTTTAAAGATACAAATACCACAAGCATTACACCCTAATCCAGCTATGTCTTTAAAGTTAACTTTAGTCTACAAGACTTTAAATATAATGCTAAAGACTTTATTATGTGTTTTATAGTTAAATTCGGTCTATAATAATTAAGTCATAAAGCATCTCAAGTCCAAACTACTCAAGCAAGCAGAAACAACATCAACCACATCTGATTAACCACAAAGATTGTTTAGACCTTAGAAAAGAAATATTTTCTTCAAATGTTATTCTTTTTGCCACTTCAATCAACAGATGACAACTAATCATAATCACATTACTTTATACTTTACTTATATACTTAGGATTGATAACAGTTAAGTTCTTTATAAGTGACATTACTTATAAAGTAAAAAATTGAAGATAAACAATTATAGTATAAGCAATCTTGAGTAGCATTTCACATTTGTGTGTATCTCATTGTTTTATGATATTATAATTACATGTTGTTTCACACACAATCACAAGCCTTAATAAGAAGCACCAATATGAAACATATCTAAAAAGACAACACATTCTAACAGTAACCATTTCCAGTTTCCAAACCCTAGATCAATGTTATCCCCGGGATTCACGTTTATCAAGTGCATTACCTTACTTATGCATAATAGCATCTTGCTTCTTTAAACATTAGTCCTTATCATACCAATTATACTGATTTCAGATATTGGATCTCTTATATTGTCTCAAAGACCGTGAGTGCATAAGCTTGCAATCACAAAAGGCAAGTTCACACTTGCTCATGTCCTTTGATTATTTTATGTAAAGTATTTTGCAAATCTAGTGTTGTCATCACCTGCATTGGAAAAGGTCAGAAAACACTATTTTCATAATAATATTATTATAGTTTATTTACCATGAGGTAATAACCTACTATGAATGTTCCGGTGGTAAAGGAACATATTATCTAGGACTTAACAACCAATGTTGCCAGTGATCGTTGCACCGTATATTACGCGTTAACCATGAGATTTGGAATGGCATGGAGAATTCAGCTGTATCCTTTTCCGCTTGTATGGAGGCAAGACGACCTTAACGTGATGTCGTGATTCCTTGTGCGGATCCAACATATGGGTGGGCACCCTTATGCCCCAAACTTTTGGTGTCTATATTATCTATGAATGGTGTTTAGGGGTATAGTTCATTTAATATGGTACTTGCCCGGGCATCACCAGGTCATAGAGTCTTCGGGAACTCATCAGGGTTTTAGCCTGCCCGAAAGGGGGCTTAACAGAGGTGAGCCGGCCTCGAAGGATTGTGCGGACATATGAGATCACGGAGAGGGCAGTGATTGGCTTGGATCTTAGTCTAGGCCCCACACCAAGGAAGTGTGGACAAGAATGCAACTCGGATGTGCAACAAAGCTAAGGTCTATCATGGGAAAAGTAACACACCTCTGCAGAGTGTAAGAACTATAACTTGTTACTCCCTGTTTCGGGAAGGAGCTGCGAACGCGGCGGGAAAGGAACTCCATGAAAGTTCTGGTAAACCCGTGAAGGCTGACGGACATAGCTTTTCAGAATAAAAGCAACCTTTGAATAAATGTTTACGAAAACTTGCATTGCCTACGACCTATGGTCTGTGGCTATAGATATAGTGCATCAAACACTCCTTTTCTAGTGAACTTCCTGAGTACGCTTGTACTCAACGTATCTTCTTAACCCTTACTAGATTCTGAAGACATTAAGACGACGTTTACATCAAGTTATGCTCCAGGAATCATCACTAGAAGCTAAAGTTCTTCAATGAAGTCTAGAAAGTCAACATGTACATCAACTGAAGTAAAGATGAAGTTACTAATTGGATAGAAATATAATCTCTAGCCATAGAACCTATTTCTTTAGTGTATTGCAATAGCAGCAGTGTCAAACCATTAGTTAAGATACTAGTCTTAATAGTATGATAGTTTTGAGTTGTTTATTTCTGATTCTTCTTTGTAAGAAGTTTCTTTCTCTCTCTTTAACCTAGAGTGTTCTCTGGATCTTATGTAAAGAGTTGAGTTGTAACCTATAGTCATGTCTTGGACCTGCTGTGTTTCTGTTGTACCACTCTGAGGGATGTAATACTAGTGAACTATGTTTCATTGGTGTTATGACAAAGACTATAGTGTACTACATCATGTAGTGGTATGCTGGGTCACCGCAGGTGACGCTGCCAGCCACCTTCGGCACACTAGCAAACTTTCGCACCGAGAGGATCGTCTACGAGCTGGTCAGCTTCATCAACCCCTACCACTGCGTCTTGGGGCGACAAGCGTTTGACAAGTTCATGGAGACGCCACACTACGTGTACAACGCGATGAAGCTCCTAGGACCGTGCGACATCATCACCTTCCACGGCGACCCCAACATGGCCATCGAGTGCGAGGAGAAAGGCGCCAAGCTCGCGGACGCCATCATCGTCGTGGAGGCCAACCACGCGGAGGATCTCGCCAGATACGCGAGCGGGGTCAACAAAGACAACCCCGCCATACTCAAGAGGCCCAACGCGGAGAACGGTGGGTCGACCGCATTCGAGTGCACCACGCACACCCGCACCGTCGAGCTGTTCCCAGGCGACTCTAGCCAGACGGTGACGATCGGGACAGGCATGAGCCCCACATAGGAAAGTGCGCTCATCGAGTTCCTACGTGAGAATCGCGACATCTTCGCATGGAAGCCATCTGACATGCCAGGTATCCCGAGGTAACTCGTTGAGCACAAACTCAACATCGACCCCAAAGCGCGACCTGTCAAGCAGTCGTTGTGGCCCTTCAATGAAGAGCGCCACCGAGCAATCACCGAGGAGGTGCAGCATCTTCTCGCTGCAGGCTTCATCCGGCCCATCAAATACTCCAAGTGGCTGGCAAACCCAGTCCTGGTCGAAAGGAAGAACGAGACTTGGAGAATGTGCATCAACTACACAAACCTCAACAGCGCCTTCCCAAAGGAGCAATTCGTCCTCCCGCGCATCGATCAGATCATCGACTCGACCGCGGGCTCGGAGTCACTGTGTTTCCTTGACACCTACTCTGGTTACAACCAGATCAAAATGGCGGTCGAGGACGAGGAGAAGACGGCATTCATCACGCCATTCGATGCCTTCTGCGACACCTCCATGATGTTCGGCCTCAAGAACGCTGGAGCGACCTATCAGCGGTGCATGCATGGGTGCCTTGCGAGCCAAATTGGCCGCAACATCCACGTCTACATCGACGACGTGGTGGTAAAGTCCAATCGCCAGAGTGATCTACTCGCCGACCTAGCCGAAACCTTCACAAATTTGTGGAGGTACAAGATCAAACTCAACCCAGGGAAGTGCACCTTCGGTGTACCCACTGGACAGCTACTGGGGTACGCAGTATCCAAGAGAGGCATCGAGGAAAACCCCACCAAGATCAATACGATCGCCCGGCTCGGCAAACCCTAGTGCTTCCACGATGTCCAAAGGATGGTCGGGCGAGTCGCGGCTCTCAGCCGCTTCATCCCCCGGCTAGGCGAGAAGGCAATGCCTCTCTACCGCCTAATGCGCAAGAACCCCACGTTCCAGTGGGACAAGGAGGTCGACGATACGCTCCACGCACTCAAAGAAGTACTACTCGCGGCCCCGCTGCTCGCCGCCCCCATCGACAAGGAGCCAATGCTCGTCTACGTCGCGGCATCCGAGCGAGTCGTCGGAGCTGTCATGGTTGTCAAACAGCCAAAAGAGGGCAAGGAGCGCCCCGTGCAGCACACCGTCCACTACATCAGTGAGGTCATCACCGAGTCGTGACAACGCTACCCGCATTACCAGAAACTGGTATACGCGGTCTTCCAAGCCCAGCGGCGGCTACCGCACTATTTTTAGGAGCACCCAATCACGGTCATCTCCTCCGCGCCATTGCAGGACATCATCCGCAACCGCGAGGCGACTGGGCAAGTCGCAAAGTGGGCCGTCAAGATCGGCGTGCACAATATCAAGTACGATCCGTGCAAGGCAATCAAGTCACAGGCCCTAGTGGGCTTCCTCGCCAATTGGGAGGAGGCGCAGCAGCCAGAGAAGCTGCCGTACCTCCATTACTGGTCGCTCCACTTCGACGGGTCCAAGAATGCATACTACACAGGGGCAGGAATCGTACTCACCTCCCCTAAGGGCGACAAGCTGCGCTGCGTGCTTTACCTCGACTTCATCCCCTACACCAATAACATGGCCGAGTATGAGGCCCTCCTTCATGGCATGCGAGCCGCCAAGGACATGAACAATCAATCACCTATAGTGCTACAGCGAATCCGACCTCATTGTCGTGCAAGTCGCTGGTAGCTGCGACGTCGTCTCCCCCACCATGGCGGCATACCACCAAGCAGTGGACCAGCTAGGGGGCCACTTCGCCAGCTACTCCATCGAGTTGATCGACCAGCGCAAGAACGAAGAGGTCTACACCCTCTCTCGCATCGGGTTGGCTCGCCATGCGCCACCTGCCAGTGTCTTCCTTGACACCATCCACAAGCCCTCCTTCTATTCCCCAAAGGAGATCGACCTCGGGATCCTACTACAACCAGAACTAGCTCTGGTCGCCATGATCGCAGAGCCAAGCGACTGGACCACGACATACATCGCCTACCTCGAGGGAAGGATCCTGCCAGCAGAAGAGACGGAGGCACGCATGATCGTGCGCCGCTGCAAATCCTTCGTCATCATCAACGGCGATCTCCACAAGCGCATCATGACCGGCGTGTTCCAACGCTGCGTGCATCCTGCAGAAGGCCGCAAGATCCTCCAAGACATACATGTCAGCGACTGCGGCCACCACGTTAGCGCCTGGTCCCTAGTCGCCAAAGCCATGCAACATGGCTTCTACTGGATCACCGCGCACGCCGACGCGGTCGACATCGTCCAACGCTGCGTCCGGTGCCAAACGTACGCCAACCAAATGCACGTACCCAGCTCGGCGCTCAAGACCATCCCCATAACCTGGCCATTCGCCGTATGGGCATGGACATGGTGGGACCCTTCAAGAAGGCCCCCTTTGGCTACACCCACCTCTTGGCCATTCACCAAGTGGGTGGATGCCAGGCCAGTCCGCAAGTGCGACAGGAAGACCGCCGCCAAATTCCTACGCAAGCTCATCTACCGCTACGGATTCCCGCACATCATCATCACGGACAACGGCACCAACTTCGCCAAGGGAGCCATGGCCGAGTACTGAGAGGAGCACAACATACGGCTCGACCTCGCCTCAGTCGCCCACCCGGAGTCCAATGGTCACGCAGAATGTGGCAACCATAGCATCCTCCATGGCCTCAAACCGTGACTTCAAGTTCCCCTCGAGCAAACTCCGGGGTGCTGGGTTGAGGAGCTTCCCTTCATCGTCTAGGGAATCCGCACCTCCATCAACTGATCAATTGGGTTCACGCCCTTCTTCATGTTGTACGGCGCCAAAGCCGTCATGCCGACTGACGACAAGCATGACTCGCCTCGTGTCGTGAACTACGCGGTGGTCGACAACGAGCTCGCACGCCAAGACGTGGTCGACTAGCTCGACGAAGCATGCGACCTAGATCGCTTCCGCACCGCCATCTACCAGCAGGGACTCTGCCGCTACCACAGCCGCCAAGTCCAGACTCGCACCTTCCAGTAAGGGGACCCGGTCCTGCGACTGATCTAGGACAAGAAGGGCATGCACATGATCTCTCCCCCACTGGAGGGACCATTTGCCATAGGCCTAGTACTAGGCAACGATGCCTACTACCTCATTAACGTCCGAGGCGACGGACAACTCGACGTCAGCGGCCGTGGAATGTAAACCTCCTAAGGAAGTTCTACACCGAGAACTGCGGCCTGTACTCCCCCCGCCATGCAATAAGGATGTTCAATTTGCACAAATTGTGTCTACTCTCCAACCCTTGTGCCATTCGCACTCGTAAAAACAGCATTACGCTAATCACGGAAGTCAACCCTTGGTCATCCGACCGGCACTGCTATGTAGTGCGATGTAAGGGCATCGACAAAGTTTGGGCCTTACATCGTCCATGAAAACAACAACCCGGAGCCCCCATGGGAGCCGTCTCGCTCCACTGGCCTGCCAGGCCAAGACAACTGCATTCTCTTCCCATAGCGACCCAGTTCTCCGCATCCTCGGTGTAGTGACTTGATTGGTCAAGTACCATGCTCGGGGACTAATGCCAGTCCAAACCGACGCGGCTAGGGAAAACACCAAGTTTGAGAGCGCGCCCAGAACTTGCCATGCGATTGGATCTTCGAGTTAGGCGGAGTGACGCGCCAATCACAATGCGCTCTGTCCTCACCTACCTTGGGCATGTGACTAGAATGGATAAGTACCACGCTCGGGGACTCGTCCAGCCGACCCCATTCGCGTGCGGGAAAACAATTAAGTACAAAGCAACCTTTGGGTCGCCAAGCGACTGGCTCCCCGAGCCACGTCGAGTCGACCTCAATTTACTAACAGTATAGAAACAAACATACATAGAGAAAAACGAGGTAAACCCCATAAAAGGGCGGACGCGCATGGGTACTCGCACAACAAAACAATCTAAACTAAAATCAAAGCTGACCCAAGCATACTTGCATTCCTTACGGCAACAAAAAAATTGTTCGCTTACAAGGGCAGACATACACTAATTTATATTAACGCCAGTCAGCAAAGCTATCTACTCTGCAGGCTTCGAAGACGAAGCGCCACCGCTACCATGAACACGGATGAAGGGGACCCACGGGTTCGACGAGTGCATGGTCAAGGCGCCCGCCATGACAGATCAAAACAGATGCTCTATCTTGAAGTCGTGGTGCGCCGGCTCGTGGTCGTTTGGAGCAACGATCGTCTCCTGGTATGGCAGGAGGTCGCCCATCGCCCGCACCCGCTCAGAGTACACAGCCGCCCTATCGGTCAACTTCAACACCTCAGAGATTTCAACCGAGCCACTCACCGACGGGTACCCGCTGGTAACATCATCGAGATCGAAATCATCAGGGGAGTGCGCAAGCCCAAGGCTCAACACAGTCGCGGCTCCGCAGCGGAAGGACAACCGCGACATGTACTCCACCACCGTTGGCGCCCTCTCCAGGTAGCGCCACACCTCCATGAGCTTGCTGGGAATCACTTCCATCGGCGAGATCTCCTGGAGGTATGCACGGATGCAGGTCGCTGAAAGGGTGGCAGAATCCACCAGCATGGTGACGCACTGCCTTGCATCATACGACTGCGCCTCGAGCTCGTCATCAAGAAGTTTCCCCGCAGAAGAAGAAACAATTTAGTGTCAGAAGGACGCATGATTCGAGTCCACCCCCTCGGGGACTCAATGCCTAAGGCGACCCGCACGCTCGGGGACTCGCTACTACAACAACTACAAGCCCAAGAAACTCACAAATGAGGGGACAAAAGCGCCCCGTGATGAAATCTTGAAGACCCGAAAAGTCATTATGCACCCCTATGACAAGAGCTTCAGAAACCTTCCACTCTTCAGCTGCGGCAGCGACAGCCGCCTTGGCCCTCTCCTCCGCCGAGCTCGCTTCCCCCTTGGTGGCCTTGAGCTCCTTCTCCAGGTCGGCAACCCGCTTCTCTACGGTGGTCAACAACGACTGGGCGGCCGTCAACTCGCCGACCGGGACAAAACCTTCGTGGTCCTTGGCAACCGTGGCCGAATGTCCCTCTGCACAAAATGGGGTGAGATCAAAATCAAGCACAAGGAAGTAATAAAGCCCACAATTCAAAACACCTACCCGCGGTGGCCTGCAGCTGCTAGTTCACCTCTCGCACGGATCGAAAGTCGCACTCCAGACGCTCTTTCGCGGCCAGTCGCTCCGCCGACTCACGCTGGAGGCCCTGCACGGATAAAAGTAATGTAAGAAAACATCAAAGAAATTCCTAAGTGCCTAGCCACTGAAATTCAGCGACTAGCCACTCGTAGACTGGAGAGCAAAAGCAATAAGAATCTGCCCGCTAAAATTCAGCGATCTGATCCTCGGGGACTGGACATACCTGAATAGCCGCGCCCAGCATGTCGTGCATCTCGACCGCGTCCACCGACGGCAGCAGAAGTGGCGTGCGCCCGCGACAATGTTCGACGTCCGAGCCTAAAATCTCTGGCACCTTGGTCGATTGTGCCGAGACACTCGCAGTAGATGCCCTCGTCATAAAGCAAGGGAAGGTCGCCACCGCCGCTCCCGAAGCACTTGTCGTGGGGCCCGACACCTCGACTAGCGCCGCAGGTTCCACCTGCTGCGACCCCGCGTCCATGACGGCCTTCGCGGCCGCATCCACTCCAGTCGGAGGTTACTTGGCGCATCGATCGGCTCGTCCAAGACAATGATGACATCGTTTCCCTTCATCTTCTTCGCGCCCTCAGTGAGAGCCTCGGTGTCATCGCCCTTCCTGTTCTTCGAGGGATCAGCCTCCTCCCCTGAGGCGTCTACTGGGACCTTGGCCACCGAAGGGTGACCAATCTTCTTCATGCCAGTCCTACAAAGGAAACAATCAACAATTTAGACAATAGCTACAAACTAGTAATCCAAGTCGACATGGCAAAACACTCACTTGGCGATTGGTATGTAGTGCAGGCCGGTGCGGATGTGTGCCGACTTCTCTAGTTATGGGCCCAGCTTGTGGCTGATGCCCGTCTCGAAGAGGGCCGAAGCCCACGTCACGGAGGCCTTCTTCGTCGATGAGGCCGCAGTAGGAGGAAGTTCCCCTTGGGTCGACGCGTGTTCCTCCCTCGATGGTGATGCCTCTACGGTTGAAGTAGCCCCGAGGCCCGTGACTGCTGAGAACAGGGGTGGGAGCGACGCCAGCGGTACCTCGTCCTCCACCACGGCCGTACTGGCCGCCTCTGGCGCCTTCATTGATGCTTTGTCCCCAGCACCGACTGCCATGCTAGTCCCTTCGGAGCTAATTGCCAACCGAGGCGGCGACACTTCCCTGGGCGCCTCCTTCTTCTTCTTCTTCTTCTTCTTCTTCTTCTTCTTCTTCTTCTTCTTCGATAGCATGGCCACGCACCACGAACTATGTTCGTGGGCCTCGCCCTCGCCCCCATCGTGACCCTCAAGGCTCTTGCTGTCCTCGAGCTCACGTTGCCGCTGCCCGCGAGTTTTCCGAACCGTGGGTGCGGCGATCTCCACGGCCTCATCATCGTCATCATCTCCATTGTCGTCATCGCCGGAGGAGGACTCGCTTTCGTCCCCCTCGGCCTCGTCCAAGCTTTTGTCGTCGGTGGGAGGGAGCCAGTCATCCACAATTTGGAACAGCTGAACCAATGACACATGATTAGTAAACTGCGACTGCATTCCTGCGACTGCGACAATAAACAAGGGGAAACATACTTAATATTGGCGCCTTGCGCTTCACGTTGTATGGGCCGATCCTGGCCTTCAGATCACGATACTCTGCGTCGGTGATCTTCCTCAGCATGGAGGCGTAGTCGTCGGCCTTCCACTCGGCGGTGAAGGCCTTGGTCCCATCATCCTTACCGGTGTATTCATACATCTAGTGAGCACGACTGGCCAGGGGCACCAATCGCCTCCCGAGCCAGCAATTATACAAATTGATGGTCTCGAGACCATCCTTCTTCTGTTGGCGAATCGTCCTCAACATCTCATCTACAATCATCCGCTGGTCATTCGGGATCTTGGCGACTTGGAACCGGGGCGGCTCCGTCCGCTCGGTGGAGTACGCCGAGAGTGGCACCTCGTCGTTCGGCGTCGACTCGTTGGTGTAGAACCAGTGCTTCTTCCACTCGATTGTCACCTTCTTCAGCAGCATGAGGTCGAGGAAGGAGGCCTTAGACTTTAGCTGGAACGTGAGGCCACCCGCTGCTAGCATCGGGCCGCCCGCCCCTTCGCGGTTGATCCGCCTGTGGAACAGCTCCTGCCACAGGGGAAAGTATGGGTGGCAGCCCAGGTAGCATTCGCAGAATGCCACAAAGATGGCGAGCTTCACAATGCTATGTGGCCCGAGATCTGATGGATGGATACCGTAGTATGCGCAGAACTGACAGCAGAAGACTGAGGTGGGGAATCCGAGCCCCCTCTCGAGATGGCTGGTGAAGCAAATAAATTCGCCGGTGTGCGGATCTGGATCCACCTCTCCAGCCGAGGTGGGGAATCGAGGGTCTGGGCTTGCTGGATCGCTCTGTAAGGAATGGAAAATTGAAGGGCGCACGGAGTCAGAGGAAATGTGAGGAATGCTCGCAACTCACCCGTCACTCTCCTTATATAGCGATTGGTTCCCGCCAATTTCGGGAGCCGTTACCGTGCGGTGATTATGCCGATATTACCGTTGGATTACCCAACGGCTAGTTTGACTAGGCTGGCGGTCCAACTTCGTCTAATCGACTTGCCGTCCCATTCGCCAAAGCTGTGACTCAACCACTCGCCAAATTGGTGATTCGACTAGTTGCCATTATCGCGACTGAAGATGCTTGATAATGATTCTTTCTCTCATTGAAGGAGTGTAATACCCTAGTTTTTAGTAAATAGTAATTAGGGTTGTTTGTGCATTCATGAGCATCATCTTAAAAATGCATGCATTAAGAAATAATGAAAAACCCTAAAACCCTAGTTTCTCTCTCTCCCTTTTACTCCATTCAAATGGTTTTGAAATATTTGAAAAATCCCAAAAATTTTGGAGCCCAAATTGTATAAAAGGGTCCCTGAGTATTTCATATACTTTATAAAAGCCTCTAGTATTTTTGAATTATTCAAAACTAGAATTTGAAATGAAAATACAAAGGAGAAAATAGAAAACAAAATTGAAAAAGGTTTTGATAAAAAAAAGTCAGACGAGCTAACCAGGCCGTAGCCCAGTCCGGCCCATCTCTCCTCCCCTCTCCCTGCCGCTCGCGCGCGCAAGCTAGCGGCCCAGCGCAGCCCACCCGCGGCCCATACCGCTTCACCCCTCTTCCCTGTCGTCTTCCTCGCTGAAGGCAGGCAGCTCGCTGTCGTCGCCGCAGCCACCCGATGCCGCCATGTTTTTGCGATGCGTGCCACCGCTCTAAAGCAAGGATAAGAACCAGCACTGCACGTCTCTCCTCCTCCCTGATCTTATCCTCTTCCTGCGCGCTCTCATTCACTCTTTGCAGCGGGCTCCTGAAACCCTAGCCGATGATCTCGCCGTCTCCCCGCCGTCTCCGGCCTCCCCTCGCTCAACCGAGGCCGCCTCGAGCTCTGCCTCATCATGAAGATCTCCCTCACCAATGAAATCAAGCCTTGGCGCTCTGTATCATCGCCATCGACGTCTTCTTCCTCGAGCCCGACGAGCTCCGTCGTCGACCTTCCCACTGCTCCGGTTCGCCCCACACCTCACCATCAACCTCTTCAGCTTCAGGGTGAGATTCTGGTGCCCTAGGCACCCTTCGCTTGCTCGCTAGCCCGTTGTAGTCGCCGCTCGCCGTTCATTTGCAAGCACCACCTCTGCCACTCGTCGTACCTGCTACTCCGATAACCCAATCAAGGTGGCGCCGCCAGGGTTAGGTCCGTCTAGGTGAGCTTGTTCTAGCACACTAGGTTTCGTAGCCCCACGCGCCCTCCTCCGCCGTCATCGGTGACCACCTGACGGTGGCTGTCATGATGATAGCATGCTGACGTTGTTGTGGACCCTTTAACCGCTGACCTCCAGTGTGGCTGCTGATGTGGGTTATGGCCCCACACGTCAGCCACTGTGGCTAGGTTCTGCCCAAGTGAAAAACCACCCCCACCCTGTGCTGATGTCACAGTGATGCAGTAATTCAATTTAAATTGATTAAATAATTCCATAAAATTTAATAATATTGTAAATTCAATAAGTAATTCATTATAACTCAGAAGAATATGTATAATATATCAAAATGTTCAGAAAAATGATATCTATCTCTCTAAGATATACTCATGCATTGTTGATCAACTTACATGGCAATTTTAGTTATAATAACATAGTAACCCCTCATAGATGCATCCGGAGTTCCCCGAGTTAGGGTCTTCACCCCTCCAAACCCCGATTAAATTCTCGAGCATGCCTTAGGGTTACATTTTGATACAATTTAACTTGTCATATAATCATCCTTGCTTTAGCATTGCATTGATGCCATGTGTTGATTGTTTCCCTTTCTTTTCGGTATTTGGTTCTTCCTGGTAGATTACGATATCGAGATCGAGATTGAAGACCAAGATCAAGACCATCAAAGATCAAAGAACAATACTTGACCAACTGTAACCAAGTCAAGTACAAGGATTCCGAAGATCTATTTATCTGTTATCAATTGGTAAAGGCAAGCATAGCCCCACCATGATAAAATCCGATGTTATCGAAGGCATTTCAATTATGCCATGTTGCATATGATTCTACTGTGGTCTTTTATCGATAGATAGAGTATACTATATATTGCATTACTCCCTTTGATCTTATATTACCTGATCCACTGCTCCTAGGATAACTAGGTTTGGCTTGTGTGCACTGCTAGAGCTTATATCTGTGTCTTGCTTAGCCATGCATAGTTGTCAGAGTTGGTCCATCCAGATGATGTATCAGATGGAGAGAATCTAGTATGACATGGGAACGTGATGAGATGAGATCAGAGGTGATATGAGATTAAACCTGATAAGGCTTGTATTGGAGCCCATAGTGGGATGTGGTTTCTCTAGTCCCATGCTCGCCACCACTAGGACCCGAGTTCTTGCCTTTGGAACTTAGACTAGCGTAGAACCACACGGGGCCTGGACAACCTCATTACTAACTAACTTGCCTAGTAGATTCCATGAGTCATAAAGCTCGGGTGTTCCATTCGACATGCATTATGGATCTTCTCGAAGGCGGTGAAGGAGGTGCATTCATAACAGGTATGGAAGCGTGGACCGGGTTTCTTGGGGTCGATGGAGCCCCTGGTAAACCAACCTCTCCTCACATATTTAAAGACCAGCTTCTGGATTTGACCCGTTATGGCGGAACCATCCTTATTGCGTGACTCATGGTCTCGGCAAAATCAAGGTAAAGGTCATGTCTAACCACCCTCTTCCGGCCTCCCAAGGAAGAGGGCCAATGATTCTGGCATTAAGAGTCGGTTAGTATGTGTGGGTAAAGTTGTACACCCCTGTACGGTAATAATCTTTTCAAAAATCCGTGTTCACGGTTATGAATGCTTGGTGACCAAATTCTAAGATCATAGAGAACTATAACCTAATCTTAAAACTTGGCAGATCAATGTGTGCTTAAGGATGCTTCCTCATGGGTATGAGGGGGTGATCCTAGTTCAGGAGATGATGATGACTTGGTGGATATCAAAAGATGATGATCAATATTTTGGAGATGTCGCTCTCTTATCCCCTTTTAAAATACTCTAACTAGACGAGCTTCTTCTCTCTCTCTCTCTCTTGTTTTATAAACAAAGATGGCTTTATGAAAAACAACTCCACTAGCCATAAGTCTTGCGGAGTACACCCTGTACTCACCCTTGATTTGTTGATATTTTTGTAGCAGAGTAAGAGTTCCCTGAAGATCAGTTTGGTACTACATCAACACCGACGAGTAGCTTGGGGTTCCCGGCCGGCAGCCTGGAATCTATGGGCTGGGACATCATCGTTATGCTTCAGGCCTCTTAGGCCACTTGTTAAGCCTTCCGTTGTTTGATATTTGTGGTCAGTGACCTCTGTTTGTAATAATTTGGTTCTCTGCTCAGTTATGAGCTTGCTGTAATAAATTTTGTGTCGTAGGGTCACTGCTGTGTTATCGATTCTTCACTGGATATCCTCGAGCTGAAGGTTAAGCTTATGTCAGACGGAGTTCTAGGATTTGTTTAGCCCTGATCTTGGGGTGTCACAAGGAGTCCATCACCCATTCGACTGGGCGCCCAAATTGGACCCGAACACTCTGACTGCTAAAGAACACCTACGATGAATCAACGACGGCCTTGGGGACTACTGATGGGGATATGCCGAGTGGGGTATACCCAGCAGGAAGTTCCCTACTGGATCATACTCCTAGCGAGTGGGCCTACTGGACAGCGACTGGACCGCGACCCAAGAGGAAGCCAGACGACTGGAAGCTGAAGGCCCAGAAGCGTAGTTAGGCCCAGTTGGATTAGGTTAAAACCCTCCGAGTCCTTATCCAACTCGATTATAGATCTGTAAACCCTAGAGAGGTGACTCTATATAAACCTCCCTAGGGAATGCATAGCACTTATGTTCCATCATACACCCCCTGACTCGCTGCCTAGCCATCGAGCTCGCCCTTTGTACTCTCTCATCAATACAATCTAGCAGGAGTAGGTATTTACACTCCGGGGGGAGAACCTGGGTAAATCCCTGTGTCGTTGCCCTTATCTCGCACCGCAGATGGCTGGCTGCCCTTGCCCCTCGTTCGACTACTCACTGCCAATCGCAGCATCTGTCGTGGCCATTCCCACGACACCTGCTAATGTTCAAGTCCGACGAGGACATCCCGGGGAAATCCTTGACCTCCCTGTTCAGTGCCAAAGATGCAGTTCCGCGGGTTGAATCTTGTAGCTTGCGTGTTGCGCTTATTCAAGTGCTTTGCATCTTGTAAGTGTTACTTATCCAGTTTTATTTTGTCTTCTGTTTGCAGGGCCTCAAGGTAGCGGGGATGATTCCTCCTCTACCTGAGAAATTTCCTGTTGCGCTGGATAATGAAGTTGTGGACTCCGAATTTGAGCTTCCTCCAGCGCAATATCCTACCTTGGAAGCCCCCGAGCCGAGCGAAGGGAGGACCCGAAAGCGCTCCCGGAGTGAATCTTTGCATGGGTCTACCCCAGGAACTACAAGGGGTCCGTCATTCCTCGAGCAGCATGGTAAGGACGAAGGTGCATCGTCTGCGCCTTACCCTGCCTTGCCCATTCGTGTGGTGGCTCCGTAGCTGTCGGCCAAGAAGAAGAAGGAGAAGGTAGCCCCTGTCTTTAATTTTTCGGACATCGAGTCGTAAGTTATTCTCCTTGAGTCTTTTTCTATGTTCGTTTGTGTAGTGCTAGTTTGTTGCTGATCTGATAGTTGCTTGCAGCAATCCTTCAGAGGAGTCCCTTGACAGGGACACCCAAGAATTTATGGCGGAATCGAAGCCGACAGCTTCTATTCCCTAGGTGGTGACCAACTCCGAGGACGATGACCCAAACTCCGCTAGGCGAGAAGCTCGGGTAGTCTAACTCAGAAGGCAACATGCAAAACTTCAGAGTCCACACCTAAGCACGTAAGTGTTGTCTTTTTTATTCTATGGGGAGCCCCCGAGTCCTTTTTGTTTAACCTGTTGGTCTTTCGCTTTGCGGGGGGAGCCCTCGAGCCCTTTATTCATCAGCTTTGTTTTTGTTTCTTCTGTACCCTTTTGTGCACAATGCCAACCTCCTCATCCAGCAGCATCTGGTGCTGGAGGGTGAGATGAAGCAGCTCCAAGCTACGTAGTTTTCTTCTTGGTTGTTGTTCGAGTTCGCCAAGTGTGTTGCTTGTGTTCACCAGAAACTTCTTCATGCTGCATATGATAACTATACTGCGCTTCTAAGGCTGAACACTCTCGAAAAGAGCCTCGGATAGGCGGAGAAGAAGGCAGCGGATGTTGTGGAAGCCAAGGAGCGCTTGCAGAAGGAGGCTGAAGATCACGAGCAGCACCTCGCGGCCGTTGCAGCCACGCGTGAGAAAGCAAAGGCCGACAAGCTCATGGCTGCTAAGGCTATTTCTGGTAAGTTGTTCTTGTATCCTTTGGGTCTTTTGATTTTTGAATGCATTTTATCCCTTCTCATTTGACTGTTCTTATCTTCTTCTTGTTAGATGCTTGTAGCATCACGTTTGATCGCGGTGCACTGGAGCACAGATATGTCTTGGCTGATGCTGCTGCTGCTGCGATCGAGGATCGCTGCTCTGCTATCGTTGGCTCCCTAGAGAAGGCCAAGAAGGTGCTCACGCGCTTCTACAAGGAGGTCGTCCCCAAGGGTGTTGCTCTTGACAACGTCGACTCCCTTGCGGATGCGCTGTTAGAGGAAGCTTCGGCGGAGTACAAACGCTGTATGGGTGCTTCCATGGGGCTGGCCATGGCGATGGCGTCTGGAGCCGAGCTGGACCTGCCTCAAGTCACGTCCAGGATGGCGACGGTGGTGGATGGCTCCGAGTTATCTTTTTCCCTCTTTGCTTCTCGCTCTAAGCATTACAGGCCTAAGCTCATCGACCTCCTGTCCGATTATGCGGCAAAGCAGCAGCAGGAGGCCAAGAGCAGGCAGTCTGGCTCCGAGGCTGCTCCGGATGTGGATGCTTAGGACTTTGTACTATAGATAGTGTAGCTTTTTTGCTTTTGTTGTTTTGTGTAACATCTTGCGGATGAACAAGTCCCACTTTGCCATGAGGTGGCTTTATTTATGTATATAATTCTATCTTTGAGTTGCTGCTAAAGTACTTGCGATTTTCATACTTGCTTATTTACTTGTAGGGTCCTTCGGATGAGGCTCTAGTGGTTACTTCGACTGCGCCCGAGCCACGACCATCTTTGGACGACCCGTCGCAATTGACCTTTCTGCGTGATCGCGTGCGTAGCCTAGAAAAGGATGCCCTTGGCATTCGAGGCCATGCGGATGTGTGGAAATCAAAGGCTAAGTGAGCCACTACTAGGGAGAAGTTCTTGCTTGGGGAATTGCAGCAGATGGGTGAGCAACTTCAATGTGAGTCTTCGTGAACTGATGTTATTTCGGGTGCACCTTATTTGTATGCTGGCTCATTCCATGCTTTCTGCAGATGTGAATCTCATTCTGAGGGAAGAGAAGGAACGCGTCGCTCGACCACGATTGGGCGTTGTACCCCGTGGGTCTTGCCATCTTCGGGTCGCTCGACCACGAGTATGGTTCTTACCACCTAATGTGTAGCTGCAATGTATAGCAGCAGAGGCTCCCGTTCCTTATGCGTGACCAGGACAGGCTATGTGGAGAGCAGCCGCTTGAGGTCCTCGAACACGTCTTCTACTTCAGATGTCCACTCGAACTTGTCCGCCTTGCGCAACAGTTGATAAAAGGGTAGGGCCTTCTCCCCATTCAGCTGATGAATCTGTTTAGCGAGGCGATCCGCCCAGCTAGCTCTAGACTCCTTTGAGGTTCTTAGACTTCTCCATGGCCAGTATGGCACTGACTTTCTTCGGATTCGCCTCGATCCCCCATTGGGAGATGAGGTAGCCAAGTAACTGGACAGATGGGACGCCAAAGGTGCACTTTTCTAGGTTTAGCTTGATCTTGTAGCGATCAAGGTTATCAAATGTCTCGCGGAGATTGTCGATGAGCTTCTTGGCCTCCCTGGTCTTGATTACTATCTCGTCGACATAAACTTGGATGTTGCAACTGATCTGGATCTTCTGACACGCTTGCATGCACCTATGGTATGTGACACCTGCATTCTTTAGTCTGAAGGGCATGGTGTTGTAGCAGAACACTCCGAACGGCATGATGAATGCCCTTTTCTCCTGGTCTTCGACCTTCAGCCGAATCTGGTTGTAGCCTAAGTATGCGTCGAGGAAGGAGAGATTCTCGCAACCTACGATGGAGTCTATGATTTGATCGATCCTTGGTAGAGGGAAGTGGTCCTTCGGACAATGCTTGTTGAGCGATGTGAAGTCCACACACCTCTGCAGGATGTCCATGTCCTTTTTGGGGACCAGCACGGTGTTGGACACCCATTCGCTCTCCTTGATTTCTCTGATGAAGTTGGCATCGAGCAGTCTGTTGACTTTGATTCCAATGGCTTCGTCTCTTGGTTCGGACAGTCGTTGGATCGACTGCTTGACCGGCTTCGCATCTGGAAACACATTGAGTGCGTGCTCGGAGAATTCCCTAGGAACTCCTGGCATGTCCGCATGACACCGGGCGAAAATTTCCCAGCGCTCACGGAGGAATTCGACGAGCGTGCTTTCCTATTCGGGACTGAGGTCGTTGGCGATCAACGCCGTCTTGGAGGCATTCGTCGGGTGGACCTGCACCTTATTCGTGTTAACCGTGGAGTCGAACGACATATCTGGTGCATTTTGTCTAGTGACTGGGGGTGCCCCGTTGTTCGTCACCTCTCTAAGCCTCGTGAGCTCCTCCTGCATGCTGAACGAATGGGAGATTCTGTAGAAGTATCTGTCGCAGTGGTCAGACCTGGTGAAGCTTCCTTGGATTGTGATGACGCCCCTAGGTCCTGGCATCTTCAGTAGAAGATATGCGTAGTGTGGTACTGCCAAGAATCTTGTGAATGCCACGCGCCTGAGGATGGAGTGGTACTGTGATGGCCAGTCCACCACTTCGAACTCTAGTCGCTCGCGCCTGAAGTTTTTGGGCTGGCCGAAGATGACGTCGAGCCATATCTTGCCCAGGGGGTATATGCCCTTCCCTAGGACTATGTCGTGGAACATTGTGTTTTACTGCTCCAGGTAGCACAGCGGGATCCGCATCGCTGCTAGTGTGCTGGAAAATATTAATGTTGATGCCACTGCCACTGTTCATGAAGACACAACTCAGCTCGAATCCCCCGATCTGGGCCTCGAGCACCAGGGCAACATGACCTGGGCGAGGGATCTGGTGTGGGTGATCTAAACGATCGAATGTGATACAGGACTCCGAGCCGGTAAGGTACTCAGGTATGGCTGGTGGAGAGGTCACGGCCAGGCTGACTTTGTGGGTGATTTTCTTCTGCACCGTGTTGGTTGGGCGCCCCTTCTAGATCATAAGGGACCATTTCAGAGGTGGGTATCCGCGTGCACCGTTATTTGGTGCTGGAGCAATAGGCGGATGTGTGTGTTTTCTGACGGGTGGTGGTGGAGG
The DNA here is from genome assembly GCA_916181665.1 of Avena sativa. Taxonomy (NCBI): domain Eukaryota; kingdom Viridiplantae; phylum Streptophyta; class Magnoliopsida; order Poales; family Poaceae; genus Avena; species Avena sativa. The sequence continues at coordinate 244,524,075 of OV702283.1, read as the reverse complement.
AACTCCGTGAGCGATGTCACCTGGTGCGGGTGCGGGCCCGAATCCAGGGTTCATGGTCTGGCGCCGCATTTGGGTGAAGCCCTCGCTGAGCTTCTGGGATTCTCAGCAGTCCTTGAGCATGTGGCTGGCCTTCTTCTTACCATCTTGTTTGTCGATGTAGAAGTGGATGGTGAAGGGGCCAGACAACTGATCGTATGCGGAAGCCTCATCCTCACGGTTGTGGCGTTGCCACGCTTGCGTCGGTCGTCCGCCATCGCGGTAGTTGCTGCCGCGGTATCCGCTGTTTCGGTTGCCATCGTCGTGTCGATCGGTGTATCCATCTGCAACCATGTCGAATCCATCGCGATCTTCATAGACGTGCGATCTTCTATTGCTGCGGCGTTCGTGCCTGTGGCCGTAGTTGTCTTCGTCATCCGAATGTGCTCGGTTGACGGAATCTTCGCTATCTGCCCACTGGTTGGCGATGTCCACTGGTTGGCGATTGCTCTTTCCTCAGAGATGTGTGCATCAGAGTTCTTGATGTGAGACCAGCGGAGTATGTATGAGCGGATAGACTCGCTTGCCTGTTGTATGCATTGTTTTCAGTCGACGAAGTCCTGAGGTGAGGTGTAGCCCCCGAGCGTGTTTTAGTGAGAAATAATGTAAGGAGAAAAGATATTTGGGCCAAGGAACTTAGCTTTTATTCATAGCAAACGAGGAGGTACATTGTTCTCCTGAGTAGCCTTGGCTGAATAGCCTTATTGAAAGTAAAGGGTAACTAGGGGTAGAAGCGTCGCAGTCGTGCGACGTTCTAGGGGTTGGAGTATTTGACTCCTGATGCGATGTACATGAGGCGGTAGGCGCCAACTAGGATGACTTCGGTGACGATGTAGGGTCCTTCCCAGTGTGACTCGAGCTTCTTGTGCCCTTCTTGCTTGAGTCGTAGGACGGGGTCTCCTTCGACGAAGGACCTTGGACGCAGCCGACGGCTATGGTAGTTATGGAGGCTCTGCTGATAAACCGCTGAGAGAGCCGCGGCGATGTCGCGTGCCTTGTCGAGTGTGTCGATGGCATCTTCGAGTGCTGCAGATGATTCGTCTTCACTATAAGAGACGACCCGTGGGGCCTTGTGGCATACCTCTGTGGATAGCACGGCTTTGGCTCCGTGCACCATGAAGAAGGGCGGGTAGCCGGTTGAGCTGTTTAGGGTTGTGCGCAGGCTTCAGAGCACCGAAGGTAGCTCATCTACCCAGGCTCCCGCAAGCCTTTCGAGTGGGCATAGTAGGCGCTTCTTGATGTTGTTGCCTATGAGGCCATTGGCCTTTTCGACCTGTCCATTTGTCTGCGGGTGCGCCGCAGAGGCGTATGATATGTTAATGCCGAGGTTCCCACAGAAATCTCGGAATTCCTTGGAGATGAAGTTCGAGCCGTTGTCCGTTATGATGCTATGAGGCACGCCGAACTTGTAGACGATGGACTCGAAAAACTTGATGGCAGTTTTGCCGCTTTGGTTGGTGACGGGCATAGCCCTGATCCACTTGGTGAACTTGTCGACTATGACCAGGAGGAAGACGTGGCCTCCTGGCGAGGATTTTGGCAGTTTGCCGATCATGTCAAGACCCCATTGGGCGAAGGGCCAGGCTAGCGGTATGGGCCTCAGCTCGGATCCTGCCGCGTGTGGCTTGTTCGCGTACCTCTAGCAGGCGTTGCATCTCTAAACTCAGCTCGTAGAGCTTTGGCGACAAGGGTGCGGCTGCCTATGTGATGGCCGCAGATAACCTCATGGATGTCTTGGGGGATGCTTTTGCCGTCACCGACGGTAATGCATCGTTGGAGCACACGCAAAATTCCGCGCTTGTACAACTCGCCATTGATGATGGTGAAGGCTTTTGACCGGCAAGATATGTGTCGGGCATCTATCGGGTCATTGGGCAGTTGGTTGTTTATCAGGTACCCAAGGTACGGCTGCGTCCATGTCTCTTCAACCGCCATGACCTGCATCAGGCTGACTAGCTCGGCCTCTATTTCTAGCTTTTCGGGTCCTTCCTGGCCTTCGGGTAGCGCAACCCCCAAGCGTTCTGCTTCTCTGGCTGAGCCTTTTGGGAACTTTCTCTTTATAGAGGGTACGCAGATTTGTTCGAGGAACACTCCTGGTGGCACCCGCGCGCAGGTAGAGCCAATGTTGGCGAGCCTATCAGCTTCTTCGTTGCTTTCCCTGTCGACGTGCCGAAGCTCATAGACATCAAAGTCCCCTTCGAGTGAGTTGTATAGCGTGTGGTACGCGATCATGTTGGTGCTATGAGCGTCGCACTCGTTCATCGTCTGCTGGACGACAATGTTCGAATCACCGTAGATGACGAGGCGTGTTGCACCACAGACCTTGGCCATCCTCATGCCGTGGATGAGAGCCTCGTATTCCGCCTCGTTGTTGGAGGCGCGAAATTTCATCCGTAGGACGTACTTCATCTTTTCGCCTTGAGGGGACGTCAGTATGACGCCGGCCCCTGCTCCAGCCTAACGCTTGGAGCCATTGAAGTGCATCGTCCAGGACTGCGACATGTCTCGAGTATCCGGCAGCTGGAGTTCCATCCAGTGGACGACGAAGTCAAGTAGGACCTGAGACTTGATGGCGCTGCGCCGCTCGTAGATAATGTCTAGAGGGGACAGTTCTATGCCCCATAAGGCTAAGCTCCCCGTGGCTTCGGGGTTGTTCAGGATGTTCGATAGCGGGGCATCGTTGACAACCATGATTTGATGCTCCTGGAAGTAGTGGATCAGCCGACGAGACGTCATGAATACGTCATCGGCGAGCTTCTGGTAGTGACGGTACCTCTGCTTTGTCGGGGTCAGTACCTCGCTGAGGTAGTAGATTGGGCGTTGTACCCTGTGGGTCTTGCCATCTTCGGGTCGCTCGACCACGAGTATGGTTCTTACCACCTAATGTGTAGCTGCAATGTATAGCAGCAGAGGCTCCCGTTCCTTATGCGTGACCAGGACAGGCGATGTGGAGAGCAGCCGCTTGAGGTCCTCGAACACGTCTTCTACTTCGGGTGTCCACTCGAACTTGTCCGCCTTGCGTAGCAGTTGATAAAAGGGTAGGGCCTTCTCCCCATTCGGCTGATGAATGTGCTTAGCGAGGCGATCCGCCCAGCTAGCTTCTAGACTCCTTTGAGGTTCTTAGACTTCTCCATGGCCAGTATGGCCCTGACTTTCTTCGGATTCGCCTCGATCCCTTGTTGGGAGATGAGTAACTGGCCAGATGGGACGCCAAAGGTGCACTTTTCTGGGTTTAGCTTGATCTTGTAGCGATCAAGGTTATCAAACGTCTCGCGGAGATCGTCGATGAGCTTCTTGGCCTCCCTAGTCTTGATTACTATCTCGTCGACATAAACTTGGATGTTGCAACCGATCTGGTTCTTCTGACACACTTGCATGCACCTATGGTATGTGGCACCTGCATTCTTTAGTCTGAAGAGCATGGTGTTGTAGCAGAACATTCCGAACGGCATGATGAATGCCCTTTTCTCCTGGTCTTCGACCTTCAGCCGAATATGGTTGTAGCCTAAGTATGCGTCGAGGAAGGAGAGATTCTCGCAACCTACGATGGAGTCTATGATTTGATCGATCCTCGGTAGAGGGAAGTGGTCCTTCGGACAATGCTTGTTGAGCGATGTGAAGTCCACACACCTCTGCAAGATGTCCATGTCGTTTTTGGGGACTAGCACGGTGTTGGACACCCACTCGCTCTCCTTGATTTCTCTGATGAAGTTGGCATCGAGCAGTCTGTTGACTTTGATTCCAATGGCTTCGGCTCTTGGTTCGGACAGTCGTCGGATCGACTGCTTGACCGGCTTCGCATCTGGAAACACATTGAGTGCGTGCTCGGAGAATTCCCTTGAAACTCCTGGCATGTCCGCATGACACCGGGAGAAAATTTCCCAACGCTCATGGAGGAATTCGACGAGCGTGATTTCCTATTCGGGACTGAGGTCATTGGCGATCAACGTTGTCTTGGAGGCATCCGTCGGGTGGACCTGCACCTTATTCATGTTGACCGTGGAGTCGAACGACATATCTGGTGCATTTTGTCTGGTGACTGGGGGTGCCCCATTGTTCGTCACCTCTCTAAGCGTCGTGATCTCCTCCTGCATGTTGAACGAATGGGAGATTCTGTAGAAGTATCTGTCGCAGTGGTCGGACCTGGTGAAGCTTCCTTGGATTGTGATGACGCCCCTAGGTCCTGGCATCTTCAGTAGAAGATATGCGTAGTGTGGTACTGCCAAGAATCTTGTGAATGCCACGCGCCTGAGGATGGAGTAGTACTGTGATGGCCAGTCCACCACTTCAAACTCTAGCCGCTCGCGCCTGAAGTTTTTGGGCTGTCCGAAGATGACGTCGAGCCATATCTTGCTGAGGGGGTATATGCCCTTCCCTAGGACTATGCCGTGGAACGTCGTCTCTGACTGCTCCAGGCTGCACTGCGGGATCCGCATCGCTGCTAGTGTGCTGGAAAATATTAATGTTGATGCCGCTGCCACTGTCCATGAAGACACAACTCAGCTCGAATCCCCCGATCTGGGCCTCGAGCACCAGGGCAACATGACCTGGGCGAGGGATCTGGTGTGGGTGATCTAAACGATCGAATGTGATGCAGGACTCCGAGCCGGTGAGGTACTCAGGTATGGCTGGTGGAGAGGTCACGACCAGGCTGACTTGGTGGGTGATTTTCTTCTGCACCCTGTTGGTTGGGCGCCCCTTCTGGATCATCAGGGACCATTTCAGAGGTGAGTATCCGCGTGCACCATTATTTGGTGCTGGTGCGACAAGCGGATGTGTGTGCTTTCCGATGGGTGGTGGTGGAGGAACTCCGTGAGCGATGTCACCTAGTGCGGGTGCGGGCCCGAATCCAGGGTTCATGGTCTGGCGCCGCATTTGGGTGAAGCCCTCGCCGAGCTTCTGGAATTCTTAGCAGTCCTTGAGCATGTGGCTGGCCTTCTTCTTACCATCTTGTTTGTTGATGTAGAAGTGGATGGTGCAGGGGCCAGACAGCTGATCGTATGCCGAAGCCTCGTCCTCGCGGTTGCGGCGTTGCCACACTTGCGTGCGTCATCCGCCATCGCGGTAGTTGCTGCCGCGATATCCGCTGTTGCGGTTTCCATCGTCGTGTCGATCGGCGTATCCATCTGCAACCATGTCGAATCCATCGCGATCTTCTCTTGCTGCGGCGTTCGCGCCTGTGGCCGTAGTTGTCTTCGTCATCCGAATGTGCTCGGTTGACGGAATCTTCGCTATCTGCCCACTGGTTGGCGATGTCCACTGGTTGGCGATTGCTCTTTCCTCAGAGATGTGTGCATCAGAGTTCTTGATGTGAGACCAGCGGAGTATGTATGAGCGGATAGACTCGCTTGCCTGTTGGGTGCAGGCCCGCACCTCTTCGATTGAGGCTGGCCTTTTGCTGGTGCCCTTGAAGTTTCGGATAAAGATGTACGCCAGTTCTTCCCAGCTTTGGATGGAGCCAAAGGATAGGCTGCTGAGTGTAACACCCTCGGAATCGTCCCTATGCAAGTTTCAGCGATTCCCGCCAAACCCGCATAGAAACGATTCAAAGGTGCCCACCAGGCACTTTCGTGCGGGTGGAAAATGAAGTAATATCATTACACAATAGTTCTCGATGGAACCTACAGAACATATATATACAACAACGACCCCATGAGTCAAGAATATAGATACACAATACAAAGATCCAAATCAACTTGAAAATGATACAGCGTCCGACTACGGAGAAGATGCAAATGGGGCTAAGAGCCCTGAAGAATAACCAATGGCGTCCATAACCCTGCCCAGGCCAAGCCAGAAGGGTAACCCTGCTAACGACATCGATCTTAAACCTGCTTAAACAAAAGGGGTGCCGACAAAGGGCAAAGGAAAAAGAGAGCGGTCAGTACTGAGGTGAGTACACGAGGAGACTAGAATTCGGCGAGGAGGCCCAGCGACCATGTCGGAGCAGAAGAAGACCTTGCACCGGGGCTTGGCTGATCTTGCAGAGGTGGACGCTGAGGACCTCCGCGTCGGGGGAAGCTGGCGGCAGACGAGGACGGAGCTGGGGCTTGCCGTCACGCGAGGAACAGAGAGGAGCCGGGAAGGAGGAAGGCGAGGCCGGGCGTGACGAAGGTCGAGGACAGGGCACCTGGAAGCGGTGGCGGCACCAGGGGAACGCAGGGGTGGCCGGCGAGCTCTAGCAGGGCGCAAGGGCGCTCGGGCAGCGCAGGACATCGACATGGCGCGACGGTGAGATGGTCCGCGAGGAGGAGGTGACGACGGGGGCGAACGGACGAGGAGGGGCTGCAGGGGCGCGCTGGCGGCGGGAGGGCCTGAGGCCGGTGGCGCTCATGGGGAGAGGAGAAAATGAGGCAGAGGAGAACGACGGGGAACGAGGTAGGCGGGAGCGGGGTCGCGTGGAGGGGATCGATCAGGGAGTGGTGGGGCCAGGGGGAGCGGTTCTTCCTGGGGAGCTTGATGGCGTGGGGGTGAGGCGAGCGGGGCCAGAGAAGGCGGCCTGGGTGGCTCAGGCTCGCGGCCTGGCGGCGGTGGAGGAGATCGAGGAGAGGTGGGTCGGGGTCAAGGAAAGTGCGAGGGGATCGTGGGGAGGACGGGGAGCGTCGGGGTGGGCCAGGGGTGGGCCAGGAGCGGGGCCAAGGTGGGTGGTTGGTTTCCATGCGTGTGTGCGTGCGTTGTGGGGGGGGGGGGGTTATGTGGCGTGTCGCGTAGCGTGTGCGTGCTAGGTGTGTGTCAGGGTGTGTGTGTGTTCAGGGTGGCCAGGGGCGTGTGTGCGTGGTGTTTGTGTGCGTTGAGTTTGTGTGCGTTGAGTTTATGTGTGGCGGCGGGCAGGGAGTAGGGTGTGGGGATGGCGGCTAGGGTACACTAGGGAATTAGGGTTAGGGTTCAGGGTAGGCAGGTTTAGGGTTTAGATTTTTTTTTCTGGTGCTAGGTAGTAGGTGGCCGGTTGGGCTGGCCCAGTCAGCTGCCTCTCCAAGCACAAAATATTTTCTTTATAATTTGTTTGTTTAATTTTTAATAAAGATTTTGTAAATAGTTTTTGTCAAACAAAATATCTAGAGAGACTAGATTTTAATTTGAAATTAAAGGAGGGGCTAATTTGGAAAACAACAGTCTTTTGCGAAATAGTTTTAGAAAAATAATATGCATGATGATGTCATGATGATGCACAGAGATACAGGCAGGCGATTTCTAGTAGTGGATTTACCCGGGGTGCTACACTGAGCCAGACCCTCGCCGCACCTGTCAGCTACAGCTAAAGGCATTGTAAGGCGTTATTCTTGTTTCCGCCGTGGAGCTTGACCGACGACAGGTGATCATCGAGCCAAGCCTTTGGCTCCTGCGTGACGTCGAACTTCACAATGTCCGAAGGGAGCTTGAAATTTTTCGGCATCCGAGTTCGCCGAACGGATCTGCTGAAGCATCTGGCTCCACATAGCTCTCTGTAGTCCTCCTCTTCGGACTAAGTTGAGCACGCACGTTTAGCACGTGCTTTGTCGATCTTGTGCTGGGTGAGCTTGTTGCGAGCGTCATAGTTGCTGTTGCGGCACCGCGGGCTCTTGCGGAGCCAGTGAAGTTCGTGCTCGTCCTCCTCGGATGAGGGTGTAGGGCTTCGAGTGAACTTGACCGCAGCTTTTTTCTTCGGCTTCGTGGGAGTTTCGTCATGGAGCGCATCTCCGGTGAGTCCGAGGTCTGCTAGAGCGGACTTGTGCATGGATCTCTTCGGGTCGCCCACCGGAGGTGGATCGTGACGAGGGTTGATTTCATCAATGCCCATTGTTATGGACTTGGGTTTAGGAGAAGATGGGGATACTGGAGGTCGCGGAACGGTAAACAGACAAGGAACGCCGGACACAGGATTTACCCAGGTTCAGGCCCCGGAGGGAAAACCGAAAGTTACAGAGGTGCGCATATGCAATCTGGCGTGAGGTGTGTATGCGATGGTGGAACAGATCCTTCTCGCTGTACACTCATGGACTTTATATAGATAGGCAGGTCCCAGGTTTAGGTCGAGTAGGTTACAGATTAGGGTTGATACCCTTTGAAACTCTATCCAATCTAGACTTGTGCTCCAAGGAGTCGAAATCGTCATGGGCTTGGGTGTAGCATCCCGGGTAAAACTACTAGTAGAAAATCGCGTGTTGTTTTATTTTGTGCATCATCATGCATCACAATCATGTTCATCATGTCACCTTGTATGGAACCTATAATTAAATTGTTGCATTTAAATTATCTCACTTGTATTTGGTTCTTGATATTTGAATTTGAGCCTCGGTTTGCCTCCCTCTATTTTTCCCTCTCTATTATATTCTAGTTGGTGCCATGTGTGATGGAACCATCATGTCCGAGTGGTTTTTATTCGACTCTTGATATTTTATTTTGTCAAATGCTACAAATTGAGTTGGGGGCATCATCTCTTATTCTTTACCATCTATCTTGTGCCTCACTAATGTCCATATGATCCTCTTGCTAATCCCTACCACATATATGACACATGGGTTCTCCTTTTGTTTGTTTTTGACTCATGCCCATATTCTCATGTGCGGATCATTCTATCTAAATTCACCATTTCCAACTCTAGTTCCTTAGCACTCTCTTTCTACCATCTACATGCATATGTCTTTTTCCCCTTTTATTTTAAATTTAAGTAATATATTTGCCGGTCCATGTATAACATAAAAAAGCTTGCTTATTTTAACATAACTAAAAATAGACAAAAAATCCATCTAAAATTTTACCCCAAAACTAGTCTCATCTAGTCTACTTTAGACTATATAAATACTCCAACCTACCCATTCTTCCTCTCCAAACCACTAGCCTAAACACTACCAAGACACACACCCATTCCTAAACTCTTGTGTGCCATCTACTTAAAACTAGCACCACCCTCTCTCTATCATCGACCTATCTAATCTACCCGTACCAACCCAAGCTACCCAACTAGCTTACATGGTGCTGCCAACGATTGTACGAGGAGCCTAACACATGCCTGAACCTTGCCTCCTTTCTCCTGAACCTGTTAGAGACTGAACCCAACCCAAACCTACTCCTAACCGGAACCATTAACACAACCATGTTCCTCTTCTTCACGTACGCAGCACGCCAGGCGCGAGTACTCCCCCACCATTTTCATGTCCACCTGTCCCCTGCCCTCTCCTTCATCTGGATCGAGATCGAGTTCCTCATCTCCAACACTATCTTTCTTCGTCTACTCTGCCTTTTTCCCCACCTAAGCCCAAGCCAAGTCCTTTGCCGCCGCCATGGCCGTGGCCTCTACTCGCTCTCTACCCCGGTGAGCTGCGCCGTCCACCACCGCGGAGAGGAGCTGCGCGTTGTCCACCTCCCCAGTAAGGTACCAGGCACGAGGAGAAGGCTGGAGCCCCTCGCGTTTGACCTCGCCGCCCCTGCGCACCCGCTAACGTCTTTGCTGCTGCGCCGCCGTCCTTGTACACTCCAGCGAGCTCTGCTCCACGGTCGTCAACCGCGGTGAGCTCCCCCACCTTCCCGACATCCTCTCGCCCCTCTTGTTTTCATCCTCCGTGCACACGTTGTGTCGAACGCTTGTCGTGCACCGCCGTCGCCTTGCCGTCCCTGCCACCATGCTCACCGCCCCGCGCCGCCGTCACGTCTTCTGGCTCCCTCCATCTCCGGCTTACCTCCAGGAACCCTCCTCTGTCTACTTCAGCTCATCGGAGCATCTTCCTGACGACGCATGCGCCGCTCTCTGCCGCCACCGTCGCATCCGTCTTCCCCCGTCCAAGCCAAGGTCGCCAGTAGCCGTGGTGAGCTTCCTCTCCAGTTTACCCCACTCCGTCGTCTCGTTTGGCCCCAGGAGGATCGCATCCTTGCCTTTCTGCGCAACCTCGTCGGGCAGAGCAGGCCACGCACATGACATCTCCACAAAATTCAGAGTTTGGCCTCCGCAGTAGTCAGTTTCGTCAACAAACCCATCACCGCTCTAGGTCTAGTTCAAAACGTGGAATTCCCTTTATTTCAGCATCTTGCCTCCCACTTAGTCGATCAAGAGATCAAATTCCAAAAGGCACAGTTTAAATCCTCTGATGTCTGCCATGCCATTCTGTATCTGAACCCAGCTATACTGTTGTCTTTTTCACCTGCCTTCTAGCTAGCTTGAGCTGGCTAGGTTTGCACGGAGGGAATTTGATTTAGCAGCCTGTGTGCTTGTTTGTCCAAGTAACGTATCAATTTTTGTCATAGTACAAAAGAGGTTTGCACCTTTTCTATATCAACAATCGAAGCCAGCTGCACTGGATGCTCCCTTGCATCTCGATCCCACAAAAGACCGATTAAAATACCAGCGTAGAAGGTTTCCTTCTTTGTTTTTCCTCCTTCGTGTAGCTTCGATCTGGCTATCTTGAGTCTCAGCGCATCTGCTTACAACTCCAGCGACGCCCTCTTTGCTAATTCTTTCTATGTTGCAAGTTTGGGTTATCTTATAATCTTTGATATTTAGCTCTAAATAGAAAATGTTGTACATACAGTTTTATTAAAAAAAGTCACTGCATATTAATTTGACATCCTCATGCATTCTTGCCATGCACATCACCTAATAAGTAAATATGCGATCTATTTAACTTTGTGGAATTATGTCAGATGTTTCCATGCTAATGAACATTTTATTTTGATGGTTAGAAACATAACTTGGACGCTATAATAAATTATCAGGATTCCGATTCCGTTTAATATTGCTAAGTTAGACCACATATTGTCATGCCATGCATCATATCATGAACATACCGGATCTTTCGCCGTATTATTAAATAGTGCATCCGGTGTTTCTTCTAGTGCTTTGCTTCTTCACGGATTAGGCCGATGAGTTGATGCGAGTGTCGACCCGATCTTCGGATAAACCTTCGGCAATGTTTTCAGGCGAGCATTCTTCCCCTTTCTACCTATTTTACATTTATAGTCTTTACTTCCTCCTGTTGATCTATTGCTATCTGTGTTGCGATGCTATAGATTCCGTACCCTTTATATCTCCCTGTAGTCCCTATATTGCCATGGACACATCCTATTACCTGTTGTTTGGTAGATAGTCATCCTTGCTAGTCATAGTTGCTTGCGCAGGTGTTGCTTCGTGTCGTCGATGTTCCACAGTTGTCGCTAAATGCCTCATGCTTTATTTTGGAGATGATCATAGCTTCAATTACAGTTTAACAACTAATATTGAAAATAGGTAAATAATACAGAGGTACAGGTGGGCAATAGATGTTATTTTGTTTTTAACCGTTCACTTGTGTCCCGTAGGACCCCGAGTATTTGATACCTGTTCTTTGAATATTCGCACTATCCGCATGTGGGACCATTAATCCCCCTAACCCTAGCTTGAGTCATATTCAATTCCTTGGGGCTACAAAGTAGTTTGGGGCTTTATTACTATTCTGTACTTATGTCATGTTTTACTGCCTTATTTACTATTGCGCGTGGAGCGCCTTTGCTGTTTAGGAACAAATGTGGAATGTTTTCGCGGTATCGACAAGCCCAGTAACACTTTCGGGTTCCCAGTCGTTTACAGCCATTGTCACAAACCTCTTGGTCCGTCTCGGAGCTGGCCAACTTCGTGGCGGGTAGCTTGGTGGGGTGGCCCCCTGAAATCAAATATGAATCTTGCGAATGTTCTATCGTGATGCCTCGTTGAGTTTTCATTTGGTTTTTTCCGAGGTTGATCGTGCGTGTGTTGCTATTTGTGCACCCCTGCAGGGTAAAACTTTCTGAAAGCCGTGTCTGCGGTTATGGACGACTTGGAGCATAGTATCTCGATCATAGACAACTATAACTAAAGTAGTACTATAAATTGGACCTTAAAAATGACTAGTAATCAGCTTTACTACAACGAAATGGCTAAATAAAAGTACCAACAACTGCTGGGTTTTTGAATGTCTCATTGTATATGTGTCTGACTAGTAAGTATTGCAACTACAACGGAATACTTAACTAAAAGTGCCCACTACTTATTATTTCAAGATGACTCATGCTATCTATATCTGACCAGTAATTACTGCAACTTTCATGGAATGATAAAATTGCCAACTGTGTGAGTTCCTCGGTTGACTTCTTCGATTGGTTTAGAGGGGGAAACACCAGGATGGGTATGTTTGGTGTTAGTATCAGGCTCGATCCGAATAGGTCTTTCTTATCCCTCTCTGATAGCCGCCAGTTGAATCGAGTCTCTATAGGTTGTTTAGTGCATGCATCGCGACCGCTTCAGTCCACCATACCTATGTAGGCGAGAGCCTCTGAATTCTAGTCTCGCTGTGTACTGGCCTCAGTACTGACCGCTCTCTTTTTCCTTTGCCCTTTGCCGACACCCCTATTGTTTTAGCAGGTTTTGAAATCGACGTCGTTAGCAAGGTTACCCTTCCGGCTTGGCCTGGGCAGGGTTATGGACGCCATTGGTTATTCTTCAGGTCTCTTAGCCCCATTTGCATCTTGTCCATAGTCGGACGTTGTATCGTTTTCAAGGTGATTTGGACCTTTGTATTGTATATCTGTATTCTTGACTCATTAAGTCATTGTTGTATATATATGTTCTGTGGGTTCCGTCGTGGACTATTGTGTAATGATATTACTTCGTTTTCCACCCGCACGCAAGTGCCTGGTGGGCGCCATTGAATCATTTTTATGCGGGTTTGGCGGGAATCGCTAAAACTTGCATAGGGCCGATCCAAGGGTGTTACATTGTGTAACACCCTCAGAATCGGCCCTATGCAAGTTTTAGCGATTCCCGCCAAACCCGCATAGAAACGATTCAAAGGTGCCCACCAGGCACTTTCGTGCGGGTGGAAAACGAAGTAATAACATTACACAACAGTCCTCGATGGGACCCACAGAACAGATATATACAACAGCGACTCAACGAGTCAAGAATGCAGATATACAATACAAAGATCCAAATCACCTTTAAAACGATAGAGCGTCCGACTACGGACAAGATGTAAATGGGGCTAAGAGCCCTGAAGAATAACCAATGGCGTCCATAACCCTGCCCAGGCCAAGCCGGAAGGGTAACCCTGCTAACGACGTCGATCTCGAAACCTGCTTACACAAAAGGGGTGCCGACAAAGGGCAACGGAAAAAGAGAGCGGTCAGTACTGAGGCCAGTACACGGCGAGGCTAGAATTCGGCGGTCCTCGCCTACATAGGTATGGTGGACTGAAGCGGCAGCGCAGCATGCACTAAACAACCTATAGAGACTCGATATAACTGGCGGCTATCAGAGAGGGGTAAGAAAGACCTATTCGGAACCACTTGATACTACCACCAAACATACCCATCCTGGCATTTCCCCCTCGAGACCAAACGAGGAAGTCAACCGCGGAACTCACACAGTTGGCAGTTTTACTCATTCCGTTATAGTGGCGGCAATTACTAGTCAAATATAGATAGCATGAGTCATCCTGATATAATAAGCAGTGGGAAGTTATAGTTAACCATTCCGTTATAGTTGCAACACTTACTAGTCAGATACAGTTAGCATGAGATATCCCCAAACCCAGCAGTTGTTGGTACTTTTATTTAGCCATTCCGTTGTAGTGAAGCTGATTACTAGTCATATCGGATACAAGTCAAGTTATAACAGTAAACTTTAGTTATAGTTGTCTATGATCAAGCACTGTGCTCCAAGTCGTCCATAACCGCGGACACGGCTTCTCGAAAAGATTTAACCCTGCAGGGGTGCACCAAAGTATCCACACGCACTTCGACCCCTTTTGCCAGATCAAATAACATACACCCATCGGTATGTCGACGGGGCCTAAGTCATGACGTTTCCCAGACCCAAAGCAAGCACGGGGGGCCACCCCACTAAGTCTACCCGCAACGAAGTCGGCCGATCTCCGAGACGGACTCAGGGTTTGCGTCAGTGGCTGTAAACGACTGGGAACCCAAAACTGGGATTGTCGATACCGCGAAAACACTCCGCTTTCCTAAACAGTGCAGGTGCTATCCATCGCACAATTTAAATAAAGCAGTAAAACATGGCATAAGTACGGAATAGTAATAAAGCCCCAAACTACTTGTGGCCCCCAGTACAGTACTTTGAAATCAGGTACTAAATCGATGGGGTGCCCATACATCCCACATGTGGTTAGCGCGCTCGATCTCGGAACAGGTGTCATGAACTCGGGGTCCTACGGGACACTAGTGAGCGGTCGGAAACCAAATATTATCTATCACCCACCGGTGCCTCTGCATTTACCTACTTCAATTTTAGTTATTAAACAGTAATTGAATTAAACGATAATTAAAGCCATGATCATCTCCAACATTAAACCTGCGGCAAGACTCCAACAACTGTGGTACTTGACGACACGCAACAACACTTGAGCAAGCGACTACGACGCGCAGGTCCAACTATCTACCAAACAACAGGTAATAGAAGGTGTCCAAGGCAATATAAGGCTGCAAGGGATATCATGGGTACGAAAGCTAGAGCATCGCAACACAGATAGCAATAGATCAACAGGAGGGAATAAATACTATAAAAGTAAGATAGGTAGAAAGGGGGAGATGCTCGCCTGAAAAACATTGCCGAAGGTTCATCCGAAGATCGGGTCGACACTCGCATCAACTCAACGGCCTTATCCGCGAAGAAACAAAACACTAGAATAAACACCGGATGCACTATTTAATACTACGGCAAAAGATCGAGCATGATGCATGTATGATGTATGACATGGCAAGGATGCGATGCAATTGGGCAATATTAAGTGGAACCGGGGTCCCGACAATTAATTAAACGGTTCAAGTTATTTATCTACCCCGCAAATTAAATGTTGTAATAACAAGGCAAAATATAGTATCGGTTTGTTACACAAATTTAAATGGGGCCAATATAAGACTAGATTTGCCCGCATATGGGCCCCATATTTAATTATATGGTGAATCGGCATAAGGCCCCCAAACCACATAAATATGTATGCAAACATGTATGATCAATTTAGTATGCAACAATTTATATAGATGGCATTTATAAAATAGGGGCTCGGATCGGGTCACACATTAGGGTTCGGAAGATCTTGGTTCCGGGGTTAGAGGTTCGGTCTCAGGGTTTGACGGGAGAACGGCTCGACGAGATCGGGATCGGTACGGGAAGGAGGTCTTGTCGCAACCGGGAAGCAGGACTTGGTTGGCGTCGGGGGCATATCGGATCCGCCCTGGTCGGGGTCGGTTGGGTCGTCGCGAAGATCTTGTCGGGTCCGTGTATCGGGTCGGTCTTGGCTTTCGGGTTGCAGAACTTGGCGTCCGAGAGACGATCTTGTCGCATCCGCGGTCGTCGGGTCGTGTCGTCGGTCTTGTCGTTTCACGGCGGAGATCTTGGTGTCCCGGGTCTCGGCGTCTTCGGATCCGAGAGGGAGAACTTGGCGTTCGGGGAAGAAGATCTTGAGGGTCCATGTCGAAGATCTCGGGTTCCGATGTCGGTGGCCTTCGAGTGGCTCCATGTACAACCTTCGATATCCTCGGCATCAAGCCGGTCTTGTTAGCGAGGAGATCTTAACACATCTTGTTACCGAAACTTTCACGGATCAACAGAGAAACAAACGTTCCCGAGCCCCCATGAGCACAGAAGCACATGACAGACACGCGTGTAGAGAGGCACAAGGTCGACATCGGGACCTTGATGGTTGGCGACGGGCGGTACAGGTGGCGGGGCAGAGGCGCTCGGTCTCGGACGGTTGCAGGGCGGCCGGGAGCAGGACGACGCGGAGAGGCCCGGCAGCGCGCTGTAGAGGGCGCCAGAGGGGAGGAAGGCGGCGGCCAGGCGCGGGAGGTCGCGCGGGGTTCCATCGGCGAGGCGACCAGGCAGGGAGGGGCGGTGCCGGGGCGACGGGGAGGAGCCCGAGCGGCGGGAGGAGGAGGCCGGCGTTCTCGAGCGCTGGTGGCGGCCGACGGAGGACGGGGCGAGGTCGCCGCGGCGCCGGAGGGAGGCGGCACAGCAGGTGAGGACGGCCGGAGCCGAGCACGGCGGCGGGCGACCCGGCACAGGGAGAAGTAGAGGGAGGCGCAGGAGGCGGTGGGCGCCCGGAAGGGAGGAGCCCTGGCAGCGGGGTTCTCGAGAGGCAGAGAGGAACGGGGAGGGGTGGCGGCGAGGCGGGGATCCGCGGCGGAGCACGGGCGACGAGGGGCGAGGCCGGCCGGGAGAGGCGAAGGAGGAGGAAGGGCGCCGGGGCGCGGTGGGGCGACCGGCGACGAGGAGGCGCGGGCCGGGGTCGGCAGAGGCGAGCCGGAGAGGGGGGGTGGTGGAGCAGAGAGGAGAGAGGCGGGAGGAGGAGAGGACGGTGCGGGAGCGTGCGAGCGAGTGGGGCAGGAGGTGGGGCCAGGGGGAGTGGGTCCGCAGGGGAGAGGAAAGTGGGGGTCGGGGTGGTGAGTGCGTGTGTGCTGCTAGGGAGGGGGAGGGAGTGGGGATGAGGTGGCAGCGGTTGAGTGATGGGGAGGAGGGATGAGGGTGAGGTGGCGAGAGAGGATTGGGTGGGGTGAGGTGGAGGGGGTTTGGGTAGACTAGGATTGGGTAGGAATAGATTAGGGTTTGGTGAGATTGGGTTGGGCCGATCGGGGTGGTAGGCGGCCTGGCTTTTCGGGCCGGGCTGCCTCCCCCGATCAAAACAGTTTTATTTTAAAAGAAATATTGTTTATTTTAATTTTAGTAAATGATTTTGTAATTAGTTTTAGACAAACAAAATATCCGGAAACATCCGGGGGTTTAATTTGAAATAGAAGGAGGGCTAGTTTCAGAAAACAATAGTCTTTCGCAACATAGTTTCAAGTAAAAATAATATGCATGATGATGTCATGATGATGCAATGCACAAAATCAACGCGATTTTCTAGTAGTGGTTTTGCGGGATGCCACAATTCGACACCACTAACAATGGATCTCGCCCTCGAGATCCGCCTCATGGTACCGGGAAGAAGGGCGGCGATCTGAATCTTCTCGCATCGTGTAGATCCCCGTGACACCACTAACAAGGGTCGTTGTTCACGTTCGTCAAGAGAGCACTCCGGATAAACAACGGACGAAGTTAAAGGTAAGGCCACCTCTAACTTTCATGGAAGGAGTAAGAGTTGCATCGATCCACCATTTCATATACAAAAGCAAATGATAAGAGTAGTGGTATGGTCGCGACTCCATCCCGCACTCAAAGCATTACTCTGTACACGAACAGATGAATTATGCAACCAACCCTTAGAACTTAGACTGAAGATCTCGAAAAACAAGGTTCAGAAACAAAGGGGTGATGCAGACTCTGCATCGGATCTAGCGTAGATGATGTCGTCGCGTCGGAAACACTGGACGACACGAGAAGGAACAAAGAGAAGTCCACCAGACGAAGGGTTCCTCGGATAGCATGAAGACCGGATGTAGCAACACCGTTACCAAAGGAGGAAGCGAAACCCTGAAAGTACGACGGAAACCCAACCACGAGAAATCCTGGACTCGAAGAGAGAGAAGAGAGCGGATTCAAAACACGCAGAGGTGAGAGGAGAGCAGCAGAGGGGTAAGGAGTAAAATCAGACCTAATCAGAACTATCCAACCGATTTTTCAAAAATAGTTTTGACACTCTACTTCGGCCGTTAGCTAGGTTATCCTACAGGCTGGACTTGTGGGGTATCGCAACTGCTGAGCTCTGATACCACTCTGTAACACCCTCAGAATCGGCCCTATGCAAGTTTTAGCGATTCCCGCCAAACCCGCATAGAAACGATTCAAAGGTGCCCACCAGGCACTTTCGTGCGGGTGGAAAACGAAGTAATAACATTACACAACAGTCCTCGATGGGACCCACAGAACAGATATATACAAAAGCGACTCAACGAGTCAAGAATGCAGATATACAATACAAAGATCCAAATCACCTTTAAAACGATAGAGCGTCCGACTACGGACAAGATGCAAATGGGGCTAAGAGCCCTGAAGAATAACCAATGGCGTCCATAACCCTGCCCAGGCCAAGCCGGAAGGGTAACCCTGCTAATGACGTCGATCTCGAAACCTGCTTACACAAAAGGGGTGCCGACAAAGGGCAAAGGAAAAAGAGAGCGGTCAGTACTGAGGCCAGTACACGGCGAGGCTAGAATTCGGCGGTCCTCGCCTACATAGGTATGGTGGACTGAAGCGGCAATGCAGCATGCACTAAACAACCTATAGAGACTCGATATAACTGGCGGCTATAAGAGAGGGGTAAGAAAGACCTATTCGGAACCACCTGATACTACCACCAAACATACCCATCCTGGCATTTCCCCCTCGAGACCAAACGAGGAAGTCAACCGCGGAACTCACACAGTTGGCAGTTTTACTCATTCCGTTATAGTGGCGGCAATTACTAGTCAAATATAGATAGCATGAGTCATCCTGATATAATAAGCAGTGGGCAGTTATAGTTAACCATTCCGTTATAGTTGCAACACTTACTAGTCAGATACAGTTAGCATGAGATATCCCCAAACCCAGTAGTTGTTGGTACTTTTATTTAGCCATTCCGTTGTAGTGAAGCTGATTACTAGTCATATCGGATACAAGTCAAGTTATAACAGTAAACTTTAGTTATAGTTGTCTATGATCAAGCACTGTGCTCCAAGTCGTCCATAACCGCGGACACGGCTTCTCGAAAAGATTTAACCCTGCAGGGGTGCACCAAAGTATCCACATGCACTTCGACCCCTTTTGCCAGATCAATTAACATACACCCATCGGTATGTCGGCGGGGCCTAAGTCATGACGTTTCCCAGACCCAAAGCAAGCACGGGGGGCCACCCCACTAAGTCTACCCGCAACGAAGTCGGCCGGTCTCCGAGACGGACTCAGGGTTTGCGTCAGTGGCTGTAAACGACTGGGAACCCAAAACTGGGATTGTCGATACCGCGAAAACACTCCGCTTTCCTAAACAGTACAGGTGCTATCCATCGCACAATTTAAATAAAGCAGTAAACATGGCATAAGTACGGAATAGTAATAAAGCCCCAAACTACTTGTGGCCCCCAGTACAGTACTTTGAAATCAGGTACTAAATCGATGGGGTGCCCATACATCCCACATGTGGTTAGCGCGCTCGATCTCGGAACAGGTGTCATGAACTCGGGGTCCTACGGGACACCAGTGAGCGGTCGGAAACCAAATATTATCTATCACCCACCGGTGCCTCTGCATTTACCTACTTCAATTTTAGTTATTAAACAGTAATTGAATTAAATGATAATTAAAGCCATGATCATCTCCAACATTAAACCTGCGGCAAGACTCCAACAACTGTGGTACTTGACGACACGCAACAGCACTTGAGCAAGCGACTACGACGCGCAGGTCCAACTATCTACCAAACAACAGGTAATAGGAGGTGTCCAAGGCAATATAAGGCTGCAAGGGATATCACGGGTACGAAAGCTAGAGCATCGCAACACAGATAGCAATAGATCAACAGGAGGGAATAAATACCATAAAAGTAAGGTAGGTAGAAAGGGGGAGATGCTTGCCTGAAAAACATTGCCGAAGGTTCATCCGAAGATCGGGTCGACACTCGCATCAACTCAATGGCCTTATCCGCGAAGAAACAAAACACTAGAATAAACACCGGATGCACTATTTAATACTACGGCAAAAGATCGAGCATGATGCATGTATGATGTATGACATGGCAAGGATGCGATGCAATTGGGCAATATTAAGTAGAACCGGGGTCCCGACAATTAATTAAACGGTTCAAGTTATTTATCTACCCCGCAAATTAAATGTTGTAATAACAAGGCAAAATATAGTATCGGTTCGCTACACAAATTTAAATGGGGCCAATATAAGACTAGATTTGCCCGCATATGGGCCCCATATTTAATTATATGGTGAATCGGCATAAGGCCCCCAAACCACATAAATATGTATGCAAACATGTATGATCAATTTAGTATGCAACAATTTATATAGATGGCATTTATAAAATAGGGGCTCGGATCGGGGTCACACATTAGGGTTCGGAAGATCTTGGTTCCGGGGTTCGAGGTTCGGTCACAGGGTTTGACGGGAGAACGGCTCGACGAGATCGAGATCGGTACGGGAAGGTCTTGTCGCAACCGGGAAGCAGGACTTGGTTGGCGTCGGGGGCATATCGGATCCGCCCTAGTCGGGGTCGGTTGGGTCGTCGCGAAGATCTTGTCGGGTCCGTGTATCGGGTCGGTCTTGGCGTTCGGGTTGCAGAACTTGGCGTCCGAGAGACGATCTTGTCGCATCCGCGGTCGTCGGGTCGTGTCGTCGGTCTTGTCGTTTCACGGCGGAGATCTTGGTGTCCTGGGTCTCGGCGTCTTCGGATCCGAGAGGGAGAACTTGGCGTTCGGGGAAGAAGATCTTGAGGGTCCATGTCGAAGATCTCGGGTTCCGATGTAGGTGGCCTTCGAGTGGCTCCATGTACAACCTTCGATATCCTCGGCATCAAGCCGGTCTTGTTAGCGAGGAGATCTTAACACATCTTGTTACCGAAACTTTCACGGATCAACAGAGAAACAAACGTTCCCGAGCCCCCATGAGCACACAAGCACATGACAGACACGTGTGTAGAGAGGCACAAGGTCGACATCGGGACCTTGATGGTTGGTGACGGGCGGTACAGGTGGCGGGGCAGAGGCGCTCGGTCTCGGACAGTTGCAGGGCGGCCGGGAGCAGGACGACGCGGAGAGGCCCGGCAGCGCGCTGCAGAGGGCGCCAGAGGGGAGGAAGGCGGCGGCCAGGCGCGGGAGGTCGCGCGGGGTTCCATCGGCGAGGCGACCAGGCAGGGAGGGGCGGTGCCGGGGCGACGGGGAGGAGCCCGAGCGGCGGGAGGAGGAGGCCGGCGTTCTCGAGCGCTGGTGGCGGCCGACGGAGGACGGGGCGAGGTCGCCGCGGCGCCGGAGGGAGGCGGCACAGCAGGCGAGGACGGCGAGGACGGCCGGAGCCGAGCACGGCGGCGGGCGACGCAGCACAGGGAGAAGCAGAGGGAGGCGCAGGAGGCGGCGGGCGCCCGGAAGGGAGGAGCCCTGGCAGCGGGGTTCTCGCGAGGCAGAGAGGAACGGGGAGGGGCGGCGGCGAGGCGGGGATCGGCGGCGGAGCACGGGCGACGAGGGGCGAGGCCGGCCGGGAGAGGCGA
The DNA here is from genome assembly GCA_916181665.1 of Avena sativa. NCBI lineage: Eukaryota > Viridiplantae > Streptophyta > Magnoliopsida > Poales > Poaceae > Avena > Avena sativa. The sequence continues at coordinate 244,502,911 of OV702283.1, read as the reverse complement.
AGGAGGAGGAAGGGCGCCGGGGCGCGGTGGGGCGACCGGCGACGAGGAGGCGCGGGCCGGGGTCGGCAGAGGCGAGCCGGAGAGGAGGGGGTGGTGGAGCAGAGAGGAGAGAGGCGGGAGGAGGAGAGGACGGTGCGGGAGCGTGCGGGCGAGTGGGGCAGGAGGTGGGGCCAGGGGAGTGGGTCCGCAGGGTAGAGGAAAGTGGGGGTCGGGGTGGTGAGTGCGTGTGTGCTGCTGGGGAGAGGGAGGGAGTGGGGATGAGGTGGCAGCGGTTGAGTGGTGGGGAGGAGGGATGAGGGTGAGGTGGCGAGAGAGGATTGAGTGGGGTGAGGTGGAGGGGGTTTGGGTAGACTAGGATTGGGTAGGAATAGATTAGGGTTTGGTGAGATTGGGTTGGGCCGATCGGGGTGGTAGGCGGCCTGGCTTTTCGGGCCGGGCTGCCTCCCCCGATCAAAACAGTTTTATTTTAAAAGAAATATTGTTTATTTTAATTTTAGTAAATGATTTCGTAATTAGTTTTAGACAAACAAAATATCCGGAAACATCCGGGGGTTTAATTTGAAATAGAAGGAGGGCTAGTTTCAGAAAACAATAGTCTTTCGCAACATAGTTTCAAGTAAAAATAATATGCATGATGATGTCATGATGATGCAATGCACAAAATCAACGCGATTTTCTAGTAGTGGTTTTGCGGGATGCCACACATTGGGCCACCCAAAGTCTTCATGGGACGCGTGTCTTAACGTGGGCCTTCCTTGAGCTGGACCAGGTATACCCATGTCGTGTACCCGTGGGGTATGTCCATGTCAATAGAGCCCGAGTGTTCAGTCGAATCGTAGATTCGGCTGGAGACTCTTCAATCTTATGGGTGCTATGTAGTTGAACCTGTTTTGCAAGGAGAAATGTTTAGTTCATAGGGATTGTTGATGCGTGTGCTTGGCTCACCCGACGGATTAGGGCCAGTTAACTGTCATAGGACAAAACAACACGATCATCATCAAACTTGAGTCCCCGGACTTGAATTTGGAACGATTGCTGGTGTGATTTGACTCAGGCCATTGCAGACTTATAGGAGTCGAATACCAGTGATTTTCAAGTGGTGTACCCAACCCGTCTGTCGGGATTTTCATCGTTCCTGTTGACACGGTAGGTTACTGGTAGAGCGCAGTCAGGTGCGTTACCAGGCCATCAGATGATATCTATAGGGCTTATCTTTGCGTCGTAGACACAACATCTGAAATTTTATCACCGTTGAGGTGTTTCGGGTGGCCAAGGAGACTGTTTCTCGCTTAGCGTTGGTTTGGGCAAAGTTGCCAAAAAGATTTTTGTCGTATTTGATCTGAAGGATCGCAGTCGAAGAATTCATAGGGTGTGCGGTCACTGCTTCCTATGGGAGTATCCCCCGAGTGTCTGTTCGAGTCGTAGACTCGAGCAGAGACTTTAGTTCAGTCGTTTTCAACATAGGTCCGAAGTACACAAATTTTTTCGGATGCTTCAACCAGCGCTTCCTATGGGAGTAGCCCCTGAGTCCATAGTGGAGTCGCAGACTCGACATAGGACTCGAAGATAGTTGCGAGGTGTAGTTACCTTAGATATTTCTCAGGTGCACGACCAGCATTCCTAATAGGAATAGCCCCCGAGTAGTTTCTTGAATCATAGATTTGAGTAAGTACTTGATTATTCAACCGAAATCTTCTGTCCGTTGCTGGCTTTGCCTTGATGATGTCAGTGATGACGCTTGGTTATCTCAAACTTCTGCGGCAGCAGAGGTGATGCAACAGGACGATCGTGGGTCTCACTGTCTGACTTGAAGTTGACTACTCATGCGCAAAAGGGGCGAAAATTACGGCATCTAGATTTCCGCGCATAGTGGGCGGCGTGCTGGCGACGGTTCGGTGTATCGTTGACATGGGTAGGGTTAGATTTGGGGTGTGCGCTAGGGCTTCTGGATCAATCGCTCGTATGCATCGTCTTCCTCCTTTTATACCGTAGGTAAACAGTGATTTTCTATTACCCTTCGTCATTCGCTCATCTCTCATTGCTTCCATTTTCACGAGCTTCGCTGCCCTTTGCTGCGTTCTGGACATTCTTCGCACTTTTCCCTATTCCTTCTTGCATGCACACCGCCACCGTGGCTTCTACAAGATGGGCAAACCAAAGAAGACCGCTGCCGGAGCTGGGTCGAGCGCCGCCACCGGTGGCAAGAAGATCGCCATGATGGCCCGTGCTACTGACGGCGGGTGGAAGCACACAGAGATGTGCGATGGGGACCTGCAAAAGCTGCGCGATTCTGGGTTGATTCCCTAAAACAAGGAGGACGCCATCCTCCCCGGTGACGAGGTAATCCCGCGCCCACCCGAAGGGTTTCGGGTGATGTTTGACGCCTTTGTCATCCGTGGTCTTTCTCTTCCTGTCCACAAATTTCTTCGCGGACTTCTCTTTTTCTATGGGATTCAATTGCATCATTTGTCTCCCAACTCTCTTCTCCATATCGCCTGCTTCATCACTCTTTGCGAGTGTTGGCTGAGTATTGAGCCGCACTTTGGCCTCTTCCGGAAGCTCTATTCCGTAAAGAGGCAGTCTGGCACCGGCGGAGTCTATCCGCTCGGCGACTGCATCATCTATATTCGATCTTCTATTCTTTTATTCTCCTTTTCCATGTGCGGGTCCGTCCAGTACTGGTGACATGGTTATACCCTACGGGTACACGATCTTAGCATACCTAGTCCAGCCCAAGGAAGGCCCACGAGAATATGCGCCAGCCCATGAAGACTTTCGAGTGGCCAGGGCCCATGACGCCTTCGGATCCTTGGAGAACAAGACTAGAGTAGATAGAATATTCAAAGGGGCAAACCCTAAAACCTGTAACCAACTCGATTTGTGCCTGGGACCTGCCTATCTCTATATAAAGGCTAGGAGGGCACGACGAGGAGGGCACTTCATACCACCGCATACACACCTCCATGCCAGATTGCATCTGCACACCCCTGTACTTTTTGGTTCTGCCCTAATCAAGAGAAGACAAGCAGGAGTAGGGTTTTCCCTCCGAGGGCCTGAACCTGGGTAAACCTCGTGTCCCCGTGTTGCTTGTTTGCTAACCGTTCCGTGATCTCCAGCATCCCCATCTTCTCCAAAACCCAAGCTCATAACAATGGGCATTGATGAGATTAAACCTCGTCAATTGGCGCCGTCTATGGGAACTAGGGACGCTGATTGTGCGATCGTGATGGTCCCAACCAAAGCGACCTACAACTCCGCGGCGACGGAGAGTCATGTCCTCTTCGGCGCTTTCGACTTCACTGCCCACTCGCCAGCCACCCTGAAGGACTTTGAGCCCGTTGACGACAGGCTTGAGATCTTGTTCGGAAGCTTCTGCTTCTAGGTAGGGCAGACCGGCACTCTCCGTCTCCCAGAGCGGGTGCCCCTGCCGTCGATCAGGCCCGATTCGGGGGCTCCACACCCCATGCTACGCACATCGCCATCAATAGATGAGTCCTATGACAGCAGCAGCTGCAACTCAGATCTGTGTGATCCACCATTGGAGGAAGGGACCTACAGTTCCGGATCCGAAAGCTGCGGCTGCAGCAATCCAATCTACGAGCGCTACCAATGCGCCGCAGTCATCCAGAGCGACGTGGATCAGGAGCACAGCCCGCCACCCAATCCGCAGGGTAGAAACGACGAGAACAGGAGAAACCAGTCCCCCCGCCCAACAAGGAGAACACCGATCGGATCATCCACCTCAGCGAGGAAGGATGGGCTCAAGCACGCGAAGCCGTGGCAGGCAACAAGATCCTGCCCGTGGGTGCCTCACGGGACATACTGATGGCGTACCACCTGCTCCTATTCGAAGAGCACAAGAAGCAGATGAAGATGCAAGAAGTGCTTGACAAGAGCAAGCAAGCGGCCTCGGAGTCCAGTGCGCGGCGAGCTGCGCTCTCCGCCATGGGCGGCTCTAGCTCGCACGACAACCATGGCAACAAGCACCGTTCTCGCACGGAGAACATGGACCCCAAGGCACGTCGCGAGGTGACTCAGATCCTCAACACGTCCTTCATGGAGATGGATGCCGACGGCAACATTATCCCGAATACACCGCAAGCTGCGATCATGGCATCCACCACATACCTCGCGTCCCATCCACCCCCGGTGGGGGACCCGAAAGGGCCATGCACAAGTCCGCACTTACCGGACTCAGACTCATTGGAGCTGCGCTCCACGGAGAAGCTCCTGTGGAGCCAAAGAAGAAGGCCGCAGTCAAGTTCAACCGCAGCCCAAAGCCTTCATCCGACGAGGAAGAGCACGACCTACCTTGAAGGCACAAGAGCTCGCGCCATCGCAGCCACGATTACGATGCTCGAATCGAGCTCACCCAACGCAAGATCGACAAAGCGCGCGCCAAGCGCGTACGCTCGTCTGAATCCGAGGAGGACGACAACGAAGGAGAACTCTATGGAGCCCGATGCTTCAGCAGATCTGTCCGGCGGACACGGATGTCGCCGAACTTCAAGCTTCCTTCAGACACTCCGAAGTTTGACGGCACACAGGACCCCAAGGCGTGGCTCACCTTTCGTCCGTCAAGCTACACAGTGGAAACAAATACACCGCCCTGCGATGCCTTCAGCTGCAGCTGACAGGTGGAGCCCGGATCTGGCTCAGCAGCCTATCCTCGGGATCCATCCGAAGCTGGGAGGAACTGGCGTACAGTTTCATCCAAAACTTTAAAGGCACTAGCAAGAGGCCAGCCTCGATCGAAGAGCTACGGGCCTGCACCCAACGAACGGGCGAATCCATTCGCTCGTACATATTATGCTGGTCCAACACCAAGAACTCCACGGCGCACATCTCTGAGGAGAGAGCGATCGACGCCTTCAAAGATGGCATCAAGCGCCAGGACTTCAAGGAAGAACTTGTGCGCGTCAAGCCCAAGACACCTGACCACCTCATGGACATTGCCAATGGGTGGGCAGACGGCGAGGACTCCATCCACCGAGCGCACTCGGAGGAGGAAGATGACTACGGCTGTCGACGTGAACGCCGTAGCAAAAGAAGATCGCACGTCTACGACGATCGCGACGGACCCGACATGGTCGCGGCTGGCTACGCCGACCGCCGCAGCGACGACAACCGCAGCTGCGGCAGATACCGCGGAAACAACTTCCGCGACGGAGGACGCCCAACGCAGTCATGGCAATGTCGCGGCCGCGACGATGGACCCTCAGCATACGACAAACTATTGGGTCCATGCACCATCCACTTCTACATCGACAAACAGGATGGTAAAAAGAAGGCAAGCCACATGCTCAAGGATTGCCGCGAGTTCCAGAAACTCAGCGAGAGCATGTCCCAGATGAGGCAACAAGCCCCGAACCCCGGGTACGGGAACGTGCCCGCACCAGGTGACATCGCCCACAGAGCTCCTCCACCACCCGTGGGACCTTCGAATCATCCAATCGCACCCGTGCCAAAAGGATCACTGATGATCCAAAAAGGATGCCCAACGAACATGGTGCAAAAGAAAATTACCCGTCAGATCAATCTGGCTATGACCGCTCCACCCGCCATCCCTGAGTACCTCAGCGGATCGGAGTCCTGCATCACGTTCAGCCGTTCGGATCACCCTTGCCAGGTCCCTCGCCCAGGTCATACTGCCCTGGTGCTTGAGGCGCAGATCGGAGGGTTCGACATGAGCCGCGTCTTCATGGACGGCGGCAGCGGCATCAATCTGATGTTTGCCAGTACCTTAGCAGCAATGCGGATCCTGCTGTGCAGCCTGGAACAATCCGATACAATGTTCCACGGCATCATCCCAGGGAAGGGCATATTCTCCCTAGGAAAGATATGGCTCGACGTCATCTTCGGCAAGCCCGACAACTTTCGGTGCGAGCGACTCGAGTTTGAAGTGGTGGACTGGCCATCACAATACCACGCCATCCCCGGGCGCGTGGCATTCGCACGGTTCCTGGAAGTACCGCACTACGCGTACCTGCTACTCGAGATGCCAGGACCGAAGGGCGTCATCACGGTCCACGAGAACTTCAACATAATCTTCCAGTCATTCGACATGCAGGAGGCGCTCATAAGGCTCTAAGAGGTGACAGACAACGGGGCACCCCCAGTTGCAAGTCAGAACGCACCCGACATGTCTTTCGACTCCACCGTCAACAAAAAGAAGGTGCAGGTCCACCCGACGGACACTTCCAAGACGACACTGATGGCCAACGACCTCAGCCCCGCATAGGAAAGCGCTCTCATCGAATTCCTCCGTGAGCGCTGGGAAATCTTCGCCTGGTGTCTAGGGAATTCACTGAGCATGCACTCAACGTCTTTCCAGACCCCAAGCCCGTCAAACAGTCCATCCGACGACTGTCCGAACCACGGGATGAAGCCATCAGAGTCGTAGTCAACAGACTACTCGTCGCAAACTTCATCAGGGAGATCAAGGAAAGCGAGTGGCTCGCCAACACCGTGATGGTCCCCAAAAAGGACACAGACATCCTGCGGATGTGCGTGGACTTCACATCGCTGAACAAGCACTGCCTGAAGGATCACTTCCCTCTTCCTCGGATCGATCAGATCATCAATTCGACTGCAGGATGCGAGAAGCTCTCCTTCCTCGACGCCTACTCAGGCTACAATCAGATTCGACTGCAGGTCGAAGATCAGGAGAAAACGGCGTTCATCACACCGTTCGGAGTGTTCTGCTACAACACAATGTCCTTCGGGCTGAAGAACGCAGGAGCCACGTACCAACGGTGCATGCAGGCATGCTTGAAGGACCAGATTGGCCGCAATATCCAAGTCTATGTCGACAACATAGTAATCAAAACAAGGGAGGCCAAGACACTGATCGATGATCTCTGCGAGACGTTCGACAACCTTGATCGATACAAGATCAAGCTAGACCCAGAAAAGTGCGCCTTCGGCGTCCAATATGGTCAGCTGCTAGGCTATTTCATCTCCCAGCGAGGGATCAAAGCAAACCCGAAGAAAATCCGGGCCATAATGTCCATGGAGAAGCCGAAGAACCTCAAGGGCGTCTAGCAGCTTGCTGGTCGAATCGCGGCGTTAAGCATGTTCATCAGCCGCATGGGCGAAAAAGCCCAGCCTTTCTATCAGCTGCTACGCAAGGCGAACAAATTCGAGTGGACGCCTGAAGCAGACAACGCATTCGAAGATCTAAAGCGGCTGCTCTCTACCTCGCCCGTCTTGGTCACGCCAAAAGAGCGCGAGCCTCTACTGCTATACATAGCAGCTACACACCAAGTGGTAAGCACCGTGCTTGTGGTCGAAAGACCCGAAGATGGCAAGACCCATGGGGTCCAATGCCCAATCTACTACCTCAGCGAGGTATTGACGCCGACAAAGCAGAGATACCCTCACTACCAGAAACTCGCCTACGGCGTATTCATGACGGCTCGTCGGCTGAGCCACTACTTCCAGGAGCATCAGGTGATGGTCGTAAACGAAGCACCCCTGAACAGCATCCTGAACAACTCGGAGGCCACAGGACGTGTGGCCCTGTGGGGCATCGAGCTGTCACCTCTAAACATCGTCTATGAGAAGCGCCTCGCGATCAAGTCCTAGGTCCTTCCGGACTTCCTCATCCACTGGATCGAACTGCAGCTGCCATACACCCGGACATGAGACAGTAATGGACAATGCACTTCGACGGCTCCAAGCGCGAGGCCGGAGCAGGAGCCGGGGTCATACTGACCTCCCCGCAGGGCGACAAGATGAAATACGTCCTCCGGATGAAATTTTGAGATTCCAACAACGAGGCCGAGTATGAGGACCTCATCCATGACATGAGGATGGCCAAGATCTACGGCGCGACGCGCCTGGTCATCTACGGCGACTCGAACCTCGTCGTCCAGCAGACAATGAACGAGTGTGACGCACACGCGGCCAACATGATTGCGTACCGCGCACTCTACAATGCACTCGAAGGAGACTTTGATGGCTGCGAACTTCGGCATGTCGGGAGAGAAAGCAACGAAGAGGCCGACAGACTCGCCAACATCGGCTCCACCTGCGCACGGGTGCCACCAGGTGTGTTCCTCGAACAGATCTGCGTGCCATCCATCAAAAGGATATTCCCAAAGGGATCACCCGAAGAAGCAGAGCACTCGAGGGCTGTGCTACCCAAAGGACAGGAAGGACCAGAAAAACTCGACACAAAGGTCGCAGTGGTCAACCTGATGCAGGTCATGGCAGTCGAAGAAACATGTACACAGCCATACCTCCGATATCTGATAGACGGGGAGCTGCCTGACAGCCCGACAGATGCCCGACGCATATCTCGCCGGTCCAAGGCCTTCACCATCATCAATGGCGAGTTGTACAAGCATAGCATTTCGGGTGTACTCCAAAGGTGCGTCACCATCGGCGACGGAAAAACCATCTTCCAAGACATCAATGATGGTATCCGCGGCCATCACGCGGGCAACCGTGCCGTTCTTGCCAAAGCTCTACGAGCTGGGTTCTACTGGCCAACGGCCATGAACGACGCCAAGGACATCGTCCGAAGGTGCAATGAGTGCCAGAGGTTCGCAGATAAACCACACACAATAGGATCGGAGCTCAGGCCCATACCCCTGGCCTGGCCCTTCGCCCAATGGGGCCTCAACATGATCGGCAAATTGCCCAAGTCCTCGAAAGGAGGCCACGTCTACCTCCTGGTCGCAGTCGACAAATTCACAAAGTGGATCGAGGCCATGCCCGTTACTAACCAAAAGGGAAAAAAGGCCGTAAAGTTCTTCGAATGCGGTATTTACAGGTTCGGTGTGCCGCACAACATCATCACCGACAATGTGTTGAACTTCATCTCCAAGGATTCTAGGACATCTGCGAAAACCATGGAATCAACATCACATACGCCTCCGTGGCGCACCCACAAACAAACGGGCAGGTCGAAAAGGCCAACGGCCTCGTCGGTGGCGGCATCAAGAAGCGCCTAATGAGCCCACTCCAGCGACTCGCAGGAGCCTGGACACAAGAGCTACCCTCCGTCCTCTGGAGCTTGCGCACGACGCCAAACAGATCAACTAGCTACACGCCCTTCTTCATGGTGCACGGAGCCGAAGCCGTGCTGCCTGCAGAGGTACGCCACAAGGCCCCACGGGTCGTTGCCTACAACGAAGCCGAATCGACGGCCACACTCGAAGACGCCATCGACACACTCGACGAGGCACGTGACATAGCCGCAACACGATCGACGGTCTATCAACAGAGCCTCCGCAACTACCACAGCCGTCGGCTGCGCCCAAGGTCCTTTGTCGAAGGAGACCTAGTCTTATGACTTAAGAAAGTGCGGCCGAAGAAGCTCGAGTCGCCCTGGGAAGGACCCTACGTCGTCACTGAAGTCATCCCAGGTGGCGCCTATCGCCTCAAGCACGTGGAGTCTGGAGTAGCATACTCCAACCCATGGAATGTCGCACAACTGCGACGCTTCTACCCTATCTACCCCTCTCCTTTTACCTTCAGTAAGGCTATTCAGCCAAGGCTACTCAGCCGAACAATGTACCTCCTCCTTACGATATGAATAAAGCTAAGTGTCTCGCCCCAAAAATTTGTCTATTATTCGCATTTTCTTCATGTTACGCGGCGCAGGTGCGGTATCAACGGGATCATCACCCGAAGGTCCCTAGAGGAAAAGAAGGCAAGGATATGAATAAACGCACGAATAAGCAAACTACTCAGAGATTCATTATATACAGCAAAAGCCACTGTGTGGCGCAAGGAGTGTTCATAGATACATTACAACAAAAGAAAAAAAAAGCTATCCTACAACTAAAAGGCCTAAGAAGCTGCATCCTGAGTGCCTCGGAGCCGAACTGCCTGCTCTTGGCCTCTCCCTGCTGCCTCACTGCGTACTCCGCTAGCAAGTCAATCAGCTTCGGCCCATAGCGTTTACAATGGCCAGCGTAGAGTGCGAAGGCTACCTCGGATCCGTCGGCAACTGTTGGCATCTGGGAGGTGACCTGATGAAGATCCAGCTCCGCTCCAGACGCCATGGCCATCGCCCGCCCCATGGACGCGCTGATACCCTTCTGCTAGCGCTTGTACGCCGCGGGAGCCTCGGCTGATAGTGCGACCGCCAACAATTCGACATCCTCGAGGGCGACGACCTTGGGGACGAGCTCCTTGTAGAAGCGCCCAAGAACCACCTTGGCCTTGGCAAGCGAGCCGACCATGGTAAGACCACCGCAATGGCGTCATCCAGAGCACTTCCGTGCTCCAGGGCACTACGGTCAAACTTGATGCCCGCGGCATCTAGATAAACGGAAGAAGAAAAGTGAAAACCAAAACGAAGCTAGAAAGACAAGGAAGCCGAAAAGGAATAGACGAAACTACTCACCCGAAATAGCCTTCACGGCGGCCATCAGCTTGCCGGCTACCTCCTTCTCGCGCGAGGCCACAGCGGTGGCGAGTTGCTCCTCGCGATCCGTGGCCTCCTGCTGCAGGCGCTCCTTGGCCAAAGCCGCGTCGTCTAACTCCTGCTCAAGGCGCTCCTTAGCGCCAACAGCATCTTGAGCTTTTTTCTCCGCTCGCCCGAGGCTCTTTTTGAGAGCATCAAGCTCGTGGAGGGCAGTGTTATTCTCATCTACAACAAAGAACAAGCATGAGGTTCAACAACAAGCAAACAGCCGAAGAAGGAGAAGATTGATAAAAAACACACGAACCTTGGAGCCGCTGAAGGCTGGCTTCCAATGCCAGATGCTGCTTCACCAGCAGGTTGGCACCTTGAACAAAAGGCTGCGAGAAGACGCAACTTGTCAGGAAAAAGGCTCGGGGGCTGCGCCCAAGAAAACGAGCAAAACAAATCATGCACACGAAAAGCGCTCGGGGGCTCCCCCCGAGGCACGAACAAAAAAAAAAGATCAGTAGATCATTCGAAAATGCTCGGGGGCTCCCCCCACGGCAAGAACGAAAACACTTACGTGGTCAGACGACAACTCCGAAGGTCCGGCTATAGTCTTCTGGGGGACAACCACCCGAGCCTCCTGCGGAGAATGGTTCGGAGAAGCGCCCTCAGAGGTGGCCACCATCTGAGGAGGAGGAGGAGCAACCTTCAACCCCCCCCCACCATCTCCCGAGCGCCATCGCTGAAGGATCCATCGGAGGAGTGGCTACAAAAGAAAAAATCAGACAAGTACAAGCAAGAAGACGAAAGAGAGCAAAAGCAATGGCAGATACTTATGAGTCGAAATCGCTCAAGTCGAAGACAGGAGGGGCCCTCCTGCCTTTCTTCTCTTCCTTCTTCTCTTCCTTCTTCCACTTCGCCGGCGGCTGCGGCGCGATAGCCCGCACGGGAACGGCCGGAATAGGATAGGAAGAGCCACCATGAACCCCACTGTGACGCTCAAGGCATGACGGGTTCCTAGGGGTCGGTGGAGTCAAAGCATCCGACGCTTCGCTCGAGCTCTATGTCCGCTTTCAAGTCTGCTCCTCGCTAGACTCAAAAGTTTCTTCCGTTGGTGATCGTGCCGAGGGAAGCTCAGACATGGAATCCACTACCTCGTTGTCTGGTGCATCCGGAAACAGTTCGGGTAGTGGAGGCGACATGCCTGGTACCTTGAACTCCTGCGCAAAAGAAACAAACTTTTAGAACACAATCAAGTGCAAGAAAAACGCAGTCGAAAAAAGCGCTACGCGCACGCCCCAGATCTACACCTGCGGAACCAGACGAGAGGCGACGAACGGAGGAGTCAGCGACTTCCCCGGGAGATCTTCTTCAGCTTTTTACTTCAGTAGCGGCTAAACAATCCTACCGAGATCCCCCTGGAGAGCTCCTCAGTCGAAACCCTAGTCGTATCGTGGCGACCAAAATAAAGGAACATCGGGTGTGCCCTAGCCTAGAGTGGCTACACCCGACGTTTGAGGAAGGTGCTGATGATATCCACACCGTTCACCTCTTTATTCGGAATCAACTGGAGATCCTTCACCCGACGATAGAGCCCCTCTATCTCCACCACCTCACCGTCCAAGATGTGGTTCTTCCAGGACCTCTTCGGCTGGATTTTCTGGGACGGGTCGAAAGGAGAAAGGCCAAAGTTCTGCCCGACCACTGTGGAGTCGCGGATGTAAAACCATCGCCTCCACTAGTGCTGGACAGATTCAGACATAGAAAAAGAGAAGAAGAGAAAGTTGGATTTAAGGGAAATGATGTAGCCGCCGATGGGATAAACGCCATCGGAGCCAGATTGCCTCTTCACGGAATAGAACTTCCGGAAGGCCAAAATGCGGCTCGACACCGAGCCAGCACTCGCAGAAGGTGATGAAGCAGGCGATACGAAGAAGAGAGTTCGGTGAAATATGATGGAGCTGGACACCATAAAAGAAAAGCAATCCATAGAGAAAATCGTGGATCGGGAAAGAAAGGCCCCGAAGGACAAAAGCGATGAACATGACCCGAAACCCAGTGGGAGGACGGGGAATTACCTCGTCACCGGGAACCCTGACGGCCTCCCTATCCCGCGGGATCAGAGCCCGCTCACAGAGCTTACGGAGATCGCCCTCGCGCGTCTCCGATTGTCGCCAGCCACCATCGGTGACGCGAGTAGCGGCGGAACCCTTCTTGCCGCCGACGGCAGCCCTAGTACCAACTGCGGTGGAGGCCTTCTTGGACTTCCCCATCGCAGTGCAGCGATGACGACGATGTGAACGCATAAACAAAGATGGAAAGGTTCGAAGAAATTCCAGCGCAGTGAGAAAAGCTCAAAGAAGATGGGAGCAGTGAAACGAGAATGGCTGCAGTGAAAAACAAACTAACTTTTCCCTAGTGATTATAAGGACGAGGACGATGCACGACGACCGTTCATCAGGAAGACCTAAAGCCAACATCTAAATCCAACCGTCCACGTGTCGGCACAGCAGCGAACCGTCGCTCACACGCCGTCCACTACGCACAAAAATCGAGGCAACACCGTAATTATCTCCACGCCGCCCGTGACCAGTCAACTCAAAGTTAGAAGGTGGGACCCATGTTCGTCCAGTCACGTCATCTCTGGCGCCGCAGACGCTTGAGATCATCAATCGTCAGCACTGATGTCACCAAAGCTATACTAGCAACAGCTAGACAGCTAAAGTATTCACCCGAATCTATGATTCAAGTAACTACTCGGGGGCTACTCCTATCAGGAGAGTTGCGCGTGGACCCGAAAAATGATCAGGGTACTACACCATTAAACTATTCTTCGAGTCCTACGTCGAGTCTACGACTCCACTATGGACTCGGGGCTACTCCCATAGGGATGATGGATTCAAGCATCCGAAAAATTTGTGTCCTACGAACCTAAAAGTCAACAAAGACTAAATTAAAGTCTCTGCTCGAGTCTACGACTTGAACAGACACTCGGGGGCTACTCCCATAGGGAGCGCTGGTCGCGCACCCTATGAATTCTTCGCTGCGATCCTTCGGATCAGCATGCAAAAACTTTTCGGCCACTCTGCCCCAATTAAACGCTAAGTGAGTAACATCCTCCTTGGCCACCCTAAACACCTCCGCGGTGATAAACATTCGGATGATGTGTCTGCGACACAAAGATAAGACCTACAGATATCATCTGATGGCCTGGCAACGCACACGACTGCACTCTGCTAGTGAGAATCCGTGCCAGCAGGCGCGATGAAAAATCCCGACGGACGCGTTGGGTACATCATTTAAAATTTACTGGAATTCCACTCCTATAAGTCCTCCGCGGCCTGAGTCGAATTACGCCAGCATATGTTCCGGGTTCGAGTCGAGGGACTCGAATCTGAAGAAGATTGTGTTTTTTTTCCTAAGACAGTTAACTGACCCTGATCCGTTGGGAGAGTCAGGCACACGCATCAACAATCCCTACACACTCAAATCATTCTCTGAACGAACAAAGATAGCCGCACCCGAAAGATTGAGGATTCCTCAGCCGAATCTATGATTCGATTGAACACTCGGGGGCTACTGACATGCTTATACCCTAGTCCAGACCAAGGAAGGCCCACGAGAATATGCGCCAGCCCATGAAGACTTTCGGGTGGCCAGGGCCCATGACGCCTTCGGATCCTTGGAGAACAAGACTAGACTAGATAGAATATTCAAAGGGGCAAACCCTAAAACCTGTAACCAACTCGATTTGTGCCTAGGACCTGCCTATCTCTATATAAAGGCTAGGAAGGCACGACGAGGAGGGCACTTCATACCACCGCATACACACATCCACGTCAGATTGCATCTGCGCACCCCTGTACTTTTCGGTTCCGCCGTAATCAAGAGCAGACAAGCAGGAGTAGGGTTTTCCCTCCGGGGGCCTGAACCTGGGTAAACCTCGTGTCCCCGTGTTGCTTGTTTGCTAAAAGTTTTGCGATCTCCAACATCTCCATCTTCTCCAAAACCCAAGCTCATAACAATGGGATTGACGAGATTAAACCTCGTCAACTAGTGAAGAAAGTAGTTTTACATCCACGACGCCAAGTTGGACGGACAAGAATATGGTCTCGCCCCGTTCGACTCCGCTCAGAAAATCGTCCCGAAGAGGTCGTGGAAGAACCACATCTTGGAGGGTGAAATTGCGGAGGTGGAGGAGCTCTACCGTCGTGTCGAGGCGCTCCAGATGGTGGCTGAGAAGGAGGTCAACGGCGTGGATATCATCCGCACCTTCCTCAAGTGTCGGGTGCAGTCGCTCCAAGCGAGGGCGCATCCGATGTTTTTATATGCTGGCCGTAGCGACCCGAGGAGCTGTCCAAGGGTGATCTTGAAAGAGCCCTTCGGCCTCTGCTGAAGTACAAGGCCGATGAGGACTTCCCGGGGAAATCCTTGACCTCCCCCTTCAGTGCTGCAAATGCAGTTCCGCAGGTGGAGACTTGTAGTTTGCGCGTTGCACTTTTTCGTGTGCTGTTTGCTTCTTGTTAGTATTACTAATAATGTTCTCTTGCGTCTTTGGTTTGCAGGATCTCAAGGTAGCTGGGATGATGCCGCCTCTGCCTGAGAAGTTTCCGGTTGCACCGGACAACGAAGTTGTGGATTCCAAGTCTGAACTTCCTCCGGCGCAATATCCTACCGTGGACGCCCACTTGCCGAGCAAACGGCATACCCAAAAGCGCACCCAGAGCGAGTCTTCGGATGCGTCTACCCCTACAACTCCACGGGTTCCGTCATTCCTCGAGCAGCATGGTGAGGATGATGGTGCGTCGTCTGCACTTTATCCTGCTATGCCCCTTCGGCCAGTGGCTCCATAGACGTCGGCCAAGAAGAAGAAGGAGAAGGCAGCTCCCGTCTTCAACTTATCAGACATCGAGTCGTAAGATACTTCGTCTGGGTCCTTTGCCTATTGTTTTTCTTTGTAGTCACGATGTGTTGCTAATCTGATTTTTTGCTTGTAGAAACTCTTCGGAGGAGTCCCTTGATGCGAACAATCAAGAAGTTATGGCGGAGTCGAAGCCGGCGGCTTCTATACCCCAGGTGGTGGTCGACTCTGAGGATGATGGCCCGAACTCCTCTAAGTGAGAAGTTCGGGCAGTCGTGACTCAGAAGGCAGCTCGCAAACCATCGGAGTCCACACCTGAACACGTAAGTGTTATCTTGTATACTCCAGGGGGGGAGGGGTCCCCCGGGCCCTTTTTGTTTTGACTTTGTTGATCGTTTTTTGGTTTGAGGGGGGAGCCCCCGAGCCCTTTATTTACCGACTTGTGTTTTTTGTTTCTTCTGTAGCCCTTTGTGCATGGCGCCAACCTCCTTATTCAGCAGCACCTAGCTCTAGAGGCTAACCTACAACAACTTCAAGGTACGTGACTTTCGTCCTGTTTTTGTTCGTCTGCTCCAAGGATTTTCTTGTGTTGATCAGGTGTCTCATCATGTTGCAGATGAAAACAATGATGTGCTCCGAAGGCTGAACGCTCTCGAAAAGAGCCTCAGCAAGGCAGAGAAAAGGGCAGCTGATGCTGCCGAATCCAAGGAGCGCCTGCAGAAGGAGGCTGTCGATCGCGAGAAGCAGCTCATGGCTGCAGCAGCCGCTCGCGAGAAGGAGATGGCCGATAAGCTTATGGCTGCAGCCAAAGCTCTTTCTGGTGAGTTTCCTTTGCCTCGTCTGGGTGTTGTGTTCTTTCGACTGTGACTTATCCTTTCTCATTCGAGTCTTTCTCCTTACTTATTTCAGATGCTTCAGGCATCACGTTTGATCGTGATGCGCTAGAGCATCGAGATGCTTTGGGTGATGCTGTCGCTGCGGTCGAAGATCGCTGCGCCACCGTTGCTGGCTCCTTGGAGAAGGCCAGGAAAGTGCTTGTGCGCTTCTACAAGGAGGTCGTCCCCAAGGGCGTTGTCCTTGATGATGTCGACGCCCTTGCGGATGCTCTATTAGAGGAGGCCTCGATGGAGTACAAGCGCAAGCAGAAGGGCCTTGGCGCTTCCATGGGGCTAGCCATGGCGATGGCGTCCCAAGCGGAGCTAGACTTGCCGAAAATCACGTCCCGGATGCTGACGGCTGCAGGTGGCTCTAAGGTAGCTTTCGCCCTCCTTGCTTCTCGTTGTAAGCACTATGGGCCTAAGCTCATCGATCTCCTGGCTGATTACGCGGTGAAGCAGTAGCATGAGGACAAGAGCAGGTAGTCTGGCTCCGAGGCCCCCCCCGGTTGCGGGTGGTTAGGCCTTTGTAATGTAGATAGTGTAGTTGCTTCTTTTGCTTCCTTTTGTAACATCTTGTTGATGAACAAGTTCTATTATGCCACTGGGTGGCCATATTTATGTATATGAATTTGCCTTTTGATCTTGTTATCCAAAATGCTTGTGATGTTCATGCTTGCTTATTTGCCTTTAGGGTCCTTCAGGTGAGGTTCCAGTTGTCACTCCGACTGCGCCTGAGCCGCAACCATCTTTGGATGATGCGTCACAACTGGCTTTTCCGTGGGATCGTGTCCGCAGCTTGGAGAAAGACATCCTTAGCACTAGAGGCCACGCGGATGTGTGGAAGTCCAAGGCTGAGCAAGCCATGGCCAAGGAGGAGTTCTTGCTTGGGGAATTGCGGCAGATGGGTGAGCAACTGCAATGTGAGTCGTCACGAACTAATGTTCTTTCGGGTGCAGATCTGTATGATGGCTTATTTCGTGTTTTGCGCAGATGTGAATCTCATTCCGAGGGAAGAGAAGGAGCGTGTCGTCGTTCGGATGAAATGTTTGACACAGCAAGACTGGAGGTTGGTGTCTTCTTCTGGATGAACCGTAATCGAGCCATCGTCCTTGCGACGGTGCAAGATCGCGTGAACCAGTTTCTTCGTGTGCTAAGGCAGGCGAGGTCGTCATTGGCGGCCATCTGGGCCATCATGTTCCCCTTGGACGATGCGCCTTCTACCTTCCTGGGTCTTCTTGGTAAATTTCGAAATGTGGGCGACGTCAAGGAGTTGGTGCGGCATCAGCCAATTGCAGGGGTCAAAGCTGCCTTGTCTCTTGTTCGGTTGCATCGCCGTGACGTCAAATCTTGCGGAGGTGGAAACTGGGCCGCCCCTTCGACCAGATGGCATCTTATGGTACATGCACCCTCACTATGCGGTTGTGGCGCAGCATGCGGAGGAAATTGTAGATTTGTGCGAGCAACGAGCAAATATAATGCTCCAGAACAACTAGGCCCTGTAAAGAGAAACAAATGATGTAAAATTTGTATGTATTCAAGTGGGCTCGTATTGCCCTTTGTAAAGTTTTATATGTAATAGCACATGGTGCTTTGTTATGTGCATGTCCTTTTCTTTAGCCTGACGTGGTCAGCTACTCAGGTTGTATGCATTGTTCTCAGTCGACGAGGTCGTGAGGTGAGGCGTAGCCCCCAAGCATATTTAGCAAGAAATAATGTAAGGTGAAAAGATATTTGGGCAAAGGAACTTAGCTTTTATTCATAGCGTAACGAGGAGGTACATTGTTTGGCTGAGTATCCTTATTGAAAGTAAAGGGTAACTAGGGGTATCACAGGCGTGCGACGTTCCAGGGGTTGGAGTATTCGACTCTTGATGCAATGTCCATGAGGCGATAGGCGCCACCTGGGATGACTTCTGTGATGATGTAGGGTCCTTCCCAGGGTGACTCAAGCTTCTTGGGCCGTTCTTGCTTGAGTCGTAGGATGAGGTCTCCTTCGATGAAGGACCTTGGGCGCAGCCGATGGCTGTGGTAGTTATAGAGGCTCTGTTGATCGACTGTTGAGCGAGCCGCAGCTATATCCCGTGCCTCGTCGAGTGTGTCGACGACATCTTCAAGTGGCGCCGATGATTCGGCTTCGCTGTAAGCGACGACCCGTGGGGCCTTGTGGCATACTTCGGTTGGTAGCACGGCTTTGGCTCCGTGAACCATGAAGAAGGGTGTGTAGCCGGTTGAACTGTTCGGCGTTGTACGTAGGATCTCGAGGACGGAGGGTAGTTCCTCTGCCTAGGCCCCCGCAAGCCTTTCGAGTGGGCATAACAGGCGCTTCTTGATGCCGTTGCCTATGAGTCCGTTGGCCTTTTTGACCTATCCGTTGGTCTGCGGGTGCCCCACGGAGGCGTATGATATGTTGATGCCGAGGTTCTCACAGAGGTATTGGAATTCCTTCGAGATGAAGTTCGAGCCATTGTCCGTGATGATGCTATGTGGCACGCCAAACCTATAGACAATGGACTCGAAAAACTTGACTGCAGTTTTTCCGCTTTGGTTGGTGATGGGTATGGCCTCGATCCACTTGGTGAACTTGTCGACTGCGACCAGGAGGAAGACATGACCTCCTTTCGAGGACTTTGGTAGCTTTCCGATCATGTCGATGCCCCATTGGGCGAAGGGCCAAGCTAGCGGTATGGGCCTCAGCTCGGATTCTGGTGCATGTGGCTTGTCCGCGTACCTTTGACAGGCGTTGCACCTCTAGACGATGTCTTTTGTGTCGTTCATGGCAGTTGGCCAGTAGAATCCAGCTCATAGAGCTTTGGCGACTAGGGCACGACTGCCTGCATGATGGCCGCAGATGCCTTTGTGGATGTCTTGGAGGATGGTTTTGCCGTCACCGATGGTGACGCACCTTTGGAGCACACCCGAAATGATGCGCTTATACAGCTCGCCATTGAGGATGGTGAAAGCTTTTGTCCGGCGAGATATGCACCGGGCATCTGTCGGGTCATCGGGGAGTTCATTGTTTATCAGGTACCGAAGGTACGGCTGCATCCATGTTTCTTCGATTGCCATGACCTGGATGAGGCTGACCAGCTCGGCCTCGGTGTCAAGATTTTCGGGTCCTTCCTGCCCTTCGGGTAGCGCACTCCCCGAGTGCTCTGCTTCTTCGGCTGAGCCTTTTGGGAATTTCCTCTTGATAGAGGGTATGCAGATTTGTTCGAGGAACACGCCTGGTGGCACCCGTGCATAGGTGGGTCCAATGTTGGCGAGCCTGTCAGCTTCTTCGTTTCTTTCTCTGCTGACGTGCCGAAGCTCACAGCTGTCGAAGTATCCTTCGAGTGAGTTGTAGAGTGCGCGGTACACGATCATGTTAACGATGTGAGCGTCACACTCATTCATCGTCTGCTGGATCACAAGGTTCGAGTCACCATAGATGACTAGGCATGTTGCGCTGCAGATCTTGGCCATGCTCATGCCATGGATGAGAGCCTCATATTCGGCCTCATTGTTGGAGGTGCAAATTTTCATCCGAAGGACGTACTTCATCTTGTCGCCTTGAGGGGACGTCAGTATGAAGTGCATCGTCCAGGACTGCGACATGTCCGGAGTATCCGGCAGCTGGAGTTCCATCCAGTGGACGAGAAAGTCAGGGAGGACCTGAGACTTGATGGCGGTGCGTCGCTCGTAGATTATATCCAGAGGGGACAGTTCGATGCCCCACAAGGCTATGCGCCCCGTGGCCTCGGGGTTGTTCAGGATGTTCGATAGTGGGGCTACATTGACGACCATGATCTGATTCTCCTAGAAATAGTGGCTCAGTCGAAGAGCCGTCATGAATACGCCGTAGGCGAGCTTCTGGTAGTGAGGGTACCTCTGCTTTGTTGGAGTTAGTACCTCGATGAGGTAGTAGATTGGGCGTTGGACCCATGGGTCTTGCCATCTTCGGGTTGTTCGACCACGAGTACGGTGCTTACCACCTGATTTGTGCCTGCAATGTATAGCAGCAGAGGCTCTCGTTCCTTCGGTGTGACCAGGACAGGCGAGGTGGAGAGCAGCCGCATGAGGTGCTCGAACACGTCATCTTCTTCAGGTGTCCACTCGAATTTGTCTGGCTTGCACAGCAGCTGGTAAAAGGGTAGGGCCTTCTCGCCCATGTGGCTGATGAATTTGCTCAGTGCCGCGATACGCCCAGCTAGTTGCTGGACACCTTTGAGGTTATTCGGCTTCTCCATGGCCAGTATGGCCCTGATTTTCTTTGTTTTCGCCTCAATCCCCCACTGGGAGATGAAGTAGCCGAGCAATTGGCCAGATGGGACGCCGAAGGCGCACTTTTCTGGGTTAAGCTTGATCTTGTAGTGATCAAGATTATCAAACATCTCGTGGAGATCGTCGATCAGTGTCTTGGCTTCCCTGGTCTTGATTACTATGTCGTCGACATAGACTTGGATGTTCCGACTGATCTGGCTTTTTAGGCACACCTGCATGCACCTTTGGTACGTGGCACCTGCGTTCTTCAACCCAAAGGGCATGGTGTTGTAGCAGAACACCCCGAATGGCGTGATGAACACCGTTTTCTCCTGATCTTCGACCTTCAGCCGAATCTAGTTGTAGCCTGAGTAGGTGTCGAGGAAGGGGAGTTTCTCGCATCCTGCAGTTGAATCGATGATTTGGTCGATCCATGGTAGAGGGAAGTGGTCCTTGGGTCAGTACTTGTTGAGCGATGTGAAGTCCACGCACATCCGACGAGCCTTCATGACAACCAAGATTTGATGCTCCTGGAAATAGTGGCTCAGCCGACGAGCCGTCATGAATACTTCGTAGGCGAGCTTCTCGTAGTGAGGGTACCTCTCCTTTGTCGGGGTCAGTACCTCGCTGAGGTAGTATATTGGGAGTTGTACCCCGTGGGTCTTGCCATCTTCGGGTCGCTCGACCACGAGTACGGTGCTTACCACCTGATGTGTAGCTGCAATGTATAGCAGCACAGGCTCCCGTTCCTTATGCGTGACCAGGATAGGCGATGTGGAGAGCAGCCACATGAGGTCCTCGAACTAGTCTTCTGCTTCGGGTGTCCACTCGAACTTGTCCGCCTTGCGCAGCAGTTGATAAAAGGGTAGGGCCTTCTCGCCCATTCGGCCGATGAATCTGCTTAGCGACGCGATTCGCCCAACTAGATTCTAGACACCTTTGAGGTTCTAAGGCTTCTCCATGGCCAGTATGGCCCTGACTTACTTCGGATTCGCCTCGATCCCCTGTTGGGAGATGAAGTAGTCGAGTAACTGGACAGATGGGACGCCAAAGGCGTACTTTTCCGGGTTTAGCTTGATCTTGTAGCGATCAAGGTTATCAAACATCTCGCGGGGATCGTCGATGAGCTTCTTGGCCTCCCTGGTCTTGATTACTATGTCGTCGACATAAACTTGGATGTTGCGACCGATCTGGTTCTTCAGACATGCTTGCATGCACCTATGGTATGTGGCACCTGCATTCTTTAGTCTGAAG
Source organism: Avena sativa (assembly GCA_916181665.1). Lineage (NCBI taxonomy): Eukaryota > Viridiplantae > Streptophyta > Magnoliopsida > Poales > Poaceae > Avena > Avena sativa. The sequence continues at coordinate 244,481,314 of OV702283.1, read as the reverse complement.
GGCATGGTGTTGTAGCAGAACACTCCGAACGGCGTGATGAATGCCATTTTCTCCTGGTCTTCGACCTTCAGCCAAATCTGGTTGTAGACTAAGTATGCGTCAAGGAAGGAGAGATTATCGTAACCTGTAGTGGAGTCTATGATTTGATCGATCCTCGGTAGAGGGAAGTGGTCCTTCGAACAGTGCTTGTTGAGCGATGTTAAGTCCACACACCTATGCAGGATATCCGTGTTCTTTTTGGGGACCAGCACGGTGTTGGCCGGCCACTTGCTCTCCTTGATTTTCCTGATGAAGTTGGCATCGAGTAGTCTGTTGAATTCGATTCGCACTGCCTTAGCTCTTGGCTCGAACATCCGTCGGATCGAATGCTTGACAGTCTTCACATCCAGAAACACATTGAGTGCATGCTCGGCAAATTCCCTGGGAACTCCTGGCATGTCCGCATGACACTAGGTGAAAATTTCCCAGCGCTCACGGAGGAATTCGATGAGCACGCTTTCCTATTCGGGACTGAGGTCGTTGGCGATCAACGCCATCTTGGAGGTGTCCATCGGGTGGACCTGCACCTTTTTGTGTTGACCATGGAGTCGAACGACATATCGGTGTGTTTTGTCTAGTGACTGGGGGTGCCCCGTTGTGTGTCACCTCTCTGAGCCTCGTGAGCTCCTCTTGCATACCGAACGCCTGGGAGATTATGTTGAAGTCTCTGTCGTAGTGGTCGGATCAGGTGAAGCTTCCTTGGATGGTGATGACTTCCCTAGGCCTTGGCATCTTCAGTAGAAGGTACGTGTAGTGCGGTACTGCCAAGAATCTTGCGAATGTCACGCGCCCTAGGATGGTGTGGTACTGTGATGGCCAGTCCACCACTTCGAACTCCAGCTGCCCATGCCTGAAGTTTTCGGGCTGGCCGAAGATGACGTCGAGCCATATCTTCCCAGGGGATATATGCCCTTCTGTGGGACCATGTCGTGGAACATCGTGTCTGATTGCTCCAGGCTGCACAGCGGGATCCGCATCACTGCAAGTGTGGTGGCGAACATCATATTAATGCAGGTGTCGCCGTCCAAGAAGACGTAGCTCATCTCGAATCCTTCGATCTATGCCTCGAGCACCAGGGAAGCATGACCTGGGCGAGGGATCTGGCGTGGGTGATCTGAATGATCAAACGTGATGCAGGACTCTAAGCCACTGAGGTACTCAGGGATGGCTGGTGGAGAGGTCATGACCTTGCTAACTTGGCGGGTGATTTTCTTTTGCACCCTGTTGGTTGGGCGTCCCTTCTAGATCACCAGGGACCCTTTTCGCGGCGGGTACCCTCCTGCACCGTTATTTGGTGCTGGCGCGATCGCTGGCTACGACGGTCCGATGGGTGCTGGTGGAGGAGCTCCGTGGGTGATGTCACCTAGTGCGGGTGCGGGTGCATGCCTAAATCCAGGGTTGACGGTGCACCTCATTTGTGTGAGACCCTCGATGAGTTTCTGGAACTCGCGGTAGTCCTTGAGCATGTGGCTGGCCTTCTTCTTACCATCTTGTTTGTCGATGTAGAAGTGAATGGTGCAGGGACTAGCCAACTTGTCGTATGCTGAAGGCTCGTCGTCGCGGTTGCGACGTTGCCACGTTTGCGTGGGTCGTCCACCGTCATGGTAGTTGCTTCCGCGGTATCCGCTACTACGGTTGTCGTCGTTGCATCGATCGACGTATCCAGCCGCGACCATGTCGACTTTGTCGCAATCGTCGTAGATGCGCGATCTTCTCTTTCTACGAAGTTCGTGTCTGCGGGCGTAGTCGTCTTCATCATTCGAATGTTCTTGGGTGACGGAATCCTCACCATCTGCCCACTAGTTGGCGATGTCCATGAGGTGGTCGAGCATCTTGGGCTTGACGCGCCCAAGCTCCTCCATGAAATCTGAGCGTCTGGCACCGTCCTTGAAGGAGTCGATTGCCCGTTCCTCGGAGATGTGTGCAGCAGAGTTCTTGATGTGGGACCAACAAAGTATGTATGAGAGGATGGACTCGTTGGACCATTGGGTGCATTCCCGTAGCTCTTCGATCGATGCTGGCCTCTTGCTGGTGCCCTTGAAGTTGCGGATGAAGCTGTATGCTAGCTTATGGGGATATGCCTACCGGGGTATACCCAGCAGGACGTTTCCTACTGGCCCAAGTGTCAGCGAGTCGGCCTGCAGGACAGCGACTGGATCAAGACTTGGCGTGGACTCAAGCGACTAGAAGCTGAAGGCCCAGAAGCGTAGCTAGGCCCAGTCGGACTAGGTCATAGAATCTCCGAATCATTAACTAATTCGGTTGTGATCTATAAACCCTAGCGAGGTGAGTCTATATAAACCTCCCTAGAGGACGCATAGAGGAGACGTTCCATCATACACCCAAGCGACTCGCCGCCTAGCCGTCGAGCTTGTCCCGTTGTACTCTCATCATAATACAATCTAGCAGGAGTAGGTCTTTACCCTCCGGGGGGCCGAACCTGGGTAAACCCTTGTGTCTCAGCCCTCATCTCGCACCGTAGATGGCTGGCTGCCCTTGCCCCATGTTCTACTACTCGCTGCCGATTGCAGCATCTGCCGTGGTCATTCCCACGACAGTGGCGCCCACCGTGGGGCCTGGCCGGTCAGGCCGGTGTTCTGCGGCGAGATCCAATCTTCCCATCAACAAGTCGATCGCCACCGGCCGCATGATCGTGATCGGCGAGATGCTCCAGATCTTGCCGAGCAGCTACGTCCCGGCGGTGCGATCCTTCACGCATAGCGTAATCCAGCCGGTCGGCATGATCAGCCTCTTCGTCGGTCTCACCGACGTCATCATCTCTGAGGACTCGGCTTGCATCCGCGAGTCGCCGCCACGCGACCGGCTCTCCGAGAGTCAGGTCCGCACGATTCACCGCCTCGCCTCCGAGTATGACTCGGCCCACAGCAACGTGGCCGAAACCACCGTGGCCGCGAACGGCGTGGCCCTCAACGACGACGCCTATTCAGTGACCCCAGCGTCGCTCGCCGGATCCATCACCGCCGCGTCACCCGCGGGCTCCATCACCCAAGTCTCCAATGTCGGAGACTTCGAGGATGCCTCCATCCTTGGGATCTTTGACTTCAACTCCGGGTCAGAGAATTCCGCCGATCTCCACGACGGAACCGGTCGCCATGCCGCGACCTACATGGCGACCGGCGCCGACCCGCCGGAAGACCCCTTCTCCATGCTGATCCCACCAAACGCGATGGCAACGGAGGTCGAGGAACTCCGCTTGAAGCTGGCGGAGGCAGTCCGCAAGGAACAAGCCGAGCGCGAAAAATTTCGCCTCGGGTAGGTGATAGCGTAGGAGCTGTCGCGCTACCACCAACTCCGAATCAGATCGCGCCCGAACCCCACCGTCCAGGGGCGCGCCCTGAATTTCGACGACGAAAACAACCCGGCCCGCGCGGCCGAGCACGCGATCTGCGAGAACGCGCCGCCAGGAGGAAGCACTCGGCCCCCACCAGGGGCAACGGCCAATGGCGCTCCACCACCACCCAACCGCGCATCCCCCAGGGACCAGCCAAGGATCGTGGTCTCCTCACGAGAGCGAGACGCGAACGTCCTCCCGCTGTTCTCCACCCCAATGGACAACCTCGTCGCGGGCCGAGCAGCAGTCGACAACATTGCACCGGGGAAGGCGCCCTGCAGATCCAGTACGCCAGGGCCCTGCTCGCCAAAGCGGTCGAGCAACAAAACGCAGGCGCCGACTCACAAGGTCGAATGTACTCGCGTTCATCAGGCAGCAGAGCGGCCTCGAGCGGTCGCCCCATGGCGGCGAACTCTCTCAACTGCCCGCCACCCGAACCCCTACAACTTCAACACCGATCCGCGAACGCGGCACTCTCCACCAACGACCCGCGGCCGGCGAACAACTTCATCGCCGCCAACGGACAGCCCGTCGACGCCCGCACCCACATCATGAACAAATAGAGCTGGCGCGCACGCCAGCCTGACGACCTATGGCACATCCTCTCCAACCGCCACGACGGCGAGCCGAGGGGATCGCTGAGCTGAATCGGACCCCAGTGCTTCGGACCAATGATCCGAGGCAAAAGATACCCGGCGAACTTCAAAGCGCCGAAGGAAATAGAGAAGTACGACCCCTCGTACGATCCCTCCATGTGGCTGGATACATACCTCATGGCGATGGGGATCGCCGGACACACCGATCTACTAGCCGCCCGCTACCTCCCCCTGATGATGGAGGGGGCGTGCAGGCAGTGGATTAACACCCTCCCCGCGGATAGCATAGACTCCTGGGAGGAGATGCGCGATGCCTTCGTCAGGCACTTCGAGGGTTCATACACCCGCGCCACCACCATCGAGGACCTGGAACGGTGCGTCCAGGGACCCCGCGAGTCGACCCGTAGATGGGTCCAATGGTGGCAAGATCTGTGGTACAACGCGGTTGGCATCCACCCAGACACCGCGATCCACTGCTTCAAGACCTCGTGCCGCTACGAGCCCCTGGTCGCCAAGCTCAAACGAGCGTACCGCACACTCGACAACATACCGGACCTCCTGGAGATCGCGAAAAGGTACGCGGAAGAGGACCCAAACCAGGAAACCGACGACGAGTCAGGAGTACATCGCCGCATGAGCGACCACGACAACGTAAGGCGGCCCGAGCTACGATACAGCAGCACTCGCCTCACCGGCAAACGCCGCGGTGATGCGCGAGTCAACTTCGTCGCCAACACTGGGTACGCGCAACGCGAGCCCAAGAGCTTCTGCCGCGACGGAGGACAGCGCCGCGACGGCGGCAACTACAAGACAAAGACGAGGTTCGATCCCACGGCCCTTCTCAACCAACCTTGTGTGTTTCATAGCAGGGAAGGAAAGCCCACCACGCAGACGACCGCCGAATGCCACTCTCTCAAGGAGATCGAGAAGGCACGGTGCGCGCGGGAGGACCTCGACAAGAACCCGCCAAATGGCGGAAAGTTCGGCAGCGTCGCCGGCTCGCTCCACACCTTCACCAGCTTCAACACGAAGCGTGAGAAGAAGGTCATCGCCCGCGCCGTCGCCATCAACGCGGTGCCCCAAATAGACATCCCTCAGTTCCTCAAATGGTCCGAGCAACCAATCACTTGGAGCCGCGAGGACCACTCGCCGCGGATCGAGTATCCGAGCCGAGTCGCCCTGGTGGTCAAGCCAAAGGTGGGGGACTACTGGCTCCCCAAAACGCTGATGGACGGCGGCAGCTCCATCAACATCCTGTACCTGGACACCTTCAGGCGACTGCGGCTCCCGCAGTCGATGATCGAGATGACCTACACCACGTTCCACGACATCGTCCCCGGTCGGAAGGCGTACCCGATCGGCAAGGTGACGCTGCCAGTCACCTTCGGCACACCGGCAAACTTCTGCACCTAGCGGATCGTCTTCGAGCTGGTGCCCTTCGATAGCCCCTACCACTACGTCCTGGGGTGCCAGGCGTTCGCCAAGTTCATGGCAGCACCCCATTACGTGTACAACGCGATGAAGGTACCCGGGCCGTGCGGCGTCATCACGATCCACGGCGACCCCGACATGGCCGCAGTGCGAGGCTAAAGGGGCCGAACTCGCTGACGCTGTCATCACGGCAGAGGCCAACCACGCCGAGGAGCTCGCCAAGTACGCGAGCGGGGTCAACAACGACGACTCCACCATACTCAAGAAGCCCAAATCGAAGGGCGGCAACTCCACCGCCTTCGAGGCAACGACGCATACCCGCACTGTCGAGCTGGTCCCAAGCGACTCCAGCCAGACGGTGACGATCGGGACGGGCATGAGCCCAACATAGGAAGGCGTGCTCATCGAGTTCCTCCGTTAGAACATGGACATCTTCGCATGGAAACCATCCGACATGCCTGGTGTCCCGAGGGAACTCGCTGAGCACAAACTCAACACCGACCCCAAAGTGCGACCTGTTAAGCAGTCGCTGCGGCCCTTCAATGAAGAGCGCCGCCGAGCCATCGCCGAGGAGGTACAACGTCTACTCGCTGCAGGCTTCATCCGGCCAATCAAGTACTCCAAGTGGCTGGCAAACCCAGTCCCGGTCGAGAAGAAAAAGGGACCTGGAGGATGTGTATCGATTACACAAACTTAAACAGTTCCTGCCTGAAGGAGCAATTCGTCCTCCCGCGGATCGACCAAATCATCTACTCCACCGCGGTCTCGGGGGCGCTATGCTTCCTCGATGCCTACTCTGGGTACAACCAGATCAAAATGGCCGTCGAGGACGAAGAGAAGACGGCGTTCATCACGCCATTCGGAGCCTTCTGCTACACCGCCATGACCTCGGTCTCAAGAACGCCGGGGCAACCTACCAGCGGTGCATGCAGGACTGCCTTGCGAGCCAGATTGTCCGCAATATCCACGTCTACATCGACGACGTGGTGGTAAAATCCGCTCGCCAGAGCGACCTACTCGCCGACCTGGCGGAAACATTCGCCAACCTGCGGAAGTACAGGATAAAGCTAAACCCAGGGAAGTGCACCTTCGGAGTGCAGCTACTAGGATACGTTGTCTCCAAGCGCGGGATCGAAGCGAACCCCGCCAAGATCAACACAATCGCTCAAGTCGGCAGACCCGAGTGCCTGCGCGACGTCCAGAAGCTGGCCGGGCGAGTCGCGGCTCTCAGTGGCTTCATCCCCCGGTTGGGCAAAAAGGCGATGCCCCTCTAACGCCTAATGCGCAAAAACCCCACCTTCTAGTGGGACAAGGAGACAGATGACGGCGACCTCAAGGAGGTGCTACTCGCAGCAACACTACTCGCTGCCCCCGTCGACAAGGAACCCATGCTGGTTTACGTCGCGGCTTCTGAACGCGTCGTCAGCGCCGTCATGGTCGTCGAACGGCCAGAGGAAGGAATGGATCGCCCGGTGCAGCGACCAGTGTACTACATCAGCGAGGTCTTAACCGAGTCGTGCCAGCGCTACCCGCAATACCAGAAATTGGTATACGCGGTCTTCAGAGCACAGCGGCGACTGCCGCACTACTTCCAGGAGCACCCGATAATGGTCGTCTCCTCAGCACCGTTGCAGGACATCATCCGCAACCATGAGGCGATTGGGCGAGTCGCCAAGTGGGACGTCGAGATCGGCATCCACAACATCAAGTACGAGCCGTGCAAGGCGATCAAGTCATAGGCTCTCGCAGATTTCATCGCTGACTAGGAGGAGGCCCAACAGCCAGAGAAGCTGCCATACCTCCATTACTGGAGTTTACATTTTGACGGCTCCAAGAACGCGGACGGTGCAGGAGCAGGGATCGTGCTAACTTCTCCGAAGGGCGACAAGGTCCGCTACGTCCTCTACCTCGACTTCACCCCCTGCACCAACAACATGGCCGAGTACGAAGCGCTACTCCACGGCATGCGAGCTGCCAAAGAGATGAACGTCAATCGCCTGCGCTGCTACGGAGACTCCGACCTCGTCGCCGGGCAAGTCGCCGGCACCTGCGACGCCGTCTCCCCAACCATGGCGGCATACCGCCAAGCAGTGGACCGGCTCGGTGGAAACTTCGCAGGCTACTCTGTCGAGTGGATCGACAGGCGGAAGAACGAGGAGGCCGACGCACTCTCTCGCATCGGCTCGGCCCAACTCGCACCACCCACCGGCGTCTTCCTCGGCACCATCACCAAGCCTTCCGTCTCTCCCCCAAGGGAGATCGACATCGGAATCCCGCTGCAACCAGAGGCAGCCCTGGTCGCATTAATCGCGGAGCCAAACGACTCGACTGCGCCATACGTCGCCTACTTGGAGGGGGGAACCCTGCCTACGGACGAAACGGACGCCCAGATGATAGCACACCGCTGCAAATCCTTCGTCATCATCAACGGCGAGCTCCACATGCGCAGCGTGACCGGCGTGTTCCAACGCTGTGTCCAACCCGCTGAAGGACGCAAGATCCTCCAAGACATTCACTCCAGCGACTGCGGCCACCACGCCGGCGCCCGCTCTCTGGTCGCAAAGGCTATGCGACACGGCTTCTACTGGCTCACCGCACACGCAGACGCTGTCGACATCGTCCAGCGGTGCGTCGGGTGCCAGAAATAGGCCAACCAGACCCAAGTGCCGAGATCGGCGCTCAAGACAATCCCCATCACCTGGCCGTTTGCCGTATGGGCATGGACATGGTAGGCCCCTTCAATAAGGACCCTTCAGGCTTCAGCCACCTCCTAGTCGCAGTCGACAAATTCACAAAATGGGTGGAGGCCAAGCCAGTCCGCAAATGCGACGGGAAGACCGCCACCAAGTTCTTACGCGAGCTCATCTATCGCTACGGCTTCCCAAATAGCATCATCACGGACAACGGCACCAACTTCGCCAAAGGAGCCATGGCCGAGTTTTGCACGGAACACCACATTCGACTCGACCTCGCCTCAGTCGCCCACCCGGAGTCCAACGACCAGGAGGAACGCGCCAATCAGAGCATCCTCCATGGCCTGAAGTCACGGCTCCAAGTTCCACTCGAGCGCGCCGCCGGGTGCTGGGTCGAGGAGCTACCCTCCGTTGTCTGGGGCATCCGCACCTCTGTCAACAGGTCGACAGGATTCACCCCCTTCTTCATGGTGTACGGCGCAGAGGCAGTTGGCGAGGTTTAATCTTGTCAATGCCCATTGTTATGGACTTGGGTTTTGGAGAAGATGGGGATGCTGGAGATCGTGGCACGGTTAACAGACAAGCAACCAGGGGACACGAGATTTACCCAGGTTCAGGCCCCCGGAGGGAAAACCCTACTCCTGCTTGTCTGCTCTTTGATTACGGCGGAACCGAAGGTTACAGGGTGCGCAGATTTGATCTGGAGTGGATGTGTGTGCGAAAGTATGAGTCGAGTTGCCCTAGGACGTGCCCTCCTGGCCTTTATATAGACTTAGGCAGGTCCCGGGCATAGTCCTAGTCGGTTACAAGTTCTAGGGTTTTACCCCTTTGAATTTCCTATCTCCTCTAGTCTTGCTCTCCAAGGATCCGAAGATGTCATGGGCCTTGGCCACCCGAAAATCTTCATGGGCCAGCGTATGTCTGCCGTGGGCCTTCTTTGGGTTAGACTAGGTATGCTGAAGTTACGTACCCGTAGGGTATAACCATGTTAGTAGCCCCCGAGTGATCAGTCGAATCGTAGATTCGGCTGAGGACTCTTCCATCCTTCGGAAGCAGCTATATGTTAATAGTATATGTGTGTAGGGATTGTTGATGCGTGTGCCTGACTCACCCGACGGATCAGGGTCAGTTAACTGTCTTAGGACGAAACAACACGATCTTCTTCAGGTTCGGGTCCCTTAACCCGGGCCTGGAACATATGCTGGCGTAATTCAACCCAGGCCGCGGAGGACTTATAGGAGTGGAATTCCAGTGATTTTAATTGGTGTACCCAACGCGTCCGTCAGGATTTTTCATCGTACCTGCTGGTACGGATTCATACTAGCAGAGCGCAGTCAGGTGCGTTGCCAGGCCATCAGATGATATCTATAGGTCTTATCTTTGCGTCGCAGACGCAGCATCCGAACATTTATCACCTCGGAGGTGCTTCGGGTGGCCAAGGAGATTGTTGCTCACTTAGCGTTTTGTTGGGGCAAAGTTGCCAAAAAAGTTTTTGCATGCGGATCTGGAAGATCACAGTCGAAGATTTCATAGGGTGCGCGACCAGCGCTCCCTAAGGGAGTAGCCCCCAAGTGTCTGTTCGAGTCGTAGACTCGAACGGAGACTTTCAGTTCAAGCATTGTTTCAATCATTAGGTCCGCAGGACTCGAAAATTTTCGGATGCTTAAATCCATCCTCCCTATGGGAGTAGCCCCAGAGTCCGTAGTGGAGTCGTAGACTCGACGTAGGACTCAGAGAAGTAATTTTGTCCTCATTTGTTTGTCGGATGGACCTGCAATTTCTTGGTGTTGACGGTGGAGTCGAAGGACATGTCGGGTGCATTCTGCCTTGTGACTGGGGGTAGCCCATTGTCCGTCACTTCGCGGAGCCTTACGAGCTCGTCTTGCATGCCGAAGGACTAGGAGATTTCGTTGAAATCCCTGCCGCATTGGCCCGATCGGGTGAAGCTCCCGTGGACTGTGATGACGCCCCTTGGTCCTGGCATCTTGAGTAGTAGGTATGAGTAGTGTGGGACGGCCAGGAACCTTGCGAATGCTACACGTCCCAGGATGGCATGGTATTGCGATGGCCAGTCCACCACTTCGAATTCTAGACGCTCCTGCCGAAAGTTGTCCAGCTTCCCGAAGATGACGTCGAGCCCTATTTTGCCCAGGGGGAAGATGCCCTTCCCTGGGATAATGCCGTGGAACGTTGTGTCTGATTGTTCCAGGCTGCATTGCGGGATCCGCATAGCTGCTAGAGTGCTTGCGAACATTAGGTTGATGCCGCTGCCGCCATCCATGAAGACGCGACTCATATCGAAGCCTCCGATCTGCGCCTCCAGCACCAGGGCAGCATGACCTGGGCGAGGGATCTGGCAAGGGTGATCCGCGCGAGTGAATGTGATGCAGGACTCCGATCCGCTGAGGTACTCAGGGATTGCAGGCGGAGTTGCCACGGCCAAGTTGATTTGTCGGGTGATTTTCTTCTGCACCCTATTTGTGGGGCGTCCCTTCTGTATCATATTGAGTGCTCCTTTTGGTGGGGGGTATGCGACCCCGGTGTTGTTTTGCGCTGGTGCGACTGGTTGATTTGGGCCTCCAATAGGCGGCGGTGGAGGAGCTCCGTGTGCTATTTACCTGGCGCAGGTGCGTTTCCAAACGCAGGGATTGGAGCTTGTTGCCTCATCTGCACCATGCCTTCGCTGAGTTTCTGGAACTCGCGGCAGTCCTTGAGCATGTGGCTAGCTTTCTTTTTGCCATCTTGTTTGTCGATGTAGAAGTGGATGGTGCATGGACACGAAAGTTTGTCGAATGCTGAGGGTCCGTTGTCGCGGTCGCGGCGTTGCCACGACTGCGTTGGTCGTCCGTTGTCGCGGAAGTTTCCTCTGCGGTATCCTCCGCTGTTGCGGCTGTTGTCGTTACGGGGGTCGGCGTAGCTGGCTGCGACCATGTCGGGTCCGTCGCGGTCCTCGTAGACACGCGATCTCCTCTTGCTGCGGCGTTCGCGTCTTCGGCCGTAGTCGTCCTTTTCATCTGATTGCGCCCGCTGGATGCAATCTTCGCCGTCTGCCCAACTGTTGGCGATTTCCATAAGCTGGTCGAGTGTCTTGGGCTTTACACGTCCAAGTTTCTCCTTGAAGTCTGGGCGCTTAACACCGTCCCTGAAGGCGTCGATGGCCCTTTCTTCGGAGATGTGTGCTGCGGAGTTCTTGGTTGTAGACCAGCGTAGTATGTACGAGCGAATAGATTCACCTGTTCTCTGAGTGCAAGCTCGCAACTCTTCGATTGAGGCGGGCCTCTTGCTGGTGCCTTTGAAGTTTCGGATGAAGCTGTAAGCGAGCTCCTCCCAGCTTCGGATGGATCCTGATGATAGGCTGCTAAGCCAGACCCGCGCCGCGACTGTTAGCTGCAGCTGAAGGCATTGCATGGCAGTTTCTTTGTTGCCTCCGTGAAGTTTGACGGATGACAGATGGTCACTGAGCTAGGACTTTGGATCTTGCATGCCGTTGAAATTCGGAGTATCCGAAGGAAGCTTGAAGTTGCGTGGCATCTGTGTTCGCCGAACGGATCTGCTGAAGCATCGAGCCCCGTAGAGTTCTCCTTCGTCTTCATCCATCTCAGATTCAGACGAGCATGCACAGATAGCGCCTGTTTGGATGACTGCGGCGCACAGATAGCGCCTGCAGATTGGTTGGCTGCTGCCGCAGCTTTTGGATTCGGAACCGTAGGTCCCTTCATCCGAAGGTGGATCGCACAGATCGGAGTTGCAGCTGCTGCTGTTGTAGAACTCATCTGTTGATGGTGACGTGCGTAGCACGGGGTGTGGAGCCCATGAAGCGGGCCTGATTGACGGCACGGGCACCCGCTCAGGGAGGCGGAGGGTGCCGGTTTGTCCCACCTAGAAGCAGAAGCTCCCGAACAAGATTTCGAGTCCGTCACCTACGGGATCGAAATCCTTCATGGTAGCCGGCGAGTGGGCGGTGAAGTCGAAAGCGCCGAAGAGGAGGTGATTCTCCGTCGCCGCGGAGTTGTAGATCGATCGGGTCGGAACCGTCACGACCGCACAATCAGCAGCCCCGATTCCCACAGACGGCGCCAATTGACGAGGTTTAATCTCGTCAATGCCCATTGTTATGGACTTGGGTTTTGGAGAAGATGGGGATGCTGGAGATCGTGGAACGGTTAACAGACAAGCAACCAGGGGACACGAGATATACCCAGGTTCAGGCCCCTAGAGGGAAAACCCTACTCCTGCTTGTCTACTCTTTGATTACGGCGGAACCGAAGGTTACAGGGTGCGCAGATTCGATCTGGCGTGGATGCGTGTGCAAAAGTATTAGTCGAGTTGCCCTAGGACGTGCCCTCCTGGCCTTTATATAGGCTTAGGCAGGTCCCGGGCGTAGTCCTAGTCGGTTACAAGTTCTAGGGTTTTACCCCTTTGAATTTCCTATCTCCTCTAGTCTTGCTCTCCAAGGATCTGAAGACGTCATGGGCCTTGGCCACCCGAAAATCTTCATGGGCCAGCGTATGTCTGCCGTGGGCCTTCTTTGGGTTGGACTAGGTATGCTGAAGTTACGTACCCGTAGGGTATAACCATGTCAGCAGTCATGCCCACCGACCTCAAGCACGATTCACCAAGGGTGGTCAACTATACGGAGGCCGGAAACGAACTCGCACGCCAAGACGGGGTCGACGAGCTCGACGAGGCACGCGATCTAGCTCGCTCCCGCACCGCCATCTACCAGCAAGGGCTCCGCCGCTACCATAGCCGGCGAGTAAGGACTCGCACTTTCCAGGAAGGCGACCTGGTACTGCGCCTCATCCAAGACAAGAAGGGCACGCACAAGCTCTCCCCCCCTTGGGAGGGACCATTCGCCATCGGGCGAGTCCTAGGCAACGACGCCTACTACCTCACCGATGTCCGAGGAGACGGAAAACTCGACGTCAAGTGGCCATGGAATGTAAACCTCTTACGGAAGTTCTACTCTTAGAACTCCATACATGTAATTTCCACCCGCTATGAAATACAACAGATCGGTTACCGAAAATTGTGCCTACTCTCCATGTCTTGTGCCACTCGCACTCGTAATAACAGCATTATGCTATTCGCAGAAGTCAATCTCTGGTATAGCGACCGGCACGGCCAAGTAGTGCGGCACGAGGGTACTGGAAAACCCCAGGCCTCGTAACGTCCACAAAAACGCCAACCCGGAGCCCCATTAGAGTCGCCTAGCCCGACTGGCTCACCGAGCCAAGACAACTGCATTCGCTCCTCACAGCGACCAAGTCCTCCGCACCCTTGGCGCAGCGACTCAAACAGCCAAGTACCACGCTCGGGGGCCGACGCCCAGCCAAATACGAGCGACTAGGAAAAAACGCCAAGTATGAGAGCGCGCTCAGGACTCGCCACACGACTGATCCTCCGGGTCAGGCAGGAGAGACGCGCTAACAACTACGCGCTTAGTCCTCACCTACCTTGGAGTTGCGACTAGAACCACCAAGTACCACGCTCGGGGACTCGGCAACCCGACCTCGTTCGCGCCCGGGAAAACGGTCAAGTAAAGATCACCCCTAGGAGTCGCCTTGCGACTGGCTTTCCGGGCCATGGCGAGTCGACCTCAACTCACTAAAATTTAACAAACATATAAAAACGAGGTAAACCCCATAAAAAGGGCGGACGCGGTCGGGGACTCGTTCAATCAAAACCCAAAATCGCAAAGCGCATAACAAAATCTTACGAGTTTCCTTTATAACAGCACAAAGTTGTTCCAAAATACAAGGAACGTTCAATAGTTATCTTGCACTAACGCCCAAGGGCAAAACACTTCTATTCAGCAGGTTCTGACGCAGGCGCGCCACCGTCCGTGCGAATACGGATAAAGGGCACGTACATGTTCAACGAGTACGTCGTCAACTCGCCCACCATCGCCGCACGGAACGGCTGCTCGACCTTGAAGTCCCGATGCTTCGGTTCGGGATCGTTGGGGGCGACAATCGTCTCCTGATAAGGGAGGAGGTCGCCCATCGCCCAAACACGATCAAAATACACCGCGGCCCAGTCCGTCAGCTTCAGCAACTCGGCAATCTCCATAGAGCCCGTTGATGAGGGGTAGCCGCTCGTAACATCGTCAAGGTCGAAGTCCTCCGGGAAATGACCAAGCCCAAGGCTGAGCGCCGTCGCCGCCCCGCGCCTGAAGGCCGACCGCGTCATGAATTCGACGACTGACGGAGCCTTCTCCAGGTAGCGCCATACCTCGATGAGGTCGCTGGGGATCACCTCCGTTGGCGATATCTCCTAAAGATACGCTCGAATGCAAGTCGCAGACAACGCGGACGAGTCGACCAGGGTGGTCACACATTGCCGCGCGTCGTATGACTGCGCCTCCTCCGTGTTATCAGTAATCCGGCCTGTGGAACAGAAGCGGGCAGTGAGCACAACAACGGCTTCACAATGCAGTTGTTGCAGGAAGAGGGAAGAGGAAGGAAGGTTTACCAATTAGCGGATGGCAGAGGCCCGTGATGAAGCTTTGAAGAGAAGAGAAGTCGTTCTGCAGCCCAGCAAGAGTGTGTCAGACACTTTCCGCTCTTCAGCGGCAGACGTAACATCAGCTTTCGCTCGCCCTTCCGCCGAGCTCGCTGCCGCCTTCGCCTCCTTGAGATCACGCTCCAGGTCGGCGATTTGTTTTTCTGCCGTGCTCAAAGCAGACTGAGCCGCCGTCAGGTCACCCACCGGGACAAGACCTCGGCGGGCATCCTTCGCCTCGGCTGCAATTGCTTAAAGCCCCTTGTTCGTCTCCTGAACGGCAACGAGCTCCTTCTCCAAGCGACACTTCGTAGCAAGCCGATCGGCCGACTCGTGCTGCAGGCCCTGCGCACACACTGCAACGTCAACAACAATGAAATTCCTAAGTGCCCACCCGTTGAAATTCAGCGACTAGGCACTCGGGGACTGGACAATGAAATTCTTAAGTGCCCACCCACTGAAATTCAGCGACTAGGCACTCGGGGACTGGATAATGAAATTCCTAAGTGCCCACCCGCTGAAATTCAGCGACTAGGCACTTGGGGACTGGATGGCATAAAAACATTAAGAATCCGACCACTGAAATTCAGTGGCCCGATCCTCGGGGACTGGACATACCTGGATGGCAACGCCTAGCATACCGTGAAGCTCCAGTGCATCCACAGACGCAAGCACGACCGGAGTATGGCCGTGACGCTGCTCAACCTCCACCTCGGCAACCCCAGGCATCCGGCTCGTCGGCGCCGAGCCGCTCGCTGTGGCCGCCTTCGCCATGAAGCGAGGAAAGGTCGCCGCAGATGCCGCTGCGCCACTCGGAGCTGGCTCGGCCACATCGGGTGAGACAACACCCTCCTTGATCTTCGAGGCCACGTCCGCTGTAGTCGGAGGATCGCTCGGAGCAACCGCCGGGTCATCAGAGACCGTGAAGATGTCGTCGCCCTTCGTCCTCTTGACGCCTTCGGCGGGAGCAGCGACTTCATCGGCTTTCCTCTTCCGCGAGGAGTCCGCCTCGGTGGTGACTGGCGGAACCTTTGCCACAGAAGGATGGCCGATCTTTTTAACAACAGTCCTGTGAAACAACGTTATGAATAAGACTGTCCGACTACAACGGAAAAACAAGAAGATGAACAACACTCACTTGGCGACTGGTATGAACCGCAGACCGGTGAGGATGCTAGCCGGCTTTTCCAACTCGGGCCCCAACTTCCGAGTGAGGCCCGTCTCGAACACATCGTGTGCCCAAGACACTGACGGCTTCTTCGAAGATGAATCCGCGGCAGGAGCCTCCGCGATAATTGCCGCGGGAGCCTCCCTTGGAGGCGAGGCCCCTGCGGCTGGAGCAGCCCCCAAACCAACGATCGGAGAGAATGGAGGTGGCAAAGACGCCAGCGGTGCCTCGTCCCTGGGGCGGCAGTGTCTGGTGCCACGGTCGCGTGAGCCGCTGTGTCCCTAGCCGAGCTAGTGGCATCGGAGCTGCTCGCAGATCGGGGCAGAGATATCTGCCTTGCCGGCTTCGCCTTCCTCTTCGGCGGAGCTTTCTTCTTATTCTTCGACGTCGTGGCCTCGCGATGTGACGTGTGCTCGGGAAGCTTGTCGTCGTCGTCGTCGTCGTGGGGCTCGAGGCTCTTGCTCGCCTCGAGCTCGCGCTGGTGTTGACCGCGGGTCTTGCGAACCATGGGGCAGCAACATCGACAGGCTCGTCTTCTCCGTTGTCGTCGTCGTCGCCTCCGTCGCTGTCGGCGTCATCTTTGGTGGGAGATGACTCGGTCCCGTCCTGGACGGACGAGCTCGAGTTCTCATCATCCGCGGGTGGAAGACACCCTTCCACCACTTGAAACAACTGCAACAGGAACAGACAAACTTAGCATGACCGCGAGTGCACAAACTGCGACTGCGAGTGTTAACAGGATAACAACGTACCGTTCGGGCTGGGCGCCTTGCAGTATAAGGGGCGACCCCAGCCTTCGCGTGAAGGTACACCGCCTGAGTGATCTTCTTCAGGGCCAGGGTTTAGTCGTTGAGTCTCCACTCAACGAGGCAGGACTTCGTCGTGTCGTTTTTGCCCGTATACTCGTACATATAGTGCTCGCGGCTGGCCAAGGGCACGAGCCGCCGCCCGAGCCAGCAGTTGTAGAGGTTGATGGTCTGGAGGCCCTTCTTCTTCCGGCCACGGATGGTTTGCAACATTTCATCGACAACCATCCGCTGATCCAGCGGGAGCTTGGCGACCTGAAGCCGACGCGGCTCGGGCCGATCGGCGGAGTATCTCGGAAGCGCCACTTCATCGCCTGGAGTCGACTCGGTGACGTAGAACCAGAACTTTTTCCACTTGTTCGCCGCCTTGCCGGGCAGCATCAGATCGAAGAACGACGCCTTCGCCTTCAGTTGGAATGTCAGGCCACCCGCGTCTAGCATCGGGCCGCCTGACTCCTCGCGGTTGATTCTCCCGTGGAACAAGTCTTGCCACAGGGGAAAGTAGGGCCTGCTGCCCAGGTAGCACTCGCAGAACGCCACGAAGATGGCGAGCTGCTCGATACTGTGCGGACCCAGATCCGATGGCTGGAGTCCGTAGTAGGCGCAGAAACATCGGAAGAAGAGGGAAGTTGGGAAGCCCAGCCCATGTTCCAGGTGGCTGGTGAAGCAGATGAACTCTCCCTCGCCCGGATCCGGAGTCACTTCTCCGGTCGCGGGGATGCGCCATCTGCCGGCACGGAGGATCCCGGCCTCCTCGAAGGATGCCAGTAGCGCCTTAGTGCATTTGGATCTGCCCCATGGCTCGGTGGAGGGGGCCATCGGTCGGAGATTCATGGGGATCGAGGCTCTCTGGATTGTTCAGATCGCTGTGCGGAATGGGGAACGGAGACGAGCGAGAATGGAGGAAGAAAGAAGAAGCGTTTCCCTGTTCGCCTATCATTCTCCTTATATAGCGGTTGCTACCCGCCAGTTTCGGGAGCCGTTACTACGCGGTAATTACGCCGAAGTTACCGTTGGATTACCCAACGGCTAGTTTGACCCCAATTGACGGTCCAACTTCATCCATTCGACTCGTCGCTCCCAGCGACTCGACGACTCGCCGACCCGATCACTATAACAGTGATTAAGTATTTGCCGACCCGTTCGCCGAGCTGCGACACGATTGGTCGCCGTTATTGCGACTAAAATGACTAGTTCTTCCCTTTGTTCAAGAGTCCGCCGCCGATTCGACTGGACGTCCGCATTGGACCCGCATACTCCGACTGCCAGCAAACGCCTACGACAAATCGACGACGGCCTCGGGGACTACTGATGGGGATATGCCTACCGGGGTATACCCAGCAGGACGTTTCCTACTGGCCCAAGTGTCAGCGAGTGGGCCTGCAGGACGGCGACTGGATCAACACTTGGCGTGGACTCAAGCGACTGGAAGCTGAAGGCCCAGAAGCGTAGCTAGGCCTAGTCGGACTAGGTCATAGAATCTCCGAATCATTAACTAATTCGGTTGTGATCTATAAACCCTAGCGAGGTGAGTCTATATAAACCTCTCTAGAGGACGCATAGAGGAAATGTTCCATCATACACCCAAGCGACTCGCCGCCTAGCCGTCGAGCTCGTCCCATTGTACTCTCATCATAATACAATCTAGTAGGAGTAGGTCTTTACCCTCTAGGGGGCCGAACCTGGGTAAACCCTTGTGTCTCAGCCCTCATCTCGCACCGCATATGGCTGGCCTCCCTTGCCCCATGTTCTACTACTCGCTGCCGATTGCAGCATCTGCCGTGGTCATTCCCACGACACTAGCTCTTCCCAACTTTGGATGGATCCGGAGGATAGGCTACTGAGCTGGACCCTGCCCGCGCCTGTCAGCTGCAGCTGAAGGCATTGTACAGTGGTGTTCTTATTTCTGCCGTGGAGCTTGACTAACGATGGGTGATCATCGAGCCAGGCTTTTGGTTCCTGCGTACCATCGAACTTCGGGTTGTCCGAAGGGAGCTTGAATTTTTTTGGCATCCTCGTTCGCCGAACGGATCCGCTGAAGCACCTGGCGCCGCACAGCTCTTTGTCGTCTTCCTCGTCGGACTCAGTTGAGTACGCGCGTTTGGCACGTGCCTTATCGATCTTGCGCTGGGTGAGCTCATTGCGAGCGTCGTAGGTGCTACTATGGCGATGTGGGCTCTTGCAGAGTCATGGAAGGTCGTGCTCATCGTCTTTGTATGAGGGCGTAGGGCTGCGGTTGAACTTTCTTCTTCGGCTCCGTAGGAGCCTCATCGTGGAGCGCAGCTCCGACGAGTCCGAGGGGGGCTAGCGCGGACTTGTGCATGGCACTCTTCGGGTCGCCCACCGGAGGTGGATGGGACGCGAGATATGTAGTGGCCGCCATGATCGCAGCCTGCGGTGTTTTCGTCATGACGTTGACGTGCGAGTCCATCGTCATGAAGGATGTGTTGAGGGCTCGGGTGACTTTGCATCGCGCGGCGGGGTCCATGTGCTCCATGCAGGAGCGGTACTTGTTGGCGTTGTTGCCATGAAAGCTTGTGCCACCAGGGTAGAGAGCGCAGCTCACCGTGCGCTAGATTCCACAACTGCCTTTTTGCGCTTGTCAAGCTCCTCCATCAGCTTCACCTGTCGGTTGTGCTCATCGATGAGGAGGAGGTGGTAGGCCATCAGTAGATCCTGTGAAGCATTCACAGGTAGGATGATGTTGCTTGCCACGGCTTCGCGTGCTTGGCGCCAGTCTTCCTTATTGAGGTTCATCTTATTGTAGGCGTGAGCGTCGCCTTTGTTGGGCCTATTAGGCAGATCTTCCCCGTTTCTTCCGTTCTCAGCTTGTGGGTTGAGAGGGGGGTTAGGTGTTTTCAGTGCGCTCAAACCTGGCGTCAATTCCGTTGCGTTTTTTATGACGACGACGCATAGGTAGCGCCCGCGGATTGGATCCCTGCTGCCGCAGCTTTTGGATCCGGAACCGTAGGTTCCTTCATCTGAGGGAGGGCCACACAGATCTGAGTTGCAGCCACCGCTGTCATCTGACTTGTATGTTAGCGTCGACGCGTGTAACGCGCCGATAGGTGGGAACCACAAAGAGGGACTAATGGATGGTGGTGGCACCCGCTCTGGGAGGCGGAGGGTGTCGGTCTTCCCCACCTGAAAGTAGAAGCTCATGAACAGCATCTCGAGTCCGTCGCCGACGAACTCGAAATCCTTCAGGGTGGCCGGCGAGAGGGTGGTGAAGTCGAAGGTTCCGAAGAGGAGGTGACTCTCCGTTGCCGATGAGTTGTAGATCAATCCGGATGGAACCGTCACGACCGCACGATCAGCGTCCCCGTTTCCCATAGACGGCTGTTGGGGATATACTTTCCGGATATACCCACAGGGCTCACTAACCAGGGTGGCCCACCAACGGGTTAGATCTTTGCTTCACGGGCGGCCTAGTCAGAGAAAGAGGAGGAGCCAGTTCTAGCTATGACAAGGCCCAGAAGAGTTACCGACTTAGGCCTATAGTATTACTTGTACTCCAAGCTGTATCTAGTTACCGACTCTATAACGTAGCCGTATAGGTCAATCCTGTAACCCTAGGCCCCGGTGACTATATAAACCAGCCCTATGGGAGCCTTTAGGGAACACAACCAATCGTAACACCACAATCAATTCGCACAGGCGAACCTCTCTTGTAATCCATTGTATCATCTGGCTTACATCGATATATTACTAGGTTGCTATCAGGAGTAGGATCTGATCCCGTAGTCGGATCTAAACATGGGTAAACTTGTGCTCCCCGCTCCTGGAACATCCGACGTCTCACACCCCATCTTTCCAACACCACTAGGACCCCCTATGGCGTACTTGTCGACAATCCGACGATAGTTGGCGCCCACCGTGGGGCAAGTGACCTTTGGAGCATCCTTCCAGGCGGAATCTGTGCGTGCAGGTATCAGCGAAACTATCGCCATGGGTCCCATGGTCTACGCTAGTGATGTCCTTCACGTCCTTCTTGACGAGACCTGGATTCCGTCTTCGAAACCCGTGACGGCCTACACAATCATTTCCATCGGCAATATCGATATTTATTTTGGTTTCGTTGATCCCGCCCAACCCATCCTTGAGGTGATAAACATGGCGAAAGAAAAATCCGGATCTACTTTGTCCGCAGAGGCGGAAGAGTTCAAGATCTTGAAGAAAATCAAACCCACCCAGCCCACTCCTGTAGTGGAAGAAGAGGTGGAAGAAGAATCTGGATCTGATCTCTCTAGCGAGATTGGGTACACAGATGAGGAATACATCCGCTACGGATCCGGCTCTGTTGATGTCGAAGAAGAAAACAAGTTATACCACTACCTCAGGAACATGAACAAGAAGCACTGTTTCGTGTAATACATAAGCTCTGGATCCGACTCTGTCGATGCTGGACCCGGTAGCGATTCAGTCCTAGACGCAATCGAAGAAAACACCGACTTACCTGGCTCTCCTCATGAGTCAATAACGTCGCCGGAACTTCGAGACTTCAACAAAGAGATGGAGTAGTATGAACAAGAACACGTCTCCAAGCAAACACAAGGTGAGCCGGAAAATTTTCCTAGTCCATACGATAGCATGGATGAAAGCTACACCTCGCAGGATGACATGGACTCCGAGATTCTTCTGAGGTCCACAAGCCAACCATGACGGAAAGTACCGACGGAATTCTATCCCCCGGTACCAAACCAAAAGCCGTCTTTGGCACTGGTACACACGTTAAGGCTACTGGGTGGTCAAAGAAGAAGAACAAAAAACCGACACCGGCAGAGCCGGAGGTCGAGGAAACCAATGAAGAAAAATTGATGAAGAGATCGAGATGGAGAATCAGGACGGAGATCCGATTAATACGACCCCGATCGACCCTCCTGTAGATGGACACGTTGTCACCAAGGGTGTGCATGAAATCTACAGAGATGCTCTCATGATTCCAATCCCAACGGCTTCGGATCTTACACCGGAGGCGCTGGAGAAAAGGGCCGAGGACCTGGAAAAGCATCGTCTGTTTTAGCTCGAAGAGGCCGCACGCATCATCAAGATAAGGCAGCAGTTAGATAGTGATCCTGCCAAATATCAATGATATTTCAAGCGACATCCAAACAAGACAAGGGGAGGTTTGTTTCTTGCTAACTAGAACCCAGAAATCCACAAAGATCTATTCGAAGGAAAGGATGGAGAGAAGATCCGATTCTATAGCATGCCGTTGGAAAACGCCGCTGCTGCTCGAGCCATCCTTGCCAACAATTTGTCTACACAACAGGACCAGCAATGCGTCGTGTTGCTGGACAAAGGATTAAAGCAGCAGAGAACGGCTGCATCATGCAGTGGCAACCTGACATCATAGTCCGAGTTTTGCCACACCGGCGCTGACCAAAGCACTGATGTAAGGCTCCACAGGGATACGAACCAACGCTATCGTCTCCGTGGAGAAGAAGAGAATTCAAGAAATGGCTCAAACGACCACTCTCGCCGGCTAGCGCGTGACTGGGCAAGAGTTATTCCGGCCGCGTCAGAAGATGCTATCAAAGCAATGGTTCCTCATTAGGACTATTGTCGGCAAAACAACCGCTATAGAGAAGACCCGGAAACACACCGCCAACGAGAAGAACATGACCGGCTAAGGATGCCACCACCGAGCCGTCCGGCTGGCAATGTCGGATGAAGAGATGATCCGAATCGTCCTGAATCAAGTAGGGACGGTTCCGAAGAAACATGCATCAAAGTCAGCATAATGAGGCTCCACCGCCACCACTGCGTAATCCAGCCGGAAATAACCCACCAGGGCCACCATTGCCTCCTAGCAGCGACCATGAAGGATCCCAACGTAGCCATGGAAGCCACAGGGGTGGAGGCGGCAATGGTGAAAGGAGAAGGAGAAATCCGACTCCGCTGCGTAGGAGCCGTGAGCCTCTAAGGCGCAGATCTCTCTCGCCAAACGACGCTCGCCATCGCATTGAATCAAACATAGAGGTGTGGCGGTATGAGGAGGAAGACATGTATGTGGGACCCAAATGTTTTGGACCACGCATAAGCCAGACCAAATTTCCGGTTGACTTTGGTATTGCCAAACACATTTAGCCCTATGACGGCGCAGCTCCACCAGATACCTGGCTCCAGGATTTCTTCCAGGCCTGCTGCATCACCAAAGAAGTAAATAGCCTGGTCGCAGTCTAATATCTCCCACTCATGCTGAGGAAGACGGCTCGATCATGGCTCAATGAAATGCCAGAGAATTCAATTCACAACTAGTATGTCATGCAAAGTGCGTTCTTTTCAAACTTCGGGGAACATACAGGAGGACCTTCACAGTCGGAGACTTGCAGCGTTGCACACAAATACCCGGAGAAACCTGCTGGGATTACCTCGGACACTGGATTGACACGAAGAACTCCTGCGAGGGAGTAAACGAACAAACTGCGATAGAAGCTTTTATTGCAAGACTTCCAGTCAGACTTTTGCATCACAGACTGAAGCGTGAACATGTCACATATTTTGGAGAAATGATAGAGATGGAAAGCAAATACGCTGATGTCGATGATGACTCAAGAGGGCTGCTAAATATTCTGGCCAATCCCAATGCGGCCAAATAGCCGAAACAAACTTAGAAGCGCAAGAACACCCCGGAAGAAAAACCGGCTCCGGACAATGTAGCTGTCAACGCAATGTTTGGATCTGGAGGACGAGGAGGGCGCGGAGACGGCCGGGGTAGAGGCCATGGAACTTCCCGAATCCAGGGCAGAGGAGGTCAGCAACCCAGAAGAACCTATACCTGGGCTGACATTGCCAATAATCCCTGTGTCCACCACTTGGATAGTAATGGAGAATCTACCCACACAAATGCCGAGTGTCATTTCAACGACGACATCAAGAAAGACAAATCCGCTGGCTACAGAACCAAGCGACAAAAAGGAAAGAAAAATTTCGAGAAAGTATAGGAGCCGAAGGAAGATTCCGACATGGAAGAGGCGGATACCGCTACAGAGCGCAAGTCGGATGGAAAGAAGACTTTTCCGACTAAGAAAGATGCATATGTCTGTTTCCTTGTATCCCAACCTGCCAAAGAAAAGAAGGCAGTTATCCGTGAGCTCAATGCCACGGTTCCGGCTGTTCGACAGTTTCTAGACTGGCCGGAAGTAACCATCACCTTTGATCGCTCAGATCACCCGAGGAAAACACATCGTCAGGGAAAGTACCCTCTAGTCGTCAGTCCTCTTATTGATGGCTATGATTTCTCTAAAATACTCATGGACGGTGGAAGCAGCATTAACATCCTCTACATCGAGACGCTCCATCGCATGAAACTACACGTGAGCCAGTTGAGTTACAACAATGTAACTTTCCATGGCATTATACTAGGGATACAGGCGGATTTTCTGGGTGAGATCACTCTGGACGTGACATTCAGAACCCTAGACAATTATCGGACCGATCCACTCTCTTTTTAGGTGGTACCATTCAAAAGTTCTTACCACGCCATCTTCGGACGTCTGGCTTATTGGGCGTTCAGGCTCGTCCCTGTTACATCAACAACATGATTAAACTTCTAGGTCCAAAGGGCGTAATCACCATACGGGGAAATCCGAGGAAGGCACGAGAGTGCGACGAAGGATCTGCTTCCTTCGCCGAAGCCATGCTATACGCCCAGGAGTACCAGGAGATCAAGAAGACCATCAATCCGTCCGAGATGACCGCTATGAAGAACGAGGTGCTGAAGCCAAGTTTGCAGTTCAAGGAATCGGAAGAGACGAAGAAAACGTCACTGTAGGAAGATGATCCCTCCAAGACGACGAACATAGGCGTAGGCTTAGGCCACAAATAGTAAAGCGCGCTCGTCGAGTTCCTCAAAGCTAATAGTGATATCTTCGCATGGCAGCCTTCTGACATGACCGGAGTACCTAGAGAACTTGCCGAGCACTCTCTTAATGTGTAACCTAGCGCTAAACCTGTCAAACAGTCCTTACGACTGTTTGGTGATGAAAAGCGCAAAGCAATATCCAATAAATTAGCCCGACTAGAATTAGCGGATTTCATAACAGAGGTCATCCATACAGATTGGGTGGCAAATCCTATACTCGTCCCTGAAAAGAACACCATTGATTTAAGGATGTGCGTTGATTATACCGCTTTGAACAAGGCATGCCCAAAAGATCCGTTTCCTTTGCCACGAATCGATCAAGTTATCGACTCAACGCCAGGATCAGAACTACTCTGTTTTCTCGATGCATATTCCGGATATCACCAAATACCGATGAAAAAGTCAAATCAAATTAAGACGTCTTTCGTCACTCCTTTTGGAACCTTCTGCTAAAAAACTATGCCTTTTGGCTTAAAGAACGCATGAGCAACATATCAACGTACTATGCAACGTTGTCTCAACAACCAAATCGGACACAACGTCCACGTATATGTAGACGACATAGCAGTTATGTCCAAAAATAAGGAAACTTTAATTTCCGACTTGGATGAAACATTTGCTAGTCTACAAAAATTTAATATGATGCTAAATCTGAAGAAGTGTATCTTTGGAATTCTAGCCGGAATGTTTTTAGGTTTCATCGTCTTTGACTGAGGCATAGAGGTGAACCGGGAAAAAATCAAGGCTATACTAAATATTACCAGGCCAACTCGCATGAAGGATGTGCAACGACTCACTGGTTGCATTGCGATAGTGATTCGGTTCGTCAGCCGGCTCGGCAAAAGAGCTGCACCTTTATACAAACTCTTGAAGAAAACCAACAAATTTGTCTAGAGCCAAGAAGCCGAAACTGCTCTCCAAAGTTTGAAAGATCTACTTTCAAACACACGAGTTATCGCAGCGCCAGAACCTCAGGAACCTATCTTACTCTACATTGCAACGACCAACAAGGTCATAAGTGTGGTAACAGTACTCTAGCATGAGGAATAAGGTCATGAGCATAAGGTGCAACGGCCAACTTATTACCTGAGTGAGGTCCTGGCAGAATCAAAACAACGGTACCCACATCATCAAAAGCTAGCCTATGGAGTGTTCTTTGCATCCAGAAAGCTACGCCACTATTTTCAAGAGCATAAGAACACAGTGGTGAGCACTTCTCCACTGCGAGATATAATCAATAACCACGACGCCACATGACGTGTCACAAAGTGGGGAATAGAGCTCGCAGCTTTCGATATTGAGTACGAACCACGTACAGCAATCAAATCCCAAAGACTTGTCAACTTCGTTGTTGATTGGATAGAGCAGAAAACACAAGTCCTCCAGAATCGGAATTTTGGACCCTCCACTTTGACGGATCAAAAGCAAGAGGAGGCTCGGGGGCTGGCGTGGTGCTCAAATCTCCCCAAGGAGATAAGCTGTTCTATGTATTGCAAATACACTTCATTACAACCAATAATATTGCCGAGTACGAAGCATTGCTACATGGAATACGCATGGGCAAAAACATTGGCATATCAAGACTCATTGTTATGGACATTTGGATTTAGTTGCTCAATAAGTATCCGATATCTACAACGCAAACAAGCACATGGCAGCATACAAAGCTGTTGTGGATGAACTATCTAAATCGTTTGAGGGCTTTGAGGTTCAACACATCCCTCGAACAGAAAATGAGGAAGCAGATGCTCTGTCAAGGATAGGCTCTGCGCGGAAACAAGTATCGGATGACGCTTTCTTAGAGCATTTAAGGGTCCCCTCCATAGTTGGAGTTGATGAGTACTATCCGACGAAATCCGACTCACCTTTAATAGCAGTTCTAGTTGTATTTCCTAGCTGGACAAGACCCTATCTAGATTTCCTGATAGACGGAAATTTACCCAAAGATGAAGTCTTGAGCCAGCAGATTAGTCGACGAGCAAAATCCTACACTATAATAAATGGTGAGCTCTATAAACGGAGTGTTTCTAGCGTGTTTCAGCGATGTATTTCTTCAGAAGGAGTGGAAATCTTAAGAGAAATCCACGAAGGCGAGTGTGGTCATCATGCTGTAGCCAGATCCTTAGTGAAAAAGCTTTTTGACACGGATTATTTTGGCTTACAGCTAAGGCGAATGCCTGTAAACTAGTCAAAACGTGCAGAGGCTGCTAAAAGTACGCCCATCAGGTACATGTTCTGGCTAAACAATTGCGAACAATCCCTATTACATGGCCATTTACGGTATGGGGGCTTGAAATGGTAGAGTCGTTTCATACTGCAAAATGTGGATTTACTCACCTACTAGCGATGGTGGATAAATTCACAAAGTGGATTGAGGCTAAACCCGTAACAAGTTGCGATGGATCCACAACCAGAAAGTTCGTTGAGGATATAATCATCTGATTCGTATATCCGCATAGTATAATTATTAACAATGGGAGCAATTTTTCCATGGGGGAACTTGCCGAATTCTGCGAAGAACAAGGGATCCGACTAGATATTGCATCAATCGCACATCCACAAGCTAATGGACAAGTCAAAAGAACTAATGGCCTTATTTTAGAAGGAATCCTACCTCACCTCGAGGCACCGCTTCGTCGGGCCGCGGGGGCTTGGGCGGAAGAATTACCGTCTGTGATATGGAGCTTACGTACAACTCCTAACAGATCAACCGGCTATACTCTTTTCTTCTTGGTCTATGGTGCAGAAGTTGTTCTTCTAAGTGATCTAATTCATCAGTCTCCACGAGTCAAAGCGTATATCAAAGAATATGAAGAAGTTTCTCAACAAGATGATCTCGATATAATCGAAGAAGTACGCGTCGTTGCTGAACAGAGATCTACAACCTATCAGCAGAAGTTGCGCAAGTATCATAGTTAGAGAGTGCAAAACTGCTCTTTCAGAAAAGGCGATTTGCTTCTCCGACTTGTGCAAAAGAGAAAGCATAAACTTTTCCTGATTTGGGAAGGACCTTTTGTGATTAGCAGTGTTCTGCATAATGGGTTATATTATTTAACCGATATGAGACCAGTCAAGGAAAGACCAGATACTCGAAAGAGAAAGAGAGCTGGTGGCAGCATAGACCCGAATGAAATAGACCGTCCATGGAATATTGCACAGCTACGTCCCTTCTATTCTTAGTTATATTTCCTTGTAATCATATATGTACATGTTCAAAGTGAAATAAAGTATTGGTTTCCTCATATGTTATCTTCGAGAATTTTTTGCCATCTTATTTACAAAAGAGATCCCAGAATGCTTGAAAGTACTTTATGCTCATGTTCGTTCTGGTTACGATTTTTGAACATCTAAAAATGTTACCTTAGGGTAAAAAATTTAATTTATTGTCTATACTTTTTTTTATCTAATTGCTTAGACGCGGGCATTTTTAGAGTAATGAGTTGTTGGTACTGGAAGCCGGCTTTGTTTCCGAGTTTAAACTGGTTTAGCAATTGCGCTCCGTTCCTCGGCAAAGTTTCTGTGCTAAAGGTTGGCCGGCCCATGAAAGGGACGAGGCAGAGAGCCAGATAAAACGACAAGTATATGCATAATACACAAAAGTGCTTCAGAAATTTTCAAGCACATGCATAAAAAATATAAGCTAAGTGGTACAATAGTAAAAGCATTAATTTTTACAAGATCAACACAAATAAAAACAATGTTTATATCATTACATTGCCAGAAGTTCAGAATAATGCATAAAAACTGTTTATGCTGTAGAGTCAGCGGTGGTGATGAAGAAGGTGGAGCGCTAGAGTCGACAATATTGTCGCCCTGGATCTCAGACTCGGAAGCTGCAAAGCTGTTTTCTGGCTCTTGAGGCGAGGGAGGCACGTCAACGGATTCAAAGAACGGCGTCGTATAGTTCATCATCTCTGCCACACGACAAGCATAACCTACACAGAATTCTTGGATTGCCTTGATGTCCTATGTGTTGCCCTCATCATCCTCCTCGGCGATACCTTTGGTGACATGCCAGATTTCCATATCGTTGTGGTGGCTCATCACCATGGTAACCGCAGTCTGAGCAACAGTCCGAGCGTAGGAGATCTTACAGTCCTTGAAAAGCTTCAGAATCTCCTTGGCCTGGTCCCTCACCTCATGCACTGACATTGTATGCAAGTCGGAAAGCTTGACTGACTCGCCAGCCTGTTCAAGAGTCTAGCGGAAGTCGTACAAGATATCTCCGACGAGCTTGATGCGCTCGAGGCGAGGTTCAGAGGTAGGAGAGTCGAAAATATTCAGGGGGGCTGGGAAAGAACCAAAAAATCAAAATTCAACTGAAAATAAAGTCGAAAAATCAACAAAAATTAAAATTCGGAAATCTTACCTAGCACAGAGCGATTCCATTGAGCATACTCCTCACGGAGACTCTTAAGTTCACTCTCTACGGCCTGGGCCAGATCCTTCTGACTATCGAAGTCCTTCTGGAGATCATCTAGTTGTTTATCTCCGAGGGCTAGCAGCTTGTCGAGCCTCATGGTCTCATGATTGTTTGACTCCAGGACAGCGGCTATGTATTTCTCCGACTCAATAGTGAGATTTTTAAGCTTGTCCCGGAGTTCAGCTTTCTCCATTTCTAAGTCCTTGAAGTTCTCGAATTACTACACCATCTTGCTGGACTCGCACAACAGTTCTGCAAAGGGAAAAAATAATTAGTCGGACAGAACAAGTTTGACTATGACAATAGCCAAAGTGACAAAAATGAAGCCGGAAAAAATTACCTTCTGCTTCATTCTTCTCAATTTGCAACTTTGAATTCTCAAGGTGCAAGGCTTAGATCTTATTGCGCTTATTACAGATGTTCTTGAGCAATTCCTGGTAGGAAGATGCAATTTTCTGTAAGTTTAGAGATGGAATACCGTCATACGGCTACTAAGACCCGGGATGCAAATTTAACTAAGTAAAATTACAGCACGAGCCTTGGGGGCAACACTACATCATTCTTTTGCAACCTAAAAGCATCAAATCGGATCCAACGATGTTTATACGGCTTTATGCTTGGGGGCTAGAGGATATGATAATAAATGCAAATAAGAATCAGAAACTTACAATGTGTTCTAGGTGAAACTTTTCAAATCCGAGCTTGGTGCTGTGAAACACCTTCTCGGCAAGGGAGAGGGAAGGAACATCCGTCACTGGGAGTTCACCAGAGTCGATCTTAGCATCCCGGACCAAAATTTGGTCTAGGAGGCTAACCAGCTTGACGTCCTCCTGCTCCTGGCTCGCTGCCTCTACGGTTAAGGTTTGCTTCTCAAGGCTGGACTGAGCTAGCTTGAGGATCTCTTCCTTCTTCTTCCTCTTCAGGCCAGAGAAAGCAGAGCCGACCACTTTATCCAATGTTCCTGTAGATGTTACCATGGGATCATTACCCTTAGCGGGTTCATGCTTGTCCAATGCTCCAAGGCTTTCGAGACGTTGCCAGCATCAGGAGAGGCAGAAGCTTCCTATGTTGATGAAGTACATGATGGAGTTGGTGGCGGCATGGCAGGGGAAACAAAAAGCTTCTGCTGACACATCTGCTTGCCCGGCTTGCTGTCCGGCTTGATCTTACTCTTCAAAACTGATTTAGCTCTAGGACATGAAAATCCAAATATCAGGTGTGCTCTGGAAAGAAAGAAAGAAATGTATAAAGTACTGAGTCGACTCGACAGTGAATGGGGAAAAGGATTAGAGGAAGAACATGGAGATGGGGTGACTAAATCGATGGGCACCTGGAGCTCTGATGCTCGACAATGGCGGTGACGGGTACGGATCACCGATGAGAGATTCGGCAGCAGCCTGGGGGCTTTATTTAGGGGTTTTATGGGTACAACATAGAGGATATCGTGGAGATTAAATAGGTGACGAGACTTGAGCGAGGGGGCAAGGATTCGGGATGGATTTGACGAGATTTTGTCGGGCACCCGAGGAGTTCATGAAGAACACGATTTTGACAAAAGATCGGGGATGACCCGGGAAGACCCACCTACCGGCGTCGGTTGAGAGAGAAAAAACATCAGAGGGGAGGGTTATAGGGTCTGGTTAGCTCCCCTAGGAGATATTGGGCCTACTACGGCTTGCATGCTGCACGTCGCTCGCGTGGATGGCCACGCGGTAAATAGGAAGTGGGCAGCTGGGCCGCTCTACCGATTAGGTTAGATAGTTTTTTTGTTTCTTTCTCTTTTTTTGCTTTAGTAATTCTTTCATATCTATTGTTTTATAACTCCAAATGGAGTGAAATTTGTTTGTAAAAATTTCAAAAAACCAGTAGGAGGCCGAAAACAGTAACAAGCCGCAATAGTAGCAGGGTGAAACGGTAACATGCCGAAAATAGTAACATGCCAAAAAAATAGGAGGCCGAAATAGTAACAGACCAAAAACATTAACATGCCGAAATAGTAACAGACCAGAACAGTAAAAAGAGCCAGAAACTAAGAAGGCTAAAACAGTAGCGGGCCAGAATAGTAGCAGAACAGGCAAGTAACATGCCGGATTTGCACCAGGCTAGAATAGTAACAAACCGAGAAACTTACCAGGCCAGAACAGTAACAAGCGAGAATATGAGTAAGATGTGTATGTGCCTGAATAGTAACGAGCCAGAAAGTTTATGGGCCAGAGCAGTTTATATAAATAGGACCATTTCAAACAATGCAGGACTATACAGTAACGTGCCTGAAAGCGGGCTGCCAAATGGTCTCATTTCAAACAGTACAGGACGAAACAGTAATGAGACCAATAGTTTACGGGCCGCCCAAATGGACCTATTTCAAACAGTGCAGGTCAAAATAGTAACGGGCCTGGAAATTTACGGGCCGCAGTGGAAAGCACTAGTGGGCCCATTTCAAATAGTGCATGATGAACATTAATGGGTCGTGATACTATTGGTCTCTCTTAATGGACTGACCCACCT
Organism: Avena sativa; assembly: GCA_916181665.1. Classification (NCBI taxonomy): domain Eukaryota; kingdom Viridiplantae; phylum Streptophyta; class Magnoliopsida; order Poales; family Poaceae; genus Avena; species Avena sativa. Next base: position 244,449,927 of record OV702283.1, on the reverse strand, counting down.
AATAATTATCAGACCTTGGCTGGTGTAACACCCTCAGAATCGGACCTATGCAAGTTTTAGCGAAAACCGCCAAACCCGCATAGAAACGATTCAAAGGTGCGCACCAGGCACTTTCGTGCGGGTGGAAAACGAAGTAATAACATTACACAACAGTCCTTGATGGGACCCACAGAACAGATATATATATAACAGCGACTCCATGAGTCAAGAATACAGATATAATATACAAAGATCCAAATCACTTTGAAAACGATAGAGCGTCCAGCTACGGACAAGATGCAAATGGGGCTAAGAGCCCTGAAGAATAACCAATGGCGTCCATAACCATGCCCAGGCCAAGCCGGAAGGGTAACCCTGCTAACGACGTCGATCTCAAAACCTGCTTAAACCAAAGGGGTGCCGACAAAGGGCAAAGGAAAAAGAGGAGCGTCAGTACTGAGGCCAGTACACGGCGAGACTAGAATTCGGCGGTCCTCGCCTACACAAGTATGGTGGACTGAAGCGGCAGCGGCAGCAAGCACTATACAACCTATAGAGACTCGATACAACTGGCGGTTATCATTGAGGGATAAGAATGACCTATCCGGATCCAACCTGAAGCTAACACCAAACAAACCCATCCTGGTGTTTTCCCCTCGAGACCATACGAGGAAGTCAACCGAGGAACTCACACCATTGGCAGTTTTATTCATTCGGTTATAGTTGCGGCACTTTACTAGTCAGGTTTAGATATTCGTCCTGATAAAAGAAGCAGTGGGCCCTTTTAGTTATTCATTCCGTTGTAGTTGCAACAATTACTAATCAGATACAGATAGCATGAGATAAACCCAAAACCCAGCAGTTGTTGGTACTTTTATTTAGCCATTCCGTTGTAGTTGCAGTACTTACTAGTCAGGTTCAATGGTCGTAAGCGACACTCCAAACAAGCAATTGTGGGCTGTATTAATTAGCCATTCCATTATAGTGAAGCTGATTACTAGTCATTATAAAGTCAAGTTTATAGCAATAAACTTTAGTTATGCTTGGCTATGGTCGAGATACTGTGCTCCAAGTCGTCCATAACCGCGGACACGGCTTTCCGAAAGTTTTACCCGGCCGGGGTGCACCAATAGCAACACACACTCGATCAACCTCGGAAAAACCAAATCAAAACCCAACGAGGCTTTCACGACAAAGCAATCACAGGATTCAGAAATATTTCAGGGGGCCACCCCTTAAAGTAGAACCCGCAACGAAGCCGGCCGGCTTCGAGACAGACTTAAGGTTGTGGGGACGGCTGTGAACGACTGGGAACCCGAAAGTGTGGCTGGGCTTGTCGACACCGCGGAATCGTGCCACGATCCCTAAACAGTACAGTGTGCTCCTCGCACAATCGTAAATAAAGCAGTAGCATGGCATAAGTATAGGATCGTAAATAAAACCTCAAACTAGTTTGTGGCCCCAAGAAATAAGAATGAATCAAGCTCTGGCTCAGGAGGGTCCCATATACCTCCCGGATGTGGATAGCGCGATAAATCAAGGAACAGGTATCAAGTACTCGGGGTCCTACGGGACACAAGTGGGCGTTCGGAAACCAAATATTTTCTATCACCCACCGATGCCTCTGCTTATTCCAATTTTAGTTGTTAAACAGGAATTAAAGTGAACGAAAAGTAAAGCCGAGATCATCTCCAACATCCAACATGTGGCAATACTCCAACAACTGTGGTACATGGCGGCGCGCAACAGCACTTGAGCAAGCAACTACGACGCGCAAGTCCAACTATCTACCAAACAACAGGTAATAGGATGTGTCCAAGGCAATATATGGCTGCAAGGGATATCACGGGTACGAAAACTAGAGCATCGCAACACAGATAGCAAAGATCAACAGGAGGGAAATAAATACTATAAAAGTAAGATAGGTAGAAAGGGGGAGATGCTCGCCTGAAACATTGTCGAAGGTTCAACCGAAGAACGGGGCGAAGCTCACATCAACTCAACGGCCTTATCCGCGAAGAAGCAAAACCACTAGGAGAAACACCGGGTGCAATATTTAATACAACGGCAGAAGATCGGCATGATGCATGTATGATGTATGGCATGGCAAGGTGCGATGCAATTAGGTCAATATTAAGCGGAACCGGGGTCCCGACAAATAATTAAATGGTTCATGTTATTCATCTACCCCGCAAATTAAATGTGGTTTGGACATGGCAAAAGATAGCACCGGTTCGCTACATCAATTTTAAATGAGGCCAATATAAGGCTGGATTTTCCCGCATATGGGCCCCATATTTAATTAGGTGAATCGGCATAAGGCCCCCAAACCACATGATATGCATGCGAGATGAATGATTTAATGTGCAACAATTGTTATTACATATATAAAATAGGGCTCGAGAAAAGGGTCACACACGTTAGGGTTCGACGATCTTGGGGTTCCGGGGTTCGGGGTTCGGATCTGGGGTTCAGGGTTCGACGGAACGTTCTCGGCAGGAGCATTCTCGAACAGCGGGGCAGATCTTGTTGCCGCCGTGGTCTTCGGGTCATGTCGACGGTTATGGCGTTCGGGACGAAGGCCTTGGCGTTCCGCGGTGAAGTGCTTGTCGTTCCGGTGGCGGTCTTGGAGGTCTTCGGGTTCGGCCTTGTACTTCGAGTGGTGTAGATCTTGGATGCCGACAATCATCGGTTCCTTGTTGGTGGCGAACGTGGGTCCATGCCGGAGGCCTTGCCGGATGCGCGAGTGCGCGGTTCCTCGAAAGAAGACGGTGTCGGCTTAAACGGTGCTAGAGCAGACGCATCCTCCATGTTACCGCACTCCACCGCACACCATAACCACCACAGGTCACGCATCTCACCATTATCTCTGAAACAGAAACAGCCCATCGGTAACACCAACTCCTCCAGGAAAAGGTACATGGGCAACCCGATGGTGGCGAGGAGGTACACGTGACGAAGACGGAGGTGCACGGCCGGGTTAGAGGGACGCCGGGACAGCGCGAGCCCGCTGCAGGGGAGGGAAGGTCGCGGGGCCAGAGGAAGCAGAGGCGCTGCAGGGTCCTCGGGAAGGAGGGCCAGCGGCGGCCGGCTAGCGGATGAGCAGGGGAGGCCGGAGGAGGGCCCGGGCGGAGAGGCGGTTGCAGGGCGCAGGCCGAGGCGGAGCTTGACGGGGGAGAGGTCGACGCGGACGACGGCCAGGCTCGGGGAGGTGGTCGCGCGGGGGCCCGAGGCACCGGCGGCGGACGGCGACGATGGAGGCGAACGGCGGCGGGAGGGCGGTTGCCGGAGAAGAGGTGGCCGGAGGAGGCCGGAGCGGGGCCACGGGGACGCGGGCCGGCTCGGGAAGGAGGCGCGCGCGCGGTGGGGGCGTGGGGTAGGCCGGCGGGGCGGCGTCGGTCGAAGCTTGGCGGGGCGCCGGGTAGAGCGGCGCGCTCGGAGGGAGCTTGAGGGGGCGCGCGGGAGGCGGTGGCTTGAGGGAGGCGGCGGCGACTGGGGCAGGCGAGCGCCGGCGACGGGGAAGAGAGGGGTAGCGGGGCGGCGGTGCCTGCAGGCGGCGGAGGCGGTCGCCGGCGGGGCGAGGGTGGGAGGATGCGGGAGAAGAGGGTCACGCGGGGGTCGGAACGGAAGGAGGAAGAAGGAACGCGGGGGCAGGGAGCCAGGGTGGGGCCGGACGCGGGGGCGTTCGCCAGGCGTGTGTGCGTGCGTTGTGTGGTGGGATGGATCAGGTGGTGTGGGATGTGGGCTGGAGGGAGAGAGAGGAGAGAGAGGGGTGTGGCCACGTGGCAGTTTTGGGTTGGTTAGGGGGAGGGAGAGGGTGAGGTGTCAGCACCTGGTTGGAGGGGGTGAGGTGGCTGGTTGGGGGGTAGATTAGGTGTAGGTAGCTGGGTAGCTATAGGATTTAGAGGTTGGACCGATTTTAAAATCCTGGGGGTGGTCGTTCGGGTCGATCTGGCCCGTTCGACTGCCCCCACTAAAAATAATATAATTTTTATTTGTTTTATTAACACCGTTTGCAAACCGATATCAGACACGCAAAAATAATCCGGAGACCCAGGGTTTGATATTTGATTAAAGATGGGGCGTTTTAAAAACAAAACGGGCTTTGCGAAAATAGTTTTGACAAACAACATATGATGATGACGATGCAATGCACAAATTCAACGCGATTTTCTAGTAGTGATTTTGCGGGATGCCACAATTCGACACCACTAACAATGGATCTCGCCCTCGAGATCCGCCTCATGGTACCGGAAGGAAGGTCGGCGAACTGCGTCTTCTCGCTTCGGGTAGATCCTCGTGACACCACTAACAAGAGGTCGTTGTCCGTGACCGTCGAGAGAGCACGCCGGGAACAAAAGGTCGAAGGTAGAGGTATCAACAAATAAAGCCACCTCTAGCTTCGATGGAAAGAGGGAACCGATGCACTCTCATCCACTTCAATGTACAAAAGCGAATAGAAGGGGTAGTCGGCATGGGGGCCAATCCATCACGCACCCAAACTATTACTCTGCACAATCAGTAGGAGGGAGTGCAACCATTCTCGGAATCAGACTGAAGATCTTGACAAGCGAGGTTCGGAACACGGAGTGACGCAGACTCTGCATCGGATCTGGCGTAGATGATGTCGTCGCATCGGAAAACACCGGAATGCACAAACAAGGAACAAGGAAGGTACCACAGCAATCGGATTCCTCGGCAGCATGAACACCGGATGGTAGAGCACCGTTATCAAAGAAGGAAGCGAAACCCTGAAGGTACGACGGAACCCAACCACGAGAAATCCTGGACTCGAAGAAAAGACGAGGGCGGATTCAAAACACGTAGAGATAAGAGGAGAATAGCAGGGGATAAGGAGTAAATCAGACCTAATCAGAACTATCCAACCGATTTTGCAAAATAGTTTTGACACTCTACTTCGGCCGTTAGCTAGGTTATCCTACAGGCTGGACTTGTGGGGTATCGTAACTGCTGAGCTCTGATACCACTCTGTAACACCCTCAGAATCGGACCTATGCAAGTTTTAGCGAAAACCGCCAAACCCGCATAGAAACGATTCAAAGGTGCCCACCAGGCACTTTCGTGCGGGTGGAAAACGAAGTAATAACATTACACAACAGTCCTCGATGGGACCCACAGAACAGATATATATAACAGCGACTCCATGAGTCAAGAATACAGATATAATATACAAAGATCCAAATCACTTTGAAAACGATAGAGCGTCCAGCTACGGACAAGATGCAAATGGGGCTAAGAGCCCTGAAGAATAACCAATGGCGTCCATAACCCTGCCCAGGCCAAGCCGGAAGGGTAACCCTGCTAACGACGTCGATCTCAAAACCTGCTTAAACCAAAGGGGTGCCGACAAAGGGCAAAGGAAAAAGAGGAGCGTCAGTACTGAGGCCAGTACACGGCGAGACTAGAATTCGGCGGTCCTCGCCTACACAGGTATGGTGGACTGAAGCGGCAGCGGCAGCAAGCACTATACAACCTATAGAGACTCGATACAACTGGCGGTTATCAGAGAGGGATAAGAATGACCTATCCGGATCCAACCTGAAGCTAACACCAAACAAACCCATCCTGGTGTTTTCCCCTCGAGACCATACGAGGAAGTCAACCGAGGAACTCACACCGTTGGCAGTTTTATTCATTCGGTTATAGTTGCGGCACTTTACTAGTCAGGTTTAGATATTCGTCCTGATAAAAGAAGCAGTGGGCCCTTTTAGTTATTCATTCCGTTGTAGTTGCAACAATTACTAATCAGATACAGATAGCATGAGATAAACCCAAAACCCAGCAGTTGTTGGTACTTTTATTTAGCCATTCCGTTGTAGTTGCAGTACTTACTAGTCAGGTTCAATGGTCGTAAGCGACACTCCAAACAAGCAATTATGGGCAGTATTAATTAGCCATTCCATTATAGTGAAGCTGATTACTAGTCATTATAAAGTCAAGTTTATAGCAATAAACTTTAGTTATGCTTGGCTATGGTCGAGATACTGTGCTCCAAGTCGTCCATAACCGCGGACACGGCTTTCCGAAAGTTTTACCCGGCCGGGGTGCACCAATAGCAACACACACTCGATCAACCTCGGAAAAACCAAATCAAAACCCAACGAGGCTTTCACGACAAAGCAATCACAGGATTCAGAAATATTTCAGGGGGCCACCCCTTAAAGTAGAACCCGCAACGAAGCCGGCCGGCTTCGAGACGGACTTAAGGTTGTGGGGACGGCTGTGAACGACTGGGAACCCGAAAGTGTGGCTGGGCTTGTCGACACCGCGGAATCGTGCCACGATCCCTAAACAGTACAGTGTGCTCCTCGCACAATCGTAAATAAAGCAGTAGCATGGCATAAGTATAGGATCGTAAATAAAACCTCAAACTAGTTTGTGGCCCCAAGAAATAAGACTGAATCAAGCTCTGGCTCAGGGGGGTCCCATATACCTCCCGGATGTGGATAGCGCGATAAATCAAGGAACAGGTATCAAGTACTCGGGGTCCTACGGGACACAAGTGGGCGTTCGGAAACCAAATATTTTCTATCACCCACCGATGCCTCTGCTTATTCCAATTTTAGTTGTTAAACAGGAATTAAAGTGAACGAAAAGTAAAGCCGAGATCATCTCCAACATCCAACATGTGGCAATACTCCAAAAACTGTGGTACATGGCGGCGCGCAACAGCACTTGAGCAAGCAACTACGACGCGCAAGTCCAACTATCTACCAAACAACAGGTAATAGGATGTGTCCAAGGCAATATATGGCTGCAAGGGATATCACGGGTACGAAAACTAGAGCATCGCAACACAGATAGCAAAGATCAACAGGAGGGAAATAAATACTATAAAAGTAAGATAGGTAGAAAGGGGGAGATGCTCGCCTGAAACATTGTCGAAGGTTCAACCGAAGAACGGGGCGAAGCTCACATCAACTCAACGGCCTTATCCGCGAAGAAGCAAAACCACTAGGAGAAACACCGGGTGCAATATTTAATACAACGGCAGAAGATCGGCATGATGCATGTATGATGTATGGCATGGCAAGGTGCGATGCAATTAGGTCAATATTAAGCGGAACCGGGGTCCCGACAAATAATTAAATGGTTCATGTTATTCATCTACCCCGCAAATTAAATGTGGTTTGGACATGGCAAAAGATAGCACCGGTTCGCTACATCAATTTTAAATGAGGCCAATATAAGGCTGGATTTGCCCGCATATGGGCCCCATATTTAATTAGGTGAATCGGCATAAGGCCCCCAAACCACATGATATGCATGCGAGATGAATAATTTAATGTGCAACAATTGTTATTACATATATAAAATAGGGCTCGAGAAAAGGGTCACACACGTTAGGGTTCGACGATCTTGGGGTTCCGGGGTTCGGGGTTCGGATCTGGGGTTCAGGGTTCGACGGAACGTTCTCGGCAGGAGCATTCTCGAACAGCGGGGCAGATCTTGTTGCCGCCGTGGTCTTCGGGTCATGTCGACGGTTATGGCGTTCGGGACGAAGGCCTTGGCGTTCCGCGGTGAAGTGCTTGTCGTTCCGGTGGCGGTCTTGGAGGTCTTCGGGTTCGGCCTTGTACTTCGAGTGGTGTAGATCTTGGATGCCGACAATCATCGGTTCCTTGTTGGTGGCGAACGTGGGTCCATGCCGGAGGCCTTGCCGGATGCGCGAGTGCGCGGTTCCTCGAAAGAAGACGGTGTCGGCTTAAACGGTGCTAGAGCAGACGCATCCTCCATGTTACCGCACTCCACCGCACACCATAACCACCACAGGTCACGCATCTCACCATTATCTCTGAAACAGAAACAGCCCATCGGTAACACCAACTCCTCCAGGAAAAGGTACATGGGCAACCCGATGGTGGCGAGGAGGTACACGTGACGAAGACGGAGGTGCACGGCCGGGTTAGAGGGACGCCGGGACAGCGCGAGCCCGCTGCAGGGGAGGGAAGGTCGCGGGGCCAGAGGAAGCAGAGGCACTGCAGGGTCCTCGGGAAGGAGGGCCAGCGGCGGCCGGCTAGCGGATGAGCAGGGGAGGCCGGAGGAGGGCCCGGGCGGAGAGGCGGTTGCAGGGCGCAGGCCGAGGCGGAGCTTGACGGGGGAGAGGTCGACGCGGACGACGGCCAGGCTCGGGGAGGTGGTCGCGCGGGGGCCCGAGGCACCGGCGGCGGACGGCGACGATGGAGGCGAACGGCGGCGGGAGGGCGGTTGCCGGAGAAGAGGTGGCCGGAGGAGGCCGGAGCAGGGCCACGGGGACGCGGGCCGGCTCGGGAAGGAGGCGCGCGCGCGGTGGGGGCGTGGGGTAGGCCGGCGGGGCGGCGTCGGTCGAAGCTTGGCGGGGCGCGGGGTAGAGCGGCGCGCTCGGAGGGAGCTTGAGGGGGCGCGCGGGAGGCGGTGGCTTGAGGGAGGCGGCGACGACTGGGGCAGGCGAGCGCCGGCGACGGGGAAGAGAGGGGTAGCGGGGCGGCGGTGCCTGCAGGCGGCGGAGGCGGTCGCCGGCGGGGCGAGGGTGGGAGGATGCGGGAGAAGAGGGTCACGCGGGGGTCGGGACGGAAGGAGGAAGAAGGAATGCGGGGGCAGGGGGCCAGGGTGGGGCCGGACGCGGGGGACCGGGGGCGTTCGCCAGGCGTGTGTGCGTGCGTTGTGTGGTGGGATGGATCAGGTGGTGTGGGATGTGGGCTGGAGGGAGAGAGAGGAGAGAGAGGGGTGTGGCCACGTGGCAGTTTTGGGTTGGTTAGGGGGAGGGAGAGGGTGAGGTGTCAGCACCTGGTTGGAGGGGGTGAGGTGGCTGGTTGGGGGGTAGATTAGGTGTAGGTAGCTGGGTAGCTATAGGATTTAGAGGTTGGACCGATTTTAAAATCCTGGGGGTGGTCGTTCGGGTCGATCTGGCCCGTTCGACTGCCCCCACTAAAAATAATATAATTTTTATTTGTTTTATTAACACCGTTTGCAAACCGATATCAGACACGCAAAAATAATCCGGAGGCCCGGGGTTTGATATTTGATTAAAGATGGGGCGTTTTAAAAACAAAACGGGCTTTGCGAAAATAGTTTTGACAAACAACATATGATGATGACGATGCAATGCACAAATTCAACGCGATTTTCTAGTAGTGGTTTTGCGGGATGCCACAGCTGGGCATGGCTTCTACCACGGTTTCAATGATGTGAACGGTGCTAACTGGCCGTTAACGGCATTTGCCACATGGCAGTTTGCATGACGTCAGCAGTAAACGTGGTTGGCGAACAGATCTATGGCATAACGACTATGTGTGGCTGAAGGGTGCGATCCTCCATGGTTGGAAAAAAAGAGGTAGATTCATTAGTGATGGGGCTTCTATCACAAAGGGCATCCGTCGTAGAAGGCTTTTTAACCATGAAAAATGGGCCTTCAACAACAAAAATCGTCCGTTTTAAAAGGCAATTTTCTTGTAGTGATTGTTTCGATGATTCCTACAAGCTCAGATTCCACCTAAAATGAAGGTCCGAAGGTCACCTGCCCCATAGTGGGCGCCAACTATTGTCGGATTGATGACAAGTACGCCATAGGGGGTCCTAAGAGCGTTGGAAGGATGGGGTGTGAGTCGTACGGTGTTTCGGGAGAAGTGATAATTTTTTATCCAGATTCAGATCTGATTGCGGTGATTAGATCCTACTCCTGCTAGAAACCCAGTAATATATTGGCAAGAGCTGGATGTTAACATAAAGGCTCCCATAGGTCCGACTTATCAAGGCGCCAATACCTATGGTTACAAGAGAGATTACGCATACATTACAGAGTCGGTAACTAGATGCAACTTGGACTACAAGTAATACTAAAGGCCTAAGTTGGTAAGTCTTCTGGGCCTTGTCGTAGCCGGAATTGACTCTGTCGTCTTTCCCTAACTGGGCCGCTCGTGAAGCAAATATCTAACCCAATTGTGGGCCACCCTGGTCACCGAGTCTTGTGGGTATACCTAGAAAGTATATCCCCAACACCATGACCAATTAAGCATTCTTGGATGAACCTATGAAAATATGGAAGAATCTTTTGCTCCTTTTGATCTTTTGACACTTCTTTAACAGAAAATAAGCAGGGAACATATGTGCTAGTCCTTCAATAATAAATATGTAGAAAAATAAAGTTTTGAGATATGTAGCTCAAGTCAATGGTATTCATAATAGTGGGGCTCCATGCATTTATTTTGGTAGAAGTATGTATGTTTTATATGTTTGACCCTTTCCAAGTTAAATGTTTCATGCCCCTTGACCACAAGTATCAGTTTCTCAAGATCACAAGACATTCGTCAGCATATGAATTTTACATGCTTCAAACAAGATGGCATCGAGGTACCTCTTGCCCCTTTGTATGAGTGGTCCTTGCCCCCAGAGTTTCAAGGTGGACCATCCACACTCCAATGACAGGACAAAGAGGCTTAAAGAGTTTCTCATCACTTTGTTTACTTTCATTTTTTCTTTGTGCTTCATTGAATATTCATGCTGTAAACTTCCACCATGATGCATTGCATGGCTTACGTTGACGGTGCAATGCCCCTCGCTAACACATACGCATACTCAAAAAAACTGGTCATTTTTATATCATTTCATTATTTTGTAGGTATCCACAGCCAAAAGAACATGATATCAACGAAATAGTAGTGCAATGTTTGAAAGCTTTCCCCATGATAACATGGTTTGGCTAACAAATAACTTATGAACTTTAAAACACATAACTTTCAATTGTCAATGGTCAAATTCTAGTTTGCCCTTTTGTAATTTTTGATGGTTCCATGCATAGTGGTTTTCACCCCACATATTACTTTCTCATGAGCTTTGAACAAAAGAGGATATTATTTTGAAGTACTTGTAGGCATAGAAAATATTTTATACTTGGAGTATCAAGTTCCACATAGGTAGGTATGGTGTATGCTTGTTCGAGTTTAAGGTATTTGGATATACAAGTCTTTTCTTATCTAAGAATTTTGGGCTATCAAAAACATTTCTAAAAGCATGCCAAATTGTCCATAGTGCTAATCATTTCTTAGAAAACAAAGCACCTTAAAATTAACCATCTATGCATGTGAATAAAAGGTAGAACTAAATAAGCCACTTGCAAATTAGCATTCATCTAAGTATTTGAATCAAGCAACACTTAGCATAACTTGCATTTCACCTTTTTGTTTTCATTCCCTTTTTATTTTGATAGCATACACCTAAATTCCTTTTAAATTCTAGTAGCTCTTTCTTAGGAATGCAAAATATTTATCATGGTGGTCTCATTTATTTCAAAACTAACATGCAAAACTAGATAAAGACGCTCCAAGTTTCTATGACCATCTTGTGTTGCTCAAAAAAAGTTTAGAGGTTTGCAAATCGAGCATTTAATAGGTCCAGTGGTGTTCCTTAGGAATCCCCAAGATTATGGTTTTCACCATTCTTGGATAGCTCTTAGTGTGGTGTTCCTCCATTCCGTTTCAGAAAACTTCAACACAAAACTTTCTCCCATTTCTTTTCTATGGGGTAGCATTAGTGGTATAAACATATGTTGCTAGATTACATATAATCCTTAAAAAAATTCTTTTTAGGTGTCCAGAAAGTTTTATTCTTAGCATATCAAAAGACTCATGGAAAATCATTTTGAGACGCAAAATAATGGCTTAGACAAAACAAGGCAGAACCTATCCAAATTTTTAGCTGCAGCAAAACGTATTTCTTTTAACCAGTTAAACATGTCAAGAATTTTATGAAATTTTTTTCATATATAGGATGAAAAGTTGTTACTTGAGTTCAAATATATGCTCAATCGGAGTTACAGAACTTCGTGGATACTTTTTACCAAATATTGTTGGTGTAGGAATTTCCTACTGCATATGTCACTACTAGGAAAACCGCCATATGTGGCGCATGGGTTTGGCCCTTCTTTGGCGCATATCAGATGCGCCACTAATACGTCGCCACTAAAATAAGCTTCTGTGGTGCATTTTGAAATGCTCCACATAAGTCATCAAACTTATGTGGCGCATCCTGGGCCATGAGCCACAAGGCTAATTTCAGTGGCGTATTTCCGCATATGTGCCAGAGGAAACTATTTCCATGCACCACAAGTGTATTACTCAGGTATTAAAAAAAGCAGTACTGGTCCAGAATTAGGTATTATACAGGACTTATACAGGTTTTATATAGTATTTCTACATATAGAACTAGAAACAGTACATTTCACTTAGTATATGAAAACAAACATAATACAAAAACGAATAGTGTCATCACACTACTTAGATCCCGATTGAGATACATAAGTGTTCATCATCTCACATTACAAGTGACAAGTGGAGAATTATTACTCAAGTGTTGGTACAAAGTTCATCATGTCACATTACAAATGAAGTGGTCACCGCCTACACTAGAATCAAATAGAATACAACTATGATGACAGTGAGCACGAGCAAGAGAACGAGAAATATCTTCATCTGGTTCTCCTTCGATTGGTGGTTCCTCCACTTGACTACCACCTCATCTTGAGTTGCGTACCCTTTAATTATTAGCTGTTGCCGATGAACTTGTTCACCTGTTTCTAACAGTGCTCCCACTCATCGTAGACTCCTGGAACCCAACCCTTGTACACCACGTACCACTTCGCCATATCTATAGACAAGGCATATTAGTAAATAATGCAACGAAAAGAACTAAATGGGTTCATATGCATATATGTTCACAGAAACTAAAGCAAAAGATTTGTATACATAAAAGATAGCATATCGATCACAATCATAGAAGTTCAACGACAAGGACCATAGTAGTAAAGTTTATGACATAACACTACACACATCCATATATGCACACACTCGATAATGCTAGGCACACACATCAATCATTGAGAACTATTCCCTCTTGGCTTTGCGAATGGTAGATAGCCATCCTTCGTCATCCACGTCCCGATGTCACCCTTCTTACGGAGAATATCTTTGATCTCCCTCTTAGTCAACCCTCTATTGTGTTTTAGGATCCCTCCCCTTGTGTTGACATATTCCAAGATGATTTCCAACAACTTAACCTAGATGCGATGGAAGTCTTCTCTAAGATCATCATCATCCGATTGTGCCAAATTTTTGGCTCATGCTTGGAGACTAGATGGTGGCATTAGGTTCTGGCAATCCCGGACAAACCCTTTAAGGTGATGCATGACGTAGAAGGCCTCCTTGGCGCTGCCACCAGTAGTCAGCTCCTTGACGTAGGGGAAATCGAGCATGTGCTTGAACACGTGTTTGCCATCGTTGAAACATTGCCCCTTGTTGGCGAAGCGGCATTGATGGATGTGAAATATAGCCATCCACGTCTGCATTTAAACTAGATATTATTTATATATTTGATAAAATATCTCTCTATTTCCTGCCACTAATGCCTAATGATCAGAGGGGTATGCAATCATTTCTTGCTACTTTTGCCTGCACAGATAATGACGTATTATGAAGGGAATCACTACATAAATGCCAAAGATACGAGATTTCCAACACGCCAAAGAAACCAGGAGCCGTGAGGAGGCAACTACAATTTTAACGATAAACTATACGGCCCGCCGCCATATAGTTTCGGCCGTATAGTTTGCACCGACCTCCTTAGGTCAAAAAGAACAACTTTCTAGAAGGGACCCCTATATAAAGAGTCTTCAGGCGACAAGAAACAACCCTGACTCCACAACATCGCTTCTTTCATCCTCTACTCTCCCTACTTCCACGCCGGAGGAATAGATCTAGATCTAAACCTCTATTACCTTCTCCACCACCATAGCCATCTTCCACCACTTGTAAGACTATTTGTTATCAACTCTATGATCTCTATTACAATGTTTTTGATTGTCGATTTCATCTCTATGTGTGAGTAATTCTTCTTGGGCTAAGGGCTTCGGCCTAGCCATGAATTTTTTGTGCATGTTATTTATCATAGATAGGATCATGTATTAGTTTGTATGACTTGATGATTGTAGTACCCTCTCTTGCCTCAATATAAGACTTGTCAGGTACCCAAGACCCGGAAGATTGATCCAGGTAAAGGGAGTTTGAGTAACGACTGATCTGGAGGATAGGAACCCCAGTGACAGAAAGGATAGTACGGCTGTATGTGAGGAACTTACTTGGGATTAACAGTGACATCACTATGCATATCATTATTTCTCTTTCTTCCATTGATGAGACAAGTAGGTTATTGCCATAAGAGGTTGCAGAGGCGATAATATTTATGGATGCACTGCCCACATATAATTATCTTTATCTAACAATTATACGAGTACTTTATTACTATCTATTATTCCCATCAGATGTTTTGCATAGCTACTGGTGAAAACCGAAGACCCTAGGCTCTTTCTCCATCATCAACAACAACAAGATCGCAAATTCTTGGTCTGGTGAAAACGCAATAGGAACTCTAAAACTCTCGAAGTTCCGTTAAGATAATATCACTTTGCTTTATGCTTCTCGAGGATTTGATAAACCTAGGTCTAATAGGGAAAAACAGATATACTACATCTGTAATCCGGATCAAAGGTATCAACCCTTTTTCTGGCTCCGTTTTCCGGGGAAGCAATAGCTACCCTGGTGAGGTTAGTAGGAACCTTGCTAGTTTTAAATTCTCGTTTTTAATTTTGTTAGTTTGCTTTCAATTTTTATTTGAAAAACCAAAAAAATTAGTTAGTATTTTTAATTCTTTCTTTATCATCATTATTGTTTTAGAAAATACAAAAAATAGGAAGTATGGCTGAAAAGAAGCTTGGGGAGTTTGCAACTCCTAAAATTGATTATTTGCGTACTCCTATTACTCAGCCAGCAATTACTGCTGAAGATTATGAAATTAAGCCCCACTATTTAAGTTTGGTTCAACATAATCAATTTGGAGGCTCTACGGTAGAAGATGCAGGTATGCACTTGAATACTTTCACTGAAATATGTGATTTGATGTGCATTAAAGATGTTGACCCCGATGCGGTTAACTTGCGCTTATTTCCTTTCTCTCTTAAAGGAACATAAAAGGAATGGTTGTTATCTTTTCCTAGAAATAATATTGCATAACGGGTGGAAAGTACTTCTTTATTTATGACTAAATTTTTTCCACCTGTAAAGAACATGCAACTCAGATCTAATATTACTGGTTTTAGACAGGAAGAATGTGAGCCACTAGCGCTTGCATGGGATAGAATGAAAGAATGCATGAGAAACTGTCCCAAACATGGGATGGAAGATTGGTTAATTATCCATTTATTTTATAATGCTCCCAACCATGTTTCTAAGTCTATGCTAGATACTGCAGCTGGAGGAACATTTATGGGTAAGAAAATTACTGAAGCAAAGCAGCTTCTTGACAATATGCAAGACAACCATGCCCAATGGCATGTAGAAAGATCAAACGCAAAGAAGGTGAACTCCGTCACACCTCAAGAGAATGAAGAACTCAATGCCAAGTTGGATGAGCTTATATTAGCCGTTAAAGGTAAGGAAACCCCGATAAGAACTACTCTAGAACCAACTATTGAAGAAGTAGACATCATAGATCATAATGAATATAAACCTGCTTGGAAAATAATTACAATCCAAACTTTTAGAAACATTACTCTAGTCTTGTAAGTAGCTCTAATAATAATATGGCATCAATCAATACTAGTCTCCAAGAAACTCTTAAAGCTTTTATGGACTCACAAAATGAGCAAAACAATATTCTAGTCAAAATTACGGAGAATCATGATGCTATTCTTGGTAAATTATCTAACCAAGTTGTTAGTTTAAGAAATGATTTGCAGGCCCTCCAAGAAAGAACAAAGATCGTTGAGGCATAGCTAGGTAAGAGAACCGAGAGTCAAACCCTCATTCTAGCAAATTTTGCAGGTATAAGCTGAGCCCAATCCAGTTGAAGAGGTCAAGATGATAAGAATCCAAAGGAGGAGCCCAAAGAACTTGATTATAGCAATTATCCTTCACCAAACTACACTGTTGAAGATCTCGTAAAAAGGATGAATGTCAAGATTCTAGCAAGTGAAGGAAATCAAGAAGCCATGTATCAATACTTCGTTAATCAGGTAGCAATAAAGGTACGTGTGTTGGGAATATGCCCTAGAGGCAATCATGTATGATGATGTTTTCCCATTGTATCCATAAAGTTATTAAGTTGTCCTTGTATGAGCATCTGATGTATATCATTGAATATGTGATTCGATTGTGGAACTATAAATTCATGTTGTTTGTACTAAATATCCTTGGTCATCGAGGTTGTGTTGGACACACAACTTAGACCAATGTGAATGTTGACTTGATGACTCGGTTCCACTTGTCACGGGCATGGAAATGCCATTCCAACTTACATAGATTCGTCTAAAGAGTTTAGCGAGTCAGATTGACCCATATTGAGGTACAAAGAAAAACTTGTCATTTGTATATGTCAATTAATGTAATCCTTAGACCTGAGGTTGTTGCATAGTTCGAGTTGAGGATCACCGACTTAGGTTCTGTCAAACGCTGATTTGTAACTAGGCAATTATAAAGTCAGAGTTCGGGTCGATTGAGAACCAAGCTGTGCGATGTGAATAGCCAAGATGGGATTTTGCCCCTCCACTTGGAGAGATATTCTCTGGGCCCTCTCGGATGATATGATTCAAAAAGCATGGCCATGCACGACTCGGTTAAGTGTTAACCGAGGCGATCGACTAAGAGTTAGTCGGATGAATCACTTATCTCGGATCGAGAAGAGAGTCGGACTATTTAAGGGATGAAAAATATTCGCCTATAGTCTGACAAGGCATATCGTGAGGCAAAAGGGACTCGGACGTAAGTCGCATTGGAAAGGCAAGTCGTCATGACTCTTTGGTACTTGGGAGTCGGCATGTTCTTCTAGGAGCCGCTACCGACTGATCGATTGAGAGTCGTACTCCAATCGTGTCCAAGTAGCCATGAGCCTCCAGGGTCACACACTTAAGAGCGGGAGAAAGTTCGGATTGGATCTAAACTGGAAATCTGGTTGGGTTAGACCCGAGCCGGATTTGGACAGAGTCAGTGAGTCGGACTCACGGTGACTAATATAGGCTTTAGTGAATGGGCCACGAGTAAGTGGAGCCCATGTTCACTCCCTACATATAGTGGAGCATAGTAACCTAGAAGGGTAAATCGGTTGATCGGTTAGGTTATTCCATGTGTTGGAAACGCTAGCTCCACAGCAGTCCTACCGTCGTAACAAACCTAGCAGTTCACCATCAGCACTCCTCCTTGTACGTGTGGATACCAGCAGAGGTGTTGTACGATCAGCACCAGGACAGTCATGATCGGATCAGATCGTGAGGAGTGCACTGCATCAACTGACGCGCTAGATCAGTAATCCGCAACTATGCATCTAGTGGTAAACCTCGTGGCCTTCTACCTCGGCTAGATCTTGGGATTACCATGTTAGAGGAAAAGGTTTTGTTTTATCTCTAAATGGCCCAACAGTGGTATCAGAGCGATAGCTTCTGGTTTTAGGCTCGAAATCGCGCATATGTGATATGCGGTTGGCTATAGATTAGATCTATGTGTTATTTTGGTGGTCGATCTATGAGATAGATCGGTTTTGTACAAGGTTGATTGGATCCACTGTACTCTAGGAATGGTAGATCTGATTTCCCTAAACCCTGTGATCGGTTTTAGAATGCTGAGGTTGTGGAACGACATACCCCTACCGGTCGGTTTCCTCCATCAGGGTAGATTGTGACCGCAGGCTTCGCCCTGTCATAGTGCCTTAGATGTAGTTGCGAGTTTCACAATACCGGTATATAGCGTATCTATGCATAACTTGTTTTTGCAGGAAGTTGGGAATGATATGGTTTATGTGCATGTGATGTAGGTGTGTAATCTATATGTGATCTGCGAATCATGGGTTTTGTCAATCGTCTAGAGCCTAGGTGTTGTCATATTATTGTATAACGACGTGCGTGTCAGATTCTCCATATAATTTACTTTACTAAGCTAGTGTAGCTGTCTAGAGAACCCGGATGGCATGCAACGCGATGTACATGTTAGAAACATGGAGTAAGACGGCAAGTGACAAGAGTTGGCATGAGTCGGATTATAGGCTTTGTGGAGATGGAGATCGCCATGAAGAGAGCCATACCATTTCATATTATAATTGATTTATTTTGTGTTGTTGATATGTCTCTGTTTAACCTCTATTAGATAGTCGGTAAAATTTAACCCCTCAAAGAAGGTCTAGTTGGTTTTCCCGCCAGTGTTTGCACCATCACAAGTCAGACATTTTTGGTAGTGGGCTCATAAAATTGAGGTGTTGCCAATTCATTCCGACTAGGTGTGTTCGATTCAGACTCTTACTATGGAAACACTCGGTAAGCTAGACGGGTCTATCACAACGGTTGTGGGGCTCGAGGAAAAGTCGGACGGGAGCCGGGGCATGTGATGCCATCCGACCAACAGGAGTCGTATGAGATGCGATTGACAAGGAGTTGTCTACCTAGATCACTTGGCGGCTAGCGGTGATGCTAAAGCTCACTAGCCGACTTGCTTATTTAGGATCATGAATCACTAAGTAACCATCAGAGGGGTGTTGGTTCTAGTGGGAGCATAAAATATTAAAGTGTTTAATATGCTTGCTCTTTTATGAATACATGTCTTAAGTGTTTTCCATATTTCTGTTGTAGATCATGGCACCAAGTAGCAGTCACTCTCAGATATCCGGTTTTGCTTTGAGAACCATTCTTGGGAAGGATAAACTAAATGACACTAATTTTACCAACTAGTATCGAAATCTGAGAATTGTTCTCAAACAAGAAAAGAAGGACCATGTCCTAGACAACCCACTTCCAAATGAGCCGAATGAGAATGCGACTGTCGCTGCCACCAATGCCTACCGTCGGGCTAAAGATGAGTCCACGGATATTAGTTGTCTTATGCTTGCTCACATGGAACCGGACTTGCAAAAGCAGTTCGAGAATGTTGAGGCCTACGATATGATCGAAAGCCTCAAAAGTATGTTCAAGGCTCAGGCGAAGACTGAGAGGTATCAAGTCTCTCAGGCCTTGCTGAGTTGCAAGCTTAAGGATGGGGATCCACTGAGTCCGCATGCGATCAAAATGGTTGGTTACATGCAGTCTCTGGAGAGGCTTGGCTACCGCACTAGCGAAGAGTTCGCTACGGACATAATTCTTAACTCTCTTCCTAATGCGTATGGTCAGTTCGTATCGAACTACCACATGCATGGTATGGATAAGAAGCTCACTGAATTACATGGGATGCTCAAGCAGGCAGAGGTGGATCTCAAGAAGGCCGCCAGTCAAGTGTTGATGGTGCAGAATAAGGCTCAGTTTAAGAAAATTTCTTGGACTAAGAAGAAGGCTAAGTCTGGAGGAAAGCAGGCTCAGGACCCGGTCCCAAGCGCTTCCTCAGGGACTAAGCCATCTCCTTCAGCCGGATCCACTTGCTTCTACTGCAAGGCGGATGGCCACTGGAAGAGGAATTGCAACACGTTCTTGGCCGACAAAGCCAAGAGTGGAGGTATGACATCCGACTCAAGTACACTTGTTTGCAATGTTATAGACATTTATCTTGCTGATGCACCTAATAGTTCTTGGGTATATGATACCGTATCAGTTATTCACATCTGCAACTCGTTGTAGGGACTGGTAAGAACGAGGAGCGTAGCAAGACGCAAGGTTGATATTCGAGGCGACCACAAAGCAAGAGTTGCTGCGTTGGAAGTCGGCATGATGCAACTTCATTTACCTTCCGGAATCATTATGGAACTGAATAATTGTTATTATGTTCCAGTGCTCAGTCGAAGCATTATTTCTGCTTCATGTTTGATGAGGCAAGGCTATGAGTCGAATACCAAGAATAATGGTTGTTCTTTGTATTTGAATGATATGTTTCACGGATTTGCACCCGTCCAGGACGGGTTATTTATTTTGAATCTTGATGGTGAGTCGGTTTATAACATAAATTTTAAAAGGTTGAAACCAAATGATTTGAATATGACTTACTTTTGGCACTGTCGGCTTGGTCATATAAGTTGGAAACACATGAAGAAGCTCCATGATGATGGACTCCTAACTTCGTTCGACTTGGAGTCGTTCGAGAAATGCGAATCTTGCCTACTCGGCAAATTGACCAAGACACTTTTTGCAAAGAGTTGCGAAAGGACATTCGACTTGTTGGGACTAGTACATAGTGATGTATGTGGACCAATGAGCACGACAACTAGGGGTGGTTATGAGTACTTCATTACCTTCACTTATGATTTGAGTAGGTATGGATATATCTATTTGATGAAACATAAGTCGGAAGCCTTTGAAAAGTTCAAAGAATTCCAGAATGAAGCACAAAATCAACTCAACAAGAAAATAAAGTTTCTTTGGTCGTACCAAGGAGGCGAGTACATGAGCCATGAGTTTGATGACCATTTGAAAAGTTCTGGAATAGTTCCTCAACTTACTCTGCTAGGAACGCCGCAAAGGAACGGTGTTTCGGAAAGGCGGAATCGGACCTTGTTGGACATGGTACAATCAATGATGAGTCGGACAGATCTACCTATATCATTTTGGGGTTATTGTCTAGAAACTGTGGCGTTCACACTAAAAAGAGTACCATCAAAGTCAGTAGACAAGACACCGCATGAGATGTGGACATGCAAAAGGTCGAGTTTGTCTTTTCTTAAGATTTGGGGTTGTGAAGCTTTTTTCAAGCGAATTCAGTCGGACAAGATTACAACCAAGTCAGATAAGTGTATTTTTGTGGGGTATCCGAGGGAAACCTTGGGTTACTACTTCTACAATCGAGAATAGGGCAAAGTGTTTGTTGCTCGGAACGGTGTCTTCCTTGAGAAAGAGTTTCTCAGTTGTGGAGTCAGTGGGAGCATGTTGCAGCTCGAAGAAATTCGAGAGGAACTGTCTACTAGCGAGTCAGCAAAAACCTTGGAGGTTGAGCCGGTCATGGTAGCCGAGCCAGCAGCAGCACCTGTACTACGAAGATCGGCTTGATTATGAAGTGTTCGTGATGTATTACTATTAGACAGTGATGAGCCGGCAAATTATTCGGAAGAGATGGTTGGATCTGATTCCCAGTCATGGCTTGGAGCCATGAGATCCGAGTTAAAGTCCATGGATGAAAATCAAGTTTGGAACTTGGTTGATCTGCCAGACGGTGCAAGACCCGTCGAGTGCAAATGGGTCTTTAAGAAGAAAATTGATATGGATGGAAATGTTTCCGTCTATAAAGCATGCCTTGTCGCGAAGGGGTTCTGACAAGTTCAAGGAGTTGATTATGACGAGACTTTCTCGCTCGTAGCGATGCTTAAATCAGTTTGGATCATGTTAGCTATAGCAACCTGTTTCGAATATGAGATATGGCAAATGGATGTCAAAACGACTTTTCTTAGCAGAAATTTAACCGAGGACATGTATATGATACAACCCAATGGTTTTGTCGATCCGGATAGCGCTGACAAGGTGTGCAAACTTCAGAATTCCATTTATGGGTTAAAGCAAGCATCTCGGAGTTGGAATATTCGCTTTGATGAGGTAGTCAAATCGTTTGGCTTCATCAAGAGTGATCATGATTCTTGTTTATACAAGAAGTTTAGTGGGAGCAAAGTAAACTTTCTAATCTTATATGTGGATGACATATTATTGATTGGAAATGATGTCCAGATATTGCAAGAAACCAAGGAATCATTGGAAAGGAGTTTCTCAATGAAAGACTTGGGTCAGGCAACGTATATTCTTGGAATCTGGATCTATAGAGATAGATCAAGACGACTCATTGGATTGAGTCAGAGTACTTATTTGGACAAAGTGTTGAAAAAGTTCAACATGGAATCGTCTAAGAAGGGGTTATTACCGATGTCCCATGGTGTAAAACTTAGCAAGACTCAGTGTCCTTCGACGACTGATGAGCGAAGTGGGATGAGTTCGATTCTGTATGCTTCTGAAGTCGGATCCATCATGTATGCCATGATTTGTACTAGGCCGGATGTTTCCTATGCTCTAATTGTTGTCAGGAGATACCAGGCTAATCCTAGAGAAATCCACTAGACAATGGCTAAAAATATACTAAAGTTGTAACATCCCTAAAATCATGTTTCAAAACTCATGCATATCATCCATGCATCTATGATCATTTAGGGTTCCTTATCAAAACCAATTCAAAAACAGGAGCATCTGATGCTCATTATTTTATGTGAGCAACTATTAATCAAATGCCACTCTCAACTAAGAGTATAATTGTTTTAAAACCAAGCTTTGTTGCTCTCTGATTGTTTTGGTTGAATGTTAGTGCTTGGACCAAAATTTACAAAACAAATATGGTTTTAAAACCATTTTCAAAACTTATGCAAATCAAGTGCTATGACACTGTTTATTTTGTTTAATCAAAGGCACCAAGCTAGTACAGAGAAACCACATGGTTTTATGCCCAAAAATATGAGTGTTACACTCTACAAAAATCCAGAAAAGATTTGAATTCAAATGGCTTTTGAATTTATTTGATTTTGGTTCCTGAAAATCAAATTAGAAAAAGATAAAGATAAAAGAATAAGGAAAGGGCCGGCGCCACCAAACAGGCCCAACAGCAGAAGCAGCCGACGAGCCCACCCAGAGCAGCCCCTTCCCTCTCCCTCTTCCACGCGCGCAAACTTACCCCGCAGAGACTGATCAGTGGACCCTCTCCATGTCAGCTCCTTCTTCCCCAAATCCCGCGCGCAGACGCCGTCACCGCCCATTTCTTCCCCTTCACTGCCGCGATTTCAATCCACTTAATTGGCGATGAATGCGAGCGCAATATTCGACCCTTCTCCGGCTATAAGATCCCCTCCCCTCTCCCCTCATTTCCCCTCACTCACCAACCACAGAGCGCCGCTAGGCTGTCCACAATCGAGATCGCGCCGCTGCTGTCCCGAACCACTCCGGCGAGCCATCACGGTGAGTTCCGAGCACGCCTTGCCTTCTGGTTCACACGACCCGCTTCGCAATCATCTCGCGCATCTTCTCATGCTTTCATTTCATCCTGAATCGCCCAAGGTCGTCGCCCTCGTCGACAACTGGAAACGGCCGAAGCTTGACTCAACTCCGACGAGCCATTCTGGTGAGCCCCGTGTCCCCCTCTGCCTCTGGTTCACGCCATCATGTTCGCTAGTGCCTCGCGCATCCGTTAACGTTGTCCGTTTGAACCCTTGTGCCCCAGGACGTCGTCTTCGACTTCGACAATGAGCACCCCACGCTGAATCAACTCCGATGCACTCCTGCTCCCGTGTCCGAGCGCCCCGACCCTGTCCGTCTGCAAGTTGAGCATCTCCACGTTCTCGCGATCTCGGTAAGCGCTAGCCCGAACCCCCCTGCCCCCTGATCTCGCCGGCGTGTCGCCGCCTAAACCGTCGCAGCTGCGGGCACCATTTGCGCCGCTGGTTTCTGGTCAGATAGATCTGATCCATTGGATCCAGATCCAAAGTCCACGATTAGATTTTATCTGAAGCGGTACAGACACTGAGCCGTGCGTTTTATTTAGATCTGATGGTGCACGAGTGTGATCCGGTGCGAATCGGTATCAACCAATCAGATGCTGCTGTGTGGCATGTGTTTCGTTTTAAAAATATGAATTAGATCTATTATATGTTTAGACTTGTTTAATTCATAACTTTTGATTCCCACGTCCAAATTTGACAAATTTTATATCAATGGAATCAGGAGAGAAAATCATTTCCATTTATGCAATGTGTTTAATGTTTTGCTTCTGTTAAAATGGTTGTTTTTGCAGAAACATTTGTAGGCATAATTTGAGTATAATAATTATTTGAAAAATGTTTTATTGTTCAAATAAAGTTTATTTTGCAAGTTTTGAACTTGTTTATGATTCAGTATTTGTGCACTTGTCTTGTTTGGTGTAGAAATTCAACATATGGAATTTTGCATGCATTCACGTATTTTTGTTTGTATATATTGTGTATGTGATTTTGTGCCATTATTTTATGTGTAGATTTTGGTGCAAATAGTGATTGTGATTGTGAGGATTGTTGCTACTCTCCAAACTACCAAGGCAAGTGGTGCTTCATGATTTATTCCTATATTTTCAACTATGCATTAGAAAATATTTTGCTAGTCTTGCATGGATATTTTTGATCTATATGCTATGCTTGGGAAATCCTAGTAGTTGTAGAATTGCTAGAAATTTCTAAGTTAAGATGCTTATTTATGCCATGCTTAGCCTAGATAGTAGCAACCAATGGTGGTTATATATTCATGCTAGGAGAAAATATTTCTAAGTCTTTGGACTTGTGTTTTGTTTAATAAAACAACTAAGTGAATGAAACACCTGGGTGGAATGGAAGGAATGGTTTGTGTTGAGTGGTTACACAAGGCCCATTTCTATGGTTTACCTTGTGTATCACACTTGTCGAAAGCCACCCAGGAACAAAGGGATTTGAGAGGCCAAATGTTAAGATTCTTCTAGTGCAACCACATGGCAATATGGGCTCTGCCTGGATCATATAGGTTGCAATAACTTAGCCATTTGGACAGTTGGTGGTAGTGGGATGATAGGTTGGAGCGCGTCCATTTGGTCTAAGGGAAGGATTCTGAAAGCTCCTATCTTGGTGAAAATCAAGTCTTGTGCGGAAAGTGCACAACCTCTGCAGATGGAAGAATCTAAGTACTTAGCCATGTCCCTGGTATTGGACAACTTGAGCATCAAGACATGGAAGCTATCAAGAATCTCCTCATCCAAATTTATAAGTAAAACTTGTGGTTGAACAAGGGTGAAGGTTCACAAATTTCCATTGGTGTTTCCTTGGGAAAGTTTTGTCAAAGAAAAACTTAGTGTTTTCAACTAATAGGTAAAACCTATTTTGAGCAAAGCAAGCCTAAGCTACACTTAGCCAAAATGCATATAGTATCTAGACTACCAATATTATAATACTATTCTAATGTATTGACCCACTGTGGCTGTAACTTGTGATGTTGCAAGTTATTCTGATGGTGATTAGGGGTTATGAGTCTACACTCAACATGCTTGCCTGTGGCACATGAAGATGAAGACTTATTTATCTTATTACATATTTGAACTGTTGTATTAGTCCTGTGGCCATGGAGTTTGTAAAAGACTATGTTTGTCTCTGGAATGACTTGTAATAATGACCTTTGTTTCTGTGTACTTCATCTTAAACTGTGGATGCTAGCATTGATCAAGGGACTAGCATTGAAATCACAGGGATCCTTACCTTTATAAAAGGAGGGATCTTACAGATGGTATCAGAGCACTGTGTTGCCTGTAGGATTATGACCCTAGAATTGGAAACCACTAAGGAAAAAATTTCAACAACTTCCACACTTGTCTTTTCTTCTCGTAAACTTTTCTAATATTCTTTCTCATATCTATTTGTAGATGAACTCCATCAACGAAGCCGTGAAGAAGGGACCACTCATGACTATGAATTTGGAATGTGAGACAGAATTCCCCAAGGCTCTCAAGGACCTCATGGTTGCCATGGGAATATATGGTGCAACTGTGTACAAAGGTTTTCCTGTGATGGATGAAGGAGTTGAGTACTGGTGGGTGCAACTTCACTTGTATAAAAACAAGGAAGACAACCACAAGGACTCATGATTCTGTATGGTCACCAACTCAGTGATGCACACCACATTCCTTGATTCAGCAAGGGATGCAGCTTGGAAGGCCATCAAAGAACTTGGTGATAAAATCAAGTGCAGAATGCTTAACACCCAGAATGACCTTAGAGAAGAAAAGAAGCATACCCAAGAGTTAGAGGCTACCAACAAAAGTTTAAGGAAGGATATCATAGACTTATCAATGGAGTCATGTGATCTAGATAAACAGATTGCCTCTAGGGATGCCCTGTTAGCCAACTTGGCAAGTGAGATGGGATTGTAACATACTTCGTTAGTTGGACCACCACACTTATCATTTTATTTCCCAAATGTTGTTTAAAATAAGTTGAACCTTGGTTGTTTGTAATGGATCCATGTATGCCATGACTTGTGTGAATTGATTTCCAAAGATATGCAAGTGATGCCTTGTCTTGTGATTTATCTTAAATTGTGTCGATTCTAACTTTTTCTATCTTATTAAATAGATGCCTAATGTTACTATCAGCACGGCTAAAGAGTTCAAGGGAACTCGTTTTGGCACTCGTATTATTGAGCTCACTAGTTTGCTCAATCTCCCACTTCCTACCATCATGATGCTTCCCCTCACCAAGTTTGAGAGGAAAGACCTCTAGGGCTTCAAGGTTAATCAGCCAGGACGCCAAACTGAGCCTACCACGGAGGCAATCATCTTTAAGCTCATGCATGATGACAAGGAGAGAGGCCTAGAGGTAGTCATGCAGGATTTGCTTGGACGTTTACTAGGGAGACACTCTCGAGAGATTAGAGGTACTCACTTCCACGCCTTCGATAGACATGATGAGGATGGTGAGGCCATTGACTTCGAGGATACTTCGAGAGAGACGGTAGAGCCGATTCGTCTATACCTCCAGGACTTAGAGGTTCTTCTTAGGCACCTAGATACTGATAGGACCAACGTCATGCTCAGCAATGACGAATTCCAGGTGCAGCTTCGTGAGAAGGACAAGCTCCTCGCGGAGCAAGATGAAATAGTCAAGGAGATGGAGGCCAAGTTTGAGAGTCAGGATAGAAAGTTCAAGACTCAAGAGAAGAGAGTCCAAGATAGGAACAAGAGGATTCGAGACATGACTGCAGAACTAGAGGCCAAGGACTTCGAGCTTGAGCATCAGCAAGGTGTGATTGAGAGGCTTCATGCACAGAAGAGGGCTCTCAAAGCCAAAGTAGAGACCTTGACCACCAATGTCGAGGAATACAAGACTGTTATGGAGAATGCAGGTCTTACACTTGTTGATGAGGATGTTGATGCAGAGGAGTAGTGATGACTACTCATTTACCATTTATTTACCATGCTTTTGATTATTGAGTCGCAATGACCATCCAACATGTGGATGGCTTGCTATTGGTGTGTTTACTTTTCCAAAAACTTGTTGTCTGTGTTGTTGAACTTTTACTACTATGATGCATGATTGTGAATTGTTATGTGATGTATTGTGCATGTTAGCATCTATGGGTATCTCATTCTTATCCTTATTGAACAACCACAGATGCCTCCTCGACGTGCCAATCCCAACCCCAACAACAACATCACCCCTGAGATGCAGCAGATGATGACAGCTCAGACTCAGTTGATGCAAATGATGACCACGTTCATCCAGAATCAGAACAACAACAAGAACAATAACAACAACAACAATCAGAACAACCCACCGGGTTTTGACATGCTTACCAAGTTCTTAAGACTGAGGCCAGCGAAGTTCTCAGGAACTACTGATCCTATGGTGGCCAATGATTGGCTACGCTCGATGAACAAGGACTTGGTAACTGTTGGCTGCACTGATGAAGAGAAGGTCAGATTTGCAGCACACTTGTTGGAAGGACCAGCAACCACTTGGTGGGATAACTTCCAGATCACCACTCCCATTGAGGGTGTGACATGGGCTATATTTGAAGATGGTTTCCGTACTGCTCACATCTCATCCGGAGTGATGAGTTTGAAGAAGAAAGAGTTCCATAACTTGAAGCAGCGCCACCGCAGCGTGGCTGAATATATTGAGGAGTTCAACAATCTGGCGCGATATGCACCGGATGAAGTTGACACTGATGCTAAGAGCAAGGAAAAGTTCCTTGAAGGATTGAATGATGAATTGAACCTGCAGTTAGCTATGGCCTATGTTCCCACATACCAGTCTCCTTGTGAGAAGGCTGCTATTTTGGAGAGCAAAATGAAACAAGTTGAAAGCAGGAAGAGGAAGCACTCTGACAAGCACAGCTCGGGATCGTCTCACAAGCGTTCCCATTATGATGATAGTGGGAATTCTGGATCCCACAATCATGGAAAATACAACAAGCACCACAACCACAACTGTCATCATGACAACAAGCACCACCGTAATCATGACAATGACAAATATAAGAATCACAAGGGTGGATATAAGAGCCACCATAATGGAAGTGGAAGTGGAAGTGGAAGCCATCCTGTCAAGAAGGATCTTAGTCAGGTTGAATGCTTCAAGTGCAAGAATATGGGGCATTATGCAAATGAATGCCCAGAAAAGAAAGTTGAAGGACCCAACAAGCCCAACCCTTTCCAGAAGGGGCAAGTGAACCACATCAATGTGGAGGAAATCTATGAAGAGCCAGATGCTGTGGCTGGTAAGTTCAAACTCAATTCTATTCCAGCACTTGTTCTTTTTGATACTGGAGCATCGCATTCATTCATATCAAAAGCATTTGTTGATAGAAATGGGTTTTCAACTGAAAACATTGGGTGTCCAATAAAAGTAAGTTCTCCAGGTGGAGATATGATAGTAAGTCTTGGATGCCGGGATCTAGTGATAGAGTTTGGAAAACATAAGTTTCCAGTGAGTCTGATAATCCTAGATTCCCAAGGACTGGATGTAATTTTGGGAATGGATTGGATGACCAAGTATGAAGGAGTACTAGATTGTGACAATCGTACTGTCGCACTCACAACTCCAGAAAACAAAAGGATCAGATTCAAGTCCAATTTTGAATCTAAAGGGAGTAAGCTTAATTCTCTTAAGGGGGTTAGCATAGACAGTGTTCCTATTGTGAGTGAATATCTGGATGTGTTTCCAGAAGAATTGCCGGGGATGCCACCAGATAGAGATGTGGAATTTCTTATTGATCTGCTACCAGGATCTGGACCCATAGCAAAAAGACCGTACAAGATGTCAGTTGATGAGTTGAAAGAACTCAAGAAACAACTTAGGGAACAGTTGCAGAAATGATTTATTCAACCAAGTTCTTCATCTTGGGGAGCACCAGTTTTGTTGTGGAAAAGAAAGATAGAAGTCAAAGGTTATGCATAGATTACCGCTCACTCAATGAAGTGACTATCAAGAACAAATACCCTTTGCCTAGAATCAATGACTAGTTTGATCAGTTAGAAGGAGCCTTTGTGTTCTCAAAAATTGATCTCCGATCAGGATATTTTCAACTTAAGATAAGAGAACAAGACATACCTAAGACAGCTTTCACCACTAGGTATGGTTTGTATGAGTATACCGTGATGCCATTTGGTTTGACCAATGCACTAGCGTACTTTATGAATATGATGAACAAGGTGTTCATGGAGTTCCTTGAAAAGTTTGTTGTCGTATTCATCGATGACATTTTGATCTACTCCAAGAGAAAAGAGGAGAATGAGGAACATTTACGTCAGATACTTGAGAAGCTTAGAGAGCATAAACTGTATGCTAAATTCAGCAAGTGTGAGTTTTGGTTGAATGAAGTTGGATTTCTTGGACACGTTGTGTCAGGAGATGGTGTAGCAGTTGATCCTGCTAAAGTTTCAGCTGTAACTGAATGGGAATCTCCTAAGTCAGTTAAAGAGGTTCGTAGTTTCCTTGGCTTGGCAGGATACTATAGAAGGTTCATTGAGAATTTCTCCAAGATAGCTAAGCCAATGACAGAGTTGCTAAAGAAAGACAAGAAATTTGCTTGGTCTGAAGGATGTGAACTCAGTTTCCAAGAACTGAAGAAGAGACTAGTGACAGCACCAGTCTTATGTTTGCCAGATTTGGAGAAAGATTTCAAAGTATATTGTGATGCATCCCATCATGGATTAGGTGCAGTACTTATGCAAGAAGGGAAAGTTGTGGCTTATGCCTCGAGACAAATCAAAACTCATGAGGTAAATTACCCTACTCATGATTTAGAGTTAGCCTCTGTTGTTCATGCACTCAAAACATGGAGACACTATCTTTTGGGAAAGCGATGTGAAGTGTTCACCGATCACAAAAGTTTGAAGTATATCTTCACCCAGAAATAAATTAACATGAGACAAAGAAGATGGCTAGAACTCATGAAGGACTATGACTTGAGTTTGCAATACCACCCCGGTAAAGCAAATGTTGTAGCAGATGCTCTAAGCCGTAAGGTTTTTGTGAATGGCCTTACTAAGGGAGAATTGCCAGATGATCTGTGTGCCCAATTTAGAGATCTCAGATTGGAGATTGTGCATGAAGGACATCTCATGTCATTGGATGTTCAACCCACCTTGTTGGATAAAATCAAGGAAGCCCAAAGGACAGATAAGGAAATTGAAGAGATTAAGGAAAAGATTGGCAAGGGAAAAGCCAAAGGATTCCATGAAGATGAACAGGGTACTTTATGGTATGGAAAACGTATCTGTGTTCCACAAGATCCGGAGCTTCCGGAACTGATTTTACAAGAAGCCCACAACTCACCATATTCCATTCATCCGGGTAAAACCAAAATGTACATGGATATGAAGGAAAGATTTTGGTGGAATAATCTCAAGAAGGACATCGCCGAACATATTGCTTTGTGTGATGTATGTAGTAGAGTGAAAGCGGAACATCAGAAACCAGCAGGGTTGTTACAACCACTACCTATTCCTGATTGGAAATGGGACAAGATTGGTATGGATTTCATTACCGGATTGCCAAGGACCAGGTCAGGATATGACTCTATATGGGTAGTAGTGGATCGCCTAACTAAAGTGGCTGATTTCATACCCGTGAAGACAACTTATACAAGTGCTAAGTTAGCCAAGATGTATATGAGTAGAATTGTATGTCTACATGGAGTGCCCAAGAGTATTGTGTCTGATAGGGGAACTCAATTCACTTCTCATTTTTGGAGGCAATTACATGAATCATTGGGAACGAGGTTGGAATTCAGCACTGCTTTTCACCCTCAAACTGATGGACAGACAGAAAGGACCAATCGGATTCTTGAAGATATGTTGAGAGCATGTGCTCTAGACTATGGAGCCAGTTGGGATGAAAATCTGCCTTACGGAGAATTCTCTTACAATAACAGCTATCAAGCTAGTATTGAGATGGCACCATTTGAGTTTCTCTATGGGAGAAAGTGTACCACCCCACTGATATGGAATGGTGTGGGAGAGAGAACTTTGTTCGGACCAGAACTCATCAAAGAGGCTGAAGAGAAATTCAAGCTAGTTAAGGACAGATTGAAGATAGCACAGTCTTGACAAAAGAGCTACGCAGATCCTAAGCGTAGAGAAGTCACCTATGAAGTGGGTGATAAAGCTTATCTTAGAGTGTCACCACTTCGTGGAGTTAAGAGGTTTGGAGTCAAAGGAAAATTGGCCCCAAGATATGTTGGACCATTCAAGATTCTGAGTCGTAAAGGAGAAGTAGCTTATGAGATTGAGCTGCCAGAATCATTGTCTGCCGTTCACAATGTGTTTCATGTGAGTCAGCTTAAGAAATGCCATCCAGAAATGGAAGAGACTTCTTTGAAGGATACTATACCTTTGGAAGAGGTTCAATTGGAAAGTGATCTCACTTACGAAGAAAAACCTATCAAGATTCTTGAGACTACAGAAAGAGTTACTCGGACTAAGACTATCAAATTCTGCAAAGTTCAGTGGAACCATCATTCCGAAGAAGAAGCAACATGAGAAAGAGAAGATGATCTTCGAAAAGACCACCCTCACCTATTTGCTAGCCAACGCGAATCTTGAGGGCGAGGTTCACCTTAAGGGGGTTAGATTTGTAACATCCCTAAAATCATGTTTCAAAACTCATGCATATCATCCATGCATCTATGATCATTTAGGGTTCCTTTTCAAAACCAATTCAAAAACAGGAGCATCAGATGCTCATTATTTTACATGAGCAACTATTAATCAAATGCCACTATCAATTGAGAGTATAATTTTTTTTAAACCAAGCTTTGTTGCTCTCAGATTGTTTTGGTTGAATGTTAGATCTTGGACCAAAATTTACAAAACAAATATGGTTTTAAAACCATTTTCAAAACTTATGCAAATCAAGTGCTATGACACTGTTTATTTTGTTTAATCAAAGGGACCAAGCTAGTACAGAGAAACCACATGGTTTTATGCACAAAAATATGAGTGTTACACTCTACAAAAATCCAGAAAAGATTTGAATTCAAATGGCTTTTGAATTTATTTGATTTTGGTTCCTGAAAATCAAATTAGAAAAAGATAAAGATAAAAGAATAAGGAAAGGGCCGGCGCCACCAAACAGGCCCAGCAGCAGAAGCAGCCCATGAGCCCACCCGGAGGAGCCCCTTCCCTCTCCCTCTTCCACGCGCGCAAACTTACCCCGCAGAGACTGATCAGTGGACCCTCTCCACATCAGCTCCATCTTCCCCAAATCCCGCGCGCAGACGCCGTCGCCGCCCATTTCTTCCCCTTCACTGCCGCGATTTCAATCCACTTAATTGGCGATGAATGCGAGCGCAATATTCGACCCTGCTCCAGCTATAAGATCCCCTCCCCTCTCCGCTCATTTCCCCTCACTCGACAACCACAGAGCACCGCTAGGCTGTCCACAATCGAGCTCGCGCCGCCGCTGTCCTGAACCACTCTGGCGAGCCATCACGGTGAGTTCCGAGCACGCCTTGCCTTCTGGTTCACACGACCCGCTTCGCAATCATCTCGCGCATCTTCTCATGCTTTCTTTTCATCCTGAATCGCCCTAGGTCGTCGCCCTCGTCGACAACTGGAAACGGCCGAAGCTTGACTCAACTCCGACGAGCCATTCTGGTGAGCCCCGTGTCCCCCTCTGCCTCTGGTTCACGCCATCATGTTCGCCAGTGCCTCGCGCATCCGTTAACGTTCTCCGTTTGAACCCTTGTGCCCCAGGACGTCATCTTCGACTTCGACAGTGAGCACCCCACGCTCAGACAAACTCCGACGAGCTCCTGCTGCCGTGTCCGAGCGCCCCGACCCTGTCCGTCTGCAAGTTGAGCATCTCCACGTTCTCACGATCTTGGTAAGCGCTAGCCCGACCCCCTGCCCCCTGGTCTTGCCGGCGTGTCGCCGCCAGAACCGTCGCCGTCGCGGGCACCATTTGCGCCGCTGGTTTCTGGTCAGATAGATCTGATTCATTGGATCCAGATCCAAAGCCCACGATTAGATTTTATCTTAAGCGGTACAGACAGATCTGAGCCATGCGTTTTATTTAGATCTGACAGTGCACGAGTGTGATCCGGTGCGAATCGGTATCAACCAATCAGATGCTGCCGCGTGGCATGTATTTCGTTTTAAAAATATGAATTAGATCTATTAGATGTTTAAACTTGTTTAATTCATAACTTTTGATTCCCACGTCCAAATTTGACAAAATTTGATATCAATGGAATCAGGAGAGAAAATACTTTCCATTTATGCAATGTGTTTAATGTTTTGCTTCTGTTAAAATAGTTGTTTTTGCAGAAATATTTGTAGGCATAATTTTAGTATAATAATTATTTGAAAAATGTTTTATTGTTCAAATAAAGTTTATTTGGAAAGTTTTGAACTTGTTATGATTCAGTATTGTGGCCTTGTCTTGTTTGGTGTAGAAATTCAATACATGGCATTTTGCATGCATTCATGTATTTTTGTTTGTATATATTGTGTATGTGATTTTGTGCCATTATTTTATGTGTAGATTTTGGTGCAAATAGTGATTGTGAATGTGAGGATTGTTGCTAATCTCCAAAATACCAAAGAAAGTGGTGCTTCTTGATTTATTCCTATGTTTTTCAACTATGCATTAGAAAATAGTTTGCTAGTCTTGCATGGATATTTTCGATCTATATGCTATGTTTGGGAAATCCTAGTAGTTGTAGAATTGCTAGAAATTTCTAAGTTAAGATGCTTATTTATGCCATGCTTAGCCTAGCTAGTAGCAACCAAGGGTGGTTATATATTCATGCTATGAGAAAATATTTCTAAGTCTTTGGACTTGTGTTTTGTTTAATAAAACAACTAAGTGAATGAAAAACCTGGGTGGAATGGAAGGAATGGTTTGTGTTGAGTGGTTACACATGGCCCATTTATATGGTTTACCTTGTGTATCACACTTGTGGAAAGCCACCCAGGAACAAAGGGATTTGAGAGGCCAAATGTTAAGAAGCTTCTAGTGCAACCACATGGCAATATGGGCTCTGCCTAGATCATATAGGTTGCAATAACTTGGCCATTTGGACAGTTGGTGGTAGTGGGATGATAGGTTGGAGCGCGTCCATTTGGTCTAAGGGAAGGCTTCTGAAAGGTCCTGTCTTGGTGAAAATCAAGTCTTGTGGGGAAAGTGCACAACCTCTGCAGATGGAAGAATCTAAGTACTTAGCCATGTCCCTGGTATTGGATAACTTGAGCATCAAGACATGGAAGCTATCAAGAATCTCCTCATCCAAATTTCTAAGTAAAAACTTGTGGTTGAACAAGGGTGAAGGTTCACCATTTTCCATTGGTGTTTCCTTGGGAAAGTTTTGTCAAAGAAAAACTTAGTGTTTTCAACTAATAGGTAAAACCTATTTTGAGCAAAGCAAGCCTAAGCTACACTTAGCCAAAATGCATATAGTATCTAGACTACCAATATTCTACTAAGGTATCACTTGCCAATACTATTCCAATATATTGACCCACTGTGGCTGTAACTTGTGATGTTGCAGGTTATTCTGATGGTGATTAGGGGTTATGAGTCTACACTCAACATGCTTGCCTGTGGCACATGAAGATGAAGACTTATTTATCTTATTACATATTTGAACTCTTGTATTAGGCCTGTGGCCATGGAGTTTGTAAAAGACTATATTTGTCTCTGGAATGACTTGTAATAATGACCTTTGTTTCTGTGTACTTCATCTTAAACTGTGGATGCTAGCATTGATCCAGGGACTAGCATTGCAATCACAGGGATCCTTACCTTTATAAAAGGAGGGATCTTACAAAATTACTTGAGAAGGACTAAGGATATGTTTTTGGTTTATGGTGTTGAAGATGAACTCAGTGTAAAGGGTTACACGGATGCGAGTTATCTTACCGACTCTGATGATTCTCGTTTGTAATCCGGATACTTGTTTATTATAAACGGAGGTGCTGTGAGCTGGAAGAGTTCCAAGCAAGAGACACTACAAGGAATGTGTTATTCTATGACCTTCTAATAGTGACCGTGGACAAAATCGTCATAGAGTTATGACGATTTTTCACTAAATTGTCGTAAGCTATTCAGGAGGTTAAAAACCTTAGAAAATTATGACGATCTTGCTTAAAAATGTCACGATTCTATTAGCTCAAATCTTCATAACCCAGTAAATGCATCTCATGGAGTTATTTGTAGATAAATATCGTCATATCGTCTAAATTAGAAAATTATAGGTTGGCCACGTCAACAATTGTGCCTACATGTCATGTTCGCGTCTCACTTTTTAACTATGTGTCATATCCATGTATTAATATCTGCCAAGGT
Organism: Avena sativa; assembly: GCA_916181665.1. Classification (NCBI taxonomy): domain Eukaryota; kingdom Viridiplantae; phylum Streptophyta; class Magnoliopsida; order Poales; family Poaceae; genus Avena; species Avena sativa. Next base: position 244,414,638 of record OV702283.1, on the reverse strand, counting down.
GCACTACCGCGACCAAATAGACTTGACCTGCTTGCCTTGTGGATTATTTCCGAAAAAGAAATTGGCCAATGATTCGAACTCCAGACCTGACGATCTTGCTTAAAAATGTCATGATTTTATTAGCTCAAATCGTCATAACCTAGTAAATGCACCCCATGGAGTTATTTGTAGCTCAATATGACGATTTAAAATCGTCATATCATCTAAATTAAAAAATGAGAGGTTGGCCACGTCAACAATTGTGCCTACATGTCATGTCTGCGTCTCACTTTTTGACTATGTGCCATATCCATGTATTAATATCTTCTTAGGTGCACTACCGCGACCAAATACACTTGACCTGCTTGCCTTGTGGATTATTTCCAAAAAAGAAGTTGGCCAATGATTCGAACTCCAGACATCTCTCCATTAGCGGGCGAACCTTACCACCAGACCAAAAGTTCGTTTGATGCATATTACTATGACGACAGCATATAAACATTCAATATATGGTCCTGGGCCAAGTACTCAATCACTTGGAATGGGCTTCGGTGGGAAGGGAGATGGGCTGCCTGTTATATCGCAAATTTAATTGGCAAAAAGGAGCGCACAACACTCGAACCACAGACCTCCCAGAAAATACAAGGAACATGACCACCACGCCAACATAACTTAGATATAACACATTCGTTCCCTTTCTATTTGAGTACTAGCTTCGATTGCAACTGGGCCTGGCAACCAAATTTTCCCTAATGGGCCTCGCTGGGAAGGTTTGGTTATATTTTTTTCTTTTTCTTTTTGTGTTTTCATATTTCTTTTGTACCTTTTTCATAAGAAGTCCAAAATAATTTAATTTTGTCTCTAAATATTTATGTTAATTATAAATAGTATGATTACTTTAAATTGTGGATCTACTAATCCCATATTAGTCCATAGTAGGGACAATATCATAATTCAAAATATGATTTTTACTTGCAACTATGTCATATAATAAGACACCACGCGAAGGATTTGCATTGATCGAACCGTTTTTGAATTTTTTATGCCCGTTTCAAATGATGGTCAAAACGGTGGGCAAGAAGGTTCTTAGCTAGGGGATGAGCCTCGCTAAACCTGAATTGGATCTGTGAAGAAATAGCATATTGTGAGTCTAAAAATCTTTTTTGCAAAAAATCATGGGCAACAGATCATGTACCTGTAGTTCAAATCGGACCCACTTCCTGTCGATTCGGCAAGACATTGTCTTTTGCCAGGGGTGGACAGAAAGGTTTGAGATACCCGGTTGGGACATTTGTACATGTAATGTGGCCTACTATTTTGAAAAATTTGATGGTAGCATTTTGATACTTTCATTTGGTGGTTGCTTCACAAAACGGCCCATTTTTTACGCTCGGAAAATGGAAAATGGTTTTTCTGTGTGACGAAAAGGAAAAGTTCCTCCTGCAACATTGTTCTTCATCCCATGATACATATGTGTGCACAATATGGGAACATTATCAGAAACTATGCTATGATTCTGGCCATAACATTAGGCGTTTGACCCGAAAGCCATGAAACCTCGAACATGATAGGTCATTTCTGAGAAGGATTTTTTGAGACACTTGCAATATATCAAGTTTGGTATTTTTACTTGCAACTATGTCATATAATAAGACACTACACGAAGGATTTGCATTGATCGGACCATTTTTGAATTTTTATGCCTGTTTCAAACTATGGTCAAAACGGCGGGCAAGAAGGTTCTTAGCTAGGGGATGAGCCTCGCTAAACATGCATTGGATCTGTGAAGAAATAGCATATTGTGAATCTAAAAATCATTTTTGCAAAAAATCATGGGCATCAGATCATGTACCTGTAGTTCAAATCGGACTCACTTCCTACCGATTCGGCAAGACATTGTCTTTTTCACCAGGGATGGAAGGAAATGTTTGATGTCGTGGGAATGGCCACGGCAGATGCTGCAATCGGCAGCGAGTAGTAGAACGAGGGGAAAGGGCGGCCAGCCATCTGCGGTGCGAGATGAGGGCGGAGACATAAGGGTTTACCCAGGTTCGCCCCCTGGAGGGTAAAGACCTACTCCTGCTAGATTGTATTGATGAGAGAGTACAAGGGCAAGCTCGACAACTAGGCGGCGAGTCATAGGGGTGTATGATGGAGCGTGTCCTCTATGTGTACCCTAGGGAGTTTTATATAGACTCACCTCGCTAGGGTTTATAGATCTCCAACCGAATTATTTAAGGATTCGGAGGGTATTTGACCTAATGTGACTGGTCCTAGCTACGCTTCTGGGCCTTCATCTTCCAGTCGCCTGACTCCTTGTTGGGTCTTGATCCAGTCGCTGTCCTCCAGGCCCACTCACTGGCAGCTTGGGCCAACGGGAAACGTCCTGCTGGGTATACCCCACTCGGCATATCCCCACTAGTAGTCCCCGAGGCCATCGTTGATTCGTCGCAGGTGTTGATACGTTGGAAACATATCTATAATTTTTGATGCTCCATGCTTGTTTAGTATCTACTTTTCTTTACTTATCTACATTTTGAGGTGCTTTTTACATGTTTTCTGGTACTAACCTATTAACAAGTTGCAACAGTGCCAGATGCATGTTTTCTGCTATTTTTGGTTTCAGAAAAGTTAGTAAAGAAATATTCTCGGAATTGGACGGGACGAAGGACAAAGTCAATAAATTTCCATGGGGACCAAAGTCCAGAGGAGAGCCAGAGGGGCCAAACTCCCCTAGGTGCGGCCACAGGTGGGCCCGTGCCTGGCTAGGGTTTGGCGGCCCTGGCCGCCTCCCGGACTCTCCCCTTTGCCTATAAGAAGCCCCTAATGCAGAAACCCTGGGCAGCGGATCAGAAATCCACGAAACCGTCTGTAGCCGCCGCCACCATCATCCCTAGATCTGGGGGATATGAAGTTCTTCTCGGCACCCTTCTAGAGGGGAGATCATCCCGGAGGTCTTCTCTCCGGTATGATTCGTGAGTAGTTCCACCTTGGAGTATGGGTCCATGTAGTAGCTAGATGGTTGTATCTCCTCCTTTGTGCTTTCATGTATAGATCTTGTGAGCTCCGTTCATGATAAATATCTAATCTATTTTTAATCATGCATGTTGTGTTTGCGGGGATCCGATGGATATTGAGATTATTATCTTGGTTTGATTAATGGTTTTATCTTGATGATTCTATCATGTCTGTGTTGTTTGTGATCTTGCATGCTCTCCGTTGCTAGTGGTTATCTTGGCCAAGTAGTTGCTAGTGACTCCAAGAGGGAGTATTTATGCTCGATAGTTGGTTCATGCCTCTAGTTTCCGAGGGAAGTGATAATAATCTCTTCGGTTGTAGATGTGTTGTTGCTACTAGGGAGAAAACAACGGTCTCTTGTTCATGGAACATGTGGACTGTTTACCTTACACACTTTGCTTAAAGAAGTTGTCTGTTGCTTGCAACTTAATACTGGAGGGGGTTCGGATGATAATCTGAAGGTGGACTTCTAGTCATAGATGCAGTTGGATGATACTCTATGTATATTGTTGTATTTCCCAATCAACCTCATAGGATCTTTCTGGCTAGTAATTTCATTGTTATGCCTTGCTTAGTTCCTGTCAATTGCCCCGCTGTAATTTGTTTACCCTTCATGCCATGTTGTTTATCTAAGGAGAGCACCTCTAGTGAACTATGGACCCCGGTCCAATCTTTACCATTGATGCATCTTCCACTGTTACTTGTTTACTTGCTGCAAACCATTACCTTCCACACCATATGTTTAATCCTTTGTTACATCAAACCGGTGAGATTGACAACCTCACTGATTCGTTGGGGCAAAGTCTTGAGTTTGTGTTGTGCAGGTCTCCATCTTGCCAGCAACACCTTTGAGACATTTCCTTCCTCCTTCAGGTTCGATAACCTCGGTCTCTACTGAGGGAAACTTGTTGTTGTGATCATCACACATTGCTCTTGGGGTTCCAACAAAGTGTCACGCGTCAACACTGGGTGCACGCATCAAGATTTCTGGCGCCGTTGCCGGGGAGGCTAAGGACGTCTTCACTATGGGAGTTGTAACATACCATCATTTAGGAACTAACAAAGGGTAGATTTCGGAATTTGAAATGTTGCATGCATTCATCTGTGAAAATGTGGGTAAAATTTTCGCCAAATAAAAACCTAAAATGATCAAGGTTTCTTTCATACTTTGAGATTAGGTAGTCTTGAAGAATGATTGTTATAGACTTTGATATGATCTTTGTGGACTTATGTGTTTTGGGAAATGAAATTTGAATTTAAAACTTGAGTGTTTGAATTATAATTCAGAAGAATTTTTGAACGATGTTTGAGTATTGTTTTAATTTAAGAATTAACCATAATAACTTAAACTATAAATGAAAGAAGACAATTAATAAAATGAATATTCCAAAACTTCATTCAATAATGAGTGACTAAATGTAACTTATGGAAATGAGCAACAATCTTTACAATAATCATTAAATAGAAGAATAATACTTATTTATTGAAAGTACAATCTTTATTACAAAGGAATAAAAATAAAGAGTACAAAAGAATAAATTAAAGATTACAATTGAATATGAGAGTTATTACAAGTGATTATTCTATAAAGAAAAATAAAAGCCTAAACTAAAATCTTGATCTCAACTCTGGTACCTGCAAAATAAAAAGAAACTTAAAGAAAAAGAAAGTTAGGATTAGAATTATTTTACTCTCAGAGTTGACAGTGAAGTGCACTGTTCACTTTTTCATCATTGAGTATTTAAGGGGCAAGTTTCACCAATATGAAAGAATGTATCTTTCATAATTTTAAGTCATAAGTCAAATAAACAACAAGGAGGGGCAATTTTCACCAGCCAGGTGAAAAGTAACCTAATGACAGTAACTCTCAAATTCAGAACATATCCACAACTGTGCAGCAGGCACACAAGCAGCACACACACCAAACTGCATGGTGTGTGCTGTCAGCACCACAACAATAGCAAAACCAAACAAAACCATCCACACAGCCGTGGGAAGCCAGCCCCACATCACTTTCTTGTTCATACACACCAAGAATAGCATCCAGCAGCTAAACCCAACCAAATCCAAGCTAAATCACACCAATCAAAACCTTGGATCACACCACCAAAACGGTGACATAAGGAGGGGGTAGATCAAGTGGATAGCCAGACCAAGATCAAGCCATCAGGACCTGGAAATACCAGGAGAGCATCAGATCAAGTTGGCACAAGGTCAACCATTGGCAACCCCAACATCAAATAAGTGTGGTGAGTAAAATAGACCAACACCTGATCTATCTGTCTAAGATTAGACAAGCATACATGATCTGTCTTTTACCCAAACTCTCAGAAAGCACCCAAGTGGGGTGAATCCATCATTGAACTTTAAACACTAAAAGCAATCAGAAAACTATAAAGATCCAACTTAGATCTCAGGACAACATCATTGATCTAAGATATCAAACTATATTTCAATTCAAGAATGAATATAGCCAAGAACTAAACCTCAGACCAACATCATTGATTCTAGAGATGCAAGGAAAGAGAATTCCACTTATCTATAATGAAAAATCAATTCTAAGCTTGAACAAGACCAAACCAAGTTATAGAATCTAGTCTTGTGTGCCATACAAAAATGGTGTCACAAGAACATTTCTAAACTAAGGAGGTTAAGCATCCAATCTTCACAGATACAATCAACCAATTATAAATCATATTCCTGTTCTTAAACACAGGAATCATAAACAGGATATTCATATATATATGTCTTCACTGTAAGAGACCAAATTGATCTCAAGTTATAGATGAATTCTTAAGCCAACAGAACTAATACAGTGACTTCATCACACAACACTCACTGTCATTAATCAAGTAATGACAGTGGTGAGTTATTAAAACCACTAGATTTCCAAAGAGTTGCCTCTAGAGCAACTTCACCACCTAAATCATCTAAAATTTAATCCATAGAATCATCTGATAAACCACTAGCATCCCACAACTAACCAGCAGCAATAATCCATAACAAGTCACACTCAATAGATTCAGGGATCATCAATACATGATCCAATTCATCAAATATCTAATCCATAGCAGGGTATGAACCCTAAGCAGAACAAATCATCTTAATCAGGACAAGACAGTAACCAGAAAGGTCACTACCAACAGCTAGCATGGGATGGCCCAGCATAGAGAGCATGAGAGGGAGAAGAATAACTTACTGAAAGTCCTCGATGTAGATTAGAAGAGGAAGCAAAGGAGGCCGACGACCACGGCGGCACGAGGAGCACCCACAAGGGGGCGTTGCAACCCACGCAACGCCATAGCGGTGCCACGCCTGGGGGCGGGGAGCATCTCCATGACACACGACATCAGCGGCGGCATCAGATCAACACCAACCCCAAACCCTAGGGTTCATGAGGACATCGATCTGGTCGCAGGAGGGCTCCAGGTCCAAAACCAACTGGACAGGAAGGAAGAGCGGGACCGACAACCTCATCCTGCACCACGGGGTGGCCAGGAAGGTCCGTGGTGGCGTGAATCGCTGGCGACAACACTGCTAACCATGGGGTTGGGGAAGGAGAAGGAGAGAGGAGAGCTCGAGAGAGAGACATAGCGTGATGGGCTGGAATGGGCCAATACCCCTTTGGCGTGTTGTTTTGCCTTTGCCCTACTGGGCCAAAAGGGCCCAATAAAACCAAATAGCCAGCCCAAATCATTTAGAGCCTGTTTTAATAATTTGAAAAAGACCAAAATGCCCCTGAACTTAAATAAATTCTAGAAAACAAAATGAAAGTCCAAAATTTATAAATAAACTATTTATGGATTCACAATAATCCAAACTATCCAAATAAATTTAAAAAAAATAAAATTTTAGACATATAAATTTTATTAAGAATTTTGTAATTTATATATTCCTTATGGAATTTTACAAAATTATTGAAAGTTGATAAAAATAAATAAAAATCACTTTCATTATATATTAATATTGTAGTATTTTAGAAAAATACTAAACAAATATTTAATGTCAATTTTTGATATTTAATGATAATTCTTAAAGGAATTATTAATTAAATAAAAAGAAAATAAACTAAAATAAAATAAAAGAATACAATATTCAATAAATATTAAAAATTAATATTTATAAATGCTTTCTCATTAAAAGAATTTTTATAATTTAAATAAATGGGGAAGAATACATATAAAGCTAAATGATGCATTACATTACTTTGCATAATCATTTTGCTTCTTTAAATATTGTCCTTACCGGGAAATAATGATGTTTTTGTAGACATAGAGGCTCAAGGTCCAGTGCAAGCATCAGACTTCACTACCTTGCCATCACAAGGCAAGTTCATCACTTGCTCATATCCTTTGAAGAGTCTTTACCAAAGTATTTGCAAATTGTGTGTTATCATATATATATTCCAAAGAAAGAAAATATTATTTTCACAAATAAATAAATCATAGATGTCATCCTAAGTGATGATATAATGGAGCAATAGAACTTAGGGTTCTATTTGCAACGATAATGATCAATTAGGGACTTAATAACCCCTGACATCAGTGATTCTAGCGCTGTATATTACGCGTTAGCCATGAGATTTGGAATGTGACAAAGAAGTCAGCTGTATCTTCTTCCTCTCGCATGAAGCGGGATGTGCAGGTCGTGGCTATTATCCTCGTATCGTGCATATTAATTGGTAATTCGTAGAGGATATGCAGCATATGGGTGGGAACCCTCAACGTTCCACGACAGTTCTGGCATCTAACATTTTGTACAAACCATTGTCGTAGTTCATTATGTGGTCATGGTGTACACCAAGGAGGCATGTGAGGTTGCGAAGGGGGCAGTGATTGGCTTGGACCAACTACTGGTCCCCACATCAAGGAATTGTGGATAGGAAAGTACGCCCGGTTGTGCAACAAGGAGTTGATCTCTCATGGCTAAAGTAACGCACCTCTGCAGAGTGTAAGAATTGTAACTTGTTACTCCCTGTTCCGGGAAGGAGCTACAAACGCGGCAGGAAAGGAACTCCATGAAAGTTCTGGTCAACCTATGAAGGCTGATGGTCATAGATTTTCATAATAAAATCAATCTTTGAAGAAAGATTTACAAAAACTGCATAGTACCAAGGACTTATAGTCCGAGGTGGTAGTTAGAGCATCAAACTTCCCACCTTGCATATAATGAGCTTGTTGGGTAACGTTGTTACTCATCCTTTCCTTTGATCCCTTGCTTAGACTCTGAGGATCCCGAAGACGTGCCAATGTATGCAGCTGAATGTCAAGAAGATGTGTTCTACGAGGAGCCTGACCTGTCAGGAAGTGTTGAAGGAGTGGATTAAGAAATCCGCTATGGTTTTGACGATAACGAGTCCAACTAAGTATCTTAGTTAGTAGTAACCAACGGAGCCGAGCAACATGAACTCTCTAGAATAAGCTACTGAGCTCAACTCCTAGTTGGAGTTGCTACTTTTAAATTCCGCTGAAACACTTTATATTTTGGTTTGTAAGTTGAAATTTTTTGAAGTCTTGAACTTCTGGTATTGTAATAATAATAATGTGTGAATGTTTGTAATATGGACCCGCAATGTTTTTGTTGTACCACTCTGAGGGATGTGATATTTACGGAATGGTGTTCTGTGGGTGTCATGTCAACGACTATAGTGTACTACACATGCAGTGGTATGCTGGGTCACTGCAGGAGTCCTTCACTTCCTTTCTCTTTAATTTGTTTTTAGTTTGCTTTGTTTCTTTTGCTTGGTTTTGTCTGCCTCTTTTCAAAAAACCCAAAAAATTAGTCTAGTTTGGTTTGTTTGCCTTATTCAAAAACACAAAAAAATAGTTCCTGCTCTAGTTGCCACCTTCCTCTAGCTCACCATGTTACTCCCCAGTTTTCTCTGAAAAATCTTGCAATAGGTAGTGGCTCCATAATTGGGAAATATAGTATTTAAGAATTCTTTAATTATGTTAGCAATCATGAGGATATTGAGGATAAATCTATAGCTGAACTTGCTCCTAATTATGAGATTGCTACAGCTTCTTTTCATATGTTGGAGGCTAGGTTTGTTAGCCTTAACCCCTTCACATAATTCTTATTCCTAAAACTAAATTAAGAGAAGAATGTTGAAAAAAGGGAATTCATCCTTGAAACTTTATCAAAAGAAATCCATGATGTTGCTAGGGAGGCCAAAAAGGTTTTTGAACGTTTCAATATGCTAGGCTCAAATGAAAATGTTATGGGTATTTCTGATAAAACTAAGCCTAGAGAGGAATTCAATATACACATACCCTATAAGCTTGTTGGAATGAATGAAGTCTTTTAAAATAACTTCGATTGGATTGCCCCTGAAAATATTTTTGATGAAGGTAGTAGAGAAAAGAGAGATGAGAAAGGATCCTCCAAAACCCATTTTGATGAGATACCTTTCATAGTTGAAGATTTTGCAAGTATGAATGTTAATGCTTCTTCATTTGAAAATACTTGATTCTTCTTGCTTCTTGTGCCTAACTTAAAGGCGTTAAAGAAAAGTACTTGTTGGGAGACAACCCAAGAGTTTCCTTGAGTGTTGGAAGTTATTACTACTGTAATGACCTCTCATTATCCTTTTTGTTGGCTTTTTGTGCCAAGAAGGACCTCTAATGAGAGGGAAGTAAGATTTGGGGAGTTGCTGTCCCAAAACAGATTTATGTCCTCAACCAAAAAAAATCGTGAGGAGGCTCTGTAACTCGGATTGAGATCACAATTTATGAATAAATCCCCCAGTATGTTGGATAACTTTAGTTAGTTCAACACTTTTTGATTTTAGCAACATAAGATGTTCGAAAAAATTGGTTTCTACCTGTAGGTCTATTTTGACAGATTTCTGCCATTATTTGCATTTGCTTCTTATTGATTCCTTTTTGAGCTCTCTTTAGGTAAATTGAGTTTCTTTGAAGGATTTACTAGAGTAGCTTGTGTTTTTAATGAAAAGCATTTCTGTTCCAAAGCTTTGCCAGTGGTCTAAATCTTTTGAATAAGCTAATGTTGCTAATGAAGATTGTGTGAAGTTTTGTATGAAGGAAAAATTTCAGGTTTAGAGAGAGAATGATGCATTGAGATGAAGAATGGACAAAATCTCAAGGTTGGGGATGCCACCATGGTGTCACCCCAAGAAATATCCAAGAGGTACAAGCGTCAAAGCTTGGGGATGCCTTCTTCATCAATAAAAAGCTCAGGTCTGTCTAGACACTTAGTTTTTATTGTTTCATGCACAGTTGTGTTGTTCTTGGAGCATCTTAGTTTTCGATTGTTTTGCTTATTTTGTTTAGTTTTATTTAGTAGTTTGGACCCCCGCTCTCGCTGTGTTGTTTTGCAAATAAGTTTGCTTGGTGTTTGGAAAGGAGTAGTAAGTTCTTGCTTGAAGTGCAAGAGGAGTTTGCATTGACTGTGACTTATACTTTAGCATGACATGCTAGGTGTTGTTTGGCATTATGCTTAGTGATTATTTCTGTAGCATGTCTTGTTCCAAACAATTGGGATTTCTTAGTGTGCCTTGAACAAATTATGTGTTGTTTTAGCATGCAAAAGCATAGTATTGTGGTATTCTCCTTTGATGTTTTGCTTGGGTTAACTTGGCACATGCTCACCCCATGTTATGACTATGACAAGTCACCATTAGCCTCTATGATCATTTAGTACTTGACTTGTAGTACCACTCTTTGCTTTGATTAGTTTGCTTTATTGCATTGCATAATTTTGGCCATTATTGATCTCTTAGTTGGTTGCTCCCAGTCTTTTGCTAGCCTCCACTTGTATGAGTAAGTTCTACTCATGCTTCCAACTCCCAAGAAACCAAGTTCTTCCTCCACTATAAACTCCTATGCATGGTGTGTTACACCATTCCAAGTATATTCTTGTTTTTAACTATCTTCCAATTAAAAAACTATTTGTTATGTCAAAACTTAGTGATTAAAGCCCTCACGAACTTGATGGAACACTTTATTCTTTTCCCCTAATAAACTTGAACCATTGTGACAACTCTGTTGTATATGCTTGCACTTATAAGTTGGAATTAGCAGAACCGTGCTGTCATGGGGAACGTTTTCAACATTGCACTTGTACCTTGTTGTACTCAGTTGATATCATGTTATTTTGTCTATGGATATCACCGGTGTGAAATAAAGAGGGAACTTGTAAGTCCATGGAGTTTGTATCCTGTGTTAGAGAAACGCCTAGGCCGCTAGCCTATGCCATGCCTAATCATGGTGGAAACTTGCAGCATCGCCATAGTGACATCTATGAAGCATTCTTCTTATAAAAAAATAGACACATTGAGAAAAGAGGAAAGAGAGGAAAAAAGCACCATATGTCTGCTGCCTTGTCATTTTGGTTATGGAAAAGCTCCTGTACCATGTGCAAGGGGTACCCCGTTAGCGGTTCTCAATGATATGCAAATACTTACAGTGACAAGAACTTACCTGGACCCCAAGTTGAGTATGCATGAGGTGTGGCCCTCGTATTTAAGGGGCATGAGATTGCCAACTTATACTTCGTCAAGCATATAATCTAGCTTTGCCACTTTAACCTTAACCACTTCAAGATGCTTATGATAGGGGCAATGAGGGCTAAAAGCTAACTAGTACCATAATTTTTGGAAGCTCTTTTTGAAACTTGTAATCCCTGCTTCCTTTACAAAAAAGCCTTTATTCCACCACTATTTGAGTCTCCACCTTCTACCTTTAGGCACCATTAAGAGAGCATAGTTGTCATTCTGTGTGCAGTGTTCCAAAGCTTATTAATTGATGCATATTGTGTTATTACTTGCTCTTGTGCTATTTGTTTCTAGTCAACCTTGTGAACTTTGCAGGTGTCCTATGCATTATATTGCTACTCTACGAGGGACAAGATGATTGCCACTATGCTATGTTTTCTACATGTGAAACAAACGTTTTTCAATGCATATTATTCATGATCTTTGTTTGTAGCTTTCCATGTTCCATGCATAGTTACTATGTACTATTACTAGAACTCCATCTTTCATGCACATGTTTAGAGTTCTTTGATCCCAGCTTTCAATGTTTGCAAATGGTTGGATGTTTATTGTGAGGGTGCACGTCACCTCAAAAATTATTATCTTATCACTTACCTACTCGAGGACGAGCAGGAGTTAAGCTTGGGTATGCTGATACATTGGAAACGTATCTATCATTTTTGATGCTCCATGCTTGTTTAGTATCTACTTTGCTTTACTTGTCTACACTTTGAGGTGCTTTTTACATGTTTTCTAGTACTAACCTATTAACTAGTTGAAACAGTGCCAGATGCCTATTTTCTGTTGTTTTTGGTTTCAGAAAAGTTAGTAAAGAAATATTCTCGGAATTGGACGGAACGTAGGACAAAGTCAATAACTTTCCGTGGGGAACAAGAAGTCCAGAGGATAGCCGGAGGGGCCGACCAAAGCAGCCAAACCCCCCAGGCATGGCCACAGGTGGGCCCGCGCCTGGCTAGGGTTTGGCGGCCTTGGCCGCCTCCCGGACTCGCCCCTTCGCCTATAAGAAGACCCCGATGCAGAAACCCTGGGCACCCGATCAGAAATCCACGAAACTGTTTGTATCCGCCGCCACCATCGTCCCTAGATCGGGGGGGGTCTGAAGTTCTTCCTGGCACCCTGCCGGAGGGGAGATCATCCCGGAGGCCTTCTCTCCGGTATGATTCGTTAGTAGTTCCACCTTGGACTACGGGTCCATGTAGTAGCTAGATGGTTGTATCTCCTCCTTTGTGCTTTCTTGTATAGATCTTGTGAGCTCCGTTTATGATCAATATCTAATCTATTTGTAATCATGCATGTTGTTTTGCGGGGATCCGATGGATATTGAGATTATTATGTTAGTTTTATTAATGGTTTTATCTTTATGATTCTATCATGTCTGTGTTCTTTATGATCTTGCATGCTCTCCGTTGCTAGTGGTTATCTTGGCCAAGTACTTGCTAGTGACTCCAAGAGGGAGTATTTATGCTCGATAGTGGGTTCATGCCTCTAATTTTCAAGGTAAGTGACAATAATATCTTCGGTTGTAGATGTGCTGTTGCTACTAGGGAGAAAACAACGGTCTCTTGTTGATGGAACATGTGGATAGTTTACCTTACACACTTTGCTTAAAGCACTTGTCTGTTGCTTGCAACTTAATACTGGAGGGGGTTCGGATGATAACCTGAAGGTGGACTTCTAGTCATAGATGTAGTTCGATGACAGTCTATGTATATTGTTGTATTGCCCAATCAACCTCATAGGATCTTTCTGGCTAGTAATTTCATTGTTATGCCTTGATTAGTTCCTGTCAATTGCCCCGCTGTAATTTGTTTACCCTTCATGCCATGTTGTTTATCTAAGGAGAGCACCACTAGTGAACTATAGACTCCGGTCCAATCTTTACCATTGATACATCTTCCACTATTACTTGTTTACTTGCTCCAAACCATTACCTTCCACACCATACGTTTAATCCTTTATTACATAAAACCGGTGAGCTTGACAACCTCACTGGTTCGTTGGGGCAAAGTCTTGAGTTTGTGTTGTGCAGGTCTCCACGTTGCCAGCAACACCTTTGAGACGTTTCCTTCCTCCTTCAGCTTCGATAACCTCGGTCTCTACTTAGGGAAACTTGCTTCTGTGCTCATCACACCTTGCTCTTGGGGTTCCAACGAAGTGTCCCACGTCAACACTGGGTGCACGCATCAGGTGTTCATTGGTTGTTGGAGTACGCGGGTCCAATTTGGACGCCCAGTCGAATCGGCAGTGGACTCCCTGAATGAAAGAGGGAACTTGTTATCTTATTCGCAATAACAGCAACCGGTCGAATCGCAGCACGACGAATGGGTCGGTGAATATTCGAATCACTGCTATGGTGATCAGGTCAGCGAGCAGTCGAATCGTAGCTAGGGTGATCAGGTTGGCGAGTTGTCGATTAGCTGAAGCTAGCGAGTGGAGTAGACGAAGTTGGACCGTCAGCACTGGTCAAACTAGCCGTTGGGTAATCCAACGGTAATATCGGCGTAATCACCACGCGGTAACGGATCCCCGAAAATGGCGGGTAGCAACCGCTATATAAGGAGAGTGACGGGTGACGGGCGATCATTCCCCACACTTCCTTCGATGTCGCGCATCTCCTAGTCTTCCATTCCTCCGTAGCGACCAGAGTGACCCACAACCCTAGATCCTTCAACCAATGTTGCCTTCAACGGAACCATGGGGGCGATCAAAGTGCACGAAAGTGCTGCTGAAATCATTTGAGGAGGCAGGGATCCTCCATGCCGGGAGATGGCGCATCCCCGCGGCCGGAGAAGTGGTGCCAGATTTGCACGACGTAGAGTTTATCTACTTTACCAGCCACCTAGAGAGGGGGCTCAGATTCCCCACCTCTATCTTCTTTTGCCGCTTCTGTGCGTATTACGGCATCCAGCCGTCAGACCTAGGGCCACACAGCATCGAGCAACTCGCCATCTTCGTGGCGTTTTGCGAGTGCTACCTAGGCTGCCAGCCATACTTCCCCTGTGGCAAGATCTATTCCACTGGAGGATCGGACACGAAGAGACGGGTGGCCCGATGCTACCCGCAGGCAGCCTCAGCTTCCAGTTGAAATCAAAGGCCTCCTTCTTCGATCTGATGCTACCGAAGATGGTGGCGAACTAGTGGAAGAAGCACTGGTTCTACGTCAGCAAATCGACTCCGGACGGCGAGGTGGCGCTTCCGATGTACTCCGCCGACCGGCCCGAGCCGCGGCAGCTTCAAGTCACCAAGCTCCCGCACGACCAGCGAATGGTGGTCGACGAAATGTTGCTAACGATCCACAACTTGAAGAATAAAGGCCTCCAAACCATCAACCTCTACAACTGCTGGTTGGGGCGGCGGTTGGTGCCCCTAGCCGACCGCACCCACTGGATGTACGAGTACACGGGCAAGGGCGACCCGACGAAGTCTTGTCATGCCGAGTGGAAGCTCAATTATTATACCTTGGCCTTGAAGAATATCACCGACGTGGAGTACCTCGACGCGAAGGCCGGGGTTGCCCCGTATTCCGCAAAGCGCAAGGCTCCGACAGTAAGTTCTCATTTCCTTGTACATTTCGCATTCGCAGGTATGTAGTCGCGGTTTCTCTAATCGTGTTTATCTTTGCAGTTGTTCCAAGTGGTGGAAGGTTGGCTTCCACGCGCTAACGATAAAAACTCGAACGAGTCCGTCGAGGACGAGAGCGAGTCCTCGTCAGACAAAGGCAACGTTGGAGGCGACAATGACGATGACGACGTCGTCGATGATGAAGACGATGATGAGGCCATGGAGGTTGCCACACCCACGGACCGTAAGACCCGTGGACAACGACAACACGAGCTCGAGGCCAGCAAGAGCCTCGAGGATCACGACGAGGGGGGGTGACAAGATCCTTGAGCACACATCACAGCGCGTGGCGACACCATCGAAGAAGAAGTCACCACAGAAGAAGAAGCCAGTGAAGACCGTGTCACCGCCTAGGTCCGCGAGTAGCTCCGAAGCTACCAGCGCAACCGAGGAAGATGGGGCCAGCACGCCGGCATATGCGACTGCGGCAGCCGACACTATCGTGGTAGAGGGTGAGGTGCCGTTGGCGTCACTGCCACCGCCCTTCACCACAGTCACCGGGCTCGGGGACGCCCTGTCCGTGGGGGCCTCGCAGCCGAGGGGAGCGCCTGTGGCGATTTCCGCCGATCTTCCTGCTCCGGCACAGAGCATGTTCGAGACGGGCCTCAGTCGAAAGCTGGGGCCGGAGTTGGAGAAGTGAGTATCCTTTAAATTATTTACTTGAACAACTTATTCATATTTGGTTGGCGAGTTTGTTGATGGTATTGTGTTGCAGGACTGGTGTGAAGAAAATAGGTCACCCCATGGTGGCTAAGGTCCCATAGGGTGGCGCGGAAGCGCGAGTCGAATCTTCTAAGAAGAGGAAGGGCGACGAGGTCGAGGCGCCCGTTGAGGGCATGAAGAAGGAAAAGGTCAACGAGGTCGTCACAATCTCGGACGAGCCAGTCGGCGCCCCGAGTGAGGCTCCAATTGGGCGAGTGCTGCGGGGGCGGCGGTGGCCACCTTCCCTCGCTTTGTGGCGAGAGCCTCCATGGCAAGTGCTCCTGCGCGGTCGGCAGAAATGGAGTAGTGTCGCGGGCGCACACCTGTCGTGCTTCTGTCGGTGGACGCGGTCGAGCTCCACAACATGCTGGGTGCAGCGACCTAGGTATGTCCAGTCCCCGAGGATCTGTTCGCTGAATTTCAGCGATCAGATCCTTACTGTTTTCGTTGTCCAGTCCCCGAGTGTCTAATCGATGAATTTTAGCGGATAGGCACTTAGGAATTTTTTGTTGTCCAGTCCCCGAGTGGCTAGTTGCTGAATTTCAGCGGCTAGGCACATAGGAATTTCTTCGCTAATCCTTTCATGGTTGTGCAGGGCCTATAACGCGAGTCGGCGGAGTGACTGGCTGCAGGGAGCGTCTAGAGAAGGAGCTCCACGTCGTCCAAGGGACAAACGAGCAGCTTCGGGCGACTGCTGGTAAGTGTTTGTTGTAGAAAGTGTCGCTTGCTGTCTTTGTACTCACGGTTTTGTTGGTGCAGAGGGTCATGCGGCCGCGGTGGAGAAGGCTCGTGAAGGTATGGTCCCTACGAGTGACCTGACGGCTGCTAAGTCGTCCTTGAGCGCCACGGAGAAGTGAATTGCCGACCTGGAGCGGGAGCTCAAGGAGGCGAAGGCGGATGCGACCTCGGCGGATGAGAGGGCCAAGGCAGCCGTTGCTGCTGCTGAGGAGAGGAACGTGTCGGATGCACTCGTCGCCGTGCTGCAGGATGAGCTCTCTGGTCTGCAGGATTTCGTCACGGGGCACTATCGCCCCTTGATCGGTGAGCTTATCCAATTTTTGTGTAGTTGGTCTTGCGAGTCCCTGAGCGCGCAGGTCGTCTTTACTCTTTTGTGTGTTTCTAATTTTGAGCTTCTCCTGGTTTGCAGGGAGGGTTCTTGATGACGAGACTGAAGCGCAGTCGCACGACGCTCGGTAGTGTGTCACTACATTGGTGGACACAACGGCTCTATCGGCGACTTCCATCCGCGCGTGCCTTCAAGAAATTTCACCAACGGAGGTGATCCCCAGCGACCTCATCGAGGTTTGGCACTACCTGGAGAAGGCTCCAGCGGTTGTAGAGTTCATGTCGTGCTCGGCCTTCTGACGTGGTGCTCCGACTGCGCTGAGTCTTGGACTCGCGCACTTCCCCGATGGCTTCGACCTGGACGATGTCACTAGCGGGTACCCTTCATCGACGGGCACGATCGAGATATCTGAGGTGCTTAAGCTGACCGAGCGGGCTGCGGTTTACTCCGACCGAGTGCTGGCGATGAGTGATCTCCTGCCATACCAGGAGAGGATCGTTGCGCCCAACGACCCCGAGCCAGCGAGCCACGACTCCAAGGTGGAGCACCCCTTTCGATCGGCGATGGCTGGGACTTCGATGACATACCCATCGAACCCGTGGGTTCCCTTCATCCGTGTTCACGGGAGTGGTGGCGCATCATCGTCGAAGCCTGCGGAGTAAATTAGGTTGCCGAGTGGTGTTAGTTGTAACAACTATGTAACTGCCCCTGTAAGCAAACAAATTTTGCTGCCATAAGGAATGCATGAATTTGTCAGTGTATGATTTGATTATGGGTTGTGCGAGTCCCCGAGCGCGTCCGCCCTTTTGTGGGGTTTTGAAGGGAATACGCCCGAGAGGCAATAGTAAAGTGGTTATTATTGTATTCCTTATTTATGCTTATTTTGCAAGCTATAATTATATTAATACGGAAACATTAATACATGTCTGTTTAATAAACAAAAAGGAAGTTCCTAGTTATGCCTCTCTTATAAACTAGCTCGTTGATTAACAAGATGATCAAAGGTTTTCCTGATCATGGACATTGGATGTTGTTAATAACGAAGTCACAACATTAGTGTAATGGTGTGATGAATATTCATCTGAAGTATAGCATTACGATCAAAGTCATTGAGTTTATATTGCTATAAGAACTTATGAAGTGATCCTAATCCTTAGACCATGAGATCATGTCAATCACTAACACCGGAAGAGTTTCTTGATGACATCAAACGTCACACCGTAACTGGGTGATTATAAAGATGGCTTCAGAACTACTAAAGTGTTATGTTGAGGCTCATGGATCGAGAGTGGAATTTGTTCATCCCTATGACGGATAGATATACTCTGGGCCCTCTCGGTGATATCACATTGGTTAGCTTGCAAGCAAGTGATTTGATCACTAGAATGTTATATCACGGGAACGAGAAAAGAGTGCATGTCAGTAACGAGATCAAACTAGGTATGGAGATACCGATGATCGAATCTCGGACAAGTAATATATCGTGAAACAAAGGGATTAAGATACTAGCGTAAAAGGTTCCGATGATCACACGAAAGTCATCGTTGAATGTGTGGGAGTCAGTATGGATCTCTAGGTCCCGCTTCTGATTATTGATCGGATAAGGGTCTCGATCATGTCCGCATTATTCGTGAACCGTAGGGTGTCACACTTAAGGGACACCAACATCCAATTGGAGCAAAAGTTTCTTGCCGGAAAGAATAACAAGCGCAGGAATTTATTTCACTAGATACCGAAAACAGGTTTTCGGGTGAAATTGCAGAAAGTGTTTTTGCATGTGAAATGAAATACTAGCATGGGGTTATATGTGAATGTTTGTCATTAAAGTAATTGACAAAATTCTGAATAAATAAAAGGAGTTTTATTTAATTAGAGTTTGCATTAAATTTGGTGGAAATTTAATGGGAATTTGAGTGGGTTTTTGAGTGCAGGAAATTGAAAGGCTTTTGTGTGAGTGGAGTGTCCACCCACATGAATGAAAGGAGGGGAGGGGGCATCCCCATGGCTGGGCGCATGGCCCCTTGGGTGTCCCCCTATCCCTATAAAAGGAGCACCCCTTCCTCTCTATCACTCACACCTCCTCGTGAAGGATCTCTCTCCCCTCTAGAATTTATCCCCCATGGACTCGGACTAGCGAGATACATGTTCCCGGTGGCTATTTGGCAAGAAAGAGTTGTGCTTCCGCTGCATCGCTGGAGCTAGGAGGCGGAGGTTGCTCGGTGTCTTGTACGTGTGTGCGATCACGGATGCGCTGCTATTTTGCGGCGCTAGGACTTCCTCTCAATCTTGAGATCGGCAAGAGATCGTCTACATCAACCATGAGTTTGGACTCGTTAAGCTTTGTCGGTCTTCAAGGGTATGTTCTCTACGGATGTATATCCACCGGTTTCTTGTATCTAGTAGATAGATCTTGGTACATAGTTGTTCCCATCGTAGGAATTTTTTTGTTTTCTATGCTGTGAACCCGACAGTGGTATCAGAGCCGGATGTATGTGTAGATTCTTTGCACGGGTAGTACACATATGAGTATGTGGGTGATGATGATCATTTTATTGCTTTTTAGTTGTACTTTGAATATTGGTGGCATAGTGGGATGAAGCGGACTGGACAAACTTTACATGTCCTCGCACATGGGACCTGTTCCACGCTTGACATGCAACTAGTTTTGCATAAGTGGCTAGCGGCTGTCTGTATCTTCTACTATAGTCAATATCTAATTTGCAACGAGTTGTCAACAATTTAGTTATCCTCGTTGTGGTTCATGTTCATAGGTAAGGACGGTTCTATCTTCAAAAGCCCTAAGCCACGTAAAACTTGCAATGGATAAATTAGAGGCGTCTAGTTTAGATGGTTGCAGGGCTAGTGTTATAATATGGTAATGTTGTAAGTAGAAGTATGAGATGATACTCTTACAACACACATAATGTGTAAGTTCCATAGACCTTGGCCTTACACATAGAGGTATGATAGTGATCATACCATGATGCACATGATGGAGATCAAGTGCAAGAACCATATCATTTCACTTATTAACATGTGATGTTTGATTTCATCTTATATTGCTTGTTTGGCGTTTTATTAGCATAAAAAGATGATCCCGCATTTAGATATCAAGATAAA
The DNA here is from genome assembly GCA_916181665.1 of Avena sativa. Lineage (NCBI taxonomy): Eukaryota > Viridiplantae > Streptophyta > Magnoliopsida > Poales > Poaceae > Avena > Avena sativa. The sequence continues at coordinate 244,394,617 of OV702283.1, read as the reverse complement.
AATGTGTTCTTCCTTAAGTATGCACTGACAATGTTTCGTTGCTTCAAGACATCACGTGATGATCGGGTGTATTTGAATCCGCTAGCATATCTTGGGTGTAAGACAGCTACACACGTGAATACTAAGGTTCTTACTTGGCTAGCCTATCATGTACAGACATGGCCTCGGAACACGGACCGAAAGGTTAAGCATGAGTCATATGTTTTGATATGATGACCATATGGATGCTCGCCTTTGAAGCTATACCGACTCAAGTGATGATCGGACTTGGTGTAGTGGATTTGGTTCCTGTATTCACCAAAAAGGCACGACGGATGTCGTTTTTGAGTGGGAGTTCATTTCTAATTTGGATTAGTAGAACTCAATTTATCATAAATTAAATCAAAGTGAATTTGCATAGTTTGTTGTAGTCATTGGCATTCATTCACCACCTTATGCATAGTTATAATTGAGATAATAGAACTATAGAATTCTGGATATTTACTTTACGAACCGGTATCATATTGTGTTGTGTGTCAATTTAAAGTTTAAAGTCCTATTGCAAACTTTCAGCAAACTCTGTTTACTTCGTGAAATTTAATAATTGGTATTAAATTGAGAGTAACAATTCCAGTGTTAGTATCTTAAGTATCATGTTTGCCTCCATGATTCTTGATTGTTTTAATATCAAGTTTATCTAGGAGCTGAAAGAATTGTTTCAGAAACCATCATGTGTGACAGATATAACTGTCACATCCCAAAATTTTCTAAATTTTTTAATGTGAAAAAATAAATAAATAAACAAAATAAATAATTGTTGAAATTTAGGGTGAAAAGAAACTTTTTGTTTCTAAATGGAAACTTAAAATCCCATCTTGAACAAACTTGAGTAATGTTTGAAACCAACTAAATTCAAATCAAGTGGAATGCATTCTTCATAAATGCAACTGGAAATTTAAAACTCGGGAAATAAACCCGAACCCTAAAACCCTAATGGAATAAAATCATTTCCAAGAAATCTCTAAGACCATGGTTTTGATCCATATAAAAATTTGTCAACAAACAATTATAAATGATCAAGAATGACAAATAGAAATATTATAAAACCATAGAAATTGGTTTCACTTAATTTGGAGCCATAGATAAAATCTTATGAATTTAATAAGATAAGGAAATCGAATTTCCAAAGCTAATAAAGCACCTATCTAAAACCCATAACAAATGGTGAGCAAATAATCCTAAAGGTATTTAAAAGGATAAATAAATATTAAATAAGATTTTACAAATTGGAATCACCAACTTTGGATCTATAAATAAAAAGATATGGATTTTATAAGATAAAGAAAGAAATATAAAATGAGGAATATTTAAAGGCCAAATTAAATCTTAGCCTAATCCATAGCAAATGGAATAGTTATAATCCAAATCCAAATAAAAGGATAGAGAATTTTTAAATAAAATAAAATGGTATTAACCAAATTCTATTCCTATTTTGATGAAGACAAAAATCCCTAATAAGAATGATTAATTAAATCATGGGAGAATAATATTTGAAATTTACCCAAGTGGAATAAAAGTTATTTAATTAACTTAAATAGGATCAAAGAAATCTTCTAAATAAAATTTATGGAATTAAAACCATATTTGATTTCCTTGGAATAAATACAAATACCCAATTTAAATGATTAATAAATCATATTAAAAATATTCCAAATAATTCAAAGTGAATTATTTGACACCCTAATAAATAAATAAAACCTACTGAAAGGATTTGGAAAGATTTAGATTTCAAATGGAGTTTGAAAACATTATTAAATCTTATTTGAATTAATACAAGGGCCTATTTTAAATAATTAATATACCCTAAAAAGAATAAAAATATTATTCTAAATTTGAGTTTAGAATGTATTAATAAATAGTATTGGAATATACACAAAGTTTTCTAGAAGTTTGAATTCTAATGGTTGTTTGAATTGATTAAACAAAGTCAAAACAGAATAATGGAAATAGAAAAAGAAAATGATTTAGTATAAAGAAAATGAAAACCAATCAGCCCAACCAGACCAGGCCCAACTAGCCCAGTCCAGCCCCCTCCCCCTTCCTTTACGCTTGAATTGTTTTCACCGCGGAATGAACCTGCAGCATCACTGATTACTGGACCCCACTGCCTCTCTTCCTCTCCGCTGACGAAGCGACCCCACCACCGGCTCATCTTCGTTCTCACCCGCGCGTGAAGACCACACCCTCTGGCTGTTTCTCAGACGTTGAATGTCGGTGTTAATTTCCATCAATCCCGTTCTAAAACCTCGCCGTGACCGCGTGTACTTAGTCGCCCCTCTCTCCTCTACCATTCCCCTCTGTTCCCAGCTTCTCCTCGCCCACAGGTTGTCTCAATTCCTCGCAACACCGCCCTCTATCCGACGATACTCCGGCGACGATTCCGGCAGCACCAGCCACTCCCTTACCCCCTCGACCACTCGAGCCTGCTCCCCTCTCCCGTGCGCACCTGTCAGCACCCTCAGCTCACTCGCACGCGCCCCAGGACGTCGCCTCCGACGACACCAACACGCCACCGCCTCCTGCTCCAACTCCAGCGACATCTCCTGGTGAGCCCAGACCACCCCGGACCCTCTCGTTGATTCTCTCGCACTCTCCTCTCTCGCGCGCGTCTAACACTTCTCTCCGTTTGCCTTAGCGCGCCTGCAATCCTCGCCTCCGTGAAGACCAGTATGAGCCCGACGCCAGGCAAAACTCCGGTGAGAGATTACCGTCACGCCCGTGCACCCCACCGTCGACAGCGACCACGTTGAGCATCCTCTCATCATTACGAATCTGGTGAGTCACTCCCCACCATCTCCCGCTTCCTACATCGCCGGCGACACCACTGACAGATCGCTCCGCCGCCAGCCACCGTCGCTCGCGCCGCCAGTTCCTGACCAGTTGCTTTGCACCGTTAGATTCTGATCTAGCGGCTTAGATAGTTTGACTTAAACGAACCAGTATCCTAGATCTTAACCGTGCGATCCCACTTAAATCCAATGTCCTGTATCTGTTGATCCACGCGAACCGTTATTGCCCAATAGAATCGCTCCACGTGGCCCTGTCCGTTTTATAAAAACCAGAAATGATCTATTAGATGTTCAAGTTTGTAAAATTCATAACTTTTGATCCACACATCCAAATTTTGCAAATTTTATATCAATGGAATCAGCAAGACAAGTACTTGCCAACCATGCACTTTGTTTAGTAAATTGCTTCTGCTAATTTGGTTGTTTTGCAGAAACTTGTGTAGACATATTTTGAATATAAAATTCATTCTAAAATTATTTTTGTGATAAAATCTTTGGAAAATAGATTGTTTTGAGCCTACTGAACATAGAAACCAACTTGTGGATTCAAAAACATATTTTGTGAAGCAAAAGAATAAATCTTTGATTTAGAACATTTCTAGTCAAATAAAAATAATGTTTATATGTTAAAAATGCTTTTGGAGAAAAACCTTTGGGAAATGGTTTGAATTAAACTCTCTGACCCTAAACACAAAGTTTTATGAATTAAAAAATATATTTAGTGAACCCAATAAAAATTATTGCTTTGCTAAAGGCATTTTCAACAACATAAAATATTGATTTAGTGTAAAAATGGTTTATAGGTAAAACCTTTTGCAAATGGTTTTAGTATTAAACACTTGATCATAAAACACTAACATTTGTGTTTAAAATGTATTTATCAAACACTAGAAATATTAATTTGATTGAACCATTTCTAGCAAAACAAAAATGACCTAAAATAGCCATTTTCACTAACTTGATATCAAATGGTTTTACCACATTTTGACCTTGCCGCTTTATAAATAACAAATAAGTGTTTCAAAATGTTAATAACCTATTATAAACCACTTTTCCAAATAAAACAATCTTTTGCATGCTTGCATGCATTGCTTTGTTTCTATTATTTTATGTGATGTTTGCTTGAATGGTGGATTGAATATTGCTTGCTTGGTTGAATTGTCGTGGAATTTGAAGAGTGTGAATATTGCAAGATCAAGGAGTGAACTTATAATTCTCTACCAAAAAGGCAAGTGATGCTTCATACCTTGTCCCATTATTTTTACTATGCATTAGTGATATTTCTAAGTAGGACTTGCATGGAATTTTACTAAGTGTGCTATTCCATGGGAAATCCTAGTAGATGAAACCTTAGAAGAAATTTCCTAAGTTAAGATTCATACTACTATCATCCTTAGCTTAGCTAGTATAAAACAAGGGTGGATTATATTCATGCTATGGAATATTTCTAAGTCAAGGACTTGTGTTTTGTTTAATAAAACAACTATGTGAATGAAACACCTGGGTGGAATGGAAGGAATGGTTTGTGTTGAGTGGTTATACAAGGCCCATTTCTATGGTTTACCTTGTGTATCTCACTTGTGGAACGCCACCCAGGAACAAAGTGATTTGAGATGTCAAATGTTGAGAAGCTTCAAGTGTAGCCACATGGCATTATGGGCTCTGCCAGGATCATATAGGTTGCAATAACTTAGCCAAATGGACAGCTGGCGGTAGGGGATGATAGGTTGGAACGCGTACATTCTGGTCTAAGGGAAGGCTTCTGAAAGATCTTGTCTTGGTGAAACCAAGTCTTGTGGGGAAAGTGCACCACCTCTGCAGAGTGTAAAAATCTAAGTACTTAGCCATGTCCCTGGCAAAGGACAATTTGAGCATCAAGACATGGAATCTATCAAGAATCTCCTCATCCAAATTTCTAAGTTAAAAACTTGTGGTTGAACAAGGGTTTAAGGTTCACCAATTTCTATTGGTGAACCCTTGGGTGATTTTTGACAAACAAAAACTTAGTGTTTTCAAAAGATAAGTAAAATCTATTTTGAGAAAAGCAAGCCTAAGCTCCACTTAGACAAATGCATATAGATGATAGCTACCACTATAATACCATAGTATCACTTGCCAATACAATTCAAATGTATTGACCCTTGTGGCTGTAACTTATTATGTTGCAGGTTTGTTTGATGTTAGTGAAGTGTGTTGATTAGGATTACAAGTCTACAACCAACAGGTTTGCCTATGTCATTTTGAAGATGAAGGACTCCATGCTATAGTTATTTCTGCTGCATTGTAATGAGATAGCCAAATGAGCTATGTAAGATGTAATGAATTATTTTATTCCTAGTTATAAAGTTATAACATGACCTTTGTTTGTTGATATTACATCTTAAATATGGATGCTAGCTATTGATCCAGGGACTAGCATTGTAAACACGGGGATCTCTACCTTATTAAAGGTTGGGACCTCTATAATAACGATATCTAAAACAATGTTTTGGTTGCAATATGAAAGAGTATAATGTGTGTTCTCATAATAGATGAGAATTTACAAAGGTTAGAGATGCTAGACATCCTAATCATCCAAGGGTTTTGGAAAGCAACGTTATACTCACGATTCTCCTTATAAGCTACATTAGCTTGATCATGAAAGTCGTCATGATAAGGATGAATAGAAGATGTATGTAAAGTGTTTATTACACTAAAAAATTACTAAAGAATGGATTTTGAAAGAATGCCGATCATTTTGATGATGGTGATCTACTTCAAAGTGCAAGTCCAAAAGTATTATTATTTGAATATACACGCTTTGGACTATGTGTCATGTATGTGGCACCAATTTTGATGTTGATAGATTCTTTTAAAAGGAAAAGGAAATGCTGAAAGAGAATCTATAAAATATATTTGGCAGAAAAGAAACAATTGGAAATATCCAATTTAGGTATATGGATGATATACATGTTTTGGTTGTATTCTTTGCTTGTTAGACAATGTGGTTCTTGGGTATTGGATACTGAATTGGTTGGTAAGAAATTTCATACGGAACGACGCAATTAATAAACCACAATGGCCTAAGTAACTAGCAAGAGAATATGTGATGATGTTCATCGAAAACAAACAAACCAGTGTTTGTATTTCTCGTTGACATCAAATCTTGCCTTCGAGATTTGTTTTAATAATATTTATTTAAATCAGGTATTATGAGAACAAAGGTTGTTCAAATAATTACCATATTCCATATAAGATGGATGATTTACAAATCTAGTTGGAGAAATCAGATCCATAAAACCTAATGCTAAATTGGCGCAAGACAAATGATTGAAAGATCACTTATGAAGTGACATCGCTGTTTAAATTATATTGGAAATAAAACATGAAGAATCTCCATATTCATGGATTTTTGGAGTCTTTGATTTGATCAAGTGACGCTTGTGAGACTTTCCTCGGGATAATTAAAACTTTGTTCAAAGGCCAAAGAAGAACGAACGACTAAAATATTGGAATTATACATATCGATGTATGTAGTCCATTATGTAGTCATAAGTGATGGATTTCAACTTCACATACTTTATCCAGAAATTTGAGTGAATGTTCACTTAATGAGAAAGAAGTATGAAATATTTGAAAACGTTCAAAGACTTTCAAGATGAAGTGGAAAATCATTGTAACAAGAAAATAAATGATTTATGATTTTATCATAAACGGATTTATTTGAGTTACAAGTGTAACAAGAAAAATAAATGAATTATGATTTATCATAAAGGGATTTATTTGAGTTGCAAGTTTAGAAAAACACCTAGATCTACATATCCCGAAACACCATAGGAGTATGGAGCGTTTAAGATTTGTAATGAAACCTTGTTTGACATGGTTGTATCAAAGGTGTTATTTATAAAACTGCCATTATGTTTTAAAAGGATTAAAGCTTTAGAGACTACCACTTTTACACTGAAAAGAGCTCCATCTTGATCCGTTGAAATGACACCATATGACTTATGGTTTGGGGTAAAACCCAAGTTATCATTTCTTAAATTTTGGTATGCTAAACATAAGTAAGATGTTTACAACCAAAGTCGAATGAGCATGTCTTTGTAGGTTATTTCGAATAACAATTGGATATTCCTCCATAACACCGAGGACAAAAGGGTTTGTCGCTTGAAATGTGAAGTTTCTTGAAAAAGTAATTTTTCGCAAAAGTTAAGTGGGAGGAAAATAGAACTTTGATAATGTTAACAAACCTTAGCTAAATGTGTTGAGTTGCTCAGCGCCGGAAATTGTTCCGGAGGCTGCCATAATGCTCATAGATTATGTGCCTCAAAAGTTGTGGTCACGGAGATCTAAGTTCTTATTGAACCAAGTCGGTCGAATAAATAATCAAATACTGAGATTTGAGAGTAAATCACTATTGTTTGACAATGATGAACCGACTATATGCAAAGAAGCAATGATGGGCCCTGACTCCGTCAAATGGCTTGAAGCCATAAAATCCGTGATAGTTCCATACACGAAAAATCAAGTTTTGAACTTGGAAGACCCTCCGGAAAGGTGTAAAAACCTATCGGTCGTATTTGGATCTATAAAGAGACAGACATGGATGTTTCACATCTATGAAATAGTTGACATGTCGTAAAGTATTTTATGACAATGTTCAAGGACTTGACTATGACAAGATTTGATATTTCATAGAGATATTTAGTCTGGATGGATTAAAGTAGCAACCACTACATATAATTTGGTATATGGTATATGAAAAAACAAAACAAAGTTCTTCTAATAGAATGGTTACCTAGGACGTGGACATGACACGGTCCAAAGGGTTTTGTTAATTCAAAGGATGCTAAAAGGGCATGCAAACTTCAATGGTTGAAGTAAGCATCGCGGAGTTGGAATCTTCACCGTGATGAAAAGGAGTTTTCATCAGGAGATGATGAAGATGCTTGCATTTGCAAGAAATTAAGTGGGAGCGCTAAGACACATTTCTAATACAATATGTGGATGACATCTTGTTGATTAGAAATGATGTATATTTTATTGACAAAGGTTAAGAATTTAATTTTGATGAAAGACTTAGACAAAACCCGAATATTTAGCATGAATGTCTATAGTGGATAGACTGTGACGCTAATATGGTTATGCCAAACGTACATATATGAAATAGTGAAGGAGTTCAATATAGAAACGGCAAGAAATGGTTCTTGTCACATGGAAAGGAATTGAATCAAGATTCAAGTGTATCGACACTTGATAAGTGAAACAAGATTCAAGTGATTTGACACTTGATGAGTGAAATCACAAGAATGTTTTGATCAATCATACCATGATATGTACACATCCAGATATGTCCTATGCTCTAAGTGTTATGAGCATATACCAGAATGAATCATAAAATGATCATTGGATGATAGTGAGGATATTCTAATGATCTTTTGGAAGAACTAAGAATATATTTGTGTAGAGGTGACAAACAATTACAAATAGTTCATTGTAAAGCGTTACATTGATACTAGTTTTGTTACAAGATACAAATTAATTTTATCTCAATTTAAACTATGGGTGTAACAATGTAATGGAAAGGAGATTCCATGATGGATTTGGATGAATTCCAAAGTTAAGACATTGTGATGGATACTACAACAAAAGGCTAAGTATATGACTGCTATAGTAGCAGCAAAGGAGGGCATTTGTGTCAAGTAGTTTGTGATTATGGAAATTGGATGTTGCTAATAACGAGGTCACAACATTAGTGTAATGGTGTGATGAACATTCATCTGAAGTATAGCATTACGATCAAAGTCATTGAGTTTATATTTCTATAACAACTTACAAAGTGATCCTAATCCTTAGACCATGAGATCATGTCAATCACTAACACCGGAAGAGTTTCTTGATGACATCAAACGTCACACGGTAACTGGGTGATTATAAAGATGTCTTCAGAACTACTAAAGTGTTATGGATCTAGAGTGGAATTTGTTCATCCCGATGACGGATAGATATACTCTGGGCCCTATCGGTGATATCACATTGGTTAGCTTACAAGCAAGTGATTTGATCAATAGAATGTTATATCACGGGAACGAGAAAAGAGTGCATGTCAGTAACAAGATCAAACTAGGTATGGAGATACCGATGATCGAACCTCGGACACATAATATATCGTGAAACAAAGGGATTAATATACTAGCATAAAAGGTTCCGACGATCACACGAAAGTCATCATTGAATGTGTGGGAGTCAGTATGGATCTCTAGGTCCCGCTTCTGATTATTGATCAGAGAAGGGTCTCGATCATGTCCGCATTATTCGCGAACCGTAGGGTGGCACACTTAAGGGACACCGACATCCAATTGGAGCAAAAGTTTCATGCTGGAAAGAATAACAAGCGCAGGAATTTATTTCACTAGATACCGAAACAGGTTTTCGGGTGAAATTGCAGAAAGTGTTTTTGCATGTGAAATGAAATACTAGCAAGGGGTTATATGTGGATGTTTGTCATTAAAGTAATTGACAAAATTCTGAATAAATAAAAGGAGTTTTATTTAATGAGAGTTTGCATTAAATTTGGTGGAAATTTAATGGGAATTTGAGTGGGTTTTTGAGTGGAGGAAATTGAAAGGCTTTTGTGTCAGTGGAGTGTCCACCCACATGAATGAAAGGAGGGGAGGGGCAGCCCCATGGCTAGGTGCATGGACCCTTGGGTGCCCCCCTCTCCCTATAAAAGGAGCCCCCCTCCCTCTCTCTCACTCACACCTCCTCGTGAAGGATCTCTTTCCCCCTATAGAATTTATCCCCCATGGTCTCGGACTAGCGAGATAAATGTTCCCGGTGGCTATTCGGCAAGAAAGAGTTGTGGTTCCGCTGCATCGCTGGAGCGAGGAGGCAGAGGTTGCTCGGTGTCTTATACGTGTGTGCGAGCACGGATGCGCTGCTGTTTTGCGGCGCTAGGACTTCCTCTTGATCTTGAGATCGGCAAGAGATCGCTACATGAACCACGAGTTAGGACTCGTTAAGCTTTGTTGGTCTTCAAGGGTATGTTCTCTATGGATGTATATCCGCCCGTTGCTTGTATCTAGTAGATAGATCTTGGTACATAGTTGTTCCCATCGTAGGAAATTTTATGTTTTCTATACTGCGAACCCTACAGGTTTACCTCGTTTCTATTTGTATATATGTCGTTAAACTGTTAGTCAATTGAGATCAACTCGCCGTGGCTTGGAAAGCCAGTCGTGTGGCGACTCCAAGGGGTGCTCTGTACTTAGCCGTTTTTCCGGGCATGAACGGGGTCGGGTGGCCGAGTCTCTGAGCGTGTTACTTGTCCATTCTAGTTGCATGCCAAAGGTAAGTGAGGACAAGGCGAGTTGTATCGGGTGCGTCGCTCCACCTGATCCGTGGGATCAGTCGCGTGGCAAGTCCAGGACGCGCTCTCGTATTTGGCATTTTCCCTAGTCGCTCAGGTTTGGACTGGGTCAGTCCCCGAGCATGCTACTTAGCCGTTCGAGTCGCTGCGCCAAGGATGTGGAGGACTGAGTCGCTGTTAGAAGCGAATGCGGTTGTCTTGGCTCGGAAAGCCAGTCGAGCGAGGCGACTCCGATGGGGCTCCGGGTTGGCTTTTTCCGTGGAGGATACAAGGCCTGAAATTTTTCGGTGTCCTCGTACCGCACTACTTGGCCGTGCTAGTCGCGTGTCCAAGGGTTGACTTCCGCGAGTAGCATAGCGCTGTTATTACGAGTGCAAGTGGCACAAGGTATGGATATTGGACACAATATGTGCGAATCGATCTTCTTTATTTCATAGCGGGTAGGAGGTACATGTCTGGAGTCCTAGGAGTAGAACTTCCGTAGGAGGTTTACATTCCATGTCCGCTTAACGTCGAGTTTTCCGTCTCCTTGGATGTCAATGAGGTAGTAGGCATCATTTCCTAGGACTCGCCCGATGGCGAATGGTCCCTCCCAAAGGTAAGAGAGCTTGTGCATGCCCTTCTTGTCCTGGATCAGACGCAGGACCAGGTCGCCTTCCTGGAAGGTGCGAGTCCGAACTCGCCTGCTGTGGTAGCGGCAAAGTCCTTGCTGGTAGATGGCGGTGCGGGAGCGAGCTAGGTCGCGTGCTTCGTCGAGATGGTCGACCCTATCCTGGCGTGCGAGCTCGTTGTCGTCCTCCGCGTAATTGACCACCCGAGGAGAGTCATGCTCGAGGTCGGTCGGCAGGATGGCTTCGGTGCCGTACACCATGAAGAAGGGGGTGAACCCTGTCGACCTGTTAACGGAGGTGCAGATGCCCCAGATGACGGAGGGGAGTTCTTTGATCCAGCACCCTGGAGTTTGCTCGAGGGGTACTTGCAGTCGCAGCTTCAGGCCATGGAGGATGCTCTGGTTGGCGCGTTCCGCCTGGCCATTGGACTCCGGGTGGGCGACTAAGGTGCTCCTCGCAGAATTTGGCCATGGCTCCTGTGGCGAAGTTGCTGCCGTTGTCTGTGAAGATGTTGTGCGGGAACCCGTAGCGATGGATGAGCTTGCGTAGGAACTTGGTGGCGGTCTTCCCGTCACACTTGCGGACTGGCTTGGCCTCCACCCACTTTGTGAATTTGTCGACTGCGACTAGGAGGTGGGTGAAGCCAGAGGGGGCCTTCTTGAAGGGGCCTACCATATCCATGCCCCACACGGCGAATGGCTAGGTGATGGGGATGGTCTTGAGCGCCGAGCTTGGGATGTGGGTCTGGTTGGCATACTTCTGGCATCCGACGAAGCGTTGGACGATGTCGATCGTGTTGGCGTGCACGGTGAGCTAGTAGAAGCCATGTCGCATGGCCTTGGCGACCAGGGACCAAGCGCTAGCGTGGTTGCCGCAGTCGCCATCATGGATGTCTTGGAGGATCTTACGAGCTTCTACTGGTTGGATGTAGCGTTGAAACATGCCGGTCACACTGCGCTTGTGGATGTCACCGTTGATGATGACGAAGGATTTTCAGCGGCATATTATCATCCGGGCCTCCGTCTCATCAGCGGGTAGGGTTCCTCCCTCCATGTAGGCGACGTATGGCACAGTCCAGTCGCTTGGCTCCATGAGCATGGCGACCAGGTCTACTTCTGCTTGCAGCGGAATTCCGATGTCGATCTCCCTCGGGGGAGAGACGGAAGGCTTAGTGATGGTGTTGAGGAAGACAGCGGCGGTGGCGCGAGGCGAGCCGACCCGATGCGAGAGAGGGCGTCGGCCTCCTTGTTCTTGCACCGATCAATCCACTCGACTAAGTAGCCAGCAAAGTGGCCTCCCAGCTGGTCCACTGCTTGGATGTATGCCGCCATGGTCGGGGAGAATGCATCGCATGTGCCGGTGACTTTCCCGGTGATGAGGTCGGAGTCGCCGTAGCAGCGTAGATGATTGATGTTCATTTCCTTGGTTGCTCGCATGCCGTGGAGGAGCGCTTCGTACTCGGCCATATTGTTGGTGCAGGGGGTGAAGTCGAGGTACAGGACGTAGCGTAGCTTGTCGCCCTTTGGGGATGTGAGGACGATCCCTGCCCCTGCGTCGTCTGCGTTCTTGGAGCCGTCGAAGTGTAGCGACCAGTAGTGGAGGGACGGCAGCTTCTATGGCTGTTGTGCCTCCTCCCAGTCGGCGAGGAAGTCTGCCAAGGCATGCGACTTGATTGCCTTGTGCGGATCGTATCTGATGTTGTGGACTCCGATCTCCACGGCCCACTTGGTGACTCGCCCGGTCACCTCGCAGTTGCGGATGATATCCTGCAATGGTGCTGAGGAGACGACCGTGATTGGGTGCTCCTGAAAGTAGTGCGGCAGTCGCCTCTGGGCTTGGAAGACCGCATATACCAACTTCTGGTACTGCGGGTAGCGCTGGCGCGACTCCGTGAGGACTTCGTGAAGTAGTAGACGGGTTGCTGCACCGGGCGCTCCTTGCCCTCTTCTGGTCGCTCGATGACCATGACGACGCTGACGACTCGCTCGGAGGCCGTGACGTAGACGAGCATGGGCTCCTTGTCGACGGGGGAGGCGAGTAGCGGGGCCACGAGTAGCACTTCCTTGAGTGCGTGGAGCGCCTCATCTACCTCCTTGTCCCACTGGAACATGGGATTCTTGCACATTAGGCGGTAGAGAGGCATTGCCTTCTCGCCTAGCCGAGGGATGAAGCGACTGAGAGCCACGACTCACCCGACTAACTTCTGGACGTCGCGCAGGCACTCGGGTTTGCCGATCCGGCCGATCGTGTTGATCTTAGTGGGGTTCGCCTCGATCCCTCGTTTGGAGACGTTGTACCCCAATAGCTGTCCAGTAGGTACACCGAAGGTGCACTTTCCTGGGTTTAGTTTGATCTTGTATCTCCGCAGGTTCGTGAAGGTTTCGGCCAGGTCGGCGAGTAGATCGCCCTGCTGAGTGGATTTCACCTCCATGTCATCGATGTAGACATGGATGTTGCGGCTAATTTGGCTCGCAATGCACTCCTGCATGCACCTTTGGTAGGTCGCTTCGGCGTTCTTGAGGCCGAAGGTCATGGAGGTTTAGCAGAATGCTCCGAATGGCGTGATGAACGCCGTCTTCTCCTCATCCTCGACTGCCATTTTGATCTGGTTGTAACCAGAGTAGGCATCAAGGAAACACAGCGACTCCGAGCATGTGGTCGAGTCGATGATTTGATCGGTCCGAGGGAGGACGAACTGCTCATTTCGGCAGGCGCTGTTGAGGATTGTGTAATTGATACACATTCTCCAGGTCCCATTTTTCTTTTCGACGAGGACTAGGTTTGCCAGCGACTTGGAGTACTTGATTGGTCGTATGAAGCCTGCAGTGAGTAGATGATGCACCTCCTCGGTGATTGCTCGGCGGCGCTCTCCATTGAAGGGCCACATTGACTGCTTGATGGGTCGCACTTTGGGGTCGGCGTTGAGTTTGTGCTCAGCGAGTTCCCTCGGGACAGTAGGCATGTCAGATGGTTTACATGCAAAGATGTCGCGATTCACACGGAGGAACTCGATGAGCGCGCCTTCCTATGCTGGGCTCATGCCCGTTCCGATCGTCACTGTCTGGCTGGAGTCGCCTGGGACCATCTAGACAGAGCACGTGTGCGTGGTTGCCTCGAAGGCCGTTTATACGCCACCCTCCGAGTTGGGATTCTTGAGTATTGTGGGGTCGTCATTGTTGACCCCGCTCATGTACTTGGCGATCTCTTCCACGTGGTTAGCTTCTGCGGCTATGACGTCGTCGGCGATCTCGGCGCCTTTGGCCTTGCACACTACAGCCATGTCAGGGTCACCATGGACGGTGATGATGCCGCACGGCCCTAGGAGCTTCATCGCATTGTACGCGTAGTGGGGCGCTGCCATGAATTTGGCAAACGCCTGCTGCCACAGGACGCAGTGGTAGGGGCTGTTGAAGGGCACCAGATCGAAGACGATCCGCTCGGTGCGGAAGTTTGCTGGTGTGCCGAAGGTGACTGGCAGCGTCACCTTGCCTTCAGACTAGGGACGATGCCGTGGAAGGTGATGTAGGTCGTCTCAATCATCGACTGCAGGAGCCGCAGTCGCCTGAACGTGTCCAGGTAGAGAATGTTGATGGAGCTTCCGCCATCCATCAGCGTCTTGGGGAGCTAGTAGTCTCCCACCTTGGGATTTACCACCAAGGCTACTCGCCCCGGATATTCGATAAGTGGTGAGTGGTCCTCGCGGCTCTAGGTGATCCACTGCTCGGACCAGTTGAGAAAGTATGGGATGTCAACCTGGGACACCGCATTGTCGGCGATGGTGTGGGCGATGACTTTCTTCTCGCGCTTGGTGCTGAATCCGGTGAAGGTGTGGAGCGATCCCACGTCGTTGCCGAATGCCCCTCCATTTGGCGAGTGGTTGTTGGGGTCCTCTCGTGCGCGTCGTGCCTTCTCGATCTCCTTCAGGGAGTGGCAGTCGGCGGTCATGTGCATGGCGGGCTTCCCCTCCCTGCTATGGAACACACAGGGCTGGTTGAGGAGAGCCGCGGGGTCGAACCTTGGCTTCGCCTTGTAGTTGCCGCTATCGCGGCGCTAGCCTCCGTCAAGGCAGAAGCTCTTGGGCTCGCATGGCACGTAGCCGTCATTGGCGATGAAGTCGACTCACCCATCACTGTGGCGCTTGCCAGTGAGGCGAGTGTTGCTGTAGCGTAGCTCGGGTCATCTCCCGTTGTCGTGGCCGCTCGTGCACCGGTTTCCTCCCGACTCATCATCGGTTTCTTGGTTCGGGTCCTCCTCCGCGTACCGCTTGACGATCTCGAGGAGGTATGGTATGTTGTCGAGTGTTTTGTACACCCGCTTGAGATTGGCGACCAAGGGCTCGTAGCGGCACGAGGTCTTGAAGTAGTGAATCGCTGTGTCCGGGTGAATGTCGGCCGCGCTGTACCACAGGTCCTGCCACCGCTGGACCCAGCTGCGGGTCGACTCACGGGGTCCCTGGACGCATCACTCCAGGTCCTCGATGGTGGTGGCGCGGGTGTAGGAGCCCTCGAAATGCCCGACGAAGGCGTCATGCATATCCTCCCAGGAGTCGATGCTGTCTGCGGGGAGGGTGTTGATCCATTGCCGTCACGCTCCCTCCATTATCGAGGGGAGGTAGCGGGCGGCGAGCAGGTCGGTGTCACCAACGATTCCCATCTCCATGAGGTACGTGTCCAGCCACATGGACGGGTCGTATGAGGGATCGTACTTTACGATCTCCTTCGGTGCTTTGAAGTTCGCCAGGTATTTTTCACCTCGGATCTTTGGTCCGGAGCACTGGGGGCCGACTCGGCTGAGCGATCCCATTGGCTCGACGTCGCGTTGGTTGGTGAGGATATGCCTCAGGTCATCAGGCTGGCGTGCGCGCCAGCTCTGGTTGTTGATGATGTGGGTCCGCGCCTCGACTGGCTGCCCATTGGCAGCGACCATGTTGTTCGTCGGCCGCGGGTCGTTGGTGGAAAGTGCCGCATTCGAGGGTTGCGGCTGGAGCTGCAGGGGCTCGGGGTGTGGGAAATTGAGAGTGTTTGCCGTCGTCGGGCGGCCGCTCGAGGCCGCCCTACTTCCTGATGAGCGGGAGTAGACGCGTCCTCGTGAGTCTGCTCTCGCAACTTGTTGATTGACGACCTTTGCGAGTAAGGCCCTGGCGTACTGGATCTGCAGCGCGCCTTCCCTGGTCATGTTGATGTTGTCTACCGCGGCTCGACTAGTGATGACGTTGTCCATCGGAATGGAGAACAGCGGGAGGCCATTCGTGTCTCGCTCCTGTGAGGAGATCATGATCCTTGGTTGGTTTGGAGGGGGCGTGCGGTCGGGCGGTGGTGGGGGAGGGCCATTCGCTGATGCGCCTGGTGGTGGTCGAGCGCTTCCTCCTGGCGGCGTGTTCTCGCAGATCACGCGATCGGCCGCGCGGGCCAGGTCGCTCTCGTCGTCGAAGTTCAGGGCGCGGCCCTGAATGGTGGGGTTCGGGCCCGACCTGATGCGGAGTGGGTGGTAGAGCGAGAGCTCCTGCGCCGTTACCTGCTCGAGGCGAAATTTTTTGCGCTCGTCTTGTTCCTTTTGGACCGCCTCCTCTAGCCGCAGGCGGAGTTCTTCGACCTCCGTCGCCGTCATGGTCGGCGGGATCGGCGTGGAGAAGGAGTCTGGCGGGGCGTCCGCACCGCTCGCCATGTAGGTCGCGACATAGCGACCGGATCGGGTGTGGAAGTCGCCGGAGTTCTCCAATCCGGAATCAGAGTCGAAGATCCCAAGGATGGAGGGATCCTCGAAGTCCCCCACGTTGGAGACCTGGGTGATGGAGCCCGCGGATGACGCGGTGACGATGATCCGGCGACTGACTCTGGGGTCGCCGAGTCGGCGTAGTCATTGAGAGTCGTGCCGTACGCGACCACGCTGGTCTCGGCGACGTTGCTGTTGGCCGAGTCGTACTCGGAGGCGGGGCCGTGGATGGTGCGGAACTGACTCTCGGAGAGCCGGTCGCATGGTGGCGACTCGCGGATGCGAGCCGAGTCCTCCGAGATGATGGTGTCGGTGAAGCCGACGAAGAGGCTTATCGTGCCGACCGGCATGATCACGTTGTGCGTGACGGGGCGCGTCACCGGGACATAGCTGCTCGGCAAGATTTGGAGGATCTCGCCGATCGCGATCATGCGTCCGGTGGCGATAGTCTTGTTGATGGGCTGATTGGATCTCGCCGCAGAACACCGGCCTGACTGGCCAGGCCCCACAGTGGGCGCCACTGTCGTGGGAATGGCCACGGCAGATGCTGCAATCGGCAACGAATAGTAGAACGAGGGGCAAGGGCGGCCAGCCATCTGCGGTGCGAGATGAGGGCGGAGACACAAGGGTTTACCCAGGTTCGCCCCCCGAAGGGTAAAGACCTACTCCTTCTAGATTGTATTGATGAGAGAGTACAAGGGCGAGCTCGACGACTAGGTGGTGAGTCTCAGGGGGTGTATGATGGAACGTGTCCTCTATGCGTATGCTAGGGAGGTTTATATAGACTCACTTCGCTAGGGTTTATAGATATCCAACCGAATTAGTTAAGGATTCGGATGGTGTTTGACCTAATCCGACTGGGCCTAGCTACGCTTCTGAGCCTTCAGCTTCCAGTCGCCTGACTCCTTGTTGGGCCTTGATCTAGTCGCCATCCTACAGGCCCACTCGTTGGCAGCTTGGGCCAATGGGAAACGTCCTGCTGGGTATACCCCACTCGGCATATCCCCATCATATGAGATACCCCGGTTGGGACATTTGTACATGTAAGGTGGCCTATTATTTTGAAAAATGGGATGGTAGCATTTTGATATTTTCATTTGGTGGTTGCTTCACAAAACGACCCGTTTTTTACGCTCGGAAAATGTAAAATGGTTTTTCCATGTGACGAAAAGGAAAACTTCTTGCTGCAACATTGTTCTTCATCCCATGATATATATGTGTGCACAATATGGGAACATTATCAGAAACTATGTTGCGATTCTGGCCATAATATTGGGCGTTTGACCCAAAAGTCATGAAACCTTGAACATGATAGGTCATTTCTGAGAAGGATTTTTTGAGACACTTGCAATATACCAAGTTTGATATTTTTACTTGCAACTATGTCATATAATAAGACACCACGCGAAGGATTTGCATTGATCGGACCGTTTTTGAATTTTTATGCCCGTTCCAAACAATGGACAAAACAGCGGTCAAGAAGATTCTTAGCTAGGGGATGAGCCTCGCTAAACCTGCATTAGATCTGTGAAGAAATAGCATATTGTGAGTCTAAAAATCATTTTTGCAAAAAATCATGGGCATCAGATCATGTACCTGTAGTTCAAATCAAACCCACTTACTACCGATTCGGCAAGACATTGTCTTTTTTGCCATGGGTGGACGAAGAGGTTTGAGATACCCCGGTTGGGACATTTGTACATGTAAGGTGGACTATTATTTGAAAAATGTGATGGTAGCATTTTGATACTTTCATTTGGTGGTTGCTTCACAAAACGGCCCGTTATTTACGCTCGGAAAATGGAAAATGGTTTTTCTGTGTGACGAAAAGGAAAACTTCCTCCTGCAACATTTTTCGCCATCCCATGATACATATATTTGCACAATATGGGAATATTATCACAAACTATGCCACGATTCTGGCCATAACTTTGGTCGTTTGTCCCGAAAACCATGAAATCTCGAACATGGTAGGTCATTTCTTAGAAGGTTTTTTTGAGACACTTGCAATATACCAAGTTGGGTATTTTTCCTTGCAACTATGTCATATAATAAGACACTAGCCGAAGGATTTGCATTGATTAGATCGATTTTGAATTTTTTATGCATGTTTCCATTTTACAAGTTAAAAAAGAGGTGTTTTGTGAATGGACCAAACAAAACAGAGTAAACTGCCTCCCACGGGTCATCCTTATGGCCCTGATCTGGACCGTTTAGTCCCGATCCAACGCCTGAACGATCACTCAAAGAAGCACAAAGTATTACCCAGTGTGCACCGCACCCACGGCCCCAACCATAACCTCACGAACTCCGGATCGCCTCCCCCCGCGCCGATGATTCTCCCCTCTCACCGATACACGCTCTCCATCCCTCATCTCTCCCAGCACCCCCTCCTCTGGCTCGATGCTCCTCCTCTCTACACCACCTCCGACCACCCCATTGTAAATCCTGCACTTCAACCTCGGCCAACCTATACCTTGACCACAAATACCACCCCTCCCGTCCCACCGCAATCACCACTCCCCCAACGTCCCAATCCCGTCAGGCGACGGTAGATACCTGCCGATTCCGGCAGGTCCCGGCCCATTCCGGAGACCATAGCACTGCCAGTAACCTTCCCCGCACCCCTACTGCTCTTGTACTGAACCCATGGCCTAGAACCGCCCAATCGAGGCCTACTGTAAACCATAGCTGCCCAAGAGGGAGATCGATCGCGAGCGCGAGACCATGGAGCAGAGGAGCCTGCTGGCGCCGGTCGTGGGCATGGGCATCAGCGTGGGGCTGGGGCTCGCGTCGGCGAGCTGGGGGATGCCAGCGCACGCTGCTGAGGGCGGCGGCGGTGGTGCTGGCAGTGCGGGCGTCGCGGAGGTGGAGGCGGAGCTGTGGCGGCTAGTGGTGGACGAACGCAATAGTGGCATCAGCTTCGACGAGTTCCACCACCTCCACTGCTATCTGAGGTTGGTTAATCAGCCCTCTTATTTCTTGCGCTCGTCTCGGTTGGTTTGGTTCATAATGCAGATTTTTTTTCTAGATCCATGCTTAGTTGCTCTGCACATACTCTGTACATTTGCTGTACTCCGTTCTCTGCTAGTTGATGCATATGCTTTTCAACTTCACCATTGTCATCACTGTCCATTGTTCCACGGAAAGAAAGAACAAGAAGGGGCGGTTGGCACCATGTCCTGATAGTCTAGGTGTAGTACTCGTAGTAAATATCTTGTAGCTCTTTGCCCTGTTCAGTTCAGCCCTGTTACTGAAAACTGACGAGATAATTTCGTGTCGCAGCGAGCAGACCAAGGAGGTGCTCATCAGAGCGGCCATCCTCCACCTTAAGCAAGCTGATCTGTCCTAGTTTTGTACTAATTCAGTCTCATAAGCTTAAATATGTGAAAGTAAACAATAAATAGCATAGAACTAGTGCAATATTTTGTTATTTTTGATCAATGCAGTGCAGTTTACTTTAACTAGCTTATTTCTTATTGCGAGGAGGGATTCTCTTGGTTAACGAGGTTTACTATCTACTACTGCTATTAGTGGTAATGCCCATTGTTATTATCATCTTTTAATTTGTATGCCTGAAAATCCATATAGTTTACATAATAAGATGGAATGATATGTAGGATGGAAAATCATTAATGCTTGTGTAAGTTAGAGTATGAAATTTTACAGAATAAGAAAAATGTTTTAAATTCAACGTTGCTCTATCCATATTAAGCAGTCAAATTAATTATATTATCATGATTTTATTGTGATATCTTTTTGCTACCTTTATTTTCTACTGGCTGTAGGTCTAAACATGTATTAATGTTGTTGTCTTTCATTCTTCTTCACATGTCTCGTAGATCTCCAAGTACAACTACGCTAGGTGACCACAGGCTCGGCGTGCAGATCCAAACCGTCACCACCGATTTTCAGTGGGTGTCCAAGATCCATGGCAAGCTCTACATCGACTTCTCTCCGAGTACTTCTGTTGAAATTTTCTATGCTAAAATACAATTCAAGACCATATATAGTCCATATATTCATGTATTTTTATCCAATAGTGCTTTCTTGCTGGGTGCTGTTTGTTCATGAAGCACATTCATAGTTTACTACATCATGTCAATGGTCACTATGTTGTTGACAAAGAGTAGTTAGGTTTGCAACAAGTACGTTGTAAAAGAGTCAACAATAATCTTGAATCAGTGTGTGGTAGCTCTCCTATTGTACACATTTAAGTTTATCCATGGCTAGCCTGATTATCTAGGTGCATTTCCCATCATTCTTTTTTTCTTACTCTACTATTTGTTTGCTAGACTAGAGAGGTAAATTTCCGTTCATTTCTCAATATAGTGTAAGAAAAATAGGTTTCCATTCAATTGTCTTCTCTAGAAACCTATGAGCTGTTGACATCAAACATGCACTTCAAGATATAGATATTTAGTGGTTGTTGGCAGATGTACTGATATTGTGACATGTCCTCTTGTTCATTTTGTATCCGTTCCGAGACTCCTGTTATCATATTTTTGAAGTCAGATATGAACTACACTGACATCCCTCCCTTTCCATTAATAGGTAAAGAAAGTTGACTGATAGACATAGCCATAACCAGCATTTCCTCTCTTTTACATGAACTCTAGGCTGAAGATGGAAGAACTGAAGGCTTCATACTTAGCCAAGATTTGATATTCATATTTTTGTGGTCGTGGGTGATTTGGACTATGGAATGTTTGTAATATGTGAATAGTGTCTCTCATTGTAATATATGTTATGTGAATTATGTCTCTGATTGTAATATATGTTACAATTTTGGTTACCATTATTGAATGTGATTGTAATATATGTTACAATTTTGTCTCTGAAATATTATTCGTGTAATGATTCTGTGTTCATCCAAATAATACTCTTGGGCTGTTAAAAGGCCACGTCCTGAAAAAATATTGGTCTGTAGCAGTTTACAATTCCTGGAAAAATGGTTCAAAATAAAAAGAGCTGTATAGTAAAAAGGCTATGGACCTAAAAATAAAAGGCCAAAATATTAATCTTGGCCCATGCAGCAACAAGAATTGATAGAAAAATCTTAATGTACTAAATTGTTGGGCTTGGCCCATATAAATTTTGAAATGGACCGGGCTGATTCTTTGCCATGTTGGATCGGCCACGTGGGATCTGACCTGGCCAGGCCAGTTTGCTCACGACGATTTTGGATCGTCATAACTCTTATGACAATCCATTATCGTCATAGAGTACTATGACGATTTAAAAAAACGTCGTTATAGTTCATTTGCGACGCCTAGATTTTGACGATCTCAAAATAGTCATAGAATCGTCATAAACGGACTACTATGACGATTCTGTGACGAAAATGGAGGGTTATATATAGCCAGATTCCTTGTCGTGAGACTGTGTCTACATCTACAACAGAGGCTGAGTATATTGCCGCCTCGGAGGCAGCAAAGGAAGTTGTATTTCCTCATGGATCTTGTTGTGGTTCAGGGTTTGTCCAATCCGTTAGATGTGTATTGTGACAACAATGGTGCTATTGCACAAACCAAGAAACCTAGACAACAGCAGAAGAACAAGCACATACTCATGCGGTACCACCTGATTCGCCAGTTCGTGGATCAGGGTGATATCAAGTTATGCAAGGTACACACGGATGCAAATATTGCGGATCCGTTGACAAAGCCATTAACATAGCCGAAGCATGAGGCACACCTAAGAGCTATGGGCATTAGATGCCTAGACATGTGATATCGAAAGATTGACTCTTGTGCAAGTGGGATACTGTTGGGAATATGCCCTAGAGGCAATCATGTATGATGATGTTTTCCCATTGTATTCATAAAGTTATTAAGTTGTCCTTGTATGAGCATCTGATGTATATCATTGAATATGTCATTTGATTGTGGAACTATACATTCATGTTGTTTGTACTAAATATCCTTGGTCATCGAGGTTGTGCTGGACACACAACTTAGACCAATGTGAAAGTCGGCTTGATGACTCGGTTCCACTTGTCATGGGCATGGAAATGCCATTCCAACTTACATAGATTCGGCTAAAGAGTTTATCGAGTCGGATTGACCCATATTGAGGTACAACGAACAAGTTGTCATTTGTATATCTCAATCAATGTAATCCTTAGACCTGAGGTTGTTGCACAGTCCAAGTTGAGGATCACCAACTTAGGTTCTGTCAAACGCTGATCTGTAACTGGGCAGTTATAAAGGCAGAGTTCGGCTCGACTGAGAACCAAGCTGCGTGATGTTAATAGCCAATATGGGATTTTGCCCCTCCACTTGGAGATATATTCTCTGGGCCATCTCGGATGATATGATTCAGAAAGCATGGCCATGTACGACTCAATTAAGTGTTAACCGAGGCGATCGACTAAGAGTTAGTCGGGTGAATCACTTATCTCGGATCGAGAAGAGAGTCGGACTATTTAAGAGATGACAAATATTCGCCTATAGTCTGACAAGGCATATCATGAGGCAGAAGGGACTCGGACATAAGTCGCATTGGAAAGGCAAGTCGTCATAAATCTTTGGTACTTGGGAGTCGGCATGTTATGCTAGGATCCACTACCGACTAATCGATTGAGAGTCGGACTCCAATCTTGTCCAAGTAGCCATGAGCTTGCGGGGTCACACACTTAAGAGCGGGAGCAAGTTCGGATTGGATCTAAACCGGAAATCTAGTTGGGTTGGACCCGAACCCGATTTGGACTGAGTCAGTTAGTCGAAGTCACGTTGACTAATATGGGCTTTAGTGAATGGTCCACGAGTAAGTGGAGCCCATGTTCACTCCCTATATATAGTGGAGCACAATAACCTTGAAGGGTAAATCGGTTGATCGGTTAGGTCACTCCATGTGTTGGAAACCCTAGCTCCACAACAGTCCTGCCGTCGTAACGAACCTAGCAATTCATCGCTGGCGCTCCTCCTTGTACGTGTGGATACCAGCAGAGGTGATGTACGATCAGCACCAGCACGATCGTGATCGGATCAGATCGTGAGGACTGCACTACATCAACTGACACGCGATATCAGTAATCCGCAACTGCGCGTCTAGTGGTAAACCTCGTGGCCTTCTACCTCAGCTAGATCTTGGGATCACTATGTTAGAGGAAAAAGTTTTGTTTTATCTCTACATGGTCCAACAACGTGAGCTTGAAGAAGAATACAAGAAAATTGCTGAAAAAAATGGCCTGTTAAGCTAGATGATATATTTGAGCCTACTGAAAAAATGGCATGTTAAGCGAGATGATATATTTTAGCCTACCATTAAGATTAAAATTGGGACTAATAAAATAGCTGCACTATGTGATCTAGGTGCAAGTGTTTCAACAATTCTAAAGAGTCTATTTAACAAGTTAAATCTTGGCTCTTTTGAAATCACCGAACTGAAATTACATCTAGCAGATTCTACCTATAAACAAGCAGTAGGCATAAAGGAAAATACTTTAGTTTACATTAAAGGATGTCCGGCTCTTATTGATTTTATTATTGTCAACATGCCTGAAGATGCTACTACCCCTATCATATTAGGACGTCCTTTCTTAAGAACTATTAAGGATTTGATCAATTTGCATGAAGGGAACGTGAAGCTTCAATTGCCTTCGTCGGATCCTTTTGTTATTCATTTCCCAAGGAAAAAGAAATCCAAGCAACATGATAAGGAGGTCATCACTTTGAAGGCCAATTACTTCGGATTGGGTGTTCCACTCATATGGCCTAAGTGAATGATATCAAGGTCAAGCTATTGACCATAAAAGAGTGCTACATGGGAGGAAACCCATGTAAAATAAAGGTTTGAGTTAAGTTTTTAAGTTTTAGTTTAAGTTTTGTATAAATAAAGAGTGCTAGAAAACTCAAGTGAGAGGAAGAGATTTAGCGGTACTAAAAAATCCTGTTTTATATATGCCATAGTTGGTCGAAATTTTATTCTATATTTTTCTGTGAAAACAAGGTGTTTCGCTAAGTTTCAGTCTAATAAGTAATTTATGAAGAAATATAATTTTTTTGATGTGTATAGAAAGGTTAACGACCAACTATATGGCGGGAATAAAAATTCCCGCCGTATAGTTGCGGTCGTATAGTTATGTTACCCATCAACAATTTTTCATCCTAGAATACAGAAGGTTCGATGACCAACTATACAACAGGAACAAAAGTTCCGGTCATATAGTTGTCGCCGTATAGTTACAGCCGCCAGAAAAAACCCTAGGAAACCCTAAAATTTTTGCTGTCAGACCAACTATATGGCCGAAACAACCTGTTCCCGCCGTATAGTTTCCGTCGTATAGTTGCGTCCGACCACTTAAACGCTAGGGGAGGTACCCAAATCATTAAAAACACAAACTTTTTTCTCTCTTCTACCTCCAAACTCTCTCAAAACCTCAAGGGAACTTCACCCCTACTTGATTCCATTCGAATTCCTCGCACACAAGTGATCTACGGTATGTTTCTCCTCCGATCCTCCAATTACTTTTTGCAAATTCATCTCTGATCTATTATCATTATCAATCTAAGGTGAGACTTATATTTTAACAATTGCCATGATTATCTTGACTAGATTAATATGTTGAGGAGATTCTTTAGTGTGCTATGATGAGGATTATGCTATGACTATTACTATTTGATCAAAAAGTTTTATATTTATCTCTTTTATTATTTTTAGAAGATGAACACGAGGAGCCAGACACGTGATTTTTTCCGCAAATAGTTATTCTTGGGCTGCATCTCAGGAACGCATGGGGATTCGATTCAAGAACGAAGCCCACCGTGATCATTTCGATGGGATAAAAAATCGAGAAGTCAAGGCAACCAAGTGGGCTTGCCCCGTCACTTTGAACCAACTCAATAATTCTGATGATTTTAATTTACTTTGCAATAGATTTGGCCTGCAAACCTTTCTATTTCACGATGCACCAACATATCGTTGGTTAACCATTGAATCTCTTAGCTCCTTGGAAAGCACCGGTAAGACATGGCATGGGGAGGATAAGATTTATTTCTGACTCATGAACAATAATTATTCTCTAACACTTGGTGAATGGTGAAATTGTTTTGGTTTATCCAACAATGATCCTAATGCTCTACGTGCAGCTTTTACCAACATGGAACCTTCCCCTAAACTCTGTTATAATAGAATGAGCCTTACTTCTAGAGTTAGCAGAGTGAAAAATATTCAACATCCTGTTATTCGTTATTTTTTTTATGTTATTGCTAACACTTGGCAGGCACGTAATGAGTTTACCAGACTTAACGAGGAGGACATCTTAGTCCTTGCAAAAGCTGCTTTCAACTATGACAACTTGTCACTTCACTTGGGTGCAATACTTGTGCGCTACTTGGAGTACCAATCCCACCAAAGCCAAGGACCAACCACTTGTGGAGGCGTCATCACCGTGCTTGCCAATGTATTGGGCATCGACCTAGGTGAGTTACATCTAGTGCTAGGTGAGCGACCTGTTGGTTACTCTACTTTGAGGGCATGTGGAATGCTTACTAGGAGAGGTGGTGTTTATTATCTGCATATTGCTAGAGCTAGGCGTATCTACCCTGCTCCTTTGCCTAATTATCTTTTCTCTATCAAGGAAGGACGTGTGATATATGACTTGCAGGTTGAGCAACACCAACCCGAGGAAGATATTCTGGAGGAGGATGAGGACCAACAAGTCCCTCTCAGGAGTAGCAGCCACCAAACCGGTTTGCTACATATAATTTTTTTAATGAACTTGGTGGAACTATGGAGGGAATGCACAATCTCGCCCTGAACCTCCGAGAAACAACAAGTAACCTTTTAACTCAATTTGCAGACTAGAGTTACAACTTTTCCCCCCACCACAGTGATTTGAAGGGCTTGAAAAGCCTGAGATTGGGGAGGTTTTCTATCTATTTTATATTTTTATTTTCATTTTTCTTTATCTTAATTTGGAGGTTATGCTTTTATTTGAGTTTATAAGCACCCGTGTTGGTTTCCCCAACACTTTATCTTAGTTGTTTTATTTTGTTTGAGATTTTAATGCCGAGCTTTGCCATCAATTTTCTATTCTTTAATTCCCCTTCTCGAAAACCACAAAAAGATTTCTCCGTTTATCTTTATTTTTCCCTCTCTTTTTTTCTGCCTCGAAGTTCTTGTTGATTTGCAGGAGAGTGATTGGCTTCGAGTTTCCAAAGAACAAGTAAAAAGGGAAGAGAGAAGTGGAACCAAACATGAGAGGTATGCCTTATGACTCCCCAGTTTTGAAGTTTGAGAAACCCATGCTAGTTAGTAGTAATGTTGAGATGTTATATCGGTGGAGTGAGTCTCTATATTGTAGTAAAAAAAATTTTGCATGGGTATTTGACTGGGTATGTTCTGTTCCAGCTCTTGTAGTTAACCAAGTCTTGCCTAAAAATTTACTAAACAATTGAAATAAGAAAAAGTCTCACAAATTGAAGACTTGGGTGTTCTAGTGTTTAGTCTTGAAAGCTTATTCCTAGAGACACTCGACGCCACAGAAAATAATGATTGACTTGATAGCTCTCTTTGAAAAGATTTGTTCAATGGAATTAATTTTTAGCAGTTTTTGTGAGCATGCCAAAGTTTTACTTGTAAATCATAAGAATGATATATCTTTATGTGTGTTAAACTTCATGGGATGCCAATAACTCTGCGGCCTACGAACGATCTTCATGGAGGAAACTCCTAGATTTCGGCTATGAGTTTATTAAACATTGGTATCAGTAATGCTATAATGGGTAAGATTCTTGGCACTCCCAGGTAGTTGTAACATGATGGAATCACTCCTCTGGCTGATATGAGTAATCATTATGCAAAAGGAACAAAAACCTTAGTGATGCCACAAGTGTCCATCTCAGCCCGATAAACTAATGAATTTTTTTGGCATGCTCTCAGGTACTTAAGAACATAAATTTTTGAAGGACAATGAATAGAAAAGTAGTGCTTAAAAATTCTTGATTTATTGATGTGGGAGAATTGATATAATCTATCTCACACTCTTAATTTTCCATGATTACACTTTATTGTTCAAAGGCAAGCCTATGAGTTAATTACATAACATGGAATAAAGTTTACTCTTTTGAATCATCTATGCTTATAATAATTTTGATGTGCTATAAGGATTCATGAAACCCGTATGATATGCTTGCCATTACTCTATCTATGCTAAAGTTTTTCAGATTAATAAAGTGGAGGAAACATGAGACTACCAATCATGAGTAAGACCATCATCTCGTTGTTCCAGTTTAAATGCTGAGTTCCCTTTTGATTTTGGTTTTCTTGCTCGAGGACGATCAAGTTTAATCTTGGGGAGGTTGACGGCTGTGAAATATAGCCATCCACTTCCGTATTTTAACTAGATATTATTCATATATTTGATGAAATATTGCAATCCTTTCTTGCTATTTTTTCCTATGCGGATAATGATGTATTATGAACGGAATCACTACATAAATGCCAAAGATATGATATTTCCAACATGCCAAAGAAACCAGGGGCCATGAGGAGGCAACTGCAAGTTTAACGACCTACTATACAGCCCGCCGCCGTATAGTTGTGGCCGTGTAGTTTGCACCGACCTACTTAGGTCAAACAGAAAAACTTTCGTGAAGGGACCCGTATATAAAGAGTCTTCAGGCAACGAGAAACAGCCCCGAATCCACAACATCGCTTCTTTCATCCTCAACTCTCCCTGCAGCCACGCCGGAGGAATAGATCTAGATATAAACCTCTAAACACTTCTCCACCACCATAGCCATCTCCCACCACTTGTAATAGTAGATCTCATCTCCAATTGGCAACATTGTAAGATATTTGTTATGAACTCTATGATCTCTATTACAATATTTTTTATTGTCGATTTCATCTCTATGTGTGAGTAATTCTCCTTGGGCTAAGTGCTTCGGCCTAGCCATGTAGCTTTTGTGCATGTTATTTATCATAGATGGGATCATGTATTAGTTTGTATGACTTGATGATTGTAGTACCCTCTCTTGCCTCAATCTAAGGACTTGTCAGGTGCCCAAGACCCCGAGGATTGATCCAGGTAAAGGGAGTGTGAGTAACGACTGATCTGCAGGATTGGAACCCCACTGACAGAAAGGGTAATACGGCTGTATGTGAGGAACTTACTTGGGATTAACGGTGACATCACTATTCATATCATTAGTTCTATTTCTTTCATGGATGAGACTAGTAGGTTATTTCCATAAGCGGTTGCGAAGATGATAACATTTATGGATGCATTGCCCACATATAATTATCTTGGTGTAACAATTACATGAGTACTTTATTACTATCTATTATTCCCATCAGATGCTTTGCACAGATACTGATGAAAACCGAAGACACTAGGCTCTCTCTCTCTCCATCGTCGACAACAACAAGATCGCAAACTCTTGGTCCGGTGAAAATGCAATAGGAATTCTAAAACTCTCGAAGGTCTGTTAAGGTAATCTCACTTTCCTTTCTGCTTCCCGGGGATTCCATAAACCTAGGTCTACTAGGGAAAAAAAGCTATACCACATCCGTAATCCAGATCAAAGGTATCAGGCATCCCTTTCTAGCATAGCCCTCGAGAGCCTCATTCAGAACACCCCTTATTCTGGTTTAGTCTTTCTTCTTCTTCTTACTCGCCGATTCGAAATATGTTGCTAGCGAGTACTTCGTGGAAATGGCGATGAGTGTGCAATATTTGTCTCTACACAACACTATTGAAATGGGATGTTGGAAAAGGGAAAAGGAAGAAAGCTATAACAAAGCCTAAGTTACGACGTCTAGTAGGTGTGTGTACTTACTCGAGAAATAAAGGCAAAAGAAGCATTTCTGTCCTCTTATTGTCCACCATGAAATTTTGGAGGTACGTCATCGCCATGGTCTGTGTCTCTGATCCTTCCACCAACTGGCTATCACGCATGGAGTAGGGATCCACTATCGCAATGTACGGGGTTTGCTCTCTCTTGATCTTCATCGCCAGATTGAGCGCGAATAGGCACATGGTGTAGTCTAGCCGTTTCGAGAGAAACAACTTGAAGACGTCCTCGTATGCTATGATGAACACATTCGCATGAGCTTCATGGATGATGTCCATGTCCGATGGCACCTTGACAGTGAAAACTGGGTAATTTGGAGCTTTGTCTTTAAGAAGGATGCCCTCTAGTATCTTGATACCATCATTCAAAGCTTGAATGGATCCACGAGCGAGGAGAATCAGCCCTGGAGTCAGTATCTCTTCACCGACTACATGCATTCGGGGAAAGCCATCCTCACGGGTTGGTACGATGTCGTCCTTAGCCCGGATCCTCTTCTAACAAGGATGGCTCTCGGCTTGCTTACCTCTCTTCCTATGCTTCTTTGTCTTCTGAGAAGGCTCCTCCACTAGGGATGCTAAGTACTCACTGTCCAAATTTTGGAGTGTGTCAGGGCTGAAGACGAATCCCGGTTTCTCCTGTGGATCGGCGGCCGGAGGCATATCTTGAGAAAAACCGTGGAAGTCCAGGTGTTGCGTGCATGTAGTCAGATGACCACCTTGACTATCACGAGCGATGAAGGGTTCTTCATCCACACAAGGCATGTATAATCCTTTGTTGGCGTCGGTGTTGATGAATTCGTCGACATTGAAAAATTCATCATCATCTTCGTTGTTGCCACCATGTGGTGGTGGTGGCGGGGGCGATGTCGGTTGTGGTGAGATGGCTTCGCCTTGCGGCGGCCCACACACTCCCAATAGTCGTTGCTACCGACTGGTGGTGGTGACGATGACATCTGGCTTCGGAGGTGGTGGTAGGACAATTGAGGTGGCGCCGTTGCACCCCGCAAGATGAATCCGGGTCTTCGGCCATGTCAAGGGCCAGCTGTTCAAGCTTGTCATCCTCCTTGTCCCAAATGGTTTGTTTCCCTCTATAACCGTCACTTCCAAGCCGGTGGTTACCTATGTTCTGATCTCGCATACTCTTTCCCCACGCATTCCATGCTTTAGAGTCAGCGGTAGTTAACTCCGCCTTGAATACTTGAACTCTTCTTCGTCGGGCATCGGATTTTTCCTACTTATAAGCTCCTAGCTTTCACCTTTGTCAATGCTGGTCTATACCTGGGTTTTCTAGCTGCTCAAGGCGTTGCTGTTCTATGTCAATGCTAGTTTGTTCATCAGGTTCTTTCTCTCCAGGTTTCTTAATGACTCTAGGAATGTGTATCGTTTGTGAAGCTTCTTAAGGAGATTCTCGACCAAAGCCTTATTATAAGCACTTCTGATGTTCTTCGTGCTGATTGACATGCTTTCCCGGATGATGCACCCGAGTTCCATGCCATACCCTTTGGCAATCAATGCAGGAGCCATGGTTAGGACACTTTGTGTTTCCTTAGTGAACTCATCACAGACGTTGGCGAGCACTTGTGGCTTTCGATCCTTCTTTTGATTCTCCTTCTTATTCTTCTGCATAGCGGAAGGGTTGCCGCTATCGCTGATGCGGCTCAGATCACTGTAGAGCTTCGTTGGGAGACCCCAAGAAGAAGGTATGATGAGTACAGCAGCAAGTTTTTCCCTCAGTAAGAAACCAAAGGTTATCGAACCAGTAGGAGGAAGGAAACGACTCAAAGGTGTTGCTAGCAACTGGAAACCCGCACAACACAAACTCAAGACTTTGCCCCAACGAACAGTGAGGTTGTCAATCTCACCTTTGAAAAGAAAGGATTAATTGTATGGTGTGGAAGGTAATGGTGGTTTGCAGTAAGTAAACAGTAACAGTGGAAGATGTATCAATGGTAAAGATTGGACCGGGGTCCATAGTTCACTAGAGGTGTTCTCCTTAAGATAAACAACATGGCATGCTGGGTAAACAAATTACAGCGGGGCAATTGATAGGACAGAGCAACGCATAACAATGCAATACTAGACATTCGTGATCTTATGAGATTTGATTGGGCAATACAACAAGATACATAGACCGCTATCCAACTGCATCTATGACTAGTAATCCACCTTCACGTCATCATCCGAACCCCCTCCATTATTATGTTGCAAGCAACGGATAACTGCTTTAAGCAAAGTGTGTAAGGTAAACAATCCACTTGTTCTATGAACAAGAGACCATTGTTTCCTCCCTAATAGCAACAACACATATACAACCTTAGAGATTTATGTCACTTCCCCAGATTAAATAGAGGCATGAACCCACTATCGAGCATAAATACTCTCGGTTGGAGTCACTAGCATGTACTTGTACAAGATAGCTACTAGAAACAGAGAGCATGCAAGATCACGAATAACACAGACATGATAGGATCAATAAGATAGAACCATTTAACCAATCAGACATAGTAATCTCAATATCCATCGGATCCCCACAAACACAACATTCATGATTACAAATAGATGATCTTGATCATGAACGGAGCTCACAAGATCTAAACATGGTACCACAAAGGAGGATAAACAACCATCTAGCTACTACATGGAATCGTAGTCCAAGGTGGAACTACTCATGCTTCATACCGGACGCTGGCATGATGATGATGAAGGCCTCTGGGATGATCTCCCCTCCGGCAGGGTGCCAGGAAGAACTTCAGATCCCCCCAACTAGGGACGATGGTGGCGGCGGCTACGGATTATTTCATGGAAGATTGATCGGGTACTTAGGGTTTAGGTATCAGGGGCTTCTTATATGCGAAGAGGCGAGGCAGGGGCACCCGGAGTGGCCGCACCCCCAGGCGCGGGCTAGGCCTGGCCGCGCGGCCATGGGGTGTGGCCTGCTAGTGGCTCCCCTCCGTCTCGTATTCTGGCTCCGTTTCCCCATGGTAAAATATTGACTTTGGCTTTTGTCCCGTCCAATTCTGAGAATATTGATTTTCTTCCTTTTCTGGAACCAAAAACAGAAGAAAACAGGCAATTTTCACTGTGGCATCTTGTTAATAGGTTAGTCCTAGAAAACATATAAAAATATCTCATAGTGTAGACAAAGCAAAGTAGATACTAAATAGGCATGGAACATCGAGAATTATAGATACGTTTTCGACGTATCAAGCATCCCCAAGCTTAACCCCTTCTCGTCCTCGAGTAGGTAAGTGATAAGAAGAATAATTTTTGAGGTGACTTGCACCATCAAAATCAAGATCAAACCATTTTCAAGCATTAAAAGTTGGGATCAAAGAACTCTAAACATGATCATGAAAGAATAAGTTCTAACAATAAGATAAAGTAACTATGCATGCAACATGAAAGGTTACAAACAAAGATTCATGAATAACAATGCATTGAAAAACGTTTGTTTGTTTCAAATCTAGAAAACATAGCATAGTGTCATTTAGCTTGTCCCTCATCGAGTAGCAATAAATGCATATGACACCTTCAAATTTCATAAGAGTGACTAGATACAAATAGTTCATGAGCAAGCAATATCAACAATATGCATCAATCAATAAGTTTTGGGACAATGCACATATAACTAAGAATGGAAACTATGCTCTCTTAATTTGTGCCTAAAGATAGAAGGTGGAGACTCAATATAATTGTGGAATAAAGACCCTTCATAAAAGGGAAGCAGGGATTTCAAGTCTCATAAAGAGCTTTCAAAAATTATGGTACTTGTTAGCTTTCAGCTCTCATTGCCCTATCATAAGCATCTTGAAGTGATTAAGGTTAAAGTGAGCAAACTATGGAGTATATGCTTGACAAAGTATAAGTTGGCAATCTCATGTCCCTTGAATACGAGGGACGCTCCTCACGCTACTCAAGTTTAGTTACCTGTAAGTTCTTGTCATAGTAAGTATATGTGTATCATAGAGAACCGCCAATGGGGTACCCCTTTCACATGATAAAGGAGATATCCCATAATCAAAATAACAAGGCAAGCAAACAATGAGCATATCAGCAATCTTCTTATTTACCATGGGAAAATGGTGCTTTTTTCTCTCTTTCCTCTTTTCAATATGTCTCTTTTTTAGAAGAAGAAAGATTCATAGATTTCTCACTATGGTGATGCTGCAAGATTCCACCATGATTAGGCATGGCTTAGGCTAGCGGCCTAGGCGTTTCTCTAACACACATACATAACTCCATGGACTTACAAGATCCCTTTTCATTTCACACTAACGACATCCATAAACAAAAGAGCATGATATCAACTGGGTACAATGTACAAGTGCAATTTTGAAACCGTTCCCCGTGACAGCATGGTTCTACTAATTCCAACGTATAAGTACAAGCATATACAACATAGATGACACAATGGTTCAAGTTTATCAGGGGTAAGAAAAATAAAGTGTGCCATCAAGTTTGTGATAGCTTTAATCCCTATTTTTTCACATAACAAAGTGACTTTTTAATTGGAAGGTAGATGAAACAAGAATATACTTGGAATGGTGTAACACATGATGCATAGGAATTTATAGTGGACACTTTGGAATAACTTGGTTTCTTGGGAGTTGGATGCATGAGTAGAGCTTACTCATACAAGTGGAGGCTAGCAAAAGACTGGGAGCGACCAACTAAGAGAGCAATAATGGCCATAATCATGTAGAGCGACAAAACATTACTAATCAAAGAATAAAGTGGTACCACAAGTCAAAAACTAAATGATCATAGAGGCTATGGTGACTGGTTCATAGTCATAACATGGTGTGATGATGTGCCAAGTCAACCCAAACAAAGCATCAAAGGAGAATACTACAATACTATGCTTTTGTATGCTAAAACAACGCATGATTCTTTCAAGGCACATTAAGCAATCCTAATTGTTTGGAACAAGTCATGCTACAACAATAATCACTAAGCATAAGGTCAAAACAACATTTAGCATGGCATGATAAAGTCTTAAGTCACAGTTAAAGCAAGCTCCTCTTTGTACTACTAAAGCAAGAACTTTCTACTCATCTCCAACACCAATCAACTTATTTGAAGCAACACAGCGAAAACGGGAGTCCAAATACTTTATTCAAGAAAACTAAGCAAACAAAACCCAAAAAAAACTAAGATGCTCCAAGAACAACACAATAGTGCATGAAACAATAAAAACGAAGTGTCTAGAAAGACCTGAGATTTTTATTGATGAAGTAGGGGATGCCTTGGGCATCGCCAAGCTTTGATGCTTGTACCTCTTGAATATTTCTTGGGGTGACACGGGTTGGAATCCCCAAGCTTGAGCGTTTCTCCGTTCTTCATCTCATTACATCATTCTCCCTCTACACCTAGAAATTTTCATTCATACAAAACTTCACACAATCTTCACGAGCAACATTAGTGCATTCAAAAGATAATAGACCTTTGGGGTTTAGTTTCAAAACAACAAAACTTCTACTAAAAACACAAGCTACTGTATAAATTCCCTCAAAAATCTCAATTTCCCGAAAATAACTCAAAAAGAATCAACAAGAAGCAAATGCAAATAATGATAGAAATCTGTCAAAACAGACCAACAGGTAGAAACCGATTTTTAAGAAGACCTTCTGTTGCTCAAATCAAAAAGTGTTGAACTAACGTAAGTTAGCTAACAACCTGAAGGATATAATCAGAAAATTACAGCTCAATCCGACTTATAGAGATTTTACAAGAATGTTTACAGTAAAGCACAAAAATCTGTTTCGGGACAGCAACTCCCCAAATCTTACTTCCCTCTCGTTAGAGGTTATTCTTGGCACAAAAAGAAAATAAGAAGGATAAGGAGAGGTCATTACTGAAGTAATAACTTTCAAGACTCAAGAAAACTATTGGGTTATCTCCCAAGAAGTACTTTTCTTTAACGCCTTTAAGTTAGGCACAAGAAGCAAGAATCAAGTATTTTCAAATGAACAAGCATTAAGATCAATACTCGAAATTTCTTCAACTAGGAAATGTATCTCATCCAAATGAGTTTTAGAGGTTCCTTTCTCATCTCTCATAGGTTCACTACTTTCATCAAATAGGTTTTCAGGAACAATCCAATCAAAATTCTTTTCTAAGGCTTCATGCATTCCTACAAGTTTAAAAGTTATGGGTATCTTAATTTCCTCTCCATTAGGTTTGGTATTATACAACTTTTCTAAAGTAACCATAACATCTACACATGAGCCTAGCATATTAAAACATTCTAAGACCTTTTTGTCTTCCTTAGCAACAACATTGAACTCTTTTAGCAAGGTTTCTAGGATAAAACTTCTCTTTTCAGCATCCGCTTCTTCTTTTCATTTAAGAAACAAAATTTGCATCATGGGGTTAAGGTTAACAAACCTAGCCTCCAACATATGAACTAAAGAAGCAGCAGCAATTTCAAAATTAGGAGCAATTTATGATAAGAATGTATCCTCAATATCTGTTGGAATTATGCCCTAGAGGCAATAATAAAGCTGTTATTATTATAATTCTTGTTCATGATAATGTTTATATTCCATGCTAGAATTGTATTAAGCGGAAACTTTAATACTTGTGTGGTTTGTGAACAACACCGTGTCTCTAGTACGCCTCTATGGACTAGCTCATTGATCAATGATGGTTAAGGTTTCCTAACCATAGACATGAGTTGTCAATTGATAATGAGATCATATCATTGGGAGAATGATATGATGAACAGACCCAAACTAAGCGAAGCAATTAGATCGTGTCATCGTGTTCGTCTTTGCGAAGCTTTTCTTATGTCAAATATTGTATTCCTTAGACTGTGAGATAATACAACTCCCTGGTATCGGAAGAAACCTTTGAGGTCATCAAACGTCATCCTATGAGAGGGTGATCATAAAGGTGTCTCTCAGGTGATCGGAAAGTATCTGTTGGGTTGTATGTATCGAGATGGGATTTGTCCCTCCCAAGTCGGAGAGATATACTCCGGGCCCACTCGATAATCAATATCAACACCACTTGCAAGCATGTGGTTAAGGAGTTAATCACAAAGTGATATCGAATTACGGAACGAGTAAAGTACTTGCTGTGAACGAGATTGAACTAGGTATGACGGTACCGACGATCAAATCTCGGGCAAGTAAAATATCGCGAGACAAAGGGAATATAATATATGGGATTGATTGAATCCTGACATCGTGGTTCATCCGATATGATCATCGATGAATGTGTGGGAGTCAATATGGGTTTCCAGACCCCGCTGTTGATTATTGATAGAAGATCATGTCTGCATATTCTCGAACTCGCAGGGTCACACACTTAACGTGTCTCGAAGCTAGGATAGATTGGATAATTGGTTTATCAGTTTTTGTTCGGAGTCTCGGATGGGATCCGGGACATCACGAGAGGTTCCGGAGTGGTCCGGAGAATAAGATTCATATAAGGCAGTGCAGTTTTTGGAGTTCGGAATTGTTCCGGGTTAATCGGTATTGTACCGGAAGCTTCTAGAACCTTCCGAAAGGGGACCAACGTGGCCACACATCCCGGGAGGGGTCATGGGCCTATGAGGGAGTGCCCTGGCCGCATTGGGCCAGGGGCACAAGGCCCCATAGGGCCCAGCCGGCCAAGAGAGGTTTAAACTCGAGATAGACCTTCTAGAAGGGGGGTTTCCTTGCCCCCCACTCCTTATCCTCTGGGGCCGCCGGTTTGGGCTTGGGGGAGGGGCTAGGGCTGCGCCCCCCTCTATATAAAGAGGGGTGGTGGCGCACCAACGCCCTACACCTTCCCCTCCAACCCTAGCCGCCCTGCTGCCCTCCTCTCTCCCTCCCGACTGCTTGTAGGCGAAGCCCTGCTGCAGAAATTCTCCACCAATTGCACCGCGCCGTCGCGTTGTAGATCCAACCCATCTCTCCACCATACTTGCTGGACCAAGGAAGGAGGAGACGTCGAGGTGCTGCACGTGTGCATCTCACGGAGGCACCGCCACTTGTGGTGCTAGATCGGATCTGATCGCGAGGAGGAGAAGCGAGTACGACTACATCACCCACGTTCCGACGAATGTTCCGCTGTGCGAATCTTCAAGGGTATGAAGATCTAATCCAATCTCTCTCGTTGTTTGCATCTCCTAGATTAGATCTTGGCTTTCCCTCTGTTCGCATCCGTAGAAAATTTTGATTTACTATGCCGCGAAACCCTTCAGTGGTATCAGAGCTAGATCTATGCGTAGATGTGTTTCACGAGTAGAACGCAACATTGTTGTTGCGGGCGTTGATGTTTTCTGTTGCAAGACTCTTGTTTGTGTTCTTCTTATGACGCGGGATAGTGAGATTGAAGCGGTCCAGGCCAACCTTACGCGACATCGCTCGCGAGACCGGCTCCGCACTTGACGTGTGGCTTGTTCCACACATGCGGCTGGTGGATGTCAGTTTCTCTCACTATATTTGTCATGGGATTAACACCGGAGTTTGGCAACCATAATATCACCGTTGTGGCTTTCCGTAGGTAAGAATCGTTCTTAGCATCTACTCCCATAAGCCACGTAAAACATGCAACAACAAAGTAGAGGCGTCTAACTTGTTTTTGCAGGGAGTGTTTTCTGTGATATGGTATGGCCCAAGATGTGATGTGTATATTGTATGCGATGATCATGTTTTGTAATGTTTCACGACTTGCATGCCGATGAGTACACAACCGGCAGGAGCCATATGGTTGTCTTTATAATTGTGTATGACCTGCGAGTCAACTTCTTATACGCCATGTAATAGCTTTACTTTATCGCTAAGTAGTTAGCAATAGTTGTAGTTGCTATTCGTGGTGGAGGCAATCATGGTGGAGTGATGGAGATCATGCCGAAACGCACAAGATGGAGATCATTGCGCGAAGATTGGCTATACCATGTCACATAAAGTTATATGCATGTGATGTTTATCCTTTTATGTATCTTATTATGCTTAGATCGCGACGGTAGCATTATAAGATGATTCCTCACTTAAAGATCAAGATAAAAATTGTGTTCTCCCCAAGTATGCACCGTTGTGAAAGTTCGTCGTGTCCAAGCATCACGTGATGATCGGGTGCTATAGACTCTACGCTCACATACAACGGGTGCAAGCCAGTTTTGCACACGCGGAAATACTTGGGTCTGACTTGACGAGCCTAGCATGTATAGACATGGCCTCGGAACACAAGAACCGAAAGGTTAAGCATGAGTCATATGAATGATATGATCGACACTTCGTTGTCCACCATTGAAGCCACATCTCTTCTCGTGATGATCGGATTAGGTGTGGTGAATTTGGATCATGTTCACTAAACAACTTGAGGGATGTTGAATTTAGTGGGAGTTCATCTAGTAATTTGATTAAGTTGAACTATTTATCATGAACATAGTCTAAAGTTGTACTTGCAAATACTGTAGATCACATGGCCAAGTCCAACTTCAACTTCAACGTTTTTGCTGAGAAGGAAAAGCTTAGAAACAATGGGTCTAAGTTCACCAATTGGTTCCGCAATCTAAGAATCATTCTCTCTGGCGGTCAAAAGGACTATGTCCTTTGGAAAGCGTTAGGTGACCCCCCTGCTGCAACTGCGCCGGCTGATGAGAAAGTTGTCTATCAGTCGCGCAAAGATGATTATGGTGTGATTAAGAGCACCATGTTGTTTGCTATGGAACCGGAACTTCAAAATCGTTTTGAAGACTATCCCGGGCCCTTTGAGATTCTCGAAGAGCTGAAAACCATGTTTCAGACTCAGGCCCGTTCTGAGAGATATGAGATCTCTGAGAAGTTTTTTAACTGCAAGATGGAGGAAGGGAGTTCCGTTAGTGAGCACGCCATTAAGATGACGGGCTACACTCAACGCCTTGAGAACCTGGAATGCACGATTCCAGAGGAGCTCAAGATTGACAGGGTTCTGCAATCACTCCTTCCCAGCTACAAAAGTTTTGTAGTGACTCACAATCAGATTGGTTCCACTGATACGATCACCGAGCTCTTCGCAAAGCGGAAGGCCGCGGAAGTCGACATCAAAAAGGATAATCATGTGTTGATGGTGAACAAGCCCACCTTTGAGAAAGGTAAGGGAGCAAAGAAGCCCTTCAAGAAGGGCGGCGGCAAGCGCAATGCCCCTGCTGAGAAGAAGCTCGGGTCTGGTCCCAAGCCGGACACTGAGTGCTTCTATTGCAAGGACAAGGGTCACTGGAAGTGCAACTGTCCGAAGTACTTAGCGGCCAAGAAGGCTGGCACCATCAAAGGTATATTTGATATACATGTTATTGATGTTTTCCTTACTTTCCCTCGTTGTAGTGCCTGGGTATTTGATACCGGTTCAGTTGCTAATATTTGTAACTCGACACAGGAGCTACGGAATAGACGGCGGCTTGCGAGGGATGAGGTGACGATGCGCGTTGGCAACGGATCAAGAGTTGATGTGATGGCCTTCGGCACGCTCTCCTTAGTTTTACCTTCGGGATTAGTTTTAAACCTTAATAAATGTTATTATCTGCCTGCGTTGAGCATGAACATTATTTCTGGATCGCGTTTATTGCAAGACGGTTATTCATTTAAATCGGAGAATAATGGTTGTTCTATTTATATGAGTAACATCTTTTATGGTCATGCACCTCTTGTGAATGGTTTATTTCTTCTAAATCTCGAAAGGGATGAAACACACATCCATAACATTGAGGCTAAGAGATGCAAAGTAGATAGTGATAATACTACTTATTTGTGGCACTGTCGTCTAGGTCATATTGGTGTAAAGCGCATGAAGAAACTCCATTCTGATGGACTTTTGGAGTCTCTTGATTTTGAATCATTTGACACATGCGAACCATGCCTCATGGGCAATATGATCAAAACCCCGTTCTCCGGTATGATGGAGCGAGCAACGGACTTGTTGGAAATCATACATACCGATGTATGCGGACCGATGAGTGTTTCGACGCGCGGTGGATATCGCTATTTTCTCACTTTTACCGATGACTTAAGTAGATATGGGTATATCTATTTAATGAAACATAAATCTGAAACGTTTGAAAAGTTCAAAGAATTTCAGAATGAAGTGGAGAACCATCGTAACAGAAAGATTAAGTTTCTACGATCCGATCGTGGAGGTGAATATTTGAGTTATGATTTTCTCACGCATCTTAAAGCAAGTGGAATCGTTTCACAACTCACGCCACCCGGAACACCATAGCGCAATGGTGTGTCTGAACGCCGGAATCGAACCTTATTAGATATGGTCCGATCAATGATGTCTCTTACTGATTTGCCATTATCATTTTGGGGTTATGCATTAGAAACCGCTGCATTCACTTTAAATAGGGCACCATCTAAATCCATTGAGACGACACCGTATGAACTATGGTTTGGTGCTAAACCTAAGTTGTCGTTTCTTAAAGTTTGGGGATGCGAAGCTTACGTCAAGAAGTTGATGCCAGACAAGCTCGAACCCAAAGCAGAGAAATCCGTCTTCATAGGATACCCTAAGGAAACTATTGGGTATACCTTCTATCATAGAACCGAAGGCAAAGTGTTTGTCGCGAAGAACGGTTCCTTTCTTGAGAAGGAGTTTCTCTCGAAAGAAGTGAGTGGGAGGAAAGTAGAGCTAGACGAGGTTATTGAACCTTCTCTTGAATTGGAGAGTAGCGCAGCACCTGAAATTGTTCCAGTGCCGCCTGCACCAACAATAGAGGAAGCTAATGACAAGGATCATGAAGCTTCGGACGATGCTGCTACTGAACG
Organism: Avena sativa; assembly: GCA_916181665.1. Lineage (NCBI taxonomy): Eukaryota > Viridiplantae > Streptophyta > Magnoliopsida > Poales > Poaceae > Avena > Avena sativa. The sequence goes on along the minus strand of OV702283.1, from coordinate 244,353,581 downwards.
TCGCAGGTCGACAAGGTCGCGTGCCTCTCCTGAGTGGTACGGCAACCCTGTCTTGACTGTCTTGTTGGTAGAAGACAGTGAACCTACGAACTATGAGGAAGCGATGATGAGCCCAGACTCTGAGAAATGTCTAGAAGCCATGAAATCCGAATTGGGATCCATGAGCGAAAACCAAGTATGGACTTTGGTGGACCCTCCTAGCGATCGAAAGGCCGTTGAGTGCAAATGGATCTTCAAGAAGAAAACGGACGCGGATGGTAATGTTACCGTCTATAAAGCACGGCTTGTCGCGAAAGGTTTTGACAAGTTCAAGGTGTTGACTACGATGAGACTTTCTCTCCCGTAGCGATGTTTAAGTCCATTCAGATTTTATTAGCAATTGCTGCGTTTCATGATTATGAAATATGGCAGGTGGATGTCAAGACTGCTTTCCTCAATGGCAACATTGATGAAGAGTTGTATATGATTCAACCCGAAGGTTTTGTCGATCCTAAGGATGCTAGTAAAGTATGCAAACTTCAGCGTTCCATTTATGGACTGAAGCAAGCATCTCGGAGTTGGAACCTTCGTTTTGATCAAGTGATCAAGAGCTTTGGATTTGTTCCAAATTGCTACGAAGCTTGTATCTACAAGAAAGTGAGTGGGAGCTCGGTGACGTTTCTGGTACTATATGTGGATGACATATTGATTATTGGAAATGACATCAACATGCTTAACGATGTGAAGAGTTATTTGAACAAGTGTTTTTCAATGAAAGACCTAGGTGAAGCTGTTTATATATTGGGCATCAAGATCTATAGAGATAGACAAAGACGCCTGATAGCTTTAAGCCAGAGTACATAGCTAGACAAAGTTCTGAAAAGGTTCAGAATGGATAAGGCAAAGAAAGGTTCGGTGCCTATGTTGTCAGGTAAGATATTGAGCAAGGCTCAGTGTCCAGCTACGGTAAATGATAGGGAAGCTATGAGCAAAGTGCCTTATGCCTCGGCCATAGGTTCCATCATGTATGCCATGCTGTGTACTAGACCGGATGTGTCCCAATGCTCTTAGTTTGACGAGCAGATATCAAAGTGATCCAGGAGTGGAACACTGGACAGCCGTGAAGGACATCCTAAAGTACCTAAATAGAACTAAAGAAATGTTCTTAGTCTATGGGGGTGATGAACATCTCATCGTAAAAGGTTACGTCGATGCTAGTTTTGACACCGACAAGGATGATTCTAAATCTCAGACAAGATACGTGTATATTTTGAATGGAGGAGCTGTGAGCTGGAGAAGCTACAAGCAAAGCGTGATCGCGGGATCTACAGTAGAAGAGGAATACATGGCTGCTGCAGAAGCGTCAAGTGAAGGAGTTTGGATCAGAAACTTCATCACTGAGCTTGGCGTGGTTCCAAGTGCATTGGACCCATTGGAGATATTGTGTGACAACACTGGCGCCATAGCACTCGCTAAGGAACCAAGATATCATCCAAAGACCAAGCATATCAACCGCAAGTTTCATATAATCCGAGATTATATAGCAGATGGAGATCTGAAGATTAGCAAAGTACATACAGATCTGAATGTCGCAGATCCATTGACTAAACCTCTTCCACGTGTAAAACATGATCAGCACCTCAGTGCCATGGGTGTGAGATTGTTGCCAGATGTAAACTAGATTATTGACTCTAGTGCAAGTGGGAGACTGTTGGAATTATGCCCTAGAGGCAATAATAAAGCTGTTATTATTATAATTCTTGTTCATGATAATGTTTATATTCCATGCTAGAATTGCATTAAGCGGAAACTTTAATACTTGTGTGGTTTGTGAACAACACCGTGTCTCTAGTACGCCTCTATGGACTAGCTCATTGATCAATGATGGTTAAGGTTTCCTAACCATAGACATGAGTTGTCAATTGATAATGAGATCATATCATTGGGAGAATGATATGATGAACAGACCCAAACTAAGCGAAGCAATTAGATCGTGTCATCGTGTTCGTCTTTGCGAAGCTTTTCTTATGTCAAATATTGTATTCCTTAGACCGTGAGATAATACAAATCCCTGGTATCGGAAGAAAGCTTTGAGGTCATCAAACGTCATCCTATGAGAGGGTGATCATAAAGGTGTCTCTCAGGTGATCGGAAAGTATCTGTTGGGTTGTATGTATCGAGATGGGATTTGTCCCTCCCAAGTCGGAGAGATATACTTCGGGCCCACTCGGTAATCAATATCAACACCGCTTGCAAGCATGTGGTTAAGGAGTTAATCACAAAGTGATATCGGATTACAGAACGAGTAAAGTACTTGCTGTGAACGAGATTGAACTAGGTATGACGGTACCGACGATCAAATCTCGGGCAAGTAAAATATCACGAGACAAAGGGAATATATATATATGGGATTGATTGAATCCTGACATCGTGGTTCATCCGATATAATCATCGATGAATGTGTGGGAGTCAATATGGGTTTCCAGACCCCGCTGTTGATTATTGATAGAAGATCATGTCTGCATATTCTCAAACCTGCAGGGTCACACACTTAACGTGTCTCGACGCTAGGATAGATTGGATAATTGGTTTATGAGTTTTTGTTGGGAGTCTCGGATGGGATCCGGTACATCACGAGAGGTTCCGGAGTGGTCCGGAGAATAAGATTCATATAAGGCAGTGCAGTTTTTGGAGTTCGGAATTGTTCCGGGTTAATCGGTATTGTACCGGAAGCTTCTAGAACCTTCCGGAAGGGGACCAACGTGGCCACACCTTCCAGGAGGGGGCATGGGCCTATGAGGGAGTGCCCTGGCTGCATTGGGCCAGGGGTACAAGGCCCCATAGGGCCCAGCCGGCCAAGAGAGGTTTAAACTCGAGATAGACCTTCTAGAAGGGGGGGGGTTTCCTTGCCCCCACTCCTTATCCTCTGGGGCCGCCGGTTTGGGATTGGGGCAGGGGCTAGGGCTGCGCCCCCCCTCTATATAAAGAGGGGTGGGGGCGCACCAACCCCCTACACCTTCCCCTCCAACCCTAGCCGCCCTTCTGCCCTCCTCTCTCCCTCCCGACTGCTTGTAGGCGAAGCCCTGCTGCAGAAATTCTCCACCAATTGCACCGCGCCGTCGCGTTGTAGATCCAACCCATCTCTCCACCATACTTGCTGGACCAAGGAAGGAGGAGACGTCGAGGTGCTGCACGTGTGCATCTCACGGAGGAACTGCCACTTGTGGTGCTAGATCGGATCGGATCGCGAGGAGGAGAAGCGAGTACGACTACATCACCCACGTTCCGACGAACGTTCCGCTGTGCGAAACTTCAAGGGTATGAAGATCTAATCCAATCTCTCTCGTTGTTTGCATCTCCTAGATTAGATCTTGGCTTTCCCTCTGTTCGCATCCGTAGAAAATTTTGATTTATTATGCCGCGAAACCCTTCAATATCCTCATGCTTGCTTAAATGATTAAAGAATTCTTCAATATTTCCTTTTCCAATTATTGACCCACTACCTATTGAAAGGTCTTTCAGGGTGAACTTAGGGATCAACATGGTGAGCTAGAGCAAGGTAACAACTAGGGTAGGAACTAATTTTTTGTGTTAATGATAAGAGAAAGAAAACCAAACTAAACTAATTTTTTGGAGTTTTTGATAAAAAAGGCAAACAAAACAAGGAAAAAGGAACTAAGCAAAACAAAAACAAAATAAATAGAAAGGTTGTGAAGGACTCCCCTTGTGAAGCCGTCCTTAGCCTCCCCGGCAACGGCGCCAAAAAAGGCTTGATGCGGCTCAGATCACTGTAGAGCTTCGTTGGGAGACCCCAAGAGGACGGTATGATGAGTACAGCAACACGTTTTTCCCTTAGTAAGAAACCAAGATTATCGAACCAGTAGGAGGAAGGAAACGACTCAAAGGTGTTGCTAGCAACTGGAAACCTGCACAACACAAACTCAAGACTTTGCCCCAACGAACAGTGAGGTTGTCAATCTCACCGGTTTGCTGAAAACAAAGGAGTAACTATATGGTGTGGAAGGTAATGGTGGTTTGCAGTAAGTAAACAGTAACAGTGGAAGATGTATCAATGGTAAAGATTGGACCAAGGTCCATAGTTCACTAGAGGTGTTCTCCTTAAGATAAACAACTTGACATGTTGGGTAAACAAATTACAGCGGGGCAATTGACAGGACAGAGCAAGGAATAACAATGCAATACTAGACAATCATGATCCTATGAGATTTGATTGGGCAATACAACAAGATACATAGACCGCCATCCAACTGCATCTATGACTAGTAATCCACCTTCAGGTTATCATCCGAACCCCCTCCAGTATTAAGTTGCAAGCAACAGATAACTGCTTTAAGCAAAGTGTGGAAGGTAAACAATCCACTTGTTCCATGAACAAGAGACCGTTGTTTTCTACCTAGTAGCAATAGCACATCTACAACCTTAGAGATTTCTGTCACTTCCCTAGATTAAATAGAGGCATGAACCCACTATCGAGCATAAATACTCCCTCTTAGAGTCACTAGCATCTACTTGGCCAAGATAGCTAATAGAAATGGAGAGCATGCAAGATCACAAATAACACATACATGATAGAATCAATAAGATAGAACCATTTAACCAATCTGACATAGTAATCTCAATATCCATTGGATCCCCACAAACACAACATGCATGATTACAAATAGATGATCTTGATCATGAACGGAGCTCACTAGATCTAAACATGGTAGCACAAAGGAGGAGAAATAACCATCTAGCTACTACATGGACCCGTAGTCCAATGTGGAACTACTCGCGCTTCATACCGGAGGCTGGCATGATGATAAAGAAGGCCTCCGGGATGATCTCCCATCCGACAGGGAACCGGGAAGAAATTCAGATCCCCCGATCTAGGGACGATGGTGGCGGCGGCTACGGACTGTTTTGTGGAAGATTGATCGGGTACTTAGGGTTTAGGTATCAGGGCTTCTTATAGGCGAAGAGGCGAGGCATGGGGCATCCCCCAAGCGTGGGACAGGCATGGCCGCACCGCCAGGGGGTGTGGCCCCCTGGTGGCTCCCCTCCGTCTCGTATTCTGGCTCCATGCTCCCCACGGTAAAATATTGACTTTGGCTTTTGTCCCGTCCAATTTCGAGAATATTGATTTTCTGCCTTTTTTGGAACCAAAAACAGAAGAAAACAGGCAACTAACACTATGACATCTTGTTAATAGGTTAGTCCCAGAAAACATATAAAAATATCTCAAAGTGTAGACAAAGCAAAGCAAAGTAGATACTAAACAAGAACGGAACATCAAAAATTATAGATAAGTTTCCGACGTATCAATCACCATCGGTGCGCTTGCCGCCATCGGTGGTGGTGTCACACTCCTCGCCGCCTTCACTAGTTCCATCGTATTCGTCGTCGTCCCCACTCATAATCTGGATCTTCCTTGTTGCCCCCATCACCTTCGACGGCGATTGCCGGTGGTGGTGTCATTCTCATCTCCTCCTCCGCCTCCTCATGCTCTTGGGACACCCCCAGAACGAATTTTTGGCCTCTCGAGCTTGATATTTGATGCTCGTGTGCTTGGAAGGGCCGACCTTTTTGCACTTTATAAAAAAATAGGCAAAAAATTAGCACCAATATCAACCAAAAAAATTGGGATGACCTTTGTTAATTTTTTGACCTACGAGTGCCCATTTCTGAACTTAAATGGAAGTGAAACGACACTTCATGAGAAACGGGAAACTCAATTGAAATCCCTGCAAACATTCACACACAATAAAATATCCCGAGCCCCCATCCACGGTCCCAGCCCCATCCAACAACACCATATAGTACCAGATATTGAATTAAGCAGCTGTAGTAACAACATACATAGTACCAGCATATAAAAATCTCGAGTAAATCCTATACACAGATTGGATAAAGAATCACAATCATCCTTTACACCAATAATAGTACAAAAATCCTTTACACAAATCCTGTACATGGATTGTGTTATCTACATCAGAACAACCCATGTTTAATACATTGCTCTCTACTGTTATCACTGCAAGCATACACTATAAAATACAATTCTAGGAGAGCCTCGGCCTTAGCATAGTTACCTATACTACACATATACACCACTATTTGAATAATACTAAGCAGTAATAATAGAGCAGCAGCACTATTAAGCACTATTTCAAAAGCTTCGATAGTATTAGAGAAGCAACAGTGACAATATACTACAGCAACAACAAAAATAATAAGCACTATCATAGTTGAATAATACTAAGCAGCAGGAATAATAGAGCAGCAACACTGTTAAGCACTATCTTAGTTGAATAATACTAAGAAGTAAAAATAGAGCAGCAACACTGTTAAGCACTATATTAGTTGAATAATACTAAGTAGTAAAAATAGAGCAGCAGCAGTACACATATACTACACAACCATTCTATAATCCATAGGTGAACATATCAAAAGCATAACATCTTTTCTAATCAGTTCATCTACTCTAATCAGTACTAATAAGCATATCATATGAAACCATTCTAGTTTATCACACTACATATACATAGTGCTATAGCAGGCCCGAGGATTGGCAGCATATGCTCCAGCACCATTCCAAACAGTAAAAAGTCAGCAAGTAATCGACCATCAAAATACTTAGAAATTATTGTTTCAAGTTGGTCATAGGAAACACAATTTTTCTAGACACTACCAGCAGAAATCTAACTGAGTAATACACCAATCAGCATGTGGGTACTATAATTTTCTATCAATGTTTTGCAGAAATAATGAAATGTGAATGCTATTGGGGATTTGAGGAGACCAAACAAAAAATAAGAAAACCCATAAAAACAAGCAGCATAGTAGTACGACTAATATACAAGTTACAGTGAACGGGTCACATAGTGGAGCATATATCCTATACTTTGACACATTAGTATAAGGTATACACATATTCACAGAAACCAACAGCGTTGTCATTGCCAGCACAAACTATACTATCTGCACTCTCATGTGTATAACCAAAACTCACTCACTAACTCCAAACACATGAAACTCCACTACATAGCAACCATTTAACTAAAGCTCTAGAAAGTAAGAAACATGATGAACAACTAAAAACAGTACAGTGGCAGGTTGGCAAATGCCCTCAATCAAACAACTGGTACAAACTTCATCACATTGTCTCTATAACTAAGCTACAAAAAATGCAATCGGTAAGACCTGGCCAGTATCCGGCAAGAAGATCACTACCAGCGCGCTAATCATAGAAGTAGAGCGAGTGAGCGGGTCATACAGGGACAATGCAGAAGAACCCGATAGTGGGCTATTAGTGGAACTATTTGTGCTTCCATCTATATAACTAAAACTCAATTCCCAATTTGACAGCACAATAATCGAAATGAAGCCCCAATAGGATAGAACATAATGGACAAATAAAGCAACCACATGTCAAATCTATGGTATAAATGTTAAACATTCATCTGCCCACAACAACCCTAAGTGACCCTAAAATAGTCGACATGGATTCTATGTGCTACGGATTCTATGCCAACCCAAATGCTACGGATTCTATGTCAAACCTAAAATTTTGAGGGGCGTCCAGTATAGAGAGCCAGGGAAGAATCAACAATTACCCAGGGATGGTGGACGATGAGGTGGTGCCGGCTGCTGGTGGCGGTGGCGAGTGACGAACGTACTTGCACTGCCCTTCTCCTCCTGTGCACTACGGATGGGCTCCTCTTCCTTAGGCTCCGATGGCTGGGCGGCTCTCCTCCATGGTATCCTCCTTCATGGGCTCCGAAGATGGGGGCGTCTCTCCTCCACGGTCTCTGACGGCAGGGCCGAGAGCTAGGGTTCGTCAGGCACATAGTTGGGGAAAGAAGGGGAAGGGGAAAGGGGGAAGGGGCGAACCGGTTATTTGGCTAAGTGCCAGACTTCTATGGCACATATTAGGAGGATGCGCCACAGAATGGAAATAATTCTGTGGTGCATCCCTCTGATATGCGCCACAGAAAGTTGGCACTTAGTCAAATAATAGATGCGCCCTACTGTGACACAAAACATTTGATACCTTAGTGGTATTATCTAGTTTGCTAGTTGGCTATCTCCTAGGGGCAACCAGATTCGAATCCTGGTTGTCTCCTAATTTTTATTTCTTTTTAAAAAACTAATTTTAATTATGTTATATCATGCAAGAAGTACACATAATTATATTATTCTCAAAACCCCCAATCATATACATCAATATCCGTATAAATGCACGAATTAATATCATATAGATAATTATATTATTCTCAAAAAACAGAAAACCATATACATCAATATAATTTTAGTCGAGCTAGCATCTCTTCTCAATCTTCTTGCCCTTTTTTCGCGGTTGAATACTTTAGCCAGGGCACTTTGAGATTTCTTCTCGGGAACGGACAACCTTTAGTAGGTAGGGTGAACTTCCTTCTTACTGTAGTAGTAGGCATGTCCAAGTACTTGTTGCATTCCTGTTTGATCTTTGGATCGCTATTCTTGTCGAGGTCTTGATTGTTGGTGGATCATTTCCATTCCGATGATGCTCCTATTGCCCCTCCTCACTAGACACGGCTGGGCTTTAACAGGTCGGTAATAAAGAAACATTGATCAAATTGGCTAGCGGGTACCCACGGCTCATTTTCGTGGATGTGTTCTTCGCCGACATGGCATCGGGTATAACGCAGGTTGTGAAATATTGGCCTTCTTTTTCGATGTTCTTGTCCCATCTAACACGGAACATCGGTACCGTCTCTCCGGAGTAGTTGAGCTCCCATATCTCCTCGATCCTTCCGTAAAATCTTTCCTTGATAGTAGTCTCGTCATCAGCAAAGAACATCATAGTTAATCCGGAGTTTTGATATTCACTATTCATGTCTTTTTCCTCAGTGTAGAATCTGTAACCGTTGATGTCGTATGACTGATAGGTCCTTAGGTTATGAGTTGGGCCCTATGGAAAGGAGAATATGAGTTTTTGATCTTTCGTAGAAGGCATCTGTGGGGGATTGTCCAGCAGCCTTTTCTTGAACCAACACGTGAAGCTGGGGTTGTGCTCTCTAGTTATTTCTTCCTTCTTTGTCGGGCGGCCCGGTCGACAAAATCCTGCTTGATTAAGCTTTTGTGCTCTTCCACCCAAGGGTCGACCAATTCAATGTGTTGTAGCGTGACTCGGTGTGCCCTATCAAAGTCTATGCGCCGATTAGCAATGCTAACATGTAGTGAGTGGTAGACCTCACGATGACCATACCCAGCGAGCCTGCCGAGGTGCTTCTTGGTGGGTATTCCAACATCCTCGTTCTCTGTGGTTAGATAGTTCTGCCTAAAGCAGATGCACTCATAGATCGGAAAGCCCTTGGCTATGCTTCCATCTGGACGGGACCTATTGCGAACGAACCCTTTGATGACACCATTCATCCTTTCAAACGACATCATGTTGTGTAGGAATGTCAGCCCGAGATGGATGATCTCATCCACGACATGGACAAGCATATGCCCCATGATGTCGAAGAATGCAGGCGAGAAGTAAATATCGAGCTCGCATAGTATCACCACGATCTCTTCCTATAGCCTGTCGAGTTGCTTCAGCCCGATCAACTTGCTAGAGGTGACGTTGAAAAAGTTTCTAACATGGATATACCCTACGGGTGCATAATGGTGGTATACCAGGTCCAGTCCAAGGAAGACCCACGTGAAGACTTGCTGTCCACGGATATTTCGGGTGGCCCAAGCCCACTGCGAGTTCGACTCCTTGGAGGACAAGTCTAGATATAGATAGAATTTCAAAGGGTTTAGTCCTAATCTGTAACCGACTCGAACTACCCCCAAGACCTGGACTATCTATATAAGGGCCAGGAGGGCACGGCGAGAAGGACCAACTCACCTCATACACACACCTCACACCAGATCGCATCTGCGCACCCCCTGTAACCTTCGGTTCCTCCGCAATCAGGAACAGACAAGCAGTAGTAGGATTTTCCCTCCGGGGGCCTGAACCTGGGTAAACCTCATGTCCCCGTGTTGCTTGCCTGTTAACCGTCTCTGACTTCCAACATCCCCATCTTCCCCAAAACCCAAGTCCATAACAATGGGCATTGACGAGTCGAACCCTCGTCAATTGGCGTCGTCTATGGGAAACGGGGACGATGTTCGTGCGGTCGTGACGGTCCCATCCGGAGCGATCTATGATTCCTTGGCGATGGAGAACCTCTTCCTCTTTGGCACCTTCGACTTCACCGCCCACTCGCCAGCCACCCGCAAAGATTTCGAGTCCGTAGGCGACGGAATCGAGATGCTATTCGGGAGCTTCTTCTTCCATGTGGGGCAGACTGACACCCTCCGCCTCCCAGAGAGGGTTCCACTTCCATCAATGAGGCCCGCTTCAAGGGTCCCATCCATCAACGCCCTATGCACGTCGATGCTGATGGGAGATTCAGATGACAGCAACAGTTGCAACTCTGGTCTGTGCGACCCCCTTCGGATGAAGGAACCTACGTGTGGTGACCTAGCATACCACTGCATGTTGTAGTATACTATAGTCGTGGACATAACAATCATGGAGTACCATTCCGCAAATATTACATCCTTAGAGTGGTACAACAGAAAAAAAGCGAGTCTACATCAAACATTATCATTATTACAACCAGAATTACATGACGAATTTGAGATCCTCCTAGGTCCATAGAGGTATCCCAATGACTCAGGGCTAAGCTATAATAATTCAGAGAGCAAGATAAGGAAGCGAACTAAACTTTAAGGTTTATACGAGATTTAATATAGATAGGGGACAAAGATCTATGCTACTGGATTAGATCACTATATATGATACATCTACACTTCAGATACGTCGGTCTCCATTCCACATATGTTTTCGTAATTGTTCCCTTGGACGCTTCCGGATACTTTTGTTTCTTCATAGCGGAATTCTTCTTGGTCTTCAATTGGATATAGTATTTCCTCTTCCTGAACGTTATTGTCTTCAGAATCTATCAAGGGTTAAGAAGATACGTTGAGTACGAGCGTACTCAGCAAGTTCACTAAAAAAGAGTGTTTGATGCACTATATCTACAGCCACAGACCATAGGTCGTAGGCAATGCAGGTTTTCATAAACATTTCTTCAAAGGTTGCTTTTATTCCAAAAATCTATGTTCGTCAGCCTTCACAAGTTTACCAGAACTTTCATGGAGTTCCTTTCCTGCAGCGTTCACAGCTCCTTCTCAGAACAGGGAGTAACAAGTTACAGTTCTTACACTCTGTAGAGGTGCGTCACTTTACCCATGAGAGATCAAATCCTTGATGCACAACCGGGCGAATCTTTCCCATCCACACTTCCTATGGTGTGGGGCCTAGTAGATGATCCAAGCCAATCACTGTCCTTCTCCGCGACCCCGCATACACCGCAATTGTTGTATGCCCAGACTCAAGGTAGACCTTTCCCCGTATAAAACGGCTATACCTTAGTTGGATACACAAAACAACCATTAACACTAGTATTCTGTCTTTTGTAGGCCCAGATACACGGTAGACCTTTCCCCGTATAAAACGGCTATACCCACGATCTGCAACTCACAAATTCCCAGAACAGTGTCCAATGCATGCGAAAGGGAGCCGATCCAGCTGACTTCTCTGTCCCATTCCAAATCTCATGGTTAACGCGTAATATACGGCGCAAGAATCACTGGCGACATTGGTTGTTAATGTTGGAGATATGCCCTAGAGGCAATAATAAATATAGTTATTATTATATCTTTGTGTTTATGATAAATGTTTACATTCATGCTATAATAGTATTAACAAGGAAACATTAATACTTGTGTGATTTGTAGACTAAAATAAGAGTCCCTAGTAAAGCCTCTATATAATACTAGCTTGTTGGTTAATAGATGATTGTGGTTTCCCTATCATGAACATTGAGATGTTATTAACAACAAGATCATATCGTTAGGAGAATGATATGGTGGACATACTCCTATAGATAAGCGTAGCATAAAGATCAAGTCATTTTAATAGTTCAATTGCTATATGCTTTCTGATACATAGTAACCTAATTCCTTCGACCATGAGATCATGCATATCACCTTTACCGGATGGATGCTTTGATGACATCAAACACCACACCGTAACTGGGTGGCTATAAAGGTGGCATTGAGTGTTCGGAAAGTATTGGTTGAAACTCATGGATCAAGAGTGGGATTTGTCCATCCATATGATGGATAGATATACTCTGGGCCCTCTCGGTGAAATGTCATCCAATTAGCTTGTAAGCATGTGACTGGCTCACAAGGGATCACATATCACGGGAACGAGAAAAGAGTACTTATCGGTAACAAGGTTGAACTAGGTATGCAGAGATACCGACGATCATAACCTCGGATAAGTAAACTATCGTGAGACAAAGGGAAATTGGTATCGTATGTAAGTGGTTCATTCGATCGCAAAGTTATCGTAGAAATATGTGGGAGCCATATGAATTTCCAGATTCCTCTATTGGTTATTGATCGGAGAAGTGTCTCGATCATGTCCGCATAATTCACGAACCGTAGGGAGACACACTTAAGGATTCGACGTTGTTTGAGTAGTTATGGAATGATGAGAAAGAGTCCCAATGTTGTTCGGAGTCTCGAATGGGATTCGGGGTATCACGAGGAGATCCAGAATGGTCCGGAGAATAAGATTCATATAAGGAAAGTCCCGTTTCGGAGTTGGAGAATGATTCCGGTGTTTTCATCGGGAATGTTCTAGAAGGTTCCGGAATGTCCGGTACTCCGGAGGGGAAAGGTATATGAATGTGTTATATCAAGTTGGTATGATTGCATCATGTACTCGGTGTCATCGCTGAACAAAATAGAGGGTTTGTTCAAATCCTAGTTTGAAAAGTCAAACGGCTAGTTTGAAAGTCAAACGGCTATTTTTGGGAAGTTGGGAAGGAGGAGGAAACCGAGTTGGGGAGGAGTCCCTCCTCCACCGCCAGCCCACCTCTAAGCCGAGTTGGGGAGGGACTCCCCTCCCCTTGGCCGGCCGGCCCCTCCACCTATAAAAGGAGGGGCAGGGCTTCCCTCCTTGACACACAAGATCCCCGCCTCCAAAACCCTAAGCCGCCGCCGCCGCCACCTGCTGCCGCCGCCGCCCTAGGTCAAGCCGCCGCCGCCTAGCAACCCTAGCCGCCGGCCAAGCTTCCTCCTCGGCGTGTCTAAACCCTAGATCGTCGAGGGACTCTCTCATACTCCACCATACTCGCTCCGGCTTAAGGCGAAGCCCTGCGAGATCTCCCCTCTACTTCCAGTACCACGCCGTTGTGCTGCCGGAATCGCGAGGAGAGTGCTACAACCTCCGCTGCCTGCTGGAACAAGGGAGAGGAAGGTCTTCGTCGAGTACCGAACGTGTGACCGACTGCGGGAGCGCTGCCGGAACGCAGCGCCGGAAGGATCGTCTACGCGATCTTGAGATCGGGAAGAGTACGACTACATCACCCACGAGAATCCGCTCTCGTTAAACACTTTGGAATCTTCGAGGGTGATTTATTCTATCGACTCGTTGCTACAATCTAGTAGATAGATCTTGTCTTGTTTGTTTGTATGCGGTAGAAATTTTTTGTTTTCCATGCTACGAAACCCTACAGTAGTCCTAGATGATATATTCCTATGAAGTAGTATCCAACTGCCAGTCTTAATAGATTAGCTGATCACCCTGGATCAGTAACCGATACTTCAAGTTAATTATGAAAATAGTGTTTTCGACCTTTTTTAAATGCAGGTGATGACATAGTTTGCAATTACTTTACAGAAAATAGTGAAAGGACATTAGCAAGTGTGAACTTGCCTTGATATAGCGAAGTATTGTAGTCGAATGTATCGACTTGACCCTCGACCTCGGGTTCTACAAAAATATCATCATTGCCCGGTAAGGACAATGTTTAAAGAAAAAATATGATGTTATGCATAAGTAATGAGATGCATAATGCAAAATCCCAAGTAATTCTTCAATTATTACTAGTGAGATATATTTATGATTTATTTAATATTTCCCTTAGTTTAAGTGTACTTTATAAGAAGGGTAAACATATAAAATATGAAGAGTAAGGTATAATCATAATATAATTTTAAGGTTCCATGATATTATGTAATTATTACAAAGTTCATGTTTTAAGTTGTTATGTCTTTAAAGAAATGGAATAATGTTTATTTTTAATAGCAAAAAGAGTAACATTTGAAGAAACTATTATTTATGTTGAATTATTCAACTCTAGAGATTAATAGGATTGAAGCTATGGCGTTGTAATAAGGTTTAAATGATTCTGAGCCATTATATATCTAGCTTAGGATATCTCGGACCAAAGTAAACTATAAAAATGTAATTGGTCATGAGATATAACAATTGTAGCATTATTAATTAGAGTTTTTCATAAGCATAATTAAAGATGAAATCTTATGGTTATGGAACTTTGTTTTAAAGATTTAAATTTAGCAGATGTAATATTGATAGGTCATACTATGAGATTTTTCTTTATAAAGCAAAATAGGTGGATTTCATTATAATTTATTTAGTGAATTTCAAGTTTGTTAAATATGATTATTTATGAATTGTTAATGATTTGCAATGAATAACTTTGTAAATCCTTGACATATAGTTAGTTAAAGATTTTAAAAGATTATTATAGAGTTAATTGTTTACACCTAGATTTTATATTGAATTATAATTATGGTTTAGACTAGTTAACGGATTGTGTTTTGAATATAATCATTTCTTACTTAAGAAATAATATTAAATAATTAACAAAACAATTATCGTATTTTAATAACTTAGATAATTCAAGTTATATGATATAAGAACTTTAAAATGATTTTATAATAATATACTTAGTACCTTTCAAGTAAATATACTTGCTTAACTTTTTAAAAATGAATTTTATTTATTTTTAAACATTAGCTTTATTATTATTTTTTATGCAATTTCTTAATTATTTGGTGTCTTTAAATATTTGTTTTCAATTTTATTAGTAAAATTTTAAGTTAGTATTTTTATGAGATAAGATATTTCTTTTTATTCATAAAAATGATATTTATTTATTTTTTAGGAATTTTTCTAAATTTATTAATTTTCATTTAGATATTTAAGGGTGTTAATATTTATTTGCATTTTATTAAACTTAAATAAATATGATTATATTTTTCTTTGGTGGATATTATTTTAATAAACATTTGGATGTATTAGATATATTTTTAGGATTTTTCTACATTTTTCTAGAGCTTAGAATGTGTAGAAGGTATTTTAATAATTTCCACTTTTGTTTTTATTTATATTGGGCCAAGTTCTTGGGCCCATCTAGCCCAATACCCAGCTAAGTCCACCTGGTTGGACTAAGCCATAGAGCCCAATCGACCGAGTTAGTCGACTCAATCCATTCGGCCCCTTCCTTCTCCCACGCTGGCTCGTTCCTCACCTTCTCCCTCTCTGGCGACATGGTGTCGCCGCCGTCGCCACGCAACCATGGCCGGCTCCAGCCTCCTTGGTTGCCGCCATCGGTCGTCCTCGACACGCACCCCTCCGCTACTCCTTCCTATCCAATTCGATCTGTCATTTGATCCCTCTTTCGCTCACTCCCACTGCATTCTTGTTGCTAGGGTTTCGGCTTCGATGTGCTCTGGTGACCCCTGGATGGTGACGGTGGAGAGGTGGTGGTGCGGTTAAGGTGGTTTTCTGGTGAATGGGTTATTGGCGCCGCCGCTTCTATGCGCATGTATCCACTGGTGCGGCTCGGTGCGGGTTGAGCACTACGCTGCTCCTCGTGCCACCGCGCCGTGGTCACCATTGATGGCCTGAACTGCTTCCTCTTCTTGACTTAAGCGAGGACCCCAGGTAAGTTATCCCATCTACCCCCATATTTTTAGAGTCTCTCTATTCCTCCTAGAGATCAAATCCTAATATGTTCTAGCAGTAGCTTATTGTATCATGCATAGCTTATAATGGCCTTGCTACTGATCTTGCTAAGTGAATGGAATTCAAACTAGATTGATGATTTTGGTTTGTGCTTCCCTGAATCCTGTACTTAATGTGTCTTGTTAGCTGATTCATATGATTTGACAATGTACATGGTGTTTTGTAGATCTTAATAAGATTAGATTATGTTGATGTTGAATTGGGATTCATAAGCTGTGATTTAGAAGCATATGTTGGTCATTTGTGATTTTGGTTAGATGGGCATTAAGGTGATGTGCTATATTGGTGTGGCACTGATGGTTTTAATACATGGGTATGATATAATGGTTTGTTGCTGATCTATTACTAGTTACACATTTTCAACTTGGATAAGAAAGTGCCCTAGTGGTACTGATTTGGGCTGGTGATTCTGTTGTTGACACCATGGCAAGGTTTATGTGATAATACCACAATCCTTTCCAAATGTTTTCTGTTAACTAGTAAATGAATCAAGTTATACAAGATTGTGCCTAAGTTATCCCATGTGATAGTAAGTTGTGTGGAAAAGAAAGAATTGCTTGATACTACCCAGTTAATTGTCACTATTGTATGTAAATGCATATATACTTGATTCCTAATCTTTTTGTTAGGAAGATGATAGATTATAGTTGGAGCTTTTTAACTGAATGGTTATAAAAGCATCTAGTGGTTGTTTCTATGTTGTGTGCCACTGTGGTGCATTCTTCTTGATTGGGCACAATGATAAACAATATAACAGCCATTTAGGATGCTTGTCTGCCATGCAAATAATCTAAATTTAGCTTATATATAAGTAAGTGGCTATTTATTCTGTTAAGATGACAGTAAGAATTTACATGGTTTCTAGCTTTTGTAAGCTAGGAAAATGATTATGTGGTGATGATTTCTTGTACTGTGTAGATTCAATAGTGGAATGCCACTGTGATGCCTCCTTTAGGATGTAACACAGTGAGTTTCCACTAATGGATCCACTAGTCTTGCCAAGTAGGTGTGAAAAAATGATATCCTCTAATCTAGATGATCTAGAGGTAAAATCTTAATATGTGATCTTGGTCAATCATGTATAGCTGAGACCTAGATCTTTGAATGGATGGAATGATTCCTGGTGAACCTTACCTAGGAAAATGATTTAGATTGCTTAATATTTCATAAAGTTGGTGCTTTGATTTATTGGCTATGTCCTATATGTAAGATTTTTTACCCTTCATAGATGATCTAGCTGCTGTGGTACCTCTCTGGAGGATGCACAGTTGTCTAGATCAACTATATGATCTGCTCAAAATATCCTTGACTAAGATTTAGTCCAACCCTTGCCCATGATGTGGTTCTGAGGCCAGATGTAAAATAAGAACAAATACTTGTTGGCTTTTAACAGCTCTGGAATGAAATAGTGTAGAATTTCTACACTATACTAAGAGCTTCCTATTACCCAAAAATCCATCTTGGGAAAATAAAATAGAAGAACAATTGATATTAAATATTTTGGATGTCTTAGGGATGAATAACAACCTAGTATAGAAGCTAGATGATGTTGTTCCTAAGATGTATGCTTGATTAGCTGGCTCTTCTTATTCATGTGCTTAAGCTTATCCTCCTTGATCTCCCGTTGGCTTGATTCTGGTGCGTTTGGCCTACTCCTTGTGCTCCTGGCCTCCTCCTAGTGTCCTTGGACGGCTCCTTCAAGCAACCAGGGTGCTGGTGCTGTGATGATGGTGTAGTATGGGGTTTTGGTGCTAACTATGATCTCTGGAAGTATACAAATGGCATGGCTGGTTGATATGTGTTGGGTGTATTTGCTGTTCTTGCTATGGTGAAGAAAGTTCAGCCTGGAACTCTCTCTGCTGCGGCTATGTACTAATCTCTCTCACAGTGCCTCCTGTGTTGACATCACATAGGTATGCATGTGTGTGTGAGCTGTGTGGTTGCTTGTTGTGATGTTATGGATCAGATCAGGTTAAAATATCTCGATATTTGCTGATGGTTTTACTATTTGATTTTTTACCTTTTACTAAATTGGTGAAACTTGCCCATCTGTCTGTGAGGTTGTACTGAGGCAAAATGTACAATAAGAACAGATACTATTTCATTTGGTGAAACTTTCCCCATTTTAATATGCTCAATGATGTGACAAAACAGTGCATTACACTGTTACTACTGAGAGCACTATTACTAACCCCTAATCCTTTTTGTTTTTATTTTATCTTAAGTTTAATTTGTTTTCCAGGAATCAAAAGATTTTCCAGGAATATCAAGACTAGATATAGGAATTGTAGTTTAGATTTGAATTACTGTAATTTTCTTATTCTTTTGTAATACCATGTAATACTTTATATATTTGATTAAAGTATTTCTTTTATAACAAGAAATTATGTAATGATATTGTAATGGAATAATTTATATTATTATAATTGTATCTATCTTTTATTATTCCTTTATTGTAAAAGAATAATGTAATATATATTATTTTAATAAAGAATTTTTCTACCTGTTTTAATTATTGTAATTCATTTTCCAATTTTCTTTATTCACTTATTTTTTTCACTGTAATATTCCTTTATTCTTTTATTTATAATACTTGTATTTGTATTATTATAAATAATTATTTATAAGTCAAATGTCTCCCCTTATAACTCCAGAAAATAGTAGAGGTCATGTCAAAATTCATCTCACTACCCTTCTGATGACACTAAACCCAATTCATCGGATTGACAATTCTGATCACTCTAGTCTTTTAATTTGGAGAAAAATTTACCCGGATTTTCAGATGCATGCATGCAGATGCACAAAATCCTAAATCTACCCTTCTTTTACTCCTAAATGCTGGGATGTTACACTACGGTTCCGGATCTAAAAGCTGCGGAAGTAGCGATCCTTTCCGTGAGCGCTACCTATGCGCCGTCATCCATGACGGCGACATCAACAATGGAGCCGATCCACCGCTGGATGAAACTCCCAATCCCCCTCCCAACCCTTAGGTTGGGAATGGAGGAAACAGGGTGAACCCGCCTAACAGGGCGGCTCGAGGCACTAAGGGCATCAATCATGCCCACAATGAGATCCACCTCTCGAAGAGGGCTGGGAGATCGCACGTGAAGCTGTACGGGGCAATCAAATCCTACCTGTGGATGCCTCTCGTGACTTGCTGATGGACTATCACTGGCTCCTGATCGATGAGCACAATCGGCAAGTCAAGCTACAAGGTGAGCTCGAAAAGCGCAAGCGAGCAGCTAACGAGTCAAGCATGCGGCGAGTTGCGCTCTCCGCTGGCGGCTCCTCTTCACACGGGAACAACGCCAACAAGTACTGCTCTCGCCTGGAGCGCATGGACCCGGCCGCATGGCGCGAGGTCACCAAAGCACTCGACATGTCCTTCATGACGATGGACTCGCAAGGCAACATCATGCCGAAAACGCCGCAGGCCGCGATCATGGTGGCTACCACTTACCTCGCATCCAACCCGCCACCAGCCGGTGACCCGAAGATTGTGATCCATAATTCTGCGCTCGTAGGCCTCGGACTCATCGGATCTGCGCTCCATGACGAAACTCCCGCGGAGCCAAAGAAAAAGGACGCAGTGCGGTTCACTCGAAGCCGCACACCCTCATTCGATGAAGAAGAGCATGATCTACCTACACGCCGCCAGAGCCCACGACACTGCAGCAGCAACTACAATGCTCGTAGCAATCTCACACAACGCAAGATCAACAAATCACGCGCTAAGTGTGCGTGCTCGACTGAGTCCGAGGAGGAGGACGGAGAGATGTCCGGAGCCAGGTGCTTCAGCAGGTCCGTTCGGCAATCATGGATGCCAAAAAACTTCATGCTCCCTTCGGACAACCCGAAGTTTGATGGCACGCAGGAGCCAAAAACCTGGCTCGACGATCACCTATCGTCAGTCAAGCTCCACGGCAGGAACAAAAACACCGCCCTACAATGTCTCCAGCCGCAACTGACAGGCGCAGCCAGGACCTGGCTCAGCAGCCTCCCCTCCGGCTCCATCCACAGTTGGGAAGAGCTGGCCTACAGCTTCATCCGCAACTTTAAGGGCACTAGCGAGAGACCAGCCTCAATCGAAGAGCTGCGAGCATGCACCCAACGGACCAACGAGTCCATCCATTCGTACATACTACGTTGGACTATCATCAAGAACTCCGCCACAAACATCTCCGATGAGAGGGCAATTGACGCCTTCAAGGACGGCGTCAAGCGCCGCAAATTCAAGGAGGATCTCTGGCGCGTCAAGACCAAAACCCTTGATCACCTGATGGACATCGCCAATCGATGGGCAGATGGCGAAGATTCCGTCAACCGAAAACATTCAGATGATGAAGATGACTTCGGCCGCAGGCGCGATCGCCGCAGCAAGAGAAGATCGCATGTCTACGACGATCGCGAGGAAGTTGACATGGTTGCGACTGGCTACACAGATCGCCGTAACGATGGCAACCGCAACAGCAGATACCGCAGTATCAACTACCGCGATGGTGGACGGCCCACCCAAACGTGGCAACGTCGCAACCGCGATGATGAGCCTTCATCATACGACAAGCTACCAGGTCCCTGCACCATCCACTTCTACATCAACAAACAAGATGGTAATAAGAAGGCCAACCACATTCTCAAGGACTGCCGGGAGTTCCACAAAGTCAGTGAAGGCCTCACCTAGATGCGCCGCCAGGCGGTGAACCCTGGATTTGCACCTGCTCTAGGGGACGAGCTCACGGACCTCCGCCACCACCACCAGGAGGACCCTCACAACCTGCGGCAGCACCAGCGCCAAATAATGGCGCGGATGGATACCCGCCACAGATAGGATCCATGATGATACAGAAGAGGCGCCCAACCAACAGGGTGCAGAAGAAGATCACCGCCAAGTCAACCTAGCCGTGACCTCCCCACCAGCCATACCAGAGTACCTCAGTGGCTCAGAGCCCTGCATCATGTTCTACCGTTTGGATCACCCCCGCCAGATACCTCGCCCAGGTCACTCGGCTCTGGTGCTTGAGGCCCAGAACGGAGGGTTCGAGATGAGTCGCGTCTTCATGGACGACGACAGTGGCATCAACCTGATGTTCGCCAGCACACTCACAGCTATGCGGATCCCGCTATGCAGTCTAGAGCCGTCGGACACGATGTTCCACGACATCTTTCCAGGGAAGGGCATATACCCCTAGGAAAAATCTGGCTCGACGTCATATTCGGCAAGCCCGACAACTTCTGGCGTGAGCGGCTGGAATTCGAAGTGGTGGACTGGCCTTCATAGTACCATTCCATCCTTGGGCGTGTGGCATTCGTATGATTCTTGGAAGTACCCCACTATCTGTACCAGCTACTGAGGATGCCAGGACCCAACGGTGTCATCACCGTCCCAGGAAGCTTCACACTGTCGGACAACTACGATAGAAACTTCAACAGAATCTCCCAGTCGTTCGGCATGCAGGAGGAGCTCACAAGGCTCAAGGAGGTCACAGTCAACGAGGCTCCCCCGGTGGCCAAGCAAAACGCACCTGATATGTCATTCGACTCCACAGTCAACACTAGAAAGGTGCAGGTACATCCAACTGATGCCTCCAAGAAGTCATTGATCACCAAGGACCTAAGGCCCGCATAGGAAAGCGCGCTCGTCGGATTCCTCTGTGAGCACTAGGAAATTTTTGCCTGGTGTCCTGCGGACATGCCAGGAGTTCCCACGGAATTTGCCGAGCATGCACTCAATGTGTTTCCACATGCGAAGCCAGTCAAGCAGTCGATGCATCGACTGTCCGAGCCAAGAGCCGAAGCCGTTGGCATCAAAGTCAACAGACTCCTCGACGCTAACTTCATTAGGTAGATCAAGGAAAGCAAGTTTTGGGGATATGCTATATGGGTATCCTCATAGCATTTCTCCTATCCGGATAACCCGGGTGGCCCACAGTTGGTAGCATGGCCCATGGCCTGCTAGGCGGACCAGTTAGATGGATCTAGAAGGGAGGCCCATGCCGGATAAAGGAATACTACGGTGGAGTAACCGACATACCCGGAGCCTTGGAGTACAAGACACGCAAGACTAGTAATAGACGATGTAGGACTCTGTAACCTGTCCGGCTAGGACTTTTCCCTGTAACCCTAGACCTGGTGACTATATAAGTCAGGCCTATGGGAGCCTTTAGGGCACGATAACATAGACAACTTCAGACAAGTTCAGACGATCTCAGACAACCTCGCACAATGAACCTATCTCTGTAACTCGGCATATTGCCATTATAGTGATTTATAGCAGGAGTAGAATTCCGCCACCGTTGTGGGATCTAAACCTGGGTAAGCTGTGTTACCTCGTACCCGTCAACCGTCCGCCTTCCCCCACGTCTCTAAACACACACTGTGAGGACCCCTCCATGGCGTACTCGTCGGAAATACCACGACAGTTGGCGCCCACCGTGGGGCAAGAGGCACTTCAGGCTCTTCAGCGGGCGAGGACCAAGATCTTCGCGGGAATCGGCAAAACCGTATCCATCGGTCGCGTTCTCTTCTCCGGCAACGTTCCGATCGTCCCTCCAGACGAGTTCTGGATCCTGGCGAAGACGAACCCTACGCGGTGTTCGATCGTTCCTATCGGAGACATCCACCTCTTCATTGGCGAAACAGACTTGGGCACTAGTTCCCTGGGAGTTGGAGGAGCATCAAGATCCGCACGGACCGCCTACGGGCAGGATACTTTTGTGGAAGGATCGATGTCAGATCTCTCTTTGGAGTTTGCCGGCAAAGATCGGAAAAATTTAAGGCCCACCCAAACCGCCATTATGCAGGATATAACGGTGAAAGATCGCTGCAAGTCCGCTGGCTTCGCCAGTGTGTCTGGACAGCAGAGATGCAAGTTCGTCGGCATGGTTACCATCTTTGATCTGGCGCTTTGCGTTTAGAGAGAGGGCGAAAACCCCCGCGACTACTTGGCCAGGTGGCTCCGTATACGAGCTGATCTGGCCCACTACCCCAATGATGATGCCATGTATCACTTTGTGGAAGGACTGGACCACGGCACGCTCCTCCGGCATTCCATAAGACGACAGCAGGCGTTGGGACGCCTTAACTTCGAAGGCATGGTGAATACCCTCAACAACTACGCGGAAGCTGAAGCGGCAGCCTAGACAGCGCTTGCGCTCATTGACGGAGCCCCTCCGATTCAGCCACCGCCACCACCACCTCCGGCCGCCATCGCCATAGCCGTGCCACCGCCTCCAGTCATCGCCGCCGTCGTTGCACGTCCACCCCCCGTCATCGAGGAAGTCTTGGCACCCTTCGACTCTATGATTGACATGCTATACGCCGACTTTAGTGTAGATTTAGAGGAGATAGATTTCAGTCCAGAAGAGCTAGACTCCGCCATGTAGTAGATGGAGGAGGAGTACACGCGCGACGAGAAAGCCAACAATGTCGTCACGTCTCGAGAGGAGTTCGCCACCATTGGGACGACGATGGATGAAGATCAACCCGGACGAGCTCCGCCTACAGCGCTGGACAAGGGGAAGGGACCACCTGTTGCTGCTGACGATGATCGCGCAAAGGTCATGCCCCCTCCACCTGGCCCAGTGTAGCAGCCGCAGGAACTCGGCACCAGCCCGAGCAACAACAACAACGAAAACTTGCCGCCTCCAGCATCTACGTCTGCTACTGCCCAAGTTACTCCAGCTGATAGAGTGATGTACGGAAATATCCTCGTTGAGCCATTGACCGTAGCTCATATCCGGAATGTAACCCAGCTTGACGAGAAGCGCCAGCAGCTGCTGGAGGAAGCGCAGGCCATCACGGAGCAAGGTGCTAAGCTAGATCGAGATCTGGTCAACGCGCAGAAATCCATAGAGAAAGCCAGAGCAATGGAGGCCGAGTACAAGACTCTGCTGCAGCAGCAGAAAGCCAAGAAAGCTCCGGCTCGCGTCATCAACGATCCCGGTGTACGGCGAAACCTAGGATGGGCTCCCCCGAAGCCGGCACAAGCCAAGCCATACATTGACAGTGAAGGCAGACAGGTGATGCCTACTCCACTCCTCAACCTCGCCGTCGCCAAGACCCTTCTGTAGTAGGATAGATCGCCCGAGGCAGTGGACCAGGTTTATGACCTAGTGGCCAAGGCGGTAAAACAGCAGGAAAAGGCCACCTCTCAGAGGCTTGAGTCTGACCCAGCATTTTGCCAGTCTAGCCAGCATAAGCCGCCAAGGGACAAATCTCCTCTTGATGTCGGGTCGCGGACGGGTTCATCAGAACGAACACGGAGGGATGCGCGCAACAGGAAGGATGCTATCCCCATATCCTCCGACCACGGAGAAATGGCCCGACCTTGTCGCCCATCGCCACCGCCCCGATCCCCCCGACATCGCGAAGACCCCAAGGCTCACCATCGTACGGATATGCCCCCGCCAAGGCAAAGCGGCATCGTCATCCGCGACAACGCGGAGCAGACCCGTCATGACGGAGAGCGCAACCAAGGACACAAGAGCAGGTCGCGCCATGACCCTCCGCGTCCGGCAAGCAATCGCGACAAGCATGAGGATTCGCAGGAGGGTAATAGCAAGAAGGCTAACCCACCGCCACCTCCGCCCCCGTCGCCACCTAGCAGTCACCATGGCGGAGGAGGCCCGCGTTGTTCACGCAGCCCATCCCCTGTTGACAAGAAGAAGAAAAAACCGGAGCCGTACGATGCACGTTCGCGGATCGATAAGATCCACGAAGCCCGGGAAGGACCATACCTGGGACCACGTTGCTTTGGACCTGCGATATGGTCCGCAACTTACCCCGAGGTTTCCGGATTGACAAGACCATCAAGCCCTATGACGGCACCGCTAAGCCAGCTACATGGTTGCAGGATTACGGCAACGCGGTAGAGATTGCTGGGGGTAACCCAAACGTTGCCGTCAAGTACCTCCCATTGATGTTGGCAGGCACAGCTCGTCAATGGATTGATGACTTGCCAGAGAAGTCCATCTGCAATTGGTTGGACATGCAAGAAGCGTTCACCAAGAACTTCGAGGGTACGTACAAACGCCATTGCACTGTTGGCGATCTACAGCGGTGCGTGCAAGAGAAAGACGAGACATCTCTCGCCTACCTCTCCCGCTGGCTGGATATGAAGAATTCCTGCGCAGGAGTGCACTCTCAGACCACCATGGCCGCCTTCATCGATGGGTTGGAAAGGGGCACGTTGCTCCGACATAAGCTGAAGCACTTGCAGGACAATCACTAGCTTGACTTGAACCAGATGATTCAGTTGGCTTGTGAGTTCGCAGCTGCCGACGAAGAGGCTCGCGGCTCTTTGCCGGCAACGGCCGTTCCAACTCAAGCTCGGAGGAACAGCCGTACAAAGTGGAAAACCACTCCAGAAGAAAAGAAAGCTTCCGACATGGTCGCCATGACCTTTGCAGGACGAGGTGATGGTGGACAACGTGGCCGAGGACGGGGAGCTGGTCATGGGAAGCAACGAGGAAGTGAAACTACCTTGGCACCGCTCCGCGTTCCCCAAACCTACGAAGAGTATCGCGATATGCCGTGCCTCATACACCTCTATGTCAACGGCAAGGACACCCATACCAATCGACACTGCAAGTTCGTCAACGACCTCAAGGAAGACCCGGAGTCCGGCTACAAGCAAAGTCGGAAGAACAGACCGCGAGGAAAGGGAAAGGGGAAGAAGAAGGAGGAGGAGTCCAAGGATTCAAGTGACATGGACGAGGATGTAGACCCCAAGCACGCCGCCAAGAGTGACGACAAAGGCAAGAACCCCTTCGTGAAGAAGGCACCAGTCTACCACACTTTCCTTGGCACCCCCACCATCCGACAACTGGAGACCTCTATGAGGATACTGATGGCCACTCTACCCCTAGTTCCCCAGTACCTGCGCTGGTCGGAAGTTCCAATTACTTGGGACAGGAAGGATCACCAAGACCTCATCCCTACGGAGATTCAATACGCCATGGTCATCAACCCCTTGATTGACGGCGTGGTGTTCACCAAGGGTATGGTGGATAGTGGAAGCAGCATCAACATCATGTACGTGGATACACTGCAGAAGTTGAACTTGACGGAGGCAAACCTAAGGCGGACCAACAACATCTTCCATGGCGTAGTTCCTGGTCGGGAGGCTCGGTCCCTTGGGTGCATCACACTTCAGGTTGCCTTTGGCGATGTTAATAATTACCGCCAAGAGCGCATGACCTTTGAGGTGGTCCCCTTCAAGAGCGTTTACCAAGTCATATTCGGCCGCGACATATTCCACACCTTAATGGCCAAGCTATGCTTCGTCTACAACAAACTCAAGATACCCGGACCAAACGGTGTCATCATCGTATCCGGAAGCTTTACCAAGGCAAGGGACTGCGAGATTAATGAAGCAGCCTTCGCGGAAGCTGTCCTCTACAACGAAGAATTCAAAGAGATCCAGAGTAAGGTCGATGACTCAGAGATGCCCGCGTCGAAGAAACAGATTTCCGACTCCGCTCCTGCATTCAAGGCCGCCATCGAGACCAAGTCAGTGGAACTTGTGGTAGGCGATGCCTCCAAGACCACCGCCATTGGGACGAACCTGGATCCCAAATAGGAAATCGCGCTCGTCGAGTTCCTCCGTGATAATAGGGACATCTTTGCATGGCAACCTACCGACATGAAAGGTGTACCTAGGGAACTTGCCGAGCAGAGCTTAAACATTGATCCAAAATACAAACTAGTGAAGCAACCTCTACGACGCTTTGAAGATGAGAAGATACGCGCCATAGGCAAAGAGATAGCTAGGTTACTTAAGGCTAGTTTTATCCGAGAAGTCCTTCACACCCAATGGGTGGCCAATCCTGTACTTGTACCCAAAAAGGGAACCAAAGAATTAAGAATGTGCGTTGATTACACCGGCTTGAACAAGGCTTGCCCCAAAGATCCGTTTGCTTTGCCTCGCATTGACCAAGTCATTGACTCGATGGCTGGCTCAGAACTTTTGTGTTTTCTCGATGCATACTCAGGATACCACCAGATCAAGATGAGGAAGTTAGACCAATTGGCCACTTCGTTCACTACCCCATACGGCACGTTTTGCTATGTTACAATGCCCTTTGGGCTGAAAAATGCAGGTGCTACGTACCAGCGGACAATGCAACGTTGCCTTCACGACCAAATTGTTAGGAATGTTCACGCCTATGTGGACGATATCGCGGTGATGTCTAAAAAGTCAAATGACTTAATCTCCAACTTAAAAGAAACATTTGATAATCTCCGGAAATACAACATGATGCTTAACCCTAAGAAGTGCGTCTTCGGGGTCCCAGCCGGCAAATTGTTGGGATTCATCGTTTCCCAGCGTGGAATCGAGGTTAAACCAGAGAAAATCAAGGCCATCTTAAACATAAACCGTCTGACATTCCTAAAGGACATTCAATGACTAACAGGTTGTGTTGCAGCAGTTAGTCGGTTCGTTAGTCGACTTGGAGAAAAGGCTCTGCCGCTGTACAAGTTGCTGAAGAAGGCGGACAAATTCACATGGATGGACGAAGAAGATGCAGCATTGAAGAAACTCAAGGAGATTCTTTCCTCAGCGCCCTTCCTTGCCGCACCCGAGCCTGGAGAGCCCATGTTAATCTACATGGCAACCACCAAGCGGGTAATCAGCATCGTCGTCATGGTAGAGCGGAAGGAACCAGGCTATGAGCACGGAGTTCAACGACCAGTTTATTATGTGAGCGAGGTCTTGACGGAGTCCAAGCAGCGTTACCCGCACTACCAGAAGATAGCTTATGGAGTATTCCTTGCTTCTTGGAAGCTAAGGCATTACTTTCAGGAGCACCCAATCACAGTGGTGAGCAAGACTCCACTGTCCGACATTATCAACAACAGCGATGCTACGGGAAGGGTCGCGAAGTGGGGCATTGAACTTGCCTCCTTCGAGATCACCTACAAGAGACGCGACACTATCAAGTCACAAGCCTTGGCGGATTTTATCGCAGATTGGACGGAGATGCCAGATGCTAATCCATTGCCGGAACCAAAGTACTGGGTGATGCATTTTGACAGATCAAAGCTGCTCAATGGATCGGGGGCTGGTATATTGCTACAGTCACCAACTGGCGACAAGCTACACTACGTTTTGCAAATCCACTTCGAGGCTACGAACAACATGGCGGAGTATGAAGCACTCATTCATGGACTACGCGTAGCCAAGGATATTGGCATCAAGCACATAGTTTGCTGTGGAGATTCCGACTTGGTTGCCCAGCAGGTGGCTGGCACCTGGAATGTGCGGAACCCTATGATGGCGGCATATCGAGACGAAGTGGAAGAGATAGCCAAGAGATTATTGGGCTATGAAGTCAAGTATGTACCTAGGGAGCAAAACGAGGCGGCTGATCTGTTATCTAAGCTTGGATCAGGGCGCAAACAAATTCCGCCAGGAGTTTTCCTAGAGCATCTACGAACACCATCCGTGAAGGGAGCCGACATCGACAACCCGGATAGAGTTGACTCTTTCATCGACATGGTGGCAAAGGTCCCTCCAGCTTGGACAAAAAAGTTCATGGAATATCTCAAAAACGGAACTTTGCCCGATGACGAAGTTGAAAGATGGCAAATAGTACGTCAAGCGAAGGGCTATACCATAATCATTGGACAACTCTACAAAAGGAGCACTACTGGTGTATACCTAAAGTGTGTTTCCCAGCTAGAAGGTATTGAAATCCTACGCGAAATCCATCTCGGAGATTGCGGGCATCACGCCGCTCCCCGATCGTTTATAAAGGCGGACGCCGACAAGCTGGTTGAGACATGCATGGGATGCCAGTATTATGCCCGACGACCACATGTTCCTGCTGAAGAAATGCGAACAATACCAATAACTTGGTCGTTTGTAGTCTGGGGGCTAGACATGGTGGGACCTTTATAAACGACACCATGTGTATTTACACATCTGCTAGTAGAAGTTGATAAATTCACTAAATGGATAGAAGCTAAACCCATTAGAAAACTTGATGGGGCAACTGCCCTCAGGTTTGTCCAGGATCTAGTGGTGAGATTTGGTCTCCCACATAGCATTATCACCGACAAAGGCAGCAACTTGTCACTCGGAGAAGTGGAGGCTTATTGTTGGGAGAAGGGCATCCGACTTGACCTTGCATCTGTGGCACATCCACAATCTAATGGTCAGGTTGAGCGAGCCAATGGATTAATTCTGCAGGGAATCAAGCCACGTCTTCACCACTACATAGAGCAGCTGGAGCCTGGGCGAAAGAATTGCCATATGTGCTGTGGAGTTTATGAATTACACCCAACAGATCCACCAGCTACACCCCTTATTTCATGGTATATGGAGCAGAAGCCATCCTACCTTCCGACATACTTCACGATGCACCAAGAGTCGCCGTCTATGACGAAGATGACGCTGAAGAATCCAGACGCCTAGATGTGGACCTTCTCAAGGAGGAGCGCGTTTTGGCATGCGAAAGATCCGCCATCTACCAGCAGAAGCTACGCAACTACCATAGTCGCTGCGTTCGGTATCGCTCATTTAAAGAGGGGGATTTGGTGCTCCGACTAAAGCAGAAGAAGTCACACAAATTATCCCCGCCATGGGAAGGACCGTTCATCATAATCAAGGCGCTACTCAATGGGTCTTACTACCTCGTTGACAATCGTGAACTGAAGGATAGACCCAACGAGGATCATAAGCATATGCGACGTGACCTGGATGATGACTACCCGGAGCTTGATCGGCCATGGAATATAGCACAGCTACGTCCTTTTTACAGTTAGCATTTTTTATCTAATTGTGTAGCTCTTATATGATCAATGAAATAAAGCTCTCTGCTTCACTCATATTTCTGAGGCTTTTACCTCCTTTAGTGTTCATTTTTCTATCATATAAAACCTTTATGCACAAGTTTTGCGGTTGCACTTGTGAAAATTCTGCCTACGGGCGTTAGCTTAAGTTTTCTGGTCTACACGTTCTTTGTCGTTTTTATGTGGATTCTAGAGTAGTGACTTTTGGCACTTATTGTTGGTGATTTTGTGCTTAGGTTATTGACGGTGCCATTGGGCATCATCACCTGAGTGCATGGTTCCAATAACGAGTCTTCTGACTCACGAAAAGTCAAGCATAAGAACCAAAGTAATGGATAAGCCAACACTTGCTTAAAAAATATATACATGCTGGAACTAGTTCTTAAGTAGCAGGACATACAACATTGTTTTCCACCTTAAGTTAATACATAGTTTTTTCCGCATACGCATCAAAGATGAAACAAATATTACAAGTTGTTTTTTCATTCCTTTGACACAGGCGACTTGGAAGCAGCATCATCGGCAGCAGGAGAGTCACCCTCGAAGTCGGCAGTGTGAAGGGACTCGGAGGAGCTTTGGTCGCCGCCATCGATGGTATTCGTCGGCACGAAGATTTTGACGTCGACTAACTCGGCAACTCTGGTGTCATAACCCGCGAGTGACGATAATATGGACTCATGGTTTATCTCCTTGCCATCGTCATATACGTCAGGAATGCCAGATGTTACCGTGTCGATGTCGGCATCTTCGTAATGTGCTTGAACCATGGATAGCGCCATCCTTGCACCGTCCCGTTCACATGAAGCTTTCTAGCTTGTGATACGCTCGGGGGCTCGGTGCAGGATCTCCGAGAACTTCGCCACAGAGTCCGATGCCTTGATGTTGATCTGGAGGGGCTTAGCAATCTCTTTGGCTTGCGCGATGGTAGTGTTGATGAAGTTGCTGGCAAGAACCATGCATTACTTTGCCGGAGGAGGCGACCGGGTCAAACCCATAGGAGCTGCAAATTCCGACAAGGAGCACATGAGTTCAAAAATTCAGAGTATCTAGACTATAGAAATCCAATACGGAGAATCACTTACTGAAGATGCTAGCCTCAGCTTGCTAGAGGGTATCCGCCAAGGAGTCCCGTTCTTGTTGGAGGAGCTTGTACGCCTCATGATGGCGTTGATTCTGCTCGTCGGAAGCTTTCTTCTGATCTCTTAAGATCGAGATCTCCTCCTTCAAGCGGTTCATCTCCTCGGTGGCGGAGTCCTGCAAGGCTTTCATTAATTCCTCATGCATTTTCAGCATGTCCTTCCTCTCCTTCTTAAGGATCTTGTTCTCGCTATCCAGCTCTTGAATGTGCTTGGATTGCTTGACAATGTCCTTATCCTTGGCAATGGTTTATGCAAGTCGGAGAAAGCAGAGTACACAGTGAGTACTCGGAGAATACACAAGTTTAAGTCGGAATACGAAAAAGAAAGGAAAAATAGACGCTTGCTCTTGATGAGCTGTTCCTTCAAGAAGGCAGTTTTACCCTTTTCGGCTTCCAAGTCCACGCGCATCTTCTGGTACTTGTCGTTGGACATGCCCCTCTGAGCATTCATGTTTTATGGAAAAAAGAAAAGTTAAACGCTTGTTTGGTCTACTTGGAGAATCTAGCCGGAAAATTTCCACCTAGACGCTCGGGGGTTACAGGGAGAGTTTTTAACTTAGCAATATGCTTAGTCTTTCTTTAAGCATCTAGTCAGATCTAATTCAGTTCTCGATTAGAAGCTTAGGGGCTACAGTATAAAGTTTTTAACTCGGATGTATGTTTACCTTCTCTTTAAGAATCTAGTTGGAACTAATTCAGTTACAACTAGAAGCTTGGGGGCTACAATATTGAAATTTATAAACACTACGTATGCTACTCTTAAAGCATCTAGTCGGAATAATTCATTCCACCTATATGCTTGGGGGCTATAGTGAGAAGTTTTCTATAGAGGTCCCAATCTTTAATAAGATAGAGCCCCCTGTGTTTACAATGCTAGTCCCTGGATCAATAGCTAACATTACAAGTTACAGCCACAAGGGTCAATACATTTGAATTGTATTGGCAAGTTTCACTACTATGTATAATATGAGTGGATCCTATCATTACATGCAAATTTGGCTAAGTAGAGTTTAAGGCTTATTTGCATAAAGCAATAATTTATCCTATCTTTTCAAAATGGTTTTGGTCCTTTGTTAAATCTTCTTTTCCAAGTTCCTTGAACTCCTTGGTAGAAAAAGTGTTCAGGTCCTTGTCAAAAATCTCTTGAGCTACTTGGTAACCCCAAGTGCATCAAGTTTTAAAAGTTTTCTTTTAGAAATTAGAGTGTCGAGATCTTCCATAGCTTCAGGCCTTAGTTGCTCAGTATTGTCCATAACCGGGGACACGGCTAAGTACTTAGAATTTGATCTTCTGCAGAAGTTGTACACTTTACCCACATGACACAATCTCGTCTTGACGCCACCAGTGGCCGCTGGATAAGTACTCACCAAAATGGAGTACCGGCAGATCGAGAATGTGACAAAGTCTTTCCATAGGAGTCCTCCCAATACAAAATGCTAGCTTGTCTACCAGGCACAAATGTAGGGTTGCTCCCTTACACAAATCTAGTTAACCTGAAGATGCCAATGCATGGGACTTCCACTATGTAGTTGACTAAGCCAGAGCCCATTTAGCATGTGGCTGTACACGGAAGCCACTATACGAGAAACATGTTCAATCTCTAAGTTTCCTGGGTGGTTTTCCTTTGGAGCACAACACAAAGAGATTGACATAGACATGGTTCCTTTTGTTGCCACCTTCTCCAAAACTCAAAGTATCCTTGTCCACCCAGGTGGTTCATTGAGTCCTTGTTTTATTATATAAAACATAAGTATTTTCTCAATCTCATAAAATCTCAACATGTATCTCTTTTCAAAATAAAGCATGGCTAAGCATGTATCAACTACATTGTTTTCACTAAGGAATGTATAGGGTATCCTATTAGGATTTAGCATAGCATAAGTATAGAAATTCTTTTCATGCATGTTTTCAAAAATCCACTAAGTATAATGAAAATAGTAGGACTTTAGATGATAGTGTCACTTGCCTTAGTAGTTGGTGGTGTGGGTACACTCTTCGCAATAACACACTTGACAATCAACACAATCTATCAAGCAAAACAACCAAGACAAAACATACACAAGATCAACACTAATGGCAACACAAAAATCATGCAAAGTATGCAAACATGCAAGATGGCAATTTTTATTGTACACATTTTTATAACAAGGTTCTGAACATTACTAAGTGATTTATGAACATTTTATATTTTCAATATTACAAATGCAACCATTTGTGCAATTGTAGCAATTAGCAACATTTTCTAATAGTTGAAAAGGTCATTCTCACTAAATAATTGCCACGGTCTTATTTATACTAGAATAAAATTATATTTTGGTCTTACTGTACAGAGGGTTCAATTTACAACCATTTGCAAAAAGGATTTACTTAAAAAATAATTTACACAACAATTTTTATACTCGAAATACTCCACAAATGGTTCTGTATAAAACGTGATTTTAACAGACTCAAAAATACTAAATTATGGCTCCACTGTGTTCTACTCATTTTTGTGAATATATAGATATTAAATTTTCATTTTTCCAATTTGTGGATCAAAAGTTATGAATTTTACAATTTTAAACACTTAACAAATCACAAAGATATTCAAGGATACAAATAACAATCACGCTTAGCACTACTAGAATGAGCTAACCAAAATATGAGTACGGTTCATCTAGCCTACTAGTAAGATGAGCAATCACAACTAATTAAGATTTGCAAATTCACCCGGCAAGCTCTCAAGTGATAGTAACCAGACAACTAAAATAGTTGTTACGGTATAAGACGAACATGATCAATTACTTCTACCAAATAAATTTATGATAAGCCGGGTATTTGTAACCAAAATCCTGATATAACTAGACTAATCGATGAGACATAGCCGTAAAGCATATGAATAGTTCACTGGGAACATGCAAGTACACGTACATGTAATTATGCTAGTACCGACATCGTAGACTTGGTCACTTTTCAAAACAGATTAATAAATATCAAATGTATTCGCGAACTAAAACTATTATTGGGATCCTAGGGTTAATTGGAAAATTTTTCATGTTGGGATCAAGATCAACAAACGTGTATATGGTAGGCTAATATGGTCATGCCACCGGATGACATTCGGTTCACCGGCGACGCAGTCAACTAGAGAAATACAGCTAGAAATCATGTCTATGAGATACGCATATATACGAGTAAAGTGTGAGTGCAAAGATTTTTTGACGGAGCTCACCGAGTATGGCGTAGTTGCACGGCGAAGATGGTGAACTGAGTTTGAAGAAAGACGTCGTACAGTCGGCGTGATCAAAGGATTGAACTGCTTTTTCTTCCAGAACGATTCTTCTTCTCCTCACGGTCGTGGTGGCGCAGCAGATCGGCTTCTCGTATTTGTGATCGCCGGAAAGAGGTGCAGAGTTTAGCGGCAATCTAAGTTGAAGCTCCACTAAATTCTGCCATGGAGAGAGCAGTTGGCGGAATGGTACCAGAGATGGGAAAGGAGATGTAGTGTCATCATTTGGTAATATATGGGAGGAGATGGTGTGCTCTAATTCATAGAATTAAAATGAAGAATCAATACGAGTAACGGTAGAGCAGTTTCTGCAATTACATGCTGTACGTGAGTTACATGCTGTACGTGAGTCAGTGTAACGTTTCGCTCGACTACGTCTACTAGACTATTTTAATTGAAACGGTGCAGTGTCGCTAACGGGAACGAAAAGCTGTTGGACTTCTTGTTGATCGTTAGAAAAAGAAAAGAGCCGAGGTGAGAGAGATAACAAGACTCCATACATGCAGCGCTCTTAAAGAAAAGAAAGAAAAAGAAAGGCTGCCAGGCTATAGTTTCTTCGGTGGTTTCATAGAGAAAAGCAAGAAAATAAGAAGAGAAAAGAGAGTAAGCGACTCAATCATGCAGTATCGGAAATTGAGTATAAAATAGAAAGAAAATCAACACTAGTGTATTTTGCATGTGCATGGCTGTAACTAGTCTGTACGTGCACGAGGAAGAAGAAGAGCAATCGACTCGGTCGGCCAATTTATGCGCCAAGAATTTCATCCCAAGAGAAATAGAAGGAAACAAAATGTATAGACATGGGTCGACATGGTGGGCTAGCTCGGGAAAGAATTGGATCGTGGCCGGCTAGGTCGTTGCGGCTCTTTTTTTCCGATCGTTTTTTTTCTTTTCCGTTTTTTTTTCTTTTATAGAATTTGCGTCCTAAATTTATTCAAATTTAAACCAGATTTTCTTAGAAAATTTACAAAAGAAATTTTTAGGTAGATTATTCTAAATAGATAACATTGGCACTATTTTTATAGATATAATTTGAACATGGCACATGGGCCTATATGTTTTTATTTCATTTTCTTAATTCTTTTTCTATATCTTGTATATTACATAACTTTCGATTTAAATCTCCAAAAATGGTGATTCCAACTTTTATAACTTTATTTATTATTTGTTTATCTTTTTAAATCCCTTTAGGATTCTATTTGATCAAAATAGGTTTTGATGTTTCCATTTGTAATAAAATGTTTCTTTTCACCCTAATTTTCAACAATTATTTAT
This sequence comes from Avena sativa, assembly GCA_916181665.1. NCBI lineage: Eukaryota > Viridiplantae > Streptophyta > Magnoliopsida > Poales > Poaceae > Avena > Avena sativa. The sequence goes on along the minus strand of OV702283.1, from coordinate 244,318,187 downwards.
TTTGTTTATTTATTTTTCACATTTCAAAATTTGGAAAATTTTGGGATGTGACATTTTCTAGCTTAGTCACTCTTAGAGCATCTAGACGCGAAGACCTATGGTTTTCCGTCTACATCCTCGGGGGCTACAGTAGGATATTCATATGAAAAGCAAAAGGCAAATAAAACTTACAAGTGCAATAATCTTGATGTTGGTAGCACTCTCAGCCAGCATCTTGCCGAAGGATACATTGTTTCCTTGCAAGATCTCTGCTTGCCGGAGAAGCTCCTCTAGACCGCACGTCGGAGATGTCGGTTCTGCACCAGGAACCAGAGCAGTGCTACCCGGTGTAAGTACCGGATAGACTATCTTTGGATACTCTATAGTTTTCTTGGGTGCGGGGGCGCCGCCTTCGGTAGAAGTACCACCTTCCACCACCGCCTTACCGCTACCAATGGCATCCTTAGCCGAAGCTTCAGCCATTTGGTGTGCGGCACTCTCCTGCGTCACCTGCTCGCCGACAATAGCAAGCTCGGTAAAGGCACCTGAGCCCACTTGCATGGCGGAAGGGCCAGCTGCTTCCTTGGCTTGGGAGCTTGTCGGAGCGGATGAGGGCTTGACGATGGGAGTGACAGGGGTGATGGCGGGAGATGCGTCGCGATGCAGCATGTCCTTGATGCTTCTAGAAGCCCCCGATGTTTTGGAGGTATTCTTCAAGCTGGTCGTGGCTTTCTTCCTGAAACGTGAAAAAATGTATAAGTACAGGAATAAGACAGATATATAGACAATGTCGGAGAGAAAGAAGCTTACACAAGAGGGGGTGCTTTGGCAAAGGGGATCCATGTAGTCTTTCTTTTCTCTGCCTCCAGGGCGGCGGTAGTCTTTTTGGAGGCTCCACCCTCCGTCTTCTTCTTCTTTCCTCCGTCACCAGCGTCAGAGTTGGAGCTCTTCCGCTTTCACGACAACGGGACATCGTCGTCAGAAACGACCGTGACTTCCTTCATCTTTGGATCATAGATTTGGACGGCCATGCTATCCTCCTCTAGATCGCTAAGCTGTTAGGTGAGAAGTCACCGTGTTAGATGAGATGGAAATAGCTAGACGGAAGAACTGGAGTATATGTCATACACAGAAAATAAGCAACCTTTGGGCACTTGCTCTCTATGAACATGTCGTAGGTGATGGTGAAGCCGAGCTTTTTGTCCTTCACATTGACGATGTCCTTGAGGCAAAGCTTGACGGAATCGCTCGAGAAGTTGTCCTCGGAGATGCGGAGGCTATCCCTTCTATCGTTGGTATACTCGTGCATCAGCTTCTAGCGGTGCTGCAAAGGTTGGATTCGCCTGATGAACCAGCACATGGCTAGGTCCAAGCCGGTCAAACCCGTCTCTACGAACCACTCTATCTGCCTTATAGCGTGGGAAGCGTCGATGTCGGAGGGAAGGGAGGCCTGGGATCTCCATGTTGAAGTTTCGGCTGCGGCTCCATCGACAAAGTCCGGGTACGTTACTTCTCGGCCGGCCAGAGGGATATCTGGGCCGTAGAAGTAAGTATGCTGCCAGTTCTTGCAGGACTCGTGGCCGACGATGTCGGGGAAGCGCCGGCTAGGTTGGATGTTGAAGCTAATAGTGCCACAATTTCTAAGTTCATCCTTGTTGGCACCAGCTTCGCGCTTGACGGTGAAGAAATATATAAAGAGGTCTAGCCTAGGCTTAATCCCTAAGTAACCCTCGCAAAGTGCCGCGTAATTGCTAAGCGCTAGGATACTATTGGGAGAAAGGTTTTTGGGCTGTACCCGGTAATGGTTCAAGACAGCAAGGAAGAAGTTAGAGATGGGCAGGGAGACGTCGCGTACAAACTGTTCTTTGAGGTACAGCTTTTCTCTGGCTTGGGGAGAAGGTGTGACCTCGCTGGCCGGCGCTGCCCGCCAGGCGAGCCCCTCCATCACGGGGAGGTAGCCTTCGACGATCAACTCTTTGATGTCATAGTCCGTGATGTCCGAACCGCGCCAATCGCCTTTGTCAAAGTCGAGCTCCTCTTCCAGCAGCTCCAGCGCCGCTGGATTATGGTCGCCGCCGGTGGTCTCGACCACCGCAGAGACGGGGATGACCAGGCCCTCTGGAGGCATGACGACGGAGCTCGCCGGCTTTCCCGCGGCTTTGCCTGACACCGCCATCGAGGGGGAGGAGTTGCTGCTATCCATTGGGCACGTTTAGAAGTGACTGGCGACATTGGGAGTTAGGGTTTTTCGCAAGATTGCGTGGAGAGCTCGAGGGGGCGTTCGCTGGAGGAAGAACATTATGCGACGAGAGAATGAGGTGAAAAGTAAAATTTTCACCGCAGTTACTATTTATGATCTCCAACATCAAGATTCGTGCAGCTTGATCGGACGGTTGCCGCGTAGACGAAGTGTGCGGAGGCGTGCGTGGAAATTTCGCCACGTACCAACCGTCACCGCCAACGGTTTGTATTGCTCGTGCGGGAAAAGTGGACATGATTACGTTCTCTGCATGTGTGAGTTATGAGGGGCTGCTGACCTACGTCTACGTCGCCCTAGCTGATATAGGCAGATGAACCATCACATCAGAAGATTCCGGCATGGACGGATCCAGTCCGGCTATGGAAGAGTACGATGGAAGATTCAGCAATTCTCTGACTTACAAATTGAGGACAGAGAAAACCTTGCAGGGTTCTTCGGGAGGACTACAAGATATTGCTTGACGATTTGCTGACATCCATCTAGATGGAGCATTCCACGTAAAGGGGCAAGACGGCACAAGATCTCGGAGTTCTCCGGGGGCTACTGTTGGGGATATGCTATATGGGTAGCCTTATAGCATGTCTCTTATCCGGATAACCCGGGTGGCCGACAGTTGGTAGCATGGCCCATGGCCTTCTGGGCGGCCCAGTTAGATGGATCCAGAAGGGAGGCCCATGCCGGATAAAGAAAGGCTACGGTGGAGTCACCGACATACCCGGAGCCTTGGAGTACAAGACACGCAAGACTAGTAATAGAAGGTATAGGACTCTCTAACCTGTCCGGCTAGGACTTTTCCCTGTAACCCTAGACCTGGCGACTATATAAGTCGGGTCTATGGGAGCCCTTAGGGCACGATAACATAGACAACTTCAGACAAGTTCAGACGATCTCAGACAACCTCGCACAGCGAACCTATCTCTGTAACTCGATGTATTGCCATTATAGTGATTTATAGCAGGAGTAGGATTCCGCCACCGTTGTGGGATCTGAACCTGGGTAAGCTGTGTTACCTCGTACCCGTCAACCGTCCGCCTTCACCCAAGTCTCTAAACACGCACTGTGAGGACCCCTCCATGGCATACTCGTCGGCAATACCACGACAGCGAGTGGCTAGCCAACCCCGTGCTGGTCCCCAAGAAGGACACGGACATCCTACGGATGTGTGTGGACTTCACATTGCTGATACGCCCAATTTGCATTACTTTTCTATATCATAATTTACCTCTATTCATGGATATTTGTCTTATTATGAGGTATAACTTATGGCTTTTCATCTGTTTATGCATGTTGGATGATTCTTGGAGGATGGACTGCTGGAGTCTGGATTCTGATGGAAAAGAAGGCGTCTCGGTGCAATTTCGTGAAGATTAGAAAAATAACAGAAAAATATGGAAACATATTATTTTCCCAGAAGACAAAGGAAGCCAGAAGGACGAGCGAAGAGGGGCCGTAGGGGGACCACACCGCCTAGGCGCGGGCCCCACCTAGGGCAGGTGCAGCCCACCTGCCTGGCTCCCGACTCTACCCCTTCGCATATATATTCCCTACGGAACCCTAAGCCTATGGCAGCGACCACAGATAGATTTCCGCCGCCTCTAGGGGCGGAAAACACCGAGAGAGAAAGATCTCTCTGGCAGACATATTTCTACCGAGGGAATTCCTTCCCGGAGAGGGGAGACCGTCGCCATCAACACCATCATCAAGCTAGGCTTCATCGGGATCATCATCATCATCCACACCATCATCTCCACTATGTCCTGCTGTAACAATTGTGTTGGATATTGCTTTAGTTCTTAGGGGAAACTTTCCCGGGGTTGATTACTATTGTAGTTGATGCTTGTGAGTGGAACCATTGGATTATTGTTTATGTTCAGATTGTTATCCATTACCATATCATCTTTGATCTTGATCCATATGATGTCTTGTGAGTAGTTTGTTCTGTTCTTGAGGACATGGGAGAAGTCATGTTGTTAGTAGTGAATTTGTGTTGAGTTATTACTCAATGGTTTAGTATTTAATTTGTGGTGCTATTTTTCTAGTGGTGTCATGTGAACATCGACTACATGATACTTCACCATTTATGTGCCTAGGGGAATGTATTGTGTATTTGGATACTAATTGTGGGGTTGCCGGAGTGACAGAAACCTGAACCCCCGTTAGGACACCTTTGCACAAGGCAGCATAGGATCTCAGAGTTTAAGGCTATGGTTAGATTTATATCTTAATTACTTTCATGTAGTTTCGGATGTTTGCAGGGGGTTTAATCACAAGTATGTATTAGTCCAATTAAGGTCGGTACATTAGCACAGGTTCACCCACACAACACTTACAACAGTAGAGAAGAGTAGTCAGCTATTTGAAGCGAAAGCACTTGACCTAATTCCCATGTGTCCTCGAGAACGTTTGGTACTTATAAGTATTTCCACCGGCTTATCCTTTAATAAGAAAGGATTGGGACACTTGCTCCGTTTGTTCGTTGTCTTTATTACTTGTTCTTTGTTTTGTTGCCTCACCAGAAAATCACTAAAAATCCGTTTGCTAAGTATTCACAGGAATTTCCTCCTCCATACCACCGTTCAGCACCTTCTGCTCCTCATTGGGATCGACACTCCTATTTATCGAAAGTACTACGATACACCCCCTATACTTGTGGGTCATCAATCGCTTAACAAGCATTGTCCCAAGGACCACTTTCCTCTCCCGCGGATCGATCAAATCATCGACTCCACTGCAGGATGCTAGAAACTCTCCTTCCTCGACTCCTACTCAGGTTACAACCAAATTCGGCAGAAGGCCGAAGACTAGGAGAAAACGGCATTCATCACACCGTTTGGGGTGTTCTGCTACAAAAAATGCCCTTCAAGCTGAAGAACGCATGAGCCACTTACTAGAGATGCACGCAGGCTTGTCTGAAGGACCTGATTGGTCACGACGTTTAGCTATATGTCGACGACATAATGATCAAGACCAAGGAGGCCAAAAATCTCACTGACAACCTCCGTGAAACGTTCAATAACCTTGATCGCTACAAGATCAAGTTGAACCTAGACAAGTGCGCTTTCGGTGTCCCGTCTGGCCAATTACTCAGGTACTTCATATCTCAACGCGGCATCGAGGCAAACACGAAGAAAATCAGGGCTATACTAGCCATGGAGAAGCCCAAGAACCTTAAGGGAGTCCAGCTGCTGGATGGACGAATCGCGGCACTGAGCAGGTTCATTTGTCGCATGGGCGAGAAGGCCCTCCCCTTTTATCAGCTTCTGCGCAAGGCTGATAAATACGAGTGGACGGCCGAAGCAGAAGACGCGTTTGAGGACCTCAAGCGGCAGCTCTCCACATCACATGTCCTGGTCACGCCAAAGGAAAGGGAGCCTTTGGTGCTATATATAGCAGCCACGCATCAAGTGGTCAACACAATACTCGTGGTCGAACGACCCGAAGACGGCAAGACCCACGGGGTCCAACGCCCAATCTACTATCTCAGTGAGGTGCTGACCAGGACAAAGCAGAGGTACCCCCACTACCAGAAGCTCGCCTATAGCATATTCATGACAGCGCGTCGGTTGAGCCATTACTTCTAGGAGCACCAGATCGTGGTCGTCAATGAGTCCCCACTGTCGAATATCCTGAACAACCCCGAAGCCACGGGGAGAGTGGCCATATGAGGCATCGAGTTATGCCCTCGAGACATCATCTACGAGCGGAGCACCGCCATCAAGTCTTACGTCCTCCCTGATTTCCTTGTTCACTCAATGGAGATCCACCTGCCGAATACTTCGCACATGTCGCAGTCCTGGGAGATACACTTTGACGGCTCCAAGCGCGAGGCTGGAGCAGGGCTAGCATCATACTGGCATCCCCTTAAGGCGATAAGATGAAGTATGTCCTTCGAATGAAATTCCGCACATCCAACAACGAGTCCGAATACGAGGCACTCATACACGGCATGAGGATGGCTAAGGTGTGTGGCGCAACGCGCCTCGTCATATACGGTGACTCGAACCTCGTCATCCAGCAGAATATGAACGAGTGCGACGCCCATAGCGCCAACATGATTACATACCGTGAGCTCTACAATTCACTCGAAGGGGACTTCGACGGCTATGAACTTCGGCATGTTGGAAGAGGCTGACAAGCTCGCCAAAATCGGCTCCACCTGCGCCTGAGTGCCACCAGGTGTGTTCCTCGAACAAATCTTTGTACCCTCCATCAAGCAAAAATTTTCAAAAGGTACAGCCGAAGCCGCAAAACACTCGGGGGATGCACCACCCGAAGGACAAGAAGGACCAGAAAAGATCGACACATAGGTCGAACTGGTAAGCCTTATGCAGTTCATGGCGGTTTAGGAAACATGAACCCAACCATACCTCCGCTCATGGAAAAAAATAGCACGCTATTTCGGAGCTATAGCGTCGCTATAGCATATTTGGGAGGCAAATGGTACGCTATACAAAACCTTCTCTCTATGACTCTATTCGCTTTATAGTGATGCTAAATACGCTATAACGCCATAATGCAATAGCAGTGCTAAAAAATCTATCAAAATAGCACCATCTCATAAGCTCATTCAGCCCATAGATGTAATTTCTCCATGGATTTTTGTGGTGAATACCATGATATTGACCTTGTTATGCTGAATTTGGTGATCATTGTGACCTGGACTTTGTCATTTTGCCTCACCAGTTAATTAGTTTTGCATGTATTACTCTAGAAAAAAATTAATTGCTAAAATCTCTAGTAATACATGCTATATATGTCAATATTTAATTTTTTATAAACGCTATTTTAAAAAATAGCACGCTATTAGCACTTTTATAACTTGCATAGTGTTTGGAGAAAGGCCACGCTATTTCTTTTAGCACGCTATTTTTTTCCTTGCCTCCTCTACCTGATGAGCTAGCAGCTGCCTGAGGACCCGACAGATGCCCGGCGCATATCTCGCCGGTCAAAGTCCTTCACCATTATCAATGGCAAACTATACAAGCGCATCATTTCGGGTGTGCTCCAACAATGCGTCACCATCAGCGACGGCAAAAGCATCCTCCTAGACATCCATGAGGGCATCTGCGGCTACCATGCAGGCAACCGCGCTCTGGTCGCGAAAGCTCTACGAGCTGGCTTCTACTGGCCAACCTCAATGAACGACGCCAAGGAGATAGTCCAGAGGTGCAACGCCTGCCAGCAGTACGCAGACAAGCAACATGTGCCTGGATCAGAACTGTGGCCCATAACGCTGGCATGGCCTTTTGCCCAATGGGGGCTCGACATGATCGGCAAACTTCCAAAGTCCTTGATAGGAGGACACGTCTTCCTCTTGGTAGCAGTCGACAAATTTTCAAAGTGGATCAAGGCCATGCCTGTCACTAACCAAAGCAGCACCACCGCTGTCAAGTTCTTCGAGTCCATTGTCTGCAGGTTCGGAGTACCTCATAGCATCATAACGGACAATGGCTCGAACTTCATCTCGAAGGAGTTCTAATGCTTCTGCGAAAACCTCGGAATCAACCTGTCATACGCCTCTATGGTGCATCCGCAGAGCAATGGACATGTCGAAAAGGCCAACAGCCTCATTGGCAACAACATCAAGAAGCGCCTGCTGCACCCACTCGAAAGGCTTGCAGGATCCTGGGTGGACGAGCTACCCTCTGTTCCCTGGAGCCTACGCACAACGCCTAACAGCTCAACAGGCTACACGCCCTTCTTCATGGTGCACGGAGCCGAAGCTATGCTACCTGCTGAGGTAAGCTACAAGGCCCCACGGGTCGTTTCCTACAGCGAAGCCGAATCATCGGCCCACTCAAATATGTCGTCGATACGCTGGATGAGGCACGTGACATTGCTGTAACTCGCTCAGCGGTGTATCAGCAGAGCCTCCGCAACTACCACAACCGCCGGCTACGTCCAAGGTCCTTCATCAAAGGCGACATCCTCCTGCGACTCAATCAGGAAGGGCACAAGAAGCTCGAGTCACCCTGTTAAGGACCCTACATCGTTAGTGAAGTCATCCCAGGTGGCGCCTACCGTCTCATGGACTTCGAATTAGGATTCGAATACTCCAACCCCTGTAACATCGCACGACTGCGACGCTTCTACCCCTAGTTACCCTTTACTTTCAGTAAGGCTATTCAGCCAGGCTATTCAACCAAACAATGTATCTCTTCACTTACGATGAATAAAAGCCAAGTTCCTTGGCCCACACATTTCTCCCTTATATTATTTATCGCTAAAAAACGCTCGCGGGCTGCGCCTCACCATACGACTTCGTCGATTGACAAAAACGCATATAACCTGAGTAGCTGACCACGTCAGGCTAACGAAAAGGACATGCATATATACTCTATAATCATAAAACACACTATGTCAATACATACAAACTTTACAACGGCATTACAATCCCACTCGAACAAATACAGACTTTACATTATTTTTTGTTTACAAGACTTAACTATGCAAGAGCAGAACGTTTGTTCGCTCCTCAAACACATCTACAATTTCTTCAGCATACTGCGCTACCGCCGCATAGTGCAGGCGCATATCCCATGCCATCCCATCTAGAGGTGGAGGTGGCACAGCCGCTATCTCCTCAAGATTGACATCACGGCGATGCAGCCGAACAAGAGACAGGGCTTCCTTAACGCCTGCCACCAGTTGATGGCGCATCAGCTCCTTCACGTGACCTGCATCTCGAAACTTCCCAAGCAAGCCCAGAAAGCTAGAAGTTGCAGACTCTAGAGGGAACATGGTAGCCCAAATCGCTGCGAGTGACACCGTCGCAAGGACTTGATGGACGTGATCTTGCACCGTCGCAAGGACGATCACTCGATCGGGGTCCATCCAGAAGAAACCGCCGGCCTCCATCTCTCATTGTGTCAAGCAATTAATTTGAATCGCCACGCACTCCTTCTCTTCCATCGGAAGAAGATTCGCAACTGCACAATGCAACGAGTGAGCTAACATAAAATTGGCACATTCGAGGAGGCAACGGTTAAAGAGGGCTTACATTGGAGTTGCTCGCCCATCTGCTGAAATTCTTCAAGCAGAAACTCTTCTCTGGCAATGGCTCGCTTGGCCTTGGACTTCCACACATCCGCGTGACCACGTATGCTGAGGATGTCCTTCTCCAAGCTTCGGACACGGTCACGCAAAAGAAGGTGTAACCACCGAAACCACACTCGAAGGACCCTAAGGGTGCGAAGGAAAACACCAATATCACAACACTTGACAACAGTCAAAAGGTGTATTCATGTATACACGAATTAAGCCACTAAGTGGCAGAGTGACACTTGTTCCGCACAAAGGCATTACATATGCAAAACAAAGAAGGAAAGATAGACTAGCTACAAAGTATAAAAGGGCTAAGCGCCAGCACCCGGAGCAGCTTCGGATCCAGACTGCCTACTCTTGGCTGCTCGCTGCTGCTCCAACAAGTAGTCAACCAAGAGATCTATCAGCTTAGGCCCAAAATAATTGTAGCAGGAGGCGAAGGTGGCAAATGCTACCTTAGAGCCATCCGCCGCTGTCGGTATCCTCGACGTGACCTGTGTTAGATCTACTTGGGCTCCAAACGCCATCGCTATCGCCATCCCCATAGCAGCGCGGACCCCCTTCTGCGTGCGCTTGTACTTCATAGGAGCATCATCCGCCAGAGCCTCCGCGAGGGAGTCGATGTCCTCGAGGGCGACGCCCTTGGGGTTGATCTCCTTGTAGAAGCAAGCAAGCACTTTTTTGGCCTTTTTGAGAGAGCCCACGGCATAGGAGCAGGGATCTTCGATTGCCACAGCAGCACCTGCCAGGGGATCCCCATGCTCTAGCGCGCTACGATCAAATGCAACGCCAGAAGCATCTGGCAAGTGATGCAACAAAAACATTCGAATTAGGAAAAAGAAATCGCACCCAAGACACGAAACACCCAAAGGGGACCAAGGTGGCTTACCAGATATCGCCTTGGCAGCAGCCATGAACTTCTCTGTCGCCTTCTCTTGCGACGCCGTGGCAGCTGCAAGCTGCTGCTAACGATCTTCAGCCTCCTTCTGGTGATGCTAGAGGGCCTCAGAAGCATCCTTCGCCTACTTCTCCGCTTTGTCGAGACTCTTTTCAAGTGCGTTTAGCTTGCGGAGAACATCATTGTTCTCATCTACAGCATTGGGCAATAAAGGATGAACATAAGGAAAATGCTGGAGCACTCGAAATCAAGTAAGAAGAAACCTACGCACCTTGGAGCTGCTTGAGCTCGCCTTCCAACAAAAGGTGCTGCTCAATTACGCGGTTGGCTTCACGTACAAAGGGCTGCGCAGAAAACAACAAACTTGATGAACAAAAGGGCTTGGGGGCTCCCCCTCCACGTAAAATAAGAACGACACTTACGTGATCAGCTGTGGACTTACGAAGCGCAGAAAGGGCTCGGGGGCTCCCCCTCCCCTTCCCTCAGGGAGCTCGAATGATCGTTTGTCGTAGTTGGCCACCATATGGAGAGGCGAAGACACTTGCTTTGACTCCACGAACCTTTCTTCGGGTTCCTCATTGAGGGACTCCTCCGAATGATTGCTACTAGCACTTACGAAGAACCAAATCAATAGTAGGCTAAAACTTAGCATATCAAAAGATTAACAAGACTCAGTCAGAACAACTTACAATGGTATGTCTGACAAGTTGAAGATAGGAGCCTCCTTCTTCTTCTTCTTCTTCATCTTCTTCTTATTTTTCTTCTTTTCCTTCTTCTTCTTCTTCTTCTTCTTCTTCTTCTTCTTCTTCTTCTTCTTCTTCTTCTTGGCCGGCGGCTGCAGGGCCATCACTCGAATAGGCACAGCGACGATAGGGTCGGAGGTTGCACCCACATCCCTGCCATGGTTCTCGAGGAAGGAGGGACCCTTCGGTGTTGGAGGCATAGCCCCATCGGAAGTTTCACTGCTGGACCTCTTTTGGGTCTGCCCTTCGCTCGGCTTGGGGGCTTCCAGGGAAGGAGCATGCACCGGGGGGAGCACAGAGTCAGATTCCGACTCCTGCTGCGGAGGAGGATCTTCCCATATGATAAAAAACACCCTCATACCCATGGAGTTAACCTGCCTTCTAGTATCTGCCTTCCTATTAGATCCCAGACCCTCATACGCCTGCACTATTAGATCCTAGACCCTCATACGCCTGCACTATTAGATCCCAGACCCTCATACGCCTGCCCTGCCCTCATACGCCTGCACTATGAGGCCGCGTAGCCGGTCGATGGCGTTAGGCGCGCCGCCAGTTTGATGGCCAGGGCTCCCATGGTCTCCCGCAGGAGCTCCCCTGGGAAGATGAGGTCGTGGATTCTGGCGCCGGCCTTGCAGAGATTGGCGGCATCCTCCCCAAGTTGCGCCACCATATCCCAGACGCTAGCCTTTTCACCCGGTGCGACCTGCCGCACCTGGTCGTAGGCAAGGGCATCTACTTGGGGGTAAAAGCCTTGTGATCAGAGGTGCAAGTCAAAAAAGGCAATCCGGTAATACCAGTTGGAAGAAAGAAAGCAAGAGGCTGCATAACTCACCCTTGGTGATGTGGCCAATGTTCATCATCTCCTCGTCCAAGAAGGCGTTGTGCTCCTTCAGTCGGGTGACCTCCTTATCCAGGAGATCGAAGGCGGTGGCCCGGCTAGCGAGGGCCTCGTCGCCCTCCTTCAGGGTGGCCTCCAGCTGGTTCACCATGGAGTGCCACTCCTTGTTTTGCAGTCGAAGCGAGGAGTTATCCCGGCTAAGCCGTGCGTTGGAGCACATCAGCCGGTCGATATCGCGCTGGTCGATATGGCTGTGCCAAGACAAGAGGAAAAGAAAGTGAGAAGGTAGATGGAAAAAAACACAAAAAGGGGGCAAGACTGAAGACTTACTCCGCGCGGAGCCCCGTGCCATCACTAGTTTCTCCGAGGCGGCTTGGTTGGCGCTGGCCAGCGTGGCCTGGAGCTGCCGGCATTCCTTGAGCCTGGCCTCGAGGTTTCCCTCGAGGGCTTGCAGGGACGGCCCTGCCTCCATGGGGAGTCCCGCCAGGGGTCCGACTAAGGCAGCCGGGGCATCGCGGTCTGTTGCTAGCCACTACACTGTAGCCTCCTCGTCGGAGTCGACGTCCTCCACCACCAGCGTCTCCTTGCCGGTGCGCGAGCCTCCCTCACCGGCTGATGAGCCCCACCCGGGCTGGAAGTCACGTCTGGCTGACTCTCCACACGCACCAACGTGGCAGGAGTCCGTTGGGCCACGACTGCCGGATCTGGCGAGGGCGGGGTTTCAGTAGTGGGAGGCGGGGAAGCTGTCGAAGGAGCATCCGACTAGACTGGAGGGTGTCGGGGCGGCGAGGCAGAAGGAGCGTTGCAAGCCAGACTCACAGAAAAGGAAAGAAGCGAGCTACGAAAGAAGAGCAAGGTTAATACAAGAACTAGAATAGGTGCAAGAAAAGAAAGAAGGACAAAATAAAAAGTTTGGCAAGACTCACCCCTGCACCACGGGCGCGGCTCTTTTGCGGCCACCAGTAGCCCGGCCGGGGACGCTGCTCGAGGATCCCTCGCCGGCACGTTTCCATGCTGGCTCGGGCGGTGTGGTGTCATCGCTCTCCTCTGGCACGGGGCCGTGTTGGTCCTCCACCGCCTCGTCGGTTCGTCTGGGGAAGAAGCCCTCCTCACCGTCCAAGCCCTCGCTACCATTCCGGCATAGCCGTGGCTCGGGAAGGTCGGCGGTGAAGACCTAGAGGGGATCCTCACCCTCCTCCCAGATGATGCAGGGGAAGGTCTACAAGGGAAGAAGCAAGTCACACTCACCCGGGGAGTGTGGTTCTCGCGGGTGTAGGGAGCTAGACCAAAGCGCCAGTCGGCCTTGATATTCTCCTTGGTGATCATCCACACCCATTCGTAGAGGTTGGCGAAGGGGGATCAGGGCGGGAGAGTCGGGTCGGGTCGAGGCACCCAGAGTAGTAACACATCTTGTGGGCTCACTGTTGGAGGGGCATCATCAGCCGGCTGGCCCAGCTGAGCGTCACGTCGACATCAGTCAAGCCGGTTGTGACCAGCGACCTCATCCTGTGTAGCAGCGCGTCTGACTCTGGCTTGGAGCCGAAAATCTTCTCCTCCCAGTGCGCCCTGGTGGACTCCGTGTCCTAGAAGGCCGGAAGGTTAGGTGGTCTACCCAGACCCTCATACCCCCTCGAGGAGGATCTTCCCATATGATAAAGATTCAATTTTGAATTGTCATTTAAACTATGCATTTGAAAGTTTCTGGATGATCACAAAGTGGGCCTTGATACTCTGTTATGAGTACAATCAAGGGGTGCAAAGATCCAGAAAAGTTTCTGTTAGGTTCTGAAAGTTTGAGACAGCCAAAGTAGGCTTGGGAGTTAAATTGGTCAAAATGACCATTCCTTTATTTTATTTGTTTTGCTTTACTTGTCTTTGGGAAAAGTGTGGGAAATGTTTAGATGATGTTTATTTCACCTAAGAAACATTTTACAAGCAAAGAAACACACAAACAAGTTGGTTCAAAAGAATTCAAAATGAAATGCATACTCTCATGCATGCATTCCTATTTTTATTTAGAAAAGTTTTTGTTAACCCTAAATTTGATGATTAGAGTTTGATGATCCAAGTTTAGTATTTTTGGGATGTTACAAACCTTCCCCCCTTAAACAAAATCTCGTCCTGAGATTTGAAAAAGGACGAAAAGATTACCTAGGATTTGAAGAGATCGGGAAACTCCGTCCTGATGTGATCTTCGCGCTCCCAGGTAGCTTCCTCTTCTGTGTGGTTGCTCCACTGAATCTTGAGAAACTTGATGCTTTGGGTTCGGGTAGTTCGAAAAGCTTCTTCCAAAATATGGATGGGTACTTCGGGATAAGTCAGGTCATCGTTGATCTCTATGGTCCGGTGATCGATATTTTTGAACACTTCGGTCTTCTCGGGGACTTCGAGACAATTGCGAAGTAACGAGATATGGAACACATTATGCACGACTAACATCTCTTCGGGTAATTCCAATTGATATGATACTTCTCCTCGACGGTTCAGAATCTTGAAAGGTCCGATATATCTGGGGGCTAACTTTCCTTTGAGTTGGAAACGTTGCATTCCCTTCAATGGCGACACTTTCAGATAAACAAAGTCTCCAATGTTAAAGGCGAGGTCTCGACGTCTCTTGTCGGTGTAACTCTTTTGTCGGGACTGGGCGGTCTTGAGGTGCTCACGAATCTTGTGAACCTTCTCTTCTGCTTCTCGTAGGATGTCGGGTCCAAAAATCAGCCTCTCTCCCACTTCCGACCAGTTCAAAGGGGTGCGGCACTTCCTTCCGTACATGAATTCAAATGGGGCCATTTGCAAACTAGCTTGATAACTGTTGTTGTATGAAAATTCTGCAAATGGCAGACAATCTTCACACTTAGATCCATATTCTAACACACATGCTCTCAGCATATCTTCGAGTATTTGATTTACTCGCTCCGTTTGTCCATCGGTCTGAGGGTGGTATGCGGTGCTGAAATCTAGACGGGTTCCTAAACCTTCTTGGACTTTCTTCCAGAATCTCGAGGTAAAATGAGTTCCTCGATCCGATACGATGTTCTTGGGGACTCCGTGCAAACTAACTATCCTAGCAATGTACAACTCTGCTAGCTTCGAACTCTGATATGTGGTCTTGACGGGCAAGAAATGGGCGACTTTGGACAATCGGTCCACTATGACCCAGATAGAGTCATTTCCCCTACTAGAAGTAGGCAGTCCAGTGATAAAGTCCATTCCAACAGAATCCCATTTCCATTCCGGAATCTGCAAGAGTTGCAACAATCAAGCGGGTCTTTGATGTCCTGCCTTGACTCGCTGACATATATCACACTTGGTGATATAGCTTCCGATTTCTCTCTTCATCTTATGCCACCAAAATTGCTATTTTAAATCTTGATACATCTTAGTTCCTCCGGGATGGATAGAATAAAGAGTATCATGAGCCTCCTTCAAAATAACTCCTTTCAACTCAGAATTTGAAGGTACACAAAGGCGTCCTTTGTACCATAGAACTCCTTCTTCGTCCTCGGTAAATCCGGGTACTTTGCCTGTACTGATACGACGCTTGATTCCGTCGATACTAGCATTTCCTTTCTGCGCCTCTTTAATCTGACTGATCAAAGTGGGCTGAAGTTCTATGCTAGCCAAAAATCCTTCACTTACTAATTCCATTCGAAAATCTTCCATCTCTTTGTGCAAACTTGGTTGCTCCTTCAAAATCATGGAGTTCAAGCGGCACGGCAATCTGCTAAGGGCATCTGCTACCACATTGGCGTTACCAGGGTGATAGTGAATGTCCAGGTCGTAATCCTTGATTAGCTCAATCCATCTTCTCTGCCTCATATTCAGCTCCTTCTGAGTGAATATATACTTTAGGCTCTTGTGATCCGAATAAATCTCACAACAGTTTCCCATCAGGTAATGTCTCCATGTCTTCAGGGCTAGAACTACGACTGCGAGTTCGAGGTCATGGGTTGGGTAGTTTTGCTCATGTTGTTTCAGCTGTTGAGATAGATAAGATATAACCTTGACTTCTTGCATTAGCACACATCCGAGACCAATCTTGGATGCGTCACAATACACATCGAAGGGCTTCACATTTGTCTGTCCATTCAAACTTCTTGTCCTTCTTCAGTAATTGGGTCATGGGTCTGGCGATACTAGAGAATCCTTCAACGAATTTGCGGTAATATCCCGCCAATCCGAGAAATGCACAAACTTTGGTTTGAGTGGTTGGGGCTTGCCAATCTTCTACATCTTTCACTTTGGCAGGGTAAACGGCAATTCCTCCGGCTGATACAATGTGTCTGAGGAATCCTACCTCCTGTAACCAGAATTCACATTTGCTAAACTTTGCATATAGCTGATGCTCTCTAAGGGTTCCAAGAATGGTCCTTAGGTGTAGCTCATGTTCTTCTTCTGATTTGTAATAAATCAGAATGTCATCAATGAAAACAATGACAAACTTATCCAGGAAGTCCATAAAAATCTTATTCATGAGATTCATGAAATAAGCGGGGGCGTTGGTTAGTCCGAAAGACATGACTGTATAGTCATACAATCCATATCCGGTGGTAAAGGCAGTCTTTGGAATATCCTCTACACGAATCTTGAGTTGATGATAGCCAGTCCTAAGATCAATCTTAGAAAACACTTTGGCACCAGTCAACTGATCAAACAAATCTTCTATCTTGGGTAAGGGGTATTTGTTCTTGATGGTGACATCATTCAATTTCCGATAATCCGTACACAAACGGTTACCTCCATCCTTCTTGTCCACAAACAAGACAGGTGATCTCCATGGTGATGCACTGGGTTGAATCAATCCAATTTCCAGCATGGAATCCAGTTGCTTCTTCAGTTCTGCTAGCTCTGACGGGTTCATACTATAGGGTCTATGGGCTATGGGTCCGGTTCCAGGAATTAGTTCGATGATAAACTCGATATCCCGATCTGGGGGCATACCGGGCAAAACATCTGGAAATACATCAGGGTATTCACAGACTATCCGGACTTGGTCAATGGTAGGTTGGGCTATACTCTTGTTGCACTTGAATTGACGAGGTAAGGTTTCATATATATGCTCGACTGATATTCCGGCTGTACTGGTCATGGTTATGGCTTTCTTAGCACAGTCAATCAATCCTTTATGTTTGGACATCCAATCCATTCCTAGTACTACTTCCAATCCTTTAGTTCCGAGTACTATCATATTTGCATAAAAATATATGCCATGGATTCGGATAGGGACGGCTTTGCAAATTTGCCTAGCCTTGGTGGTTGATCCGGGAATTTGAACAATCATAACATGCTTCATTTTTGTTGGTTGAATTTTACTAGTGCATGCAAATTCTTTGGTGATAAATGAGTGCGATGCACCAGAATCAAACAACACTCGTGCAAGTACTGAATTAACAGAAAGCATACCCAGCACGACGTCTGGCGCTTCCTGAGCTTCTTCAGCATGCATGAGAAAAAGACGGCCATTGCGGTTGAGTGAATTCCCTGGGGCAAATCTTCTCCCTGGCTGAACACGACGCTGTTGCTGAGCTGGGGCATTGGCATTGGGTGCTGCGACATTCTTCTTGTTGGGGCACTCGTTGGAATAATGGCCTTTATTTCCATAGTCATAACAAGTCACTTGCGACTTGTCCTTTGCTGCTACAGGCACAGCATTGCTTCCAGTCCTAGGGGCAGTGTTAGGGTTGGCGGTAGCATTGTTGTTGTTGAACTTGGGTGGGGCACGATTGAAATTGCTAGAGTTGCCGGGGTTGTTGTGATTTCCTCCGGGTCTAGGGTTTCCACGGTTGGGATAGGTCGGATGGTTCATCGGGGGTCTGTTGGTTCTTGGGGCAAATCCTAGAGATGGGTTGGGGCGATACTTTGGGGTCTGATGGGTTCCTGGTTGATGCATCATGCGACGCTTGCGGTTCTCATTGGCTTGGTTGATCTTTTATTCCATCTGGATAGCTGAGTCGACAAGGGCTTCAATATCAGCAAAGGGGATATTGACTAATACCGTCTGCATCTCATCATGCAGACCATTCAGGAATCTTTCTTTCTTCTTGGCTTCAGTGTCGATCTCATCCGGGGCATACGTAGCCAATGACAAGAATTTGTCACGGTATTCCACTACAGTCATCCTTCCTTGCTTCAGCTCTCTGAACTCGTCTCTCATTCTCTTGATCAAACCTGGTGGCACATGGGTTCTGCTAAACTTGACCTTGAATTCCTCCCAGGTCATTATCTGGCCTCCGGTCATTGCGCTAACACTGTTCCACCATGCCCTGGCATCTCCGGCTAGATAGTGGGTGGCGAACAACACTTTCTCGTTGGCTTCCACTCCGGCGACTTCTAGGTTATTTTCCATGGTTTGCAGCCAATCATCGGCGTCTAGGGGTTCTTCTGACTTAGTAAAAACAGGTGGGTTGGTATTCTGGAAATTCTTGAGCTTATATCCATGGTTGTCCTGATTTCCGTGGCCTTGGTTGTTGTGCGCAAGCTGGGCTATCTGTTGCAGGGTGGCTAGGTTGGCTTGATGCTCCGCTCTTTTAGCTTCGCGGTCAGAAGTCAACATTTGCAGAATCAGCAACATCGGGTCCGGGGATGAACCACTTCCTCCACGTGGCATCTGAAGATTGAGATAGATCGTGAGAAAGAGGGAAATTTCTAAGTTCTTGGGTCTTTGAAAAGTTTTTTAAAGTTTGACTCAGATTTTTCTAGAAACTTGCTTTTTCATTCATTCATTCATAGCACACAGTACAACATACACCACAACAAAGAAAAACAGATGGTTTTAAGAACCATTCTGGAAACTATGATACAGTGGGACCGAATACTACTCACTACGCTAGTGCTCAAGTGCTACTACTCCTCGGAATCTGTGGCTTCATCATCCTCATCATCATCGATGAAGGCGAAATCATCTTCATCGGTGAAGAAGTCCATAGCCTGATCCTCCAGAAAATCATCGTCATCGCTGAGATAGGAGTAGGGGTCTCCATGAAGATCCTCTCTAGCATTCTCCCTTTCTTCCAACTGCATGTCTCTCTTGTGGATGGTCTCCTCCAAATATGAGATACGGTGGCGAAGACGGGCAATAATGCGCTCCTTCTTGTCGAGCTGACGGCGGCGAGACTTGCGGTCCTTTGCTAACATGGCGATGGTCTGATCGTTCGTCTTGATGATGGCAGACTTATGGTTGCAGTAGTCACGGCAGTTTTCCAACTCCTGCTGATGATCGTACATCATGAAGCTAAGGTGGTCCAATTGAGTATTTAGCTTAGGGTGGTATGGTGCTTCCAGTGGTTGTCCATTAGCATCACGCCTTGGGCAAAACTCAAAGCGAGTACCCTTGATCTGATTGATGCTCTGCCCACACATACGGGACAAAGCTTCCTGCATGGCCCTGGCAAGTCCATTGAGCCAGTTGTTCTCTCTTAAGGTAAACTGAATTCCTTCCGCAGTGGGAGGTTCAATCTTTCCTCGGAGACTTGCAACAATTAGCCACTTCATATCTTCTCCTCCTTGATCATTGAGCTGAGCTCCGAAGAACTCGGGGTGCGGACGCTCCAGAAGTTCCGAAAGCTGGTCCAAATCCCTCTCAAAGATAAGGTCTCCTCCATTCCCCAACTGATAAAACTTGTTGTACTTTACATCCATATATAAGAATATAGGATGATTAAGTTAGTAGAGTGATCAAGTGTTCAAATTTTATGTATGTTGGAAGAGTTTTTGAGGAACCTGAATTTTCATGAAAGAATCAAAGGGATAAGAATGAGAATAAGTTTTTGTAAATATTTGCTTTCTTTGGTTTTGGAAACTAAGTTTTTGATTCAAACGTCCAATCTAACTAGGGTCTCCTATGGTCAGGATGGCTCTGATACCAACTTGTCAACACCCGGATTTTTAATCCCAGATGCCTGTTATGCCATACATTGCAATCCCAGGATTACCATTTTTGCGAGACATAACATAATTGGATACCATAGTACATCATCCATTACAAACCGTACATAATTTCTTACAAAAATAGGGATCTCATGATCCAGTTCTTAATACAACATCAAGCAGCGGAATACGTAATAATAACGATAGCATAGGCGAAGCTCCATCTTCAGGGTCACAGGAAATGCTGACGATGGGAGATGATCGTAGTTGTCGTAACCTTCATGGGGTCCATCCTCCAGATACTCCTCTTCATAGTCTGGCCATGGGAATAGCCAGGGACAAAGCCATGAGTACTCTTTAAGTACTCGCAAACTAATACTAACAGTTAAAGGGGTTTTTGTAGTAGGATACTAAGCTCTAGGGTTGTTTTGCAAAAAGCCAGATTTACCTCTACTAAGTTCAGAAGCAAAGAATGCTAGTTGAAGTTTTATAACACCTAAGTGGGAACTTGTATTTCATATCACAACCCTGTTGTGGTCAAGTCAAAGTCTCAATCCATTTCACAAGTCATTTTGAAAAGTCTGACGGGAGAACAGTATGGCCACTCCAACTGTCCATAACCGCGGACACGGCTATTCGAATAGTTTGACACTCTGCAGAGATCGTACACTTTCACCGCAACATTCGATACATCCTTCAGGAACAAATCCTGAATTCACCATACTCAGTATGCCGATAATCAATCCTAACCTTTCAATTACACGCCCTAGTATAAGCACCTCTCCTGTGAGTTTGGCCTCCCAACCATGACCAACTGTCATCTTGGGTACTGCACAGGTGGACAATCTTCACAAGGTAGCCTCAGCTCAGACCTTGGCCGTGAGGGAACTAATACTAAGGTATATAAGTTTCCAGTCAAGCCCTACCCAATCTTCGGGTATTGTGGTTGTACGATAAAATTGGAATGGTATCGCATCCAGACAACCATCAGTTTTATAAAGGGCTAAGGCTCATGCCTCATCATTTTCATCACCAAAATCATCTAGTGTTCGGAAACACCTATCCAAGGTTTTCATAACCATTTTTCCACCAAGTATTCCCATCTAAAGTTGATCAAGTTTTATGCTTAGCACTAGCATCTACAAATGGGGGTAAGCACTAATAAGGGGTGGTAAACTAGTGGAGTTCTAACTAAGTTCAATCTCATGCCTTAGGATGACATCAAGATTATCTAGCTTAGGTCAAATTTTATGCTCTTTATGCAACCTTCACATATCTTTCTAGTATCTACCATTATCTTAAGTAAACTCTAAGTAAGAGCTTTGATAAAGAAATAAAGTAAGAAGCTTGTAAGTAAAACTAGGATTGGTTTATCAAGTTGATATGATCACATATGCTTAAGGTATATAGTGGGCATAGTAACAAGTAGTGGTTTGTTGCATCAGTATAGTATCTTGCAAGTGTTATCTTGCACATTCACTAGTAGTATTAGGCTTGCATTAGTGTCAATATAATCTTTCTAAATTGCAAGTGTTAGCTTGCCTTGTGCAGAGCAGTGGTTGAAGTTCTCCTCGGCTTCTTCTTTGTAGAATCCTCCTTCCTCCTCGTATCCTTGGTCGGTACTAGCGTCTATAAATAAATACAATGTACCCAATCACCAAACAATACTTAACTACTTACAATCATCACACAAAAAGGGTTCTATAGATGATCTAGCATCATCACTAACATTACAAGATTAAAGCTTGGTTTAATTCCTTTTATTTTTAGAAAAGTAATTTCTACTCATTGAAAAACTACTTAAGATTTAATATTCTCCAAAACAAACATGGGATCATGTTGACACATGTCATTAACACATATTTTAGTCCATGGGAATTTGATTTAAAGTGGTGTCACAATTTAATAATGTTTTACCCTTTTATTTTAATTAATTAAAGTGGCTAGAAATGCCTATGGGGCATTCTTTTATTACATGAACATTATTTCTGTAAGTAACCCTATATATTTTTATATATTCTGAAAGGTATGGTTAAATGTGATTTTTGAGAGTTGGAATCAACTCAAAAGCTATCATGGTTTAAATTTGAAAAATGTTTGAATGCAGAAAAGCTTCTGCCTTGTTATTTTTACCATGGGTGATCTATAGATCCAAATGACTTGAATCCAACGGGCTTGGATTCGGCATTTCCAGCCCTTTCCAACAAAATTGGTTTCATTCAATTTGGTGCACTGAATCGACCTGGGTTGATTTTTGAAACTGGGTACAGAAGTGTATGTGAAATAAAATGGAAAAGGTTTAATTCAAATAACTGGGCTGCGCGGGAAAAGTTAACGGGCTGGCCTGCTAAGCGTAGCGCTTCCGCGTGCTGTTTAAGTGGCTATCCCCACTCGTCAGTGAGACAGGGGGTGCGAAGCGGTACGGGGCAACGTGGGACGTTCGATCTGGTTCTAATCCAACGGCTGGGAGTCATCGTCGACGTTGGGCAACGCCGGCGAGACAGAAACCTAGCGCGGCTAGTGGGGGGTGCTGGGGGCTCACCGGGCTGCAGGCGAGGGTCAGCGAGGCGGGCGAACGACGAAGTCGACGACGACGAATCTCCTGGTACCGGTGGCTCCTCCTGGGGCGGCTCCAATCGCTGGCTCCTTTCCTCTCTAGAGGCGGCGGGCTCCGGTGAAATTCCGGCGAAGTGTTGCTCGCCTTGCTCCGGGAACGGTGTGGCACGATCAGTGATGAGAGGGGAGTAGAATGGTGTGCTCAATTCGGCTGGGGGTGGCCTCTATTTATAGTCGAGCGAGGGGACCGATGGGGCGCAAGGTGAGCTCGTCGGGGGCGATGGTACAGGCGGCTATTGGAATGGGCGAAGGTAGGGGACGATGCAGTGTTCCCTGGCGATGCTCAACGGTATGGTGGCGAGACGTGGGGCGGTGCGGTTTGGTCAGAACACGACGGTGCTCTGCACGTGCCCGACGGAGAATTTAATGGCGCACAGCGCGCGTGGTCCGCGCGGCGGTGAACGAGCGTGTCTGCAGCGTTGCTGGGACGGTGGTGATCACGTATGCACACGGCGAGGCCGGCGCGTGGTCTGTGGGCATTGGTCGAGCGTGGAGCACGGGGCGTGCTCTCGGCATGGTTGCTGGCGAGGTTGGCATGGTCCGTGCGAGTGGTCCAGTGGCTGGCAGGGTTCGAGCGGTGGACTAGGAGTGGCGGTGGAGTGTTGGTTTGCTCCCAGACATGTTGGCTAGGCTTGTTTCTCCTCCTAGATTGCTGTCGACATGGGGGTGACAAGGGTGGCTTAGGCTGTTCACCATTGATGACAATGCCAAGCTCACAGTGGTGCTAGTGCTTGGTTAATCTTGCTAGATGATCTACTGAGCTGGTTGTGAGCTAGATAGGGAACCAGTTAGGCAAGAATCACTGCTCACAATAGTGTTTTGATTTTGTTTGATTTGTGTCTGCCAAGTGTTTGATGAAATGGCCGCATGAATTCAAGTTTTGAATTTTGAAAAGATTTTTGGTGGGTGTGCTAGATTGGTGCTGGTGAGTCTGTAGATACTTGGGTTTTGAAAGTTGAGCTTGTTTGAGTGGTTTTTGAAAAAGTGGGATCTTCCCATATGATAAAGATTCAATTTTGAATTGTCATTTAAACTATGCATTTGAAAGATTCTGGATGATCACAAAGTGGTCCTTGATACTTTGTTATGAGTACAATCAAGGGGTGCAAAGATCCAGAAAAGTTTCTGTTAGGTTCTGAAAGTTTGAGACAGCCAAAGTAGGCTTGGGAGTTAAATTGGTCAAAATGACCATTCCTTTATTTTATTTATTTTGCTTTACTTGTCTTTGGGAAAAGTGTGGGAAATGTTTAGATGATGTTTATTTCACCTAAGAAACATTTTACAAGAAAAGAAACACACAAACAAGTTGGTTCAAAAGAATTCAAAATGAAATGCATACTCTCATGCATGCATTCCTATTTTTATTTAGAAAAGTTTTTGTTAACCCTAAATTTGATGATTAGAATTTGATGATCCAAGTTTAGTATTTTTGGGATGTTACAAAAATACATTTTGAGGCTCTCATGGACCAGCTGGCCCAAAATGAAGTGCTTCTTGAAGAAAAGGGCAGGATTGAAAGGGAGGATGCAATGGAGATTGCATTCCTACAAATGCTCTAGAAGAGGAAGAGGCTCGTGTTTCTCTTGAAGAGAGACTTGAGTCTATCAAGTAGTCACATGAAGAAGTGGTGACCAAGCTTGTTAAGGAACATGACAATGTTGTAGCCAAACCAAAGAAACTAAAGTAAGAAAAGGTTGACTTTGGGGCTGCTCATGCTAGACTCTTCGAGGAATTGGAGAAACTTGACATTGATCACAAGGCTTTGAAAAGTGAATTCTCAATTCTCAATGAGTCTCATGATCATCTCCAAATTCAATTGACTAAGTATGATATTCCGATCACATCTAAGTCAACATGTATTCATGAAGAAAATGCTAGGGTGGAAGATGAGCCTACCAAAGCCTCCATTTCCAAAGGTAAGAGAGTTCCTGGTGATATTCTTGGCAAGGAAAGATCAAACCTTGGAAAATAGGGACTTGGCTATGTTTCCAAGTCCAAGAAGAAGAAGAACAAGAAAAAGAAGAGAAAGACTGAACAAGCAAAGACAAGCACCGTTGAGAAGAACATTACAGAGGACAGAACTGACCATATTGGTTTTGCACGGTACTACAATCCTAAGTATGAAATATATTGTGATTACTATGGTCATGTCTATGCTAATTATGTTGGTCCTTTTGATGAATATGTTTCTTGGTCTATTTGGGTTCCAAATACCCTTGTTACTAACATGAGAGGACCCATTGAAAAATGGGTACCTAAAACCAAGAAGTAATTCTCTTGAAGGGATATGCTTTCGGTGGTTCTAAATGTGTGCTGGACAGTGGGTGCACTCTTCATATGACCTGAAGCAAAGAGATCATCACGGAGATGAGACCCAATCATGATCATATTACAGTATCCTATGGTGATAAGTCTAAATTTGAGGTATTGGGTCTAGGCAAGGTAGTGTTGCCCACGATATCTCTATCATGGACATCATGCTTGTTGAGACCCTTGGTTACAACTTACTTTCTATTCATCCCCTTGGTAAGATGGGCTTTGCTGTTTTCATTGATGGTGATTTAGTGGTACTCTTGTGGAGCAAGTCTCTAAAGGTCTCTTTCGTTGGGTACATCGAAACTGACCTATTTGTGGTGGACTTTTCGGGGAAACCATTGTCCAATGTGCTTATTTAGAAAGGCCGACGTGGGCTGGTTATGGCATCGCCGTCTAGCACATGTCAACATGTGAACTTTGCAAAGTCTTCACAAGGGTGGCAACATCCTTGGAGTAAAAGACAATGTTTCTTTTGCCAAAGATCGTGTTTGCAGGCATGTGTTGAAGGCAAGATGCACGAATCTCCCCACAAGAGGAAAACTATTGTTTCCTCAAAGAGGATCTCGGAATTTATTCATGTGGACTTATTTGGTCCTCCATCTCATGCTAGACTTGGTGGGAATAAATATTGCTTGGTGATAGTCGATAATTACTCAAGATACACATGGGCCTATTTTTTCAAGCTAAAGAGTGAGACTCAACAAACTGTCATTGATTTTTCCAATGAGGTCCAGCATCAATACAATGTCCCCATATTGGCAATAAGAAGTGACAACGGCTCCGAGTTCAAGAACTACACTTAAAATGAATTTCTAAGTGAAGAGGGGATAAGACATCAATATTCCGCTGCATACACCCCTCAACTAAATGGTGTAGCCGAAAGTAAGAACCGCACTTTGATGGATATGGCTAGATCAATGTTGGTTGAATTCAAGTAACCATACAACTTCTGGGATGAAACCATATCTACCGCATGTCACTCATCAAACCGGCTCTACCTCCGCAAGATTTTGGGTAAAACGCCATATGAGATACTTACCGATGACAAGCCCAACATTTCATATTTCTAGGTTTTTGGTTGTAAGTGTTTCTTTCTTATCAAAGGAGTTTGTTTGTCTAAATTTGAGTCTAAGGCTTTAGAAGATATTTTTATTGGTAACGGTGCCAGATCCCGTACTTATAGAGTCAACAATAAGCTCTCCGGAACTGTTGTAGAATCTTATAGTGTGGAATTTGATGAAAATGATGGCTCCTATGTGGCGCAAGTTGATGTTTGTGATGCAAATGTTGAAATACCCCAAGATGCCATAAGAAGAATGGGCGTGGGATTTTTCCTCCCCATTGAGGAACCCCTTGTGGTGGATCGGGAAGGACAATGCTCTACTCAAGTGGAGCCCTCATCTAAACAAGATCAATAAGCTCCTACTGCTGGAGAAACTACTGCTGCAACACCACAACCTCCTGAAGATCATCAGTCTTCTAGGCAAACTAGTAGTCCCAGGCCAGACTATCCGCCCCCTCCAAGGGGCGGACTATCCGGCCCAGGTACTCCAACTCGCACCAGGGGCAATCAGGACAAATAGGAAAGCGCTGAAAATCCCAGGCCGTATTATTCGTCCCAAGGGGTGGATTATCCGGGCCTGGAACTCCAACTCCTGACAGGGGCAACTAGGAAGAGCAGACTGAATATGCAACTCCTAGGCCGAATTATTTGGCCCCACCTAGGGGCGGATTATCCGGCCTTGAAGCTCCATAACAGCAGCAACCTCCTGTTATGAGTGCAGATCAAGATCAAGGGCAACGTTCTTCATCTCCAATTCGCAGTAATCAAGTGGTTGATGAAGGAAAAGGTAGTGGTCAAGACGAGGATCCAAATGTTGAAGCAACTCCTCCAAGAAACAATAAGGAAATTGAATCTCGTTGCAAAGCTCGCGCTGATCGGAACCTTGAGTTAAGGGGCCATACTCTTGACAATGTTGTAGGTGATCTAAGAAGAAGAGTGTCCACTAGAATAGAACTTGCTAGATTCTATGATCATCAAGCTCATATATCAATGGTAGAACAAAAGAAGGTCTTTGATGCTCTTGAAGATCCAGATTGGGTGGTTGCAATGCATGAAGAACTGAATAACTTCGAGCATAACAAAGTTTGGAGGCTTGTAGAAAAACCCAAAGAGTGCCACAATGTTATCGGCACAAAGTGGATTTTCAAGAACAAGCAAGATGAAAATGGCATTGTTGTAAGGAATAAGGAAAGGCTAGTGGATCAAGGATTCTCTCAAGTGGAAGGCATCGATTTCGGTGAAACCTATGCTCCTGTGGCTCACCTTGAGTCCATATGTATCCTTATTGCTTATGCTGCTCTTCATAATTTTAAATTACAACAAATGGATGTTAAGAGTGCATTTCTTAATGGTCCTCTACATGAGTTGGTATATTTTAATCAACCCCCGGGTTTTGAGGATCCCAAGTTTCTGAACCATGTCTACAAACTTGATAAGGTGCTCTATGGCCTTAAACAAGCCCCATGTGCATGGTATGAGCACCTTAAAGAGATTTTGTTAGACCGTGGATTCAATGTTGGGAAAATCGATCCCACTCTTTTTACTAAGAAGGTTAACGGGGAGCTTTTTGTATGCCAACTATATGTAGACGATATTATATTTGGCTTCTCTAATCAAGCTTTTAATGATGAATTTTCAAAGCTTATGACTGACAAGTTTGAGATGTCTATGATGGGAGAATTAAAGTTCTTTCTTGGATTCGAGATCAAGCAACTTAGAGAGGGAACCTTCATTAATCAAGCTAAATACATCCAAGACATGCTCAAGGGGTTCAAAATGACGGATAAGAATGGCGTTGCTACTCCAATGCAAACTAAATGTCATCTCGAGCTTAATCCAAAGGGTAAAGATGTGGACCAAAAGGTATATCCATCCATGATCGGCTCTCTCCTTTACCTTTGCGCATCTAGACCCTATATCGTGTTGAATGTAGGAGTGTGTGCAAGGTACCAAGCCTCTCCTAAAGAAATCCACTTAGTTGCGGTCAAGATAATCTTCAGATATTTTTGGTTCATTCCCCAAATTTTGGTCTATGGTATCCCAAAGGCTCTAGTTTCTCTCTATATGGATATACTTATTCAGATTGGGCTGGTGACAAGGATGATTGAAAATCAACTTCTGGTGCATGTCAATTCTTGGGCAGGTCTCTAGTGTGTTGGTCTTCGAAGAAACAAAATTGCATATCTCTCTCAAACGCCGAAGCTAAATATGTTGCTGTTGCAAGTGATTGTACATAATTATTATGGATGAGGCAAACTTTAAAGGAATATGGTGTCAATTGTGGAAAAGTGCCTCTTTCATGTGATAATGAAAGTGCTATTAAAATTCCTTACAATCCGGTGCAACATAGAACGAGAAAACATATTGAGATTCACAATCATTTTATTCGGTATCATGTTGCTCATGGAGATATTGCGCTATATTTTGTGAGCACAAAGAACGAACTTGCTAATATTTTCACGAAGCCACTTGATGAAGAAAGGTTTTGTTATTTGAGGAATGAGCTAAATATCATAGATTCAAGGATCTTGGTTCTTGCATACTCACTTGCACTTCCTCATGTATTTGGTTTAGATGCGGGCATATACATAGGGGGAGTGTGGTCCTAATTTATTGGGCTAACCCTCCCCCTATAATGCCTAAAGCAAGAAAAATCATTTCCCTTCATATCATTTTGTGATATGTGGGTCATTGATGAGCATTGGTTTTGAACTCAAGATACATCTTCGCGGTGTCATGCCATGCGCTCCAACATGGTGGCTTCGGCCACCGCCCTCTTCCTTGAGAAGATTTGGTCCCTATTGGATCTTTTTGTATTTTCTTGCATATCTTGTGTTCTTATGGAAAACACACCCAATCTTGGATTTTAGTTGATTTGTTCTTGCAACTTTGGGTGTGGTAGTACCATCTTAGTTTAGTGCTCTAAACCCAAGCCTTTCTCTCATCTTGAGCCATCTATTCTTGCACACAAGTCCCATGTATACTTGCGAGGGCTTTTGTTTGAAGTGCTCTGGCCTAAATCTGTGTTTACAGAAAATTCAGAGAGAGGACGGACTATCCACCCCAAGTGGGGACGGATAATCCGCCCTGGGCGGTTTTGTCAATTAAGGGATAGGGTTGGGGGAAGGGCTCAAACAGAGCAGTCCTTTCTCCCCCAACCCGTGTCCTACCCCTAGCCGACGCTGGAGCCTCCGCCCCTCCCCGGAGTCGTTTCGACCATCGGATTCTTCAGGCTCCCCCCGAATCTTCTTACCAATGCCTCCGAGTACCTTCCTCCTCCGAGCTTTTCCTCCAATGAGTGAGGGTAACTCCCTCATCCATCTATTGTGTATGGAAATCATTATTCTTGGTGGAAAACTCGTTGTAGAAGATACTATGTGTTTCCCTTGCATATTAGATTCTGTAGTATTGCAACCCTAGTGCATGATATGCGTTGCCATGGTGAATCTGGGCTGAAACCAAAAAAAATCGCGGGGGGCGGATTTTCCGCCCCTGGCATGGACAGATAATCCGGCCTGGAGGTTCACTGCCTGTTTTGGTTTTGTCTCAGATTCTCCTAGTGTGCATCCTTGGACCATGGGTTGTTTTCCTATCATATCTAACATTCCTCTTGGACATGTGTGTATGCTTATCCCCATGCTACCTATCTATTGCTTCTGATAGGTGGTTCTAGTGATCCCAAGACCTACAAGAGTCGTCCTTATGCCCATTATATCAGGCCCAACGAAGACGGTAAACTTGTTGACGAGACTGAAAGCAGAAGGTTGAAAAGAGAGGCTAAATGGATGGCCGAGGCAGCTAGAAAAGCCAAGAGGACCACCTCTCGCAAGGGCAAGGGCAAGGGCAAGGGCAAGCAGTCCCGTGTCAACTACAAGGCCATGGACAGCGTTGAGTACTCCTCCATTCGTCACATTGCTCATTATGCTGAGGCTGACAGTGATGGTCCTATGGAGGATAGTATGTTTTGGTTCTCCCACTTCAGGTACATCCATGATGATGTTTATGCTACTCTCAAGATCCGCCCTATGCATCCTCTGAAATTGACTGAGGCCCAATCCAAGTCAAGACTTCGTGAGGCTTAGGACATGACTGGTAAAATGGGGCTGCACCACCTTACGACTTTACAGTGCCACCATGACTCCTCAGTTGTGAAGTAGTTTTTCTCTACCCTTGTGATTTGCGGAGATGAGCTTCGCACCATGAAGTGGATGACCGGGACCACTATGATTTAGTCAGATTTCAACACTTCTGGCCAGGTCCTTGGATATGCCTTTCATGGGCGTGACACAGGTTCTAGCCACCGCATCATTTCTCCTATCAAGCCCAGCAAGGATACTGCTCTTGCTCCTTCCCAGTCTTGTGATGGTGTTGCTGGTACACTTTCTGGTCTATCTCCTTTATATGCAGCTCTTGTTGGTTTGTTCCGGGATAGCATTGCCCCAAGTGGGGATATAATGATAAGATCTGTGGTCACTTGGTTCCCTTGCTCGCTTTTTCACATGAGTGTGCCACCAATTCTATGTCAGCTACGGACTACAAGTTGGATGTCACGGATTTTATCTATCATGAGATGACTGATGAAATGTTCAAGAGGCTCTCCATCCCATTTTCTCCCTACTTTATGATGGTCATCAAGCACACACTGCCACATGAGGAGTTTTTAGTGATTTGGATGGAGTGCACAAGCCCAAGAAGATCTACAATAAGGCACAGAAGACCTCTCACCCTTCCATTGCCCCCGAGTCCTTCATGTGTGATGCACGGGCTAGTGATCGCCGGCCCACGGTGTCCCCAATGGCACGTGAGGTCAAGCAGCTCAACTGGTTTCAACGGCACATTCTTTTCATGGGCGTTGACACTCACAAGGGCCAGTATGAGGCCTACCGGAGGAGCCATGAGATGGCCCACGCCGAGCAGCTGATTCTCCACCATATGTCTGGGGCGTATGTCCTTCCTCCACCTCCTACTGCTACGAAACCATATGCTTAGTGGAACACCTCAGGGATTAACTACGGCGAGCTCGAGAGTCACCTGTTTCCTACACCACCTAGGGCGCATACTCCACCAGCTGATGATGATGATGAGTATGATGAAGAGGAAGGGGACGGGAATGACTACGACGAGGAGGAGGACGACGAGTGATCTTTTGTGGCATTAACATCACTCTTCATCCTTTTTGTTTTTTTGATGCCAAAGGGGGAGAAGTAGTTCTATTTAGGTCTCGGATTTGCATGGGTCGAGCGCAAGCATTTGCCTCTTTTATCATTCATTTTATTTATCAGTTGCTTGTGCCTCTTTAGTGTTGAACTTCTGTTTGTGCATGGTTTTGTATGAGACTATGTCTATTGTCTATGTGTGGAATTCTAGAATTATGTGTGCATGATGGATGTTTTTTCCATCCTTAGATTATAAGAAATGTGTGCATGATGGAATTTTTTCCTTCGCTCGTGACTCCCTCATATGAACTCGATAACGTTGCTCGATCTATCTGCTGTTAATCATGATGCAGGGTCCCACATGCCAGCCTCTCGTTAGAAGAATCGTGTGTATGATGGAATTTTTTCCTTCACTCCCGCTACCTTGTTCCGAACTTGATAGCGCTGCTAGATGCATCTACAGTTTTAATCACGCAGATGGGTCCCACATGGCATCCTCACATTAGAAGAAACATGTGCATGATGAATTTTTTTCCTTGGCTCGTGCCTCCCTGATTTGAACTCGATAACATTGCTCGATCTATCTACCGTTAATCATGATGCTGGGTCCCACATTCCAGCCTCTCATTAGAAGAATCGTGTGTATGATGGAATTTTTTCCTTCGCTCCAACTACCATGTTCCGAACTTGATTGCGCTGCCGTTTAATCATGCATCTGGGCCCACATGTCATCCTCTCATTAGAACAAACGTGTGTATGATGGAGTTTTTGCCCTCGGTCGCGCTATCCTATTCCGAACTTGATGGCGCTACTAGATGCATAATCACGTAGTTGGGCCCCACGTGTCATACTCTCATTAGAATAAACATGTGTATGATCGGATTTTTTCCCTCGGTCGCTCCTCCATGTTAACAGGATAGCATTGCTTGCTGCATCAGCCATTTATTCAGGCTGGTGGGTCCCATATGTTAGCCTTACATTAGAAGAATCGTGTGTATATGATTGAATTTTTTTTCTTCTCTAGAGCTACCATGTTCCTAGATCGACGAATCTTCCATTTGGTCACGCAGGTCGGTCCCATATGTCAGCATTTCATTAGAAGAATGTGTGGGACTTTTTTCTCGCTTGCGCCTCCGTGTTTCGAACTTGGAAATGTTGGTCGATGCATGACCAGACGTTTATACAGGCTGCTGGGTCCCATATGTCAGCATCTCATTAGAAGAAACATGTGCATATTGGACTTTTTTTCTCGCTCGCGCCTCCATGTTTCGAACATGGAAACGTTGCTCGAAGCATCAACCGTTTATACAGGCTGCTACGTCCCATATGTCAGCACCTCATTAGAATAAGCGTGTGCATGCTAGAATTTTTTCTGACTCATGCTTCCGTGTTTTGAACTTGGCAACGTTTCTCGATGCATCAGCGGTTTATACAAGCTGGTGGGTCCCAGTGTCAGCCTCTCATTAGAAGAAACGTGTGCATGCTGAACTTTTTTCACGTTCTCTCGTCCCTTTTTTTGAACTTGGAAATGCTGCTCCATGCACCAACCATTTATACAGGCTATTGGGTCCCCCTTGTGATCCTCTCATTAGATGAAACGTGTACATGCTGGACTTTTTTCTCGCTCGCTCCTCCATGTTTTGAACTTGGCAATGTTGCTCAATGCATCGGCCGTTTATACTCGAGGCCTCCTATATAATAGGTCTCTCCGGTGGGCCCCACATGTCAGCCTCCTCTGTAGAGGACACGTGCGGTCGCCTCCCCCGGTTTCAGCTTGGTAACGTTGCTGGGTCCCAGACGTCAGCCTTCTCTATACAGGAAATGTGTTTATGCTAGAACAAATGTATAAGTACGACATATATTATATATATAGATAACCCTAGATTTCAACAAATGGCAACTGCATGCGCTTCCACTATGATAGAACTAACTATGCTACTCATAAAAGATTAGGTTTTAAAATGATGATATCACTTGAAACGAAAAGGCGGCAATGATGATTGACATTGAAAAATGCTACATGGTCAGCATAAATAAAACTTGGGTAGGCAAAGCTTGCACTATATTTTATCATAATGGCACGAGAAATGCTAAATTAAGAATATTTTAGGCGACACAAAAAATAATTTAGGTCCAATCTTGTGAAGAAATGGGCTTATTATCGTGGGATCCTTAGTGAAACTTCTTCAGTGTGCTTCATGCTTACAAAACGTAACAATGTCTTGAGGGTTGGCGGCCCACGTCCGAGCTGACCCAAGAAGGATAAATTCACGAGATTTTGGGCTAGAGTTGGGTTGAATGTACTATTTTATAATGAGCTCCTAACTAAATTTGCAATGTTTTGTGCCAGACTTGGGTCGAATGTCCAATCTTTTCATTAGCTAATTAGTGAAAATTCGATATAGTTAGTAAAATATACTAGGGTTTGGCGGCTTTGCTCACCACCAAAGGCTAATTAAGGGAAGTTTTTTGTCTGAAGTGGGTTTGAAAAATTCATTTCCTTAAGCTCAGTAGAAAAAATACATTGTACTGAAGGTCGATGGTCCAGCTGACCTGGTTGTACCTACGCCGCATCCAAAAGAATGAAGTTGGAAAGGGTGAAAATTGACCGACATTGTAAGACATGATATGACATAGCTACCAGAGAACTTTGGCAGTGCAGGATTCAAACATGGAAAGTACTGGAGGGAGTTTGACTGATTGACATAAAATCCTTTCATATGAAGTGTTACAGCACAAGATCATCTTTTCAGCAAAGGTTATATTTTGAGATGTTTGGGTGACTTTGAATCTGCCCAATCAATTTGATGTACTCAAAACCATGTAAGGAACATGATAAGACATTTTTTATGAGGTCAACCTTTAGTTAATGTTGGATTCTATGCTATATTGAATAAATCTTATGCATCTTCTAATGTTTAGTTTAGTCAGGTTACTATTGTCGTCAGGCTATTGTCGACAACCTCTAGATTTCATTCAGATTCAGTTAGCACCTGAAAACCCGCACCTGTTTCATTCAGTTTCATGTAGCACTTGTTTAGGTCATCGTTTGAACCATTCTTGCAATGGAATGACAAACTGGTTTGAACATGATGTAATAGGGGCACGTAGTCCAGGCCCTGCATGTTTGATTCGCGGGATGGCACTAGTAATATCTGGTCGTCCGGAGCAAAGTTTTCACGCTTTAGCTCTGAAGCTTTCTTGAGCATATGTATAAATAGATAGAAATAACAGGAAACCAGATAGGTTTCACATTGTGTAAAAGGTGTCTCCAATTACAGCTCATATAGTTCTGATAGTTTAGTTTACAGTTTACACATAGTAGTTCAGTTCAGCAGAGCAGCACCGAGGAAAGCCTGGCAAGAAGCTGCTCGTTTTCCTCCTCCTTCTCTTCAAGTAGTAGGCGACGTACGATTTGAGCTGTTCTAATTCCAGTTCGTGAGTTTGCATTTTCTCCCTATGGCTGCTTATCCGTGCATTAAGCCAAGCATCCACCTGAGTGTTGAGTTGTGGCTTCTTTTCCTAGGAGAAAGAAAACGTGGTTTCATCCTATCATGGAACATGGAAAAAATATCTGAAGTTCTAGCACCGAGCTTTATGCAAGACTGGGCGGTGTGGAAAAGATCCAACAAAGCCCGATTCCTAGTCGCAAAAACCCATTGTACAGTGCTTACCTCGCTGACCCATGGAATTGGGGCGAACAAGTCTGTCGGTGAACCGCCGGATCTGAACAAGGGGAAGAAGATGATGATGAAGGACAATAACAATGCTGGAGAACACGATTTAGGAGAATAAGTACAACACCTACACGGAGGACCCCTCGCATGCGTGCACAGCCTTCATGATCATATCTATTAACTCTGTAGTGCATAAACCATCACGGTGAGATCTTTCTTTTCTCTCCTCACACAATGTCGCCGGTAAATGCTTCTAGGAGGGAGCCATGGCTGCGTAGAGGGAGGGAGCATGAGCAGGATGAGCATGAGGAAGAAGAAAGGGAGGAGGGAGCCTAGTGACGAGTTGAGGTAGATAGTCAAAAGTCTAGGCACACCACCGTCATCTTCCCTACTATCTCCAGCTGTATCCACCGTGCGATGTGCCTTCTAGGAGAAGTGTTGCACACACGTGGCATAGAGTAAATAGCGAACTACAATGATGCGACTGATTGTATGCTCAATTCAATAACTTCGGCGCTGATCGAATGGTGCACGCATCCGGCCTACACGCGTCATGCTGAAACAGTCCTGCGTTGGATCACATAGTTTGTCGTACAATTTATTTTATTAATAATGGCACTTCGGCATGGATATAACAGTGCACGCATCACGATAACACAGTCCTACATCACGATGACACTTTTTATAGTGAGGGAATTTCTAGCGCTCCTTCCTGATGCATTCCGAGCCCCTTCTTCGTGCGTGCAACACAAACAGGCCCGCCAGTGCAACAAATATGAGGCCTAGCAAACACGCCCTAAAACTCACTAAAACAAAACACACCCTAAACCATGTCTTTGCACTTACTTTTAGCTCAAGTTTGACCTAGTTTCGTTAAATTGTCAAGATGCAAAATCTTATAGCAAGAAGTTGAACATATCGTCAGAACTTACGGTGGTTTATGATACTATATATTAATTGACCTACCGATGGGTACATCCAAAAGCTCTTTTGTAAAACTTTCAAAGCAACCTTCAATTTACATGTAGTTCAAATTTGACCTAATTTCTATACATCGACATAAAGACATTCACGTGGGCGTAGTTAGATAGGAAGCTTGAAAACTCATAAAACATGGAAATCGTAAGTACAACATGTTGACCCACTAAATATGTCTGAAAACTTGGCTTGTGGCATTCAAATCCAATATTCTTCAGACTTTCTTTGTGGAAAAGAACAATCTCATCATCACTCGGAGAATTGAGAATATTTTTTCCTGATAGTTGGACACTCACACCTATGACATTGTTTACTACTCCCTCCGTCTCGAAATAGATGTCTCAGAATTTTTAAATTTTGGATGCATTTACTCCGTCCGTTTCAAAATATAAGATGTTTTAGCTTTGTGAAGCTGATGAATCTAGACCCCTTTTAGTCTGTAGGATCACTCTGACCTCTCCGAATCTACATACTAAAAGGAGTTTAGATACATTAGCTTCACAAAGCTAAAACATCTTATATTTTGAAACGGACAGAGTATGTGCTAAATAGTGTCTAGATTTATCCAAATGTTGGTCCACTATATATATCTAAAAGCTTGGCTTGTGGCAAAGAGGGTAATATTAAACAAAGAGGGTATAGGATAAGATTTGGAAAACAATATTTTTTTAGAACCCACAATCTTTTTCTTAGACCATGATCCAAAAATTACATTGACACTGATAATTAGCCAAACTGCAAACAGAGCAAACCCAACATCATACGGAGTGTGGTACAACTTAACAACTTCTAGGGGGACTCTGCGGTCTTCTCAAGCGACTTGGCTGCATCCTCTGCGGGCAACTTGACTGCATTCTCCGTTATACCATCGCCAAACAACGACTCGTGGATGTCGGGAAGCACGCCGCCGTGCGCGATGGAGACGCCGGCCAGCAGCTTGCTCATCTCCTCGTCACGCATGACACCGAGCATCACGTGCCTCGGGATGATGCGGATCTTCTTACTGTCCTTGGAGGTTTACCCGGCGAGCTCCAGCACATTGGTAGTGAGGTACTCGAGAACGGCCGCGAGGTAGACGGGAGCCCCAAAGCCTATACGCTGGGAGTACTGACCCTCCTTGAGGTAGAGCCCTATTCGGCTGACGGGGAAATGTAGCTCGGCCTTGATGAACCTCGTCACCTTCTTCTTCATGTGCCTGCCTGGTGCAAGACTGCTACCTGGACTGGCCATAGAAGTATTCGGAAGCCAGCGAAATGTCTTCTTTTTCTCCATGGCCTTTGTCGCCGCCATCTGGATATTCTTCTTCTTCACACGGGGAGCTCTGGTATTCAGAGCCATAGCTACAAAGTTGTAAAGGAGCAGGGGGAGAAGAGGAAGAAAGGTTAATTGTGGAGGTCCAGTGAAGGTTCCCATGTCCCTTATATTGGAACTTTAACAGTATACTTTTTACTATTTTACTATGAATTTTTAATAAAAGGTTGTCTGTATCAACCGATGTAGAGGCAGGGATGCTACTCCCCTTTTCAAAATAAAATAAAAAATGACATTTTCTCATTTTTGCAATGTTTCTATATTTTCTTTGACTTTTTAAAACATGGTCAGATGTGTCTGCATGAAAATTCTTTCAAAGAAGTTGTATATTTCAAAACAGTCGTTGGTTTTTCAATATGACTGCATGGGTACAATAATTATATATGAATTTCGAACAAATTTGTAAGCAATCTATCATGCACTTGTACTTCAAATTTAAACTACTTTGGTCAATTGACACAAAGTCATTTAATTATGAGAAATTAGATAGAAAGCTTGAAAATTCATGAAACTTGTTAACCATAAAACATACTCTATTATGTGTGAAATTTAGTATGTTGTAGCATTCAGATCCATACTCTTTGTACTATATTTGAAAAACATTTATAGGTGACACTTCTAAAATTATTTGAAAATGTTTGAATACATAAAAGTTGAAAAGTCACATTAACAACGTTAGTATGTCATGCCAAGATACACCCATATAAGAGAAATAGACACGTTATTATAATCTATGTAGATAATGGCCATGACCTTGGTCATTATTTAGCTTGAAACCCAAGTATGTTAACACATCGCTGGTTATATTGTGAAGCAAATGTTTTTACAGAAAAAGCATTCCTTTGGGATCACGTTCTATTCTCGCTCTTTGATTTTCCCCTCCATTTCAAACCATATTCTTCTTACTACTAGTACTACTCCTACTCGATTTACACAAAAAACATTCCTCTCACTAGGAAAATTGAGATTGTCTCTTTCCCTAATACTTGTTTGGAAACTCACCTTGGCAACATTGTTTAACATGCCAAGATGCACCAATCTACTAAATATGGGAAAATTATCATAAACATGATGTTGGATATGGCCATGAGCTTGGTATTTCGGCTTGAAACATGTTCACATACATGCTAGGACAATTTTGTGAGGAAAGTTTTTCCAAAGTTATCAAAACTCATGTTTACCATTTTTATCATGGGAGGTAATAAACATAAAAGAATGCCTTGCGTAATTCTTTGTTTTTAGGATTTTTCTTTTTTTCTTCTATTGATTTCACAATAAATTCAACATTGTTGAATCTTTCGAAACTCTTGGACGTTGTCGTATATTGATTGCCTGATGGGTACAATACCTTCAAAGGTCGTATGTAAATTCTTAAGAGCAATCTACCATTTACTTGTACTACAAATTAATTTTGACCTAGTTTTGATAAATCCATTTAAGTGCGGAATTCAGATAGGAAGCATGATCCACTATGTGTGAAACTATTGGCTTGAGGCATTCTGAACCATATTATTCACATTTTTTGAATAGAAAAAACAACACCGTCGTCCCTAGGGAAATTGAATGTATTTTTTCCTAATTGTTGGGAACTCCTAGAAGCAACAAAGATTACTATGCCAGGATGCACCCATCTACCAAACAAATTTAAGAACTCTATATATCAGATCGTAAACTATGATGTCCATATGGCCTTGATGACCTTGGTCGTTGGGTTAAACCCAATAATGTCCATACACATGGTAGGACAATATTATGAAACCGTTTTCCAATACTTGTCTAATCCTACGGTTACCGTTTACATGGCACATAGTGCACGCGATATGATAGGACATCATGCGTAAATCTTTCATTTTTCTTTCATTTCATGTGCGTTTTCAAAATGGATTCAAATTTGTAAAGATGAAAATCATAGTACGAAGTCGGACCAGTCGTCAAAACTCTCGGTGTTTTATGATAAAAACTTTGAGTGCCCCATGAGTACCGCCAAAATCTTTTTTATTAAACTAACTTTCAATGCAACCTAAAATTTACTTGTAGTTCAAGTTTGACCTAATTTCATTACATCGACACAAGTCATTCAAGTGGGCAGAGATAGCTAGGATAAATTTTGAAAAATCATAAAATATGAGGATAATAAGTACAACATGTCATTCCACTATATAGATCTGAAAACTTGAATTGTGGCATTCAGATCGAATATTCTTCGAACTTCCTTTACGAAAAAAAATCTCGTCATCACTCGGAAAATTGAGATAGATATTTCCTGATATTTGGAAACTCACACTGACGGTATTGTTTACTACAAGAATATGAACCCATCTACCTCTAACATGACATTTAATTCAAGAGAAATCTATCATGCTAACTTGTAGCTCAAGTTTGACCTAATTTTGTTAAATGGTAAAGATGGAAAATCTTAAAAAAAGTTGAATATGTTGTCAAAACTCTCGTTGGTGGTTTATGATATATTAATTGACCCTAGATGGTTACCTAAAAAAATCGCAAAACTTTCAAAGAATCTATTTCTTGTAATTCAAATTTGACCTAATTTTGATAAATCGGCACAAAGGCATTCAAGTGAGTAGAGTTAGCTAGGAAGAAGTTTGAAAACTCATTAAACATGGAAATATTAATTAAGTAAAACATGTTGGTCCACTTAATATGTCTGGAAGCTTGGCTTGTGATATTCAGATACATATTATTCGTACTTTCTTTACAAAAAAATTCCCGGAATTATTCGAGAAATTGAGAATATTCTTTCCTGATAGTTGGAAACTCACAATGATAGTGCATTGCTTACTAAAAGAAAATGAACCAATATACCTCCAGAAAGACATTTAATTCAAGATCAATCTACTGCACTAACTTGTAGCTCAAGTATGACCTAATTTCGTTAAATCGACAAGAAGTCAGTGGAGTGTGTGAAGTGCGCTAGAAAGCTTGAAAACTAGAACTATGATAAATCGTGGTCCACTTTGTGTGTTAATTGGGAGTGTTGCATTTTCTTCTAACTTTCGTAGGTCCCATAGGAGTGAGGTGCTTCAGTTAACACGATTGGTGGAAGTACAACTTACATCGAGGACCTAATAAAAATGAAAATTACATCCAAGTCCATGCATTTAGCACAAGGCACCTGAAACTAAGCAGTGAAGTGTGTTTTGAGGTTTGAGCATACTAGTGTTCATTGTGCTAAAGACTATCAATAGAATCTTCTTGTTGTCATCTTCCAGGGTCTTTGTGCATCAATTAACACACTAAGTGGAAGTACAAGTTACATCAAGAACCTCATAAAAATGAAAATTACATCCAAGTCCATGCATTTAGGTAGGACAAAGTTGTTTCCTTCCTATGTACTCCTACTCCACACCAATGCGGGTGCCGAACACGCTAGAGAAACAGAGCCACCGTACCAAGGCACACATGCGCAGGTCCACCCTGCGGACGAGGGAGAGATCAGTCGGGCTGGTGCGCAAGTGGAGAGAGGTGGAGAGATGATAGGCAGCAAAGGAGAGAGAAAACACACAATTTTTTTGCGTGCATAGGTCCTGGAATTTACTACTAGTAGAGTAACTGTAAGGTAGCAGGAGTATCTCGTGTCAGGAACCCATCATAAACATTGCTCTGACATCGAGCCGCCTTCAACTTCTCCTCTCTCTTTGCTGCCTCCCTCTTCCCTGACTATGTTTTATTTCTCTCTGTATGTACATCGCATGGACACGGGTGAGCATGTGTCTAAGCAAAGAAAAATACTACGACGAGTAAAAGGACATGCACTATGTTGTCCATTAAGGAAAAAATAGTCCTAATGGACTTCCATATACATAGTGGATGCTATCCACAAGCTAAAAACCTTAAGGGTAGTCCATAAGCATTAAAATATTGATAAGCATTAAGATATGGAATAGTATACATAGTTGTAGAAAACAAATTTTAATCACAAGACTATGAGAAGGTAGCTCTTACATTTGGGTCCTATCTTATGGACAAGTTTGACTAGATACATTATGGTGCAATAAACTAGCTTGGTACAGCAAGTGGGTCTCGTAGGAGCAATGAGATTCAGTTAACACGGTTGGTGGAAGTACAAGTTGCATCAAGGACCTTAGAAAATGAAAAATACATCCAAGTCCATCACTTGGAAAATTCAGAATGTGCTTTCCTGATAATTTGAAACTCACACCGACGATGTTTGTGAGATCCAATCACATGACTTAATAGGATTGATAGGATAATCATACCAACAAGTTGCAACTTCTTTTCCGGAAGCTCATTCGAAAAGAACTCTAAGGTTAAGCGTGCTTGGCCTAGAGAAATTTTAGAATGGGTGACCGACCGGGAAGTGGGTAACCGGGTGCGCATGAGTGAGGACAAAGTGCACAGAAAATGCTTGTGATGGTGTGTGGGGCTAGTCTAGAGATCATATTAAGCTATCAGGAGTGACACCCCCGGGGCCAAGTGGACGGGGTGTTACAAGTGGTATCAAAGCCGATCCTCGCGGTTAAAACAAGTGTGTGCGGGTTAGTGGCGGGACATGTGGAGCATGGCGTGTGTGGCCCAGAGTGGACACTGCATGACACATGTGCCAGCACTGGACGCACATACGCATACCGGGTGTGTGAGTGTCAGTGGAGGGACATGTGGAGCATGGCGCATGTGGCCCGGAGTGGACACGACATGGCACATGTGCCGGCACTGGACGCACATACGCATGCCAAGAGGGAACGTTCCTGTGGTGTGCTTGATCGATGAGGGCATCGATCTTCTAAAGGGTGGGTGTATGTGAGATCCAAGCACATGACTTAATAGGATTGATAGGATACTCATACCAACAATTTGCAACTTCTTTTCCGGAAGCTCATTCGAAAAGAACTCTAAGGTTAAGCGAGCTTGTCCTAGAGCAATTTTAGGATGGGTGACCGACCGGGAAGTGGGTAACCTAGTGCGTATGAGTGAGGACAAAGTGCGCAGAAAAGACTTGTGATGGTGTGTGGGGCTAGTCTAGAGATCCTATTAATCTATCAGGAGTGACACCCGCGGGGCCAAGTGGACGGGGTGTTACAATGTTGTTTACTAAAAGAAGGTGAACCCATCCACCTCTGAAATGATATTTAATTTAAGAGCAATCTACCGTTCTTACTGGTAGCTCACGTTTGACCTAATTTAGTTAAATGGTTAAGATGCAAAGTATTAGCAAGAAGTTGAACCTATTCTCAATACTCTCAATGGTGGTTAGTGATATATTAAATGACCCCCCTGATGGTTACCTCCAAAAAAATCACAATACTTTCAAAGCAACCTACGATTTAATTGTAGTTCAAATTTGACCTAATTTCGATAAATTGGCACAAATTTTCATTCAAGTCGGGAAAGTTAGCTAGGAAATTTTAAAAGTCGACAAACATGGGAAAATTGAGAATTTTCTTTACTAATAGTTGGAAGCTCACACAGACGACATTGTTTACTAAAAGATGATGCACCCATCTACCTTCGAAGAAAAGACAATTAATACGAGAGGAATCTATCACGCTTACTTGTAGCTCAAGTTTGACCTAATTTCGTTAAGTTGTCAAGATGCAAAATCTTAGCAAGAATTAGAACCTATTGTCAAAACTCTCGATGGTGGTTTGTGATATATTAAATGACCTCCCGATGGTTACCTTAAAAACAAATCGCAAAACACTATCATTGCAACCTACAATTTACTTGTAGTTCAAATTTGACCTAATTTCGATAAATCGACATAGCGCCATTCAAGTGGGCAGAGTTAGCCAGTTCGAAGTTTGAAATTTTTTGAAACATGGGAATCATATAAGTAGTACACAACATGTCGGTCCATGATATTTATGACTTAAAATCTTGGCTTGTGGCATTCACATCCATATTATATTCTTCATACCTACTTGATGAAAAGGAACAATCTCATCATCACTCTGAAAATTGAGAATGTTCTTTCCTGATAGCTGGAAACTCACACCGACGACATTGTTTACTAAAAGAAGATCAACCCATCTACCTTCAAAAATACATTTAATTCAAGAGAAATCTATCGTTCTTATTGGTACCTCAGTTTGACCTAATTTCGTTAAGTTGTCAAAATGCAACATCTTAGCAAGAAATTGAACCCGTTGTCAAAATTCTCGGTGGTGGGTTATGATATATTAAATGACCCCCCCCCCTCTCTAGATGGTTACCTCTAAAAGGATTTGTAAAACTTTCAACACAATCTACAATTTACTTGTATTTGAAATTTCACCAAATTGCAATAAATCGACATAAAGTCATTCAAGTGGATAGAGTTAGCTAGGAAAAAGTTTGAAAACTCATAAAACATGCGAATCTTAAGTACAAGATGCCGGTCCACTATATATTTCTGAAAGCTTGGCTTGTGGCATCACTATAGATGCCGGTCCACTATAGATGTCGGTCCACTATATATGTCCTTATTCTTTAGACTTTATTTTCAGAAAGTAACAATCTCGTCATCACTTGAAAAATTTAGAATGTTATTTCTCGATAGTTGGAAACCCACAGCGACGATGTTGTTTGCTGCAAGAAGATACACTCATCTACCTGTGAGAGGACATTTTATTCAAGAGCAATCTATCGCGCTTACTTGTAGCTAAAGTTTGACCTAATTTCGTTAAATTGTTAAGATGCAAAATCTTATTAGCAAATAGTTCACTCGGGAATTGAGAATGTTCTTTCCTGATAGTTGGAAACTCACACCGACAACATTGTTTACTACAAGAAGATGCATCCATCTACCTGCGAAAAGACATTTAATTCAAGGGCAATCTATCGTGCTTACTTGTAGCTCAACTTTGATCTAATTTTGTTAAATCGGCAAGAAGTGAGTAAAGTGTGTGAAGTTAGCTAGGAATCTTGAAAAATGGAATTATAAGAAACCCTAGTCCACTTTGTGTGATAATTGGGGCAGTGGCATTTTCTTATAATTGTGGAAGGTCCTGTAGGAGCGAGGTGCTTCAATTAACACGGCTAGTGGAGGTAAAAGTTATATCAAGGACCTCATAAAAATGAAAATTACATCCAAGTCCATGCATTTTTCACAAGGTCCCTGAAACTAAGAAGTGAAGTGTGTTGAGAGGTTTGCGCATACTTGGGTTCATTGTAAATGCTAAAGACTAACAATAGAATATTCTGGATGCTAAGAATGGAAAAGAAGATCCAACGGCTACCAATGTTTGGATTTGCCAGTCATGATCCAACGGTCAATGTTCAAAGTTATCCATACACTATACTATAGTAGTATGGTATTGTAAGGGATAAGACAAGATAAAGATTAAATAAGAAGTACTACTGTGAATGTCCAGTCTTTTGGAAAACCTTTCCCTCCCGATGTTTGGGAAGCAAGTGAAAATTTTGAAACCGGAAAAGTTTGATTTTTTTGCCACCAAGGACCAAAGTGGTTTCCTTACTATGTAATCCTCCTACTCCACACCAAGTCGACTATCGAACACACCAAAGAAATAGAGTCGCCCTCTCAAAAGAAAAGAAACAGAGTCACTGTACCAAGGCATACGTGCGCAACGCCATGTTGTGGACGAGGGAGATATCAGCCGGGCCGGTGCGCGAGGGGAGAGGGGTGGGGAGAGATGAGAGGCGACGAAGGAGAGAGAAAACACATATTTTTTTGCTTGCATAGGTCCTAAAATTTACCACTAGTAGAGGAGTACCTCATGTCAGGAATCCATCATAACTTTCCTCTAACATCGAACCGTCTCCTCCTCTTCGCTGCTCTCGTGCTGCCTCTTTTTTTAAAGGCTCGTTGCCTCCCTTTCGTTCTCTTCTGTAGCTCAAGTTTGACCAAATTTCGTTAAATTGTCAAGATGCAAAATCTCACGGTAACGAAAATGCTTTGTCCAAAATCTCGGTGACTCACGTGAGTCGACCTGCCTTTTCGTTCCATTTCAGACCCTGCGACCAGCCGCATGCTGGTTTGAAAGTAAGGATATTTTT
The DNA here is from genome assembly GCA_916181665.1 of Avena sativa. Lineage (NCBI taxonomy): Eukaryota > Viridiplantae > Streptophyta > Magnoliopsida > Poales > Poaceae > Avena > Avena sativa. The sequence goes on along the minus strand of OV702283.1, from coordinate 244,273,465 downwards.
TCCATGTTTGTGTGTGTGAAGCAAATACAGCAGTACGAAGGGTACGGCTCAGCTACTCACTCGAGAAGGACCTGGACGCTTTTTTTTGAAGGGTAAAACAGTAGGGCAAAAAACCCCACTGCAATTTTTATATATTATAGAGAGTTACAAAAGAATATTTACAAACTCAATCCACCTCAAAGAAGAGGGATAAAATTCTAAGAAGCTATCTCCTGTCTAAATTAATTTCAATCCAATCTTTAAGGCCCTGATGATACTTCTTCTTAATTCTATAAAGGACCCATCTTAATTCCTGGGCTACAATAGCCTTCCAGTTCTCCATCGATGCATGCTGATTATTGAAGATTTCATTATTTCTGCAAATCAAAATGCCCCAAGTTCCAAGTATCAGAATTTCCATTGCAAAAGGGACATTAAGATATTTTTTAATACTGGCTAAGGCTTCAAAGATATTTTGGTCAGCCATATTGACCTGTGAAATTTCAGCCCAGCAAGCTCTTGCAAATGGGCATTCCCAAAACAAATGCAGGCTGGTTTCTTCACTGCTGCAACCCTGGAAAACACAGTCATAAGATGCCAGAGAAAAACATTTCCTTTTCAGAAGGTTTCTTGTGTTGATTCTATCAAGCAGTAAGAGCCAGAAGAAGAATTTGTGCTTTTGCTGACAAGAAGATTTCCATAACCAAGAGAAATGTGGCTGAACCGGTTGGCAACCAGCTAAAGAGAAGTAAGCCTTTTTGACCGAAAAATTACTGCCCCAAATGTAAGACCAAATATCAGATTCCCCCTGCCTGCCAGTATTGAGAATTTGTTCAAGACTTTGATATACCTGGTAAGCTTGTTGGGACAGAGGAAGGTGAAAAAGGTCCTGAGTATTTTCAGTATGCAGGAACTCACTGACAGAGATGTGAGGGTTTTTTTGCATAGGAGAGGAGATGAGGAAGCTTATGTTGAAGGCAGCTATCATTCCACATATCAAACCAGAATAGTGTGGATTTCCCATTTCCAACCAAGCACTTTGCAAGTCCTTTAAAAATGTCATTCAGTTTTAGATGAGCTTTCCACCAAAAGGATCCCTCAAGACTTCTTCCAGGGAGCTTACCATTACAGTAGTAAGTATTCCATATAAGGTGAATCCAAGGAATATCCTTGTGATTATAAAACTTATCCAAATTCTTCAAAAGAAGTGCAGAGTTTTGAACATTAAGGTCTAGAACTCCCAATCCTCCCTGGTTCTTGGGTCTACAAACTTTCTTCCATGCTACAAGAGCAATACCTCTAGCTTGAACATCAGAAGTTTTCTTTCTCCACAAACATTGCCTCATATATTTAATCAACTGTTCCTTGATAGTGACAGGAAGATCAAAACAGCTCATGTAATATATGGGAAGGGAAGACAACACAGATTTGACTAACTGCAGTTTCCCCCCATAATTAAGAAAGTCAGCTATTCCACACAACCTTCTCTCAATTATCTGAACAATAGGTAGGAAATGTTCCACATCAGTTTTATTCAAGCTCAGAGGCAAACCAAGATAGGTAAAAGGAAAGGAACCAGTGAGGCAAGCAAGGGTATTAGCAAAGTTCCCAAGCCTCTCAGAGTCCATGTTAATTGGCATCATGCTGGATTTAGAATAATTAACTTTGAGTCCAGTGGAGAGAGCAAAAGTATGTAGAATTGCCTTAAGGCACAAGAGTTGCTCAGAATCAGCCTTAAGGATTACTAAAGTGTCATCTGCATACTGAACCACAGGGAAGTCAGGACAGAACACATCTTCAGTGGGCAAAGAAAGAAGACCCAGGTTCATTGCCTTATTGAGGATACTTTGAAGGAGATCAGCACCCAGAACAAACAATAAAGGAGATAAAGGATCTCCTTGCCTAACACCCCTTCTACAGTAAAACAATTTCCCAGGCACACCATTTAACAGCACAGAGGAAGAAGCTGGCCCAAAGATCATCTGAATCCAAGAAATCCATTTATCTCCAAAACCTTTGGCTTTAAGGATATTGATGATTGCAGAATGCTCAATTCTGTCAAAAGCCTTTTCAAAATCAAGCTTAAGAATTAAAATTTCCTCCTTTGACTTGTGGCATTGATCAAGAAATTCAAATGCCCAACCTAAACAGTCTTGGATAGATCTTTGCTTGAGGAAACCATATTGATTCTTGTGAACAAGTTTAAGTATGACTTTTTGTAGTCTATTAGCCAGAATCTTGGTGATAATCTTAAAGACACTATTTAGCAAAGAAATAGGCCTAAAATCAGCAGGAGTCATAGGAGCAGCAATTTTTGGAATGAGGGTGATAAAAGAAGAATTAATGCTTTCCAAAGAGGCTTGCCCTTCATAGAACTCCACAAGTAGATGTTTCACATCATCCTTAATAATAGGCCAGCAAAGCTTCATGAATTCATTATTAAAACCATCAGGGGCAGGGGATTTATCATTAGGCAGATTTGTGATGACCTCATCAATATCTTCATCAGAGAAAGGCTTTTCCAAAGCATCCCTTTCTTCCTGGCTTAAACAATCACCAGCCAAGTCATTAAGATTGAAATGCATTTCAGGCTTATCAGAAGAGCCCATTCTATTTTTAAAGGAATTCCAAAGGAGATTTGCTTTGCCATCATGATCATAAACCTCAAGATCAGAATCATCCTTGAGCATGGAAATGTAATTATGTCTAAATCTTATGGTAGCTCTGGAGTGAAAGAACTTGGTGTTTTCATCCCCCAGCTTAACCCATTTAATTTTCCCCCTCTGTTTCCAATAAGTATTCTGATCTTGTAAAAGAGAAATAATAAGATTTTTCAGGATATCCCTAAGATTCCATTCTTGAACAGTAAGAGTTCTCATTTCCTCCATGATATCAAGAAGTCAATGGTGGCATTAACATTACAGATTTGTGCCTTCAGGCAAGGTAGCTGTTTGGCCCAAAGCTTCAGCCCTCTTCTCACATTTTTGAATTTAGCATTGATTTTTTTTGCAGAATCCATAAAACCCACAGGAATGTTCCAGGCATTTTGAACAATAGCTTTAAACTCCTTATGATGCAACCAATGATTTTCAAATCTGAACACCTGAGCTTTGGGAATCATTGTGCCAATGGAAATGACACAAGGAAGATGATCAGAGGTAGGATTTGCAAGAGGATCAACAAAAGTTGAGGGAAAACTCTGAGTCCAGGCAGCAGAAGTAAAAAACCAATCCAATCTTTCCAAGAGGGGATCTTTCTGCATGTTACTCCAAGTGAATTTTCTACCCTTAAGTGGTAACTCTATGAGACCCAAATTATTAATGGCTTCATTAAAGAGAAGCATACCATTAACATCTCCACCCAATTTATTTCTATCTAAAGGATGTCTACAGAAGTTAAAATCTCCCACAATGAGCCAGTCCAAATCATCAGGCATATCAATGCTGCCAAACCAATATAAAAATTCAGACTTTTTTTCAGGTGAACATGGCCCATAAATGTTGGTGAGGATCCAGGATTCATTGGACAAGAGAGATGTCAAGGTGATGGAGATAGAAAACTCATTGAGAAAGGAAAGATGTCCAGAGAACAGGAAACCATTCCAAATGGTGATCAAACCTCCAGATGCACCTCTAGAGGGAAGAAATTCAAAATTGGTAAATTTGGAGGGGCAGAATTTTTTAATGTAGGAGCTATCAAAGTCCTCACGCTTAGTTTCTTGGAGACAGATAATGTCACAACCAGACTCCTCAATTTTGTTTCTGAGAGCAATCCATTTTTTTTCAGAATTGATTCCCCTGATATTCCAATTCAAGATCTTCCAAGTTATTTTGTTATTCATTAAGAAACCAGGAGCAAGTATAGATATGGGGTGATATAAATAGTGTAATCACCCAGGAAACAACAATTACAGAGACAAAAGGCAATCCAATTCAAGGTACCACAGAGATAATCCACAACAAGTACCATCCACATTGCAATATCACAATCACAGAACACATGACAGGAAGTCAACAAGACTCCAGCAAAAGACTTAGTTTGATACATTAAAACACTTAGGAAGAGGGCTTCTTCTTGGCTTGCTGTCCACAGGTACCAGCAGCCCCAGGTTTCTTCTTGCCACCAATGCCCAAGCTGGAAGAGGCTCCTCCTTTAATGCTGCCTTTTGTAGGAGCCTTAACTTTCACTTCATTGGCCTTTCCTTTCTTGAGCAACCTCTTCTCCAGGTCCCCATCCTTTACCTTGCAGAATGAAGCAGCAAGATTTTTAACCACTTTGGAATTCAGACAAGGAGGAGCAGCATTACAAACCAGGCAATCAACAATTAGACAATTTATGTGACTTTTAAAACCCCCATTTAGTTCAACAATTCTAGGGCTTCTTCTCACCTCAGATTCCACAAGAGGTTCCTTGCCCTTTCTCTTTCTAGCAGGGGTAGAGGGAGAGCATGAAGATTTATTGGATTCAATACCCAGGCAAGAAGGGGCCATCTGGGAAAAGCTCTCATTAGGAATGATGAAAGAAATTGAACTTTCCTCAGCAATAAGTTCTTTAATAATTTCCCATAAAGGAGAAGTAAGAAATCCCTTGACCCAATTAAACTTCTCAGGAGTAGCAAGCATGAGAGTAATGAAGTTAAACCAACTTATAGGGATATCACATTTAAGAGAGCCCATTGAAGAAGATTCCTTCTGAATATGGGGGGCAAAATAATTCTCCCAGAGCTCCAAGCCTTGTTGGGAAAATCCCTGCTTAGCCACATGCACATCAGGAATGGAGATAAAAGTTCTCACCATCCCAACCTGAAGGTGAGCCTCAGTTGGAGAAAGAAGGTGTTGGTCCTCCAACATCCAATCATCATTCTCAGGAGCCACAGTACTTGAGTCCATAGGGCTTCCAACCCCCTCCTCAGCATCAGAATTGGCCTCCTCTTCATCAGCCAGATAGTTCTGAAAAATGTTTTGAAGGCCTTCACCAATGACAACCCCTTGTGGTGCAACAGCCACACCCTGCTCCTCCACAGCCTCAGGCTCATTAACAGATTCATCATCATCAGACTCCCAGTCTTGAACAATGATAGCACCTGTAACCCCACTGTTCACATCTTGAGGTGGTAGATGCTGATTATCAATAGGCATATCTTCTCCAGGAGCAATGACAGGGCCTTGAACAGGAGCAGCAGCAGCCTCCCAGGGACCCCAACCTTCAGCATTACCACCATCAGGGGCAGGATCCTACACAGGGGCCATCCACTGTCCCCAACCACCCCCAGGAGCAGGGGGGAGGGGGGGAGGTGGAACTTGGGGCCCAAAGACTGGGCCATGAGCAGGAATAGGGTGTGGGTCCACATTGTCATCTGGCAGTGGGTCCTCCTCAGGTGGGCCCCCTCCAAGCAAGTGACTCTGAAGAACTTCAACAGAAAAAGTCCATGACTCTGTCTCCACCAAGTCACCAATGGTAAACCTCACACTCTTGGGGGTGTCAACCAAGTCAGTAACACGAATCTTAGCAATAATCCTACCCTTTTGGTCAGGGTCCCTCTCGCACAGAAGAACCTTCCCAATGTCCGCAAAGATAGCATTCAGATCCTCCGTATGCCAGTGGTCAAGGGGAGGTCCAACTAGCATCACCCAGCACTCATTATTAAACTGAGTCCTACGCCAGTTATCACCCTCATTGTGCTTAACAAAAGAAACATGCACATCTTGAAACGGAATCGGGCTCTCCGCAATGAGTCTACCACGGTCGCTAACATGATGAAACTGCACATACGCAGACCCAAAAGGACAAGCCTGGATATCTCTGAAGTGCACTCCAACCTCATTATTGAAGAAATCAACCAGGACACCATGAATATTCAAGAACGGAACAGGACCAGGGGAGGGGAAAATGGTAGAAATGGCATACTGTTCATGCTCCCTTGACCTCCGAGGCACCACCACCCTTTTTACGCGATTCCGCCCAGCCACCTACATAATCTGGAAGCCATTCGGCAGGAAAGGCGCAGGATCAATCAGAATGTTCGCCATTACGACGCCCTTCGCCGGCGACGAGCAAGAGGGGAATGGGGTTTCAGCAGGCGGGGGAGTTGAGGAGACAGGGGAAGTGGTAGTTGTTTTTTGCAACGAAGTGGTGAACTCGTGAAAACTGTAGTGAATAATGGGCCGGCAATGTGTAACTGCCTGGGCCTTGAACCATCCCTCATACGAATTGTCGGGGCAACTACATTTAGGGAAAGAGGGGAATTTCAGAAAAGGAAGGAGACCAGGCAATTTAAATGCTGCGCGATTGGCGCCTCCCCCAGACCCGACCGGCGTTACCATCGACTTAAAACCACCATCAGTGAGCACCTGAGCATAAGATCTGCCATGAAGTCCTGATTTGAACTCACCATTAATACGTTGCTCAGTCACAGGCGAAGGAACCACAGGAGACGCAGGAAATTTGAGTCTTTGAAAAACCGAGCCACCTTTATTGGAAGGCTTTAAAAAAGGAGATTTTTTTGCACTTTCTTTTTTGTACGTGACAACTTTCCATTCTTTAGCAGACTCCTTATAGAATCCCTTTCTTCATGAATCCAGTTTGGACCCCATTACCCCAGAGAGTGACATGAATCACAAAAGAATTACATGAAAACTTTGAAATATTGGAAATCTCAAAACCCACTGCCCTTGAAGCAACCGAGAAACGAAAAGTTCTATCTTGCAGAAGCTTCACCTGGAATTTAGAAGCATTACCACCAAAACAGGCTTGAAGAGCAAGACTAACAGTATGAAAGTCCAACTTAAAATTTGCTCGCCCAAAAGAACAGACCGGATAAAAGGGTCTTTTCCTGAAACCACCAATGAAATTAACTTGATGCCTGAATTTATCATAAATCCTCTTCTCAAAATCATGCCCTAAAGAAAAATCCAGGGCAGGCCGACACGAAGGAACATCTTTAGAAGCACACCCCGAGGGGAGATTTTCAGAGAAATCCAGAGATCTAGGCACCATCTTCTCAATATTGGTGGAAAATTTCTTGACCAAAGGGCTTGGTAAAATCTGAGTACCAACCACAACCCTCTTCACCAGGAGATCAATAGAGATGCCAGAAGCCACCACCTCACCATGAATCAAGTATCTAGCATCAATCACGACCTCGTTGTGGTTGAGGAGAACAAGCCTTTTAGAACTCAAAACAGATCCAACAGAGATCTTCTCCCCATTTTCCAAACATCGCCCCTCAAGGGGAGAGCCTTTGGCATTGAGAAGAACCAGCCAAGAATCAGTCGAGACAGCGAGAGAGCCTTCCAGAAACTTACCACCCGTGGTCACACCAGAGTAGGTGACCTTCCAGCAACCTCCAGAGGAATCCATGCAGAGCCTATGCCGACGAGGAGCCGGCAAGAGCCGGGGGCCGACCAACGGTCACCTCAGAGGAGCCTCATGCCTCGGAAATCGTGCGGGTTTAACATCCTCTTGTTCATAGAACCACCTGGATGCTTTTCCTTCCTAACTTTAGGGCCCTTTTTGCGAATTTACAGACCTCTATACAATTTTATCTTTTTTGAGGTCTTTGATGTAAACCATACTCCCACTGACCATATCAAATTTTAACTACAATTATTCTCTTAATTTTTTCCAAAATCTTTTCAAGCCAACCAGGAATTCAGTATATAGAAAACCATCGAAAATATTTTTCATAGAACTTTCAAAGCAACCTACAATTTAATTGTAGTTCAAATTTGACCTGATTTCGATAAATCGGCATTTGTATGAAAATAAAGCAAGGTCCAATTTGTATGAAAATTGGGGCGTTGGCATTTTATTTTAACTGCGGTGGATCTCGTAGGAGCAATGAGCTTCAGTTAACACAGTCGATGGAAGTACAAGTTGCATCAAGGAAATTAGAAAATGAAAAAGACATCCTCTAGTCCATCACCTGGAAAATTGAGAATTTTCTTTCCCGATAGTTGGAAACTCACACTAACGGCACAATTTACTAAAATAAGATGAATTCTTCTACCCATGAAATGATATTTAATTCGAGAGAAATCCATCGTTCTTACTATGGTAGCTCAGGTTTGACCTAATTTTGTTAAATTGTCAAGATGCAAAATCTTAGCAATATGTTGAACCTATTGTCCAAACTCTTAGTGGTATTTTGTGCTATATTCAATAACCCCCGATGGATACCTCCAAAAAACCCGCGAAACTTTCAAAGAAGCCTACATTTTTCTTGTAGTTCATATTTGTCCTAATTTCAATAAATCGGCATAAAGTCATTCAAGTGGGCAGAGTTAGCTAGGTCGAAACTTGAAAAATCATAAAACATGGGAATCGTAAATACAACATGTCGGTCCACTATAAATATTTGAAAGCTCTCCTTGTGGCATTCAGATTAATAGTCTTCATACTTTCTTTATGGAAAGGAACAATCTCATCATCACTTGAAAAATTGAGAATGTTCTTTATTGTGTGCGTATGTGAGGCAACTACAACAGTACGAAGGGTATGGCTCAGATGCTCACTCGAGAAGGAACCAATCGCTTTTCCTTTCAAACTTTAGGGCCCTTTTGCGAAATTTATAGACCTCTACTCCCACTGACCATGTCGAATTTTAACTACAAGTATTCTCTTAAATTTTTCAAAAAATCTTTTCAAGCCAACCAGGAATTCAGTTTATCGAAAACCATTAGAAAGATTTTTCGTAGAACTTTCAAAGCAACCTACAATTTAATTGTAGTTTAAATTTGACCTAATTTCGATAAATCGGCATTTGTATGAAAATAAAGCAAGGTCCAATTTGTATGAAAATTGGGGTGTTGGCATGTTCTTTTAACTAGGGTGGATCTCGTAGAAGCAATGAGCTTCAAATAACACGGTCGGTGGAAGTACAATGTCACATCCCAAAATTCTCCAAATTTTGAAATGTGAAAAATAAACAAACAAAAGAAACACTTGTTGATATTTAGGGTGAAAAGAAACTTTTTGGTTCTAAATGGAAACATCAAAACCCAACTTGAACAAAATTTGAATGAAGAGGCAACTAACAAATTTTGTAAGAATCAAATGCATTCATGCATGGAAAGAATCTTGAATTTAAAGCACTTCGAAAAGTTAAACCAAAAACCCTAAACCCTAGTTAAAGAAATCATTTCCAACATCACTCCAAAACTATGGCTTTGTCCCATATAAAAATTTAACAATAAATATTTCTAAATGATCAAAAGTGGTAAACAAAAATATTATAAAATAATGGAAATTGTTTCACTCAATTTGGAGCCATGGATAAAAACATATGATTTTAATAAGATGAAAGAAAATAATTTCCAAGGCTAATAAAGCTCCTATCTAAAATAAACACCAAATTGTGAGCAAAGTAATCCTAAAAGGATTTAAAAAGATAAATAAATATTAAATAAAATTTTACAAAGTGGAATAACCAATTTTGGAGCTATAAATAAAAAGATATGAATTTTAGAAGATAAAGAAAGAAATAATTAAATAAGAAATAATTGCAAAGACAATTTAAATCTTGGCCAAATCCCTAAGTAAAACGAACAAAAGTTTACTAAATAATAAAAAGGAATAAAAGATTATTTAAATAAAATTATATGTGTTTGAACCATATTCAATTTTATTTGAATAAAGACAAATTTACTAATTTAAATAAATATTAAATCACAAGAAAATTATTTGGATTATTCTAAAGTGGAATTTTAAACACATTAAATAACTGGTATAAAAATCTACTGAAAGTTTGGAAAAGATTTGAAATTAAATGGATGTTTAAATCATTTGAATTAAATGAAAACAGAAAATAGAAATGGAAAAGGAAAAAAGAAATAAGAAGAAAAAAATAGGAAAGGATCGACCCAACTAAACCTACCCAACACCCAGCCCAACCTGGCTCAGCTAAACCCCACCCAGGAAACCTCTTCCCCCTCTGCCTCTTTCTCAAAGCGCACCAAACCCGCACCCCCATGGACCGCAGGGACGCACGGCCACGTTGGCATCATCGTCCCCTCGCGGACCTGTTCTTTTTCCCCCTCCCCGACTGTTTCCTGTGATAACTTCATGGCATAAATTCGTGTAAATGGCACAGTAATTCATCCCCGCGACCATGCCTTCTTAACCCCCTCCCTCCCCTCTCCCTTTCCCCTCAGTCCCAGCTGCCAGAGAGCCACCAGGCTTCCGCAACTTGTTCTCGAACCACCTCGGACTCCGACGTGCTCCAGCCTCGATTCCGGCGAGCTTAGACCTCCCCTTGCCTCCTAAATCACGCACACTTGCTCGCCTTCATCATGTGCACCTTCCAGTAGCCCCGTTTTCTCACGCATGCCCTAGAGCCTCGCCCCCGTCATCTCCTACACGCCACCATCGTCTACCTCATCTCCGTCGAGCTTTCCCGGTAGGTTCTACCCTCCACTCTCCCTCTAGTTGATGCTCCTACACTCGCCATTCTCTCACGCGTATAACTCCACCGTTTTTTTCTTCCCGTGCCATGTAGCTTCTCCTCCGATGACGCCCGAGCGTGCCCAACGCCGACACTAACTCCGGTGAGCGATTCGCGACGACCCCGTGCACCCCTGCCCCTCCTACGGCCACCTTGAGCACTGCGACAACCCCGTGACCATGGTAGCACCCTCCTCCCCTCCACTTGCTTCCTACTTTTACCGGACTGCCATAGACAGAGCGCCGCCGTGCAGCACCGTCACCAGCGCCGCCCATCTGTGGTCAAGGTTGTGTGAACCGTTGGATGCATATCTGGCGGATAGGATAGAACGTTTAATCGAGGTGGTATCGTGTGTTCTGATCCATGCGATGCAACTTAAATCCTATGGTCTGCGTAGCTCGGTCCACCTGAAGCGGTACCAACCAATGAGAACAAGACACGTGGCCAGGATTTCGATTTAAAACCAGAATTTGTTCTATTGAATGTTTAAACTTGCAAAAATCATAACTTTTGATCTGTATGTCCAAAAATTACAAAATTTATATCAATGGATTGATAAAAATGTAAACTTTGCAACTATGGCCCTGGTTTGGTCATTTTCTTCTGAAAAATTAGGTGTTTTGGCAGAAACATCATTAGGACTATATTGAGTATAAAATTGTTCTAAAAATGATTTTTGAGTGAAACCTTTTGAAAATGGATTTTTTTTGAACCCTCTGACCATAAACACTAACATTTAGATTTAAAAATATATTTTGTTAACACTAGGAATTATTCCTTTAAATAAAAGCATTTCTAGTGAAACAAAAACGATTTAAAAGGCCTATTTTCACTAACTTGATTTTACATGGTTTTTCCACTTTTAAAAATGACCAGTAGGTGTTTTTATCATTTTATGTGGTGAATTGTTTAAATGCTTGTTTTGAATGTGTGCCTTGCTTGATTGAATTGTAGTGAACCTTGAAGAGTCTGACAATTGCAAGATCAAGGAGTGTATCTAGATTTTCTACAAAAAGGCAAGTGATACTTTGGTCATCAAAAGTCCTATCTTTTCAATATTGCATTAGTGATATTTTTGTAGTATGCATGATAGGACTATTTTATATATTGCTATGCTATAGTAGATCCTATAGAATAAATCTTGGTAAGGAATATTCCTAAGTTAAGAGACAAGTTATGCTAGTATGCTTAGCCTAGCTAGTAGGACTCAAGGGTGGAATATTCATGCTATGATATTATGAAAAGTCTTTGACTAAGTTCTTGATTAACAAAACAACTAAGTGAATGAATCACCTGGGTGGAATAGTGAGAATGGTTTGTGTTGAGTGTTTACACAAGGCCCATGTCTATGGTTTACCTTGTGTATCACACTTGTGGATGGCCACCCAGGAACAAAGAGATTTGAGATGTTTTGTGTTGAGAAGCTTCCAGTGCAGCCACATGGCATATGGGCTCTGGATTGACTACATAGGTTGCAAAAACTCGGATAGACAGACAGTTGGTGGTAGTGATGATAGGTGGAACGCGTCTGTGCTGATCTGAGGGATTGTTTCTGAAAAGTATCATCTCGATGCATGTCGAGTCTTGTGGGTGAAGTGCACCACCTCTCGAGAGGATAAAACCTAAGTACTTAGCCGTGTCCCAATAATGGACAATTTGAGCAGCAAATATATTGAAGCTATCAAGGATCTCCTCATCCCAATTTCTCTAAGTTAAAAATTGTTGGGTGAACAAGGGAAGCACCTGGAGGGTATCCAGGGTGCCATTGTGTGATGAAATGTTTTGAAAAGAGAAAACTATTTCCAAAGGATAGGGAAAACTTATTTTATGCAAAGGCCAGCCAAAACTCCACTTAGCCATATATTCATGTAGATGTTAGATTCTCCATATCAATATGATATCACTTGCCAATACAATTCAAATGTATTGACCCTTGTGGCTGTAACTTATTATGTTGCAGGTTTGTTTTGATGTTGTGAAGTTCGATAAGTAGGGATTACAAGTCTACAACCAACATGATTTCCTGTGGCACATGAAGAAGGACTCCATGCTATATAGTTATATCTGTTCCTTTGTAATAAGATATTCATATGAGCTATGTAAGTTGTAATGAACAATTTTATTCCTGGTTATAAGTTGTAATATGACCTTTGTTTCTAGATATTACATCTTAAACTGTGGGTGCTAGCTATTCTATCCAGGGACTAGCACTGTAAACACAGGGATCTCTACCTTATCGGGTTGGGAATTCTACAGATGGTATCAGACCACTGTGTTGACTATAGGATTGTAACACTAGGATTGGACAAAACCCCTTAGAAAATCAGATTTGTATTTGCTCAAACTTATTTTCAAACAGTCTTGTAAACTCTTTCCTCAGCATTTTGTTTTGTTTCTATATCTCTCCCTTTTTCTACTTGGTGGACAAAAACTTCAACATGAGCAAGGACTTCACCATCACCAATGTCTTCAACTTTAGTTTCACCAAGGACATCAACTTGGACGTCACTAAGGAGTACAAGAGAGACAAAAATATTACTCAAGACTTGGAGACTAAGGAAACACAACTTAGGAGGAACCATTATCACCTTTGAACTTTGTGACCAAGATACAAGAATTTCTTCCAAGGATACCATGATCTTGATCTTGATGTAACAACTAAGAAGAATGGAATGATCTCAATTGATACCCATAGTTGGACCACCACACTAGTGTTTAGTTTAAATCGATTTATTGACCACACCAACTTATGTGGTGTAGCAAAAATATTTTGTTGCCTAAAAATATGCTTGAATCTTGTTGTTTTGGTGGAATGCATGATTGTGATTGCTTACACATTACTTTGTGTGATTTGTTGTGTGTGAGTAGAATTCTTCCTCTAGAAATCTTTTGACTAATCTAATCCCAATCCAACCCAAACAGATGACTTCTCCAAGAGACCACAACTCCAACATCAAGAATGGTGACAACAACAACCTAGATATGCACATGACGTAACAACTGCTAGCAACCCAAGCCCAGTTGAATCAAGTGACAACCCAGTTTTTAGCCAACAACATTGAGTTAGACCCAGCCATGCTAAAGTTCTTGGAAGCCCAATCTCAATTGTTGCAAAGGATGATCAACATGAGAAGCAGCCCTTCCCAAGGAGATTGTGACAACAATGATATCAAGGATGATATTATAGAAGGAACTCGAGTCTGCAAAATCTTTGGAGAAATAGGACACACTTATAAGGAGCATATGGACCGATGCCCTAATTGTGAAGAGAAACATCCAGCTAGACAATGCCCCACATCTCGAGTTACATGTTTCCTATGTGAAGGAAATGATCATGTCCCTATCCAATGCCCCATCTATCTTATAGTTCAACAGATAAAACAAGATGGAAAACATCAAGTCTTTGGAAACATTCATGAAGTTACAACTTCTACCAAGAAGGATGAAGACAAAGTCAAAACTCAGTTTGCACCTCCATACATTGTAACCCACTATGGTGGACAAAAGAGGAAACATGGACGTTATCCTAGGAATCATTCTAAGAACCGAGGAAGTTTTCCCACATTTGTGCTGAAGTATTAAGAACATGAACTAAGAGAACTCTTAGCTTTGGAGAGACCCAAAAATAAGAAGGACATCAGCAAACTACAGTGCCATAAATGCAAAGAGCTAGGACATTATGCATCACATTGTCCAGAAGAGGAGAAGAACAAGACAAGCAAACCTATGAGAGACATCAACCTTGTCACATGTTTCAAATGTGGAAACAAAGGACACTATGCAAACAACTGTCTAGAGAAGTTACATCAAGATACCAAGTAAGCCAAGATGTAATGTAGTTAAAAACCTTTTAAGGGTGGTAGTACCCTAGTTGTCTTGAAACCAACTTGTAACCTCTAGCCTTCCCGAATCGAGGGACGAGATTCCTATTAAGGGTGGTAGTCTGTCACATCCCAAAATTCTCCAAATTTTGAAATTTGAAAAATAAAAAAGATAAAAGAAACACTTGTTGAAATTTAAGGTGAAAAGAAACTTTTTGCTTCTAAATGGACACATCAAAACCCTACTTGAAAAAAATTGAATGAAGAGGCAACAATTTTTTTTGTAATAATCAAATGCATTCATGGATGGAAAGAATCTTGAATTTCAAGCGCATGGAAAAGTTAAACCAAAAACCCTAAACCCTAGTTAAAGAAATCATTTCCAAGATCACTCCAAAACTATGGCTTTGTCCAATATAAAAATTTAACAACAAATATTTCTAAATGATAAAAAGTGGTAAACAAAAATATTATAAAACCATGGAAATTGGTTTCACTCAATTTGGAGCCATGGAAAAAAACTTATGATTCTAATAAGATAAAAGAAAATAATTTCCAAGGCTAATAAAGCTCCTAACTAAAATCAACACCAAATCATGAGGAAAGTAATCCTAAAATGATTTAAAAACATAAATAAATATTAAATAAAATTTTACAAAGAGTAATCACCAATTTTGGAGCAATAAATAAAAAGATTTGAATTTTAGAAGATAAAGAAAGAAATAATTAAATAAGAAATAATTGCAAAGACAATTTAAATCTTGGCCAAATCCCTAAGTAAAAGGAATAAAAGTTTACTGAATAATAAAAAGGAATAAAAGATTATTTAAATAAAATTATATGGGTTCGAACCATATTCAATTTTATTTGAATAAAGACAAATTGCCTAATTTACATAAATATTAAATCACAAGAAAATTATTTGGATTATTCTAAAGTGGACTTTTAAAAACATTAAATAACTGGTATAAAAATCTACTGAAAGTTTGGAAAAGATTTGAAATCAAATGGATGTTTAAATCATTTGAATCAAATGAAAACAGAAAATAGAAATGGAAAAGGAAAAAGAAATAGAAGAAAAAATAGAAAAGAAACGACCCAACTAAACCCACCCAGCACCCAGCCTAACCTGGTCTAGCTAAAGCCCACCCGGGAAACATCTTCCCCATCTACCTCTTTCTCACCGAGCACCCAACCAGCACCCCCACTGACCGCGAGGACCCACGGCCATGTTGGCATCGTCGTCCCCGCGCGGACCTGTTCTTTTCGCCCCTCCCCGACCGTTTCCTGCGATAACTTCTCGGCGTAAATTCATGTAACTGGCATAGTAATTCGTCCCCGCGACCATGCCTTCTTAACCGACTCCCTCCCCTCTCCCTTTCCTCTCAGTCGCAGCTACCAGAGAGCCACCAGGCTGCCCCAATTTGTGTTCGAACCACCTCGGACTCCGACGTGCTCTAGCCTCGATTCCGGTGAGCTCAGACCTTCCCTTGCCTCCAAGATCACGCACACTTTCTCGCCTTCATCGTGCACATGCTAGTAGCCTCGTTTGATCGTGCATGCCCCAGAGCCTCGCCCCATCATCGCCTGCACGCCACCTTCGTCCGCCTCATCTCTGGCAAGATTTCCCGACAGGTTTTGCCCTCCCTTTCCCGGTGTCTTCCCGTGACCTATAGCTTCGCCTCTGACGATGCCTGAGCGTGCCCGACGCCGATGCTAACTCCGGTGAGCGATTCGCGACGACCCCGTGCGCCGCTGCCCCTCCTATGGCCACCTTGAGCACCGCGATGACCCCGCGATCATGGTAGCACCCTCCTCCCCTCCTCTTGCTTCCTAGTTTCTCCGGACTGCCATAGACAGAGCGCCGCCGCCACGCACCGTCGCCAGCGCCGCCGATCTGTGGTCAAGGTTCTATGAACCGGTGGATGCAGACCTGGCGGATAGGATAGAACGTTTAATCGAAGCGGTATCGTGTGTTCTAATCTGTGCGATGCAACTTAAATCCTACGGCCTGCGTAGCTCGATCCACCCGAAGCGGTACCGGCCAATGAGAACAAGACACGTGGCCACGATTTCGATTTTAAACCAGAATTTGTTCTATTGAATGTTTAAACTTGCAAAAATCACAACTTTTGATCTGTATGTCCAAAAATTACAAACTTTATATCAATGGATTCATAAAAATGTAAAATTTGCAATTATTTCCCTAGTTTGGTCATTTGATTCTGAAAAATTAGTTTTTTTGCAGAAACATTATTAGGACTATTTTGAGTATAAAATTGTTCTAGAAAAATGATTTTTGAGTGAAACCTTTTGCAAATGGATTTGTTTTGAACCCTCTGACCATAAACACTAACAGTTGGATTTAAAAATATATTTGGTTAACACTAGTAATTATTCATTTGAATAAAAGCATTTCTAGTGAAACAAAAATGATTTAAAAGGCCTATTTTCACTAACTTGATTTTAAATGGTTTTTCCACTTTAAAAAATGACCAGTAAGTGTTTTCAAATGTTAGAACCTTGTTAGAAACCAGTTTTTCAATAAAATAACCTTTTGCACGCTTGCATGCATTTCCTTGTTTTTTTCATTTTATGTGGTGAATTGTTTGAATGCTAGTTTTGAATGTGTGCCTTGCTCGATTGAATTGTAGTAAACCTTGAAGAGTGTGACAATTTCAAGATAAACGAGTGTATCTAGATTTTCTACAAAAAGGAAAGTGATACTTTGGTCATCAAAAGTCCTATCTTTTCAATATTGCATTAGTGATATTTTTGTAGTATGCATGATAGGACTATTTTATATATTGCTATGCTATAGTAGATCCTATAAAATAAATATTCGTAAGGAATATTCCTAAGTTAAGAGACAAGTTATGCTAGTATGCTTAACCTAGCTAGAAGAACTCAAGGGTGGAATAATCATGCTATGATATTATGCAAAGTCTATGACTAAGTTTTTGATTAACAAAACAACTAAGTGAATGAATCACCTGGGGTGGAATGGTGAGAATGGTTTGTGTTGAGTGGTTACACAAGGCCCATGTCTATGGTTTACCTTGTGTATCACACTTGTGGATGGCCACCCAGGAACAAAGAGATTTGAGATGTTTTGTGTTGAGAAACTTCTAGTGCAGCCACATGGCATATGGGCTCTGCCTTGACTACATAGGTTGCAAGAACTCTGGCAGACAGACAATTGGTGGTAGTGATGATAGGTGGAATGCGTCTGTGCTGATCTGAGGGATTGTTTCTAAAAAGTCTCGTCTCGATGCATGTCGAGTGTTGTGGGAAAATTGCACCACCTCTCGAGAGGGTAAAACCTAAGTACTTAGCCGTGTCCCTGACAATGGACAATTTGAGCATCAAAGACATTGAAGCTATGAAGGATCTCCTCATCCCAATTTCTCTAAGTTAAAACTTGTTGGGTGAATAAGGGAAGCACCTAGAGGGTATCCAGTTTACCATTGTGTGATGAAATGTTTTGAAAAGAGAAAACTATTTTCAAAGGATAGGGAAAACTTGTTTTATGCAAAGGACAGCCAAAACTCCACTTAGCCATATATTCATGTAGATGTTAGATTCTCCATATCAAGATGATATCACTTGCCAATATAATTCATATATATTGACCCTTGTGGCTGTAACTTATTATGTTGTAGGTTTGTTTTGATGTTGTGAAGTTTGATAAGTAGGGATTACAAGTCTACAACCAACATGATTGCATGTGGCACATGAAGAAGAAGGACTCCATGCTATATAGTTATATCTGTTCCTTTGTAATAAGATATTCATATGAGCTATGTAAGTTGTAATGAACAATTTTATTCCTGGTTATAAGTTGTAATATGACCTTTGTTTCTAGATATTACATCTTAAACTGTGGGTGCTAGCTATTCTATCCAGGGACTAGCACTGTAAACACAGGGATCTCTACCTTATCGGGTTGGGAATTCTACATACAAGTTGCATCAAGGACCTTAGAAAATGAAAAAGACATCCTCTAGTCCATCACTTGGAAAATTTAGATTTTTCTTTCCCGATAGTTGGGAACTCACACTGATGGCACAATTTACTAAAAGAAGATGAACTCTTCTACCCCTAAAATAATATTTATTCTAGAGCAATCCATCGTGCTTACCGTGGTAGCTCAGGTTTTACCTAATTTTGTTAAATTGTCAAGATGCAAAGTCTTAGCAATATGTTGAACCTGTTGTCCAAACTCTTAGTGGTATTTTGTGCTATATTCAATGTCCCCCGATGGTTACCTCCAAAAAACCCGTGAAAAACTTTCAAATAAGCCTACATTTTTCTTGTAGTTCATATTTTACCTACTTTCGATAAATCGGCATAAAGTCATTCTAGTGGGAAGAGTTAGCTAGGTCGAATCTTGAAAAATCATAAAACATGGTAATCATAAATACAACATGTCAGTCCTCTATAAATATTTTAAAGCTCTCCTTGTGGCATTCATATTAATAGTCTTCATCCATTATTTACGGAAAGGAACAATCTCATCATCACTCGGAAAATGGAGAATGTTCTTTATTGTGTGTGTGTGTGAAGCAAGTACAACAGTACGAAGGGTATTGCTTAGATGCTCACTCGAGAAGGACCCGATCACTTTTCCTTCCTAACTTTAGGGCCCTTTTTGCAAGATTTATAGACCTCTATGTAATTTTGTCTTTTTTGAGGTCTTGGATGTAAACCATGTCGGATTTTAACTACAAGTATTTTCTTAAATTTTTCAAAAAATCTTTTCAAGCCAACCAGGAATTCAATATATAGAAAACCATCAAAAAGCTGTTTCGTAAAACTTTCAAATGAACCTATAATTTACTTGTAGTTCAAATTTGATGTAATTGCGATAAATTGGCACAAAGTCTCATTCAAGTCAGCAAAGTTAGCTAGGAAGTTTTAGAATTCGCAAAACATAGGAAATTGAGAATGTTCTGTCCTGTTAGTTGGAAACTCATACCGATGACATCGTTTACTAAAAGATGATGCACCCATCTACCTTCGAATAAAAGACAATTAATTCGAGAGGAATCTATCGCGCTTACTTGTAGCTCAAGTTTGACCTAATTTTGTAAAGTTTTCAAGATGCCAAATCTTAGCAAGAATTTGAACCTATTATGAAAACTCTTGATGGTGATTTGTGATATATTAAATGACCCCCTGATGGTTACCTAAAAAACAAATGACAAAACATTGTCAACACAACCTACAATTTACTCGTAGTTCAAATTCGACCTAATTTTGATAAATCGACATAGCACCATTCAAGTGGGTAGAGTTAGCTAGGTCGAAGTTTGAAAACTTTGGAAACATGGTAATCATATAAGTAGTACAAAACATGTCGGTCCACTATATGTATGACTGAAAATCTTGGCTTGTGGCATTCATATCCATATTATATTTTTCAAACCTACTTTACGGAAAAGAACAATCTCATCATCACTCAGAAAATTGAGAATATTCTTTATTGTGTGTGTGAAGCCAGTACAGTAGTACGAAGGGTACGGCTCAACTGCTCACTCGATAAGGACATGACTACTTTTCTTTGCTTAACTTTAGGGCCCTTTGTGCTAAATTTTGGGACTTCTATGTAATTTTGTCTCTTTTGAGGTCTTCGATATAGACCGTACTTCCACCGAGAATGTCGAATTTTTACTACACGTATGCTCTTAAAAAATTTAAAAAATCTTTTGAAGCCAACCAAGAATTCAGTATATCGAAAACCACCGAAAATATTTTTTGTAAAACTTTCAAAGCAACCTATGATTTACTTGTAGTTCAAATTTTACCTAAATTTGAGAAATCGGCACAAAGTCTCATTCAAGTCGGCAAAGTTAGCAAGGAAGTTTTAAAATTCACAAAACATCAGAAAATTGAGAATTTTTTTCCTGGATAGTTGGAAACTCACACCATCGATAGTGTTAACTAAAAGATGATTCACCCATACACCTTCAAATAAAATAAAATTAATTCGAGATTAATCTATCACACTTACTTGTAGCTCAAGTTTGACCTAATTTCGTTAAGTTGTCAAGATGGAAAATCTTAGCAAGAATTTGATACGATTGTCAAAACTCTCGATGGTGGTTTGTGATATATTAAATGACCCCCCGATGGTTACCTAAAAAACAAATCGCAAAACACTGTCAATGCAACCTACAATTTACTCGTATTTCAAATTTGACCTAATTTCGGTAAATCACATAGCACCATTCAAGTGGGCAGATGTAGCACCTCGGTAAACCACTACAAGAAATTGCTTCTTGTTTTGTTTTTGTGCATCATCATAATATCATGCTCATGTCACCATGCCACATTGCATCTGAGCATCATATCAAACATTACATTTGTTTTGTCTTGCTTGTGTTACTTGTGTTGTTTTATGACCTCTACTCTCTCCCTCTTTTAACTCTCTCTATTTTTGTGTCTTCAAGGTTGGGTCCACTTGGTAGGACCCAACATTTTTCCCAAAGATATTTTATTCTATTGAAAAACCCTAAACTTTATCTAGTAGCATGCCCAAAATGATTATGGGGCATTGATCTTTCTATTACTCTACATCCTCTAGTCTCTATTTTAAAAGTCTTCTAGCTGCCTATGTAAAATCCCTACAAAATTTCAAATGAGTCTAAAATGGTTTCTTATAAAAATAAATAAATAAAAATACCTAAGAGAACACCTAATAATAACTAAAAGGAGAGAGAGAAGTCAGCTTGGTCTTCCTTTTGGCCAAACCGAAGCCCACCCGGATTCCTTTTCCCCTCCTTGGGCCGCCCAATCCTTTCTCTAGCCCGATACGCCTTCGTTCAACACTGTTACTATGCTTCTCTCCCAGCACCGTCCACTTCCTCTTTGTGCGCCCCGACGGATGGAGCAGGTGGCCATTGCCCCTCCTGTCATCCATGTCACCATCTCCCCTTCTTAGAAGCGGGACTTGAATATCCATACTGACTCCCACACATTAAACGATGACTTCTGTGATCGTGAGAACATTTTATGCTAGTAACTTAATCCCTTTGTCTCGCGATATATTACATGTCTGATATTCCATCATCGGTATCTCCATACCTAGTTTGATCTTATTACCGACATGCACTCTTTTCTTGTTCTCATGATATAACATTCTAGTGATCACATCACTTGATTGCAAGATAACTAATGTGATATCACCGAGAGGGCCCAACGTATATCTATCCATCATCGGGATGGAAAAATTACACTCTTGATCCATGAGCCCCTACATAAAACATTTGTAGCACTGAACCCACCTTTAGAGTCACCCTGTCATGGTGTGACGTTTGATGTTATCAAGATACTCTTATAGTGTTAGTGATTGACATGATCTCATGGTCTAAGGACTAGGATTATTTTGTATGATGTTATATCAATATAAACATAATAACTTTGATCATAATGCTATACTTCAGATGAATGTTCATCACATCATTCCAACAATGCGATGACCTCGTTATTAACAACATCTAATATCCATGATCAGGAAACCTTGATCATATTGTTAATCAACGAGCTAGTTTATTAGAGAGGAATAACTAGGAACTTTCTATTTGTTTATTAAATACACATGTATTAACGTTTCCGTATTAATACAATTATAGCATGCAAAATAAAAATCTATCCTATACTTGGAATACATATAATAACAACTTTATTATTGCCTCTCAGGGAATATTCCCTTCAGCAGGCCCATGGCTACTTGGACATGATTGGAGTCTGACTCTCAATCGATCAGTCAGTAGAGGCTCCTAGCATAACGCGCCGACTCCCAAGTACCAAAGAGTCATGGTGACATTCCTTTCCAATGCGACTTATGTCTGAGTCCCTTTTGCCTCATGATATACCGTGTCAGACTATAGTCAAATAATTGTCATATCATAAATAGTCTGACTCTCTTCTCGATCTGAGATAAGTGATTCATCCGAAAAACTCTTAGTCGAACGCCTTGGTTAATACTTAACTGAGTCGTGCATGGCCATGCTTTCCAAATCATATCATCCGAGAGGGTCCAGAGAATATCTCTCCAGGTGGAGGGGGAAAATGCCGTCTTGGTTATTCACATTACGTATCTTGATTCTGAGTCGACCCGAACTCTACCTTTATAACTTCCCTAATTCAGTGATCCTCAACTGGGATTGTGCAACAACCTCAGGTCTAAGGATTACATTAATTGATACTTACAAATGATAACTTGTTCGTTGTATATCAATATGGATCAATGCGACTAACTAAACTCTTTTGACGAATCTGTGTAAGTAGAAATAGCTTCTCCATGCCCATGACAAGTGGAACCGTGTCATCAGCCGAATTTGGCAATGGTCTAAGTTGTGTATCTAGCACAACCTCGACGACCAAGGACATTTATTATGAAGAACATGAGTGTATAGTTCCACCACCGAATCACATATTCAATGATATACATCAGATGCTCATACAAGGACAACTTAATAAATTTATGAATACAATGGGAATTACATCATACATGATTGCCTCTAGGGCATATTCCCAATAGTCTCCCACTTGCACTAGAGTCAATCTTCCGACATCACATGTCTAAGAATTTAATTCCCATAGCTCTTAGGTGCGCCTCATGCTTCAGCTGTGGTATCGGCTTTGTCAATGGATCCGCAATATTTGCATCCGTGTGTACCTTGCATAACTTAATATCACCCTGATCCACCCTGATAGATATAAACACAATGACTTTGATCGTAATGCTATACTTCAGATTAATGTTCATCACATCATTCCAACAATGCTATGACCTCGTTATTAACAACATCTAATGTCCATGATCAGGAAACCTTGATCATCTTGTTAATCAACGAGCTAGTTTATAAGAGAGGCATAACTACGAACTTTCTATTTGTTTATTAAACACACATGTATTAACGTTTCCGTATTAATACAATTATAGAATGCAAAATAAACATCTATCCTATACTTGGAATACATATATTAAAAACTTTATTATTGCCTCTCAGGGCATATTCCCTTCAGCAGGCCCATGGCTACTTGGACATGATTGGAGTCTGACTCTCAATCGATCAGTCAGTAGAGGCTCCTAGCATAACGCGCCGACTCCCAAGTACCAAAGATTCATGGCGACATTCCTTTCCAATGCGACTTATGTCTGAGTCCCTTTTACCTCATGATATACCTTGTGAGACTATAGGCAAATAATTATCATCCCTTAAATAGTCCGACTCTCTTCTCGATCTGAGATAAGTGATTCATCCGAAAACTCTTAGTCGAACGCATTGGTTAATACTTAACTAAGTCGTGCATGGCCATGCTTTCTGAATCATATCATACGAGAGGGCCCAGAGAATATCTCTCCAGGTGGAGGGGAAAAATCCCATCTTGGTTATTCACATCACACAGCTTGATTCTTAGTCGACACGAACGCTACCTTTATAACTTTCCTTAGTCAGTGATCCTCAACTGGGATTGTGCAACAACCTCAGGTCTAAGGATTACATTAATTGAGACATACAAATGATGAATTGTTCGTTGTATCTCAATATGGATCAATCCGACTGACTAAACTCTTTTGACGAATCAGGGTAAGTAGAAATAGCATCTCCATACCCATGACAAGTGGAAACGAGTCATCAGCCGAATTTCACATTTGTATAAGTTGTGTATCCAGCACAACCTCGATGACCAAGGACATTTAGTATGAAGAACATGAGTGTATAGTTCCACCACCGAATCACATATTGAATGATATACATCAGATGCTAATACAAGGACAACTTAATAAATTTATGAATACAATGGGAATTACATCATACATGATTGCCTCTAGGGCATATTCCCAATAGTCTCCCACTTGCACTCGAGTCAATCTTCCGACATCACATGTCTAAAAATCTAATGCCCATTGCTCTTAGGTGTGCCTCATGCTTCAGCTGTGGTAGTGGCTTTGTCAATGGATCCACAATATTTGCATTCGTGTGTACCTTGCATAACTTGATATCACCCTGATCCACAAACTGGCGAATCAAGTGGTACCACATGAGTATGTGCTTGTTCTTCTGGTGTTGTATAGGTTCCTTGGCTTGTGCAATAGCACCATTTTTGTCACAATACGCATCTAACGGATTGGACGAGCCCTGAACCACACCAAGATCTATGATGAAATTCCTCATCCAAATAGCTTCCTTTGCAACCTCCGAGGCGGCAATATACTCAGCCTCTATTGTAGATGCAGACACATTCTCTTTCTTGGAACTCTTCTAGCTCACATCCCCTCCGTTTATCACAAACACATACCCGGATTGCGAAAGAGATTCATCAGATTCGGTAAGATAACTCGCATCTATGTAACCCTTTACACTGAGTTCATCTTCACCTCCATAAACCAAAAAACATATCCTTAGTCCTTATCAAGTACTTTAGGATATTTTTAGCCGCTGTCTAGTGGATTTCTCCAGGATTAGCCTGGTATCTTCTCACAACACTTAGAGTATATGAAACATCTGGCCTAGTACAAATCATGGCATACATGATGGATCCGACTGCAGAAGCATACAAAATCACACTCATCTGACTTCGCTCATCAATCATCGAAGGACACTGAGAATTGCTAAGTTTTACACCATGGGACTTCGGTAAGAACCCCTTCTTAAATGATTCCATGTTGAACTTCTTAAACACTTTGTACAAATTTGTACTTTGACTCAATCCAATGAGCCATCTTGATCTATATCTATAGATCCATATTTTGAGAATATATGTTGCCTCACCCAAGTCTTTCATTGATAAACTCCTTTCCAATGAGTCCTTGGTTTCTTGCAACATCTGGACGTCATTTACAATCAGTAGTATGTCATCCACATATAAGATCAAAAAGTTTACTTTGCTCCCACTAAAATTCTTGTATAAACAAGAATCATGATCACTCTTAATGAACACAAATGATTTTACTACCTCTTCAAAGCGAATATTCCAACTTCAAGATGCTTGATTCAACCCATAAATGGATTTCTGAAGTTTGCATACCTTGTTAGTATTATCCGAATCAACAAAACCCTCGGTCTGTATCATATACACGTCCTTAGTTATATTTCAGTTAAGGAAATCCATTTTGACATCCATCTGCCATATCTCATAGTCAAAATAGTCTGTTATAGCTAACATGATCAGGACTGACTTAAGAATCGCTAAATGCAAGAAAGTCTCGTCGTAGTCAACTCCTTGAACCTATCAGAACCCCTTCACGACAAACCATGCTTTATAGATGGAAACATTTCCATCCATATGAGTTTTCTTCTTAAAGACCCATTTGCACTACGGGTCTTGCACCGTCTGGCAGAGCTACCAAGTTCCAAACTTGATTTTCATCCATGGACTTAACTCGGATCTCATGGCTCCAAGCCATGACTCGGAATCACATCCGACCATCGCTTCTGAATAAGTTATCGGCTCATCACTGTCTAATAGTAATATATTATGAACAATTCGTAATCTGGCAGATCTTCATGGTTCAAGTGCAGTTGCCAGTTCAGCTACCACGACCGGCTCAGCCTCCAAGGCTGTTGCCGACTCCCTACTAGCCGATTCCTCTCGAATTTCTTCGAGCTGCACCGTTCTCCCACTGACTCCCCGACCGAGAAACTCTTTCTTATGGAAGACATCATTCCGAGAGACAAACACACTGCCCTCTTCTCGATTGTAGAAGTAGTATCCCAAGGTTTCCCTTGGATAACCCACGAAAATACACTTATCCGACTTGGCCGTAAAATTGTCCAACAGAAGTCTCTTGACAAAAGCTTCACAACCCCAAATCTTATGAAAATACAAACTCGGCTTTTTGCCTGTCCACATTTCATACAGTGTCTTCTCTACCTATTTTGATGGTACTCTGTTTAGTGTGAACGCTGCAGTTTCTATACAATAACCCCAAAATGATAAAGGTAGATCTGTCCAACTCATCATTGATCATACCATGTCCAACAAGGTCCGATTCCGCCGTTCCGAGACACCGTTCCTCTACGGTGTTCCCGGCGGAGTGAGTTGGGGAACTATTCCACAACTCTTTAAATGGTCATCAAACTCGTGGCTCATGTACTCGCCTCCTCGGTCCGACCGGAGAAACTTTATTTTCTTATCGAGTCGATTATGTAATTCATTCTAGAATTATTTGAACTTTTCAAAGGCTTCCGACTTATGTTTCATCAAGTAGATATATCCTACCGACTCAAATCATTAGTGAAAGGTAATGAAGTACTCATAACCACCCCTAGATATCATGCTCATTGGTCCAGATACATCACTATGTACTAGTCCAAACAAGTCAGACACCCTTTCACAACTCTTTGCAAAAGGTGTCGTGGTCGTTTTGCCGAGTAGGCAAGATTCACATGTATTGAACAACTCCAAGTCGTACAAAGTTAGGATTCCATCATCATGGAGCTTCTTCATGCATTTCCAACTTATATGACCAAGCCGAAAGTGCCAAAAGTAAGTCATATTCAAATCATTTGATTTAAACCTTTTAACATTTATGTTATAAACTGACTCACCATCAAGATTCAAAATAAATAACCCGTCCTGGACGGGTGCAAAGCCATGAAACATATCATTCAAATATAAAGAACAACCATTATTCTTAATATTCGACTCATAGCCTTGCCTCATCAAACATGAAGCAGAAATAATGTTCTACTGAGCACTAGAACATAATAACAATTATTTAGTTCCATAATGAACCCAGAAGGTAAATGAAGTTGCATCGTTTCGACTTCCAATGCAGCGACTCTCGCTTTGTTACCGACTCTGATATCCACCTCGCCTCTTTCTATGCTCCTAGGTCTTACTAGTCCCTGCAACATGTTTCAGATGTGAATAACTTATCAGGTATCATATAACCAAGAACTATTAGGTGCATCAACAAGATAGATGTCTATAACATTGCAAACAAGTGTACCTGAGTCAGAAGTCATACCTCCACTCTTGGCTTTGTTGGCCAAATACTTGTTGTAGTTCCTCTTCTAGTGGCCATCTGCCTTGCAGTAAAAGCAAGTGGATCGAGCTGAAGGAGATGACGTAGTCCCTGAGGAAGCACTTGGGACCGAGTCCTGAGCCTTCCCTCCCAACTTAGCCTTCTTCTTAGTCTAAGAACTTTTCTTGAACTTAGCATTATTTTGCACCATCAACACTCTACTGGCGCCCTTCTTGAGATCCACCTCTTCCTGCTTGAGCATCCCATGTAATTCAGTGAGCTTCTTATCCATACCATGCATGTGGTATTTCAATATGAAGTGACCATACGCACTAGGAAGAGAGTTCAGAATTATGTCTATAGCGAACTCTTCGGTAATGGGGTAGCCAAGCCTCTACAAAGACCGCACGTTACCAACCATATTGATCACATGTGGACTCAGTGGATCACCATCCTTAAGATTGCAACTCAGCAAAGCCTATGAGACTTGATACCTCTCAGTCTTAGCCTGAGCCTAGAACATACTTTTGAGGCTGTTGATCATATCGTAGGCCTCAACATTCTCGAACTTCTTCTGCAAGTCCGGTTCCATGTGAGAAAGCATAAGATAGCTAAAATCTGTGGACTCATCCTTAGTCCGACGATAGGCATTGGTGGCAGAGACAGTCTTATTCTCATCCGGCTTATCTGGAAGTGGGTTGTCTTGGACATGGTCCTTCATTTCTTGTTTGAGAACAATTCTCAGATTTCGATACCAGTTGGTAAAATTAGTGTCATTCAGTTTATCTTTCTGAAGAATGGTACTCAAAGCAAAACCGGACATCTGAGGGTGATTGTTACTTGGTGCCATGATCTACAATAGAAAA
The DNA here is from genome assembly GCA_916181665.1 of Avena sativa. NCBI lineage: Eukaryota > Viridiplantae > Streptophyta > Magnoliopsida > Poales > Poaceae > Avena > Avena sativa. The sequence continues at coordinate 244,245,376 of OV702283.1, read as the reverse complement.
TATGCAAAACACTTAAGACATGTATTCATAAAAGGGTAAGCATATTAAACAATTTAATATTTATGCTCCCACTAGAACTAACACCCCTCCGATGGTTTCTAAGTGATTCAGGATTCTAGATAAGCAAGTCGGCTAGTGAGCTTTACCATCACTCCTAGCCGCCAAGTGATCTAGGTAGACAACTCCTTGTCAATCGCATCTCATACAACTCCTGTTGGTCGGGTGGCATCTCATGCCCCGACTCCCGTCCGACTTTTCCTCAAGTCCCACAACCGTTGAGTTAGACCTGTCTAGCTTACCAAGTGTTTCCGCAGTAAGAGTCAGACTCGAACGCACCTAGTCGGAAAGAATTGGCAGCACCTCAATTTTATGAGCCCACTACCAAAAATGTCCGAATTGTGATGGTGCAAACACTGGTGGGAAAACCGAATAGACCTTCTTTGAGGGATTAAATTTTACCGACTATCTAATAGAGGTAAAACAGAGACACATCAATATAGCAAAATAAAGCAATTATAATGTGAAATGGTATGGCTCTCTTCATGGCGATCTCAATCTCCATAAAGCATGTAATCCGACTCATGCCAACTCTTGTCACTTGCCGTCTCACTCCATGTATTTGACTTGTACATCAACTTGCATGTCGTCCGGTTCTCCAAATAGCTACACTAGCACTAGTAAAGTAAAATACATAGAGAATCCGACACGCAGGTCGTTGTACAATAAAATGAAAGCACCTAGACTCCAGCCAGCTGACAAAACCGTGATTTGCAGATCACATATGGATTACATATATACATCACATGCACATGAACCATACCATTCACAACTTCCTACAAAAACAAGTTATGCACATATAAGATATCTACCAATGTTGTGAAACTTGCAACGACATATAAGGCGCTACCACAGGGCGAAGCCGGCGGTCCCTCGCGGGTGCGGGAGCGCCCAACGATTTTTTGGAAAACATAGATCTCATCTACAATCTGGACATGGATTCCAACCATTGTTCTGATTCGATCAAACTCTTTTGATATTCGATCACCACTTCTAGATTTACGTGTCACAATATCATCCATGACCTCAGCAGTATGATCATAGAAATTAGATCTATCATTTCCTGAGTACCGTTGATCCAATCAACCTCGTATGAAACTGATCTATCTCATTGATCGACCACCAAAAAGCACATAGATCCAATCTATAGCCAACCGTATATCACATATGCGAGATCTCGATTCTAAAACTAGAAGCTAGCGCTCTGATATCACTATTCGGACACGTAGAGATAAAACAAAACTTTTCCCCTCTATCGTGGTGATCCCAAGATATATATAAGGTAGAAGGCCACGAGGATTACCACTAGATGCGCGGTTGCGGATTACTAATAAAGCGCATCAGTCGTTGCAGTGCAGTTCTCCCGTGCAAAGCTCGGGGGCTCGAGAAGTTTCAAGACGAAAACTTTTTCCTCGTGAAGCAGGGACGGACCTACTGCAATCATCGGCTAGCGGGTATCTCTCATGATGCACAAGGGGAACTTGCTTGCATTATGTGATGTGAGTCTCGTCGCGCATGGCAAACCGAGTTGAGTCAAATCTTGGATCCTCAAACCGAAGCCGTCGCGTGGAGCTATTGCGCGTGTACTAAATTGGCTCGATCGATTTGCTCGTGCAGATGTTGAATGTACTATGTATCTGGCACCAAATCGATTGGACAGAGCACCCATCAAATCCAGTCTCCAAATAGAGGCGCAAGGTAGCACCTGATTGATTTTGCAACCTCACATGCATGGCCCAAGTCCCTAGGATAAAAAGGCTTGCATTATTACTTTGACTCGTACGACTCGTGCATGAACGTGCTGCGACGAACACGACGGCTTGGACTACAACATCTTTACATGTGCTATGTCCGGCTTTACCATTGCCCCATTCTACTCTAATTCCTCAACAGGTTCATCGTCATCGTGGATTATTTCTGACTTCCATGACGGCCAGCTTCACCGTTGCTGCGAATAACACTGACTTTGCTCAAACAACTAAGTCCCTATTTATATTTATTATTTTAATTATTTATGATCATAAGATTAGATTAAGATTGGTTCACTCATATTCTGAGTCTATTATCGTTTTCGTTTTTTATCATATCTTTTCTATGATTTGCCTTGCGCTCGTGAGTATAAAATTTTTACTCGCTTGCCATTTAAAGGACCTAGTATCATACAAAACCCCGCTTTTGGGCGCTAGCTTAAGTTTTCTAGTCTACATATTTTCTGTTGTTTTTATGTGGATTTCGGGGTAGTGTCTTTTCGGCACTCAAAGCCGGCATTTTGTCCTTGGGTTCTGGACGGTGCCATTAGGCATCATCACCTAAGGAGATGGTTTTGTGCTGCGAGTCTTCTGTCTCATGAAAGGTCAAGCATAAAACACAAAATAATAGATAAGACAGCACTTGTTTAACAAAATTTTACATAAACTTTTCAAGTTAGTTGAGTTTTTTCCTCCTAAAACAGTTTTATATTGTCCAGCTACTGCATAGTTTCAGCTTTAAAGAATTTTTTCAAAGGTTGTGTTTGTTCCACATTACATTTGTTCATTGGACACTATCAAAGGAACAATCTAATACAATTGTCTGTTTTATGTTTATGTCTTAGTTACATGACACTTTGACGGTCCCAACGGTCCTCGGATTAAGGTGTCTTGAGCCGGATTTTCACTAGGCTTGACACCCAGGGGCTTCAATCGCAGTTGTTGACCATGACTTGAGCCGCCTTTGAGGAAGTCGACTTGATGCTCGGGGGCTTGACATCTCTAACTTAAGAGTTTTGTCCCGCCTTGCGTCCAAGTCAGAGCAAACCTCGGGGGCTACAGTACGTTGATCTCCAAATTATAGTGAAGTTCTCTTTAAGCATCAAGCCAAAAACTTCAAGTGAATTCCATCTTGACACTCAGAGGCTACACCGATGCTGAATTTTTGTGAAGTTCATTCTAGAGCACCAAGCCGAAATAATTATGACTTGACGCTTGGGGGCTACACTATTTACATTTTTGCTAAAGCTACTCTGAGAGCACCAAGACGAATTTCTTTTGAAACTCCGACTTGACACTCGGTGGGTATAACCATTTTATATATACCAACATGCGTCCTTTTGAGCATCAAGCTGCCTTCGATGAAGCCAACTCAATGCTCGGGGGCTACATATGTTTATGTCAAAGAAACTTTCAAGACGCTGAAGAATCCAGCTAACGAAACCCGGGGGCTTGACATCAACTTTTTCTTTGTGTATGTTTCCTGGGTTACACGGCTCGATGGCCTAAACGTTCTTGACTTGAGAGGCTCTAAGACCTTAATTCGGCAAGATCTTATGTGTGTGACTTTGCTGGCTCTAAGTCGTCAATTTGGCATCCTTTACGATCGTGGCCCAGTAGCCATGATTTTTTCTGGCTTACATACCGTCCCTAGAGGATGATGATATTTGAAGACATTCCTAGAGCTTGGAAGAATCACTAACGATTCGTTAGAGAAGTTCTCTTCCTTGGATTCGTTTACAGAAGCATACAAGCAACTATGTGGCTAGGCTTAGTTGGATGAGAATATGATATGGGAGCTCTCCAATATTCCTCGCGAAGCACGCCTACAAATTTAAGACGACATGATACTAACACTCAAAGCTAGATGGAGGAACGCGAGGATCTTAAAGAACTCTAGGGGCTACTGTTGTAGATATACCAAATAGGTATCCCTACGGCATAGTCTCATACCGGCAAGCCCAGATGGCCCATAGTTGGTAGCAAGGCCCATGGCCTACTGGGCGGCCTAGTTAGATGAATCTAGAAGGGAGGCCCATGCCGGATAAAGGAAGGCTATGAGGGACTCACCGACATACTCGGAGCCTTGGAGTGCAAGATAACGTAAGACTAGTTGTATTATGTGTAGGACTCTATAATCTATCCGGCTAGGACTTTCCCTATAACCCTAGGATCTGGCATCTTTATAAGACGGACCTATGGGAGCCTTTAGGGAACGATGAAAGGACATTTCATGATCTCTAGTGTTTTGTGTGTTAGATAACAATATCAAGGATTATTTAATGTGTGTTGAAGTGCTGCAGATCCTCAAAGTGGATTATCCGCCCCTTCCCAATCAAAAAGGGTGCAAGGTCGCGACTCACTGTGTGGTGGCCGGAATATCTCCCGGATTGTCTGGCCAGGGCCAAAATTTTTGCCCAGGCCGGATAATACGCCCCTCAAGGGGGACGGATAGTCTGCCCCCTAGGTGTTTTGCAAAGGTCGCCATGGCATGTCATCCAGAGAAGGGGGCGGAGTTTCCCCTAGACTTTCCGTCTCTATGGCGGATTTTCCCCCAGGGCGGATAGTCTGGCCCTGGAGGGGTGGATTTTCCGCCTCCTCGAGGTTTTCACTAAGTCATGCTTGGCGCGTCGCACTATGTGGGGGACGGATTTTGTCCCGGACTTTCCGTCCCTGGGGCGGATCTTTCCCCCAGGGAGGATAGTCCGCCCCTAGTGGGGGGCGGATAATCCGCCCCCAAATTGCTCCGTCGGCCAGTTCTGGGCAGGGGTATTTAAACCCATCTTTCCCCTCCTGCTAGAATCCTTGGTTCATTCGAAAAAGACAAAATCTGCTCCTCAAGTTCCATCCAGGATATCTCCACCTTCATCCACCCAAAGGCACCATCCCTTGGGGAATCGAAGGAGGAGGGATCGATCTTCATCAACAGCAATCAAGAGCTTCACCTCCTCTCCATTCATTTGCAGAACCTTTGATCTAATATTTCTTGCAAATATCTAGATCCTTTTTTTGATTATTTTTATAATTCTTGTTCTTGTGACAGCTTGTTGTCATTACGGGAGCCTCCAATTTGGTTGTGGATGTGTGCCCCGCTCGAGTTGTAAAGGCACCGGTTCCCGCCTCGAAGTGTACCAATACTAGAGAGGTGGATCAGGCCTTTCATGGCGAGATCCATCGGAGAATAGGGTGAGGCCTATTGTGGCGTGGTGGTCTTAGAACCGCCCACCCTTCCAACACAGATGTACTTCCTTAACAAGGAAGGAACTACGGTAAAACAAATCCTTGTGTCTCCGCGTGCTCCACTACGGTTTCCTCACTCCTCTCTTTACGTGTTTAGTAGATAGGTTTGCATATAAGGAAATTCTCGTAATTGCTTATCTAGAGAATTTACATTGTGTTAAGCCTAAAATTGAAAAAGAACTAAAAATTGAGTAGCACCTATTCACCCCCTCTAGGTGCCCATACGATCCAGTTCAATTGGTATCAGAGCCCTGGCTCTTTATTCGGCTTAACCGCCTAAGAGAAGTATGGTTCCAAGGGAGATGGGAGTGATGCTGCGGAAATAGTCACCATGAACAATCTCAAGACGTTGGAAACAACCTTGATTGGTTCTATGGAGGCTAAGATGGAAGAGATACAACAAATGATAATGCGTCTCTCCACACCCGTAGCACCACCTCCATCTACCTCTGAGGCTACCACCCTGCAATCTAAGGAAAAGGGTAACACCGATTCCGAAGAGAACGACGTGGTTGGTGATGGCACTAGTAAGAGCTCCTCCTCGAAAAAGGATAGTGGTAAGGAAGGATATAATGAGATTTACCATGTGTATTCACGTGATCCACCTATGCCACACCCTCATATACATAATAGGGGTGATCCACCCAAACTTTCAGAATCTACTTTTAATCAATGGAAATTTTTGATGAAGTCTCATGTGTGAAGCTCCTCCATTGAGTTATGGGAAATCATAGAGAATGGTCTTCATGTTGAAGATCCAAACAACCTAACAAGAAGAGAGGTTGTAGACAGTCAACTCAATGCAACGACTCTACACATGATTCATCTTGGTGTGGGTACCAAAGACATGCCACACATAGAGCATATCAACACAGCGAAGGAAGCTTGGGATGCCCTCACCAAGCTCTTCATTGGAAATGAAAGAATGAGAAGAAATAGGTATGATACTTTGAGTAACCAAGCCAAAGGGTTCTATATGTTGGATGGACAAGATCACGAGGACATGTATAAGGGGCTCAAGTCAATAGCCACCACTTTTAGAAATCATGGTGCTTCTCATGTTGATGATGCATGGATCAAGCGAAATTATGTTAGTGCTCTTATGCCTTTTGAGCCCACAGATTTGAAGAGTCTCCAAGGAAGGCATAACTACCACCTAATGACATCCAATGAGGTAATGCAAGAAATGGCTGCTTTCAAAGTTTTTGTTAACCCTAAATTTGATGATCCAAGTTTAGTATTTTTGGGATGTTACAAAAATACATTTTGAGGCTCTCATGGACCAGCTGGCCCAAAATGAAGTGCTTCTTGAAGAAAAGGGCAGGATTGAAAGGGAGGATGCAATGGAGATTGCATCCCTACAAATGCTCTAGAAGAGGAAGAGGCTCGTGTTTCTCTTGAAGAGAGACTTGAGTCTATCAAGTAGTCACATGAAGAAGTGGTGACCAAGCTTGTTAAGGAACGTGACAATGTTGTAGCCAAAGCAAAGAAACTAAAGTAAGAAAAGGTTGACTTTGGGGCTGCTCATGCTAGACTCTTCGAGGAATTGGAGAAACTTGACATTGATCACAAGGCTTTGAAAAGTGAATTCTCTATTCTCAATGAGTCTCATGATCATCTCCAAATTCAATTGACTAAGTATGATATTCCGATCACATCTAAGTCAACATATATTCATGAAGAAAATGCAAGGGTGGAAGATGAGCCTACCAAAGCCTCCATTTCCAAAGGTAAGAGAGTTCTTGATGATATTCTTGGCAAGCAAAGATCAAACCTTGGAAAATAGGGACTTGGCTATGTTTCCAAGTCCAAGAATAAGAATAACAAGAAAAAGAAGACCAAGAGTGAACAAGCAAAGACAAGCACCGTTGAGAAGAACATTACAGAGGACAGAACTGACCATATTGGTTTTGCACGGTATAACAATCCTAATTATGAAATATATTGTGATTACTATGGTCATGTCTATGCTAATTATGTTGGTACTTTTGTTGAATATGTTTCTTGGTCTATTTGGGTTCCAAATACCCTTGTTACTAACATGAGAGGACCCATTGAAAAATGGGTACCTAAAACCAAGAAGTAATTCTCTTGCAGGGATATGCTTTCGGTGGTTCTAAATGTGTGCTGGACAGTGGGTGCACTAGTCATATGACCTGAAGCAAAGAGATCATCACGGAGATGAGACCCAATCATGATCATATTACAGTATCCTATGGTGATAAGTCTAAATTTGAGGTATTGGGTCTTGGCAAGGTAGTGTTGCCCACGATATCTCTATCGTGGACATCATGCTTGTTGAGACCCTTGGTTACAACTTACTTTCTGTTCACCCCTTGGTAAGATGGGCTTTGCTGTTTTCATTGATGGTGATTTAGTGGTACTCTTGTGGAGCAGGTCTCTAAAGTTCTCTTTCGTTGGGTACATCAAAACTGACCTGTTTGTGGTGGACTTTTCGGGGAAAACCACTGTCCGATGTGCTTATTTAGAAAGGCCGACGTGGGCTGGTTATGGCATCGCCGTCTAGCACATGTCAACATGAGAACTTTGCAAAGTCTTCACAAGGGTGGCAACATCCTTGGACTAAAAGACAATGTTTCCTTTGTCAAAGATCGTGTTTGCAGGCATGTGTTGAAGGCAAGATGCACGAATCTCCCCACAAGAGGAAAACTATTGTTTCCTCAAAGAGGATCTTGAAATTTATTCATGTGGACTTATTTGGTCCTCCATCTCATGCTAGCCTTGGTGGGAATAAATATTACTTGGTGATAGTCGATGATTACTCAAGATACACATGGGTCTATTTTTTCAAGCTAAAGAGTGAGACTCAACAAACTGTCATTGATTTTGCCAATGAGGTCCAGCGTCAATACAATGTCCCCATATTGGCAATAAGAAGTGACAACGGCTCCGAGTTCAAGAACTACACTTAAAATGAATTTCTAAGTGAAGAGGGGATAAGACATCAATATTCTGCTGCATACACCCCTCAACTAAATGGTGTAGCCGAAAGTAAGAACCACACTTTGATGGATATGGCTAGATCAATGTTGGTTGAATTCAAGTAACCATACAACTTCTGGGTTGAAACCATATCTACCGCATGTCACTCATCAAACCGGCTCTACCTCCGCAAGATTTTGGGTAAAACGCCATATGAGATACTTACCGATGACAAGCCCAACATATCATATTTCCAGGTTTTTGGTTGTAAGTGTTTCTTTCTTATCAAAGGAGTTTGTTTGTCTAACTTTGAGTCTAAGGCTTTAGAAGATATTTTTGTTGGTAACGGTGCCGGATCCCATACTTATAGAGTCAACAATAAGCTCTCCGGAACTGTTGTAGAATCTTGTAGTGTGGAATTTGATGAAAATGATGGCTCCTATGTGGGGAAAGTTGATGTTTGTGATGCAGATGTTGAAATACCCCAAGATGCCATAAGAAGAATGGGCGTGGGATTTTTCCTCCCCATTGAGGAACCCCTTGTGGTGGATCGGGAAGGACAATGCTCTACTCAAGTGGAGCCCTCATCTAAACAAGATCAACAAGCTCCTACTGCTGGAGAAACTACTGCTGCAACACCACAACCTCCTGAAGATCATCAGTCTTCAAGGCAAACTAGTAGTCCCAGGCCAGACTATCCGCCCCCTCCAAGGGGCGGACTATCCGGCCCAGGTACTCCAACTCGCACCAGGGGCAATCAGGACAAATAGGAAAGCGCTGAAAATCCCAGGCCGTATTATTCGTCCCAAGGGGTGGATTATCCGGGCCTGGAACTCCAACTCCTGACAGGGGCAACTAGGAAGAGCAGACTGAATATGCAACTCCTAGGCCGGATTATCCGGCCCCACCTAGGGCCGGATTATCTGGCCTTGAAGCTCCAGAACAGCAGCAGCCTCCTGTTATGAGTGCAGATCAAGATCAAGGGCAAGGTTCTTCATCTCCAATTCACAGTAATCAAGTGGTTGATGAAGGAAAAGGTAGTGGTCAAGACGAGGATCCAAATGTTGAAGCAACTCCTCCAAGAAACAATAAGGAAATTGAATCCCGTCGCAAAGCTCGCGCTGATCGGAACCTTGAGTTAAGGGGCCATACTCTTGACAATGTTGTAGGTGATCTAAGAAGAAGAGTGTCCACTAGAATAGAACTTGCTAGCTTATATGATCATCCAGCTCATATATCAATGGTAGAACAAAAGAAGGTCTTTGATGCTCTTGAAGATCCAGATTGGGTGGTTGCAATGCATGAAGAACTGAATAACTTCGAGCATAACAAAGTTTGGAGGCTTGTAGAAAAACCCAAAGAGTGCCACAATGTTATCGGCACAAAGTGGATTTTCAAGAACAAGCAAGATGAAAATGGCATTATTGTAAGGAATAAGGAAAGGCTAGTGGCTCAAGGATTCTCTCAAGTTGAAGGCATCGATTTCGGTGAAACCTATGCTCCTGTGGCTCACCTTGAGTCCATATGTATCCTTATTGCTTATGCTGCTCTTCATAATTTTAAATTACAACAAATGGATGTTAAGAGTGCATTTCTTAATGGTCCTCTACATGAGTTGGTATATTTTAAGAAACCCCCGGGTTTTGAGGATCCCAAGTTTCTAAACCATGTCTACAAACTTGATAAGGCGCTCTATGGCCTTAAACAAGCCCCATGTGCATGGTATGAGCACCTTAAAGAGCTTTTGTTAGACCATGGATTCAATGTTGGGAAAATCGATCCCACTCTTTTTACTAAGAAGGTTAACGGGGAGCTTTTTGTATGCCAACTATATGTAGACGATATTATATTTGGATTCTCTAATCAAGCTTTTAATGATGAATTTTCAATGCTTATGACTGACAAGTTTGAGATGTCTATGATGGGAGAATTAAAGTTCTTTCTTGGATTCGAGATCAAGCAACTTAGAGAGGGAACCTTCATTAATCAAGCTAAATACATCCAAGACATGCTCAAGGGGTTCAAAATGACGAATAACAATGGCGTTGCTACTCCAATGCAAACTAAATGTCATCTCGAGCTTAATCCAAAGGGTAAAGATGTGGACCAAAAGGTATATCCATCCATGATCGGCTTTCTCCTTTACCTTGTGAGTGTCATACTGGCCCTTGTGAGTGTCATACTGGCCCTTGTGAGATGGCCCACGCCAAGCAGCTGATTCTCCACCATATGTCTGGGGCGTATGTCCTTCCTCCACCTCCTACTGCTCCGAAACCATATACTTAGTGGAACACCTCAGGGATTAACTACGGCGAGCTCGACAGTCACCTGTTTCCTACACCACCTAGGGCGCATACTCCACCAGCTGATGATGATGATGAGTATGATGAAGATGAAGGGGACGGGAATGACCACGACGACGAGGAGGACGACGAGTGATCTTTTGTGGCATTAGCATCGCTCTTCATCCGTTTTGTTGTTTTGATGCCAAAGGGGGAGAAGTAGTTCTATTTAGGTCTCGGATTTGCATGGGTCGAGCACAAGCATTTGCCTCTTTTATCATTTATTTTATTTATCAGTTGCTTATGCCTCTTTAGTGTTGAACTTCTGTTTGTGCATGGTTTTGTATGAGACTATGTCTATTGTCTATGTGTGGAATTCTAGAATTATGTGTGCATGATGGATGTTTTTTCCATCCTTAGATTATAAGAAATGTGTGCATGATGGAACTTTTTCCTTCGCTTGTGCCTCCCTTATATGAACTCGATAACGTTGCTCGATCTATCTACCGTTAATCATGATGCAGGGTCCCACATGCCAGCCTCTCGTTAGAAGAATCGTGTGTATGATGGAATTTTTTCCTTCGCTCCCGCTACCTTGTTTCGAACTTGATAGCGCTGCTAGATGCATATACAGTTTAATCACGCAGATGGGTGCCACATGGCATCCTCACATTAAAAGAAACATGTGCATGATGAATTTTTTTCCTTGGCTCGTGCCTCCCTGATTTGAACTCGATAACATTGCTCGATCTATCTGCCGTTAATCATGATGCTGGGTCCCACATTCCAGCCTCTCATTAGAAGAATCGTGTGTATGATGGAATTTTTTCCTTCGCTCCAACTACCATGTTCCGAACTTGATTGTGCTGCCGTTTAATCATGCATCTGGGCCCACATGTCATCCTCTCATTAGAACAAACGTGTGTATGATGGAGTTTTTGCCCTCGGTCGCGCTATCCTATTCCGAACTTGATGGCGCTACTAGATGCATAATCACGCAGTTGGGCCCCACGTGTCATACTCTCATTAGAATAAACATGTGTATGATCGAATTTTTTCCCTCGGTCGCGCCTCCATGTTAACATGATAGCATTGCTTGCTGCATCAGCCATTTATTCAGGCTGGTGGGTCCCATATGTTAGCCTTACATTAGAAGAATCGTGTGTATATGATTGAATTTTTTATTTTCTAGAGCTACCATGTTCCTAGATAGACGAATCTTCCATTTGGTCACACAGGTCGGTCCCATATGTCAGCATTTCATTAGAAGAATGTGTGGGACTTTTTTCTCGCTTGCGCCTCCGTGTTTCAAACTTGGAAATGTTGCTCGATGCATGACCAGACGTTTATACAGACTGATGGATCCCATATGTCAGCATCTCATTAGAAGAAACATGTGCATGTTGGACTTTTTTTCTCGCTCGCGCCTCCATGTTTCGAACATGGCAACGTTGCTCGAAGCATCAACCGTTTATACAGGCTTCTACGTCCCATATGTCAGCACCTCATTAGAATAAGCGTGTGTATGTTGGACTTTTTTCTGACTCATGCTTCCGTGTTTTGAACTTGGCAACGTTTCTCGATGCATCAGCGATGCTGAACTTTTTTCATGTTCTCTCATCCCTATTTTGAACTTGGAAATGCTGCTCCATGCACCAGCCGTTTATACAGGCTATTGGGTCCCCCTTGTGATCCTCTCATTAGAAGAAACGTGTACATGCTGGACTTTTTCTTGCTCGCTCCTCCATGTTTTGAACTTGGCAATGTTGCTCAATGCATCGGCCGTTTATACTCGAGGCCTCCTCTATAATAGGTCTCTCCGGTGGGCCCCACATGTCAGCCTCCTCTGTAGAGGACACGTGTGTATGTTAGACTTTTCTCGGTCGCCTCCCCCGGTTTCAGCTTGGTAACGTTGCTGGGTCCCAGACGTCAGCCTTCTCTATACAGGAAATGTGTTTATGATAGAACAAATGTACAAGTACGACATATATTATATATATAGATAACCCTAGATTTCAACAAATGGCAACTGCATGCGCTTCCACTATGATAGAACTAACTATGCTACTCATAAAAGATTAGGTTTTGAAATGATGATATCACTTGAAACGAAAAGGCGGCAATGATGATTGACATTGAAAAATGCTACATGGTCAGAATAAATAAAACTTGGGTAGGCAAAGCTTGAAATATACTTTATCATAATGGCACGAGAAATGCTAAATTAAGAATATGTTAGGCGACACAAAAAATAATTTAGGTCCAATCTTGTGAAGAAATGGGCTTATTATCATGGGCTCCTTACTGAAACTTCTTCAGTGTGCTTCATGCTTACAAAACGTAACAATGTCTTGAGGGTTGGCGGCCCACGTCCGAGCTGACCCAAGAAGGATAAATTCACAAGATTTTGGGCTAGAGTTGGGTTGAATGTACTATTTTATAATGAGCTCCTAACTAAATTTGCAATGTTTTGTGCCATACTTGGGTCGAATTTCCAATCTTTTCATTAGCTCCTTAGTGAAAATTTGATATAGTTAGTAAAATATACTAGAGTTTGGCGGCTTTGCTCACCACCAAAGGCTAATTAAGGGAAGTTTTTTTTAATCTAGATTATGGGAAGTTTTTTGTCTGAAGTGGGTTTGAAAAATTCATTTCCTTAGGCTCAGTAGCAAAAATACATTATACTGAAGGTCGATGGTCCAACTGACCTGGTTGTACCTACGCCGCATCCAAAAGAATGAAGTTGGAAAGGGTGAAAATTGACCGATATTGTAAGACATGATATGACATAGCTACCAGAGAACTTTGGCAGTGCAGGATTCAAACATGGAAAGTATTGGAGGGAGTTTGACTAATTGACATAAAATCCTGTCATATGAAGTCTTACAGCGCAAGATCATCTTTTCAGCAAAGGTTATATTTTGAGATGTTTGGGTGGCTTTGAATCTGCCCTATCGATTTGATATACTCAAAACCATGTAAGGAACATGATAAGACATTTTTTATGAGGTCAACCTTTAGTTAATGTTGGATTCTATGCTATACTGAATAAATATTATGCATCTTCTAATGTTTAGTTTAGTCAGTTTACTGTTGTCGTCAGGCTATTGTCGACAACCTCTAGATTTCATCCGGTTTCAGTTAGCACCTGAAAACCCGCACCTGTTTCATTCAGTTTCATGTAGAACTTGTTTAGGTCGTCGTTTGAACTATTCTTGCGATGGAATGACAAACTGGTTTGAACATGATGTAATAGGGGCACGTAGTCCAGGCCCTGCATGTTTGATTCGCGGGATGGCACTAGTAATATCTGGTCGTCCGGAGCAGAGTTTTCACACTTTAACTCTGAAGCTTTCTTGAGCATATGTAACTCTGAATAAATAGATAGAAATAACAGGAAACCAGATAGGTTTCACACTGTGTAAAAGGTGTCTCCAATTACAGCTCATATAGTTCAGATAGTTTAGTTTACAGTTTACACATAGTAGTTCAGTTCAGCAGAGCAGCACCGACGAAAGCCTAGCGAGAAGCTGCTCGTTTTCCTCCTCCTTCTCTTCAAGTAGTAGGCGACGTATGATTTGAGCTATTCTAATTTCAGTTCGTGAGTTTGCATTTTCTCCCTATGGCTGCTTATCCATGCATTAAGCCAAGCATCCACCTGAGTGTTGAGTTGTGGCTTCTTTTCCTAGGAGAAAGAAAACGTGGTTTCATCCTATCATGGAACATGGAAAAAATATCTGAAGTTCTAGCACCGAGCTTTATGCAAGACTGGGCGGTGTGAAAAATATCCAACAAAGCCCGATTCCTAGTCGCAAAAACCCAGTATACAGTTGTCACATCCCAAGATTTTCCAAATCTTGTAATGTAAAAAATAAATAAACAAAATAAATAATTATTGAAAATTAGGGTGAAAAGAAACTTTTGTTTCTAAATGGAAACCTAAAATTCCATCTTGAACAAACTTTGGTTAATGTTTGAATCTAACTAAATTCAAATCAAGTGGAATGCATTCTTCATAAATGCATCTGGAAATTTAAACACTTGGAAAATAAACCAAAACCCTAAAACCCTAATGGAATAAAATCATTTCCAAGATATCTCTAAGACTATGGATTTGATCCATATAAAAAAATTGGTCAAACAAACATTTCAAAATGATCAAGAATAACAAATAGAAATGTTATTAAAACCATAGAAATTGGTTTCACTTGAATTGGAGCCATAGATAAAACCTTAGGAATTTAATAAGATAAGGAAATTGAATTTCCAAAGCTAATAAAGAACCTATCTAGAAATTCATGCCCAATGGTGAACAAATAATCCTAAAAAGATTTAAAAGGATAAAAAAATATTAAATAAGATTTTACAAATTGGAATCACCAAGTTTTGATCTATAAATAAAAAGATATGGATTTTATAAGATAAAGATAGAAATATTAAATAAGGAATATTTAAAGATTAAATTAAATCTTGGATAAACAAATGAAATAAAATATTTTTATTTGATAAAAAGAGTAAAGGATTATTTGAATGAAATAATAGGGATTCATTATACCCAATTATATTTGAGTAAAGGCTTTTTCCATTTTAAAATAAACATTAAAAACTTATTAAAGTGTTTTAAATAAAATTCCAAAGTGTTGTATAATTTCAATTAAAACCTACTGAAAAGGTTTTGGAAAAATTTAGAAAGTCAAATAGAATCTTAAAACATATTTGAATCCTATTCTGAATTAAAGACTAAAGTCTATTTAATTATTATTTTGAAATAAATAATAAACCCTCAAAATAATTGTTCTAACTTGGACTTTGAAATATGTTGATAAACAGAATTAAAATTCACCCAAAGTTTGGTGGTGATTTGAATTCAAATGGAGATTGAAAAATATTATTAAATCTTATTTAATTAATACTAGAGCCTATTTTAAATAATTAAAATAACCTAAAAAGAATAAATATATTATTCTAAATTTGACTTTTGAATGTGTAATTAATCAGTATATGAATCCACACAAATTTTGGGTGAGGTTTGAAATCAAATTGAGATTTTAAATGTTTAAACAAAATCAAAACAGATAAATAAAAAAGAAAAGGAAAAACAAATGTGTACAAAAAAAATG
Organism: Avena sativa; assembly: GCA_916181665.1. Classification (NCBI taxonomy): domain Eukaryota; kingdom Viridiplantae; phylum Streptophyta; class Magnoliopsida; order Poales; family Poaceae; genus Avena; species Avena sativa. Next base: position 244,229,986 of record OV702283.1, on the reverse strand, counting down.
AACTAAGCCTGCCCGACCCAGCAAGCCCAGTAAGCCCAGTAGAAGCCCATCCCTCTCTTCCCCCGCCCGAATCATTCTTCTCACCGCAGAACGAACCCAAAGAGTCGATGACGACTGGACCCCACTCCTCCTCTCTCTCACTCGCTGTCAAACAGGCCCCACAGCCACGTCACCGTCTCCAACCTGGCGCTGACCACGCTCCTCTCTCCCTCTGCAGTTTCTGGTTCGAATCAAAGCAGGTAAATTCGAGTAAACGGCCGAGTGATTCCTCCCAGTAACGACGCTAACTTAAGCGCTCGTTATCCCTCTCCATTTCCCCCCAATCCCCACACCACCGGAGCCCCTAGGCTGCCCGTATTGCTTGCGACAACCTCCCTGTCTCCGACGAACATCCGTGGCGATTCCAGCCAGCCCACGCCCCCCCTTGCTCCCTGGCGCACCCGAGCTTGCTCCCCATCTCCTAGTGAACCTCCCCGTATCGCCAGCAACGTCGACAACGTCCTCAACAGAACACCACCGTCGTCTGCCGCCTCTCCGGCGAAGCCCCCTTGTAACATCTGACCGCGTCTTCACCTCTCCTTGACCCACACGACTTCGTGAATCTCTTGCGCGTCTAACACTGTTCTCCTCTTGACTTAGCATGCTCCGTAACGTCGCCCTCGACGACAGAGAGCAACCGTAGCCAGAGAGAACTCCGGCGAGGAATTCCGACTAAACTCGTGCGCCCCTTCGACCAACGCGAGCAGGTTGAACATCCCCGTTCCACGACGATCACGGTGAGCCACACCACGTCCCCTCTCGCTTCTTGTATCACTGACTACGCCGCTGACAGACCGCGCCGCTACTAACCACCATCGCTGCGCCGCCAACCTATGGTCAATCGACTGTGGACCGTTAGATCTTCATCTGATGGCTTGGATAGGTTGACTAATCGAAGGGGTATGCGTTGATCTAATCCGTGCAATTCAATTATATCCAACGCACCACACAGCACGATCCGCACGAACCGTTTTTGACGAATCAGAACAGTCCACGTGTCCAGTGATTTGTTTTAAAAACAGAAACTTGTCTATTAGATGTTCCAATTTGAAAAATTCATAACTTTCAAACAACATGTCCAAATTTTGCAAATTTTATATCAATGGAATCAGCAACACAAGTACTTTCTGACCATGCACTTTTTTTAGTAAAATACTTCTGTTAAATTGATTGTTTTTGCAGAAACTTGTGTATGCATGTTTAGAATATAAAAAAATTTCTAAAATGATTTTTGAGATAAAACCTTTGGCAAATGGATTGTTTTGAATCTACTGACCTTAGAAACCAACTCATGGATTTGAAAATGTATTTGGTAAAGCTAAAGAGTAAATCTTTGATTTAAAGGATTTCTAGTCAAATAAAAATAATGTTTATTTACAAAAAATGCTTTTGGAGAAAAACCTTTGGGAAATGTTTTGATTTAAACTCTCTGACCCTAAACACAAAGATTTATGTTTTGTAAACATATTTTGATGAACCCTATAGATTGTTGCTTTATTAAAAGCATTTCTCAACCACATAAAATAATACTTTGGTTTAAAAATGGTTTATAGGTAGAATCTTTTTGCAAATAGTTTTGCCACTTTATAAAATGACCAATAAGTGTTTTATAATGTTTATAACCTATTATAAACCACTTTGGTAAATAAAACAAAGTTTGGCATGCTTGCATGCATTGTTTTGTTTCTATTATTTTATGTGATGTTGCTTGAATGGTAGATTGAAATATTGCTTGATTGATTGAATTGTAGTGGAATTTGAAGAGTGTGAACATTGAAAGATCAAGGAGTGAACTTATATTCTACCAAAAAGGCAAGTGATGCTTCATAACTTTGTCCCATTATTTTCACTATGCATTAGTGATATTTCTAAGTAGGACTTGCATGGAATTTTGCTAAGTGTAAACTATGCCATGGGAAATCCTAGTAGATGAAACCTTAGTAGAATTTCCTAAGTTAAGATTCCTACTACTATCATGCTTAGCTTAGCTAGTAGAAAACAAGGGTGGAATATATATTCATACTATGGAATATTCTAAGTCAAGGACTTGTGTTTTGTTTAATAAAACAACTAAGTGAATGGATCACTTGGGTGGAATGGAAGGAATGGTTTGTGTTGAGTGGTTCACAAGGCCCATTTCTATGGTTTACCTTGTGTATCTCACTTGTGGATTGCCACCCAGGAACAAAGAGATTTGAGATGTCAAATGTTGAGAAGCTTCAAGTGCAGCCACTTGGCATTATGGGCTCTGCCTGGATCATATAGGTTGCAATAACTTAGCCAAATGGACAGTTGGTGGTAGGGGATGATAGGTTGGAATGCGCCCATTTTGGTCTAAGGGAAGGCTTCCGAAAGATCTTGTCTTGGTGAAACCAAGTCTTGTGGGGAAAGTGCACCACCTCTGTAGAGTGAAAAATCTAAGTACTTAGCCATGTCCCTGGTAAAGGACAATTTGAGCATTAAGACATGGAAGCTATCAAGAATCTCCTCATCCCAATTTCTAAGTAAAAACTTGTGGTTGAACAAGGGTTGAAGGATCACCAATTTCTATTGGGGGATGCCTTGGGTGTTTTTGTCAAGCAAAAACTTAGTGTTTTCAAGTGATAAGGAAAATCTATTTTGAGCAAAGCAAGCCTAAGCTCCACTTAGCCAAATGCATATAAATGATAGACTCCACTATACTACCATAGTATCACTTGCCAATACAATTCAAATGTATTGACCCTTGTGGCTGTAACTTGTTATGTTGCAGGTTTGTTTGATGTTAGTGAAGTTTATTGATTAGGATTACAAGTCTACAACTAACATGTTTGCCTGTGGCACTTTGAAGATGAAGGACCCCATGCTATTGTTATATTCTGCTGCATTGTAATGAGATAGCCAAATGAGCTATGTAAGATGTAATAAATTATTTTATTCCTGGTTATAAAGTTGTATTATGACCTTTGTTTCTTGATATTACATCTTAACTATGGATGCTAGCTATTGATCCAGGTACTAGCATTGTAAACACAGGGATCTCTACCTTATTAAAGGTTGGGAACCTTACAGATGGTATCAGAGCACTGTGTTGCCTGCAGGATTTGTAACCCTAGGATTGGAAAAAACCCCTTAGAAAAATAGGAGTTGTATTTGTTCCAAAACTTATTTACAAACAATCTTGTAAATTCTTTCCTCAACCATTTTTGGTTTTGATTCTACATCTCTTTTATTTCAAACTTGATGGACAAAGCCTACCCCATGGCCAAAGACTTCACCATGTGCAAATGACTTCATCAACTCAAATGACTTCAACATCTTCAAGTGATTCCAACTTTATTTTCACCAAGGACTTCAACTTGGATATCACTGAGGACTACAAGTGAGACAAGAAATATTGCTCAAGACTTGAGGACTAAGGAAACACAACTTAGAAGGAATCATCATCACCTTTGGAGTTTTGTGACCAAGACACAAGAATTTTTCCCAAAGAAACCATGATCTCATGCAAGAAGAATCAACCAATAAGGAGGGAAAGATCTCAAGTGAACCATATAGCTGGACCACCATATTTTGATTAAATCAAACACACCAAACTATGTGGTGTAGCAAAATATTTTGTTGCCTAAAAATGTGCTTGAAACTTGTTGTTTGAGTGGAGTGTTTGTTTGTGATTGCTTGCACATTGCTTGAGTGAATTGTGATGTGTGTGATTAGAAATTTTCCCTTAGAAATATTTTGCTTAATGTAATTCCAATCCAACCCAAACATATGACTACTCCAGGAAACTCCAACATCAAGGTTGGTGACAACAAAAACAACCAAGAGATCAACATGAGGGAACTCATAGTAACCCAAACCCAGTTGAACCAAGTGACAACTCAATTTTTAGCCAACACCAGTGAGTTAGATCCAACCATGCAAAGGTTTTTGGAAACCCAAACCCAATTGTTGCATAAGGTGACAGATCAAATGATCAACATGGGAGGCAACTCTTCCCAAGAAGTTTGTGACAACAAGGATGTCAAGGATGATATTCTAGAAGGAACCCAAGCTTGCAATATTTGTGGAGACAAGGATCACACTTCCAAAGAGCATGAAGATCAATGCCCCAATTATGAAGAGAAACATCCAAATGACCAATGCCTCACATCTCAAGCTACTTGTTTCCTATGTGAAGGAAATAATCATGTCCCTATCTAATGCCGCATCTATTCCATAGTTCAACAAAGGAAACAAGGTGGAGTGCAACAACTGATTGCAGATTACCATAAGGGAACAACTTCTACCAAGAAGGATGAAGACAAAGGAAAATCTTAGCTTGCACCTCCATGCAATATGACTCAATTTGATGGACCAAAGAGGAGACATATGTATTATCCAAGGAAAAGGTCAAGGAGACCAGGAAACTTTCCTACCTTTGAGATAAGATATGAAGAGCATGAACTAGAAGCACTCCTAGCTTTGGAGAAACCCATGAAGAAAAGACAAAAAACAAGTGCAATGTTGCCATTGCAAAGAGATGGGACACTATGCCAATGAATGTATAGAGAAGAAGAAAAAGTATAAGGAGATTAGCCAAGTATGGTGCAACAGCTGCAAAGAGCTAGGCCATTATGTGTCAACTTGTCCACAGAACATACGTGAAGAACTCAATCTTATCACTTGTTACAATTGTGGTAACCAAGGACATTATGCAAGCAACTGTCCAGAAAAGATGAAGCACAAGATAAAGCCTACGAAGGATCTCAGCCTTGTCACATGTTTCAAGCGTGGAAACAAAGGACACTATGCAGATGTTTCCCCAGAGAGATTTCAACAAGATCCCAAGAAAGCCAAGATGTAATCTAGTTGGAAATTTTTTAAGGGTGGTAGTACCCTAGTTGCTTTGAGCCAACTTGTAACCCCTAGCTGTCGAGGTATTGCCGACAAGTACGCCATGGAGGGGTACTCACAGTGCGTGTTTAGAGACGTGGGGTAAGGCGGACGGTTGACGGGTACAAGGTAACACAGCTTACCCAGGTTCAGATCCCACAACGGTGGCGGAATCCTACTCCTGCTATAAATCACTATAATGGCGATACGCCGAGTTACAGAGATAGGTTTGCTGTGCGAGGTGTGTGTAAAACGATACTAGGTTATGCCCTAAAGGCTCCCATAGGCCCGACTTATATAGTCGCCAGGTCCTAGGGTTACAGGGAAAAGTCCTAGCCGGACAGGTTACAGAGTTCTACACTGTCTATTACTAGTCTTGTGTATCTTGCACTCCAAGGCTCCGGTTACGTTGGTGACTCCACCGTAGCCTTCCTTTATCCGGCATGGGACTCCCTTATGGATCCACCTAACTAGGCCGCCCAGCAGGCGGCCATACTACCGACTATGGGCCACCCGGGTTAGTCGGATAAGAGACATGCTATGAGGATACCCATATAGCATATCCCCAACAGTAGCCCCCGGAGAACTCCGAGATCTTGCGCCGTCTTGCCTCTTCCCGTGGAATGCTTCGTCTAGATGGATGTCGGCAAATCGTCAAGCAACATCTTGTAGTCCTCCCAAAGAACCCTACAAAGGTTTTCTCCGTTTTCTATGAGTAAGTCGGAGAAATGTTGAATCTTCCATCGTACGCTCTCGTTGTAGGATTAAATCCGTCCATGCCAGAATCTTCGATGGGACGGCTCATCTACCATTCAGTTATGAGGACGTAGGCTGTAGGTCAGCGACGCCTTGTAACTCACACATGCAGAGAACGTAATCATATCCGTTTTTCCTGCGCGAGCGATACGAACCGTTGGCGGCGGCGGTTGGAAACGTGGCGAAATTACCGCGCACGTTCACGAACACGTCGTCTACGCGGCAACCGTCCGATTAGCTGCACGAATCTTGACGCAGAGTAAGATAAATAGTAACCGTGGGACACTTGCCACTTTTTCACCCCATTCTCTCGCGTCATCGTCTTCTTCCTCCAGCCATACGCCTCCTCGAGCTCTCCGCGGAAAACCTTGAGAAACACTAGACTCTTGCCTGCACCAGTCGCGTTCTTTCCCTCCTCCATGGCTAGCAGCAGCTCATCCCCGTCAATGGAGGCGTCGAGCGAAGCCGCGGCGAAGCCGGCGAGCTCCGTCGCCGTGCTCCAGAGGGTCTGGTCATCCCCGCATCGGCGGTGATAGAAACCACCGGCGGCGACCACAATCTGGCGGCGCTGGAGCCCCTTGAAGAGGAGCCAGACTCGCACAAAGGCGACTGGCGCGGCTCGGACATCACCGGCCGCGACATCCAAGAGATGATCGCTGAGGGTTACCTCCCCGCGACGGAGGGGCTCGCCTGGCGGGCGGCGTCGGCCGGCGAGGTGACCCCTTCTCCCCAAGCCGCAGAGAAGGTGTACCTCAAGGCGCAATTGGTACGCAGCGTTTCTCTGCCCATCTCTCACTTCTTCCTGTCCGTCCTGAATCACTTCAAGGTCCAACCCCACAACCTCACCCCCAATAGTATCTTAGTGCTTAGCAACTTTGCGGCATTTTGTGAGGATTACCTAGGGATTAGGCCTAGGTTAGATTTGTTTTTCTACTTCTTCACCGTTAAACGTGAAGCCGGACACAGTAGAGAGGAGCTTAGGAACTGCGGCACCATAAGCTTCAAGATCCGTCCTGGCCGGCGGTTCCCCGACATCGTCGTCCACGAGTCATGCAAAAACTGGCAGCGAACGTACTTCTATGGCCCCGACATTCCTTTGGCGGGCCGAGAAGTAACGTATCCGGACTTCGTGGATGGAGCCGCCGCTGAAGTCCCCACATGGCGGTCCCATGCCTCCCTTCCCTCCGACCTCAACGTTTCTCGCGCAATAAGGCGGATCAAGTGGTTTGTAGAGACGGGTCTAACCGGCTTGGACCTAGCCATGTGTTGGTTCATCAGGCGGATCCAACCTCTGCAGCACCGTACAAAGCTTATGCACGAGTACACCGGCGACCGAAGGGATACCCTCCGGATCTCCGAGGACAACTTCTCGAGCGACTCCGTCAAGTTCCGCCTTAAGGACATCGTCAAGGTGAAGGACAAGAAGTGTGGCTTCACCCTCACCTATGACATGTTCGTAGACAGAAAGTGCCCAAAGGTAGGTATTTATTTTCCGTGTATGACATTGCTCCAATTTTTCCGTCTTGCCAACATCATCTTGTCTAACACGATGATTTCTTCACTTAACAGCTTAGCGATCTAGAGGAGGGCAACCTGGCCGCCCAAATCTATGATCCCAAGATGAAGGAAGTCACGGTCGTGTCCGACGATGATGCCCCGTTGGCGCGAAAGCGGAAGAGCTCCACCTCTGACGCTGCCGACGGAGGCAAGAAGAAGAAGACGGAGGGTGGAGCCTCCAAAAAGAGTACTGCCGCCCTGGAGGCGGAAAAGAAGAAATCCACCGGGATGTTTGCCAAGGCGCCCCCCTAGTGTAAGCTTCTTATTCTCCGACATTGTCTTATTTATCTGTCTTATTCCTGTACTTATGGATTTTGCATGTTTCAGGAAGAAAGCCACAACCAGCCTCAAGAAGTCCTCCAAGACTCCTGGGGCTTCTAGAAATATTAAAGATATGCTGCATCGCGACTCTTCCCCCGCCATTGCCCCTACTACTCCTTCCGTCAAGCCCTCCTCCGCTCTGACAAGCTCTCAAGTCCAGGAGGCACCAGGCCCTTCCGCCATAGAAGGGGATTCTGGCGCCTCTACCGAACTCGCAGTTGTTGGCGAGCAGGCGACGCAGGTGAGTGCTGCTCTTCAAATGGCTGAAGCTCCGGCTAAGGATGCCATCGGTAGCGGCAAGGCGGTGATGGGAGCTGGTACCTCTGCCGAAGGTGGCGCCTCTACTCCCCAGAAACCCTTCGAGTTGCCGAAGATTATTTACCCGGTGCTTATGCCGGGTAGCACAACTATGGTTCCTGGAGGAGTTGCCGTCATCTCCGACGTGCGGTCTTGAGGAGCTACTCCGTCAAGCAGACATCTTGCAAGGAAATAGCGTTTCCTTTGGCAAGCTGCTGGCCGAGAGTGCTACAAACCTCAAGATCATCGCACTTGGAAGTTTTACTTTACCTTTTGCATTTCATATGAGTATCCCACTATAGCCCCCGAGGATGTAGACGGAAAACCATTGGTTTTACATCTATATGCTCTAAGAGTGACTAAGTTAGAAAAAACTCTCACTGTAGCCCCCAAGCATTTAGATGGAATGAATTATTCTGACTAGATGCTCTAAGAGTATCATACACAGTGTTCATAATTTTATGTTCTGTAGCCCCCAAGCCTCTAGTTGTAACTGAATTAGTTTCGACTAGATACTTAAAGAAAAGCTAAGCATTTTCCGAGTTAAAACTTTATACTGTAGCCCCCAAGCTTCTAGTTGAGAACTGAATTAGCTCCGACTAGATTCTTAAAGAAAAGCTAAGCATATTGCTAAGTTAAAATCTCTCGCTGTAGCCCCCGAGCATCTAAGTGGAAAATTTCCGACTAGAAGATCTAAGCGGACTAAACAACGATTTGACTATGTGTTTGTTTCCACAGAACGAGAATTCTCGGAGGGGCATGGCCAATGACAAGTATCAGAAGATGATCGCAAATCTTGAAGCCGAAAAGGGTAAAACCGCCATCTTGAAGGAACAGATCATCAAAAACAAGAGTCTGTTTTCTTTTTGCGCATTTCTATCTTACTTTTGTGCCTTCCTTCTTCAAGTACTCACTTTGTACTTTGTTTTCTCCGACTTGCAGAGCATGTCGCCAAGGACAAGGATATTGTTGAGCAGTCCAAGCACATCCAGCAGCTGGACAGCGAGAACAAGATCCTTAATAAGGAGAGGGAAGAAATGCTGAAGATGCACGAGGATTCCATGAAAGCCCTGCAGGACTCCACCTCCGCGGAGATCAATCGCTTGAAGGAGGAGCTTGCGATCCTAAAGGATCAGAACCAAGCTGCCGGTGAGCAAAACCTTCGCCATAGCGAGGCGTTTAAGCTCCTCCAACAAGAGAAGGAATCTTTGGCGGACGTCGTTTGGCAGGCTAAGGCCAGCATCTTCAGTAAGTGTCCTCCGCCTTGTAGCTCTGTAGTCTGGATACTTAGAATTTTATTGAACTCATGCGCTCCTTGTCGGAATTTTCAGCGCCTATGGGTTTAACCCGGTCGCCTCCTTCGGACAAGGAATGCATGATTCTTGCCGGCAACTTCATCAATACCGCCATCACCCAAGCCAAGGAGATTGCCAAGCCCCTCCAAATTTATATCAAGGCCTCCGATTCCGTGGTGAAGTACTCGGAGATTCTGCGTCGAGCCCTCGAGTGTGTCGCGAGCTGGAAAGCTTCATGTGCACGAGCTGGCGCAAGGATGGCGTTGTCCATGGTGAAGGCGCACTATGAAGGTGCCGACATCGACACGGTGACATATGGTATCCCCGACGTGGATGATGATGGCAAGGAGATTGATCACGAAGCCATCCTGTCATCACTCGCGGGTTATGACACCAGGGTTGCCGAGTTGGTGGATGTCGACGTCTTCGTGCCTAGGAACTTTCTTGATAACGCCAACCCTGAATCCTCCGAGTCTCCTCACAGTGGCAACGTTGAGGGTGAATCTCCGGCTGGTGATGATGCAGCCTCCAAGTCCCCTGCACCCAAGGAGTGAAAAACACTTTGTAATTCTCGTTTCACCTCTAGAGCGTGCATTGAAAAAACTTGGTGATGTAATCTTTAAGGAGGAAAACAATGGTTGTTTTATCCTGCTACTTTAAGAATTAATTCCCAGTATGTATATATTTTTTAAGCAAGTGCTGGCTTATCCGTTACTCTGGTTCTTATGCTTGACTTTTCGTGAGTCGGAAGACTCGTTGTCGGAACCATACGCTTAGGTGATGATGCCGAATGGCACCATCAATAACCTTAGCACAAAATCGCTGACAATAAGTGCCGAAAGTCACTACTCCAGAATCCACATAAAAACAACAAAGAACGTGTAGACCAGAAAACTTAAGCTAACGCCCGTAGGCGGAATTTTCACAAGTGCAATCGCAAAGCTTGTGCATAAAGGTTTATATTATCCAAAAATGAACACTAAAGGAGGTAAAAGACTCAGCAATATGAGTGGACCAAAGATCTTTATTTCATTGATCATATAAGAGGTACACGATTAGATAAAAATGCTAAGTGTAGAAAGGACGTAGTTGTGCTATGTTCCATGGCCGATCAAGCTACGGGTAGTCATCATCCGGGTCACGTCGCTTACGCTTATGATACTCGTTGGGTCTATCCTTGAGCTCACGATTGTCGACAAGGTAGTAAGACCCATTGAGCAGCACCTTGCTTATGATAAACAGTCCTTCCCATGGCGGGGATAATTTGTGTGACTTCTTCTGCTTAAGTCGGAGTACTAAATCCCCCTCTTTAAACGAGCGATGCCGGACGCGGAGACTATGGTAGCTGCGTAGCTTCTGCTGGTAGATGACGGATATTTGGCATGCCAAAACGCGCTCCTCCTCGAGAAGGTCCACATCTAGGCGTCTGGATTCTTCAGCGTCATCTTCGTCATAGGCGGCAACTCTTGGTGCATCGTGGAGGATGTCGGAAGGTAGGATGGCTTCTGCTCCATATACCATGAAGTAAGGGGTGTAGCCGGTGGATCTGTTAGGAGTGCCTCAAGACGTGGCTTGATTCCCTGCAGAATTAATCCATTGGCTCGCTCAACTTGACCATTAGATTGTGGGTGTGCCACAGACGCAAGGTCAAGTCGGATGCCTTTGTCCCAGCAATAGGCCTCCACTTCTCCGAGTGACAGGTTTCTTCCATTGTCGGTGATGATGCTATGTGGGAGACCAAATCTCACCACTAGATCCCGGACAAACCTGAGGGCAGTTGCCCCATCAAGCTTTCTAATGGGTTTAGCTTCTATCCATTTGGTGAATTTGTCAACTGCTACAAGCAGATGCGTAAATCCACACGGTGCCATTTGTAACGGTCCCACCATGTCTAGCCCCCAGACTGCAAACGGCCAAGTTATAGGTATTGTTCGCAATTCTTCAGCAGGGACATGTGGTTGTCGGGCATAATACTGGCATCCTGTGCATGTTTCAACCAGCTTGTCAGCTTCCGCCTTCGCGGTCAGCCAGTAGAATCCTTGCCGGAAGGCTTTCGCGACCAACGATCGAGGAGCGGCGTGATGCCCGCAATCTCCGAGATGGATTTCGCGTAGGATTTCCATACCTTCTAGCTGGGAAACACACTTTAGGTATACACCAGTAGTGCTCCTTTTGTAGAGTTGCCCATTGATTATGGTATAACCCTTTACTCGTCGTACTATCTGCCGTCTTTCGACCTTGTCGTCGGGCAAAGTTCCGTGTTCGAGATATTCCATGAACGGTTTTTTCCAATCCAGAGGGATCTTTGTCACCATGTTAACGAAAGAATCAGCTCTATCTGGGTTGTCGATGTCGGCGCCCTTCACGGATGGTGTGCGTAGATGCTCTAGGAAAACTCCTGGCGGAATTTTCTTGCGCCCTAATCCAAGTTTAGACAATAGATCAGCCGCCTCGTTTTGCTCCCTAGGCACATACTTGACTTCGTAGCCCAAGAAGCTCTTGGCTATCTCGTCCACTTCGTCGTGATATGCCGCCATCATAGGGTTCCGCGCATTCCAGGTGCCAGCCACCTGCTGGGCAACCAAGTCGGAATCTCCACAGCAAACTATGCGCTTGATGCCAATATCCTTGGCTACACGCAATCCGTGAATGAGTGCTTCATACTTCGCCATGTTGTTTGTAGCCTCGAAGTGGATCTGCAGAACGTAGTGTAGCTTGTCTCCTTTTGGTGACTGTAGCAATACACCAGCCCCCGAGCCGTTGAGCAGCTTTGATCCGTCAAAGTATATCACCCAGTACTCTGGTTCTGGCAACAGAGTGGCATCCGTACATCTCCGTCCAATCTACAAAAAAATCCGCCAAGGCTTGTGACTTGATAGCGTCGCGTCTTTTGTAGGTGATCTCGAAGGCCGCAAGTTCAATGCCCCACTTCGCGACCCTTCCTATGGCGTCGCTATTGTTGGTAATGTCGGACAGTGGAGTCTTGCTCACTACTGTGATTGGGTTCTCCTGAAAGTAATGCCTCAGCTTCCGCGAAGCGAGGAATACTCCATAAGCTATCTTTTGGTAGTGCGGGTAACGCTGCTTGCACTCCGTCAAGACCTCGCTTACATAGTAAACTGGTCGTTCCACTCCATGCTCATAGCCTGGTTCCTTCCGCTCTACCACGATGACGATGCTAATAACCCGGTTGATTGCCGCCATGTAAATTAACAGGGGCTCGCCAGGCTCGGGTGCTGCAAGGATAGGCGCTGAGGAAAGAATCTCCTTGAGCTGCTTCAGTGCTGCATCTGCCTCGTCCGTCCACGTGAATTTGTTCACCTTCTTCAGCAACTTGTACAGCGGCAAAAGCCTTTTCTCCAAGTCAGCTGATGAATCGACTAACTACTGCAACACAACTGGTTAGTCGTTGGATGTCCTTTAGGCATGTCGGACGGTTTATGTTTAAGATGGCCTTGATTTTCTCCGGGTTGACCTCGATTCCGCGCTGGGAAACGATGAAGCCCAACAGTTTGCCGGCTGGAACCCCGAAGACGCACTTCTTAGGGTTAAGCATCATGTTGTATTTCCGGAGATTATCAAAGGTTTCTTTTAAGTCGGAGATTAAGTCATTTGACTTTTTAGACATAACCGCGATATCGTCCACATAGGCGTGAACGTTCCGACCAATTTGGTCGTGAAGGCAACGTTGCATTGTCCGCTGGTAGGTAGCACCTGCGTTTTTCAACCCAAAGGGCATCGTGACATAGCAAAACGTGCCGTATGGGGTAGTGAACGAAGTGGCCAATTGGTCCGACTTCCTCATATTGATCTGGTGGTATCCTGAGTATGCATCGAGAAAACACAAAAGTTCCGAGCCAGCCGTCGAGTCAATGACTTGGTCAATGCGAGGCAAAGCGAACGGATCTTTGGGGCATGCTTTGTTCAACCGGTGTAATCAACGCACATTCTTAATTCATTGGTTCCCTTTTTGGGGACAAGTACAGGATTGGCCACCCATCGGGTGTGAAGGACTTCTCGGATAAAATCAGCCTTAAGTAACCTAGCTATCTCTTTGCCAATGGCGCGTCTCTTCTCATCTCCGAAGCGTCGTAGAGATTGTTTCACTGGTTTACATTTTGGATCTATGTTTAAGCTATGCTCAGCAAGTTCCCTAGGTACACCTTTCATGTCGGCAGGTTGCCAGGCAAAGATGTCCCTATTCTCACGGAGGAACTCGACGAGCGCGCTTTCCTATTTGGGATCCAGGTCCGTCCCAATGGCGACGGTCTTGGAGGCATCGCCTACCACAAGTTCCACCGGTTTGGTCTCGATGGCGGCCTTGAACGCAGGAGCAGAGTCGGAGATCTGCTTCTTCGACGCGGGCATCTCTGAATCATTGACCTTGCTCTGGATCTCCTTGAATTCTTCGCTGTAGAGGACAGCTTCTGCAACGGCTGCTTCATTGATCTCGCAGTCCCTTGCCTTGGTAAAGCTTCCGGATACGGTGATGACACCGTTTGGTCCGGGTATCTTGAGTTTGTTGTAGACGAAGCATGGCTTGGCCATGAACGTGTGGAATATGTCGCGGCCGAATATGACGTGGTACACGCTCTTGAAGGGGACCACCTCAAAGGTCATGCGCTCTTGGCGGTAATTATGAACATCGCCAAAGGCTATCTGAAGTGTAATGCACCCAAGGGACCGAGCCTCCCGTCCACGAACTACGCCATGGAACACAGTGTTGGTCCGCCTTAGGTTTGCCTCCGTCAAGTTCATCTTCTGCAGTGTATCTAGGTACATGATGTTGATGCTGCTTCCACTATCCACCATGCACTTGGTGAACTCCACGCCGTCAATCAATGGGTTGATGACCATGGAGTATTGGTTCTCCGTGGGCACAAGGTCTGGGTGGTCCGTCCTGTCCCAAGTGATTGGAACCTCCGACCAGCGCAGGTATTGGGGGACTGGGAGGAGAGTGGCCATCAGGATCCTTAGAGAGGTCTTCTGTTGTTGGACGGTGTGGGTGCCAAGGAAAGTGTGGTAGACTGGGGCCTTCTTTGCGAAGGGGTTCTTTCCCTTGTCGTCGCTCTTGGCGGCATCCTTGGGGTCAACGTCCTCATCCATGTCACTTGAATCCTTGGACTCCTCCTCCTTCTTCTTCCCCTTGCCCTTGCCTCGCGGTCTGTTCTTCCGGCTTCGCTTGTAGTCGGACTCCGGGTCTTCCTTGAGGTCGTTGACGAACTTGCAGTGTCGATTGGTATGGGTGGCCTTGCCGTTGACATCGAGGTGTACGAGTAACGACATATCGCGGTACTCTTCGTACGTTTGGGGGATGCAGAGCGACGCCGAGTTGGTTTCACTTCCTCGTTGCTGCCCACGGCCTGCTCCCCTTCCTCGGCCACGTTGTCCGCCTTCTCCTCGTCCTGCAAAAGTCATGGCGACCATGTCGGTAGATTGCTTTTCTTCTGGAGCGGTTTTCCGCTTTGTACTGCTGTTCCTCCGAGCTTGGGTTGGAACGGCCGTTGCCGGCAAAGAGCCACGAGCATCATCGTCGGCGGCTGCGAACTCACTAGCTAACTGAATCATCTGATTCAAGTCAAGCTGATGATTGTCCTGCAAGCATTAGCTTATGTCCGAGTAACATGCCCCTTTCCAATCCATCGATGAAGGCAGCCATGGCGGTCTGGGCGTGCACTCCTGCGCAGGAATTCTTCATATCCAGCCAGCGGGAGAGGTAGGCGCGAGATGTCTCGTCTTTCTCTTGCATGCACCGCTGTAGATCGCCCACAGTGCAGGGATGCTTGTATGTACCCTCAAAGTTCTTGGTGAACGCTTCTTGCATGTCCAGCCAGTTGTAGATAGATTTTTCCGGCAAGTCGTCGATCCATTGACGGGCCGTGCCCGCCAACATTAACGGAGGTACTTAACGGCGACGTTGGGGTTGCCTCCAGCAATCTCCACCGTGTTGCCGTAGTCCTGCAACCATGTGGCAGGCTTGGCGGTGCCGTCATAGGGCTTGATGGTTTTGTCTATCCGAAAACCTTTGGGGTAAGTTGCGGACCGTATTGCAGGTCCAAAGAAATGTGGTCCCAGGTATGGTCCTTCCCGGGCCTCGTGGATCTTATCGATCCGTGAACGTGCATCGTATGGCTCTGGGTTTTTCTTCTTGTTGTCAACAGGGGATGGGCTGCGCAAACGACGCGGGCCTCTTACGTCATGGTGACTGCTTGGCAGTGATGGAGGCGGAGGTGGCGGTGGGTTAGCGTTATTGCTGTTACCCTCCTGGGACGCCCCACGCCTGTCACGGTTGCTTGCCGGACGCGGAGGGTCATGGTGTGACCTGCTCTTATGTCCTTGGTGGCGCTCTCCATCATGACGGGTCTGTGCCGCGTTGTCGCGAATGACGATGCTGTACTGCTTTGGAGGGGGCATATCCGTACGATGGTGAGTCTTGTAATCTTCCTGACGTTGGGGGGATCGGGGCGGTGGCGATGGGCGGCGAGGTTGGGATTTTTTCCGTGGTCGGAGGATATGGGGATAGCATCCTTCCTGTTGCGTGCATCCCTCCGTCTTCGTTCTGATGAACCCGTCCGCGATCCGACATCCTGAGGAGATCTGTCCCTTGGCGGTTTTTACAGGCTAGATCGGCAGAGCGCTGGGTCCGACTCAAGCCTCTGAGAGGTGGCCTTTTCCTGCTACTTTACCGCCTTGGCCACTAGGTCATAGACCTGCTCTACTGCCTCAGGCGATCTATCCTGCTCCAGAAGGGTCTTGGCGACGGCGATGTTAAGGAGTGGGGTGGGCATCACCTGCTTGCCTTCACTATCAATGTATGGCTTGGCCTGTGCCGGCTTCGAGGGAGCCCATCCTAGGTTGCGCCGTACACCAGGATTGTTGATGACGCGAGCCGGAGCTTCCTTAGCCTTCTGCTGTTGCGGCAGAGTCTTGTACTTGGCCTCCATTGCTCTTGCTTTCTATATGGACTTCTGCGCATTGACCAGATCTCGATCTAGTTTAGCGCCTTGCTCCACGATGGCTTGCGCCTCCTCCAGCAGCTGCTGGCACTTCTCGTCAAGATGAGTCACGTTCCGGATATGATCAATAGTTAGAGGCTCAACAAGGAGATTGTCGTACATCACTCTATCAGCTGGAGTAATATGGGCTGCTGCCGACGTGGATGCTAGAGGCGGCAAGTTCGCGGTGTTGTTGTTGCTCGGACCGGTGCCGAGTTCTTGCGGCTGCTGCACTGGGTTAGGTGGAGGCGGCATGACCTTTGCGCGATCAATGTCGTCAGCAATTAGTGGCCCCTTCCCCTTATCCAATGCCGTAGGCGGAGCTTGCCCGGGCTGGTCTTCGTCCATCGCTGTCCCAATGGTGACGAACACCCCTCGAGACATGACGGTGTTATTAGCTTGCTCGTCGCGCGAGTACTCCTCCTCCATCTCCTGCATGGCGGAGTCTAGGTCTTCTGGACTAAAGTCTATTTCCTCTAAATCTGCACTGAAATCAGCATAAAGCGCGTCAATGACAGAGTCGGAGGGTGCCAGGACTTCCTCGATGACGGGCGGTGGAGGTGCAACGGCCTCGACGATGACTGGAAGTGGTGGTGCTGCTGCGACGATGGTGGCCGGAGGTGGTAGTGGTGGTGGCTGAATCGGAGGGGCTCCGTCAATGAGCGCAAGCGCTGTCTGAGCTGCCGCTTCAGCCTCCACGTAGTTGTTGACGGTGTTCACCATGCTTTCGAAGGTGAGGCGTCCTGACGCCTGTTGCCGTCTTAGAGAATGTCGGAGAAGCGTGCCATGGTCCAGTCCTTCCACAAAGTGATAGATGGCATCATAATTGGGGTAGTGGGCCAGATCGGCTCGTATACGGAGCCACCTGGTCAGGTAATCGCGGGGTTTTTCGCCCTCTCTCTGAATGCAGCGCACCAGATCGAAGATGGTAACCACGCCGACGAACTTGGATCTCTGCTGTCCAGATGCACGGACAAAGCTGGCGGATTTGCAGTGATCTTCCACCTTTATATCCTGCACAGGGGCGGTTTGGGTGGGTCTTGAATTTTTCCGATCTTTGCGGTAAACTCCGAGGAGAGATCCGACATCGATCCTTCCGCGATCATATCCTGCCCGTAGGCGGTCTGTGCGGGTCTTGATGCTCCTCCGACTCCCAGGGAACTAGTGCCTGAGTCGGTTTTGCCAATTAAGAGGTGGATGTCTCCGATAGGAACGATCGAACACCGCGTAGGGTTCGTCTTTGCCGGGATCCAGAACTCATTGGGGGGGACGATCGGAACGTTGCCGGAGAAGAGAACACGACCGATGGCTATGGTTTCGCCGATTCCTGCGAAGATCTTGGTCCTCGCTCGCTGAAGAGCCTGAAGTGCCTCTTGCCCCATGGTGGGCGCCAACTGTCATGGTATTGCCGACGAGTACGCCATGGAGGGGTCCTCACAGTGCGTGTTTAGAGACGTGGGGTAAGGCGGACGGTTAACGGGTACGAGGTAACACAGCTTACCCAGGTTCAGATCCCACAACGGTGGCGGAATCCTACTCCTGCTATAAATCACTATAATGGCGATACGCCGAGTTATAGAGATAGGTTCGCTGTGCGAGGTGTGTGTAAAACGATACTAGGTTATGCCCTAAAGGCTCCCATAGGCCCGACTTATATAGTCGCCAGGTCCTAGGGTTACAGGGAAAAGTCCTAGCCGGACAGGTTATAGAGTTCTACACCGTCTATTACTAGTCTTGTGTATCTTGCACTCCAAGGCTCCGGGTACGTTGGTGACTCCACCGTAGCCTTCCTATATCCGGCATGGGCCTCCCTTATGGATCCACCTAACTGGGCCGCCCAGCAGGCCATAGGCCATACTACCGACTATGGGCCACCCGGGTTAGTCGGATAAGAGACATGCTATGAGGATACCCATGTAGCATATCCCCAACACTAGCCTCCCCAAATCTCGGGACGAGAATTATTTTAAGGGTGGTAGCCTGTCACATCCCAAGATTTTCCAAATCTTGTAATGTGAAAAATAAATAAACAAAATAAATAATTGTTGAAAATTAGGGTGAAAAGAAACTTTTGTTTCTAAATGGAAACCTAAAATTCCATCTTGAACAAACATTGGTTAATGTTTGAATCTAACTAAATTCAAATCAAGTGGAATGCATTCTTGATAAATGCATCTAGAAATTTAAACACTTGGAAAATAAACCAAAACCCTAAAACCCTAATGGAATAAAATCATTTCCAAGATATCTCTAAGACTATGGATTTGATCCATATAAAAAAATTGGTCAAACAAACATTTCAAAATGATCAAGAATAACAAATAGAAATGTTATTAAAACCATAGAAATTGGTTTCACTTAAATTGGAGCCATAGATAAAACCTTATGAATTTAATAAGATAAGGAAATTGAATTTCCAAAGCTAATAAAGCACCTATCTAGAAATCCATGCCCAATGGTGAACAAATAATCCTAAAAAGATTTAAAAGGATAAACAAATATTAAATAAGATTTTACAAATTGGAATCACCAAGTTTTGATCTATAAATAAAAAAGATATGGATTTTATAAGATAAAGATAGATATATTAAATAAGGAATATTTAAAGACTAAATTAAATCTTGGCTAAACAAATGAAATAAAATATTTCTATTTGATAAAAAAGAGTAAAGGATTATTTGAATGAAATAATAGGGATTCATTATACACAATTATATTTGAGTAAAGGCTTTTTCCATTTGAAAATAAACATTAAAAACTTATTAAAGTGTTTTAAATAAAATTCCAAAGTGTTTTATAATTTCAATTAAAACCTACTGAAAAGGTTTTGGAAAAATTTAGAAAGTCAAATAGAATCTTAAAACATATTTGAATTAAAGACTAAAGTCTATTTAATTATTATTTTTAAATAAATAATAAACCCTAAAAATAATTGTTCTATCTTGGACTTTGAAATATGTTAATAAACAGAATTAAAATTCACCCAAAGTTTGGTGGTGATTTGAATTCAAATGGAGATTGAAAAATATTATTAAATCTTATTTAATTAATACTAGAGCCTATTTTAACTAATTAAAAGACCCTAAAAAGAATAAATATATTATTCTAAATTTGACTTTGGAATGTGTAATTAGTCAGTATATGAATCCACACAAATTTTGGGTGAGGTTTGAAATCAAATTGAGGTTTGAAATGTTTAAACAAAATCAAAACAGATAAATAAAAAAGAAAGGAAAAACAAATGTGTACAAAAATAAATGAACTAAGCCTGCCCGACCCAGCAAGCCCAGTAAGCCCAGCAGAAGCCCATCCCTCTCTTCCCCCACCCGAATCATTCTTCTCACCGCAGAACGAACCCACAGAGTCGATAACGACTGGACCCCACTCCTCCTCTCTCACTCACTGTCAAACAGGCCCCACAGCCACATCACCGTCTCCAACCTCCCGCTGACCACGCTCCTCTCCCCCTCTGCAGTTTCTGGTTCGAATCAAAGAAGGTAAATTTGATTAAATGGCTGAGTGATTCCTCCCAGTAAGGATGCTCATTTAAGCGCCCGTTTTCCCTCTCCATTTCCCCCAATCCCCACATCCCCGGAGCCCCTAGGCTGCCCGTATTGCTTGCGACAACCTCCCTGTCTCCGACGAACATCCGCGGCGATTCCGGACAGCCCACTCCCCCCTTGCTCCCTGGCACACCCGAGCTTGCTCCCCATCTCCTGGCGAACCTCCCCATATCACCAGCTCGCCCGCGCGTGCTCTGCAACATCGACAACGTCCTCAACAGAACGTCGCTGTCGTCTGTCGCCTCTCCGGCGAAGCCCCCTGGTAACATCTGACAGCGCCTTCACCTCTCCTTAACCCACACGACTTCGTGACTCTCTTGCATGTCTAACACTGTTCTCCTCTTGACTTAGCATGCTCTGTAACGTCGCCCTCGACGACGACAGAGAGCGACCGTTGCCAGAGAGAACTCCGGCGAGGAATTCCGACTAAACTCGTGCGCCCCTTTGACCAACGCGAGAAGGTTGAGCATCCCCGTGCCACGGCGATCACGGTGAGCCACACCACATCCCCTCTCGCTTCTCGTATCGCCGGCTCCTCCGCTGACAGACCGCGCCGCCGCCAACCACCATTGTCGCGCCGCCAACCTATGGTCAATCGACTGTGGACCGTTAGATCTTCATCTGATGGCTTGGATAGGTTGACTAATCGAAGGGGTATGCGCTGATCTGATCCGTGCAATTCAGTTAGATCCATAGCACCACATAGCACGATCTGCACGAACCATTTTCGACGAATCAGAACAGTCCACGTGTCCAGTGATTTGTTTTAAAAACAGAAACTTGTCTATTAGATGTTCCAATTTGAAAAATTCATAACTTTCAAACCACACGTCCAAATTTTGCAAATTTTATATCAATGGAATCAGCAAGACAAGTACTTTCTGACCATGCACTTTGTTTAGTAAAATGCTTCTGTTAAATTGATTGTTTTTGCAGAAACTTGTGTATGCATGTTTAGAATATAAAAATTGTTCTAAAATGATTTTTGAGATAAAACCTTTGGCAAATGGATTGTTTTGAATCTACTGACCTTAGAAACCAACTCATGGATTTGAAAATGTATTTGGTAAAGCTAGAGAGTAAATCTTTGATTTAAAGCATTTCTAGTCAAATAAAAATAATGTTTATTTACAAAAAATGCTTTTGGAGAAAAACCTTTGGGAAATGTTTTGATTTAAACTCTCTGAGCCTAAACAAAAATATTTAAGTTTTGAAAACATATTTTGATGAACCCTATAGATTGTTGCTTTATTAAAAGCATTTCTCAACCACATAAAATAATACTTTGGTTTAAAAATGGTTTATAGGTAGAATCTTTTTGCAAATAGTTTTGCCACTTAATAAAATGACCAATAAGTGTTTTATAATGTTTATAACCTATTATAAACCACTTTTGTAAATAAAACAAAGTTTGGCATGCTTGCATGCATTGTTTTGTTTCTATTATTTTATGTGATGTTGCTTGAATGGTAGATTGAAATATTGCTTGATTGATTGAATTGTAGTGGAATTTGAAGAGTGTGAACATTGCAAGATCAAGGAGTGAACTTATATTCTACCAAAAAGGCAAGTGATGCTTCATACTTTTGTCCCATTATTTTCACTATGCATTAGTGATATTTCTAAGTAGGAATTGCATGGAATTTTGCTAAGTGTAAACTATGCCATGGGAAATCCTAGTAGATGAAACCTCAGTAGAATTTCCTAAGTTAAGATTCCTACTACTATCATGCTTAGCTTAGCTAGTAGAAAAAAAGGGTGGAATATATATTCATACTATGGAATATTCTAAGTCAAGGACTTGTGTTTTGTTTAATAAAACAACTAAGTGAATGAATCACCTGGGTGGAATGGAAGGAATGGTTTGTGTTGAGTGGTTCACAAGGCCCATTTCTATGGTTTACCTTGTGTATCTCACTTGTGGATTGCCACCCAGGAACAAATATATTTGATATGTCAAATGTTGAGAAGCTTCAAGTGCAGCCACTTGGCATTATGGGCTCTGCCTGGATCATATAGGTTGCAATAACTTAGCCAAATGGACAGTTGGTGGTAGGGGATGATAGGTTGGAACGCGTCCATTCTGGTCTAAGGGAAGGCTTCTGAAAGATCTTGTCTTGGTGAAACCAAGTCTTGTGGGGAAAGTGCACCACCTCTGTAGAGTGAAAAATCTAAGTACTTAGGCATGTCCCTGGTAAAGGACAATTTGAGCATTAAGACATGGAAGCTATCAAGAATCTCCTCATCCCAATTTCTAAGTAAAAACTTGTGGTTGAACAAGGGTTGAAGGATCACCAATTTTTATTGGGGGATGCCTTGGGTGTTTTTGTCAAGCAAAAACTTAGTGTTTTCAAGTGATAAGGAAAATCTATTTTGAGAAAAGCAAGCCTAAGCTCCACTTAGCCAAATGCATATAAATGATAGACTCCACTACACTACCATAGTATCACTTGCCAATACAATTCAAATGTATTGACCCTTGTGGCTGTAACTTGTTATGTTGCAGGTTTGTTTGATGTTGGTGAAGTTTATTGATTAGGATTACAAGTATACAACCAACATGTTTGCCTGTGGCACTTTGAAGATGAAGGACCCCATGCTATTGTTATATTCTGCTGCATTGTAATGATATAGCCAAATGAGCTATGTAAGATGTAATAAATTATTTTATTCCTGGTTATAAAGTTGTATTATGACCTTTGTTTCTTTATATTACATCTTAACTGTGGATGCTAGATATTGATCCAGGGACTAGCATTGTAAACACAGGGATCACTACCTTATTAAAGGTTGGGAACCTTACAACAGTGCTTACCTCGCTGACCCATGGAATTGGGGCGAACAAGTCTGCCGGTGAACCGCCGGATCTGAACAAGGAGAAGAAGATGATGATGAAGGACAAGAACAATGCTGGAGAACACGATTTAGGAGAATAAGTACAACACCTACACAGAGGAACCCTCGCATGCGTGCACAGCCTTCATGATCATATCTATTGACTCTGTAGTGCATAAACCATCACGGTGAGATCTTTCTTTTCTCTCCTCGCACAATGTTGCCGCTAAATGCTTCTAGGAGGGAGCCATGGCTGCGTAGAGGGAGGGAGCATGAGCAGGATGATCATGAGGAAGAAGAAAGGGAGGAGGGAGCCTAGTGACGAGTTGAGGTAGATAGTCAAAAGTCTAGGCACACCACCGTCATCTTCCCTACTATCTCCAGCTGTATCCACCGTGCGATGTGCCTTCTAGGAGAAGTGTTGCGCAGATGTGGCATAGATTAAATAGCGAACTACAATGATGCGACTCATTGTATGCTCAATTCAATAACTTCGGCGCTGATCTAATGGTGCACGCATCTGGCCTGCACGCGTCATCCTGAAACAGTCCTGCGTTGGATCACATAGTTATTCGTACAATTTATTTTATTAATAATGGCACTTCGGCACGGATATAATTGTGCACGTGTCACGATAACACAGTCCTACATCATGATGACACTTTTTACAGTGAGTTAATTTCTAGCGCTCCTTCCTGATGCATTCCGAGCCCCTTCTTCGTGCGTGCAACACAACGCAAACACGCCCTAAACCTCACTAAAACAAAACACACCCTAAACCATGTCTTTGCACTTACTTTTAGCTCAAGTTTGACCTAGTTTCGTTAAATTGTCAAGATGCAAAATCTTATAACAAGAAGTTGAACATATTGTCAGAACTTACGGTGGTTTATGATACTATATATTAATTGACCTGCCGATGGGTACATCCCAAAAGCTCTTTTGTAAAACTTTCAAAGCAACCTTCAATTTACATGTAGTTCAAATTTGACCTAATTTCTATACATCGACATAAAGACATTCAAGTGGGCGGAGTTAGATAGGAAGCTTGAAAACTCATAAAACATGGAAATCGTAAGTACAACATGTTGACCCACTAAATATGTCTGAAAACTTGGCTTGTGGAATTCAAATCCAATATTCTTCAGACTTTCTTTGTGGAAAAGAACAATCTCATCATCACTCGGAGAATTGAGAATATTTTTTCCTCATAGTTGGACACTCACACCTATGACATTGTTTACTACTCCCTCCGTCTCAAAATAGATGTCTCAGACTTTTTAAATTTTGGATGCAGTTACTCCCTCCGTTTCAAAATATAAAATGTTTTAGCTTTGTGAAGCTGATGAATCTAGACCCCTTTTAGTCTGTAGGATCACTTTGACCTCTCCGAATCTACATACTAAAAGGAGTTTAGATACATTAGCTTCACAAAGCTAAAACATCTTATATTTTGAAACGGAGGGAGTATATGCTAAATAGTGTCTAGATTTATCCAAATGTTGGTCCACTATATATATCTAAAAGCTTGGCTTGTGGCAAAGGGGGTAATATTAAACAAAGAGGGTATATGATAAGATTTGGAAAACAACATTTTTTTAGAACCCACAATCTTTTTCTTAGACCATGATCCAAAAATTACATTGACACTGATCATTAGCCAAACTACAAACAGAGCAAACCAAACATCACACGGAGTGTGGTAGAACTTAATGACTTCTAGGGGGACTCGCCGTCTTCTCAAGCGACTTGGTTGCATCCTCTGCGGGCAACTTGACTGCGTTCTCCGTTATACCATCGCCAAACAACGACTCGTGGATGTTGGGCAGCACGCCGCCGTGCGCGATGGAGACGCCGGCCAGCAGCTTGCTCATCTCCTCATCACGCATGACACCGAGCATCACGTGCCTCGGGATGATGCGGATCTTCTTACTATCCTTGGCGGTTTACCCGGCGAGCTCCAGCACATTGGTAGTGAGGTACTCGAGAACGGCCGCGAGGTAGACGGGAGCCCCGAAGCCTATACGCTGGGAATACTGACCCTCCTTGAGGTAGAGCCCAATTAAGCTAACGGGGAAATGCAGCTCGGCCTTGACGAACCTCGTCACCTTCTTCTTCATGTGCCTACCTGGTGCAAGACTGCTACCAGGACTGGCCATAGAAGTATTCGGAAGCCAGCGAAATGTCTTCTTTTTCTCCATGGCCTTTGTTGCCGCCATCTGGATATTCTTCTTCTTCACCCGGGGAGCTCCGGTATTCAGAGCCGTAGCTACAAAGTTGTAAAGGAGCAGGGGGAGAAGAGGAAGAAAGGTTAATTGTGGAGGTCCAGTGAAGGTTCCCAGGTCCCTTATATTGGAACTTTAATAGTATCCTTTTTACTATTTTACTATGAATTTTTAATAAAAGGTTGTGTGTATCAACCGATGTAGAGGCAGGGGTGCTACTCCCCTTTTCAAAATAAAATAAAAACTGACATTTTCTAATTTTTGCAATGTTTCTATATTTTCTTTGACTTTTTAAAACATGGTCAGATGTGTCTGCATTAAAATTATATATGAATTTCGAACAAATTTGCAAGCAATCTGTCATGCACTTGTACTTCAAATTTAACCTACTTTTGTCAATTGACACAAAGTCATTTAATTATGAGAAATTAGATAGAAAGCTTGAAAATTCATGAAACTTGTTAACCATAAAACATACTCTATTATTTGTGAAATTTAGTATGTTGTAACATTCAGATCCATACTCTTTGTACTATATTTGAAAAACATTTATAGGCGACACTTCTAAAATTATTTGAAAATGTTTGAATACATAAAAGTTGAAAAGTCACGTTAACAACGTTAGTATGTCATGCCAAGATACACCCATATAACAGAAATAGACACGTTATTATAATCTATGTAGATAATGGCCATGACCTTGGTCATTATTTATCTTGAAACCCAAGTATGTTAACACATCACTGGTTATATTGTGAAGCAAATGTTTTTACAGAAAAGCATTCCTCTGGGATCACGTTCTATTCTCGCTCTTTGATTTTCCCCTCCATTTCAAACCATATTCTTCTTACTACTAGTACTACTCCTACTCGATTTACACAAAAAAATTCCTCTCACTAGAAAAATTGAGATTGTCTCTTTCCCTAATACTTGTTGGAAACTCACCTTGGCAACATTGTTAACATGCCAAGATGCACCAATCTACTAAATATGGGAAAATTATCATAAACATGATGTTGGATATGGCCATGAGCTTGGTATTTCGGCTTGAAACATGTTCACATACATGCTAGGACAATTTTGTGAGGAAAGTTTTTCCAAAGTTATCAAAACTCATGTTTACTATTTTTTTCATGGGAGGTAATAAACATAAAAGAATGCCTTGCGTAATTCTTAGTTTTTAGGAATTTTCTTTTTTTCTTCTATTGATTTCACAATAAAGTCAACATTGTTGAATCTTTCGAAACTCTTGGACGTTGTCGTATATTGATTTCTTGATGGGTACAATACCTTCAAAGGCCCTACGTAAATTCTTAAGAGCAATCTACCATTTAATTGTACTACAAATTAATTTTGACCTAGTTTTGATAAATCCACATAAATCCATTTAAGTGCGGAAGTCAGATAGGAAGCATGATCCACTATGTGTAAAACTATTTGCTTGTGGCATTCTGAACCATATTATTCACACTTTTTGAATAGAAAAAACAACACCGTATTCCCTAGGGAAATTGAATGTATTTTTTCCTAATTGTTGGGAACTCCCACAAGCAACAAAGATTACTATGCCAGGATGCACCCATCTACCAAAAAAATTTAAGAACTCTATATATCAGATCGTAAACTATGATGTCCATATGGCCTTGATGACCTTGGTCGTTGGGTTAAACCCAATAATTTCCATACACATGGTAGGACAATATTATGAAACCGTTTTCCAATACTTGTCTAATCCTACGGTTACCGTTTACATGGCACATAGTGCACGCGATATGATAGGACATCATGCGTAAATCTTTCATTTTTCCTTCATTTCATGTCAGCGTTTTCAAAACGGATTCAAATTTGTAAAGATGAAAATCATAGTACGAAGTCGGACCAGTCGTCAAAACTCTCGGTGGTTTATGATAAAAACATTGAGTGCCCCATGAGTACCGCCAAAATCTTTTTTATTAAACTAACTTTCAATGCAACCTAAAATTTACTTATAGTTCAAGTTTGACCTAATTCCATTACATCGACGCAAGTCATTCAAGTGGGCAGAGATAGCTAGGATGAATTTTGAAAAATCATAAAATATGAGGATAATAAGTACAACATGTCAGTCCACTATATAGATCTGAAAACTTGGATTGTGGCATTCAGATCGAATATTCTTCGAACTTCCTTTACAAAAAAAAAAACTCGTCATCACTCGGAAATTTGAGATAGTTATTTCCTGATATTTGGAAACTCACACCGACGGTATTGTTTACTACAATAATATGAACCCATCTACCTCTAACATGACATTTAATTCAAGAGAAATCTATCACGCTAACTTGTAGCTCAAGTTTGACCTAATTTTGTTAAATGGTAAAGATGGAAAATCTTAAAAAAAGTTGAATTTGTTGTCAAAACTCTCGTTGGTGGTTTATGATATATTAATTGACCCTAGATGGTTACCTAAAAAAATCGCAAAACTTTCAAAGCATCTATTTCTAGTAATTCAAATTTGACCTAATTTTGATAAATCGGCACAAAGGCATTCAAGTGAGTAGAGTTAGCTAGGACGAAGTTTGAAAACTCATTAAACATGGAAATATTAATTAAGTAAAACATGTTGGTCCACTTAATATGTCTGTAAGCTTGGCTTGTGGTATTCAGATACATATTATTCGTACTTTCTTTACAAAAAAATTCCCGGAATTATTCGGGAAATTGAGAATATTCTTTTCTGATAGTTGGAGACTCACAATGATAGTGCATTGCTTACTAAAAGAAAATGAACCAATATACCTCCAGAAAGACATTTAATTCAAGATCAATCTACTGCACTAACTTGTACTCAAGTATGACCTAATTTCGTTAAATCGACAAGAAGTCAGTAGAGTGTGTGAAGTGAGCTAGAAAGCTTGAAAACTAGAACTATGATAAATCGTGGTCCACTTTGTGTGTTAATTGGGAGTGTTGCATTTTCTTCTAACTTTCGTAGGTCCCATAGGAGTGAGGTGCTTCAGTTAACACGATTGGTGGAAGTACAACTTACATCGAGGACCTAATAAAAAATGAAAATTACATCCAAGTCCATGCATTTAGCACAAGGCACCTGAAACTAAGCAGTGAAGTTTGTTTTGAGGTTTGAGCATACTAGTGTTCATTGTGCTAAACTATCAATAGAATCTTCTAGTTGTCATCTTCCAGGGTCTTTGTGCATCAATTAACACACTAAGTGGAAGTACAAGTTAAATCAAGAACCTCGTAAAAAATGAAAATTACATCCAAGACCATGCATTTAGGTAGGACAAAGTTGTTTTCTTCGTATGTACTCCTACTCCACACCAATGCGGCTGCCGAACACGCTAGAGAAACAGAGCCACCGTACCAAGGCACACGTGCGCAGGTCCACCCTGCGGACGAGGGAGAGATCATTCGGGCTGGTGCGCAAGTGGAGAGAGGTGGAGAGATGATAGGCAGCAAAGGAGAGAGAAAACACACAATTTTTTTTCGTGCATAGGTCCTGGAATTTACTACTAGTAGAGTAACTGTAAGGTAGCAGGAGTATCTCGTGTCAGGAACCCATCATAAACATTGCTCTGACATCGAGTCGCCTTCAACTTCTCCTCTCTCTTTGCTGCCTCCCTCTTCCCTCACTATGTTTTATTTCTCTCTGTATGTACATCGCATGGACATAGGTGAGCATGTGTCTAAGCAAAGAAAAATAATACGACGAGTAAAAGGACATGCACTATGTTGTCCATTAAGGAAAAAATAGTCCTAATGGACTTCCATATACATAGTGGATGCTATCCACAAGCTAAAAACCTTAAGGGTAGTCTATAAGCATTAAAATATTGATAAGCATTAAGATATGGAATAGTATACATAGTTGTAGAAAACAAATTTTAATCACAAGACCATCAGAAGGTAGCTCTTACATTTGGGTCCTATCTTATGGACAAGTTTGACTAGATACATTATGGTGCAATAAACTAGCTTGGTACAGCAAGTGGGTCTCGTAGGAGCAATGAGATTCAGTTAACATGGTCGGTGGAAGTACAAGTTGCATCAAGGACCTTAGAAAACGAAAAATACATCCAAGTCCATCACTTGGAAAATTCAGAATGTGCTTTCCTAATAGTTTGAAACTCACACCGACGATGTTTGTGAGATCCAAGCACATGACTTAATAGGATTGATTGGATACTCATACCAACAAGTTGCAACTTCTTTTCCGGAAGCTCATTCGAAAAAAACTCTAAGGTTAAGCATGCTTGGCCTAGAGAAATTTTAGAATGGGTGACCGACCGGGAAGTGGGTAACCGGGTGCGCATGAGTGAGGACAAAGTGCACAGAAAAGGCTTGTGATGGTGTGTGGGGCAAGTCTAGAGATCATATTAAGATATTAGGAGTAACACCCCCGGGGCCAAGTGGACGGGGTGTTACAAGTGGTATCAGAGCCAATCCTCGCGGTTAAAACAGGTGTGTGCGGGTTAGTGGCGGGACATGTGGAGCATGGCGCGTGTGGCCCAGAGTGGACACGGCATGACACATGTGCCGTCACTGGACGCACATACGCATGCCGAGTGTGTGAGTGTCAGTGGCGGGACATGTGGAGCATGGCGCGTGTGGCCCGGAGTGGACACGACATGGCACATGTGCCGGCACTGGACGCACATACGCATGCCAAGAGGGAACGTTCCTGTGGTGTGCTTGATCAATGAAGGCATCGATCTTCTAAAGGGTGGGTGTATGTGAGATCCAAGCACATGACTTAATAGGATTGATAGGATACTCATACCAACAATTTGCAACTTCTTTTCCGGAAGCTCATTCGAAAAGAACTATAAGGTCAAGCGAGCTTGGCCTAGAGCAATTTTAGGATGGGTGACCGACCGGGAAGTGGGTAACCTGGTGCGCATGAGTGAGGACAAAGTGCGCTGAAAGGACTTGTGATGGTGTGTGGGGCTAGTCTAGAGATCCTATTAAGCTATCAGGAGTGACACCCCCGAGGCCAAGTGGACGGGGTGTTACAATGTTGTTTACTAAAAGATGGTGAACCCATCCACCTCTGAAATGATATTTAATTTGAGGGCAATCTACCGTTCTTACTGGTAGCTCACGTTTGACCTAATTTCGTTAAATGGTCAAGATGCAAAGTATTAGCTAGAAGTTGTACCTATTCTCAATACTCTCAATGGTGGTTAGTGATATATTAAATGACCCCCCTGATTGTTACCTCCAAAAAAATCACAAAACTTTCAAAGCAACCTACGATTTACTTGTAGTTCAATTTTGACCTAATTTCGATAAATTGGCACAAATTTTCATTCAAGTCGGGAAAGTTAGCTAGGAAGTTTTAAAAGTCGAGAAACATGGGAAAATTGAGAATTTTCTTTACTAATAGTTGGAAACTCACACATACGACATTGTTTACTAAAAGATGATGCACCCATCTATCTTCGAAGAAAAGACAATTAATTCGAGAGGAATCTATCATGCTTACTTGTAGCTCAAGTTTGACCTAATTTTGTTAAGTTGTCAAGATGCAAAATCTTAGCAAGAATTTGAACCTATTGTCAAAACTCTCGATGGTGGTTTGTGATATATTAAATGACCTCCCGATGGTTACCTTAAAAACAAATCGCAAAACACTATCATTGCAACCTACAATTTACTTGTAGTTCAAATTTGACCTAATTTCGATAAATCGACATAGCGCCATTCAAGTGGGCAGAGTTAGCCAGTTCGATGTTTGAAAACTTTTGAAACATGGGAATCATATAAGTAGTACACAACATGTCGGTCCATGATATGTATGACTTAAAATCTTGGCTTGTGGCATTCACATCCATATTATATTCTTCATACCTACTTGACGAAAAGGAACAATATCATCATCACTCTGAAAATTGAGAATGTTCTTTCCGGATAGCTGGAAACTGACACCAACGACATTGTTTACTAAAATAAGATGAACCCATCTACCTTCAAAAATACAGTTAATTTAAGAGAAATCTATCGTGCTTATTGGTACCTCAGTTTGACCTAATTTCGTTAAGTTGTCAAAATGCAAAATCTTAGCAAGGAATTGAACCCGTTGTCAAAATTCTCGGTGGTGGGTTATGATATATTAAATGACCCCCCCCTCTCTAGATGGTTACCTCTAAAAGGATTTGTAAAACTTTCAACACAACCTACAATTTACTTGTAGTTGAAATTTCACCAAATTGCAATAAATCGACATAAAGTCATTCAAGTGGATAGAGTTAGCTAGGAAAAAGTTTGAAAACTCATAAAACATGCGAATCTTAAGTACAAGATGTCGGTCCACTATATATGTCTGAAATCTTGGCTTGTGGCATCACTATAGATGCCGGTCCACTATAGATGCTGGTCCACTATATATGTCCTTATTCTTCAGACTTTATTTTCAGAAAGTAACAATCTCGTCATCACTCGAAAAATTTAGAATGTTATTTCTCGATAGTTGGAAACCCACAGCGACGGTGTTGTTTGCTGCAAGAAGATACACTCATCTACCTGTGAGAGGACATTTTATTCAAGAGCAATCTATCGCGCTTACTTGTAGCTAAATTTGACCTAATTTCGTTAAATTGTTAAGATGCAAAATCTTATTAGCAAATAGTTCACTCGGAAATTGAGAATGTTCTTTCCTGATAGTTGGAAACTCACACCGACAACATTGTTTACTACAATAAGATGCATCCATCTACCTGCGAAAAGACATTTAATTCAAGGGCAATCTATCGTGCTTACTTGTAGCTCAACTTTGATCTAATTTTGTTAAATCGGCAAGAAGTGAGTAAAGTGTGTGAAGTTAGCTAGGAATCTTGAAAAATGGAATTATAAGAAACCCTAGTCCACTTTGTGTGATAATTGGGGCAGTGGCATTTTCTTATAATTGTGGAAGGTCCTATAGGAGCGAGGTGCTTCAGTTAACACGGCTAGTGGAAGTAAAAGTTATATCAAGGACCTCATAAAAATGAAAATTACATCCAAGTCCATGCATTTTTCACAAGGTCCCTGAAACTAAGAAGTGAAGTGTGTTTAGATGTTTGCGCATACTTGGGTTCATTGTAAATACTAAAGACTAACAATAGAATATTCTGGATGCTAAGAATGGAAAAGAAGATCCAACGGCTACCGATGTTTGGATTTGCCAGTCATGATCCAACGGTCAATGTTCAAAGTTATCCATACACTGTACTATAGTAGTATGGTATTGTAAGGGATAAGACAAGATAAAGATTAAATAAGAAGTACTACTGTGAATGTCTAGTCTTTTAGAAAACCTTTCCCTCCTGATGTTTGGGATGCAAGTGAAAATTTTGAAACCGGAAAAGTTTGATTTTTTTGCCACCAAGGACCAAAGTGGTTTCCTTCCTATGTAATCCTCCGGCTCCACACCAAGTCGGCTGTCGAACACACCAAAGAAATAGAGTCGCCCTCTCAAAAGAAATGAAACAGAGTCACTGTACCAAGGCATACGTGCGCAAAGCCATGTTGTGGACGAGGGAGATATCAGCCGAGCCGGTGCGCGAGGGGAGAGGGGTGGGGAGAGATGAGAGGCGGCGAAGGAGAGAGAAAACACATATTTTTTTTGCTTGCATAGGTCCTGAAATTTACTACTAGTGGAGGAGTACCTCGTGTCAGGAATCCATCATAACTTTGCTCTAACATCGAACCGTCTCCTCGTCTTCGCTGCTCTCGCGCTGCCTGTTTTTTTGAAGGCTCGCTTCCTCCCTTTCGTTCTCTTTTGCAGCTCAAGTTTGACCAAATTTCGTTAAATTGTCAAGATGCAAAATCTCACTGTAACGAAAACGCTTTGTCCAAAATCTCGGTGACTCACGTGAGTTGACCTGCCTTTTCGTTCTATTTCAGACCCTGCGACCAGCAGCATGCTGGTTTGAAAGTAAGGAGATTTTTTTCCATGTTTGTGTGTGTGAAGCAAATACAGCAGTACGTAGGGTACGGCTCAGCTGCTCACTCGAGAAGGACCTGGACGCTTTTCCTTCCTAACTTTAGTGCTCTTTTTGCGAATTTACAGACCTCTATGCAATTTTATCTTTTTTGAGGTCTTTGATGTAAACCATACTCCCACTGACCATGTCAAATTTTAACTACAATTATTCTCTTAATTTTTTGCAAAATCTTTTCAAGCCAACCAAGAATTCATTATATAGAAAACCATCAAAAATATTTTTCATAGAACTTTCAAAGCAACCTACAATTTAATTGTAGTTCAAATTTGACCTGATTTTGATAAATCGGCATTTGTATGAAAATAAAGCAAGGTCCAATTTGTATGAAAATTGGGGCGTTGGCATTTTCTTTTAACTGGGGTGGATCTCATAGGAGAAATGAGCTTCAGTTAACACAGTCGGTGGAAGTACAAGTAGCATCAAGGAAATTAGAAAATGAAAAAGACATCTTCTAGTCCATCACTTGGAAAATTGAGAATTTTCTTTCCTGATAATTGGGAACTCACACTAACGGCACAATTTACTAAAAGAAGATGAACTCTTCTACCCATGAAATGATATTTAATTCGAGAGCAATCCATGGTTCTTACTATGGTAGCTCAGGTTTGACCTAATTTTGTTAAATTGTCAAGATGCAAAATCTTAGCAATATGTTGAACCTATTGTCCAAACTCTCAGTGGTATTTTGTGCTATATTCAATAACCCCCGATGGATACCTCCAAAAAACCCGTGAAACTTTCAAAGAAGCCTACATTTTTCTTGTAGTTCATATTTTTCCTAATTTCAATAAATCGGCATAAAGTCATTCAAGTGGGCAGAGTTAGCTAGGTTGAAGCTTGAAAAATCATTAAACATGGGAATTGTAAATACAACATGTGGCTCCACTATAAATATTTGAAAGCTCTCCTGTGGCATTCAGATTAATAGTCTTCATACTTTCTTTATGGAAAGGAACAATCTCATCATCACTCGAAAAATTGAGAATGTTCTTTATTGTGTGCGTATGTGAGGCAAGTACAGCAGTACGAAGGGTATGGCTCAGATGCTCACTCGAGAAGGAACCGATCGCTTTTCCTTCCAAACTTTAGGGCCCTTTTGCGAAATTTATAGACCTCTATGCAATTTTGCCTTTTTTGAGGTCTTCGATGTAAACCATACTCCCACTGACCATGTCGAATTTTAACTACAAGTATTCTCTTAAATTTTTCAAAAAATCTTTTCAAGCCAACCAGGAATTCAGTTTATCGAAAACCATTAAAAAGATTTTTCGTAGAACTTTCAAAGCAACCTACAATTTAATTGTAGTTTAAATTTGACCTAATTTTGATAAATCGGCATTTGTATGAAAATAAAGCAAGGTCCAATTCGTATGAAAATTGGGGCGTTGGCATGTTCTTTTAACTAGGGTGAATCTCGTAGAAGCAATGAGCTTCAGTTAACATGGTCGGTGGAAGTACAATGTCACATCCCAAAATTCTCCAAATTTTGAAATGTGAAAAATAAACAAACAAAAGAAACACTTGTTGAGATTTAGGGTGAAAAGAAACTTTTTGGTTCTAAATGGAAACATCAAAACCCAACTTGAACAAAATTTGAATGAAGAGGCAACTAACAAATTTTGTAAGAATCAAATGCATTCATGCATGGAAAGAATCTTGAATTTAAAGCACTTGGAAAAGTTAAACCAAAAACCCTAAACCCTAGTTAAAGAAATCATTTCCACATCACTCCAAAACTATGGCTTTGTCCCATATAAAAATTTAACAACAAATATTTCTAAATGATCAAAAGTGGTAAACAAAAATATTATAAAACAATGGAAATTGGTTTCACTTAATTTGGAGCCATGGATAAAAACTTATGATTTTAATAAGATAAAAGAAAATAATTTCCAAGGCTAATAAAGATCCTATCTAAAATAAACACAAAATTGTGAGCAAAGTAATCCTAAAAGGATTTAAAAAGATAAATAAATATTAAATAAAATTTTACAAAGTGGAATAACCAATTTTGGAGCTATAAATAAAAAGATATGAATTTTAGAAGATAAAGAAAGAAATAATTAAATAAGAAATAATTGCAAAGACAATTTAAATCTTGGCCAAATCCCTAAGTAAAAGGAACAAAAGTTTACTGTATAATAAAAAGGAATAAAAGATTATTTAAATAAAATTATATGTGTTTGAACCATATTCAATTTTATTTGAATAAAGACAAATTGCCTAATTTAAATAAATATTAAATCACAAGAAAATTATTTGGATTATTCTAAAGTGGAATTTTAAACACATTAAATAACTGGTATAAAAATCTACTGAAAGTTTGGAAAAGATTTGAAATTAAATGGATGTTTAAATCATTTGAATCAAATGAAAACAGAAAATAGAAATGGAAAATGAAAAAAGAAATAAGAAGAAAAAAATAGGAAAGAATCGACCCAACTAAACCTACCCAACACCCAGCCCAACCTGGCTCAGCTAAACCCCACCCAAGAAACCTCTTCCCCCTCTGCCTCTTTCTCAACGCGCACCAAACCCGCACCCCCACTGACCGCAGGGACCCACGGCCACGTTGGCATCATCGTCCCCGTGCGGACCTATTCTTTTTCCCCCTCTCGACTGTTTCCTGTGATAACTTCATGGCGTAAATTCGTGTAAATGGCACAGTAATTCGTCCCCGCGACCATGCCTTCTTAACCGCCTCCCTCCCCTCTCCCTTTCCCCTCAGTCCCAGCTGCCAGAGAGCCACCAGGCTGCCCCAATTTGTGCTCGAACCACCTCGGACTCCGACGTGCTCCAGCCTCGATTCCGACGAGCTCAGACCTCCCCTTGCCTCCTAAATCACGCACACTTGCTCGCCTTCATCGTGTGCACCTGCCAGTAGCCTCGTTTTCTCACGCATGCCCTAGAGCCTCGCCCCCGTCATCTCCTGCATGCCACCATCGTCTACCTCATCTCCGTCGAGCTTTCCCGATAGGTTCTACCCTCCCCTATCCCTCTGGTTGATGCTCCTACACTCGCCATTCTCTCACGCGTATAACTCCACCGTTTTTTCTTCCTGTGCCATGTAGCTTTGTTATTCGACGATGCCCGAGCGTGCCCGACGCCGACACTAACTCCGGTGAGCGATTCACGACGACCCCGTGCACCCATGCCCCTCCTATGGTAGCACCCTCCTCCCCTCCTCTTGCTTCCTACTTTTACCGGACTGCCATAGACAGAGCGCCGCCGCCACGCACCGTCGCCAGCGCCGCCCATCTGTGGTCAAGGTTCTGTGAACCGTTGGATGCAGATCTGGCGGATAGGATAGAACGTTTAATCGAGGTGTTATCGTGTGTTCTGATCCATGCGATGCAACTTAAATCCTATGGCCTGCGTAGCTCGGTCCACCTGAAGCGGTACCAACCAATGAGAACAAGACACATGGCCAGGATTTCGATTTAAACCAGAATTTGTTCTATTGAATGTTTAAACTTGCAAAAATCATAACTTTTGATCTGTATGTCCAAAAATTACAAAATTTATATATCAGTGGATTGATAAAAATGTAAACTTTGCAACTATAACCTTGGTTTGGTCATTTTCTTCTGAAAAATTAGGTGTTTTGGCAGAAACATCATTAGGACTATATTGAGTATAAAATTGTTCTAAAAATGATTTTTGTGTGAAACCTTTTGAAAATGGTTGTTTTGAACCCTCTAACCATAAACACTAACATTTAAATTTAAAAATATATTTTGTTAACACTAGGAATTATTCCTTGAAATAAAAGCATTTCTAGTGAAACAAAAACGATTTAAAAGGCCTATTTTCACTAACTTGATTTTAAATGGTTTTTCCACTTTTAAAAATGACCAGTAGGTGTTTTTATCATTTTATGTGGTGAATTGTTTGAATGCTTGTTTTGAATGTGTGCCTTGCTTGATTGAATTGTAGTGAACCTTGAAGAGTGTGACGATTGCAAGATCAAGGAGTGCATCTAGATTTTCTACAAAAAGGCAAGTGATACTTTGGTCATCAAAAGTCCTATCTTTTCAATATTGCATTAGTGATATGTTTGTAGTATGCATGATAGGACTATTTTATATATTGCTATGCTATAGTAGATCCTATAGAATAAATCTTGGTAAGGAATATTCCTAAGTTAAGAGACAAGTTATGCTAGTATGCTTAGCCTAGCTGGTAGAAGTTAAGGGTGGAATATTCATGCTATGATATTATGCAAAGTCTATGACTAAGTTTTTGATTAAAAAAACAACTAAGTGAATGAATCACCTGGGTGGAATAGTGAGAATGGTTTGTGTTGAGTGGTTACACAAGGCCCATGTCTATGGTTTACCTTGTGTATCACACTTGTGGATGGCCACCCAGGAACAAAGAGATTTGAGATGTTTTGTGTTGAGAAGCTTCCAGTGCAGCCACATGGCATATGGGCTCTGCCTTGACTACATAGGTTGCAAAAACTCGGATAGACAGACAGTTGGTGGTAGTGATGATAGGTGGAACGCGTCTGTGCTGATCTGAGGGATTGTTTCTGGAAAGTATCGTCTCGATGCATGTCGAGTCTTGTGGGAGAAGTGCACCACCTCTCGAGAGGATAAAACCGAAGTACTTAGCCGTGTCCCGACAATGGACAATTTGAGCAGCAAAGATATTGAAGCTATCAAGGATCTCCTCATCCCAATTTCTCTAAGTTAAAACTTGTTCGGTGAACAAGGGAAGCACCTGGAGGGTATCCAGGGTGCCATTGTGTGATGAAATGTTTTGAAAAGATAAAACTATTTCCAAAGGATAGGGAAAACTTATTTTATGCAAAGGCCATCCAAAACTCCACTTAGCCATATATTCATGTAGATGTTAGATTCTCCATATCAATATGATATCTCTTGCCAATACAATTCTAAAGTATTGACCCTTGTGGTTGTAACTTATTATGTTGCAGGTTTGTTTTGATGTTGTGAAGTTCGATAAGTAGGGATTACAAGTCTACAACCAACATGATTGCCTGTGGCACATGAAGAAGGACTCCATGCTATATAGTTATATCGGCTTCTTTGTAATAAGATAGCCATATGAGCTATGTAAGTTGTTATGAATTATTTTATTCCTGGTTATAAGTTGTAATGTGACCTTTGTTTCTTGATATTACATCTTAAACTGTGGGTGCTAGCTATTCGATCCAGGGACTAGCACTGTAAACACATGGATCTCTACCTTATCAGGTTGGGACTTCTACAGATGGTATCAGACCACTGTGTTGCCTATAGGATTGTAACACTAGGATTGGACAAAACCCCTTAGAAAATCAGATTTGTATTTGCTCAAACTTATTTTCAAACAATCTTGTAAACTCTTTCCTCAGCATTTTGTTTTGTTTCTATATCTCTCCCTTTTTCTACTTGGTGGACAAAAACTTCAACATGAGAAAGGACTTCACCATCACCAATGTCTTCAACTTTAGTTTCACCAAGGACATCAACTTGGACGTCACTAAGGAGTACAGGAGAGACAAAAATATTACTCAAGACTTGGAGACTAAGGAAACACAACTTAGGAGGAACCATTATCACCTTTGAACTTTGTGACCAAGATACAAGAATTTCTTCCAAGGATACCATAATCTTGATCTTGATGTAACAACTAAGAAGAATGGAATGATCTCAATTGATACCCATAGTTGGACCACCACACTAGTGTTTAGTTTAAATCGATTTATTGACCACACCAACTTATGTGGTGTAGCAAAAATATTTTGTAGCCTAAAAATATGCTTGAATCTTGTTGTTTTGGTGGAATGCATGATTATGATTGCTTACACATTACTTTCTGTGATTTGTTGTGTGTGAGTAGAATTCTTCCTCTAGAAATGTTTTGCCTAATCTAATCCCAATCTAACCCAAACAGATGACTTCTCCAAGAGACCACAACTCCAACATCAAGAATGGTGACAACAACAACCTAGATATGCACATGAAAGAACAACTGCTAGCAACCCAAGCCCAGTTGAATCAAGTGACAACCCAGTTTTTAGCCAACAACATTGAGTTAGACCCAGCCATGCTAAAGTTCTTGGAAGCCCAATCTCAATTGTTGCAAAGGATGACCAATCAGATGATCAACATGAGAAGCATCCCTTCGCAAGGAGATTGTGACAACAATGATATCAAGGATGATATTATAGAAGGAACTCAAGTCTGCAAAATCTGTGGAGACATAGGACACACTTATAAGGAGCATATGGACCGATGCCCTGATTGTGAAGAAAAACATCCAGCTAGACAATGCCCCACATCTCGAGTTACATGTTTCCTATGTGAAGGAAATGATCATGTACCTATCCAATGCCCCATCTATCCTATAGTTCAACAAATAAAACAAGATGGAAAACATCAAGTCTTTGGAAACATTCATGAAGTTACAACTTCTACCAAGAAGGATGAAGACAAAGTCAAAACTCAGTTTGCACCTCCATACATTGTAACCCACTATGGTGGACAAAAGAGGAAACATGGACGTTATCCTAGGAATCATTCTAAGAACCGAGGAAGTTTTCCCACATTTGTGGTGAAGTATTAAGAACATGAACTAAGAGAACTCTTAGCTTTGGAGAGACCCAAAAATAAGAAGGACATCAGCAAACTACAGTGCCATAAATGCAAAGAGCTAGGCCATTATGCATCACATTGTCCAGAAGAGGAGAAGAACAAGACAAGCAAACCTATGAGAGACATCAACCTTGTCACGTGTTTGAAATGTGGAAACAAAGGACACTATGCAAACAACTGTCTGGAGAAGTTACATCAAGATACCAAGTAAACCAAGATGTAATCTAGTTAAAAACCTTTTAAGGGTGGTAGTACCCTAGTTGTCTTGAAACCAACTTGTAACCTCTAGCCTTCCCGAATCGAGGGACGAGATTCCTATTAAGGGTGGTAGTCTGTCACATCCCAAAATTCTCCAAATTTTGAAATGTGAAAAATAAAAAAAATAAAAGAAACACTTGTTGAAATTTAAGGTGAAAAGAAACTTTTTGCTTCTAAATGGACACATCAAAACCCTACTTGAAAAAAATTGAATGAAGAGGCAACAAACAAATTTTATAAGAATCAAATGCATTCATGGATGGAAAGAATCTTGAATTTCAAGCACTTGGAAAAGTTAAACCAAAAACCCTAAACCCTAGTTAAAGAAATCATTTCCAAGATCACTCCAAAACTATGGATTTGTCCCATATAAAAATTTAACAAAAATATTCCTAAATGATAAAAAGTGGTAAACAAAAATATTATAAAACCATGGAAATTGGTTTCACTCAATTTGGAGCCATGGATAAAAACTTATGATTTAAATAAGATAAAAGAAAATAATTTCCAAGGCTAATAAAGCTCCTAACTAAAATCAACACCAAATCATGAGCAAAGTAATCCTTAAATGATTTAAAAAGATAATTAAATATTAAATAAAATTTTACAAAGTGGAATCACCAATTTTGGAGCAATAAATAAAAAGATATGAATTTTAGAAGATAAAGAAAGAAATAATTAAATAAGAAATAATTGCAAAGACAATTTAAATCTTGGCCAAATCCCTAAGTAAAAGGAACAAACGTTTACTGAATAATAAAAAGGAATAAAAGATTATTTAAATAAAATTATATGGGTTCAAACCATATTCAATTTTATTTGAATAAAGACAAATTGCCTAATTTACGTAAATCACAAGAAAATTATTTGGATTATTCTAAAGTGGACTTTTAAAAACATTAAATAACTGGTATAAAAATCTACTGAAAGTTTGGAAAAGATTTGAAATCAAATGGATGTTTAAATCATTTGAATCAAATGAAAACGGAGAATAGAAATGGAAAAGGAAAAAGAAATAAGAAGAAAAAAATAGAAAAGAAACGACCCAACTAAACCCACCCAGCACCCAGCCTAACCTGGTCTAGCTAAAGCCCACCCGGGAAACATCTTCTCCATCTACCTCTTTCTCACCAAGCACCCAACCCGCACCCCCACTGACTGCGGGGACCCACGGCCATGTTGGCATCGTCATCCCCGCGCGGACATGTTCTTTTCCCCCCTCCCCGACCGTTTCCTGCGATAACTTCTCGGCGTAAATTCATGTAACTGGCATAGTAATTCGTCCCCGCGACCATGCCTTCTTAACCGACTCCCTCCCCTCTCCATTTCCTCTCAGTCGCAGCTATCAGAGATGACGAGGTTTGATCTCATCAATGCCCATTGTTATGGACTTGGGTTTTGGAGAAGATGGGGATGCTGGAGATCATGGAACGGTTAGCAAACAAGCAACACGGGGACACAAGGTTTACCCAGGTTTAGGCCCCCAGAGGGAAAACCCTACTTCTGCTTGTCTGCTCTTGATTACAGCGGAACCGAAGGTTACAGGGGTGCGCAGATGCAATCTGGCGTGGAGGTGTGCATGCGAAAGTATGAGAGAGAGATCTAGGTCGTACCCTCCTAGCCTTTATATAGACTCAGGCAGGTCCCGGGCATAGACCTAGTCGGTTACAAGTTCTAGGGTTTTACACCTTTGAATTTCCTATCTACGCTAGTCTTGCTCTCCAAGGATCCGAAGGCGTCATGGGCCTTGGCCACCCGAAAATCTTCATGGACCGACGTACATCTGTCGTGGGCCTTCCTTGGGCCGGACCAGGTATGCTGAGATCACGTACCCGTAGGGTATAACCATGTCAGTAGCCCCCGAGTGATCAGTGGAATCATAGATTCGGCTGAGGACTATTCAATCCTTCGGGTACAACTATGTATTAACAGTATCTGTGTAGGGATTGTTGATGCGTGTGCCTGACTCACCCGACGGATCAGGGTCAGTTAACTGTCTTAGGACGAAACAACACGATCTTCCTCAGGTTTGAGTCCCTAAACTCGAACCCGGAACATATGTTGGCGTTATTCGACTCAGGCCGCGGAGGACTTACAGGAGTGGAATTCCACTGATTGTAACTGATGTACCCAACGCGTCCGTCGGGATTTTTCATCGCGCCTGCTGGCACGGGTTTATACTAGCAGAGCGCAGTCGCGTGCGTTGCCAGGCCATCGGATGATATCTGTAGGTCTTATCTTTGTGTCGCAGACACAACATCCGAATGTTTATCACCGCGGAGGTGTTTCGGGTGGCCAAGGAGAACGTTGCTCACTTAGCGTTTTGTTGGGGCAGAGTTGCTGAAAAGTTTTTTGCATGCTAATCCGAAAGATCGCAGTCGAAGAATTCATAGGGTGCGAGGCCAGCGCTCCCTATGGGAGTAGCCCCCGAGTGTCTGTTTGAGTCGTAGACTCGAGCGGAGACTTTAATTCAGACATTGTTCAGTGTTAAGTCCGTTGGACACAAAAAAAATCGGATGCTTAAATCCATCCTCCCTATGGGAGTAGCCCCCGAGTCCGTAGTGGAGTCGTAGACTCGACGTAGGACTCGAAGAAATAGTTCGTTTTTATTCATCTTTCGGGTGCGCGGCCAGCGCTCCTAATAGGATTAGCCCCCGAGTATTTAGTTGAATCGTAGATTCGAGTGAGTACTCTTAGTTTTGAAGCCGAAGAAATTGTAGTTGTTGCTAGTATGCTTTTGATGACATCAGTGCTGACGATCAATGACCTCAAGCGTCTGCTGCGCCAGAGATGACTTGACTGGACGAACGTGGGTCCCACTTGCTGACCTTGAATTGACCGGTCATGCGCGGCGTGGAGATAATTACGGCGTCGCCTCGATTTCCACGCGTAGTGGACGGCGTGGTAACGACGGTTCGTTGTGATGCTGCCACGTGTATGGCCAGATCTGCCGTTGGCGTTAGGTCTTCTTGATGGACGGTTGCGGTGCGTCGTCTTCACTGTTATAATCATTGGAGAAAGCTGCAGTTTGTTTTCACCGCATCGATTCTTGTTTTCACTGCCTCCTTGTGCTCTAGGAGTTCTTGCTACGCGCTGGAATATCCTTCCATATTTCCTTCTTCCCTTCTGCGCTCTCACCGTCGGCGCCGCCGTAGCGCGATGGGGAAACCGAAGAAGTCATCATCTGCGGCTGGTACCAGCGCCGCCAGAGGGAAGAAAGGCGCCACCACTACCCATGTCACCGACGGTGGTTGGCGGCGAT
This sequence comes from Avena sativa, assembly GCA_916181665.1. Classification (NCBI taxonomy): domain Eukaryota; kingdom Viridiplantae; phylum Streptophyta; class Magnoliopsida; order Poales; family Poaceae; genus Avena; species Avena sativa. Next base: position 244,187,139 of record OV702283.1, on the reverse strand, counting down.
CAGAGACGCGGGAGAGTGACCTCCGCAAGCTTCGCGAGCGGGGCTTGATCCCGCAGGATAGGGAGGCCGCCAGACTCCCCGACAACGAGGTAATCCCCCGTCCCCCCGCTGGGTATCGGGTTATGTTTCTCGCCTTCGTTATTCGTGGGTTTTCCTTCCCAGTCCACGACTTCCTTCGTGGGCTGCTCTTTCTCTATGGCATCCAACTTCATCATCTTTCCCCCAATTCTCTTCTTCACATTGCTTGTTTTATCACTTTCTGCGAGTGCTGGCTCTGCATCGAGCCGCACTTTGGTCTCTTCCGGAAACACTATTCCATGAAGAGGAAATCCAGTTCGGATGGTGTGTATCCCATTGGGGGTTGCATCATCTCCCTCAAATCCAATATTCTTTTCTTTTCTTTCTCTATGTCTGAATCTGTCCAGTACTGGCGGAGACGATGGTTTTACATTCACGACTCCACAGTGGTTGGGCAGCATTTTGGTCTTGCTACCTTCGACTCCTCCCAGATAATCGAGCCGAAAAGGTCCTGGAAAAACCAGATCTTGGATGGCGAGTCAGCGGAGATAGAGGCCCTTTACTGTTGGGTGGAGGATCTCCAGTTGACTCCTGAGAAAGAAGTGAACGGCGTGGATATTATCCGCATGTTTCTCGAGCGTCGGGTGCAGCCCCTCCAGGCTAGGGCGCACCCGATGTTTCTTTATGCTGGGCGACGTGATCCGATGAGAGTTTCGGCCGAGAAGCTTTCCCAGGGTGATGTAGATAGGGCCCTTCGTATGTTATTAAAGTAAAAGGCTGGAGAGGATATCCCGGGGAAGTCGCTGAATCCGCCGTTTTCTTCGACGCTGGCCATTCCACAGGTGTAGATTCGTGCGCGTAGCGCTTTTCGTCGACTACAAATTTATTTTCCTTTTTTTGCTAACAAAGTTCCTTCTTTTTTGCAGAGCTTCAAGGTGCCGGGCATGGTGCCGCCATTGCCCAAATTATTTCCGGATGCTCCGGATAATGACGTGGTGGATTCCGTGTCCGAACTGCCTTCAGCACGGTCGCCGGCTGAAGAGGCCAACGAGTCGAGCGAGGACCATACTCGCAAATGGTCGCGGAGCTCCAGCGAGTCTTCGGATGCATCGACTCCTACGACTCCCAGAAACCCTCTGTGCCTTGAGCGTCACAGTGACGGGCATGGAGGCTCTTCCTCCCCTATTCCTGCCATTCCTGTGCGGGCTGTAGCACTGCACCCGCCAGCAAAGAGAAAGAAGGAAGAAAAGAAGGAAGAGAATAAAGAAGAGAAGAAGGGGGAGAAGAGAACCCGAAGGACTCCTCCTGTCTTCGACCTGAGCTCACTGGACTCGTAAGTTTCTTTTATACTGCTGTCTTTTTGCTATTGACTTTTGTGCTTGTGCTAATTATTTCGTGTGCAGGCATTCCTCCCATGACTCCTCTAGTGATGGTGCTCGGGATATGATGAGAGTCGAAGGTTGCATCTCCTCCTCCTCAGATGGTGGCTACCTCTGAGGGTGCTGCGCCGGTCCCTTCTCCGCAGGAAGCTCAGGTGGTTGCGCCTCAGAAGGCTGCGAGCGGGCCTTCGAAGTCGCCATTGGAGCATGTAATTACTTCTGTTTCCTGCCACGGGGGGAGCCCCCGAGTGTCTGAAAAATTTTCTTGTCTTGTTCTTTCTTCGAGTCTTCGGGGGGAACCCCCAAGCGTTTTCGTGTGCGAATTTTTCTTTTGTTCCTTCGTGTTGGGCGCAGCCCCCATGTCCTTTTCCTTACTGGTAGTTCTTCTTACTGCGGCCTTTTGTGCAGGATGCCAAGCGACTGGTGCAGGAGCACCTAGTGCTGGAGGCCAACCTCCAACAGCTTCAAGGTACCTGTATGCTTTGGTGCTTCTTTCTTTTTGCATTATTGTCTTGCTTTCTGACGCTTGTATGTTTTGAATGCAGAGGAGCATAACACTTCCCTCCGTGAGATTGATGCTCTCAAGAACAGCCTTGGTCAAGCGGAGAAGAAGGCCGAGGACGCCGCTGGTGCGAAAGAGCGCCTTGAGCTGGAGCCGGCCAAGGCAGCCGAGGCTAAAGAGCGTCTGCAGCAGGAGGCCACGAACCGCGAGGAGAAGCTTTCCACGGCTGAGACTGCGCGTGAAAGAGAGGTGGCGGGCAAGCTCATGGCTGCTGCCAAGGCTGTTTCGGGTGAGTACCTTATTTTTGCTCCTTTCTTTTCGTTTTCTTGTCTTTCTTCTGTGTTACTTTCTTCATTCCTTTTCTTTTTTGTCTCAGATGCCGCAGGCATCGAGTTTGACCGCAGCGCTCTGGTGAACGGGAGTGCTCTAGATGATGCTACTGCAGCGGTCGAAGATCGCTGTAGCACCGTCGTCAACTCCCTCGCCAAGGCGAAGGAGGTCCTTGGCCACTTCTACAAGGAGCTTGTCCCCAAGGGCGCGGCCCTTGATGATGTTGACGCCCTGGCGGAGGCTTTGTCAGCCGAAGCGCTTGTGGCGTACAAGCGCAAGCAGAAGGGCATTGGCGCGTCCGTCGGGCTGGCGATGGCCTTGGCGGCTGGAGCGGAGCTGGACCTTCCCCAGATCACCTCCCGGATGCCGACAACCGCGGATGGATCCAAGGTAGCCTTTGCTACCTATTCTGCTCGCTGCAAGCGATATGGGCCAAAGCTCATTGATCTGCTGTCCGAGTATGCGCTGCGGCAACAGGGGGAGGCAAAGGCGAGGCAATCCGGCTCTGAGGCTACTCAGGGTGCCATGTCTTAGGTGTTGTAGCTGTAGGATAGTTTGTAATCTTCTTTTGCTTGTAATTATGTTGAGGAACAAAAATCATTGTGCCACGTAGTGGCCTTTATATGCTTAATGAATTTTGTTGAGTTGTGCTCTTCTCCGTCTGAATGTTTATGTCCTTTTCTTTTCTGCTGCTCTAGGTTCCTTCGGGTGCTGATCCCGTTGACACCTCGCCTGCAACGCGGCAGCAGCCATCTTTGGATGATTCATCACAACTTGCTTTTCTTCGAGACCGTGTTCGTAATCTTGAGAAGGAGTTGCTTGGGGTGCGTGGTCACGTCAATGTTTGGAAGTCCAAGGCAGATCACGGTGCAACCAGGGAGGAGTATTTGATGGCGGAGCTCCTTCGACTGTCTGAGCAGTTGCAATGTAAGTTGTTTTCTATTTCGAGCTGCAGCTCGGTTCTTCGGATCCGTATGCTTAGCTTGCTTCTTACATTTGTGCGAGTATCGCAGGTGCTAACCTTGCTCCAAGGGAGGAGAAAGAGCGTGTTGCTGTTCGGGTCAATTGTTTGACTCAGCAGGACATGGAAGCTGGCGGGTTCTTCTGGATGGATCGCGACCGTGCCATGGCTCTGGCAATGGTGCAGGATCACGTTCACCAAGTATCGTGGGTGCTTCGTTAAGTGCAGACTTCACTCTCGTCGGTTCTGCATGTGATGTTTCCCCTGGATGCTGTGCCAACAACCCTGTCCGGTCTTCTGTCTAGATTTTGGAGCGTGACTCGTGTCCAGGAATTGGTGAGGCAGCAGCTCGTCGCAGGGGTGAAGTCTACGTTGTCCCTTGTTAGGCTGCATTGTCCTGATGTAGATCTGTCTATTGTGGCGGCTGGGCCACCTCTTCGGCCGGATGGTGGCGAGTGGGATATGCGTCCGCATTATGCGGCTGTAAGGCAGTATGCCGAGCAGGTCGTAGATTTGTTTGAGCAGCGTGCTCAAGTTATTCTTCAGAATAGGTAGTACCTGTAAAAGAGATAGATGTAAAATTTGTATATTTCGACTGGGCGTGTTGTGCCCTTTGTTATAAAGGTTTGGTTGTTGTTTGAGCACGCAGTGCTTTTATTTGAGTACGTGTCCTTTTCGTTAGCCTGACGTTGTCAGCTACTCAGGTGTACACGTGTTATCCTCCGTCGATGAAATCGTGAGGTGGGGGGGAGCCCCCGACTGCGTTTGTGGCATGAAGTAAAGTTGCAAATAGCGAACGAAATTTTTCGGGCGAGACACTTAGCTTTATTTATATCGTAATGGAGGAAGTACATTGTTCGGCTGAATAGCCTTGGCTGAAAAGCCTTATTGAAAGTAAAGGGGTAGGTAGCTAGGGGTAGAATCGTCACAAGTGTGCGATGTTCCATGGATTAGAGTGTGCGACTCCAGACTCCATGTGCTTGAGGCGATAGGCGCCACCTGGGATGACTTCGGTGATGATGTAGGGCCCTTCCCATGGTGACTCGAATTTCTTCGGTCGCTCTTGCTTGAGTCATAAGACGAGGTCTCCTTCGACGAAGGACCTTGGGCGCAGCCGGCGGCTGTGGTAGTTGCGGAGATTCTGCTGGTACACCGCCGATCGGGCTGCTGCCACGTCTCTTGCCTCGTCGAGTGTGTCGACGGCGTCTTCGAGTGCAGCCGTGGATTCGGCTTCGCTGTAAGCGACGACCCGGGGGGACCTGGTGGCGTACCTCGGCTGGTAGTACGGCTTCGGCTCCATGCACCATGAAGAACAATGTGTAGCCAGTGGAGCTGTTTGGCGTGGTGCGCAAACTCCACAGGACGGATGGCAGCTCTTTCGTCCAGGCTCCGGCCTTTCGTTCGAGTGGGCTCATGAGGCGCTTCTTGATGCCGGCGCCGATTAGGCCGTTGTCCTTTTCGACCTGCCCATTCGTTTGCGGGTGAGCCACTGAGGCGTATGTGATGTTGATTCCGAGGCCTTCGCAGAAGTCTTGGAATTCTTTGGAGATGAAGTTCGATCCATTGTCGGTGATGATGCTGTGCGGTACGCCGAACCTGTAGACAATGGACTCGAAGAACTTGACGGCAGTCTTACCCTTTTGGTTGGTAACCGGCATGGCTTCGACCCACTTGGTGAATTTATCGACTGCGACCAGGAGGTAAACGTGCCCCCCTTTCAAGGATTTTGGCAGTTTGCCGATCATGTCGAGGCCCCATTGAGCAAAGGGCCAGGATATAGGTATGGGTCTGAGCTCTGACCCGGGTGCGTGCGGTTTGTCGGCGAACCTTTGGCACCCGTTGCATTTTCGTACGATGTCCTTTGCATCGCTCATGGACGTTGGCCAGTAGAATCCAGCTCGTAGAGCTTTGGTGACAAGGGAGCGGCTGCCTGTGTGATGGCCGCAGATGCCCTCGTGGATGTCTTGGAGGATGGCTTTCCCGTCACCGATGGTGACGCACCTTTGTAGTACACCCGTAATACTGCGTTTGTACAGCTCGCCATTGATGATGGTGAAAGCTTTTGACCGACGAGATATGCGCTGGGCATCCATCGGGCTGTCAAGCAGTTCTCCGTTTATCAAGAACTGGAGGTACGGTCGCGTCCAAGTTTCTTCGACTGCCATGACCTGCATTAGGTTGACCATAGCGACCTCTTTGTCTAGTTTCTCGGGTCCTTCGTGTCCTTCGGGCAACGTAGCCCCCGAGTGTTCTGCTTCTTTGGGTGATCCCTTGGGGAATTTCCGCTTGATGGATGGCACGTAGATCTGTTCGAGGAACACACCCGGTGGCACCTTTGCGCAGGTGGAGCCGATGTTGGCGAGTCTGTCGGCTGTCTTGTTGCTTTCTCTTCCAACGTGCCGAAGCTCGCAGCCGTCGAATTCTCCTTCGAGTGCGTTGTAGAGTGCACGGTACGCGATCATGTTTTCGGCGTGTGCGTCACACTAGTTCATCGTCTGCTGGACGACGAGGTTGGAGTCACCGTAGATGACCAGGCGCGTTGCGCCGCAGATCTTTGCCATCCTCATGCCGTGGATGAGGGCTTCGTATTCGGCCTCGTTGTTGGAAGCTCAGAATTTCATCCGGAGGACGTACTTCATCTGGTCGCCCTGTGGGGAGGTCAGTATGACCCCGGCTCCTGCTCCAGCTTCACGCTTGGAGCCGTCGAAGTGCATTGTCCATGACTGCGACATGTCTAGGGTGTCTGGCAGCTGCAGCTCCATCCAATGTACAAGGAAGTCCGGGAGGACTTGAGATTTAATTGCGAGTTGCTTCTCGTAGACGATATCCAGGGGTGACAGCTCAATGCCCCACAGGGCCACGCGTCCTGTGGCATTTAGGTTATTCAGGATGCTGTTCAGGGGTGCCTCGTTGACGACCATCACCTGGTGCTCCTGGAAGTAATGGCTCAGCCGTCGAGCCGTCATGAACACGCCGTAGGCGAGTTTCTGGTAGTGAGGGTACCTCTGCTTTGTTGGCATCAGTACCTCGCTGAGGTAGTAGATTGGGCGTTGGACCCCGTGGGTCTTGCCTTCTTCGGGTCGTTCGACCACTAGCACGGTGCTGACCACCTGGTGTGTGGCTTCTATGTACAGCAGCAGAGGCTCGCGTTCATTTGGCGTGACCAGGACGGACGAGGTGGAGAGTAGCCGTTTGAGGCTTTCGAACGCATCGTCGGCTTTGGGCGTCCACTCGAATTTATCTGCCTTGCGTAGCAGCTGGTAGAATGGTAGGGCTTCTCGCCCATGCGGCTGATGAATCTGCTCAGCGCCGCTATTTGTCCTGCGAGCTGCTGGACGCCCTTGAGGTTTTTCGGCTTCTCCATCGCCATGATGGCCCTGATTTTCTTCGGGTTCGCCTCAATCCCTCGCTGAGAGATGAAGTACCCAAGCAGCTGGCCCGATGGGACGCCGAAGGCGCACTTTTCGGGGTTGAGCTTGATCCTGTAGCGATCGAGGTTGTCGAACGTCTCGCGGAGATCGTCGATGAGTGTTCTTGCCTCCCTGGTTTTGATTACTATGTCGTCGACATAGACTTGGACGTTGCAACCAATCTGGTCCTTGAGGCATGCCTGCATGCATCGCTGGTACGTGGCACCTGCGTTCTTTAGCCCGAAGGGCATTGTGTTGTAGCAGAACACTTCGAACGGTGTGATAAACGCCGTTTTCTCTTGATCTTCGACCTTGAGTCGAATCTGGTTGTAGCCTGAGTAGGCATCGAGGAAGGAGAGTTTCTCACATCCTCCGGTCGAATCGATGATCTGGTCGATCTGAGGAAGAGGGAAGTGGTCCTTTGGGCAGTGCTTGTTCAGCGACGTGAAGTCTACGCACATCCGCAGGATATCCGTGTCCTTCTTGGGGACCATCACTATATTTGCGAGCCACTCGCTTTCTTTGATCTCCCTGATGAAGTCTGCGGCGAGTAACCTGTTTATTTCCTTCCCGATGGCTTCGGCCCGTGGCTCGGACAGTCTCGGGATGGACTGCTTGACGGGCTTGGTGTCTGGAAAGACGTTGAGTGCATGCTCGGCGAATTCCCTGGGAACTCCTGGCATGTCTGCAGGACACCATGCGAAGATTTCCCAGTGCTCACGGAGGAATTCGACGAGCACGCTTTCCCATGCGGGGCTGAGGTCGTTGGCGATCAGCGCCGTCTTGGAGGCATCCGTCGGATGGACCTGCACCTTCTTTGTGTTAACGGTGGAGTCGAAGGACATGTCAGGTGCGTTTTTTCGTGCGACTGGGGGTGCCCCATTGTCCGTTACTTCGCGGAGCCTTATGAGTTCCTCCTGCATGCCGAATGATTGGGAGATTCTGTTGAAATCCCTGTCGCATTGGTCCGATCGGGTGAAGCTCCCATGGATTGTGATGACGCCTTTCGGCCCTGACATCTTGAGTAGAAGGTATGCATAGTGTGGGACAGCCAAGAACCTTGCGAATGCTACACGCCCGAGGATGGCGTGGTACTGTGATGGCCAGTCCACCACTTCGAATTCGAGCCGTTCTAGTCGGAAATTGTCCGGCTTGCCGAAGATGACGTCGAGCCATATTTTGCCCAGGGGAAATATGCCCTTTCCTGGGACAATGCCGTGGAACGTTGTATCTGATTGTTCCAGGCTGCACTGCGGGATCCGAATTGCTGCCAAAGTACTTGCGAACATCAGATTGATGCTGCTGCCGCCGTCCATGAAGACGCGACTCATCTCGAAACCTCCAATCTGCGCCTCCAGCACCAGGGCAGCATGACCTGGGCGAGGGATCTGGCAAGGGTGATCCGAACGACTGAACGTGATGCAGGACTCCGATCCGCTGAGGTACTCAGGGATGGCGGGTGGAGTTGCCACGGCCAGGTTGATCTGTCGGGTGATTTTCTTCTGCACCCTATTCGTGGGGCGCCCCTTCTGGATCATCAGGGCTCCTTTCGACGGGGGATACCCGTTCCCAGCGTTGTTCTGTGCTGGTGCGACTGGTTGGTTCAGGACTCCTACAGGTGGCGGTGGAGGAGCTCCATGCGCTATCTCACCCGGCGCGGGTGCGTTTCCGAATCCAGGAAGTGGAGCTTGCTGCCTCATCTGGACCATGCTTTCGTTCAGTTTCCGAAACTCGCGGCAGTCCTTGAGCATGTTGCTTGCCTTCTTCTTGCCATCCTGCTTGTCGATGTAGAAGTGGATGGTGCATGGACCTGAAAGTTTTTCGTATGCTGATGGTCCGTTATCGCGGTCGCGGCGCTGCCACGACTGCGCTGGGCGTCCTCCATCGCGGAAGTTTCCTCTGCGGTATCCTCCGCTGTTGCGGTTGGCGTCGTTGCAGCGATCGGCGTAGCCGGCCGCGACCATGTCGGGTCTGTCGCGATCGTCGTAGATGCGCGATCGTCTCTTGCTACGGCGCTCTCGCCGTCGGCCGTAGTCATCCTCTTCCTCTGATTGTGCTCGGTGGATGGAATCCTCGCCGTCAGCCCACCTGTTGGCAATGTCCATGAGGTGGTCGAGTGTCTTGGGCTTGACGCGCCCGAGTTCCTCCTTAAAGTCTTGGCGCTTGACGCCGTCCCTGAAGGCGTCGATGGCCCTCTCTTTGGAGATGTGCGCTGCGGAGTTCTTGGTGTTGGACCAGCGTAGTACGTATGAGCGAATGGATTCGCCCGTTCGTTCAATGCAGGCTCGCAACTCTTCTATTGAGGCAGGCCTCTTGCTGGTGCCCTTGAAGTTTCGGATGAAGCTGTAAGCTAGCTCATCCCAGCTTCGGATGGACCCTGAAGATAGGCTGCTGAGCCAGATCCGGGCTGCGCCTGTCAGCTGCAGCTGAAGGCATTGCATGGCAGTCTCTTTGTTTCCACCGTGCAGTTTGACGGATGATAAGTGGTCGCTGAGCCAAGCCTTTGGGTCTTGCGTGCCGTCGAACTTCGGAGTATCCGAAGGAAGCTTGAAATTTCGCGGCATCCGTGTCTGCCGGACAGATCTGCTAAAGCACCGGGCTCCGCAGAGTTCTCCTTCGTCTTCGTCCACCTCAGATTCAGACGAGCATGCGCGCTTAGCTCGCGATTAGTCGATTTTGCGCTGTGTGAGCGCGTCTCTGGCGTCGTAGTTGCAGTGATGGTGCGAGCTCTTCTTCCTTCGAGGAAGGTCATGTTCCTCTTCTTCGGATGAAGGGGTGGGGCTGCGGTCGAACCTGACCGGAGCTTTCTTCTTCGGCTCCATGGGATATTCCTGGTGGAGCGCGGCTCCGACGAGTCCAAGTCCGGTAAGTGCGGACTTATGCATGGCCCTCTTAGGGTCCCCCTCCGGAGGTGGGTGGGCTGCTAGGTACGCAGTGGCTGCCATGATCGCAGCCTGCGGCGTTTTTGGGATGACGTTGCCGTCGGCGTCCATCTCCATGAAGGTTGTGTGGAGGGTTCGGGTCACCTCACGGCGCTCCTGGGGATCCATGTTCTCCATCCGAGAGCGGTGTTTGTTGCCTTGGTTGCCGTTCAAGATGGAGCCGATGCCCATGGCGGAGAGCGCAGCTCGTCGCACGCTGGACTCTGAGGCTGCTTGCTTGCGTTTGTCAAGCACCTCCTGCATCTTGACCTACTTTTTGTGCTCCTCGATCAGGAGCAAATGGTAGGCCATCAGCAGATCCCGGAAGGAGTCTGCAGGCAGGACTATGTTGCCTGCCACGGTGTTGCGGGCCTAGGCCCATCCTTCTTTGCTAAGGGGGATGACATGGCCGTTGTTTTCCCCTTCGGGTGGGGGAGACTGGCTTCTTCTATTCCCGCCGTTTCGATCTGGCGGGTTAGCTGGTGGGTTGGGCGGCGGGTTGGGTGTTTGCTGATCCCCGTCAGCCTGTATGATTACGGCGCATTGGTAGCGCTCGTAGATTGGCCCGCTGCTACCGCAGCTTTCAGATACGGAACCGTAGGTCCCTTCGTCCGACGGCGGATCGCACAGATCGGAGTTGCAGCTGCTGCTGTCGTAGGAATCATCTGCTGATGATGTTGTGCGTAGCACGGGGTGTGTGGTCCATGAAGCGGGCCTGATTGATGGTAGGTGCACCCGCTCAGGGAGGCGGAGAGTGCCAGTTTGCCCCACCTGGAAGCAGAAGCTCCCGAACAGGATTTCGAGTCCGTCGCCTACGGGCTCGAAGTCCTTCATGGTGGCCGGTGAGTGGGCGGTGAAGTCGAAAGCGCCGAAGAGGAGGTGACTCTCTGTCGCCGCGGAGTTGTAGATCGATCGGGTTGGGACCGTCACGATCGCACAATCAGCGTCCCCGTTTCCCACAGACGGCGCCAATTGACGAGGTTTGATCTCATCAATGCCCATTGTTATGGACTTGGGTTTTGGAGAAGATGGGGATGCTAGAGATCGTGGAACGGTTAGCAAACAAGCAACACGGGGACACAAGGTTTACCCAGGATCAGGCCCCCGGAGGGAAAACCCTACTCCTGCTTGTCTGCTCTTGATTATGGCGGAACCAAAGGTTACAGGGGTGCGCAGATGCAATCTGGCGTGGAGGTGTGTATGCGAAAGTATGAGAGAGAGATCTAGGTCGTGCCCTCCTAGCCTTTATATAGACTCAGGCAGGTCCCGGGCATAGACCTAGTCGGTTACAAGTTCTAGGGTTTTACCCCTTTGAATTTCCTATCTACGCTAGTCTTGCTCTCCAAGGATCCGAAGGCGTCATGGGCCTTGGCCACCCAAAAATCTTCATGGGCCGGTGTACATCTGCCGTGGGCCTTCCTTGGGCTAGACCAGGTATGCTGAGATCACGTACCTGTAGGGTATAACCATGTCAAGAGAGCCACCAGGATGCCCCAATTGGTGCTCTAGCCTCGATTCCGGTGAGCTCAGACATCCCCTTGCCTCCAAGATCACGCACACTTGCTCGCCTTCATCGTGCACATGCTAGTATCCTCGTTTGATCGTGCATGCCCCAGAGCCTTGCCCCCGTCATCGCCTGCACGCCACCTTCGTCCGCCTCATCTCCGGCGAGCTTTCCCGGTAGGTTCTGCCCTCCCTTTCCCGGTGTCTTCCCGTGACCTATAGCTTCGCCTCCGACGATGCTTGAGCGTGCCCGACACCGACGCTAACTCCGGTGAGCGATTCGCGATAACCCCGTGCGCCGCTGCCCCTCCTATGGCCACCTTGAGCACCGCGACGACACCGCGACCATGGTAGCACCCTCCTCTTGCTTCCTAGTTTCTCCGGACTGCCATAGACAGAGCGCCGCCGCCGCGCACCGTCACCAGCACTACCGATCTGTGGTCAAGGTTCTATAAACCGTTGGATGCAGATCTGGCGGATAGGATATAACGTTTAATCGAAGCGGTATCGTGTGTTCTAATCCATGTGATGCAACTTAAATCCTACGTCCTGCATAGCTCGATCCACCCAAAGCGGTACCAGCCAATAAGAACAAGCCACGTGGCCACGATTTCAATTTAAAACCAGAATTTGTTCTATTGAATGTTTAAACTTGCAAAAATCACAACTTTTGATGTGTATGTCCAAAAATTACAAACTTTATATCAATGGATTCATAAAAATGTAAAATTTCAACTATTTCCCTGGTTTGGTCATTTGATTCTGAAAAATTAGTTGTTTTTGCAGAAACATTATTAGGACTATTTTGAGTATAAAATTGTTCTAGAAAAATGATTTCTGAGTGTAACCTTTTGCAAATGGATTTGTTTTGAACCCTCTGACCATAAACACTAACAGTTGGATTTAAAAATATATTTGGTTAACACTAGTAATTATTCCTTTGAATAAAAACATTTCTAGTGAAACAAAAATGATTTAAAAGGCCTATTTTCACTAACTTGATTTTAAATGGTTTTTCCACTTTTAAAAATGACCAGTAAGTGTTTTCAAATGTTAGAACCTTGTTAGAAACCACTTTTTCAATAAAACAACCTTTTGCACGCTTGCATGCATTTCCTTGTTTTTATCATTTTATGTGGTGAATTGTTGAATGCTAGTTTTGAATGTGTGCCTTGCTTGATTGAATTGTAGTGAACCTTGAAGAGTGTGAGAATTGCAAGATAAAGGAGTGTATCTAGATTTTCTACAAGAAGGAAAGTGATACTTTGGTCATCAAAAGTCCTATCTTTTCAATATTGCATTAGTGATATTTTTGTAGTATGCATGATAGGACTATTTTATATATTGCTATGCTATAGTAGATCCTATAGAATAAATATTGGTAAGGAATATTCCTAAGTTAAGAGACAAGTTTTGCTAGTATGCTTAACCTAGCTAGAAGAACTCAAGGGTGGAATATTCATGCTATGATATTATGCAATGACTAAGTTTTTTATTAACAAAACAACTAAGTGAATGGATCACCTGGGGTGGAATGGTGAGAATGGTTTGTGTTGAGTGGTTACACAAGGCCCATGTCTATGGTTTACCTTGTGTATCACACTTGTGGATGGCCACCCAGGAACAAAGAGATTTGAGATGTTTTGTGTTGAGAAGCTTCCAGTGCAGCCACATGGCATATGTGCTCTGCCTTGACTACATAGATTGCAAGAACTCTGACAGACAGACATTTGGTGGTAGTGATGATAGGTGGAATGCGTCTGTGCTGATCTGAGGGTTTGTTTCTAAAAAGTCTCGTCTCGATGCATGTCAAGTCTTGTGGGAAAAGTGCACCACCTCTCGAGAGGGTAAAACCTAAGTACTTAGTCGTGTCCCTGACAATGGACAATTTGAGCATCAAATACATTGAAGCTATGAAGGATCTCCTCATCCCAATTTCTCTAAGTTAAAATATGTTGGGTGAATAAGGGAAGCACCTAGAGGGTATCCAGTTTGCCATTGTGTGATGAAATGTTTTGAAAAGAGAAAACTATTTTCAAAGTATAGGGAAAACTTGTTTTATGCAAAGGCCAGCCAAAACTCCACTTAGCCATATATTCATGTAGATGTTAGATTCTCCATATCAAGATGATATCACTTGCCAATACAATTCAAATATATTGACCCTTGTGGCTGTAACTTATTATGTTGTATGTTTGTTTTGATGTTGTGAAGTTTGATAAGTAGGGATTACAAGTCTACAACCAACATGATTGCATGTGGCATATGAAGAAGAAGGACTCCATGCTATATAGTTATATCTGTTGCTTTGTAATAAGATATTCATATGAGCTATGTAAGTTGTAATGAATAATTTTATTCCTGGTTATAAGTTGTAATATGACCTTTGTTTCTTGATATTACATCTTAAACTGTGGGTGCTAGCTATTATATCCAGGGACTAGCACTGTAAACACAGGGATCTCTACCTTATCGGGTTGGGACTTCTACATACAATTTTCATCAAGGACCTTAGAAAATGAAAAAGACATCCTCTAGTCCATCACTTGGAAAATTCAGAATTTTCTTTCCCGATAGTTGGGAACTCACACTGATGGCACAATTTACTAAAAGAAGATGAACTCTTCTACCCCTAAAATAATATTTAATTCGAGAGCAATCCATCGTGCTTACCATGGTAGCTCGGGTTTTACCTAATTTTGTTAAATTATCAAGATGCAAAATCTTAGCAATATGTTGAACCTGTTGTCCAAACTCTTAGTGGTATTATGTGCTATATTCAATGACCCCTGATGGTTACCTCCAAAAAACCCGCAAAAAACTTTCAAAGAAGCCTACATTTTTCTTGTAGTTCATATTTGACCTAATTTCGATAAATCGGCATAAAGTCATTCTAGTGGGCAGAGTTAGCTAGGTCGAAGCTTGAAAAATCATAAAACATGGTAATCATAAATACAACATGTTGGTCCATTATAAATATTTTAAAGCTCTCCTTGTGGCATTCATATTAATAGTCTTCATACATTATTTACGGAAAGGAACAATCTCATCATCACTCGGAAAATGGAGAATGTTCTTTATTGTGTGTGTGTGAAGAAAGTACAACAGTACAAAGGGTATGGCTCAGATGCTCACTCAAGAAGGACCCGTTCGCTTTTCCTTCCTAACTTTAGGGCCCTTTTTGCAAGATTTACAGACCTCTATGTAATTTTGTCTTTTTTGAGGTCTTGGATGTAAACCATGTCGGATTTTAACTACAAGTATTCTCTTAAATTTTTCAAAAAATATTTTCAAGCCAACCAGGAATTCAGTATATAGAAAACCATCAAAAAGTTGTTTCGTAAAACTTTCAAATCAACCTATAATTTACTTGTAGTTCAAATTTGATGTAATTGCGATAAATTGGCACAAAGTCTCATTCAAGTCAGCAAAATTAGCTAGGAAGTTTTAGAATTCACAAAACATAGGAAATTGAGAATGTTCTTTCCTGTTAGTTGGAAACTCATACCGATGACATTGTTTACTAAAAGATGATGCACCCATCTACCTTCGAAGAAAAGACAATTAATTCGAGAGGAATCTATCGCGCTTACTTGTAGCTCAAGTTTGACCTAATTTTGTTAAGTTTTCAAGATGCCAAATCTTAGCAAGAATTTGAACCTACTATGAAAACTCTTGACGGTGATTTGTGATATATTAAATGACCCCCTGATGGTTACCTAAAAAACAAATGACAAAACATTGTCAACACAACCTACAATTTACTCCTAGTTCAAATTCTACCTAATTTTGATAAATCGACATAGCACCATTCAAGTGGGTAGAGTTAGCTAGCTCGAAGTTTGAAAACTTTGGAAACATGGTAATCATATAAGTAGTACAAAACATGTCGGTCCACTATATGTATGACTGAAAAGCTTGTCTTGTGGTATTCACATCCATATTATATTTTTCAAACCTACTTTACGGAAAGGAACAATCTCATCATCACTCGGAAAATTGAGAATATTCTTTATTGTGTGTGTGAAGCCAGTACAGTAGTACGAAGGGTACGGCTCAGCTACTCACTCGATAAGGACACGACTATTTTTTCTTTGCTTAACTTTAGGGTCCTTTGTGCTAAATTTTGGGACTTCTATGTAATTTTGTCTCTTTTGAGGTCTTCGATATAGACCGTACTCCCACCGACAATGTCGAATTTTTACTACACGTATGCTCTTAAAATTTTTAAAAAATCTTTTGAAGCCAACCGAGAATTCAGTATATCGAAAACCACCGAAAATATTTTTTGTAAAACTTTCAAAGCAACCTATGATTTACTTGTAGTTCAAATTTTACCTAAATTTGTGAAATCGGAACAAAGTCTCATTCAAGTCGGCAAAGTTAGTAAGGAAGTTTTAAAATTCACAAAACATCAGAAAATTGAGAATTTTTTTCCTAGATAGTTGGAAACTCACACCATCGATAATGTTAACTAATAGATGATTCACCCGTCCACCTTCAAATAAAATAAAATTAATTCGAGATTGATCTATCACACTTACTTGTAGCTCAAGTTTGACCTAATTTCGTTAAGTTGTCAAGATGCAAAATCTTAGCAAGAATTTGATGCGATTGTCAAAACTCTCGATGGTGGTTTGTGATATATTAAATGACCCCCCGATGGTTACCTAAAAAACAAATCGCAAAACACTGTCAATTCAACCTACAATTTACTCGTATTTCAAATTTGACCTAATTTCGGTAAATCGACATAGCACCATTCAAGTGGGCAGATGTATCACCTCGGTAAAACCACTACAAGAAATTTCTTCTTGTTATGTTTTTGTGCATCATCATAATATCATGCTCATGTCACCATGCCACATTGCATCTGAGCATCATATCAAACATTACATTTGTTTTGTCTTGCTTGTGTTACTTGTGTTGTTTTATGACCTCTACTCTCTCCCTCTTTTAACTCTCTCTATTTTTGTGTCTTCAAGGTTGCGTCCACTTGGTAGGACCCAACATTTTCCCCAAAGATATTTTATTCTATTGAAAAACCCTAAACTTTATCTAGTAGCATGCCCAAAATGATTCTGGGGCATTGATCTTGCTATTACTCTACATCCTCTAGTCTCTATTTTAAAAGTCTTCTAGCTCCCTATGTAAAAGCCCTACAAAATTTCAAATGAGTCTAAAATGGTTTCTTATAAAAAGAAATAAATAAAAATACCTAAGAGAACACCTAATAATAACTAAAAGGAGAGATAGAAGTCAGCTTGGTCTTCCTTTTGGCCAAACCGAAGCCCACCCAGATTCCTTTTCCCCTCCTTGGGCCGCCCAATCCTTTCTCTAGCCCGATACGCCTTCGCTCAACACCGTTACTATGCTTCTCTCCCAGCGTCGTCCACTTCCTCTTTGTGTGCCCCGACGGATGGAGCAGGTGGCCATCGCCCCTCCCGTCATCCATGTCACCATCTCCTCTTCTTAGAAGCGGGACCTGGATATCCATACTGAATCCCACACATTCAACGATGACTTCTGTGATCGTGAGAACATTTTATGCTAGTAACTTAATCCCTTTGTCTCGCGATATATTACATGTCTTATATTCCATCATCGGTATCCCCATACCTAGTTTCATCTCATTACTGACATGCACTATTTCCTTGTTCTCATGATATAACATTCTAGTGATCACATCACTTGATTGCAAGCTAACTAATGTGATATCACCGAGAGGGCCCAGAGTATATCTATCCGTCATCGGGATGGAAAAATTACACTCTTGATCCATGATCCCCTATATAAAACATTTGTAGCACTGAACCCACCTTTAGAGTCACCCTGTCATGGTGTGACGTTTGATGTTATCAAAATACTCTTCTAGTGTTAGTGATTGACATGATCTCATGGTCTAAGGACTAGGATTTTTTCGTATGATGTTATATCAATATAAACACAATAACTTTGATCATAATGCTATACTTCAGATGAATGTTCATCACATCATTCCAACAATGCTATGACCTCGTTATTAACAACATCTAATATCCATGATCAGGAAACCTTGATCATCTTGTTAATCAGCGAGCTAGTTTATTAGAGAGGAATAACTAGGAAATTTCTATTTGTTTATTAAATACACATGTATTAACGTTTCCGTATTAATACAATTATAGCATGCAAAATAAACATTTATCCTATACTTGGAATACATATAATAACAACTTTATTATTGCCTCTCAGGGCATATTCCCTACAGCAGGCCCATGGCTACTTGGACATGATTGGAGTCTTACTCTCAATCGATTAGTCAGTAGAGGCTCCTAGCATAACGCGCCTACTCCCAAGTACCAAAGAGTCATGGTGACATTCCTTTCCAATGCGACTTATGTCTGAGTCCCTTTTGCCTCATGATATACCGTGTCAGACTATAGTCAAATAATTGTCATCCCTTAAATAGTCCGACTCTCTTCTCGATCTGAGATAAGTGATTCATCCGAAAAACTCTTAGTCGAACGCCTTGGTTAATACTTAACTGAGTCGTTCATGGCCATGCTTTCCGAACCATATCATCCGAGAGGGCCCAGAGAATATCTCTCCAGGTGGAGGGGGAAAATCCCATTTTGGTTATTCACATCACGTAGATTAGTTCTCAGTCGACCCGAACTCTACTTTTATAACTTCCCTTAGTCAGTGATCCTCAACTGGGATTGTGCAACAACCTCAGGTCTAAGGATTACATTAATTGAGACATACAAATGATGAATTGTTCTCTGTATCTCAATATGGATCAATCCGACTCACTAAACTCTTTTGACGAATCTGGGTAAGTAGAAATAGCATCTCCGTGCCCATGACAAGTGGAACCGAGTCATCAGCCGAATTTCACATTTGTCTAAGTTGTGTATCCAGCACAACCTCGATGACCAAGGACATTTAGTATGAAGAACATGAGTGTATAGTTCCACCACCGAATCACATATTCAATGATATACATCAGATGCTAATACAAGGACAACTTTATAAATTTATGAATACAATGGGAATTACATCATACATGATTGCCTCTAGGGCATATTCCCAATAGTCTCCCACTTGCACTCGAGTCAATCTTCCGACATCACATGTCTAAACATCTAATGCCCATTGCTCTTAGGTGTGCCTCATGCTTCAGTTGTCGTAGTGGCTTTGTCAATGGATCCACAATATTTGCATTCGTGTGTACCTTGCATAACTTGATATCACCCTGATCCACAAACTGGCGAATCAAGTGGTACCACATGAGTATGTGCTTGTTCTTCTGGTGTTGTATAGGTTCCTTGGCTTGTGCAATAGCACCATTTTTGTCACAATACGCATCTAACGGATTGGACGAGCCCTGAACCACACCAAGATCTATGATGAAATTCCTCATCCAAATAGCTTCCTTTGCAACCTCCGAGGCGGCAATATACTCAGCCTCTATTGTAGATGCAGACACATTCTCTTTCTTGGAACTCTTCTAGCTCACATCCCCTCCGTTTATCACAAACACATACCCGGATTGCGAAAGAGATTCATCAGATTCGGTAAGATAACTCGCATCTATGTAACCCTTTACAGTGAGTTCATCTTCACCTCATAAACCAAAAAACATATCCTTAGTCCTTATCAAGTACTTTAGGATATTTTTAGCCGCTGTCTAGTGGATTTCTCCAGGATCAGCCTGGTATCTTCTCACAACACTTAGAGTATATGAAACATCTGGCCTAGTACAAATCATGGCATACATGATGGATCCGACTGCAGAAGCATACAAAATCACACTCATCTGACTTCGCTCATCAATCATCGAAGGACACTGAGAATTGCTAAGTTTTACACCATGGGACTTCGGTAAGAACCCCTTCTTAAATGATTCCATGTTGAACTTCTTAAACACTTTGTACAAATTTGTACTTTGACTCAATCCAATGAGCCATCTTGATCTATATGTATAGATCCATATTTTGAGAATATATGTTGCCTCACCCAAGTCTTTCATTGATAAACTCCTTTCCAATGAGTCCTTGGTTTCTTGCAACATCTGGACGTCATTTACAATCAGTAGTATGTCATCCACATATAAGATCATAAAGTTTACTTTGCTCCCACTAAAATTCTTGTATAAACAAGAATCATGATCACTCTTAATGAACACAAACGATATTACTACCTCTTCAAAGCGAATATTCCAACTTCAAGATGCTTGATTCAACCCATAAATGGATTTTTGAAGTTTGCATACCTTGTCAGTATTATCCGAATCAACAAAACCCTCGGTCTGTATCATATGCACGTCCTTAGTTAAATTTCAGTTAATCAAATCCATTTTGACATCCATCTGCCATATCTCATAGTCGAAATAGTCTGTTATAGCTAACATGATCAGGACTGAGTTAAGAATCGCTAAATGCGAGAAAGTCTCGTCGTAGTCAACTCCTTGAACCTATCAGAACCCCTTCACGACAAGCCATGCTTTATAGATGGAAGCATTTCCATCCATATCAGTTTTCTTCTTAAAGACCCATTTGCACTACGGGTCTTGCATCGTCTGGCAGATCAACCAAGTTCCAAACTTGATTTTCATCCATGGACTTAACTCGGATCTCATGGCTCCAAGCCATGACTTGGAATCACATCCGACCATCGCTTCTGAATAAGTTGTTGGCTCATCACTGTCTAACAGTAATATATTATGAACAATTTGTAATCTGGCAGATCTTCATGGTTCAGGTGCAGTTGCCAGTTTAGCTACCACGACCGGCTCAGCCTCCAAGGCTTTTGCCGACTCCCTACTAGCCTATTCCTCTCGAATTCTTCGAGCTGCACCGTTCTCCCACTGACTCCCCAACTGAGAAACTCTTTCTTAAGGAAGACATCATTCCGAGCGACAAACACACAGCCCTCTTCTCGATTGTAGAAGTAGTATCCCAAGGTTTCCCTTGGATAACCCACAAAAATACACTTATCCGACATGGCCGTAAAATTGTCCAACAGAAGTCTCTTGACAAAAGCTTCACAACCCCAAATCTTATGAAAAGACAAACTCGGCTTTTTGCCTGTCCACATTTCATACGGTGTCTTCTCTACGTATTTTGATGGTACTCTGTTTAGTGTGAACGCTGCAGTTTCTAGACAATAACCCCAAAATGATAAAGGTAGATCTGTCCAACTCATCATTGATCATACCATGTCCAACAAGGTCTGATTCCGCCGTTCCGAGACACCGTTCCTCTACGGTGTTCCCGGCGGAGTGAGTTGGGGAACTATTCCACAACTCTTTAGATGGTCATCAAACTCGTGGCTCATGTACTCACCTCCTCGGTCCGACCGGAGAAACTTTATTTTCTTGTCGAGTCGATTATGTAATTCATTCTAGAATTATTTGAACTTTTCAAAGGCTTCCGACTTATGTTTCATCAAGTAGATATATCCATATCGACTCAAATCATAAGTGAAAGGTAATGAAGTACTCATAACCACCCCTGGATATCATGCTCATTGGTCCAGATACATCACTATGTACTAGTCCAAACAAGTCAGACACCCTTTCACAACTCTTTGCAAAAGGTGTCGTGGTCATTTTGCCGAGTAGGCAAGATTCACATGTATTGAACAACTCCAAGTCGTACAAAGTTAGGATTCCATCATCATGGAGCTTCTTCATGCATTTCCAACTTATATGACCAAGCCGAAAGTGCCAAAAGTAAGTCATATTCAAATCATTTGATTTCAACCTTTTAACATTTATGTTATAAACTGACTCACCATCAAGATTCAAAATAAATAACCCGTCCTGGATGGGTGCAAAGCCATGAAACATATCATTCAAATATAAAGAACAACCATTATTCTTAATATTCGACTCATAGCCTTGCCTCATCAAACATGAAGCAGAAATAATGTCCGACTGAGCACTAGAACATAATAACAATTATTTAGTTCCATACTGAACCCAGAAGGTAAATGAAGTTGCATCGTTTCGACTTCCAATGCAGCGACTCTCGCTTTGTTGCCGACTCGGATATCCACCTCGCCTCTTGCTATGCTGCTAGGTCTTACTAGTCCCTGCAACATGTTTCAGATGTGAATAACTTATCAGGTATCATATAACCAAGAACTATTAGGTGCATCCACAAGATAGATGTCTATAACATTGCAAACAAGTGTACCTGAGTCAGAAGTCATACCTCCACTCTTGGCTTTGTTGGCCAAATACTTGTTGTAGTTCCTCTTCTAGTGGCCATCTGCCTTGCAGTAAAATCAAGTGATCGAGATGAAGGAGATGACGTAGTCCCTGAGGAAGCACTTGGGACCGAGTCCTGAGCCTTCCCTCCCAACTTAGCCTTCTTCTTAGTCCAAGAAATTTTCTTGAACTTAGCCTTATTTTGCACCATCAACACTCTACTGGTGCCCTTCTTGAGATCCGCCTCTTCCCGCTTGAGCATCCCATGTAATTCAGTGAGCTTCTTATCCATACCATGCATGTGGTATTTCAATATGAAGTGACCATACGCACTAGGAAGAGAGTTCAGAATTATGTCTGTAGCAAACTCTTCGGTAATGGGGTAGCCAAGCCTCTACAGAGACCACACGTTACCAACCATCTTGATCACATGTGGACTCACTGGATCACCATCCTTAAGATTGCAACTCAGCAAAGCCTAAGAGACTTGATACCTCTCAGTCTTAGCCTGAGCCTAGAACATACTTTTGAGGCTGTTGATCATATCGTAGGCCTCAACATTCTCGAACTGCTTCTGCAAGTCCGGTTCCATGTGATAAAGCATAAGACAACTAAAATCCGTGGAATCATCCTTAGTAGGCATTGGTGGCAGAGACAGACGTATTCTCATCCGGCGCATCTGGAAGTGGGTTGTCTTGGACATGGTCCTTCATTTCTTGTTTGAGAACAATTCTCAGATTTCGATACCAGTTGGTAAAATTAGTGTCATTCAGTTTATCTTTCTCAAGAATGCTACTCAAAGCAAAACCGAACATCTGAGGGTGATTGTTACTTGGTGCCATGATCTACAATAGAAAATATGCAAAACACTTAAGCCATGTATTCATAAAAGGCTAAGCATATTAAACAATTTAATATTTATGCTCCCACTAGAACTAACACCCCTCCGATGGTTTCTAAGTGATCCAGGATCCTAGATAAGCAAGTCGGCTAGTGAGCTTTACCATCACTCCTAGCCGCCAAGTGATCTAGGTAGACAACACCTTGTCAATCGCATCTCATACAACTCCTGTTGGTCGGGTGGCATCTCATGCCCCGACTCCCGTCCGACTTTTCCTCAAGTCCCACAACCATTGAGTTAGACCTGTCTAGCTTACCAAGTGTTTCTGCAGTAAGATTCAGACTCGAACGCACCTAGTCGGAAAGAATTGGAAGCACCTCAATTTTATGAGCCCACTACCAAAAATGTCCGAATTTTGATGGTGCGAACACTGGTGGGAAAACCGAATAGACCTTCTTTGAGGGATTAAATTTTACCGACTATCTAATAGAGGTAAAACAGAGACACATCAATATAGCAAAATAAAGCAATTATAATGTGAAATGGTATGGCTCTCTTCATGGTCTCAATCTCCATAAAGCATGTAATCCGACTCATGCCAACTCTTGTCACTTGTCGTATCACTCCATGTATTTGACTTGTACATCAACTTGCATGTCGTCCGGGTTCTCCAAATAGCTACACTAGCACTAGTAAAGTAAAATACATAGAGAATCCGACACGCAGGTCGTTGTACAATAAAATGAAAGCACCTAGGCTCCAGCCAGCTGATAAAACCGTGATTTGCAGATCACGTATGGATTACATATATACATCACATGCACATGAACCATACCATTCACAACTTCCTACAAAAACAAGTTATGCACATATAAGATATCTACCAGTGTTGTGAAACTTGCAACGACATATAAGGCGCTACCACAGGGCGAAGCCGGCGGTCCGTGTCGGGTGCGGGAGCGCCCAACGATTTTTCGGAAAACATAGATTTCATCTACAATCTGGACATGGATTCCAACCATTGTTCTGATTCGATCAAACTCTTTTGATATTCGATCACCACTTCTAGATTTACGTGTCACAATATCATCCATGACCTCAGCAGTATGATCACAGAAATTAGATCTACCATTTCCTGAGTACAGTTGATCCAATCAACCTCGTATGAAACTGATCTATCTCATTGATCGACCACCAAAACAACACATAGATCCAATATATAGCCAACCGTATATCACATATGCGAGATATCGAGCCTAATACTAGAAGCTATCGCTCTGATACCACTATTCGGACACGTAGAGATAAAACAAAACTTTTCCCCTCTATCATGGTGATCCCAAGATATAGATAAGGTAGAAGGCCACGAGGATTACCACTAGATGCGCGGTTGCGGATTACTAATGAAGCGCATCAGTCGATGCAGTGCAGTTCTCATGATTTGATCCGATCCCGATCGTCGTGGTGCTGATCGTATATCACCACTGCTGATATCGACACGTACGAGGAGGTGCGCCGGCAGTGGAATGCTAGGTCCAGTATGGCGGCAGGACTGCCGTGGAGCTAGGGTTTCCAACGCATGGAATGAACTAACCATTTACCCTCCTAGGTTTCTGCGCCCCACTATATATAGGGAGTGAAAGTGGGATCCACTCACTTGTGGCCCATTCACTAAAGCCCATATAATATTAGTCATTGTGAGTCTGACTCACTGACTCAGTACAAATCCGGCTTGGGTTAACCCAACCAGATTTCCGGTTCATATCCAATCAAAACTTGCTCTAACTCTTAAGTGTGTGACCCCTACTTGGACACGATTGGAATCCGGCTCTCAATCGACTAGAGCTAGCGGGTCCTAGCAGAATGTACCGACTCCAAAGTATCAAAGAGTCATGATGACATGCCTTTCCAATGCAACTTACGTCTGAGTCCCTTTTGCCTCACGATAGACCTTGTTAGACTATAGGCGAATAATTATCATCCCTTAAATAGTCTGACTCTCTTCTCG
Organism: Avena sativa; assembly: GCA_916181665.1. Lineage (NCBI taxonomy): Eukaryota > Viridiplantae > Streptophyta > Magnoliopsida > Poales > Poaceae > Avena > Avena sativa. The sequence continues at coordinate 244,163,068 of OV702283.1, read as the reverse complement.
ATCCGAGATAAGTGATTCATCCAACTAACTCTTAGTCGACCGCCTCGTTTAATACTTAACTGAGTCATGCATGGACATTCTTTCCGTATCATATCATCCAAGAGGGCCCAAAGAATATCTCTCCAACTGGAGTGACAAAATCTGATCTTGATTATTGCTGTGACCCAGCATACCACTGCATGTGTAGTACACTATAGTCATTGACGTGACATCCATAGAAAACCGTTCCGTAAATATCACATCCCTCAGAGTGGTACAATAGAAACATTGCGGGTCCATATTACAAACATACACACATTATTATTATTACAATACCAGAAGTTCAAGACTTCAAAAGATTCAACTTACAAACCAAAATATAAGGTGTTTCAGTGGAAGTTGAAAGTAACAACTCCATCCCAGAGTTGAGCTCAACATCTTATCATATAAAGTTCATGTTGCTCGGCTCAATTGATTACTAATAACTAAGGCAACTAATCTGACTCGTTGCCGTCCACTCCATATCAGATCTCGTAGTCCACCCCTTCAATACCTCTTGACAGGTCAGGCTCCTCATAGAAGACATCATCCTGACATTCTGCTGCATACATTATAGTATCTTCTGGATCCTCAGAGTCTAAGAAGGGGATCAAAGGAAAGGGTGAGTAACAGCGTTACCCAACAAGTTCATTATATGCAAGGTAGGAAGTTTGATGCTCTATCTACCACCTCGTACTATAAGTCCTTGGCACTAAGCAGTTTTCGTAAATCTTTCTTCAAAGATTGATTTTATTGTGAAAATCTATGCCCACCAGCCTTCACAGGTTTACCAAAACTTCCATGGAGTTCCTTTCCTGCCGTGTTCGTAGATCCTTCTCGGAACAGGGAGTAGCAAGTTACAGTTCTTACACTATGCATAGGTGCTTTACTTTACCCATGAGATATCAACTCCTTGTTGCACAACTGGGCGTACTTTCTCGTCCACACTTCCTATGGTGTGGGGCCCAGTAAATGATCCAAGCCAATCACTATCCTTCTCCACGACCCCGCATACACCATAGTTGTTGTATGCCCAAACTCAAGGTAGACCTTTCCCCGTATAAAACGGCTATACCTTAGTTGGATACACATAACAATCATTAACACTAGAAATCTGTCTTTTGTAATCCCAGATCTACGTTAGACCTTTCCCCGTATAAAACGGCTATTGCCACGATCTGTAACTTACAAATGCACAAAACTATGTCTAATGCATGCGAAAGGGAGCCGATCCAGCTGATTTCTCCGTCCCATTCCAAATCTCATGGTTAACGCGTAATATACGACGCAAGAATCACTAGCGACATTGGTTGTTAAGTCCTAGATAATATATTCCTATGAAGTGGTATTCCAACTGCCAGATTTAATAGATTAGTTGATCACCCTGGATCAGTAACCAATAGTTCACTTTTTAATTATGAAAATAGTGTTTTCTATTTTTTTGAAATGTAGTTGATGACAACACTAGATTTGCAAAATACTTTACAGAAAATAATCAAAGGACATGAGCAAGTGATGAACTTGCCTTGTGATTGCAAGGGTAGTGAAGTCGGATGCTTGCACTGGACCTTGAGCTTCTATGTCTACAAAACATCATTATTGCCTAGTAAGGACAATATTTAAAGAAGCAAAATGAATATGCATAGTAATGTAATGCATTATTTCTTATTTATCTTCTTTGTGTGTTTAAACCAATATTTTAGTTTCTAGAATTACTTTAAGTAATAAAAAAATTATTTTAAAGAATAGCCTTTTATTATTTTATAAATATGACATTCACTATTTTATAATGTAATATATTATTAATAGAGTTAAAATCCAAAAAAAATATTTAATAGGAACTCTTGTATTTATTTGTTTAATAATTCCTTTTAAGAATCATCATTTAAATAAAAGGGAATTTCTTTTGGTAACTCTAAATATTTATTTAGTATTTTTTTAAAATACTACGATACCAAAATATAATAAAAGTGATTTTTATTTATTTTTATCCTCTTTCTTTAATTTTATAAAATTCCATAAGGAATATATATATTATAAAATTCTTGGCCAAAAATTATATATATATAAATTATTTCTTAAGTTAATTAAATAGTTAGTTTATTATGAATCTAAAAATATATTATTTGTATTTTCAGACTTCTATTTTATTTTCTATAATTTATTCAGTTCTAGGGTTATTTTGGTCTTTTTAGAAATTATTCAAATTTATTTTAGGATTTTTAAGACAACCCATTGGGCTTATTGGGCCAAACTTGGTCCAAGTGACCTATTCAAAAGCCCTCCCCGAAGGGTTTTTGGACCTATCGGCCCAACTCTCTGTCTCTCCCTCTCTCGACCTTATCTCTTCTCCTCCTTGACCCCGTGGTTGCGAGCGTTGCCGCCGTGTGATGCCCGCCGCCATGGTCCTCCCTGGACACCGCCGTGGTGTATGGCGAGGTTGTCGACCACGCTCCTTCGTCTGCTCCGACTCGATTTGGTTCTGGGGCCCTCCTGCGGCCAGGCTAGCCCCGTCCCGAACCCTAGGGTTTGGGGTGGTGCTTTTGACGTTGTCGCGGATGCTCTAGTGGTGTTGGTGGGGTGCTTGTGTGTTCTCGTGTGCTGTTGTGGCCGTCGCCACAGCTAGGTGCGGGTTGCAGCACCCTTTGGGTGCTCCCCGTGCCGCCGTGAGCTCGTCGTCCCCTCTGCTTCTTCTTCAATTCTCCAGCGAGGACCACAGGTGAGTTGGTTCTTGTTTAACAATCATTCCTCTGTCTTCTTCGAGTATATCTGTGTGTAACTAGTGGCTATCCTTCATTAGGGTTTGTACTTGTTCTAGGGTTCAACCATGGTTCTAGGGTTCAACCCTTTGTGTTCTTGTAAGATGGTGATTTTGATCTGGTAATGATGCCTAGTGAGGATTGTTCTCTCTGCACCTCAGTGCTTGTTGTCATACTTTGATTATTTGATGTTGTTTTTGATCTGATGCTAGTGGTTCATAGTGTTGCCTCTGATTGGTGATTAAGCTTGGTTATCCTAATGGCACAATTGAGAAATCTGATTGGTGAAATTGATGCTTAGAGTGTTCATCTATTGTCAGTACTTTGATATTGACAGTAACACTGTAAGTGGTGATTCACTGTATTAGTGGGTGTTGGCTTGTATAGTTTCACTAGACTGAACTTAATCATTGGAGTGTAATGATACTTTGAAGATAGATGGATATGTTAGATGATCTCTGAGTGTAATCTTAGGGAAATGATAATTATTGGCTTACTGGTTTATTCATGAAAGCTAAAATAATTGTTTGGCTAGGTTGTAGGATTTGTTCTTGTGACACCATCTTAGAATGGCACAAACATTGATTCTACTACTAGCTTCACTATGGTCAGTTCTTGAGATTGGATAGATGCGTAAAAATAAGTTGAAAGCTTCTCTTGATATTTATGCCTATGATGTTGGTCTAAGGCTCTAGAAACTAGATTCCTATCTTTCTGTCCCTTTCAAATATGCTAAAGTATCATGGTTGCTCACTGGATCTTGGATCCTAGTTGGTTAAGATGATTGGTTCTTTTAGGAGATGTGCCATGATTTTATATGAACAAATGATGGAATATATAAGTTGTTTTGGTATCACCAGATCTATGATGCTGGTCTGAGATTTTGTTGGGTTTGGTAGAGTTTACTTATGGTCTTTATATTTAAAATCCTCTAGGATAGGTTCACCGCACTTGGGTGATCAATGAGAGGTTAGCTCTAAAACAACACATGCATTTCTGTTTGGATAAGATGAACAGAATATGTAGATGTTTTATGATACTCACCACAACAGTTGATGATTTGTGATGGTTGTTGGTTGATCTGTGGCTTGATCTTGCCGATTATGTTGCTGGCCTGATCTTGTCCTTCACCTCCTGGTGCTTCTCCTGTTACTTCTGGTTCCTGTGCTTGGCCTTGATCAGCCCTTCACCTCCTAGCTGAAGGAAATATGCCCTAGAGGCAATCATAGAGATGATGATATTTCATATGTATCCATGAGTTATTGTAATGTTCCTTAAATATCCATATCAGGCAACTTGTATTGATTGGCAATTACGTGAATTGTTTGTGAAACTCTATACTTGTATGGTTATTTAAGAGTTGTCCCTAGTCGGAGTTCATGTGAGGACACACGTGAATATTAGACTAGCACCCCTATTGGTTGATGACAATGTTTCGCAAGTCATAGACATGGAGATGTCAAACCAATGATGTGGACACATGTTATGAACATGGGGTTGGACTGACCCAACCTGAGACTGACAATTAGTTGCAGCTCTCTCTCTCTACACATCGTGTACGTTTTGTCCTTAGACCTGAGATTGTCGCATGTACTTGAGATGTGGATCGACCTACTTTGGGGCTATCAAACGCTGCACCGTAACTGGGTAGTTATAAAGGTAGCTTTCGGGTTTGTCCTGAAGCATGCTGCAAGACATGGTCAATCAAGATGGGATTTGCCCCTCTCTACTTGAGAGAGATATCTCTGGGCCCCTCGAGTGATCGGATCCAGAAATGCATGGCCGTGCTACATAAGGTTAAGAGTTAACCTAGTAAAGGGATTTCGAATCACGGTATCAAGAAAGGGAGGTCAGCTTGGAGCTAGACCAAATATCGTGAGGCAAAGGGAAAGACATGTACTAAACCTTGTGATGGTTCGTCCGATATGATCTTTGTATGCGTTTAGGAGTTGGCACGTCTTGCTAGAGGCCGCTACCAACTATTGACAGAATAAGTGTATTCGTGTCATGTCTATACGTATATGAACCTATAGGTCACACACTTAAGGGGCTGGAAGCCTAATAAGGATTGGATCCGAATTAGACCAGGCTTAGGCTACTAATGGGCTGCTAATGTAGAAGCCCACTAGGGACGCCTATATAAGAGAGGGTGGGGCGAGCTGACCAGGGTAAGACCTCAGATCATTCCCAGCCGCCACTCCTCACGCCTGTGTTGTCCACGCGGACCTAGTAGTCCGACGTCTGACGCTTCCACCCTATACATGTGGATACCTCGGAGGCACTGCATCTGTAGCGCTTAGACGAGCTGCGCAAGGGGAGCTGCTCGTGGGACGAGGACAAGGAGGAGACGTGGAACGTCTGCACTGCCTCGACGCGCTTCATCAATTCCACAACTGCGCGTCTAGTGGTAATCCCGTGATCTATGACAACAGTAATCCTGGTATACGCGGTAGAAATTTTTGATTTGGGCTAGTGTAGCCTACCCGTATCCCTTCACTAGCTCTTGCATCTTGACCTTGCTATCCACCTGATCCACCCCCTCCTTATGTCACCATCTGGTGATGCTAGGTTGAACTGGTGTGTAGTTTTGGCTGGTGGTTTGCTTAGCTTTGTGAGGCTGAGTGTTCTTGGTGTGGTGTTGGAAATGCAAAGATGAACTAGTTGGCTGCCACGGCTGTGCTTGGTCCTTTTTCTTGGGTGAGCTGCTGTGGCTGTGTCGACAACACACCCCATGCAGTTAAGTGATTGTGTTGCCTGTGTGCCTGTTGCACAGTTTTGGACCAGATCAGTGAGGTGTCTCACCTTTTGATCTTTTAACATTTATCTTTCCTGGTGAAACTTGCCCCTCTTACTGGCTGTGAATATTTGACTTGTGGGTTATTTATAATGAAAGATCAAATTCTTTCATATTGGTGAAACTTGCCCCTAAAATATTTACTCAATGATGAAATCTTGAGCAGTGCAACTAACTGCTCTCTACTTAGAGTAAAATTAATAATTTAACTTTCATTTTCCTTTTTTGTTTGTTCTATATTTTGCAGGTACAAGATCTGGGGATTAAAGATTTATTATAGGATTACTTAGATAAATAGATTCCTTTGTAATCTTTATTTCATCGTTTATAATAAATTTGTAATAATTTATTCATATAGACATCTTTCTCTTTTTGTAATTTCTTACTGTAATGAATCTTTATTAACTCTATGAGTTAATCTTTGTAATTTATTCATTGAATAAAGATAAGGAATACAAGATTCATTTCTTATTTGAATTTCTATTATTATTTATTATTTCTTGATTAGATTAAATGATATTACTAAATCATTTTGAAATTCATTCTAAAATATCAATTCTTAACTTTAAAATATAAACTCAAAGTTCAAATTTGAATTCAAATTCTTTTCCCCCAAAACACACTAATTCGTAAAGATCATGTCAAAATTGATAACGACCAATCTCTAGAGCTATTCCTACACTCAGAGAGTGAAAGAAACTCTGATCACTTTAGGTTTTTATTTGGCAAAAAATGTACCCACATTTTACAGATGAATGCATGCATATGCACAAATTCCTAAATCTACCCTTCATTGGTTCCTAAATGCTGGGATGTTACAATTATTCACATCACGCAGGTTGATTCTTAGTCGACCCGAACTCTGATTTTATAACTACCCTGTTATGGATCAGTGTTTTATAGAACCTAACTCGGTGATCCTCAACTCCGATTCTACAACAACCTCAGGTCTAAAGATTACATTGATTGAGACATACAAATGACGACTTGTTCGTTGTATCTCAAAATGGGTCAATCTGACTCGCTAAACTCTTTAGCCGAATCTGTGTAAGTCAGAATAGCATCTCCATGCCCATGAAAAGTGGAACCGAGTCACCAGCCGAATTTCACATTGGTCAGCATCGATTGTCCACCACAACCTCGATGACCAAGTACATTTAGTATGAACAAAATGAGTGTATAGTTCCATAACCTAATCACATTTTCAATGATATACATCATATGCTCATACAAGGACAACTTAATAACTTTATGAATACAATAGGAATTACATCATACATGATTACCTCTATGGCATATTCCCAACACGAGGCAAGGATGTCACGACTTCGACATCATCCGGACCTTCCTCAAGCGTCGGGTGTAGCTTCTCTAGGCGAGGCCACACCCAATGTTTCTATACTCCGACGCTAGTGACCCGACAAGAGTGTCGAAAAAGGAGATGTACTTAGCCGTCCTCGATAGGTGCTTCGACCCCTACTATTCTTTAGGGCCGACGAGGAATTTCTGAGGAAGTCGCTGACTGCCCCCTTTAACGCGAAGAAGGAAGTTCCTCATGTGAATTTTTTACTTGCACGTAATGAATTTTTCGTTTGTGTCTTCTGTTCTTAATTTTGACGTCTGCCTCTGGTGTTCCGTAGGAACTTAAGGTGGAGAGCATGATGCCTCCCTTCCTGAGAAGTACAAGGCTATGCCAGATGGCGTGGATGCAGAATCTGATTCCATAGTACCTCGTGATCACTCGCCACCGGTGGAAGCCCCTGAGCATAGTGAAGGGAACTCTCCCAAGAGAGCCCAAAGCGAAAGATCGGATGCTACGACGCCTCCATCGCCAAAAGGGCCCGCCTTCTTGCAGCGACATTCTATGGATGAAGGTGCTATGTTCCCCATTCCTGCGGTGCCCATCCGGGCTATCGCTCGTTAACCTCTCTGACATCCCTTTGTAATTATCGGATGCTCCTGTGTTTTGATTAGCCTTATTGATGTTTTGAGTGACTTGCTCGTTTTGTTGTATCAGAGGGTCCTCCTCGGGTGAATCCATGAAGGATGAGACTGAAGAGGTAGCCATGGAGTCAAAGATAGTATACGTAGAGCCTGCAACGTCCACCCCGAAGATACCGGCCAACTCCGGTGATGGCGGACTCGTGTGGTTATTACTCGGAAGACACAAGCTACTCCTTCAGAGTCTTCGGGTGGCCAGGTGAGTACTATCCATTTCATGCGGGCGAGCCCCCGAGCCCTTTATGTATCTGATTGGTTCTTTCTTTCTGCAGCCCTTCATTCACGACATGAACCGCCTTGGGCAACAATTACTCACCTTGGAGGAAAGCTTCCAGCATCTTCAAGGTGTGTACATTACTACATGTTTTCATTGGGTGTCGATGATGAATTTTTTCTTCTGATCATATTTCCTTTCACTATTCTCAGACGAGAACAACGAGTCCCTCTGTAAGCTGGACGCACTCGGGAAGAGGCATATCCAGGCGAAAACTAAGGCGAAGGATGCTGTAGAGACCCTCGAGCGCTGTAAGCAGGAGGCTCGGGAGCATGAGGAACAACTTGCAGCTGCCACTGCATCTCGGGAGAAGACGATGACGGAGCAGCTTATGGCGGCTGCCAAGGCTTTGTCTTGTGAGTCACCATAATCTTATTTTTCCTGAGTTTTTTGGTGCATTTCTTTTGTTTTTTGATGCATCAGTTGATGGCACTGTCATTGCGTTTGACCGGGATGTATTGGATCATGGGGACCCCCTTGCGGATGCGGTTGCGGCGGTGGAGGACCGTTGCAGCTCCACCGTCGAGATGTTGGGTAAGGCCAAGGAGGTCCTCGGTTGCTTTTACTGGGAGATCTTTCCTAAGGGCATAGCCCTCGATGACGTCGACTCCTTGGCGAAGGATCTAGCGGGAGACGCGCCTGCAAATTATAAGAAGACCCAGAAGGGCGTGGGCGCTACCCTTGTCCTGGCGATGGCAATGGCGCCTGGTGCGCAGCTGAACCGGAGCCAAGTCACATCCAAGATGCCAGTGGCGGCAGATGGCACTAAGATATCCTTTGCCTCCTTCACCTCATGTGCAAGCATTATTGCCCTCATCTCATTGACCTTCCAGCCACCTATGCGCTAGAGCAACAACGGGTGGCCAAGGCGAGAGCCTCGGAGTCCGAAGTTGCGTCAGATGCGGCCGCTCCTTAGGGTACTTCTGCTTCGTAGTTTCTTTTTTAGTTTTACATTTTCTTTTGCTGTCGCCCATGTAATTCCTTGTACCTGATGACTATTGAATGTCCCACGCATTGTTTATTTTGATGTATATGTATGACTCTTCTTGTACTGGTATCAGTTCCTCTCATCCTTATACTTTGTCGCTTGTGCGCCTCTTAGGGCGCTTCGGGTGTTGATTCGGTGACTTTGTTAGTTCCTTTGCTGTTGCCCGTCTGTGATACCCTGGTGTATGGCTTAATAGGATTGATAGTATACCAATACCAAAAAGTTACAACTTCTTTTCCACAAGCTCATCTGAAAAGAACTCTAAGGTTAAGCGTGCTTCGCCTAGAGCAATTTGTGGATGAGTGACCGACCGAGAAGTCGGTACCAGGTGCGCACGAGTGAAGCATGCTTGTCCTAGAGCAATTTGAGGATGGGTGACTGACCGGTAAGTGGGTACGGTGTGAGCACGAGTGAGGACAAAGTGTGCAGAAAAGACTAGTGTCGGTCTGTGGGGTTAGTCTAGAGATCCTATTAAGATTCCAGGAGTGACAGCCGCTGGTCCGAAGAGGCTGGGGTGTTACAAAGTGGTATCAGAGCCGATCCGCACGGTTACATAGGCGTGTGCGAGTCAGTGGCGGACATGTGGATCATGCGCGTGTGGCCTGGATTGGACACGACATGGCACATGTGCCGGAACTGGACGCATAGACGTGTGCCAAGAGGCGATGTTCATGGCTTGTGGTTAATCGACGAGGGCGTCGATCTTCTATGGGTGGGTTTATGTGAGACCCTGATGACCCACAAGTATAGGGGATCGCAATAGTATTCGAGGGTAGTATTACCCAATTTATTGATTCGACACAAGGGCAGCCAAAGAATACTTGCAAGCCTTAACAACTGAGTTGTCAATTCAGCTGCACCTGGAAATAGTTCTTGCTCACATTACTTTATTAGTAGCAATAGTTTTGTAGTAGCAAAGGAAAAGTAACAGCAGCAGTAAAACAAGAGTAATAGTAACAGCAGTAGCAAACAGTAGGATATGAGCGCGGTAGGCATAGGGATGGATGGTCGGGAGTTGCAGGGACGAGACTAAACATGTAACTTCAAGATCTAGGGTAATTGCAGATAAATAAGATAAAGCGTACAAGTACTAAACAATCATAGACATGTGCTCCATATATAGTCATGCGTGCTCGCAATGAGAACTTGCACAACATCTTTTGTCCTGCCAGACCGTTGCAGCGGGGCCTCAAGGGAACTACTGGCAATTAAAGTTCTACTTTTAATAGAGCACCAGGGAAAAGCATTAACATTCCGTGAACACATGTGATCCTCACATCACAGCCATCCCCTCCGGTTGTCCCAATTTGTCACTTCGGGACCGTTGGATCCGGACAGTGATATGTGTACACAACTTGCAGATATGATCACAAACAATACTATCATCATCAATCAATAATAAGTTCAGATCTGAGATCATGGCACTCAGGCCCTAGTGACAAGCATTAAGCACAACAAGTTGCAACAAAGTCAAATAGCACTAATAGAGATACTAGGCACCATGCCATAACAATATTATTCGATTACATGATATAACTCATCCAATCCCTACCATCACCATAGCCTATAGTGGGGGATTACTCACTCATGGATGAGGGAAACATGGATGGTTGATGGAGAGGCGTTGTTGATGATGGCGATGATCCTCTCCAAATTATCCGTCCTGGCAGGGTGCCAGAACGGAGTTTCTGGTTCCGAATCGCGGTTTCTGGTGGTGGCGGCACAGCGGAACTGTTTCTAGAAAAACGTCGAACCCCTTGAGTTTTTAGGTCAGAAGGCAACTTATAGGCAAAGAGGGAGGCCGAGGGGGTGCCTGAGGCGGCCACACCCCCTCTAGGCGCGGCCTGGGCCCATCTGCGTGGCAGGGGGTGTGGGCCCCTCAGGCCTCCACTCCGTCTCGTGTTCTGGCTCCGTGAGTCTTCTGGTGAAATAGGATTTTTGGCATATTTTCCGGGATTTTTCCTGAAAGTTGATTTTCTTCACAAAAACTAGACACCAAGGTAATTCTGCTGAAAAAAACGTCAGTCCGTGTTAGTTGTATCCAAATCACACAAGTTTAGAGGAGAAACAATAACAAAATTGTTTGGGAAAGTAGATACGTTTTGGACGTATCAACTCCCCCCAAGCTTAGCTTATTGCTTGTCCTCAAGCAATTTAGTTGAAAACTAAGTGCGATAAAAGAACTTTCACGAACACATTTGCTTCATATGATGTAAATATTCTCAACACATGAGTAGATACTTATACAATTCGTAATAAGGAGTATGCAAGTAAGTCTACTTAATCGTCATTCCAAGCTATGAAGAGATTCCAACTCAATAATAATAAGTAGCATGAAACATAAACATAAGCAAAATTGCAATGCTCATAAAAAGGTATGATAGAGTGGTATCTCGCGTGCCTTTGTTGGTGGAGAAAACATGAATGCCAAGGCACCTCTGAAATTCAAGTGAAGAATAGAAGTAAAGATATCAGAGATACAAGCATCAAAGTCATGACATAATTAACCAAGATTTGAGACAAGCACATTAAACTAAGAATGACAGCCATGCTCTCAAGAAGGTGCTCATAGAATAAGTGGTGACTCAACAAGGAAGAGAAAAGGTTTTGAAAAGTTTGAAAGGCTTCCAAATGCTGAAAGTATGGTACTCGTTAGCTTTGAGCTCTCGTTGCCCCTATCATAGGCATCTTTAGATGGTTAATGGTGAAAGTGAGGTCCAATATGAGTTATATGCTTGACAGACCATAAACTGGAAATCTCATGTCCCTTGAATATGAGGGCCGCTCCTCATGCTACTCAACTTACTTACTGGCAAGTTCTTTTCATAGTAAATACATGTGTATCATACAGAACCACCAACGGGGTACCCCTTGCACATGATACAGGAGCTATCCCATAATCAAAATGACAAGGCAAGCAGACAATGAGCATCTCAGCAATCTTCTTATTTTCTAGGGGAAAATGGTGTTTTTTCTCTCTTTCCTATTCATGTCTTTTTTTTCTTTTTCTCAATCTCTGTCTCTTTTTTATAAGAAGAATGCTTCATAGACTGCTCACTATGGTTATGCTGCAAGTTTCCACCATGATTAGGCATGGCTTAGGCTAGCGTCCCAGGCGTTTCTCTAACACATATACATAACTCCATGGACTTACAAGCTCCCCTTTTATTTCACACCGACGACATCCGCAAACAAAAGAGCATGATATCAACTGGGTATATATTTATAGATGTTGAAAGCGTTCCCCGTGACAACACGATTCTGCTAACTCTCAGCCTATAATTTGCAAGCATATAACTTTCATGGACAGTCACAATTGTTCAGGTTTAATGTGTGCAAGAAATAAAGTGTGCCATCAAGTTTGTAAGAGCTTTACTAACTAACTTTCTCATATCAAGCAAACATTTTATTTGGAAGAAAACGAGGCCTAATGAATATGCACGAAATAGCAAATGATGCTAGTAGGTAGGTATGGTGGACACTTTTGACAATATTGGTTTTGGGAGTTGGAAGCACGAGTAGAGCTCATACTCAGTGCAAGTGAAGGCTACCAAACGAGGGGGAGTGAAAAACGAGAGAGCAATAACTGTCATAATCATGCTTGCAATAAAATAGGACTAATTATGGCATGAAAGTGATACAAGAACTCTGAGGCAAAATAAATCATTGAGGCTTACTGACTATTGTTCAGTCATATGCATGCGTGAGCATGTGCCAAGTCGATTCAAGTGAAACATTTAGAGGAGGATACCACAATATCATACCAAGTTATGAATAGAACAATGCAAGAAAAAATTCATATGAGATGCTACAAACTATTAGCAAGCTGGATCAAATCATAAGAGAGCAATAACTACTAAGCATCCATAAATAACATACACCTTATATGAACAGACTAAGCATGCCCACAATGGTGAGTATATGTACAAAAATAAAAAAATAGAGTTCTTTACCAGCCTCTTACCACACCTCAAGTTGTCTTAATCTTCATTTTTGCCCTTCACTTGTGTGGATTGAATAATAACATAAACCAAAGTCCACCGAGGACTGCTGAACCCTGCAAAGAACTTCACAAAACCAAAAAAGAACAACAAATATTTTTGGTGTTTTCGATTTTTAAAGCAAGCACACAAAGCAAAAACAAACAAAGCTAAAACAAACGAAGCAAAATCTTTTGGGATTTTTCTTTAAGGCAAAGGAAAGCTAAAAAGCAAAGAAACAAACCAAGAGAAACAACGAAAATATTTTTGGTCTTTTTGTGTTTTGAGAAAGCAGAAACAAAAACCAAAAAGAAAGAGAAACATGGATATACAAATAACCGATGAAACATGATATATAAATGAGTGCGATGTCGGTGTACCTCCCCCCAAGCTTAGGATTTTGGCCTAAGTGGGGCTCAATCCCATGCTGACCAAGATGGTTCACCTCCGTAATGCGACGAAGAAGCCCCTTCGTCCTGGTACGAGCTCGAGGACGCCCCTTTGTAGTGCACGGATGTCAAAATCCGGATTTTTAATCCCAGATGCCTGTTATGCCATACATCGCAATCCCAGGATTACCATTTTTGCGAGACATAACAGATTTGGATATCACAGTACATCATCCATTACAAACCATACATAAGGTTTTACACAAATACGGATCTCATGATCCAGTTCTTAATACAACTCAAGCAGCGGAATAACGTAATAATAAGGGTAGCATAGGCGAAGCTCCATCTTCGGGGTCATAGGCAATGCTGACGATGGGAGATGATCCTAGTTATCGTAACCTTCCTGTGGTCCATCATCCTGGTAATCCTCTTCATAGTCTGGCCACGGGAATAGCCAGGGACAAAGCCATGAGTACTCTTTAAGTACTCGAAAACTAATACTAGCAAGTTAAGGGGTTTTTTGTAGTAGGACACTAAGCTCTAGGGTTGTTTTGAAAAAAGCCAGATTTACCTCTACAAAGTTCAGAAGCAAAGAAGCTAGTTGAAATTTTATAACACCTAAGTGGGAACTTGAATTTCATGTCACAACTCTGTTGTGGTCAAGTCAAAGTCTCAATTCATTTCACAAGTCATTTTGAAAACATCTGACGGGGGAACAGTATGGCCACTCCAACTGTCCATAACCGCGGACGCGGATATCCGAATAGTTTGACACTCTGCAGAGATTGTACACTTTCACCACAACATTCGATACATCCATCACAAACAAATCCTGAATTCACCATACTCAGTATGCGGATAATAATCCTAACCTTTCAATTACACGCCCTAGTATAGGCACCTCTCCTGTGAGTTTGGCCTCCCAACCATGACCAACTGTCATCTTGGGTACTGCACAGGTGGACAATCTTCACAAGGTAGCCTCAGCTCAGACCTTGGCCATGAGGGAACCCATACTAAGGTATATAAATTTCCAGTCAAGCCCTACCCAATTTTTGGGTATTGTGGTTGTACAGTAAAATTGGAATGGTATTGCATCCAGACAACCATCAGTTTTATAAAGGGCTAAGGCTCATGCCTCAACATTTTCATCATCAAAATCATCTGTGTTCGGAAACACATGTCAAAACATTTCAGTAGAATGACTCATCATTCCAAGGTTTTCATAACCATTTTCTCCAAGTATTCCCATCTAAATTTGATCAAGTTTTATGCTCTGCACTAGCATATACAAGTGAGGTAAGTACTAATGAGGGGTGGTAAACAAGTGGAGATTAATTAAGTTCAATCTCATTCCTTAGGATGACATCAAGATTATCTAGCTTAGGCCAAATTTAATGCTCTTTATGCAACCTCCAATTATCTTCCTAGAATCTACAAGTCACTTAAGTAAACTCTAAGAGAAAGCTTTGATAAAGAAATAAAGTAGAAAGATTGCAAGTAAAACTAGGATTGGGTATCATCAAATGTGTCCAACCAAGCATGCTTAGTGCATTGCATAGGTTATCTAACTTTCATAATTGCAAGTGTTAGCTTGCAAGGTTTCAAGTATTGGATTGCATAAGTATCAGTATAAGCTTGCCTTGAGCAGAGCAGTGGTTGAAGTTCTCCTCGGCTTCTTCCTCGTAGTATCCTCCTTCCTCCTCGTATCCTTGGTTGGTACTAGCGTCTATAAATAAATACGAGGTACACAATCACCAAAAAATACTTAACTATTTTCAATCATCAAACAAAGGTGCACTATAGATGATCTAGCATCATCACTAACATTACAAGATTAAAGCTTTTGTCTTATTTATTTTATTTTTAGAAAAGTAATTTCTACTCATTGAAAAACTATTTAACATTTAATATTCTCCAACTCAAACATGGGATCATGTTGACACATGTCATCACCACATATTTCAGTACATGGGAATGTGATTTAAAGTGGTGTCACAATTTAATAAGGTTTAACATTTTTATTTTAAATAATTAAAGTGACTAGAAATGCCTATGTGGCATTCTTTTATTACTTGAACATTATTTCTGTAAGTAAACCCATATGTTTTTATCTATTCTGAAAGGTATGATCAAATGTGATTTTTGAGAGTTGGAATCAACTCAAAAGCTATTATGGTTGAATTTTTAAAAATGTTTGAATGCTGAAAAGCTTCTGACTTGTTATTTTTACCAAGGGTGATCTACAGATCCAAATGATTTGAATCCAACGGGCTTGGATTAAGCATTTCAGTACCTTTCTAACAAAATTAGTTTCATGCAATTTGGTTCACTGAATCGAGCTGGGTTGATTTTTGAATCTAGGAACAGAACTGAGTTTGAATTAAAATAGAAAAATCTAAATTCAAACGGTTGGGCTGCGCGGGAAAGGTTAATGGGCCGGCCCAGTGTCACTTCGCAGCGCGGCGCTCAGCTGACAGGGGGTTCCACCAGTCAGTGGCTCATAACACATGAAGCGGTACGGGGATGTGTGGTTCGTTGGATTAGAAGGAAGATCGACGGCTGGGGATCATCATCGACGATGAACATGTCACCGGCGAGCTCGAACCCTAGCGGCTTAGTGGGGGTGCATAGGGGGCATACCAGGGCTCTAGCAACAAAAATAACATGGGTGTTTTGTATTGTATCGGTGAGGCGGGCAAACGAACGAGTGGTCGACGGCGAGCTTAGGGATGGTCGAGGAGGCTCCGGGGATGGTCAAAATCAACGGCTCCCTTCTTCTCCAGAGGCGGCATGCTTCGGTGCAATTCCGGCGAGCTGCTGCTCCTCGTGCTCCGGCTAGAGGGTGGAATGATCAGTGAGGTGAGGGGAGTGGAAGGGTGTGCTTCAATCGGGTGGGGTTCGCCTCCTTTTATAGGCTTGACAGCGAGACTGAGAGGGATGGGCAGGCGACAGTGGCGACATGGATACGGGCGGCTAGAGGCATGGCTGAGTTTGGCGATCGACGTGTTGTCTCCTGGCGATGCTCTAGGACTTGAATGCGCGCTTAGGGGCGGTGGCAAACAGTTGGGAATGTGCGGTGCTCTGAGCGGTACCGACGGCGAACTCCGCGGCGTGCGGTGGCTACGGGGTACGAGCAAGGAAACGATCATGTCTAGTGGTCTCCTGGGAAAGTGGGGTTCATGCTGGCGGGCGGCAAGGGCTCGAGGTGGTCGGGTTGAGTGGGAACGGTGCATGCACAGTGGTGCACGTCGGCATGGTCGACAATGGCGTGGGCACGGTGTTCCTGGCGGTTATTGTCTCTGTCTTTGAGCTAGGGCTGGTCGAGAGGGGGCGGTGAGGTGCTGGCGACCTCCCAGACAAGGTTGGCAAGGCTAGGGTGGCTGCTAGCTGGCCGACGACAATGGGGTGGCATGGTGAGGCTCGGCCTGCTCACCATTGATGGCAAGGCAAGCTCACAGTGGTGCTAGATGTTTACAAATGAGCTAGATGATCTACTAAGGACTAGTTCCAACCAGAGAGGGAACGAGTTAGGCCAAATTTACTGCACACTATAGTGTTTGTGATTTGTTTGATTTCAATCTGCAAGCTGTTTGATGAAATGGCCGCAAGAAACTTACTTTTGAATTTTGAAAAGATTTTTGGTGGGTGTGCTAGGCATGTGTTGAGGATTCTGTGGGTGCTTGGGTTTTGAAAATTGAACTTGTTTGAGTGGTTTTTGAAATAGTGGGATGAGATAGATTCAATTTTAAACCGTCATTTAAACTTAGCATCTGAATGTTTTTGGATGATCACAAAGTTGGTATTGGTACCTTATTATGATTACTAACAAGGGTTGCAAAGATCCACAAATGTTTCTGTTGAGTTTTGAAAACTAGAGATAGCCAAAGTAGGCATGGGAGTTAATTTGGCAAAAATGACCATTCACTTCATTTGTTTATTTTGAGTTGTTTGTCTTTGGAAAAAGTTTGGGGATTGTTTAGATGATGTTTATTTTACCTAAGAATCCTTTTACAAGAAAGAAACACAGAACCATGGCAATTCAAAAGAATCCAAATTTTGAATACACACATATGAATGATTTCATATTTTTAGTTGGAAAAGTTTTTGTTAACCCTAATTTTGATGAGTAGAGTTTGATGATCCAAGTTTAATATTTATGGGATGTTACAACGGAGTGGTCATAAGAGTGCGCGTCCCCCTGGTAGTGTCCGTGGAAACCATGAATGCGCAACTTCTCATCCATTTCCTCCTTGGAGCGTGACCAAGGTCCCTGACAAATACTGAACAAAGTTGTTTGTGGCAAAGGAATTTCTCTCTCTTCCCCGTCAGTAAACATCATCCTGTAAACCAAACTCTCAATGGTAGAGCTAGCAGTGACAAAGTGTTGCGCTTTCATGGTAGCAAGATCAAGCCTCTGAGGAGCCAAAATTGTATCATTTGGATCAACAGAAAGTTCTAAAGCAGCAACTACACGTGCAACAATAATACCCCCATAAATGGGTCCTCTAGCAGCTAAGCGACGACCAATGAGAGAACCAAGATTATACCTGGTTTCATTGTTGAGTGCAGCAGCTAGAAAGGCCAAATGATAGTTGGAAATATTGCTAGTGTTCTCCCTACCAAGAATATTAGTGGCAAGATAATAAGCAAAATATCTGATAGCTGGGAGTTGAATATTTCTTATCTTTCCGCGTTGGGCTCTGCGGTCATCATCATTAGTTACCCCGTGGTAGAGCTCCAACAAATCAGCGGGTTGAGCTGGAATCTTCTTCACCGTCCCAGTCGTGCCAATACCCAAAATTTCGCAAAATTTCTTCAATGTCATGGAGATAGGCCTATCATAGATTTTGAATGACACCTCTGACCTGAAAGGATTATTAATAAAAGAGAAACTCTCCACAAAAGTTTTTGGTGAGCATAGCATATTGCGCACTCTCATCATGCATATAACTAGTTAGACCAACCCTCCTAATAAGAGTTAGGAAATCATTGAGAATCCCTGCAGCCGGCAAAAAGGTAAAACAAGGGAAGGTAGAAGGGTGTGCATCCCCCTCATCTCCCTCGTTGCCAAAACGCGGTGTAATAATATCCTCATTGTATAATGGCCTTGCCCTGGAGGATGATCTCGAAGACATTGTCCTCCTAGGTGCATCACTCTCAAACACTTCTCCAAAGGTGTGGTTGTCCATGACCCTTTTTTCTGAAATTTTAGACAAACATCAAACCAAGTAATTTCCAAGTTGATAAATGATGAGGAACTACTATAGGAATTTGCTAGAGGGCTAAACATGCATCAAAATGAAATCTCTATGCATAGAACAAGCATGCAATCTTACACAACCTGACACCTATAGCAGCAAAATACTCAAGATACAATCTACCAATCACAAATCTAATTGGACAAGCGGAGGAGGCACATACCAAGGAGCAATCCCTCCAAAAATCAGCAGCAAAGATGGGCTGAGCAAGGAGATCAAAAATGGGGAGAAATAACAGCAGGAACTCGATCTTGAGAAAGTTTTCCGGTGTTTTTCGGGGGAGAGAAAGAAGTGGCTGGAAGGAGACACTTTGGAGGGCCACAGGTGGGCCCCACCCAGGCCATGCACCACCTAGGGCTGGCCGCGCCACCATGGGGTGTGCTGGCCCAGTGGGTCCCCCTAGGCCACTCCAGGTGTCCCTCTTCCCCTTTTTCGTGGAAAAATTTAATATGAATTTTCTGGGATTTTTCGGGAATCTTTATTTTTCGCTAATTTTCAGGGTATGAAAATTGATTTTCTGCTAGAAAAATATTTTTTGGAAGAAGCAAAAGCAAACAAAAACCAAAACTACAGAAGTTCTAAGACACTCTAACAAGCAAACAACTAGCAAAACTAAAGCTAACAAGAGGAAGAGCAAAGACTAAGAAAGAGAAAAATAAAAGTGAGCAAGTATAACCACTGTGAAAGCATTGTCTTGTTAATTAAAATCCCTTTGTTAACATGGTTGATCAAGTCTTGTTACCAAAACAATCTTATATGAAGCAAAACTTTGCATTCCTACCTCAAACTTGATAGCAATAGTCTCAATCATAATAGTTTCAAAACTGTCTTGTGGAATGGGACAATATATTTCTCCAACTTTGATGCTCTCAATATTTTCTATAGAATTCATGCAATAGCTCTTATCCACCTTGTTGGGAAATAGACAGTATGCTCTTTGTCATTAATATTAAAACTTACTTTTCCTTGATTACAATTGATGACAACACCTGCAGTATTAAGAAAAGGTCTCCCAAGAATAATAGGCATATTATCATCTTCAGGCATCTCAAGCACAACAAAATCAGTTAAAACCAAGAAATTATGAGCCACTTGAATAGGAATATCCTCACATATACCAACACGAATAGTAGTAGACTTATCAGCCATTTGCAAAGATATATCAGTTGGTATCAACTTTTCTAGCTAGAGTCTCTTGTAGAGAGGAAAAGGCATAACACTAACTCCATCTCCCAAATCACATAAAGCAGTTCTAACATAATTATTCTTAATAGAGCACGGAATAGTTGGTATACCTGGATCACCAAGTTTCTTTGTAACCTTACCATTGAAGGAATAATTAGCAAGCAAAGTAGAAATTTCCTCATTAGGAATATTCCTTTTATTAGAGACAATATCCTTCATATACTTTGAATAAGGAGGCAACTTAATAGCATAAGTCAAAGGAATTTGCAAAAATATAGGTTTCATACACTCACAAAACTTGTTGTAGTGTTCTTCCTCCTTTGACTTGTGTTTCTTATTGGGAAAAGGCATAGGTTTCTGCACCCAAGGTTCTTTTCACTACCATGTCTCTTAGATATAAAATCTTCCTTAGTGTACCTAGTGTTCTTAGTGTGCTTATCAGGTTCTTCCTCAACTTCCTCCTTATCAGGAGCATCATTTTTATCATTACCACTCTCAGTTTCAGCATCAGAGACAAATATACTATTAAGATCTATAGCAGGTTCAGGTGGTTTCTCTACTATTTTGTGTTTCTTTTTCTTTCTCTTATGAGGACTACCACTACTTTCACCTTGTTGAGAATCCTACTCAATTCTTTTTGGGTATCCTTCAGGATATAAAGAATCTTGAGTGGCTATACCGCTCCTAGTTCTAATTCCATAAGCATGTTTATATCTAGAAGCATTAACTAGCATATCCTTTTGTACCTTAGCAAGTTGATCAATTTCGGTTTGAACCATTTGAAAGTGTTTACAAAGCATTTTAAAATCATTAGCAGTTCTTTCCACAATATCTTTCAAATCATTAATAGATCTAGAGTTTTCCAATAAATGATTCTGGACCTGTTTATTAAAATTACCTTGCTTAATAATAAAAGTATCAAGTTCCTCTAACCATTAATCAGGAGGTTTACCATAGGGGATATCACCTTCATTAAAGTGGAGAGAGTGTATCTCAATAGTGGTTGAGTGGGTAATTGTCTTACATAATTCTTCTATAGGAGGTAGATTCTTCACATATTCAGCTCTAATACCTTTCTCCTTAAGAAATTTCTTAGCTTCTTTCATCACTTCATCATTTAATGAAATCACTCCCCTTTTCTTTGGTGTTGTTGTTGGAACTGGTTCAGGCACAACTGGTTCAGGAGTAATAGGCTCAGGTGTATTTAGCTCAGTTGAAGTCCAATCATCATAATTCTTGCTTATTTTAGCCATTAATTCTTCAGCATCTGTAGGAGTTCTTTTCCTGAAAACACAATCAGCAAAACTATCTAGGTATGTCCTAAAATCATCAGTTAGTCCATTATAATAAATATCAAGAAACACATTTTTAGGTAATGGACATCCAGGATGTCCATGAATCAAGGCACAGAACCTTGTCCATGACTCACGCAATTTCTCTTCTTCTCCATGTTTAAAATCAAAAAGTTTCTTCAAAGCATCATGTCTAGCACTAGGAGGAAAATATTTCTGAAATAAAGAAGCAATCAAACAATTAGGGATATCAATGGATCCAGGAGGTAATCTATTAATCCAAGCATTAGCTTCTCCTTTTAGTGAAAAAGGGAAGATCTTTGTAACAAAGTACTTCCGCATCTTAAAATCATTAGAAAATAAGGCACTCATAGTGGAAAGCTCATTCATATGTGTCACAGCACTCTCACTCTCGGTCCCACAAAAAGGTTCTTTCTCAAAAATATCTAAATAGGATAAATCAAGAGAAAAATCATAGTTCACTAGGAGTTTCAGTGTTTCCCAAAAATAGTTCTAGCAATAGTAGCATTTAGG
Source organism: Avena sativa (assembly GCA_916181665.1). Classification (NCBI taxonomy): domain Eukaryota; kingdom Viridiplantae; phylum Streptophyta; class Magnoliopsida; order Poales; family Poaceae; genus Avena; species Avena sativa. The sequence continues at coordinate 244,141,590 of OV702283.1, read as the reverse complement.
AAAGGACCAAATGAACCACTCGCATCAAGCACAGTAGAAGTAACATCATGAGTATTAGAAGCAGTTTCAGATTCAGCAGTAGTAGCAGTGTGTGTAGCATGAGTATGTGGTGGTGGTGTGACAAGCTTACTTATAACAGACGGTGAATCAAGAGCAGTAGAGGTGTTTAGGACTGTACCTCTTCTTGTAGTGGATGGTAAAATAGGAAACTTTCCATCATGAGACTTCCCCATGATGAAAGGAATAGCAGTGAACAATAATAGATCCAAGTGAACTTACAAATAAAGCTATTCTCCCCAGTAACGGCGCCAGAAAATATTCTTGATGACCCACAAGTATAGGGGATCGCAACATTCTTCGAGGGTAGTATTACCCAATTTATTGATTCAACACAAAGGGAGCCAAAGAATACTTGCAAGCCTTAACAAATGAGTTGTCAATTCAGCTACACCTGGAAATAGTTCTTGCTCACAATAGTTTATCAGTAGCAACAGTTTTGTAGTAGCAAAAGAAAAGTAATAGAAGCCGTAAAACAAGAGAAATAGTAACAGTAGTAGCAAACAGTAGGATATGAGCCCGATAGGCATAGGGATGGATGGATGGGCGTTGCATGGATGTGACTAAACATGCAACTTCAAGATCTAGGGCAATTGCAGATAATAAGATAAAGCATGCAAGTACTAAACAATCATAGGCATGTGCTCCATATATAGTCATGCGTGCTCGCAATGAGAACTTGCACACCATCTGTAACATCCCAAAAATATAACACAAGGATCATGAAACTCCAATCACTAAATTAGGGTTAACAAAAACTTTGATTAATTTAAAATCATATGAATGCATGTGTGAATGAGATGATTTGATAAATGCATGAATGAACTTGTGTGATTAACCTAAATAGCAAGAAATGGTTTAAAGATGAAAATAACATCATATAAAACATTTCCATGCAGAAACAAAACAAGAGAAAATTAAAAACAAATAAAATAAAGCAAATGGTCATTTTTGCCAATCTTGCTCACTAGGTCACTTTGAGTGTTTCTAGTTCAAGATTTCAAACAGAAACTTTTCCAACTCTTTTCACGCCTTGCTAGAACAAGTAAAAGTAAATCCAAGCCCACCTTTCGAACTTGCAGAAACATTTGGCAACCTCATTCAAATCACAATTCCAAATTGAATCTTTATCATATGTGAAGATCACACATTTTCAAAACCCAACAAAACCACTGCCCCTTGACTAATCCAACTAACCAGACACTCCCTAGTATGTGCCTAACAAACCCACCAAGTTTGAATCCAAAATTCAAATTTAAATTCTTGCGGCCATTTCATCAAACACCTTGCAGAAACAAATCAAACAAACATCAAACACTATAGTGTGCAGTAAAATTGGCCTAACTTGTTCCCTCTATAGCTCACTCTACACTCCCAGTAGATGATCAAAGTAATCTAACTAGCTTTAGCACCACTATGAGGAAGCCTAGCCATTAATGTCAAACATGTTGAGAGCACCATTGCCACCCCATTGTCGCCAGCGAGCTAGAGGCCGCACTAGCCTCGCCAACCTTGTCTAGGACATGCAGCACCGTTGTCGGGATTGTACCCCCAGGTACCCCAGAGTTGGTGCATCAAGTTATTCGATAGAGTGCTAAGTTAGTCAATTAAGAGACATGAAATATAAATAGAATAGAGAAAAGGAGAAGAAAAGTACACTTGGGCCGACTCAGCATTTATTCGTCCCAAGTGAGAAACCCCCAGGATCAGCTCTACACGCAACGGGCCGAATTAAAGCCACAGGAGCCGAATCAGCCAAAACCAGACCATCCATGCCGGGTGGGCCGAACTAATCACCTCGGCCCACAACGCCACCACCTCCTCCAGCCGAACCACTCCTCACCAAGTCGCCCGGGTGGGCCGGAACCAGCCGCCGCGGGCCTTCAAACCCCGGTCGTCCCCGTCCTCCTCCCCCGGGTGGGCCGGCACAGACAGCTCGGCCCACCGCGGGGCCTCGTTCGACGAACAACCTCAAACCAGGCTCCCCCCAGCAAACCGCCGAGTCATACCGGGTGGGCCGACATCGGCTGTCGGCCCACCGCGGAGCTCCAGCATCCGGCCGGGCCGGCCGCTCCCCCTGGGCTGCAACCTGCATCAAGAGACAAATCAGGTCTGACCCGGCTGGGCTGCCATATCCGGGCCGAATTATCCCCAGGCCAAATTATCTCCAGGCAGAGATGGGCTGTCTTCCCCAGGCCGAATTATTTCTAGGCAGGGCCGAATCTCCACCTCTTCTAGGGAATCTGGGCCGAGTTTCGATGATCAAAACGTCCCGTTATTCATCTCCAGGCGTCTCCATGGTTCCTACAACAATACGCCATCAGATCGAGACAAGACCAACAAGCATTGTGCCAGTCTTGGGAGCCCACCGACTCAGACTGGCACATGACGTATGGAATATGCCCATGGCATCTAACAAGATGCTAGGGAATATGCCTGGCATCTCCAAAGATGCCAAAGCATATGCTCAGCATCTCTGGAAGATGCCCAGAATATGCCATCTAGATACTAAGCGTGTAGCACAAGACTTGTCCCCTAGGCTCCCCTTTATAAGGAGCACCAGGGGGATCGCTCTAAGGGAGGCCCCCGAAGGGCTCCTCCCCTCTCTGCTCACTAGGAGCTCTCCTTCTTCCTCTTCCTCTACTCACACAGAGAGATCTAGATAGAAGCATAGGAGATACAGCTCAAGGAGCATGATTGTAGCCACAAGTATGGCAAGATTATAAGGGATTAGATGTATAGAATGAGGTGTTATCTCCACTTGAGAGCTTCAATCCAATATACATTGTATTTCTCTTTGTTCGTACGAGTGCGGTCTTCACTGCATCATCCCTCCCCGGATTCCTCCACGTCCATCGGCCCCAACTTTAGCCTACCCATGGCATATGCCGTGATAACACCACGACATTTGGCGCCCACCGTGGGGCCTTCTAGTGGTGTTGGTTGGGTTTCCATCCGGACGGGAACATCTTCATCAACCTCTTCCTCATAGGGCTCATTCAGCTTCACCAAGCCAACAGAGAACAAAGAGGTAAGCGCAGAGGCTCTCCAAGTCTAACTCATCAAAGCAGGTAAGACTCAGCAAGAAGGACTCAAGCACTACTCCAAGCTTACTGTAAGTACCAAGTAACTCAACAGGGCAGGTATGACCTAGCAAAACTCACCCAAACACTTCTCCAAGTATACTGTAAGTGCCATGTAACTCAGCCACCTACACTCAACCCTTCACCCCGGGGAGAAAATAACTTAACCCGGGGACTAGTCAACTTATTCGTAGAGTCACCTTTAGATTAAGAGAGCATTATGTTGATTTAGATCTGTACTCCAGCCAGCTTGTTTATAACTCGGCCATAAGTTGAATCAGCTTATTTGTGATTCTGATATAATTTGAGTCAATTTATTTATGCTTCGAATTAACCTTTAACTCAGCTCAGTAGATTGTCTCCGATTCGGACTAACATTTGATTCAGCTTGCCAGGGTATATTATAATTCGGATTGGTATTCACACTCGGCGTACTAATCATATCTCTGATTCGGGCCGGAGCTTTATTCAGTTCGCCAGATTGCCAGGTTATGTTATGACTCGGATTGATATTTCACCATCTTGCCAGGTTATCCCATATCTCGGATGACTATTGGCCAGCTTATAATATCTCGAACCTATATCTCATATCCACATCTCGAATCAGATCTCTCAGCGGTTAGCCCTATTATCATATCCCAAAGCTTAATCTCGGATCTATATCTCGGATCCATATCAAAGGCAAATTATCGTCATCACGCCAAATCAAGTTATATCGTGGCAAATAGATGATTCGGATTTGAAATGTGTTAACTCGGATTTGAGTCAGATGACTCAGACTTAAGACATAAAGTCAATTTTGAGTAAAGTAACTCGGATTTGGAATGAGTTAACTCGGATTTGAGTCATATAACTCGGATTTGAGTCAGATGACTCAGACTTAAGACATAAAGTCAATTTTGAGTAAAGTAACTCGGATTTGGGATGAGTTAAATCGGATTTGAGTCATGTAACTCGGATTTGGGTCAGATGACTCAGACTTAAGACATAAAGTCAATTTTGAGTAAAGTAACTCGGATTTGGGATGAGTTAACTCGAATTTGAGTCATGTAACTCGGATTTGGGTTAGATGACTCAGACTTAAGACATAAAGTCAATTTTGAGTAAAGTAACTCGGATTTGGGATGAGTTAACTCGGATTTGAGTCATGTAACTCGGATTTGGGTCAGATGACTCAGACTTAAGACATAAAGTCAATTTTGAGTAAAGTAACTCGGATTTGGGATGAGTTAACTCGGATTTGAGTCATATAACTCGGATTTGGGTCAGATGACTCAGACTTAAGACATATAAGTCAAAATTGAGTAAAGTAACTCGGATTTGGAATGAGTTAACTCGGATTTGAGTCAGATGACTCAGACTTAAGACATAAAGTCAATTTTGAGTAAAGTAACTCGGATTTGGGATGAGTTAACTCGGATTTTGGTCATGTAACTCGGATTTGGGTCAGAAGACTCAGACTTAAGACATATAGGTCAAAATTGAGTAAAGTAACTCGGATTTGGAATGAGTTAACTCGGATTTGAGTCATATACCTCGGATTTGAGTCAGAGGACTCAGACTTAGGACATAGAGTCAATTTTGAGTAAAGTAACTCGGATTTGGAATCAGATGACTCGGATAATAACTTACCCAACGGGGTTAAAAGAGCAATGCCCAAGAAGGCAAGAACTCATAACTTACCCAATGGGGTTAAAAGAGCAATGCCCAAGAAGGCAGGAACTCATAGCTTACCCAATGGGGTTAAAAGAGCAGTGCCCAAGAAGGCCAAAACTCATAACTTACCCAATGGGGTTAAAAGAGCAATGCCCAAGAAGGCAGGAACTCATAACTTACCCAATGGGGTTAAAAGAGCAATGCCCAAGAAGGCATGCAAGAGCTCATAACTTACCCAATGGGGTTAAAAGAGGAATGCCCGAGAAGGCCAAAACTCATAACTTACCCAATGGGGTTAAAAGAGCAATGCCCAAGAAGGCAGGAACTCATAACTTACCCAATGGGGTTAAAAGAGCAATGCCCAAGAAGGCAAGAGCTCATAACTTACCCAATGGGGTTAAAACAGCAATGCCCAAGAAGGCAGGAACTCATAACTTACCCAATGGGGTTAAAAGAGCAGTGCCAAATAAGGCCAGAACTCATAACTTACCCAATATGGTTAAAAGAGCAGTGCCCAATAAGGCCAGAACTCATAACTTACCCAATGGGGTTAAAAGAGCAGTGCCCAACAAGGCCAGAACTCATAAATTACCCAATGGGGTTAAAAGAGCAGTGCCCAATAAGGCCAGAACTCATAACTTACCCAATGGGGTTAAAAGAGCAGTGCCAAAGAAGGCCAGAACTCATAATTTACCCAAAGGAATTATGACCAATGCCCGAGAAGGCCGAAAGTCAAAAATTTGCCCAAAACGGTTATGACTAGTGCCCAAGAAGGCCAGAAGTCCAAAAACTTACCCAAAGGGGTTATGACTAGTGCCCAAGAAGGCCAAAAGTCCAAAAACTTACCCAAAGGGGTTATGACTAGTGCCCAAGAAGGCCAAAAGTCCAAAAACTTACCTAAAGGGGTTATGACCAGTGCCCAAGAAGGCCAGAAGTCCAAAAACTTACCCAAAGGAATTATGACCAATGACCGAAAGGCCAAAAGTCAAAAATTTGCCCAAAAGGGTTATAAGGAGTGCCCAAGAAGGCTGGGAGTCAGGAAAATTACCCGAAAGGATCATAAGACATAGAAGTATACAACCAAGGTACAATAAGTCAAAAAACAACTCTGGGAATATTAACAATTAAAGTCTATGCGCGACTCTGCAAGTCCCACATAGACTCGGGGACTAATGTCGGGGTTGTACCCCCAGGTACCCCAGAGTTGGTGCATCAAGTTATTCGATAGAGTGCTAAGTTAGTCAATTAAGAGACATGAAATATAAATAGAATAGAGAAAAAGAGAAGAAAAGTACACTTGGGCCGACTCAGCATTTATTCGGCCGAAGTGAGAAGCCCCCAGGATCAGCTCTACACGCAACGGGCCGAATTAAAGCCACAGGAGCCGAATCAGCCAAAACCAGACCATCCATGCCGGGTGGGCCGAACTAATCACCTCGGCCCACAACGCCACCACCTCCTCCAGCCGAACCACTCCTCACCAAGTCGCCCGGGTGGGCCGGAACCAGCCGTCGCGGGCCTGCAAACCCCGGTCGTCCCCGTCCTCCTCCCCCGGGTGGGCCGGCACGGACAGCTCGGCCCACCGCGGGGCCTCGTTCGACGAACAGCCTCAAGCCAGGCTCCCCCCAGCAAACCGCCGAGTCATCTTAGGTGGGCCGACATCGGCTAAGTCGGCCCACCGCGGAGCTCCAGCATCCGTCCGGGCCGGCCGCTCCCCCTGGGCTGCAACCTGCATCAAGAGACAAATCAGGTCTAACCCGGCTGCGCTGCCATATCCGGGCCGAATTATCCTCAGGCCAAATTATCTCCAGGCAGAGATGGGATGTCTGCCCCAGGCCGAATTATCTCTAGGCAGGGCCGGATCTCCACCTCTTCTAGGGCATCTGGGCCGAGTTTCGATGATCAAAACGTCCCGTTATTCCTCTCCAGGCGTCTCCACGGTTCCTACAACAATACGCCATCAGTTCGAGACAAGACCAACAAGCATTGTGCCAGTCTTGGGAGCCCACCGACTCAGACTGGCACATGACGTATGGAATATTCCCATGGCATCTAACAAGATGCTAGGGAATATGCCTGGCATCTCCAAAGATGCCAAAGCATATGCTCAGCATCTCTGGAAGATGCCCAGAATATGCCATCTAGATACTAAGCGTGTAGCACAAGACTTGTCCCCTGGGCTCCCCTTTATAAGGAGCACCAGGGGGATCGCTCTAAGGGAGGCCCCCGAAGGGCTCCTCCCCTCTCTGCTCACTAGGAGCTCTCCTTCTTCCTCTTCCTCTACTCACACAGAGAGATCTAGATAGAAGCATAGGATATACAGCTCAAGGAGCATGATTGTAGCCACAAGTATGGCAAGATTATAAGGGATTGGATTTATAGAATGAGGTGTTATCTCCACTTGAGAGCTTCAATCCAATATACATTGTATTTCTCTTTGTCCGTACAAGTGCGGTCTTCACTGCATCATCCCTCCCCGGATTCCTCCACGTCCATCGGCCCCAACTTTAGCCTACCCATGGCATATGCCGTGATACCACCACGACAACCGTCCACCGCCACCCACTGTCCCAGCCCCGAGCAATGCCAGCCCCTGGACCACACGACACGCCCATGACAAACCTCTCTACGACCATGCCGAGAGCGCGCCAGTGCGCCACGCTCGAAAAGCACCCACAGACCGCGCGCCGCCCTCGCCGCTTGCAGTGATGATCACCAGCACCCTAGCACCCTGCCAAACATGTCCGTTCGCCACCGCATGGACCACGCGCGCTGTGCGACATTAAAACCACCGTCGGACCCGCCCAGAGCATCAACGTGTTCCGACCAATCAACACCGCCCCACGCGTCGCCACCGCGCCGTTGAGCTTCGCCAGGGAGCACAGCAACACCCCCTACCGTTGCCCATGCCAGTAGCCCTCTGTGCTGTCGACCACGACGAGCTCAGCCCGCTCCCGTTGGTCCCCTTCTGCAACTATAAATAGAGGCCTCCACCGCTCGTTTTCGCCACACCAGTTCACTTCCCTCTTACCCAGAACCACCCCACCGTATTCCCGGAGCAAGGCGAGCAGCGCATCACCGGAATTTGGCCGGAGCCCGCCGCTGCTGGAGATGAAGGGAGCCGTCGATTGGAGCCGCCCCAGGAGAAGCTTCTGGTACCAGGAGAACCTCCGTTGTCGACTTCGTCGTTCGCCCCCGTCGCCGACCCTGCCTGAGCCCCGGTGAGCCTCCCACGACCCCCACCTACCGCGCTAGGGTTCTGTCTCGCCGGTGCTGCCCGACGTGGACGATGAACAGTAGCCTTTCTATTAGAGCTAGATCGTGCGGTTCACATTGCCCCGTACTGCTTCGCCCCTCCCTGTCTCACTGACACGTGGGGACAGCCACTTAACCAGCCCGCGTACGCGCTGTGTGTAGTGGGTCGTCCCAGTAAAACATCTCGCGCGACCCAACAATTCAAATTAACCTTTATTCATTTAATTTCAAACATAGTTCTATACCTAGATTCAAAAATCCACCCAGCTCGATTCACTTAACCAAAATGCATGAAACCAATTTTGCTAGAAATGTACAAAAAATGCTTAATCCAATCCCTTTGGATTCAAACCATTTGGAGTTATAGATCAACCATGGTAAAAATAACAAGGAAGAAGCTTTTCTGCATTCAAACATTTTTCAAAATTCAACCATAAAATATTTTGAGTTGATTCCAACTCTCAAAAATCACATTTGATCATACCTTTCAGAATATATAAAAACATACGGGTTTACTTGCAGAAATAATGTTCAGGTAATAAAATAATGCTACATAGGCATTTCTAGTCACTTTATTTATTTAAAATGAAAATGTTAAACCTTATTAGATTGTGACACCACTTTAAATCACATTCTCGTGTACTGAAATATGTGGTGATGACATGTGTCAACATGATCCCATGTTTGAGTTGGAGAATATTAAATCTTTAGTTTTTTCAATGATTAGAAATTACTTTTCTCAAATAAAATAAATAAGACAAGTCCTTTAACGCTTGTGATAATAGTGATGATGCTAGATCATCTAGTATGTCTTTTTGTGTGATGATTAAAAATAGTTAAGTATTGTTTGGTGATTGTGTACCTCGTATTTATTTATAGACGCTAGTACCGACCAAGGATACGAGGAGGAAGGAGGATACTACGAGGAAGAAGCCGAGGAGAACTTCAACCACTGCTCTGCACAAGGCAAGCCTAATACTACTAGTGTAATTAGCAAGCTATTAACTTAGCAAGCTAACCCTTTCAAATTATGCAAGCCAATACTTGCTTGTTACTATGCCAACTATATGCCTTAAGCATATGTGATCATACCCACTTGATAACCCAATCCTAGTTTTACTAGCAAGCTTAATACTTTATTTTCTTTATCAAAGCTTTCGCTTAGAGTTTACAAGATGACTTGTAGATTCTAGAAAGATAACTAAAGGTAGCATAAAGAGCATAAAATTTGGCCTAAGTTAGATAATCTTGATGTCATCCTAAGGCATGAGATTGAACTTAGCAAATCTCCACTTGTTTACCACCCCTCATTAGTATTTACCACCACTTGTAGATGCTAGTGCTAAGTATAAAACTTGATCAACCTTAGATGGGAATACTTGGTGAAAATTGTTATGAAAACCTTAGAATGATGAGTCATTCTACTGAAATGTTTTGACATGTGTTTTCTGAACACCAGATGATTTTGATGATGAAAATGTTGAGGCATGAGCCTTAGCCCTTTATAAAACTGATGGTTGTCTGGATGCGATACCATTCCAATTTTATCGTAGAACCACAATACCAGAAATTTGGGTAGGGCTTGACTGGAAATTTATATACCTTAGTCTGGGTTCCCTCGCGGCCAAGGTCTGAGATGAGGCTACCTTGTGAAGATTGTCCACCTGTGCAGTACCCAAGATGACATTTGGTCATGGTTGGGAGGCCAAACTCATAGGAGAGGTGCCTATACTAGGGCGTGTAATTGAAAGGTTAGGATTGATTATCCACATACTGAGTATGGTGAATTCAGGATTGTTCCTGACGGATGTATTGAATGTTGTGGTGAAAGTGTACAATCTCTGCAGAGTGTCAAACTATTTGAATAGCTGTGTCCGCAGTTATGGATAGTTGGAGTGGACATACTGTTCTCCTGTCAGATGTTTTCAAAATGACTTGAGAAATGAATTATGACTTTGACTTGACCACAACAGAGTTGTGATATGAAATTCAAATTCCCTCTTAGGTGTTATTAAACTTTCAACTAGTTTTCTTTGCTTCTGAACTTGGTAGAGTAAATCTGGCTTTTTGCAAAAACAACCTTAGAGCTTACTATCCTACTACAAAAACCCCCTTAACTTGTTAGTATTAGTTTGCGAGTACTTAAAGAGTACTCATGGCTTTGTCCCTGGCTATTCCCGTAGCCAGACTATGAAGAGGAGTATCAGGATGACGGACCGCGGGAAGGTTACGACAACTAGGATCATCTCCCATCGTCACCATTGCCTGTGACCCTGAAGATGGAGTTTCGCCTACGCTATCGTTACTATTACGTTATTCCGCTGCTTGAGTTGTATTAAGAACTAGATCATGAGATCCTTATTTGTGTAAGAACTTATGTATGGTTTGTAACGGATGATGTACTGTGATATCCAAATCTGTTATGTCTCGCAAAAATGGTAATCCTGGGATTGCGATGTATGGCATAACAGGCATCTGGGATTAAAAATCCGGGTGTTGACAAGTTGGTATGAGAGCCATCCTGACCATAGGAGACCCTAGTTAGAATGGACGTTTGAATCAAAAACTTAGTTTCAAAACAAAAGGAAGTGAGTATTTACAAAAACTTATTCCCATTCTTATCACTTGGATTCTTTCATCAAAATTTCATGTTCCTCAAAAATTCTTGCAAAATACATAAAATTTGACACACTTGATCACTCTACTAACTTACTCATCCTATATTCTTATAGATGAACGTGAAGTACATCAAGTTTTATCAGTTGGGGAATGGAGGAGACCTCATCTTTGAGCATGACTTCGACCAGCTTTCGGAACTTATGGAGCGTCCGCACCCCGAGTTCTTTGGAGCTCAGCTCAATGATCAGGAAGGAGAAGATCTGCAGTGGCTAGTTGTTGCAAGTCTCCGAGGAAAGATTGAACCTCCCACTGCAGAGGGAATTCAGTTCACCTTAAGAGAAAACAACTGGCTCGATGGACTGGCCAGGGCAATGTAGGAAGCTCTTGCCCATCTATGTGGGCAGAGTATCAATCAGATCAAGGGTACCCGTTTTGAGTTCTACCCAAGGCGTGATGTTATGGAACAGCCACTAGAGGCCCCATACCACCCCGAGCTGAAGAGTCAATTGGACCAAATCAGCTTCATGACGTACGACCGTCAGAAGGAGTTGGACAATGCCCGTGCCTAAGCCAACCACAAGTACGCCATCGCCAAGAAGAAGGATCAGACCCTCGCCATGCTAGTGAAGGATCGCAAGTCTCCTCGCCTTCAGCTCGACAAGAAGGAGCGCAACGTTTCCCGTCTTCGGCACCGGATCACGGATTTGGAGGAGACCATCCACGAGAGAGACATGCAGTTGGAGGAAAGGGAGAATGCCGGAGAAGACCTTCGTGGAGACCCCTACTCCTATCTCAGTGATGATGATGACTTTCTGGAGGATCTGGCCATGGACTTCTTCACCGATGAGGATTATTTCTCCTTCATCGATGATGATGATGATGATGATGTTGATGAGGATGATTAGTACACTGACTCCAAGGAGTAGTAGCACTTGAGCACTAGCATTAGTGAATTGTATTTGGTCCCGCTGTATCGTAGCTTCATAGAATGGTTCTTAAAACCATCTGTTTTTCTTTGTTGTGGTGTGTGTTGTATTGTGTGCTATGAATAAATGAAAAGCAAGTTGCTAGCAAAATCTGAGTCACACTGTAACAACTTCAAAAAAATTCAACAACCCCTGAACCTTATAAATTTCCCTCATTTCTCATGATCTATCTAAATCTTCAGATGCCTCGCGGAGGAAGCAACTCAGCCCTAGACCCGATATTGCAACTCTTGCAAATGATGGTTTCGGACCGCGAAGCCAAAAGATTCGAACGTCAAGCCAACCTAGCCACCCTTCAACAGATAGCTCAGATGGCCAACAATAATCAAGGCCATGGAAATCAGGACAACCATGGATCTAAGCTCAAGAATTTCCAGAACACCAATCCACCTGTGTTCACTAAGTCATAAGAACCCCTGGATGCAGATGATTGGCTGCAAACAATGGAGAACAATCTGGAAGTCGCAGGAGTGGAAGCTAATGAGAAAGTTCTGTTCGCCACCCACTATCTAGCCGGAGATGCAAGAGCATGGTGGAACAGCGTTCTGAAGGAAATATGCCCTAGAGGCAATCATAGAGATGATTATATTTCATATGTATCCATGAGTTATTGTAATGTTCCTTGAATATCCATATCAGGCAACTTGTATTGATTGGCAATTATGTGAATTGTTTGTGAAACTCGTTACTTGTATGGTTATTTAAGAGTTGTCCCTAGTCGGAGTTCATGTGAGGACACATGTGAATATTAGACTAGCACATCGTTTGGTTGATGACTATGTTTCGAAAGTCATAGACATGGAGATGTCAAACCAATGATGTGGACACATGTTATGAACATGGGGTTGGACTGACCCAACTTGAGACTGGCAATTAGTTGCAGCTCTCTCTCTACAAATCGTGTATGTTTTGTCCTTAGACCTGAGATTGTCGCATGTACTTGAGATGTGGATCGACCTACTTTGGGGCTATCAAACGCTGCACCGTAACTGGGTAGTTATAAAGGTAGCTTTCGGGTTTGTCCTGAAGCATTCTGCAAGGCATGGTCAATCAAGATGGGATTTGCCCCTCTCTACTTGAGAGAGATATCTTTGGGCCCCTCGAGTGATCGGATCCAGAAATGAATGGCCGTGCTATATAAGGTAAAGAGTTAACCTAGTAAAGGGATTCCGAATCGCAGTATCGAGAAAGGGAGGCCAGCTTGGAGCTAGACCAAATATCGTGAGGCAAAGGGAAAGACATGTACTAAACCTTGTGATGGTTCGTCCGATATGATCTTTGTATGCGTTTAGGAGTTGGCACGTCTTGCTAGAGGCCGCTACCAACTATTGACAGAATAAGTGTATTTGTGTCATGTCTATACGCATATGAACCTATAGGGTCACACACTTAAGGGGCTGGAAGCCTAATGAGCATTGGATCCGAATTAGACCAGGCTCAGGCTACTAATGGGCTGCTAATGTAGAAGCCCATTAGGGACGCCTATATAAGAGAAGGTGGGGCGAGCTGACCAGTGTTAGACCTCAGATCATTCCCAGCCGCCACTCCTCACGCCTGCGTTGCACGCGCGGACCTAGCAGTCCGGCGTCTGACGCTTCCACCCTATACGTGTGGATACCTCGGAGGCGCTGCATCTATAGCGCTTGGACGAGCCGCGCAAGGGGAGCTTCTCGTGGGACGAGGACAAGGAGGAGACGTGGAACGTCTGCACTGCCTCGACGCACTTCATCAATTCCGCAACTGCGTGTCTAGTGGTAATCCCGTGATTTATGACAACAGTAATCCTGGTATACGCGGTAGAAATTTTTTGATTTGCGCTAGTGTAGCCTACCCGTATCCCTTCAGTGGTATCAGAGCCGATGCTGTTCAGTTATAGGTTCGGGATGGTTGCATATGGTGATATGTAGATTGATATGAATGATGTGATCGTTTATATGGCCGTGGTTCAGGATTGATCTATGATCTTGCTTTCCGTGATCATGATCTGAGGTTCTCGAACGACTTACCCCTACCGGTCGGCTTCTGCCATCGGGGTAGACAGTGACACATAAATCCTATTGAATCACGCAAAGATCAATATGATTGATTGAAATCGGAACCGAGATCTAAAATCGATGTACCGTGATCAAAGGAGTTTGATTGAATCGGGACAGGTATCGGTTTATGGTAAATTTGATTTTCCGATCAAAATCCTTAAAGAAAATTGTGATACCACGAGGGGCGCTGCCCCTTCGAACCCCGCAAAGGGAGACCCCCTAGACCCCCCTTAATCGTAGCCCCTTTTGTATCTCGTTAAGGTAACTAGGTGCTGCGATGTCACATGATCCGGTAGAATGTGATTCTATGAATAACTTGTTTTTGCAGGATGTATGCGATCAGTATGGCCCATATATGTATGTGATGCATGTATGAAATTTTGCATGACCTGCGTGTCGTGAGTAGGGCAACACGGCTGGAGCCATATGTGTTGTCATTTATTGTAATGGCCTGCGTGCCAACTTGTGATGATCCCAATACTATGTAATTTTGATTACTAGTTGTTAGGAGTAATAGCTTGTATTAGTTCTTGGAGGACTCATCACTTGGAGGATGGATCACATGGAACATGAAGATGGAGATCATCATGGTGGACAGGTTCTATGGCGATGGAGATCACCATGAGAAAATGGTCCATACTGTGTCACATCTATGTGAATGCTATTCTTATGTGTTTTACTACTATGGGTGCTTAGATGATAGAAGTAGAACGATCCCTCAGAAAGTTTAAGTTAAACCATGCCCTCCCAACCAAACCTTGCACCATCCTATTCCCTGTACAATCGTTGGTGGGCCTATGAAATTAGGGTACCGCGGTTTTCCTTGGCTGGATGGGTTTGTATCGGATACCTACACGCATAAGGGTTGGTGAGCTTGACAAGGTCATGTTAACAGTTAAGGACCTTGGGGCATAAAGGTTGGGCACCTAGTTTTGACATAGAGATGTCACCCAACAACAAGAGTCATATGTGATATGATTAGCAAGTGTTGCTTACCGATTTACCTTGTCTTCTAGCAGTGATGCTAAAGCTCACTAGTCGACTTGTTAATTGTGGATCTTGAATCACTTAGTATCAATAGAGGGATATTGATTTAAGTGGGAGTATATGCTATTAAATTGTTTAATATGTTATACTCTTTCATGGTTACATGGCTTAGTATTTTGCATGTTTTCTGTTGTAGATCAATGGCACCGAACACTGCATCACCTTTCTCTTTGCGTTCGATTCTTGACAAAGATAAACTAAATGGAACAAACTATTCGGACTGGGTCCGTAACCTGAGAATTGTTCTCAGGTCTGATAAAAAGGAAACGGTTCTGGATACCCCAATCCCCGATGAACCTACTGATAATGCATCTGCTGCCCTAAAGAACGCCTACAAGAGAGCATGTGATGATTCTCTTGAGGTTAGCTGTCTTATGCTTGCATGCATGGAACCTGAACTCCAAAAGAAGTTTGAGGATCAGGAAGCGTATGATATGATCATCGCTCTTAAGGACATGTTCCAAGATCATGCAAGGACTGAGAGGTACTATGTTGCCAAGTCCTTTGTCGAATGCAAGCTAGCAGAGGGACCAGTTGTAGGCCCCCATGTGATCAAAATGGTTGGTTACAGTCAGACTTTGGAAAAGCTTGGTTTTCCACTAGGCCAAGAGTTGGCCACTGACTTCATTTTGGCATCTCTTCCATCCAGCTATGGTAAGTTCATTTCGAACTACCATATGCATGGGGTGGAGAAGGGACTTAATGAATTATGTGGGATGCTTAAAACAGCAGAAAGTGACATGAAGAGGTGTGCAGGGCATAGCCATGTGATGGTTGTGCAGAACAAGCCTAGCTTCAATAAAAAGGGTACTTCTTGGAAGAAGAAGGGCAAGGCTAAGGATACGATCCCTAAGCCTGCACCCAAGCAAAAAGCTGGACCTGTAGAAGACACTGAGTGCTTCTTTTGTCATGAACATGGCCACTGGAAGAGAAACTGCAGTAAGTACCAGGCTTCTTTGAAGAAGAGTGGAAGTAAGAGTACTTCCCACTCAGGTACGCTTGTTGTAAAGATTGTGGACATTCTTCTCGCTGATTCCTATGTTAACTCTTGGGAATTTGATACCGGATCGGTTGCTCATATTTGCAATTCGATGCAGGGGCTAATAAGGACTAGAGAAGTGCAGAAAGGCGAAGTGGATTTTCGTGTCAGAAATAAAGCAAGGGTTGCTGCATTGTTCGTCGGCGTCATCTAACTTCACCTTCCGTCAGGATATATTATGGAGTTGAATAATTGTTATTACATTCCAAGTATGGGTCGAAACATTTTATCACCTTCATGTTTGATGAGGGATGGTTATTCATTCGCGAGTGCAAACAATGGTTGTGTAATCTCTAAGAATGATATGTTTATGGCTAATGCTACCATTGTTAATGGGTTATTTATTTTAAATCTTGATGATGCATCTGTTTACAATGTTAGTGCTAAAAGGCTTTGGCCTAATGATTTGAGTCCTACCTATTTATGGCATTGTCGTTCGGGGCATATAAGTGAAAAGCGCATGAAGAAGCTCCATGGTGATGGTCTTCTAACTTCGTTTGATTTTGAATCATACGAGACATGTCAGGCTTGTTTACTTGGAAAGATGACCAAGTCGCCTTTTTCGGGTTTACTCGAGAAAGCGGCAGACTTGTTGGAACTCATACATACTGATGTATATGGACCAATGAGCACGACAGACAGAGGAGGATATCACTACTTCATTACTTTCACTGATGATTTCAGTAGATATGGTTATGTCTACTTGATGAGGCATAAGTCTGTAACTTTTGAAAAGTTCAAGGAGTTTCAGAGTGAAGTAGAGAATCAACATGGCAAGAAAATAAAGGCCTTGCGATCTGATCGTGGAGGTGAATATTTGAGTCACGAATTTAGCGATCATCTTAAGAGTTGCGGAATTGTTCCACAACTTACGCTGCCCGGAACGCCTCAAAGAAACGGGGTCTCTGAACGGCGTAATCGAACTTTGTTGGACATGGTTCGATCGATGATGAGCCAGTCGGATTTGCCATTGTCATTTTGGGGTTACGCTCTAGAAACAGCAGCTTTCACAGTTAATAGGGTACCATCTAAATCCGTAGTTAAGACACCATATGATATGTGGACTGGAAAGAATCCCAGTTTGTCTTTTCTAAAGATTTGGGGTTGTGATGCATTTGTCAAGCGACTTCAGTCGGACAAGCTAACACCCAAATCGGATAAGTGCATTTTCGTGGGATATCCAAGGGAAACCTTAGGGTATTACTTCTACAACCAAGAAGAGGGCAAAGTGTTTGTCGCTCGTAGCGGTGTTTTCCTAGAGAAATAGTTTCTCACAAAGGGAACAAGTGGAAGGTCGGTGCGACTTGAAGAAGTTCAATATGAGCCAGTTGGGGATGCTTCTACGAGTGATGCTATTGTAGCAGAACAAGTTGAGGAACCCGTGGCAATAGAACCACCACAACCATGCGGGAATTATTATTGTTAGACAATGATAAGCCCGTGAACTATGCAGAAGCGATGGTGGACCCAGACTCTGAGAAATGGCTGATCGCCATGAGATCCGAGATAGAGTCCATGGGAGACAATCAAGTTTGGAACTTGGTTGACCTGCCTGATGGTTTTCAAGCCATCGAGTGCAAATGGATCTATAAGAAGAAGATTGATATGGATGGAAATGTTCACATCCATAAAGCTCGAATTGTTGCAAAAGGTTTTCGACAAGTTCAAGGAGTTGACTACGACGAGACTTTCTCGCCCGTAGCGATGCTTAAATCTATACGGATAATTCTAGCCATTGCTGCACATTTCGACTATTAAATATGGCAGATGGATGTCAAGACGGCTTTCCTAAATGGAATCCTAACTGAGGACGTGTATATGATGCAGCCCGAAGGTTTTGTCGATCTAAACAATGCTGGAAAGGTATGCAAACTTCTGAAGTCCATTTATGGGCTGAAGCAAGCATCTCGGAGTTGGAATATTCGACTTGATGAAGTTGTAAAGGAGTTTGGCTTCATCAAAAATGAACAAGAACCTTGTGTTTACAAGAAGGAAAGTGGGAGAGCGCTGGTATTTCTAATCTTATATGTAGATGACATATTGCTGATTGGAAATGAAATTCCTATGCTCGAGTCTATTAAGAACTCATTGAAAAATAGTTTTTCGATGGAGGACTTGGGAGAAGCGGCATATATTCTGGGCATCAAGATCTATAGAGATAGATGAAGAAGGCTAATTGGATTAAGCCAGAGTACATACATTGACAAAGTGTTGAAATGGTTCAGCATGGAAGAGGCTAAGAAGGGGTTCTTGCCATGTCTCATGGCATAAAACTCAGCAAGACTCAGTGTCGTTCGACTACTGATGAGCGTGAGCGCATGAGTAGGGTTCCATATGCTTCGGCTATTGGATCCATCATGTATGCAATGATATGTACTCGCCCAGATGTTTCCTATGCTCTAAGTGTTACGAGCAGATACCAGGATGATCCAGGTTAAGGTCACTGGACAGCGGTAAAGAACATCCTTAAGTACTTGAAAAGGACTAAGGATGTGTTCCTAGTTTATGGAGGTGAGGATGAACTCAGTGTAAAGGGTTACACAGATGCGAGTTACCTTAACGACTCAGATGATTCGAAATCGCAATCAGGTTATGTGTTTGTCATGAATGGTGGTGCTGTGAGCTGGAAAAGTTCCAAGCAAGATACGGTGACCTCCTCTTCAACAGAAGCTGAATATATTGCTACCTCGAAGGCCGTAAAGGAAGCTGTTTGGATTAGGAATTTCCTGATCGCTCTCGATGTGGTTCAGGGCGCGTCCAATCCCTTGGATGTTTTATTGTGACAACAATGGTGCCATTGCACAAGCCAAGGAACCTAGATAGCACTAGAAGAACAAACATATTCGCATGCGTTACCATCAGATTCGACAGTTCGTTCAGGATGGTAGTGTCATTGATATGCAAAATACATACGGACTCAAATGTTGCTGATCCCTTGACTAAGCCTCTCCCGCAGCCCGCGCATAAAGCGCACACAAGAGCAATTGGTATTAGATACATTTTAGATTGACTCTAGTGCAAGTGGGAGACTGAAGGAAATATGCCCTAGAGGCAATCATAGAGATGATTATATTTCATATGTATCCATGAGTTATTGTAATGTTCCTTGAATATCCATATCAGGCAACTTGTATTGATTGGCAATTATGTGAATTGTTTGTGAAACTCATTACTTGTATGGTTATTTAAGAGTTGTCCCTAGTCGGAGTTCATGTGAGGACACATGTGAATATTAGACTAGCACATCGATTGGTTGATGAATATGTTTCGAAAGTCATAGAGATGGAGATGTCAAACCAATGATGTGGACACATGTTATGAACATGGGGTTGGACTGACCCAACTTGAGACTGGCAATTAGTTGCAGCTCTGTCTCTCTACACATCGTGTACGTTTTGTCCTTAGAATTTTTTTGATCTGCGCTATTGTAGCCTACCCATATCCCTCACGTTCGTGCAATGACCGGAGGTCAGATGATGACCAGGGAGGAATTCTAGGTCAAGTTCAGCAGAACCCGTGTGCCACCTGGTTTGATCAAAAGGATGAGAGATGAATTTAGAGAACTGAAGCAAAGAAGGATGACAGTAGTGGAATACCGTGACAAATTCTTGTCATTAGCTAGGTATGCCCCGGATGAGATCGACACTGAAGCCAAGAAGAAAGAGAGATTCCTGAATGGTCTGCACGATGAGATGCAGACGGTGTTAGTCAATATCCCTTTTTCTGATATTGAAGCCCTAGTCGACTCCGCCCATCATATGGAAGGAAAGATCAACCAAGCCAATGAGAACCGCAAGCGCTGCATGATGCATCAACCAGGAACCCACCAGACACCAAAGTATCGCCCCAACCCATCTCCAGGATTTGCCCCAAGAAACAACAGACCCCTATGAACCGTCTGACCTATCCCAACCGTGGAAACCCAAGGCCCGGAGGAAACGACAACAACCCCGGCAACTCTAGCAATTTCAACCGTGCCCCACCCAAGTTCAATAACAACAATGCCGCCACCAACACCAACAATGCCCCAAGGACCGGATGCAATGTTGTGCCTATTGCAGCAAAGGACAAGTCGCAAGTGACTTGTTATGAATGGAACCAAGGGTCACTACTCCAATGAGTGCCCCAAGAAGAATGCCGCAGCCCCCAATGCAAATTCCCCAGCTCAGCAGCAGCGTCGTGTTCAGCCGGAAGAAGGTTTGCCCCAGGGAACTCGCTCAACCGCAACGACTGTCTTTTTCTCATGCATGCTGAAGAAGCCCAGGAAGCGCTAGATGTCGTGCTGGGTATGTTTTCTATTAACTCAGTACTTGCAAGATTGTTGTTTGATTCTGTAGCATCGCACTCATTTGTCACTGAAGAATTTGCATGCACTAGTAAGATTCAACCAACCAAATTGAAGCATGTTCTGATTTTTCAAATACCTGGTTCAACCACCAAAGCTAGGCAAATTTGCAAAGCCGTCCCTATCCGAATCCATGGCATAGATTTTTATGCTAATCTAATAGTACTCGGAACTAAAGGTTTGGAAGTAGTACTAGGAATGGATTGGATGTCCAAACACAAAGGATTAATTGACTGTGCCAAGAAAGCCATAACCATGACCAGTATAGCCGGAATATCAGTCGAGCATGTATCTGAAACCTTTCCTCGTCAATTCAAG
Source organism: Avena sativa (assembly GCA_916181665.1). Taxonomy (NCBI): domain Eukaryota; kingdom Viridiplantae; phylum Streptophyta; class Magnoliopsida; order Poales; family Poaceae; genus Avena; species Avena sativa. The sequence goes on along the minus strand of OV702283.1, from coordinate 244,121,149 downwards.
TGCAACAAGAGTATAGCCCAGCCCACAATTGACCAAGTCCAGATAGTCTGTGAATACCCCAATGTATTTCCAGATGTTTTGTCCGGTATGCCCCCAGATCTGGATATAGAGTTTATCATTGAACTAATCCCTGGAACCGGACCCATCGCACAGAGACCATACAGTGTGAACCCGTCCGAACTAGCAGAACTGAAGAAGCAACTGGACGTCATGCTGGAAATTGGACTGATTCAACCAAGTGCGTCACCATGGAGATCACTTGTTTTGTTCGTGGACAAGAAGGATGGAGGTAACCGTCTGTGTACGGATTATCGGAAGTTGAATGATGTCACTATCAAAAACAAGTACCCTTTGCTGAAGATAGAAGACATGTTTGAACAGTTGAATGGTGACAAAGTGGTTTCTAAGATTGATCTTAGAACTGGCTATCATCAACTCAAGATTCGATATTACAAAGACTGCCTTTACCACCAGATATGGATTATACGAGTATACGGTCATGTCTTTTGGATTGACCAATGCCCCCGCTTATTTCATGAATCTCATGAATAAGATTTTTATGGTCTTCCTGGATAAGTTTGTCGTTGTTTTCATTGATGACATTCTGATTTATTCCAAATCAGAAGAAGAACATGAGCTACACCTAAGGACCATTCTTGGAACCCTTAGAGCATCAGTTGTATGCCAAGTTTAGCAAATGTGAATTCTGGTTACAGGAGGTAGGATTCCTCGGACATATCGTATCAGCCGGAGGAATTGCATTGACCCTGCGAAGGTGAAGGATGTTGAAGATTGGCAAGCCCCAACCACTCAAACCCAAGTTCGTGCATTTCTAGGATTTGCGGGATACTACTGCAAGTTCGTAGAAGGATTCTCGAGTATCGCCAGAACCATGACCCAATTGCTGAAGAAGGACAAGAAATTTGAATGGACAGACAAATGTGAAGCGAGTTTTCAAGAACTCAAGAGAAGATTGATTTCAACCCCAATGTTGATCATGCCGCATATCACGAAGCCCTTTGACGTGTATTGTGACGCATCCAAGATCATCCTAGGATTGTCCTAATGCAAGAAGGCAAAGTTATATCTTATCTATCCCGACAACTGAAGCAGCATGAACAGAACTACCCAACCCATGACCTCGAACTCGCAACCGTAGTTCTAGCCCTGAAGACATGGAGGCATTATCTCATGGGAAACCGTTGTGAGATTTATTCGGATCACAAGAGCCTGAAGTATATATTCACTCAGAAGGAGCTGAATATGAGACATAGAAGATAGATTGAGATAATCAAGGACTATGATCTGGACATTCACTATCACCCCGGTAAAGCCAATGTGGTAGCAGATGCCCTTAGCAGAATGTCGTGCCGCTTGAACTCCATGATTCTAAAGGAGCAGCCAAGTTTGCACAAAGAGATGGAATATTTCCGAATGGAATTGTTAAGTGAAGGATTTTTGGCTAGAATAGAACTTGAACCCACTCTGATCAGTCTGGTCAAAGAGGCGCAGAAAGGAAATGCTAGTATCGACGGAATCAAGCGTCATATCTGTACAGGCAAAGTACCCGGATTCACGGAAGATGAAGGAGTTTTGTGGTACAAAGGACGCCTTTGTGTACCAGCAGATTTGGAATTAAAAGAAGTGATCTTGAAAGAGTCCCATGATACTCTTTATTCTATCCACCCCGGAGGAACAAAGATGTATCAGGATTTGAAGGAACAATTTTGGTGGCATAAGATGAAGAGAGAAATCGGAAGCTATATCGCCAAGTGTGATATATGTCAGAGAGTCAAGGCGGGACATCAAAGACCCGCTGGACTGTTGCAACCTCTACAGATTCCGGAATGGAAATGGGATTCAGTTGGAATGGACTTTATGACCGGATTGCCTACTTCTAGTAGGGGAAATGACTCTATTTGGGTGATAGTGGACCGATTGTCCAAATTCGCCCATTTCTTACCAGTTAAGACCACATACCGGAGTTCGAAGCTAGCGGAGTTATACATCACTAGAATCAGTTTGCACGGAGTCCCCAAGAACATCGTATCGGATCGAGGAACCCAGTTTACCTTGAGATTCTGGAAGAAAGTCCAAGAAGGTTTAGGAACCCGACTATATTTCAGCACAGCGTATCACCCTCAAACCGATGGACAAACGAAGCGAGTAAAATCAAATACTCGAAGATATTTTGGGAGAATGTGTGCTAGAGTATGGATCTAAATGGGAAGACTGTCTGCCTTTCGCAGAATTTTTCTTAGAACAACAGTTACCAAGATAGTTTATAAATGGCCCCATTTGAATTCATGTATGGAAGGAAGTGTCGCACCCCTTTGAATTGGTCGGAAGTAGGAGAGAGTCAGATTTTCGTACCCAACATCCTACGAGAAGCAGAAGAGAAGGTTCACAAGATTCGTGAGCACCTCAAGACCTCCCAGTCAAGAAAGAAGAGTTACGCTGACAAGAGACGTCGATACCTCTCTTTTAATATCGGAGATTTTGTGTACCTTAAAGTGTCGCCGTTGAAAGGAATGTAGCGTTTCCAACTGAAAGGAAAGTTAGCCCCTAGATATATCAGAAGCTTCAACATTCTGAATCGTCGAGGAGAAGTATCATATCAATTGGAACTGCCAGAAGAAATGTCAGCAGTGCACGATGTATTCCATATATCGTTACTTCGCAAATGCCTTGAAGTTCCAGAGAAGACTGAAGTTTTCAAGAACATTGATCACCGGACCATAGAGATCAACGATGAACTGACCTATCCCGAAGTACCCATCCGTATTTTGGAACAAAATTTCAGAACCACCAGGACCCGAAGCATCAAGTTTCTCAAGATTCAGTGGAGCAACCACACTGAAGAAGAAGCTACCTGGGAGCGCGAAGGTCACATCAGGACAGAGTTTCCCAATATCTTTAAATCCTAGGTAATCTTTTTTCTTCCTTTTTCAAATCTTGGGAAGGTTTGTAACATCCTAAAAATATAACACAAGGATCATCAAACTCCAATCACTAAAATTAGGGTTAACAAAAACTTTGATTAATTTAAAATCATATGAATGCATGTGTGAATGAGATGATTTGATAAATGCATGAAAGAACTTGTGTGATTAACCTAAATAGCAATAAATGGTTTAAAGATGAAAATAACATCATATAAAACATTTCCATGCAGAAACAAAACAAGAGAAAACCAAAAACAAATAAAATAAAGCAAATGGTCATTTTTGCCAATCTTGCTCACTAGGTCACTTTGAGTGTTTCTAGTTCAAGATTTCAAACAGAAACTTTTCCAACTCTTTTCACCCCTTGCTAGAACAAGTAAAAGTAAATCCAAGCCCACCTTTCGAACTTGCAGAAACATTTGGCAACCTCATTCAAATCACAATTCAAAATTGAATCTTTATCATATGTGAAGATCACACATTTTCAAAACCCAACCAAACCAGTGCCCCTTGACTAATCCAACTAACCAGACACTCCCTAGTATGTGCCTAACAAACCCACCTAGTTTGAATACAAAATTCAAATTTAAAGTTCTTGTGGCCATTTCATCAAACACCTTGCAGATACAAATCAAACAAACATCAAACACTATAGTCTGCAGTAAAATTGGCCTATCTTGTTCCCTCTATATCTCACTCTATAGTCCTAGTAGATGGTCAAAGTAATCTAACTAGCTTTAGCACCACTGTGAGCATGCCTAGCCATTAATGTCAAACATGCCGAGAGCACCATTGCCACCCCACTGTCGCCAGCGAGCTAGAGGCCGCACTACCCTCGCCAACCTTGTCTGGGACATGCAGCACCGTCCACCGCCACCCACTGTCCCAGCCCCGAGCAATGCCAGCCCCTGGACCACACGGCACGCCCATGCCAAACCTCTCTGCGACCATGCAGAGAGTGCGCCAGTGCACCACGCTCGACCAGCACCCACAGACCTCGCGCCGCCCTCGCCACTTGCAGGGATAGTCACCAGCACCCCAGCACCCCGCCAGACATGCCCGTTCGCCGCCGCGCGGACCACGCGCGCTATGCGACATTAAAACCGCCGTCGGACCCGCCTAGAGCATCAGTGTGTTCCGACCGATCAACACCGCCCCATGCCTCGCCACCGCGCCGTTGAGCTTTGCCAGGGAGCACAACATCGCCCCCTATCGTCGCCCATGCAAGTAGCCCTCTGTGTCGTCGACCACGACAAGCCTAGCCCGCACCCGTCGGCCCCCTTCCTCCACTATAAATAGAGGCCTCCACCGCTCGTTTTCACCACACCAATTCACTCCCCTCTCACCCAGAACCACCCCACCACACTCCCGGAGCAAGGCGAGTAGCGCATCCCTGGAATTTGGCCGGAGCCTGCCGCTGCTGGAGAAGATGGGAGCCATCGATTGGAGCCACCCCAGGAGAAGCTGTCAGTACCAGGAGAACCGCCATCGTTGACTTCGTCGTTCGCCCCTGTCGCCGACCCTCGCCTGAGCCCCGGTGAGCCTCCCACGAGCCCCACCTGCCGCGCTAGGGTTCTGTCTCGCTAGTGCTGCCCAACGTGGACGATGAACCATAGTTGTTCGATTAGATCTAGATCGTGCGGTTCACATTGCCCCGTGCCGCTTCGCCCCTCCCCGTCTCACTGACGCGTGGGGACAACCACTTAACCAACCCGCGTACGCGCTGGGTGTAGTGGGCCGGCCCAGTAAAACATCCCGCGCGACCCAACAATTCAAATTAAGCTTTATTCATTTAATTTCAATCCTAATTCTATATCTAGATTCAAAAATCCACCCAGCTCGATTCACTAAACCAAAATGCATGAAACCAATTTTGTTAGAAAGGTACTGAAATGCTTAATCCAAGCCCGTTGGACTCAAACCATTTGGAGTTATAGATCAATCATGGTAAAAATAACAAGGCAGAAGCTTTTCTACATTCAAACTTTTTCAAAATTCAACCATAAAATCTTCTGAGTTGATTCCAACTCTGAAAAATCACATTTGATCATACCTTTCAGAATATATAAAAACATATGGGTTTACTTGCAGAAATAATGTTCAAGTAATAAAAGAATGCTACATAGGCATTTCTAGTCACTTTATTTATTTAAAATGAAAATGTTAAACCTTATTAAATTGTGACACCACTTTAAATCACATTCTCATGTACTGAAATATGTGGTGATGACATGTTTCAACATGATCCCATGTTTGAGTTGGAGAATATTAAATCTTAAGTAGTTTTTTCAATGAGTAGAAATTGCTTTTCTCAAATAAAATAAATAAGACAAGTGCTTTAATCCTTGTGATAATAGTGATGATGCTAGATCATCTAGTTTGACTTTTTGTGTGATGATTAAAAATAGTTAATTATTGTTTGGTGATTGTGTATCTCGTATTTATTTATAGACGATAGTATCGACCAAGGATACGAGGAGGAAGGAGGATACTACGAGGAAGAAGCCGAGAAGAACTTCAACCACTGCTCTGCACAAGGAAAGCCTAATACTACTAGTGGAATTAGCAAGCTATTAACTTAGCAAGCTAACCCTTGCAAATTATGCAAGCCAATACTTGCTTGTTACTATGCCAACTATATGCCTTAAGATATGTGATCATACCCACTTGATAATCCAATCCTAGTTTTACTTGCAAGCTTAATACTTTATTTTCTTTATCAAACCTTTCTCTTAGAGTTTACATGGTGACTTGTAGATTCTAGAAAGATAACTAAAGGTAGCATAAGGAGCATAAAATTTGGCCTAAGTTAGATAATCTTGATGTCATCCTAAGGCATGAGATTGAACTTAGAAAATCTCCACTTGTTTACCACGCCTCATTAGTATTTACCACCACTTGTAGATGCTAGTGCTAAGTATAAAACTTGATCAACCTTAGATGGGAATACTTGGTGAAAATGGTTATGAAAACCTTAGAATGATGAGTCATTCTACTAAAATGTTTTAACATGTGTTTTCTGAACACTAGATGATTTTGAAGATGAAAATGTTGAGGCATGAGACTTAGCCCTTTATAAAACTGATGGTTGTCTGGATGCGATACCATTCCAATTTTATCGTACAACCACAAGACCTGAAATTTGGGTAGGGCTTGACTAGAAATTTATATACCTTAGTCTGGGTTCCCTCGCGGCCAAGGTCTGAGCTAAGGCTACCTTGTGAAGATTGTCCACATGTGCAGTACCCAAGATGACAGTGGTCATGGTTGGAAGGCCAAACTCATAGGAGAGGTGCCTATACTAGGGCGTGTAATTGAAAGGTTAGGATTGATTATCCGCATACTGAGTATGGTGAATTCAGGATTGTTCCTGACGGATGTATCGAATGTTGTTGTGAAAGTTTATAATCTCTACAGAGTGTCAAACTATTCGAATAGCCGCGTCCGCGGTTATGGACAGTTGGAGTGGCCATACTGTTCCCCCGTCAGATGTTTTCAAAATGACTTATGAAATGAATTATGACTTTGACTTGACCACAACAGAGTTGTGATATGAAATTCAAATTCCCACTTAGGTGTTATAAAACTTTCAACTAGTTTTCTTTGCTTCTGAACTTAGTAGAGGTAAATCTGGCTTTTTGCAAAACAACCTTAGAGCTTAGTATCCTACTGCAAAAACCCCCTTAACTTGTTAGTATTAGTTTGCGAGTACTAAAATAGTACTCATGGCTTTGTCCCTAGCTATTCCCATGGCCAGACTATGAAGAGGAGTATCAGGATGACGGACCGCAGGAAGGTTACGACAACTAGGATCATCTCCCATCGTTAGCATTGCCTGTGACCCTGAAGATGGAGTTTCGCCTACGCTATCGTTACTATTATGTTATTCTGTTGCTTGAGTTGTATTAAGAACTAGATCATGAGATCCTTATATTTGTAAGAACTTATGTATGGTTTGTAACGGATGATGTACTGTGATATCCAAATCTATTATGTCTCGCAAAAATGGTAATCCTGGGATTGCGATGTATGGCATAACAGGCATTTGGGATTAAAAATCCGGGTGTTGACACCATCTTTTGTCCTGCCAGACCGTTCCAGCGGGGCCTCAAGGGAACTACTGGCAATTAAGGTGCTCCTTTTAATAGAGCGCCGGATCAAAGCATTAACACTCCATGAACACATGCGATCCTCAGATCATAGCCATCCCCTCTGGTTGTCCCAATTTCTGTCACTTCGGGGCCTTTGGATCCGGACAGTGATATGTGTACACAACTTGCAGATAAGATCACAAACAATAATATCATCATTAATCAATAATTAGTTAAGATCTGAGATCATGGCACTCGGGCCCTAGTGACACAACAAGTTGCAACAAAGTCAAATAGCACTAAATAGAGATACTAGGCACCATGCCCTAACAATCTTATTCGATTACATGATAGAACTCATCCAATCCCAACCATCCGCATAGCCTACAGCGGGGGATTACTCACTCATGGATGAGGGAAACATGGATGTTTGATGGAGAGGCGTTGTTGATGATGATGGCGATGATCCTCTCCAAATTCCCCATCCCGGCAGGGTGCCAGATCACGGTTTCTGGTGGAGGCGGCACAGCGGAACTCTTTCTGGAAAAACGTCGAACCGCCTGAGTTTTTAGGTCAGAAGGCAACTTATAGGCGAAGAGAGAGGCTGAGGGGGTGCCTCAGGCGGCCACACCCTTCCAAGCGCGGCCTGGGCCCACCCGCGCGGCAGAGGGTGTGGGCCCCTTAGGCTCCACTCCGTCTCGTGTTCTAGCTCCGTGAGTCTTCTGGTGAAATAGGATTTTTTGCATATTTTTCGGGATTTTTCCTGATAGTTGATTTTCTGCACAAAACTAGACACCAAGGTAATTCGGCTGAAAATAGCGTCAGTCTGTGTTAGCTGTATCCAAATCACACAATTTTGAGGAGAAACAATAGCAAAAGTGTTCGGAAAAGTAGATACGTTTTGGACGTATCAGACCCTGGTGCATGGCTTAATAGGATGATAGTATTACCCATACCAACAAGTTGCAACTTATTTTCTGGAAGCTCATTTGAAAAGAACTCTAAGGTTAAGCGTGCTTGGCCTAGAGCAATTTGAGGATGGGTGACCGACCGGTAAGTGGGTATCGGGTGCGCACGAGTGAGGACGAAGTGCATAGAAAATATTAGTGTTGGTCTATGGCGTTAGTCTAGAGATCCTATTGAGCTGCCAGGAGTGACAACCACTGGTCCGGAGAGGCCAGGGTGTTACACCGTCCAACAATGAGTGAGGCATCATTGTTGCTGTTATTGCGTGACCGCATCCGAAGCTTGGAGAAGGATATCCTTGTTATCCATGTCCATGCGGATGTTTGGAAGTCCAAGACGGAGCAAGATGTTGTGAGAGAAGAGTATATCCTAGAAGGATTTCTGCAGGTTGGTGAGCAGCTTCAATGTAAGTCACCCTAGATGCATTTCGCTTGTTTTGTGGTTAGGGTTGATGTTTGCAGCTTTTGAGCTATTGCTCTTTTGTAGTTGTCAATCTTCTTGCGCAGGAAGAGAATCAGAGCGTTGCTATCCAGCTTAAATGCCTCACCCAATAGGAGTTGGAGGCCGGAAGTTTTTCTTCTAGATGGACTGCGATCGTGCGACTGTGGTTGCAATGGTGCAGGATCGTGTCCACTAGATGCTTCAGGTTTTGAAGCATGCAAGGTCATCAGTCTCGTCCATCTGGGCTGCCATCTTCCTCCTGGATGCAGCTCCGTCTAGTTTCCTAGGGTTGCTGGGGAAGTTTCGAAGGGTGGACACCGTGAAGGATCTTGTGCGCCAACAACTTGTTGTTGGTGCAATGGCGGCGCTGGCCCTTGTTTGACTGCATCGTCGGGATGTAGAATTGTCGGAGATAGCAGCGGGGCCGCCCGTTCCTCCAGATGGTATGGCGTGGGATATGCGCCCGCACTATGCTGCGGTGGCATGCCACGCCGAATATATCATGAACTTTTTCGACTAGCAGACGAACGTTGTGCTTCAGCATAGTTGAGTCCTGCAGGTTTTGTACAAAGTAATGTAAAAACTGTATAGTTTCGATTGGGCTTTTTTCCCTTGTAAAGTTTGTAAAATGTATTGCACGTAGTGCTTGTTTTTGGTCATTTTTGCATGTCCTTTTCATTAGCCTAACATGGTCATCTACTCAAGGTGATCCATTATTGTAACAGCCAACAAAGTCGTAGGGTGAGGCGGAGCCCCCGAGCATATTTAGTAATGTAAATTTGTATAAGAGAGAAGGTATGTTGGCTAAGGAACTTAACTTTTATTCATCGCATATTAGGGGATAAATTTTTTTGGCTGAGTAGCCTAGCTGGATAGCCTTATTTAAAGTAAAGACAACTAAGGGTAGAAGCATCGCAATTATGCGACGTTCTAGGGGTTGGACTATGCTACTCCGGACTCGACATCCTTGTGGCGGTAGGAGCCACCTAGGATTACTTCGCTGACCATGTAGGGGCCTTCCCAGGGTGACTTGAGCTTCAGGTGCCCTTTCTTCTTGAGTCGCATGACTAGGTCTCCTTCGACGAAGGACCTTGGGCGTAGCCGTCGACTGTGGTAGTTGCGGAGACTTTGCTGTTACACCGACGAATGGGCTGCGGCAATGTCGCAGGCTTCGTCCATCAGATCGACGGCGTCTTCGAGTGCTGCCATTAATTCGGCCTCGCTGTAAGCGACAACCCTTGGGGCCTTGTGGCATACCTCACCGAGCAGCATTGCTTTGGCTCCGTGCACCATGGAGAAGGGCATGTAGCCGGTGGCACTGTTTGGGATTGTGTGCAGGCTCCAAAGTATGGAGGGTAACTGATCTGCCCCATGTTCCCGTCAGTCGTTCGAGTGGGTGCAGTAGTCGCTTCTTCATTCTGTTGCAGACGGAGCCGTTGGCCTTTTCGACTTGTCCATTGGTCTGCAGATGCGCTATAGAGGCGTATGTGACGTTGATGCCAAGCCCTTCGTAGAATTCTCGAAATTCCTTCGAGGTGAATTTTGTTCCGTTGTCGATTATGATGCTGTGAGGCACCCCGAACCAGTAGACGATGGACTGGCAGAACTTGATGGCAGTGGTATTAGTTTGTTTAGTGACGGGCATGTCCTCGATCCACTTTGTGAACTTGTCAACTGCCACCAGGAGGAAGATGTATCCTCTGAGTGAGGATTTCTGTAGTTTGCCAACCATGTCGAGTCCCCATTGGGCGAAGGCCCAGGCTAGTGGTATGGGCCGTAGCTCTGATCCTGGTGCATGTGGTTTTTCTGTGAACCTTTGGCAAGCATTGCACTTCTCGATGATGTCTTTGGCGTCGCGCATCATGGTTGGCTAGTAGAAGCCAGCTCGTAGATCCTTGGCGACTAGGGCACGACTGCCGGTGTGGTGGACGCAGATGCCTTCGTGGATGTCGAGGAGGATGCTCCTCCCATCACTATTAGTGACACATCACTGGAGTACCCCGGTGATGCTGCGCTCGTACATCTCTCTATTGATGATAGTGATGGCTTTTGAGCGGCGAGCGATATGCCTGGCATCCATCCGGTCCTCAGGCAGTTGCTTGCTTAGCAGGTACCTGACATATGGTTGTATCCATGTTTTCTCGATTGCCAGGACATGCATGAGGCTTACCAGTTCGACGTCCGTCTCTAGTTCTTTAGATGCCTCCTTTTTTTGGGTGGCGCGGCCCCCGAGAGTCCCGCAGCATCGACTGTGCCCTTGTGGGTTTTGCACTTGGTGGATCACTCGCAGATCTGCTCGAGGAACACGATCGGCGGTACCGGGGCATGATACGTTGAAAACGTACCTATAATTTTTGATGTTACATGCTTGTTTAGTATCTACTTTGCTTTGTTTTGTCTACACTTTGAGGTATTTTTATACACTTTCTGGAACTAACCTATTGACAAGATTCCACAGTGTCAGTTGCATGTTTTCTGCTGTTTTTGGTTTCAGAAAGCTAAAAATGAATATTATTGGAATTGGACGGGACAAAAGCCAAAGTTCATATTTTTCCCTGAAGGATATGGAAAATCGAAGATGAGACAGTGGAGGACACCAGGGTGGCCACACCCTAGGTGGGTGCGGCTTCCACTCTGGCCCCGCCCATAGGGGGTGTGGGCCCCCTGGCCCTCCATCGACCTTGCCTCCTTCGCCTATAAGAAGCCCCCGACCCAAAAACCCTAAAGCATCGACCAGAAAGCCACGAAAAGTTCCGTAGCGCTGCCGTCACCAAAGGAGAGATTCGGGGGACAAAAAGTCTCTGTTCCGGCACCCTGCCAGGACGAGGAAGTGCCCCTGGAGCCATCTCCATCGATATCCACCACCATCTCCATCGATATCCACCACCATCTCCATCACTGTTGCTGATTGCCATGATGAGGAGGGAGTAGTTCTTCCTCGAGGCTAAGGTCTCTACCGGTAGCTATGTGTTCATCTCTCACTCTATGCATGATCATGTTGTGTTCATGAGCTTTGTAATCAAGTAGATCTACCTTGCTACTCAAGTGCTTCAATAGATCTCTGCTCTCCCCATGTGTATGAAATTGGCAGCATGCACGCCATGGTGGCACTTAGGCTAGAGTCTACATAAATACTCACTGTGCTTTAATAGATCTATGCTTTTCCCCACGTGTGTGAAAGTGATAGCATGCGCACTGTGTGTGGCACTTAAGCTAGACTACATATATATATTTGTTATGAGTTATATTTTGAGTTGGTTGACTCTATGAAATTGTGGTGTTTGTTGGAACCATCTAGCGCTCAAGGTGACAGTGTGGGGTTATCTAGATTGGGAAAGGCGGACTTTGAGGAGTGTTGTTTTAGCTCTACCATGGATTAGAGTGTCCAACCAGAGAGTAGTTAAGACAAGTATCATGAAGAGAATATATTTATGAGAGAGTGTTCACTAGTGAAAGTATGATCCCTAGGCCTTGTTTCTAAGCATTGAAACACAGTTTGCATCTAGATATGTTACATGTTTGCTTGCTTGCATCATTTTGGTCCTTTTTCCTTACCTCACGGTCAAGCTCTTTTCTGGAACCGTTACCACTTGTATTTCACTATCTCTTCTCCGAACTAGTGCACCTATACACCTGACAAGTGTATTGGGTGTGTTGGGGACACAAGAGACTTCTTGTATGTTGATTGCAGGGTTGCTTCAGAGGGATACCTTTGACCACTTCCTCCTTGAGTTCGATAAACCTTGGGTAATCCACTTAAGGGAAAGTTGCTGCTATTCTACAAACCTCTGCACTTGGAGGCCCAACAACTGTCTACAAGAATAGAAGTGTGTAGACATCAAGCTCTTTTCTGGCGCCGTTGCCGGGGAGGTAAGGTAAAAGGTACTCTTTATTAGTATGAATTCTTTGAACACCATTATTGCTAATGCTATGGAAACGTCTAAGATTGGGGAAGCTAGTTTTTATGAAAATAATATTTTTAGTTCCCCAGCTTTGGAAGATAGCTATTCTATTGCTTATGATGATATCAAACCTCCAATATATGATGATTACAATGATGAATATGATATTTTCAGTCCACCTACTATTGATGAGGTAAAGGTCCTTGTGATTGCAATGCTAGTCCCTGGATCAAGTGCTAGCATCCACAGTTTAAGATGAAGTACACATAAACAAAGGTCATTATTACATCGTCATTCCAGAGAAAACATAGTCTTTTACAACTCCATAGCCATAGGCTAGTACAAGAGTTTAACTTAACAACATAAATAAAAGTCTTCATCTTCATGTGCCACAGGCAAACATGTTGAGTGTAGACTCACGAACCTAATCCTCATCGGAGTAACCTGCAACATCACAAGTTATAGCCACAGTGGGTCAATACATTGGAATAGTATTGGCAAGTGATACCTTAGTAGAATAATAGTTTTCTAGCTTCTACATGAATTTGGCTAAGTGTAGCTTAGGCTTGCTTTGCTCAAAATAGGTTTTACCTATCAGTTGAAAACACTAAGTTTTTTTTGACAAAAACTCCCAGGGAACCACCAATAGACATTGGTGAACCTTTACCCTTGTTTAACCACAAGTTTTTAACTTAGAAATTGGGATGAGGAGATTCTTGATAGCTTCCATGTCTTGATGCTCAAATTGTCCATTGTCGGGGACACGACTAAGTACTTAGATTCTTCCTTCTCGATAAGTGGTGCACTTTCCCCACAAGACTCGACATGCATCGAGACAAGAACTTTTAGAAGCCTTCCCTTAGACCAAAATGGGCGCGCTCCAAACCTATCACCCCCTACCACCAACTGTCCATTTGGCTAAGTTATTGCAACCTATATGATCCAGGCAGAGCCCATATTGCCATGTGGCTGCACTAGAAGCTTCTTAACATATGGCATCTCAAATCCCTTTGTTCCTGGGTGGCTTTCCACAAGTGTGATACACAAGGTATACCATAGATATGGGCCTTGTGTAACCACTAAACAAAACCCAAACATACCATTCCACCCAGGTGTTTCGTTCACCTAGTTGTTTTATTAAGAAAAACACAAGTCAAAGACTTAGCAATATTTTCCATATCATGTATATAATCCACCCTTGTTTGCTACTAGCTAGGATAAGCATGGCAATATATCAAGTATCTTAACTTAGAGAAGATTCTAACAAGTCTACAACTACTAGGATTTCCCAAGCATAGCATATAGATACTTATCAAAAACATCATGCAAGCCCTATTCAAAATATCACTAATGCATAGTCAAAATATTGGGACAAAAATATTAAGCACCACTTGCCTTGGTAGTTGGGGGAGTAGCAACAATCCTCACAATCACAATCACCACTAGAACCAAAATCTACACATAAAATGATAGCACCTAATTCATATTTCAAATATTCAAGCAAAAATATATGAATGCATGCAAATGCCATGTGATGAATTTTTCTAAACTAAACAAGACAAGTAAACAGTACTTAATCACTAAACTAAACAATTACACACTAAATAAACTTAATTTGGCTTTTAAAACATTTTCCAAATAATTTTTATACACAAAATAGGCCTTCAAATGTCTCTGCATAAAACTCTATTTTAACAGAGGCAAATTACAAAACCAAGCCTACAGATGTGTAGGATTTATTTTTGTGATTCCATTGATATATTATTTGCATTTTTTGGATAAACAGAACAAAAGTTATTGAATTTACAAGTTTAATCATCTAATTAAATCAAATCTGAATTTTAAAACGAAAAACCCTGACACGCGGCAGCGTCTGATTGGCGCATACCAGTTCGCTCTGGATCACGTTTCCGTACCATTAGATCTAACTAAATCCAATGCACCAGATCGCAGCATATCCTTTTGTAACTAATCTAATCTATACCGCTAGATCTAAGATCTAAGGCTCAGATCTACGCGTACCCTTTCGCGGGATGATCTAATCGCATCCGCTGGATCCAGATCCAGCGGACCACATTGCAGAGACCAATCGCGGGCAGCGCAAATGGCCACCGTGGCGGCTGCGCGTCTTCCAGTGGCGTTCCGGCGAGACTAGAGGGCAAAGGTGAGGGTTCTAGCGCTTACCGAGGTCGTGGAGACACGGCGAAGCTCAACATGCAGGTGGACGGGGTCGGGGCGCATAGACACGGCGTGGATTCCTCGTCGGAGTTGCGGGCGTCTTCAGGTGCGCTCTGTCATCGACGTTGGTGGTGCTAGAAGGCACGGGAAAGAAAAAGGAGGGCGGCGTTAGACGCTTACTGAAGCTGCGAGTGTGCGAGCATGAACCAGAGAGGAAGGGGAAGGCTAGGTTTACCGTATGTGATCGTCGGAGTTAAGCACTTCGTCGGGCACGCGATGTCGTTGACGTTGGCGATGTTCTGGATCGCCCTAGCACATACCAGGAGTATTAGGAGATGCGCAAGGATGCGGCGAATATGTCAGCAAGACCAGGAGGCAAGGGGTGGGGACTTCTCACCGGAATTTGCCGCCGGAGAGGCTCGGTACCACGGCGGAGTGAGCTCGAATGTGGGCAGCCTGGTGGCTCTCTGTGGGTGTGGCTTGAGGGTAAATGAGCGGAAGAAGGGGGATTAAGTAGCCGGGGCGAGAGAAAGAATTACACCGGCAGTAACTCGCAATCAAGCGCGAAGCAATCGGGAAGAAACGGTCGCGGCGGAGCTGGTCGCGGGCGTGATTTGGGGACGATGATGATGGGGCGTGTGGGGCCAGAGCGTCAGTGAGAGGGGGGTACGGAAGTGAGTGAAAAACAGAGAGGAGAGGGGTTTTCCCGGGTGGACTTGTTGGGCTGGTTACTGGGCCGCGGGTGAGTTGGGCTAGATAGGTTAGTTGTGTTTTTGTTTCCTTCTTTTCTATTTTTCTATTTCTGTTTTGATTTTCTGAATCTATTTTCAAATGTTATACAAATGAATTTGAATTCAAACCATTTTTGGATTTTGTAAAGTGATCCATGCACCTATTTGTGTATAAAACCTTGCTGTTTACTCAAAGAATACTTTGACCCAATGAAATTAGAATAAAACCATGCCTTATTTGAATAATTAATATAGGCATATAAATGGTTTTAATATAGGTTCTTGTTTTGAAATTTTTGTGTGAGCTTTGTATTCACTTCCAAAACAATACTGATCAAACCTAAACATTTCCATAATTGGAAAGTAAAAACAAAAGTCTTGCCTTACTTGCATAAGGGTTATAAGCAAAGTTTGGTTTCATATTTTTGGAAATTCATTGGAAAAGGCCAAATGCTTATGAATGCATGAATGATATGCAAGCTTTATAAATTAAGATTTTTGGGATGTTACAATTAATTATGATTACAATATGCCTCCTATATTTGATAACTATGGTGATGAGAATAATAATTGAAATGACTATATCTTCCCATGATGTTTTTGGTGTTAATGATAATCCCAATTGTGCTTTTAATTGTGCGCTTGAGTTTCAGGGGAAACGTTGTTGATGTCTCCTTCTATTGTGGTGGATGCTCTCTTGGGATCTCTTGAAGACAGTGGCCCTTTTAGTTTTCTCCTAGTTTCTCTCCGGTTTTTGTTTTAGGTCACCGTACTATTAAGAGGCGGGGGTCCATCTTGGAAGGCTGTGGGAAATCTCTTGTTCTTGCACAAAACTATATGCACTGCCACAGCCATCCCACTATTCCGTGAGAGAGAGCGTGTTCCTGTTCTGTTGGAGCCTTCTGTGTCTCACCGGAAGTTCCGCTCAGGCTTTTTCTGCGGGCTGTTCTAAGTTTTCTTCCGACGCTAATTCCGCCCCAGTTTCTGGTGGTGAATCAGTAACCTTCTGTATGAAGCGTTCTATTTGCCGGAACTTGGGCCAGAACTTGCGTCGGAACTTGTCCTGCCAAAAGTTCCTGAGTGGAACTTCCGCCCAGACGCCGGAACTTCCGGGCAGATTCGGTTTGCGACCCAGAAATTCCGCCCCTAGTTCCGCTCCAAGTTCCGGTGGTGGCTCAGTAACCTTATGTTTTGAAGTGTTCTGTTTGGACCGGAACTCCCGGTTGCGCTTCTGGAGCGGGCGTCAACGGTCTGATGACAGTTGGAGCCAGGCTGGGCGGAACTTCCAGCCTCTCACCGGAACTTCCGGTGAGGTCGCGGGGGCTGTAACGGTTCAGCGCGAGGGGGCCTATTTAAGGCACCCCTCTTCTTCCTCCCACTCTCTCTCGAATTTTTCTCTCTCCTCCATTAATGCTTGAGCTTCACCTCACTAGATCTCTCTCTCTAGCCACTCAAATGACTTGATCTTTTGAGAGGTGAGGGAGGTGACCTAGATCTACACTTCCACCAAAGAAGATTTGATTTCCCCCACCCATCCTTTGTGGATCTTGTTGCTCTTGGGTTTCTTGAAACCCTAGACGGTGTAGGGCATCCTCGGAGCTAAGGCTTGTGTTGTAAAGCCTCGAGGTGTCGTTGAGGGCCTCCAATTGAGTTGTGGAGCCTCCCCCTCAACCTTGGTGTAAAGGTTTCGGTTGGCGCCTTCAAGGTCACCGGTTAGTGGATTGTGAGGCCTCCTTTGTGGGGGGGGCTCACCGGAGAAGAAGGTGAGGCCTTTGTGGCGCTCGGGTGACCTTGTGTGGCCCCGACACCTCTCCAACATAGACGTAGCTCCTTGGGAGTGAACTACGGGAATTACATCTGCATATCCCCGCTCCGGTTACTTCGTTCCCTTCCTTTACTTCTTGCTATTTATCGTTTTTGTGGTTTGTGTTTTTTTTCTTGCATTTAGGTTGTTCACTTAGTTGCATCTCTAGATAACTTTCCTTCTCGTTGAGCCTAAAAGTGAGAAACAAATTAAAATTGGGTAGACTCCTATTCACCCTCCCTCTAGTCGTATCAAGTCGGTACTTTCAATTGGTATCAGAGCCAAGGCTCTTATTTCTGGCTTTACCGCCTAAGAGACTATGGCTGACGAAGGGGGTAGTGAAACCGAAAAATCCAAGAACTTGGCCACTATGGATGACCTCAAGCAATTGGAGTCGTCCATGATGTCCAAGTTCGAGGAAATGATGACTATCTTGCAGTCTCTCAAGGCAAACCCCATGGTTGCTCTTGACACACCCCAACCCACCGAGGTTCCTCCCACCCTTACGGTGTCCGCCTTCGGGGTAACTCCCGCGGCCGCCACCACTCACTTGGGACTTGGTTTTGTTGCTCAAACCTCTACCAAGGTTCCAAGTGAGAACATCGAGGAGCCCGAGAACCCAACTTCCCAAGAGGAAAATGGAGGAAAGGACTACTCGGCGGTACCCCCACCGCCGAAGTACACTCCGGATCCACCCATTCCCATGCCACACATTATACCTCAAGGAGCACCACCCATGCTAGATACTTCTAATTTCGCCAATTGGCAATATCTAATGCGCTCACATATTTCCAGCTCTTCTATTGAGTTAATGAGGATTGTGGAGGATGGATTCTCTCCATATGACTCAAAGAAGTTGACACGAGGTGAAGTGGTGGACAAGAAACTCAATGCCACAGCTTTGGGAATGATTCAAAAGGCCTTGACTCCAAAGGATTTTGCTCACATTCGCCAACTCAACACCGCCAAGGGAGCTTGGGATCAACTCACCGAGCTCTTTGTTGGGAATGCAAGCATCCAAAGCTCCAAGTTTGATGAAATCAACAAAGAGTGCGATGGTTTCGCAATGCAAGATGATTAGACCCCCGAAGACATGTATAGGCGCCTTAAGGTCCTTTGTTCCACTATGAGGGACCTTGGGGCCCACTATGTTGATGACAAGTTTATGAAGAGGAAGTTCATTCAAGCTCTCCTTCCGTTTGAAGAACAAAAGCTCAACTCTATCAAGGGAAGAACCAACTTTCACCTAATGACCTCCCAAGAAGTCTTGAGTGAAGTAATTGCCATGACTATTGCCAAGAAGAATGCGGAGTCCGCTCGAGCTAGGGCCATTGGGTCAACCAAAGTGAATCTTGCTTTGAAGGCCAAGGCTATTGAAGTTGATGATGATGATACATCAAGTGAGTGGTCTCAAGAGGATCTCAAATGTGCCTTCAACGAACATCTTGCTCTCGCTTCAAGGGACTTTTGGAACAATTCCGGATTCAAGTCAAGATCAAGGGACAACTCAAGATTCAACTCACCCAACAAGTCTCCCAAGGCAAGGTCGTGCTACAATTGCAATGACAAGAGTCACTTCGTGGCCAAGTGTCCCTTTGAAAACCGTGAAGACAATGGTGGTCGTCTCATTCGCAAGATCAAGTCAAGACCTCCTCATCCCTTGAACAAGAACTACGCCGTCAAGAACGTCACTAACAAGGAACGAGCAATTGTGGTCCATGAAGAATATCTTTCGGGCACGGATGAAGAAGATGATGATGAAGTTCATGGTGGAAAGATTGTGGGAGTTGCTGCTATTGCTACTACCTCAACTCCACGTCTATCCCTCTTCGACTTGCCAAATGAAAATGCCATCTCCTCCAACCAAAAGTTCTTCATGGACAAGGCCACCGAGGTAACACCGAAATCCACTCCTCAACCTATCTCTAGTGAGCCTTCCTCTCTTGATCTTGTTGGTCTAGAGGTGAAGAAAGAGATGATTGACATGTGTGAATTTGTTGCTACCTTAGATGAAGAAACTAAAACTTGTTTTGAGTCCTTGCTTGCACAACTTGACAATTCTAGGGATGTCTTAGATGAAAAGGAAGAACTTCTTGACTTGCTAAGTAAAAATGAAAGAGATGCCGCCGATGAAATTGCTTCTCTCACTCAAAGTCTTGAGGATGAACAAAATATGAGAATTAATCTTGAAGAAAATGTGTCTAAGCTTGTAGATGATCATAACAACACCTTGTGCTCTATAATTAAAGAACGTGATCATGCTCTTTCTTTGATTAAGGTTCTCAAGAAAGAAAATGTTGAGTTTGTGGGTGGTCATGATAGGACTCAAAAGGATCTTGAGAAACTCAAAGAGGAACACAAAGCCTTGGAGAGTAAATTCTCAAATATTTTTGAAGCCCATGAACAACTTCAAACTCAATTAACTTGTGATCTCGCTAAGTCTTCCGCTGTGCAAATTATAGACTTGTCTAGCAGTCCTAACCCTTGTTGCAAGCATGAGCATCTCATAGAGGAAGTCAAGGTGTTGAAGGATCAACTTGCCAAGACTAAGAAGAAGAAGAACAACAAGAATAAGAAAAAGAACAAGGGCATGACCCAAGGGGTACCAAATGGCCTAGCCCTCTTGCAAAGTGACAACTTTGCCGGAAAGAACAATCCCTCTTATATTCTTTGCAAATCATATGATGGTCATGTATATGCTAGATATGTGGTAACTTCTTACACGCATGATTATCATTGGGCCATTTGGGTGCCAAAGGCTCTTGTCACTAACAAAAGGGGACCCATTGCAAAATGGGTACCTAAAACCAAAGCTTGATTTTCTTGTAGGACTATGCTTCCGGTGGATCAAAATGGGTGCTTGATAGTGGTGCCACGAGTCATATCACCGGAAGCAAGTCTATCATGACCGAGATGAGGCCCAATATTGCCAACACAATGGTCTCCTACAGTGACAAAACAAGCTCTCAGGTTTTGGGTTTTGGCAAAGTGGTGGTAACTCCGGATGTATCCTTGGTTGACGTCATGCTTGTCAAAACTCTTGGTTACAACTTACTCTCTGTTCGTGCTCTTGCTCTTATGGGTCTTTCTTCTTTCTTTAATACTCATACCGTGGTCCTCATGTGGAGCAAGTGTCTCAAGGTGGCTTTTGTAGGATATATAGAACATGACTTGTATGTGGTGGACTTTTCAGGGACCACTACTCCTCATGCTCTATGTCTCTATGCTAAAGCCGACAAGGGCTGGTTGTGGCATCGCCGCCTAGCCCATGTTAACATGAGAACTTTGCAAAGACTTCACTCCGAGGGCCACATCCTTGGAATTAACGATGTTTCTTTTGACAAAGATCGTGTTTGCAGAGATCGTGTTTGCAGGGCTTGTATTGAAGGGAAGATGCATGAAACTCCTCACAAATCACTCAATCAAATCACTACCGAGAGGTGTTTGGAGCTCTTGAATATGGATCTCTTTGGTCCACCCTCTCATGATAGCCTTGCAGGAAAGAAGTATTGCTTTGTTATTGTGGATGATTTCTCAAGATACACTTGGGTGTTCTTTTTCAAGTACAAGAGTGAGACTCAACAAACGGTCATCGATTTTGCTAATGAGGTTCAACGGAAGCACAATGCAACTATTCTCTCAATTCAAAGTGACAATGGCACCGAGTTCAAAAACTATACCTTGGATGAGTTTCTTAGTGATGAAGGAATCAAGCATCAATTCTCCACTCCCTATACCCCTCAACAAAACGGGGTTGCCGAAAGGAAGAATCGCACTTTGATGGATGCGGCTCGGTCTATGCTAGCTGAGTTCAAGTCTCCATACAACTTTTGGGCCGAGGCCATCTCCACCGCTTGCCATGCAACCAACCGGCTTTATCTCCGCAAGAAAAAGAACAAGACCCCCTATGAACTTCTCACCGGGAAAAAGCCTAATGTTAGCTACTTTCGGGTGTTTGGTTGCAAGTGCTACATTCTCAAGAAAGGAGTTCGTTTGTCCAAGTTTGAATCCAAGGCTCACGAAGGAATTTTCGTTGGCTACTCAAATCAGTCCCATGCTTATAGAGTCTACAACAAAGCCAATGGAAGAGTTGAAGAAACGAGCAACGTGAAGTTTGATGAAAATCATGAGTCTCTTGTTAGGCAAGATGGTGTTTGTGATCCATGTGATGAAATTCCTCCTAAGGCCATAAGAAGAATGGGTGTGGGTTTCCACCTCCCCATTGAGGATCCCCTTATGGACAAAGGAGAAGGACCAAGCTCTACTCAAGTGGAGCCCTCACTTTCACAAGATCATCTTGCCCCTCAAGGACCTACTTTCTTGGCACAAGCTCCCTCAAGCTCTTTCGAAGCTTCCCATGCTCATGACTCTCCAAGCTCCAAAGATAAAGCTCTTCATCAACAACATCAACCTCCCCACGATGGGGATCCTCCTCAAGGCACCTCCCACGGACAAGCTCTTCATCAACCTCATCAACCTCCCCAAGATGGGGCTCCTCCTCAAGGTCATGGCTCTCCCCAAGGTCAAGCTCGTCAAGATCAAGAGCAAGTCAATGATCCTCAAGGATCCTCTCCAAATGATGACTCCCCCGAAGTGGAAATTGATGAAGATGACCCTCGTGTTCGTGCTTATAGTCAAGGCGGCGGATCAATTGGTGGCAATGACCAAGTGGTAGCTCAAGAATCTAGAGTTGAAGCACAAGCCCGCCGTCAAGGCTATCATCTCGCCAAGCTTGTTCGAGATGGCCATATCCTTGATAATGTCTATGGAGATTTCAATAAAGGTTCCACTACTAGGAGGAAACTAGCTTCCTTTAGCTCTCACCATGCGTTTATCTCTCTTGTGGAACCACAGAAAGTCTTCGAAGCTCTTGAAGATGATGATTGGCTTGATGCTATGAACGAGGAACTTCACAACTTCAAGAGGAACAATGTTTGGACATTGGTTGAGCAGCCCAAAGATTGTCAAAACGTCATTGGAACCAAGTGGGTCTTCAAGAACAAGTGTGATGCGAATGGAATTGTCGTGCGCAACAAGGCAAGGTTAGTTGCCCAAGGATACTCACAAGTTGAGGGCATCGACTACGGTGAGACGTATGCCCCCGTTGCTCGTCTTGAATCCATTCGTATGCTTCTTGCCTTTGCTACCCATCATAACTTTAAGTTGTATCAAATCGATGTTAAGAGTGCTTTTCTTAATGGTCCTTTGAAAGAGTTGGTATACGTCAAGCAACCTTCGGGTTTTGAGGATCCACTTTTCCCAAACCATGTCTACAAGCTCAATAAGGCACTCTATGGCCTCAAGCAAGCCCCACGTGCGTGGTATGATTGCCTTAGGGAGCTCTTGTTAGAACGTGGCTTCAAAGTGGGCCTCATTGATCCCACTCTTTTTACTAAGAAAGTTGGAGGCCACTTGTTCGTATGCCAAATCTATTTTGATGACATTATCTTTGGGTCTATTAACAAAACTTTTAATGAGGATTTTGCCAAGCTCATGACCGATCGCTTCGAGATGTCCATGATGGGGGAGTTGAAGTTTTTCCTTGGGTTTGAAGTCAAGCAATTGAGGAAAGGGACGTTCATCAACCAAGCCAAATACATCCAAGACATGCTCAAGAAGTTCAAGTTTGATCAAGTCAAAGGTGCTAAGACTCCCATGCCAACTAAGGTTAATCTTGATCTCGATCCCAAGGATAAGGAAGTGGATCAAAAACTCTATCGGTCTATGATTGGTTCTTTGCTCTATCTTTGTGCATCCCGACCGGATATTATGTTAAGTGTGGGTATGTGTGCAAGATTTCAAGCCGCACCAAAGGAAAGTCACATGGTGGCCGTCAAGAGAATCTTTTGATATTTAGTTCATACCCCAAACTTTGGGTTGTGGTACCCCAAGGGAGCCAGCTTTGATCTTATTGGTTACACGGACTCGGACTGGGCTGGTGACAAAGTGGGAAGAAAGTCAACCTTCGGAGCTTGTCAGTTTCTCGGAAGATCTTTGGTTTGTTGGTCCTCAAAGAAGCAGAACTATGTGTCGATGTCCACTGCCAAAGCTGAGTACATCTCTTCCGCAAGCTGTTGTGCTCAATTGCTATGGATGAAGCAAACTTTGAAGGATCTTGGACTATCTTTTGACAAGGTTCCTCTTCTTTGTGACAATGATAGTGCCATTGCTATTTCTCACAATCCCGTGCAACACAACCGGACCAAGCACATTGAGATTCGTCATCATTTCATTCGGGACCATGTTGCTAGAGGAGACATTTCTTTGGAGTATGTTCCCACCAAGGCAAATTTTGCGGATCTTTTCACGAAGCCTCTTGATGAAGCAAGGTTCCGGGAGTTAAGGCATGAGCTAAATATCATTGATTCGAGCAATGTTGCTTGAGTATCTTGCACACCTACCCGCGTCTCAATGTGTATCTTGTTTGGATGTAGGCATGGATTTAGGGGGAGTGTAGTTCCTCTTATGAACAAACGCTATCCCTACTATGCACACATTAAAGTTTTCATACTCTATAGTCTCTAAAGGAGACAATTTGAACTTCATGATGAGTGTTGGTAATAAACCCAAGATATATCTTCGCGGTGTCAAGCCATTTACTCTTATATAAGGTGGCCTCGGCCACCGACCCGTTTTTATTTGTGTTCTTGACCTTTTTATGTTTTTCTTGGCTTTTGTTGGCTTTGGTTCTTCATAGTTTGAGATCTCTATCCTAAGCCTTTCCTTTCCTCTAGCCCTCTCTATTCCCTGCACAAGTTCTTCCTTGATATCTTCCGAAGCTGAGAAGGTCTTCCTGGCGTCACCGGAACTTCCGGTCAGATGCCGGAACTTCCGGTCAGCTGGTTGTTCGTCTGAACCACCTACTGACCTGGAACGTGTCAGCCTGACCCGGAACTTCCGGTCCACCGGAACTTCTGGTCCCTGACCGGAACTTCCGGTGGTGCTCCCTGTCTTATATAAGGTGGGCCCTGGAGGAAAACGGGATCTTCTTCCTTTTCCCCCCAAGACCCATCCTCTATTTGGAGCAGCCGCCGTCAAGACCTCTCCGCGAAGGTGCTCCGGCCCCTTCGTCTCCGGCCACTCCTCCGTAGATCTGCTCCGTGGGACCTTCCCCACCTCGATCTCCCGCCATGGACTCCGGTACTTTCCCTCAACTCCCTCCATTAATGGAGATCTTGCTCTCTCACCATGGCTTGAGTTAGGGCACACCATGTCTAGGCTAGTTCTTTGGCTAGAACTTGTTGGGAGACCTTGGTAGGCCTAGGGTATCATGCTAGAGTAGATTGGTCCAATACACTCTTGAAAATCTTTGCACTAGTGGATTTTAGATCTAGATCTAGTGAACTGCTATTTGGAACCGTCAGTTCGTGGCCTCACCGGAACTTCCGGTGAGCCACGACCGGAACTTCCGGTGGACCATTTTCACCGGAAGTTCTGGCGATTCAGCGGAAGTTCCGGCAACAATGCAACTTTTTCCTGATTGTATTTTTCCAATCTATTTCTTTTGTTCCATCTTCCGAACTTGTGCACTTACCCCACCTTCCCTCCCTATTCTTGTGCTTTCTTCTCAGGGCAAGGAGGTACCCGCCAAGGCAAGCGTACCCGTCGACCATCCTCTGACATTCCTCCTGAGATTGATGAAGAAGATGTTGAGGTTGTGCATCCAACCACTCAGACTAGTCGTCAGAAGGCTGCTGCTGCTGCTGAAGGGAAGAGGCCTGCTCTTGCTCAGAAGACCACTCCTGTTGGGCCAGACATGACCAAAGCCAAGATTTCCAAATGGTCTCAGAAAGCTTACTCTGCATTCAGGCATACGGATCCCTACCTCGTGCCTCGTGACCGTCTTTTCTTGGACCCTCACTTCCACAACTACCGTCAGGAACAGATATTTGCTGAAATCTATGCAACGAAGAAGAAGTTCGTGGTTGCTCCTCAAAAGTACATCAATGTGACTCACATGGAAGAGAAGCATGCATACTTTGGCGAGGCTCTTGATATTTGCCAGAAGTTTGGGCTGATTCCCCTCATGGAGCACCGTCAGAACTTTGATGTGAATTCTATTGCTCAGTTTTACTCAACTTTGTTTATTCACATGCAGTCCTCTACTGAAGGTGTGTTGAAGTGGATGACTAGGGGAGTGTTTCTTACCGCCACTTGGTCTGAGTTTGCTGAGCTTCTTGGCTATCCCCTTCAGCCTGGCCGCGGGGCAAATGGTTGGTGTGTTCATGGTCCTGAAGATGCTGATCCTGAGGTCCTGGAGCCTCTCTACATTGAAGGATGGGGAACTGTTGGGTTTGTGAATCATCTGCTGCCAGTTTTTGACATCATGCGCAGGGTGTACTTGAACACCATCTCTCCCAAGGCTGGTAACTTTGATCAGCTCCATGGCTATCAGGTTGACCTCATGCATCAGACTTATCTCCGCCGTGACACTGATAGTCCCATGGATGTTATGCACTTCATCTACTCTGAGCTGTGGCAAGCTATTCTTGAAAAGCGCTCCTGCATCTATGCTCCCTTCATTCAGACTCTCATCAATCACAAGTGGCTTGAGACGACTGACACTCGCTTTCCTAAAGAAAACATCACCATTCATGAAGAGAAGAAGCTGCGTGTGAGTAAGAACCAAAAGCCTCGTTCTCAAGAAGAAAAGGAAGATGAACTCAAGAAGGCCCGAGATGAAGCTGGTGGTCCTTCCTCTGCTCCTGGGGGCTCTCGTGCTGGTGGTCCGTCTCTCCAGAGGCAGCCGTCTTGGGCAAAGAAGCTGCTTGGGAAGGTGAAGAAAACTTTCTGCTTTCTGCAGGACCGCGAGTATCAGGCCTATGTAGATCAGCGTCACAATGTTCAGCGCTAGAAGGCCATCATGACTGCTCTCAACATTCCTAGCTCTCTGGTCACTAGCTCTGTCACTGTTCCCAAGGATGATTGGATTCGCGACAACTGCCACTGGTCCGAGGATGAGTCTGAGGAGGAGGTCATTGGTCCGCCGCCTGAGTGGGGTCCTTGGGTCCCTGAGTCTGCTCCTCCTCCTCCCTTTCATGGTTGGGACGATTAGATTGATATTTTCTTCCTTTTTGGTGTCTCGATGCCAAAGGGGGATAAATATGTCTATTAGGTTGTCTACGGGATTTGCATGGGTTGAGTCACGAGCCTGTTCTTGCCTTTGATCCTTTCTTGCTCGCGAACTCTCTAGTTTATTTGTGTGCTTGTGGACCATGTTATGTTTGATACTATGTGGTATCTTTGTGGTATCTTATGCAATGCCGTGCGTGTGGTATCTTGTTGTCATCTTATGAGCACATGCATATGGTGGTGGAGCCTCATAGCTCTTATTGTTATTATTACTCCTTTTGTCTCCACCACATTTGGTTGGTTCTGGTATGATCTCTATCCTTTCTTGTACCTTGCACTTGTGCTATCTTTGCAATTGGTAGGGGGAGCCTCCATGTATGTGTGCCAGTCTTGTCCTTAGAGTTTTTCTCTACCTTGCACACATATAGGGGGAGCTTGTCCCGTCCATTGCAAAGATTGCTTTGATTCTATGCAAATCTTTGGGATTGTCATCTAACACCAAAAAGGGGGGGATTGAAAGGACTATATCTTCCCATGATGTTTTTGGTGTTAATGATAATCCCAATTGTGCTTTTAATTGTGCGCTTGAGTTTCAGGGGAAACGTTGTTGATGTCTCCTTCTATTGTGGTGGATGCTCTCTTGGGATCTCTTGAAGACAGTGGCCCTTTTAGTTTTCTCCTAGTTTCTCTCCGGTTTTTGTTTTAGGTCACCGTACTATTAAGAGGCGGGGGTCCATCTTGGAAGGTTGTGGGAAATGTCTTGTTCTTGCACAAACCTATATGCACCGCGACAGCCATCCCACTAGTCCATGAGAGAGAGCGTGTTCCTGTTCTGTTGGATCATTCTATGTCTCACCGGAACTTCTGGCCTGGCGCTGGAAGTTCTGCTCAAGCTTTTTCTGCGGGCTGTTCTAAGCTTTGTTCCGATGCTAGTTCGGCCCCAAGTTCCGGTGGTGAATCAGTAACCTTCTGTATGAAGCGTTCTATTATCCGGAAATTGGGCCGGAACTTGCGTCGGAACTTGTCCTGCCAAAAGGTCCTGAGCGGAACTTCCGCCCAGACGCCGGAACTTCCAGCTAGATTCGGTTCGCGACCCAGAAATTCTGCCCCTAGTTCCGTTCCAAGTTCCGGTGGTGGATCAGTAACCTTCTGTTTTGAAGTGTTCTATTTGCCGGAACTTGGTCGGAACTTGCGTCGGAAGTTCACCGGAACTTCCGGTCTGTTTGGACCGGAACTTCCGGTTGCGCTTCTGGAGCGGGGGTCAACAGTCTGATGACCGTTGGAGCCAGGCTGGGCGGAACTTCCGGCCTCTCACCGGAACTTTCGGTGAGGTCGCGGGGGTTGTAACGGTTCAGCGCGAGGGGTCCTATTTAAGGCACCCCTCTTCTTCCTCCCACTCTCTCTCGAATTTTTCTCTCTCCTCCATTAATGCTTGAGCTTCACCTCACTAGATCTCTCTCTCTAGCCACTCAAATGACTTGATCTTTTGAGAGGTGAGGGAGGTGACCTAGATCTACACTTCCACCAAAGAAGATTTGATTTCCCCCACCCATCCTTTGTGGATCTTGTTGCTCTTGGGTTTCTTGAAACCCTAGATGGTGTAGGGCATCCTCGGAGCTAAGGCTTGTGTTGTAAAGCCTCGAGGTGTCGTTGAGGGCCTCCAATTGAGTTGTGGAGCCTCCCCCTCAACCTTGGTGTAAAGGTTTCGGTTGGCGCCTTCAAGGTCACCGGTTAGTGGATTGTGAGGCCTCCTTTGTGGGGGAGCTCACCGGAGAAGAAGGTGAGGCCTTTGTGGCGCTCGGGTGACCTTGTGTGGCCCCGACACCTCTCCAACATAGACGTAGCTCCTTGCAAGTGAACTACGGGAATTACATCTCCGTGTCCCCGCTCTGGTTACTTCGTTCCCTTCCTTTACTTCTTGCTATTTACCGTTTTTGTGGTTGGTTTTTGTTTTCTTGCATTTAGGTTGTTCACTTAG
Organism: Avena sativa; assembly: GCA_916181665.1. Classification (NCBI taxonomy): domain Eukaryota; kingdom Viridiplantae; phylum Streptophyta; class Magnoliopsida; order Poales; family Poaceae; genus Avena; species Avena sativa. Next base: position 244,093,041 of record OV702283.1, on the reverse strand, counting down.
TTGCATCTCTAGATAACTTTCCTCCTCGTTGAGCCTAAAAGTGAGAAACAAATTAAAATTGGGTAGACACCTATTCACCCCCCCCTCTAGTCGTATCAAGTCGGTACTTTCAATAATGATAGTTATTTTGTTGAATTTTCTCCCACTACAATTAGTAAGAAAGACTATGCTTATGTGGAGAGTAATAATCATTATATGCATGTGGCTCATGATAGGAATGTTTTATGTGATAGTTATATTGTTAACTTTATTCATGATGCTACTAAAAGTTATTATGAGAGAGGGAAACATGGTTTTATGCATCTCAATAATATTAAGTTTCCTCTCTTTATGTTGAAAATCTTAAAGTTACTTGTTTTGCTTTCCTATGCTTGTTGCTTTGTGCTTTCATGACTTGTTTTCTTACAAGATTCCTATGCATGGGAAGTGGGTTAGACTTAAATGTATTTTGAATTTGCTTCTTGATGCTCTCTTTTACATCAATTCATATTTCATATGAGAGCATCTTCTCAAACTATCATGCCTAACATAAAGGCGTTAAAGAAAAGTACTTGTTGGGAGATAACCCAAGGGTTTTCTTGAGTCTTGAAGTTATTACTTCTCTAATAATCTCTCCTAATCCTTTGTATTTGCTTTTTGTTCTAAGAATAACCTCTAATGAGAGGGAAGAAGGATTTGGGGAGTTGTTGTCCCGAAACAGATTTTTGTGCTCCACCATACAAATTCGTGTAAAATCTCTGTAAGTCAGATTGAGATGATATTTTCTCAATAAATCCCCCAGTATGTTAGCTAACTTTAGTTAGTTCAAAACTTTTGATTTTAGCAATAGAAGATCTTCGAAAAAATCGGTTTCTACCTGCTGGTCTGTTTTGACAGATTTCTGCCATTATTTGCATTTGCTTCTTATTGATTCCTTTTTGGGTTCTTTTTGGGAAATTGAGATTTTTGAGGGAATTGCTATAGTAGATTGTTTTTTTAGTGAAAGTTTTGCTGTTCTAAATCTAAACCCAAAGGTTTATTATCTTATGAATGCACTAATGTTGCTAATGAAGATTGTGTGAAGTTTTGTATGAAGGAAAATTTCCAGGTGTGGGGGAAGAATGATGTAATGATATGGAGAGTGGACAAAAGCTAAAGCTTTGGGATGCCACCCTATGTCACCCCAAGAAATATTCAAGAGGTACAAGCGTCAAAGCTTGGGTATGCCCAAGGCATCCCCTTCTTCATCAATAAAAATCTCAGGTCTTTCTAGACACTTCGTTTTTTACTGTTTCATGCAAAGTTGTGTTGTTCTTGGAGCGTCTTAGTTTTCTTTTTTGGTTTTCGTTTGCTTGGTTTGCTGCAATAAGTTGGTTGGATCCCAGCACACTTATTTTGTAGATAGACACACTCTGTTTTCATTGCCTAGAATACTCCAGTTTTCATTCTTATTGTTTTGTGAGTGTTCTATTTTGCTAGCACTGTGTTTAGCTTTAGTTTTCTTGTGCTTTCAGCTTAGAACTTTTTAGTTCTTCTTTGTGGATTTGTGAGACAAGCTCACTGATCTTTATTGAGTATTATCTTTGTGAGTTGTTTCAAATAAGTCGACTGGTGTTGGAAAAGAGTAGAGAGTTTCATGCTTATAATGGTACAAAAGGAAGCTTCTTTCGACTGTGGCTTAGACTTTATCATGTCATGTTAGATGTTGCTTTGACCACATGATTAGTGATTATTGTTATAGCATGACTTGTTCCAAACAATTGAGATTGCTTAATGTGCCTTAAAAGAATCATGTGTTGTTTTAGCATACAAAAGCATAATATTGTGGTATTCTCCTTTGATGCTTTGTTTGGGTTGACTTGGCACATGCTCACACTATGTTATGACTATTAACCAGTCATCTGAGCCTCTATGATCATTTAGTTTTTGACTTGTGGTACCACTTTATGCTTTGATTAGTATTTTTTGTCGCTTTGAATGATTATGGCCATTATTGCTCTCTTAGTTGGTCGCTCCCAGTCTTTTGCTAGCCTCCACTTATATTGAGTAAGCTCTACTCATGCATCCAACTCCCAAGAAACCAAGTTATTCCTAAGTGTCCACTAGAAATTCCTATGCATGGTGTGTTACACCATTCCAAGTATATTCTTGTTTTCATCTATCTTCCAATTAAAAAGTATTTTGTTATGTGAAAACTTAGTTACTAAATCTCTCACAAACTTGACGGCACACTTTATTTTTATTGCCCCTAATAAACTTGAACCATTGTGTCATCTATGTTGTATATGCTTGCACTTATACGTTGGAATTAGCAGAACCGTGCTGTCACGGGGAACGCTTTCAACATTGCACTTGTACTCTGTACACAGTTGATATCATGCTCTTTTGTCTATGGATGTCGCCGGTGTGAAATAAAGAGGGAGCTTGTAAGTCCATGGAGTTATATATGTGTGTTAGAGAAATGCCTGGTCCGCTAGCCTAAGCCATGCCTAATCATGGTGGAAACTTTCAGCATCACCATAATGACATCTATGAAGCTTTCTTCTTATAAAAAAGGAGACATATTGAAAAGAGGAAAGAGAGAAAAAAGCACCATTTTCCCATGGTAATTAAGAATATTGTTGAGATTCTCATTGTCTACTTGCCTTGTCATTTTAATTATGGGATAGCTCCTGTATCATGTGCAAGGGGCACCCTGTTGGTGGTTCTCTATGATACACATGTACTTACTATGACAAGAACTTACAGGTGACTAAATTTGAGTAGCATGAGGAGCGACCCTCATATTCAAGGGACATGAGACTGCCAACTTATACTTTGTCAAGCATGTACTCCATTTTTTGTTCACTTTAACCTTAATCACTTCAAGATGCTTATGATAGGGGCAATGAGAGCTGAAAGCTAACAAGTACCATAATTTTTGGAAGCTCTTTTTGAAACTGAAATCCCTGCTTCCCTTTATGAAGGGCCTTTCTTCCACTATTATATTGAGTCTCCACCTTCTACCTTTAGGCACCAGTTAAGAGAGCATAGTTGTCATTCTTAGTTCTATGTGCATTGTCCCAGAACTTATTGATTGATTCATATTGTTGATACTGCTTGTTGAACTATTTGTATCTAGTCACTCTTATGAACTTTGAAGGTGTCCTATGCATCTATTTTCTACTCCATGAGGGACAACCTGAATGCCACTATGCTATGTTTTTTGTATGTGAAACAAACAAACGTTTTTCAATGCATGTTATTCATGATCTTTGTTTGTAACCTTTCATGTTGGATGCATAGTTACTTTGTCTTACTGTTAGAAATCCATCTTTCATGCTCATGTTTAGAGTTCATTGATCCCAGCTTGCATTTCTTGCAAATGGTTTGATCTTGATTTTGATGGTTCATGTCACCTCAAAAATTATTGTTTTTATCACTTACCTACTCGAGGATGAGCAGGAGTTAAGCTTGGGGATGCTTGATACGTTGAAAATGTATCTATATTTTTTATGTTCCATGCTTGTTTAGTATCTACTTTTCTTTGTTTTGTCTACACTTTGAGGTATTTTATACACTTTCTAGAACTAACCTATTGACAAGATGCCACAGTGCCAGTTGCCTGTTTTCTGCTGTTTTTTCTTTCAGAAAGCTAAAAAATGAATATTCTTGGAATAGGACGGGACAAAAGCCAAAGTTCATATTTTTCCCTGAATGATACAGAAAATCTAAGACGAGATGGAGGAGGACACCAGGGTGGCCACACCCTAGGTGCACGTGGGTCCCACCCTGGTCGCGCCCACAGGGGGTGTGGGCCTCCTGGCCCTCCACCGACCTTGCCTCCTTCGCCTATACGAAGCCTTAGACCTAGAAACCCTAAAGAATCTATGAGAAAGCCACGAAAAGTTCTGCAGCGCCGCCACCACCAAAGGGGAGATTCGGGGGACAGAAGTCTCTATTCCGGCACCCTGTCGGGACGGGGAAGTGCCCCTGGAGCCATCTCCATCAATCTCCACCACCATCGTCATCACCGTTGCTGATTCCCATGATGAGGAGGGTGTAGTTCTCTCTCGAGGCTAAGGGTTCTACCGGTAGCTATGTGTTCATCTCTCTCTCTCTATGCATGATCATGTTGTGGTCATGAGCTTTGTAATCAAGTAGATCTACCTTGCTACTCAAGTGCTTCAATAGATCTCTACTCTCCCCATGTGTGTGAAAGTGACAGCGTGCACGCCATGGTGGCACTTAGGCTTGAGTCTACATAAATACTCATTGTGTTTTAATAGATCTATGCTTTTCCCCACGTGTGTGAAAGTGACAGCGTGCGCGCTGTGTGTGGCACTTAAGCTAGACTACATATATATTTGTTATGAGTTATATTTTGAGTTGGTTGTCTCTATGAAATTGTGGTGTTTGTTGGAACCATCTAGAGCTCAAGGTGACAGTGTGGGGTTATCTAGATTGGGAAAGGCGGACTTTGAGGAGTGCTGTTATAGCCCTACCATGGATTAGAGTGTCCAACCAGAGAGTAGTTAAGTGTAGTATCATGAAGAGAATATATTTATGAGAGAGTGTTCACTAGTGAAAGTATGATCCCTAAGCCTTGTTTCTAAGCATTGAAATACCGTTTGCATCTAGATCTGTTACATGTTTGCTTACTTCCATAGTTTTATTCCTTTTTCCTTACATCACCGTGAAGCTCTTTTCTGGCACCGTTACCACTTGTATTTCACTATCTCTTCGCTGAACTAGTGCACATATACACCTGACAAGTGTATTGGGTGTGTTGGGGACACAAGAGACTTCTTCTATCTTGATTGCAGGGTTGCTTGAGAGGGATACCTTTGACCACTTCCTCCTTGAGTTCGATAAACCTTGGGTAATCCACTTAAGGGAAACTTTTTGTTGTTCTACAAACCTCTGCACTTGGAGGCCCAACAACTGTCTACACGAATAGAAGTGCGTAGACATCAGGGCACAAGTGGAGCTAATATTCGCAAGCTTGTCGGCCTCTTTGTTGCTTTCCCGGCCAACATGCCAGAGTTCGCAGCCGTCGATGTCTCCTTTGAGTGTGTTTTAGAGGTCATGTGTCACATCCCAAGATTTTCCAAATCTTGTAATGTGAAAAATAATTGAATAAAATAAAACTTTGTTGATTTTCAGGGTGAGAAGAAACTTTTTGAATCCAACTGGAACTTTCAAAACCTATTTGGATCAAATAAAATCCTAAAGGGATTTAAAAAGTTAAATAAACAATAAACTTCAAAATATTTAAAAATTACTATTTTGGATCTTTTAATAAAAGATTTGGTTTTCAAAAGAAAAGATAGATTTATAAATAAAGATTATTTTATAGAGCCAAATTAAACCTTGGCCAAGTTTTTGAAATAAAATGTTTTGTTTTGATAAAAATAGTAAAGGTTTATTTAAATAAAATAATAAGGATTTAATATCCAATTTTATTTAAGTAAAGGCTTTTCCTATTTTAAATAAACACTAAAACTTATTTATTTATTTAAAATAAGTTTTCCAAGTATTTAATATTCTCAAATAAAACCTACTGAAGTGTTTTGGTTTTATTTTAGAGTTCAAAATAAAGATTTTAAATAAAACAAATTCTATTTGATTTAATAACCAAGGTCCATTTTATTTATTTAATAATGGAACCTAAAATAAAATGTTATTTTATTTTAAAACAAGTTTTCCATTTCCAAATAAAACCTACTGATTTGGTTTGAAAATATTTGGATTTCAAATGGAGATTTTATTAAATAAATCAAACCCTATTTGATTAAATAAATAAAGGTCCATTTTATTTAAATAATGAATGGTCCTAAAAAGAATAAAAATATTATTTTATTTTGGGATTTGGTTTATGTTGATAAACAGAACCAAAAACTCATTACAAGTTTGGAAGTGATTGAATTGTTTGAATGTTTGATTTGTTTGTTTGAATATTCAAAACAGAAAATAGTATTGGAAAAAGAAAAAGGTTTCAGACAGAAAAAATAGGATCTGGACCAGCCCAGCCGGCCAAGCCCAACTAGGCCCAACTCCAGCCCACCTTTCTTTTCCCTCAGCGAAACGTTTTGCACTCGATCACGCACCCATACAGACGATGACAAGTGGACCCTCCTTCCGTCTCACTCACTCGTTGACCAGCCGACCCCACCCCCTCCTATTCATCGTCTTCAAACACGACCTCGTCGCCCTGGCTGTTTACTGCCGATTGAATTCGCCTCGTCAATTCGCTTCAATGCCGCGTGATCAACGCCCCCTGACCACACACGCTTAAACGCCCTGGCCTCCTCTCCATTTCCCCTCTGTCTCCTCTCCCAAGCACGCCCCCAGGCCGCCTCAATTTCTCCCCGAGCAACTCTGTCTCCGACGAACCTCCTTGTCGATTCCGGCCGAGCCAGACCACTCCTTACCTCCCTGATCAAGCTCACACCTTCTCCACTCCCTGGCGCATCTCTCAGTACCCTCTATTCTACCGCGGGCGCCCCAGAGCACCACCTTAGTCAATCTTTGACCTCGCCGCCGTCTGCCTCGTTTCCATCGAGCTCCTCCGGTAAGTCCAGACCGCCCCGCGCCTCCTCGTTCACGCTCCCTCACTCGCCTCAACCATGCGCAACTAACCATGTCCTCTGTTTGTATTCTTGTGAACCGTAGCATCGTCCTCGACCTCGACCGCGTGCAACCGTCACCAGACCTAACTCCGGCGAGGAATTACGACTGCCCCTGAGCGCCCCTGGTCAAGCCAACAGTACCTTGAGCATCACCACAGCCCTGCGAATCTGGTGAGCACCTTCCCCTCCTCCCTCGCTTCCTATTTCACCGGCGCCGCCACCGTCTGGTCGCTCCGCCGCCAGTAGCCACCGCAGCGCCGCTCGTTTAAGGTCGAGCTCACCGCAGCCGTCCGATCTTGATCTGGTGGATAGGATAGAACTACTTAACAGCGAAGGGGTATGTGTTCTGGGCCACGCGATCAGTTTAGATCCAACGGCTGCAGCTGTGCGATCCACACGAACCGATACCGACCAATCACGGCGCGACGCGTGGCCAGGTTTCTGATTTAAAAACAGATTGAAACCAGATTTGAATTGCAATTTGAAACTCATGTAAGTTTTGATCCACACGTCCAAAAATTGCAAATTTGGTATCATTGGAATCAGTAGAACAAACCCTAGCCAACCATGCCCTTGGTTTAGCAAATAGTATCTATTAGAGTGTTTGTTTTTGTAAAAACATTTGTATGCTTGCTAAGGATGTAAAAATTGTTTAAAAATGAATTTGGGGATAAAATCTTTGGCAAATGGTGTGATTTGAACCTACTGACCATAGGAAACACTTTGTGGATTCAAAAATGAATTTGGTGAAACAAAATAATGATTCTTTGATTTAAAACCATTTCTAGTCAAATAGAAATGTGGTTTATTTATTAAAAATGGTTTTGGGAGAAAACCTTTGGAAAATGTTTTGTTTTAAACTCTCTGACCCCAAACACCAAGTTTTGTGATTTGAAAATATATTTTGTGAATCCTATAGATTAGTGCCTTAGTAAAAATATTTCTACACCACATAAAATGATACCTTGTTTTGAAAATGGTTTATAAAGTGAAACCTTTTGCAAATGACTTTTCCACTTTATAAAATGACCATTAGGTGTACCCAAATGTCTATGACCCATTAGAAACCACTTTTACAAATAAAACAACCCTTTTGCATGCTTGCATGTGTTGTTTTGTTTTATTATTTTATGTGATGAATTGTTTGAATGGTAGATTGAAATATTGTTTGCTTGATTGATTTGTAGTGACTTGAAGTATGTGAACAATTGCAAAGATCAAGGAGTGAACCTATACCCTCTACCAAAAAGGCAAGTGATGCTTCATACTTTTTGTCCCATTACTTTCACTATGCATTAGTGATTTTGCTAAGTAAAACTTGCATGGAATTTATGCTAAGTATAAACCTTGCTATAGGAAAACCTAGTAGATGAATCCTTAGTAGGATTTTCCTAAGTTAAGATTCCTACTACTATCCAGCTTAGCCTAGCTAATAGAAAACATGGGTGGAATATATATTCACACTATGGAAAAATATTCTAAGTCTAAGGACTTGTGTTTTGTTTAATAAAACAACTAAGTTAATGAATCACCTAGGTGGAATGGGACTTGCTTGGTGGATTTTGGTTGAGTGGTTCACAAGGCCCATGTCTATGGTTTACCTTGTGTATCTCACTTGTGGATGGCCACCCAGGAACAAAGAGATTTGAGATGTCAAATGTTGAGAAGCTTCAAGTGCAACCACTTGGCAATATGGGCTCTGCCATGATCATATAGGTTGCAAGAACTTAGCCATATGGACAGTGGGTGGTAGTGTTTGATAGGTTGGAGCGCGTCCATTTTGGTCTAAGGGAAAGCTTCTGAAAGATCTTGTCTTGGGAAACCAAGTCTTGTGGGGAAAGTGCACCACCTCTGCAGAGTGTAAAATCTAAGTACTTAGCCATGTCCCTGGTAAAGGACAATTTGAGCATCAAGACATGGAAGCAATCAAGAATCTCATCATCCAAATTTCTAAGTTAAAAACTTGTGGTTTGAACAAGGGTTAAAGGATCTTCAATCTTTGATTGAGAAAAATGATTTTTTCAAGCAAAAACTTAGTGTTTTCAAATGATAAGGAAAAATATATTTTTGAGCAATGCAAGCCCAAGCTCCACTTAGCCAAATGCATATAGATGATAGACTCCACTATACTACCATAGTATCACTTGCCAATACAATTCAAATGTATTGACCCTTGTGGATGTAATTTGTAATGTTGCAGGTTTGATTGATTTTAGTGAAGATTGATTGATTAGGATTACAAAGTCTACAACCAACATCTGCCTGTGGCACTTTGAAGATGAAGGACCCCATGCTTATAGTTATTCTGCTGCAATGGAATGTAATAGAATGAGCTATGTAAGATGTAATAAAATTATGTTATTCCTGGTTATAAAGTTGTATTATGACCTTTGTTTCTTGATATTACATCTTAACTGTGGATGCTAGCTATTGATCCAGGGACTAGCATTGTAAACACAGGTATCCTTTTTCCTTTATAAAGGAGGGACCTTACAGATGGTATCAGAGCTTTGTGTTGCCTGTAGGATTTGTAAACCTAGGATTGGACAAAAACCCCTTAGAAAAATAGGAGTTGTATTTGTTCCAAAAACTTATTTACAAAACAAACTTGTAACACTTTCCTCAACCTTTTTGGTTTTGACTCTACTTCTCTTCTATTTCAACTTGAAGGAAAAACCTACCCATGACCAAAGACTTCGACTCTAATGACTTCAACTTCTTAAACTCTAATGACTTCAACATCTTCAGCATATTCACCAAGGACTTCCAACTTGGATACCACTAAGGACTACAAGTGAAACAAGGAAATCTTGCTCAAGATTTGGAGACTAAGGGAATGCAAAATAAGGAGGAGCCATCAACAAATTTGAAGTATTTGTGACCAAGAGTTTTTCCCAAGGGAACCATGATCTCATGCAAGAAGAATCAAGAAGGTTGGAAAGATCACAAGTGAACCATATAGATGGACCACCATATTATAGTTAAGTCTAACACACCAACTTATGTGGTGTAACAAAAATATTTTTGGTTGCCTAAAAATATGCTTGAAACTTGTTGTTTGAGTGGAATGTTTGTTTGTGATTGCTTGTGTGAATTGTGATGTGTGTGATTAGAATTATCCCCTTAGAAATATTTTGCCTATTCTAATCCCTACCCGACCCAAACAGATGACTTCTCCAAGAAACTCCAACATCAAGGATGGTGACACCAACAACAAACAAGAGGACAACATGAAAGAACTTATAGAAACCCAAAATCAGTTGAGCCAAGAGACAACTCAGCTTTTAGCCAACAACAATGGACTAGACCCAGCCATACAAAGGATTTTGAAACTTCAATCCCAATTGTTGCAAGGATTGGTTACCCAAATGATCAACATGAGAGAAAACTTTTCCCAAAGAGCTAATGACAACAAGGATGACAAAGATGCCATTCTAGAAGGAACCCAAGCTAGCAATACTTGTGGAGACAAGGAGCATACATCCAAGGAACATGAAGATCAATGCCCCAAGAAGAGAGAAAGATCTCCCACCTATGAAGAGCATGAACTAGAAGAACTCTTAGCTTTGGAGAGACCCAAGAAGAAGAAATGCCCAAACCCTAACAAGAAGGATATTACTCAAGTGCAATGTTACAATTGCAAAGAGATGGGACACTATGCCAATGAATGCCCAGAAAAGAAGAAGAACCAAGGAAACAAACAAGAGGCAATGATACCAAAGGAAAAGAAAGTTATCAGCCAAGTGATGTGTTTCAAATGCAAGGAACTAGGCCACTATGTAAACTCCTGTCCAGGAAAGAGGAAGCCCAAGATAAACCAACCTATAAAAGATCTCAGCCTTGTCACATGTTTTCAAGTGTGAAAACAAAGGACACTATGCAGATGTTTGCCCAGAGAAGTTTCCCCAGGACCCCAAGAAGGCCAATATGTAATTTAGTTAGAAATATTTTAAGGGTGGTAGTACCCTAGATGCTTTTGAGCCTACTTGTAACCCCTAGCCTCCCCAAATCTCGGGACGAGATTTATTTTAAGGGTGGTAGCCTGTCACATCCCAAGATTTTCCAAATCTTGTAATGTGAAAAATAATTGAATAAAATAAAACTTTGTTGATTTTCAGGGTGAGAAGAAACTTTTTGAATCCAACTGGAAACTTTCAAAACCTATTTGGATCAAATAAAATCCTAAAGGGATTTAAAAAGTTAAATAAACAATAAACTTCAAAATATTTAAAAATTACTATTTTGGATCTTTTAATAAAAGATTTGGTTTTCAAAAGAAAAGATAGATTTATAAATAAAGATTATTTTATAGAGCCAAATTAAACCTTGGCCAAGTTTTTGAAATAAAATGTTTTGTTTTGATAAAAATAGTAAAGGTTTATTTAAATAAAATAATAAGGATTTAATATCCAATTTTATTTAAGTAAAGGCTTTTCCTATTTTAAATAAACACTAAAACTTATTTATTTATTTAAAATAAGTTTTCCAAGTATTTAATATTCTCAAATAAAACCTACTGAAGTGTTTTGGTTTTATTTTAGAGTTCAAAATAAAGATTTTAAATAAAACAAATTCTATTTGATTTAATAACCAAGGTCCATTTTATTTATTTAATAATGGAACCTAAAATAAAATGTTATTTTATTTTAAAACAAGTTTTCCATTTCCAAATAAAACCTACTGATTTGGTTTGAAAATATTTGGATTTCAAATGGAGATTTTATTAAATAAATCAAACCCTATTTGATTAAATAAATAAAGGTCCATTTTATTTAAATAATGAATGGTCCTAAAAAGAATAAAAATATTATTTTATTTTGGGATTTGGTTTATGTTGATAAACAGAACCAAAAACTCATTACAAGTTTGGAAGTGATTGAATTGTTTGAATGTTTGATTTGTTTGTTTGAATATTCAAAACAGAAAATAGTATTGGAAAAAGAAAAAGGTTTCAGACAGAAAAAATAGGATCTGGACCAGCCCAGCCGGCCAAGCCCAACTAGGCCCAACTCCAGCCCAACTTTCTTTTCCCTCAGCGAAACGTTTTGCACTCGATCACGCACCCATACAGACGATGACAAGTGGACCCTCCTTCCGTCTCACTCACTAGCTGACCAGCCGACCCCACCCCCTTCTATTCATCGTCTTCAAACACGACCTCGTCGCCCTGGCCGTTTACTGCCGATTGAATTTGCCTCGTCAATTCGCTTCAATGCCGCGTGATCAACGCCCCCTGACCACACACGCTTAAACGCCCTGGCCTCCTCTCCATTTCCCCTCTGTCTCCTCTCCCAAGCACGCCCCCAGGCCGCCTCAATTTCTCCCCGAGCAACTCTGTCTCCGACGACCCTCCTTGTCGATTCCGGCCGAGCCAGACCACTCCTTACCTCCCCGATCAAGCTCACACCTTCTCCACTCCCTGGCGCATCTCTCAGTACCCTCTGTTCTACCGCGGGCGCCCCAGAGCACCACCTTAGTCAATCTTTGACCTCGCCGCCGTCTGCCTCGTTTCCATCGAGCTCCTCCGGTAAGTCCAGACCGCCCCGCGCCTCCTCGTTCACGCTCCCTCACTCGCCTCGACCATGCGCAGCTAACCATGTCCTCCGTTTGTATTCTTGTGAACCGTAGCATCGTCCTCGACCTCGACCGCGTGCAACCGTCGCCAGACCTAACTCCGGCGAGGAATTACGACTGCCCCTGAGCGCCCCTGGTCAAGCCAACAGTACCTTGAGCATCACCACAACCCTGCGAATCTGGTGAGCACCTTCCCCTCCTCCCTCGCTTCCTATTTCACCGGCGCCGCCACCGTCTGGTCGCTCCGCCACCAGTAGACGCCGCAGCGCCGCTCGTTTAAGGTCGAGCTCACCGCAGCCGTCCGATCTTGATCTGGTGGATAGGATAGAACTACTTAACAGCGAAGGGGTATGTGTTCTGGGCCACGCGATCAGTTTAGATCCAACGGCTGCAGCTGTGCGATCCACACGAACCGGTACCGACCAATCACGGCGCGACGCGTGGCCAGGTTTCTGATTTAAAAACAGATTGAAACCAGATTTGAATTGCAATTTGAAACTCATGTAACTTTTGATCCACACGTCCAAAAATTGCAAATTTGGTATCATTGGAATCAGTAGAACAAACCCTAGCCAACCATGCCCTTGGTTTAGCAAATAGTATCTGTTAGAGTGTTTGTTTTTGTAAAAACATTTGTATGCTTGCTAAGGATGTAAAAATTGTTTAAAAATGAATTTGGGGATAAAATCTTTGGCAAATGGTGTGATTTGAACCTACTGACCATAGGGAACACTTTGTGGATTCAAAAATGAATTTGGTGAAACAAAATAATGATTCTTTGATTTAAAACCATTTCTAGTCAAATAGAAATGTGGTTTATTTATTAAAAATGGTTTTGGGAGAAAACGTTTGGAAAATGTTTTGTTTTAAAATCTCTGACCCCAAACACCAAGTTTTGTGATTTGAAAATATATTTTGTGAATCCTATAGATTAGTGCCTTAGTAAAAATATTTCTACACCACATAAAACGATACCTTGTTTTGAAAATGGTTTATAAAGTGAAACCTTTTGCAAATGACTTTTCCACTTTATAAAATGACCATTAGGTGTACCCAAATGTCTATGACCCATTAGAAACCACTTTTATAAATAAAACAACCCTTTTTCATGCTTGCATGTGTTGTTTTGTTTTATTATTTTATGTGATGAATTGTTTGAATGGTAGATTGAAATATTGTTTGCTTGATTGATTTGTAGTGACTTGAAGTATGTGAACAATTTCAAAGATCAAGGAGTGAACCTATACCCTCTACCAAAAAGGCAAGTGATGCCTCATACTTTTTGTCCCATTACTTTCACTATGCATTAGTGATTTTGCTATGTAAAACTTGCATGGAATTTATGCTAAGTATAAACCTTGCTATAGGAAAACCTAGTAGATGAATCCTTAGTAGGATTTTCCTAAGTTAAGATTCCTACTACTATCCAGCTTAGCCTAGCTAATAGAAAACATGGGTGGAATATATATTCACACTATGGAAAAATATTCTAAGTCTAAGGACTTGTGTTTTGTTTAATAAAACAACTAAGTTAATGAATCACCTGGGTGGAATGGGACTTGCTTGGTGGATTTTGGTTGAGTGGTTCACAAGGACCATGTCTATGGTTTACCTTGTGTATCTCACTTGTGGATGGCCACCCAGGAACAAAGAGATTTGAGATGTCAAATGTTGAGAAGCTTCAAGTGCAACCACTTGGCAATATGGGCTCTGCCATGATCATATAGGTTGCAAGAACTTAGCCATATGGACAGTGGGTGGTAGTGTTTGATAGGTTGGAGCGCGTCCATTTTGGTCTAAGGGAAAGCTTCTGAAAGATCTTGTCTTGGGAAACCAAGTCTTGTGGGGAAAGTGCACCACCTCTGCAGAGTGTAAAATCTAAGTACTTAGTCATGTCCCTGGTAAAGGACAATTTGAGCATCAAGACATGGAAGCAATCAAGAATCTCATCATCCAAATTTCTAAGTTAAAAACTTGTGGTTTGAACAAGGGTTAAAGGATCTTCAATCTTTGATTGAGAAAAATGATTTTGTCAAGCAAAAACTTAGTGTTTTCAAATGATAAGGAAAAATATATTTTTGAGCAATGCAAGCCCAAGCTCCACTTAGCCAAATGCATATAGATGATAGACTCCACTATACTACCATAGTATCACTTGCCAATACAATTCAAATGTATTGACCCTTGTGGATGTAATTTGTAATGTTGCAGGTTTGATTGATTTTAGTGAAGATTGATTGATTAGGATTACAAAGTCTACAACCAACATCTGCCTGTGGCACTTTGAAGATGAAGGACCCCATGCTTATAGTTATTCTGCTGCAATGTAATGTAATAGCCAAATGAGCTATGTAAGATGTAATAAAATTATGTTATTCCTGGTTATAAAGTTGTATTATGACCTTTGTTTCTTGATATTACATCTTAACTGTGGATGCTAGCTATTGATCCAGGGACTAGCATTGTAAACACAGGGATCCTTTTTCCTTTATAAAGGAGGGACCTTACATCATGGTAGGCAATCATGTTGTCGCTGACGGCGTTGCATTGGTTCATCATCTGCTGGATGGCGAGATTGGCGTCACCGTAGATGACCAATCGTGTGGTGTCGCATATTTTGGCCATCCGCATGCCATGGAGCAGCGCCTCGTATTCAGCCTCGTTGTTGGATGTGCGGAACTTCATCTGCAACACATACCTCATCTTGTCCTTGTGGGGGGATGTCAAGATTACTCTGGCTCCTACTCCGGTGTCGTGTTTGGAGCCGTCGAAGTGCATTGTCCAGAGCTAGGACATGTCCGGAGTATCCGGAAGTTTGAGCTCCATCCAGTGGGCGAAGAAGCCACAAAGCACCTACGACTTGATGGCGGTGTGATGCTCGTAGATGATGTTCCGCAGGGACAATTCAATGCCCCAAAGGGCCACTCGCCCCATTACCTCGGGGTTGTTGATGATGTGTGATAGAGCTCGTCGTTGACGACCACTATCTAGTGCTCCTGGAAGTAATGACACAGTCAGCGTACGGTCATGAATATGCCGTATGCCAGCTTCTTGTAGTGAGGGTACCTCTGTTTGGTCGGTGCCAACACCTCGCTGAGGTAGTACACCGGGCGCTGCACCCCGTGGGTTTTTCCCTCTTCGGGTCACTCGAGCACGAGTGCCGAGCTGACCACCTGATGCATTGCAGCAAAGTAGAGCAGCATGGGTTCTCTCTCCGCTGGGGTTACCAGTACGGGAGATGTTGACAGCAGGCGCTTGAGGTCTTCGAATGCCTCGTCTGCTTTAACCGACCACTCGAATTTGTCTGATTTGTGGAGCAACTGGTAGAAAGGGAGAGCCTTCTCACCCATGCGGCTGATGAACCTGTTGAGCGCCGCGACTCGCCCAGCTAGCTACTGGACTCCTTTAACGTTCTTCAGCTTCTCCATGGATAGTATAGCCTTGATTTTCTTTGGGTTGGCTTCAATGCATCTCTCGGAGATGAAGTACCCGAGAAATTGCCCAGATGGGACGCCGAAAGCGCACTTTTCTGGGTTCATCTTGATCCTGTATCGATCAAAGTTATCTAACATCATGCAAAGGTCATCGATCATTCTTCGTCTTTCCTTGGTCTTGACTACTATGTCGTCGACATAGACTTGAATTTTGGGACCAATTTGGTTCTTCAAGCATGCCTTCATTCACCTTTTATAGGTCGCGCATGCGTTCTTGAGCCCGAAGGGCATTGTGTTGTAGAAGAAGACCCCAAACGGCATGATGAAGGTCGTCTTCTCCTGGTCCTCGACCTTCAGCCGAATCTAGTTGTAGCCTGAGTAGGCATCAAGGAACTCGAGTAGTTTGCATCCCGTGGTAGAATCGATGATTTGATATGTGGCACCCCGGATTTACGGTCCGAGAATACCCGTTATGCATGCCATTCATGTTCTCATGATCAGTGAGCCATGAGCATAACCGACTAGTATCATTACAACATCCATATAGTAACGAGTACAAAACTTACACAAGAGCCATTATGGCGATTACAACACAAGTAGCGGAAGTCTTCAGCGCAGAACCCGTGCCATAACCTACAGGCAACTGACTAGGAAGACGGCCTAGCTCGCATAGACGTCAACACCTTCGTTTCCTCTTAACATCTATAATCTGGCCAAGTAAATAGCCAGGGACAATGCCAGTGAGTACTTTCAATGTACTCGCAAACCACTGATACAAGGGTGACAAAGATAATGCATAATTGGCTGTGGCGAGATAGCTCTACACTATAGTTGTTTTTTGAAAAACCTAATACTGGCATCTCTATATCTTTGTTGAAAAAGAGTTTTTAGAAAAATATGCCTCCTTTTTGAAAATCTGGACAACTCCACATCCTTGTTAAAAAGATTTAAAACAGTTTTGTTGTAAAACCCTTTTTAAACATCTTCGACCATCTCTGGTCAAAACCAAACTCGTTCTTATCTTTCCTCGTTACCAAGTCACATCCTTTATTTTTATCACAACATAACCGAAGGGTCCTCCTAGCACTTGCCATTCCAACCGTCCTTGACCGTGGACACGGCTATTCGAATAGATTAAACTCTGCAGAGTTTGTGCACTTTACCCACAAGAATCAATACATCCGTCGGGATAAAACCACGGCCTGCTACACATGGTAGACAGGGGCTCGGATAATCAAACTTAAACTTTTCATTTGTCCATCCCTAGATATGGCGGCTTTTACTTTTGGGTTGTTCTCTCCAGTACGAGTATGGGGTACGACGACCCTGGTCCTTCCTCCCGTACTGACCCCTACCTCCAAACCAAAGTTTGACCGGTAGCAAGTGACAATAACTTCCTCCCGTACTAGCCAAAAAGCATACCGTCCGCGAGAGACCCAATTGTTGCACCGGTACCTTGCCCATGGCAGCCCGTATTTCAGGGGATTTCTCCCCTTTAGCGAGTACGAGCAGCCCTGGCTGAAGACCACAAACTACGAGCTAAGCCCCAGCGACTGGGGCAATGTGGTTGCACGGATAAATTGTTCCAGACATTGGCTTAGAACATCCCTTCCTTTCTCTTGCTTGACTTTCTCTTCATCCACCTCATATTTTCTTTAGTAAAACTTCCACTTGGAAACGATGCCTCTTTCCAAGGGTTTTATTTTGAAAACTTTGTAGTAGGGTAAAACCCAAAATAGTTTTATTACTGAAAATCCGTGGGTTTCTAAGGAAGATGTTAATCATCTTAGCCTCGATCTAAAGGATAAAATAGGTGTCAACTAGGGTAGGTGTCCTAATGGACACTCATCCATAACTTGGAGGAGCCAAGTTACTCACGCACTTTTATTTTGAAATAAAACATGCAAATTTAATCATGCAATTTGTAACCGAGATATAAAACAATTGATAAACACGAGTAGGTGAATATAGGAGTTCAGGAATGGTGGCTTGCTTGTGACCAGCGGGATGTCCCTTGATGGTGTTAGATAACCAGAAAACCAAATATAAAAATAATAAGGAATAACCCAATCCTTCCTTCTTCTCGGCGTCACACACTCGCCACTATCGCCGGTATCGAGAATACATGCGAACAAACAATACACCCATCAATACAAGGCATACAAGCATCAAACCATACAGCAAGCATATGATAAATACAAGATAAACATCAGTAGGGTGCTTGGAGATTTGATTTGATTGGATTGGGAGAAGATTTGGAGGCATTAGAGAAAAAGGGATCTTTTTGGATTTAAGTTCTAGGAACTACCTAAGGGAGGGGTTTTTTGAATAAGCGCTTGATCTGTATGATACCATTGTATAAAAATGATACCATCAGACAGGTATTGATACAAGGAAGCCAACAAAAGTGGTTTCACTATTTTATCAATTTCCTAGGATTTATAATGGATTTTATAGTGATTAAAGCTCTAGTTTTAGTAAATAATTCACCAGAACTTCTCTAGAGTTCCAAAAATTATTTATTTGTGTGATTAAGTTTTATTTGGTGGACTGGATCAAGAGGAGTTGGAATCACCTCAAAACAATTACCAGAATGCTCTTGAGAAATTCCCAAAGATAGTACTGGATGGGATTTGTCTTTTTCACCAGATTTAATCTACGGAATCTTTTTAGGTGATTCGAAGTACACATGATAGGTACTAAGAATACCTTTCTGTAGAAATTGGAATAATTATTTTTAGAGTTACATAGATACTGTAATGGTTTTATTAGTTAATAAACCATGCATAGAAGAGTTTAATTCACTAAAATTCAACAGAGACTCATAAGAATATGAGCTGCTGGATTATGAAAGATATGGATATGTGTGTCATCTGGGAGTTGTAATTAGGTCAGAACTCCACTTGTTTTGACCTATTAAATTTCCTAAAGGTAGAAAGTCTCTGTTTTTATTTTTTTTCTACGAGCAATATAGGAAACAAACTTAGGTCGGGCCAGTGGGATATGAAAGGTATGGTTAGTACCTTTCGGAACAAGTTGGATTTACTCCATTTGGAGTTGTGAAAATACCTGGAGAAATTATTTAGTGAATGGACAGATCATAGAAAATGGTTTACCATATTTATTCTAATCATCCATTTAGTGCAAAACTTGGTCTGCATGTTAGGGAAAATATGTATGTATGTGTGAAAATTTATATTTGGCCAAAATATGGTGCTTTACAAATTTGTTTGGATTTAATCCAAACTGCTAGTTCCTGAATCTGAAATTCCAAAGGAAAAGGGGGAAGAGCTGGGGGTCATTGGGCCAGATCTGGAGGGTAAGCGGGCCACACAGGGGCAGGCCGGCCCAGCGGAGACGGGCACGGAATGGTGGCGTGTAACCGGCTGCGGCCCAGCAGCTGGCCCGCCAGGCGAAAGGGTAAGAGGCAACCCTGGCCATTAGATCTAAGGTAGATTGACGGTCGGGGTTCGTCGTCCTCACGGCGCCGGCCAGACGACGGCGAAACCCTAGCTAGCGACGGGGGAGGAGCGGGGAGGCTCACCAGGGGCTCGTGGGAGGTCATGGAGGCGACGGGGCGACGCGGTTGGCGACGACGACTCCGGGGATGGGAGGCAGGGGACGGTTTGGCGTCGGGAGGTCCTCGCGCGACGACGATCGAGAGGGAGCTCTCCAGAGCTCGCCGGTGCGGCCGCAGGGATGTCTGCATGTCACAGAAAAGGCTAGGATTAGATAGAGGAGGAGGAGGGGAGTGTTGCTGGGTAACATGCAGGGCCAGGGGAGCACAGGAGGAGGAGCTATGCTCGTTTCTTTCTTGGAGGCCGAAGCTCCTTGTTTCTCTTCTCCCGGGCAAGGCAGAGCAAGGGATAGGGAGAGGGAGCTCTGGTGAGGCTCTCTGGTGGTAAGGGGTAGAAATGAGAGCGCAGGGGAGAGCTAGGGCGGCCTGTGGCCTTATAAACAAGGGATGGAGTGGTGTGGGTGGAAAAAGATTTATTTGGACAAGGGCAAGGGTGGAGGTTGTCAATTGGCTTCTTGGGGGTAGTGCTGGGGTGTGGTGGGGCTAATAGCACGACCAGAGAGGGAGAGGGGAGTGGTGTAGCTGTTGTCCCTTTTATTACAAAGATCTTTGCAAGATTTCCTCTCTCTCTCAAGCACATGGGACAAGGGAGGTGCTAGGTACTATGGTGCTATAGTGCACACGACCAAGGGGTGTGTGTGCTGCTGTGGAGGAGTACTTTACAAGATTTGGTGAGGACTAGAGTTTGTTTGAATCAAGATTTTATTGTTTTGGCAAAGTTGATCAAATGGAGGCTTGTGAAGGAAGTTGATATATTTGTATTGGTAAAATTGTGGAAATGGTACTGGTAGGTGGAGTAGGTCAAATAACCTCTTCATGATTTAAATGGGATTTTTCTAGAAATTATAATCCCATTTAAATGCACTTCTTCAAAAAGTGCAGAAATAGATTATGGAAGCTAAGATGATATTTTTACATTGTACAAGATTGGTTTTTGATGTGATATGGTCCTAAATATTATAACACACATTGGAGAATTTTATTGGGATTTATTGAGGTGGAAAAGCATTTTTGGGGAATTATTTCTTGTTTCTTCCATTTAAGAAAAAGGGCAAAAAGAAATAAAAGAATCTCAAAAATATTTATTTTTGAGTTGGAATGATGGGATATGATATGTAGGCAAATGTGCCTTTAGTTGGCACGGTGATTTGGAGAAAAGCAAACTTGCCATTGAAGACAAGGTTGTTGAGAAATTGGTAACTAAGGGAAATAAAATAGTTTAATAATCCAAATAATTGTGGGAATTATTTGGAGATTCTTATATCCAAGGTAGATGAAGTAAACTTGGTGTGGGCATCAAGGTCAACCTTGGTTTTGAAGAGAAGTGGTGAAAAGGATGGAAACTAGATAAGTGAGGACCTTGGGTTCAGTTATCCTGATGCCATCTAAACAGGGTTGGATTTGGGAGCTCAGAGTTCACCTTGGTACAAGGGGTATATGGATGGATAGACCAAGTCATATAGATGACCATGGAGGCAAGGGTTAGGCTTGGTTGGATTTGGGGTGGTGTAGAGGAGATGGCAAACTTTGTTGAAAAGAAGGCTGCCATATCAGCTACATCAGGTAGCCTACTAAACCATGTGGGTTTAAGAAGCACAAGGATCCAATGGAAACAAGTGAAGTGGGGATTGATAGGTCATGATTAGTAGATCATAACCAATCAAGGATTTGGTCAAGGGGAGGTGGCATATGGATGAGAGCTTCTGCCAAAGTAGGCAAGATGACAAGATTTGCAGAAAAGATTATTATATTGACTACATAACCATCATGGATGAGTGGGAATTAAATTGTATTAGCCAAGCGAAAGAGTGGGCCTTGGTAGTACGAATGATTTACTACAAGATGGTACAAGTACATTCTCAAGAATGCACATAGGTTGGCAGAGGTAGGGCTCCAAAGATTGAATCTAGATAAGAAATCCAGACTTGGCCATTTTGGCAGATTTGTGGTTTTAGACTAGAGTGCAATTGTAGATGATTTTGAGAGAATGCTAGGTTCCAAACTCATGATGAAGGAGAGGATGTTGAAGTGGTAACTGACTAGATAGGATTCATGCTTAGATTGGGTCTCCACTGAGTTGGAAACCATCCAGAGGGATTATCCTTGGATTGAGATAAGCATGAGATAAGATGATCACTTGAGTGGCTTCGGATAGATCCAGACTTGGATGCTTGCTTTGAGGTTGATGATCACATGCATAGATTTTGTCCTAAGGGATGAGATACAAGATTATCTCATTTTAGTTCCTAAGCAAACAAGGCAGTCAGCAGATCAAGGAAATTCATCAGACAGCAGATCAAGGCAATTCATCAACCAGCAGATCAAGGCAATTCATCTTATTACTTATCTTACTACTACTAGGGTTACCATCAAGCCTAGCTTGAGGTAAGGAGGGGTATTTTGAAAGGGGGTTTGCTTTGAAGTTGGATAAGTACTATCTTGGTATTTCTACCAAGATTGAGATGAAAAGGGTTTTAATAAAGGTTTTGGAAAACCTAGGGGTAAGAGTAGTTGAAGGTTCTTTCTTGAAAACATAAGGAGAGTATATATATATCTCCATAGTTTTGGCAATAGAAACTAGTAAAGTATTTGGTTGTGTCACAGTCATCTTGGCTCGGGTTTTGAAAGGCCAGAACATTTGAGAATATGAAGGATGAGCCAAGAAATCTCTTTTGTAAAATAGCTTTTTGGAAACTAGTGTTGAGATGAGGAGTACACTATTAATACACAACTAGTTGCTTGAGCACAAGCAAATAAGTAAGCACACAATGCAATAAAAAGTTTTTGTTCCCCTGATTTTTGCCTTTTTGGATATTTAATCAGGGTTGCTGAAATTGGGATGTTACATGATAGATCTGCGGTAGGGGGAAGTGATCCTTGGGTACTGCTTGTTAAGCGCCATAAAGTGCATGCACACCCAAAGGATTTCCGTGTCCTTCTTAGGGAGCAGCATGCGGTTAGCTACCCAGGATCTTTCCTTGATCTCCTTTATGAAGTTGGCATCGAGGAGTCTATTGACTTTGATACCGATTGCTTCTACTCTTCCCTTGGACAGTCGATGCATCATTTGCTTCACTAGACGCGCATCCGGGTACACATTGAGTGCATGCTCGGCGAATTCCCTGGGAACTCCTGGCATGTTCGCGGGACACCAGGCAAAGATTTCCCAGCACTCACGGAGGAATTCGACGAGCGTGAGTTACTATGCAAAACTATGGTTGTTAGCGATTAGCGCCGTCGGGTGGACCTGCACCGCCTTAGTGTTGACTGTGGAGTCGAATGACATATCAGGCGCATTATGCTTGGTGACAGGGGCAAACTATTGTCGGTCGACTCCTTCAACCTTGTGAGCTCCTCCTGCATGCCGAAATACTAGGAGATTCTGTTGAAGTCTCTATCGCAGTTGTCGGATTTTGTGAAGCTTCCTGGGATGATGATGACACTATTAGGTCCTGGCATTTTCAGCAGAAGGTATGCGTAGTGCGGCACTGCCAGGAATCTTGCAAATGCCACGCACCCAAGGATGGCGTGGTATTGCGAGAGCCAGTCCACCACCTCGAACTCGAGTCGCTCATTTCTAAAGTTCTTAGGGGTGACGAAGATGACATCGAGCCATATTTTTCCTAGGGGGTACACTCCCTTCCCTGGGACAATGCCATGGAAGTTCATGTCTAATGCTTCCAGGCAGCATAGCAGGACCCGCATAGCTGCGAGTGTGTTGGCGAACATCATATTGATGTCGTTGCCACCATCCATGAAGACGCGACTCATTTCAAACCCGCCAATTTGAGCCTCAAGCACTAGGGCAGAGTGGCCCGGGTGACGTATTTGTTGGAGATATGCCCAAGAAGCAATAATAAAGTGGTTATTATTATATCTTTGTGTTTATGATAAATGTTTACATCCCATGCTATAATTGTATTAACAGGAAAATTTAATACTTGTGTGTTTTGTAAACATAAAGGAGTCCCTAGTAATACTCTTGTTAAGCTAGCTTGTTGATTAATAGATGATCATGGTTTCCTGATCATGGACATTGGTTGTTATTAATAACAAGGTCGTAACATTAGGAGAACGATGTGATGGACACACACCCATAGTAAGCATAACATACGATCAAGTCATTAAGTTCATTTTGCTACAAGCTTTCAAATACATAGTAACCTAATCCTTCGACCATAAGATCATGTTAATCACTGTCACCAGATGAGTACTTTGATGACATCAAATGCCCACTTCCATAAATGGGGGTTATAAATGTGGCATTGGGTATTTTGAAAGTATGTGTTGAATTGCATGGATCAATAGTGGGAGTTTTCCATCCATATGACGGATAGATATGCTCTGGGACCTCTCGGTGGAATGTCATACAATTATCTTTCAACCATGTGACAAGGTCACAAGGCATGTCATATCACGGAACGAGTAAAGAGTACTTATCTATAACGAGGTTAAACTAGGTATGGAGATACCGACGATCGAACCTCAAATAAGTAAAGTATCGCGCGCCAAAGGGAATCAGTTTCGTATAATAATGGTTCATTCGATCATGAAGTCATCGTTGAATATGTGGGAGCCATTATGGATCTCCAGGTCCCGCTATTGGTTATTGACTAGAGAGGTGTCTCGATCATGTATGCATAGTTCGCAAACCATAGGGTGACACACTTAAGGTTCGATGTTGTTTAAGTTGATATGGAATATGAGTTGGAGACCGAGTGTTGTTTGGAGTCTCGAATTGGATCCAGGGCATAACGAGGAGATCCTGAATGGTCCAGAGAATAAGAATCATATAATGAAAGTCATTTTCCGGGATTCGGAAATGTTTTCGGTGTTTGACCGGAAGCTTCTAGAATGTTCTAGAGGGGCCACTAGTGGTCCCACAACCTCGGTAGGGGAAAATGGGCCGAGGGTATGCTGCGGGGGCCTTGGGCCAGCCACACCAAAGCCCAAGGGGCCCAACCGGCCAACCCCAATGTAAAGGGGCAAAACCCTAAAATAGGAAAGAAGGAAACTTGGGGCGTAAGTGTCCTCCCTTTCGCCTCTTGTGCCTCTGAGTTGGAGGAGGACACGGCCAGCGCTAGGAACCCTGGCCGCACCTCCCCATCTATATAAGGAGGAGTGGGGTGGGCGCCTAGGCCTAGCCCTCTCTCCCAACCCTAGTCGCCCCTCTCCTCCCTCCTCCGTCTTCCTGCTCCGGCTTAGGCGAAGCCCTGCAGGAACTCTCCTCCACCACCACCTCCACGTCGTCGTGCTACTGGGATTCCGAGGGGATCTACTACCTCTGCTGCCCGCTGGAACAGGGAGAGGAAGATCTTCATCAACTTTGTACGTGTGACCGAGTGCGGAAGCGCTGCCGGAACGCGGCGCCGGAAGGATCGTCTTCGTGATCTTGAGATCAGCAAATGATCGACTACATCAACCATGAGATCCAATCTCATTAACACTTTGGATCTACGAGGGTTAGTTCTCTTTTATCTCGTTGCACCTATCTTGTGGATTAGATCTTGGCTTTTCCATAGATTGGATCTTGGTTTTATGTGTTCTTGCGATAGAATTTTTATGTTTTCCATGCAATGAACCCTATAGTGGTATTAGAGCTAAATCTAGGCGTAGATCTGTTCCTCGAGTAGAACACAATGGTTTTTTGGACGTCGATGCTTTTGTTGTCACTTGCTTTTCATGTACTTTGCATCTTGCGGTATGGTAGGATGAAGCGGCCCGGGCTAACCTTACATGTCGTCTCACATGAGACTTGCTCCACGCTGAATGTGCAACTTGCATTGCACAAGTGGCTTTGCGGGTGTCTGTCTCTCCCACCATACTTAAGATTCAATTTAAAACAAGCACTTGTCAACACTTGTATCAGCGTTGTGGTTCATGTTAGTAGGTAAGAATGGTTCTTATTCGAAAGACCCAAGCGACGTAAAACATGCAAAGAAAATTAGAGGCATCTAACTTGTTTTTGCAGGGGCATGTGTTGTGATATGGCCATGATGTGATTGTGATTATATTTGATGTATGCAATGATCCTTATTGTAATATGGCAACCGACATGAGCCTAATGCTTGTCTTTAAATTTGTTAAGACCTACGTGTCTATTCATCATGTAATAGCTTTATTCCAAGTAGTTATAATAGTTGTTGTTGGTGATGGAAAACCATGAAGCGGCGCCACTAACCTTGACGACATGCTGGTGATGATGGAGATCACGTCCGTTCTTTGGATATGGAGATCAAAGGCACAAGGAGAAAGGCCATTTCATATCACATATTGTGAATTGCATGTGATGTTAATCCTTTTTATGCATCTTGTATTGCTTAGATCGCGATGGTAGCACCATAAGATGATCCCTCTCACTAAATATCAAGTAATAAAGTGTTCGTCCTTAGTAGGCATTGTTGGAAAGACTCGTTGTTTTGAAGCATCACCTGATGATCGGGTGTAATATATTCTACGTGTGCATACAATGGGTGCAAGCCAGATTTGCACATGTGGATACTAAGGTTAATCTTTACAAGCCTAGCATGTACATGCATGGCCTCAGAACACGGAATACTGAAAGGTAAAGCATGATCCATATGGATGATATGATGAACATGTTGATTGTTCGCCTTTTAAGATATATCTTCTCTCGTGAAGATCGGACTTGGTGTAGTGGATTTGGTTCATGTAATCACTAAGGCAACATGAGGGATCTTGTTTTGAGTGGGAGTTCAAACAGTAATATGATTAAAGTTGAACACAATTTATCATAAATTAAATCAAAGTGAATTTGCATAATTTTTATAGTCATTGCCATTCGTTCACCACATTACACTTAGTTATAAATGAGATAATAGAACTATAGAATTATGGATAGTTACTTTACGAACTGGTATCGTATTGTTGTGACTGTCAATCTAAAGTTTAAAAGTCTTATTGCAAACTTTCAACAA
This sequence comes from Avena sativa, assembly GCA_916181665.1. Taxonomy (NCBI): domain Eukaryota; kingdom Viridiplantae; phylum Streptophyta; class Magnoliopsida; order Poales; family Poaceae; genus Avena; species Avena sativa. The sequence goes on along the minus strand of OV702283.1, from coordinate 244,066,928 downwards.
AATCCGTTTACTCCGTGAAGTTTAATAAATGGTATTGAATCAAGAGGAACAATTCAAGTGTTAGTATCTAAATATCATGTTTGCCTCCATGATTCTTGATATTCAAAAGAAATTTTTAATATCAAGGTTATTTAGGAGCTGAAAGAATTGTTTCAGTAACCATCATGTGTGGAAGATATTGCGATATCTGAAATAATGTTTTGGTTGCAACATGATAGAATATAATTTGGCAAAATATATGTTCTCATATTTGATGAGAATTTGCAAAGGTTGGAGATGCTAGACATCCTAATCCTCCAAATAGTTTTTGGAAAGCAACATTATACTCGTGATTCGCCTTTATAAGCTATAGTAGCTAGATCATGAAAGTTGTCATCATAAGGATGAATAGAAGATGTAGGTGAAAATTTTACTGCACTAAAAGATTACTAAAGAATGGTTTTTGAAAAAATGCCAAACATTTTATGATGGTGATTTACTTCAAAGTGCAAGTCCAAAGATATTAGTATTTGACTATACACGCTTTGGACTATGTGTCATGTGTATGGTGCCACTATTGTTGTTGATAGATTGTTTTAAAAGGGAAAGGAAATGTTGAAAGAGAATCTCAAAAATATTTGGCAGAAAAAGAAAAGATTGGAAATGTCCAGCTTAAGTATATATATGATATACTCCCTCTGTCCCAAAATAGATGTCTTAAATTTGTTAAAATTTGGATGAATCTAGACACTATTTAGTATATATATTCATCCAAAATTTGAAAAACCTAAGACATCTATTCTTGAACAGAGGGAGTACATGTTATGGCTATATTATTTGCTTGTTAAACAATGTGGTTCTTGGGTATTGGATACCGAATTGGTTGGTGTGAAATGTCATACAGGACAAAACAATTCATGAACTACAATGGCCTAAGTAACCAGCAAGAGAATATGTGATGATGCTCATCGAAAACAAACAAAGTGTGTAGCGTTTCTCGTTGACATCAAAGCTTACCTTCAAGATTTGTTTCAATAATTATTATTTTGATAAGGTATTATGAGAACAACAGGTTGCTCAAATAATTGTTGTATTCCATATAAGATGAATGATTTATGTAGCAACCCCGGGGTTAGGGTTAAACTAACCTCAGGTCATCTTCTAAGATAAGTTCAACTCCCAATCACGGAAGATCACAGTATGATTCGGTAACATTATAGAACACGGGGATTCAACAGCATAAGTTTAAACTCTTAGGAGAGTGAGATATTAGAGTTATTACAAACCAGAGGTCATAGACCCAACATTACATCACACAGCGAAATCAAATTATGTTGTTCTACACAACAACTTGGCAAAAGGCCTAAGAGGCCATAAACAAAAGCGATGTCCATCCCATAGTCCTCTGGCTGCTACCTGGGACCCCCAACTACTCGTCGATGTCAACGTAGAAGCCACCTTCAGTTGCAACCAGATCCTCTGTAGAAAAACAACAATGGCACAAGGCTGAGTACGAGAATGTACTCCGCAAGACTTAGATAACCTAGTATCTACATGCTTTGGCTAGAAAAGCTTTCTCTGGATTTTCTTTTGCGGAAAGCAATCATTATTTGTAAACAAGAGAGAGAAGAGGCTCGTCTACTCAGAATCTTTTAGAAGGGATAAGATAGCGACTTCTTCATCTTGTTCATCACATCTCGATAACCACCAGCTTCATCAGAACCTCCCATCTAGGATCACCCCCTCGACCCAAAGGAAGCATCCTTAAGCACACATGGATCAACAAGTTTTATAGTGGTTAAAGTTATCTATGATCTTAGAATCTTGTCACCAAGCATTCATAACCGTGAACACGGCTTTTCGAAAAGATTCATACCCTGCAGGGGTGTACAACTTTACCCAGACGTACCAACCGACTCTTAATGCCAAATATTATTAGCCCTCTTCCTTGGAAGGCCGGCAGAGGGTGGTTGACCACGACCTTTACCTTGCTTTCGCCGAGACCATGAGTCACGCAATAAGTATGGTTCCGCGTAACGGGTCAAATCCCGAAGCCGGTACTTAAAGATGTGAGGCGAGGTTGGTTTACCAGGGGCTCCATCGACCCCAAGCAACCCGGTCCACGCTTCCCTACCTGTTATGATGCACCTCCTCTTTCGAAAATGTTTTCAATGCGTATGCCAAATGGAAAGCCCGAACTATGTGACTCATGGAATCTACTAGGCAAGTTATTCAGTCGAGGGGTTGTCCAAGCCCCGTGTGGCTGTATGCTCATCTCGGTTCCAAAGGCAAGAACTCAGTTCCTAGTGGTGGCAAGCATGGGACTATAAAAACCACACCCAACGTGGCCTCCCATACAAGCCTTAGCATGTTTAGTTAACTCCTTCGATGATGTCACCATCTCCTACTATGCATGGCTAAGCTGTCGATATCAGACTTTGATACTATGCATGGCTAAGTTGTCGATCTCAGAAGCTCTAGCAATGCTCAGATGCCAGACCTAGGTATGCTAGGAGCAGTGGATCAGGAGTATAAGGCTACAACAGGGATACTATGCAGCAGATAGGTAACGCTAACTACCGACAAAGGACCACATTGGAATCGTGTGCATTATAGCGAGAAAGTAATATACTTTGTAAAAGTAGGTTCAGAATGAGAGGCTACGCTTGCCTTGTCCGTCAGTAGACAGGTATGGACCGTCGGTGTTGTTGACTTCAGCTTCGGGCTCGGATCCTATCGCGAAGAACCAATACCAGAAAGAAAGGCAACAATCAAGACATGGCATCGATGCAATGCTCAAACAAGTATGATGATATGACAAGTTAAGTTGCGTTGAAATGAAACCCTAACTCATCCTTGACAACTTAAACGGGGTTCCGAGGGTTGAAAACCCTAACTCGGGAAACTCCGGGGACACATGGGAGGGGTTGATTTTGTTCTCTAATTAAACTTGTCATTAAAGTTGTTGATCAATGTATTATTATATCTTAAATAGGTAGAACTCATTTTTCTGAACATTTTGATATATTATTTGTATTTTTCTGACTTATAATGAATTAGTTATTGAATTTACAAATTTATATCATTTTCTGAAAATTATTAAAACCTTTATTACATCAGGCTGACGTCATAAAACAACCCAGGGCTTTTGTTACCACACCTGATCCTACCCATAGTGACTCACTTGTGGGGCCGAAGCCACATCAGCAGCCACACACGCAAAGCAGGGTCAGGGCATTTCTCACTGGGGCTGGCTCTAGCCATTGCGGCTGCCAGGTGGGGCCTGGGCCAGATCGGCTGCCACCGTGGCGCCACGCGGGCCTCGCCAAAGAACGATCAGACGGCGGTGACTGGCGGTGCTAGGATGCGAACGGGGACGTGCAGCTACGCCTACTCGAACCAGGGCTTCACCACGAACCTAAAGAGGGCGGCGTCGCTAGGTAGAGGTCGCTGGAGCAGGCAGCACGACGACGGCCGACGGCAGCACAGGCAGATGGTTGTGACGGCAACAATACAGAGAGGGAGAGGGGAAACGAAGAGGGTCACGGGGACCGTGAGCTCACCGGGAAGCTCGCAGAGGGGTCGTTGGCGCGATGGGAGCACAGAGGACGCCGAAATCGATGTCAAAGACGGCGATCGGCATCGGGCAGGTGGTGTCGATTACGGCGAAGGAGAGGGATTCGATGGGCGCTGGCCAGGGCAATCGAACCAGTCGACCACGACGGTCACCCCAGCAAGCTCGGAACGGCGAAGGGAGGTGGGGAACGTCGGCAACTCGTAGCTCCGATGAGCTAGGGTTTGGTGGAGGGGAAGAAATGGGGAAGGGATAAGGTTTAGGGTTCGTCCTGGCAGCGGAAAGGGTTCTTATAGACATCGTCGGCGTCGGTAGCGAGGATCCTGGCGCGGGCGAGCATCGCAGCGACGATGGACGGCGGGCATCGCAGCGCCAGCGAGCAGCTTGCTCGTCGGGGACGAAGACGACGACGCGTCCTCAGGGCCGAAGCGGTACGAGGCCGCTGGCGGGCTGGCGCGGGCCGGGTGCTGGGCCGCGGGAGTGGAAGAGAGGGGAGGAAGTTGTTGGGCTGCGGCCTGGTTCTCTCTCCTGACTATTTTTCCTTAGAAAACCTTTTCTTTTTCTGATTTTAGTTTTGTCCTTTTGTAAACCTCATTTGAAATCTGTTTTGCACAATTCAAAGATACTAAAGACTTCAGTAAAGTTTACAAAATATTCAGAGGCCCTTGTAAACCGTTTGGGCTCCTTTATTTTGAAATTTTCAAAATCCAAACACCATTGGAATGTGGTTTCAAAGAGAGAGGAAGAAATTAGGGTTTTCGGTTTGCATTTAATCCACTCACTTGACCACATGCAACCATTTTATTGATTTAAACAAATGCATGCAATGATTTAAGTACTAAGTACATATATTACAAGCTTGGGCTTTTACAGCTCTACCCCCCTTACAAGAATCTCGACCCGAGATTCCTAAGTTTTAGAAAAGAAGGCAGGGTACTCAGATCTAAGACGGTCTTCTCGTTCCCAAGTTGCTTCATCCTCAGAGTGATGAGACCACTGGACTTTCAGGAACTTGATGTTTTGATGATGAGTCTTGCGCTCGATTTCATCAAGGATACGAACAGGATACTCACGATAAGTCAGATCCTTCTGGAGATCAAGTGTTTGGTGATCAACACCATGGATAGGGTCTTTGAAGCAACGCTTGAGTTGAAACACATGAAAGACGTCATGCACCTCAGGGAAATTTGCAGGCAGCTCCAATTGATATGTGAGTTTACCTTGCTTAGAAAGGACACGAAAAGGACCGACATAGCGAGTTGCCAGTTTGCCTTTGATGCCGAAACGATGGACACCCTTTAAAGGAGTGACCCGGAGATATGCTTGATCACCAACTTCATATTCAACATGGTGATGGTGACGATCATGATAGCTTTTCTAGTGAGACTGAGTAGTTTTCAAATGATCTCGAATGATACAAACTTGATCTTCTGCTTCCTGGATCATATCCGGACCAAAGAACTTTCTTTCGCCGGTTTTCGACCAGTTCAAAGGAGTACGACAGGTTCTTCCATATAGGAATTGGAAAGGTGCCATTTCTATACTGGACTGATAATTGTTGATGTAGGAGAACTCGGCAAAAGGAAGCCATTTCTCCCAGTCCTTGCCAAAAGATATAACACATGCTCTTAGCATGTCTTCAAGGATTTGATTCACTCTTTCAGTCTGGCCACCGGTGCTACGATGATAAGCTGTACTGAAGGACAGACGAGTTCCCATGGCTTGTTGGAAACTTGCCCAGAACCTTGAGGTGAACAAAGTCCCTCGATCAGAGACGATTTTCTTTGGAACCCCATGAAGGACAACTATTCGAGAGATATACAAATCAGCCAATTGATTAGCAGTAATGCTCTCGCGAACAGGTAGAAAGTGAGCAACCTTGGACAAGTACTCAACAATTACCCAGATGGCATCATTTCCCTTTTGAGTCTTAGGAAGACCAGTAATGAAATCCATACCAACCTCATCCCATTTCCACTCCGGGATTTTATGTGGTTGCAGGAGACCAGCAGGTCTTTGGTGCTCAGCTTTGACGCGACGGAAAACGTCACATTCAGCAACAAAACGAGCGATATCCTTCTTCATACCAGACCACCAGAATCTTTGACGAAGATCCCGATACATCTTGGTACCTCCAAGGTGGATAGAAAGAGTTGATTCATGAGCCTCTTGGAGAATTACATCCCTCAATTTTGTTCTCTTCGGCACTACCAGACGGTTACCAAAGTAAACGGTACCTTGATTATCAACAGAGAAACACTTAGCAACTCCGCTAGCAATGTTCCCTTTAATCTCAGCAATTTCAGAATCATGTTTCTGAGCAAGCTTGATTTCATCCTCTATAGAAGACTTCACTTCAAGAGTAGAAAGGAATCCACGAGGAACTACTTCAAGTTTCAATCGAGCGAATTCCTCATGAAGAGAAGGGTGTGCTTGTTTGATCATCAGGGTGTTGCAATAAGATTTACGGCTCAACGCATCAGCAATGACATTGGCTTTGCCAGGTTGATAGTTGAGACCCAAATCATAGTCCTTGATGAGTTCCAACCATCTTCTCTGCCTGAGATTCAGATCAGGTTGTGTGAAAAGATACTTCAGACTCTGATGATCCGAGTATAACTCGCAACGACTACCGAGAAATTAATGTCGCCATTGCTTAAGGGCATGAACAACAGCTGCAAGCTCAAGATCATGAGTTGGGTAGTTGTTCTCATGTGGTTTTAGCTGACGGGAGGCATAAGCCACCACATGCCCATCTTGCATCAACACACATCCGAGACCTTGGTGGGAAGCATCACAGAAGACAACAAAGTCTTTGCTAGTGTCTGGGAGAACTAACACCGGAGCAGTGGTTAACTTGGTTTTCAACATCTGGAAGCTTTCTTCAGCCTTATCAGACCATTCAAACTTCTTATCCTTCTTAAGAAGATCAGTCATCGGCTTTGCAATCCTGGAGAAGTTCTCGATGAATTGACGGTAATAACCAGCCATCCCGAGAAAACTTCGGACATCCTTTACAGATTTATGAGACTCCCAGTCGAGGATGGTTTGGACTTTCGCTCGAATAATAGCAACCCCTTTGGCGGAAACAACATGACCAAGGAATACGAGCTCTTGTAACCAGAACTCACATTTGGAAAACTTGGCATAGAGACGATGTTCTCGGAGTTTTGTCAGCACCAACCGAAGATGTTCAGCGTGCTCTTACTCAGTCTTGGAGTAGACCAGAATATCATCGATATAGACCACAATGAACTTGTCAAGATACTCCATGAAGACAGAGCTCATAAGCCGCATGAAAGTGGCTGGAGCATTGGTAAGACCAAAGGACATGACTGTGTACTCGTAAAGACCATAACGAGTGGTGAAAGCAGTCTTTGGAATATCTTCCTTACGGATCTTTATCTGGTGATACCCTGACCTTAAATCCATTTTGGAAAAGACAGTGGCACCACTTAACTGATCAAAGAGATCAGTGATCCTAGGGATACGATACTTGTTTTTGATAGTCACAGCATTAAGTGGGCGATAATCCACAACCAGACGCGGTATATTAGTATCCCGCTTCTTGACAAATATGGTAGGACATCCCCAAGAAGATGTGTTGGGCTGAATGTATTCTTTTCCTTCTAACTCCTCTAATTGCTTCTTCAACTCCACAAGCTCACGAGGAGGCATACGATAGGGTCTTTTAGAAACAGGAGCAGTTCCAGTAACTAACTCTATGACAAACTCCACACTTCGATCAGGTGGCATGCCAGGCAACTCCTCAAGAAAGACATCCAGGAAGTCACAGACCACGGAAACATCTTGGATCTCTAACGGAGGTAGACTTCAAGAGCATACAACTCTGCTTCAGGAATAGAAACAGCTGAAGGAGATAGTGACCCTACGGTCCAATACTTGATTGTTATTCCAACAGGACTTGTCAGAGTCACAGACTTGGTTGTACAATCGAGGATAGCTTGATAACGGGTCAACCAGTCCATACCCAGAATGATGTCAATGTCAGTTTACTTGAGGGCGATAAGGGAGGTGGGGAAAGTTGAAATGCAACTTCAATTAGATTCCCATGACTAACCATGGTGGAACACCACCTAGAACCAGGAGACTGAACTAGCAGAGGAACAGATAACCCCTCAAAACTTATCCCATGCATTTGAGCGAAAGATTGTGATAGGAATGAATGCGATGCTCCAGAATCAAACAAAACTTTAGTTGGAATTTGATTGATACAAAGTGTACCCATGATGAAGCTTGGATCTTCCTGAGCCTCCTCAGCAGAGATATGGTTCAGCCGACCTCTTCCAGCACCTTGGTACTTCTCATTCTTCTTTGGTGGTGGTGCATTCGCAGCAGCACTCTTTTGACGACACTCCTTTGCATAGTGGCCAGGCTGGCAACAATTAAAGCATATAAAACCTGATGCATTGCCAGCAGAAAGATAGTTTGATCCACCAGCATTGTTTGAGGTAGCATTCGGACGGGGAGCATATCCAGAAGACCTTGAGGTATAAGGAGAACGTGGCACAGCACTGTAAGGCACGAAGACACGACGCTTCTTGTTACCAGAACCAGCCTTGTTGTACCCATCCTGAGGACGCTTACGAGTTTCTTCATACTCCACCTTTCCACTCTCGGCTTTCATAGCTTTATTGACAAGATCTTGGAAGTTACCAAAGTCCATGAGGTGGATATCACGATGAACCTCAGGATCAAGTCCCTTGCGGAACAGAGCTTGCTTCTTAGCATCAGTGGAGACCTCTTCGGTAGCATAGGAGGCAAGACTATTGAAGTTGCGCTGGTAATCACACACGGAACCAGTGCCCTTCTTCCTCCCTCTTCTGATCCATCAGACCCTCCGGACTATGATAAGCATGTAAGGCTTCAGTAAACTCTTGCCATGTAACAACATGTTGAGCTTCTTGCATAGCCAAGAAATTTTCCCACTAGGAGTTAGCTACTCCCTCCAGATGATAGGTAGCAAAAGTCACCCAATCAGCTTGAGCAACATGACCAACCTGAAGTTTACGCTCCATGGTGCGAAGCCAGTAATCCGCGTCAAGTGGCTCAGTGGAATAGCTGAAAACTGGCGTAGTGAGACGTGTGAAGTCCTTTATACCAACTTGATTGTTCTGGCGTTGAGCAGTGTTGCGCTCAATCCTTTCAAGGAGCCTCATATTGTCAGCACGGTTGGTTTTGTACATGGCCATGAGTTGAACCATGGATGGGGGTGGAGGAAGGTTGGAAGATTCACCCTCATTTGCGGCCCCACGAGCATGAGCACGGGTACAGGCACGAGAGGTGTCACCCATCCTGAAAGAACAAAGGAAAAGGTTTAGACAAGGGATTCAAAGAAACAAGACGGAAGGATGAACAAAGAGTACTTGATATAAATGTATCATCTTATCAAGCATGGTAGTATCAAAGCATACTAATGTATACACTAACCAGCTGACTTACAAACCATGACAATGGAATGCTAAGATGTTACACACCAAGCAAAACTGGGATATCTTGGAACTCTGAGAATAGCAACCAAGTACGGAGTACTTTAGAAAAACAACCCCACAACCACAATCCTAAAATTTTTGAGATGTGAGGTAAGGAATGAAAACCTTTTCAAACCAAATAAGGTAAGAGAAACTCCAGCAACAGAAACACACCAGAGAAGGAGTAAAAAGAATCCTAGTCAGAGTTTCTGCAAATATTTTTAACTTTCAAATAGTTTTGTCTACTTCTAGACTCAACATCGACCAATAAAAGGGTTTCCTACAGGCAGTCCTGCTCTGATACCAAAACCTGTAGCACCCCCCGGGGTTACGGTTAAACTAACCTCAGATCATCTTCTAAGATAAGTTCAACTCCCAATCACGGAAGATCACAGTATGATTCGGTAACATTACAGAACACGGGGATTCAACAGCATAAGTTTAAACTCTTAGCAGAGTGAGATATTAGAGTTATTACAAACCAGAGGTCATAGACCCAACATTACATCACACAGCGAAAGCAAATTATGTTGTTCTACACAACAACTTGGCAAAAGGCCTAAGAGGCCATAAACAAAAGCGACGTCCATCCCATAGTCCTCAGGCTGCTACCTGGGACCCCCAACTACTTGTCGATGTCAACGTAAAAGCCACCTTCAGTTGCAACCAGATCCTCTGTAGAAAAACAACAATGGCGCAAGGCTGAGTACGAGAATTTACTCCGCAAGACTTAGATAACCTAGTATCTACATGCTTTGGCTAGAAAAGCTTTTTCTGGATTTTCTTTTGCGGAAAGCAATCTTTCTTTGTAAACAAGAGAGAGAAGAGGATCGTCTACTCAGAATCTTTTAGAAGGGATAAGATAGCAACTTCTTCATCTTGTTCATCACATATCGATAACCACCAGCTTCATCAGAACCTCCTATCTAGGATCACCCCCTCGACCCAGAGGAAGCATCCTTAAGCACACGTGGATCAACAATTTTTATAGTGGTTAAAGTTATCTATGATCTTAGAATCTGGTCACCAAGCGTTCATAACCGTGAACACGGCTTTTCGAAAATATTAATACCCTACAGGGGTGTACAACTTTACCCACACATACCAACCGACTCTTAATGCCAAATATTATTAGCCCTCTTCCTTGGAAGGCCGGCAGAGGGTGGTTGACCACGACCTTTACCTTGCTTTCGCCGAGACCATGAGTCACGCAATAAGTATGGTTCCGCTGTAACGGGTCAAATCCCGAAGCCGGTACTTAAAGATGTGAGGCGAGGTTGGTTTACCAGGGGCTCCATCGACCCCAAGCAACCCGGTCCACGCTTCCCTACCTGTTATGATGCACCTCCATCACCCCCTCTTTCGAAAACTTTTTCAATGCGTATGCCAAATGGAAAGCCCGAACTATGTGACTCATGGAATCTACTAGGCAAGTTAGTCAGTCGAGGGGTTGTCCAGACCCCGTGTGGTTGTACGCTCGTCTGGGTTCCAAAGGCAAGAACTCAGTTCCTACTGGTGGAGATCATGGGACTATAAAAACCACACCCAACGTGGCCTCCCATACAAGCCTTAGCATGTTTACTTAACTCCTTCGATGATGTCACCATCTCCTACCTTTCTAGATTCTCTGGCACTTATGATTCATCGTTCGGATAGATCAGACTACTTTGATACTATACATGGCTAAGTTGTCGATCTCAGAAGCTCTAGCAATGCTCAGATGCCATACCTAGGTATGCTAGGAGCAGTGGATCAGGAGTATAAGGCTACAACAGGGAAACTATGTAGCAGATAGGTAACGCTAACTACCGACAAAAGACCACATTGGAATCGTGTGAATTATAGCGAGAAAGCAATATACTTTGTAAAAGTAGGTTCAGAATGAGAGGCTATGCTTGCCTTGTCCGTCAGTAGACAGGTATGGATCGTCGGTGTTGTTGACTTCAGCTTCGGGCTCGGATCCTATCGCGAAGAACCAATACCGTAAAGAAAGGCAACAATCAAGACATGGCATCGATGCAATGCTCAAACAAGGCTAATGATATTACAAGTTAAGTTGCGTTGAAACGAAACCCTAAGTCATCGCTTGACAACTTAAACGGGGTTCCGAGAGTTGAAAACCCTAACTTGGGAAACTCCGGGGACACATGAGAGGGGTTGATTTTGTTCTCTAATTAAACTTGTCATTAAAGTTGTTGATCAATGTATAATTATAGCTTAAATAGGTAGAACTCATTTTTCTTAACATTTTGATATATTATTTGTATTTTTCTGACTTATAATGAATTAGTTATTGAATTTACAAATTTATATCATTTTCTGAAATTATTAAAACCTTTATTACATCAGGCTGACGTCATAAAACAACACAGGGCTTTTATTACCACACCTGATCCTACCCAAAGTGACTGACCTGTAGGGCCGAAGCCACATCAGCAGCCACACATGCAAAGCAGGGTCAGGGCATTTCTCACTGGGGCTGGCTCTAGCCACTACGGCCGCCAGGTGGGGCCTGGGCCAGATCGGCTGCCACCATGGCGCCACGCGGGCCTCGCCGGAGAAAGACCAGACGGCGGTGACTGACGGCGCTAGGATGCGAACGGGGACGCGCGGCTAGGCCTACTCGAACCAGGGCTTCACCACGAATCTAAAGAGGGCGGCGCCGCTAGGTAGAGGTCGCCGGAGCAGGCAGCACGACGACGACCGACGGCGTTGCATGCAGATGGTTGCGACGACAATGATACAGAGAGGGAGAGGGGAAACGAAGAGGGTCACGGGGACCATGAGCTCACCAGGAAGCTCGCAGAGGGGTCGTTGGCACGAGGGGAGCACAGAGGACGCCAGAATCGATGGCGAAGACGGCGACTGGCGTCAGGAAGATGGTGGCGATTACGGCGAAGGAGAGGGATTCGGCGGGCGCTGGCCAGGTCAATCAAACCAGTTAACCACGGCGGTCACCCCAGCGAGCTCGGAACGGCGAAGGGAGGTGGGGAACGTCGGAAACCCGCAGCTCCGACGAGCTAGGGTTCGGTGGAGGGGAAGAAATGGGGAAGGGATAAGGTTTAGGGTTCGTCCTGGCGGCGGAAAGGGTTCTTATAGACATCGCTGGTGTCGGTAGCGAGGATCCTGGCGCGGGCGGGCATCGCGGCGACGGCGGGCGCAGCGCCAGCGAGCAGCTTGCTCGTCGGGGACAAAGACGACGACGCGTCCTCGGGGCCGAAGCGGTACGAGGCCGCTGGCGGGCTGGCGTGGGCCGGGTGCTGGGTCGTGGGAGAGGAAGAGAGGGGAGGAAGTTGCTGGGCTGTGGCCTGGTTCTCTCTCCTGACTATTTTTTTCTTAGAAAACCTTTTCTTTTTTTTGTGATTTCAGTTTTGTCCTTTTGTAAACCTCATTTGAAATTGTTTTGCACAATTCAAATATACTAAAGACTTCAGTAAAGTTTACAAAATATTCAGAGGCCCTTGTAAACCATTTGGGCCCCTTTATTTTGAAATTTTCAAAATCCAAACACCATTGGAATGTGGTTTCAAAGAGAGAGGAAGAAATTAGGGTTTTGGGTTTGCATTTAATCCACTCACTTGACCACATGCAACCATTTTATTGATTTAAACAAATGCATGCAATGCTTTAAGTACTAAGTACATATATTACAAGCTTGGGCTGTTACAATTTACAAATCTAGTTAGAGAAATCACTTTCATAAAACTAAATGCTAAAAATGTCATAAGACAAATGATTGAAAGATCACTTATGAAGTGACATTGCCGTTTAAATTATATTGGAAAGAAAGACATGTAGAAACTCCATGTTTATGGAATTTTGGAGTCTTTTGATTTTGGTCAAATGACACTTGTGAGACTTTCATGGAGATAATTGAAACTTTGTTCAAAGGCCAAAGAAGAACAAACGACTAACTTATTGGAATTTCTACATATTGATGTATGTAGTCCATTATGTGTAGTCGTGACCGATGGATTTCAACTTCATATTCTTTCTCCGGGAATTTGAGTGAATACATGTGTATATTTACTTAATGAGGAAGAAGTGTGAAATATTTGAAATAATTCAAAGACTTTCAAGATGAAGTAAAATATCATTGTAACAAGAAAATAAAGTGTTTATGATTGGATTATAAAGGAAGATATTTGAATTAAAAGTTTAGCATAACACCTATGATTTGAGGAATCGTTCCATGGATTTTCATTTCCCGGAAACCATAGGAGTATGCAGTGTTAGAGATATGTAATGAAACCTTGATTTAAATGGTGAGATCAAAGGTGTTATTTATAAAACTGCCATTGTAGTTTAAAGATTAAAACTTTAGTGACTACCGCTTGTACACTGAAAAGAGTTTCATCATGATCTGTTGAAATGACACCATATAAGTTATGGTCTGGGATAAAATCCAAGTTGCCCTTTCTTAAATTTTGGTATGCTAGGCATAATTAAAATGTTTAGAACCAAAGTCGGATGAGCATGTTTGTATGTTATTTCAAATAACCATTGGGTATTCCTCCATATCACCAAAGACAAAAGTGTTTGTCACTTAGAACGTCAAGTTTCTTTAGTAGGATTTTTCATGAAAAGTTAAGTGGGAGAACAATAGAACTTTAATAAGTTTATTGAACTTTAGCTATATGTGCAAACTTGCGTAGTGCCGGAAAGTGTCCCGGAGACAACAACAATGCTCATGGCTCACAAGCCTCAAAGTTTGTGGTCACGGAGGTCTAAGTTCCTATTGAACCAAGTAGGTCGGGTAAACAATCAAATACTAAAGATTTGAGAGTAAATCATTATTGTTTGACAATCATGAACCGACTACATGCAAACAAGCGATGATGGGCTTGAAGCCATAAAATTCGTGATAGTTCCATACACGAGAAAACAAGTTTTTGAACTTGGAAGACCCTCGAGAAAGGTGAAAAACCTTTCAGTAGTATTTGGATCTATAAATAAATAGACATGGATGTTTCACATCGATGAAATAGTCGACATGTCGGGAAAGAGTTTATGACAATGTTCAAGGAGTTGACTATGACAAGATTTTATCTTTCATAGCGATATTTAGTATGGACGGATTAATGTAGCAACCACTACATATAATATTGGTATATGGTAGTTGAACAAACAAAACAAAGTTCTTCTAATAGAATGGTTACCTAGGACGTGTACATGACATGATCCAAAGTGTTTTATTAATTCAAAGGATGCTAAAAGCGTATGCAAACTTCAATGGTTGAAGTAAGCATCGCGGAGTTGGAATCTTCACTGTGGTGAAACTATTAAAAGAGTTTAATTTTATCAGAGACAATGAAGATGCTTGCATTTTCAAGAAATTAAGTGGGAGTCCTAAGACATATTTATAATACATTATGTGAAAGACATATTGTTGATTGGAAATGATGTATATTTTACTGACACAGGTTAAGAATTTCATTTTGATGAAAGACTTAGGCATAACTCAAATATTAGGCATCAATGTCTATGTGGATAGATTGAGGCTCTAATATGGTTGTGCCAGAAGTCCATAGATGAGATATTTAAAGAGTTCAATATGGAAATGACAAGAAAGGTACTTGTCGCACAGGAAGGATTGAATCAAGATTCAAGTGTATTGACACTTGGTAAGTGAAACGAGATTCAAGTGTTTTGACACTTGATGAGTGAAATCACAAGAATATTTTGATCAATATGTGATATGTACACATCCAGATATGTCCTATGATCTAAATGTTATGAGCATATACTAGAATGATTCATAAGATAATCATTGGACGATAGTAAGGATATTCTTATGATCTTTGGAAGAACTAAGAATATGTTATTTATGTAGAGGTGACAAATAGATAGATAGTTCATTGTAAAGTGTTACATTGATACTAGTTTTGTCACAAGATACAAATTAAGTTTATCCCAATTTAAACTATGGGTGGCACAATGTGATGGAAAGGAAGTTCCATAATGTATTTGCATGAGTTCCAAAGTTAAGACATTGTGACAGATACTATAACAAAAGGCTAAGTATGTGATTGCTATTGAAGCAGCAAAAGAGGGCATTTGTGTCAAGTAGTTTGTTATCAAACTAGGTGTGGTTCACATCAGTCTAGTACTATGAAGATATATTGTACGACAATTGTATCGACATGGTTAACCCTAAGGAACTAAAAGTCTCACCAAAGGACCAAATTTACATAATGTCATCTCATTGGAGAATGAGTGATGTGTAGAGACACAAAGACATGCAAATACACACGGACCTGGAAGTGTCAGTTCCAAATATTATGTTTGCCACTAGAAATCGTGTATATACAACACTAGAAAGCCATATGTGTTGAATGCACAAGTTTTTTTGAAACTAGATTATTGACTCTAGTGAAAGTGGTAGACTGTTGGAGATATGCCCAAGAAGCAATAATAAAGTGATTATCATTATATCTATGTTTATCATAAATTTTTACATCCCATGCTATCATTTTATTAATAGGAAACATTAATACTTGTGTGTTTTGTAAACATAAAGGATTCCCTAGTAATCCTCTTATTAAGCTAGCTTATTGATTAATATATGATCATGGTTTCCCGATCATGGACATTGGATGTTATTAATAACAAGGTCATATCATTAGGAGAATGATGTGATGGACACACACCCATAGTAAGCATAGCATAACATCAAGTCATTAAGTTTGTTTTAGTACAAGATTTTAGATACATAGTAACCTAATCCTTCGACCATGACATCATATTAATCACCATCATTGGATGAGTACTTTCATGACATCAAACGCCACTTCCGTAAATGGGTGGTTATAAAGGTGGCATTGGGTATTCTAAAAGTATGTGTTGAAGCGCATGGATCAAGAGTGGGATTTGTCCATCCATATGATGGATAGATATACTCTAGGCCCTCTCAGTGGAATGTCATCCAATTAGCTTCCACGCATGTGAGTATTTCACAATGGATGTCATATCACGGAATGAGTAAAGAGTACTTATCGGTAACGAGGTTAAACTAGGTATGGAGATACCGACGATCGAACCTCGGATAAGTAAAGTATCGCACGAAAAAGGGAATCAGTTTCGTATGTTAATGGTTCATTCGATCATGAAGTCATTGTTGAATATGTGGGAGCCATTATGGATCTCTAGATCCCGTTATTGGTTATTGACCGGAGAGGTGTCTCGATCATGTATGCATAGTTCACGAACCGTAGGGTGACACGCTTAAGGTTCGAAGTTGTTTAAGTAGATATGGAATATGAGTTGGAGACCGAATGTTGTTTGGAGTCTTGGATTGGACAGGACATCACGAGGAGATCCGGAATAGTCCGGAGAAGAAGATTCATATAATAAAAGTCATTTTCTAGGGTTCGGAAATGTTTTCCGTGTTTGACCAGAAGCTTCTAGAATGTTCTCGAGGGGCCACTAATGGTCCCACCATGCCGGGAGGGGCAAAATGGGACGAGGGTATGCTACGGAGGCCTTGGGCCGGCCGCACCAAAACTTAAGGGGCCCAATCGGCCAAGCCCTATGGAAAGGGGAAAAACCTTAAAACAGGAAAGAAGGAAACTGGGAGAGTAAGGTCTTCATCGACTTCGTCACCTCCTCCACCACCAGCACCACGCGGTTGTGCTTCTGCGATTCTGAGCGGATCTACTACCTCCGCTTCCTGCTGGAACGGGGAGAGGAAGGTCTTCATCGACTCCGTACGTGTGACCGAGTGCTGCCGAAACGAGGCGCTGGAAGGATCGTCTTCGCGATCTTGAGATTGGCAAGTGATCAGCTACATCAACCACGAGATCTACGAGGGTTAGTTATCTTCTATCTCGTTGCACCTATCTCGTGGATTAGATCTTGGCTTTGCCATAGATTGGATCTTGGTTTTATGTGTTCTTGCGATAGAATTTTTTGTTTTCGATGCAACGAACCCTACAGTATTTGTTGGGGGTGATTCAAGCGGTTGAAGGTGATGCATGAATCTTATCCACTGAGGTACTCAGGTATGGAAAGTGGAGAGGTAACAGCCAGGTTTACCTGGCGGGTGATCGTCTTCTGTATCCTGTTAGATGGACGTCCCTTTTGTATCATCATGGCCCTCAACTGTCATAGGTATGGCTCTGCCGCATTATTTTGGGTCGGTGCAGCCGCAGACTGCACGGGTTCTCCGGGGGGTGGTGGTGGCGCACCGTATGCGACGTTTCCAGGGTGGATCTGAACCCTAGTTTGATGTGTCACGTTATAGTTGGGCGTATCCCTCGTGGAGCTTCTGGAACTCCGTGCAATCCTTAAGCCGATGGCTAGCCTTCCTCTTGCCATCCTGTTTGTCGATGTAGAAGTGGATGTTGTAGGGACCCGGCAGTTTGTCGAATGCGGAGGGCTCGTCATCCCGATTGCGGCATTGCAATGCTAGAGCGGTTTTTCCGCTGTCATGGTAGCTGCCGTTGCGATAGCCACTACTGCGTTTCTGTCTTTGCAGCGTTTGGCGTAGCCAGCTGCGACCATATTGAGTTCTTCTCGATCGTCGTAGAAGTGTGCTCTTCTTTTTCCCTGACGATCATGTCTGCAGCCGAGATCATCTTCGTCGTCCGAGCGGTTTTGGTTGACGGCATCTTCACCATCAACCCATTGATTGGCGATGTCCATCAGGTGATCTATGGTTTTGGGCTTGATCCTACCCAGCTCATATCTGAGTTCGTGGCACTTCACGCCGCCGTTGAAGGCGTCGATTGCCCTCTCTTCCGAGATGTTCTCGGCAGAGTTCTTGATTATGGACAAGCACTGTACGTAGGGGTGGATCGACTCATTGCAACGTTGGCAAAAAGCGTGCAACTCTTCGATTAAGGTGGGCCTTTTGCAAGTTCCCGTAACATTCTGAATGAAGCTATAGACCAGCTCCTCCCAACTGCGGATGGATCCGTAGGGAAGGTTATTGAGCCAGGCCCTGGCTCCTTTAGGTTCAACTGAAGACACTGCATGGTTGTGTTCTTAATTCCGCCATGCATCTTGAATGACGAGATGTGGTTGTCTAGCCAAATATTCGGCTTCTGTAGGCCATCGAACTTGGGTTTTCTTACGAGAGCTTGAAGCCCTTGGGCATCCGAGATTGCGGTATGGCCCTGCAGAAGCATATGGCGCCAAATAGATGCATGTCTTCGTCCTCCGATTCTGCAGAGCACACACGTTTTGCATGTGATCTGTCGATCTTGCGCTGCTTGATCTCAACACGAGTGTCATAGTTGCGTCTCCTTCGCCGCGGGCTACGGCGTCGCCACGATAGGTTATGCTCATCCTCGTCGTATGAGGGTGTGCGGCTTCTTGTGAATTTCACTGCAGCCTTTTTCTTTGGCTCTGGGGTCATTTCTCTGAGTAATGCGACTCCCACGAGCCCAAGAACCGCAATTGCAGATTTATGGATTGCGTGTCTGGGATCCCCAGCCGGAGGAGGGTTTGCTGCTAGGTACGTAGTGGCCGCCATAACCGCGGCCTACGGTGTTTTGGGCATTATGTTGCCCTACGAGTCCATCATCATTAAGGACAAGTTGAGTGCCTTGGTGGCCTCGCGTCGAGCGGCGGGGTCCATGCATTCCAGCTGGGAGCGGTGTTTATGGCCATCGTATACTTTGGAGGAGGCTCCGGCGATGGAGGAGAGCGCGGCTCGTCGAGCACTTGACTCATCATCTGCTCGCCTGCGCTGCTCGAGTTCCTTCGGCTGCTCAACTTGCCTATTATGCTCCTTTATGAGGATTTAGTGATATCCCATCAGCATGTCGCAAGAAGCCTCGATTGGTAGAGGGTTGGTACCTTGCACGGCCTCCCATACTCTTTCCCACCGAGCGTCATTGAGATGGATCTACTGACGATTGCGACTACCATTGTTGACGGCTTCAAGTGGCACGTTCCTGTTGGGATTGGGAGGGGTGGACCATTGACTCTGTTCGCGGCGTTAGCAGCCTACAGATTGGGAGGGGGAGCCGGTGGGTCGGCTCCATTTTCAACGTGACCATCGACTATGGCCGCACACATGTAGCGGTGTGGGAGATCGTTACTCCTGTAGCTCTTAGATCCTGAACCGTAATTTCCTTCCTCTGTAGGAGGGTCACAGAGGTCGGAGTTGCAGCTATTGCTTTCATATGAACCGTACGTCAGCGAGGGTGCGCTTAAGACACCAATTGGTGGTACCCAAGGAACGGGTACTACTCCGGAGGAAGTATACGATCAGGGAGGCGAAGGGTACCGATCTGGCCCACCTATAAGCAGAGGCTCCCAAACATCAGCTCGACTTTGTCTCCTATGGAGTCAAAGTTTTGGCGGGTCACCAGAGAGTGGACGGTGTATTCGATGGTGCCGAAGAGGAGGTGGTTATCCTTTGCAGAGGAGTCGAAAACCGTAGTGGATGGAGCCGTCATATCGTACGATCAGCATCCCCAGTTCCCACAGACGGCGCCAATCGACGAGGGTTCGACTCAGCAATGCCCATTGTTATGGACTTGGGTTTGGAGAAGGAGGGGACGCTGGAGATCGCGGAATAGCTAACAGATTTGCAACACGGGGATACAAGGTTTACCCAGGTTTAGGCCCCTAGAGGGAAAACCCTAATCCTGCTTGTCTGTTCTTGATTGATAGCGATGCCGAAGGTTATAGGGGTGCGTAGATCAGATCTGGCAAGTTGTCTGATAGGGTTATGTATGTCCTCCTCATCGTGCCCTCCTGCCCTTTATATGGGGAGGCCAGGTATTGGGATTTAGGTCAATTTGGTTACAAGTTAAGGTTTGACCCTTTGAATTTTATCTAAAGTTGGTTGTGTTCTCTAAGGAGTCGCATCCTTCATGGGCCTTGGTCACCCGAATCCTTCCTGGGCTTCGCCATCCGGAGCGAGTGATTGTATGGGCTTTTGCCAGGCTAGACCGGGTAGGCTAACTTCAGGCACCTGTAGAGCGTACCCATGTTAGGGTTGAACACGCGTTCTCAAGGAACCTCGGTGACGGTGGCGACGACGAATCAAGAATCACGGCAGATAGGTGACACGGTGTTTCTATCCATCGGGATCCTCGTGAGGAGGTAAAGCCCCTACTCCTTCTTTGTTGTATTGCTCGCTGGGATTCACGAGTGTACAATGGAGATGAGATCTCTAGGGTTTAGATCGCTCAGGATCGATCTCTTCTAATAGAGGAGGAAGAGCCTTTATATAGGGCGGTGCCGGGCCTCTTCCCTAGCCCTTGGGCGGGAAGGGCATCCACAGTGCCGCCCCTGGAGGACCCGGACTAGGAGACTACTTTACATGGACTTGGTCTAGATCGCCCTACTCCGCTCCGTCCTCTTGTAAAGCGTCCTTTGCAAGCAAGGATTGTCTTCATCCATAGCTCTGTGCTTTACACCTTATATCACCAGAATGGCAACAAAGGCGTCTCTCGCCATGAGGTCGATCGCCGTTTCCCTGCAAAAAGGGTGGTGGACCGGGTCTTTTTTATAGAGTCAGCTAGTGTCGCAGGGACATAGCCCTTCCTATCGGGACAATAGTTCGAACTCCGCCCTGTGATATTACTGTCTTGCCCCGGAGGTACTCCACGGTATCCAAGGGCGGAAGACGATGTGCAAGATCATGGTAGACTTGCCCTGGAAGCTCTATCCCCTCGTGAGGCGGAAACCTTGTGAGGTCCGCTTGGACGAGTCTCCTCTAGAGGCACCCTGCCTCTTGAAAGTGGGGATTCCCCTGGCGTGGGGCCCGCCCAGCATAGGACGTGGCACCCCAGTTGCGAGGGCTCCGACAGTAGCCCCCGGGCGCTTAACCTGCACGTGTCCTTCTGTGGGCTCAAAAGGTAAGCGGCCCTTGTAGGTGGGCGGGCCCCGTGCCGGTTTTGTCAATGAAGACCTGGTGTCCTTGAATCTTAGCCATGAAGTCCAAACAGTCATGCATCCTTGTCCGTATATTCGAAGCGCACCGCTTCCGCCTTGGGAGTTGTTCCCATGACGCGACAGCGTGTGGGGCCTGGCAGTTAACACCGCGTGAGCGGTGTAGTGACACATCTTTTCACTTGGCCCGTTTAAATCAAGGGGAGTGGGGAAAAAATTGCTTCGCTTCTACACCACCGCCTCCTCCTCTTCTTGGATCCACATGCTCCTTGGGTAGAGACGTGACCTCACGGGCTCGGGAGCGCCCTTGCATCTCGGTTGCGAGGGGAAAGGCAATATGCACTTCCCGAGGGAGAAAGAGTGAGACTAGGCATGTCCGCCCAGTTATGAGCCTGCTGGCAGGGTTGAGCCGCTCGTTGGTCTCCGGGTGGAGTGCTACAGGGCCGGCGCCTGGCATAGTCCGAGGAACGGCTGCGATGCGGAGGGACTTTCCCTCGCACAACTCGCCGAGGGGCCTCCCGAGGGGGATGGTAGGGACGCCTGTTGCTAGGGGCCTGAAAAGGTGGTTTCATGAAGCATTTGAACGCTAGGTCCTGCGGATGAGGTAACTTACTGCCGTCTATGACTGCAAGTTCAGAGCTCACACTCTAGATCTTGCGAAGTTGCCCGTTGGGGAGTGTATCACCAGGTTATCCCCGTAAGATTCTCAAGGAGAAGGTCATAGGACAAGTGCTAACCGGCTGGCCTCCCGGGGGGACCAGTGGCCGACACGAGGGTTTACCATCGCTTTGAGAGTCAGGAGTCGCGGGTGAGGTAACTTTAGGCTGCAGATCGGGCTGTAAGATTAGAGCTCACACTTGGGTCAAGAAAGAGCTCGGAGGGACTACGCCTCGCAAACCATTGGCAAAAACATTTTGTTTTTTTATGTCTAGGAGCGTGGGTGAGGTAACTCATAGCCGGACCCAGTCTGTAAGTTCAGATCTCACACTTTAGGTCCTGGACAAGCTAGCGGAGGATCTACGCCTCCTGAGCCACCCCGTAGACCTTTCAAAGAGAGGGTCATAGGGCAATACATAAATAACGACGAGTTTTTTATTTTTTAAGGTCCGGGAGTGTGGGTGAGGTAACTCGTAGCCGGAGCCGGTCCGTAAGTTCAGAGCCCACGCCCCAGGTCCTGGACAGGCTAGCGAAGGAACAAGGCATCGCGAACCGTTTGTTAAAAAAGGGGGGTTTTCGAAGTATCAGGAACCGTGGGTGAGGTAACTCGTAGCCGGACCCGGTCCATGAGATTTCAGAGCTCACACTTTAGGGCTTGTACAATCTAGCGGAGGAATAGGGACTTGCGAGCCATTTTCGAAAACATTTTGGGGTCCAGCAGCGTGGGTGAGGTAACTCGTAGCCGGACCCAGTCCGTAAGTTCAGAGCTCACACTTTAGGTCCTGGACAGGCTAGCGGAGGAACTAGGCCTCCTGAGCCTCCCCGTAGTCCTTTCGAGGAGAGGGCTGTAGGGCAAAACACACGCACCACTGTGGCTCGATACATGCATGGCGCGAGGGACACAAGCACCAGAGGCCATGGGTGAGGTAACTTGCGGCCGAGGGACGGTCTATAAGTTTAGAGCTCGATGCTTTAGGCTCTGGTGATGCTGGGGAGTGACCAGTGTCAGGGACCGTGCCTAGCCCCCCGCTCGCGTGGTGTATGATAGGGAACTCGGGTTGGTACGGTTTTCAAAGGAGAATTTTCCGAGGGAAAAAACAAATAGCAGGGTGTGCGCAGGCCACAAGATCCAAAAACCGCTGAAAGTTCAAGGTTATTATAGCACCGTCGTGGCTCTCACGGGATCTTTACTAGATATAAGGCAACGAAGGATGAGGGTTTTTCGAGGAACACCTTCAAAAAGTTGTGGATTCAGGCGTGTTGCTTGGGAAGGCTTGTGCACCTTTCACTGACGTGAGCTCCTATCTGGCTGATAGCCTAGCTGCCCTCCATAGGACGTTGAAACCGCCCGCGCGTCGGGTGCAGTCCATCGGGAAGTCGACAACCCCCGAGTCGAGGAGGTCCTTAGGAGCCCCTTATGAGTTTGTGAGGAAAGGGTGCAGTGAAGACCAGCCCTCTGGAAAGCCGGGGTGCCGCCCATGCCCTTCCCCTCCCGAGGTGGGTACGAGGCGACTGCCACCCTTTCGAACAGAGTGTTTGCCTGGATCACGGCTTATGTCCTCTTCATGGAACCCCAATGCAGCCCAGGTCCTTAGGATAGGTGGTGGCTGCGGCTTTGTAGGCGTGCTCGAGGGAGTGCAGGGCCTTAGCTTTGTCGCAGTGGACGGTGATCGTATCACCGTTCCTCCAAGGCATCTTGAGGATGTTGTAGGCATGGTGTGTTGCTGCTATAAACTTGGCCAACACAAGATAGCCGAGGATGACATTGTCCGGGAGCTCGATGTGAGCCACGTCGAAGTCAACGAGCTTGGTGCGGTAGTTGTCGTGGGTCCCGAATATGACGAAGAGGTACACCCCTGCCCAATTGGTATGGTGGTTCCACTAGTCACCCCGGAGAATGGCATGGTTAGCATCAACCTCTCGTAGGGACCTACAGCTTGGCGAACACCTCGGTGGAGATTATGTTCAGGTCGGCGCCTCCGTCAATGAGGGTTTTCGCAACCGTGATGTTGTTGATGGTGAGGTGCAAATCATGGGCAGAGTGCCTGCGGACACGGTACTACGACCACTTGAGCTTCTAGGCCGGAACTCTTGTCCTGGTAGCGGAGACCTCGCGAGTGAGCATCTTGAAGTGTCGGTTGGAAACCGGAGCCTAGGAGCCACCAAGGATGCAAGCGACGGTTCCTTGCGGCACTTGGTCTCCCCGGGGTCCTTGGCGTGGCCTTGATGTGGGCTGTCGTGACCTCCGTAGTTGTTGTTCAGTGTTCGCCCCTGCGGTGGCCACCCCTAGTGACATGGGTATTCCCTACGGGTGCCTGATGTCAGCCTACCCGGTCCAGCCTGGTAGAAGCCCATACAATCACCTGCTACGGATGGCGAAGCCCAAGAAGGATTCAGGTGACCCAGGCCCATGAAGGACGCGAATCCTTGGAGAACACTGCCAACTTTTGATAGAAATTCAAAGGGTAAAACCCTAATCTGTAACCGACTCGACCTACCATGACACCTGGCCTCCCCATATAAAGGCCAGGAGGGCACGTCGACGAGGATCTCACCTCATAATCTAGCACACAACTCGCCAGATCTCATCAGCGCACCCCTGTAACCTTCGGCATCTCCATCAATCAAGAACAGACAAGCAGGAGTAGGGTTTTCCCTTCGGGGGCCTGAATCTGGGTAAACCTCGTGTCCCCGTGTTGTGAATTTTTTAGCCGTTCTGCGATCTCCAACATCCTGTCCTTCTCCAAAACCCAAGTCCATAACAATGGGCATTGACGAGTCGAACCCTCGTCTATGGGAACTGGGGATGCTGATTGTGCGATCGTGACGGCCCCATCCACTGCAGTTTTAGACTCCTCTATGACGAGGAACCACCTCCTCTTCGCCACCATCAACTTCACCGTCCACTCACCGGCGTCTCGCCAAAACTTTGATTCCATAGGAGACGGAGTCGAATTGATGTGCGGAAGCTTCTGCTTTCAGGCGGGCCAGATTGGCACCCTTCGCCTCCCTAAATGAGTACTACATCCGGTAGTCGTACCCGCTCTGTGGGTACCTCCAATTGGTGTACTAAGCACGCCCTCACTGACGTACGGTTCGGATGACAACAACAGCTGTAACTCCGACCTTTGTGACCCTCCTATGGAGGAAGGGACCTACGGTTCCGGATCCGAGAGGTGCGGGAGTAATGATATCCCCCACCTCTACATGTGCGTGACCATCATCGATGGTCACGTTGACAACAGAGCTGATCCACTGGATGCCCTCCCAATCCGCAGGCTTCTAACGTCGCGAATGGAACAAACGGTCCACCCCCATCCAATCCCAACGGGAACGGGCCACCTGAAGCTGACAACGGTGGCGATCACACGCGCCAGCAGATCCACCTCAATGAGGCTCAATGGGAAAGAGTTCGGGAGGCCGTGCGGGGTACCAACCCTCTACCACTTGATGCCTCCCGCGACATGTTGATGGGATATCATTGGCTCCTCATAAAGGAGCATCATCAGCAAGTCGAGTAGAACAGAGAACTTGAGAAGCACAGGCGGGCAGCTGATGAGTCAAGAGCTCAGCGAGTCGCGCTCTCCTCCGCCAGCGGATCCTCCTCAAAAGGCTACGACGTCCACAAGTACCACTCCTAGATCGAGCGCATGGACCCTACCTCCAGACGCGATGCCACCAAGGCACTCGACCTATCCTTCATGTCGATGGACTCGCAGGGTGTAGCATCCCGGGTAAAACCACTACTAGAAAATTGTTGTATATTTGTTTTGTGCATCATCATGACTACATGCTCATGTCATCATGCCACCATGTATGGATCATATTTAAGGTGTTGCACTTGTCATGCTGCATTGCATTTGTATCTTATTGTTTATACCTTGTGTTGTTTGATATTACTTTACTCTCCTTCTTTTGTATATCTATATTTTGTTTTCTACAAAGTGGAATCCTTTTCTTGTCTCCATTATTTTACAATGGTTTTGTTTCATTTAATAAACCATAATCTTTAATCTAGTACAAATGCCCAAGTTAAACATGTGTTGTGTGCATCCGTCTCCCTTGCTACTCCCTCTTTCTCTCCTTGTTTAAACTCCCTTTTCAAACCCCCAAAAAATATTCAAAAGGTTTGAGATGTCCGTTGCTTTGAATTTGAAACTAAATAGAAAAAATTAAAAGTGAAAACAGGAAATAATAAAGAGAGAGAAAGAGAAGAAGCCTACAGTCCGCCCTATCTGCCTACCTCCACTGAAGCGCTACCCTCTCTTTATTTTCATCCCACGTCCACTACTAGGAAAATGGCTATAGGTAATCAGCACATCCATGGCTCACATGGTTGAAGTGCCCCACGGCTAAAACAGGTGTGGCTTACCTATGGGCAGTGCCCTACTAGTAACTAGAACAACCGTGGCGCACATGACCATAGTGCACCACAGATATGTGTGGGCCAGGGCCCTGTTGGCCGCACGCCAAACATCTATAGCGCACATAGGGTAGGTGCGCTACGGTTGTTAGTGTCAACCGTGGCGCACATGGAGGGGGTGCGCTACGCCTAAGCGCATGCCCCCCTCTGCTGTGAAACGGCCAGACACATCCGTGGCGCACTATGGCATGTGCGCCACGGATGTTACTACTCCCTGTGGCGCACTAGGGCAGAGTGCGCCACGAATGTGTCGATTTTTTACAGCACTTTATGTGCACATGTGTGACCACATCCAACACCCCACACTTCACTTTCCCCTTCTTCTTCCTCCTTAGATCTAGTCGGGATCTTCTCCTTCCCACCTCAATTTCTCCACCCATTCACCATTTTTAGCATGTAGAACTTGCCTTGGATGTTACATAAGTTATAGAGGAAGGTCTCCGGTCTCTCATCTCCTTCTCCAGTCTCGCACGCACCTCTCCTTTCCATCTTTCTCGCGATCGGTCTCTCATATTGGTAAGTTTTCCATGTAAGGATGTGTTCATGTGTATATGGATGATATGCTCATATGTATGTAGATGATCGATGCTCATGATGTGTGTATGGAGAGGATCGATGGTCATATGTGTGTGTATATGGAGAGTATCGATGATGCTCATGCATGTGTGTATGGAGAGGATAATGATATGTTCATGTGTGTATGGATCGGTCTCTCTCTCTCTTGTGTTTGTATGTGAACAAGTTGCCATTTGTTTTGCCAAAATGTTGATTCATTTCCATTTTGGCAAGACTTTGGCATTTCGCAAAGGTCCTAATTTTAGGATAGGTCATGCCGAAATTTTCTATCGACCATTGCATGCATGCATTCATTATGTGGTTCTAATAGACTTCTAATTGTACCGTGTACACCGTGCAGGCAAAAATGGTCCGCATAATGAGCGAAGGCATTGTGGCTAGATTTTTGAAATGTGCGACGGCCAACATGATACGAAATAACAAGACGGATATAAGATGTCCGTGCAGAAGATGCAAACTCAACTGGGTGATCGACCCAGATTCCGGGAATCTGCAGGCGCACCTACTCCGCCATGGTTTCATGGATGGATACACTCGTTGGATAAGGGATGACGAAGACGATGGAGACGGTGAAGGTGGCCAACATGACGATGATCATCATCACGGCGAGAACAGGCGAGATGATGAAGAGTCTCCTGGAGATGGTGAAGGTGCGGAAGCAGACCGGGATGATGATGATCTAGATGCCGGAGGAGCAGACGACGATGGAACAACGTCAGGCTGGGTGCGGGACCCTTATGTGCAAGAGCTGCTTCTCAAGCAGACGAGTAACGCCAGGGCTGCCGCTAGAGAGAAAGCCAAGCTTGCGCAACTTGAGAAAGACGCGGTTACTCCATTGTATGAAGGATGCAGGCCCGATGATACCCGGTTGAATGTAACGCTCAAGGCTATGGAGATGAAGGCAAAACACAAATTGAGCGACGCAAGCTTCGACGATATGATGGCATTCTGGCACGATCGTCTCCCGGAGGGGAACACATGTCCAACTAGTATCGAGGACGCCAAGAAAATCGTCTGTCCTCTCGATCTACCGCACGTTATATATCACGTATGCATCAACGATTGCATCATTTATCGGGGCGAGGACGCGGAGAAAACCACATGTCCGGTGTGCAGCGTGAGTCGATACAAGAAAGGGAATAAAGCACCTCGAAAAGTGGTATGGTACTTTCCTATCACTCCTCGTCTGCAGCGCTATTACGCGGACCCTAAGGAAGCGAAGCTCATGCGATGGCATGCGGAAAGGAAGAAGCCAGGAGATAATGATGATGACCCCGAAAAGGATGAGCTGCTGACGCACCCTTCAGATGCTAGCCAGTGGAAAGCATTGGACCTCGAATTCCTAGAATTCGGTGGAGATTCGAGGAACATCAGGCTTGGTGCGAGCACCGATGGACTCAATCCGTTCGGTAGCCAGAGCAGCACGCACAGCACTTGGCCCGTGTTTGTATGGATGTACAACCTCCCTCCATGGTTGTGCATGAAGAAGAAGTACATACAAATGAGTATGCTAATTCAAGGGCCGAAACAACCTGGTACCGACATCAATCTGTATCTCGGGCTGTTGAAAGAGGAGCTAGCCACGTTATGGGAATCTGGAGCCAATACTTACGACGCCGTCGCACAAGATTATTTCACTATGAGAGCCGCGTTGGTCACTAAGGTGCAAGACTATCCAGGTTGCGGGTATATCTCGGGGCAGGTTATCCAAGGATTCTGCGCATGCGTTA
Source organism: Avena sativa (assembly GCA_916181665.1). NCBI lineage: Eukaryota > Viridiplantae > Streptophyta > Magnoliopsida > Poales > Poaceae > Avena > Avena sativa. The sequence continues at coordinate 244,038,647 of OV702283.1, read as the reverse complement.
GGTGCATGGATAACACAAGCTATCTCCAACTAGAGAAAGATCCAGGGTCATTGAAAACTGTGTTCATGGCGCACCGGAGGTGGCTCGGCAAGAATGATCCATGGAGAAAACATGGAGACCTGTTCGATGGCAAATCCGAGACCCGAGGAATCCCAGAGCATAGGAGCAGCGAAGAAGTGGAAGAGTTGCTGAAAAACTGGAAAGATTGTCCTAAGCTTGGAAAGAAGCGAAAGAGGCAGCAACAAGACAAGCCGCTGATGAAGGTATGGAAAACAAGGTCTGTTTTCTGGGAGTTGCCATACTAGAAGTTTCTCCGCACGCCTCATAGCCTCGACATCATTCATATCATGAAAAACATGTGCGAGAGTCTGGTCGCCACCATAATCAACATGCCAGATAGGACGAAAGATGGTCCGAAAGCAAGGCACGACCTGATATGCTTGGGTATCCGGAAGGAGATTCACGGAGGACGCACTACTCCTGATGATCAGGAAGATGACGATGATCATGAGTCGGAGACGACACAAGGTCGTCGGAAGGGTAAAAAGTTCAAGAAGAACGAATATTACTGCCCTCCTTCTTGCTTCACTCTAAGTCAGGATGAGATCAAACAATTTTTCAAGTGCCTTCTAGGAGTCAAATTTCCTTACGGCTACGCGGGCAAGATAAGCAGATACCTAGACGAGGCGAAGCAGAGGTTCAGTGGCATGAAGTCTCAAGACTATGCCGTGCTAATGACGCAGGTACTTCCGGTCGCACTAAGAGGGATAATGGACGAGCACACCCGTGAAACGTTATTTGGCCTCTGCAAGTTTTTCGACGTCATCTCTAGGAAGTCGATTGGCGTGAATCAGCTCGGGAGGCTACAGGAGGAGATCGTGGTGATACTATGTGAGCTTGAGGTCTACTTCCCACCCGCATTCTTCGACATTATGGTGCATCTGCTGGTCCATGTCGTGGAGGACATCATACAACTCGGGCCGATGTTCCTTCGCAGCATGATGGCGTTCGAAAGGATGAATGGACACATCAAAGGATACGTTCGCAACAGGTCCCGTCCAGATGGAAGCATAGCCAAGGGCTTTCTGGCCCAAGAGTGCATCTCTTTCTGCATGAATTATCTAGACATCGAGAACCCTGTCGGTCTTCGTGTCAACAGGCACCTTGGCAAGCTCGACGGATCTGGTCACCGAGAGGGTCGTCGCATACTGCATGCAGACTTTGATTTTCGACGCGTAGACTTTGATCGAGCAAACCTCGTCGCGCTACAGCATTTAGAACTGGTCGATCCTTGGGTACAGAAGCACAAAATGTTAATCGAGAAGAAGTACAGTGACCGGGGAATACAGAGGACGCGGGGAGAAATAATCAAAGAGCACAACTCAGATTTCACGTGTTGGTTTAGGCAGACGCTCCTTGATAATCCCCAGCGATCGCATTCTTCTGACACGGAAAAGATCATATTCACCTTGTCGCAGGGACCGATGCAAAACCTGGTGACCTATCAGGCGTATGATATCAACGGCTACACATTCTACACGGAGGAAAAGGACAAGTGTGATTATCAGAACTCAGGCGTAACGTCGGAATTCTACACCGATGACAACGTGAAGGAAAGATTCTACGGAATAATCGAGGAGATCTAGGAGCTCGACTACTGTGGAGAAAAGGTGTCGATGTTCCGTGTCAGATGGGCAAAGAGCGTCGAAAGAGAAGACCGGTATTTCACAACCATGGTTATACCCGAAGCAGCCAAATCCAAGGCCGCCGGTGCAAACGTGGCCGCGAAAAATGAACCGTGGGTACTGGCTACCAAAGTGGACCAATGTTTTTTTCATTTCTGACCCGACAAAGCCTAGCCGTGTTGTCGTGAGGAGAGGAAAAAGAAACATCATCAGAATGGATGGAGTCGCCAACGACCAAGACTTCGACCAGTACGGCGATCCAAAGATTGAAGATGACGACGACTACGATGCAGCAACATACATCACAAGAAGAAAAAGGACAACCCTACCCAAAAAAGGTAGCCCGTTCGAAAGAAGAAACAATAAAGTGTCGGGGCTAAATTATTCAACCGCGACAAAGAAGGGAAAAAAGATTGTAAAACGCTAGCTCAAAAAATATTGTAAAACGTGTGGTCGAAAGAGATTGTAATATTCATGGACAAATTATTATGACATATTTGAGTCATATTTAATTTGTACCACTTTTATGACATATATTATCACTTTTGGGCATTTTTGGAATATTTATAAGTATTTTAAAAACAAAAAAAAACTTTTATTGAATATATCACCACTTTTGGGCATTGTTTGGAACATTTAAAAATATTTTTAAAATAAAAATAAAAAAGGTGGGCACCAGGATTCGAACCTGGGTGCTCACAGGTTTAGATTAGAGCAGTGGGTGGAACCAGTGGGATAGGGCAGTGTTAGTTGTCTATAGGGGTGGCCGCGCCTTCTTATGTGACTAGTAGTACCGAGTTAGGCGTAGCGCACCCTGGCCAAGTGCGCTACGGTTGCGCTACGCCTAACTCGGTGCTAGTAGTCAACCGTGCCACGCCCCGCGCGCCTCTTCTCCCCATCTCAGATCAGACACACCGCCGATCTCAACCGTGCCCCGCCGCCGCGCTCTCGATCCGCCGCTATCCTGCCAGCTGCGCGTGGAGGAGGAGGAGGAGGAGCCCGAGCCGTGCACGTCCGAGGAGGAGGAGTCCGTGAAGGAACCCGCCATCGTCCGCCCGCCCGCCCGCCGTCGTCCACCGCCGCTCTAGGAGGAGGACGTTGAAGAGGAGGAGCCATCGTCGTCCGCCCGCCCGCCCGCCATCGTCGTCCTCATCGCCCGTCTGCCTAGCTCTGCGCTCCCTCCTGGTGAGTCCCCTGCCCACCTCCGCTCTCTCCCTCTCTCTCCCTCTCTTCCTCCCTCCCTCTCTCTCAACTGTAGTTGAATGAATGAATGCCAAGTACCGGATTACGGTGTCGCGTTACTCTTTGCAGCAGCTCTGTAATTATTCTTGCTACTGGGCAAAGTGGTATGTAGTGAAGGAAAAATTCTTTTTTTGATGATAGTTTCATCTTATGACCAAAACTAATAAATATGTTATTCTTGGTTGATTGTTCAGATATTGGTGTTGAAATCTAATTGTGTACTCGGATAGTGTGCATGTATGCATGTTTTAATTTGATGCCAAATTCATCCATCTGCTTCTGGAATGTCAATTCTGTTATGGAGCACGACTGAACACTGCTCTACCCACCGAACAAAATCTGTAACCTGGTATACTACCGTGCGTGCATAGATGTCCAAGGCCGTTGGCATCATGATGGGGGTTGAACATTCCGTCCCGTTGAACAGTCCTAGCAAATAACGTCCACAAATCACTGCAAAAATATCCTCTATTGGGTTAGCGTGGTCTTGCACTGAAAACCTGAAGTCCCTTTGCTACTTTTTCCAAAACCAAAATATGTGTCTGTACTAAATCCTGGTGCTTTACATGCCATTTTAGTAGTACTAGTACGACTGTCGATACACTGGTGCGGATACCACACATACACCCATTTCAGTGCAAGGTACTATGATCTTTATCTTGCAAGGTACTATGGTCTTTATCTTCCTCCGGTCCACTCGTTCGTTCATAGGTTATTTGTTTTAAGTCCTCGATCAACAACTTGTATAGGTTATTTTTTCTCCTTTTCTTTTCTTTTTAAACAGATGAAATACATAGGTAGTTTGAGCTTGCCATGTGTGGAGACCAACCTTGATTTGTTTATGCAGGACTAGAATTCTGATATTGTCATTTTCTTCTTGTCTGTGCCATATGATTGTACTTTTTACATGTCCATATATGACTGAATGAAATGAACAGTACCTTAAAAAACAGCTGGTCCAATTTTATCATTGAGTTTTGTACCTCTAGCTAGATATGCAAAGTAGTGTAGCATGTTATTGTTTTGCAGCAACAAAAAAAAGATAGTAGCTAGCTAGCTAGCTCTGAGATTAAAAAAAAAACAAGACAGTAGCTAGCTAGCTAGCTAGCTCTGAGGTTTAGAACAAAGATATGCAGTAGTAAAACTTGTGTTTTTGATTTGTTTATGCAGGACCAGAAAATAGCCAGCAAGTACATATTTTCACAGCAAGCAATACATGATCTAGTACTGACCAAAATCTTGCATGGAACCTGTGTAACCTGAAGGATTCATGAAACCAAGTTCAAACCTGAAACTGCTAAGTCCTAACCTGAAACTGCTAAGTCCAAACCTGAAACCTGGCCATTTATGCTTTATGTACTGTTTGTGAGTTGGACATTTATTCTAGTTGCTCCATTTTTGCCTGAAACAGATTTATTGTGTGTTGGTTGTGCAGTTGTGCTGGCTATACTGGCCATTTATGCTGGTTGTGCTGGCTATGATGGCCATTTATTGTGTGCTAGCTATGCTGGCCATATATATGCAGGTTCTTGTATGAAATGAGTCACGATTTTTGCCAAAATGTTGATTAACTTCCGTTTCGGCAGAAATCGGGCACTCCTAGTTTAAGAAAATTAGCAAAGGTCATGCCGGATTTTTCCGTGCATTTAACCAATTATTTGTTTTTTATTAGTGCAAAGATGTGTGACAACGACGAGGCTGGATGTTCTAAGCGCATCAGCGCTGAAGGAGAACTCAGACCTTCGAATAAACAATTGACATTCTGGGAGGCGGCCCAGCGGCTAGCAGACGATGAAGAATACCATCCTTCGGAGAGCGAGGATGATGAGATGGAAGACGCGGAGGAAGAAGACGAAGGAACGGCAGACGATGAAACCACTGATGGCGGCGAGGGCATAGGGAGTGGTAGCAATCCTCCTAAGAACAAGAAGAAGAAGCCGAAGGACCGGCGCCCGAACACGGTCGGCACGGTCAGGGAGGAAATTACCGAAGTGAGCCCATCAGGGGTTCCTTTGGATCCCGCCCTTGTCGTCAAAGGGTACGGTGGGCAAGTGGCGGCGATCACCCGTACAACCATCTTGATCAACACCGAGAATCTCCGGCATAAAGATAATGGCCACTTGCGCACACTCCTCTTCGAGAAGCTGCCCGCAAGATACAAGTTCCCCGCTAAGTATCAGAACACAAATTATCATGGGAACGAAGTAAACAAATCCGCCCTCACAAAGATGAGCACCGCCCTAGCCAGCTGGAGAACCTGGATAAAGAACAAGATCTATAAAGAAGGCAAAAGTCTCGAGGAGATCCAGAAGATTGACCCGCAGATCACCGAAGATCAGTTGCGGGAGTTCAAGGAGAGGTGTGAATCCGAAAGAGCCCTGGCCAATAGTAATCGGGGAAAGGTGTTGCAAGCGATGAATATAGGTCATCACCATCTCGGATCTGGTGGATACAGAACCGCGGAGGCCAAATGGAATAAGGAGGATGAAGAGTATAGATCCAAGGGGATAGAAAACCCCTTTGCGAAATTCGAACCCGGGCAGGTTCGAAACTTCATCAGGACCCGTTACCATGTGGACCCAAAAACCAAACAACTCACCGCGGATCCTGCGGTGAAGGAATTCGAGGAAATTTTGGTAAGTATAATCTAATTACCGCGGATCAACTCGATTGCAATCTAATCGATGATCTAAACGATTCACTGTTACTTCTTCTATAGGAGGAGGAAATTTTTGCTAGTCATGGATCCGAGGGTTCCTCATCCCAGGGGTCAACGGCGGCCACCCGGTGGGATAACCCTTTTAACAGGGCGATGAACCGGGCCAAGAAAATAGAGCCGGTTATGAAGAAGCCGTCGTCGGCTGGCCGTCTGGCCGGCCTCGGGGGTAAGAATTGGGTGGATCATTTTGGTCCACCGTCGAGGACGCATGTGGCACCGTCGGGAAGGAGCGAGGAGGAAAACCGTGAGGTTCAAGAACTTAAGGCACAAGTGGCGCGGATCCCGCAGATCGTGCAAGACAACCTGACAATCACCCTCACGTCCTTCCTGCCTACCTTGGTGGAGTCAATAGCGAACTGGAGTGCGGGTGGTCGAGTAGGTCCATGCCCGATTCCAAGCATGGTCAGCAGCCACTCGAACAACGCGGCGCCGACGAATCAGGCGAACTACGTGTTCGTGACTCCGCCCGCTAGCACCACTTCACCGCAAGTGTTGGTGACTCCCCCTGCCATCACCACGGTGCCGGAGTACATGTTGGTGCCCCCCCTGCCATCGTCGCGGCGGCACCGAAGCTCTAAGCACCCGTCGGTAGGGAGAATACACCAGCGGCCAGCACCGCGCCATCAAGCAGCCCTTCCGTCTCTTGCACGCCCGTCGCCGTATGTGGTGTGTCGACATTAGCCGATCTAGACACCATCACGGTAAACGAATTTCTTTAATTACCGCCTTTCATGCCATCTATTACTCTTATGGCATCTCTGACGACGCCGTACATGTTTTCCGCAGACGGATGTTCCTTGCACTCTCTTATGCTACGTGAACAACGAGCTGAGGGATGTTGCCAAGGGTACCATCGTTCAACCCTTGCAGCGCACGTTCCACTCAAGGCCGATGTCAGATAGCGTGCACAGGGTTAAAATTAGTCGTGTGCTAAGGGGCTGCGACGACCTGGAACCTCCCATTCAACCCCCAGGAGCGGATGAAGAAGAGCCGTCTGTCCTCAGAACTTGCTTCGCATTATTCTTGCTATGGCCAAAGAGCATGATCCGTTTGGGGACGACGGGGGCCATCACGCCACAAACAACAGCACCGCCTGTCGTGCCAGCGACAAGCGGTGGCAAGGCCCCCTTACCGCCCTCGCCGTCACCTTCACGCGGTGGGTCGGATGATCATGTTGATGATATGCACATGGCGCAGGATCCGGACGAGGACGATGAAGACTGGGATGATCACTTCTTCAACACTCAGTTTAGCAACAAAGACCTAGCTGGTGGCCCCACAGAGAAAGCCACTATCACCAAGCGTCTGTTTGGTTCTCAGGAGACGCCTCCAGCTTACGCCTTTACACAGCCAGCTAATACAACCAACCGGCCCTTTATTCTAAGCCCTGACACACTACATAGGGCAGCCGGTGCTCAGATTGCGGTGCCTGCCCGCTCTCCAAAAGGAAAAAAGGGCAGGAAAAGAAAATCTAGCAGCTCGAGCCAGCCGGTGGCGTCAACAACTGCGAATCCAATCAGGTTTCGGGACGGGCCACCAAGACCCGAGGGTATTATGTGGAGGATTCATGTGGCGGGTGAGCCCATGCTACCTAAGAATTTGCGGAAGCTCGCCAGTTCGGAACTGCAGAGTGTGCATGACGGCGTGCTGACGATAGAGAGACGCCTTCTATCGGAGAAAGATCCCTCGCACTCGGTATTCGTGGTTAAGGTGCCACCAGGCTTGGGATTCGTTGACAATGCCCCTGCGGATCTGTTCTTCCTGCGGTTCGACGACATCTTCAATATGTTCCACCTAAACCCACTGCACTATACCATGGCCCGTCTGTTTTCTCTCAGCCTGGCCATGCAGATCATTAGAGAGAACACACCGGGCATCGCTATAGTGGACCCCTACTACATGCGTGACGGCTTCTTGGGTTCCCCCGCCGAACGACGTATCGTGGCCTCGTACCTAAAAAGAATCCTCGTGGCGAACAAGACAAAGGAATACATTCTCGTGCCTTACTTTCCCGAGTAAGTCGTTATTCACTCGCCACCGTTGATTGGCTTTATTAGATCATCATCATTCTTTTTCCAACACATTCCATTTGAATTTTTTGCGCAGAGATGAACACTGCACACTCATCTCCTTATCGCCGAAGCATTCCCACGCCACATATTTCGACTCGGGGAGTCTAGAAAAGAAGAAAAACTACGACAAGATCAAGGAAGTTTTGGATGATGCTCTCACTGGCTTTGCCTCGACGGAAGGCACCACCTTCGTGCGTACGAAGGTCAAGTTCGGCAGGAACGTCTTCAACCACGTAACGGAGTTCCCCTGCATGAAGCAGCCGGAAAACAGTAAGAAGGAAGCCTACTATGCACTCCATCACATGAGGGTGTTCCTACTTAACCAGCAGAATTCTACACTGCCAGATCATCTCAAATAGTGGGCCGAAGCAAAGGCCAAGATCAATGATTCAGATATTAGACAAGAGATGTATCGCATCCAGCAGCAGTTTGGGGCAATCATCTTTCGTGATGTCATGACTTCGGGGGGATCTTCTACGGAGGAAATATCCCGAATAACCGTGATATAGATGATCGCCTAGAGATGCAGGGTGACTATAGGAAGTTCATGACGAGACAAGGCGTCCTCCCGTTCCCTAAGCCGAGTAAGAAGGCTTGATGCATGTTGGCCTAGTTGTAGTTACAAACTATAGATGACCTTTGTGTGTGTGTGGACAAGTGTACATGCTACTATACTTATCTTATTAGGTTTATGAATCATCGCTTACTTCTTTTGCTTATTATTATTATATATCAATCAATGCTTGGTTTTTTTGCTTACTCTTTGGTCCTTTGCTCACTTTGGTCCTTCTTTTTTTCCTTACTCTTTTTTCGAGAATAATGCCGATGCTTGAAATGTCGTGGCACACTATATATGTGAATGTGCTACGATGGGATTTTGAGCCTTGTGATATGCACAAGTCCAGGTCTTGTGCGTCCTACTTGGCTCACGGTTCCATCGTAGCATATTCCTGTGTCCAACGACCTATGTATATATATGAGGCATTCTTTTCGAGTTATTTTTGTCTTTTTCGAGAATAATGCCGATGATTGAAATGTCGTGGCACAATATATATGTGAATGTGCTACGACGGGATAGTTAGCCTTGTGATATGCACAAGTCCAGGAATTGTGCATCCTACTTGGCTGATTGTTTCGTCGTAGCATATTCCTGTGTCCAACGACCTAGCTAGTTATATATGAGGCATTCTTTTCGAGTTATTTTTGTCTTTTTCGAGAATATGTCGATGATTTAAATGCCGTGGCACAATATATATGTGAATGTGCTATGACGGGATAGTTAGCCTTGTGATATGCACAAGTCCAGGAATTGTGCATCCTACTTGGCTAATCGTTCCGTCATAGCATATTCCTGTGTCCAACGATCTAGCTAGTTATATATGAGGCATTCTTTTCGAGCAACTTTGGTCTTTTTCGAGAATAATGCCGATGATTGAAATGTCTTGGCACAATATATATATGTGAATATGCTACGGCGGGACTGTAAGCCTTGTGTTATGCACAAGTCTAGATGTTGTGCATCCTACTTGGCTTACAGTTCCATCGTAGCATATTCCTGTATCCAACAACCTATGTATATATATGAGGCATTATTTTCGAGTTACTTTGGTCTTTTTCGAGAATAATGCCGATGATTGAAATGTCGTGGCACACTATATATATGAATGTGCTGCGATGGGATTGTTCGCCTTGTGCTATGCACAGGTCCAGGTGTTGTGCATCCTACTTGGCGGACGGTTCCATCGTAGCATATTCCTGTGTTGAACAACCTAGTTATATGTGAGGCATGCTTTTTGAGTTTGGTCTTTTTGATTTAGGAGTACTTTCTATAAGTGTATCTTCATATGCGACTTTAATTATATATGTTTTTTTTAATCACCGGTTAATTATTATTGTCAACTTATAGATGACGTGGTACGTCGTGTACAAGGGACGGGTTCCCGGAGTCTACGATGATTGGGAAGACTGCTGGAGACAAGTGCACCGTTTCAGCGGCAATAGCTACAAAGGGTACAACACTATGGCGGAGGCGGAAGCTAGATACACGCGCTATCTAGCGGGAGTTAGGACAAGGAACCGGATGAAGACCTACACCTTCGTCGCGGCGGTGATCATGCTTATCTTCTTTGGTTGTTTATCCCACGTTTGTGTCTAGCTAGTTTAGATGTCTAGGCGAGCTTCCGAGCTCTAACTTGTTCGATCGACACATGTATTCGCATGTCACCAACTACTTTGTAACTTGATCGAAACAATGTAACTTATACTATGTATTCATGTATGAGACTTATCTATATGTATTTGTTTCAATCTTGTTTTTCAAATTGTGTATTTATATATATAATTGTATATCTTGTATCTGTGTGTGTATATCTGTTGTAATATTGTATATAATCTGTATTGTATATAATCTGGCTCAGAAATTAAAAAAAACATCTGTGGCGCACATGACCTACCTTTTGTGGCGCACTATACCTAAAGCGCACTTTAAAAGCTTAGTAGCGCACAGGGAAGTGCGCTACAGAAGATCCTACGCGTAGCGCACCTGCCCACATAGCCGTGGCGCACTATCAGGTGCGCTACGCCTATCTCGACACAACCGTGGCGCACTAGGCAGTGCGCCACGGCTAGGAGATAGCCGTAACGCAAGGCACGTGGCGTACTGCTAGTGCGCCACAGATGATCTTTTCAGGTGCGCCACTAACTGTTGTTTTCCTAGTAGTGGTCCAATCTATCTATAGCCCATTGAAGTCCATCCTCCTGTTTTTTTCTAGTTTGTACGGCAGTGCATCCGAGCAGCTACACGTCACTCTACTCCTGATGGTACGTTCATCTTCCCTCCCCCTCTATCTATATAAAACAACCTCGGGTACCTAACCCTAGCTTCCCTCATGTTCCTTCTTCCTTCTGCCGCCGCCACTCTCTCTCTCTTGTCCTACCTATCTTCTTCTCTCACACGCAACCATGCAGCTCCGGCCTCACCTGCAACTGCGAGCTCGTCCCCGACCTCCCCGTCATGCTCCGGCCTCCTGGTTTGCAAGGCCGCGCCCCTCCGCTCGAGCAAGCAGTCGGCATGCTTCCATGTGTTTCACGTCAACCGGAGTAGGGCCGCAGCTCGTCCATCTCGGCCGCCAAGCTCTTCCGCGGTTGCGGCATGTACAACTGCAGGCGTGCCCAGGGGCGGAGCCAGGATTCAGACATAGGGGGACAAAGAAGACGAAGATCGTCAAAATCGAAAAAAAATTGTTAAAATTTCACGAAAGTATACATATGATATTACCAATACCAACCATTAGTTCATAATCAACCAAACTTATTCATAATAGAACCATAAGTACAAATTAATATGAAGTAGATTGTAATATAAAATATAATTTACCTTCACTCTTTGAACTTTTTAGACGACAGACTCGAGCAAATGTATCTTAGATTTAAGCCTAAATATGAGCCGATTGTGTGAGGCATTCGATGGAAACACGTGTGCCTCCATGACGATATAGCAAGTTAGCAATGGTCGACAAAGGGCCCCGAGACACAACCGTCGACAATGCTTGTGACGGGTGCCAGCCGCCGGCAGTGCCCTGCTACGGGTGGCAGCCACAAGCAATGAGACGAGAGGTGTCGGTCATCGATTTGTCGTCAGTTGAATAGTTTTATGGGAGACAGCGTGTACAGATGTATAAAGTCTCAACGAGGTATCGATCCCTATATTCATTCCCTGAATATAGCTACTCCATGTCCTGGACAATCACTTCCTTAATAAAAATCATGGGATGTACCCTTGTGCGTTGTGGATTTCAGGATTGAACGATTAGACCTATAGGCTATACTTGAGTCTAATAGGCAACTAATAATTGTGATTAATGCTAAATAGTATGCTTCAGATTGTTAGGGAGGGGGGCGATCATTAGGGGCGGGGGGGGGGGGGGGTCTGACCCCTGTTAGCCCCTCCTTGGCTCCGCCCCTGGGCTAGCTCCTCGCCGCTCGGTTCATGGCTATCGGCGAGCAAGAAGAACCGTGCCCGAGCTCCTCCGTCCCGTGCACGTCTACACCACCGTCTCGCCATCGTCGTCGTCATCTCTAGGCCTGGCCAACAACCTCGGTGAGCTCCCTGTCCTCTCTTCTCGCTGTTCTCCTTGTAGTACTAGTTGTTCACTGTCAGGCATTAGCAACCGCGTGCACATCAGCACACTGTAGCGCCCCTGTTTTCCACCGATGCAGTCCTCCACCAAAGAAAATCTTCACACGAGCACAATCTGGACATATCTAGCTCTCCAACGCATCCGACCAGGCCCGAATCCAAGCTCTGTAGCTCTCAAAATCATCCGATGAAGTTGGGCCAATTTAACTAAATCGCTGTCAAATTTTCAGACTTTTTCTCGCCAGTTAAGGACTTAATCTCACCCCAGTTCTCGGATAATTTCCGATTTGTCTCATTGACCTCCGATGAATCTTTTCGCTGATAAGTATTTTCCATTCTTACATCTACACGTAGAAACAAACGAGGATCAAAATGGTGGCCCAAGGCATTCACAATCATCCGGCGAGGATCGTATCAGCTAGCGCTGTTTCACGGATCTATCTATCTATCTATCTATCTATCTATCTATCTACTAATTTAAGTTGAGGTAGGTTGGTTAGCTCAAATTTCCGTTCACCTTTTTTAGACTATTTTAGCCCCAGTGTTTGGAAACAATTACCCACCATTGCCACTCCCAAGTGGAAAAAAACGATTCAAAAATAAAAACAGTTGTGGCTCTCTCCTTGGACTTCCTCGCTGATTCCCCTTATTGTGTGTGCGTGTGCGCCGCCATGAACCGAGGACGCCAACGAGCAACGGACTGACGCTGCCGCTATGTGTCCATGTACGCCGACGAAGAACGGGCTGGAGCCGCCGCCACCGCGCCGGAGGGCGGCGGGATGCACCTCGTCTTATTTCGTCGTACCGGCCCCCGCGACGGGAGGTCTCGCCCAGAGCCGGCTTGGATTATGCGCTCTCAACTGGGGTCGTGCACCGTCAGTGATGGACAGAACGGTATTTCACCATCTGGTCGCAGAGTTCGTCGACTTCTGTAGGCTGTCCTCTGGTCATGTTCTGTCTGCTTGCAGGAAGGTGAAACCACATGTCATCTCTCACCACGTGTCGAGTTAAGCATTAGCAAGCACTGCAGTAGCAACCAAGAACACCAATGTTTAGAAACTTATTTTTGCTAGCCTAGCTACTGAACATCAAGATAGTGTCAGCCTGGTAGATTTATTTTCAGAGCCTCCCAGAACGACCTTGTGAAAACTCCGCTGTAGACTGACAAACAAAACGGATTCAGCATGAGTTATCTCCGAACCATCAAATATGTTGTATCTAAATTGCAGAGTATGCGTCGGGTATCCATCCAACGATGAAGTCGGGGCGGTCTTCTCTCCGGCGGCAAGGACGGGCATGCAGGGGAGCCGGTCAGTTATGGAAGGCGGGGCACGTTGGGATGCCGGAAGATGGCGTGGCCTTGTAAGGGTGCTTGCCGGCAGCAGGGTTCCTTGGTGTGGATCGGCGGCGATAACTGCGCGGCCACTGCCTGCATATTTCTCAGATGATGGAGGCCGTTTCTCACCTTATGTGCTACACCACCATGACTCGATTCAGCCATCTGCTCACCCCGTGCGTGTTTTAAAGGCAAGTTTGGCGGTCATGTAGTTACTTCCAAAGCACAAAAGCTTGCGTTTTAGTACCAGCGGCAGATCGAGATTGGTAATATAGAGGAATATGGGATTTCTCTGCTCTTACTACCCCTTGATTCTTCCATTCAGGAGCAGCTGATTCGGGTCACAGACCATGCCGCCGCCATCCAGACCTTCGTAGCGGGCCACAGCCCACAGCACTGTACCTTATGAATTATGATGCCTTTGGCTTTGCTTAATAGTTTTTTGTCTACAAATCGAGATGCCGCTACAACGAAGTCGACCGACCAAGAAAAACACACGGAGATAGAGATACCGATTTTTTTTAATTGAATAAAGGAAATGCAGTTGCTAGAAATTGACGCTACAACATGTGGTCCATCAGCAATTGTCTATTATTTGACTATACATGTCAATGATAGTATGTGCATGCCAACTACAGAGAGGAGAGTGTACACAATTATCTTAAGATTCTGATTTCATCGTGCAACTTAAAAACATACTCCCTCCGTCCTAAAAAAGATGTCTCAAATTTATTTGAATTTGGATATATCTATATACTAGATACGTTCAAGTTTAGACAAATTTGAGACATCATTTTTAAGACGGAGGAAGTACTATTTATATTATTTTTCACATGGATACAAAGAACTAGGAGCAAATGAACGGAAACATGACGAAGCCAAAGGCAAGAAATAGCAAAGTGTAATGCATTATTCTTATTAAAAGGAATAAACCTGTTTAGAAGTATGATACCATTGCATTATTAAAAATATTAGTGTATCTATCTAAAAAATTAAAAGACTACGACAACCAACGAAACTTTGAAACCGCATGGCAATGCTCGGGAATGCGCAAAGAAAGATGTTTACGATACATTCGGCATAATAGAAAAGATATATCTAGGATGGTTTGAATAACAATTGGTCGTGTCGTTGATAAATTAATAGACCGTGATAACACATGGACTTTACGGCGCCATGTTATATCTGTGTTGACTATTGAAGGGATTGTCTAGAAAACAGTCGACTGGGAATTTGATATGACTCATTCGATGGTGTGATGCTTTGTGGGTCCTTGGTGCATCGCAAACCACCTCGCTAATCAAGAAGTGTGCTATGCATCGATCCATTGAAACATCGATTGAGGCATAAAGACAGAAAAGTAGGCAACTGAGGTATAGCAAATTTGAATATGAAAACTATACTTTCTTCCACTGTTATCATGTTTAATTGTATTTTTTTTAAATATGAGCCGTAGCAACGCACGGGCATTCAGCTAGTCGTTATAAAGTTTCGTGAGAGTTTGGTCCTGTCGTGTCTTGTCAGTTTTCAAAAAGCCCCGGCCTCTATTTCCTCTTACACCAGCGTCCGTCCGCATCAGCATCTTAGTTGGGCCGGCCCGTTTCCATCTTCACCGCCGCGCGTGACAGGAAGCCAGATCCTCGGCCTAGTTCCACTCCAGCGGCCGTTCCTCTTTAAATTCTGCTTCCTTTTTTTTTTCCTAAAATGCAACTAATCCGTTTAAACTCAAAAAAATTCATAGAATCAAATGTGAGATGAATTTGAAAATGTTTTCAAAACAAAAAGTAAATATTTTTTAATGCTGAAGAATAAAATGCCCTCTGCTCTTTTTTTCCAAATATTGCTATATAATAAATAATGTGGACTCCTTTATTATATTTTAAATCACATATTTTTATTGCTAAATCCAAATAATATATACTTTATAATCGGAAAATTCCAGGACTATGAATATGCTATCCATAGTAAATTATGGGTAATTAAAATTTTCGAAATATTTAAATACTATTAAATGTCTTTTTCTTAATAAATTCATATGTTTTAAACCATAATTTCGAATTCGGCAAATGATATGTCTAAATCGATCAGCGCGATGAGCACTTTCTAACTATGCATTCCATACTTGTAATTGAATCATGCATCATTGAGAACTTGTAAAATTAGAACCGTTTATGCAAGGTAAATATGATGAATAAAATTGGGAAATAAATATTTCTTATTAATAATGCCTCGCTATTATTGCATTATCAATGTGCTAAACAAATGACGCCTTCTTCACATATTTCACATCATTAGCTTGCCATGTCATGCATCATATCATCAACATGTTGGTTCTTCCGCATTAGTTATAATTGTTGCATCTTTTTTTAGTGTTTTACTTCTTCACGGATTAGACCGTTGAGTTGATGCGAGTGTCGACCCGATCTTCGGATGAACCTTTGGCAATGTTTCTCAGGAAAGCATTCTCCCCCTTTCTACCTATTTTACATTTATAGTCTTTACTTCCTCCTGTTGATCTACTGCTATCTGTGTTACGATGCTTTAGTTTTCGTACCCCTTTATATATCCCTGCAGCCTTTATATTGCCTTGGACACCTTCTATTGTCTGTTGTTTGGGTAGATAGTTGTCCTTGCAAGCTGTAGTCGCTTGCTCAGGTGCTGCTTCGTGTCGTTGGTGTTCCACTGATGTTGGGGGTTGGCAATATTCATAAGGATGGAGATGATCGTGGTTCTAATTAAGATGGTTAATTAAATATTAAAATAGATATAATTAAAAAAGAGGCACCGGTGGGTTATAGTTGATATTTGGTTGTTAACCGCCCACTTGTGTCCACTGATACATCCAAAACGTATCTACTTTTCCGAACACTTTTGCTATTGTTTCTCCTCTAAACTTGTGTGATTTGCATACAACTAACATGGACTGGCGCTGTTTTCCGCAGAATTACCTTGGTGTCTAGTTTTTGTGCAGAAAATCAACTATCACGAAAAATCCCGGAAAATATGCCAAAAATTATATTTCACCAGAAGATCCACGGAGCCAGAAGACGAAACGGAGTGGAGGCCTAGGGGGCCCACACCCCTTCTAGGCGTGGGTGGGCCCTGCCCCGCGCCTAGGGGGTGCGGCCACCCTAGGCACCCCCTCGGGCTCCCTTTGCGCCTATAAGTTACCCCTTGACCTAAAAAACCAGTGGGGTTTGACGTTTTCTAGAGAAGAGTTTCGCTCCGCCGCCACCATCAGAAACCAAGATTCGGGGTCTAGAAACTCCGTTCTAGCACTCTGCCGGGATGGGGAATTTGGAGAGGATCATTGCCATAGTCATCACCAACGCCTCTCCATCAACCATCGATGTTTCCCTCATCCATGAGTGAGTAATCCTCCGCTGTAGGCTATGGGGATGGTAGGGATTGGATGAGTTCTATCTTGTAATCGAATAAGATTTTGAGGGCATGGTGTCTAGTATCTATATTAGTGCTATTTGACTTTTTTGCAACTTGTTATGCTTAATACTTGTCACTAGGGCCCGAGTGCCATGATCTCAGATCTGAACTTATTATTGAATCATTATGATAGTATTGTTTGTGATCTTATCTGCAAGTTGTGTACACATATCATTGTCCGGATCCAAAGGCCACGAAGTGACAATAATTAGGACAACCGGAGGGGATGGTTGTGGTGTGAGGATCACATGTGTTCATGGAGTGTTAATGCTTTGCTCCGGTGCTCTATTAAAAGGAGCACCTTAATTGCCAGTAGTTCCATAGAGGCCCCGCTGCCACGGGCTGGCTGGACAGAAGATGTTGTGCAAGTTCTCATTGCGAGCACGTATGACTATATATGGAGCACATGCCTAGGATTGTTTAGTACTTGGATGCTTGTTATTATTTATCTGCAATGCCCTAGATCTTGAAGTTACATGTTTAGACTCGTCCATGCAACGCCCGTCCATCCATCCCTATTCCTACCGCACTCGAATCCTATTGTTACCGTTACTCTTACTATTGCTCATGTTTCACTGCTGTTGTTGCTTTGTTGTTGCTACTACCAAATTGTTGCTACTAATAAACTTCTGTGAGCAAAAACTATTTCCAGGTGCAGCTGAATTGACAACTCAGTTGTTAAGGCTTGCAAGTATTCTTTGGCTCCCCTTGTGTCGAATCAATAAATTGGGTAATACTACCCACGAAGACTGTTGCGATCCCCTATACTTGTGGGTCATCTATAACATCCCAATTTCAGCAACCCTGATTAAGTGTCCAAAAAGGCAAAAATCAGGGGGAACAAAAACTTTTCTTGCATTCTGTACTTACATGTTTGCTTGCGCTCAAGCAACTGTTTGTGTATTAGTTATGTGCTCCTCATCTCAACACTAGTTTACAAAAAATATTTTACAAAAGGAGATGTCTTGGCTCATCTTTCATATTCTCAAATGTTCTGGCATTTCAAAAACCTGAGTCGAGATGACTTTGACACAACCAAATACTTTACTAGTCTCTATTGCCAAAACTATGGAGACATATATATACTCTCCTTATGTTTTCAAGACAGAACCTTCAACTACCCTTATCTCTAGGTTTTCCAAAAACCTTTATTAAAACCTATTCATCTAAATCATGGTAGAGATACAAAGATGGTACTTATCTTACTTCAAAGCAAAACCCCTTTTCAAAATACCCCTCCTTAACTCAAGATAGGTTTGATGGTAACCCTAGTAGTAGTTGGATAAGTGATAAGATGAATTGCCTTGATCTGATGTCTGATGAATTGCCTTGATCTGCTGTTTGCCTTGCTTGCTTAGGAACTAGAATGGGATAACCAAGTAGCTCATCCTTTAGGACCCCAACCCATTCTTGTGATCATCAATCCCAAATAAAGCATCCAAGTCTGGATCTATCCTAAGCCACTCAAGTGACCCTCTCATCTCCAAATCAGCTCAATCCAAGGCTAATCCCTCCGGATGGTTCCCAACCTAGTGGAGACTCAATCCAAGTCTGGATCCCATCTCTTCAATATCTACCTCAACATCAACCACTCAAGGGAAGGGATGAACCTTTGCCACCCTCTCAATTGTTTCCCTCTTGAACACTAGTCAAAAGCACCAAATCTGCCCAAAATGGCTAAGTCTGGATTTCTTATCTGGATACCATCTTTGGAGCTCTACCTTCTCCAACTTATGTGCATTCTTGAGAATGTATCTGAACAATCTTGTAGTACATATTTAGTACTACCAAAGGCCACTTTTACCCTTGGCTAAGCCATTCTATCTCCCACCCATCCATGATGGTTTTGTAGTCAAGATACTGTAGCATCCCATTTGTCTAACAACTGTAATGCTACTTGGTTTAGTAATATAATGACTACTTCCCTCACATAATTGTTGCATCATCATTATATCATGCTCATGTCATCATGCCACCTTGCATTTGTGCATCATACAAAACCCCTTTTTGTTTTGGTTCTTGTCTCATATGCATTATTATTTGTATTTGCCTCTTGATATTGTATTTGGTTCTTGATATATTGTTTAAATGCCCAAGTTGAGTTGGGGGCATATCTTTTATTCCACTTCACCACCCTTTCTTTCACCACATTATAATTCCACCATTCCATTATCCATGAGCTTGTATTCTATTTTCTTTTGAATTATATCTAGCTCATGGGAGATAGGATGGATCTAATTCAAATTCTTTTGCTTGGCCTTTACTCCACATTTGGGGATGCATAGGAATAATGCCATGCTCATTATTTTGTTTTCACAAGATTAAGACATGGCATTTAATACCCTTGCATGGGCCATGCAACCATAACCATCCTTTGCCCTCTTTGAGTTTTATTTGAATTCTTGAGTGGATCATCTTCCATCTCATCTCTCTCCCTCTATTTTGTTTTCTACAAGCTTTGGATCCATGTGAAGGTTCACTAATTCTACAAATGATTTTATCCAAATTGCAAAACCTCAAATCTTCATGTTCTTGTAAAATGCCCCAATTGACACATACACACTATGTATGTGGGCATTCTCTCTCCTTATGCCTCTTGTTCTCTCTTGCCTCTCCTCATGGTCAAAACCTCCGTTCCAAAAATCCCCTGAAAAAGTTCCAAAGAATTTGAAATTAGAAGCTGGTTTAAATTTGAAATAGAATGAAAACAAACAAAACAAATAAAAATAAAAAGAAGTAGAAAACTGTGAGAGAGAAGCAGCCGCAGCCTACCTGGGCCTTACCTGGCCGCAGCACAGGCCCACTCGGGGACCTTCTCTTCCTCCTCCGGCCCACCTCTTCCACGGCCCAGTACCCCTTCACCCTGCCAGCGCTCCTGTTCTTCTTCCCTGGCGACTGACGCCGTTCCTCAGCTCCCTCTCTCTCGCGGCAGGAGACGGAAAGCAGACGGAGCAGGTCGCCGTCCCTTCCGTCAGTCGCGTCACCACAGCCACCCGCCCCTCTTCTTATCCCTCAAGCATCGGAGTCCCCTCCCCCAGGAACCCTAGCTACTCCCTCTATGTGTCGCCGCCATCCCCTTTTTCCTGTTCTTCCACCGCAAGCAGGCCATGGCCACCGTCTAGCGCCGCCGTATACCCCACCTCTCCGCCGCCACGACTGTGACTGGAGGCCTTTCTTCGGAAGCAGTTCGGTACCAGGAGCTGGGTGGAGGAGGCCTGGAGCAGCTGCAGAACCTCAACGACGCCGTGCACGCACGCCGCGGTAGCAGCCGACTTCACCGGCCATGCCAGCTCGCCGCCTGCTTCCTCTCCGCCTCCCGCACGCTCTGGCTAGGCCGGGGACGCGCGCAAGGTGAGCCGAACGCCCTGGTTTCTCTTTGTCCCGTGTATCCTCTCGCTCGCCGACGCGCCGCGCCGCGCTCACCGTCTGTGGCTAGAACGCGGTCGACAGCAGTGACAGCAGCAGCTTTTTTTCCCGCCTCTGTTCTTCATCGTGCCCCGCGCGCTGTAGGCCTCCTCCGGCGATGACCCCTTGATGAAGTCGTAGCCCTATCTTCACTCTTCAACTTTCATTTTTGCATCTTGGCGAGATTCGTAGTATGTTGCTCGCCATCGTCTCCCGAAGTTTGGCCAAACGCTGTTTCACACTGTCGAGATTCAGTTTCCCCTGGACACTTCTTCAGTTCAGAGAACGCCTGCGGCTGTTTTCCTCTAAGGTCCCTGGTGTTTCCAGTTTTGAACCCGGCGTCCACCTCCTCGGCCCACATGTCAGCCACCGATCCATCTTGCAGAAGGACCCCTGGGTTTTCCAGGCCCTCAACCCGCGGTCCTTCCCCTCTTCTGTACACGTGGGTGGCCCAGTCAGCCTGGCCCCACTTGGCTGTGGCTGTGGCTAGGACTAGGTGGAGTGACAAAAGGTTTTCGGTTTGTCTGTTTTATTTCAAATCTATTTTTAAATTAATTCAAATTCAAAATTAAATCTGTTTTCAAATAACTTTTACATTATAAATCCAAATTTAACAAATAATATATGTTTTTGAATCAGAAAAATGTGAGGATTTCAAATATGCCATCCAAAATATATTTTGAACACTTTATTTTCCAAGTTGATTTAAATTACAATAACATGCCCCTGAACCTTAAATAATTAATAACTTTTGTTTTAAAACTCCAAATTTGACAAATGATATGTCTAAAATGATCAGCTCGACGAGACCTTTCTGTTTATGCATTCCATGATATGAACTGAAGCATGCATCATATAAATATATAATGTACAGCAACTTTTATGAGAATGAAACATGATTAAAACTCCATGAAATGACTTATTCTTGTATTCCACACCTCACCCATGCCATGCTACTTTATTGCCATGCAAATTGTGCATCATTCATCATTGCATGATTGTTTGCTTGTCGCATTTTATTCATATGCTTGTGCACTTTATTTATGTTGGCCCTTGTTTGTTTGGTTCTTCTTCGAATAGACTCTGAGCAGGGGATATATCAAGAGAACCAGGAGCACTACCCAGATCCTTCTCTCGCTTCAACTGAGCTGCCAGGCAAGCACTACCACATGCTTGCATACATTTAGTACCTATTGCCTCTATCTTATTCTTGCATCATTGAGTCGCGATTGCATTAAACTGAATCCCAAGTATTGCATAGCCTTTACTATTAAACCCCACCAAGCTTGTTCCCCATCCCATGAGCCATTACTACAGGAGTTGATTGAGCCATGCAAGTCGTAGAACAGCATGTGTAGGGTATGTGAGTGTCTGATGGATAACGAGGTACCTAAACAACTTAACCTGAGTAGTAATGGGATAACTAATGAAAGTGGCACCGGTGAGCAATATCTGCTATTTGGTTTTTCCTGCTCACTTGTGTCCCGTAGGACCCCGAGTACTTGAAACATGTTCCTTGAATATTCGCGCTATCCACATCCGGGAGGCTTATGGGACCCCCCTGAGCCAGAGCTTGATTCATTCTTATTTCTTGGGGCCACAAACTAGTTTGAGGTTTTATTTACTATCCTGTACTTATGCCATGCTTACTGCTTTATTTACGATTGTGCGAGGAGCACCTGTACTGTTTAGGATCGGGACACGTTTTCGCGGTGTCGACAAGCCCAGTTTTGGGTTCCCAGTCGTTCACAGCCGTCCACCCAAACCTCGGGTCCGTCTCGGAGTCAGCTAACTTCATCGCGGGTGTACTCCAAGGGGTGGCCCCCTGAAATATTTCTGAATCCTGTGATTGCTTTGTCGTGAAGGCCTCGTTGGGTTTTGATTTGGTTTTTCCGAGGTTGATCGAGTGTGTGTTGCTATTTGTGCACCCCTGCAGGGTAAAACTTTCTGAAAGCCGTGTCCGCGGTTATGGACGACTTGGAGCACAGTTTCTCGATCATAGACAAGCATAACTAAAGTAACGCTTTTAATTTGACTAAGTAACTGACTAGTAATTAGAGCAACACTCATGGAATGGTTAATAAAATTGCCAACGGATGGGGGCTTGTTCGTCCGCTTCCTCGTTGGTAAGCGAGGAGGAGGATGGATCTGTGGATATTACTGTTATAACTGTTGTCATTAATTCACGGACATCCGTCTATCTTTGGTTAGGCGGATGGTTAGCGAGTATCTATAGAATTGTTAGTGTTTATCTTTTGCTGCAATTGCGTCACCCCAGGTTGTGTCCTCTTTAGAGGCATAAAGACTTGCTGAGTACCCCTAGGGTCTCACACGATAAATTATTTGATTCAGATGAACAGGTACACTCGCATGATGGATACTGGGTGGAGGAGGCTGATGATGTGGGCAACGATCGTTCGGTGTAGAGATTCCGGGAACGGGGATCCGTGAGATCTGTGGGCGGGATGTGCTTATTTCTGGGGCATCTTATGCCGATTTGCTTCTTATCCGTACTCGGATCTTGTTGCCGCTTCCGCCTGATACTCTGATGTGTGATGTATGAGGAGATATCCTAAACTATTACATCTATCTAGGTCATTTGAATCTTGCCGTATGGCGTTGCTATATTTTCCTTTCTTTTTAGATGGAATGGCTCTGATGTACTATTGTATGGTGGCTTGCATACATACTCATTTGTGTATGTAGTTGATCCCTTCGCCTGCCGATTACGCCGCCCGTTCTTGTCCCGATGAATTGGAAATGGTTGGGACGGCCGAAAGGTCTACCTGTGAGTGGCATTTGGGCCCCACCGTACTATTTCAACCATTTCCGTTCATCCAGGCTTGAATCTAGGAGCGTAATTCACCGAGGTAGTTACAATTGGTATCAGAGCCATCCCGCCCTTCAGGGTCTCAGCCAAACGGTCGTTGTCAGTCTAGCGAATATTTTTGGTAGTTATGTATACTAGGGAAAAACAAAACGTGAGAGTAGGACTGCTTCCACTTTTCTTCTTACCCACCCACCCACCCTAATCTGGTAAGGAAGTGTAACGTTTTCAATCCTCTTCTTAAAAGTTCAAACTAGGATTCACGTGTTCGGGGTTTCCGTAGTACCATAGGTTGTGTGTGTGTGTGTGTGTGTGTAATTCTTTGTCTATCTGTTGCATCCAAGTTGTTATCACAATCGGCCTTTTGGTTATCAACTGTTGGTACATTCCATACCGACAGGCTTTTGCAAACTGACGCGATCTGTCTTACTCTTTGTTATCCGACGTTATCTTGTTTGGGGTGTTCATTTCTGTAGTTACCAATCTTAGGTTCATGTGAGAAGAAGGGGTTAGGATATGTGTTCCACTTATTCATGTGCGGAGTAATGATTCGAGTGCGGGATGGAGTCGCGACCATACCACTACTCTTATCATTCGCTTTTGTATATTGAATTGGTAGAGTCACTAATCTTGATTCGTTAAGTAATTTTGCGCATCTATTGGTATTTTAATGCCGAAATTTGTGGAAAAATTTTCTTTGATATATTTGTGTACCACACTCCTTTTCAGTCGTGTGCGATATGCTTAATATCTTCTAGGTGCTTTGAACTTTGTTGATATTTTAATATCATCTTAGTAAATTCTATCCTTTAATCTTGAGTAATTCCATCTTGGTACTATTTTGGATTATTATTATTCTCCATTATAGTACTGACTTGTGTTTTATATCAATCACAGGATGGCTCCACCACGCCGTTCTGATGAGGACATACCACCTGAACTGGGATCCGCGTTGTCAAACATCGCCAATGCCTTGGCAGCAATGCAGCAGAACCAGCAGCGCTTTGAGGAAAGTGTTCGGAGGAATGAGTTTGCTCCACTACCTCCACCTCCCAAGCAAGGAGACATCAAAAGCTTTCTGAAGTTCAACCCATGCCAATTTGATGTTTCTGATCGACCACTTGATGCTGATGATTGGTTGCGTGAGATGTCAAGGCTACTGGAGACTGCTGATGTTCCTGAGCAAGAATGGGTAAAATGTGCTACTCACCTTCTGAAGGGAGATGCAGCTCTATGGTGGGAGAATTACCTGAAGGCAAACTGCACTGGTTTTCAGCCTACTTGGGAACGGTTCACTGGAGCGTTCAAAGAGCAGTATCTGTCAGAAATTGTCATGGAGAGGATGAAGGAAGCGTTTCTCAACCTCAAGCAGGGAAATGATAATGTCAATACCTACATCAGGAACTTCATGAATCTTTCTCGTTATGGTGGCGATGAGATATCTGATGACAAGAAGAAGCAAAAGAGGTTCCGGCAAGGGCTCAATGCATTGATTAAATATGCAATCACACATGCAAGGCCGGCGTCTTTTCTGGAACTCCAGCATACAGCTCTGCAGGAGGAAGCAAGTAGGCAAGTGTTTGAGGAGTCAAAGAAACACAACCGTGATGCACCAAGCTCTTCAGCTATGTCAGCTCCTTCTAAGCGTCGTGTCTGGGTTCCTAACACCCCACCGTCGCTCCCGGCTTCACCAAGACCTTCAAGCTTCGCGACAAGGACACCAAACTTCATCACTGCTGCTCCCAGGGGCTACACCCACAACTACCCTGGAGCGCCTGGCGGAGTCCCTGGCTACGTTGCTCCACGTCCACCTGGTGCTTGTTACACTTGTGGAGACACTGGGCATCAAAACTGGAATTGTCCGTTGAAAAACAAAGCTCTTCCTCCACCCCCTCCAAGATCTGCAGCAAGCTCTCCTTTGGTTCGTGCACCACCACCTCGGGCTCTCAACATCAACACCAAGCCCGGGTCTACTGTTGCTCGTGCCAATTGTGTCAACGCCGCTCAAGCTGAGCATGCACCTGGAGTTGTGATGGGTATGCTTCCCGTTAACTCAGTCCCTGCATGAGTTTTGTTTGATTCTGGTGCATCGCATTCATTTGTTTCTCACAAGTTTGCAAATGAGAATGAGTTAGTCTTGGTTCCTCTCCTTAAGCGGTTGGTGGTACAATCTCCTGGTTCAAACATGAGGGCTATTCATATCAGCCATGGCAATCAAATTGAGATTGGTGGCTCTTCGTTCTCGGCTTCCTTAATTGTTCTGGGCAATTCTGACATTGATGTCATCTTGGGCATGGATTGGTTGACAGCAAATGCAGCTGTGATTGATTGTGCTGAACGCTCGGTTTCTCTGAAGATTCCTGAAGGCCATATAGTCTATTCTCCAAGTCTGACTCCTGCTATCCAGCTTTTCTCTTTGGCGGCTCTGAATGATGATGCTATGGAAGCTATTCAGAGTGTTCCGGTGGTCTGTGAGTTCCCAGATGTCTTTCCTGAAGAGTTGCCGGGTATGCCTCCGGATCGTGAGGTTGAGTTTGTAATTGAGCTTGAACCTGGAATGGCTCCTATCTCCAAGCGGCCTTATAAAATGGGTCCTGCTGAGTTGGCTGAACTCAAACGACAGCTTGATGAACAAGAGAAGTTGGGTTTCATTCAACACAGTACTTCTTCTTGGGGTAGCCCAACAATCTTTGTGAAGAAGCGAGACAAGACTGATAGACTTTGTGTTGACTATCGGGCTCTCAATGCTAAAACCATCAAGAACAAATATCCCCTTCCGCGGATTAATGATCTCTTCGATTAGCTAGCTGGGGCTGTGGTATTCTCTAAGCTGGACTTGAGAAGTGGTTATCACCAAATCAAGATTCGCAAGGAAGATGTTCCTAAAACAGCTTTCACCACCCGCTATGGCCTGTATGAGTACACGGTCATGTCTTTCAGTCTCACAAACGCACCTGCTACCTTCTCGAGGCTTATGAACTCGGTTTTCATGGAGTACCTTGATAAGTTCGTTGTGGTCTATCTGGATGACATCCTAGTCTATTCTAAGTCAAAGGAAGAGCATGAAGAACACCTTCGGTGTGTCCTAAACAAGCTTCGTGAGAACCGCTTGTATGCAAAGTTCTCAAAGTGTGAGTTTTGGCTGCCTCAAGTAACCTATCTTGGTCACGTTATCTCTGCCAAGGGCATTGCAGTCAACCCAGAAACTGTGAAGACAATTGTTGAATGGCTTACTCCTGTTAATGTCAAAGAAGTGCGGAGCTTCCTTGGTTTGGCTAGTTATTGTCGTCGCTTCGTTCAGAAATTTTCGAAGATAGCGAAGCCTCTTACTGATCTCCTCAAGAAAGGCAAGAAATACCTTTGGACTCCTGCATGTCAAGCAAGCTTTGAGACACTCAAAGAGAAGCTCACTTCCACACCAGTCTTGGTTCCTCCGGATACATCTAAGCCTTTCCAGATATTCTGTGACGCCTCGTTGCAAGGATTGGGTGCGGTCCTTATGCAAGAAAAACAAGTGGTTGCTTATGCCTCTCGACAGTTGAAGACGCATGAGATCAACTATCCCACACATGACCTCGAGCTAGCAGCAGTTGTCTTTGCTTTGAAACTTTGGAGGCACTACTTGCTTGGCAACCGTTGTGAGATCTTTTCTGACCACAAGAGTTTGAAGTATATCTTCACTCAGCCTGATCTCAACCTTCGGCAGAGGAGATGGATTGAAGCAATCAATGATTTTGATTTTACCATCAACTACACACCGGGCAAAGCTAATGTCATGGCCGATGCT
Organism: Avena sativa; assembly: GCA_916181665.1. Classification (NCBI taxonomy): domain Eukaryota; kingdom Viridiplantae; phylum Streptophyta; class Magnoliopsida; order Poales; family Poaceae; genus Avena; species Avena sativa. The sequence goes on along the minus strand of OV702283.1, from coordinate 244,011,995 downwards.
CTCAGCCGCAAAGCTTATGTCAACAACCTCATGATTGAAGAACAGCAACCTCTTTTGTGCGAGGAATTCCGTCAGCTCAACCTGGAAATTGTGGATCAACGGTATCTCCTGAACCTTCTGGCTACTCCTCTCTTGGAAGAAAAGATTCGCTACCGTCAGCTTGGTGATCCGCACACCAGAAAGATCATCTCCAAACTTCAGCTTCCGAAGTATGAGTCCTTCCACGTCGATGATCAAGGCACGCTTTTCTTTGAACACCGGATGTTTGTTCCGAACTACCTGGGTTTGAGAGAGCAAGTTCTCAAGGAGGCGCACGATTCTGTTCTTTCTATCCATCCTGGCAGCACAAAGATGTACATGGACTTGAAAACACAATATTGGTGGCCGGGTTTGAAACGATATTGTGCCAAGTATGTCTCGGAGTGTGATGTCTGCCGCAGAGTGAAAGCTGTCCATCAGAAACCTTTCGGTCTTCTACAGCCATTGAAACCCCCGGAGTGGAAATGGGAGAAAGTAGAGATGGACTTCATCACTGGTTTTCCAAGGTCGCAGAAGGGCAACAATGCAATCTTTGTTGTCATTGACAGGCTCTCTAAGGTGGCTCATTTCTTTCCCGTCAAGGAAACAATTTCTGGGATTCAGTTGGTTGAGCTCTATATCAACAGAATTGTCTCTCTGTATGGGGTTCCGCTTGAGATCAGTTCAGACCGTGGAAGCATCTTCACTTCCAAGTTCTGGGAAAGTTTCGAAAATGCTTTGGGAACAAAGTTGAACTTCAGCACAGCTTACCACCCTCAGTCGCCAGGACAAGTATGAAAGGATCAATCAGATTCTGGAGGATATGCTTCGTGCTTGCGTCATCTCTTTTGGCATGAAGTGGGAGGAATGTCTTCCTTATGCTGAATTCTCTTACAACAACAGCTTCCAGAAAAGTCTGAAGATGGCACCATTTGAGGCTCTCTATGGTCGCAAGTGCAGAACTCCGATTGGTTGGTCAGGTGCAGGAGAAAGAATTTGGTTTGGCCCTGACATTGTAACTCAAGCGGAGGAGAAGGTGCATATCATTCTTGAAAATCTGAAGATTGCTCAAAGCCGCCAGAAGAGCAATTATGACAGGAAGCACACGGACATGGTGTATGTCCCTGGTGATCTCGTGTACCTTCGTGTCACTCCCATGAAAGGCACACACCACTTTGGTATCAAAGGAAAGCTGGCTCCTAGATACATCGGTCCTTTCAAAATTCGTGGAAGAAGAGGAGAAGTTTCTTATGCTCTTGAGCTCCCGGAAAAACTCAAGGTTCATGATGTTTTCCACATCTCTCAGCTCAAGAAGTGCTTCAAGGATCCCGGCAGGACCGTGGATCATGATCTAATCAATCTCCAAGAAGACCTGTCTTATCAAGAACACCCCACAAAAATCCTCGAAGTCGCAGAAAGAAGGACTCGCAACAAGTCCATCAAGTTCTGCAAGGTGCAGTGGTCGCACCATTCCGTTAATGAAGCCACTTGGGAGCGTGAAGATGAACTACGTGCCAACTATCCTACCCTCTTTGAGTCTTCTTCTTCTTCCTAGAATCTCGGGGCGAGATTCCTGTTTAGTGGGGGAGAGTTATAGCATCCCATTTGTCTAACAACTGTAATGCTACTTGGTTTAGTAATATAATGACTACTTCCCTCACATAATTGTTGCATCATCATTATATCATGCTCATGTCATCATGCCACCTTGCATTTGTGCATCATACAAAAACCCTTTTTGTTTTGGTTCTTGTCTCATATGCATTATTATTTGTATTTGCCTCTTGATATTGTATTTGGTTCTTGATATATTGTTTAAATGCCCAAGTTGAGTTGGGGGCATATCTTTTATTCCACTTCACCACCCTTTCTTTCACCACATTATAATTCCACCATTCCATTATCCATGAGCTTGTATTCTATTTTCTTTTGAATTCTATCTAGCTCATGGGAGATAGGATGGATCTAATTCAAATTCTTTTGCTTGGACTTTACTCCACATTTGGGGATGCATAGGAATAATGCCATGCTCATTATTTTGTTTTCACAAGATTAAGACATGGCATTTAATACCCTTGCATGGGCCATGCAACCATAACCATCCTTTGCCCTCTTTGAGTTTTATTTGAATTCTTGAGTGGATCATCTTCCATCTCATCTCTCTCCCTCTGTTTTGTTTTCTACAAGCTTTGGATCCATGTGAAGGTTCACTAATTCTACAAATGATTTTATCCAAATTGCAAAACCTCAAATCTTCATGTTCTTGTAAAATGCCCCAATTGACACATACACACTATGTATGTGGGCATTCTCTCTCCTTATGCCTCTTGTTCTCTCTTGCCTCTCCTCATGGTCAAAACCTCCGTTCCAAAAATCCCCTGAAAAAGTTCCAAAGAATTTGAAATTAGAAGCTGGTTTAAATTTGAAATAGAATGAAAACAAACAAAACAAATAAAAATAAAAAGAAGTAGAAAACTGTGAGAGAGAAGCAGCAGCAGCCTACCTGGGCCTTACCTGGCCGCAGCACAGGCCCACTCGGGGACCTTCTCTTCCTCCTCCGGCCCACCTCTTCCACGGCCCAGTACCCCTTCACCCTGCCAGCGCTCCTGTTCTTCTTCCCTGGCGACTGACGTCGTTCCTCAGCTCCCTCTCTCTCGCGGCAGGAGACGGAAAGCAGACGGAGCAGGTCGCCGTCCCTTCCGTCAGTCGCGTCACCACAGCCACCTGCCCCTCTTCTTATCCCCCAAGCCGCGGAGTCCCCTCCCCCAGGAACCCTAGCTACTCCCTCTCTGTGTCGCCGCCATCCCCTTTTTCCTGTTCTTCCACCGCAAGCAAGCCATGGCCACCGTCTAGCGCCGCCGTATACCCCACCTCGCCGCCGTCATGACTGCGACTGGAGGCCTTTCTTCGGCGGCAGTTCGGTACCAGGAGCTGGGTGGAGGAGGCCTGGAGCAGCTGCAGAACCTCAACGACGCCGTGCACGCACGCCGCGGTAGCAGCCGACTTCACCGGCCACGCCAGCTCGCCGCCTGCTTCCTCTCCGCCTCCCGCACGCTCTGGCTAGGCCGGGGACGCGCGCAAGCTGAGCCGAACGCCCTGGTTTCTCTCCGTCCCGTGTATCCTCTCGCTCGCCGACGCGCCGCGCCGCGCTCACCGTCTGTGGCTAGAACGCGGTCGACAGCAGTGACAGCAGCAGCTTTTTTTCCCGCCTCTGTTCTTCATCGTGCCCCGTGCGCTGTAGGCCTCCTCCGGCGATGACCCCTTGATGAAAGTCGTAGCCCTATCTTCACTCTTCAACTTTCATTTTTTCATCTTGGCGAGATTCGTAGTATGTTGCTCGCCATCGTCTCCCGAAGTTTGGCCAAACGCTGTTTCACACTATCGAGATTCAGTTTCCCCTGGACACTTCTTCAGTTCAGAGAACGTCTGCGGCTGTTTTCCTCTAAGGTCCCTGGAGTTTCCAGTTTTGAACCCGGCGTCCACCTCCTCGGCCCACATGTCAGCCACCGATCCATCTTGCAGAAGGACCCCTGGGTTTTCCAGGCCCTCAACCCGCGGTCCTTCCCCTCTTCTGTACACGTGGGTGGCCCAGTCAGCCTGGCCCCACTTGGCTGTGGCTGTGGCTAGGACTGGGTGGAGTGAAAAAAGGTTTTCGGTTTGTCTGTTTTATTTCAAATCTATTTTTAAATTAATTCAAATTCAAAATTAAATCTGTTTTCAAATAACTTTTACATTATAAATCCAAATTTAACAAATAATATATGTTTTTGAATCAGAAAAATGTGAGGATTTCAAATATGCCATCCAAAATATATTTTGAACACTTTATTTTCCAAGTTGATTTAAATTACAATAACATGCCCCTGAACCTTAAATAATTAATAACTTTTGTTTTAAAACTCCAAATTTGACAAATGATATGTCTAAAATGATCAGCTCGACGAGACCTTTCTGTTTATGCATTCCATGATATGAACTGAAGCATGCATCATATAAATATATAATGTACAGCAACTTTTATGAGAATGAAACATGATTAAAACTCCATGAAATGACTTATTCTTGTATTCCACACCTCACCCATGCCATGCTACTTTATTGCCATGCAAATTGAGCATCATTCATCATTGCATGATTGTTTGCTTGTTGCATTTTATTCATATGCTTGTGCACTTTATTTATGTTGGCCCTTGTTTGTTTGGTTCTTCTTCGAATAGACTCTGAGCAGGGGATATATCAAGAGAACCAGGAGCACTACCCAGATCCTTCTCTCGCTTCAACTGAGCTGCCAGGCAAGCACTACCACATGCTTGCATACATTTAGTACCTATTGCCTCTATCTTATTCTTGCATCATTGAGTCGCGATTGCATTAAACTGAATCCCAAGTATTGCATAGCCTTTACTATTAAACCCCACCAAGCTTGTTCCCCATCCCATGAGCCATTACTACAGGAGTTGATTGAGCCATGCAAGTCGTAGAACAGCATGTGTAGGGTATGTGAGTGTCTGATGGATAACGAGGTACCTAAACAACTTAACCTGAGTAGTAATGGGATAACTAATGAAAGTGGCACCGGTGAGCAATATCTGCTATTTGGTTTTTCCTGCTCACTTGTGTCCCGTAGGACCCCGAGTACTTGAAACCTGTTCCTTGAATATTCGCGCTATCCACATCCGGGAGGCTTATGGGACCCCCCTGAGCCAGAGCTTGATTCATTCTTATTTCTTGGGGCCACAAACTAGTTTGAGGTTTTATTTACTATCCTGTACTTATGCCATGCTTACTGCTTTATTTACGATTGTGCGAGGAGCACCTGTACTGTTTAGGATCGGGACACGTTTTCGCGGTGTCGACAAGCCCAGTTTTGGGTTCCCAGTCGTTCACAGCCGTCCACCCAAACCTCGGGTCCGTCTCGGAGTCAGCTAACTTCGTCGCGGGTGTACTCCAAGGGGTGGCCCCCTGAAATATTTCTGAATCCTGTGATTGCTTTGTCGTGAAGGCCTCGTTGGGTTTTGATTTGGTTTTTCCGAGGTTGATCGAGTGTGTGTTGCTATTTGTGCACCCCTGCAGGGTAAAACTTTCTGAAAGCCGTGTCCGCGGTTATGGACGACTTGGAGCACAGTTTCTCGATCATAGACAAGCATAACTAAAGTAACGCTTTTAATTTGACTAAGTAACTGACTAGTAATTAGAGCAACACTCATGGAATGGTTAATAAAATTGCCAACGGATGGGGGCTTGTTCGTCCGCTTCCTCGTTGGTAAGCGAGGAGGAGGATGGATCTGTGGATATTACTGTTATAACTGTTGTCATTAATTCACGGACATCCGTCTATCTTTGGTTAGGCGGATGGTTAGCGAGTATCTATAGAATTGTTAGGGTTTATCTTTTGCTACAATTGCGTCACCCCAGGTTGTGTCCCCTTTAGAGGCATAAAGACTTGCTGAGTACCCCTAGGGTCTCACACGATAAATTATTTGATTCAGATGAACAGGTACACTCGCAAGATGGATACTGGGTGGAGGAGGCTGATGATGTGGGCAACGATTGTTCGGTGTAGAGATTTCGGGAACGGGGATCCGTGAGATCTGTGGGCGGGATGTGCTTATTTCTGGGGCATCTTATGCCGATTTGCTTCTTATCCGTACTCGGATCTTGTTGCCGCTTCCGCCTGATACTCTGATGTGTGATGTATGAGGAGATATCCTAAACTATTACATCTATCTAGGTCATTTGAATCTTGTCGTATGGCGTTGCTATATTTTCCTTTCTTTTTAGATGGAATGGCTCTGATGTACTATTGTATGGTGGCTTGCATACATACTCATTTGTGTATGTAGTTGATCCCTTCGCCTGCCGATTACGCCGCCCGTTCTTGTCCCGATGAATTGGAAATGGTTGGGACGGCCGAAAGGTCTACCTGTGAGTGGCATTTGGGCCCCACCGTACTATTTCAACCATTTCCGTTCATCCAGGCTTGAATCTAGGAGCGTAATTCACCGAGGTAGTTACAGATACTAATCCTTTCTGCAAATCTCATCATCTTGCCTACTTTGGAAGAAGCTCACATCTATATGACACCTCCCCTTGACCAACTCTTTGCATGGTTACAATCTAATAATCATGGCCTATCAACTCCCACTTCACTTGTTTCCATTGGAACCTTGTGCTTCTTAAACCCACATGGTTTAGGAGGCTACCTAATGTATCTATTATGGCAGCCTTATTTTCAACAAAGTTTGCCATCTCCTCATGATCACCTCAAATCCAACCAAGCCCAACTCTTGCTTCCATGATCATCTATATGACTTGGTATACCCATCCATATACCCCTTGTACCAAGGTGAGCTCTGAGCTTCCTAATCCACCCTGTTTAGGTGGCATCAGAATAACTAAACCCTAGATCCTCCCTTATCGAGTTTCCATACTTTCCACCACTTTTCTTCAAAACAAAGGTTTACCTTGATTCCTAAATCAAGTTTACATCATCTACCTTGGATATAAGCATACCAAAATAATTCCCACAATTATTTGGATTGTTAAACTATTTTATTTCCTTTATTTACCAATTTCTCAAAATCCTTGTCTATAAAGGCAAGTTTGTTTTTATCCAAATCACCTAGCCAAATCAAGGCACATTTGATGCCTACCTATCATATCCCATCATTACAACTCAAAAATAATTATTTTTTAGATCCTTTATTATTTCTTTTTGCCCTTTTTCCTTAAATGGCAGAAACAAGAAATAATTCCCCAAAAATACTTTTCCACCTCAATAAATTCCAATAAAATCCTCCAATGTGTGTTATGGTATTTAGGACCATATCAAATCAAAAACCAAGCTTCTCCAATGTATAAATATCATCTTAGCTTCCATAATCTACTTCAACACTTTTTGAAGAAGTGCATTTAAATGGGATTATAATCATTAGAAAAATCCCATTTAAATCATGGAGAGATTATTTGACCTACCCCACCTACCAGTACCATTTCCACACTTTGTCCAATACAAATTTATCAACTTCCTTCACAAGCCTCCACTTGATCAATTTTGCTAAACTAAGCAAAACTTGATTCAAACCTAAGCGAAACCAGCTCCAATCTTCCCCAGCACTCCTCCCTAGCCTCATCACACCCTCCTGGTCGTGTGCACTGTAGCACTAAAGTACCTAGCCTCTCCCTTTTCCCATATGCTTGAGAGAGAGAGGCAATCTTGCAAATATGTTTGTATTAAAAGAGTAGGCAGCACCCCCACCCCCTTTCTGTCTCCTAGCCGGACCAGTGCCCCCTCTCGCACCTCTCCACCGCCCTTATTGCCCAATGGATGAGCCCTAACCTCTCCTCAAGCTTATCCATGAGCTTTGTCCACCATGGACCCTCCCTTCCCAAAATAAATAGGCCAGAGGCCCCTCCCTCTTTCCTGCTCCCTCATTTCTCCCCCTTACCACTAGAGAGCACCCCAGAGCTCCCCCTCTACCTCCTTCCCCCTCTCAGCTAGCCAACCGAAGAACAAATGGAGCTCTCGGCCATTGACTAGTTCAAGCTCAAGGTCTCCCTTTCCCTACCCTCCTCCCCGTGCATGTGATATTTTCGAGATCTACACCCTCTAATATCCTCCCCCATGCTCATCTTTCTGATGCAGGAGCCTCGGAAGTGGCCACGGCAGTGCATGCCCGAGGACAACCTCCCCCAACTCAGCTCCCTCTCCCGAGATCCTCCGACAGTAACCCTACCTCCCCCAACCATACTAGGGCCTGAAAACCCCCTCTAACCCCTCCCCTTGGACATGCAGACGCTCCCGCAGCAGTTCTGGTGAACTCCGCTCAGTACCTGACGCTCGAGCACCCTCCAGACGATGAAACCCACGTTGCCGCCCATCCCCAGCTGCGGCGTGATGCACCGCGTCTCCTCCCCACCTCCCCGACCGTCGGCGCGCCCTCTGGTAAGCCCCACGAGCCCCGCCAGATCCAAACCTAGGGTTTCCTCCCCTGAGCTCCGTCGGGAGGTGGGAGACGAGCGGGAGCCGTCTATCGGCTTCTAATCCGACAGTGGTCACCCCCCTCGTACCCCTTCGTGGCCTGCCTGCCACTAACCGACGGGCCCCGTCGCGTGGATTCGAAACCCCTCCCCCGCACGCGTAGGCAGCCCGTTGGGCTGGTTCGCCTCCTGCGCGGCCCAGTCCAGTCTAGATCTGGCCCTTTAGCAACCCTTCCCTTCTCCTTTTAATTTGGATTTCAGATCTACAGAGTACTGGTTTGGTTTAAATCGAAATGAAAATGGAAAATGAACCAAACTGCTCAGATCTAAATTTTAATAGATGCACTCATGTCTTACCTAACATGTAGACCAAGTTTTGCACCAAAACTATATATAAAATAAATATGATAAATCATATACTAAGAACTGTCCAGTGCACTAATTAAATCCTCCAGAAAGTTTGGTATCTCCAAATGGAGTAAATCAAACTGGCACTGGAAGGTATAACTCATACCTTTCATGTCCCACTAGCCCCACCTTAGTTTGCTTCCTAGTTTGCAGTTAGCAAAAATATCTAAATCAGAGACCTTATGACTTTAGGAAATTCCCTAGGTCAAACCAAGTGAGGTTTTGATCTAATTCCAACTCCCCTTAGACACACCTACCCATATACTTTATAATCCAGTAGCTCATAATTTTATGAGTCTCTGCTAAATTTTAAGTGAAATAAACTCTTATGTGCATGGTTTATTCACTAATAAAATGACCACAGTTGCTCAGTAACTTCAACAAGGTTGATTCTAATTTCTATAGAAACGTATTCTCAGTACCTAACATGTTTCCTTGGAATCACATCAAAGGCTTCTATATAATAAATCTGATGAAAAAGTGAACTCCTGGCTAGTACTGCCTTTGGGAATTTCTGGTTAATTTTTTGAGGTGATTCCAACTCCTTTAGTTTCAGTCCACCAAATACTACTTAATCACCCAAGTAAATAATTTTTGGAACTCTAGAACAGTTCTGGTGAATTATTTCCTAAAACTAGAGCTTTTATCCACTATAAAATCCATGATAAATCAAGGGAAAATGATAAAATAGTGAAACCACTTTTGTTTGCTTCATTTTATCAATACCTATCTGATGGTATCACTTTTATACAATGTTATCATACATATCAAATCCTTGGTCAAAAACCCTCTCTTAGGTAGTTTCTAGACTATAAATCCAAAGGGAGCCTTTTCCCTAATGTCTCCAAATCTTGTCCCAATACAATCAAAACAAATCTCCAAACATCCTAGTGAGGTTTATCATTAGTTTATTCTTTGTTTGCTGTATAGTTTTATGTTTGTATGCCTTGTAGTAATTGTGGTGTTGTTTGTTTGCATGTATGCTCAATAACGGCGATAGTTGTGATTGTGTGATGATGAGAAGAAGGAAGCATCGGGTTATTCCTATTATTGTCATATTTTGTATTCGGGTTTTCTAACGTCGTCAAGGGACACCTTGTTGGTCACAGGCAAGCCACCATTCCTGAACTCCTATATTCACCTACTCATGTTTATCAATTGTTTTATATCTCGTTTACGAATTGCATGATTAAATTTGCATGTTTTATTTCAAAATAAAAGTGTGTGAGTAACTTGGCTCCTCCAAGTTATGGATGAGTGTCCATTAGGACACCTACCCCCGTTGACACTTATTTTATCCTTTAGATCGAGGCTAAGATGATTAACATCTTCCCTCTTGGAAACCCACAGATTTTCAATAATAAAACTATTTTGGGATTTACCCTACTACAAAGTTTTCAAAATAAAACCCTTGGAAAGAGGCATCGTTTCCAAGCGGAAGTTTTACTAAAGAATATATGAGGTGGATGAAGAGAAAGTCAATCAAGAGAAAGGAAGGGATTTTCTAAGCCAATGTCCGAAATAATTTATCCGTGCAACCACATTACCCCAGTCGCTGGGGCTTAGCTTGTAGTTTGTGGTCTTTAGCCAGGGCTGCTCGTACTCACTAAAGGGGAGAAATCCCCTGAAATCCGGGCTGCCATGGGCAAGGTACCGGTGCAACAATTGGGTATCTCGTGGACGGTATGTTTTTTGGCTAGTACGGGAGGAAGTTATTGTCACTATTTCTACCGGTCAAACTTCGGTTTGGAGGTAGGGGTCAGTACGGGAGGAAGGACCAGGGTCGTCATACCCCATACTCGTACCGGATAGAACAACCCAAAAGGAAAAGCCGTTGTTGCTAGGGATGGACAAATGAAAGGTTTAAGTTTGATTATCCGAGCCCCTGTCTACCGTGTGTAGGAGGTCGTGGTTTTATCCTGGCGGATGTATTGATTCTTGTGGGTAAAGTGCACCAACTCTGCAGAGTCTAATCTATTCGAATAGCCGTGTCCACAGTCAAGGACGGTTGGAATGGCAAGTGCTAGGAGGACCCTTCGGTTATGTTGTGATAAAATAAAGGATGTGACTTGGTCACAAGGAAAGATAAGAACGAGTTTGGTTTTGACCAGTGATGGTCGAAGACGTTTAAAAAGGGTTTTACAACAAAAGTAATTTAAAATCTTTTTAACAAGGATGTGGAGATGTCCGGATTTTCTAAAAGGAGGCATATTTTCCAAAAACTCTTTTTCAACAAAGATATATATATATATGCCAATGTTAGGTCTTGCAGAAAACAACTTGGTATAGAGCTATCTCGCCACAACCAGATATGCATTATCTTATTATTCTTGTCTTGGTGGTTTGAGATTACATTCAAAGTACTCACCGGCATTGTCCCTGGCTATTTATTTGGCCAGATTGCAGATGTTAAGAAGGAACGAAGGTGCTGACGTCTATGCAAGCTAGGCCGTCTTCCCAGTCAGTTGCTTGTAGGTTAAGGCACAGGCTCTGCGCTGAAGACTTCCACTACTTGTGTTGTATTCGCCGTAATGGCCACTTTGTAAGTTTTGTACTCGTTACCTTATGGATGATGTAATGATACTAGTCGGTTATGCTCACGGCTCACTGATCATGGGAACTTGAAATCTATGCATAACGGTTATTCTCGGACTGTAAATCCGGGGTGCCACATCATCATCCACCTAGGACCCGAGTTCTTGACACCTATTCCGAGACTGTGCGCGCCAACCACATGTGGGGTGTGTGGGCACCCCTATCGGCTTAGTACCTGATTTCAAAGTACTGTACTAGGGGCCACAAACTAGTTTGGGGTTTTAATGCCATATTATGACATGTTTATTATATGTTGCTTGATGAGGGTTTACTACTATACTAGTAAGGATGTGGGTCGTTATGTCGAGGATTATACCTTTGGCCCCTGCTCTCTTGGCCGATCTCGTAACCTCTGGTCCGTCTTCGGATATTGGCCGACTTCGTTACATGTAGCTTAGTGGGGTGGCCCCCATGTGCTTGCTTTGTGTCTGGGAAATCGTCGTGTCCTAGGCCCCGCCGACATACCGATGGAAGTATGTTAATTGATCTGGCAACAAGGGTCGAAGTGCGTGTGGAAACTTTGGTGCACCCCTGTAGGGTTAAATCATTTCGAAAAGCCGTGTCCATGGTTATGGATGACCTGGAGCACAATATCTCGATCATAGACAACTATAACTAAAGTTTACTGTTATAATTTGACTTGTATCTGATATGACTAGCTAACTGGATAACGACCATGAAAAGAATAAATAAAATTGCCAACTATGTGTGTTTCCTCGGCTTGACTTCCACGTTTGGTCTCGGAGGGGAAATACCAGGATGGGTATGTTTGGTGGTTGTATTAGGTTGGATCTGAATAGGTCTTTCTCATCTCTCTTTGATAGTCGATAGTTGTACCGAGTTTCTATAGTTTGTTTAGTGCATGTCGTGTTGCCGCTTTAGCCCACCATACCTATGTAGGCGAGAGCCGTCGAATTCTAAGACTCGCCATGTATTGGCCTCAGTACTGACCGCTCACTTTTCCCTTTGCCCTTTATCGGCGTCCCTTCTATTGTAGCAGGTTTAAGATCGATGTCATTAGCAGCGTTACTCTTCCGGCCTGGCCTAGGCAGGGTTATTGACGCCATTGGTTATTCTTCAGATCTCTTAGCCCCATTTCATTATTATTCGTACTCGGATGTTATACCATTTCGAGGTGATTGATGGTGCGTGAACGCTTTGTTGGGAGACCCAAGAGGAAGGTATGGTGAGCACAGCAGCAAGTTTTCCCTTAGTAAGAAACCAAGGTTATCGAACCATTAGGACGAAGTAAATGACTCAAAGGTGTTGCTAGCAACTTGGAAACCTGCACAACACAAACTCAAGACTTTGCCCCAATGAACAGTGAGGTTGTCAATCTCACCGGTTTGCTGAAAACAAAGGATTAACTGTATAGTGTGGAAGGTAAAAGTGGTTTGCAGAAACTACACAGTAAAAGTGGAAGATGTATCAATGGTAAAGATTGGACCGGGGTCCATAGTTCACTAGAGGTGTTCTCCTTAAGATAAACAAACATGGCATCTTGGGTAAACAAATTATAGCAGGGCAATTGACAGGACTGAGCAAGGCATAACAATGAAATACTAGATATTCATGATCCTATGAGATTCGATTGGGCAATACAACAAGATACATAGACCACCATCATCCGAACCCCCTCCAGTATTAAGTTGCAAGCAATGGATAACTGCTTTAAGAAAAGTGTGTAAGGTAAACAATCCACTTGTTCCATGAACAAGAGACCATTGTTTTCTCCCTAGTGGCAACAGCACATCTACAAACTTAGATATTTTTGTCACTTCCCTTAGATTAAATAGAGGCATGAACCCACTATCGAGCATAAATACCCCCTCTTGGAGTCACTAGCATCTACTTGGCCAAGATAGCTACTAGAAACGGAGAGCATGCAAGATCTCAAACAACAAAAACATGATAGAATCAATAAGACAAAACCATTAATCAATCTAACATAGTAATCTCAATATCCATCGGATCCCCGCAAACAAAACATGCATGATTACAAATAGATGATCTCGATCGTGAATGGAGCTCACAAGATCTAAAGTTTGTAGCACAAAGGAGGAGATACAACCATCTAGCTACTATATGAACCTGTATTCCAAGGTGGAACTACTCACACTTCATACTGGAGGCTGGCATGATGAAGAAGAAGGCCTCCAAGAAGAGCTTTAGATCCCCCCATCTAGGGACGATGGTGGTGGCGGCTACAGACGGTTTCATGGAATATTGATAGGGTGCTTAGTGTTTCTGCATCGGGGGGTCTTTATAGGCGAAGAGGCGAGGCAGGGCAGCCAGGGCGGCCGCACCCCCCCTAGGAGCGGGCCCACACTAGCCGCGTGGCCAGGGGTCTGGCCCCCTGGTGGCTCTCCTCCGTCTCGTACTCTGGCTTCGTGTGCCCCATGGTAAAATATTAACTTTGGCTTTTGTCCTGTCCAATTCCGAGAATATTGATTTTCTGCCTTTCTGGAACCAAAAATAGACGAAAACAGGAAACTGGCACTGTGGCATCTTATTAATAGGTTAGTACCAGAAAACATATAAAAACACCTCAAAGTGTAGACAAAGCAAAGCAAAGTAGATACTAAACAAGCATGGAACATCAAAAATTATAGATATGTTTCCGACGTATTAGTGATTTGGATCTTTGTATTGTTTATCTGTATTCTTGACTCATGGAGTTGTTCTTGTATATTTCTATTCTGTGGGTTCCATCGTGGAATAATGTGTAATGGTATTACTTCATTTCCACCCACGTGAAAGTGCCTGGTGGGCACCTTTGAATCGTTTCTATGCGGGTTTGTCGGTAATCACTAAAACTTGCATAGGACCGATCTGAGGGTGTTACACAGGGCAACATCATGCCCACAACACCACAGGCCGTGGTCATGGTGGCCACCATGTACTTGGCCGCAAACCTGCCACCTGTATGGGATCCCAGGCATGCAATTCATAAATCTGCGATTGCGGGCCTTGGACTCGTGGGAGACGCACTACTCGAAGAAACGACCACAGAGCCGAAGAAAAAGACTGCAGTGAAATTCACAAGGTGTCATACTCCCTCATCTGACGAGGATGAGCATGATCTGTTACGGCGCGCCGCAACCCCAATCAAAGGAGCCGCAACTATGATGCTCGTGATGAGCTCACATAGCTCAAGATTAACAGATAACACACAAAACATGCGTGCTCCACGGAATCAGAGGATGAAGACATGAAGCTATGCGGCGCCAGATGCTTCAGCAGAGCCATACGGCAGTCTCGGATACCCAAGGGCTTCAAGCTCTGTCGGACAACCCCAAGTTCGACGGACTATAGGAGCCGAAGATTTGGCTAGATGACCACATCTCGTCGGTCAAGCTGCATGGAGAAAGCAAGAACATAGCCATGAAGTGTCTTCATATGTAGTTGAACTGTGCAACCAGGGCCTGGCTCAATAACCTTCCCTCCGAATCCATCTGCTGTTGGGAGGAGCTGGTTTACAGCTTCATTCGCAACTTCAAGGGCACCTGCCGAAGAGTTGCGCGCTTGTTGCCAATGGTCCAACAAGTCGATCTGCTCCTACATACAACGCTGGTAGGTCATCAAGAACTCTGCCGAGAACATCTTGGAACAGAGGGCAATCGACGCCTTCAACGGCGGCGTAAGACACCACGAACTCAGAGAGGAGCTGGGCCGGATCAAGCTGTGGCATCCCGTAAAAACCACTACTAGAAAATCGCGTTGTTTTTATGCATTGCATCATCATGACCGCATGCTCATGTCATCATGCCACATTGCATTTGAGCATCGTCATCATCTTGCATTTGCTTGCATCAAACTAATTGCGGAAAAACCTGTTTTGTTTTCTAAACGCCCCATCTTTATTCAAACGCAAAACCCGGGTCGCCGGAATACTTTGTTTTGTCTGCTATCGGTTTGCAAAAGCCCGGTTGGAAATAAATAAAATAGTTGAATATTTTTAGTGGGGCAGTCGAACGGGCCGATTCGACCCGAACGACCACCCCCAGAAATAAAATCGGTCCACCCCAAAATCCCTAGTCTACCCAACCTAGTCTACCCACCCCTCTGGCCACCTCACCCCGGCCAATCCCCACCCGACACGTCACCCTAACCCAAACTCCTACCCACTCCTAATCTGCCACATCACCCCACCAGCCAACCCTCTCTCTCTCTCTCTCTCTCCACTTTCCATCCCACCAACCAGCACACACGCGCCCATCTCCCCCCCGGATCCCACCTCCCCCTGGACCTGGTCCACTCCCTCCACCCGCGTGACCCCCTGGCCCACCCTGGCCCGCGTCCCCTGCCCGTCCCCCACCTCCCGACGCTCACCTCTCCCCCCCGCACGCGTCCTCCCTTCCCCCAACCTCCTACCGCCGCCTCCTCCAACCTCCGGCACCGACTCCCGCCTCTCTCCCTCCGGCTCCCCCCTTCCTTCCTCTAGCCGCCACCTCGCCCGCCGCTCCGCCTCCCCTCGCCGGCTCCCCGTGCGCCTCCCCGCGAGCGCCCTCCTCCTCGCCCCGCGGACCCCGCGTCCGGCCGCGTCCGGCCGCGACCTCCCCTCTGCCGCGCCTCCTTCCGCCGCCCCTCCTTGGCCCCGTTCCTCCCTCTTCCGCAGCGCCTGCGGCCACCACCTCGCCCGCCGCCAGCGAGCGCTTCCCTCCCCGTCCTCCCTCCTCCGTTCGGCTCTCCCCGCGACCTCCGACCCCTCCTCCCGAGCCGCCGCCATGGCCGCCGAGCTCCTCCTTAGCCTCCCTCGCCACAGCGACGCCCCGCCGCCAGGGCCTCTGCCGTGCCAGCACACCGAGCCCCGCCTCCCTCTGTTTCCTCCCTGTGCAGCATCGCCGCGACGACCGACACCTCCGCGCCCGCGGGCACCTCCGAGCGCTGCCACGACGTCCGGATCCCGAGTCGGCCACCTCCCCGTCGTCAAACTCCCCGTGTTCGTCGCTGCCTCACCTTCTTTGAGCCAGGCCGAGCCCCGCCGTCCCCGGGCGCCCTCCCCCTCGAGAGGTGTCGTCCATCGCTGTGACGGCGTCCCTGACCCCCCTCTCCGGCCGTGTGCCCTGCCGCCAGCCAGGGCGTCCTCTGCAACCGCCGAGCTGCTGCCTCAGGTTGAGCCTCTACCAGCAGCGCTAAGCGCGTCGCCGCTCCCTATGCGTCGCATGCGCACCTTCCTCTCCAGAACGCTTCCGTCCTTGTGCCTCTTTGCAAAGCACTGGACCATCGGTCGGCGCTTCGCGTGCGTCCTCGAGCACCTGGCGTTTTCCTGCTGTATGCATGTTAGCTGCTTGTATTGGTGTGAACGAGTTCTCGGAGGAACACTAAGAATCCCCGATGTGGCCGTCTGGATGTCAAGATCTTCATCATGGGACATCAAGCACTACCTCATGGATTCGATGGCGCGAAGCTCTCCTCCTAGATTCGGAAGCCCGAACCCCCGATGATCTGAAGCCCGATCCGGTGCCGCAACCCCAATGTTCATGCCAAGACCCCCATCGACCGAAGAACCCGGAACATCAAGATCTCCCTCATGGAAGGCGAAGACCGTACCGGACCGGTGACACTCGACGAACCCTGGCAAGATCTTCGATATGGCCAAGATCTACCACGACCGAGTCCGGCACCGACAAGTGAAGTCAGAACCACCAAGACCTTCGCCGCGGAACGCCAAGTTCTGCATCCCGAACGCCAAGACCGGCCCGATTCACGGACCCGACAAGATCTTCGCGACGGCAAGATCGACCGCTGGGACCCCAAGGTCTCCGTCACGACACAACAAGTTCTCCCTCTTATATCTGGACCTCGCCGATCCCGTCGAACCCTGAACCCTGAGACCGAACCCCGAACCCCGGAACCCCAGGATCTGCCGAACCCTAATGTGTGACCCTTATCCGAGCCCCTATTTTATAAATGCCATATTTATAAATTGTTGCATATTGAATTGTTCATGCATGCATCCTTGTCATGTGGTTTGGGGGCCTTATGCCGATTCACCTCATAATTAAATATGGGGCCCATATGCGGGCAAATCTAGTCTTATATTGGCCCCATTTAAAATTGTGTAGCGCACCGGTGATATAATTTGCCTTGTTAAGACAACATTTAATTTGCGGGGTAGATAAATAACTTGAACCATCTAATTAACTGTCGGGACCCCGGTTCCGCTTAATATGACCTAATTGCATCGCACCTTTGCCATGTCATACATCATACAAGCATCATGCCGATCTTCTGCCGTTGTATTAAATAGTGCATCCGGTGTTTATTCTAGTGTTTTGCTTCTTCGCGGATAAGGCCGTTGAGTTGATGTGAGCTCCGCCCCGATCTTCGGATGAATCTTCGACAATGTTTTCAGGCGAGCATCTCCCCCTTTCTACCTATCTTACTTTTATAGTATTTATTCCCTCATGTTGATCTATTGCTATCTGTGTCGCGATGCTCTAGTTTTCGTACCATGATATCCCTTGCAGCCTCATATTGCCTTGGACACACCCTATTACCTGTTGTTTGGTAGATAGTTGGACTTGCGCGTCGTAGTCGCTTGCTCAAGTGCTTTTGCGTGTCGTCAAGTGCCACAGTTGTTGGTGTATTGCCGCATGTTGATGTTGGAGATGATCATGGCTTTACTTACCGATCACTTTATTTACTGTTTAACAACTAAAATTGGAGTAAGTAAGCAGAGGCATCGGTGG
This sequence comes from Avena sativa, assembly GCA_916181665.1. NCBI lineage: Eukaryota > Viridiplantae > Streptophyta > Magnoliopsida > Poales > Poaceae > Avena > Avena sativa. The sequence continues at coordinate 243,994,299 of OV702283.1, read as the reverse complement.
GTGATAGATAATATTTGGTTTCCGACTGCCCACTTGTGTCCCGTAGGACCCCGAGTACTTGATACCTATTCCTTGATTTATCGCGCTATCCACATCCGGGAGGATTATGGGACCCCCCTGAGCCAGAGCTTGATTCAGTCTTATTTCTTGGGGCCACAAACTAGTTTGAGGTTTTATTTACTATCCTGTACTTATGCCATGCTACTACTGTATTTACGATTGTGCGAGGAGCACACTGTACTGTTTAGGAATTGTGACCCGTTTACGCGGTATCGACAAGCCCAGTTTTGGGTTCCCAGTCGCTTACCGCCGGCCCCACAAACCTCGGGTCCGTCTCGAAGTCAGCTAACTTCGTTGCGGATGTACTCCAAGGGGTGGCCCCCTGAAATATTTTTGAATCCTGTGATTGCTTTGTCGTGAAGGCCTCGTTGGGTTTTGATTTGGTTTTTCCGAGGCTGATCGAGTGTGTGTTGCTATTTGTGCACCCCGGCCGGGTTAAAACTTTCTGAAAGCCGTGTCCGCGGTTATGGACGACTTGGAGCACAGTATCTCGATCATAGACAACTATAACTAAAGTAGTGCTATAAATTTGACTTTATAATGACTAGTAATCAGCTTCACTATAATGGAATGGCTAATTAAAACTGCCAACAACTGCTTGCTTGGGTCGTCGCTTGCGACCATTGTACCTGACTAGTAAGTATCACAACTATAATGGAATGGCTGAATAAAAGTACCAACAACTGCTGGGTTTTGGGGTTATCTCATGCTAATTGTATTTGACTAGTAAGTGTCGCAACTACAACGGAATGGTTAACTAAAACGGCCCACTGCTTAATTTATCAGGATGATTATCTATACCTGACTAGTAATTGCTGCAACGATAACTGAATAAATAAAACTGCCAACTGTGTGAGTTCCTCGGTGGACTTCCTCGATTGGTCTCGAGGGGGAAATACCAGGATGGGATTGTTTGGTGTGAGATTCAGGTTGGATCCGGATAGGTCTTTCTTACCCCTCTCTGATAGCCGCCAGTTGTATCGAGTCTCTATAGGTTGTTGGTGTTCATGCTGCCGCTGCCGCTTCAGTCCACCATACCTATGTAGGCGAGGACCGCCGAATTCTAGACTCGCCGTGTACTGGCCTCAGTACTGACGCTCCTCTTTTTCCTTTGCCCTTTGTCGGCACCCCTTTTGTTTAAGCAGGTTTTGAGATTGACGTCGTTAGCAGGGTTACCCTTCCGGCTTGGCCTGGGCAGGGTTATGGACGCCATTGGTTATTCTTCAGGGCTCTTAGCCCCATTTGCATCTTGTCCGTAGTCGGACGCTCTATCATTTTCAAGGTGATTTGAATCTTTGTATATTATATCTGAATTCTTGACTCTTTGAGTCGTTGTTGTATATATCTGTTCTGTGGGTCCCATCGAGGACTGTTGTGTAATGTTATTACTTCGTTTTCCACCCGCACGAAAGTGCCTGGTGGGCACCTTTGAATCGTTTCTATGCGGGTTTGGCGGGTTTCGCTAAAACTTGCATAGGTCCGATTCTGAGGGTGTTACACAAGCCCAAAACCATCGATCACCTGATGGACATCACCAACCGTTGGGCGGATGGTGAGGATGCCATCAACCGAACCCATTCGGATGACGAAGACGATCTTGGTCGCAGACGTGATCGTCAAGGAAAAACAAGAGCGCGCGTCTATGACAATCGCGAAGAGATCAATATGGTCACGGCTAGCTACGCCGAACACCGCAAAGACAGAAACCACAGCAGCGGCTATCGCAGCGGCAGCTATCGTGACAGCGGGAAACCCGCTCAAGCATGTCAATGCCGCAATTGGGACGACGATCCCTCCTCATTCGACAAACTGCCGGGTCCCTGCACCATCCACTTCTACATTGACAAGCAGGATGGTAAGAGGAAAGCCAGCCATCTGCTCAAGGACTGCAGGGAGTTTCAGAAGCTCCACGAGGGATATGCCCAACTGTGGCGTGACGCAACAAACCAGGGGTTTGGCTCCACCCCTAGAAACGTCGCATATGGTGCCCCACCAGCACCCGGAGGACCCGCGCAGCCTGTGGCTACACCACCCCAAAACAACGGGGCAGAGCCGTACCCACGATCGTTGGGTGTCATGATGATACCAAAGGGACGTCCATCCAACAAGATATAGAAGACGATCACTCGTCAGGTCAACTTGGCCGTCACCTCTCCACCAGCCATACTTGAGTACCTTAGCGGCTCAGAGTCATGCATCACCTTCGACTGCTCGAATCACCCCTTGCAATACCTTGCCCAGGTCACTCTTCCCTGGTTCTCAAGGCTCAGATCGACGGATTCGAGATGGGTCGCGTCTTCATGGATGGCGGCAGCAGCATCAATCTGATGTTCTCCAGCACACTAGAAGTTATGCAGATCCCGCAATGCATCTTGGAGGCGTGAGACACGACCATCCATGGCATCGTCCTAGGTAAAGGAGTGTACCCCCTCGGAAAAATATGGCTTGACGTCATCTTTGACACCCCTAAGAACTTCAGGCGGGAGCCGCTTTTGTTCGAGGTGGTAGACTGGCCCTCGCAATACCACGCCATCCTCGGGCGTGTGGCATTCACAAGAATCCTGGCAGTACCGCACTATGCGTACCTACTACTAAAGATGCCAGGACCCAACGGGGTCATCACCATTCCAGGATGCTTCACCAAGTCCGATAGCTACGATAGAAATTTCAATAGAATCTCCCAATCTTTTAGCATGCAAGAGGATCTTGCAAGGTTGAAGGAGTCGACAGACAATAGTCTGCCCCTTGTCACCAAGCCAAACGCACCTGACATTTCATTTGACTCTACAGTCAACATCAAGGCGGTGTAGGTCCACCCGACGGACCTCGCCAAGACGGCTCTGATCGCCAACAACCCAAGTTCTGCATAGGAACTCGCCCTCGTCGAATTCCTCCGTGAGCATTGGGAAATCTTCACTTGGTGTCCTGCGGACATGCCAGGAATTCCAAGGGAATTTGCCGAGAACGCACTCAATGTATACCCAGATGAGCATCCAGTAAAGAAAATGATGCGTCGATTGTCCGAGGGAAGAGCGGAAGCAATCGGTATCAAAGTTAACAGACTCCTCGATGCCAACTTCATAAGGGAGATCAAAGAAAGTACCTGGATGGCTAACCCCGTGCTAGTCCCTAAGAAGGACACGGACATCCTGCGGATGTGCATGGACTTTACGACATTTAACAAGCACTACCCAATGATTCACTTTTCCCTACCGCGGATCAATCAAATCATCGAACCCAGCGCGAGATGTGAATGGCTCTCGTTCCTCTATGCCTACTTAGGATACAATCATATTTGGCTGAAGGTCAAGGACCAGAAGAAAACGGCTTTCATCACGTTGTTCGAGGTCTTCTGCTACAACACAATGCCTTCCGGGCTCAAGAACGCAGGTGCAACCTCTCAAAGGTGCATGCAGGCCTGCATGAAGAACCAACTTGGTCGAAATATTCAAGTCTATGTCGATGACATAGTAGTCAAGACCAAGGAAAGACGAACATTGATTGATGATCTCCATGAGATGTTCGATAACCTCGATCGATTCATTATGAAGCTGAACCTAGAAAAGTGCGCCTTCGGCATCCCATCCAGGCAATTGTTCGGGTACATCATCTTCGAAAGGGGCATCAAAGCCAACCCAAAGAAAATCAAGGCTATACTAGCCATGGACAAGCCGAAGAACGTCAAAGGAGTCCAGGAACTAGCCGGGCGGATCGCGGCATTCAGCAGATTCATCAGCCGCATGGGTGAAAAGGCTCTCCCCTACTACCAGCTGCTCCGCAAATCGGACAAATTCAAGTGGACGGCCCGAAGCAGATGAGGCATTCGAAGACCTCAAGCGCCTGCTATCAACATATCTAGTACTGGTAATGCCAACGGCGAGAGGACCCATGATGCTAACATTGCTGCAATGCATCAAGTAGTCAACACATCACTCGTGGTCAAACGACCCAAAGACAGCAAAACCCACGGGGTGCAGCGCCCGGTGTACTACCTCAGCGAGGTGCTAACACCTACAAATCAGAGGTACCCTCATTACCATAAGCTGGCATATGGATTATTCATGACCACATGTCGACTGCGCCACTACTTCCAGGAGCACCAGATAGTGGTCGTCAACGACGCGCCCCTATCACACATCCTCAACAACCCAGAGGAAATGGGGCGAGTGGCCCTTTGGGGCATTGAGTTATCCCCACGGGACATCATCTACGAGCGTCGCACCGCCATCAAGTCATAGGTGCTTCATGACTTCTTCGTCCATTGGATGGAGCTCCAGCTCCCGGATACTCTGGACATGTCACACCTTTGGACGATGCACTTCGACGGATCCAAACGCGACGTAGGAGCCAGAGCCGGAGTAATCTTGACATCCCCCAAGGGGACAAGATGAGATATGTGTTGCGAATGAAGTTTCGTGCATCCAACAATGAGGCTGAATACGAGGCAGTGATCAATGTCATGCGGATGTCAAAAGTCTGCGGCGCCACGCGACTATTCATCTACGGTGACTCCAACCTCGTCGTCCAGCAGACGATGAACTAATGTGACGCCGTAAGTGACAACATGATCGCCTACCGCGACCTCAACAACGCACTCGAAGGAGACTTTGATGGATGTGAACTCCACTTGCGTTTTGGTACTGATGGGGATATGCCGAGTGGGGTATGAACAGCAGGACGTTTCATACTGGCCCATGTTGCTAGCGAGTGGGCATGCAGGACGGCGACTGGATCACGACCCAAGAAGAAGCCAGGCGACTGGAAGCTGGAGGCCCAGAAGCGTAGCTAAGCCCAGTCGGATTAGGTCAAGCACTCTCCGAGTCCTTATCCAACTCGGTTGTAGATTTGTAAACCCTAGCTAGGTGACTCTATATAAACCTCCCTAGGGCACGTATAGAACTTACGTTCCATCATACACCCCTTTGACTCGCCGCCTAGCCGCCGAGATCGCCCTTGTACTCTCTCATCAATACAATCTAGCAGGAGTAGGTCTTTACCCTCCGGGGGCCGAACCTGGGTAAAACCTTGTTTCTTTGCCCTCATCTCGCACCGCAGATGGCTGGCCGCCCTTTCCCCTCGTTCTACTACTCGCTGCCGATTGCAGCATCTGCCGTGGCCATTCCCATGACTGTGGCGCCCACCGTGGGGCCTGGACGGTCACGCCTGTGTTCTGTGGCGAGACCCTACCTACCAATCAACCAGAAGATTGCCACTGGCCGCATGATCGCCATCGGTGAGATCCTCCAGATCTTGCCGAGCAGCTACGTCCTGGCGGCGCGCCCTGTCATGCACAGCATGATCATGGCAGTCGGCACAATCAGTCTCTTCATTGGCTTCACCGACGTCATCGTCTCGGAGGACTTGGATCACATCCACGAGTCGCCATTGCGCGATCGGCTCTCTAAGAGCCAGGTCCGCACCATCCATCGCCTCACCTCTGAGTACGGTTTGGCTAACAGCAACATGGTCGAGACCAGCGTGGCCGCGAAAGACGCGGCCCTCAACGACGACGCTGACTCGGTGACCCCGGCTTCAATCGCCGGATCCATTGTCATCGCGTCACCCATGGGCTCCATCACCCAAGTCTCCAACGTGGGGGACTTCGAGGATCCTTCCATCCTCAGGATCTTTGACTCTAACTCCGGGTCGGAGAACTCCGGCAACCTCTACGCCGGATCTGGTCGCTTTATCGCGACCTACATGGCAAGCGGCACAAGCGCCCCGCCAGACCCCTTTTCTACACCGATCTCACCGACCGCGACGGTGACGGAGGTTGAGGAACTCTGCCTGCGACTGGAGGAGGCTGTTCGCAAGGAACAAGCCGAGCGCGAAAATTTTCACCTTGAGCAAGCGACGGCGCAAGAGCTCTCGCTCTACCACCAGCGCAGCATCAGGTCACCCCTGAACCCCACGGTTCAGGGCCGCGCCCTGAGCTTCGACGATGAGAACAACCCGTCCCGCCTGGCCGACCGCGTGATCTGCGAGAACGCGCCACCAGGAGGAAGTTCCCGGCCACCACCAGGTGCAACGGCGAACGGTGCTCCCCCATCACCGCCCGGTTGCATGCCCCCTACAGAGCAGCCAAGGATCAAGATCTCCCCGCAAGAGCGAGACGCGAATGGCCTCCCGCTGTTCTCCACTCCGATGGACAACGTCATTGCGAGTCGAGCCACGGTCGCCAACCTCAACATGACGGGGGAAGGCGCGTTGTAGATCCAGTACGCCAAAGCCCTACTCACCAAGGTTGTCGAGCAGCAAACCGCGGGAGCCGACTCGCGGGGGCGCATGTACTCCCGCTCATCAGGAAGTAGGGCGGCCTCGAGCGGCCACCCAACGATGGCGAACACTCTAAATTGCCCACCACCTGAGCCCCTGTAGCTCCAACCATGACCCACGCACGCGGCACTCCACCAACGACCCGCGACCGACCAACAACATGGTCGCTGCCAACGGGCAGCCAGTCGACGCACGGACCCACATCATCAACAACCAAAGCTGGCGCGCACGCCAGTCCGACGACCTAAGGCGCACCCTCACCAACCGTCGCGACGGCGAGCCAAAGGGATTGCTCGGTTGAGTAGGCCCCCAGTGCTTTGGACCAATGATCCGAGGAAAAAATATCTGGCAAACTTCAAAGCGCCGAAGGAGATCAAAAAGTACGATCCCTCGTACGAACCATCCGTGTGGCTGGACACGTACCTCATGGCGATGGGAATCGCTGGCCACACCGACCCGCTCGCTGCTCGCTACCTCCCCCTGATGATGGAGGGAGCGACTCGGCAATGGATCAACACCCTCCCAGCGGATAGCATCGACTCCTGGGAGGACATGCGCGACGCCTTCGTCAGGCACTTCGAGGGTTCCTACACTCGTGCCACCAGCATCGAGTACCTAGAGCAGTGCGTCCAGGGGCCCCGTGATTCGACTCGCAATTGGCTCCAAAGGTGGCAAGACATGTGGTTCAACGCGGCCGGTATCCACCCGGAGACAGCGATCCACTACTTCAAGACATCATGCCGCTATGAAACAGTGGTTGCCAAACTCAAGCGGGTGTACAAAACACTCGACAACATCCCAGACCTCCTCGAGATCGCCAAGCGGTACGCGGAGGAGGACACGAACCAAGAAACTGACGACGAGTCGGGTGGAAGTTGCCGCCCAAGCGACCATGACAACGGGAGGCGACCTGAGCTACGCTACAACAACACTCGCCTCACCGGCAAGCGCCGCGGTGACTGGCGAGTAGACTTTGTCGTCAATGCTGGTTACACGCCATGCGACCCCAAGAGCTTCCGCCGCGATGGGGGCCAACACCGCGATAGTGGAAACTACAAGGCGAGGCCGAAATTCGACCCCATGGCTCTCCTTAACCAGCCATGTGTGTTCCATAGCAGGGAGGGGAAGCCCGCCACGTTCACAACCGCTGACTTCCACTCCCTGAGGGAGATCGAGAAGGCACGGAGCGCATGGGAAGACCCCAACAACCACCCGCCAAACGGCGGGGGCATTCGGCAACGAGGCCGGCTCGCTCCACACCTCCACCGGGTTCAGCACCAAGCGCGAGAAGAAGGTCATCGCCCGCACCGTCGCCGTCAACGCAGTGTCCCAAGTCGACGTCCCTCGCTTCCTCAACTGGTCCGAACAGCGGATCACCTGGAGCCGCGAGGACCATTAACCACGGATCGAATATCCGGGGTGAGTCGCCTTGGTGGTCAAGCCCAAAGTGGGCGACTACTGGCTCCCCAAGACGTTCATGGACGGCGGGAGCTCCATCAACATTCTCTACCTGGACACATTTAGGCGGCTGCGGCTCCCACAGTCGATGATCAAGACGACCTACACCACCTTCCATGGCATCGTCCCCGGTCGGAAGGCGTACCCAATCGGCAAGGTGACGCTGCCAGTCACCTTCGGCACACCAGCGAATTTCCGCACCGAGCAGATCGTCTTCGAGCTGGTACCCTTCAATAGCCCCTACCATTGCGTCTTGGGGCGGCAAGCGTTCACCAAGTTCATGACAGCTCCACACTACGCGTACAACGCGATGAAGCTCCTAGGACCGTGCGGCATCATCACCGTCCACGGCGACCCCGACATGGCCGCGGAGTGCGAGGCAAAGGGCGCCGAGCTCGCCGACACCGTCATCGCCACAGAAGCCAACCATGCGGAGGAGCTCGCCAAGTACACGAGCGGAGTCGACAATGATGACCCCACGATACTCAAGAAGCCCAACTCAAAGAATGGCGGCTCGACCGCGTTCGAAGCCACCATGCACACGCGCTCTGTTGAGCTGGTCCTAGGCGACTCCAGCCAGACGGTGACGATCGGGACAGGCATTAGCCCCACATAGGAAAGCGCGCTCATCGATTTCTTACGTGATAATCGCGACATTTTTGCATGGAAGCCATCCGACATGACTGGTGTCCTGAGGGAACTCGCTGAGCGCAAACTAAACGCCGACCCCAAAGTGCGATATGTCAAGCAGTCGCTGCGGCCCTTCAATGAAGAGTGCCGCCGAGTAATTGCCGAGGAGGTGCAGCGTCTACTCGTTGCAGGGTTCATACGACCAATCAAATACTCCAAGTGGCTGGCAAACCCAGTCCTGGTCAAAAAGAAGAATGGGACCTGGAGAATGTGTATCGATTACACAAACCTCAATGGCGCCTGCCAAAAGGAGCAGTTCATCCTCAAATCATCGACTCGACTGCGGGCTCGGAGTCGTTGTGTTTCCTTGATGCCTACTCTGGTTACAACTAGATAAAAATGGCAGTCGAGGACGAGGAGAAGACGGTGTTTATCACGCCATTCGGGGCCTTCTGCTACACCGTCATGACGTTTGGCCTCAAGAACGCAGGAGCGACCTACCAGAGGTGCATGCAGGAGTGTCTGGCGAGCCAAATTGGCCGCAATATCCACGTCTACATCGACGACGTGGTGGTAAAGTCCACTCGCCAGGGCGATCTACTCGCCGACCTGGCCGAAACCTTCGCAAACCTACGGAGGTACAAGATCAAACTTAACCCAGGAAAGTGCACCTTCGGTGTATCTACTGGAAAGTTGTTGGGGTATGTAGTCTCCAAGTGAGGCATCGAGGCGAACCCCACCAAGATCAACACGATCGCCCAGATCGGCAAACCCGAGTGCCTGCGCGACGTCTAGAAGTTGGCCGGGCGAGTGGTGGCTCTCAGTCGCTTCATCACCCGGCTAGGCGAGAAGGCAATGCCTCTCTATAGCCTAATGCGCAAGAACCCCACGTTCCAGTGGGACAATGTAACACCCTCAGAATCGACCCTATGCAAGTTTTAGCGAAACCTGCCAAACCCGCATAGAAACGATTCAAAGGTGCCCACCAGGCACTTTCGTGCGGGTGGAAAACGAAGTAATAACATTACACAACAGTCCTCGATGGGACCCACAGAACAGATATATACAACAGCGACTCAAAGAGTCAAGAATACAGATATAATATACAATGATCCAAATCACCTTGAAAATGATACAGCGTCCGACTACGGACAAGATGCAAATGGGGCTAAGAGCCCTGAAGAATAACCAATGGCGTCCATAACCCTGCCCAGGCCAAGCGGGAAGGGTAACCCTGCTAACGACGTCGTTCTCAAAACCTGCTTAAACAAAAGGGGTGCCGACAAAGGGCAAAGGAAAAAGAGGAGCGTCAGTACTGAGGCCAGTACACGGCGAGACTACAATTTGGCGGTCCTCGCCTACATAGGTATGGTGGACTGAAGCGGCAGCGGCAGCATGCACTAATCAACCTATAGAGACTCGATACAACTAGCGGCTATTAGAGAGGGGTAAGAAAGACCTATCCGGAACCACCCTGATACTTCCATCAAACAAACCCATCCTGGCATTTCCCCCTCGAGACCAAACGAGGAAGTCAACCGAGGAACTCACACCGGTGGCAGTTTTATTTATTCAGTTATCGTTGCAGCAATTACTAGTCAGGTGTAGATAATCATCCTGATAAATTAAGCAGTGGGCAGTTTTAGTTAACCATTCCGTTGTAGTTGCGACACTTACTAGTCAAATACAATTATCATGAGATAACCCAAAACCCAGCAGTTGTTGGTACTTTTATTTAGCCATTCCGTTGTAGTTGCAATACTTACTAGTCAGGTATAATGGTCGCTGGCGACGACCCAAGCAAGCAAATGTGGGAAGTTTATTTAGCCATTCCATTATAGTGAAGCTGATTACTAGTCAATATAAAGTCAAATTTATAGCACTACTTTAGTTATGCTTGTCTATGATCGAGATACTGTGCTCCAAGTCGTCCATAACCGCGGACACGGCTTTCAGAAAGTTTTACCCGGCCGGGGTGCACCAATAGCAACACACACTCGATCAACCTCGGAAAAACCAAATCAAAACCCAACGAGGCCTTCACGACAAAGCAATCACAGGATTCAGAAATATTTCAGGGGGCCACCCCATTGAGTAGACCCGCAACGAAGCCAGCTGACTCCGAGACGGACTCAAGGTTTGCGACAATGGCTGTAAACGACTGGGAACCCGAAAGTGTGGCTGGGCTTGTTGATACCGCGAAAACATTCCGCTTACCTAAACAGTACAGTGTGCTCCTCGCACAATCGTAAATAAACAGTAGCATGGCATAAGTACAGGATAGTAAATAAAACCTCAAACTAGTTTGTGGCCCCAAGAAATAAGACTGAATCAAGCTCTGGCTAAGGGGGGTCCCATATACCTCCCGGATGTGGATAGCGCGATAAATCAAGGAACAGGTATCAAGTACTCGGGGTCCTACGGGACACAAGTGGGCGTTCGGAAACCAAATATTATCTATCACCCACCGATGCCTCTGCTTACTTCAATTTTAGTTGTTAAACAGGAATTAAAGTGAACGATAAGTAAAACCATGATCATCTACAACATCAACATGCGGCATTACTCCGACAACTGTGGCACTTGACGACACGCAACAGCACTTGAGCAAGCGACTACGACGCGCAAGTCCAACTATCTACCAAACAACAAGTAATAGGGTGTGTTCGAGGCAATATAGGGCTGCAAGGGATATCACGGGTACGGAAACTAGAGCATCGCGACACAGATAGCAATAGATCAACAGGAGGGAATAAATACTAGAAAAATAAGATAGGTAGAAAGAGGGAGATGCTCGCCTGAAAACATTGTCGAAGGTTCATCCGAAGATCGGGGCGAAGCTCACATCAACTCAACGGCCTTATCCGCGAAGAAGCAAAACACTAGAACAAACACCGGATGCAATATTTAATACTACGGCAAAAGATCGGCATGGTGCATGTATGATGCATGGCATGGTAAAGGTGCGATGCAATTAGGTCATATTAAGCGGAACCAGGGTCCCGACAGTTAATTAAACGGTTCAAGTTATTTAACTACCCCACAATTTAAATGTTGCATTATCGAGACAAAAGATAGCACCGGGTTCGCTACACAAATTTAAATGAGGCCAATATGAGACTAGATTTGCCCGCATATGGACCCCATATTTAATTATTAGGTGAATCGGCATAAGGCCCCCAAACCACACGACAATATGCATGCAAGATGAATGTTTAATATGCGACAAGTTGTATTATGTTATAAAATAGGGTTTCGGGAAGGGGTTCACACATTAGGGTTCGGCAGATCTTGGGGTTCCGGGGTTCGGGGTTGGTCTCAGGGTCCAGGGTCCGACGGGTTCGGTCTCGGACAACAGAAGTAGATCTTGTCGCATCCGCGGTGGTCGGGCCATGTTGTCGGTCTTGACGTCTCACGCGGAGTCCTTGGCGTTCCGGAAGGAAGTACTTGTTCTGGCGTCGGGGCATCGGATTCGCCCGGGTCGGTGCCGGTCTTATCATCGTGAAGAACTTGTCGGGCCCGCGCTTCGGATTCCATGAGGCGATCTTGACGATCCGTGCCCGTGAAGTAGAACTTGTCGTCCGGCGGTAGATCTTGTCGATTCCATTCCAACGGCCTTATTGTTCTGCGGCGAAGATCATGGGGTCTCCGGGGTCCGGGAGCGGTTCTCGGCGAACTGGTCGGTCCCATGTCGGCGTACTTTGGCGTTGCGTGAAGAGGACCTCCGAATTCAGGGTCTTGGCCACCGGATCCGTGATCGGTCTTCGGGAGCGGCTGAACTTGGGATCCGAGAAGGAGTTCATGGCGTTCCCTGCCCAGGGTTCGTGTGGCGATCTTTTTATCGACGGAGAACTTGTCTGATACCAAGGCCTCCATCTCGAACAACATTGGCCAAAGGCGACGGATGAACCGAAACACCCAGGGGCGATGCCACTTATCCAACAACCACCACATAGGTCGCTCACGAGTACTACAACAGCATACCCACACAGAGAGGAGCATCGTTGAAGACGCTCGTGGGCACGCGTACGGGTGGAAGGGAGCGGATAACCACGGGGAAAACAGGAACTGGGGTTGTCTTGACTGCGGCTAGGGGCGAGCGCAGCCTCGGCGCGGTTGCAGGAGGTCGGACGACGGAAGGAGGAGATGGCCGGGGCGGTGAAGCTCGAGGGGGCGCAGTGGTGGAGGGTCGGTGATGACGCGGCCGGGAGGACGAGGACGGGCCGGCGGAGGGCGTCGCCTGCAGACGGCGAGGAGCTCGCAGGGGCGGTTGCGCAACCGGCGCTGGCGGCTTGGTGCGGGACGACGGAGGTTGGCGGCGGCGAGGACGGCCGGAGACGGGGGCTTCTGGGCGGCGCGGGGCCCGGCTCGGGAGGAGAGGAGGCGGGGTTGGAGGCGCGGCGAGGACGGGATGCTCGGGGCGGGCGCGCGGCCGGCGCGGGGCTTGACGCGGCCGAGCGGGGAGCGGAGGGTGGAGGCGAGCGCGGCCGGCGGTTGCCAGGGGGAAGGGAACGCGAGGTGGGGAGGCGACGCCGGAGAGGAGGAGGCTGCGGCGAGCGGGAGGCGTCGGGGGAAGAGGAGAAGCAGGTGGTCGGCTGGTGGTGGCTCGGGAGAGGAGAGCGCGTGGGCGACGGGCGATGAGGAGGAAAGGAGAGAGACGGGGGACGCGTGCGGGGACAGGCAGACGGTGGGGCCGAGGTGGGTCCCGCGGGACAGGGGCGGTGGGGAGTGGCCAGGGGGTGGTGGGTTGCTGCGGTGGGGAGTGGGGAGAGGGTAGCGGGACCCACGGGGCAGGGAGAGAAAGAGGTGGTGGCTAGGGGGAGAGGAAGAGAGGTGAGGTGAGGAAGTGGAGATGGCAGATGGGGATTGGGTGAGGGAGAGAGAGGGGTGAGGTGGCGGCGTGGGACTGGTCCGGGTGAGGTGGCCGGTGAGTGTGGGTAGATAGGTTGGTAGCTTTAGGATTTAGAGGGGGCTGATTAGGTGGACCGTTTTTGGTTCTGGGGGTGGTCGTTCGGGTCGGGTCGGCCCGTTCGACTGCTCCCACTAAATTAATTTAATATTTTATTTATTTTAAACGGACCGTTTGCAAACCGTGGTTAGTCAAAACATAATATTCCGGAGACCCGGTTTTGGTTTTGAATAAAGATGGGGCGTTTAGAAAACATGAACCGGTTTTTCCGAAAATAGTTTTATGCAAGCAAATGCAAGATGATGACGATGCTCAAATGCAATGTGGCATGATGACATGAGCATGCGGTCATGATGATGCAATGCACGAAAACAACGCGATTTTCTAGTAGTGGTTTTGCGGGATGCCACAATTCGACACCACTAACAATGGATCTCGCCCTCGAGATCCGCCTCATGGTACCGGAAGGAAGGTCGGCGAACTGCGTCTTCTCGCTTCGTGTAGATCCTCGCGACACCACTAACAAGAGGTCGTTGTCCGTCTTGAAATTGGCGACACCACCAACAAAGGGTCGTTGATCCTGTTCGTCAAGAGAGCACTCCGGATAAACAACGGACGAAGTTAAAGGTAAGGCCACCTCTAACTTTCACGGAAGGAGTAAAATCACATTATTTCACCAGTTCAATATACAAGAGCGAATGATAAGAGTAGTGGTATGGTAGCTACTCCATCCCGCACTCAAACCATTACTCTGCACACGAATAGGCGGATTATGCAACCAACTCTCGGAATTAGACTGAAGATCTCGACAAGCGAGGTTCGGAAAACAAAGGAGGGATGCAGACTCTGCATCGGATCTGGCGTAGATGATGTCGTCGCGTCGAAAAACACCTGAAGGCACAAGAAGGATCAAAGAGAAGTCCACCAGACGAAGGGTTCTTCGGATAGCATGAAGACCAGATGTAGCAACACCGTTACCAAAGGAGGAAGCGAAACCCTGAAGGTACGACGGAACCCAACCACGAGAAATCCTGGACTCGAAGAGAGAGACGAGAGTGGATTCAAAACACGCAGAGGTAAGAGGAGAATAGCAGAGGGGTAAGGATTAAAATCAGACCTAATCAGAACTATCCAACCGTTTTTCAAAAATAGTTTTAACACTCTACTTCGGCCGTTAGCTAGGTTATCCTACAGGCCGGACTTGTGGGGTATCGCAACTGCTGAGCTCTGATACCACTCTGTAACACCCTCAGAATCGACCCTATGCAAGTTTTAGCGAAACCCGCCAAACCCGCATAGAAACGATTCAAAGGTGCCCACCAGGCACTTTCGTGCGGGTGGAAAACGAAGTAATAACATTACACAACAGTCCTCGATGGGACCCACAGAACAGATATATACAACAGCGACTCAAAGAGTCAAGAATACAGATATAATATACAAAGATCCAAATCACCTTGAAAATGATACAGCGTCCGACTACGGACAAGATGCAAATGGGGCTAAGAGCCCTGAAGAATAACCAATGGCGTCCATAACCCTGCCCAGGCCAAGCCGGAAGGGTAACCCTGCTAACGACGTCGTTCTCAAAACCTGCTTAAACAAAAGGGGTGCCGACAAAGGGCAAAGGAAAAAGAGGAGCGTCAGTACTGAGGCCAGTACACGGCGAGACTAGAATTCGGCGGTCCTCGCCTACATAGGTATGGTGGACTGAAGCGGCAGCGGCAGCATGCACTAATCAACCTATAGAGACTCGATACAACTGGCGGCTATTAGAGAGGGGTAAGAAAGACCTATCCGGAACCAACCTGATACTTCCATCAAACAAACCCATCCTGGCATTTCCCCCTCGAGACCAAACGAGGAAGTCAACCGAGGAACTCACACCGGTGGCAGTTTTATTTATTCAGTTATCGTTGCAGCAATTACTAGTCAGGTGTAGATAATCATCCTGATAAATTAAGCAGTGGGCAGTTTTAGTTAACCATTCCGTTGTAGTTGTGACACTTACTAGTCAAATACAATTATCATGAGATAACCCAAAACCCAGCAGTTGTTGGTACTTTTATTTAGCCATTCCGTTGTAGTTGCAATACTTACTAGTCAGGTATAATGGTCGCTGGCGACGACCCAAGCAAGCAAATGTGGGCAGTTTATTTAGCCATTCCATTATAGTGAAGCTGATTACTAGTCAATATAAAGTCAAATTTATAGCACTACTTTAGTTATGCTTGTCTATGATCGAGATACTGTGCTCCAAGTCGTCCATAACCGCGGACACGGCTTTCAGAAAGTTTTACCCGGCCGGGGTGCACCAATAGCAACACACACTCGATCAACCTCGGAAAAACCAAATCAAAACCCAACGAGGCCTTCACGACAAAGCAATCACAGGATTCAGAAATATTTCAGGGGGCCACCCCATTGAGTAGACCCGCAACGAAGCCAGCTGACTCCGAGACGGACTCAAGGTTTGCGACAATGGCTGTAAACGACTGGGAACCCGAAAGTGTGGCTGGGCTTGTCGATACCGCGAAAACATTCCGCTTACCTAAACAGTACAGTGTGCTCCTCGCACAATCGTAAATAAACAGTAGCATGGCATAAGTACAGGATAGTAAATAAAACCTCAAACTAGTTTGTGGCCCCAAGAAATAAGACTGAATCAAGCTCTGGCTAAGGGGGGTCCCATATACCTCCCGGATGTGGATAGCGCGATAAATCAAGGAACAGGTATCAAGTACTCGGGGTCCTACGGGACACAAGTGGGCGTTCGGAAACCAAATATTATCTGTCACCCACCGATGCCTCTGCTTACTTCAATTTTAGTTGTTAAACAGGAATTAAAGTGAACGATAAGTAAAACCATGATCATCTACAACATCAACATGCGGCATTACTCCGACAACTGTGGCACTTGACGACACGCAACAGCACTTGAGCAAGCGACTACGACGCGCAAGTCCAACTATCTACCAAACAACAAGTAATAGGGTGTGTTCGAGGCAATATAGGGCTGCAAGGGATATCACGGGTACGGAAACTAGAGCATCGCGACACAGATAGCAATAGATCAACAGGAGGGAATAAATACTAGAAAAATAAGATAGGTAGAAAGAGGGAGATGCTCGCCTGAAAACATTGTCGAAGGTTCATCCGAAGATCGGGGCGAAGCTCACATCAACTCAACGGCCTTATCCGCGAAGAAGCAAAACACTAGAACAAACACCGGATGCAATATTTAATACTACGGCAAAAGATCGGCATGGTGCATGTATGATGCATGGCATGGTAAAGGTGCGATGCAATTAGGTCATATTAAGCGGAACCGGGGTCCCGACAGTTAATTAAACGGTTCAAGTTATTTAACTACCCCACAATTTAAATGTTGCATTATCGAGACAAAAGATAGCACCGGGTTCGCTACACAAATTTAAATGAGGCCAATATGAGACTTGATTTGCCCGCATATGGACCCCCATATTTAATTATTAGGTGAATCGGCATAAGGCCCCCAAACCACACGACAATATGCATGCAAGATGAATGTTTAATATGCGACAAGTTGTATTATGTTATAAAATAGGGTTTCGGGAAGGGGTTCACACATTAGGGTTCGGCAGATCTTGGGGTTCCGGGGTTCGGGGTTGGTCTCAGGGTCCAGGGTCCGACGGGTTTGGTCTCGGACAACAGAAGTAGATCTTGTCGCATCCGCGGTGGTCGGGCCATGTTGTCGGTCTTGACGTCTCACGCGGAGTCCTTGGCGTTCCGGAAGGAAGTACTTGTTCTGGCGTCGGGGCATCGGATTCGCCCGGGTCGGTGCCGGTCTTATCGTCGTGAAGAACTTGTCGGGCCCGCGCTTCGGATTCCGTGAGGCGATCTTGACGATCCGTGCCCGTGAAGTAGAACTTGTCGTCCGGCGGTAGATCTTGTCGATTCCATTCCAACGGCCTTATTGTTCTGCGGCGAAGATCATGGGGTCTCCGGGGTCCGGGAGCGGTTCTCGGCGAACTGGTCGGTCCCATGTCGGCGTACTTTGGCGTTGCGTGAAGAGGACCTCCGAATTCAGGGTCTTGGCCACCGGATCCGTGATCGGTCTTCGGGAGCGGCTGAACTTGGGATCCGAGAAGGAGTTCATGGCGTTCCCTGCCCAGGGTTCGTGTGGCGATCTTGTTATCGACGGAGAACTTGTCTGATACCAAGGCCTCCATCTCGAACAACATTGGCCAAAGGCGACGGATGAACCGAAACACCCAGGGGCGATGCCACTTATCCAACAACCACCACATAGGTCGCTCACGAGTACTACAACAGCATACCCACACAGAGAGGAGCATCGTTGAAGACGCTCGTGGGCACGCGTACGGGTGGAAGGGAGCGGATAACCACGGGGAAAACAGGAACTGGGGTTGTCTTGACTGCGGCTAGGGGCGAGCGCAGCCTCGGCGCGGTTGCAGGAGGTCGGACGACGGAAGGAGGAGATGGCCGGGGCGGTGAAGCTCGAGGGGGCGCAGTGGTGGAGGGTCGGTGATGACGCGGCCGGGAGGACGAGGACGGGCCGGCGGAGGGCGTCGCCTGCAGACGGCGAGGAGCTCGCAGGGGCGGTTGCGCAACCGGCGCTGGCGGCTTGGTGCGGGACGACGGAGGTTGGCGGCGGCGAGGACGGCCGGAGACGGGGGCTTCTGGGCGGCGCGGGGCCCGGCTCGGGAGGAGAGGAGGCGGGGTTGGAGGCGCGGCGAGGACGGGATGCTCGGGGCGGGCGCGCGGCCGGCGCGGGGCTTGACGCGGCCGAGCGGGGAGCGGAGGGTGGAGGCGAGCGCGGCCGGCGGTTGCCAGGGGGAAGGGAACGCGAGGTGGGGAGGCGACGCCGGAGAGGAGGAGGCTGCGGCGAGCGGGAGGCGTCGGGGGAAGAGGAGAAGCAGGTGGTCGGCTGGTGGTGGCTCGGGAGAGGAGAGCGCGTGGGCGACGGGCGATGAGGAGGAAAGGAGAGAGACGGGGGACGCGTGCGGGGACAGGCAGACGGTGGGGCCGAGGTGGGTCCCGCGGGACAGGGGCGGTGGGGAGTGGCCAGGGGGTGGTGGGTTGCTGCGGTGGGGAGTGGGGAGAGGGTAGCGGGACCCACGGGGCAGGGAGAGAAAGAGGTGGTGGCTAGGGGGAGAGGAAGAGAGGTGAGGTGAGGAAGTGGAGGTGGCAGATGGGGATTGGGTGAGGGAGAGAGAGGGGTGAGGTGGCGGCGTGGGACTGGTCCGGGTGAGGTGGCCGGTGAGTGTGGGTAGATAGGTTGGTAGCTTTAGGATTTAGAGGGGGCTGATTAGGTGGACCGTTTTTGGTTCTGGGGGTGGTCGTTCGGGTCGGGTCGGCCCGTTCGACTGCTCCCACTAAATTAATTTAATATTTTATTTATTTTAAACGGACCGTTTGCAAACCGTGGTTAGTCAAAACATAATATTCCGGAGACCCGGTTTTGGTTTTGAATAAAGATGGGGCGTTTAGAAAACATGAACCGGTTTTTCCGAAAATAGTTTTATGCAAGCAAATGCAAGATGATGACGATGCTCAAATGCAATGTGGCATGATGACATGAGCATGCGGTCATGATGATGCAATGCACGAAAACAACGCGATTTTCTAGTAGTGGTTTTGCGGGATGCCACAATTCGACACCACTAACAATGGATCTCGCCCTCGAGATCTGCCTCATGGTACCGGAAGGAAGGTCGGCGAACTGCGTCTTCTCGCTTCGTGTAGATCCTCGCGACACCACTAACAAGAGGTCGTTGTCCGTCTTGAAATTGGCGACACCACCAACAAAGGGTCGTTGATCATGTTCGTCAAGAGAGCACTCCGGATAAACAACGGACGAAGTTAAAGGTAAGGCCACCTCTAACTTTCACGGAAGGAGTAAAATCACATTATTTCACCAGTTCAATATACAAGAGCGAATGATAAGAGTAGTGGTATGGTAGCTACTCCATCCCGCACTCAAACCATTACTCTGCACACGAATAGGCGGATTATGCAACCAACTCTCGGAATTAGACTGAAGATCTCGACAAGCGAGGTTCGGAAAACAAAGGAGGGATGCAGACTCTGCATCGGATCTGGCGTAGATGATGTCGTCGCGTCGGAAAACACTGGAAGGCACAAGAAGGATCAAAGAGAAGTCCACCAGACGAAGGGTTCTTCGGATAGCATGAAGACCAGATGTAGCAACACCGTTACCAAAGGAGGAAGCGAAACCCTGAAGGTACGACGGAACCCAACCACGAGAAATCCTGGACTCGAAGAGAGAGACGAGAGCGGATTCAAAACACGCAGAGGTAAGAGGAGAATAGCAGAGGGGTAAGGATTAAAATCAGACCTAATCAGAACTATCCAACCGTTTTTCAAAAATAGTTTTGACACTCTACTTCGGCCGTTAGCTAGGTTATCCTACAGGCCGGACTTGTGGGGTATCGCAACTGCTGAGCTCTGATACCACTCTGTAACACCCTCAGAATCGACCCTATGCAAGTTTTAGCGAAACCCGCCAAACCCGCATAGAAACGATTCAAAGGTGCCCACCAGGCACTTTCGTGCGGGTGGAAAACGAAGTAATAACATTACACAACAGTCCTCGATGGGACCCACAGAACAGATATATACAACAGCGACTCAAAGAGTCAAGAATACAGATATAATATACAAAGATCCAAATCACCTTGAAAATGATACAGCGTCCGACTACGGACAAGATGCAAATGGGGCTAAGAGCCCTGAAGAATAACCAATGGCGTCCATAACCCTGCCCAGGCCAAGCCGGAAGGGTAACCCTGCTAACGACGTCGTTCTCAAAACCTGCTTAAACAAAAGGGGTGCCGACAAAGGGCAAAGGAAAAAGAGGAGCGTCAGTACTGAGGCCAGTACACGGCGAGACTAGAATTCGGCGGTCCTCGCCTACATAGGTATGGTGGACTGAAGCGGCAGCGGCAGCATGCACTAATCAACCTATAGAGACTCGATACAACTGGCGGCTATTAGAGAGGGGTAAGAAAGACCTATCCGGAACCAACCTGATACTTCCATCAAACAAACCCATCCTGGCATTTCCCCCTCGAGACCAAACGAGGAAGTCAACCGAGGAACTCACACCGGTGGCAGTTTTATTTATTCAGTTATCGTTGCAGCAATTACTAGTCAGGTGTAGATAATCATCCTGATAAATTAAGCAGTGGGCAGTTTTAGTTAACCATTCCGTTGTAGTTGTGACACTTACTAGTCAAATACAATTATCATGAGATAACCCAAAACCCAGCAGTTGTTGGTACTTTTATTTAGCCATTCCGTTGTAGTTGCAATACTTACTAGTCAGGTATAATGGTCGCTGGCGACGACCCAAGCAAGCAAATGTGGGCAGTTTATTTAGCCATTCCATTATAGTGAAGCTGATTACTAGTCAATATAAAGTCAAATTTATAGCACTACTTTAGTTATGCTTGTCTATGATCGAGATACTGTGCTCCAAGTCGTCCATAACCGCGGACACGGCTTTCAGAAAGTTTTACCCGGCCGGGGTGCACCAATAGCAACACACACTCGATCAACCTCGGAAAAACCAAATCAAAACCCAACGAGGCCTTCACGACAAAGCAATCACAGGATTCAGAAATATTTCAGGGGGCCACCCCATTGAGTAGACCCGCAACGAAGCCAGCTGACTCCGAGACGGACTCAAGGTTTGCGACAATGGCTGTAAACGACTGGGAACCCGAAAGTGTGGCTGGGCTTGTCGATACCGCGAAAACATTCCGCTTACCTAAACAGTACAGTGTGCTCCTCGCACAATCGTAAATAAACAGTAGCATGGCATAAGTACAGTATAATAAATAAAACCTCAAACTAGTTTGTGGCCCCAAGAAATAAGACTGAATCAAGCTCTGGCTAAGGGGGGTCCCATATACCTCCCGGATGTGGATAGCGCGATAAATCAAGGAACAGGTATCAAGTACTCGGGGTCCTACGGGACACAAGTGGGCGTTCGGAAACCAAATATTATCTATCACCCACCGATGCCTCTGCTTACTTCAATTTTAGTTGTTAAACAGGAATTAAAGTGAACGATAAGTAAAACCATGATCATCTACAACATCAACATGCGGCATTACTCCGACAACTGTGGCACTTGACGACACGCAACAGCACTTGAGCAAGCGACTACGACGCGCAAGTCCAACTATCTACCAAACAACAAGTAATAGGGTGTGTTCGAGGCAATATAGGGCTGCAAGGGATATCACGGGTACGGAAACTAGAGCATCGCGACACAGATAGCAATAGATCAACAGGAGGGAATAAATACTAGAAAAATAAGATAAGTAGAAAGAGGGAGATGCTCGCCTGAAAACATTGTCGAAGGTTCATCCGAAGATCGGGGCGAAGCTCACATCAACTCAACGGCCTTATCCGCGAAGAAGCAAAACACTAGAACAAACACCGGATGCAATATTTAATACTACGGCAAAAGATCGGCATGGTGCATGTATGATGCATGGCATGGTAAAGGTGCGATGCAATTAGGTCATATTAAGCGGAACCGGGGTCCCGACAGTTAATTAAACGGTTCAAGTTATTTAACTACCCCACAATTTAAATGTTGCATTATCGAGACAAAAGATAGCACCGGGTTCGCTACACAAATTTAAATGAGGCCAATATGAGACTAGATTTGCCCGCATATGGACCCCATATTTAATTATTAGGTGAATCGGCATAAGGTCCCCAAACCACACGACAATATGCATGCAAGATGAATGTTTAATATGCGACAAGTTGTATTATGTTATAAAATAGGGTTTCGGGAAGGGGTTCACACATTAGGGTTCGGCAGATCTTGGGGTTCCGGGGTTCGGGGTTGGTCTCAGGGTCCAGGGTCCGACGGGTTCGGTCTCGGACAACAGAAGTAGATCTTGTCGCATCCGCGGTGGTCGGGCCATGTTGTCGGTCTTGACGTCTCACGCGGAGTCCTTGGCGTTCCGGAAGGAAGTACTTGTTCTGGCGTCGGGGCATCGGATTCGCCCGGGTCGGTGCCGGTCTTATCGTCGTGAAGAACTTGTCGGGCCCGCGCTTCGGATTCCGTGAGGCGATCTTGACGATCCGTGCCCGTGAAGTAGAACTTGTCGTCCGGCGGTAGATCTTGTCGATTCCATTCCAACGGCCTTATTGTTCTGCGGCGAAGATCATGGGGTCTCCGGGCTCCGGGAGCGGTTCTCGGCGAACTGGTCGGTCCCATGTCGGCGTACTTTGGCGTTGCGTGAAGAGGACCTCCGAATTCAGGGTCTTGGCCACCGGATCCGTGATCGGTCTTCGGGAGCGGCTGAACTTGGGATCCGAGAAGGAGTTCATGGCGTTCCCTGCCCAGGGTTCGTGTGGCGATCTTGTTATCGACGGAGAACTTGTCTGATACCAAGGCCTCCATCTCGAACAACATTGGCCAAAGGCGACGGATGAACCGAAACACCCAGGGGCGATGCCACTTATCCAACAACCACCACATAGGTCGCTCACGAGTACTACAACAGCATACCCACACAGAGAGGAGCATCGTTGAAGACGCTCGTGGGCACGCGTACGGGTGGAAGGGAGCGGATAACCACGGGGAAAACAGGAACTGGGGTTGTCTTGACTGCGGCTAGGGGCGAGCGCAGCCTCGGCGCGGTTGCAGGAGGTCGGACGACGGAAGGAGGAGATGGCCGGGGCGGTGAAGCTCGAGGGGGCGCAGTGGTGGAGGGTCGGTGATGACGCGGCCGGGAGGACGAGGACGGGCCGGCGGAGGGCGTCGCCTGCAGACGGCGAGGAGCTCGCAGGGGCGGTTGCGCAACCGGCGCTGGCGGCTTGGTGCGGGACGACGGAGGTTGGCGGCGGCGAGGACGGCCGGAGACGGGGGCTTCTGGGCGGCGCGGGGCCCGGCTCGGGAGGAGAGGAGGCGGGGTTGGAGGCGCGGCGAGGACGGGATGCTCGGGGCGGGCGCGCGGCCGGCGCGGGGCTTGACGCGGCCGAGCGGGGAGCGGAGGGTGGAGGCGAGCGCGGCCGGCGGTTGCCAGGGGGAAGGGAACGCGAGGTGGGGAGGCGACGCCGGAGAGGAGGAGGCTGCGGCGAGCGGGAGGCGTCGGGGGAAGAGGAGAAGCAGGTGGTCGGCTGGTGGTGGCTCGGGAGAGGAGAGCGCGTGGGCGACGGGCGATGAGGAGGAAAGGAGAGAGACGGGGGACGCGTGCGGGGACAGGCAGACGGTGGGGCCGGGGTGGGTCCCGCGGGACAGGGGCGGTGGGGAGTGGCCAGGGGGTGGTGGGTTGCTGCGGTGGGGAGTGGGGAGAGGGTAGCGGGACCCACGGGGCAGGGAGAGAAAGAGGTGGTGGCTAGGGGGAGAGGAAGAGAGGTGAGGTGAGGAAGTGGAGGTGGCAGATGGGGATTGGGTGAGGGAGAGAGAGGGGTGAGGTGGCGGCGTGGGACTGGTCCGGGTGAGGTGGCCGGTGAGTGTGGGTAGATAGGTTGGTAGCTTTAGGATTTAGAGGGGGCTGATTAGGTGGACCGTTTTTGGTTCTGGGGGTGGTCGTTCGGGTCGGGTCGGCCCGTTCGACTGCTCCCACTAAATTAATTTAATATTTTATTTATTTTAAACGGACCGTTTGCAAACCGTGGTTAGTCAAAACATAATATTCCGGAGACCCGGTTTTGGTTTTGAATAAAGATGGGGCGTTTAGAAAACATGAACCGGTTTTTCCGAAAATAGTTTTATGCAAGCAAATGCAAGATGATGACGATGCTCAAATGCAATGTGGCATGATGACATGAGCATGCGGTCATGATGATGCAATGCACGAAAACAACGCGATTTTCTAGTAGTGGTTTTGCGGGATGCCACAAACAAGGAGGTGGACAACGCACTCCACGCACTCAAAGAAGTGTTACTCGTGGCACTACTGCTCGCCACCCCCACCGACAAGGAGCCCGTGCTCGTCTACATCGCGGCGTCCGAGCGAGTCGTCAGCACCGTCATGGTCGTCAAACGACCAGAAGAGGGCAAGGAGCGTCGGTGCAGCGAGCTGTCTACTACATCAGTGAAGTCCTCACCTAGTCGCAACAGCGCTACCCACAGTACCAGAAGTTGGTATATGCGGTCTTCCGAGCCCAGCGGCGACTGCCGCACTACTTCCAGGAGCACCCAATCATGGTCGTCTCCTCAGCACCATTGCAGGACATCATCCGCAACCACGAAGCGACTAGACGAGTCTCCAAGTGGGCCGTCGAGATTGGCGTCCACAACATCAAGTACGAGCCGCGCAAGGCAATCAAGTTGCAGGCCCTGGCTGACTTCCTCACCGACTGGGAGGAGGCGCAGCAGCCGGAGAAGCTGTCGTACCTCCATTACTAGTCGCTCCACTTCGACGGGTCCAAGAACGCAGATGGCGGAGGGGCAGGGATCGTCCTCACATCCCTCAAGGGCAACAAGCTGCGCTACGTACCGTTCCTTGACTTCACCCCCTGCACCAACAACATGGCCGAGTACAAGGCCCTCCTTCACGGCATGCGAGCCGCCAAGGAGATGAACATCAACCGCATGCGCTGCTACGGCGACTCCTACCTCATCGCCGCACAAGTCACCGGCAGCTACGACGCCGTCTCCCCACCATAGCGGCATACCTCCAAGAAGTGGACCAGCTAGGGGCCACTTCGCTGGCTACTCCGTCGAGTGGATCGTCCGGCGCAAGAACAAAGAGGCCGACGCCCTCTCTTGCATCGGGTCGGCTCGCCACACGCCACCCACCGGTGTCTTCCTCGACACCATCACCAAGCCGTTTGTCTCTCCCCCGAGGGAGATCGGCATCAGGATACCACTGCAACCAGAACCAGCCCTGGTCGCCATGATCGCGGAGCCAAGCGACTGGACCGCGCCATACATCGCCTACCTTAAGGGAGGTAACCTACCCGCAGACGAGACGGAGGCCCGCATGATCGTGCGCCGCTGCAAGTCCTTCGTCATCATCAACGGCGAGCTCCACAAGCGCAGCGTGACTGGCGTGTTCCAATGCTGCGTACAACCCGCGGAAGGTCGCAAAATCCAAGACATTCATGCCGGTGACTACGGCCACCACGCTGGCGCCCGGTCCCTGGTCGCCAAGGCCATGCGACATGGCTTCTACTAGCTCACTACACACGCCGACGTGGTCGACATCGTCCAACACTGCGTCGGGTGTCAGAAGTACGCCAATCAGACGCACGTACTAAGCTCGACGCTCAAGACCATCCCCATCACCTGGACATTCTCCATATGGGGCATGGACATGGTGGGCCCCTTCAAGAAGGCCCCCTTCGGCTACACCCACCTCCTGGTCGCAGTCGACAAATTCACAAAGTGGGTGGAGGCCAAGCCAGTCTGCAAGTGCGATGGGAAGACTGCCACGAGGTTCCTACGCGAGCTCATCTACCTCTATGGGTTCCCGCACAGCATCATCACGGACAATGGCACCAACTTTGCCAAGGGAGCCATGGCTGAATTCTGCGAGGAGAACAACATACTGCTCGACCTCGCCTCAGTCACCCACCCGGAGTCTAACGGACAGGTGGAACGCGCTAAACAGAGCATCCTCCACGGCTTGAAGCCGCGACTTCAAGTTACCCTCGAGCAAACTTCGGGGTGCTGGGTCGAGGATCTCCCCCTCCCCCCATCATCTAGGGCATCCGCACCTCCATCAACAAGTCAACTGGCTTTACCCCCTTCTTCGTGTTGTACGATGCTGAAGCCGTCATGCCGACCGACCTCGAGCACGACTCTCCTCAGGTCGTCAACTACGCGGAGTCCAACAACAAGCTCGCACGCCAAGACGGTGTCGACCATCTCGACGAAGCACGCGACCTAGCTCGTTCCCGCACCGCAATCTACTAGCAAGGACTCCGCCGCTACCACAGCCGCTGAGTCCGAACTCGCACCTTCCAAGAAGGCGACCTGGTTTTGCGACTGATCTAGGACAAGAAGGGAATGCACAAGCTCTCTCCCCCATGGGAGGGACCATCCTCCATAGGGCGAGTCCTGGGCAACGACGCCTACTACCTCATCGACGTCCGAGGCAACGGACAGCTTGATGTCAAGCGGTCGTGGAATGTAAACCTTCTAAGGAAGTTCTACACCTAGAACTCCGACATGTACTCCCCCCGCTATGCAATAAAGATGATCGATTCGCACAAGTTGTGTCTACTCTCCAGATCTTGTGCCACTCGCAGTCGTCAAAACAGCGTTATGCTAACCACGGAAGTCAATGCTTGGTCACGCGACCGACACGGATAAGTAGTGCGGTACAAAGGCACCGATAAAATTCGGACCTTGCATCGTCCACGAAAACGCCAACCCGGAGCCCCATCGGAGTCGCCTCGCTGGACTGGCTCACCGGGCCGAGACAACCGCATTTGCTTCTCACAGCGACCCAGTCCTCCATGTTCGTGGTGCAGCAACTCGAACGGTTAAGTACCATGCCCGGGGACTGGTGCCAGTCTAAACCCACGCGGCTAGGGAAAACACCAAGTATGAGAGCGCACCCTGGACTCGCCATGCGACTGACTATCCGAGTCAGGTGGAGCGACGCGCCAAATACAACGCACCTCGTCCTCACCTACCTTGGGCATGTGACTAGAACGGCTAAGTACCACGCTCAGGGACTCACCCAACCGACCCCGTTCGTGTCCGGGAAAACGGCGAGTCGCCATGCGACTGGCTTCCCAAGCCACGGCGAGTCGACCTCAACTAACTAATAGTATAACAACAAACAAACATACACACAAAGACACGAGGTAAACCCCACAAAAGGGTGGACGCGCTCGGGGACTCGCACAACAAAATAACCCAAACTCAAATCAAAGCTGACAAAAACATACATGCATTCCTGACGGCAACAAATTTTGTTTGCTTACAAGGGAAGGCATAAAATATTTACAATTGACGCCAATCGGCACTGTGGTTTACTCCACAGGTTTTGACGACGACGCGCCACCGCCACCACGGACACGGATGAAGGGAACCCACGGGTTCGACAGGTACGTTGTCAAGGCGCCTGCCATCACTGCTTGAAACGGCTGCTCCACCTTGAAGCCGCGGTTGGCCAGCTTGGGGTCGTTTGGGGCGACGACTGTCTCCTGATACGAAAGAAGATCGCCCATCGCCAACACTCGGTCGGAGTAGACCGCGGCCCGTTCGGTCAGCTTTAGTACGTCGAAGATCTCGATCGAGCCAGTCGACGAGGGATAACTGCTGGTGACGTCGTCGAGGTCAAAATCGTCGGGGAAGTGCGAAAGCCAAGGCTCAGAGCAGCCGCAGCCCCACGACAGAAGGCCGACCGCGACATGAACTCCACAACCGTCGGAGCCTTCTCCAGGTAGCGCCAGACCTCAATGAGTTCGCTGGGGATCACCTTCGTCGGCGAGATCTCCTGAAGATACGCGCGAATACAGGTCGCCGAAAGGGAGGCAGAGTCCACCAGCATATCAACACACTGCCGCGCATAGTACGACTGCGCCTCAGGCTCATCATCAAGAATCTGCCCTACAAGACACAACAACTCAACATCAGAAGGGTGCACAATGCCAATGGCGACCCACACGCTCAGGGACTCGCCAAATCAATCAAACGCAAGACGAAGGAACTCGCCAATTAAGGGACGGTAGCACCCCGTAACGAAATCTTGAAGACCGAACAAGTCAGTCTGCAGACCCGCAATGAGAGAATCCGACACCTTCTGCTCTTCCGCTGCGGCAGCGACAGTCTCCTTAGCGCTCATGTCCGCCGATCTCGCCTCCGCCTTCGCAGCCTTGAGCTCTCGCTCTAGCTTGGCCACTCGCTTCTCTATGACGGTTAATGACGACTGGGCAGCCGTCAACTCGCTAGTAGGGACCATCCCCTCGCAAGCCTTCGCCACCACGGCCGCATGCCCCTCTGCAGCAACGAGAGCGTGAGTACCAAATCAGAAAAAAAGCCATTTATGGAGAAGGGAACCTCGAAAACCTACCAGCAGTCGCTTGAAGCTGCTTGTTCACCTCTTGCACGGAGCGGAGCTCTTTCTCTAGACGCTCCTTGGCGGCCAATCGATCCGCCGACTCCCACAGGAGTCCCTGCACATACATGGCCAAACATCAGCAAACATCAAAGAAAATCCTAAGTACCTAGCCGCTGAAATTCAGCGACTAGGCACTCGGGGACTGGACATCGAAGAAAAACAATAAGAATCTACTTACTGAAATTAAACGACCAGATCCTTGGGGACTGGACATACCTGAATAGCCGCATCCAGCATGTTGTGCAGCTTGATCGCATCCACCGACGAGACCACAAGAGGTGTGTGCCCGTGACGTTGCTCGACCTCCAAGCCCAAAACTTCAGGCGCTTGGGCCGACTACGCCAATACACTTACGGTGGAGGCCCTCGCCATAAAGTGAGGGAAGGTCGCCACCGCCGCTCCCGCAACACTCGTTGAAGGGCCTGCCGACCCGACCGATGCTGCAGGTTCCACCTGTTGCGACCTTGTGCCCACTACGGCCTTCACGTTCGCATCTGCTCCGGTCGAAGCCTTGCTGGAGGCGTCGACTGGCTCGTCCGAGATCGTGATGACCTCGTCGCCCTTCACCTTTTTCATGCCCTCAGCAGGCGCCTCGGAGTCGTCGCACTTCCTCTTTGTTGAGGGATCGGCCTCCGCCCCTGCGGCGTCTACTGGAACTTTGGCCACCGAGGGGTGAACAATCTTCTTCAGGACAGTCCTACAGAAAGGAACCGTTAGCGAGCTTAGCTGAAACTACTCACCAGTAAACCGAGAGGACACATCAAGACGGTTACCTAGCGACTGGGATGAAGCGCAGGCCGGTGCGGATGTGCGCCAGCTTCTCCAATTCTGGCCCCAGCTTCCGACTGAGGCCTGTCTCGAGCAGGCTCGGAGCCCACGACACGGAGGTCTTCTTCGAGGATGAGGCAACGGCAGGAAGCTCCCCTGCGGTCGACGCGGGTGCCTCCCTCAACGGCGACGCCCCTGTGGGTGGAGCAGCCCCGAGCCCGGTGACTGCGCAGAAGGGAGGTGGAAGCGATGCCAATGGCACCTCGTCTTCCACCAAGGCCGTGCCAGCCGCCGAAGTCGCCTGCGTCGGCGCGCTGGCCCCGGGTTCGTCATCCGCGTTGGTCGCTTTGGAGCTAGTCGTGGATCGAGGAGGCAAAACCGCTTTGGCTGCCCCCTTCTTCTTCGGCGACTTCTTCTTTGATGGCGTAGCCATACACCGTGAAGTGTGTTCGAGGGCCTCGTCTTTGCCCCCGTCATGAGCCTCGAGGCTCTTGCTGGCCTCGAGCTCGCGTTGCAGCTGCCCGCGGGTCTTTCGAACCGCGAGGGCGGCAACCTCTACGGACTCATCATCATCATTATCGTCGTCATCATCGCCTCCGACATTATCCTTGTCAGAGGAAGACTCGCTCTCGTCCTCGAAGTACTCGTTCAAGTTTTCGTCATCGGCGGGAGGAAGCCAACCTTCCACCACTTGGAACAGTTGTACAGACAATACACGATCAGTAAGCCGCGACTGCGAATATGAACAAGGAAAGGTAGAATTACCGGCGGCGCCTTGCGCTTCATGGTGTACGGGGGAATCCCGGCTTTCGGGTCGAGGTATTCCGCATCAGTGATCTTCTTTAGCGCGAGGGCGTAATCATCAGCACTCCATTCGGCGGTGTATGACTTTGTCGCGTCGTCCTTGCCCATGTACTCATACATCCAGTGAGCACGGCTGGACAGGGGCACCATCCGCCGCCCGAGCCAGCAGTTGTACAAATTGATGGTTTGGAGGCTGTTCTTCTTTAGTTGACGAATCATCGTCAACATCTTGTCGACTACCATCCGCTGGTCGAGCGGAAGCTTGGCGACTTGAAGCCAGCGCGGCTCGGCCCGGTCGGCGGAGTACATCGGAAGCACCACCTCTCCGTCCGAAGTTGACTCACTGACGTAGAACCAATGCTTCTTCCACTTGTTTGCTGTCTTCTTCGGCAGCATGAGGTCAAGGAAGGAGGCCTTGGACTTCAGCTGGAAGGTGAGGCCGCCCGCTGCTAGCATTGGGACGCCTGCTCCTTCACGTCTGACCCGCCCGTGGAATAGCTCCTACCACAGGGGGAAATACGGGCGACAGCCCATATAGCACTCGCAAAACGCCACGAAAATGGCGAGTTGCTCGATGCTATGCAGCCCCAGATCCGATGGCTGGATGCCGTAATACGAGCATAAGCGGCGGAAGAAGATCGAGGTGGGGAAGCCGAGTCCCCTCTCGAGATGGATGGTGAAGTAGATGAACTCCCCAGCACGCGGACTCGGCTCCACTTCTCCGGTCGTGGGGCCATCTCCCAGCGCAGAGAACTCATGCATCCTCGAAGGACTTTAGCAGCACCTTCGTTCACTTGGATCTCCCCCACAGATCTTTCGGTGGCGCCATCGATCGGAGGATCTGAGATTGCGGGGTTGCGGCGGAATCGCTAGATCGCTCTGACTCGCTCTGAAAGGGATGGAAGATTGGGAGACGCACGAGGTCGGAGGAAATGTGGGGAATGATCGCTTTTTCACCCATCACTCTCCTTATATAGTGGTTGGTACCCGCCATTTTCGGGGAGCCGTTACCGTGTGGTGATTACGCCGATATTACCGTTGGATTACCCAACGACTAGTTTGACTGGATTGATGGTCCAACTTTGTCTACTCGACTCGCCAGCCGCAGCGATTTGACTACTCGCCGATCCATTCGCCATAGCTGTGATTCGATTACTCGCCGACCCGTTCACCATAGCTGCGATTCGACTGCTCGCCGACCTATTCGCCATAGCTACGATTTGACTATTCGTCAGATTGGTGATTCGACTGGTTGCTGTTATTGCGACTCAGGAAACATGCTAAAGATTCTTTCTTTTGTTGAAGGATTCCACCGCCGATTCGACTGCGTGTCCAAATTGGACCCGAATACTCCATCTACCAAAGAACACTTGCCACGAATCAACGACGGCCTCGGGGACTACTGATGGGGATATGCCGAGTGGGGTATGCCCAGCAGGATGTTTCCTACTGGACCATGCTGCCAGCGAGTGGGCCTGCAGGACGGCGACTGGATCACGACCCAAGAAGAAGTCAGGCGACTATAAGCTAGAGGCCCAGAAGCGTAGCTAAGCCCAGTCGAATTAGGTTAATCACCCTCCGAGTCCTTATCCAACTCGGTTGTAGATCTGTAAACCCTAGTGAGGTGACTCTATATAAACCTCCGTAGGGCACGCATAGAACTTACGTTCCATCATACACCCCTTCGACTCGTCGCCGAGCTCGCCCTTGTACTCTCTCATCAATACAATCTAGCAGGAGTAGGTCTTTACCCTCTGGGGGGCCGAACCTGGGTAAAACCCTGTGTCTTTTCCCTCATCTCGCACCTCAGATGGTTGGCCGCCCTTTCCCCTCGTTCTACTACTCGCTGCCATCATCTGCCGTGGCCATTCCCACGACAAGTACCGGCGGTCGTTTTCCTCGAACAGATCTGCTAGCGCTCTATTAAGCCTAAAACTCCCAAGGGCATAGTCGATGTTGCTGGACACTCGGGGGCTGCGCCAACCGAACAAACGGATGCACCTAAAGAACCAGAGATGGACATCAAATTGGTGAGCCTTATGCAGGTCCTAGAAATCGAGCAAACATGGACCCAGCCATACATCAGGTACCTGGAGAGCAAGAAACTGCTCGAGGACTCGATGAACGCCAAGCATATCGCTCGCTGATCAAAAACCGTCACCATCAATGGCGAGCTATACAAGCGAAGCATCACTGGGGTACTCCAGCGATGCGTCACCAATAGTGACGGGAAGAACATCCTCCTCGACATCCACGAAGGCATCTACAGCCACCACGCCGGCAGTCGCGCCCTTGTCACCAAAGCTCTACGAGCTAGCTTCTACTGGCCAACAACGATGCGCGATGCTAAGGACATCGTCGAGAACTGCAATGCTTTCCAAAGGTTTGTAGACAAACCACACGCACCAGGCCTAGAGCTACGGACCATACCACTGGTCTGGCCCTTCGCCCAATGGAGACTCGACATGGTCGGCAAGCTGCATAAATCCTCACCCGGAGGACACTTCTTCCTCATGTTGGTGATATACTTTCCGGGTATACCCACAGGACTCACTGACCAGGGTGGCCCACCAACAGGTTAGATCTTTGCTTCATGGGCGGCCCAGACAGAGAAAAAGGAGGAGCCACTTCCGGCTATGACAAGGCCCAGAAGAGTTACTGACTTAGGCCTGTAGTATTACTTGTAGTCCAAACTGTATCTAGTTACCGACTCTGTAACAGAGACGGATAGGTCTCTCCTATAACCCTAGGTCCAGGTGACTATATAAACCGGCCCTATGGGAGCCTTTAGCGCACCAGATCATAGATCAACCACAATCTACCCGCACAGGCGAACCTCTTTTTTTAGGAAAACCACAATTTCATGGCTAGATAGTACCTATCTACATAGTTGTTGAGTATAAAGATCACTTGCAGGGCTTGGAGAGCTGGATGTGTCCAATTTGGGC
This sequence comes from Avena sativa, assembly GCA_916181665.1. Classification (NCBI taxonomy): domain Eukaryota; kingdom Viridiplantae; phylum Streptophyta; class Magnoliopsida; order Poales; family Poaceae; genus Avena; species Avena sativa. The sequence continues at coordinate 243,961,369 of OV702283.1, read as the reverse complement.
ATAGGCGAACGACAACTGTAGTTCTGCCAGTGGCGGCAGCATGAAAGGAGGATCCCACTGGCATGAAGTGTGAAGGCGCGGCGGTGGTTTCGGTAGTTGGAGGGATGCGCTCACAGGGGGCCGGTACCAGTCGGCAGGAAGGCGCGACGGTGGCGGCTCCGATGGTTGGAGGGATGCGCTCATGTGGGGCTGGTACCAGTCGGCGCTGGTGGATATGAGGCTCCCGCAGGAATGCGCTCATAGGGGGTTGGTACCCGTCGGCAGTGGTGGATGAATGGCGGCAGTATTTCTAGCGAGGGGAGGGCGTCGGGCTCGGTGGAGAAGAACATAGGAGATACATCGATCGATCGAAGCCATGATCTAATTTACTGTTTATTTTGTGAGGGAAAAATAAATTTTTTGGTATGTTCACTCAAATGGTCAACCTCTAATTCGCCTAGTTAACATCGGTTTTATTGTATCGGTCCCACCTTTTTTGTGTCGGCCCCATACTATTCGTACTGTCTGGTGCTTCCAGGTTTGTGCCACCATTTTTTCACCGTTAGATCGAGGTGGATCGATGGTTATTAAAAATTCCAACAATCTAAAACTTATAGTCAATTATTGTTTTTTTTACTGTATAGTCAACTATTGTTGTTCAGGGGAAGAGAGACGGTATAAACATATGTCTATGAACAAAAAGAAACTATAGAGGATAACATGATGACATTAATAGACTACGAGATACCACTTGTACATATAGTGTCATTTCATATTCAAGACATAAAAGTAATGCTACGATATTATGAAGTGAACAACATATACCGCCATTTCATATTCAAGACATATAAGTATCCACTACAAGTGTTGTAATTATTCAAATGTAGTATAGCTTTCTTCCTTGATAGTTAGAGTTAGGAAGAAATCCTAAAAATAGTTAATTTTAAGTTTAAATGCATTTACTTAGTTAAATAAGCTTTTCTTCAAAAGTTATTCTTTTAAGATACATTAAAAAGTAAGTCATAAGCATTTCCATAAAAGTTCTAATTAATTAATAATCTTTATATAAGAAGTCCTTGGATACATCCCACAATTGAGTGCTTTATTATTGTATACTACTTTAGGCCTTTATCAAATGGATTGTTTCGTAGCACGTTTTCATATATCTAACTAAAACTTAAGAAACAACAATGACAATGTATTGTTTCTTAGATGGTGTTTCTTAGTGGTGTTGTATTTAATGATTTTAGTCTTATGTATATGTGTGATTGGTCTAGCCAAGTGTTTTGCCTATGATACCGTGCAAGGGGTGTAGCTTAGCTAAGTCATGACCACATATATACTGGTACTTAAGAACACCAGATAATGATCAATAGTAGCGTCGCGGTTAGTAGATCCCTAGAGATCTAGAATCAAGAAGATGGAGATAGGGTATGCGATGGAGAGACTAGAAGATTCTAGATCGATCGGTATTGGGAGACTCCATGGTAATGTCTTTTAGTCAGTCGCTTCTAGATTAATCATTCTTCTTTAATGGGCCAGGTGTGTGCCTTGTTCATCTTAGATGGGCTGCTAGATTGAACATGTAGCAACTAAGTGGATCATACTTTGGTTATTATCGAGTTTAACGAGTAGCTCTGGGCCAGCTGTGTGCCTTGTTCATCTTAGATGGGCTGCTAGATTGAACATGCAGCAATTAAGTGGGTCATACCTTGGTTATTACCGAGCTTAACAAGTACTCCTTTCGTTTCGAAATATAAGATGTTTTAGGTTCGTGAAAGAAATGTATCTAGACATATTTTAGTGTTTAGATTTATTTAAACCTATATACGCAGAAGGATATTATTAACTCGATTGTTTAGCTTGATAACGAGCAAAACATGCAGCGCGGCTTGGTTCGAGTCGAGCAATTGATTAACTCTTCAAGTTTTACATTTTATGTCCAACCATAGTAACCGATGATCATCTATACTATTAAAAAATTAGGACCGTTCGTCGCTTTTTGATTTTCCGTCTGCCAGTCTTTTACCGTTTTGCCCCTACAACTTCGAACAAACTAGAGGGGCTGCCACCTCTAAGTCAAAGTTCTTCCCTTCCTTAGTCCCTGCAGCGCACTTATCCGCCCCACCCGCTCGATCCCAGGTGACCGGGGTCGCCGCCCTCCTCCGGTGGGACGAACGGGACATGAGAGGACGCTAGAGGATATCGCCGTGCTTGGGGGCCTGCTCATCTCTCGCAATGTTACCCGTTTGTTTTTTCATCCTATATCCGAACGTACAACTCCCCTGCACATCCTCCCGAGAAAAACGAACGCCCAGATCCGGTCGCCACCCGGTTGATCTCTGGTCACCGGCGACCCATCCATCCGGAAGGTGGAAGGGGACCATGTCGGCACAAAGATCTAGGACCTCATCCATCGATTTCACCCTCGCCTGTAACAGCGGCTTCCAGCAGGCGACCATGGAGGCCGGCAGCCGATTTACCATGGGCACCCCCAGTTGTTTGCCCAATCCTTGTCCATGTGAGGCCGGCAATAGTACTGACTGCGCGCGCGTCCTTCTATCCTCCATCAATTTCTCCCGCCGGATTGAGGTTTGCTGGATTTCTCTCGTATATCAATGTTGGAGTGGGGGCTTGTAGTGACAGGGTGCAGGAAGTCGCGTTCCCCAGCAAGCAGGTCAGAACATACAGGAGTAATAAGCACAACCGAGCAGTTCTACCAAAAAAAAAGTATCTAGCTTTTGCCTAAGTCAAACATAACCAAATCTGACCAACTTATAGAGAAATATATGAATATATATTATATTAAATTGACATATTATAAAACTAAATTTAAAAATAAATCTAATGATAATAATTTAGTGTCATAATTGTTGGTACATTGTTTAAAAAGTTAGTCAAATTTTACTCGTTTAACCTAGAAAAAGCTAGAAGTACACTTATTTGCGGACAGAGGAGGTACTTGCCAAGCTCCAGAGATCCGACGTAGCAAAGTCACAAGTCTGCAGTTGGCCGCTCATAAGCATGGACACAAATTGACGACGGTGAGAGAAAGAATTTGTTCATGTTTAGAAAATCAAGTCAACGACTGTAAGACATTTTCAGAAGAAAAGAGGGAATGCCGGTGAGAGAAAGAATTTTTTCAACTCCAGAAAATCAAGTCATGTACTGTAAGAAATTTTCAGAAGAAAAGAGGTATAGAAGATCCTTCCACACACTTTATCAGAGAACACCTGGCATGATTCTAAAGAAAAATGAACACACGTGTGCAAAGACCAACTATGGTGCCCAGCAGCATCACTCACGTCTGATCTAAGGAGAAGAAGAAATAGCTAGCAAGTGTATGTAGGCTCGATGTGGCAGCCGATGGACCTTGGAGCGGACGACGGAGCTAGCCATCTCCACCGCTGATCCAAACGGTTTGTTTGACCTATTTGTCTGTCTTTCCGCTGTCACATTTTGACACTCTCGGCGATGAGACGTTAATAGCGACACGATATCGGCTATCAGCACTGGCAGCTTTCCGCGCGCCGGCGTTTCGAGGCACGCCTTCCCTCGCGCGGTCAGAAAACTTCTCGCGCCTCCCTGGCCGTTTTCCGCCTTAGCCGCGGTCTATAAAAGACGGTCGCCGAAGCGGTGGAGATAATAATCCCAAGCAAGAGCAAACCATAAGCCGTAAAAAGGAAACCACCAGCAGCCATGCCTCATCGCAAGATCGCCAACTGGAACAAGATCAGGAAGATGTGACGCACCTGCTACCCGGAGGCCGACATCGACGTTGTCGACCTCCAGGCCACGTTGTTGTTCCAACACATGGCTGAGGCAGAGGTGGTGGCCTTCGAGGAGGAAGGCCGTGTGCCCGAGGCGGCGCTAAAGAGGGTGGTGGAGGTGGCTGCAAAGGTGGCCGCCCAATGGGCGGTGTGCGAGATTCACCACGTCGCCACCAAGTAGGCGGTGGACAAGGAGGCCGCAGCAGCGGCATTCCACGAGATCCGCCGGGAGGCGGCCATGACCACGCTGGAGGAGGTGGCCAAGGATGCCGCCAAGATCGTCGTCCGTGAGCTTATGCACGCCGCCGCCACGCGCATGTGATGTTCGCGGTGCAGCGCACTGCCGACGCGGCGGCGAAAGAGGAGCGTGTGGCTACAGCCGCCGAGGTGGCGGCCTCATGGGCTCTCGTCGACGGGGACGATACGGAGGCGATACGAAGGTGGATGCGGACAACGAGGAGTAGGAGGAGGCAGAGGCAGAGACGAGGGAAGATAGGGAGGGGGAGGAGGTGATCGCCATCCCCCTACAGATCGCGCAGGCGCTGAGCCTCAGCCCCAACAGGGCCCCGACGAGGGTGACCTTAGCGGAGGTAGAACTCGCCCGACGGGAGGAGGCCTTGGCAGCGACGGTGGTGACAGAGCTGGCCGACCAGGAGGCGAGGGACCACTGGGCCGCCGAGATGAAGAAGGCCTTGGCGCACCGGACGGCGAAGGACCGCATGAAGGCTGCGGAAAGGACGGTGGCTCGAGGCCGAGCACGCGACCATCACCACGAACGCCTCCAGCAGCGGGTCATATGAGTGTCTATGGCGGCAATCGACGGGTCCAGCGGCAGCGCCAACGGTGGCCGCAACAATGGCGGCAAGTAGCCGTAGGGACGACCTTCTCCAAAGGTGGTAGTAGTCCTTTATTTTATTTTATTCAAATGTGTCTTTTTTTAATTGGCAGAGTATAATCTAATGAAAAACAAGTTTAAGTACTAATGCTTCACTTAAATATGAGCTCAGAGCGGTCGACTTATGGACATCCGCATGGTCTGCGTGCTGTCCGGACCAAAAATCATTGCCTAAATTTTATACATAAATGAATCACGTCATACACATTTGTCCGGTTAGATCGTGTTGCTAAAAGACCGTGCACGTCCCATATCTCCACGGACACGTCCAGATACACTCGGACGGCTTGGATTAAACCGGGTGAAGATGCTCTTAGAGACGGTGGCGCAGGGAACTGGAGTTCCCCACCGTGTCCTAAGCATACGTCGTTTCAAAACTGCCCTCTATCAAGGATGCACCGCTGAATCGGGTTTTGCTGGAAAAGAGCGAAAGAAATCCCTTACTTTATACTCTTCTTATTCTTGTTTGATTAATCAGATATTTTTATGTGTGCTGGACTCTTTTTATATAGTATAGAGAAGGCATCAAATACAAAATATTTTGAAAGATATATTCTATGAGAAGTTAAATTTTATAATATAGAGGAGTCATGTAATTTTTTTTGGCACAAACAGTTAAATTTTAGAACTAAAGTATGAAAGATGGAAAATGGCAGTCTGATAGGTAGACAACGGCACGAGCGGTTGATATGGCCAAGCTAACGCGTAACATGCAGACTCCTGGGCCTAACCTCGTGCGTTGCTAGGGGCAATTTATACGAAGTATTACTCGAAGCTGGATACGACCAATATAGAATCTTACTCAATATCGTATTGGATGGGTTATTGCTTCTTAACCATATGATATAGAATTATAGTGTATTTTATTGGATTATGTTTTTCGAAACTCATATATATTTTTTGGAATACCATGTGAATTATCTCTTTGTATATGTGAAATTTCTATGTCCATATGCGGCAAAAAATAAATTTTAAGCTGCCGTAGCAACGCACGGGCACTCAACTAGTATTAATAATAAGATTTGAAATATGATAGAGAAGTACAGCTGGATCTATTCATTTTAAATAATACACTTTTTTATCAATTTCAAAAATAATACGCAGAAGTAGATATTTTCAGAACTAGCTCGGCTTCGGTGCGCCGCATGGCAGCTCACGGGCGACCAAACGGTCAAGGGAGGGAAAAAATGATCGGTTTGTGCTCGGTTTCATTTAGCCTGTTGTAATTTCATTTAAAAAACCATCTCGCTGGTTCTGATCAACAGTAAAACCATAACTTACGCCAGCAAGTTGCTCAAACAAGATGAATTTTACTCCTGCGGGACAACATATGCAGTAACAGACGAAATTCCCAGAAAAAATAGGTCAGCAAAGCAATCGACCTGATGACAGTGCCAACAGCAGCGTTTTGTCGCAGCAAGCAAATGAGAAGACAGGTCCGTGCGTTTTTATGACAACAAAACAGATGCATTGATTTCAGGTCATGGTTGAAAACATACTTAAAACAACTGCTTCAGATCAAATTGCTCCAGAACATAGCAAGTGCAAGCTAACAACACCAGATAAAAGTGACAAGGTCCTCCTAGAGGAATAACCCATGACAAGTCCCAGGCCTCTCAGCTAAAGTACTCATTACACCAACATTCTCATGATGATTGTATTTTGATAAAATATTAGGTGATAGCTACTAGTAGTTCCATATCACTCCTCATCCTCGTCACCACCGGCGTCACCGCCACCACTTGCCTTCTTCAGGTTCTTCCTCTTCACCCTGCCAGGGAGGCCTCCACCAAATGGGCTTGTCAGAGAAAAGTCAATGTGCTTCTCAGATTCAACCCTCACCATGAAGGAAGGGACATTGACAATTTGCCTGCCAACCCTGCAATGCGGTTGGAGCAAAACATTATTTACCACTTCATTCACAATGTATACATCATAACAGAAACAATGACCAAAGCTACTGATGAGTTAGAACTAGAATATTTGGATAAGATTTTCAATAATACAAGATTTGCAGTACAGTGAACGAAAGTCCAGTACATTCCTTCAAGATCACACCAAAAGGAACAAAGTTCATCTTGAAAGTGCACAAAAATTCAGACACGCAAGTAACGCAAGTAACCAATGATAGTAAGCATGTAATTAGCACGCACAAATTGCATCATGTACACAAGACCAAACCTAATTGGATCGTGATACTTTGGTCAATGTTCAATTTATACTTCATCTCCATCAGTTTGCTGATATAAACAAGCTATACAAACCATTGAAGTTTATGGATAAACAACCAAATTTATGGAAGTGTGCAAAAACTATACATTGCAACAACAATAAAGCAGCAGAAGCATACCTGATGTGGCGCTGCCTGATCAAGACACGGGCATGGTGGATTGACTTTGCCATGCCAGCCTTGAAGACAAGAGTCTGAAGGCGCCTTGCAAGGAAGTTCTCAGCAGTGAGAGCAAGGACATAATCCAGCTTGTCCTGACCCTCAGCAAGGAGCCCATAGCGGTTCATGCGGCGGAGAAGAGCCGCACCCTCAAAGATACGGCGGGGATTCTTCTCATCCAGTGTGAGCAAGTGCCTTGCCGCATTACGGATTCTGCTCAGCGCATACTGAACCCTCCACAGCTCACGCTTGCACCTCAGTCCATACTCACCAACCAGCTTCAGTTCGGCATCAAGACGCTCCTTCTCATAAGGACGCCTTGGCTTCTTGAATGTCTTACCATCTGGAAGAAAAAACATTCAATTTGTAAATATAATGTAAATAGTTCTAAGGATCACATTCACCCATTCAACTCATAGTAAGCACATGTTCTAAGGATACTGGTGGTCTTCAATATGAAAAAAAAGAATGAGCAATTAAACAAGTTACATGTTCTCAGAAAAGATAATGCTCAATCTCACAGGGGGGAATGGATTATGGCACACTTGTGTAGGCTGTAGCATCCAACAGAATCAGATGGTTACATCAGAGCATTTGACCTATAACCAACAAGATTTCGCTAACTATTCTAGTGCCATGCTATACGAGAGATTAAATGCTACCAAATGAAGAGGTACACACAAGAAATAGCAGAAACTGAATGAGTAAATTCTACTGTAAACTACACACTGATGGATAATTGGACTTCTTAGCAGTAGCAAACGAAACAAGTATATGCTGCACAGTAATGTTCCACCAGACACAAAGAACTTGTTTAAAATAGACGAATCTCTACATTCAAAGACTATTCAGAGAGCTAGCAGCAACTGCAGGACCAGTCATCAATTAAACACCCCATGACTTAGATCTATGGCACAGTCTGGGCATCATGCGATGCACAGCCCAAATCTAGACAATCCGAACAAAAGATAGGCCAACGTATTACGAAAAAACTGCTCAGTCCACTACGGCAGCGCGTCGATCTAAATCTTTCTGTTGCTAATCACTACATATCACCCACGCTGAAACGCAAGACGCCGCAGCAAAGAGATCTCTAACAGTCTAACCTCTCTATCGCGTCAAGCAGACACCGAAGCAAGAAGCAGAGGACTAACCGAGAGCAAATTGCAGCCGCTAAGCATATGAAGCGCACCACACTCTACTGCATCGGATCGAGGCGAGCGCGAAGAAACGAAGAGCTACACACGGAGCACGAAAGGGTAGAGGAGAAGGGCAGATGGAAGGATCGGGTTGCGGCCTTACAGTTGCGGTAGAAGTTGACGTGCACCATGGCTGTAGCTCTCCTCTCTCTCTCTCCGGCTGTGATGCCGCCGCCGCCGCTCTGTGGTGGAAATTGATGGTAGGGAGGGTGGGAGAAAAGACGATGGTATTATATACCTGCCAACAAAACCCTAGCGGGCTGGGGTTACTGACTATGGGCCATGTAGTTGGCCCCATTAGGTGTTATGGTGCAACGACAGCTGAGGATATGGCCTGCTTGTTTTGGCCCAAGTTGCTCGCCCTGAACCTGAGCCATCTATGCATAGACTTAACCCTCAAAAAAATTTATGCATAGACTTTTTTTTTGTTCATTTGGACATGTTTGATAGCTGACATCTATTTTTGGGCTTCATTCTTGCTAAGTCCTTTATCTTTGGTATTTTTGTTCATTTAGACATGTTTGGTAGCTGACATCTATTTTTGGGCTTCGTTCTTGCTAAGTCCTTCATCTTCGGTACCTTGTCTGGTTGTCGGATCAGCCCTTTTTTCTAACCTAGTGGAGATACGTGTGGCTGCAGTTTGGTTACACGCTTTATAGCCTAGAAAATAAGACAAAGAAGAGATTAGTTGTTTGATTGTCTCCAAAACAATTGGTATGGTATTGTCACCTCTTCTTGTGAGTGGTGAGGTTACTATACACTATGGAGTACATAAACAATTCAGTAAAAAGGGATGGTACTAGTTAATTGATTTAGCAATAGTTAACTGCATAGATGATGCACCACGAGATCAACACAAGAAACCAACAGCTCGTGATGTATCTGAAGTTCATCACCGGAGGCATTAATATATACCACCTCCTATAATCTTACAAATGAGGGATTAGTTTCAGCAAGTCCTAGCTAACAGAGGGATACGAGACCACCTCCCAAAATATACATGACCGCATGAACAAATCATGAGCACGATCGTCAGCAGCAAAGCAGACGCCCTAATTAAAGTGGTTGCGTACCCATGTCCTAAGACATAAGACAGGACCTCCTCTCACTTGGAACCATGTTAGCATAAGCGGCACCTTCTTGTTTTTTGTTCGCAAGAAAGTCTATGGCCTTTACATATAATTTTGGATCATGGAGTTGCCTAAGATCCACATACTCGAGCGTGAAGATTATCTTCATCTGATCCTAGTTAGTTATGGGCATGTGTACCAACTCAAAAAGCTTTGAGTGGGCCTAAGATCAAGAGGATGATGCGTTAGTGCAGATCACATTGTACGTTACTAAAGGGGTTCGCAGTAGAAAACAATAATTTTTCTAACTAGCGCAACACCAATGCCAAGATCTATCTATGAGTTAATGAAGTAACAGAGAGATGTTTTGGTTACATATCCTTGTATACCGAAAGCATTTAACGTTTGTGAGAACATGGATGATATAGTCGTACTCGTATCCGACCTCAAGATTTTGTTGCTCCTCGCACGATAATCCTGGTGCCACATGTAGCAGCACCCTTGTAGTTTCACACATGTCTGGTGCTTAACAACGACTCTCGTTCTCCCCGATCTAGCCGGGATTGCGGAAGTAGACCTTCTGGAAGCAGGATCCAGCAGCGCAACGGCGTGCCGAAGTGGTGTCGTCTCTGGAACCTGAGCCATCTATGCATAGACTTAACCCTCAAAAAAATATGCATAGACTTTTTTTATCCATTTGGACATGTTTGATAGCTGACATCTATTTTTGGGCTTCGTTCTTGCTAAGTCCATCATCTTTGGTATTTTTGTCCATTTAGACATGTTTGGTAGCTGACATCTATTTTTGGGCTTCGTTCTTGCTAAGTCCTTCATCTTCGGTACCTTGTCTGGTTGTCTGATCAGCCCCTTTTTCTAACCTAGTGGAGATACGTGTGGCGGCTGTTTGGTTACACGCTTTATAGCCTAGAAAATAAGACAAAAAAGAGATTAGTTGTTTGATTGTCTCCAAAACAATTGGTATGGTATTGTCACCTCTTCTTATGAGTGGTGAGGTTACTATACACTATGGAGTACATAAACAATTCAGTAAAAGGGGATGGTACTAGTTAATTGCTTTAGCAATACTTACCTGCATAGATGATGCACCACGAGATCAACACAAGAAACCAACAGCTCGTGATGTATCTGAAGTTCATCACCGGAGGCATTAATATATACCACCTCCTACAATCTTACAAATGAGGGATTAGTTTCAGCAAGTCCTAGCTAACAGAGGGATACGAGACCACCTCCTAAAATATACATGACCGCATGAACAAATCATGAGAACGATCGTCAGCAGCAAAGCAGACGCCCTAATCTTGCATACCCATGTCCTAAGACATAAGACAGGACCTCCTCTCACTTGGAACCATGTTAGCATAGGCGGCACCTTCTTCTTTTTTGTTCGCAAGAAAGTCTATGGCCTTTACATACAATTTTGGATCATGGAGTTGCCTAAGATCCACATACTCGAGCGTGAAGATCATCTTCATCTGATCCTAGTTAGCTATGGGCGTGTGTACCAACTCAAAAAGCTTTGGGTGGCCCTAATATTGAGAGGATGATGCGTTAGTGCAGATCACTTTGTACGTTACTAAAGGGGTTCGTAGTAGAAAACAATAATTTTTCTAACTAGCGCAACACCAATGCCAAGATCTATCTATGAGTTAATGAAGTAACAAAGAGATGTTTTGGTTACATATCCTTGTATACCGAAAGCATTTAACGTTTGTGAGAACATAGATGATATGGTCGTACTCGTAGCCGACCTCAAGATTTTGTTGCTCCTCGCACGATAATCCTGGTGCCACATGTAGCAGCACCCTTGCAGTTTCACACATGTCTGGTGCTTAACAACGACTCTCGTTCTCCCCGATCTAGTCGGGATTGTGGAAGTAGACCTTCTGGAAGCAGGATCCAGCAGCGCAACGGCGTGCCGAAGTGGTGTCGTCTCCCATGTACGCAGTTCTTCTTAGAAGCACAAGCACGAGAGCCGACGAGAGAGATAGAGAGAGGGAGGAAGGGAGGGAGACAGAGAGAATCCCCAGGAAATTGCCTCAGGAAATTCCCAATTTATTTGTTGTTATTTTCCCTATCCCTTGGACCCTCTTTATATAAGAGAAGGGGAGGGACTCCCACCTACGAGCTGGTAAGGTTGGACTAAAGGAGGAGGAGCCGCGTCATGAGAGGGAGGCCAGTCGGGTGGTGGCCTAGGGTGGCGACCCAAGTTGGTCGGGCGGGTGGCCTAGGGCGGCGACCCTCCCCCATAGGCCCTTCCCTCCAGGAAGTGGCTCATTAGGGAGGATTTGCCCAACATTATTTTTAAATAAGATTTTTTATTTATTAGTTCATATAATTAATATAAAATCACATGTATCATTTTCTCATGATCAAAAACTCCTTTTCGATTATTCCAAGCTACTTCGGACTTTAACCAAAACCCTTCCGGTTTCTCTCCTCTTTCTTCCGGTGATCCCCATGATTCCAAAATGATCTCAAGCATTGTAGAACCCTTAAGTGTGTTACCCTACGGTTCGGGAACACGGCATACATGATCGAGACACCTCTCATATCAATGATCATCAGTGGGATCTGGATACCCGATGACCTTGTGCATTCCAGGATGTTATTGTGGTTTGAACCATAAACATCGAGTCCAATTCCTTATATTACTTTGATACATAACTAGTGCAAGATCTGATCATTGGTATCAACATACCTTGTTTAATATCATTACCGATAGGTCTACTTATCTCGCTCCCATGATATCTCATCCTCAACCTAGTCATTCGTTATATCTTCTTGGATAAAATTTCACCAAGAGGGCCTAGTGTATCTTCCATCACGCGGGAGAACAAATCTCGATCTTGATGCATACGCCTGAACCTATCCATTTGGAATACCTTACATACACCTTTATGATCACCCTGTTACGGTGTGATAGTTGATGCAATCAAAACAGCTGTGGGTGATAGTGTTTAAATATGATCTCATGGTCAAAGGAGAAGGTCACTATGTTCCCTAAATATGATCTCATGGTCAAAGGAGAAGGTGAAAGAGCATTTGCTATCCCTAGTGATTTTGGTGTTTGATAACAACACACATATCGGACTAATAGTTTGCTAAGTGTATCGCAGGTTCTTTAAAAAGGTTTGCATACTTTCAGAAACTGTCTGCCTGGCGCGGTACCAAAAAGCGGTACCGCTTTTTGCTACCGGACCAGATAGAAGCAAATGACTAACTGTCAAAAAGTCTCTGCCGGGCCAGGTACTAAAAAGCGGTAGTACCGCATTTTAGTACCTAGCGCGACAGAAGCTTTTTTACAGCTTGTCAAAAGCTTCTGCCTGCTCCGGTACTAAAATGCGGTAGTACCGCATTTTAGTACTGCTCAGGACAGAGGCTTTTTGAACGTTGCAAAAAGCTTCTGTCTACGCCGGTAGCAAAATGCGGTAGTACCGGGTTTTGCTATCGGGCGTGACAGAGAGTTTTTGCTTGTTGCAAAAAGCTTCTGTCTGCGCCGGTAGCAAAATGCGGTAGTACCGGGTTTTGCTACCGGGCGTGACAGAGAGTTTTTGCTTGTTGCAAAAAGCTTCTGTCTGCGCCGGTAGCAAAATGCGGTAGTACCGGGTTTTGCTACCGGGCGTGATAGAGAGTTTTTGCTCGTTGGAAAAAGCTTCTGTCTACGCCGGTAGCAAAATGCGGTAGTACCGGGTTTTGCTACCGGGCGTGACAGAGAGTTTCTTATGGATCTGTGTTGTTCAAAAAGGGTGTTCCGGTACCTATGTCCGGTAGTACCGGATTTCTCCGGTAGTACCGCTTGTATCTCCGGTACTACCGCTTCAGTAAATGCTGCAACGGTCAGATTTTGTGGAGGGGTATAAATACCCCTCCACCTACCTTTGGACAAGGTGCTCAGCTCATTAAAGTCTTGTCCACCATTGGAGTCAATTGGAGCCACTAAATTTCTCAAGATCTCATCATCCAACCACCCAAAGGCCTTGATCTCTGGGGAATCGAAGGAGGAGTCCCCGATCTACTACTTCACCAAAAGAGATCTTCACTTCCCCCTCATTTCATAGAGGGCCCCTTTGCTCTAGTGTTTTGTTGGAAACCCTAGCTCTCGTTTTTGTTCTTACAAGCTTGTCTTTGATTGCTTTGACAGCTTGCTTGTTTTTGGGAGCCTCCGATTAAGTTGTGGATGTGTGCCCCAAACTTGTAACGGTGCCGGCTACCACCTTGAAGGTTGCCGATATAGTGGAAGGTGAATCGATCCCATTGGGGTGAGATTCATCGGAGAACAAGGGAGGCCTCTCGTGGCGTTGGTGGTTTGAAACCACCCCCTCTCCAAACGTAGACGTACTTCCCCTCAAAAGGAAGGAACTACGGGAAACAAATCCTTGTGTCTCCGCGTCCACTTTTCGGTTACCTCTATCCTTTACCGCACCTTACTTTCTTGTTACTACTTTGTGTTGTGGTAGCTCTTGCATTTTGCCATATAGGTAAATTCACCGTAGTTGCATTATCTAGAGAATTTACCTTATTGTCAAACCTTAATTTGAAAAAGAAGAAAATTTGAAGTAGCACCTATTCCCCCCCCCCCCCCTCTAGGTGCCCATACGATCCTTTCAATTGGTATCAGAGCCTCGGCTCTTTATTCGGGCTTTACCGCCTAAGAGAATATGGGTAGCCAAGAAGGGGAAGGTGGTAGTGAGTTAACTCCGGTGACCATGGAAGATCTCAGAAACTTGGAAACAAGATTGAGCTCTTCCTTGGTCAACGAAGTCAAGAAGATGCTTGAGCAACTTCTTAAAGACAAAGATGGCTCATCACCCCCATCCCCTCAAGAGGAACTACCATCCGCACCTATAGGGAATACTCCGGTATCCCCCGAAGGTATGGTGGTAGGGGATAAACTAGACACTATTAATTCCTCCACACGACTTGATGGGGGGAAGGGCGAGCACCGTGATTCTTGGTACTCTCCCGATCCTCCCATCCCTCACCCTCATGTGTACAATAGAGGTGACCCACCTAAGCTAGAAGAGTCTGCTACTTTTGCTCAATGGCAATCACTAATGAGAACTCATATGCGCAGCTCTTGCATTGAACTGTGGAACATCATCGAGCATGGACTCTTTATTGGGGATCCAAACAACTTGACAAGAAGAGAGGTTGTCAATAGTCAACTCAATGCCACTGCTTTGCATATGATTCAACAAGGATTAGGAACAAAAGATTATCCACACATTGAGCACTTTAGCATTGCCAAGGAAGCTTGGGATGCTCTCACTGTGTTGTTTGTTGGAAATGAGAGTATGAGGAGAAACAGATATGATGCTCTAAGCAATGAAGCCGAAGGTTTCTACATGAAAGAAGGTGAAAATCACGAAGACATGTATCGAAGGCTCAAGACCACTGCCACCGCTTTTAGAAACGTGGGTGCCTCACATGTGGATGATGCATGGATAAAAAGGAAATATGTGAGTGCACTCATGCCTTTTGAGCCCACCGACTTGAAGAGCTTACAAGGAAGACACAACTACCATCTCATGACCTCAAACGAAGTTATGCAAGAGATGGCCGCTTTCAAGGTCGCAGCAAAGAACGCCAAAGATGCCCGTGCTCGTGCCCTCGGTATGAGCAATGTGGTCAATGTTGCTTTAAAGGCCAAAGCTGTGGACCTTGAAGATGAAGATGATAGTGATGAAAGCCTCTCCTTGGACCATCCCGATGATGTCAAGATGGCTCATAGTCAATATATGGCTTTCTATGCAAAGAACTTTTGGAAGAATCCTGCCAAGGCCAAGATGGAAATGCAACGAAGAAGCAATCCAAAAGGGAAAAGAGAGAATACCACTAGGTTGAGAACTTGCTTCAACTGTGGTGACCGCTACCACTTTGTGGCAAGTTGCCCCTATGAGAAGAGAGAAGATAATGGTGGGAAGCTTGTGTTGAAGAAGACTCTTAAGGCACCCTACAAGAAACCTTTCATCAAAAGGAACCCCATCAACAAGAAACCGGGAGAAATTGTCTTGATCACTCATGAAGAATACTCTTCCGATAATGAAGATGATGAAGAGGAGGAAGAAGAAGAAACCTCACATGGTATGGCGGCTCTAGCCACCACCTCTACTCCGACACTCTCACTCTTCGACTCTCCAATTGAGAACTCTTCCTCCAAGGACGTCACTTGCCTTATGGCAAGAGGAACGGAGGTATCCTCATCATCCCACTCTACTCAATTAGATAATGATGAAATTGATGATGAAATGTCTCTTGATGTTAAAAAGGAACTAATTGCTTTTGATGAGTTTATGACTAACCTAGAAGGTAATGCTAAACTACATTTTGGGAACATCTTAGATCAACTCTCCCACACTCAAGAACTTCTAGATGTTAGATGTAAACTTGGGCATGAACATATGATTGAACTAGAGGCTTTAAGCAATGCTTTAGAAGAAGAACAAGAGACTAGATTGTCCCTTGAGTCGAAACTTGAAGGGCTTGATGTGTCCAATGACATCATTGTTAACAAACTCATTAAAGAGCGTGATCATGCTATTGCTAAATACAAAAGAGCTAAAAAGGACAAGATTGAGTTTGGTGTGGTTCATGAAAAACTTGCCGAGGACTTTAGCTTGCTTAACAAGGCCCACAAAGCCTTGGAAAGTGAACTCTTGTCTCTCACAAAGTCCCATGAAACGCTTCAAACTCAATTGGCCAATATTCCTTCACCTAGTAACTTCATTCCATCGAGTAGCACGACTATCCTTGAAGAGAATGCTAGGTTGAAGGGGGTGCTTGCAAAGACTAAATTTCCACAAGGTAACAAGTCTATTGATGATCTTTTGAGCAAGCAAAGGCGTAGTGGTGATAAAGGGGGCATTGGTTTTGTCTCCAAAGCAAAGAAGAAGAACAAGAAGAAGAAGAAGGACAAGCCGGCACAAGAGACCAACAAGACCATTGTGGGAAGTAAGGCCACAATTGGCAAAACTATGTCTCATGACGATTTCGCGGGAAGTGCTAACCCTCACTATGTTTTAATGCGTGACTACTATGGTGATGTGTATGCGCAATATGTTGGTCCTTATGATGGTTATATTGCTTGGTCTATTTGGGTTCCCAAGACCCTTGTTGCTAACAAAAGAGGACCCATTGAAAAATGGGTACCTAAAAACTAGCTTGATCTTTTGTAGACCTATGCTTCCGGAGGTTCAAAATGGGTACTTGATAGTGGTTGCACTTGTCATATGACCGGAAGCTCGTCTATTGTCAAGGACTTGGTGTCAAATAAAGATCAAATCACCGTCACATATGCCGACAAGTCAAAATCTACGGTAATGGGTTTCGGCAAGGTTGTGGTGGCTCACGACATTACACTCGTGAACGTCATGCTTGTTGAAACCCTTGGATACAATTTACTTTCTGTCCGTGCTCTTGGAAAGATGGGCTTTGCCGTCTTTATTGATAATTATATTGTGGTCCTCATGTGGAGCAAGTCTCTCAAGGTCGCTTTCGTTGGGTACGTCGAAAATGACTTGTATGTGGTGGACTTTTCGGGGCAAGCCACTGCAGGTCCGATGTGCTTATACGGAAAGGCTGATGTGGGTTGGTTATGGCACCGCCGACTAGCCCATGTCAATATGAGAACTTTGCAAAGTCTCCATAAAGAGGGCCATATTGTTGGACTAAAAGAAAATGTTTCCTTTGCCAAAGATCGTGTTTGCAGGGCATGTGTTCTAGGGAAGATGCATGACGCTCCTCATAAGCCCACGAACCAAATCAAGTCTAACAAGATCTTGGAACTCCTACATGTGGACCTATTTGGTCCTCCATCTCATGCAAGTCTTGGTGGGAAGAAATATTGTTTGGTGATTGTTGACGACTTTTCAAGATACTCTTGGGTTTATTTCTTTAAGTTGAAGAGTGAAACTCAGAGGACCTTTACGACTTCATCAACTTGGTTCAACGGCAACACAATGTTCCCGTGTTGATTATAAGAAGTGACAACGGCACCGAGTTCAAGAACTACACCTTGAATGACTTTCTTAGTGATGAGGGGATTAAGCATCAATATTCCGCCGCATACACCCCTCAACAAAATGGTGTGGCCGAAAGGAAGAACCGGACTCTCATTGAAATGGCAAGGACCATGTTGGCGGAGTTTAAATCTCCATACAACTTCTGGGCCGAAGCCGTCTCCACCGCTTGCCATGCTTCAAACCGGCTCTACCTCCGCAAGAAAATCAACAAGACTCCATATGAGATACTTACCGGTAACAAGCCCAACATATCTTATTTCCGGGTGTTCGGGTGTAAGTGTTTCTATCTCATTAAAGGTGTTCGTTTGTCTAAATTCGAATCTAAAGCTTTAGAGGGTATTTTTGTTGGCTATGGTCTCGAATCTCACACTTATAGAATCTATGACAAGCTCTCCGGAGCCGTCATAGAATCTTGTAGTGTGACCTTTGAAGAATATGATGGTCCCCAAGGGGGGCGTGTTGATGCTTGTGATGCAGATGTTGAAATACCTCAGGATGCCATAGGAAGAATGGGTGTGGGTTATATCCGCCCCATTGAGGAACCCCTTATGGCGAATCGAGAAGAACTATGCTCCACTCGAGTGGAGCCCTCATCTTCACATCCTCAACATGCTCCATCTACCGAGGAGGACTTTGACTCAAGCCAAAGACAAGATGTGGACCCTCAACATAGTGATCAATGTGTGAACTCTAGTCAAAGGTAACTTGGTCCATTTGATGGGGTGTCAAGTGGAGTCAAGTCATTTTGCCAAGGAAGATCCATCCAAGCTGTTTTGAGGGGTGCTCAAGTTGAGGCTAGAAGATCACTTGATCAAGACCAAGGCCAATCCGTGCCTCCCAATATAGAGGATGAATCCAATAATGATCAAAGTCAAGTTGATGGTCAAGACGAGGATCAAAATGATGAAGAGGGTCCTCCAAGAAACAATGAGGAGATCCACGCTCGTCGCGAAGCTAGAAAGGAAAGAATGTTGGAAATAAGAGACCACTCCCTCCAAAATGTTGTTGGAGATTTAAGGAAAGGTATTTCCACGCGAGCACAATTGAAGAGGTTCAGTGAACATCAAGCTCACATTTCCATGATTGAACCAAAGAAAGTGTGGGAAGCTCTTGAAGATTCGGATTGGTTAGAAGCTATGCACAAAGAGCTCAACAATTTTGAGAGAAACAAAGTGTGGAAGTTAGTTGAGAAGCCAAAGGATTGCCGCAATGTTATTGGAACAAAGTGGATATTCAAGAACAAGCAAGATGAGCATGGGATTATTGTAAGGAACAAGGCTAGATTGGTTGCACAAGGTTATTCCCAAATTGAAGGCATTGATTATGGAGAGACTTATGCACCCGTGGCTCGCCTTGAGTCCATCCGTATCCTTCTTGCTTTTGCGGCACATCATAACTTTAAGTTGCAACAAATGGATGTAGAAAGTGCTTTCCTTTATGGTCCTTTGAATGAATTGGTATATGTTAAGCAACCCCCGGGATTTGAGGACCCCAACCTTCCAAACCATGTCTACAAACTTGATAAGGCGCTCTATGGGCTCAAGCAAGCCCCACGCACGTGGTATGAGCACCTTAGAGAGTTATTGTTTGACCGTGGCTTTGAGGTTGGGAAAATCGATCCCACTCTTTTTACTAAGAGGGTTAATGGGGAGCTTTTTGTATGCCAAATCTATGTTGATGATATTATCTTTGGCTCATCTAACAAAGCTTTTAATGATGAATTCTCAAAGCTTATGACTAGTAGGTTCCGGATGTCCTTGATGGGGGAGTTGAAAGTATTCCTTGGCTTTGAGATCAAGCAAGTTAGAGGAGGAACATTCTTCAATCAAGCCAAGTATACTCAAGATATGCTCAAGAGATTCAAAATGCAAGATTTGAATGGAGCCCCTACCCCCATGGCAACAAAGACTCATCTAGAACAAAATCCAAATGGTAAAGATGTGGATCAAAAGGTATACCGGTCTATGATTGGTTCGTTGCTTTACCTTTGTGCATCTAGACCCGATATTGTGTTGAGTGTAGGTGTGTGTGCAAGATATCAAGCGGCTCCTAAGGAAAGCCATTTAATGGCAGTCAAGAGAATCTTTCGATATTTAGTGCATACCCCATTTTATGGTCTTTGGTACCCTCGAGGCTCAACATTCGCTCTTTGTGGATACACGGACTCAGATTGGGCGGGAGACAAGGATGATAGAAAATCAACATCCGGGGCTTGCCAATTCCTTGGTAGGTCCTTGGTATGTTGGTCTTCTAAGAAGCAAAATTGTATATCACTCTCCACCGCCGAAGCCGAGTATGTCGCTGCTGCTAGTGCTTGCACCCAATTACTATGGATGAGGCAAACTTTAAAGGAATACGGTGTCCAATGTGACAAAGTTCCTCTTTTATGTGACAATGAAAGTGCCATCAAGATTGCATACAACCCCGTGGATCACACAAGGACAAAGCATACTGAGATTCGACATCACTTTATTAGAGATCATGTTGCTAGAGGTGATATTGATCTATCCTATGTATCAACCAAAGATCAACTTGCCGATATCTTCACGAAGCCTCTTGATGAAGCAAGGTTTTGCTACTTGAGGAATGAACTAAATATCGTAGATTCAAGGAGCTTGACTTGATTATCTTGCATTCTCACCTAATACTCGACCCATGTCTGGTTTAGGTGTAGGCATGAACATAGGGGGAGTGCGTTCCTAATTGATTGGACTATCCCTCCCCCCATTATGCGCAAATTAAAACAAATATCATTCCTCTTAATATCATTTTGTGATATGTGAGCTCAATGATGAGTTTCGGTAATGGGCCCAAGATACATCTTCGTGGTGCCAAGCCGAGTATACTCAAATATGGTGGCCTAGGCCACCGCCCCCTCTCAATCGAGGGGATGATGTGCTTACTCGGGGTTGTCACCTAGTTTATTTGGTTCTTACTCATGTTTGTCATCCACTAGTTTTGTTGTTTCTTTTGGTCATGCACTCAAGTTTGGTTCTTCATTTGTTTTTCTGTTTTCTTCCTTGAGTGCATTGTCCCGTTTCCACGTGTCTCTCTAAACCCAGGCCCCTCCTCACCAACAAAACCCATCTACTCTGCACAAGAACCTTCCTGTTTCTGTTTTCCTGGCCTCTGTCCTGTTGGTAACGGTACTACCGGATCACACGCGGTACTACCGCCCAACGGTACTACCGGAAGTCACTGACGGTACTACCGCCCCTGGGTATGTTTCCAGGTTCCTGCCTGAAAACTTCCCAGGAGCGGTACTACCGGCCGTTACTTGCGGTACTACCGCTCGGCGGTACTACCGTTTGAAAAGATACGGTACTACCGCTCGCGCGTGTCGGTTAAGACTGGAGACGAGGGAGCGGCACCCCTCAGTGCCTCATTCTTTCCTCGTCTCCACTCCTCACCAGCGCCACCACCAGAGCACGACGTCGCCGGAGGAAGCCCATCCGCCCCTCCCTCTCCCGGATCCCCCCCCGGATTCGGTCTCCCCGCGGGCTCCTCCCTCTTCCCCACCGTCATGGACACCGGTACCACCGCCCTCCTCATCTTCCTTCTTGTTTTCTCCATTGAATCTAGGTTCCTTCGATTCGTGGTTAAAACTTGCATCCTTGAGGTTGTATCGTGTGCTATTTACCCGATCTATCCCTTGGCCCGATGGGAATCGTGTTTTTGACAACTAATTTGTTGCCCATACTCGGATCTTAGTCCAGATCTGCACTGTAGTCGCGGGCCGGTAGTACCGGGAATCTTTTTCCGGTACTACCGCTTGGCGGTACTACCGCTTGTGCAGGTCCGGTACTACCGCCCCTGTACTGGCAGTAATTTTTTTTTTAAAACACTCATTTCCATCATCTGTTTGCCCCAGGTTCTTGTGCCCTTACCCCTATGCTTTCTCCCTCGTTCTTTCACAGGTGCAGGGGGTTCCCAGGGATCGCGCAAGCGCTCCAAAGCTCACTGTGAGATCGAGGACTATGAGTCTGAATCTGAGACTGAGTCTGAAGAGGAGGTCATGCCCCAACCTAGTGCCCATCTGAAACTGCCAACAACTCGTGGTCGTGGGGGAAAGGGGGTCAAGCAAAGTGCTGGTCGTGGTAAAGCTCCTCCACCTCCTCCTCCCTCTGGTCCTCGCAAGAGTCAAAGTTCCGGGCCATCAGGGCCCAGGCTGTTGTGTGATATCTCTGAGTCTGAATTTCATGCTCTGCGAGTGGTCAGTCCGTATGGGGCGGCCCGCTCCTATGCTCGACAGAACAGCCTCTTCTACACGGAAT
Source organism: Avena sativa (assembly GCA_916181665.1). NCBI lineage: Eukaryota > Viridiplantae > Streptophyta > Magnoliopsida > Poales > Poaceae > Avena > Avena sativa. The sequence continues at coordinate 243,939,748 of OV702283.1, read as the reverse complement.
TCCAGGAGCGGGTGTTCCATGAGATTCTCATAAAGGATGACAAAATCGTGATTCCTCAAAAATGGATCGAGATGAATCATGTGAGGAAGAATCTGAACTACTTTGGTGAGGCTCTTGACATGTGTACCAACTTTGGCTTGCTTCCTATTATGGAGTTCAAATGCAACTATGATCCTATGCTCATTGCTCAGTTCTATGCAACCGTTCACTTTGCCAAGAATAATGCTAGGACTCTCACTTGGATGACCGAGGGTGTTGTTAAGGAAGCATCATTGGCTGAGTTTGCGGCCATCCTCGGGTACGAAGACCGTGGCAAGGATGTTCCCGTTGGGTTTCGGTGCCATGCAAATGACAACCCCATGAAGAAAGATAGGCTTGCCCCACTGTACATCCGGGGGCGCGGCATCCCTGGTAAGATCAAAGGGCTCCTTCCTACTTATGACATCATGCTCCGCATCTATCGCGAGACTGTCGCCCCTCGTGCAGGGAATGTTGATGAGATTCATGCCTATATGGTGGACATTATGATGGCCACCTATCACCATCGTGACTCTGGCCTCCCTATGGATGTGATAGATGTTATCTGGAATGAGATGGTCTGCGCCACTTTTCAGCGGAGGGTGCCTCCTTTTGCTCCATACATCATGGCTCTCATCCTTAGCAAGTGCCCAAAAATTGCCCGTGACTTGCCTCAGCTTCGGCTTGCCACTCACCGTCACAAGAATCTGCTGATCAAGACCCATCCCAAACCCCGCAATGCGGATGGCCAGATTGTTGATGAGGATGGGAACCCAGTTGAGGACTCAGGTGATGCTGCTGATGCACCAGCTTTTGTGGTCTCTCGTCGCCAGCCAGCACAGCCATCTTGGGCTAAGAGGGTTGAGGCCAAACTAAAGAAGATATTCTGCCTCCAAGTGGACAATCAGAAACGCCTGTACGAGGCTCATGTCTATGCCAAGAAGGCATGTGCTCGTCAGAAGGAAATGATGGAAGCTCAAGGATTGACTGCTTCCAAGGGCTCTGAGAACAACATTACCCCAGAAGATCAATGGATCTCCAAGCACAGCAACTGGGAAGATGATGCCACCTCCTCCTTCCGTGCCCCTCCAACTCATGGTGCATGGGACGACGTTGATGATGATGATGAGTGATCCTCGGGGCGTTAGTATTGCTCTTGTCCCTTTTTGGCGTCTTGATGCCAAAGGGGGAGAAGTTGCACATTAGGCATGCGGGAGATTTGCGAGGGAAAGTCACAAGCTCGTTCTTGCCTTGGATTTTATTCGCTTGTGAACTTTATTTGGTTGCCTCTTACTATGTGTGAACCTAACTATTGGTGCTATGTTTGGTGCTATGTATGTTAAGACTATGTGGTTATCTTATGGATCCATCTTGTGTGGTTGCCTCTTACTATGTGTGAACCTAACTATTGGTGCTATGTTTGGTGCTATGTATGTTAAGACTATGTGGTTATCTTATGGATCCATCTTGTGTGTATTATGGCTATTCTTGTTGGATACATTCTATGTGATGATATTCCTCATTCATAATCTATTGGTCATCACATGTTTCTTAGCAAAGGTATGTCCTCTATGTGCGACTTCTATTCTAACTGTTGGGGCTTGTTTCTACATATCTAGGGGGAGCCCCATCTACATCTTGTCGTCACTAGATTTCCTTGCAAAATGTGTGTTGTCATCAAACACCAAAAAGGGGGAGATTGAAAGAGCATTTGCTATCCCTAGTGATTTTGGTGTTTGATAACAACACACATATCAGACTAATAGTTTGCTAAGTGTATCGTAGGTTCTTTAAAAAGGTTTGCATACTTTCAGAAACTGTCTGCCTGGCGCGGTACCAAAAAGCGGTAGTACCGCTTTTTGCTACCGGACCAGATAGAAGCAAATGACTAACTGTCAAAAAGTCTCTGCCGGGCCAGGTACTAAAAAGCGGTAGTACCGCATTTTAGTACCTAGCGCGACAGAAGCTTTTTTACAGCTTGTCAAAAGCTTCTGCCTGCTCCGGTACTAAAATGCGGTAGTACCGCATTTTAGTACTGCTCAGGACAGAGGCTTTTTGAACGTTGCAAAAAGCTTCTGTCTACGCCGGTAGCAAAATGCGGTAGTATCGGGTTTTGCTACCGGGCGTGACAGAGAGTTTTTGCTTGTTGCAAAAAGCTTCTGTCTGCGCCGGTAGCAAAATGCGGTAGTACCGGGTTTTGCTACCGGGCGTGACAGAGAGTTTTTGCTTGTTGCAAAAAGCTTCTGTCTGCGCCGGTAGCAAAATGCGGTAGTACCGGGTTTTGCTACCGGGCGTGATAGAGAGTTTTTGCTCGTTGGAAAAAGCTTCTGTCTACGCCGGTAGCAAAATGCGGTAGTACCGGGTTTTGCTACCGGGCGTGACAGAGAGTTTCTTATGGATCTGTGTTGTTCAAAAAGGGTGTTCCGGTACCTATGTCCGGTAGTACCGGATTTCTCCGGTAGTACCGCTTGTATCTCCGGTACTACCGCTTCAGTAAATGCTGCAACGGTCAGATTTTGTGGAGGGGTATAAATACCCCTCCACCTACCTTTGGACAAGGTGCTCAGCTCATTAAAGTCTTGTCCACCATTGGAGTCAATTGGAGCCACTAAATTTCTCAAGATCTCATCATCCAACCACCCAAAGGCCTTGATCTCTGGGGAATCGAAGGAGGAGTCCCCGATCTACTACTTCACCAAAAGAGATCTTCACTTCCCCCTCATTTCATAGAGGGCCCCTTTGCTCTAGTGTTTTGTTGGAAACCCTAGCTCTCGTTTTTGTTCTTACAAGCTTGTCTTTGATTGCTTTGACAGCTTGCTTGTTTTTGGGAGCCTCCGATTAAGTTGTGGATGTGTGCCCCAAACTTGTAACGGTGCCGGCTACCACCTTGAAGGTTGCCGATATAGTGGAAGGTGAATCGATCCCATTGGGGTGAGATTCATCGGAGAACAAGGGAGGCCTCTCGTGGCGTTGGTGGTTTGAAACCACCCCCTCTCCAAACGTAGACGTACTTCCCCTCAAAAGGAAGGAACTACGGGAAACAAATCCTTGTGTCTCCGCGTCCACTTTTCGGTTACCTCTATCCTTTACCGCACCTTACTTTCTTGTTACTACTTTGTGTTGTGGTAGCTCTTGCATTTTGCCATATAGGTAAATTCACCGTAGTTGCATTATCTAGAGAATTTACCTTATTGTCAAACCTTAATTTGAAAAAGAAGAAAATTTGAAGTAGCACCTATTCCCCCCCTCTAGGTGCCCATACGATCCTTTCAAAAGGTCACTATGTTCCCTAAATATGATCTCATGGTCAAAGGAGAAGGTCACTATGTTCCAATGTATGAACTATGTGACTTGATCGTGCTAAAATACTTATGTTGGGTATGTGTGTTCATCATGTATGTTATAATACGAGATGCACAATAACGAAGAACGATAAGTAAACACGATAGAGGGACACGAGACTTAACGTGGAAAACCCCTCCAACACGAAGGGGGGGAAACCACGGGCGCCAGCCAGCAAACTCTTCACTATTTTTGGTGGGTGTTTACAAACGCCGTGGGTTATCAAAGAAGCGATAAACCCTAGCTGACGGCTTACAGGATGTATATATAGATGGTGGCAAGCCTCCCGGCGACGGGCCTCGCTCCGCTTCGTCCGAAGTTAGCCTTTCTTTAGTGCACCAATACTTGAATTTGGATCACAATATAACAATGTACTTCACTAATGTCATGACCTGATTGTCAATTTGCAATTTGGCATAAATGATCCATGATCAGGAAAGCTTGACCATGAGTTGACCAATGAACTAGTCAAGTAGAGGCTACTAGGAACTTGGTTTGTTTACATACCACACGTGTACCAATGTTTCTGATCGATATAGTTATAGAACGGTATAAAAGTATTATGAACATAGCGAGATTTGATAATAAACACCTTTTATTATTTGATTCTAGGGCAATATCTCCAACGGTCTTCCACTTGCACTAGAGTACAAATGATCTAGTTGCATTTGCTACTAATCATAAACACAGTATTACATAGTGTGCTTTTGATCATGCTTGCTTATGGAAAACTTTCTGTCCTTGATATGTATCTACCAAATCCATATTTTTTTTGCAAATCGTTAATGTCACATTATTTGAAATTTATTCTATATTATCACATAATATTTTTTGAAGTATATGTTTGACGGAAGGATGAGACTTTGTTTCCTTGTGTTTACAATGACATTCGTTCAGTCAAGTGGACTTTCAATGTTGTCATATATACTGGAAACACACTTGGTTGAAAGTCAAACTTTCTTAAGCGGAAGAGGAAAACAACATCAGATTATCAAGCGGAAGAGGAAAACAACATCCGAGTACGGATAAGAAGCAAATTAGCGTAAGACGCCCTAAAAATAAGGATCTCCATGCCCCAGAATTTCTACACCTAACGGTCATTGCCACCATCATCGGTTTCCTCGACCCAGTAGCCTTCCTGTGGATATAGTTGTCCATCTGAACCAATATTTTATCATGTGAGACCCTAAGGGACTCAGTAAGTATTTATGCATCTAAAGAGAACAACCTGGGGGTGATGCAATTGCAGCAAAAGTAAAGCCTAGCAGTTCTATAGAGACACGTTACAATGTCCGCCCAACCAATTATAGACGAACGCTTGTTAAATAAACAACAGTTAATTATCCAACAAATATATATCAACATGACTAAATATCGCTCGCCCACCTTCCCGGTGGGTTGTTCTGATTGTTGTTGTTGTTGTTGTTGTTGTTGTTGTTGTTGTTGTTGTTATTGTTGTTCTGATTCTGTATAAACATGGTCATCATTTGCATCAGCTCCGTCTGAGCTGTCATCATCTGCTGCATCTCGGGGGTGATATTGTTGTTGTTGGGGTTGGGATTGGCACGTCAGGGAGGCATCTGTGGTTTTCAATAAGGATAAGAATGATATACCCATATATGCTTAACATGCACAATACATCACATAGACAATCACCAAGCATGCATCAAAATAACAAAAGTTCAACAACATAAACAACAATTTTTGACAAGTAAACACCCCAATAGCAAGTCATCCACATGTTGGATGGTCACTGCGACTCAATAATCAAAAGCATGGTAAATAAAAGGTAAATGAGTAGTCATCACTACTCCTCTGCATCAACCTCCTCATCAACAAGTGTAAGACCTGCATTCTCCATAGCGGTCTTGTATTCCTCGATATTGGTAGTCAAGGCCTCTATCTTGGCTTTGAGAGCCCTCTTCTGTGAACGAAGTCTCTCAATCACCACCTGCTGATGCTCGAGCTCAAAGTCCTTGGCCTCTAGTTCTGCAGTCATGTCTCGAATCCTCTTGTTCCTATCTTGGACTCTTTTCTCTTGACTCTTGAACTTTCTATCCTGACTCTCAAACTTGTCCTCCATTTCCTTGACTATCTCATCTTGCTCTGCGAAGAGCTTGTCCTTCTCACGAAGCTGCACCTGGAGTTCGTCATTGCTAAGCATGACGTTGGTCCTATCAGTATCTAGGTGCCTAAGAAGAACCTCTAAGTCCTAGAGGTATAGTCGAATCGGCTCTGTCGTCTCTCTAGCAGTGTCCCCGAAGTCAATGGCCTCTCCATCCTCATCACGTCTACCGAAGGCGTGGAAGTGAGTACCTCTAATCTCCCGAGAGTGTCTCCCTAACAAGCGCCCAAGTAAATCCTGCATGACTACCTCTAGGCCTCTCTTCTTGTCATCATGCATGAGCTTGAAGGTGATGGCCTCCGTGGCTGGCTCAGTCTGGCGTCCTGGCTGAGTAACCTTGAAGCCCAAAAGGTCCTTCCTCTCGAACTTGGTGAGGGGAAGCATCATGATGGTAGGAAGTGGGAGATTGAGCAAACTAGTGAGCGCAATAAGACGAGTGCCAAAACGAGTTCCCTTGAACTCTTCAGCCGTGCTGATAGTAACATTAGGCATCTATTTTATAAGATAGAAAAAGTTAGAATCAACATACATAGAGATGAATCACAAGACAAGGCATCACATGCATATTAAAACACACAAGTCATGGCATACATGAATCCATTACAAGTATCCAAGGTTCAAATTATTTTAGACAACACTTTGGAAAATAAAAATAAAAATGACAAGTGTGGTGGTCCAACTAACGAGGTACGTTACAATTCCATCTCACTTGCCAAGTTGGCTAACAGGGCATCTCTAGAGTCCATGAGGTCATTTCTTAAACGTTGGTTGGTAGCCTCTAACTCTTGGGTATGCTTCTTTTCTTCCTTAAGGTCATTCTGGGTGTTGAGCATTCTGCACTTGATTCTATCACCAAGCTCTTTGATGGCCTTCCAAGCTGCATCCTTTGCTGAATCAAAGAATGTGGTGTGCATCACTGACTTGGTGACCATGCAGAATCCTGATTCCTTGTGGTTGTCTTCCTTGTTTTTATACAAGTGAAGTTGCACCCACCAGTATTCAACTCCTTCATCCATCACAGGAAAACCTTTGTACACAGCTGCACCATGTATTCCCATGGCAACCATGAGGTCCTTGAGAGCCTTGGGGAATTCTGTCTCACATTCCAAAGTCATAGTCATGAGTGGTCCCTTCCTCACGGCTTCGTTGATGGAGTTCATCTACAAATATAGATGAGAAAGAAGATTAGAAAAGTTTACGAGAAGAAAAGACAAGTGTGGAAGTTGTTGAAAATTTTTCCTTAGTGGTTTCCAATCTAGGGTCATAATCCTACAGGCAACACAGTGCTCTGATACCATCTGTAAGATCCCTCCCTTTATAAAGGTAAGGATCCCTGTGATTGCAATGCTAGTCCCTGGATCAATGCTAGCATCCACAGTTTAAGATGAAGTACACAGAAACAAAGGTCATTATTACATATCATTCCAGAGACAAACATAGTCTTTTACAAACTCCATGGCCACAGACCTAATACAAGAGTTCAAATATATAAGAAGATAAATAAGTCTTCATCTTCATGTGCCACAGGCAAGCATGTCGAGTGTAGACTCATAACCCCTAATCATCATCAGAATAACCTGCAACATCACAAGTTACAGCCACAGTGGGTCAATACATTGGAATAGTATTGGCAAGTGATACCTTAGTAGAATATTAGTTGTATAGATACTATATGCATTTTGGCTAAGTGTAGCTTAGGCTTGCTTTGCTCAAAATAGGTTTTACCTATCAGTTGAAAACACTAAGTTTTTCTTTGACAAAACTTTCCCAAGGAAACACCAATAGAAATTGGTGAACCTTCACCCTTGTTCAACCACAAGTTTTTACTTAGAAATTGGGATGAGGAGATTCTTGATAGCTTCCATGTCTTGATGCTCAAGTTGTCCAATACCAGGGACATGGCTAAGTACTTAGATTCTTCCATCTGCAGAGGTTGTGCACTTTCCCCACAAGACTTGATTTTCACCAAGACAGGACCTTTCAGAAGCCTTCCATTAGACCAAATGGACGTGTTCCAACCTATCATCCCACTACCACCAAATGTCCAAATGGCTAAGTTATTGCAACCTATGTGATCCAGGCAGAGCCCATATTGCCATGTGGCTGCACTAGAAGCTTCTTAACATTTGGCCTCTCAAATCCCTTTGTTCCTGGGTGGCTTTCCACAAGTGAGATACACAAGGTAAGCCATAGAAATGGGCCTTGTGTAACCACTCAACATAAACCATTCTTTCCATTCCACCCAGGTGTTTCATTCACTTAGTTGTTTTATTAAGCAAAAACATAAGTCCAAAGACTTAGAAATATTTTCTCATAGCATGAATATATAACCACCCTTGGTTGCTACTAGCTAGGCTAAGCATGGCATTGATAAGCATCTTAACTTAGAAATTTCTAGCAATTCTACAACTACTAGGATTTCCCAAGCATAGCATATAGATCAAAATATTCATGCAAGTCTAGCAAAATATTTCTAGTGCATAGTTGAAAAACATAGGAATAAAATCATGAAGCACCACTTGCCTAGGTAGTTTGGGGAGTAGCAACAATCTTCACAATCACAATCACTATTTGCACCAAAGTCTACACATAAAATAATGGCACAAAATCACATACACAACATATACAAGCAAAAATACATGAATGCATGCAAAGATGCCATGTGATGATTTCCTACACCAAACAAGACAAGTACACAGTACTGAATCATAAACTAGTCCAAAACATGCCAAATAAACTTTATTTGAACAACAAAACATTTTTCAAATAATTACTATACACAAATTATGCCTACAAATGTTTATGTAAAAACAACCATTTTTATAGAGGCAAAACATTAAACACATTGCATAAATGGAAAGGATTTTATCTCCCGATTCCAATGATATAAAATTTGTCAGATTTGGACGTGGGAATCAAAAGTTATGAATTTTACAAGTTTAAACATCTAATAGATCTAAATTCTGATTTTAAATCAAACCTACAAACACGCGGCGTGTCCTGGTTTATACCGATTCGTGCGGATCGACTAACGTGGACCGCCAGATCTAACTTAAATCGCACGGCCAGATCTAATACATACCCCTTCGTTTAAGTGTTCTATCTAACACGTTGGATCTAGATCCAACGGTGGCTGATCAAACGACCAAAGCCTGGCAGCGCGCGGCGACGGTGAGCGGCGGTGGCTATGCGGACACGGTGGGGACACGGAGAGACAAGTACATAGTACTGAATCATAAACTAGTCCAAAACATGCCAAATAAACTTTATTTGAACAACAAAACATTTTTCAAATAATTACTGTACACAAATTATGCCTACAAATGTTTATGTAAAAACAACCATTTTTACAGAGGCAAAACATTAAACACATTGCATAAATGGAAAGGATTTTCTCTCCCGATTCCAATGATATAAAATTTGTCAGATTTGGACGTGGGAATCAAAAGTTATGAATTTTACAAGTTTAAACATCTAATAGATCTAAATTCTGATTTTAAATCAAACCTACAAACACACGGCGTGTCCTGGTTTATACCGATTCGTGCGGATCGACTAACGTGGACCGCCAGATCTAACTTAAATCGCACGGCCAGATCTAATCCATACCCCTTCGTTTAAGTGTTCTATCTAACACGTTGGATCTAGATCCAACAGTGGCTGATCAAACGACCAAAGCCTGGCAGCGCGCGACGACGGTGAGCGGCGGCGCGCTCTGTCTACGGCGTCGCGGTGGCTACAGAGGGGGTTGGGGTCATCGGAGAGGCTTACCAGAATCGCAGAAGTGTGCTGGAGCTCAACGCGGCAGTGGCTTGTCAAGGGGCACGCGGACACGGTGGGGATTCCTCGTCGGAGTAGAGGCAGACGTCGGGTGTGGCTGTTCGCCGTCGTTGCCGGAGTTGTAGATCATGCCAGAGTGAAACAAGCACTGGGTTAGGTGCGCACGAGTCTGGCAAAAACGTGAGTGTCAATAAGAGGGATGGGGGCGGTCGGAATTTACCAGGAAGGGTAGCCGGAGTTGTGCTGTGCTTCGGCTGCTTCCAAAGGTGGACAGTGACGACGTTCTAGGATGATACAGAGGAAAAGGAAGGAATGAGAAGATGCACAATAACATATTGATCATGCTCGCATGAAACAGAGACAGGGGGGCGGACGGTGCTCACCGGAATCGGTCGCCGGAGGTCGTCTGTGCTATGGGGTTCTGAGCTCAATTGCGCGCAGCCTGGTGGCGGAGTGGTGCAGCTAGGTGAGGTAAAATGCTCGCGGTGCAGAGGGGGTTAAATAGCTAGGAGGGGGCAGTGATTACGCGATGCATCAATGGTAATAACGCGGGCAGTGACTGCGGCGAGGTAACGGTGGAGCGCCTCGGCCGCGCGTTGATTGAGGACGATGCTAACGGGGCATGGTGGGGTCTGGCTGTCAGCGGGTGGGTGCACGCGGGCGCGGTGAGAAACAGAGAAGAAAGAGGGACCCCGGGTGGGATGCTTCGTCTGATGGGCTGGATTGGTGGCGCCTGGCCCAGTTGGGTTTTTAAACCTTTTTCTTTTTCTAATCTGATTTTCTGGAATCAATTTCAAATGAATTTAAAAGCATTTGAATTTCAAATCTTTCTGGCCTTTTGTAATATGAATCCTGTATAAATTTGAGTATTCAACCATGCTGCCTTGCTGGACTTGCATGGTCCTTTGAAGATTTTTAAAATAACAGTGCCTTAGCACATGGTTTGATGAAGATTTAAAAATGGTTTTAAAACCATATTTATTTTGGAATTTTTTTGTCCAAAGCTTGGAACTCATCCAACCAATCCTATGAATTCATGCAATGGTTTTTAAAACAAATATTCTCTCTCTTGAGAGTGGCATTAGATCATAGCTTGCTCACGTAAAATAATAGCACTTAGTGCTTCTGGCTTCTAGAAATGAGTTTGAAATTGTCCCCTAAATGATATGCATGCAAGAATGATATGCAATCTTTGAAAACATGATTTTAGGGATGTTACAAGGAAACTAAAAGATATGCTCCGACTCAACTTGGGAATCAAGCAATATATCAAGAGCCAACTACAATTCATCAAGAGGCAAATACAAGTAATACAATGTAATGCATATGAGATAAGAACCAAATAAAAGAGGTTTTATATGATGCTTAAATGCAAAGTGGCATGGTGACATGAGCATGATATAATGATGATGCAATAAATGACATGTAGGAAGTAGAAACATAGGATAGGCAAGTAGCATTACAATTGTTAGACAATTGGGATGCTGCAACTCTCCCCCTATAAACAAGAATCTCGCTCCGAGATTCCTTAGAAAAGAAAAATACCAAGGAGAGGCGGGTGTTCGGAACGAAGGTGATCCTCACGTTCCCAAATTGATTTCTCAACAGAATGGCGCGACCAATACACCTTGCAAAACTTGCTAGACTTGTTGCGAGTCTTGCGTTTTACTTCTTAAAAACAAAAGACTTGATGAGCTGAAGGATTATGGCGAAACAAGGAATGTATGATGGGCATAGATTAGGTGCTCTCGAGGAACACGATAAAAGAAAAGAACCACTTGTTGAAAGAATTTTGAAAGGCCGATGTATCGAGGAGACGAAAATACACATCTTAGGATTAAAGATTTGAAGATGCCATTTAAGATGATTCTTTCTTTTGCCGGAAGAAAAGAACAATTTTGGAGAATTTATCAACCACTATGAAAATATCATTGTTTCTTCCCTTGGAGTTAAGAAATGAAGTCTGGAAACAATATTTCCTTCAAATAATAGAGTTCCTTGACATCAATGGAAAGATTTGGGTTCCTGAATTCTCGGATTAGGTTCTTCTTGCGCTGGTAAGGACCAAATGATCATGCAAAGGAGGTGTGTATATTTATCTCCTCGAGAAAGAGTGACACGAGTTTATGGTGGAATCCTGAGAAAAAAAGTTGAAGATCTGGAGTTATTCAGAGATGATTATTGCTTTACCTAACCATGAGGTTAATGCAATAGATTTTTCGATTGATGGAATCGACCATAATTGGCTTTTCCAAGAGGAGATGAATTGAAGTCAGAGATATCTTTCGTCCATCTTGTTTGACGATGTTGATCTCTGGTAGAATGAAGAGGACGGAGAAGATTTTGCATTTGCTTCCACCGTATAGTTGAATATTTTGCTCCCTCTTGAAATAGAAGAGATCACCAGCAAGAGATTATTGATTACGTTCTTGAGAACACTCCGGAAAACCAAGGACAGAAGTAAAAATCTCAAGGGATAAAGGCCACTTCTAACTTCTATGGAATGAGTGAAATCGCATTAATCCACCAATTCAATGTACAAGAGCGAATGATAAGAGTAGTGGTATGGTAGCTACTCCATCCCACACCCAAAGCATTACTCCGCACATCAATAAGAAAATCATGCAATCTAACTCTGGAATTTCAGACTAAAGATCTTGACAAGCCAAATTCATGAAGCTCGATACGAAAAACAAAATTTTGATACAAACACTGTGTCGGATCCATCATAGATGAAGGTGATGATATTGTCGTCATGTCGGAGGTCGCAAGCCATCGGAGAGACATGAATGAAGACCACGGAGACACATAAAAGGTTCAACATACATATTAAGGATGGAACCCAAGACTTGAATAGATGAATTACGAAAAATCTAGAAAGTCTTCATGGCATCCTTCGGATTGAGGATAGAAGATAAAGCGAGAGGGTTTCAAAAGCTTTCCTGATGAGCGTAAGACCAAAAGAATTTCTTGCCATTCTAGAGAATATCTGAGAGAGATCTAGCCGTCTTGAGGAAATCTTCCACAGAACGATGATGATAACTTTCTGATAGTGGCTCGGTTGACATAGATCCTGTTGCGAGACCCCAAGAGCAAGGTGTGATGAGCACATCAGCAAGTTTTCCCTTAGTTATGAAACCAAGGTTATCGAACCAGTAGGAGTAAGGAAACAACTCCAAGGTGTTGCTAACAACTTGGAACCTTCACGAACTTTGCCCCAACTTACAGTGAGGTTGTGAATCTCACTGGTTTGCTGAAAACAAAGGATTAAACGTATAGTGTGGAAGATAGTGATTTGCTTGTAGAAAGTAAACAGTAACAGTAAAAAGTAGATCAACGATAAAGGAATGGACCAGGGTCCATAATTCACTAGAGGTATCCTTAAGATAGATAGCATGTTGGGTGAACAAATTACAGCGGGGCAATTGACAAATTGAGAAAGCATAACAATGCATATACTAGACATCTTGACTCCTACGAGATTTGTTTGGGCATTACAACATAATACATAGACCGTAATCCAACTGCATCTATGACTAATAATCCACCTTCAAGTTATCATCCGAACCCCTTCCAGTATTAAGTTGCAAGCAATAGATAATTGCATTAAGCAATGTGTGTAAAGTAAACAATACAATTGCCCCATGGACAAAGGATTGTTGTTTTCTCCCTACTAGCAACAGCACATCTACAACCTTAGATATTTCTGTCACTTTTCCAGATTACTAGAGGCATGAACCTACCATCGAGCATAAATACTATAACACCCCAGTTTTAGTTAACATTCTATTAGGGTTTTGATTGTGCATTCATGAGCATCATATTTAAAATGCATGCATTGAAGGAATAAATGCAAACCCTAAAACCCTAATCCTCCCCTCTCTTTTTGAAATGCATTCAAAAAGGTTTTGTATTTTGAAAAGTGCCAAAAATCATGGAGCCCAAATGGACTAAGAGGGCCTCACAATATTTTACTAATTTTATAAGACCTTATGGTATTTTTGAAATATACAAAACATATTTCAAATGAAAATTCAAAGAGAGAAACAAAAACAGATTTGGAAAACAGTTTGCAGGAAATAAAATAGAGCCACAGCCAACCAGGCCGGCCCAGCTTGCCCTCTCCCTTCTCTCCCCTCTACCCGCCGCTCAGCGAGCAGCGCTACAACCCAGCTGCGGCCCACGCCAGCCCGCCGCCGGCCCGTACCTCTTCGCTGTCTCCTCCCGTCATCTTCCTCCAGATAGGCAGGGAGCTGCCTGTCGACGCCAGCGTCGTCGATCCCGTCGCCTACTCCTCGCCGTCCATCGCTCCCTGAGGAAGGATAAGGTCGTCATGACGTTGCTCTACCCGTACTCATCCACTCCCGTTTTCTCCCCAGAACTCTCTCACCTTTCTCTGTAAGGTGACCGAACCCTAGCTTCGGGCTCTTCCGCTCGCCACCGTTCTGCGCCACCCCGAGGCCAGCCAAGCAAGCCATCCCCTTCGCCTTGTCCTCCCGGTCCTCCCTAGCCAAGCCACGGAAGCACGCGTGCCCTCAATCACCGGAATCGAGGTCATCTTCCTCGACACTGACAAACATCGTCGTCGCTATTGCCGTCGCTCCAGTCATCGCCTTGCCTCGCCGTCGCCTCCGTTCGAATCACGGTGAGCTGGTGGTCCCAAGGACCTCTCCCTCGACCCCCTATCTGTGTAGTTGTTTCTCGCCGTCGACCCATGCATTCCGCCGCCATGCTCTGCCGATATCCTTGCTCTAGCGATCAAAACATAGCGGCGCCGCCACCAGCAGGCTTCCCTTGATCACCTCGTTCGAGTAGGCTAGGTCTCGCCGCCCCGCGCACCCTCCTCCGCCATCGCCGGCGACCATCCGACGGTGGCTATCGTGATGACGTCACGCTGGCGTGATCCTGACGTGTCCGCAGACCCTGCTGACCTTTGACCGCCCGCGTGGCATGCCGATGTGGCTTCGGCCCCACCGGTCAGTCACTGTGGGTAGCCCCAGACCCGGTGAAAAACTACCCCACCCCTCTGTTGATGTCACGGTGATGCATTAAATCATTTTAAATGATTTAAATAATTCCAGAATTTGATATAGACTTGTAAATTCAATAACTTTTATTCTGTAATTCAGAAAAATATGAATAAGATATCAAAATGTTCAAAAAAATGAGATCTATCTATTTAAGCTATCATCATGCATTGTTATGCAACTTACATGACAAGTTTATTTAGAAGAACATAGTAACTCCTTACAGGTGGTTCCGAAGTTCTTCCGAATTAGGGTTTATGCCCCTTGGAACCCCGATTAAACTGCCAAGCATGCCTTAGGGTTACTGTTCGATACAATTTAACTTATCATATCATCATTATTGTTTGAGCATTGCATCGATGCCATGTGTTGATTGTTTCCCTTTCTTTCCGGTGTTTCTGGTTCTTCCCAGTAGAATACAATGTCAAGATCGAAGACCGAGATTAACACCGTCGAAGCTCGAAGAACAATACTTGGCCAACTATAATCAAGTCAAGTACAAGATGTTTGAAGCTCTGCTTTCTGGTTATCAATGGGCAAATGCAAGCATAGCCCCACCATGATATAATCCTATCATTTCGAAAGCATTTCAATTCCTTCCATGATGCATACGATTCTACTATGGTCTTTTATCGATAGATAGAGTATCCTATCTGTTGCGTTACTCCCTTTGAGCTTATATTACCCGATCCATTGCGCCTAGCATAATTAGGTTTGGCTTGTGTGCACTGCTAGAGCTTATATCTGTGTCCTGCTTAGCCATGCATAGTTGTTGAGTCTGGTTCATCCAGATGATGTATCAGTGATACGTCGTAAATGTATCTATAATTTTTGATGCTCCATGCTTGTTTTGTGCCAACTATCTTATGCTTTGTCTACACTTTGAGGTATTTTTATACACTTTCTGGAACTAACCTATTGACAAGATGCCACAGTGTCAGTTGCCTGTTTTTTTGCTGTTTTTGGTTTCAGAAAAGCCAAAAAATGAATATTCTCGGAATTAGATGGGACAAAAGCCAATCTTCATATTTCCCCAGAATGATACAAAAAATCGAAGCAGAGATGGAGTAGGGCACCAGGGTGGGCCCACCCTAGGGTGGCGCGGGCCCACATTGGTCGTGCCACCAGGGGTTGTGGGTCCCCTGGCCGCCTCCTCGCCTTGCCCCTTCGCCTATAAGAATCCCCCGGGGAGAAAACCCTAGATAATCCATCAGAAAGCCATGAAAACCTCCACAACACTGCCACCACCGAAGGAGAGATTCGGGGGATAGAAGTCTCAGTTCCGGCACCCTGCCGGGACGGGGAAGTGCCCCCGGAGCCATCTCCATTGATCTCCATCACCATCTCCATCACCGTTGCTGATTCCCATGATGAGCAGGGAGTAGTTCTTCCTCGAGGCTAAGGGCTCTACCGGTAGCTATGTGTTCATCTCTCTCTCTATGCATGATCATATTGTGATCATGAGCTTTGTAATCAAGTAGAGCTACTTTGCTACTCAAGTGCTCTAATAGATCTCTGCTCTCCCCATGTGTGTGAAAGTGACAGCGTGCACGCTGTTGTGGCACTTAGGCTAGAATCTAGATAAATACTCAAGTGCTTCAATAGATCTCTCATCTCCCTACGTGTGTGAAAGTGACAGCATGCACACAGTGGTGGCACTTAGGCTAGAGATTACAAATATTTAGCATGAGTATATTTTGAGTTGGATGTCTTTATGAAATTGTGGTGTTTGTGGGAACCATCTAGCGCTCAAGGTGACAGTGTAGGGTTATCTAGATTGGGGAAGGCAACCTTTAAGGAGTGTTGTTATAGCCCTACCATGGATTAGAGTGTTCAACTGGAGACTAGTTCAGGGTAGTATCATGAAGAGAATATATTTATATGAGAGTGTTGATATGTCCAAAACATATCTACTTTTCCGAACACTTTTCCTATTGTTTCTCTTCTAAACTTGTGTGATTTGGATACAACTAACACGGACTGGCGCTGTTTTCAGCAGAATTACCTTGGTGTCTAGTTTTTGTGCAGAAAATCAAATATCAGTAAAAATCCCGCCAAAAATCCTATTTCGCCAGAAGACTCACGGAGCCAGAAGACGAGGCGGAGGTGGGACACGAGGGGCCCACACTCCCTGGCCGCGAGGGCCGGCCTAGGCTGCACCTGGGAGGGGTGTGGCCGCCTCGGGCACCCACTCGGCCTCCCTCTTTGCCTATAAGTTGCCTCTTGACCTAAAAACTCAGGGGGTTTCGACATTTTTCCAGAAAGAGTTCCGCTATGCCGCCACCACCAGAAACCGCGATTCGGAACTAGAAACTCCGTTCTGGCACCCTGCCGAGATGGGGAATTTGGAGAGGATCATTGCCATCATCACCAATGCCTCTCCATCAATGATCCATGTTTTCCCCATCCATGAGTGAGTAATCCCCCGCTGTAGGCTATGGGAATGGTAGGGATTGGATGAGTTCTATCATGTAATCGAATAAGATTGTTAGGGCATGGTGCCTAGTATCTCTATTAGTGCTATTTGACTTTGTTGCAACTTGTTGTGCTTAATGCTTGTCACTAGGGCCTGAGTGCCATGATCTCAGATCTAAACTTATTATTGATTCATGATGATAGTATTGTTTGTGATCTTAACTGCAAGTTGTGTACACATATCATTGTTCGGATCCAAAGGCCCCAAAGTGACAGAAATTGGGACAACCGGAGGGGATGGCTCTGATGTGAGGATCACGTGTGTTCACGGAGTGTTAATGCTCTGATCCAGTGCTCTATTAAGGGGAGTACCTTAATTGCCAGTAGATTCCCTTGAGGCCCCACTGCAATGAGCTGGCAGGACAAAAGATGTTGTGCAAGTTCTCATTGCGAGCACATATGACTATATATGGAACACATGCCTATGATTGTTTAGTACTTGGATGCTTTATCTTATTTATCTGCAATTACCCTAGATCTTGAACTTACATGTTTAGACTTGTCCATGCAACGCCCGTACATCCATCCCTATGCCTACCGCACTCATATCCTACTGTTTGCTACTATTGTTACTATTCCCTTTGTTTTGCTGCTGCTGTTACTTTGCTATTTCTACTACAAAACTGTTGCTACTGATAAACTACTGTGAGCAATACTATTTCCAGGTGCAGCTGAATTTACAACTCAGTTGTTAAGGATTATAAGTATTCTTTGTCTCCTATTGTGTCGAATCAATAAATTGGGTAATACTATCCTCGAAGGCTGTTGTGATCCCCTACATTTGTGGGTCATCAAGACTATTTTCTCGTGCCGTTGCCGGGGAGCATAGCTTAATTTGTAAGTTCACTAGGATCTATTACTGTTCACTCCTATTCCTTTCATCATGGGGAAGTATCGTGATGGAAAGTTCCCCATTTTACCATACACTACAAGAAGAGGTACATTCCTAAACACCTCTGCTGCTTTTGATTCACCGTCTATTATAAGTAAGCTTGTTACACCACTACCACATGCACATGCTTCACACACTACTACTACTGCTGAATCTGAAGTTGCTTCTGATACTCATGATGTTACTTCTACTGTGCTTGATGCGAGTGGTTCATTAGGTCCTTTCCTAGATGCTGCAATTGTAGAACTATTTTGGGAAACACTAAAAATTCTAGTGAAGACACTATTACACCTGTTAGCTCACCTGAGTCTAGAGAGAGATATGATATTAATGATGGTTACATTGAAACGACTGATGAATTTATTGAAGAGTACCAAAACACACATGGTGCTAGTGCTATTAGGAGTCTCCTTGAGAGACGTACTATTATACCTAAACTGTCTCTTGATGCTAAGTTTGCAACTTCTCCCATAGACATTAAAGATAAAGATTATGATTTCTCTCTTGATTTACCCTATATAAACATTGTGGAGAAAGAACCTTTTTGTGAGACTGAGAATGAAAGTGCTGTCGCACATATGAATGAGATTTCCACTATGAGTGCCTTATTCTCTGATGATTTTAAGATGCGCAAGTACTTTGTTACAAAGATTTTCCCTTTCACTAAAAGGATAAGCTAAAGCTTGGTTTAATAGATTACCTCCTGGATCCATTGATAGCCCTGATTGCTTGATTGCTTCTTTCTTTCAGAAATATTTTACTCCCATTGCTAGACATGATGCTTTGTAGAAACTTTTTGATTTTAAATAGGGAGAAGAAGAGAAATTGCCCGAGTCATGAACAAGGTTCTATGCCTTGATTCATGCACATCCTGGATTTCCATTACCTAAAAATGAGCTTCTTGATATCTATTATAATGGACTAACTGATGATTCTAGGACATACCTAGATAGTATTGCTGATTGTGTTTTCAGGAAAAGAACTCTTGCTGAAGCTGAAGAATTAATGGCTAAAATAAGCAAGAATTACGATGATTGGACTTCAACTGAGCTAAATACACCTGAGGCCATTACTCCTAAACCAATTGTGCCTGAGCCAACTCCAACACCAACACCAAGGATGAGGGGAGTGATTGCATTAAATGATGAAGTGATGAAAGAAGCTAAAAATGTCTTAAGGAGAAAGGTATTAGATCTAAAGATGTGAAGAATTTACCTCCTATAGAAGAATTATGTAATCCAATTCCCCACTCATCCACTATTGAAGTCTCTCCAACACTTTGATGAAGGTGATATTCCCTATGGTAAACCTCCTGATCAATGCTTAGAGGAACTTGACACTTTTATTGTTAAGAAAGGTAATTTTAATAAACAAGTTCAGAATCATTTATTGGAAAACTCTAGATCTATTAATGAGTTGAAAGATATTGTGGAAAGAACTGCTAATGATGTTAAAATGCTTTGTAAACACTTCCAAATGGTTTAAACCCAAATTGATTAACTTGCTAAGGTACAAAAAGATATGCTAGTTAATGCTTCTGGAGATAACCATGCTTATGGAATTAGAACTAGGAGTGGTATAGCCACTCAAGATCCTTTATATCCTGAAGGACACCCTAAAAGAACTGAGCAGGATCCTCAACAAGTTGAAAATAGTGGTAGCCCTCATAAGAGAAAGAAAAAGAAACATAAAACTGTTGAGACACCTCCTCAACCTGCTGTAGATCCTAATAGTATATCTGTCTCGAATGATGAAACTGAAAGTGGTGATAAAAATGATGCTCCTGATAAGGAGGAAGTTGAGGAAGAACCTGAGAAGCACACTAAGAAAACTAAGTACACAAAGGAAGATTTTATTGCTAATAAACATGGTAGTGAAAGAGGACCTTGGGTGTAGAAACCAATGCCTTTTCCTAATAAGAAACACAAGTCAAAGGAAGAAGAACACTATAACAATTTTTGTGAGTGGATGAAACCTTTATTTTTGCAAATTCCTTTGACTGATGCTATTAAGTTGCCTCCTTATTCAAAGTATATAAAGGATATTGTCTCTAATAAAAGGAATATTCCTAATGAGGAAATTTCTACTTGGCTTGCTAATTATTCCTTTAATGGTAAGGTTCTAAAGAAACTTGGTGATCCAGGTATTCCCACTATTCCTTGCTCTATTAAGAATAATTATGTTAGAACTGCTTTGTGTGATTTGGGAGCTGGAGTTAGTGTTATGCCTTTTTTCTCTCTACAAGAGACTCCAACTAGAAAAGTTGATACCAACTAATATATATTTGCAAATGGCTGATAAGTCTACTACTATTCCTATTGGTATATGTGAGGATGTTCATGTTCAAGTGGATCATAATTGCTTGGTTTTAACTGATTTTGTTGTGCTAGAGATGCCTGAAGATGATAATATGTCTATTATTCTTGGGAGACCTTTTCTTAATACTTCAGGCGCTGTCATCAATTGTAATTAAGGAAAAGTAACTTTTAATATTAATGACCAAGTGCATACTGTCTATTTCCCCAAGAATATTGATAAGAGTTATGGCCTGAATTCCATTGAAAATATTGAGAGCATCAAAGTTGGAGAAATATATTGTCCCATTCCACAAGAAAGTTTTGAAACTATTATGATTGGGACCATTGCTATCAAGTTTGAGGTAACATAACATTTTGTGGAATGCAAAGGTTTGCTTCATATAAGATTGTTTTGGTAACAAGACTTGATCAACCTTGTTAACAAAGGGATTTTAATGGTCAAAACAATGCTTTCACAGTGGTTATACTCGCTCACCTTTATTTTTCTCCCTCTCTATTCTTTGCTCTTCGTCTTGTTAGTCTTAGTTTTGCTAGTTTTTTTGCTTGTGAGAGTGTCTTAGAACTTATGTAGTTTTGGATTTGGTTTGCCTTTTGCTTCTTCTAAAAAATCTTTTTCTTCGAGAAAATCTAAAGTTTCCCAGAAAATTCTAGAAAATGCATATTAAAATTTTTCTTGAAAAAAGGGACAAATGTGTACCTGGAGTGATCTAGGGGGACCCACTAGGCCAGCACACCCCCTAGTGGCGCGACCAGCCCCAGGGCGCCTGGCCTGGGTGGGGCCCACCTGTGGCCCTCCAAAGTGTCTCCTTCCGGCCACTTCTTTCTCTCTCCCAAAAACACCAGAAAACTTTCTCAAGGTCGAGTTCCTGCTGTTCTTGCTCCCGATTTTCGATCTCCTTGCTCAGCCCATCTTTGCTGCTGATTTTTGGAGGGATTGCTCCTTGGTATGCGCCTCCTCCACTTGTCCAATTAGATTTGTGATTGGTAGATTGTATCTTGAGTATTTTGCTACTGTAACATCCCAAAAATACTAAGCTTGGATCATCAAACTCTAATCATCAAAATTAGGGTTAACAAAAACTTCTATAAAATAAAATTATGAATGCATGCATATGTGTCTGCATGGATTTTGAATTCTTTTAAAACCACCTTGTTTGTTTGTTTCTTTGCTTGTAAAATGTTTCTTAGGTGAAATAAACATCATCTAAAACATTTCCCACACTTTTCCTAAAGACAAGTAAATCAAAAATTAAATGAATGGTCACTTTGACCAATTTAACTCTCATGCCTACTTTGGCTGTCTCACACTTTCAGAACCTAACAGAAACCTTTCTGGATCTTTGCACCCCTTGAATGTACTCATAACAAAGTATCAAGGCCCACTTTGTGATCATCCAGAAACTTTCAAATGCATAGTTTAAATGACAATTCAAAATTGAATCTTTATCATATGGTAAGATCCCACTTTTTCAAAAACCACTCAAACAAGCTCAACTTTCAAAACCCAAGCATCTGCAGACTCACCAGCACCAATCTAGCAAACCCACCAAAAACCTTTTCAAAATTCAAAACTTGATTTCATGCGGCCATTTCATCAAACAGGTTGCAGACACAAATCAAACAAACATCAAACACTATTGTGAGCAGTGATTCTTGCCTAACTGGTTCCCCATTTAGCTCACAACCAGCTTAGTAGATCATCTAGGAAGATTAGCCAAGCACTAGCACTACTATGAGCTTGCCATTTCCATCAATGGTGAACAGCCGAGCACACCCTTGCCACCCCATAGTCGACAGCAAGCTAGGAGCAGCAGCAAGCCTAGCCAGCATGTCTGGGAGGCATCCCACCGTCCACCGCCACTCACTGTCCCAGCCGCGAGCGTTGCCAAGCCCTGGACCACGCGCACGAACCGCGCCCAGACCGCCAGAGACCATGACGAGCGTGCGCCAGAGCGCCACCCTCGACCAGCGCCCACAGACCGCGCGCCACCCTCACCGTGTGCACACACGATCGCCACCGACCCAGGAGACCGCCAAACATCCCCGTTTTCCGCCCCGTGCTGCACAACCACCGCCCGCCGTCGAAGAGGCCGCCTGTAACTACCTCGGTGAATTACGCTCTTAGATACAGGCCTGGATGAGCGAAAGTGGTTGAAATAGTACGGTGGGGCCCCAAAAGCCACTCACGGGTAGACCTTTCGGCCGTCCCAACCACTTCCAATTCATCGGGACCTATACGGGCGGCGTAATCGGCAGGCGAAGGGATCAACTACATACACAAATGAGTATGTATGCAAGCCACCATACAAAAGTACATCAGAACCATTCCATCTAGAAAGAAAGGAAATATAGCAACGCCATACGGCAAGATTCAAATGACCTAGATAGAAATAATATTTTAGGATAATTCCTCATACATCACACATCAGAGTATCAAGCGGAAGCGGCAAAACAAAGTCCGAGTACGGATAAGAAGCAAATCGGCATAAGATGCCATAGAAATAAGCACATCCCGCCCACAGATCTCACGGATCCCCGTTCCCGGAATCTCTACACCGAACGATCGTTGCCCACATCGTCAGCCTCTTCCACCCAGTATCCGTCTTGCGAGTGTACCTGTTCATCTGAACCAATAATTTATCGTGTGAGACCCTAAGGGTACTCAGCAAGTCTTTATGCCTCTAAAGGGGACACAACCTGGGGTGACACAATTGCAGCAAAAGATAAACCCTAATAGTTCTATAGATACTCGCTAACCATCCGCCTAACCAAGGATAGACGGATGTCCGTGAATTAATGACAACAGTTATAACAGTAATTTCACCAGATCCATCCTCCTCCTCGCTTACCGACGAGGAAGCGGACGAACAACCCCCCCATCCGTTGGCAGTTTTATTAACCATTCCATGAGTGTTGCACTATTTACTAGTCAGGTATTTAGTCATGTTAAAAGCGGTACTTTAGTTATGCTTGTCTATGATCGAGAAACTGTGCTCCAAGTCGTCCATAACCGCGGACACGGCTTTCAGAAAGTTTTACCCTGCAGGGGTGCACAAATAGCAACACACACTCGATCAACCTCGGAAAAACCAAATCAAAACCCAACGAGGCCTTCACGACAAAGCAATCACAGGATTCAGAAATATTTCAGGGGGCCACCCCTTGGAGTACACCCGCAACGAAGTTAGCTGACTTCGAGACGGACCCGAGGTTTGTGGGGCCGGCTGTAAGCGACTGGGAACCCAAAACTGGGCTTGTCGATACCGCGTAAACGGGTCACAATCCCTAAACAGTACAGTGTGCTCCTCGCACAATCATAAATACAGTAATAAAGCATGGCATAAGTACAGGATAGTAAACAAAACCTCAAACTAGTTTGTGGCCCCAAGAAATAAGACTGAATCAAGCTCTGGCTCAGGGGGGTCCCATAAGCCTCCCGGATGTGGATAGCGCGAATAATCTTGGAACAGGAATCAAGTACTCGGGGTCTTACGGGACACAAGTGAGCAGGAAAAACCAAATAGCAGATATTGCCCACCGGTGCCACTTTCATTAGTTATCCCATTACTACTCAGGTTAAGTTGTTTAGGTACCTCATTATCCATCAGACACTCACAAACCCTACGCATGCTGTTCTACGACTCGCATGGCTCAAACAACTCCTGTAGTAATGGCTCATGGGATGGAGGAACAAGCTCAGTGGGGTTTAAAAGTAAAGGCGATGCAATACTTGGGATTTAATTTAATGCAATCGCGACTCAATGATGCAGGAATAAGATAGAGGCAATAGGTACTGTATGTATGCAAGCATGTGGTAGTGCTTGCCTGGCAACTCAGTTGAAGCGAGAGACGGATCTGGGTAGTGCTCCTGGTTCTCTTGATATATCCCCTGCTCAGCGTCTATTCGAAGAAGAACCAAACAAACAAGGGCCAACATAAATAAAGAGCACAAGCATATGAATAAAATGCGACAAGCAAACAATCATGCCATGATGAATGATGCACAAGTTGCATGGCAATAAAGTAGCATGGCATGGGTGAGGTGTAGAACACAAGAAGTAACATTTTTATGGGGTTTTGGTCCCATTTTATTGTCATAATAGTTGCTGTATACTTTATATTTATATGATTCATGCTGCAATTGAAGTCATGGATAGCATAAACAGAAAGGTCTCGTCGAGCTGATCATTTTAGACATATCATTTGTTAAATTCGGAGTTATAAATCAAAAGTTATTAATTTATTAAGTTCCAGTGGCATTTGTTGTAATTTACTCATCTTGGAATTTTAAATGTGCAAAAGGTAATTTGAATAGCATATTTGAAATCCTCACATTTTTCTGATTCAAAAACATATATTATTTGTATTATTTGGAATTATGAATTTAATTTTTATTTTTAAGTCAAAATTAGTCATATTAGGTCAAAGTCAAAGGTTTGACTATTTTAAATTAGTTTTGAAAATATTTGAATACAGATTTGAATTTACATTCAAAAACAAAGCATTTTTCATATAAGGTTTGAATTCAAATTCCAAACCAGGAATAAGTTATGAATTTACTTAAATTTAAACAGATTTTGAATTTGAACTGAATTGAATTTGAAAAGGTTTAAAAATTTGGAAACAGCAACTCTTGGACCTTTTGGTACACAGCAGATCCTACCCCAGGGAATGACAGGTGGGCCGCATTGCTGACTGGGCAGACACGCGCGCGCCTAAACCTTTTCTCACCGGACCCTGCCTAGCCCGCGTCACTGACGAGCGGGCCCAGGGATCTAACGGGGCCACACGCGCGCGCAGCCGCCCGGTGGCGACACGTGGGCGATCCAGGGACTGCGGGCGGAAAACAAAAGAAGATGAGGACCCTTTTTGCAAAGTGCTCGCAGGCGCTGGCAGGTGGGGTCGTGGGGGCTGCGGGTTTAGGCGGGAGAATCTACAGGGACCTAATCGCAAAACGTTCATCGGCTGCTGCTGGACGCGGTGCTGCAGCGTGGATCTGGCCGGAGTTTCGGTCGACGATGGCGACGCCGTCGCTGGCCTAAACACCACGACCCTAAAACGAAAAATGAAGAGGGGATCACGGCCTACAACATCTGTTCGGGGTGCTAGCGTGGAGGAGGGCCGCAGCGCGCGGGGCAGGGCGACGAACATCGGCGGAGCGAGCTGCTGCAGGTGCTGCTGTCGGCCAGGCGCGACGCGCGGCGCGCGCGCAGAGCGTTCGGCGGACGGCGGCGGCACTACGGTGTAAGGGAGGGCAAGGGAGCATGTCCAGGGGATAGAAGGGCTCACCAGAGACCCGACGGCGGTGAGAGCTTGGCCGGAGAGGCTGCTGATCGGCGGTGGGGCTGGCGCTCTGGAGCTTCTGATACTCGCGGGCGCGGCGGCGGCGGGGCTACTCCGGCGGGGTTCGGCGGGTTCCTCGCGTCCTGGGCGATGTAGAGGAAGCAGAAGGGGCACCGATGCTTCTGGCGCAGCTCGTCGCACTCCGGATCGGTCAGAGGAAGGGGTGGCCGCGGCTAGGGTTTTGCTTGGGTGGCGATCATGGTGGGGAGGAAGAAAGGAGAGGGTCGGTTGGAGAGGGCCTGGGACTGCCTGGTGGATCTGGTGGAGGCGAGCTGGTGGTTGGGGAAAGGGAGGAGAGGGGAGAAAGGAGGGTGCTACCTTTATGCACCAAGGGAGGAAAAAGGCCTCGGTTTAGGCTAGGGTTTGGAGAGAGAGAGAGAGAGAGAGAGAGAGAGAGTCAGGGAAAGCACGTGGGAGGGGGTGGTCAGGTTGGGTCCGAGCTGGGTGGGTGAGAGGGGCAGGACTAGGGTTTGATGGGGACTAGGGTTAGCTAGAAAGGTGGTGGCTCGGGTTAGATGGGGATAGGGTGATTAGAGATAGGTTTAGGGAGAAGGTTTTGAGAGAGGGGTAGGGTTTAGCTAAGAGGGGGTGTCGATTAGGGTTTAGATGGGTAATATGATAGAGGTAGGGTCTAGAGTTAGCAAGAGAGATAGAGGAAGGAGGGGTAAAGGTGAGTGTTGATAAGCCAAGCAAGATCAAGCAAAAGAAGAAGAGGTGATCCATGCAAGCAATACAAATAAAATTCAAATGGCAAGAAGAAGGTGGTACTTGCATGGCCCTAGATAGATCTAGCAAAAGGGAAGGAGAGAGGGATAAGAGAAGAGACCCACTCCAAGGATTGCAAAATTATAAACCAGAAGGCTTGAATGTGGTGGTTCTGCATGGCCCATGCAGATGCATTAAATGCTAGGTATTATCCTGTGAAAACAAAACAATATCTCATGGCATTTATTTATTTGCATCCTCCAAAGTTGGAGTAAGGCCAGGCAAAGGATTGGTAAAGGATCCACCCAACCCACATGAGCTAGGTAAACTCAAATAAATGCCAGCTCATATTAATTGGGTGGTGGAATTATAAGGTGGTGAAGACAAGGTGGTGGAGTCAATAAGAGATATGCCCCCAACTCAACTTGGGCACTTAACAATATATCAAGAACCAATACAATATCAAGAGACAAATACAAATATTAATGCATATGAGATAAGAACCAAAGCTCAAGGGTTTTGTATGATGCTCAAATGCAAGGTGGCATGATGACATGAGCATGATATGATGATGATGCAACAATTATATGTAGGAAGTGGCCCTTTTATTATTAGATCCAGTAGCATTACAGGTGTTAGACAACTGGGATGCTACAACTCTCCCCCACTAAACAGGAATCTCTCCCCGAGATTCTAGGAAGAAGAAGAAGACACAAAGAGTGTAGGATAGTTGGCACGGAGTTCATCTTCACGTTCCCAAGTGGCTTCATCAACAGAATGGTGTGACCACTGCACCTTGCAGAACTTGATGGACTTGTTGCGAGTCCTTCTTTCTGCGGTCTCAAGGATTTTGGTGGGGTGTTCTTGATAAGACAGGTCTTCTTTGAGATCGATTAGCTCATGATCCACGGTCCTGCCGGGATCTTTGAAGCACTTCTTGAGCTGAGAGATGTGGAAAACATCATGGACTTTGAGTTTTTCCGGAAGCTCGAGGGCATAAGCAACTTCTCCTCTTCTACCACGAATCTTGAAAGGACCGATGTATCTAGGAGCCAGCTTTCCTTTGATACCAAAGCGGTGTGTGCCTTTCATGGGAGTGACACGAAGGTACACGAGATCACCAGGGGCATACACCATGTCCGTGTGCTTCCTGTCATAATTGCTCTTCTGACGACTTTGAGCAATCTTCAGGTTCTCGAGAATGATATGCACCTTCTCCTCCGCTTGAGTTACAATGTCAGGGCCAAACCAGATTCTTTCTTCTGCACCTGACCAACCAATCGGAGTTCTGCACTTGCGACCATAGAGAGCCTCAAATGGTGCCATCTTCAGACTCTTCTGGAAGCTGTTGTTGTAAGAGAATTCAGCATAAGGAAGACATTCCTCCCATTTCATGCCAAAAGAGATGACGCAAGCACGAAGCATATCCTCCAGAATCTGATTGATCCTTTCAACTTGTCCTTGCGACTGAGGGTGGTAAGCTGTGCTGAAGTTCAACTTTGTCCCCAAAGCATTTTGGAAACTTTCCCAGAACTTGGAAGTGAAGATGCTTCCACGGTCTGAACTGATCTCAAGCGGAACCCCATACAGAGAGACAATTCTGTTGATATAGAGCTCAGCCAACTGAATTCCAGAAATTGTTTCCTTGACGGGGAAGAAATGAGCCACTTTAGAAAGCCTGTCGATGACAACAAAGATTGCATTGTTGCCCTTCTGCGACCTTGGAAAGCCAGTGATGAAGTCCATCTCTACTTTCTCCCATTTCCATTCCGGGGGTTTCAATGGCTGAAGAAGACCGAAAGGTTTCTGATGGACAGCTTTCACTCTGCGGCAGACATCACATTCCGAGACATACTTGGCACAATACCGTTTCAAACCAGGCCACCAATATTGTGTTTTCAAGTCCATGTACATCTTTGTGCTGCCAGGATGGATAGAAAGAACCGAATCATGCGCCTCCTTGAGAAATTGCTCTCTCAAACCCGGGTAGTTTGGTACAAACATCCGGTGTTCAAAGAAAAGCGTGCCTTGATCATCAACGTGGAAGGACTCATACTTCGGAAGCTCAAGTTTAGAGATGATCTTTTTAGTGTGCGGATCACCAAGCTGACGAGAGCGAATCTTTTCTTCCAAGAGAGGAGTAGCCAGAAGGTTCAGGAGATGCCCTTGTTCCACAATTTCCAGGTTGAGCTGGCGGAATTCCTCGCACAAGAGAGGCTGCTGCTCTTCCATCATGAGGTTATTGACATAAGCTTTGCGGCTGAGAGCATCGGCCATGACATTAGCTTTGCCCGGTGTGTAGTTGATGGTCAAATCAAAATCATTGATTGCTTCAATCCATCTCCTCTGCCGAAGGTTGAGATCAGGCTGTGTGAAGATATACTTCAAACTCTTGTGATCAGAAAAGATCTCACATCGGTTGCCAAGCAAGTAGTGCCTCCATAGCTTTAAAGCAAAGACAACTGCTGCGAGCTCAAGGTCATGTGTGGGATAGTTGATCTCATGCGTCTTCAACTGTCGAGAGGCATAAGCAACCACTTGCTTTTCTTGCATAAGGACCGCACCCAATCCTTGCAAAGAGGCGTCACAGAATATCTAGAAAGGCTTAGATGTATCCGTAGGAACCAAGACTGGTGTGGAAGTGAGCTTCTCTTTGAGTGTCTCAAAGCTTGCTTGACATGCCGGGGTCCAAAGCTATTTCTTGCCTTTCTTGAGGAGATCGGTAAGAGGCTTCGCTATCTTTGAAAAGTTCTGAACAAAGCGACGGCAATAACTAGCCAAACCCAGGAAACTCCGCACTTCTTTGACATTAACAGGAGGAAGCCATTCAACAATTGTCTTTACCTTTTCCGGGTTTACTGCAATGCCCTTGGCAGAGATGACGTGACCAAGATAGGTTACTTGAGGCAGCCAAAACTCACACTTTGAGAACTTTGCATACAAGCGGTTCTCGCGAAGCTTGTTTAGGACACAACGAAGGTGTTCTTCATGCTCTTCCTTGGACTTAGAATAGACCAGGATGTCATCCAGATAGACCACATCGAACTTATCAAGGTACTCCATGAAGACCGAGTTCATAAGCCTCGAGAAGGTAGCAGGTGCGTTGGTGAGACCGAAAGACATGACTGTGTACTCATACAGGCCATAGCGGGTGGTGAAAGCTGTTTTGGGCACATCTTCCTTGCGAATTTTGATTTGGTGATAACCACTCCTCAAGTCCAGCTTAGAGAATACCACAGCTCCAGCTAGCTGGTCAAAGAGATCATTAATCCGCGGAAGGGGATATTTGTTCTTGATGGTTTTAGCATTGAGAGCCCGATAATCCACACAAAGTCTATCAGTCCTGTCCCGCTTCTTCACAAAGATTGTTGGGCTACCCCAAGAAGAAGTACTGTGTTGAATGAAACCCAACTTCTCTTGTTCATCAAGCTGTCGTTTGAGTTCAGCCAACTCAGAAGGACCCATTTTATAAGGCCGCTTGGAGATAGGAGCCGTTCCAGGTTCAAGCTCAATTACAAACTCAACCTCACGATCCGGAGGCATACCCGACAACTCTTCAGGAAAGACATCTGGGAACTCACAGACCACCGGAACACTCTGAATAGCTTCCATAGCATCATCATTCAGAGCCGCCAAAGAGAAAAGCTGGACAGCAGGAGTCAGGCTTGGAGAAAAGACTATATGGCCTTCAGGAATCTTCAGAGAAACCGAGCGTTCAGCACAATCAATCACAGCTGCATTTGCCGTCAACCAATCCATGCCCAAAATGACATCAATGTCAGAATTGCCCAGGAGAATTAAGGAAGCCGAGAACGAAGAGCCACCAATCTCAACTTGGTTGCCATGGCTGATATGAGCAGCCCTCATGTTTGAACCAGGAGATAGAACCACCAGACGACGTGATAAAGGAACCCTATCCAGATCCTGCTCTTGTGCAAACTTATGCGAAACAAAAGAATGCGAAGCACCAGAATCAAACAAAACTCGTGCAGGGACTGAGTTAACGGGAAGCATACCCATCACAACTCCAGGTGTATGCTCAGCTTGAGCGGCGTTGACACAGTTGGCACGAGCAACAGTAGACCCGGGCTTAGTGTTGATGTTGAGAGCCCGAGGTGGTGGTGCACGAACCATAGGAGAGCTTGCCGCAGATCTTGGAGGGGGTGGAGGAAGAGCTTTGTTTTTCAACGGATAGTTCCAGTTTAGATGTCCAGGGTCTCCACACGTGAAGCAAGCACCAGGTGGACGTGGAGCAACGTAGCCAGGGACTCCGCCAGGCGCTCTAGGGTAGTTGTGGGTGTAGCCCCTGGGAGCAGTAGTGATGAAGTTTGGTGGCCTTGACGCGTAGCTTGCAGGTCTTGGTGAAGCCGGGAGCGACGGTGGGGTGTTAGGAACCCAGACACGCCGCTTAGAAGGAGCTGACATAGCTGAAGAGCTTGGTGCATCATGGTTGTGTTTCTTGGACTCCTCAAACACTTGCCTACTTGCTTCCTCCAGCAGAGCTGTATGCTGAAGTTCCAGGAAAGATGCCGGCCTTGCATGTGTGATTGCATATTTGATCGATGCATTGAGCCCATGCCTGAACCTCTTTTCCTTCTTCTTGTCATCAGATACCTCATCGCCACCATAACGAGAAAGGTTCATGAAGTTCCTGATGTAGGTGTTGACATTATCATTTCCTTGCTTTAGGTTGAGAAATGCTTCCTTCATCCTTTCCATGACAATCTCTGACAGGAATTGCTCTTTGAAAGCTGCAGTGAGCCTTTCCCAAGTAGGCTGAAAACCAGTGCAGCTTGCCTTCAAGTAATTCTCCCACCAGAGAGCTGCATCTCCCTTTAGAAGGTGAGTAGCACACTTTACCCACTCCTGCTCAGGAACATCAGCAGTCTCGAGTAACCTTGACATCTCACGCAGCCAACCATCCGCGTCCAGTGGTCGATCGGAAACATCAAACTGGCGAGGGTTGAATTTCAGGAAGCTTTTGATGTCGCCCCGCTTGGGAGGTGGAGGGAGTGGAGCAAACTCATTTCTCCTGAAACTTTCTTCCAAACGCTGCTGGTTCTGCTGCATTGCTGCCAAGGCATTGGCTATGTTTGACAACACGGCCCCCAATTCCGGTGGTATGTCTTCATCTGAACGGCGTGGTGGAGCCATCCTGAGATTGATATAAAACACAAGTCAGTACTATAATGGAGAATAATAATAATCCAAAATAGTACCAAGATGGAATTAACCAAGATTAAAGGATACAATTTACTAAGATGATATTAAAATATCAACAAAGTTCAAAGCACCTAGAAGATATTAAGCATATCGCACACGACTGAAAAGGAGTGTGGTACACAAATATATCAAAGAATTTTTTTTCACAAATTTCGGCATTAAAATACCAATAGATGCGCAAAATTACTTAACGAATCAAGATTAGTGACTCTACCAATTCAATATACAAAAGCGAATGATAAGAGTAGTGGTATGGTCGCGACTCCATCCCGCACTCAAATCATTACTCCGCACATGAACAAGTGGAACACATATCCTAACCCCTTCTTCTCACGTTGAACCTAAGATTAGCACTACGGAAACGAACACCCCAAACAAGATAACGTCGGATAACAAAGAGTAAGACGGATCGCGTCGGTTTGGAAAAGCCTGTCGGTATGGAATGTACCAACAGTTGATAACCAAAAGACTGATTAGATAACAACTTGGAGGCAACAGATAGACAAGGGATTACACACACACATAAACACACAACCTATGGTACTACGGAAACCCAGAACACGTGAATCCTATTTTGAATTTTTAGAAGAGGATTGAAAACGTTACACTTCCTTACCAGAAAAGGGTGGGTGGGTGGGTAAGAAGAAAAATGGAAGCAGTCCTACTCTCGCGTTTTGTTTTTCCCTAGTATACATAACTACCAAAAATATTTGCTAGACTGACAATGACCGTTTGGCAGAGACCCTGAAGGTCGGGATGGCTCTGATACCAATTGTAACTACCTCGGTGAATTACGCTCCTAGATACAAGCCTGGATGAGCGAAAGTGGTTGAAATAGTACGGTGGGGCCCCAAAAGCCACTCACGGGTAGACCTTTCGGCCGTCCCAACCACTTCCAATTCATCGGGACCTGTACGGGTGGCGTAATCGGCAGGCGAAGGGATCAACTACATACACAAATGAGTATGTATGCAAGCCACCATACAAAAGTACATCAGAGCCATTCCATCTAGAAAGAAAGGAAATATAGCAACGCCATACGGCAAGATTCAAATGACCTAGATAGAAATAATATTTTAGGATAATTCCTCATACATCACACATCAGAGTATCAAGCGGAAGCGGCAAAACAAAGTCCGAGTACGGATAAGAAGCAAATCGGCATAAGATGCCATAGAAATAAGCACATCCCGCCCACAGATCTCACGGATCCCCGTTCCCGGAATCTCTACACCGAATGATCGTTGCCCACATCGTCAGCCTCTTCCACCCAGTACCCGTCCTGCGAGTGTACCTGTTCATCTGAACCAATAATTTATCGTGTGAGACCCTAAGGGTACTCAGCAAGTCTTTATGCCTCTAAAGGGGACACAACCTGGGGTGACGCAATTGCAGCAAAAGATAAACCCTAACCGTTCTATAGATACTCGCTAACCATCCGCCTAACCAAGGATAGACGGATGTCCGTGAATTAATGACAACAGTTATAACAGTAATTTCACCAGATCCATCCTCCTCCTCGCTTACCGACGAGGAAGCGGACGAACAACCCCCCATCCGTTGGCAGTTTTATTAACCATTCCATGAGTGTTGCACTATTTACTAGTCAGGTATTTAGTCATGTTAAAAGCGGTACTTTAGTTATGCTTGTCTATGATCGAGAAACTGTGCTCCAAGTCGTCCATAACCGCGGACACGGCTTTCAGAAAGTCTTACCCTGCAGGGGTGCACAAATAGCAACACACACTCGATCAACCTCGGAAAAACCAAATCAAAACCCAACGAGGCCTTCACGACAAAGCAATCACAGGATTCAGAAATATTTCAGGGGGCCACCCCTTGGAGTACACCCGCAACGAAGTTAGCTGACTTCGAGACGGACCCGAGGTTTGTGGGGCCGGCTGTAAGCGACTGGGAACCCAAAACTGGGCTTGTCGATACCGCGTAAACGGGTCACAATCCCTAAACAGTACAGTGTGCTCCTCGCACAATCATAAATACAGTAATAAAGCATGGCATAAGTACAGGATAGTAAACAAAACCTCAAACTAGTTTGTGGCCCCAAGAAATAAGACTGAATCAAGCTCTGGCTCAGGGGGGTCCCATAAGCCTCCCGGATGTGGATAGCGCGAATAATCTTGGAACAGGAATCAAGTACTCGGGGTCTTACGGGACACAAGTGAGCAGGAAAAACCAAATAGCAGATATTGCCCACCGGTGCCACTTTCATTAGTTATCCCATTACTACTCAGGTTAAGTTGTTTAGGTACCTCATTATCCATCAGACACTCACAAACCCTACGCATGCTGTTCTACGACTCGCATGGCTCAAACAACTCCTGTAGTAATGGCTCATGGGATGGAGGAACAAGCTCGGTGGGGTTTAAAAGTAAAGGCGATGCAATACTTGGGATTCAATTTAATGCAATCACGACTCAATGATGCAGAAATAAGATAGAGGCAATAGGTACTGTATGTATGCAAGCATGTGGTAGTGCTTGCCTGGCAACTCAGTTGAAGCGAGAGACGGATCTGGGTAGTGCTCCTGGTTCTCTTGATATATCCCCTGCTCAGCGTCTATTCGAAGAAGAACCAAACAAACAAGGGCCAACATAAATAAAGAGCACAAGCATATGAATAAAATGCGACAAGCAAACAATCATGCCATGATGAATGATGCACAAGTTGCATGGCAATAAAGTAGCATGGCATGGGTGAGGTGTAGAACACAAGAAGTAACATTTTTATGGGGTTTTGGTCCCATTTTATTGTCATAATAGTTGATGTATACTTTATATTTATATGATTCATGCTGCAATTGAAGTCATGGATAGCATAAACAGAAAGGTCTCGTCGAGCTGATCATTTTAGACATATCATTTGTTAAATTCGGAGTTATAAATCAAAAGTTATTAATTTATTAAGTTCCAGTGGCATTTGTTGTAATTTACTCATCTTGGAATTTTAAATGTGCAAAAGGTAATTTGAATAGCATATTTGAAATCCTCACATTTTTCTGATTCAAAAACATATATTATTTGTATTATTTGGAATTATGAATTTAATTTTTATTTTTAAGTCAAAATTAGTCATATTAGGTCAAAGTCAAAGGTTTG
Organism: Avena sativa; assembly: GCA_916181665.1. Taxonomy (NCBI): domain Eukaryota; kingdom Viridiplantae; phylum Streptophyta; class Magnoliopsida; order Poales; family Poaceae; genus Avena; species Avena sativa. The sequence goes on along the minus strand of OV702283.1, from coordinate 243,905,384 downwards.
ACTATTTTAAATTAGTTTTGAAAATATTTGAATACAGATTTGAATTAACATTCAAACACAAAGCATTTTTCATATAAGGTTTGAATTCAAATTCCAAACCAGGAATAAGTTATGAATTTACTTAAATTTAAACAGATTTTGAATTTGAACTGAATTGAATTTGAAAAGGTTTAAAAATTTGGAAACAGCAACTCTTGGACCTTTTGGTACACAGCAGATCCTACCCCAGGGAATGACAGGTGGGCCGCATTGCTGACTGGGCAGACACGCGCACGCCTAAACCTTTTCTCACCGGACCCTGCCTAGCCCGCGTCACTGACGAGCGGGCCCAGGGATCTAACGGGGCCACACGCGCGCGCAGCCGCCCGGTGGAGACACGTGGGCGATCCAGGGACTGCGGGCGGAAAACAAAAGAAGATGAGGACCCTTTTTGCAAAGTGCTCGCAGGCGCTGGCAGGTGGGGTCGTGGGGGCTGCGGGTTTAGGCGGGAGAATCTACAGGGACCTAATCGCAAAACGTTCATCGGCTGCTGCTGGACGCGGTGCTGCGGCGTGGATCTGGCCGGAGTTTCGGTCGACGATGGCGACGCCGTCGCTGGCCTAAACACCACGACCCTAAAACGAAAAATGAAGAGGGGATCACGGCCTACAACATCTGTTCGGGGTGCTAGCGCGGAGGAGGGCCGCAGCGCGCGGGGCAGGGCGACGAACAGCGGCGGAGCGAGCTGCTGCAGGTGCTGCTGTCGGCCAGGCGCGACGCGCGGCGCGCACGCAGAGCGTTCGGCGGACGGCGGCGGCACTACGGTGTAAGGGAGGGCAAGGGAGCATGTCCAGGGGATAGAAGGGCTCACCAGAGACCCGACGGCGGTGAGAGCTTGGCCGGAGAGGCTGCTGATCGGCGGTGGGGCTGGCGCTCTGGAGCTTCTGGTACTCGCGGGCGCGGCGGCGGCGGGGCTACTCCGGCGGGGTTCGGCGGGTTCCTCGCGTCCTGGGCGATGTAGAGGAAGTAGAAGGGGCACCGATGCTTCTGGCGCAGCTCGTCGCACTCCGGATCGGTCAGAGGAAGGGGTGGCCGCGGCTAGGGTTTTGCTTGGGTGGCGATCATGGTGGGGAGGAAGAAAGGAGAGGGTCGGTTGGAGAGGGCCTTGGACTGCCTGGTCGATCTGGTGGAGGCGAGCTGGTGGTTGGGGAAAGGGAGGAGAGGGGAGAAAGGAGGGTGCTACCTTTATGCACCAAGGGAGGAAAAAGGCCTCGGTTTAGGCTAGGGTTTGGAGAGAGAGAGAGAGAGAGAGAGAGAGAGAGAGAGAGTCAGGGAAAGCACGTGGGAGGGGGTGGTCAGGTTGGGTCCGAGCTGGGTGGGTGAGAGGGGCAGGACTAGGGTTTGATGGGGACTAGGGTTAGCTAGAAAGGTGGTGGCTCGGGTTAGATGGGGATAGGGTGATTAGAGATAGGTTTAGGGAGAAGGTTTTGAGAGAGGGGTAGGGTTTAGCTAAGAGGGGGTGTCGATTAGGGTTTAGATGGGTAAGATGATAGAGGTAGGGTCTAGAGTTAGCAAGAGAGATAGAGGAAGGAGGGGTAAAGGTGAGTGTTGATAAGCCAAGCAATATCAAGCAAAAGAAGAAGAGGTGATCCATGCAAGCAATACAAATAAAATTCAAATGGCAAGAATAAGGTGGTACTTGCATGGCCCTAGATAGATCTAGCAAAAGGGAAGGAGAGAGGGATAAGAGAAGAGACCCACTCCAAGGATTGCAAAATTATAAACCAGAAGGCTTGAATGTGGTGGTTCTGCATGGCCCATGCAGATGCATTAAATGCTAGGTATTATCCTGTGAAAACAAAACAATATCTCATGGCATTTATTTATTTGCATCCTCCAAAGTTGGAGTAAGGCCAGGCAAAGGATTGGTAAAGGATCCACCCAACCCACATGAGCTAGGTAAACTCAAATAAATGCCAGCTCATATTAATTGGGTGGTGGAATTATAAGGTGGTGAAGACAAGGTGGTGGAGTCAATAAGAGATATGCCCCCAACTCAACTTGGGCACTTAACAATATATCAAGAACCAATACAATATCAAGAGACAAATACAAATATTAATGCATATGAGATAAGAACCAAAGCTCAAGGGTTTTGTATGATGCTCAAATGCAAGGTGGCATGATGACATGAGCATGATATGATGATGATGCAACAATTATATGTAGGAAGTGGCCCTTTTATTATTAGATCCAGTAGCATTACAGGTGTTAGACAACTGGGATGCTACACCGCCTCTGCCGCGCAGAGCATCACCCGCTCCAGACCAAGACGCACCGCCCCATGCCTCGAAACCATGTCGTTGAGCATCGCCAGGAGACACCGCACCGTCCCCTACCCTTGCCCATGCCATTAGCCGCCTGTAACATCGCCCCCGACGAGCTCATCATGCGCCCCGATGGCCCCCTCGCTCGACTATAAATAGAGGCCACCCCCGCTCGATTTCTTCACACCATCTCACTCCCCTCTCCTCACTGATCGTACCACACCGTTCTCAGAGCAAGGCGAGCACCACCCCGCCGGAATTTCACCGGAGCCCGCCTCCTCTGGAGAAGAAGGGAGCCATCGATTTCGTCCACCCCAGGAGCTACCGCGACCACCCCTGAGTTCGCCGTCGTCGACTTTGTCGTTCGCCCGCCTCGCTGACCCTCGCCCGTACCCCGGTGAGCCCCCAGCACCCCTCACTGTCCGCGCTAGGTTTCGTTTTCACCGGCGTTGTCTCGCGTCGATGATGACTCCGAGCCGTTGGATTAGAACTAGATCGAACGATCCACGTTGCCCCATACCGCTTCGCCCAGCCCCGTGTCACTGACGAGTGGGGACACCCACTTAAGCAGCCCACGGGAGCACTGCGCTTAGCAGGCCGGCCCGTTAACTTTTCACGCGCAGCCCAGTTATTGAAATTAAACTTTTTTCCATTTCAATTCAAACACACTTCTGTACCCAACTTCAAAAATCAACCCAGATTGATTCAATACACCAAATTGAATGAAACCAATTTTGTTGGAAAGGTCTGTGAATGCTGAATCCAAGCCCGTTGGATTCAAGTCATTTGGATCTATAGATCACCCATGGTAAAAATAACAAGGCAGAAGCTTTTCTGCATTCAAACATTTTCCAAATTTAAACCATAATAGATTTTGAGTTGATTCCAACTCTCAAAAATCACATTTAACCATACCTTTCAGAATATATAAAAATATATAGGTTTACTTGCAGAAATAATGTTCAAGTAATAAAAGAATGCCCCATAGGCATTACTAACCACTTTAATTAATTAAAATAAAAGGGTAAAACCTTATTAAATTGTGACATCACTTTAAATCACATTCCCATGGACTACAATATGTGGTGATGACATGTGTCAACATGATCCCATGTTTGGTTTGGAGAATATTAAATCTTAAGTAGTTTTTCAATGAGTAGAAATTACTTTTCTAAAAATAAAAGGAATTAAATCAAGCCTTAACCTTGTAATGTTAGAGATGATGCTAGATCATCTATAGGACCCTTGTGTGTGATGATTGCAAGTAGTTAAGTATTGTTTGGTGATTGTGTACCTCGTATTTATTCATAGACGCTAGTACCGACCAAGGATACGAGGAGGAAGGAGGATTCTACGAAGAAGAAGCCGAGGAGAACTTCAACCACTGCTCTGCACAAGGCAAGCTAACACTTGCAAGATACTATACCAATGCAAGCTAACACTTGCAAGATACTATACCAATGCAAGCTAACACTTGCAAGATACTTTACCTATGCAAGCTGATACTATACCAATGCAAGCTAACCCTTGCAAGATACCCTACTGATGCAACAAACCCCTACTTGTTACTAGGCCTACTATATGCCTTAAGCATATGTGATCATACCCACTTGATAAACCAATCCTAGTTTTAATTGCAAGCTTCTTACTTTATTTCTTTATCAAAGCTTTAACTTAGAGTTTACTTAAGAGATTGGTAGATACTAGAAAGATATGTGAAGGTTGCATAAAGAGCATAAAATTTGGCCTAAGTTAGAAACCTTGATATCAGCCTGAGACATAAGGTTGTACTTAGTGAAACTCCACTAGTTTACCATCCCTCATTATTGCTTACCCCCACCTGTAGATGCTAGTGCTAAGCATAAAACTGGATCAACTTTTAGATGGGAATACTTGGTGGAAAAATGGTTATGAAAACCTTGGAATGATGGATCATTCTATTGAAATGTTTTGGACATGTGTTTCCGAACACCTGATGATCTTAGTGATGAAAATGTTGAGGCATGATCCTTAGCCCTTTATAAAAACTGATGGTTGCCTGGATGCGATACCATTCCAATTTTATCGTACAACCACAATACCCGAATATTGGGTAGGGCTTGACTGGAAACTTATATCCCTTAGTATTAGTTACCTCACGGCCAAGGTCTGAGCTGAGGCTACCTTGTGAAGATTGTCCACCTGTGCAGTACCCAAGATGACAGTTGGTCATGGTTGGGAGGCCAAACTCACAGGAGAGGTTCTTATACTAGGGCGTGTAATTGAAAGGTTAGGATTGATTATCCGCATACTGAGTATGGTGAATTCAGGATTTGTTCCTGACGGATGTATCGAATGTTGTGGTGAAAGTGTACAATCTCTGCAGAGTGTCAAACTATTTGAATAGCCGCTTCCGCGGTTATGGACAGTTGGAGTGGCCATAATGTTCCCCTATCAGACTTTTCAAAATGACTTGTGAAATGAATTGAGACTTTGACTTGACCACAATAGAGTTGTGATATGAAATACAAGTTCCCACTTAGGAGTTATAAAATTGTGACTAGCTTTGGAACCTGGTAGAGATAAATCTAGCTTTTGCAAAACAACCCTAGAGCCTAGTGTCCTATTATCCAAAAAACCCTTTACCTGTTAGTATTAGTTTGCGAGTACTTAAAGAGTACTCATGGCTTTGTCCCTGGCTATTCCCATGGCCAGACTATGAAGAGGAGTACCTGGAAGATGGACGCCAGGAAGGTTACGACAACTAGGATCATCTCCCATCGTCAGCATTGCCTATGACCCCGAAGATGGAGCTTCGCCTACGCTACCGTTATTATTACGTATTCCGCTGCTTGAAGTTGTATTAAGAACTGGATCATGAGATCCCTATTTGTGTAAGAACTTATGTATCGTTTGTAATGGATGATGTACTATGGTATCCAATTCTGTTATGTCTCGCAAAAATGGTAATCCTGGGATTGCGATGTATGGCATAACAGGCATCTAGGATTGAAAAATCCGGGTGTTGACAAGTTGGTATCAGAGCCATCCTGACCATAGGAGACCCTAGTTAGACTGGACGTTTGAACCCAAAAACTTAGTTTCAAAACCAAAGAAAACAAATATTTACAAAAACTTATTCTCATTCTTATCTCCTTAATTCTTTCCTAAAAATTCATGTTCCTCAAAAACTCTTGCAAAATACATAAATTTTTGGCACACTTGATCACCCTGCTAATCTACTCATCCTCTATTTTTATAGATGGACGTGAAGTACAACAAGTTTTAGCAACTTGGGAATGGAGGAGACCTTATCTTTGAGAGGGATCTGGACCAGCTTTCGGAACTTCTGGAGCGTCCGCACCCCGAGTTCTTCGGAGCTCAGCTCAATGATCAAGGAGGAGAAGACCTATAGTGGCTAATTGTTGCAAGTCTCCGAGGAAAGATTGAACCTCCCACTGCGGAGGGAATTCAGTTTACCTTGAGGGAAAACAACTGGCTCGATGGACTTGCCAGAGCAATGCAGGAAGCTCTTTCCCGTCTGTGTGGGCAGAGCATCAATTAGATCAAGGGTACTCGCTTTGAGTTTTGCCCAAGGCGTGATGCAAATGGACAACCACTGAAGCCCCATACCACCCCGAGCTGAAGACTCAATTGGACCACCTTAGCTTCATGATGTATGATCGTCAGCAGGAGTTGGACAACAGCCGTGACTACTGCAACCACAAGTCTGCTATCATCAAGACAAAGGACCAGACCATCGCCATGCTAGCAAGGTATCGCAAGTCTCGCCGCCGTCAGCTCGACAAGAAGGAGCGCATTATTGCCCGTCTTCGCCACCGCATCTCATCTTTGGAGGAGACCATCCACGAGAGAGACATCCAGTTGGAGGAAAGGGAGAATGCCGGAGAGGATCTTCGTGGAGACCCTTACTCCTATCTCAGCGATGACGACGATTTTTTGGAGGATCAGGCCATGGACTTCTTCACCGATGAGGATGATTTCGCCTTCATCGATGATGATGAAGATGATGAAGCCACAGACTCCGAGGAGTAGTAGCACTTGAGCACTAGCGTAGTGAGTAGTATTCGGTCCCACTGTATTGTAGTTTCCAGAATGGTTCTTAAAACCATCTGTTTTTCTTTGTTGTGGTGTGTGTTGTACTGTGTGCTATGAATGAATGAATGAAAAAGCAAGTTGCTAGAAAAACCTGACTCAAACTTTAAAAACTTTTCAAAGACCCAAAACCTTAGGAATTTCCCTCTTTTCTCATTATCGATCTAAATCTTCAGATGCCACGTGGAGGAAGTGGTTCAGCCCCGGACCCGATGTTGCAGATCCTGCAACTGTTGACTTCTGACCGCGAAGCTGAAAGAGCGGAACGTCAAGCCAACCTAGCCACCCTGCAACAGATAGCCCAGCTAGCCCACAACAACCAAGGCCACGGAAATCAGGACAACCATGGATCTAAGCTCAAGAATTTCCAGAACACCAACCCACCTGTTTTCACTAAGTCAGAAGAGCCCCTAGACGGCGATGATTGGCTGCAAACCATGGACAATAACCTAGAAGTCGCCAGAGTGGAAGCCAACGAGAAAGTCCTGTTCGCCACCCATTATCTAGCCGGAGATGCCAGGGCATGGTGGAACAGTGTTCGCGCAATGACCGGAGGCCAGATGATGACCTGGGAGGAATTCAAGGTCAAGTTTAGCAGAACCCATGTGCCACCAGGTTTGATCAAGAGAATGAGAGATGAGTTCAGAGAGCTGAAGCAAGGAAGAATGACTATAGTGGAATACCATGACAAATTTTTGTCATTAGCTAGGTATGCCCCGGACGAGATATACAACGAAGCCAAGAATAAAGAAAGATTCCTGAATGGTCTGCATGACGAGATGCAGACGTGTTAGTCAATATCCCCTTTGTAGATATTGAAGCCCTTGTCGACTCTGCCATCCAGATGGAAGGAAAGATCAACCAAGCCAATGAGAACCGCAAGCGTCGTATGATGCATCAGCCAGGAACCCATCAGACCCCAAAGTACCGCCCCAACCCATCTCCAGGATTTGCCCCAAGAACCAATAGACCCCCGATGAACCGTCTGACCTATCCCAACCATGGAAACCCTAGACCCGGAGGAAATCACAACAACCCCGGCAACTCTAGCAATTTCACCCATGCCCCACCCAAGTTCAAAACTAACAATGCTACCGCCAACACCAACACTGCCCCGAGGACTGGAAGCAATGCTGTGCCTGTCGCAGCCAAGGACAAGTCGCAAGTGACTTGTTATGACTGTGGAAATAAAGGCCACTATTCCAACGAGTGCCCCAAAAAGAAGAATGCTACAGCCCCCAATGCCAATGCCCCAGCTCAACAGCAGCGTCGTGTTCAGCCCGGAAGAAGGTTTGCCCCAGGGAATTCACTCAACCGCAATGGCCATCTTTTTATCATGCATGCTGAAGAAGCTCAGGAAGCGCCAGACGTCATGCTGGGTTTGTTTTCTGTTAATTCAGTACTTGCAAGAGTGTTGTTTGATTCTGGTGCATTGCATTCATTTGTCACCGAAGAATTTGCATGCACTAGTAAAATTCAACCAACCAAATTGAAGCATGCGATGATTGTGCAAATTCCCGGATTAACCACCAAGGCTAGGCAAATTTGCAAAGCCGTCCCTATCCGAATCCATGGCATAGATTTTTATGCTAATCTGATAGTACTCAGAACTAAAGGTTTGGAAGTAGTACTAGGAATGGATTGGATGTCCAAACATAAAGGATTGATTGACTGTGCCAAGAAAGCCATCACCATGACCATTACAGCCGGAATATCAGTCGAGCATATATCTGAAACCTTACCTCGTCAATTTAAATGCAACAAGAGTATAGCCCAACCTACCATTGACCAAGTCCGGATTGTCCGTGAATACCCTGATGTATTTCCAGATGTTTTGTCCGGTATGCCCCCAGATCGGAATATCGAGTTTATCATTGAACTAATCCCCGGAACCGGACCCATGGCCTAGAGACCCTATAGTATGAACCCTTTAGAGCTCGCAGAACTGAAGAAGCAACTAGATTCCATGTTGGAAATTGGATCGATTCAACCAAGTGCGTCCCCATGGAGATCACCTGTCTTGTTTGTGGACAAGAAGGATGGAGGTAACCGTTTGTGTACGGATTATCGGAAGTTGAACGATGTCACCATCAAGAACAAGTACCCCTTGCCCAAGATAGAAGATTTGTTTGATCAGTTGACCGGTGCCAAAGTGTTTTCTAAGATTGATCTTAGAACTGGCTATCAGCAACTCAAAATTCGTGCAGAGGATATTCCAAAGACTGCCTTTACCACCAGATATGGATTGTATGAGTATACCGTCATGTCTTTCGGATTAACCAATGCCCCCGCTTATTTCATGAACCTCATGAATAAGATTTTTATGGACTTCCTGGATAAGTTTGTCGTTGTTTTCATCAATGACATTCTGATTTATTCCAAATCAGAAGAAGAACATGAGCTACACTTAAGGACCATTCTTGGAACCCTTAGAGAGCATCAGTTGTATGCCAAGTTTAGCAAATGTGAATTCTGGTTACAGGAGGTAGGATTCCTCGGTCACATTGTATCAGCCGGAGGAATTGCCGTTGACCCTGCCAAAGTGAAAGATGTAGAAGATTGGCAAGCCCCAGCCACTCAAACCCAAGTGCGTGCTTTTCTCGGATTGGCGGGATATTACCGCAAATTCATAGAAGGATTCTCGAGTATCGCCAGACCCATGACCCAATTGCTGAAGAAGGACAAGAAGTTTGAATGGACAGACAAGTGTGAAGCAAGTTTTCAAGAACTCAAGAGGAGATTGATTTCAGCCCCAATCCTGATCATGCCGGATATCACGAAGCCCTTCGATGTGTATTGTGACGCATCCAAGATTGGTCTCGGATGTGTGCTAATGCAAGAAGGCAAAGTTATATCTTATCTATCGCGACAATTGAAGCAAAATGAGAAAAACTACCCAACCCATGACCTCGAACTCGCAGCCGTAGTTCTAGCCCTGAAAACATGGAGACATTACCTGATGGGAAATCGTTGTGAGATTTATTCGGATCACAAGAGCCTAAAGTATATATTCACTTAGAAGGAGATGAATATGAGGCAGAGAAGATGGATTGAGCTAATCAAGGATTATGACCTGGACATTCACTATCACCCTGGTAAAGCCAACGTGGTAGCCGATGCCCTTAGCAGATTGCCGTGCCGCTTGAACTCCATGATTTTGAAGGAGCAACCAAGTTTGCACAAGGAGATGGAAGATTTTCGAATGGAATTAGTAAGTGAAGGATTTTTGGCTAGCATACAACTCCAGCCCACTTTGATCAGTCAGATTAAGGAGGAGTAGAAGGAAAATGCTAGTATCGACGGAATCAAGCATCGTATCGGTACATGCAAAGTACCCGGATTCACCGAGGACGAAGAAGGAGTGTTGTGGTACAAAGGACGCCTTTGTGTACCAGCAGATTTTGAGTTGAAAGAAGTTATTTTGAAGGAGGCTCATGATACTCTTTATTCTATCCATCACGGAGGGACAAAGATGTATCAAGATTTGAAAGAGCAATTTTTGTGGCATAAGATGAAGAGAGAAATAGAAAGCTATATCGCCAAGTGTGATATATGTCAACGAGTCAAGGCAGGACATCAAAGACCTGCTGGATTGTTGCAACCTTTGCAGATTCCGGAATGCAAATGGGATTCTGTAGGAATGGAATTTATCACTGGACTACCTACTTCTAGTAGGGGAAATGACTCTATCTGGGTCATAGTGGACAGATTGTCCAAAGTCGTCCATTTCTTGCCCGTCAAGACCACATATTAGAGTTCGAAGCTAGCAGAGTTGTACATCGCTAGAATCGTCAGTTTGCATGGAGTCCCCAAGAACATCGTATCGGATCGAGGAACTCAGTTTACCTCGAGATTCTGTAAGAAAGTTCAGGAAGGTTTAGGAACCCGCCTAGATTTCAGTACCGCGTATCACCCTCAGACCGATGGACAAACAGAGCGAGTAAATCAAATACTCGAAGATATGCTGAGAGCATGCATGTTAGAATATGGATCCAAGTGGGAAGACTGTCTGTCGTTCGCAGAATTTTCTTACAACAATAGTTATCAAGCCAGTCTGCAAATGGCCCCATTTGAATTCATGTGCGGAAGAAAGTGTCACACCCCGTTGAACTGGTCGGAAGTAGGAGAGAGTCAGATTTTTGGACCCGACATCCTACGAGAAGCAGAAGAGAAGGTTCACAAGATTCGTGAGCACCTCAAGACCGCCCAATCCCGACAGAAGAGTTACGCCGACAAGAGACGTAGAGACCTCTCCTTCAATATAGGAGATTTTGTTTATCTGAAAGTGTCGCCATTAAAGGGAATGCAGCGTTTACAACTCAAAGGAAAGTTAGCCCCCAGATATATCGGACCTTTCAAGATTCCGAACCATCGAGGAGAAGTATCGTATCAATTGGAGCTACCCGAAGAGATGTCAGCAGTACACAATGTGTTCCATATCTCGTTACTTCGCAAGTGTCTCGAAGTCCCCGAGAAGACCGAAGTGTTCAAGAATATCGACCATCGGACCATAGAGATAAACGATGACCTGACCTATCCCGAAGTACCCATCCGCATTTTGGAAAAAGCTTTTCGAACTACCCGAACCCGAAGCATCAAGTTTCTCAAGATTCATTGGAGCAACCACACAGAAGAGGAAGCTACCTGGGAGCGCGAAGATCACATCAGGACGGAGTTTCCCGATCTCTTCAAATCCTAGGTAATCTTTTCGTCCTTTTTCAAATCTCGGGAAGAGATTTTGTTTAAGGGGGGAAGGTTTGTAACATCCCAAAAATACTAATCTTGGATCATCAAACTCTAATCATCAAAATTAGGGTTAACAAAAACTTCTCTAAAATAAAATTATGAATGCATGCATATGTGTCTGCATGGATTTTGAATTCTTTTAAAACCACCTTGTTTGTTTGTTTCTTTGATTGTAAAATGTTTCTTAGGTGAAATAAACATCATTTAAAACATTTCCCACACTTTTCCTAAAGACAAGTAAATCAAAAATTAAATGAATGGTCACTTTGACCAATTTAACTCTCATGCCTACTTTGGCTATCTCAAACTTTCAAAACCTAACAGAAACCTTTCTGGATCTTTGCACCCATTGAATATACTCATAACAAAGTATCAAGGCCCACTTTGTGATCATCCAGAAACTTTCAAATGCATAGTTTAAATGACAATTCAAAATTGAATCTTTATCATATGGGAAGATCCCACTTTTTCAAAAACCACTCAAACAAGATCAACTTTCAAAACCCAAGCATCTGCAGACTCACCAGCACCAATCTAGCAAACCCACCAAAAATCTTTTCAAAATTCAAAACTTGATTTCATGCGGCCATTTCATCAAACAGGTTGTAGACACAAATCAAACAAACATCAAACACTATTGTGAGCAGTGATTCTTGCCTAACTGGTTCCCCATTTAGCTCACAACCAGCTCAGTAGATCATCTAGGAAGATTAGCCAAGCACTAGCACCACTGTGAGCTTGCCATTGCCATCAATGGTGAACAGCCGAGCACACCCTTGCCACCCCATAGTCGACAGCAAGCTAGGAGCAGCAGCAAGCCTAGCCAGCATGTCTGGGAGGTAGCCCACCGTCCACCGCCACTCACTGTCCCAGCCGCGAGCGTTGCCAAGCCCTGGACCACGCGCATGAACCAGCGCCCACAGACCGCGTGCCGCCCTCACCGCGTGCACACACGATCGCCACCAACCCAGGAGACCGCCAGACATCCCCGTTTGTCGCCCCGTGCCGCACAGCCATCGCCCGCCGTCGAAGACGCCGGCTCTGCCGCTCAGAGCATCACCCGCTCCAGACCAAGCCGCATCGCCCCATGCCTCGAAACCATGTCGTTGAGCATCGCCAGGAGACACCACACCGTCCCCTACCCTTGCCGGCCCGTTAACTTTTCCCGCGCAGCCCAGTTATTCAAATTAAACTTTTTCCATTTCAATTCAAACACACTTCTGTACCCAACTTCAAAAATCAACCCAGATCGATTTATAGCACCAAATTGAATGAAACCAATTTTGTTGCAAAGGTCTGTTAATGCTGAATCCAAGCCCGTTGGATTCAAGTCATTTTGATCTATAGATCACCCATGGTAAAAATAACAAGGCAGAAGCTTTTCTGCATTCAAACATTTTTCAAATTTAAACTATAATGGCTTTTGAGTTGATTCCAACTCTCAAAAATCACATTTACCATACCTTTCAGAATATATAAAAATATATAGGTTTACTTGCAGAAATAATGTTCAAGTAATAAAAGAATGCCCCATAGGCATTACTAACCACTTTAATTAATTAAAATAAAAGGGTAAAACCTTATTAAATTGTGACATCACTTTAAATCACATTCCCATGGACTACAATATGTGGTGATGACATGTGTCAACATGATCCCATGTTTGGTTTGGAGAATATTAAATCTTAAGTAGTTTTTCAATGAGTAGAAATTACTTTTCTAAAAATAAAAGGAATTAAATCAAGCCTTAACCTTGTAATGTTAGAGATGATGCTAGATCATCTATAGGACCCTTGTGTGTGATGATTTCAAGTAGTTAAGTATTGTTTTGTGATTGTGTACCTCGTATTTATTCATAGACGCTAGTACCGACCATGGATACGAGGAGGAAGGAGGATTCTACGAAGAAGAAGCCGAGGAGAACTTCAACCACTGCTCTGCACAAGGCAAGCTAACACTTGCAAGATACTATACCAATGCAAGCTAACACTTGCAAGATACTATACCAATGCAAGCTAACACTTGCAAGATACTTTACCTATGCAAGCTGATACTATACCAATGCAAGCTAACCCTTGCAAGATACCCTACTGATGCAACAAACCCCTACTTGTTACTAGGCCTACTATATGCCTTAAGCATATGTGATCATACCCACTTGATAAACCAATCCTAGTTTTAATTGCAAGCTTCTTACTTTATTTCTTTATCAAAGCTTTAACTTAGAGTTTACTTAAGAGATTGGTAGATACTAGAAAGATATGTGAAGGTTGCATAAAGAGCATAAAATTTGGCCTAAGTTAGAAACCTTGATATCAGCCTGAGACATAAGGTTGTACTTAGTTGAAACTCCACTATTTTACCATCCCTCATTATTGCTTACCCCCACCTGTAGATGCTAGTGTAAGCATAAAACTGGATCAACTTTTAGATGGGAATACTTGGTGGAAAAATGGTTATGAAAACCTTGGAATGATGGATCATTCTATTGAAATGTTTTGGACATGTGTTTCCGAACACCTGATGATCTTGGTGATGAAAATGTTGAGGCATGAGCCTTAGCCCTTTATAAAAACTGATGGTTGCCTGGATGCGATACCATTCCAATTTTATCGTACAACCACAATACCCGAATATTGGGTAGGGCTTGACTGGAAACTTATATCCCTTAGTATTAGTTACCTCACGGCCAAGGTCTGAGCTGAGGCTACCTTGTGAATATTGTCCACCTGTGCAGTACCCAAGATGACAGTTGGTCGTGGTTGGGAGGCCAAACTCACAGGAGAGGTGCTTATACTAGGGCGTGTAATTGAAAGGTTAGGATTGATTATCCGTATACTGAGTATGGTGAATTCAGGATTTGTTCCTGACGGATGTATCGAATGTTGTGGTGAAAGTGTACAATCTCTGCAGAGTGTCAAACTATTCGAATAGCCGCGTCCGCGGTTATGGACAGTTGGAGTGGCCATACTGTTCCCCCGTCAGACTTTTCAAAATGACTTGTGAAATGAATTGAGACTTTGACTTGTCCACAATAGAGTTGTGATATGAAATACAAGTTCCCACTTAGGAGTTATAAAATTGTGACTAGCTTTGGAACCTAGTAGAGATAAATCTGGCTTTTGCAAAACAACCCTAGAGCCTAGTGTCCTATTATCCAAAAACCCCTTTACCTGTTAGTATTAGTTTGCGAGTACTTAAAGAGTACTCATGGCTTTGTCCCTGGCTATTCCCATGGCCAGACTATGAAGAGGAGTACCTGGAAGATGGACCCCAGGAAGGTTACGATAACTAGGATCATCTCCCATCGTCAGCATTGCCCGTGACCCCGAAGATGGAGCTTCGCCTACGCTACCGTTATTATTACGTATTCTGCTGCTTGAAGTTGTATTAAGAACTGGATCATGAGATCCCTATTTGTTTAAGAACTTATGTATCGTTTGTAATGGATGATGTACTATGGTATCCAATTCTGTTATGTCTCGCAAAAATGGTAATCCTGGGATTGCGATGTATGGCATAACAGGCATCTAGGATTGAAAAATCCGGGTGTTGACAGCTACTGTAGGTGTCAGGTTGTGTGAGCTTGCATGCTTGTTCTATGCTTAGAGATTTCATTTTGATGCATGTTTAGCCCTCTAGCAAGTTCCTATAGTAGTTCCTCATTATTTACCAACTTGGAAATTACTTGGTTTGATGTTTGTCTAAAAATTTCAGAAAAGAAGATGAGTGTATACCAACTGAATCAACATGATTTGATGGTACCTGAACCAATGAAATTCCATCATGAGGAGGAAGTCTTCCCTTCCATATATCCATGACGTGAATTTATGAGAGCTGCGGGAATCTTCCAGGATTTCCAAACTATGATTACTAATGCAGGATTGAAACACTTTGTTGAAGAGGAACCATATCAACATGTTAAGCTAACCATGGCTATGGTGCAGGACTTACGGTTTATTTGGTCCTTGTCCAACCCCATGGTCCATCATAAATTTACAATATAGTTATAGACCTGCCTTTTGCTGTTTTTTGTGCAGCTATTAGAGTGCCACAGTGGGGGGCTTGTGAGAAGATTAGAGAGAGGCCTAAGCCCCTCATGGATTTATATGCTGAAATTTGCCAAGGTTGCGATTTTCTCAAAGGAAAGTGGTAAAATTTGGAACATTCAGCTCCCATCCATTAGATATTTTGCCTACTTCATTACCAAGTGTGTTCTTGCTAGAAAAACTGCTAGAAAATTATCTTCATTTGATCTAGCTTTTATCTCAACTACTTTGAATAGGGATAGATCTTATAACTTAGGTGCTTTGATAGCTTACCGTCTTACCACCAACCGAGAGAAGGGTGGAATTTGTGGAGGTCTCATTGCATCTCGTATATTAGATTTTCATGGTTTAGAGCCTCACCATTCAGATTATCGGTTCCCCATAGAGAGACTCGATTCCATGGTTCAGCATAATTTTGTTTCTTCTTGGGCTACCTTGAGAGATTTACCGTATGAAATATCCTTTGTCAAGCGTGGTTGGAGAGGGGGTAGGACTGAGAAAGTAGTCTCTTTGCCTGCACCTGCTTTGTTTAATTTTGATAACAGGCAAGGATGGTCTCTCACGGAGGAAGAACTTGACACATATGTGGCGGAGCTCTCCCAGCAAGTGGAGAATGTTGAAGAGGATGCCGAAGATGATTCAATTCAGCCCTCCAACATGGGGGAGTCTTCATACCAGCAGCCCTCCTTTGATTGGAGCGCGTCTTCTTCTTCATCACGAGGGCCTGATTATGATCATTCCTATGATGACCCACCATCTTGGAGTTACTACCCGCGCTATTGAGCCCCACTTAGGCCAAAAGCCTAAGCTTGGGGGGAGGTATACCGACAACACACTCATCTATATATCATGTTCAGTCGGTTCTTTGTATATCCATGTTTTGCTTTCTTTTTGATTTTTGTTTCTGCTTTCCAAAACACAAAAAGACCAAAAATATTTTCGTTGTTTCTCTTGGTTTGTTTCTTTGCTTTTTAGCTTTGGTTTGCCTTAAGAAAAATCCAAAAAGATTTTGCTTTGTTTGTTTTTGCTTTCTGTGCTTGCTTTAAAAAATCGAAAACACCAAAAATATTTGTTGTGCTTCTTTGGTTTTGTGAAGTTCTTTGTAGGGTTCAACAGTTCTCAGTGGAGTTTGGTTTCATGTTATTATTCAAGCCACACAAGTGAAGGGCAATAATGAAGATTAATGACAACTCGAGGTGTGGTAAGAGGCTGGTAATGAACTCTATTTGTTTTCATTTTTTTACATATACTCATCATTGTGGGCATGCTTAGTCTAATCATGTAAGGTGTATGTATTTATTGGATGCTTAGTAGTTCTTGCTCTCTTATGATTAGCTCTAGTTTGCTAATAGTTTGTAGCATGTCATATGAATGTTTGCTTGCATTGTTCTATTCATAACTTGGTATGACATTGTGGTATCCTCCTCTGAATGTTTCATTTGAATCGACTTGGCCCATGCTTGCGCATGCATATGACTGAAAAAAGTCAGTTAAGCCTTGATTATTTATTTTGCCTCAGAGTTCTTGTATCACTTTTATGCCATAATTAATTCTGTTTTGTTGCAAGCATGATTATGACAGTTATTGCTCTCTCGTTTGTCGCTCCCTCTCTATTGTTAGCCTTCAGTTGCACTAAGTATGAGATCTACTTGTGCATCCGACTCCCCAAAACCAATATTGCCAAAGTGTCCACCATACCTACCTACTAGCATCATTTGCTATTCCGTGCATATTCATTATGCCTTGCTTTCTTCCAAATAAAATGTTTGCTTGTTATGAAAACGTTAGTTATTAAAGCTCTCACGAACTTGATGGCACACTTTATTTCTTGTACTTAATAAACCTGAACCATTGTGACTGTCCATGAAAGTTATATGCTTGCAAATTATAGGCTGGGAGTTAGTAGAACCGTGCTGTCACGGGGAACGCTTTCAACATTGCACTTGTACATTGTACGCAGTTGATATCATGCTTTTTTGTTTACGGATGTCGTCAGTGTGAAATAAAAGGGGAGCTTGTAAGTTCATGGAGTTATATATATGTGTTAAAGAAACGCCTGTGCCGCTAGCCTAAGCCATGCCTAATCATGGTGGAAACTTGCAGCATAACCATAATGAGCAATCTGTGAATCATCCTCAATAAAAACCTATGTGAATAGCAAATAAAAAGATCGTTGAGATGCTCATTGTCTACTTGCCTTGTCATTTTGATAATGGGATAGGTCCTGTATCATGTGCAAGGGGTACCCCGTTGGCAGTTCTCTATGATACGCATGTATTTACTATGACAAGAACTTGCTGGTAACTAAAGTTGAGTAGAATGAGGAGCGACCCTCGTATTCAAGGGACATATGATTTTCACTTTATGGTCTGTCAAGCAAATAACTCATATTGGACCTTGATGTCTACGCACTTCTATTCTTGTAGACAGTTGTTGAGCCTCCAAGTGCAAAGGTTTGTAGAATAGAAACAAGTTTCCCTTAAGTGGATTACCCAAGGTTTATCGAACTCAGGGAGGAAGTGGTCAAAGGTATCCCTCTCAAGCAACCCTGCAATCAAGATACACGAAGTCTCTTGTGTCCCCAACACACCCAATACACTTGTCAGGTGTATAGGTGCACTAGTTCGGCAAAGAGATAGTGAAATACAAGTGGTATGGATGATTATAAGTGGTAACGGTGCCAGAAAAGAGCTTCTGATGGGGAGGAAGAGACTGGAAGCAAGCAAACATGCAACATATCAAGTTGTGAATGGTGTTTCAATGCTTATAAACAAGGCCTAGGGATCATACTTTCACTAGTGAACACTCTCAATAAATATATCCTCTTCATGATTCTACCCTGAACTACTCTCCGGTTGGACACTCTAATCCATGGTAGGGCTATAACAGCACTCCTCAAAGTCTGCCTTCCCCATCTAGATAACCCCACGCTGTCACCTTGAGCGCTAGATGGTTCCAACAAACACCACAATTTCATAAAGACATCCAACTCCAAATATACTCATGATAAATATATGTAATCTAGCATAAGTTCCACACACGGTATGCACGCTGTCACTTTGATACACGTGGGGAAAAGAATAGATCTATTAAAGCACGATGAGTATTTATGTAGACTCTAGCCTAAGTGCCACCATGGCGTGCACGCTGTCACTTTCACACACATGGGGAGAGCAGAGATCTATTAAAGCACTTAAGTAGCAGAGTAGATCTACTTGATTACAAAGCTCATGACCACAACAAGATCATGCATAGAGAGAGAGATGAACACATAGCTACCGGTATAGCCCTTAGCCTCAAGGAAGAACTATTCCCTCCTCATCATGGGAATCAACAACGGTGATGGAGATGGTGGTGGAGATCGATGGAGATGGATCCGGGGGCACTTCCCCATCTCGGCAGGGTTCCAAAATAGAGACTTTATATCCCCCAAATCTCCCCTTCGGTGGCGGCAGCGCTATGGAACTTTTCGTGGTTTCTGGTTGATGCTTTAGGGTTTTTGGGTCGGAGGATTCTTATAGGCGAAGGAGGCAAGGTCGGGGAGGGCCAGGGGGCCCGCACCCCCTGTGGGCGCCACCAGGGCTAGCCCGCGCCCAGGTGTGGCCACCCTGGAGTCCTCCTCCATCTCTGCTTCGTGGTTCCGTGTCGTGTCGGGTAAAATAATGACTTTGGCTTTTGTCCCGTCCAATTTCGAGAATATTCATTTTCTGCCTTTTCTGAAACCAAAAACAGAAGAAAAGAGGCAACTGGCCCTGTGGCATCTTGTTAATAGGTTAGTACCAGAAAACATATAAAGATACCTCAAAGTGTAGAGAAAGCAAAGCAAAGTAGATACTAAACAAGCATGGAACATCAAAAACTATAGATACGTTTACGACGTATCAAGCATCCCCAAGCTTAACTCCTGCTCGTCCTCGAGTAGGTAAGTGATAAAAAGAATTATTTTTGAGGTGACATGCACCATCACAATCAAGATCAAACCATTAGCAAGCATTGAAAGTTGGGATCAAATTACTCTAAACATGAGCATGAAAGATGAAGTTCTAACAATAAGACAAAGTAACTATGCGTGCAACATGAAAGGTTACAAACAAAGATCATGAATAACAATGCATTGGAAGACGTTTGTTTGTTTGTTTCACATATAGAAAACATAGCATAGTGGCAATCAGCTTGTCCCTCATAGAGTAGCAAATAGATGCATAGGACACCTTCAAAGTTCATAAGAGTGACTAGATACAAATAGCACAAGAACAAGTAATATCAACAATATGCATCAATCAATAAGTTTTGGTACAATGCACATAGAACTAAGAATGGTAACTATGCTCTCTTAACTGGTGCCTAAAGGTAGAAGGTGGAGACTCAATATAATAGTGGAAGAAAGGCCCTTCATAAAGGGAAGCAGGGATTTCAAGTTTCAAAAAGAGCTTACAAAAATTATGGTACTTGTTAGCTTTCAGCTCTCATTGCCCCTATCATAAGCATCTTGAAGTGATTAAGGTTAAAGTGAACAAAATATGGAGTATATGCTTGACAAAGTATAATTTGGCAGTCTCATGTCCCTTGAATACGAGGGACGCTCCTCATGCTACTCAACTTTAGTCACCTGTAAGTTCTTGTCATAGTAAGTACATGCGTATCATAAAGAACCGCCAACGGGGTACCCCTTGCACATGATACAAGAGATATCCCATAATCAAAATGACAAGGCAAGCAGACAATGAGCATCTCAGCAATCTTCTTATTTACCATGCGAAAATGGTGCTTTTTTTCTCTTTCCTCTTTTCAATATGTCTCTCTTTTTTTATAAGAAGAAAGCTTCATAGATTGCTCACTATGATGATGCTGCAAGTTTCCAACATGATTAGGCATGGCTTAGGCTAGCGGCCCAGGAGTTTCTCTAACACACATACATAACTCCATGGACTTACAAGATCCCCTTTTATTTCACACCGACGACATCCGCAAACAAAAGATCATGATATCAACTAGGTATAATGTACAAGTGCAATGTTGAAAGCGTTCCCCATGACAGCATGGTTCTGCTAATTCCCAACGTATAAGTGCAAGCATATACAACATAGATGACACAATGGTTCAAGTTTATTAGGGGCAAGAAAAATAAAGGGTGCCATCAAGTTTGTGAGAGCTTTAATCACAAACTTTCACATACCAAGTTTAATTTGGAAGATAGACAAAACAAGAATATACTTGGAATGGTGTAACACACCATGCATAGCAATTTATGGTGGACACATTGGAATAACTTGGTTTCTTGGGAGTTGGATGCATGAGTAGAGCTTACTCAATACAAGTGGAGGCTAGCAAAATACTGGGAGCGACCAAATAAGAGAGCAATAATGGCCATAATCATGCAGAGCGACAAAAATATTACTAATCAATGCATAAAGTGGTACCACAAGTCAAAACTAAATGATCATAGGTGACTGGTTCATAGTCATAACATGGTGTGAGCATGTGGCAAGTCAACCCAAACAAAGCATCAAAGGAGAATACCACAATACTATGCTTTTGTATGCTAAAACAATGCATGATTCTTTCAAGGCACATTAAGCAATCTCAATTGTTTGGAACAAGTCATGCTACACAAATAATCACTAAGCATAAGGTTACAACATCTAGCATGACATGATAGAGTCTAGGCCACAGTTAAAGCAAGCTCCCTTTTGTACCACTAAAGCATAAAACTCTCTACTCTTTTCCAACACCAATCAACTTATTTGAAACAACTCACAAATATAATAATAAATAAAGGTCAGTGAGCTTGTCTCACAAATCGACAAAGAAGAACTAAAAAGTTCTAAGCTGAAAGCATAAGAAAACTAAGGCTAAACACAGTGCTAGCAAAAGAGAACACTCACAAGACAATAAGAATGAAAACTAGAGTGTTCTAGGCAATGAAAACATAGTGCGCATCTCTCCAAAAGAAGTGTGATGGGATCCAACCAACTTATTGCAGCAAACCAAGAAAAATAAAACTAAAAACAAATACGCTCGAAGAACAACACAACTGTGCATGAAACAATAAAAACGAAGTGTCTAGAAAGACCTGAGATTTTTATTAATGAAGAAGGGGATGCCTTGGGCATCCCCAAGCTTTGACGCTTGTACCTCTTAAATATTTCTTGGGGTGACACGGGGTGGCATCCCAAGCTTGATATTTTGTCCATTCTTCATATCATTACATCATTCTTTCTCTACACCTAAAAATTTTCTTTCATACAAAACTTCACACAATCTTCATTAGCAATATTAGTGCATTCAAAAGATAATAAACCCTTGGGTTTAGTTTCAAAATATAAAAACTTTCACTAAAGGCACAAGATACTGTAGCAATTCCCTCAAAAAGCTCAATTTGCCAAAAAGAACCGAAAAAGGAATCAATAAGAAGCATATGCAAATAATGGCAGAAATTTGTCAAAACAGACCAACAGGTAGAAACCGATTTTTTGAAGACCTTCTATTGCTAAAATCAAAAGGTGTTGAACTAACGAAAGTTATCTAATATACTGGGGGATTTATTCAGAAAATATCAGCTCAATCCGACTTACATGTATTTTACACGAATTTTTACGGTCGAGCAAAAAAATCTGTTTCGGGACAACAACTCCCCAAATCTTACTTCCCTCTCACTAGAGGTTATTCTTGGCACAAAAAGAAAATTGAAAGGATAAGGAGAGGTCATTACAAAGGTAATCTTCCAAGACTCAAGAAAACTTTTGGGTTATCTCCCAAGAAGTACTTTTCTTTAACGCCTTTAAGTTAGGCTTGATAGTTTGAGAAGATGCTCACATAAGAAATATGAATTTGAAGTAAAAGAGAGCATTAAGGAGCAAATTCAAAACACATTTAAGTATAAACCACTTTCTATGCATAGGAATCTTGTAAAGAAACAAATCATGAAAGCAAACAACAACAAGCATAGGAAAGCAAAACAAGTGCAGCTTCAAAAACTTCAACATAAAGAGGGGAAACTTAATATTAGTGAGATGCATAAAACCATATTTCCCTCTCTCATAATAAATTTCAGTAGCATTATGAATAAAATTAAAAATATAACTATCACATAAAACATTCTTATCATGAGCCACATGCATAAAATGACTATTACTCTCCACATAAGCATAATCATTCTTATTAATTGTGGCTGGAGAAAATTCAACAAAATAGCTATCACTATTATTCTCATCACCATAATCATCAAATATAGGAGGCATATTGTAATCATAATTAATTTTCTCCTCAATAGTAGGTGGACTGAATATATCATATTCATCATCGTAATCATCATATATTGGAGGTTTGGTATCATCATAAGCAATAGAATAGCTATCTTCCAAAGCTGGGGAACTAAAAAGATCATTTTCATCAAAACTAGCTTCCCTAAGCTTAGAATTTTCCATAGCATTAGCAATAATGGTGTCCAAAGAATTCATACTAATAACATTTCTATTAGCATGCAAATAAAATTCCATAGGTTTTTTAATTTTCTCTTCAAACACTTCATGTCCTTACTCATGATAAACACTATAAAGCTCTCAAATTTTGTTGTTGTTTTCCATTAAGCCTAACTAGTGAAAACAAGAAACAAAAATACAAAATTGCAGAATCTAAAGGAAATAACTTCGAGCACTCACACCGGAGGATGTGAGTACCTTTTAACTTACCTCCCCGGCAACGGTGCCAGAAAAGAGCTTGATGTCTATGCACATATATTCTTGTAGACAGTTGTTGGGCCTCCAAGTGCAGAGGTTTGTAAAACAGCAACAAGTTTCCCTTAAGTGGATTACCCAAGGTTTATCGAACTCAGGGAGGAAGTGGTCAAAGGTACCCCTCTCAAGCAACCCTGCAATCAAGATACAAGAAGTCTCTTGTGTCCCAACACACCCAATACACTTGTCAGGTGTATAGGTGCACTAGCTCGGCGAAGAGATAGTGAAATACAAGTGGTATGGATGATTATAAGTGGTAACCGTGCCAGAAAAGAGCTTCTGACAGGGAGGAAGAGACTGGAAGCAAGCAAACATGTAACAGATCTAGTTGTGAATGGTGTTTCAATGTTTAGAAACAAGGCCTAGGGATCATACTTTCACTAGTGAACACTCTGAATAAATATATTCTCTTCATGATTCTACCCTGAACTACTCTCTAGTTGAACACTCTAATCCATGGTAGGGATATAACAACACTCCTCAAAGTCCGCCTTCCCCATCTAGATAACCCCGCACTGTCACCTTGAGCACTAGATGGTTCCAACAAACACCACGATTTCATAAAGACATCCAACTGCAAATATACTCATGATAAATATATGTAATCTAGCCTAAGTGCCACACACGGTATGCATGCTGTCACTTTGACACACGTGGGGAAAAGCATAGATCTATTAAAGCACGATGAGTATTTATGTAGACTCTAGCCTAAGTGCCACCATGGCATGCACGCTGTCACTTTCACACACATGGGGAGAGCAGAGATCTATTAAAGCAGTTAAGTAGCAGAGTAGATCTACTTGATTACAAAGCTCATGACCACAACAAGATCATGCATAGAGAGAGATGAACACATAGCTACCGGTAGAGCCCTTGGCCTCGAGGAAGAACTACTCCCTCCTCATCATGGCAATCAGCAACGGTGATGGAGATGGTGGTGGAGATCTATGGAGATGGCTCCGGGGGCACTTCCCTGTCCTGGCAGGGTCCCAGAACAGAGCCTTTCTGTCCCCCGAATCTCCCCTTCGGTGGCGGCGACGCTAACTTTTCGTGGCTTTCTGGTCGATGCTTTAGGGTTTTTGGGTCAGGGCTTCTTATAGGCGAAGGAGGCAAGGTTGGTGGAGTGCCAGGGGGCCCACACCCCCTGTGGGAGCCACCAGGGATGGCCCGTGCCCACCTAGGGTGTGGCCACCCTGGTGTCCTCCTCCATCTCTGCTTCGTGGTTCCGTGTCATGTTGGGTAAAATAATGACTTTGGCTTTTGTCCCGTAAAATTCCGAGAATATTCATTTTCTACCTTTTCTGGAACCAAAAACAGAAGAAAGCACGCAACTGGCACTGTGATATCTTGTTAATAGGTTAGTACCAGAAAACATATAAAAATTCCTCAAAGTGTAGACAAAGCAAAGAAAAGTAGATACTAAACAAGAATGGAACATCAAAAATTATAGATACGTTTACGACGTATCAAGCATCCCAAAGCTTAACTCCTGCTCGTCCTCGAGTAGGTAAGTGATAAATAGAATAATTTTGGAGGTGACATGCACCATCACAATCAAGATCATACCATTAGCAAGCATTGAAAGCTGGGATCAAAGTACTCTGAACATGAGCATGAAAGATGGAGTTCTAACAATAATACAAAGTAACTATGCATGCAACATGAAAGGTTACAAACAAAGATCATGAATAAAAATGCATTGAAAGACGTTTGTTTGTTTCACATATAGAAAACATAGCATAGTGGCAATCAGCTTGTCCCTCATAGAGTAGAAAATAGATGCATAGGACACCTTCAAAGTTCATAAGAGTGACTAGATACAAATAGCACAAGAACAAGTAATATCAACAATATGCATCAATTAATAAGTTTTGGGACAATGCACATAGAACTAAGAATGGCAACTATGCTCTCTTAACTGGTGCCTAAAGGTAGAAGGTGGAGACTCAATATAATAGTGGAAGAAATGCCCTTCATAAAGGGAAGCAGGGATTTCAAGTTTCAAAAAGAGCTTCCAAAAATTATGGTACTTGTTAGCTTTCAGCTCTCATTGCCCCTATCATAAGCATCTTGAAGTGATTAAGGTTAAAGTGAACAAAATATGGAGTATATGCTTGACAAAGTATAAGTTGGTAGTCTCATGTCCCTTGAATACGAGGGCCGCTCCTCATGCTACTCAACTTTAGTCACTGTAAGTTCTTGTCATAGTAAGTACATGTGTATCATAAAGAACCGCCAACGGGGTATCCCTTGCACATGATACATGAGCTATCCCATAATCAAAATGACAAGGCAAGCAGACAATGAGCATCTAAGCAATCTTCTTATTTACCACGGGAAAATTGTGCTTTTTTCTCTCTTTTCGCTTTTCAATATGTCTCTCTTTTTTTTATAAGAAGAAAGCTTCATAGATTGCTCACTATGGCGATGCTGCAAGTTTCCAATATGATTAGGCATGGCTTAGGCTAGCGGACCAAGTGTTTCTCTAACACACATTCATAACTCCATGGACTTACAAGCTCCCCTTTTATTTCACACCGACGACATCCACAAACAAAAGATCATGATATCAACTGGGTACAATGTACAAGTGCAATGTTGAAAGCGTTCCCCATGACAACATGGTTCTGCTAATTCCAAACATATAAGTGCTAGCATATACAACATAGATGACACAATGGTTCAAGTTTATTACGGGAAAGAAAAATAAAGTGTGCCATCAAGTTTGTGAGAGCTTTAATCATGAACTTTCACATAACAAGATTAATTTGGAAGATAGACAAAACAAGAATATACTTGGAATGGTGTAACACACCATGCATAGGAATTTATGGTGGACACTTTGGAATAACTTGGTTTCTTGGGAGTTGGATGCATGAGCAGAGCTTACTCAATACAAGTGGAGGCTAGAAAAATACTGGGAGCGACCAACTAAGAGAGCTATAATGACTATAATCATGCATAGCGACAAAACATTACTAATGAATGGATAAAGTGGTACCAGAAGTCAAAACTAAATGATCATAGAGGCTAAGGTGACTGGTTCATAGTCATAACATGGTGTGAGCATGTGCCAAGTCAACCCAAACAAAGCATCAAAGGAGCATACCATAATACTATGCTTTTGTATGCTAAAACAACACATGATTCTTTCAAGGCACATTAAGAAATCTCAATTGTTTGGAACAAGTCATGCTACAAAAATAATCACTAAGCATGAGGTCAAAACAACATATAGCACGACATGATAGAGTCTAGGCCACAGTTAAAGCAAGCTCCCTTTTGTACCACTAAAGCATAAAACTCTCTACTTTTTCAACACCAATCGACTTATTTGAAACAACTCACAAAGATAATAATCAATAAAGGTTAGTGAGCTTGTCTCACAAATACACAAAGAAGAACTAAAAAGTTCTAAGATGAAATCATAAGAAAACTAAGGCTAAACAGAGTGCTATCAAAAGAGAACACTCACAAGACAATAAGAATGAAAACTAGAGTGTTCTAGGCAATGAAAACATAGTGCGTATCTCTCCAAAAGAAGCGTGATGGGATCCAACCAACTTATTGCAGCAAACCAAGCAAAATAAAACTAAAAACAAAAACAGAGACGCTCCAAGAACAACACAACTGTGTATGAAACAATAAAACCGAAGTGTCTAGAAAGACCTGAGATTTTTATTGATGAAGAAGGGGATGCCTTGGGCATCCCCAATCTTTGACGCTTGTACCTCTTGAATATTTCTTGGGGTGACACGCTGTGTCATCCCCAAGCTTGAGATTTTGTCCATTCTTCATCTCATTACATCATTCTTTCTCTACACCTAAATTTTTTCCTTCATACAAAACTTCACACAATCTTCATTAGCAATATTAGTGCATTCAAAAGATAATATACCCTTGGGTTTAGTTTCAAAACAGAAAATCTTTCACTAAAGACACAAGCTACTGTAGAAATTCCCTCAAAAACCTCAATTTGCCAAAAATAACCCAAAAAGGAATCAATAAGAAGCAAATGCAAATAATGGCAGAAATCTGTCAAAACAGACCAGCAGGTAGAAACTGATTGTTTCGAAGACCTTCTATTGCTAAAATCAAAAAGTGTTGAACTAATGAAAGTTATCTAATATACTGGGGGAGTTATTCAAAAAATACCAGCTCAATCCGACTTACATATATTTTACACAAATTTTTACGGTGGAGCAAAAAAATCTGTTTCGGGACAGCAACTCCCCAAATCTTACTTCCCTCTCACTAGAGGTTATTCTTGGCACAAAAAGAAAATTGAAAGGATAAGGAGAGGCCATTACAGAGGTAATAACTTCCAAGACTCAAGAAAACTTTTGGGTAATCTCCCAAGAAGTACTTTTCTATAACGCCTTTAAGTTACACTTGATAGTTTGAGAAGATGCTCACATAAAAATATGAATTTGAAGTAAAAGAGAGCATCAAGGAGAAAATTCAAAACACATTTAAGTCTAAACCACTTTCTATGCATAGGAATCTTGTAAATAAACAAGTCATGAAAGCACACAACAACAAGCATAGGAAAGACAAACAAGTGCAGCTTCAAAAATTTCAACATAACGAGGGGAACTTAATATTATTGAGATGCATAAAACCATATTTCCCTCTCTCATAATAAATTTCAGTAGCAACATGAACAAAATTAACAATATAACTATCACATGAAACATTCTAATCATGATCCACATGCATATAATGATAATTACTCTCCACATAAGCATAGTCATTCTTATTAATTGTAGTAGGAGCAAATTCAACAAAATAGCTATCACTATTATTCTCATCACCATAATCATCAAATATAGGAGGCATATTGTAATCACAATAAATTTTCTCCTCAATAGTAGGTGGACTGAATATATCATATTCATCATTGTAATCATCATATATTGGAGGTTTGATATCATCATAAGAAATAGAATAGCTATCTTCCAAAGCTGGGGAACTAAAAAGATCATTTTCATCAAAACTAGCTTCACCAAGCTTAGACTTTTCCATAGCATTAGCAATAATGGTGTCGAAAGAATTCATACTAACAACATTTCTATTAGCATGCAAATAAAGTTCCATAGGTTTTTTAATTTTCTCTTCAAACACTTCATGTCCTAACTCAAGATAAACACCATAAAGCTCTCTAATTTTGTTGTTGTTTTCCATTAAGCCTAACTAGTGAAAACAAAAAACAAAAAGACAAAATTGCAGAATATAAAAGGAAATAACTTCGAGCACTCACACCAGAGGATGTGAATACTTTTACCTTACCTCCCCGACAACGGTGCCAGAAAAGAGCTTGATGTCTATGCACTTATATTCTTGTAGACATTTGTTGGGCCTCCAAGTGCAGAGGTTTGTAGAACAGCAGCAAGTTTCCCTTAAGTGGATTACCCAATGTTTATCGAACTCAGGGAGGAAGTGGTCAAAGGTATCCCTCTCAAGCCACCCTGCAATCAAGATACAAGAAGTCTCTTGTGTCCCAACACACCCAATACACTTGTCAGGTGTATAGGTGCACTAGTTCGGCGAAGAGATAGTGAAATACAAGTGGTATGGATGATTATAAGTGGTAACGGTGCCAGAAAAGAGCTTCTGACGGGGAGGAAGAGACTGGAAGCAACAAAGTTTGGTAGTGGTTTGAATTGATTTGTTGTTTGAATTATTTGATTGAAAATTAAAACAGGAATTCAATTCAGAAAAATAAAAAGGTTTGTATAAAAAAAATATAGAAACAAACCCAACCCATCTGGCTAGCCACTAAGCCCAACACCAGCCCACTCCTTCTCTCCCGCGGAAAACGCTTCGCACTAGAGTTTTTACCCGCACAACGAATGACGGTTGGACCCCACACCCACTCTCTCTCACTCGTTGACGCCAGGCCCCACTGCCACCTCACCATCGTCTCCACCCACACGAAGACCACGCCCTCCTGGCCGTTTTCTGCCGTTAACTCCTCGGAATAAATTCATGGTAACGGCTCGACGATTAAACCTCGCGATCACGCCTGATAAACCCCCTCCCTCTCCTCTCTATTTCCCCCTCAATCCCCCACCCTAGTGTGCCCCCAGGCTGCCTAATTTCACGCTGCACCGCCATTGTCTCCGGCGAGCTCGCATTCTAATTCCGGCCACCACCGTCAGCCCCACTGCCTCCTGAGCACACGAGCTTGCTTGCCAGCATCCCCTACACCTCACGGTACCTCCCCCTCGCTCGCGCTCGCCCTGCAAGCGCAGCAACGTCTCCGCTATAGCAGCGCCACCGTCTACCGTCATTCCGACGATCTCTCCCCATAAGTTCCGTCCTCCCCTCTCTCTCAAGATGACACACGCATGGTCACCAAACTCTTCCGCATCTAATGACCATCTTCGCGCGTCTTCTCGTGACCTGCAGCTCTCGCCAGCAACGACGAACAGAGGAACCGTCAACAGACACTTCTCCGGCGAGGAATTCCGACTAAACCAGTACGCCCCTTCGACCAACGCGAGCAGGTTGAGCATCCCCGTACCACGGCGATCTCGGTGAGCTACCCCTCTACCTCCCTTGCCTCCTTTTTTGCCAGCTCCGCCACCGTCTGACCGCGCCGCCGCTCGCTGTCGCCCAGCGCCGCCAGAACTTGGCTGTCTCGCTGTGAACCGTTCGATTCATATCCAGTGGACGCGATAGGTTCACTTAAAACGAAGGGGTATGCGATCTGATCCGTGCGATTCAGTTAGATCCAACGCCTCACACACGCGATCCACGCGTATCGTTTTCGTCGAATCAGAACAGTCCACATGGCCCTACCTGTTTGAATAAAAACCAGAAATGATCTATTTGATGTTCCAATTTGAAAAATTCATAACTTTCAAACCACACGTCCAAATTTTGCAAATTTTATATCAATGGAATCAGCAAGACAAATCCTACCCAACCATGCCCTTTGTTTAGTAATTTGTTTCTGATAAATGGTTGTTTTTGCAGAAACTTGTGTAGGTATATTTTGGATATAAAATTTGTTCTAAAATGATTTTTGAGATAAAATCTTTGGCAAATAGTTTGTTTTGAACCTACTGACCATAGAAATCAATTTGTGGTTTCAAAAATATATTTGATGAAGCAAAAGATTAAACCTTTGATTTAAACCATTTCTAGTCAAATAAAAATATTGTTTATTTATTAAAAATGCTTCTTAGAGAAAACCTTTGGGAAATGTTTTGATTTAAACTCTCTGACCCTAAACACCAAATTTTATGTTTTGAAAATGTATTTGGTGAACTCTATAAAGATTATTACTTTACTAAAAACATTTTCAATCACATAAAATATTGATTTGGTTTAAAAATGATTTATAAGTAAAATATTTTACAAATGGTTTTGCCACTTTTATAAAGTGAACAATAAGTGTTTTAGAATGTTATAACCTATTAGAAACCACTTTTGTAAATAAAACAATGTTTGTCATGCTTGCATGCATTACTTTGTTTCTATTATTTTATGTGATGTTTGCTTGAATGGTAGTTTGAAATATTGTTTGCTTGATTGAATTGTAGTGATTTGAGGAGTGTGAATACTGCAAGATCAAGGAGTGAACTTATATTCTCTACCAAAAGAAAAGTGATGCTTCATACTTTGTCCCATTATTTTCACTATGCATTAGTGATATTTCTAAGTAGGACTTGCATGGAATTTTGCTAAGTGTAAACTATGCCATGGGAAATCCTAGTAGATGAAACCTTAGTAGAATTCTCATAAGTTAAGATTCCTACTACTATCATGCTTAGCTTAGCTAGTAGAAAACAAGGGTGGATTATATTCATACTATGGAATATTTCTAAGTCAAGGACTTGTGTTTTGTTTAATAAAACAACTAAGTGAATGAATCACCTGGGTGGAATGGAAGGAATGGTTTGTGTTGAGTGGTTACACAAGGCCCATTTCTATGGTTTACCTTGTGTATCACACTTGTGGATGGCCACCCAGGAACAAAGAGATTTGAGATGTCAAATTTTGAGAAGCTTCAAGTGCAGCCACTTGGCATTGTGGGCTCTGCCTGGATCATATAGGTTGCAATAATTTAGCCAAATGGACAGTTGGTGGTAGGGGATTGATAGGTTGGAGCGCGTCCATTCTGGTCTAAGGGAAGGCTTCTGAAAGATCTTGTCTTGGTGAAACCAAGTCTTGTGGGGAAAGTGCACCACCTCTGCAGAGTGTAAAATCTAAGTACTTAGCCATGTCCCTGGTAAAGGACAATTTGAGCATCAAGACATGGAATCTATCAAGAATCTCCTCATCCCAATTTCTAAGTAAAAACTTGTGGTTGAACAAGGGTGAAGTTTCACCAATTTCTATCGGTGTTTCCTTGGGACTCGTTCTGGATTTGATTCTATCTGGGTAGTGGTGGACCACTTTACCAAGGTGGCTCACTTCATCCATGTAAAGACCACATATACAAGTGCTAAGCTTGCTAAGATATACATGTCAAGAAATTGTAAGTCTGCATGGTGTTCCCAAGGGAATTGTGTCAGATAGAGGCACCCAGTTTACTTCAAAGTTTTGGCATCAACTACACGAGTCTCTTGGAACCCGACTAGAATTCAGTACTGGCTTCCACCCTCAGATAGATGGCCAAACAGAAAGGGTGAATCAAATTTTGGAGGATATGTTGAGAGCTTGCGCGCTGGACTATGGGTCTAGTTGGGACGATAACCTGCCGTATGCTGAGTTCTCATATAACAACAGCTACCAGACGAGTATCAAAATGGCTCCATTTGAAGTTCTATATGGCAGGAAGTGTAGGACTCCATTACTATGGAATGGAGTTGGTGAACGCAGTCTTTTTGGACCTGACTTGATAAAGGATGCCGAAGAAAAGGTACGACAGATTCAGGATAGGCTAAAGGTAGCCCAATCCCGACAGAAGAGCTACGCTGATTCCAAACGCAGAGATGTGGCTTATGAAATAGGGGACCGTGCGTATCTCCGAGTTTCACCCCTACGTGGAGTTAAGAGGTTCGGAATCAAGGGCAAGTTAGCCCCACGATTCATAGGACCATATAAGGTTCTGGCCCGTAGAGGAGAAGTTGCCTATCCGTTGGATTTACCGGAAGGACTGACTGTTCATGATGTGTTTCATGTGTCACAACTAAAGAAGTGTCACCCGGAGATGGCTGAAACACCGCTAAGAGACACCGTTCCCCTAGATGAGGTCCAATTGGAGAATGACCTTACCTATGAGGAAAAACCCATCAAAATACTGGAAACAGCTGAAAGGATTACCCGCACCAAGACTATAAGATTCTGCAAGGTACAATGGAACCACCACTCCGAGGAAGAAGCTACGTGGGAGCGTGAGGAGGACTTGAAGGCAGAACACCCACACCTATTTGCTAGCCAACCCGAATCTCGAGGACGAGATTCTTCTTAAGGGGGGTAGGTTTGTAACATCCCAGATTTTGTATTAAGATGTTATTAGTGTCATGCACCATCCTTGCATCATTGCATCCTACTTTTGAAAATTGAAATAAAAAAAATCCTAAACACCTAAACCTAGAAAACCCTAATAGTGGTTGCCTTATGTAAGCATTATGGTCGAGGTCAAGTAATGACCCTTCTAAAAACCTTGTAAAACATTAAACTATGGCCCTATGTTGACCACCTTAATTTTATGAAAATTTAGAAACAAGTTTCGTCAATTTTGGCCTTAGTTTGCAAAAGTTGTTAGGGTTTTACTAAAACAGAAAAAGGAAAAATGTTAAACAAAAAAAAATAGAAAGGGCCAGCAGCTAATCTAGCTGGGTCGGCTCGCCAGCCCGCCCCGCCCCCAGCGCCGCGCAGCAGCAAGCCTGCCCGCGCACGTCGGCCCACCTTCTCCCTCCGCCACTGACACGTGGGACCGCTCCCATCGCCACCTTCCCAGAGTCCATGGCGGACACGCACGCTGCCGCGTCGGGAGAGTCCGATTCGAACGGGATTCGGGCGCCCCCTTCCCCAAGACTTTGGGGATATATAAGCCGACCCCCCGCTATCGTTTCCCCCGAAAACCCTAGCGCAAACCCTGCCGAGGCGCCGCCAATTGCTCGCCGGAGCGCCGCCAGGAGCGAGGAGGCATCGGAGCACCGCGGCCGGAGGAGGAGGCAAGGGGATCGGCCGAGGAGGCTAGCGTGACCGCAAGGGCCAGGCGAGCCTCGACGACCACGCCGCTGTCCCAGGGAACCACTAGAGCGCCTCTAGCCATCATCGCCGACGCCACCGCCACCCCGCGCCGCTGTCACGCCTCATTGCTCGGAGTGCGCTAATGAGTGCTATTGTGTAGAGTGCTGCTCGGATCAAGGCAAGTTACACCACTTGTTCATAACTTTGTCCCAGTTTTGATTCTATGCATGTGATCTTCAAAATTCTGTAGTATGCATGTGTAGGATGATCTAGTAGATTTTTTTCTTAGTATTATTTTGCAAGTGCGATGATTTTGTAGTATGCCATGAGTAGCTCTATACTTAGGATTTTCCCTCCTAATAGGTTACCCCTGTTTTTGCTAAGTACTGCTTGCTATGCTATATATACAAAGTACCGTTGGGGGGTTCGAAAGACAAAGAATTTTTCTAAGTATAAAGGCTCTCTAGAGCAAACTTTTCTTCTCAAATCCACTTCAAAATAAAACTAAGTTTTCTTCTGGGCGGAATGGTTGTCGGGTCAACGAGTGTGATTTTGGTGGAGGACGGCCGCCCAGGAATCAAAGAAGTCTGCCATGTTTCAGAATTCAGAAGCTTCTAGTGCAACCACAATACATTATGGGCTCTGTCTTGGCCTAGTACTTAGTGGGAAACCTCACCTGGGTATCAACATTTGGAGGTTCTTGGCACGGTTGGATCCAGAAGGTAGAGGGGCTACTAAGGGAAAGCCTCGCCATGGTCTTGTCTGTAAAAGAACTTGATCATGGATTGTGGGTAAAGTGCACAAACTCTCGAGAGTATTGCAATCTGATCGATCAGCCGTGTTCATGGTAACAGAACAATAATGAGCGTCTGACGGATGGAGCCTCTGAAGGATCTTCCTCTCTCTTTTCTAAAAACAAGTTTTGAAACCCCATGGCGTGTGTAATATCGCTAATGGGTGGGAATTTGGGAACTTGGTGTGTAATATCCAAGTGACGCTTGGTGCATAATATCCAAGTGTTTGGTTGTTTGGACACTTGGTGCGTAATATCCTCGTGTGCCACTCGACCTTATTTTATCTAAGCAAATGTTTACAAAGTAGGACAATCTTCTATTCTTCTCTCTACTTAAGAAAACTAGCTTTGAGCAAATGAACTCTACAGCCTATACCAGCCTTGCATGTAGAGATAGTATTTTCTCTCCTTGGTGTAATTTGCCAATACATTCAAAGTATTGACCCAACTTGTTGGCTGCACGTCTTATGTGTAGAATCCGAAGATTGAAAGGTGC
The DNA here is from genome assembly GCA_916181665.1 of Avena sativa. NCBI lineage: Eukaryota > Viridiplantae > Streptophyta > Magnoliopsida > Poales > Poaceae > Avena > Avena sativa. The sequence continues at coordinate 243,871,011 of OV702283.1, read as the reverse complement.
GTAGGGATTGCGGGTCTACACTCGACAAGCCTGGGCGTTGATGGACTCATGCTGCTTTTATGTTTCCACTGTTATTTGAGCTAGCATATTGCTAAGCAATTTTTGTAATAAATTCATACTCTGGATTCTCCGTGTAATAAAGACTTTGTGTTTTACATGATATTTCATCGACTGTGAGTGCTAGCTATTGATCCAAGGACTAGCATGTTAATCACAGGGACTTAGGATCCTTATCGATCCGAGGTCACTACAGATGGTATCAGAGCACATCGTTGCCTGTAGGACGTGACCCTAGGATTGGAACCACCTCTAACTTTAGTGCCTTACTTGTTTTTCTACTAAGTTATTTCCGCACTTCTAGTATCTGCTTTCCTCTACTTGTTTAAGTATATAACCTTCATTCCTCTAACTCAAAGATGACAAGCTTCCTCTACGACACCGTCGCGGACATCGAGCCCCTTCGCTTTGGTGGATGCCTCATGGATCTACTCACACGTTTGGACCTTCCTCTCCCAACCATCCAGGGGAGCACAATGAAGAAACTCCACAAGGACGGCTGTTGGGGAGTCAAGGTCATCCAGCCAGGAAAAGAGCGAGGCCAAAACCCGGAGGAAGACATAGCAATCCACACTGTTAGTGATTCCAATGAGAAGGCCCTTAGCATCAGCTTGTAGCAACTCATTGGTCGCCTATGTGGACGTCATCATGAAGCTCTCCAAAGACACTGCGGCGGCCTCTTTGGAAGACGAGATGAGGAAGGAATTCCCATGGAGTTAACCTTTGAGGAAAGAACTTCTACCAAGCGCCGAAGAACACAATATCAAGACTTGGAGTGCCACATCCATGACCTTGAAAATGGTACCTTCCTCGAGATGTTGAAGAACGATGAGCTATGCGCCCTCATCAAGGAGAAGGAAGAAATGATCAAGCAGCAGGAGGAGGCAATGAAGCTCCAAGAGATAAGATTCCAGGACCAAGAGAATAAGTTCGCTAACCAAGAGAAGAGGGTGATAAATAAAAACAAGAGAATTAGGGAACTCAAACAGCAGATCGACGGAGATGAAGTGCAAAATGAAGGCCTTTGAAAGATAATCAATGATGTGCGTGCCTCCAAGAGGGACTTGGCAAAGCAACTTGAAGCCGCAAAGAAGTCAAGTTTAGTGGAGGAACTACAAAGCGAGAAGGAGGGACTTCAGGAGCAGCTAGAAGCCACTACCAAAGAGCTATAGGATGAGATAAAGAACCTCCAAGAGAAGCTTGAAGCCACCACAAAGGAGATGGAGTTGTACAAGACAACTCTAGAGCAGGAAGGCTACTCGTTCGAGGACGAGGAAGAGGAAGGCGTGGAAGATGTGTAATAGTTGGACCACCTTTAATTCTATAGTAGAACGTTATTCGCAAATGTAATAAATACCAAGACAAGTCTGGTTTAGTTAAACTTGGTTGTTTTCTGTGTGCTGTGTTATTATGTCTTGTGTGCCTAGTGTGCTTGGTGTGTTTTCATAAGGGTAGGAGTTTACTACTTAGTCTTTCTGTCTATTTCTTAACTATTCTCTTAAACCCACAGATGCCGCCAAGACGTGCGAACCCCGAAATCCCGCCAGAAATAGCACAACTTTTGGCCACTCAGAACCAGCTGATCCAACTGCTCACTCAGAACATGCAAAACAACAACAACAACCCGCCACCACCACCACCTCCGCCATCTCCTCAACATGATCGCTTGACTCGGTTTTTGAGGCTGAACCCACCTACCTTCACTAGCAGCACTGAACCAATCATCGCTAATGACTGGCTGTGTACGATCAACAAGAAGCTAGACACCGTGCAAGCTGTCGGAGCCGACAGGGTGCGTTATGCCGCACACCAGCTTGAAGGACCTGCTGCAGAATGGTGGGATAACTACCAAGTCACCCACCCGGATATTAATGCTATCACTTGGGAACAGTTTGAGTTAGCTTTTCGCACTCATCATGTGGCTACTGGTGTCATGACTCTGAAAAGGCGCGAGTTTCGCGACCTACACCAGCTGCACCGTTCTGTCACCGAGTATGGTGAGCTTTTCAATAAGCTAGCCCGTTATGCACCCGATGATGTTTCTACTGATGCCAAGAGACGGGAGGAGTTCTTAAGAGGGCTCAGTGATGAGATATCCATTCAGCTTGTGGCTCAGAAATTTGACAACTTTCAGGAACTCCTGGACAGAGCCATTGTGGTTGAATCAAAGAGGAAGAGCATAGAAAACCGCAAGAGGAAATCTAACCCTCACAAACACTCTGTTCCGTACCAGAAGCAGCGCAATTCCTCACCACCACCTTATAACAATAATGGCCACAACTATAATGGTCATAACCATGGTGGCCACAAACACAATGGGCATAAGAACCGCAATGGAAATGGCAGCAATGGAAAGGATCTCAGTGAGGAGACATGCTTTAAGTGCAACAAGACAGGGCACTATGCAACCTCTTGCCCCGAGAGGAAGAATGGAAATGGCAATGGCAATGGGAATGGTAATGGACACAACCATGGCAATGGAAACGGGAAGAATCCAAATCCGTTTGTCAAAGCCACGGTGAATCATGTTTCTATGGAGGATGCTTGTGATGCGCCAGACTCTGTGATTGGTAAGTTCAAACTCAATTCTATTCCCGCAGTTGTTCTTTTTGATACCGGTGCATCACATTCATTCATATCAAGGGTATTTGTGGATAGAGGCAAGATACCAACGGAGACTATAAACTTTCCTCTAAGGGTAAGTTCTCCTGGGGGAGAAATAGTGGCAAACTACGGTTGCCGGGAATTAGATCTAAGGATGGGGACACACATTTTTCCCACCAGCCTAGTGGTTCTAGAATCACAAGGATTAGACATAATCTTGGGCATGAATTGGATGACCGAATATGAAGGAGTCATAGATTGTGCTAAGAGAATGGTCATGCTCACAACACCAGAAGGGAAGAGGATTCGTATCAAGTCAAATTTCGCGCTTAAAGAAGTCATGGTGAACTCTCTTAAGGGGGTTAGCTTGGAGGAGGTACCTATTGTAAAGGAATACCCAGACGTCTTCCGGGAGGAACTACCAGGAATGCCACCCGACCGTGATATCGAGTTCCTCATTGACTTAATGCCAGGCACGGGGCCGATAGCTAAGAGACCATACAAGATGGATGTGGACGAGTTAAAGGAACTCAAGAAACAGCTTAGGGAACAATTGGACAAGGGGTTCATTCAACCCAGCGCGTCATCTTGGGGAGCACCCGTCCTATTTGTGGAAAAGAAGGATAAGACCAAGAGGCTGGTTGTGGACTACCGCTCGTTGAACAAAGTGACGATTAAGAATAAGTATCCTCTGCCCAACATCAACGACCTGTTTGACCAGCTAAAAGGAGCCAGTGTGTTCTCAAAGATCGATCTACGATCGGGCTATTTTCAGCTGAAGATTCGAGAACAGGATGTGCCCAAAACAGCATTCACCACAAGATACGGATTGTATGAGTACACCGTGATGTCTTTTGGTCTAACCAATGCCCCAGCATACTTCATGACCATGATGAACAAGGTGTTCATGGAATATTTGGACAAGTTTATCGTGGTATTCATAGATGATATACTCATATACTCTAAGGATGAGAAGGAACATGAGAAACATATGCGCCTTATTATGGAGAAACTAAGAGAGCACAAGTTGTATGCCAAATTCAGCAAGTGCGAGTTCTGGTTAAAGGAAGTGGGATTCCTTGGCCATGTTGTGTCAGCTAAAGGAGTTGCCGTAGATCCTAGTAAAGTAGCTTCCGTGACAGAATGGGAGTCACCCAAGAATGTGGGAGATATTAGGAGTTTCTTGGGCCTCGCAGGTTACTACCGGAGGTTCATTGAGAATTTTTCCAAAATAGCAAAACCCATGACGGAACTATTAAAGAAGGAAAAGAAGTTCCTATGAACCGAGGCATGCGAAGCAAGTTTTCAAGAGTTGAAGAAACGCCTTGTAACGGCACCAGTTCTGTGTCTGCCTGATATCCAGAAGGATTTTCAAGTCTATTGTGACGCTTCTCGACAAGGACTTGGAAGTGTATTGATGCAGGATGGGAAAGTGGTATCCTATGCCTCCCGGTAACTTAAGAACCACGAACACAACTACCCCACACATGATTTGGAACTTGCGTCTGTGGTTCATGCACTCAAGGTATGGAGACACTACCTCATGGGCAAACATTGTGATGTGTTCACAGATCACAAGAGTTTGAAGTACATCTTCACCCAAAAGGAGTTGAATATGAGACAACGGAGATGGCTTGAGCTAATTAAGGATTATGACTTGGATTTACAATACCACCCCGGAAAGGCAAACGTGGTGGCCGATGCCTTAAGTCGTAAGGTGTATGTGAATAGACTTACCGCAGGGGAACTTCCAGAGGATTTTTGCAAGCAATTCAGGGATCTCAAGCTAGAGATAGTCCCGAAAGGACACGTAGCGACTATGGAAATAGTGTCCACCTTCCAAGAAAGGATCCAAGAAGCACAAAAGGGGGATAAAGAGTTGGAAGAAATAAGAGTCAGGATAAGTGAAGAAAAGACTAAAGAATTTCGTCTGGACGAACAAGGAACCCTCTGGTATGGGAAGCGTTTGTGCGTTCCCAACGACCCCGATATCAGGAAGATGATTTTACAAGAAGCACATGATTCTCCATACTCAATTCATCCAGGTAACACAAAGATGTACATGTATGTGAAGGATAGATTCTGGTGGAACAACCTAAAGAGAGATATTGCAGATTATATTTCTCTGTGTGATGTGTGCAACCGAGTTAAAGCCGAGCACCAGAAACCGGCAGGATTACTTCAACCACTACCTATACCCGACTGGAAGTGGGACAAGGTAGGCATGGATTTCATCACGGGGTTGCCCCGGGCTCGTTCTGGATTTGATTCTATCTGGGTAGTGGTGGACCACTTTACCAAGGTGGCTCACTTCATCCCCGTAAAGACCACATATACAAGTGCTAAGCTTGCTAAGATATACATGTCAAGAAATTGTAAGTCTGCATGGTGTTCCCAAGGGAATTGTGTCAGATAGAGGCACCCAGTTTACTTCAAAGTTTTGGCGTCAACTACACGAGTCTCTTGGAACCCGACTAGAATTCAGTACTGGCTTCCACCCTCAGACAGATGGCCAAACAGAAAGGGTGAATCAAATTTTGGAGGATATGTTGAGAGCTTGCGCGCTGGACTATGGGTCTAGTTGGGACGATAACCTGCCGTATGCTGAGTTCTCATATAACAACAGATACCAGACGAGTATCAAAATGGCTCCATTTGAAGTTCTATATGGCAGGAAGTGTAGGACTCCATTACTATGGAATGGAGTTGGTGAACGCAGTCTTTTTGGACCTGACTTGATAAAGGATGCCGAAGAAAAGGTACGACAGATTCAGGATAGGCTAAAGGTAGCCCAATCCCGACAGAAGAGCTACGCTGATTCCAAATGCAGAGATGTGGCTTATGAAATAGGGGACCGTGCGTATCTCCGAGTTTCACCCCTACGTGGAGTTAAGAGGTTCGGAATCAAGGGCAAGTTAGCCCCACGATTCATAGGACCATATAAGGTTCTGGCCCGTAGAGGAGAAGTTGCCTATCAGTTGGAGTTACCGGAAGGACTGACTGTTCATGATGTGTTTCATGTGTCACAACTAAAGAAGTGTCACCCGGAGATGGCTGAAACACCGCTAAGAGACACCGTTCCCCTAGATGAGGTCCAATTGGAGAATGACCTTACCTATGAGGAAAAACCCATCAAAATACTGGAAACAGCTGAAAGGATTACCCGCACCAAGACTATAAGATTCTGCAAGGTACAATGGAACCACCACTCCGAGGAAGAAGCTACGTGGGAGCGTGAGGAGGACTTGAAGGCAGAACACCCACACCTATTTGCTAGCCAACCCGAATCTCGAGGATGAGATTCTTCTTAAGGGGGGTAGGTTTGTAACATCCCAGATTTTTTATTAAGATGTTATTAGTGTCATGCACCATCCTTGCATCATTGCATCCTACTTTTGAAAATTGAAATAAAAAAATCCTAAACACCTAAACCTAGAAAACCCTAATAGTGGTTGCCTTATGTAAGCATTATGGTCGAGGTCAAGTAATGACCCTTCTAAAAACCTTGTAAAACATTAAACTATGGCCCTATGTTGACCAACTTAATTTTATGAAAATTTAGAAACAAGTTTCGTCAATTTTGGCCTTAGTTTGCAAAAGTTGTTAGGGTTTTACTAAAACAGAAAAAGGAAAAATGTTAAACAAAAAAAAAATAGAAAGGGCCAGCAAGGCCAGCAGCTAATCTAGCTGGGCCGGCTCGCCAGCCCGCCCCGCCCCCAGCGCCGCGCAGCAGCAAGCCTGCCCGGCACGTCGGCCCACCTTCTCCCTCCGCCACTGACACGTGGGACCGCTCCCATCGCCACCTTCCCAGAGTCCATGGCGGACACGCACGCCGCCGCGTCGGGAGAGTCCGATTCGAACGGGATTCGGCCGCCCCCTTCCCCAAGACTTTGGGGATATATAAGCCGACCCCCCGCTATCGTTTCCCCCGAAAACCCTAGCGCAAACCCTGCCGAGGCGCCGCCAATTGCTCGCCAAAGCGCCGCCAGGAGCGAGGAGGCATCGGAGCACCGCGGCCGGTGGAGGAGGCAAGGGGATCGGCCGAGGAGGCTAGCGTGACCGCAAGGGCCAGGCGAGCCTCGACGACCACGCCGCTGTCCCAGGGAACCACCAGAGCGCCGCCAGCCATCATCGCCGACGCCACCGCCGCCCCGCGCCGCCGTCACGCCTCATTGCTCGGAGTGCGCTAAGGAGTGCTATTGTGTAGAGTGCTGCTCGGATCAAGGCAAGTTACACCACTTGTTCATAACTTTGTCCCAGTTTTGATTCTATGCATGTGATCTTCAAAATTCTGTAGTATGCATGTGTAGGATGATCTAGTAGAATTTTTCCTTAGTATTATTTTGCAAGTGCGATGATTTTGTAGTATGCCATGAGTAGCTCTATACTTAGGATTTTCCCTCCTAATAGGTGACCCCTGTTTCTGCTAAGTACTGCTTGCTATGCTATATATACAAAGTACCGTTGGGGGGTTCGAAAGACAAAGAATTTTTCTAAGTATAAAGGCTCTCTAGAGCAAACTTTTCTTCTCAAATCCACTTCAAAATAAAACTAAGTTTTTTTCTGGGCGGAATGGTTGTCGGGTCAACGAGTGTGATTTTGGTGGAGGACGGCCGCCCAAGAATCAAAGAAGTCTGCCATGTTTCAGAATTCAGAAGCTTCCAGTGCAACCACAATACATTATGGGCTCTGTCTTGGCCTAGTACTTAGTGGGAAACCTCACCTGGGTACCAACATTTGGAGGTTCTTGGCACGGTTGGATCCAGAAGGTAGAGGGGCTACTAAGGGAAAGCCTCGCCATGGTCTTGTCTGTAAAAGAACTTGATCATGGATTGTGGGTAAAGTGCACAAACTCTCGAGAGTATTGCAATCTGATCGATCAGCCGTGTTCACGGTAACAGAACAACAATGAGCTTCTGAAGGATGGAGCCTCTGAAGGATCTTCCTCTCTCTTTTCTAAAAACAAGTTTTGAAACCCCATGGCGTGCGTAATATCGCTAATGGGTGGGAATTTGGGAACTTGTTGTGTAATATCCAAGTGACGCTTGGTGCGTAATATCCAAGTGTTTGGTTGTTTGGACACTTGGTGCGTAATATCCTCGTGTGCCACTCGACCTTATTTTATCTAAGCAAATGTTTACAAAGTAGGACAATCGTCTATTCTTCTCTCTACTTAAGAAAACTAGCTTTGAGCAAATGAACTCTACAGCCTATACCAGCCTTGCATGTAGAGATAGTCTTTTCTCTCCTTGGTGTAATTTGCCAATACATTCAAAGTATTGACCCAACTTGTTGGCTGCACGTCTTATGTGTAGAATCCGAAGATTGAAAGGTGCGTAGGGATCGCGGGACTACACTCGACAAGCCTGGGCGTTGATGGACTCATGCTGCTTTTATGTTTCCGCTGTTATTTGAGCTAGCATATTGCTAAGCAATTTTTGTAATAAATTCATACTCTGGATTTTCCGTGTAATAAAGACTTTGTGTTTTACATGATATTTCATCGACTGTGAGTGCTAGCTATTGATCCAGGGACTAGCATGTTAATCACAGGGACTTAGGATCCTTATCGATCCGAGGTCACTACAGAAAGCAAAGCAAAGTAGATACTAAACAAGCATGGAACATAAAAAATTATAGCTACGTTTACGACGTATCAGACCTCACTTTCACCTTAACCATCTAAGATGCCTATGATAGGGGCAATGAGAGGTCAAAGCTAATGAGTACCATACTTTTAGCATTTGGATGCTTTTCAAACTTTTCAAAACCTTTTCACTTCCTTGTTGAGTCACCAGTTATTCTTTGATCACCTTCTTGAGAGCATAGTTCTCATTCTTAGTGTAATGTGCTTGTCTCAAAACTTGGTTAATTATGTCATAACTTTGATGCTTGTAAATCTGATATCTTTACTTCTAGTCTTCACTTGAACTTCAGAGGTGCCTTGACATTTATGTTGGTCCACTATCAAAGGCAAGCGAGATACCACTCTATCATACCTTCTTATGAGCATTGCAATGTTGGTTATGTTTATGTCTCATGCTACTTATTATTATTGAGTTGGAATCTCTTCATAGCTTGCAATGACTATTGAGTAGACTTAGTTGCATACTCCTTATTATGAATTTTCGAAGTATCTACTCATGTGCTGAGAATATTTACATCATATGAAGGAAATGTGTTCGTGAAAGTTCTTTTATCGCACTCAATTTTCAACTGAACTTGAGGACAAGCAATAAGCTAAGCTTGGGGGAGTTGATACGTCCAAAACGTATCTACTTTCCCAAACACTTTTGCTATTGTTTATCCTCTAAACTTGTGTGATTTGGATACAACTAACAAAGACTGACGCTGTTTTCAGCAGAATTACCTTGGTGTCTAGTTTTTGTGCAGAAAATCAACTTTCAGGAAAAATACCAAAAAATATGCCAAAAATCCTATTTCGCCAGACGACTCATGGAGCCATAAGACGAGGCGGAGGTGGGCCACGAGGGGCCCACACCCACTGGCCGCGCGGGCCAGCCCAGGCCGTGCCTGGGAGGGGTGTGGCCACCTCGGGCACCCCCTCGGCCTCCCTCTTTGCCTGTAAGTTGCCTCTTGACCTAAAAACTCAGGGGGTTTCTACGTTTTTCCAGAAAGAGTTCCGCTGCGCCGCCACCACCAGAAACCGCGACTCGGAACCAGAAACTCTGTTCTGGCACCCTGCCGGGACGGGGAATTTGGAGAGGATCATCACCATCATCATCACCAACGCCTCTCCATCAACCATCCAATGTTTCCCCCATCCATGAGTGAGTAATCCACCGCTGTAGGCTATGGGGATGGTAGGGATTGAATGAGTTCTATCATGTAATCAAATAAGATTGCTAGGGCATGTTGCCTAGTATCTCTATTAGTGCTATTTGACTTTGTTGCAACTTGTTCTGCTTAATGCTTATCACTGGGGCCCGAGTGCCATGATCTTAGATCTGAACTTATTATTGATTCATGATGATAGTATTGATGTGATCTTATCTGCAATTTGTGTACACATATCATTGTCTGGATCCAAAGGCCCCGAAGTGACAGAAATTGGGACAACCGGAGGGGATGAATGTGATGTGAGGATCACGTGTGTTCATGGAGTGTTAATGCATTGCTCCGGTGCTCTATTAAAAGGAGTACCTTAATTGCCAGTAGATTCCCTTGAGGCCCCGCTGCAATGGGCAGGCAGGATAGAAAATGTTGTGCAAGTTTTCATTGCGAGCACGTATGACTATATATGGAACACATGCCTATGATTGTTTAGTACTTGGATGCTTTATCTTATTTATCTGCAATTACCCTAGATCTTGAAGTTACATGTTTATAATTGTCCATGCAACGCCCGTCCATCCATCCCTATGCCTACCGCACTCATATCCTACTGTTTGCTACTATTGTTACTACTGCCTTCGTTTTGCTGTTGCTGTTACTTTGTTATTTCTACTACAAAACTGTTGATACTGATAAAATACTGTGAGCAAGACTATTTCCAGGTGCAGCTGAATTGACAACTTAGTTGTTAAGGCTTATAAGTATTCTTTGTTTCCCCTTGTGTCGACTCAATAAATTGGGTAATAGTACCCACGAAGACTGTTGCGATCCCCTATACTTGTGGGTCATCAAGTGTTCACTAGTGAAAGTATGATCCCTAGGCCTTATTTCTAAACATTGCAACACCATTCACAACTAGATCTGTTGCATGTTTGCTTGCTTCCATTTGTTTGCCTTTAGTCTTTTCCTCCCCATCAGAAGCTCTTTTCTGGCACCGTTACCACTTATAATCATCCATACCACTTGTATTTCACTATCTCTTCGTCGAACTAGTGCACCTATACACCTAACAAGTGTATTGGGTGTGTTGGGGACACAAGAGACTTCTTGTATCTTGATTGCAGGGTTGCTTGAGAGGGATACCTTTGAACACTTCCTCCCTGAGTTTGATAAACCTTCGGTAATCCACTTAAGGGAAACTTGCTGCTATTCTACAAACCTTTGCACTTGGAGGCCCAACAACTATGTACAAGAATAGAAGTGCGTAGACATCAATCAGATGTAGAGAATCTAGTATGACAGGAGAACGTGATGAGATGAGATCAGTGATATGAGGTTAAACATGGTAAGGCTGGTATGGGAGGCCACAGTGGGATGTGGTTTTTCTAGTCCCATGCTCGCCACCACTAGGAACCAAGTTCTTGCCTCTGGAACTGAGATGAGCATACAACCACACGGGTCTTGGGAACCCCTCGCCTGATTAACTTGCCTAGTAGATTCCATGAGTCACATTGTTCGGTCGTTCCATTCGACATGCATTCTGGATCTTATCGAAGGCGGTGAAGGAGGTGCATTCATAACAGGTAGGGAAGCATGGACCGGGTTTCTTGGGGTAGATAGCGCCCCTGGTAAACCAACCTCGCCTCACATATCTAGGGACCGCCTTCGGGATTTAACCCGTTATGGCGGAACCATCCTAAGGGTGTGACTAATGGTCTCGACGAAAGCAAGGTAAAGGTCATGGCTAACCACCCTCTGCCAGCCTTCCAAGGAAGAGGGCTAATAGCTTGGCATTAAGAGTCGTTTGGTACGTGTGGGTAAAGCTGTACACCTTTGTAGGGTTAAATATTTTCAAAAATCCGTGTTCACGGTTATGAATGTGTCACATCCCAAGATTTTCCAAATCTTGTAATGTGAAAAATAAATGAATAAAATAAAACTTGTTGATTTTCAGGGTGAGAAGAAACTTTTTGAATCCAATTGGAAACTTTCAAAACCTATTTGGATCAAATAAAATCCTAAAGGGATTTAAAAAGTTAAATAAACAATAAACTTCAAAATATTTAAAATTACTATTTTTGGATCTTTTAATAAAAGATTTGGTTTTCAAAAGAAAAGGTAGATTTATAAATAAGGATTATTTTATAGAGCCAAATTAAACCTTGGCCAAGCTTTTGAATTAAAACATTTTGTTTTGAATAAAAATAGTAAAGGTTTGTTTAAATAAAATAATAAGGATTTAATATCCAATTTTATTTAAATAAAAGGTTTTACCATTTTAATTAAAACATCAAAACTTATTAAATTATTTTAAATAAGTTTTCCAAATATCTTCTATTTTCAAATAAAACCTACTGTTTTGGTTTTGATAATATTTAGTTTTCAAATAGAGATTTTATTAAATAAATCAAAACCTATTTGAATTAATAATTAAGGTCTATTTTATTTAATTATTAAATAGATCCAAAAAAATAATAAAATTAATAATTTTCTTTGGGCTTTGGTTTATGTTGTTAAACAGAACCAAATTCAATTGCAAAGTGTGGTGGATGTTTGAATTAATTTGAATGCTTGATTGATTGTTGAATTTCAAAACAGAAATTGAAACTGGAAAAAGAAAAAGATTCAGACAGAAAAAAATATGAGAACGGACTGACCCAACCCAACTAGGCCCAGCAACCCATTCCAGCCCAACTCCTTTTCCCCATGCGCGAATCGTTTTACACCCATTCACGCACCCGCGCAGACACCGACCGGTGGACCCAACTCTCCTCTCCTCTCTCACGCTGACAAAGGACCCCACCCCTCCTGTTCGTCGTTTCCACCCGCCGGTGACCACGTCGCGGCCGTTTCTGCCATTGAAAGCTCGCGATCAATTCGCCATAATGTCGCGCTTAAACCTCGCCGTGACCACGCACGTTAAAGAGTCTGCCTCTCCTCTCTCATTCCCCTCTGTCGCCCCACCTCAACACGCTCCCAGGCCGCCCAATTCCTCGCCACACCACTCTCTGTCCGACGATGCTCCGACGACGATACCGGCCAGTATTCACCGCCCCTCGCCTCCTCGATCACACTCACAAGTTCCCCAGGCCCTGGCGCATCTTTCTGCATCCGCATCTCGCTCGCGCGCGCCCCTGAGCATCGGCAACGACAACAACCGCCGACGCCACCGTCTGGTTCTTCTCCGACGACCTCCCTCTGGTAAACCAAACCACCCCGACCCCTCTCAATCACGCACACACCATCGCCGTGTCATTGCGCATCTGACCATGCGTTTTGTTTCTCTCCTAGTGATCCATAGCACCGTCCTCGACGACGACTGAGCGTGGCCGAGGCGCAGCTCCACTTCGGCGAGCGATTAAGCCCGCTCCAGTGCGCCCCTCGCCAAGACGGAACCACCTTGAGCTTCCCTAGGCTTCTGCGAATGCGGTGAGCATCTCCCCAGCCACTCTAGCTTCCTGTATCGCACCATCTGGCCGCTCCGCCGCCAGCCACCGCTGCAGCGCCGCTCATTTTAGGTCAAGCTCGTAGCAGCCGTCCGATCTCGATCTAGTGGATAGGATAGAACCACTTAAAGCGAAGGGGTAAGCAATCTGGTCCGTGCGATTTAATTAGATCCAACGCGCCAGAGCAGCCGATCCAGGCGAAACGGTATGGGCGAATAGAATTAAGACGCGTGGCACAGATCGATTTAAAACAGAATTTGTAATCTGATTTTGATGCAGATTTGAAAACCTTATAACTTTAGTTCCATACGTCCAAAATTTGCAAACTTTATATCAATGGAATCAGTGGAACAAGACCTAGCCAACCATGCAATGTGTTTAGTAAAAAGCTTCTGGTAAATTGTTTGTTTTTGCAGAAACATTTGTATGCTTGTTTAGATTGTAAAAATTGTTCAAAAATGATTTTGGGGATAAAATCTTTGGCAAATGGTGTGTTTTGAACCTACTAACCTTAGGAAACACTTTGTGGATTCAAAAAAGTATTTGGTGAAGAAAAAGAATGATTCTTTGATTTAAAAACATTTCTACACCACATAAAATGATACTTTGTTTATAAAATGGTTTATAAAGTGAAATCTTTTGCAAATGGCTTTGCCACTTTACAAAATGACCATTAGGTGTTTTCAAATGTTTATGACCCATTAGGAACCACTCTTTCAAATAAAACAAAGCTTGGCATGCTTGCATGCATCACTTTGACTTTATCATTTTATGTGATGTTTTGCTTGATTGGTAGATTGAACTTGTGACTTGCTTGATTGAATTGTAGTGACTTGAAGAGTGTGGTTGTAGCAAGGAAAAGGAGTGAACTTATACCCTCTACCAAAAAGGCAAGTGATGCTTCATACTTTTGTCCCATTACTTTCACTATGCATTAGTGATTTTTGCTAAGTAAAACTTGCATGGAATTTTTCTAAGTATAAACCTTGCTATAGGAAACCTAGTAGATGAAACCTTAGTAAAATTTCCTAAGTTAAGACTCCTACTACTATCAAGCTTAGATTAGCTAATAGAAAACAAGGGTGGAATATATATTCACACTATGGAAAAATTTCTAAGTCTGAGGACTTGTGTTTTTGTTTAATAAAACAACTAAGTTAATGAATCACCTGGGTGGAATGTGACTTGAATGGTGGATTTTGGTTGAGTGGTTACACAAGGCCCATGTTTATGGTTTACCTTGTGTATCACACTTGTGGATTGCCACCCAGGAACAAAGAGATTTGAGATGTCAAATGTTGAGAAGCTTCAAGTGCAACCACTTGGCATTATGGGCTCTGCCTGGATCATATAGGTTGCAAGAACTTAGCCATATGGACAGTTGGTGGTAGAGTTTGATAGGTTGGAGCGCGTCCGTTTTGGTCTAAGGGAAGGCTTCTGAAAGATCTTGTCTTGGGAAACCAAGTCTTGTGGGGAAAGTGCACCACCTCTGCAGAGTGTAAAATCTAAGTACTTAGCCATGTCCCTGGTAAAGGACAATTTGAGCATCAAGACATGGAAGCAATCAAGAATCTCATCATCCAAAATTCTAAGTTAAAAACTTGTGGTTGAACAAGGGTTTAAGGATCTTCAATCTTTGATTGGGAAAAATTATTTTGTCAAGCAAAAACTTAGTGTTTTCAAATGTTAAGGAAAATCTATTTTGAGCAATGCAAGCCTCAACTCCACTTAGCCAAATGCATATAGATGATAGACTCCACCATACTACCATAGTATCACTTGCCAATACAATTCAAATGTATTGACCCTTGTGGCTGTAACTTGTGATGTTGCAGGTTTGATTGATTTAGTGAAGTGTGTTGATTAGGATTACAAAGTCTACAACCAACATGTCTGCCTGTGGCACTTAGAAGATGAAGGACCCCATGCTATAGATATTCTGCTGCAATGTAATGTAATAGCCAAATGAGCTATGTAAGATGTAATAAAATTATGTTATTCCTGGTTATAAAGTTGTATTATGACCTTTGTTTCTTGATATTACATCTTAACTGTGGATGCTAGCTATTGATCCAGGGACTAGCATTGTAAACACAGGGGACTCTACCTTATTAAAGGTTGGGACCCTTACAGAATGCTTGGTGACCGAATTCTAAGATCATAGAGAACTATAACCTAATTGTAAAAATTGGCAGATCAACGTGTGCTTAAGGATGCTTCCTCATGGGTACGAGGGGGTGATCCTAGATAGGGTTCAGATGATGATGATTTGGTGGATATCAAAGATATGATGATCAATACTTTGGAGATGTCGCTCTCTTAACCCCTTTTAAAATACTCTGATTAGACGAGCTCCTTCTCTCTCTTGTTTTATAAACAAAGATGGCTTTATGCAAAACAACTCCACCAGCCATAAGTCTTGCGGAGTACACCCTGCACTCACCCTTGCTTTGTTGATAGTTTTGGTAGAGTAAGTGTTCCCCTGAAGACGAGTTCCGTACGACATCGACGCCAACGAGTAGATTGGGGTTCCCGTCCGGCAGACTAGAATCTACGGGCTGGGACGTCATCATTATGCTTCAGGTCTCTTAGGCCATTTGTTAAGTTTGCTATACTTAATAGCATAATTTGCCTTCCGTTGTTTGATGTTTGTGGTCAGTGACCTATGTTTGTATTATTTTGGTTCTTTGCTCAGGTATGAGCTTGCCGTAATAATTTTTGTGTCGGGTCACTATTCTGTTATCGATTCTTCGCTGGATATCCTCGATCTCAAGGTTAATCTTATGTTAGACGGAGGTCTGGAATTTGTTTAGCCCTGATCCTGGGGGTGTTACAGGTTTTTGGTATCAGAGCAGTACCGACCGTAGGAAAATCCTGCTATTGGTCGATATTGAGTCTAGTACTTGTGAAAACTATTTTAAAGATGAAAAGTATTTGCAAAAACTCTAGTATGCTTCTTTTACTCCTTATCCAGTTTTTCTCTAACTCAGGTCATCTTATCTGGTGTTGATTTTGGAAAAGTTTTGATATCTCTTCTAGTCCTTCAAAACTTAGGTGCCTTCTGGGCATGTCGTTTCTAAGCCATTTGACGAAGTGTTTAGTTCTCTAGAGTTGTGTGTGTTGTGAATTCCTTGTTATCCTTTGCTCTATTTCATCCGAGAGATTCCTTTCTATCATGATCTCTCTGTTTTATGAATCCTACAATATAATGATCCACAATGTTCTGTTCTAGGCTTCAAGGTTTCCTTTCACCTCGTGTGCCTTCTTTTGTTTTGTTTGGGTACTTTAGAAGTTGTTTATTCTTTTGGAATATACCATGTGATTATTACCTTGCAGTGTACCCTATGTCACTGAAGTAGTAGTTACTCCTTTCTTTGGGTTTTAACCCTTGGACTTGATCCGAAGATCCCCGATTGTGCTGGATTTTGGTGTTGTGAATCTTGTACATGACAGGATGGCTGGTACTGCAATTCTATCCTTTAATCTTGTGGTCTTTGCCGCGATTGAATTGTGATAATTAAGGACTTCCCCTACCACATGCTATGGCAGATGTTCTTTAATGGAACCAAATAGATCACGACAAGATTACTTCTCGCTAGTATCGCATCTACACTCATGACTCTGCCACACCTTTAACTTTCCTTGCATTGGTTTTCGGAAGGTTGTTGACTTATGCATCCACATCTTGGGATTCTATCCTGAGTATGTTCCTTCCCCTTGTTGTTTTCTGACCTTTGTCTACCAGTTGGTAGCCAAGTAGTACATGTGCATTGGTGTCTTCTGATGCAAGATACTCTTGTGGTTAGTCATGACAAACCAGTTTGGGATGTTAGGAGAAACAAACTCCAGTACCTCATCATATCTAGGACCCGATCAAAGTGCTGTAATCCGCAGAGTAAGATGCATTGAATAACTTCTTTCTGTTCTACCTTAAAGTGTCACACTCTTTTATACTAAGAGGTCGTGTTGAGTTTCATGACCCCTTAATGAAGTGATACTCTCACACATCTTTACCCACTCTTCCTCGAGCTTTCGCGCTCGTGAGTGATGCGTGTGCGTAATAATGTGGCCATGTGAGATTCTTAGCAATTATTATTGTTTTGAACTCTAAGGACATTTGTGTCATTCTTAGCATGATTAGTTAATCCTATCAATAAGTGAAGTTTGATTGTGCTACCAAGTCCATTATTCTGGTGCACTCTCTTCATTTAAATAGTTAGTATTATGCCGAATCTCTAAGACTATGTCTTCTTGCCTTATAAAGCAAGTTTCCTCTCGAACTAAGTGACATATCGGTGGTACATGATATTCTAGATGTCTACTAAAAGTATCTCCATGTTGACACATGACCGTCTTGTAAAGTTCTTGAGCAAGCAAGTTCTCTGAACTTCTCTTTTCTCCAAGGATTTGTATTGGATACCCTAAACTAGTTGGTTGAGCTTAAACAACAACTTGTAGAGTTGTAAGACAAAAGTTTTATCCTACTATGTTCCTCCTTAAAGGGATGTCTAGTTTTGTTCGTGTTGAAGAATGATAATATTTCCTTTGTGGATATGTTATCTTCCCCACCTTTGATTTGATTTGGGTTGTTGTCAAATCAAACTCAGTTCCAAGGACTATCTTGATGGTGTTTCTACTTGTGATGTTTCACTTGAGTACATCTTCGTGTCCTTTGGCCTGACCAGTATTTCTGCCTTGTTCATACAACATATGAGTCCATCTCCTTGGTGTGTCTTGGTAAGTTTGTTGTTGAGCCCATCAATGGCATTCTCATTTTCTCCATGTTAGATTATATTCATATGGAACATTTGGCATTAATGTTGGAAAGTTTCGAGAACCGTCTTTGAGTCATCTCGAAGTATGTGTTCTGGATGTTAGAAGTAACCTTCTCTAGATCACGTGCAAATGTTGAAAGATGTCGCCGTGGATTTGAGAAGAGTTATATCCATTACTTATTCATACATGTGTGTTTTATCGTTAGTACTTTATGAGTATGCAACTGTCTTTCGATAAGTTGCTAATGCATATGTCTAACAATCTAGCTCAGTCTTTTGGAGCTTTACACTGTAGTCCGTGTTTTGATAATCTAGTGACTTTACCTTTGTGTAAATGTTGCAAATTTTCTATTCGGACATGCTGAGTCTGAAGTATCACTCCACTTAACCAAAGCTGAATCTCAAGCAGCAACAATGGTTGGTGTTCCTCAAGGTTTTGACATAAGTCTCTTTGTAAATCTGGCAATATTAATGTAACAGTTGACACACTTAGCCAGAAAGACCTATTGTCATATTCTCTTGATTCAGCAATAACAACCACTCATCATAAGGCTTCTTCCATAATTTATTATAGGAGTTGTGCTTATGGTTTCCTTTGTATTCGAAGTCCGACCTTTACTTGATGTTTGATTTTTCGAACATCAATGAGAATATTTAAAGTAGTGTTGCTAAATGTTTCTCGGTCGATCCTCTAGACCCTTTTATGATGGAAAACATTTTGTTGTGCCAAGTAATTGTAGTCTGAGAATGAATTTTCTTTCTTCTCGTGTCATCAGGAATCTTCTTACCTATTTATCTAGTGGTGTAAAGTGATATCATGATCTTTGGCAAAGATTTTGATATACCCAATGGTAAGGAAATCGGTAATCATTAACTGCTCGGTTGTCTTGGGAGTAGTGACTAATCGGAATTCGGATGATTAACCGATTTAATCGGTCGGCTGTTAATCGGTGCAACCTACAAAAATTAGCACCTAAAACACATATTACTACTCTTGCACCTCAAGACCTACCCTATTAAAGGCAGCCTAGAGCTCCCGGATGAGATCCTCAAGGCACTCGAGCTCTTGTATCTCAGGTCTGATCGGCAACTACGAGGAACTAGTCAACAACGACAAGGAACTGGCTGGTGATGGCAGAAATCGAGCTCCTGGAGGTAGGGATCGAGTGGGATCTTTGAAAAACCTACTTCATTAGGACGAGCTAGCGGATGGATGGGTGATATGTGTTGATAATTTTGCAACTTTTTTGACCAAATGTAGTAGTTAATCGGGAACATACCTAGTAATCGGAGTGTCAGAGCTATTAATCGGGATAAACGATTAACACCAACGATTAGTGGTAATCAACACAGTCAGGTCCCTAGTAGCGATTAATCGGCCTACTAATCGCTGATTCGGCCTATTTTTTGAATAGTGGATATATCTGGATGAATAAAAAGTTTCCTTCATTCTCTCAGCCATGTCTTAAGAGTGACTAGGATTTTGGTAATCAATAGTTTCTCTTGTTACATGTTCCTTGTGACTCTTATGAGTCCTAGCCACAAAACACGTTTCTATCTTGACCTTCTGTTGAATGAAAAAGCGACCCTTCTGTTTCAAAAGTAGTTCAACAACTTGGTTTTGTTGATCCATATCTCTGCAATCTGAAATCTCTACTCCATTTAGTAGAGGTTCTCTATCGAAGTATGTGGTTATGTTCTTTTTGTTGGAAACCTTCCTTTTCAGAAGCTTAAACTCTTTTGTAAGTTCCATGGTCTCAATCCTTATGAAGACCAGTTATCTAACAAATTTAAACCTTCTCCTCTTGTTTTCTCCGTTACCTTGACGTGTATCATGTTCGTCATCTCAGAGTTGTTTCTGAACACTCCATCCATGAGTTGACCATCGGATACTCTGTGTGTTGTTTAGTGTGTTTCCCTCTTATCTTTAGAGCGACCCTATTTCTTTCTCTCTCTGTATCTCTTCCTACCTTAGGAATCCCGGGTCAAGATTCTCGTAAGGGGGATAGAGCTGTAACACCCCGGTTTTAGTTAATCTTATATTAGGGTTTTGATTGTGCATTCATGAGCATCATATTTAAAATGCATGCATTGAAGGAATAAATGCAAACCCTAAAACCCTAATCCTCTCCTCTATTTTTGAAATGCATTCAAAAAGGTTTTGTACTTTGAAAAGTGCCAAAAATTATGGAGCCCAAATGGACTAAGAGGGCCTCTCAATATTTTACTAACTTTTTAAAACCTTCTGGTATTTCTGAAATATACAAAACAGATTTCAAATGAAAATTTCAAAGAGAGAAACAAAAACAGATTTGGAAAACAGTTTGCAGGAAATAAAATATAGCCACAACCAACCAGGACGGCCCAGCTTGCCCTCTCCCTTCTCTCCCCTCTACCCGCCGCTCAGCACGCAGCATTGCAGCCTAGCTGTGGCCCACGCCAGCCCGCCAGCGGCCCGTACCTCTTCGATGTATCCTCCCGTCGTCTTCCTCCAGACAGGCAGGGAGCTGTCTGTCGACACCGGCGCCATCGATCCCGCTGCCTACTCCCCGCCGCCCATCGCGCCTGGGGAAGGATAAGGTTGCCACGACGTCGCCCTGCCCATCCTCATCCACTCCCCCTCTCTCCCCAGACCTCTCTCACCTTTCTCTGCAAGGTGACTAAGCCCTAGATTCGGGCTCCTCTTATGGCCGCTGTTCTGCGCCACCCCGAGGCCAGTTGAGCACGCCATTCCCTTCGCCTTGTCCTCCCGGTCCTCCCTAGCCAAGCAACAGAAGCGCGCGTGCCCTCAATCGCCGAAATTGAGGTCGTCTTCCCCGACACTGACAAATGTCGTCGTCGCCATTGCCGCTGCTCTGGTCATCGCCTTTCCTCACCATCGCCTCCATTCGAATCACGGTGATCCGGTGGTCCCCTAGGACATCTCCCTCGACCCCTCTCTCTATAGCCGTTTCTCGCCGTTGACCCGTGCGTTCTGCCGCCGTGTGCTGCCGATCTCCTTGCTCCGGTGACCAAAACATAGCTGTGCCGCCACCAGAAGGCTTCCCTTGCTCGCCTCGTTCGAGTAGGCTAGGTCTCGCCGCTCCGCGCGCCCTCCTCCACCGTTGCCGGTGGCTGTCGTGATGACGTCACGCTGGCGTGGTCCTGACGTGTCCACGGACCCCGCTGACCTTTGATCGCCCGCGTGGCATGCCGATGTGGCTTCGGCCCCACCGGCCAGTCATTGTGGGTAGCCCCAGACTCGGTGAAAAACTACCCCCACCCCTCTTCTGATGTAATGGTGATGCATTAAATCATTTTAAATGATTTAATAATTCCAGAATCTGATATAAACTTGTAAATTCAATAACTTTTATTCTGTAATTCAGAAAAATATGAATAAGATATCAAAATGTTCAGAAAAATGAGATTTATCTATTTAAGCTATCATCATGCATTGGTAAGCAACTTACATGACAAGTTTATTTAGAAGAACATAGTAACCGAATTAGGGTTTATGCCCCTTGGAACCCCTATTAAACTGCCGAGCATGCCTTAGGGTTACTTTTCGATACAATTTAACTTGTCATATCATAATTCTTGTTTGAGCATTGTATCGATGCCATGTGTTGATTGTTTCGCTTTATTTCTGATGTTTCTGGTTCTTCCCGGTAGAATACAATGTCGAGATCTAAGACCGAGATCAACACTGTCGAAGCTCGAAGAACAATACTTGGCCAACTATAATCAAGTCAAGTACCAGATGTTCGAAGATCTGCTTTCTGGTTATCAATGGGAAAAGGCAAGCATAGCCCCACAATGAATAATCCCGTGATTTCGAAAGCATTTCAATTCCTGCCATGATGCATACGATTCTACTGTGGTCTTTTATCGATAGATAGAGTATCCTATCTGTTGCATTACTCCCTTTGAGCTTATATTACCTGATCCATTGCTCCTAGCATAACTAGGTTTGGCTTGTGTGCGCTGCTAGAGCTTACTTCTGTGTCCTGCTTAGCCATGCATAGTTGTTGAGTCTGGTTCATCCAGATGATGTATCGGATGCAGAGAATCTAGTATGTTAGGAGAACATGATGAGATGAGATCAGTGATATGAGGTTAAACATGCTAAGCCTGGTATGTGAGGACACAGTGAGATGTGGTTTTCTATTCCCATGCTCGCCACAACTAGGAACCGAGTTCTTGCCTTTGGAACGAGACAAGCGTACAAACACACGGGGCTTGGGAACCCCTCACCTGATTAACTTGCCTATTAGATTCCATGAGTCACATAGTTCGGGCGTTCCATTCGACATGCATTCTGGATCTTCTCGAAGACGGTGAAGGAGGTGCATTCATAATAGGTAGGGAAGCGTGTACCAGGTTGCTTGGGGTAGCTAACGCCCCTGGTAAACCAACCTCGCCTCACATCTCTAGGGACCGGCTTCGGGATTTTACCCATTACGGTGGAACCATCCTTAGGGCGTGACTCATGGTCTCGACGAAAGCAAGGTAAAGGTCGTGGCCAACCATCCTCGCTAGCCTTCCAAGGAACAGGGCTAATAGCTTGGCATTAAGAGTCGGTTGGTACATGTGGGTAAAGTTGTACACACCTGCAGGGTTAAATATTTTCGAAAAGCCGTGTTCACGGTTATAAACACTTGGTGACCAAATTCTAAGATCATAGAGAACTATAACCTAATTGTAAAACTTGGCAGATCAACGTGTGCCTAAAGATGCTTCCTCATGGGTACGAGGGGGTGATCCTAGTAGGGTTCAGATGATGATGATTTGGCGGATATCAAAGATATGATGATCAATACTTTGGAAATGTCGTTCTCTTATCCCCTTTTAAAATACTCTAATTAGACGAGATCCTTCTCTCTCTTGTTTTATAAACAAAGATGGCTTTATGCAAAACAAATCCACCAACCATAACTCTTGCGGAGTACACCCTGTACTCACCCTTGCTTTGTTGATAGTTTTGGAAGAGTAAGTGTTCCCCTGAAGACGAGTTCTGTACGACATCGACACCGACAAGTAGCTTGGGGTTCCCGGCCGGCAGCCTGGAATCTATGGGCTGGGACGTCATCGTTATGCTTCAGGTCTCTTAGGCCATTTGTTAAGTTTGCTATACTTAATAGCATAATTTGCCTTCCGTTGTTTGATGTTTGTGGTTAGTGACCTCTGCTTGTATTATTTGGGTTCTTTGCTTAGCTATGAGCTTGCCGTAATAATTTTTGTGTCGTAGGGTCACTGTTGTGTTGCCAATTCTCCACTGGATATCCTCAAGCTCAAGGTTAATCTTATGTCAGACGGAGGTCTGGAATTTGTTTAGCCCTAATCCCGGGGGTGTTACAAATAATCCTTCTTGGAGTTGCAAGCATCTACTTGGCCAAAGCATCGATGAACAACGGAGAGCATGCAAGATCACAAATAACATAGACATGATAGAATTAATAATCAATCTGACATAGTATCTCAATATCCATCGGATCCCCGCAAACACAACATGTATGATTACAAATAGATGATCTTGATCATGAATGAAGCTCACAAGATCTAAACATGATAGCACAAAGGAGGAGAAACAACCATCTAGCTACTATATGGACCCATAGTCCAAGGGTGAACAATAACGCATTGCTCCGGAGGCTGGCATGGTGACAAAGAAGGCCTCCGGGATGATCTCTCCCTCCAGCAGGGTGCCGGGAAGAGCTTCGGATCCCCCGATCTAGGAACGATGGTGGCGGCGGCTATGGACTATTTCGTGGAGATTTGAACGGGTGCTTAGGGTTTCTGCATCGGGGTTCTTTTATAGGCGAAGGGGCAAGGTCGATGGGCGCCCGAGGGGCCCACACCTAGGGCTGGTGCGCCCCTAGCCGCGCCGCCACTAGGTGTGGCCACCTCGTGGCCCCACTTCGTCTGCCCTCCGGACTCCGTGTTCGTTCTGGTAAAGTATTGACTTTGGCTTTTGTCCCGTCCAATTCCGAGAATATTTCCTTACTAGCTTTTCTGAAACCAAAAACAGCAGAAAACAGGCAATTGGCACTGCGGCGTCTTGTTAATAGGTTAGTTCCAGAAAATGTATAAGAATACCTCAAAGTGTAGAAAAAACATAAGAAAGTTGATACAAAACAAGCATGGAGCATCAAAAATTATAGATACGTTTACGACGTATCAAGCATCCCCAAGCTTAACTCCTGCTCGTCTTCGAGTAGGTAAGTGATAAAAAGAATAATTTTTGAGGTGACATGCTATCACAATCTTGATCAAAATATTTGTAAAGCATTGATAGCTGGGATCAAAGTACTCTAAACATGAACATAAAAGATGTAGTTCTAATAATAAGACATAGAAACTATGTTGTAACATGAAAGGGTACAAACAAAGATCATGAATAACAATGCATTGAAAGACATTTGTTTGTGTCACATATAGAAAACACATCAAGAGTGGTATTTAGCTTGTCCTTCATGGTATAGCAGAACATAAATGCATAGGACACCTTCAAAGTTCATAAGGGTGACTAGATACAAATAGTTTAAGAACAAGAAATATCAACATTATGAATCAATCAATAAGTTTTGGGACAATGCACATTAAACTAAGAATGACAACTATGATCTCCTAGTTGGTGCATAAAGATATAAGGTGGAGACTCGACATAAAAGTAAAAGAAAGGCCCTTCATAGAGGGAAGCAGGGATTTCAAGTTTCATAAAGATCTCCCAAAAATTATGGTACTTGTTAGCTTTCACCTCTCCTTGCCCCTATCATAAGCATCTTGAAGTGATTAAGGTTAAAGTGAAACAAATATGAAGTATATGCTTGACAGATCATAAGTTAGCAATCTCATGTCCCTTGAGTACGAGGGCCGTTCCTCATGCTACTCAACTTTAGTCATAAGCAAGTTCTTGTCATTGTAAGTATATGTGTATCATAGATAACCGCCAATGGGGTACCCCATGCTCCATGACACAGGAGCTATCCCATATCAAAATGACAAGGAAACATATAGTGAGCATCTCAACGATCTTTCTATTACCATGAGCATGGTGCTTTTTTTTCTTTTTCTCTCTTTTTTTCTATATTTTTTTCTGAAGATGCTTCATAGATTGATCACGATGGTTATGCTGCAAGTTTCCACCATGATTAGGCATGGCTTAGGCTAGCCGCCCATGCGTTTCTCTAACACATATATAATGCTCCATGAACTTACAATCTCCCCTTTTATTTCACACCGCCGACATCCATAAACAAAAGATCATGATATCAACTAGATAATATTTACAAGTGTTGAAGCGTTCCCCATGACAGCATGGTTCTGCTAATTCCCAACTTATAAGTGCAAGCATATAAGCAACATAGATGACACAATGGTTCAAGTTTATTAGGTGCAAGAAAGTAAAGTGTGCCATCAAGTTTGTGGGAGCTTTAATCACTAATTTTCACATAACAAGTTTAATTTGGAAGATAGATAAAAACATGAATATACTTGTAATGGTGTAACACACCATGCATAGGAATTTATAGTGGACTATTGGGAATAAATTGGTTTCTTGCGAGTTGGATGCACGAGTAGAGCTTACTCAGTACAAGTGGAGGCTAGCAAAAGACTGGGAGCGACCAACTTAGAGAGAAATAATGGCCATAATAATGCAAAGCAACGAAACATTATCAACTAATGCATAAAGTGGTATCACAAGTCAAAAAATAAATGACCATAGAGGCTAAGGTGACTGGTTCATAGTCTTAACATGGTGTAAGCATGTGCCAAGTCAACCCATAAACCCGTGGACATGTTTACTAAGCTCAGTTTTCGCTTGGGGACAAGCGAAGGTCTAAGCTTTGGGGGAGTTGATACATCCAATTTGCATCACCATTCTATATCATAATTTGCCTCTATTAATTGATATGTGTCTTATTATGAGGTGTTACTGTCACATCCCAAGATTTTCCAAATCTTGTAATGTGAAAATAAATGAATAAAATAAAACTTTGTTTTATTTTCAGGGCCAGAAGAAACTTTTTGAATTCAATTGGAACTTCAAACCCATTTGAATTAAATAAAATCCTAAAGGGATCTAAAAAGATAAACATTTTAAATAAAGAAAACAAAATAATTTGGAAATAATATTTTGGATCTTTTATATAAAAGGATTTGGTTTTCAATTGAAATAAATGTTTTATAGACAAAGATTATTTTATAAAGCCAAATTAAACCTTGGCCAAGATTTTGAAATAAAATGTTTTGTTTTGTTTAAAAATAGTAAAGGTTTATTTAAATAAAATAATAAGGATTTAATATCCAAATTTTATTTAAGTAAAAGCTTTTTCCCTTTTAAATAAACACTAAAACTTATTTATTTATTTTAAATAAATTTTCCAAATATTTTATATTCTCAAAAAAAACTTACTGAAGTGTTTTGGTTTTATTTTAGATTTCAAAATAAATATTCTAATAAAACAAATCCTATTTTAATTAAATGAATAAGGTCTATTCATTTAATTGGTATTGGACCCTAAAATAAAATGTTATTTTATTTTAAACAAGTATTTCAAGTATCTTATATTTTCAAATAAAACCTACTGATTTGGTTTTGAAAGTGTTTGGATTTCAAATGAAGATTTTATTAAATAAATCAAACCATATTAAATAAATAAAGGTCCATTTTATTTAATTAATGAAGGGATCTTAAAATGAATAAAAAAATATTATTTTATTTTGGAATTTAGGATTATGCTGATAAACAGAATCAAGTTCAAAATTGTGAAGTGTGGTGTTTGTTTGAGTTGATTTGGTTGAATGAATCATTTGTTGAATTTCAAATCAGTAAATTGAAAATAGAAAAGGAAAAAGCTTCAGACAGAAAAAAGAGAGCAGCCCACCATCTAGCCCAACTAACCCAGCAGCCTAGCTCCTCTTTCCACCCCGAATCGTTTTCTTTCACCCAGCAACTCACCCACCGAGCGACTGACTACCGGCCCCCACCTCCACTTCCTTTCTTTCACTGCCAAGCGGACCCCACCCTCTCCTGTTCATCGTCCTCACCGCAGCGACCCGTTCTTCCTCGTTCTGCCGTTGATTCTCCGGCTTAATTCATCATAACGCCGCGTTTATTCCTCGCGGTGATCAAGCACCTTTAAACGCCAGCGCATCCTCTCTCATTCCCCTCTGACTCCTCCCTCAAGAATGCCCCCAGGCCGAGGAATTTTGCCCTACACTCCCTCTGCCTCCGACGACCCTCCTCGCCGTTTCCGGCCAACACACGCCCCCTCCTGCCTCCTCGAGCACGCAGCTGTGATCAGCATTCCCCAGCGGACCATTCTGCAGTCGCAGCTCGCTCGTGCGCGTCCCTAAGCGTCGGCAACGACTTTCCCGAGCCAGCGCCGCCGTCTGCTCCAACTGCGGCGACGTTCCCCGGTAAACCTGACCTCCCCACCTTTTCCCGTGGACACGATAGTGACTGCCATGATCTGACGAACCTAATGGTGCCTTCCGTTTGTCCTAGGGTGCCCCCTATCCTCGCCCTCGACGACCTTCTGAACCGCCCGAAGCCCAGCTCGTCTCCGGCGAGCAATCAAGGACAGCCCCGTGCGCCCCTTCATCAACCAGTACCACGTTGAGCATCAGCAGTGTGCTGCGAACTCGGTGAGCATCCCCTTTTCCTTCCTCGCTTCCTATTTCACCGGCGCCGCCACCGTCTGGTCGCTCCGCCGCCAGCAGCCGCCGCTCGTTTAAGGTCGAGCACCCCACAGCCGTCCGATCCCGATCTGATGGATAGAATAGTTCACTTAAACGAAGGGGCACGCGTTGATCTGAGCCGCACCTGCCCTTTTAATCCTGTGGTCTGTGTTACTCAATCCAGACGAACCAGTACCGCCCGATGAATTCGTGTCGCGTGTCACCTGGTTTGTTTAAAAAAAGATTTGAAATCTGATTATGTTATGATTTTCAAACCACTATAACTTTTGATCCACACGTCCAAATTTTACAAATTTTATGTCGTTGGATTCAGGAGAGCAAGACCTAGCCAACCATGCCCTTGGTTTAGCAAATAGTATCTGTTAGCTTGTTGGTTTTTGCAGAAACATTTGTGTGTTTGTTTAGATTAGAAAAATTGTTTAAAAATGATTTTAGGGTTAAAACTTTTGCAAAATGGTTTGTTGTGACCTTACTGACCCTAGGAACCAACCCATGATTTGCAAAATGGATTTGGAAAAGTTTAGAATGGATTTATTGGTTTAGTCCATTTCTAGCTAAATAAAACTATTGATTTGTTTATGAAAATGATTTTGAGTAAAAACTTTGGAGAAAATGTTTTTGACCAAACCTACTGACCATAAGTACCAAGTTTTGAGAAACAACAACTTATTTAGTGAAACCACTTAAGGCTATGGTATTGAAAATAATAATTTTCACCACATAAAATGATGAAAAGATTTAAAAATGGTTTATAGATAAAACCCATTTACAAATGACTTTGCCACTTTACAAAATGACCATTAGGTGTTTTCAAATGTCCATGACCCATTAGGAACCACTTTTTCAAACAAAACAAAGCTTGGCATGCTTGCATGCATTACCTTGACTTTGTCATTTTATGTGTTGATTTGCTCGATTGGTAGATTGAGTTTGTGCCTTGCTTGATTGAAATGTAGTGACTTGAAGAGAGTGATTGTTGCAAGGACAAGGAGTGAACCTATACCCTCTACCAAAAAGGCAAGTGATGCTTCATACTCTTTGTCCCATTACTTTCTCTATGCATTAGTGATTTTTCTCTAAGTAAAACTTGCATGGATTTTGCTAAGTATAGACCTTGCTATAAGAAAACCTAGTAGATGAATCCTTAGTAGGATTTTCCTAAGTTAAAGATTCCTACTACTATCAAGCTTAGCCTAGCTAATAGAAAACATGGGTGGAAAATATATTCACACTATGGAAAAATCTCTAAGTCTGAGGACTTATGTTTTTGTGTAATAAAACAACTAAGTTAATGAATCACCTGGGTGGAATGGGCTTGCTTGGTGGTTTTTGGTTGAGTGGTTCACAAGGCCATGGACTTGGCTTGTGTATCTCACTTGTGGTATGCCACCCAGGCACAAAGAGATTTGAGATGTCAAATGTTGAGAAGCTTCAAGTGCAACCACTTGGCAATATGGGCTCTGCCATGATCATATAGGTTGCAAGAACTTAGCCATATGGACAGTGGGTGGTAGTGTTTGATAGGTTGGAGCGCGTCCATTTTGGTCTAAGGGAAGGCTTCTGAAAGATCTTGTCTTGGGAAACCAAGTCATGTGGGGAAAGTGCACCACCTCTGCAGAGTGTAGAATCTAAGTACTTAGCCATGTCCCTGGTAAAGGACAATTTGAGCATCAAGACATGGAAGCAATCAAGGATCTCATCATTCAAATTTCTAAGTTAAAACTTGTGGTTTGAACAAGGGTTGTCTGAAATCTTCAATCTTTGATTGAGAGATGCCTTGCAAAGGATCTTCAATCTTTGATTGAGAAAAATGATTTTGTCAAAGCAAAAACTTAGTATTTTCAAATGTTAAGGAAAAATATATTTTGAGCAATGCAAGCCTCAACTCCACTTAGCCAAATGCATATAGATGATAGACTCCACTATATTACCATAGTATCACTTGCCAATACAATTCAAATGTATTGACCCTTTGTGGCTGTAACTTGTAATGTTGCAGGTTTGATTGTTTTTAGTGAAGATTGATTGAATAGGATTACAAAGTCTACAACCAACATCTGCCTGTGGCACTTTGAAGATGAAGGACCCATGACTATAGTTATTCCGCTGCAATGTAATGTAATAGCCAAATGAGTTATGTTTGATGTAATAAAAATATGTTATTCCTGGTTATAAAGCTATATTATGACCTTTGTTTCTTGATATTACATCTTAACTATGGATGCTAGCTATTGATCCAGGGACTAGCATTGTAAACACAGGGGGCTCTATCTTATTAAAGATTGGGACCGCTACAGATGGTATCAGAGCATTCTGTTGCCTGTAGGATTTGTAAACCTAGGATTGGACAAAAACCCTTAGGAAAATAGGAGTGTATTTGTTCCAAAAACTTATTTACAAAAACACTTGTAAACTCTTTCCTCAACCATTTTGGTTTCAACTCTACTTCTCTTCTATTTTCAACTTGATAGAAAAACCAACCCCATGGCCAAAGACTACACCATGTGCAAAGGACTTCTTCAACTCTAATGACTTCAACTTCTTCAACTCTAATGACTTCAACATCTTCAGCATATTCACCAAGGACTTCCAACTTGGATACCACCAAGGACTACAAGTGAAACAAGGAAAGTCTTGCTCAAGATTTAGAGACTAAGGGAATGCAAAATAAGAAGGAGCCATCAACAACTTTGAAGTGTTGCAACCAAGAATTTATCTCAAGGAAACCATGATCTCATGCAAGAAGGATCAACCAAGAAAGATGGAAAGATCACAAGTGAACCATATAGATGGACCACCATATTTTTAGTTAAGACAAAACCACCAACTTATGTGGTGTAACAAAATATTTTGTTGCCTAAGTATGTGCTTGAACTTTGTTGTTTGAGTGCAAAGTTGTTTGTGAATGTTTGGTTTATGATTGCATGCATATTGCTTGTGTGAATTGTGATGTGTGTGATTAGAAATATTTCCTTAGAAATATCTTGCCTATTCTAAATCTCCCTTCAACCCAAACAGATGATTACTCCAAAAGACTCTAAGGTTGATGACATCAACACCAACCAAGAGGACAGCATGAAAGAGCTCATAGCAACCCAGAACCAGTTAAACCAACTGACAGCTCAGTTCATAGCCAACAATAGTGATAAAGATCCAGCACTGCAAAAGTTTTTGGAGGAACAATCCCAACTGATGCTTAAGGTGACTAATCAAATGATCAACATGGAATAAAGCTATCCCAAAAGAGTGTATGATAACAAGGATGACAGAAATATTGTTCTAGATGGAGCACCAGCTTGCATTATTTGTGGAGACAAGGATCACACTTCCAAGGATCATGAAGGTCAATGTCCTAACTGTGAAGGAAATCATCCTGTTGGACAATGTCCCACCTCACAAGCTACTTGTTATCTTTGTGAAGGAAACGACCATGTCCCTATCCAATGCCCCATCTATGCCACTATTGAACAAAGGAAACAAGAAGGATCCAAGTATGCCAAGAATGTTGATGGCAAAGGAAAAGGACCACATATACCTCCAAACAAGACAACCCAATTCAAAGGATCAAAGAAACCCAAGAAACCAAGACCAGACATGAACCTTGTGCAATGCCGTAAATGTAAGGAAATGGGACACTACTCCAGTGAGTGCCCAGAGAACAAGAAGAATAAAGAGATTGACCAAGTGTGGTGCAACAACTGCAAAGAGTTAGGCCACTATGTAGCAACTTGTCCACAAGAGCCACGTAAAGAACTCAAGGACATCCATTGTTTCAACTGCAAGAATCCAGGACATTATGCAAGCAACTGTCCAGAAAAGATGAAGAACAAGTTGAACAAGCCTATGGAGAAACTCAACCTTGGCCCATGAGTCAAGCATGGGAACAAAGGACTCAATGCAAAAGTTTGCTTAGAGAAGATTCCAAGAAGGACAATATGAAATTTTTGTTTGAATTTTTTTAAGGGTGGTAGTACCCTAGTTGTTTTGAACCTGCTTGTAACCCTAGCCTCCCCAAATCTCGGGACGAGATTTATTTTAAGGGTGGTAGCCTATCACATCCCAAGATTTTCCAAATCTTGTAATGTGAAAATAAATGAATAAAATAAAACTTTGTTTGATTTTCAGGGCCAGAAGAAACTTTTTGAATTCAATTGGAACTTCAAACCCATTTGAATTAAATAAAATCCTAAAGGGATTTAAAAAGATAAACATTTTAAATAAAGAAAACAAAATAATTTGGAAATAATATTTTGGATCTTTTATATAAAAGGATTTGGTTTTCAATTGAAATAAAAGTTTTATAGACAAAGATTATTTTATAAAGCCAAATTAAACCTTGGCCAAGATTTTCAAATAAAATGTTTTGTTTTGTTTAAAAATAGTAAAGGTTTATTTAAATAAAATAATA
The DNA here is from genome assembly GCA_916181665.1 of Avena sativa. Classification (NCBI taxonomy): domain Eukaryota; kingdom Viridiplantae; phylum Streptophyta; class Magnoliopsida; order Poales; family Poaceae; genus Avena; species Avena sativa. Next base: position 243,839,239 of record OV702283.1, on the reverse strand, counting down.
AGGATTTAATATCCAAATTTTATTTAAGTAAAAGCTTTTTCCCTTTTAAATAAACACTAAAACTTATTTATTTATTTTAAATAAATTTTCCAAATATTTTATATTCTCAAAAAAAACTTACTGAAGTGTTTTGGTTTTATTTTAGATTTCAAAATAAATATTCTAATAAAACAAATCCTATTTGAATTAAATGAATAAGGTCTATTCATTTAATTGGTATTGGACCCTAAAATAAAATGTTATTTTATTTTAAACAAGTATTTCAAGTATCTTATATTTTCAAATAAAACCTACTGATTTGGTTTTGAAAGTGTTTGGATTTCAAATGAAGATTTTATTAAATAAATCAAACCATATTAAATAAATAAAGGTCCATTTTATTTAATTAATGAAGGGATCTTAAAATGAATAAAAAAATATTATTTTATTTTGGAATTTAGGATTATGCTGATAAACAGAATCAAGTTCAAAATTGTGAAGTGTGGTGTTTGTTTGAGTTGATTTGGTTGAATGAATCATTTGTTGAATTTCAAATCAGTAAATTGAAAATAGAAAAGGAAAAAGCTTCAGACAGAAAAAAAGAGCAGCCCACCATCTGGCCCAACTAACCCAGCAGCCCAGCTCCTCTTTCCACCCCGAATCGTTTTCTTTCACCCAACAACTCACCCACCGAGCGACTGACTACTGGCCCCCACCTCCACTTCCTTTATTTCACTGCCAAGCGGACCCCACCCTCTCCTGTTCATCGTCCTCACCGCAGCGACCCGTTCTTCCTCGTTCTGCCGTTGATTCTCCGGCTTAATTCGTCATAACGCCGCGTTTATTCCTCGTGGTGATCAAGCACCTTTAAACGCCAGCGCATCCTCTCTCATTCCCCTCTAACTCCTCCCTCAAGCACGCCCCCAGGCCGAGGAATTTTGCCCTACACTCCCTCTGCCTCCGACGACCCTCCTCGCCGATTCCGGCCAACACACGCCCCCTCCTGCCTCCTCGAGCACGCAGCTGTGATCAACATTCCCCAGCGGACCATTCTGCAGTCGCAGCTCGCTCGCGCGCGTCCCTAAGCGTCGGCAACAACTTTCCCGAGCCAGCGCCGCCGTCTGCTCCAACTGCGGCGACGTTCCCCGGTAAACCTGACCTCCCCACCTTTTCCCGTGGACACGATAGTGACTGCCATGATCTGACGAACCTAATGGTGCCTTCCGTTTGTCCTAGGGTGCCCCCTATCCTCGCCCTCGATGACCTTCTGAACCGCCCGAAGCCCAGCTCGTCTCCGGCGAGCAATCAAGGACAGCCCCGTGCGCCCCTTCATCAACCAGTACCACGTTGAGCATCAGCAGTGTGCTGCGAACTCGGTGAGCATCCCCTTTTCCTTCCTCGCTTCCTATTTCACCGGCGCCGCCACCGTCTGGTCGCTCCGCCGCCAGCAGCCGCCGCAGCGCCGCTCGTTTAAGGTCGAGCACCCCACAGCCGTCCGATCCCGATCTGATGGATAGAATAGTTCACTTAAACGAAGGGGTACGCGTTGATCTGAGCCGCACCTGCCCTTTTAATCTTGTGGTCTGTGTTACTCGATCTAGACGAACCAGTACCGCCCAATGAATTCGTGCCGCGTGTCACCTGGTTTGTTTAAAAACAGATTTGAAATCTGATTATGTTATGATTTTCAAACCACTATAACTTTTGATCCACACGTCCAAATTTTACAAATTTTATGTCGTTGGATTCAGGAGAGCAAGACCTAGCCAACCATGCCCTTGGTTTAGCAAATAGTATCTGTTAGCTTGTTGGTTTTTGCAGAAACATTTGTGTGTTTGTTTAGATTAGAAAAATTGTTTAAAAATGATTTTAGGGTTAAAACTTTTGCAAAATGGTTTGTTGTGACCTTACTGACCCTAGGAACCAACCCATGATTTGCAAAATGGATTTGGAAAAGTTTAGAATGGATTTATTGGTTTAGTCCATTTCTAGCTAAATAAAACTATTGATTTGTTTATGAAAATGATTTTGAGTAAAAACTTTGGAGAAAATGTTTTTGACCAAACCTACTGACCATAAGTACCAAGTTTTGAGAAACAACAACTTATTTAGTGAAACCACTTAAGGCTATGGTATTGAAAATAATAATTTTCACCACATAAAATGATGAAAAGATTTAAAAATGGTTTATAGATAAAACCCATTTACAAATGACTTTGCCACTTTACAAAATGACCATTAGGTGTTTTCAAATGTCCATGACCCATTAGGAACCACTTTTTCAAACAAAACAAAGCTTGGCATGCTTGCATGCATTACCTTGACTTTGTCATTTTATGTGTTGATTTGCTTGATTGGTAGATTGAGTTTGTGCCTTGCTTGATTGAAATGTAGTGACTTGAAGAGAGTGATTGTTGCAAGGACAAGGAGTGAACCTATACCCTCTACCAAAAAGGCAAGTGATGCTTCATACTCTTTATCCCATTACTTTCTCTATGCATTAGTGATTTTTCTCTAAGTAAAACTTGCATGGATTTTGCTAAGTATAGACCTTGCTATAAGAAAACCTAGTAGATGAATCCTTAGTAGGATTTTCCTAAGTTAAAGATTCCTACTACTATCAAGCTTAGCCTAGCTAATAGAAAACATGGGTGGAAAATATATTCACACTATGGAAAAATCTCTAAGTCTGAGTTCTTATGTTTTTGTGTAATAAAACAACTAAGTTAATGAATCACCTGGGTGGAATGGGCTTGCTTGGTGGTTTTTGGTTGAGTGGTTCACAAGGCCATGGACTTGGCTTGTGTATCTCACTTGTGGTATGCCACCCAGGCACAAAGAGATTTGAGATGTCAAATGTTGAGAAGCTTCAAGTGCAACCACTTGGCAATATGGGCTCTCCCATGATCATATAGGTTGCAAGAACTTAGCCATATGGACAGTGGGTGGTAGTGTTTGATAGGTTGGAGCGCGTCCATTTTGGTCAAAGGGAAGGCTTCTGAAAGATCTTGTCTTGGGAAACCAAGTCTTGTGGGGAAAGTGCACCACCTCTGCAGAGTGTAGAATCTAAGTACTTAGCCATGACCCTGGTAAAGGACAATTTGAGCATCAAGACATGGAAGCAATCAAGGATCTCATCATTCAAATTTCTAAGTTAAAACTTGTGGTTTGAACAAGGGTTGTCTGATATCTTCAATCTTTGATTGAGAGATGCCTTGCAAAGGATCTTCAATCTTTGATTGAGAAAAATGATTTTGTCAAAGCAAAAACTTAGTATTTTCAAATGTTAAGGAAAAATATATTTTGAGCAATGCAAGCCTCAACTCCACTTAGCCAAATGCATATAGATGATAGACTCCACTATATTACCATAGTATCACTTGCCAATACAATTCAAATGTATTGACCCTTTGTGGCTGTAACTTGTAATGTTGCAGGTTTGATTGTTTTTAGTGAAGATTGATTGATTAGGATTACAAAGTATACAACCAACATCTGCCTGTGGCACTTTGAAGATGAAGGACCCATGACTATAGTTATTCCGCTGCAATGTAATGTAATAGCCAAATGAGCTATGTTTGATGTAATAAAAATAGGTTATTCCTGGTTGTAAAGCTATATTATGACCTTTGTTTCTTGATATTACATCTTAACTGTGGATGCTAGCTATTGATCCAGGGACTAGCATTGTAAACACAGGGGGCTCTATCTTATTAAAGATTGGGACCGCTACAGTTACATATGTCTTTTCATCTGTTTTTGCATGTTGGATGATTCTTGGAGGATGGACTGCCGGAGTCAGGATTCTGATGGAAAAGAGGTGTTTTGATGCAATTTTGTGAAGATCAGAAAAATACCAAAAAAATCATGGAAAATTATATTTTCCCAGAAGACGAAGGAAGCCAGAAGGGGAGGAAGAGTTGGGCCACAGGGGGCCCACACCCCCCAGGCGCGGGCCCCCCTGGGCAGCACCTAGGGTGGGTGTGGCCCACCTGGCTGGCCTCCGACTCCGCCCTCTCACCTATATCTTCCTCTCGGAACCCTAAAACACGGGGAGCGACCACAGAAAGATTCCGCCGCCTCTGCGGGGCGGAAAACACCAAGAGAGAAAGAGCTCTCCGGCAGACAGATTTCTGCCGAGGAAATTCCTTACCGGAGAGGGGAGATCGTCGCCATCAACACCATCATCAAGCTAGGCTTCATCGGGATCATCATCATCATCATCCACACCATCATCTCCACCAGCACCATCATCACCACTCCATCCCGCTGTAACAATCATGTTGAATTCTTGCATAGATCTTAGGGGAAACTTTCCCGGTGTTGATTACTATTGTAGTTGATGCTTGTGAGGGGAACCATTGGATTATTGTTTATGTTCAGATTGTTATCCATCACCATATCATCTTTGATCTTGATCCATATGATGTCTTGTGAGTAGTTCGTTTAGTTCTTGAGGACATGGGAGAAGTCATGTTGTTAGTAGTGGATTTGTGTTGAGATAGTATTCAATGGTTTAATATTTAAGTTGTTGTGCTATTCTTCTAGTGGTCTCATGTGAACATCGACTACATGATACTTCACCATTTATGTGCCTAGGGGAATGCATTGTGTATTTGGCTACTAATTGTGGGGTTGCCGGAGTGACAGAAACCTGAACCCCCGTTAGGACACCTTTGCGCAAGGGAGCGTAGGATCTCAGAGTTTAAGGCTGTGGTTATATTTATATCTTAATTACTTTCTTGTAGTTACGGATGTTTGCAGGGGGTTTAATCACAAGTATGTATTATTCCAAGTAAGGTCGGTACATTAGCACAGGTTCACCCACACAACACTTACAACACCAAAGAAGGGTACTCAGCTATTTGAAGCAAAAGCACTTGACAGAATTCCCATGTGTCCTCGAGAACGTTTGGTCCTTATAAGTATTTCCACCAGCTTGTCCTTTGCTAAGAAAGGACTGGGCCACTTGATGCAGTTGTTCGTTTTCTTTATTACTTGCACTTCGTTTTGTTGCTTTATCAGAAAACCCCTAAAAACCCGTTTGCTAAGTATTTACAGAGATTTCCTGCTCCATACCACTAGTCAATACCTTCTGCTACTCGTTGGGATCGACACTCCTATTTATCAAAAGTACTACGATACACCCCTATACTTGTGGGTCATCAAGACTATTTTCTGGCGCCGTTGCCGGGGAGTGAAGCGCTATTGAAGAGTGGAACTGGTAAAGGAAACTTCTACTATGGGTATTGTTTTTATTTCTATTTGTTACTTTGTTTCCATTATGGATAACCCACTTGGTTTTCTGTTTGGGAAAACTACTACCACTGTTAGGGTAGTATATGAACCACCACCTGTTGAGATAGATCCTTTTAAGATACCTACAAGTATTGTTGATCGTGTTATGGATAATTATTATTTGGGGGATGGAACTGTCCACCCTGGTGATCATTTGGTTTTTATCCATGAATTATGCGGGTTATTTAAGTGTGCAGGTATCACAACTGAACAGGTGAAGAAGAAGTTACTCTCTATATCCTTGAAAGGAAGAGGTGAAGAATGGTATAAGCTACTAAAAAATGGACAATCTATGGAATGGGAGGAAATATCATCTCTCTTTTATTCTCAATTTTATCCTCCCAGTGAGATTCACAAGGATAGAAATCTGATATATAACTTTTGGTCTCGTGATGGAGAGAGTACAACTCAAGCTTGGGGGAGATTGAAGTTACTAATGCTTAAATGTCCTATTCATGAACTCCCTAACAATATTATTATCAATAAATTTTATGCTAGACTTTCTCTTCATTATAAAGATTTACTAGACGTTTCTTGTGCTGGATCATTCACAAGTATGAAGGAAGAAGCTAAATGGGATCTCCTAGACCGTATTCAAGAGAACACTGAAGCATGGGAGAATGACAAAGGAAGAAAGTCAGGTATAAATTATGATTATGAATGCATTAAATATTTTATGGGAACTGATGAATTTCGTGATATTAGTAATGAGTTTGGTCTTGATTCCCAAAGTATTTCCAATTGTTTTAAAGCCTTTGCCTCTTACATAGAAATTCCCAAAAAGAAGTGGAATAAGTACCATGCACCATATAAAGATGTTGTTAGTCATGTTCCTGTTAGAAGCACTGAAGTTTGTACTATTGATCATATTGTACCTGAACCTTATGTTGAGAAAACACCTTTCCCAGCTAAGGTAAAGGAATACTCTATTATAATTAGTGCGAATAACAAAGGTACAAAGAAAACTGTGGAACCTGATAAGTAAATGAATACTGAACCTGTGGTAGCTATTGTGAAAGATCTTAATGCTAGAAATATAGAGGATGAGCATATTGTCTTATGTGAAGACGCTTCTAATATTATTTCTCATCCTAGTAAGGCTAGAAAATATAGTGTCCCTGTGCTTTCTGTTAGAATTGGTGATCATTGCTATTATGGTTTATGTGATATTGGTGCTAGTTCTAGTTCTAGTTCTAGTTATATTCCTTATGAGCTTTACAGGGAAATTATGCATGAAATTGGTCCTTGTGAGCTTGAGGACATTGATGTTGTTATTCACCTTGCTAATAAGGAAGCCATTTGCCCTATTGGTATTGTAAGAGATGTGGAGGTTCTTTGTGGTAAAATTAAGTATCCTGCTGATTTTCTAGTGCTTAATTCAGCAGCTAGCAAAACTTGTCCTATCATTTTTGTAGACCCTTCTTGAACACTTGTGGATCTATTATATATTGTAAGAAGGAGAAAGTTTCAACTAAGTTTGATGGAGATTCTTATGAGTTTAAATTTTCCAAATTTGCTAAAGCTCCTTGTGAAAATAGCTTGCCTAATGAAGATTTCAGGATGGAACAACTTGCTTCTATTGATCTAGTTTATGACCTTGGACCTCTTTTTGGTGATTGTAAGTATGCTCATTCTGATGATAAAGTTGTTTCCTGTGACAGTTATGTTGTCAACTTTATTCAAAGTTCTACTGAAAGTTATTATGAGAGAGGGAAACATGGTTTTATGCATCTCAATAATGATAAGTTTCCCCATTTTATGTTGAAAGCTTTGAAGTTGCATTTTTTGTTTTGTCTTCCTATGTAAGTGACTTTTTGTTTCAACAATTTGTTTTCTCATGATACCCCCATGCATAGGAAGTGGGTTAGACTCAAATGTGTTGGTTATTTGCTTCTTGATGCTCTCTTTCACTCCAGATATATATCTCCTATGTGAGCATCTTTGAAACTATCAAGCCTAACTTAAAGGAATCAAAGAAAAGTACTTCTTGGGAGATAACCCAATAGTTTTGTCGAGTCTTGGAAGTTATTAACTCAGTAATAACCACTCCTTATCCTTTTTGTTTTGGTTTTTGTGTCAAGTTCAACTACTTTTGAGAAGTGGAGGAGTTGTGAAAAGTAGCTGTCCTAGGACAGATTTTTGTGCTGCATTGTACAAATTCGTGAGGGATCTCAATACTTTGGATGGAGATGTATTTTTCTGTTCTTGTTCTCCAAGTTGTTAACCAACTTTCATTAGTTTTACACTTTTGATTTGAGCAACAAAATGTTTTCAAAAAAATCAATCTTTACCAGCTGGTCTGTTTTGACAGATTTTTGCCATCATTTGCATTTGCCTCTTACAGAAGACTTTGTTTTGATGGATTTCAGTTGAAGTGTGTACCTAAAGGTTTATTGTTTTTCCTTACACTAATGTTGCCATTGAGGTTTGTGTATTGCCTTGTGAGAAAAGGAATTTCCAGGAGAAGGAGGAAAGGAGTCTGCAGAGTTCGTCTTTGAATTGGTAAAAGTGGTGAAAACAGAAGGTTCATGAAAACCCTATCTTTTTATATTTCTGACATTTTTATTACATAATGAAGGCTACGAAACGAAACAGAGGAGGAAACGGAGGCCGGGGTGGCCACACCCACCCTAGGCGCGGGCCCCATCTGGCCACGCCTGGAGGGGGTGTGAGCCCCCCAAGCTCCGTCTCCGCCTTGTTTTCATACCAGTACCTTCCTTATGCTTTGAAACTTCGTAATATATAACCCCCGGATCCCCCGAGGTTCATGCATCATGTTCTTGTAGTGTTTTCGTTTCGATCTGTTTTTGTTAGGAAATCTCCTCAAGTTTAGAGCACCATGGTCTCCGCCAACGACAAAGGCAAGAAGCCCGTGGAGGAAGTAAAGACGGAGGAACAAACCGCTGCAGGGTCAAGGGCAAGGAAACGTACTTTTGTAGGAGCAATTAACACTAGACGTGCTTTTTCTCGTAACATGTAGGGGATTATAGCCTCCGTTCCAGACTTCAGATCCTGCCCTGAGGCAGTGGAAGCCCTTTGAACCACTGGCAAGTTTTGTGATAAGTACCGTGCTTTGAGGATGAGGGTGGATATACTTCAAGAAGATAATGACAGGCTTCATCAGATGCTAGAGGATCTCCTTACCCTAAACAAGAGAACACTACCTCCACCGAAGGAGTAATTCGTCATCAGGTTTGGCATCCCCTTGGCTTGTTCCAAGCTTGGGGGAGTTCCGCGGTATCACATCATTATCTTCTATCTTTTACCCTTTTTAGTGGATTCGTGTCTTTGGTAGAGAAGTTATCTTATAGGTTGGTTTGCATTGTGGAAGTATCTCTCCTTTAGTTGATTGTATATGTATCCCTTGGTGTGAGTGCCTTTATGGAATATTAATGAGAAGTTTCATCTTTTACTTTTTGCACTTCTTATTTTAGTTTGCAATCTCTATTATATGACTGATCTTGTTGATCAGTATTGGCATCACTTTGGGAGCATCAAGTAAATCAAAATTGGTTTTGGCAAACTGAGCTCTAGTCAGTAGCAACACTTTTTGAGGTTTGAAAGGAAAAGAGAAAAAGCTTACATGTATTTTGTATCATTTGTTTTCTTTCTTGATTGGCTCATAAGCTTAGTATTCTTTATTTAAGATCTTTTGTGTCTTCAAGGAAGGTTGCATGTGTGGCTTTATCACTTGTATGCTTGATTGTTTCCTTCAACTCTTTTGCTTGCTACCCAGCCTTGCTAGCCAAAAACATGTTTTGAGAAGGCATTCTTCTCATGCATCCAATCCGTTTGAACCAAAACCTGTGCCATTTGTGTCCACCATATCTACCTATTAGCATTATTTCTATTCCAAGCAAATTCTCAAGCTTCATCTATCTTTCGAATTTTAAACTATTTTTTTATGTGAAAACTAGTTAGTAAAGCTCTCACGAACTTGATGGCACACCTTATTTTCTTGCCCCTAATAGACTTGAACCATTGTGTTATCGAAGTTTTATATTCTTGCATCTATACGTTGGGATTAGCGGAACCTTGCTGTCACGGGAACGCTTTCAACACTTATGGATACATATCCAGTTGATATCATGCTCTTTTGTTTTCAGATGTCTTCGGTGTGAAATAAAGAGGAAGATTGTAAGTCCATGGAGTTATGTATTTTGTGTTAGAGAAACGCCTGGGCTGCTAGCCTAAGCCATGTCTAATCATGGTGGAAATTTGCAGCATCACCATAATGAGCAATCTATGAAGGATCCTCAATAAAAATATATGCAAATAGTAAATAAAAAGATCACTGAGGTGCTCATTGTCTGCTTGCCTTGTCATTTTGGTTATGGGATATCTCATGTACCATGTGCAAGGGGTACCCCGTTGGAGGTTCTTTATGATACACATGTACTTACAATGATAATAACTCACCGGTAACTAAAGTTGAGTAGCATGAGGAGTGGCCCTCGTACTCAAGGGACATGAGATTGCCAACTTATATTTCGTCAAGCATATACTCAATCCTTGTTCACTTTAACCTTAATCATCTCAAGATGCCTATGATAGGGGAATGAGGTCTCAAAGCTAGTAAGTACCATAATCTTTTGGAAGCTCTTTATGACTTGAAATCCCTGCTTCCCTCTATGAAGGGACCTTTCTTCTATTTCTAAGTTGAGTCAGTAAACCTACTTCCTCTCTATCGCCAGCAAGCATTTGAGTTGTTGTGTTTCAAGCATTCATATGATGATTTATTCACTCATGTTATCTATCTTCCTTGTTTGCACAAGGCTCTTATCTGTTGAGTATTACTTTGAAAGCCATCATTGTGAAAAACCTTTTTGAGCAAAGAGTGCTCCTGTTTTGAAGACTTCTACAAAAGCTTTTTGTGAAACTGTTTGCTAGCCGTTCTCTGACCAAGAACAAAAGTTTCACAATTCCAATTATGATTTATCTTTATGCATCTCTATTGTGACTCCTGTACTTGTTGCAAGCTAAGTTATATAATGGTGAGTTGCTTTCTTCTGTGAGTTGTGTAATGGTAAGTGTGATGCTTCTTGTCCGTATTCTTTTATCGACACTTCACTCCATAAACCTGTGGACATGTTTACTGATCTTAGTTTTTGCTTGGGGAAAAGCGAAGGTCTAAGCTTGGGGGGAGTTGATACGTCCAATTTGCATCACCATTCTATATCATAATTTGCCTGTATTCATTGATATGTGTCTTATTATGAGGTGTTACTTATGTCTTTTCATCTGTCTTTGCATGTTGGATGATTCTTGGAGGATGGACTGCCGGAGTCACGATTCCGATGGAAAAGAGGTGTTTTGATGCAATTTCGCAAAGATACGAAAAATACCAGAAAAATCATGGAAAATTATATTTTCCCAGAAGACGAAGGAAGCCAGAAGGGGAGACGGAGTTGGGCCACAGCGGGCTCACACCCCCTAGGCGCAGCCCCCTAGGTCGCGCCTAGGGTGGGTGTGGCCCACCTGGCTAGCCTCCGACTCCGCCCTCTCACCTATATCTTCCTCTCAGAACCCTAAAACACGGGGAGGGACCACAGAAAGATTATGCCGCCTCTGTGGGGCGGAAAACACCGAGAGAGAAAGAGCTCTCCGATAGACATATTTCTGCCGGGGAAATTCCTTCCTGGAGAGGGGAGATCGTCGCCATCAACACCATCATCAAGCTAGGCTTAATAGGGATCATCATAATCATCATCCACACCATCATCTCCACCAACAACAGCATCACCACTCCATCCCGCTGTAACAATCGTGTTGAACACTTGCATAGATCTTAGGGGAAACTTTCCCGGTGTTGATTACTATTGTAGTTGATGCTTGTGAGTGGAACCATTGGATTATTGTTTATGTTCAGATTGTTATCCATCACCATATCATCTTTGATCTTGATCCATATGATGTCTTGTGAGTAGTTCGTTTAGTTCTTGAGGACATGGGAGAAGTCATGTTGTTAGTAGTGGATTTGTGTTGAGATATTATTCAATGGTTTAGTATTTAAGTTGTGGTGCTATTCTTCTAGTGGTGTCATGTGAACATCGACTACATGATACTTCACCCTTTATGGGCCTAGGGGAATGCATTGTGTATTTGGCTACTAATTGTGGGGTTGCCGGAGTGAAAGAAACCTAAACCCCCGTTAGGACACCATTGCACAAGGGAGCGTAGGATCTCAGAGTTTAAGGCTGTGGTTAGGTTTATATTTTAATTGCTTTCCTGTAGTTGCGGATGCTTGCAGGGGGTTTAATCACAAGTATGTATTAGTCCAAGTAAGGTCGGTACATTAGCACAGGTTCACCCACACAACACTTACAACACCAAAGAAGGGTACTCAACTATTTGAAGCGAAAGCACTTGACAGAATTCCCATGTGTCCTCGAGAACGTTTGGTCCTTATAAGTATTTCCACCGGCTTGTCCTTTGCTAAGAAAGTATTGGGCCACTTGCTGTAGTTGTTCATTGTCTTTATTACTTGCACTTTTTTTGTTGCTTTATCAGAAAACCCATAAAAATCTGTATGCTAAGTATTTATAGAGATTTCCTGCTCCATACCACTAGTCAACACCTTCTGCTCCTCGTTGGGATCGACACTCCTATTTATCAAAAGTACTATGATACACCCCCTATACTTGTGGGTCATCAGTCACATAAAGCTTTGAGATCAAAATCATTCACTTTCATATTAGTTATGGGTTCCTAACCATCTTCTAATTTCCTAGGAATAGGAGCTTTATGTTTCAATTTTTCTTCTTTAATTTTAATGAGGGCATCTGTGATGGGTTTTGTAAAAGCCATATTCATAGCACTAGCATTAGGACTTCTAGCAAGATTTTGTAGGAACATAATTACTTAAGAAATATTGCAACCCTCAAGATCAAAATCAAACTTAGCATCCAAGGTAGTAGAACTTTTGTTTCCCATATTTCGAAAAACTTCAGCATTTTTATTGGGTTTAGGCATTGTTGCAAAAGGAATGGGGACTTCTTGTGGTTCGCTAGCATCAACATTGGTGGTGGTAATAGTACAGATACTATTATTCCTAGAAATTTCATCTTCTCTTTCCCACTTAGCATGCAATTTAGCTAATAGTCTAACATTTTCATCAATTCTAACTTGTATGGCATTAGCAGCAGCAAAGGGATTTTCCATGATTTCAGGTTTAGCAGCCATTTTATTAATCAAAAAGGATTGTGCTTCAGACAAAGATGAAATATTTTTTCGACATTCAAAAGCTTTTCCTCCACAGTTTTGTTGAAAGTAGTTTGTTTACTAATAAAATCCTTAAGCATAACTTCAAGTTCAGAGGGAGCACTTCTATTGTTGTTGTAGGTATTTCCGTAAGCATTACCATTATTAGGAGGATAAGGCCTATAATTGTTATTACCAAAATTATTCCTATAGGCATTATTGCTAAAATTGTTATTTCTAATGAAGTTCACATCAACATGCTCTTGAGCAACCAAAGAGGCTAAAGGAACATTATTTGGATCAATATGAGCTTTTCCATTAACAAGCATAGACATAATAACATAAATTTTATCACTCAAGGAGGAGGATTCTTCAAAAGAATTTACCTTCTTACCTTGCGGAGCTCTCTCAGTGTGGCATTCAGAATAGTTAACCATCATATTATCAAGGAGCTTTGTTGCAGCACCCAAAGTAATGGTCATAAAGGTACCTCTAGCAGAAGAATCCCACATATTTCTTGAAGAAAAATTTAGTCCCGCATAAAAGGTTTGGATAATCATCCAAGTAGTCAGTCCATGAGTGGGACAATTCTTTACCAAAGATTTCATTCTTTCCCAAGCTTGAGCAACATGTTCATTATCAAATTGTTTAAATTACATTATTTCACTTCTCATAGATATAATCTTTGCAGGAGGATAATATTTTCCAATAAAAGCATCTTTGCATTTAATCCAAGAATCAATACTATTTCTAGGCAAAGATAGCAACCATTCTTTAGCTTTTCCTCTCAAAGAGAAAGGAAACAATTTAATCTTAACAATATCTCCATCTACATCCTTATATTTTTGCATCTCACAAAGTTCAAAAAAATTATTAAGGTGAGCAGCAACATCATCAGAACTAGCACCAAAAAATTGCTCTTTCATAACAAGATTCAGCAAAGCAGTTTTAATTTCATAAAAAGTAGCATCAGGAGCAGGTGGAGCAATAGGTGTGCAAAGGAAATCATTGTTGTTTGTGCTAGTGAAGTCACACAACTTAGTGTTTTCAGGAGTATTCTGATGTGGACATCCCTTCTATTGATACATCCGTCGTACCTAAAACAACACACATACAAGGACCCATCACAAGATCTCGTGCCAAACAACTTAACTATCAGGTACTTTCGTTTCTTGGAACCATTCCTCACATACATGAGAATATGATGCTGCCTAAATCAGATGTATTTCTTACTCTTAGGAATGATGGACCAAGCATGGATGAGAGGGACAAGCATTGGAGCATGGCCATGCATGGATATGGCAGCAAACATGTGATCCTCAGTTTTAGCTCTACTAGCTCTAGCAAGATCATCTTCTAAAATCTGTTCGGGAGTCATAGGTTTTAGACCAATTTTCTTTCCATCATGCATAAGAGAATAGTGATTAGTTTTGCCATTATGAACAGATTCTCTATCAAATTTCCATGGTGTACCAAGTAACAAAGGACAAGCTTGTATAGGTACAACATCACAATAAACAAAATCAGAATATGTACCAATAGTAAAATGCATGCGTACCGTTCTTGTTACCTTGATCTTGCGAGAACTCTCAAACCATTGGATGTAATATGAATGTGGGCGTTGTCTTGTTGGAAGCGCAAGCTTATCTACCATGTCAACACTAGCCAGATTATTACAACTCCCTCCATCAATGATGATCCGTATAGCTCTTTCCTTGACAACACCACGTGTTTGGAATAGGTTGTGGCGTTGATCTTGTTCAGATTTGCTCAATTGCACACTCAACACACGTTGTGTAATTAAACTCTTGTATTGATCAGTAGCTTCAGCTCCCATGACCTCTGTCTCTTCTCAGCATCAGAATTGTCTCCATCTCGAGCAGAAATAAGGGCTAATGTATCTTCATCAAAGTCACTCGCCGAATCGTATTGACCATCCTCCCGCACCATCATCACACGTTGTGTTGTGCACTGTCTCTCAATATGACCAAAACCCCAACACTTGCGGCATTGTATATCCTTTATCTTACCCGTGGAAGCCATAGAAGATGCACTACGAGCAGGAGCATTGGATGATGGTGGAGGAGCAGCTGGAAATCTTGTGGTGGCCTTGGATGTGGTAGTAGCTGGTGGTGAACCACGAGAAGGAGGCGCTGATCGGGATGTCCAAGTGGATGTGTGACCTGCAGAATTATTAGTCCTCCTCCATGGTGGTTGGCGATCCTGCACTTCACGTTCAGCTTTGCAAGCAAGATGAAACAAACGAGTGATAGAATTATATTCCTTATAATCTAATATGTGCCGAATGTCCTTGTTTAATCCACCAAAGAAACGTGCAAGCATTTGTTCATTAGATTCAACAAGACCACACCGAACCATCCCCGTTTGCAATTCCTGATAATACTCTTCTACAGAATTTTTCCCTTGCTCTAAACGTGTCAGATTCTTTAGTAAATCACGTTGATAAGTGGGAGGTACAAAACGAACACGCATAGCAGTTTTTAAAGCAGTCCAAGTACTAGGAATAGTAGTAGGATTTAAACGACAATACTCAGACCACCAAAGGGAAGCAAATTTAGTAAATTCACATGTAGCAGCACTAACACGCATATTCTCAGGATATTTTAAGCATGCAAAACGTTGTTCTACTTCCATCTCCCATGTAAGATATGCATCAGGATTATATTTACCCTCAAAATATGGAATATTTAATTTAATCTTTGCAACATGATCATCATCACGTACCGGTGGTCGAGCGTTGCGGTAGTAATGTCGGGGACGGCCAGCAGGTACCAATGGAGGTTGTTCAACCTCCTCGTCAAACAGATCGTCGTCGTCGGGGTCGTAGTAGTACCCGTCGTCTGTCCCCAATGTCGTAGCAGCAGCCGCGGAGGATGTCTGAGGTGCGTCAGCCGCAGCGGTAGCTGCCTGGGGTGCGGCGGCAGCCGAACCAGCAGTCCGACCCATGATCGGGATATGCCGTGCGCCATGTGTGGGTGCGGGTGCGGGCAATCTGTTCAAAATCTCCTTGAACCGAGCGTCGAGCTTGGCGTTGAAGGATTTCTCGAGCCCATCGATCTTGTCCATGGCGTTGGTGAGCTTGGTGTCAAACTCCCATAGGCGTGTATCCACGTCTTCAACGCGACTGACCAAGAGCTCGGAGAAGTGGGCATGTAGTTCTTCGTTCATCATTGTGGCAGGGTTCCGCGAAGTATCTGTCATGGTTAGTCCTTAAAAAGCACAGGTATATACTACGGAAATATGGTGGAAGGAACGCGTAATCCATCAAGCAATATACAAAGCTTTTACAAGTTCTTACCAAACAGCAGGAAAAGGCGATGTGCAACCGCGAGGATCAGTGGGTCCAGAGATTGAACCAAGCGATTACCAGGAGTCGAAACACCGCATGTGGAGAATATCTGTGGAGCTCTGGGACGGCTTAGCAAAGGGGGTTAGCAATTATCAAAACAGCAATGCAAAATTTGAAAGAATGCTCAACGACGGTACTGTGCTGGTCCTAGGCTAGACCGTACTAGAGAGCCTAGATCACCAACGATGTCACGACGCGACACAACAAGCAATGTATGATGATATGGCACCCTGAAAAGTGAACCGAGATGCAGAAAATCACTATGATGGCGAGTGTCTAAAACTGATCTACAGGGTCTAAAAATAGGTTAGCCCGAATTTTTTTTTCGAAATTTTTGTATGATGCTCCGGAAAGCGCGCAGTCGCCAAAAAAATGTCGCTATAACGGCCGATGGAGAAAAGTGATCCCCGGGGTCGAAAAATAGTATAGCTAGAAATTTTTTTTGGAGGCGGTTCCAGACTTTTTTTTTGCTCTCCTTATGGACTTACGACCGAACTCTGAACTCGACACGGACTTTGGGTAAGAACGAAAACAAAAAAGAAGGAAAGTAAAACGAAATAACTAGGAAACAATAACTGAACTCGGACTCGTGCCGTGGCAGGATAGGTGATCGGATCCGTGTCGCGGTAGGAAGGCGGTGGCGGAGTTTTTAGGGTTTATGGCAGCGGAATATGGTGGCGGTGATCTGCGAGGATGGCGGTGACTACTATGATCAGAACTCGAAACTCTAAGGGACGAGACACTAAGACCAGCAACTCGACGCGATGATGTAGACAAAAATTCAACAATGCAAAAACTGAAAAGATAATGCGAGGCGTAGATTGGTTATGGGATGGATCTAAACTCTAACTGTGTTTTTGGCTTTTTCGTGGGTTATAGGTAAAACAGATCTAATCTACGAAAACAGTAAAATCTCACCGAGCAACCTGAAATCTGATACCACTTGATAGGGCAAAGGTGTCCGATCTTTCGATGAGATGGCGATAATCGATTTGGTGGAGTTCGGGCTTGACGGTCCGACTACACGTGCGAGCACGAGCGCCAATGCAATCGCTAGGCCAATCTCCTGGAGGTTACCGATCCTGCGGGAACACGATCAGCCTGATCAGCGAGGGTCTTAATTCCTACCTGAAATCGAGAACAAGTAAGAACCAATATTGCAATCAAGATATTGCGGATTAAGAGGAAAGATTTATTGAAAAGGTGGGATCCTGAATAGGTGCAAAGTACAAGAGGCCTCTGCGACGCTCGATCCTTGGCGAAGTTGCTATGATGGCTAACTTAATGTCTAAACAAAATCTGAGTCTAGGGTGACGGCTATGGGGAGTATTTAAGGAGGAAAAGGTGGGGTTTCGGCCAGCCATGGAAGTGGTGGCCGAATCCAACCCTAGAAGTCCTTTTCCCCTCAAATACGGACTCTAAAAAGTGGCAAATTAAAATCCTACGAAATACATGGGCCTGGCCCAAAATAAAGGTGTCGCAGCACCATATTAAGCTATGGATGAATTCGTGAAGTATTGATCTTGAATATTTCGTCCAAGCCTTCTTTCTTCATTATGGTGGCCTCAAAGTTCTAAAATCTTCATCCGTGGCCTTCTCTTGGATCATCACATGCTTGCTGCCATTTCCATGCATGGCCATGCTCCAATGCTTGTCCCTCTCATCCATGCTTGGTCCATCATTCCTGAGTAAGAAATACATCTGATTTAGGCAGCATCATATTCTCATGTATGTGAGGAATGGTTCCAAGAAACGAAAGTACCTGATAGTTAAGTTGTTTGGCACGAGATCTTGTGATGGGTCCTTGTATGTGTGTTGTTGTAGGTACAACGGATGTATCAATAGAAGGGATGTCCACATCATATTCATTTTTGCAAAAGTGAATACAGCCAACAGAAATGGCAACTAAAGTAGGAACTATTTTTGTGTGTTTTGAATAAGAAAAAGCAAAACAAGCAAAACTAGTTTTTTGTATTTTTGATAAAAAGAAACAAGCAAAACAAAACAAACAAAACTAAGCAAAACAAAAACAAAGTAAAGAGATTGGTTGTGAGAGACTACCCTTGCAAGAATCTTCTTTCTCCCTGAAAAGTGACTCACGAGGAGGAAGAGATTGAAGCTGTCCTTAACTCCCCGGCAACGACGCCAAAAAATCTTGATGGTGGCTCGGTTGACGTAGAGACTGTTGGTAGACCCCAAGAGCAAGGTGTGATGAGCACAACAACAAGTTTTACCTCAGTTATGAAACCAAGGTTATCGAACGAGTAGGAGTAAGGAAACAACTCCAACGTTTTGCTAACAACTTGGAACCTGCACAACACAAACAGAGAACTTTGCCCCAACTTACAGTGAGGTTGTCAATCTCACCGGTTGGCTGAAAACAAAGGATTAAACGTATAGTGTGGAAGATAGTGATTTTCTTGTAGAAAATAAATAGTAACAGTAAACAATAGATCAATGATAAAGGAATGGACTAGGGTCCACAGTTCACTAGATATGTTCTCCTTAAGATAGATAGCATGTTGAGTGAACAAATTATAGCGGGGCAATTGATAGATTGAGAAAGAATAACAATGCATATACTAGACATCTTGACTCCTACGAGATTTGTTTGGGCATTACAACATAATACATAGACCGTAATCCAACTGCATCTATGACTAATAATTCACCTTCAGGTTATCATCCGAACCCCTTCCAGTATTAAGTTGCAAGCAATAGATAATTGCATTAAGCAATGTGTGTAAAGTAAACAATACAATTTCCCCATGGACAAAGGATTATTGTTTTCTCCCTAGTAGCAACATCACATCTATAACCTTAGAGATTTCTGTCACTTCGCCAGATTACTAGAGGCATGAACCTACTATCGAGCATAAATACTCCCTCTTGGAGTTGCAAGCATCTACGAACAACGGAGAGCATGCAAGATCACAAATAACATAGACATGATAGAATCAATAATCAATCCGACATAGTATCTCAATATCTATCGGATCCCCACAAACACAACATGTATGATTACAAATAGATGATCTTGGTCATGAATGGAGCTCACAAGATCTAAACATGATAGCACAAAGCAGGAGAAACAACCATCTAGCTACTATATGGACCCATAGTCCAAGGGTGAACTACTAACGCATCACTCCGGAGGCTGGCATGGTGATGAACAAGGCCTCTAGGATGATCTCTCCCCTCCGAAAGGGTGCCGGGAAGAGCTTCGGATCCCCACGATCTAGGGACGATGGTGGCGGCGGCTGTCATGACCCGGGATCAGGCCTAGACAAATATCAGATCCTCATTTGACATAAGCCTAACCTAAATTCCGAAGCGCACAGGGAATGATCGGTAACGTTACAGAACATACAAACCATACATTAATAAGGTAAACTCTGAAGAGAGTTACAAACCAGTCATACAAGCAAGGGTCGTAGACCCATCATTACAACGAACAACGTAAGAAAACAAGTTGTTCTAAACAACAAACTTAGCAAAGGGCCTAAGAGGCCTTAAACAGAAGTAGCGACCCTTCCATAGATCCTAGGCTGCTGCCCGGGAACCCCAACTACTCGTCGACTTCGACGTAGAAACCACCTTCAGTTGGAGTAGCTTCATCTGTAGAAAACATCAACGAAGCAAGGCTGAGTACAAGGTGTACTCCGCAAGACTTATGGCTAGTGGAGTTAGTTTGCATAAAGCCATCTTTTGTTTTCAAAATAAGAGGGAGAAGAAACTCGTCTAGTCAGATCATTTTCAAAAGGGATAAGAAGACTACAACTCTAGCTCCTCGAAGTCATCTTTGATAACCACCAAGTACCATCATCAACTGAACCTCTCATCCCAGACTACCCCCTCAAACAACCCCGCAGAAGTATTCCGGATCTCACATTAGTTGGCCAAGTTTTATCATTCGGTTATAGTTCTCTATGATCTTCACATCCGTTCCCAAGTTGTCCATAACCGTGGACACGACTTTTCAAAAAGATTATAACCCTGCAGGGTGCACAACTTTACCCACACGTACCAACCGATTCTTAATGCCAAATTATTAGCCCTCTTCCTTGGAAGGCCGACAGAGAGTGGTTGACCACGACCTTTACCTTGCTTTCGTTGAGACCATGAGTCACACACTAGGGATATGCCGCCATAACGGGTCAAGTCCCAAAGCCGGTCCCTAATGATGTGTGCGGGGTTCAAGATTACGGATGCCGGGCATCTCTTGTTCCCGGCCACGCTTACCTACCTGTTATGAATGGACCTCCTTAAACACCATTCAAGAACAACCAAGATGTGTATGTCGAATGGAAAGCCCGAACTATGTGACTCATGGAATCTACTAGGCAAGTTAGTAAGTCGAGGGGGTTTCCAGGCCCCCGTGTGGTTGTACACTCGTCTTGGTTCAAGAGGAAAGAACATCGGGTCCTAGGGGTGGCAAGTATGGGACTGCAAAAACCACAACCCACGTGGCCTCCCATACAAGCCTTAGCATGATTATTATCCATCTCTGATCACATCAACATCCTACCATACTAGATTCATTCGCAACTATAGTGCATCATCTGAATGATCAACATTGGACCACTAAGCATGGCTAAGCTCGAATGAACTGTGGCACTAGCGATGCTTGTAAGCCAAACCCTAGTTATGCTAGGAGCAGGTATTATAGTTCACAAAGGAAACATGCATCAGATATGATTACTCTACCTACTGATAAAAGACCGTTGACCCGAATGCACATGGCGAGAATGAAATACTTTGTAAACATCGGATTCATATGTATGAGTGGGTCTTTGCTTGACTTCTCCGTTGTTGGGATGGTACTACACTTCGGTGGCGTTGACTTCAGCCTCGGGTTCGGTTCCTATCCGCGAAGAACCAATCACCAGAAAAGTAAAAGCAACATTCAACACATGGCATGTGCAATGATCATACAATATGGATGATATGACAATTTAAATAGTGTTGAAATGAACCCTAGAACATGCTTGGTCATTTTAAACGGGGTCCGAGAGGTCCAAACCCTAGAACAGGGGGATCCTCAAAATCACCTATGGGGTTCAATTGATTCTTCTAATTAAACTTGCCATGAAAGTTTGTTAACAATGTATGATTATAGCTTAGTTAGATAGAGCTCATTTTTTTTGATAATTTTGGTATATTAATTGTATTTTTCTAATTGAAAATGAATTAGTTATGAATTTCCCCAATTTGCATTCATTTTAAATCATTTTTGGAATATTTGAAATATTTTCCAAGCTAGGCTCACATGTCATAGATTTAATCATTTAAAAAAACATTTACAGAAAAAATTAAAACCCTGACAGAGAAGGCCCACCTGTCAGCATTTTCTTATTTACAGAAAAATATTTACAAAAATTATTAAAGAAAAAGAAAAAGGCTTAATGACATCATGATGATGTCATGCTGACATCACCCATGGCATTGCTCTTAGATCGACGACGGATCCAGCGATTGAGCGCGCTCGGGGCACCGAGAGGGGGCGCGTTGGAAAGAGCTCATCAAGGCAAACCAGAGGATGGTGGCGCCGCTCCTATTTGGTCACCGGAGACGGCGACCAGACAACGGCGAGCGGCGGCGTGGGAGGTCCTCATGGAGAAGATGCCAGAGAGCAAGAGGGAGGAGAAGGAAGGCATGGGGAGGTGCAGAGGCTCACCGCGAACGCGATGCCGGTGTCGGTGAGGCAAGGGGTGGACGGATGACGGGGATTCAATGGTGGCCAGCGCTAAAGAGGATGACGATCGTGAGCTTGATTTAGGGCGAGCGGGCTTGATTCCTTCAGCCAGGAGAATTAGGACGACGAGGCGGTCACGATGGTGTCCTTGGCTTGGCCCGGGGCAGTCGGGAACGACGACGTCGTCGAGCTCCTGTGAGCTAGGGTTTCAGCCAGGAGAGGATAATAGGGAAGAAGAGAAGCTAGGGTTCGTCTCCGCGGAACATGGCACTTGTAGATGTCGTCTAGGACGGTAGCATGCATCGCGGCACCGACGGGAATCATGACGCAGACGGGCGACAGGGGCGGCACCACGCAGCTGCTCCGTCATCGGTGACGAAGATGACAGGCAGACATAAGGATCGAAGGGGTATGCGTCCGGGGTGGGCTACTGCTAGGCTGGCTTGGGCCCCGGGTGGGCCTCAAGGAATCTTCCTGCTGTGCGCTGAGAGGTTAAAACAGAGAGAGGGAGAGATGGGCTGCGGCCCAGTAGAGCTAGGTTCACTATTTTTTTCCAGAAAACTTTTTCTTTTTCTGTTTTCTGATTTTTCTCTTTTGTATTCGAATTCAAATCTGTTTTGAATATTTTCAAATTACAGGAACTTTTATAAAATATCTGAAAACACTAAGGGGTCCTTTTCACAATTTGGGATCCTTTTGTTTTGATAGTTTTCAAACTATGAAAACCATTTGAATGGTTTTGAGAGGAAACAAAATTAGGGTTTTGCTTGTGTTTGTTTGATTAAACCAAAGTGCAAGTATAATGCATGCATGCAATGCTCAAACATGTCTTTATTTATATTACACAAAAGAGTGGTATGTTATAGCTCTACCCCACTTACAAGAATCTCGACCCGAGATTCCTAGGTTTTAGAAAAGAAGGCAGGGTACTCAGATCAAAGACGATCTTCGTGTTCCCAGGTTGCTTCTGACTCAGAGTGATGAGACCATTGAACTTTCAAAAACTTGATGGTTTGACGACGAGTTTTACGCTCAGTTTCATCAAGAATACGAACAAGGTATATTCGGTAGGTTAGATCATCTTGGAGATCCAAAGTTTCATGGTCCACGCGACGAATGGGATCTTTGAAGAAACACTTTAGTTGAGACACATGAAATACATCATGAACCTCTGGAAAAGTTGAAGGTAGATCCAATTTGTAGGCAAGCTCACCCCGCTTGGAGAGAATGCAAAAGGGACCAACGTAGCGAGGAGCCAATTTGCCTTTGATACTGAATCGATGGACACCCTTCAAAGGAGTGACCCAGAGGTAAACTTGATCACCAACTTCATGATGAACATCAAGATGTTGACGAGATTATGCGGACGAGATTGAGCGGCCTTCAGACGCTCTCGGATTATGCGGACTTGATCTTCTGCTTTTTGGATCATATTCGGACCAAAGAATTGTCTTTCGCCAGTTTCTGTCCAGTTCAGCGGTGTTCGACATGTTCTCCCCTACAGGAATTGGAAAGGTGCCATGCCCAAACTCGATTGAAAACTGTTGTTATAGGAGAACTCTACAAAAGGAAGACATTTCTCCCAGTTCTTTCCAAAGGATATGAAACATGCTCTGAGCATGTCTTCAAGGATTTGATTTACTCTTTCGGTCTGACCATTGGTTTTAGGATGATAAGCTGTGCTGAAGGAGACATGAGTTCCCATTGCTTCTTGGAAACTTTGCCAGAATTTGGAAGTGAACAGACTTCCACGATCAGAGATGATCTTCTTGGGAACACCATGAAGAACGACGATCTGAGAGATGTATAAGTCAGCCATTTGACTAGCACGGATAGTTTCTCGAACCGGAAGGAAATGAGCAACTTTGGATAATCGATCAACTATTACCCATATGGCATCATTTCCTTCTTGTGTCCTTGGGAGTCCAGTAATGAAATCCATACCAATTTCATCCCATTTCCATTCAGGAATTTTCAATGACTGTAGAAGTCCAGCAGGCCTTTGGTGTTCAGCCTTCACACGACGGCAAACGTCGCACTTTTCAACAAAGCGAGCGATTTTTGGTTTCATTCCACTCCACCAGAATCTTTGACAGAGATCTTGGTACATCTTGGTACCACCAAGATGGATAGATAGAGGGGATTCATGAGCTTCTAGTAGAATTAGATCTTTGATTTGCTGACTTTTTGGGACCACTAGCCGGTTACCAAAATAGAGGGTACCTTGATCATTGACGGAGAAACATTTAGCTTCACCACTTGCAACACGTTCTTTGATCTTGGTAACCTCATCATCTTGATTTTGAGCGTCCTTGATTTGATCCTCTAGAGAAGATTTTATTTCACGGTTAGCAAGGAATCCACGAGGAACCACTTCAAGGTTAAGACGCTTGATTTCCTCATAGAGCGCAGGTTGGGCTTGTGAAATCATCAAATTATTGCAATAAGACTTCTGACTTAGTGCATCAGCAATGACATTGGATTTGCTGGGTTGATAGTTGAGACCCAAATCATAATCTTTGATGAGTTCCAACCATCGTCTTTGCCTGACATTCAGATCTGGCTGGGTAAAGAGATACTTCAGACTTTGATGATCCGAATAAAGTTCACAACGATTACCGATGAGGTAATGTCGCCATTGCTTAAGAGCATGAACAACAGCAGCGAGTTCGAGATCATGGGTTGGGTAATTGTTCTCATGTGTCTTCAACTGCTGAGAAGCATAGGCCACTACATGACCATCTTACATCAACACACAACCGAGCCCTTGAAGAGAAGCATCACAATAGATGACGAAATCCTTGCTTGTGTCTGGAAGAACAAGCACATGAGCGGTGGTTAGCTTATTTTTCAAAGCTTGGAAGCTTTTTTCTGCCTTTTCTAACCATTCAAACTTCTTATCTTTCTTAAGAAGATCAGTCATAGGCTTGGCTATCTTGTAGAAGTTCTCGATGAATCGGCGGTAATATCTAGCCATTCTAAGAAAACTTCGAACATCCTTGACTGAAGTAGGTGACTTCCATTCCGGAATAGTCTGAACCTTATCTGGTATGACAGCAACACCACTTGCAGACAAAACATGGCCAAGGAAGATGAGTCCTTGTAACCAGAACTCACATTTGGAAAACTTGGCGTAGCGGCGATGTTCACGGAGTTTAGTCAACATCAAACGTAGATGTTTGGCATGCTCTTCTTCGGTCTTGGAGTAGATTAGAATGTCATCAATGTATACCACAATGAACTTGTCGAGATATTCCATGAAGACGGAGTTCATGAGTCTCATAAATGTGGCAGGGGCATTGGTTAACCCGAAGGACATCACTGTATACTCATAAAGACCATAACGAGTTGTGAATGCTGTCTTTGGGATATCCTCCTGTCTGATCTTGATTTGATGATACCCTGATCTTAATTCCATTTTGGAGAAGACAGTGGAAACACTTAATTGGTCAAAGAGGTCATTTATCCGGGGAAGTGGGTACTTATTCTTGATTGTGACCGCGTTTAGTGGACGGTAATCAACCACCAATCTTGGAATATTTGTATCCCGCTTCTTGACAAAGATGGTAGGGAAACCCCAAGAGGATGTGCTAGGTTGGATGTAGCCTAGGCCTGATAGCTCTTCGAGTTGCTTCTTCAACTCAACCAACTCATGAGGAGGCATGCGGTAAGGTGTTCTGGAGATAGGAGCAGTTCTAGGAACTAGCTCTATGACAAACTCCACACTTCAATCAGGTGGCATGCCAGGAAACTCTTCAGGAAATAAATCCGGGAAATCACAGACTACATGGACATCTTAGACCTCGAGAGTAGGTAGGACATCCATGGCATACAACTCCAAGAAGGGTTTAAGGACTGCTGATGGAGACTTTGAACCATCAGTCCAATACTTGACAGTTATAACAGCAGGAGAGGTCACAGTAACTGTTCTAAGTGCACATTCAATGGCGGCTTGATACTTGGTTAACTAGTCCATGCCAAGAATGACATCTATGTCAGTTGATTTGAGTGCAAAGAGGGAAGTGGGAAACTTCTGGTATGCTATATCTATGTCAACCCCATGAGTAACCCAGATGGTCTGCCAACGAGACCCAGAAGTTCTAATCTCTAGAGGAGAGGCCATAGCTTTAAAGGTGATATCATGAATTTGTGCAAAATCTTGTGATATGAATGTATGCGATGCTCTAGAATCAAACAAGACTGTTGCTAGAATTGAATTGACACGGAACGTACCTAGGATGACGCGTGGATCTTCCTGAGCTTCCTCAACAGTGACATGGATCAAGCGACCACGTCCAACACCTTGAGATTTATCATTCTTCTTTGCCTGTTGATCATTGCGACCGATAGCCCTTTGGGAACACTCCTTGAGTAGTGACCAGGCTGACCACATGAGTAGCAGGTAACTCCAGTGTAAGAACCAGCAGGAGAACGAGAATTTGCTCCACTAGTATTTGACTGTGGCTGACGAGGAGCATTGCCAGAAGACTTGGGTGCATAAGGATAATGAGGCACATCACTGTATGGAACAAAGACATGGCGCTTCTTGTTACCAGAGGAAGAAGCACGAGAATTTCCTTCTTCACGCTTCTGAGAGACTTCCATATCCTTCCTTCCATGCTCCAAAGTGAGAGCCTGATTGTGCAGTTCCTAGAAAGATTGGAACTTGAAGGGGAGCAAATCATAGCAAAGTGCAAGGTTAAGTCCCTTACAGAACAACTCTTGCTTATCTTCATCATTGGTCACATCCTTGGTTGCATAACGAGCCTGGAGAGTAAACTCACGCCCATATGTTTCAATATCCCTGCGCCGCTAAGTTAGATCCAGAAACTCCCTCCTTTTGAGATTCATGATGGGCATAGGGATATAAGAGGCATGGAATGCTGCAACAAACTCTTCCCAAGTAACAACATGTCCCTGAGCTTGCAGATTCAGAAAACCTTCCCACCAAACACCAGCCTCACCTTCTAGCTGATAGGTGGCGAAGTTGACGGGGTCATTGGGACGGACAGAAAGAGCACTGAACTTGCCCTCTATGGTGCGGAGCCAATCATCAGCTTCAAGGGGCTCCTTGGGGTGGGTGAATATTGGAGGAAAAGAGCGGATGAAATCTCCAAGTGTGACACAGTCGTCAGGACGACGTTCAGTGTTATGCGCCACACACTCCAGAAGGCGTTCATTCCTCAGATGGTTGGTCTCAATGTTGTTGAGAACCTCGGCCATTGTAGGAGGTGGCGGAAGTTCCTGTTCAGCATTGTTGTTTCCTCGATGGCCAACAGAACCACGAGTACTAGACGACATCCTGAGGAGGAGGCAGAAACCATGAGAATGGATTCACTAAAAAGGGTACATCAAAGGATGACGAAAACCATATCGAAAGATCTTGGTAGAGGTGAACATGTGGATGAGGATTATATCAATGCATTAAGTATGGCCGTAGAATAAGCATACGAAACGTATACGCTACCAACTTAGATACAAACCATAACAATGGAATGCAACCATGATATGATACCAACAAGTCACAAAAGAATAGATAGCGAAATTATAGGCATCCTCAACAAAGTTTGAAAACAATGCTTCAATTGGACGGATTTATCTTGGAAACTCTGAGCCTTGAAACCGAGTACGGAGTACTAGGGAAAACAACCCAAACCCGTATATCCTAAAAGTTTGAAATGATAGACGAGAAGTGAAAACCTTGCAAAGCAAATGAGGTAAGATAACTCAGCAATATAACAACCTTGGATAAGGAGTAAAAAGAATCCTATTCAGAGTTTTGCAAATAATTTTAGCTTTCAAATAGTTTTCTCAATCTCTAGACTCAACTTTGACCAGCTAGAAGGGTTTCCTACAGGCAGTCCTGCTCTTATACCAAAATCTGTCACGCCCCGGGATCAGGGCTAGAAAAATATCAGATCCTCATCTGACATAAGCCTAACCTAAATTCTGAAGAACGTAGGGAATGATCGGTAACGTTACAGAACATACAAACCATACATTAATAAGGTAAACTCTTAAGAGAGTTACAAACCAGTCATACAAGACAAGGGTCGTAGACCCATCATTACAACGAACAACGGAAGCAAACAAGTTGTTCTAAACAACAAACTTAGCAAAGGGCCTAAGAGGCCTTAAACAGAAGCAGCGACCCTTCCATGGATCCTAGGCTGCTGCCCGGGAACCCCAACTACGACTTTGACGTAGAAACCACCTTCAGTTGGAGTAGCTTCATCTGTAGAAAACATCAACGAAGCAAGGCTGAGTACATGGTGTACTCCACAAGACTTATGGCTAGTGGAGTTAGTTTGCATAAAGCCATCTTTTGTTTTCAAAACAAGATGGAGAAGAAACTCGTCTAGTCAGATCATTTTCAAAAGGGATAAGTGTAACACCCTCAGAATCGGCCCTATGCAAGTTTCAGCGCCTCCCGCCAAACCCGCATAGAAACGATTCAAAGGTGCCCACCAGGCACTTGCGTGCGGGTGGAAAATGAAGTAATATCATTACACAATAGTCCTCGATGGAACCCACAAAACATATATATACAACAGCGACTCAAAGAATCAAGAATACGGATATACAATACAAAGATCCAAATCACCTTTAAAATGGTATAGCGTCCGAGTACGGACAAGATGCAAATTGAGCTAAGAGCCCCGAAGAATAACCAATGGCGTCCATAACCCTGCCCAGGCCAAGCCGGAAGGGTAACCCTGCTAACGACGTCGATCTCAAAACCTGCTTAAACAAAAGGGGTGCCGACAAAGGGCAAAGGAAAAAGAGAGAGCGGTCAGTACTGAGGCCAGTACACAGCGAGACTAGAATTCGGCGGTCCTCGCCTACATAGGTATGGTGGACTGAAGCGGCAGCGCGGCATGCACTAAACAACCTATAGAGACTCGATACAACAAGTGGCTATCAGAGAGGGGTAAGAAAGACCTATTCGGAACCAACCTGATACTACCACCAAACATACCCATCCTGGTGTTTCCCCCTCGAGACCAAACGAGGAAGTCAACCGAGGAACTCACACAGTTGGCAGTTTTATTTATTCAGTTATCGTTGCAGCAATTACTAGTCAGGTATAGATGGTCATCCTGATATAATAAGCAGTGGGCAGTTTTAGTTAACCATTCCGTTGTAGTTGCAACTTACTAGTCAGATACAATAAGCATGAGATATCCCAAACCCAGCAGTTGTTTGTACTTTTATTTAGCCATTCCGTTGTAGTGAAGCTGATTACTAGTCATATCGGATACAAGTCAAATTATAACAGTAAACTTTAGTTATAGTTGTCTATGATCGAGAACTGTGCTCCAAGTCGTCCATAACCGCGGACACGGCTTTTCGAAAAGATTTAACCCTGCAGGGGTGCACCAAAGTATCCACACGCACTTCGACCCTTTTTGCCAGATCAGTTAACATACACCCATCGGTATGTCGGCGGGGCCTAAGTCATGACGTTTCCCAGACCCAAAGCAAGTACATGGGGGCCACCCCACTAAGCTACCCGCAACAAAGCTAGCCGGCTCCGGAACGGACCCAGGGTTTGCGTCAGTGGCTGTAAACGACTGGGAACCCGAAAAGGTGACTGGGCTTGTCGATACCGCGAAAACACTCCGCTTCCCTAAACAGTACAGGTGCATTCCTCGCACAATTTTAAATTAAGCAGTAAAGCATGGCATAAGTACAGAATAGTAATAAAGCCCCAAACTACTTTGTGGCCCCCAGTTCAATACTT
The DNA here is from genome assembly GCA_916181665.1 of Avena sativa. Taxonomy (NCBI): domain Eukaryota; kingdom Viridiplantae; phylum Streptophyta; class Magnoliopsida; order Poales; family Poaceae; genus Avena; species Avena sativa. The sequence goes on along the minus strand of OV702283.1, from coordinate 243,809,953 downwards.
TGAAATCAGGTACTAATCGATGGGGGTGCCCATACACCCCACCTGTTGTTAGCGCGCTCGATCTCGGAACATGTGTCAAGAACTCGGGGTCCTACGGGACACAAGTGGACGGTTAACAACCAAATAACATCTATTGCCCACCTGTGCCTCTGCATTTACCTACTTTCAATTTTAGTTATTAAACAATAATTAAAGCCATGATCATCTCCAACATTAAACATGCGGCAATACTCCAACAACTGTGGTACTTGACGACACGCAATAGCACTTGAGCAAGCGACTACGACGCGCAAGTCCAACTATCTACCAAACAACAGGTAATAGGATGTGTCCAAGGCAATATAAGGCTGCAAGGGATATCACGGGTACGAAAACTAGAGCAACGCAACACAGATAGCAATAGATCAACAGGAGGGAATAAATACTATAAAAGTAAGATAGGTAGAAAGGGGGAGATTGTAGCATCCCAGTTGTCTAACACCTGTAATGCTACTTGATCTAGTAATAAAATGGCCACTTCCTACAAATAATTGTTGCATCATCATCATGTCATGTTCATGTCATCATGCCACCTTGCATTTGAGCATCATACAAAAACCCTTTTGTTTTGGTTCTTATCTCATATGCATTAATATCTGTATTTGCCTCTTGATATTGTATTTGGTTCTGGATATATTGTTGAATGCCCAAGTTGAGTTGGGGGCATATCTTTTATTGACTCCACCACCCTTTCTTTCACCACCTTATAATTCCACCATCCAATTTATATGAGCTATGCATTTTAATGGAGTTCACTTCTAGCTCATGTGGGTTGGGTGGATCCCACTTATAATCTATTGCTTAGGCCTTACTCCACATTTTTGGAGTGCATAAGAATGATGCCATGTAAATCATCTTGTTTTCACAAAATAAGCAGGGTATTAACTATTATGCATGGCCCATGCAAGTACCATCTTGGGCTTGTCATTGGATTTTATTTGGTTTTTGAGTTGATCATCTCCATCTCTTTTTCCCTCTTTTGGCTTGATATATGTTGATCTTGCTAAAACCCTACCACCACATCCCTCTCTTTTTCTTGTCTTGTTCTTGTTGAGCTTGTGTGGATCATACTTGATCAACTCAAGACAATAAACCCCTCATCTCTCTACCTCTAAAACCTACCCCCTAATTACCATACCTATTTCCCATCTAACCCTAAACCCTACCTCTCCTTTTAGTCCATCCCATCCTTGCATGATCATGTGATCATGTGGGTGTGCATGAGCCCTAAACCCCTAACCTTCTCATTAACCCCCCACCCCACCTTGTGCTTGCCCATGTGATGCCATTGTCATGTGTTAAACATGGGCATCTCCCTTTTTCCCTCTCATCTAACCCTCCCTTAGACCCTAAACCGAACCCCCTCTAAGCAAAACCCTAAACCAAGGCTTTTACCCCTACCCCTTCTCTCCCTCTCTTCTCTCTCTACCATGCATGACCACCTAGCAGGCCCCACCAGCCCGAGCCTTCCTCCAAACCACGAGCTTCCCTCCCCTGGTCCCTCTCTTCCCTCTCTAAGCTACAAGACAAAAGGAGGAGGCAAGAGTGAAGCCCTAACCCGAGCCCTCCTCCCCTCTTTGGCATAAAGGTGACCACCACCCATGTGCCTCTTCCCTCCCTCCATCACCTAACCCCGACCCCCAGCTCGAGATCTGAGACCCAGGAACCCCTCCCCCCTCCTTCCTCCTTCCCCAAGCAAGGCCATGGCCACCCCATGTCCCTCTAAGCCCTAGCTCGGCCAGGCCAGAAGGAGAGCGGGTGGAGCCGTGCTAGAGGGTGCCCAAGGCGTCCAGGTGGTCCCTCTCGATCCCCTGCATCGCGCTGTACCGGAGATCGCCCCCGAAGTTCGCCGGAGAAGCCCGCCGCCGCCGTGCCCGTGACCGCCAGGACGCCTCCGGCCTGCTGCCTCCTCGCCGATCCCCGCCACCTCAACGCCCCCGACCACGCCGACGACACCGCGGTGAGCCCCTGCAGCCCCTAGACACCCCCTTCTCCTCTCTAGTTCGCCATAGCTCCGCCGGACTCCATCGAACACCCTGCGTGCGCGCTCGTCGCCGCGGTCACCGCCTGCGTGCGCGTCAGCAGTAGCTGCGGCGTGCGTTTTGCCTCTGTTCCTCGACGAAACCCGCGCGCTGCAGCCCTCCTCCGAGCTAGCCCCCTGAACGAGAATTGTAGCCGGTAGCGCCCTCTTCATCTTTGGTTTTTGCGGCTTGGCCGGAGACGCCGTGGTTCGCTCGCCATCGTCGTCCGAAAGTCCGGCCAGATCCACCGCCGCGGCACCGCGTTCAGCAGCAGACAGCGACAGCCCTGCGCGTTTTGCAAAGAAACCCTCCCCCTTTTTCCCGCCTAAACCCGCAGCCCACCGACCCCACCTGCCAGCGCCTGCGAGAATTTTTGCAAATAGGGTCCTCCGCTTCCGTCGTTTTCCGGCCGCAGCCCCTGGATCGCCCACGTGTCGCCACTGGATGGCTGCGCACGCGCGTGGCCCCGTTAGACCCCTAGACCCGCACGTCAGTGCCTCGGGCTAGGACAACCTGAGTGCAAAAAGGCTTTTTATGCGTGCGTGGCAGCCCAGTCAGCTTCGACCCCACCTGTCACTGGCTGTGGGTAGATCTTCCTGAGTAATAAAAGCCCAGAAATCTGTCTGTTTCAAATTAAAATCTTTGCAAATTAATTCAATTCAAATTCAAATACAAATCTGTTTAAATCTAAATGAATTCATAACTTATTCTTGGTTTTGGAATTTGAATTCAAACCTTATATGAAAAATGATTTATTTTTGAATGTTAATTCAAATCTTTAATCAAATAATTTCAGAATTAATTTAATTAGTCAACCTTTGACTTTGACCCTAATTATTAATTTTGACTATAAAATAAATTTAAATTCATAATTTCAAATAATACAAGTAACATATGTTTTTGAATCAGAAAAATGTGAGGATTTCAAATATGCCATTCAAATTATTATTTGAACACTTTAAATTTCAAGTTGATTTAAATTACAAGAAAATGCCCCTGGACCTTAATAAATTAATAACTTTTGTTTTATAACTCCGAATTTGACAAATGATATGTCTAAAATGATCAGCTCGACGAGACCTTCCTGTTTATGCTATCCATGGCTTCAATTGCAGCATGCATCATATAAACATAAAGTATACAGCATCTAATATGACAATAAAATGGGACCAAAACCCAATAAAAATGTTATTCCTTGTATCCTACACCTCACCCATGCCATGCTACTTTATTGCCATGTAAATTGTGCATCATTCATCATGGCATGATTGTTTGCTTGACGCATTTTATTCATATGCTTGTGCACTTTATTTATGTTGGCCTTGTTTGTTTGGTTCTTCTTCGATTAGACTCTGAGTAGGGGATTTATCAAGAGAACCAGGAGCACTACCCAGATCCGTCTCTCGCTTCAACTGAGTTGCCAGACAAGCACTACCACATGCTTGCATACATACAATACCTATTGCCTCTATCTTATTCTTGCATCATTGAGTCGCGAATTGCATTAAACTGAATCCCAAGTATTGCATAGCTTTTACTTTTAAACCCCACCAAGCTTGTTCCTCCATCCCATGAGCCATTACTACAGGAGTTGTTTGAGCCATGCGAGTCGTAGAACAACATGTGTAGGGTATGTGAGAGTCTGATGGACAACGAGGTACCTAAACAACTTAACCTAAGTAGTAATGGGATAACTAATGAAAGTGGCACCGGTGGGCAATATCTGTTATTTGGTTTTTCCTGCTCACTTGTGTCCCGTAGGACCCCGAGTACTTGAAACCTGTTCCTTGAATATTCGCGCTATCCACATCCGGGAGGCTTATGGGACCCCCCTGAGCCAGATCTTGATTCATTCTTATTTCTTGGGGCCACAAACTAGTTTGAGGTTTTATTTACTATCCTGTACTTATGCCATGCTTTACTGGTTTATTACGATTGTGCGAGGAGCACCTGTACTATTTAGGATGGTGACCCGTTTTCGCGGTATTGACACCCCGAGTTTTCGGGTTCCCAGTCGTTTACAGCCGGCCCCACAAACCTTGAGTCCGTCTCGGAGCCGGCCAGTTTCGTTGCGGGCGTACTCCAAGGGGTGGCCCCCTGAAATATTTCTGAATCCTGTGATTGCTTTGTCGTGAAGGCCTCGTTGGGTTTTGATTTGGTTTTTCCGAGGTTGATCGAGTGTGTGTTGCTATTTGTGCACCCCTGTAGGGTAAAACTTTCTGAAAGCCGTGTCCGCGGTTATGGACGACTTGGAGCACAGTTTCTCGATCATAGACAAGCATAACTAAAGTACCGCTTTTAACATGACTAAATACCTGACTTGTAAATAGTGCAACACTCATGGAATGGTTAATAAAACTGCCAACGGATGGGGGGGGGGGTTGTTCGTCCGCTTCCTCGTCGGTAAGCGAGGAGGAGGATGGAACTGGTGATATTACTGTTATAACTGTTTTCATTAATTCACGGACATTCGTCTATCTTTGGTTAGGCGGATGGTTAGCGAGTATCTATAGAACTGTTAGGGTTTATCTTTCGCTGCAATTGCGTCACCCCAGGTTGTGTCCCCTTTAGAGGCATTAAGACTTGCTGAGTACCCTTAGGGTCTCACACGATAAATTATTGGTTCAGATGAACAGGTACACTCGCAGGACGAATACTGGGTGGAAGAGGCTGATGATGTGGGCAACGATCGTTCGGTGTAGAGATTCCGGGAACGGGGATCCGTGAGATCTGTGGGCGGGATGTGCTTATTTCTGTGGCATCTTATGCCGATTTGCTTCTTATCCGTACTCGGACTTATTTTGCCGCTTCCGCTTGATACTCTGGTGTGTGATGTATGAGGAATTATCCTAAAATATTATATCTATCTAGGTCATTTGAATCTTGCCGTATGGCGTTGCTATATTTTCCTTTCTTTCTAGATGGAATGGCTCTGATGTACTTTTGTATGGTGGCTTGCATACATACTCATTTGTGTATGTAGTTGATCCCTTCGCCTGCCGATTACGCCGCCCGTACAGGTCCCGATGAATTGGAAGTGGTTGGGACGGCCGAAAGGTCTACCCGTGAGTGGCTTTTGGGGCCCCACCGTACTATTTCAACCACTTCCGCTCATCTAGGCTTGTATCTAGGAGCGTAATTCACCGAGGTAGTTACAATTGGTATCAGAGCCATCCCGACCTTCAGGGTCTCAGCCAAACGGTCGTTGTTAGTCTAGCAAATATTTTGGTAGTTATGTATACTAGGGAAAAACAAAACGCGAGAGTAGGACTGCTTCCACTTTTCTTCTTACCCACCCACCCACCCTTTTCTGGTAAGGAAGTGTAACGTTTTCAATCCTCTCCTTAAAAGTTCAAACTAGGATTCACGTGTTTTGGGTTTCCGTAGTACCATAGGTTGTGTGTTTGTGTGTGTGTGTGTGTGTGTGTAATCCCTTGTCTATCTGTTGCATCCAAGTTGTTATCTAATCAGCCTTTTGGTTATCAACTATTGGTACATTCCATACCGACAGGATTTTGCAAACCGACGCGATCTGTCTTACTCTTTGTTATCCGACGTTATCTTGTTTGGGGTGTTCGTTTCCGTAGTGCTAATCTTAGGTTCAACGTGAGAAGAAGGGGTTAGGATATGTGTTCCACTTGTTCATGTGCGGAGTAATGCTTTGAGTGCGGGATGGAGTCGCGACCATACCACTACTCTTATCATTCGCTTTTGTATATTGAATTGGTAGGGTCACTAATCTTGATTCGTTAAGTAATTTTGCGCATCTATTGGCATTTTAATGCCGAAATTTGTGGAAAATTTTTCTTTGATATATTTGTGTACCACACTCCTTTTCAGTCGTGTGCGATATGCTTAATATCTTCTAGGTGCTTTGAACTTTGTTGATATTTTAATATCATCTTAGTAAATTGTATCCTTTAATCTTGGTTAATTCCATCTTGGTACTATTTTGGATTATTATTATTCTCCATTATAGTACTGACTTGTGTTTTATATCAATCTCAGGATGGCTCCACCACGCCGTTCAGATGAAGACATACCACCGGAATTGGGGGCCGCGTTGTCAAACATAGCCAATGCCTTGGCAGCAATGCAGCAGAACCAGCAGCGTTTGGAAGAAAGTGTCAGGAGAAATGAGTTTGCTCCACTCCCTCCACCTCCCAAGCGGGGCGACATCAAAAGCTTCCTGAAATTCAACCCTCGCCAGTTTGATGTTTCCGATCGACCACTGGACGCGGATGATTGGTTGCGTGAGATGTCAAGGTTACTCGAGACTGCTAATGTTCCTGAGCAGGAATGGGTAAAGTGTGCTACTCACCTTCTAAAGGGAGATGCAGCTCTCTGGTGGGAGAATTACTTGAAGGCAAGCTGCACTGGTTTTCAGCCTACTTGGGAAAGGTTCACTGCAGCTTTCAAAGAGCAGTTTCTGTCAGAAATTGTCATGGAAAGGATGAAGGAAGCATTTCTCAACCTAAAGCAAGGAAATGATAATGTCAACACCTACATCAGGAACTTCATGAATCTTTCCCGTTATGGTGGCGATGAGGTATCTGATGACAAGAAGAAGCAAAAGAGGTTCAGGCAAGGGCTCAATGCATCGATCAAATATGCAATCACACATGCAAGGCCGGCATCTTTCCTGGAACTTCAGCATACAGCTCTGCAGGAGGAAGTAAGTAGGCAAGTGTTTGAGGAGTCCAAGAAACACAACCGTGATGCACCAAGCTCTTCAGCTATGTCAGCTCCTTCTAAGCGGCGTGTCTGGGTTCCTAACACCCCACCGTCGCTCCCGGCTTCACCAAGACCTGCAAGCTACGCGTCAAGGCCACCAAACTTCGTCACTGCTGCTCCCAGGGGCTACACCCACAACTACCCTGGAGCGCCTGGCGGAGTCCCTGGCTATGTTGCTCCACGTCCACCTGGTGCCTGCTTCACGTGTGGAGATCCTGGACATCTGAACTGGAACTGTCCGTTGAAGAACAAAGCTCTCCCTCCACCCCCTCCAAGACCTGCGGCAAGCTCTCCTATGGTTCGTGCACCACCACCTCGGGCTCTCAACATCAACACCAAGCCCGGATCTACTGTTGCTCGTGCCAATTGTGTCAACGCCGCTCAAGCTGAGCATACACCTGGAGTTGTGATGGGTATGCTTCCCGTTAACTCAGTCCCTGCACGAGTTTTGTTTGATTCTGGTGCTTCGCATTCTTTTGTTTCGCATAAGTTTGCACAAGAGCAGGATCTGGATAGGGTTCCTTTATCACGTCGTCTGGTGGTTCTATCTCCTGGTTCAAACATGAGGGCTGCTCATATCAGCCATGGCAATCAAATTGAGATTGGTGGCTCTTCGTTCTCGGCGTCCTTAATTCTCCTGGGCAATTCTGACATTGATGTCATCTTGGGCATGGATTGGTTGACAGCAAATGCAGCTGTGATTGATTGTGCTGAACGCTCGGTTTCTCTGAAGATTCCTGAAGGCCATATAGTCTTTTCTCCAAGTCTGACTCCTGCTGTCCAGCTTTTCTCTTTGGCGGCTCTGAATGATGATGCTATGGAAGCTATTCAGAGTGTACCGGTGGTCTGTGAGTTCCCAGATGTTTTTCCTGAAGAGTTGCCGGGTATGCCTCCGGATCGCGAGGTTGAGTTTGTAATTGAGCTTGAACCTGGAACGGCTCCTATCTCCAAGCGGCCTTATAAAATGGGTCCTTCTGAGTTGGCTGAACTCAAACGACAACTTGATGAACAAGAGAAGTTGGGTTTCATTCAACACAGTACTTCTTCTTGGGGTAGCCCAACAATCTTTGTGAAGAAGCGGGACAGGACTGATAGACTTTGTGTTGACTATCGGGCTCTCAATGCTAAAACCATCAAGAACAAATATCCTCTTCCGCGGATTAATGATCTCTTTGACCAGCTAGCTGGAGCTGTGGTATTCTCTAAGCTGGACTTGAGGAGTGGTTATCACCAAATCAAGATTCGCAAGGAAGATGTGCCTAAAACAGCTTTCACCACCCGCTATGGCCTGTATGAGTACACGGTCATGTCTTTCGGTCTCACCAACGCACCTGCTACCTTCTCGAGGCTGATGAACTCGGTTTTCATGGAGTACCTTGATAAGTTCGTTGTGGTTTATCTAGATGACATCCTAGTCTATTCCAAGTCTAAGGAAGAGCATGAAGAACACCTGCGGTGTGTCCTAAACAAGCTTCGTGAGAACCGCTTGTATGCAAAGTTCTCAAAGTGTGAGTTTTGGCTGCCTGAAGTAACCTATCTTGGTCATGTCATCTCTGCCAAGGGCATTGCAGTCAACCCGGAAACTGTGAAGACAATTGTTGAATGGCTTCCTCCTGTTAATGTCAAAGAAGTGCGGAGTTTCCTCGGTTTGGCGAATTATTGCCGTCGCTTCGTTCAGAACTTCTCGAAGATAGCGAAGCCTCTTACCGATCTCCTCAAGAAAGGCAAGAAATACCTGTGGACTCCTGCGTGTCAAGCAAGTTTTGAGATACTCAAAGAGAAGCTCACTTCCACACCAGTCTTGGTTCCTCCGGATACATCCAAGCCTTTCCAGATATTCTGTGACGCCTCTTTGCAAGGATTGGGTGCGGTCCTTATGCAAGAAAGACAAGTTGTTGCTTATGCCTCTCGACAGTTGAAGACGCATGAGATCAACTATCCCACACATGACCTCGAGCTCGCAGCAGTTGTCTTTGCTTTGAAGCTATGGAGGCACTACTTGCTTGGCAACCGATGTGAGATCTTTTCTGATCACAAGAGTTTGAAGTATATCTTCACTCAACCTGATCTCAACCTTCGGCAGAGGAGATGGATTGAAGCAATCAATGATTTTGATTTGACCATCAACTACACACCGGGCAAAGCTAATGTCATGGCCGATGCTCTCAGCTGCAAAGCTTATGTCAACAACCTCATGATGGAAGAACATCAACCTGTTTTGTGCAAGGAATTCCGTCAGCTCAACCTGGAAGTTGTGGAACAAGGGCATCTTCTGAACCTTCTGGCTACTCCTCTCTTGGAAGAAAAGATTCGTTTTCGTCAGCGTGGTGATCCGCACACCAGAAAGATCATTTCCAAACTTCAGCTTCCGAAGTATGAGTCCTTCCACGTTGATGATCAAGGCACGCTTTTCTTTGAACACCGGATGTTTGTTCCGAACTACCCGGGTTTGAGAGAGCAAGTTCTCAAGGAGGCGCATGATTCTGTTCTACCTATCCACCCTGGCAGCACAAAGATGTACATGGACTTGAAAACACAGTATTGGTGGCCTGGTTTGAAACGATATTGTGCAAAGTATGTCTCGGAGTGTGATGTCTGCCGCAGAGTGAAAGCTGTCCATCAAAAACCTTTCGGTCTTCTACAACCATTAAAACCTCCGGAATGGAAATGGGAGAAAGTAGAGATGGACTTCATCACTGGTTTTCCAAGGTCGCAGAAGGGCAACAATGCAATCTTTGTTGTCATCGACAGGCTTTCTAAAGTGGCTCATTTCTTCCCCGTCAAGGAAACAATTTCTGGAATTCAGTTGGCTGAGCTCTATATCAACAGAATTGTCTCTCTGTATGGGGTTCTTAGTTCAGACCGTGGGAGCATCTTCACTTCCAAGTTCTGGGAAAGTTTCCAAAATGCTTTGGGAACAAAGTTGAACTTCAGCACTGCTTACCACCCTCAGTCGCAAGGACAAGTTGAAAGGATCAATCAGATTCTGGAGGATATGCTTCGGGCTTGCGTCATCTCTTTTGGCATGAAGTGGGAGGAATGTCTTCCTTATGATGAATTCTCTTACAACAACAGCTTCCAGAAAAGTCTAAAGATGGCACCATTTGATACTCTCTATGGTCGCAAGTGCAGAACTCCGATTGGTTGGTCAGGTGCAGGAGAAAGAATATGGTTTGGCCCTGATATTGTAACTCAAGCGGAGGAGAAGGTGCATATCATTCTTGAAAACCTGAAGATTGCTCAAAGTCGCCAGAAGAGCAATTATGACAGGAAGCACACGGACATGGTGTATGCCCCTGGTGATCTCGTCTACCTTCGTGTCACTCCCATGAGAGGCACACACCGCTTTGGCATCAAAGGAAAGCTGGCTCCTAGATACATCGGTCCTTTCAAGATTCGTGGTAGAAGAGGAGAAGTCGCTTATGCCCTTGAGCTCCCGGAAAAACTAAAGGTTCACGATGTTTTCCACATCTCTCAGCTCAAGAAGTGCTTCAAAGATCCCGGCAGGACCGTGGATCATGAGCTAATCAATCTCCAAGAAGACCTGTCTTATCAAGAACACCCCACGAAAATCCTTGAGACCGCAGAAAGAAGGACTCGCAACAAGTCCATCAAGTTCTGCAAGGTGCAGTGGTCACACCATTCTGTTGATGAAGCCACTTGGGAACGTGAAGATGAACTCCGTGCCAACTATCCTACCCTCTTTGTGTCTTCTTCTTCTTCCTAGAATCTCGGGGCGAGATTCCTGTTTAGTGGGGGAGAGTTGTAGCATCCCAGTTGTCTAACACCTATAATGCTACTTGATCTAGTAATAAAATGGCCACTTCCTACAAATAATTGTTGCATCATCATCATGTCATGTTCATGTCATCATGCCACCTTGCATTTGAGCATCATACAAAAACCCTTTTGTTTTGGTTCTTATCTCATATGCATTAATATCTGTATTTGCCTCTTGATATTGTATTTGGTTCTGGATATATTGTTGAATGCCCAAGTTGAGTTGGGGGCATATCTTTTATTGACTCCACCACCCTTTCTTTCACCACCTTATAATTCCACCATCCAATTTATATGAGCTATGCATTTTAATCGAGTTCACTTCTAGCTCATGTGGGTTGGGTGGATCCCACTTATAATCTATTGCTTAGGCCTTACTCCACATTAACTATTATGCATGGCCCATGCAAGTACCATCTTGGGCTTGTCATTGGATTTTATTTGGTTTTTGAGTTGATCATCTCCATCTCTTTTTCCCTCTTTTGGCTTGATATATGTTGATCTTGCTAAAACCCTACCACCACATCCCTCTCTTTTTCTTGTCTTGTTCTTGTTGAGCTTGTGTGGATCATACTTGATCAACTCAAGACAATAAACCCCTCATCTCTCTACCTCTAAAACCTACCCCCTAATTACCATACCTATTTCCCATCTAACCCTAAACCCTACCTCTCCTTTTAGTCCATCCCATCCTTGCATGATCATGTGATCATGTGGGTGTGCATGAGCCCTAAACCCCTAACCTTCTCATTAACCCCCCACCCCACCTTGTGCTTGCCCATGTGATGCCATTGTCATGTGTTAAACATGGGAATCTCCCCTTTTCCCTCTCATCTAACCCTCCCTTAGACCCTAAACCGAACCCCCTCTAAGCAAAACCCTAAACCGAGGCTTTTACCCCTACCCCTTCTCTCCCTCTCTTCTCTCTCTACCATGCATGACCACCTAGCAGGCCCCACCAGCCCGAGCCTTCCTCCAAACCACGAGCTTCCCTCCCCTGGTCCCTCTCTTCCCTCTCTAAGCTACAAGACAAAAGGAGGAGGCAAGAGTGAAGCCCTAACCCGAGCCCTCCTCCCCTCTTTGGCATAAAGGTGACCACCACCCATGTGCCTCTCCCCTCCCTCCATCACCTAACCCCGACCCCCAGCTCGAGATCTGAGACCCAGGAACCCCTCCCCCCTCCTTCCTCCTTCCCCAAGCAAAGCCATGGACACCCTATGTCCCTCTAAGCCCTAGCTCGGCCAGGCCAGAAGGAGAGCGGGTGGAGCCGTGCTAGAGGGTGCCCAAGGCGTCCAGGTGGTCCCTCTCGATCCCCTGCATCGCGCTGTACCGGAGATCGCCCCCGAAGTTCGCCGGAGAAGCCCGCCGCCGCCGTGCCCGTGACCGCCAGGACGCCTCCGGCCTGCTGCCTCCTCGCCGATCCCCGCCACCTCAACGCCCCCGACCACGCCGACAACACCGCGGTGAGCCCTTGCAGCCCCTAGACACCCCCTTCTCCTCTCTAGTTCGCCATAGCTCCGCCGGCCTCCGTCGAACACCCTGCGTGCGCGCTCGTCGCCGCGGTCACAGCCTGCGTGCGCGTCAGCAGCAGCTGCAGCGTGCGTTTTGCCTCTGTTCCTCGACGAAACCCGCGCGCTGCAGCCCTCCTCCGAGCTAGCCCCCTGAACAAGAATTGTAGCCGGTAGCGCCCTCTTCATCTTTGGTTTTTGCGGCTTGGCCGGAGACGCCGTGGTTCGCTCGCCATCGTCGTCCGAAAGTCCGGCCAGATCCACCGCCGCGGCACCGCGTTCAGCAGCAGACAGCGACAGCCCTGCGCGTTTTGCAAAGAAACCCTCCCCCTTTTTCCCGCCTAAACCCGCAGCCCACCGACCCCACCTGCCAGCGCCTGCGAGAATTTTTGCAAATAGGGTCCTCCGCTTCCATTGTTTTCCGGCCGCAGCCCCTGGACCGCCCACGTGTCGCCACTGGATGGCTGCGCACGCGCGTGGCCCCGTTAGACCCCTGGACCCGCACGTCAGTGCCTCGGGCTAGGACAACCTGAGTGCAAAAAGGCTTTTTATGCGTGCGTGGCAGCCCAGTCAGCTTCGACCCCACCTGTCACTGGCTGTGGGTAGATCTGCCTGAGTAATAAAAGCCCAGAAATCTATCTGTTTCAAATTAAAATCTTTGCAAATTAATTCAATTCAAATTCAAATACAAATCTGTTTAAATCTAAATGAATTCATAACTTATTCCTGGTTTGGAATTTGAATTCAAACCTTATATGAAAAATGATTTATTTTTGAATGTTAATTCAAATCTTTAATGAAATAATTTCAGAATTAATTTAATTAGTCAACCTTTGACTTTGACCCTAATTATTAATTTTGACTATAAAATAAATTTAAATTCATAATTTCAAATAATACAAGTAACATATTTTTTTGAATCAGAAAAATGTGAGGATTTCAAATATGCCATGCAAATTATTATTTGAACACTTTAAATTTCAAGTTGATTTAAATTACAAGAAAATGCCCCTGGACCTTAATAAATTAATAACTTTTGTTTTATAACTCCGAATTTGACAAATGATATGTCTAAAATGATCAGCTCGACGAGACCTTCCTGTTTATGCTATCCATGGCTTCAATTGCAGCATGCATCATATAAACATAAAGTATACAGCATCTAATATGACAATAAAATGGGACCAAAACCCAATAAAAATGTTATTCCTTGTATCCTACACCTCACCCATGCCATGCTACTTTATTGCCATGTAAATTGTGCATCATTCATCATGGCATGATTGTTTGCTTGACGCATTTTATTCATATGCTTGTGCACTTTATTTATGTTGGCCTTGTTTGTTTGGTTCTTCTTCGATTAGACTCTGAGTAGGGGATTTATCAAGAGAACCAGGAGCACTACCCAGATCCGTCTCTCGCTTCAACTGAGTTGCCAGGCAAGCACTACCACATGCTTGCATACATACAGTACCTATTGCCTCTATCTTATTCTTGCATCATTGAGTCGCGAATTGCATTAAACTGAATCCCAAGTATTGCATAGCTTTTACTTTTAAACCCCACCAAGCTTGCTCCTCCATCCCATGAGCCATTACTACAGGAGTTGTTTGAGCCATGCGAGTCGTAGAACAACATGTGTAGGGTATGTGAGAGTCTGATGGACAACGAGGTACCTAAACAACTTAACCTAAGTAGTAATGGGATAACTAATGAAAGTGGCACCGGTGGGCAATATCTGCTATTTGGTTTTTCCTGCTCACTTGTGTCCTGTAGGACCCCGAGTACTTGAAACCCGTTCCTTGAATATTCGCGCTATCCACATCCGGGAGGCTTATGGGACCCCCCTGAGCCAGAGCTTGATTCATTCTTATTTCTTGGGGCCACAAACTAGTTTGAGGTTTTATTTACTATCCTGTACTTATGCCATGCTTTACTGCTTTATTACGATTGTGCGAGGAGCACCTGTACTGTTTAGGATGGTGACCCGTTTTCGCGGTATCGACACCCCGAGTTTTCGGGTTCCCAGTCGTTTACAGCCGGCCCCACAAACCTTGAGTCCGTCTCGGAGCCGGCCAGTTTCGTTGCGGGTGTACTCCAAGGGGTGGCCCCCTGAAATATTTCTGAATCCTGTGATTGCTTTGTCGTGAAGGCCTCGTTGGGTTTTGATTTGGTTTTTCCGAGGTTGATCGAGTGTGTGTTGCTATTTGTGCACCCCTGCAGGGTAAAACTTTCTGAAAGCCGTGTCCGCGGTTATGGACGACTTGGAGCACAGTTTCTCGATCATAGACAAGCATAACTAAAGTACCGCTTTTAACATGACTAAATACCTGACTAGTAAATAGTGCAACACTCATGGAATGGTTAATAAAACTGCCAACGGATGGGGGGGTTGTTTGTCCGCTTCCTCGTCGTTAAGCGAGGAGGAGGATGGAACTGGTGATATTACTGTTATAACTGTTGTCATTAATTCACGGACATCCGTCTATCTTTGGTTAGGCGGATGGTTAGCGAGTATCTATAGAACTGTTAGGGTTTATCTTTCGCTGCAATTGTGTCACCCCAGGTTGTGTCCCCTTTAGAGGCATTAAGACTTGCTGAGTACCCTTAGGGTCTCACACGATAAATTATTGGTTCAGATGAACAGGTACACTTGCAGGACGGATACTGGGTGGAAGAGGCTGATGATGTGGGCAACGATCGTTCGGTGTAGAGATTCCGGGAACGGGGATCCGTGAGATCTGTGGGCGGGATGTGCTTATTTCTGTGGCATCTTATGCCAATTTGCTTCTTATCCGTACTCGGACTTGTTTTGCCGCTTCCGCTTGATACTCTGGTGTGTGATGTATGAGGAATTATCCTAAAATATTATATCTATCTAGGTCATTTGAATCTTGCCGTATGGCGTTGCTATATTTTCCTTTCTTTCTAGATGGAATGGCTCTGATGTACTTTTGTATGGTGGCTTGCATACATACTCATTTGTGTATGTAGTTGATCCCTTCGCCTGCCGATTACGCCGCCCGTACAGGTCCCGATGAATTGGAAGTGGTTGGGACGGCCGAAAGGTCTACCCGTGAGTGGCTTTTGGGGCCCCACCATACTATTTCAACCACTTCCGCTCATCCAGGCTTGTATCTAGGAGCGTAATTCACCGAGGTAGTTACAGAGATGCTCGCCTGAAAACATTGCCGAAGGTTCACCCGAAGACCGGGTCGACACTCGCATCAACTCATCGGCCTAATCCGTGAAGAAGCAAAGCACTAGCAGAAACACCGGATGCAATTTTAATACTACGGCAGAAGATCGGCATGATGCATGTATGATGTATGACATGGCAAAGGTGCAATGCAATTAGATCATATTAAGCGGAACCGGGGTCCCGACATTTAATTAAACGGTTCAAGTTATTTATCTACCCCGCAAATTAAATGTTGGATTAGCAAGACCAAACATGGCTTCGGTTCGCTATGCCAATTTAAATGAAGTCCGGAATAAGACAAAGATATCCCGCATATAGACTCCATATTTAATTATGAGATGAATTGGCATAATGCCCCCAAACCACAGACAAGTATGCATGCATGAACAATTTAATATGCATCAGTTGATAATGTCATATTATAAAAAATAATGGGGTCTCGGGTAGGGAATCACACATGGGTTCGGCGATCTTGGATCAGGGGTTCAGGGTTCAACGGGGATCGATCTCGGCGGGAATGTTCTCGGACAACGGAGTAGATCTTGGCGTTCCGGGAAGAAGGACTTGGTGTTCCTTATTGGAGATCTTGGGGTGTGGCGCCACATGTCCGTGATGGCGAACTCGGGGTTCCGTGTCGACGGCATCAGGGTTCCGCGGGCTTATGCTCCGGTAGAAGTACATGTCGCACCATGTTGGAGGCCTAGGGGTACCGTTCGTCCGCGCCGTTGGCACTCGGAAGATCTTGTCGGGGTTCTCGGCTTCGGTTGTCCGTGAAGGTGATCATGGCGTTCCGAGATGAAGACCCTGGCGGTTAACTTCAATTATCGGTGTCGAGGATGGATTTGTATTTTCACTAGGTTCAGTGTGGTGAAGACTTGTTCAACACCGATGGTCTTGTCCGACTTGTCGCGCTTGTCAAACGGAAAAACTTGGCCTTGGTCGGGACGGGTCATCGACACAAGTACACCTGAGCAGGGTCACTAGTACAACACAATACCCATCAAACAGCAACAACGTGGTAACCACATGGTCAACCGATCATGCGCAGAGGTCGCAGGCGCGCATGGAGACCTGCAGGAAGGCGACAGCGCCAGAGAGACAGGGAGCGCGAACTCCAGCCCACGGTCGAGGCTCCAAGGGGGTGTCGTCCTTGACGGGAGTTGCCGGTGCCGCAGGGGATCGTGGGGTCGAGGGCGAGGGGCAGGCAGAAGGTAACGAGGAGGCCGGCAGAGGAGGAGGTCGCTCGCGGTGGCAGGTCGGAGGTGCAGAGGAGGGTGCCATGGCGGAAGGCGACGGCGCACGACCTGGAAGGGAAGGGGAACGGTGGCGGGCGAAGCACAGAGGAAGGTCGAGGACGGGCGGCCATGGAGAGGGTGCCGACGGGCTTGCTGGACGTTGGCGGAGGGAAGGTTGGTGGCGGGGGATGGGACGGGGCCAGTGGGGCAGAGAGCCAGAGAGGCAGCAAGGAGAGAGGGATGCCGACGGCCCGGAGAGCACGACGACGAGGTGGACGACGGGGAGCTTGTCCGAGAGGGCGGCTACCGGTGGCGGAAGGGGCCAGGCTCGAGGAGGGATAGCCAAGGAGGAGGGAGACCCAGGGCGGCGGGTGAGCAGAGAACGGAAATGGCCTGGCGGCGGAGGCGCGCTCGCGGGGACGGGCGAGCCAGAGAGGTGGCGGTCGGAGGCGCCATGGCGAGGCCGCCGGTCGCCGTAGTAGATCTAGGCGTCGGGGTTGGTGGCGAACAGGGAGGCGGCGGTGCCTGGGATTAGGGAGGGAGCGATGCTGCGGGGAGACGAGGTCGCGAGGGAGAGTGGTTGGGTGCGGGCCCGCAGGCAGGTGGGATTGGGAGATGGGGTGCGGGCGGTTGGTGGAAGGCGGAGAGATCGAGGCCGGGTGCGGCTGCTGTGTGTGTTGTGTGTGTGGGGGGTTGGTGGGGAGGTGGCAAGGAGTTGGGGCAGGTGGCGGGCTATGAGTGGGTGGGGTGGAGGAAGTGGTGAGGTGGCGCGAGGGGATAGGGTGGGGTGAGGTGGCTGGGGATGGGTAGGATAGGGTGGGTAGGAAAAGGTCTGGGTAGGCTGGTTTTTGTACTGGGGTGGCCGACTGGGTCGGATCGGCCCGGTACGGCTGCCCCTAAAAATAAAGTAAATATTTTATTATTTTAAAACGGGGCTTTTGAAATCCATTGGTAGACGAAACAAAATAATCCGGAGACCCGGGTTTTGGATTTTGAAATAAAGGCGGGGTATTTAGAAAATAAAATGGGTTTTTCCGAAAATGGTTTTATGCAAACAAATGCAAGATGACATGACGATGCTCAAATGCAATGTGGCATGATGACATGAGCATGCGGTCATGATGATGCAATGCACAAAAACAACGCGATTTTCTAGTAGTGGTTTTTGCGGGGCGCCACAATAAGAAGACCACAACTCTAGCTCCTCGAAGTCATCTTTGATAACCACCAAGTACCATCATCAACTGAACCTCTTTTCCCAAACTACCCCCTCAAACAACCCCGAGGAAGTATTCCGGATCTCACATTAGTTGGCCAAGTTTTATCATTCGGTTATAGTTCTCTATGATCTTCACGTATGTTCCCAAGTTGTCCATAACCGTGGATATGGCTTTTCAAAAAGATTATAACCCTGCAGGGGTGCACAACTTTACCCACACGTAGCAACCGATTCTTAATGCCAAATTATTAGCCCTCTTCCTTGGAAGGCCGACAGAGAGTGGTTGACCAAGACCTTTACGTTGCTTTCGCCGAGACCATGAGTCACGCACTAGGGAGATTCCGCCATAACGGGTCAAGTTTCAAAGCCGGTCCCTAATGATGTGTGTGGGGTTCAAGATTACGGATGCCGGGCATCTCTTGTTCTCGGCATGGCTTACCTACATGTTATGAATGCACCTCCTTCACCTCCATTCAAGAACAACCAAGATGCGTATGTCGAATAGAAATCCCGAACTATGTGACTAATGGAATCTATTAGGCAAGTTCATAAGTCGAGGGGGTTTCCAGGACCCCGTGTGATTGTACGCTCGTATTGGTTCAAGAGGCAAGAACATCGGGTCCTAGGGGTGGCAAGTATGGGAATGCAAAAACCACAACCCACGTGGCCTCCCATACAAGCCTTAGCATGATTATTATCCATCTCTGATCACATCAACATCCTACCATACTAGATTCCTTGGCAACTCCAGTGCATCATCTGAATGATCAGCATTGGACCACTAAGCATGGCTAAGCTCGACTGAAGTGTGGCACTATCGATGCTTGTAAGCCAAACCGAATGTACATGGCGAGAATGAAATACTTTGTAAACATCGGATTCATATGTATGAGTGGGGCTTCATTTTCCTTGTCCGTTGTTGGGCTGGTACTGCTCTTCGGTGGCGTTGACTTTAGCCTCAGGTGCGGTTCCTATTCGCGAAGAACCAATCACTGGAAATGGAAAAGCAACATTCAACACATGTCATGTGCAATGCTCATACAATATGGATGATATTACAAGTTAAATAGTGTTGAAATGAACCCTAGATCATGCTTGGTCATTTTAAACGGGGTCCAAGAGGTCCAAACCCTAGAACAGGGGGATCCTCGAAATCACCTGTGGGGTTCAATTGATTCTTCTAATTAAACTTGCCATGAAAGTTGGTTAACAATATATGATTATAGCTTAGTTATATAGAGCTCATTTTTCTGATCATTTTGGTATATTATTTGTATTTTTCTGATTTAAAATGAATTAGTTATGAATTTCCCCAATTTTAATTCATTTTAAATCATTTTTGGAATATTTGAAATATTTTCCAAGCTGGGACCACATGTCATAGATTTAATCATTTCAGAAAACATTTACAGAAAATATTAAAACCCTAACTGACAGGGGCCATGTGTCAGCATTTTCTTATTTACAGAAAAATATTTACAAAAATTATTAAAGAAAAAGAAAAAGGCTTAATGACATCATGATGATGTCATGCTGACATCACCCATGGCCTTGCTCTTAGATCGACGACGGATCTAGCGATTGAGCGCGTGCATGGCAGCGAGAGGGGGTGCGCTGGAAAGAGCTCGGCGAGGCGAACCAGAGGGTGGTGGCGCCGCTCCTATTTGGTCACCGGAGACGGCGGCCAGACAACTACGAGCGGCGGTGGTGGCAGGTCCTCGTGGAGAAGATGCCAGAGAGCGGGAGGGAGGATAAGGAAGGCACACGGAGGTGTAGAGGCTCACCGTGAACGCGATGCCGGTGTTGGTGAGGCAAGGGGTGGCCAGACCACGGGGATTCGACGGTGGTCGGCGCTGAAGAGGATGACGACCGTGAGCTTGATTTGAGGCGAGAGGGCTTGATTCCTTCGGCTAGGAAAACGAGGACGACGAGGCGGTCACGATGGTGTCCTCGGATTGGCCCGGGGCGGTTGGGAACGATGACGTCATCGAGCTCCTGTGAGCTAGGGTTTCGGCCAGGAGAGGATAACAGGGAAGAAGAGAAGCTAGGGTTCGTCTCCGTGGAACAGGGTACTTGTAGACGTCGTCTAGGATGGTAGCGTGCATTGCGGCGCCCACGCGAATCATGACGCAGACGGGCGACAGCGGCGGCGCCACGCAACTGCTCCGTCGTCGGTGACGAAGACGACATGCGGACAGAAGGATCGAAGTGGTACGTGGCCAGGGTGGGCTGCTGTTGGGCTGGCTTGGGCCCCGGGTGGGCCTCAGGGAAGCTTTTTGCTGCGCGCTGAGAGGTGAAAATAGAGAGAGGGAGGGATGGGATGCGGCCCAGTAGAGCTAGGTTCACTATTTTTTTCCAGAAAACTATTTTCTTTTTCTGTTTTCTGATTTTTCTCTTTTTTATTCAAATTCAAATCTGTTTTGAATATTTTCAAATTACAGGAACTTTTATAAAATATCTGAAAGCACTAAGGGGTCCTTTTCACAATTTGGGCTCCTTTTTTTTGATAGTTTTCAAAATATGAAAACCATTTGAATGGTTTTGAGAGGAAACAAAATTAGGGTTTTGCTTGTGTTTGTTTGATTAAACCAAAGTGCAAGTATAATGCATGCATGCAATGCTCAAGCATGTCTTTATTGATATTACACAAAAGAGTGGTATGTTATAGCGGCTACAGACTATTTCGTGGATATTTGATCGGTTGCTCAGGGTTTCTACATCTGTGTGCCTTTATAGGAGAAGGGTCAAGGTCGGTGGGTGCCCGAGGGGCCCACACATAGGGCTCACACCCCCGGGCCACGCCGCCACCAGGTGTGTCTGCCTCGTGGCCCCACTTCGACTTCCCTCCGGACTCCTTGTTCCTTCTGGTAAAATATTGAATTTGGATTTTGTCCCATCCAATTCCGAGAATATTTCCTTACTAGGTTAGTTCTAGAAAATGTATAAAAATACCTCAAAGTGTAGACAAAACATAAGAAAGTTGATACAAAACAAGCATGGAGCATTAAAAATTATAGATACGTTTACGACGTATCAAGCATCCCCAAGCTTAACTCCTGCTCGTCCTCGAGTAGGTAAGTGATAAAAAGAATAATTTTTGAGGCGACATGCTATCACAATCTTGATCAAAATATTTGTAAAGCATTGATACCTGGGATCAAAGTAATCTAAACATGAGCATGAAAGATGTAGTTCTAATAATAAGACATATCAACTATGTTGTAACATGAAAGGGTACAAACAAAGATCATGAATAACAATGCATTGAAAGATGTTTGTTTGTTTCACATATAGAAAACATAGCAAGAGTGGTGTTCAGCTTGTCCTTCATGGTATAGCAGAACATAAATGCATATGACACCTTCAAAGTTCATAAGGGTGACTAGATACAAATAGTTTAAGGACAACCAATATCAACATTATGAATCAATCAATAAGGTTTGGGACAATGCACATTAAACTAAGAATGACAACTATGCTCTCCTAGTTAGTGCATAAAGATAGAAGGTGGAGACTCGACATAAAAGTAAAAGAAAGGCCCTTCACAAAGGGGAGCAGGATTTCAAGTTTCATATAGAGCTTCCAAAAATTATGGTACTTATTAGCTTTAAGTTATCATTGCCCCTATTATAAGCATCTCTAAGTGTTTAAGGTTAAAGTGAAACATGTTGGGGATATACTTTCTGAGTATACCCACAGGAATCGCTGACCAGGGTGGCCCACCAACGGGTTAGAGCTTTGCTTCACGGGCGGCCAGTCAGAGAAAGAGGAGGAGCCAGTTCCGACTATGACATGGCCCAGAAGAGTTACCGACTTAGGCCTGTAGTATTACTTGTAGTCCAAGCTATACATAGTTACCGACTCTGTAACGTAGCCGGATAGGTATCTCCTGTAACCCTAGCCCCCGGTGACTATATAAATAGGCCCTATGGGAGCCTTTAGGGTAACAACTCAATAGACAACCATAACCAACTCGCACAAGAGAACCTCTCTTGTAATCCGCTGTAACATCCGGCTTATGCTGATATATTACTGGGTTGCTAGCAGGAGTAGGATCCGATCACCGCAGTCAGATCTGAACCTGGGTAAACTTGTGCTCACCGCTCCTGGAACATCCGACGTCTCACACCCCATCCTTCCAACGCCACTAGGACCCCCTATGGCGTACTTGTCGACAATCTGACAATAGTTGGTGCCCACCGTGGGGCAGGTGACTTTTGGAGCATCGTTCCAGGCAGAATCTACGCGTGCAGGAATCAGCAAAACAATCGCCATGGGTCGCGTGGTCTACGCCAGTGATGTCCCTCTCATCCTTCTCGATGAGACTTGGATTCCGGCTTCGAAACCCGTGACGACCTACACGTCATGTCAATCGGCGAGATCAATATCTATCTCGGTTTCGCTAAACCTGCCCAACCCACCCTTGAGGTGATGACCATGGCGGAAGAAAAATTCGGATCTACTTTGTCCGCAGAGGCGGAAGAGTTCAGGGTCCCAGAGAAAATCAAACCCACCCAACCCACTCCTATAGTGGAAGAAGAGGTGGAAGAAGAATCCAGATTCGATCTCTCTAGTGACATCGGATACACAGATGAGGAGTACATCCGCTACGGATCCAACTTGCTGACGTCGAAGCGGAAACCAAGTTATACAAATACCTCAAGAACATGAACAAGAAGAAGCACTGTTTTGTGTACCACATAAGCACTAGATCCGACTATGTCGAGGCTGGAGCTGGTAGCGATTCGGTTCTAGATGGAATCGAAGAAAATGCCGACTCACCTGGCTCTCCTCAGGAGTCAATCACGTCGTAGACTTCGAGACTTCGACAAAGAGATGGAGGAGTATGAACAAGATCACGTCTCCAAGCAAACGCAATGTGAGACGGAAACTCCTCCTAGTCCATATGATAGCATGGATGAAAGCTACACCTCGTAGGATGACATGGACACCGAACATTCCTCCGAGGTCCACAAACAAACCATGACAGAAAGTACCGACGGAAGTTTATCCCCTGGTACCGGACCAAAAGCCGTCTTTGCCACTGGTACGCACGTTAAAGCTATTGGGCGGTCAAAGAAGAAGAACAAGAATCCAACAACGGCAGAGCCGGACGTCGAGGAAACCAACAAAGAAAAAGTTGATGAAGAGATCGAGATGGAGAATTAGGAAGGATATCCGATTAATACCACCCCGATCGACCCTCCTGTAGATGTACACGTTGTCACCAAGGGTGCACATGAAATTTACGGAGATGCTCTCACGATTCCAATCCCAACGGCCTCGGATATTACTCTGGAGGCGCTGGAGAAAAGAGCTGAGGACCTAGAAAAGCATCGCTTGTTTCTACTTGAAGAGGCCGCACACCTCGTCGAGATGAGACAACAGTTAGACAGTGATCCTGCCAGATATCAGTCAGATTTCAAGCGACATCCAAACAAGACAAGGGGAGGTCCATTTCTTGCTAACAAGAATCCGGATATTCACAAAGATCTATTTGACGGAAAAGATAAAGAGAATATCCAAGTCTACAGCATGCCGTTGGAAAACGCTGCTGCAGCTTGAGCCATCCTCGCCAACAACCCGTCTCCACAGCAGGTCCAGCAATGTGTCGCGTTGCTGGACAAAGGATTAAAGCAACAAAAGACAGTCGCGTCATTAAGTGGCAAGCTGGCCTCAAAATCCAAGTTTTGCCACACTGGCGCTGACCAAAGCGCTGACGTCAGGCTTCGCGGGGATACGACTCAACGCTATCATCCCCGCGGAGAAGAAGAGAATTCAAGAACCGGCTCAAACGGCCACTCTCGCAGGCCAACACATGACTAGGCAAGAGTTATTCCGGTTGCGTCCGAATATGCCATCGGGGCAATGATTCCTCATCAGGATCATCGTTGGCAAAACAACTGCCATAGACAAGACCCGGAAACACTCCGCCAGCGAGAGGAGCAAGATCGGCATAGGATGCCACCACCTAGCCATCCAGCCGGCAATGCCGGATGAAGAGATGATCCGGATCGTCCTAAATCAAGTAGGGACGGTGCCCGAAGAAACAGACATCAGAGTCAGCATAATGAGGCTCCGCCACCACCACCACGTAACCCAGCCGGCAATAATCCACCAGGGCCACCATCGTCCCCCAGCAGCGACCATGAAGGATCACGTCGTACCCATGGGAGCCGCAGGGGCGGAGGCAGCAATGGTGAGAGGAGAAGCAGAAATCCGACTCCACCGCGCAGAAGCCGCGAGCCTCCAAGGCGCAGATATCTCTTGCCAAACGACGCTCGCCATCGCATCGAATCAAACATAGAAGCGCGACGGTACGAGGAAGAAGATGTGTATGTGGGACCCAAGTGCTTCGGACCACACATACGTCAAACCCGATTTCGGGTTGACTTTGGTATTGCCAAACATATTAAGCCCTACGACAGTGCAGCTCGGCTAGATGCTTGGCTCCAGGATTTTTTCCAGGCTTGCTGCATCTCCAAAGGAGGAAACAGCCTGGTTGCAGTCCGATATCTCCCACTCATGCTGAGGAAGACGGTTCGATCATGGCTTAATGAGCTGCCAGAGAATTCAATTCATAACTTGTATGATATGCAAAGCGCGTTCTTTTCAAACTTCGACGGAACATACAGGAGGCCCTGCACAGTCGGATACTTGCAGCGTTGCACCCAAAGACCCGGAGAAACCTTCCGGGATTACCTTGGATGCTGGATTGACACGAAGAACTCCTGCGAAGGAGTAAACGAGCAAACTGCGATAGAAGCTTTTATTGCAGGACTTCCAGTCGGACTTCTACATCACAGGCTGAAGCGTTACCACGTCATAGATTTGGGAGAAATGATAGAGACGGCAAGCAAATATGCTGATGCCGACGATGATTCAGAAGGGCTGCTAAATATTCTGGCCAATTCCAATGCGGCCAAACAGCCAAAACAAACTCAGAAGCACAAGAACACCTCGGATGAAAAGCCGGCTGCGGACAACGCAGCTGTCAACGCAATGTTTGGATCTGGAGGACGAGGAGGGCGCGGAGGCGGCTGGGGTAGAGGCCGAGGAACTTCCGAATCCAGGGCAGAGGAGACCAGCAACCCGAAAGAACCTATACCTAGGTTAACATTGCCAATAATCCCTATGTCCACCACTTGGATAGTAACAGAGGATCTACCCACACAAATGCCGAGTGTCATTTCAAAGACGACATCAAGAAAGACGAATCCGCTAGCTACAGAGCCAAGCGATGAAAAGGAAAGAAAAATTCTGAGAAAGGAAAGGAGCCCAAGGAAGATTCCGACATGGAAGAAGCGGAAGCCGCAACAGATCCCAAGTCGGATGGAAAGAAAACTTTTCCGACAAAGAAAGACACATACTGTTTCCTTGGATCCCAACCAGCTAAGGACAAAAAGGCGGTCCTTCGTGAGCTCAATGCCACGGTTCCGGCTGTCCCACAATTCCTGGACTGGTCAGAGGTGACCATCACCTTTGATCGTTCAGATCAACCGAGGAAAACACATCGTCAGGGAAAATACCCTCTGGTTGTCAATCCTCTTATTGATGGATATGAGTTCTCTAAAACACTCATGGATGGTGGGAGCAGCATCAACATCCTCTACATTGAGACGCTCCACCGCATGAAGATACACGAGAGCCAGCTGAGTTACAACAGCGTAACTTTCCATGGCATTATACCAGGGAGACAGGCGGATTTTCTGGGTGAGATTACTCTGGACGTGACACTGAGAACCCGAGATAATTACCGGACCAAGCCACTCTCCTTCGAGGTGGTACCGTTCAAAAGTGCTTACCACGCCATCTTCGGACGTCCGAGTTACTGGGCGTTCATGGCTCGTCCCTGTTACATCTACATCGTGATTAAACTTCCAGGTCCAAAGGCCGTAATCACCGTATAAGGAAATCCAAGGAAGGTGTGAGAGTGCGACGGAGGATTTGCTGCCTTCGTAGAAGCCGTGCTGCACGCCCAGGAGTACCATGAGCTCAAGAAGACCATCAATCCGTCCAAGATGCCTGCCACGAAGAACGAGGTGCTGTAACATCCCAGCATTAGAGCTTAGAAATAAGCTGAACACAGGTGTGTGCATTGCATTCATGCATAGAAAATCTGAATAATTTTCGCGCTTTTAAATAAAAACTTGTCAAAGTGATTGAAGCTTCTCTTAACTTGGTGGAATTGAAGTAGATCATCAAGTTGACTGCGATAAGTTTCAATATGACCTTTGCTAAAACCTTATTTTGGGTAAACATGATTTGATCTAAGGGTAGATCAACTGGAATAAAACTAAACCCTAATACATTACTTAATGGTTTATATTTGATCCCTAGGTGATCATATCATAGTATCCATTATAATCACTCATGAGTACCAAGTTAAGGATATAACACAAATAATAATAATGTAACAACTATATCTTAATCTTATCTACTTATACCATGTGTATCATGGAAATAACTAACTTTAACTCTCTAGTGAGATTAAGTAGGAAAGAAACCAAAGTTAAGATCATTCACCATATATCTTTCTTTCCATATCAATCTTTATCATCCCTATTGAATACTATCTCCATATCTATTGTTCATCAATGTCGAGTAATCAACTATTGATTCACCAATTCTTAACCTATCAACTCTTGTCCTTATTATAGCATTCACTTAAGGCTTATAAAGAAATAAGTCAGAAGAGATAAGTAGTGATGCTAGTTCAAGATGTCATCTATAGGATGGGAGTTACTGGGGAAAAACAAATCAATATGATAACAAAGAAGTTTACAAGGATAAAGTCTGAAGATAAGTTACCAGGAGTAGTCCTATTGGATTAAGTAGGTATAGTCAATGAATTATATCTCTTAATCCAATAGAGCTAAACAGAAGATAATTAGAATTCAACTGTAGTGTTGTATTGAGGAAGCCTTGATTAGCCAATTGGAAACCTAAACCCTAAAGGATTATAATGATCATGCCTTACTCACCAGTATTGAATGCTTATACCATGTATAAGTGACACTGATGGATAAAACATGATTAAACCATAGTATATATATTATCCTATATTAGTCATTACAAGTCACATTAATATAATGTGAGGTTGGAATGTTAGATGTTGGAGTTAAGTAGATATAAGACAGTATGATTAAGATGATGCTAGAGTAACACTGGATTTACAAATGGATTTAGAAGAATAAAAGGTGGATAAGAATATCCTATAAAGCAAAGCTCATCATCTTAGTACATGATGATGGACATAGAGAAGTAATATATCTAGGAAAGGAATTCCTTAATTAGAAGTCCAGGATTATGAATTATAGAAGATAGGAATTCTGATAAAACACTAAAGCTAATTCTATAACCAAACCTATTATCCATTTCATCTAATTGATCTATCATTCTGTTTCCACAATGCTTCAGAGGAATATTTTCCTATATCAAATCACCTGGTCACATCTTTATCATTTTCAACCATCATTATCATAGGTGTTTAGGAACCATCTTCATCAATTCTTTCTCATAAGATAGCCTAGAAAACAATCCCACTATTTTACTTCAGAGGGTGATAACATTAAAAATTATAAACATTAAGACAATATGATTCACCATTAATCTTTATTCACATCAATAAAATAAATATGAGAATATTAAACCTTCTAAGAACTTATGGTAAGCATTTTTAATTTAAACTTTAACTCTTTTGTTAGTAATAATAAAAAAAATATACATTACCATTCCCTAAATTATGAGAATGATATTAACCCTATTAAAAACTCTAAACTTATTAATAAGTTTTCTCATCAACATCTCATAAATATTTTTATCTCTAATCATAAGACAAAGTCTTTAATTCATTTCTCTAACCACTCATCCCATTTGAGCATGGAATAAGTGGGGATCCAATAGGATAAACCATTCTATCTTATACTCTGTGATTAAATACATATAGATAAATCCTATGGATATTATTAAACATTTAAAAACTTAAATACTCCAAATAAAAGTGAAAACAATGTTATAGGAAAGAATATATACAATGGAAATAAAAAAAATATCACAATACATAATAAAAGTTCACCAATTGATTTTTAATAACTTTATTGCTGCTGCAATTATTTAGCTAATAATTTTCTATGAGAAATATTCAAATAATTGAGTATTATTCAAATCTGAAAAGAAAATGATATACAAAGCAGAAAACAGGAAAAAAAGATTAAAAGAACTAGCTCAATCTAGAGAGTGGCCAACGGCCCATTTCCTCTTCGCCTATCCATCGCTCACGAGCGGCCAGGTACAACCCATCTGGCCCAAGTGCGGCCCATCACTGGCCCATACCCTTTCGACCTTCTAATCGCATCGTCTTCCTCGCGATGCTGACGACCCCACGATGCAGCGAAGCAGCTCGCTGGCGGCCACCCCGTCGCCGACCGCGTCAAGATCCGCGCCACCGTTCCCAGTCGTCTACAATAAGCCCTAAACGCCGCCGAAGAACCCTAATCCCTTTTCCTCTCTCCATTTTTTCTGTTCTGCCGAAACCCTAGCTGGATGAGATTCGGGCTAGAGCTCGCTCCGGCCACCCCTTGCCATTCAGAGGCCACCACGAGGACCGCGACGCTCGACTTCGTCGTTTAACCCAAGGCGCGCTGGTCGGGGTGATCCCTAGCCGCAGGATTTTGGCCGTCTTCCCGAACACCGACGGTGTCGCCGACGTCAATCGCCGTTGTCTCTAGCTGCACCTCGCCCCCACGACCACTTCTTTGCGTTCCGGGTGAGCTACTGAACTCGCCGCTGTCTTCCTTTGCCTTGCTTGCTTCCTGAATCGAGCCACCGTCGTGCGTCGCCGTGCTTAGCCGTCGGCCACCATCGTATCTCCTGCTTCGGCAACCTAAATCTAGCGGCGCCGCCACCGTTGGGTTCCTGGCAATGCCCTCTCTACGAAACACACGATCCTAGCCGCGCGCGCGAGCTGAATCATTCGACCGGTAGTCGATCTGGGAGGTTCCTACTAGGATGATGTCACTCTGACATCATCACTGCGTCATCCACAGCCACGTCGGCGGGTTGGACTTAGTCCACTGCTCGCGTGGAGAGTGACGTGGTCACTGGCCCACTAGTCAGTGACCGTGGGTAGAACTAGTCTGGGTACGCATTGTCTTTTCTATTTAGGAATTAAACAGAATCATATTAATTCCAAAATAAAATAAAATGATTAAATCTTGTAAATTTGATTTCTTTTGTTTTATAAATCAAAAAAATACATAAACCATATCAAATGTTTAAAAAATAAAATCTACAACTTAAAACCATTATTAAATATTATTATGATAATTATTTAAATAAATATTATTTAATAAATACTTTATCAAGTTTTAGTACTTTGATAATTAATATTTTAATAATGATAAATGTTAAAAATCTAAATAAAATACCAAAAATCTTAAAAAATAAGAATTAAGTTTAAACTAT
The DNA here is from genome assembly GCA_916181665.1 of Avena sativa. Taxonomy (NCBI): domain Eukaryota; kingdom Viridiplantae; phylum Streptophyta; class Magnoliopsida; order Poales; family Poaceae; genus Avena; species Avena sativa. Next base: position 243,780,749 of record OV702283.1, on the reverse strand, counting down.
AATCATGCATAATTATTCCTCTTAATTAAATATTTATTATTTATTAAGTATTTATGAAGTAATAAACCTTATTAAAATCATATCTTATTATTTATAAATCACAAAAATAAATATAATATACCAAAATGATCAAAAAATAATACCTACATGTTAAAAATGTGATATTCCACTTTTGAGTTAAATAAAAAGTTAAACAACTTTAATAACTTAAATATAAAGTTATTTCCTTAATAGATAATTCATATAAAGGTAAATAAAATTTGTTAATATTCCTAAAATTGCCAAGTGAGATTTAATAAGTAATACAAGTTTTCAATATTGATATTATGAAGTCAAAATAGTTCAACACATTTTAAAATGCAATTTATTTAAATTATACTTCAACCATAAGTGCAAATTATTTTATAAAAGAATCCTTATCTAATATAAAATATCCAAGAATAATTATAATAAGATAAAACCTATTTCTTTACTTTAACCACAAGTTTATAAACAAATCAAAACACTATAAATGAGTTCATAAGTAGTACATAATATTATTTACTTATTCACAAACCCTAACCACACCCTTGTAAGGAGATCAATCCCTTTATACCATTATGATGTAAAGAAATCACTACTCCAAGAAAAGTAATGCCATTCTTAAGTAACTCTAAGGAAAAAATATAAAGTGAATAGGATACAAGTATCATAAGTAATACACCCTAAGTCTATCTACATTCTTGAAGTTACTTATAGTTACCAAGCTTTAAGTATAATGCTAAAAACTTTATTATATGCTTTATAGTTAACTTTGGTCTGTTACAATTAAATTATAAAGCATCTTAATACCAAACTAACCCAATTAAAAACCAAGATAGATAAGTCTCAAATACTACTAATTTCATTATTCCAGTTAAGGCAATTCTTTCTAGCTTAAAGACTATAAATAGAAAGAACACCTCATAAGGTTAACTTAACGCTTAAATGCTTCTGCTTAGTTGAATAATATTTTCTTCAAAAGTTATTCATTTTGCCACTTCAATCAACACATGACAATTAATAGTAAACACTTTACTTTATACTTTTACTTGTATAATAAGAGTGTTAATACTTAAATTCTTTATAAGTGACATTACTTGTGAAGTAAAATTTGAAGATAAACAATTAAGATGTAAGCAACCTTATGTAGCATTCCATACTATGTATTTTATTATTGTATAAATACATGTTATATTCCACACACTCACAAGCCTTAATAAGAAGCACATGTGTGAAACTTAATCTAAAAGGGCAACACATTCCAAAGAAACCTTACCAGTAACCAAACCCTAGAACAACGTTATTCCCGGGATTCACGTTTATCAACTTGCATCACATTACTTATGCATAAAAGCATCTTGCTTCTTTAAACATTAGTCCTTACCGGACCAATGTTGCAGATTTCCGCAATTGGATCTGTTATTGTCTTGAAGACCGTGAGTGCATAATCTTGCAATCACAAAAGGCAAGTTCACACTTGCTCATGTCCTTTGATTATTTTATGTAAAGTATTTTACAAATCCAGTGTTGTCATCACCTGCATTTGAAAAAGGACAGAAAATACTATTTTCATAATAAAGGGATTATAGGTTATTTACCATGAGGTAATAACCTACTATAAGAGTTCCGGTGGTAAAGGAACATATTACCTAGGACTTAACAACCAATGTCGCCAGTGATTCTTGCGCCGTATATTACGCGTTGACCATGAGATTTGGAATGGGACGGAGAAGTCAGCTGTATCTTTTCCCTCTCGTATGGAGCTGTATGTGCGGCTCGTGGCTGTTATCACTCGTAGCGTGCATATTATTTATGGTAATTCGTAGAGGATATGCAGCATATGGGTGGGAACCCTCAACGTCCCACGATAGTTCCGGCATCTGAACAGTCTGTACTGCCATTGCCGTAATTCAATAGGTGGGCTGGCGTACACGAAAGAGACATGCGGGGTCGTGGAGAAGGCAGTGATTGGCTTGGATCTTAGTCTGGGCCTCACACCAAGGAAGTTTGAATGAACCTGCAATTCGGATGTGCAACAAAGATAAGATCTCTCATGGGTAAAGTGACACACCTCTGTAGAGTGTAAGAACTGTAACTTGTTACTCCCTGTTCCGGGAAGGAGCTGCGAACGCAGCGGGAAAGGAACCCCATGAAGGTTCTAGTAAACCCGTGAAGGCTGACGGACATAGCTTTTCAGAATAAAAGCAACCTTTGAAGAAATGTTTATGAAAACTTGCATTGCCTACGACCTATGGTATGTGGCTATAGTTATAGTGCATCAAACACTCCTTTTCTAGTGGACTTGCTGAGTACGCTCGTACTCAAAGTATCTTATTAACCCTTGCTAGGTTCTAAAGCCAGTACAGACGATGTCGACATCAAGTTATGCTCCAGGAATCATTATCATAAGCTAAAGCTCTTCAAGGAAGTCAAGAAAGTCAACATATTCATCAACTCAAGTGAAGACGAAGTTGCTGATTAGATAAGAATAGAATTTCTAACGATAGAACCTACTTCTGTAGAGTATTGCAATAGTAGCAATGCAAGCCAGTAGTCCAGCTACTAGTTTTATAAGTATGGTAGCTATGAGTTATTTATTCTTGATTCTTCTTCGTAAGAAGTTTATTATCTCTCTTTAACCTAGAGTGTTCTCTGGATCTTGTGTAAAGAGTTGAGTTGTAACCTATAGTCATGTCTTGGACCTGCTATGTTTCTGTTGTACTACTCTGAGGGATGTAATACTAGTGAACGGTGTTTTATTGGTGTTATGTCAACGACTATAGTGTACTACATCATGCAGTGGTATGCTGGGTCACCGCAGTGCTGAAGTCAAGTTTGCAGTTCAAGGCATCGGAAGAGACGAAGAAAACATCGCTGAAGGAAGATGATCCCTCCAAGACGACGAACATAGGAGTAGGCCTTGGCCACGCATAGGAAAGCACGCTCGTCGAGTTCCTCAAAGCTAATAGTGATATCTTCGCATGGCAGCCATCTGACATGACCGGAGTACCTAGGGAACTTGCCGAGCACTCTCTTAATGTGTACCCAGACGCTAAACCCGTCAAACAGTCCTTACGATGGTTTGGTGATAAAAAGCGCAAAGCAATAGCCAAGGAATTAGCCCGCCTAGAGTTAGCGGATTTTATAACAGAGGTCATCCATACAGATTGGATGGAAAATCCTGTACTCGTCCCTAAAAAGGACATCATTGATTTAAGGATGTGTGTTTATTATACCGCTTTGAACAAGGCATGCCCAAAAGATCCGTTTCCTTTGCCAAGAATCAATCAAGTTATCGACTCAACGGCAGGGTCAGAATTACTCTATTTTCTCGACGCATATTCCGGATATCACCAAATACCGATGAAAAAGTCGGATCAAATTAAGACTTCTTTCGTTATTCCTTTTGGAACCTTATGCTACAAAACTATGCCTTTTGTCTTAAATAACGCAGGAGCAACATATCAACGTACCATGCAACGTTGTCTCGACGACCAAATCGGACACAACGTCCATGTATATGTAGACGACATAGCAGTTATGTCCAAAAAGAAGGAAACTTTAATTTCCTACTTGGATGAAACGTTTGCTAGTCTACAAAAATTCAATATGATGGTAAATCCGAAGAAGTGTTTCTTTGGAATTCCAGCCGGAAATTTTTTAGGTTTCATCGTCTCTGAGCGAGGCATAGAGGTGAATCGAGAAAAAATCAAGGCTGTATTAAACATTACCAGGCCGACTCGCCTGAAGGACGTACAACGCCTCACTGGTTGCATTGCAGCAGTGAGTCGGTTCGTCAACCGGCTCGGCGAAAGAGCCGCACCTTTATACAAACTCTTGAAGAAAACTGACAAATTCGTCTGGACTCAGGAAGCCGAAACTGCCCTGCAAAGTTTGAAAGATCTACTTTCAAACCCACCAGTTCTCGTAGCGCCAGAACCTCAGAAACCTATGTTACTCTACATTGCAGCGACCAACAAGGTCATAAGCATGGTAACAGTAGTAGAGCGCGAGGAAGAAGGTCACGGGCATAAGGTGCAGCGGCCAACTTATTATATAAGTGAGGTCCTGACAGAATCAAAGCAACAGTATCCACATCATCAAAAGCTAGCCTATGGAGTGTTCTTTGCATTCAGAAAGCTATGCCACTACTTTCAAGAGCACAAGATCATAGTGGTGAGCACCGCTCCCCTGCGAGACATAATCAATAATCATGACGCCACAGGTCGTGTCGCAAAGTGGGGAATAGAGCTTGCAGCTTTCAACATTGAGTACAAACCACGTACAACAATCAAATCCCAAATTCTCGCTGACTTTGTCGTTGATTGGACAGAAACGGCAGAAAACACAGGTCCTCCAGACTCGAAATTTTGGACCCTTCACTTCGACGGATCAAAAGCACGAGGAGGCTCGGGGGCTGGCGTGGTGCTCAAATCACCCCAAGGAGATAAGCTGTTCTATGTGTTGCAAATACACTTCACGATAACCAATAATATTGCTGAGTACAAAGCACTGCTACATGGGATACGCATGGCCAAAAACATTGGCATATCAAGACTCATGTGTTACGGAGACTCGGATTTAGTTGCTCAGCAAGTATTCGATATCTGCAACGCAAATAAACACATGGCAGCATACAAATATGTTGTGGATGAACTATCCAAATCATTCGAGGGTTTTGAGGTTCAACACATCCCTCGAGCAGAAAATGAGGAAGAAGATGCACTATCAAGAATAGGCTCTATGCGGAAACAAGTACCAGATGGAGCTTTTCTAGAGCATTTAAGGGTCCCCTCCATAGTCAGATTTGATGAGGACTATCCGACGAAATCCAAATCACCTTTAATAGCAGTTCTAGCTGTAATTCCCAGTTGGACAAAACCCTATCTGGATTTCCTGATAGCTGGAAAACTACCCGCAGACAAAGTCTCGAGCCGACAGATTGTCCGACGAGAAAAATCCTACACTATAATAAATGGTGAGCTCTATAAACGGAGTGATTCTGGCGTGCTTCAGAGATGTATTTCTTCGGAAGAAGGAGCGGAAATCTTAAGAGAAATCCACGAAGGCGAGTGTGGTCACCATACTGCAGCCAGATCCTAAGTGGCAAAAGCTTTTCGACACAGATTCTTTTGGCTTACAGCTAAGACAGATGCCGATAAACTGGTCAAAACGTGCAAGGGCTGCCAAAAGTATGTTCATCAGGCACATGTTCCGGCTGAACAGCTGCGAACAACCTATTACCTGGCAGTTCGCAGTCTGGGGGCTTGGTATGGTAGGGCCGTTTCGCATGACAAAATGTGGATTTACTCACCTACTAGTGATGGTGGATAAATTTACAAAATGGATTGAGGCTAAACCCATAACAAGTTGCGATGGAGCCACAGCCAGAAGATTCATCAAGGACGTAATCATCAGATTCAGATATCCGCACAGTATAATTACTGACAACGGGAGCAACTTTTCCATGGGTGAACTTGCCAAATTCTGCAAAGAACAAGGGATCCGACTTGATATTGCATCAGTAGCACATCCACAAGCCAATGGAAAAGTCGAAAGAACTAATGGCCTTATTCTACAAGGAATCCGACCTCGCCTCGAGGCACCGCTTCGTCGGGCCGTGGGGGCTTGGGCAGAAGAATTACCGTCGGTGATATGGAGCTTACGTACAACTCCTAATAGGTCACCCGGCTATACTCCTTTCTTCTTGGTCTACGATGCACAAGCAGTTCTTCCAAGCGATCTGATTCATCAGGCTCCACGATTCAAAGCGTATATCGAAGAAGATGCAGAAGTTTCTCGACAATATGATCTCGATATAATCGAACAAGTACGTGTCGTTGCTGAGCAGAGATCTAAAACCTATCAGCAGAAGTTGCGCAAGTATCATAGTCAGAGAGTGCAAAACCGTTCTTTCAGAAAAGGCGATTTGGTTCTCCAACTTGTGCAAAAGAGAAAGCACAAACTTTTCCCAATTTGGGAAGGACCTTTTATGATTAGCAGAGTTCTGCATAATGGGTCATATTATTTAACCGACATGAGACCAGTCAAGGAAAGACCTGATACTCGGAAAAGGAAGAGAGTTGGTAGAAGCATAGACCCGGATGAAATAGACCGTCCATGGAATATTGCACAGCTATGTCCCTTCTATTCTTAGTTATATTTCCTTGTAATCATATATGTACATGTTCAAAGTGAAATAAAGTGTTGGTTTCCTCATATATTATCTTTGAGAAGTTTCTTGCCATCTTATTTCCAAAAGAGCATGTAATGTTTTCAAAAATCCCAGAATGCTTGAAAGTACTTTATGCTCATGTTCGTTCTGGTTATGATTTTTGAATATTTAAAAATGTTACCTCAGGGTACAAAATTTAATTTATTGTCTATACTTTGATTCTTTATATGATTGCTTAGACACAGGCATTTTCCGAGTAATGAGTTGTTGGTACTGGAAGCCGGCTTTGTTTCCGAGTTTAAACTGGTTTAGCAATTACGCTCCGTTGCTCGGCGAAGTTTCCGTGCTAAAGGTTGGCCGAACCATGAAAGGGATGAGGCAGAAAGCCAGATAAACCGATAAGCATAGTCATAACAAAAACGCAAAGTGCTTCAGAATTTTTTTCAAGCACAGGCATAAAAATATATAAGCAACAGTGCTAAGATAGTAAAAGCATTAGTTTTTACAGGACCAACACAAAAAATAAAAAATTGTATCCATCATTACATTGCCACAAGTCTAAGATAATGCATAGAATTTTTTTATGCTGCAGGCGGTGGTGATGAAGGAGGTGGAGCACTAGAATCAACAATATTATCGCCCTCGATCTCAGACTCGGAAGCATTGCTGGTTTTTGGCTCTTGGGGCGAGGGAGGGGCGACGACGGATTCGAAGGATGGTGTCGTGTAGTTGGTCATCTCCGCCACCCGACAAGCGTAACCTGCACATGACTCTTGGATGGCCTTGATATCTTGCGGGTTACCCTCATCCTCCTCCTCGGCAATGCCCTTGGTGACGTGCCAGATTTCCATCTCGCTATGGTGGCTCATCACCATGGTCAGAGCTGTTTGCACAGCAGTCCAAGCATAGGAGATCTTACAGTCTTCGATCAATTTCGGAATCTCCTTGACCTTGTCCCTCACCTCGTGCACTGACATTGTGTGCAAATCGGAAAGCTTGACGGCTTCGCCAGCCTCTTCTAGAGTTTGGAGGAAGTCATACAAGACATCTTCGATGAGCTTAATGCGCTCGAGGCGAGGTTTGGATGTGGGACAGTTGGAAAGATTCATGGGGGCTGGAAAAAAATCAAAAAGTCAAAATTCGGCTGAAAAGAAAGTCTAAACATCAAACAACAAAAGTAAAAGAAAGATTTAGAAATCTTACCTAGCACAGAGTGATTCCATTGAGCATGCTCCTTACGGAGACTATTTAGTTCACTAGCTGAGGCCTGGGCAAGATCCCTCTGAATATCAAAATCCTTCTTGAGATTAGATAATTCTTTATCTCGGAGGGCTAGGAGCTTCTCTAGGCTCATGGTCTCTTGATTGCTTGACTCCAGGACTACGACTATGGATTTCTCTGATTCCAAAGTTAGCTTCTCAAGCTTGTCCCGGAGTTCAGAATTTTCTATCTCCAAGACCTTGAAGTTTTCGGCTTGCTCCACCATCTTGCTAGACTGACATAACAGTTCTGCAAAGACAAACTATCAGTCGGACAAAACAAAAGTTTGGCTATGACAAAAAAGATAATTGGCAAAGAAGAAGTTGGAAAAGCTTACCTTCTGCTTCATCTTTTTCAACTTTCAACTTTGAATTCTCAAAGCACAAATCCTTGATTTCTTTGCGCTTATTACTAATATTCTTGAGCAATTCCTAGTTGAAGATGCAATTTTCTGTTAGTTTAGAGACGGAATACCGTCAGACGGCTACTAAGACTCAGGCTGCAAATTTAACTAAGTAAAATTACAGCACGAGCCTTGGGGGCTACACCACATCGTTCTTTTGCAACCTAAAAGCATCAACTCAGATCCAGCGATGTTTATCCGACTTTATGCTTGGGGGCTAGAGGACATGATAATAAATGCAAATAAGAATCAGAAACTTACAATGTGTTCTAGGTGCATATTTTCAAATCCGAGTTTGGTGCTATGAAACACCTTCTCGGTAAGGGTGAGGGAAGGAACATCCGTCGCTGGAAGTTCGCCAGATGCGACTTTAGCATCCCGGACCAAAATTTGGTCTAGGAGGCTGACCAGCTTTATGTCCTCCTCCTCTTGGCTCGCTGCCTCTGGAGTCAAGGTTTGCTTCTCAAGACTGGATTGAGCCAGCCTGAGGATCTCTTCCTTTTCTTTCCTCTTGAGGCCAGGGACAACAGAGCCAACCACCTTATCCATTGTTCCTGTAGACATTACCATGGGATTATTACCCTTAACGGGTTCACCCTTGTTAGTTGCCTGGTCATCAACGATGACCAGGACTTTCGATATTTTGCCAGCATCAGGGGATGTAGAAGCTCCCTGTGCTGATGGAGTGTTGAATGGACTCGATGGCGGCACATCAGGGGAGATGGCAAGCTTTTGCTGACGCATCTGCTTGCCCGACTTGCTGTCCGGCTTTATCTTGTTCTTCAATGCTGATTTAACTCTAGAACACGAAAATCCTAAATATTATGTGTGCTCTGGAAAGAAAATAAAGGTACAGGAGTACTGAAAACAAAAAATTGGGTGCTTACTTTTTAACTGCTAGCAGCACTTGGCTACCAGCAGCAACAACTTCCTTCGCCTTACGCTTCTTGGAGGCGGGGGCGGCAACTTCTTGCACCTCATCATCCTCCGTCGCCTCTGGGTCGTCTGAAGCATAGCCCTCTAGTGGAGCTAGCTCGGACTCGGAGAGTTTCTCGAGCTGACAAAGTCGAAAAGCATCGATGAAAATAGAGCCGAAGAAAGAACAGAAAAGAATGACGAAACGCAAAAGCAGAGTCGAAATATTTACCGGAGTCAGAGGACGGTTGGTCGTATACATCTTCATGGAAACTTCCGGACCTTTCCATTCCACTCTTTCCTTGATCAAATATTGCATGAGGGTCTTGTAGCCCTTCAGCGCAAGCCGGCTATAACAGAACCTTATCTTGTCCTTCTTGTTGCTCGTGATATGGTGCATGAGGCGGTCTCCGTGGTGCTAGAGAGGCTGAATCCAGCGCTCCATCCAGCAGTGGATCAAATCGGATCCACGGAGTCCCTCATGCTTCATCAAATACTCAATATGCCTCTTGGCGAGGATCAAAATATCTGATAGCTCCGGTGCCTCCATGTCCCATGAATCTTGGAGGGGAGCGGCGCCGTTGAAAAACGCCGGAAGACGTTCCACCTTTCCAGGAGCCGGAATATCCTTATGATAGAAGAAAGTTCCGGCCCAGCGTTTGACGGACTGACTAGTGTTAATCCTAGGATAGATCCAATTCCTCCTAAGGACTAAGCTAAGAGTGCCGGTGACATAAGGCACACCGGCACTGATGGAATTCTTCCGAGTACCATAGTAGTACCAAAAAATGGTGAGACTTGTCCTATTGCCAAGTAACCCCTCGCACAAAGCTGCGTGAGTACTGAGCTCAAGCAGGGAGTTGGGAGGAAGGTTATGGAGTTGCACACCGTAGTGATTGAGGATCTCTACGAGGAAGTCCGATGGTGGCAAGCTCAGGCCGCGGTCGACGTGAGTGCCGAACATCACCCTCTCGCCGTCGAGCGGCATGGGGACGGCGTGTCCTGAGGTGCTCCACCATGCACCGGCAATGATGAACCCTTCATCCTCCATGACTTGGAGCTCCGCGTTGTCCATGTCGCTGGGGATCCAAAGACCCCGCATCTTTTTCTCCTCCGCCGCCGACGAACCCGCCGCCGCCGCTCCTGAGGTCGAGGCAGAATCGATGGATCTTGGAGGAAAAAGGGCTGGTGGGGGAAGGCAAGATTTTTTCTCAATGGTGCATAGATGGGTACTGGTGCAGAGCGCTCGAGGAGTACGAGGAAGCAATGAATGAATCGATGGAGAGGTGAGTCTGAGAGAAAGGGTTTTTCCCCCTCAAGGGTACGTCAAGATTCGTGCGATGACACGCGCGATTATCGCCACGCGTATAGGAGAGGGGGAGTTAGATTCCTCGCGACCCTTCCGCCCCCTCGATTTCTGCACAGGAATTGAAACGGCGTTCTGTTCCGTAAGGAATAGACCCACCAACGGTCGTGCTGATGGAAATCCTGTCAGTGTTCGGACCTAGCTTGAAAAGTTGTCAGGCTGCACGCCGCCGAAAAATCCGGCTTATGTTTCAAATCAAGCAGGGAAAAGACTAAGGTCAGAGCAACATATATCCGACTCGGTTGATTTGGAATCCTACATTAATGAAAGAAGTTTTCAGGAACCCTTCAAGATTCTCAAGGAAAAGAAACCATCAAGCTAGAAGATTTATCCGACTTTGGATCTTGGAGACTTCTGGGGGCTACTGTTGGGATATACTTTTCAAGTATACCCACAGGACTCGCTGACCAGGGTGGACCACCAACGGGTTAGAGCTTTGCTTCACGGGCGGCCCAGTCAGAGAAAGAGGAGGAGCCAGTTCCGGCTACGACAAGGCCCAAAAGAGTTACCGACTTAGGCCTATAGTATTACTTGTAGTCCAAGATGTACATAGTTACCGACTCTGTAACGTAGCCGGATAGGTCTCTCCTGTGACTATATAAACCGACCCTATGGGAGCCTTTAGGGCAACAACTCAATAGACAACCACAACCAACTCACACATGCGAACATCTCTTGTAATCCGCTATAACATCCGGCTTACGCTGATATATTACTGGGTTCCTAGTAGGAGTAGGATCCGATCACCGCAGTCAGATCTGAACCTGGGTAAACTTGTGCTCACTGCTCCTGGAACATCCGACATCTCACACCCCATCCTTCCAACACCACTAGGACACCCTATGGCGTACTTGCCAACAATCCAACGACAAAACAAATATGAAGTATATGATTGATAGATCATAAGTTGGCAATATCATGTCCCTTGAGTACGAGGGCCGTTCCTCATGCTACTCAACTTTAGTCACAAGCGAGTTATTGTCATTGTAAGTATATGTGTATCATAGACCGGGGTCCACAGTTCACTAGAGGTGTTTCTCCATAAGATAAATAGCATGTTGGGTGAACAAACTACAGTTGGGAAATTGACAGATTGAGAATGCATAAAAATGCATGTACATGTCATGATGATCGATATGATATTCGTTTGGGAATTACAACATAATGCATAGACCGTAATCCAACTACATCTATGACTAATAATCCACCTTCAGGTTATCATCCGAACCCCTTCCAGTATTAAGTTGCAAGCAACAGATAATTACATTAAGCAAAGTGTGTAAAGTAAACAATACAATTTCCCTTGGACAAAGGAATTTTGTTTTCTCCCAAGTAGAAACAGTACATCTACAACCTTAGAGGTTCCTGTCACTCCCCCCGATTACTAGAGGCATGAACCTACTATCGAGCATAAATACTCCCTCTTGGAGTTACAAGCAAGTATTTGGCCAGAGTAACCACTAGCAACGGAGAGCATTAAAGATGAAAAATAACATAGACATGATAGAATCAATAATATCCATTAGATCACAACAAACACAATATGTAGGATTACAAATAGATGATCTTGATCATGATAGGCAGCTCACAAGATATAAACATGATATCACAAAGGAGGAGAAACGGCCATCTAGCTACTGCTACGGACCCATAGTCCAAGGATGACCTACTCACACATCACTCCGGAGACTGGCATGGTGATGAAGAAGGCCTCTAGGGTGATCTCCCCTCTCCTGCAGGGTGCCGGGAAGAGCTTTAGATCCCTCCCGATCTAGGGATGATGGTGGCAGTGGCTACAGACTTTTTCGTGGATTTCTGATCGGGTGCTTAGGGTTTCTGCCTCGGGGGGTTTATATAGGCGAGAGGGCAATGTCGGTTGAGGGCGAGGGGGCGCACACCATGCCCTAGCGTGGCCCAAGGTGGACCTGTTCCTAGGGGTGGGGCGGCCTCCCTATGGCGCCTCTTCGTCCTCCCTCTGGACTCCATCTTCGTTACGGTAAAATTTTAACTTCGGCTTTTGTTCTGTCCAATTCCGAGAATATTTCTTTACTAGCTTTTCTAAAACCAAAAACAGCAAAAAACAGGAAACTAGCACTACGACATCTTGTTAATAGGTTAGTTCCAGAAAATGTATAAAAATGCCTCAAAGTGTGGATAAAACATAAGATAAGTGATACAAAACAAGCATGGAGCATAAAAAATTATATATACGTTTATGACGTATCAAGCATCACCAAGCTTAACTCCTACTCGTCCTCGAGTAAGTAAGTGATAAAAAGAATAATTTTTAAGGTGACATGCACCATCACAATCTTGATCAAGGTATTATAAAGAATTGATAGCTGGGATCAAAGTACTCTAACATAATCATGAAAGATATAGTTCTAACAATAAGACAAAGCAACTATGTTGCAACATGAAAGGTAACAAACAAAAGATCATGAATAACAATGCATTGAAAGACATTTGTTTGTCTCACATATAGAAAACATATTAAGAGTGGTAATCATCTTGTCCTTCATGGAGTAGCAAAACATAAATGCATAGGACACCTTCAAAGTTCATAAGGGTGACTAGATACAAATAATTTAAGAACAAGCAATACCATAATTATGAATCAATCAACAAGTTTTGGGACAATGCACACTGAACTAAGAATGACAACTATGCTCTCTTAATTGGTGCATAAAGATAGAAGATGGAGACTCAACAAAAAGTAAAAAGAAAGGCCCTTCGCAGAGGGAAGTAGGCATTTCAAGTTTCATAAAGAGCTTCCAAAAATTATGGTACTTACTAGCTTTGAGCTATCATTCCCCTATCATAAGAATCTTGAAGTGATTAAGGTTAAAGTGACACAAATATGAATATATGCTTGACAAGCTATAAGTTGAAAATCCCATGCCCCTTGCGTACGAGTACCGAACCTTATGCTACTCAACTTTGGCCACAAGCAAGTTCTTGTCATTGTAAGTATATGTGTATCATAGAGAACCGCCAACGGTTTACCCCTTGCCCCATGACACAAGAGCTATCCCATATCAAAATGATAAGGAAACAGACAATGAGCATCTCAGCGATCTTTTTATTTGCTATTTGCATAGGTTTTTATTGAGGATGCTTCACAGAATGCTCATTATGGTTATGCTGCAAGTTTCCACCATGATTAGGCATGGATTAGGCTAGCCGCCCAGGCGTTTCTCTAACACATGCACAAACTCCATGGACTTACAACCTCCCCTTTTATTTCACACCTCCGGGATCCATAAACAAAATAACATGATATCAACTAAATAGAATAAGTGCAATGTCGAAAGCGTTCACCATGACAACATGGTTCTGCTAACTCCCAACTTATAATTTGCAAGCATATAAGAAACATAGATGGGCACAATGGTTCAAGTTTATTAAGTGCAAGAAAATAAAGTGTGCCATCAAGTTCGTGTGAGCTTTAATCACTAATTTTCACATAAGAAAAATTTAATTTGGAAGATAGATAAAACATGAATATACTTGGAATGGTGTAACACACCATGCATAGGAATTTATAGTGGACTCTTTGAAATAACTTGGTTTCTTGGGAGTTGGATGCACGAGTAGATCTCATACTCAGTATAGGTGGAGGCTAGCAAAAGACTAGGAGCGACCAACTAAGAGAGCAATAATGGCCATAATCATGCAGAGTGACAAAACATTATTAATTAAAGCATAAAGTGATAATACAAGTCAAAAATTAAATGATCATAGAGGCTAAGGCGACTGGTTCATAGTCATAACATGGTGTAAGCATGTGCCAAGTCAACCCAAACAAAGCATCAAAGGAGAATACCACAATATTATGCTTTTATATTCTAAAACAACGCATGATTCTTTCATGGCACATTAAGCAATCTCAATTGTTTGAAACTAGTCATGCTATAGCAATAATTACTAAGCATATGGTAAAAGCAACATCTAACATGACATGATAAAGTCTAAGCCACAGTCAAAAGAAGCTCCTTTTTGTACCACTATAAGCATGAAACTTTCTACTCATTTCCAACATGAATCGACTTATTTGAAACAACCCATAAAGATAATAATCAATACAGATCAGAGAGCTTGTCTCAGCTAACTAAAAAGAATAACTAAAAATTTCTAAGCAAAAATCATAAGAAAACTAAAGCTAAACGCAGTGCTAGCAAAAAACACTCACATAACAATAGGAGTGAAAACTAGAGTGTTCTAGACAATGAAGAACTAACTGTGACTTCTCCAAAATAGGTGTGTTGGGGTCCGACCAACTTATTACAGCAAAAAAAAAAACAAAAAAAAAGACGCTCCAAGAACAACATATAGTGCATGAAGCAATAAAAATATAGTGTCTTGAAAGAAGACCTGAGATTTTTATTGATGAAGAAGGGGATGCCTTGGGCATCCCCAAGCTTTGACACTTGTACTTTTTGAATATTTCTTGGGGTGACACGGGTGGCATCCCCAAGCTTGAGATTTTGTCCATACTTCATATCATCACATCATTCTCTCCCTACACTTGAAAATTTCCTTCATACAAAACTTTAAACAATCTTCATTAGCAACATTAGTGTATTCAAGATAATAAGGCTTTCCGATTCAAGAAATCTGTCAAAACAGACCAGCAGGTAAAGACCGATTTTTTTGAAAATCTTTTGTTGCTCAATTCAAAAAGTGAAAAAATAACGAAAGTTGGGTAAATACTAGGGGGATTTAATCCGAAAATTACAGCTTAGTCCGAGATACAGAGATTTTTCAAGAATTTTTACAATGAAGCACAAAAATCTGTTTTGGGACATCAACTCCCCAAATCTTACTTCTCTCTCATTAGAGGTTATTCTTGGCACAAAAACCAAACAAAAAGGATAAGGAGAGGTTATTACAGAAGTAATAACTTCCAAGACTTAAGAAAACTATTGGGTTATCTCCCAAGAAGTACTTTTCTTTAACGCCTTTAAGTTAGGCATGATAGTTTGAGAAGATGCTCACATAAGAAATATGAATTGAATTAAAAGAGAGCATCAAGAAGCACATTCAAAAGACATTTAAGTCTAACCCACTTCCTATGCATATGAATCTTGTAAAGAAACAAGTCATGAAAGAACAAAGCAACAAGCATAGGGAAGCAAAACAAGTGCAACTTCAAGACTTTCAACATAAAGAGGGGAAACTTAATATTACTGACATACATAAGACCATGTTTCCCTCTCTCATAATAACTTTCAGTAGCAACATGAATAAAATTAACAATATAACTATCGCATAAAACATTCTTATCATGAGCCACATGCATAAAATGATTATTACTCTCCACATAAGCATAGTCATTCTTGTTAATAGTAGTGGGAGCAAATTCAACAAAATAGCTATTATTATTATTCTCATCACCATAATCATCAAATATAGGAGGCATATTATAATCATAATTGATTTTATCCTCAATAGTAGGTGGACTGAAAATATCATACTCATCATTGTAGTCATCATATATTGGAGGTTTGGTATGATCATAAGCAATATAATAGCTATCTTCCAAAGCTAGGGAACTAAAAAGATCATTTTCATCAAAACTAGCTTCCCCAAGCTTAGACATTTCCATAGCATTAGCAATAATGGTGTCCAAAGAGTTCATACTAATAACATTTCTATTAGCATGCAAATAAAGCTCCATAGGTTTTTTAATTTTCTCTTCAAACACTTCATGTCCCAACTCAAGATAAACACTATAAAGCTCTCTAATTTTGTTGTTGTTTTCCATTAAGCCTAACTAGTGAAAACAAGAAACAAAAAGACAAAATTGCAAAATCTAAAGGAAATAACTTCGATCACTCACACCGGAGGATGTGAGTACCTTTTACCTTACCTCCCCGGCAATGGCTCCAGAAAAGAGCTTGATGTCTATGCACTTCTATTCTTGTAGACAGTTGTTGGGCCTCCAAGTGCAGAGGTTTCTAGAACAGCAACAAGTTTCCCTTAAGTGGATTACCCAAGGTTTATCGAACTTAGGGAGGAAGTGGTCAAAGGTATCCCTCTCAAGTAACCATGCAATCAAGATACAAGAAGTCTCTTATGTCCCCAACACACCCAATACACTTGTCAGGTGTATAGGTGCACTAGTTCGGCGAAGTGATAGTGAAATACAAGTGGTATGGATGACTATAAGGCAACGGTGCCAGAAAAGAGCTTCTGACGGGGAGGAAAAGACTAAAGGAAACAATATGGAAGCAAGCAAACATGCAACATATCTAGATGCAAACGGTGTTTCAATGCTTAGAAACAAGGCCAAGGGATCATACTTTCACTAGTGAACACTCTCATATAAATATCTTCTCTTAATGATGCTACCCTGAACTACTCTCCGGTTGGACACTCTAATCCATGGTAGGGCTATAACAGCACACCTCAAAGTCTGTCTTCCCCATATAGATAACCCCACACTATCACCTTGAGCGCTAGATGGTTCCAACAAACACCACAATTTCATAGAGACAACCAACTCAAAATATACTCATGATAAATATTTATGAACTCTAGCCTAAGTTCCACCACGGCGTTCACGCTGTCACTTTCACACACGTGGGGAGAGCAGAGATTATTGAAGCTCTTGAGTATTTATGTAGACTCTAGCCTAAGTGCCACCATGTTATGCACACTGTCACTTTCTCACACGTGGGGAGAGCCGGAGATCTATTAAATCACTTGAGTAGCAAAGTAGATATACTTGATTACAAAGCTCATGACCACAACAAGATCACGCATAGAGAGAGATCAACACATAGCTACCGGTAGAGCCCTTAGCCTCGAGGAAGAACTACTCCCTCCTCATCATGGGAATCAACAACAGCGATGGATATGGTGGTGGAGATCGATGGAGATGGCTCCGGGGGCACTTGGCCATCCCGGTAGGGTACCGAAACAAAGACTTCTATCCCCTGAATATCCCCTTCGGTGGCGGCGGTGCTGTGGAACTTTTCGTGGCTTTCTCCCAGATGATTTAAGGTTTTTGAGTAAGGGGCTTCTTATAGGCGAAGGAGGCAAGTTCGGTGGAGGCCCAGGGGGGCCACACCGCCTGGTGGCATGGCCTGGGTGGGCCTGCGCCACCCTAGGGTGTGGCCACCCTGGTGCCCTACTCCGTCTCTGCTTTGATTTTTCGTATCGCTTCGGGAAAATAGTAACTTTGGCTTTTGTCCTGTCCAATTTCGAGAATATTCATTTTTTACTTTTCAGAAACCAAAAACAGCAGAAAACAGGCAACTGGCACTGTGGCATCTTGTCAATAGGTTAGTTCTAGAAAGTGTATAAAAATACCTCAAAGTGTATACTAAACATAAGACAAATGATATAAAACAAGCATGGAGCATAAAAAATTATATATACGTTTACGACCTATCAGTCACTCTACCCTGGTGCTCGAGGCCAAGATCGGAGGATTCGAAATGAGTCGCGTCATCATGGATGGCGGAAGAGGCATCAATCTGATGTTCGCCAGCACACTCGCAGCTATGCGGATCCCACTATGAACTTTGGAGGCATCGGGCACGACCTTCCACGACATCATCCCAGGGAAAGGAGTGTATCCGCTCGGCAGAATATGGCTCGACATTATCTTTGGCACCCCCAAGAACTTCAGGCATGAGCAACTCGAGTTCAAAGTGGTGGATTGGCCCTCACAATAGCACGCCATCCTCGGGCGCATGGCATTCGCAAGATTCATGGAAGTGCAACACTACGCGTATCTTCTGCTGAAGATGCCAGGACCTAACGGTCTCATCATCATTCTAGGTAGCTTCACCAAGTCCGATAGTTGCGACAAAGAATTCAATAGAATCTCCTAGGCATTTGGCATGGAGGAGGAGCTCGCAAGGCTAAAGGAGTCAACAGACAACATCATGCCCCTATCACCAGGCAAAACACACCAGACATGTTGTTCGACTCCACAGTCAACACCAAGGCGATGCAGGTCCACCCGATGAACCCCACCAAGATGACCCTGATCTCCAAAAATCTGAGTTCCACAGAGGAACTCATGCTCGTCGAATTCCTTCGTGAGCGCTGGGAAATCTTTGCCTAGTGTCCTGCGGACTTTCCAAGAGTTCCTAGGGAATTCACCGAGCATGCACTCAACGTGTTTCCGGATGCGAGGCCGGTCAAGCAGATGATGCGTCAACTGTCTGAGAGCAGAGCTGAAGCAATTGGCACCAAAGTCAACATACTACTAGACGCCAACTTCATAAGGGAGATAAAGGAAAGCACCTGGGTAGCTAACCCCATGCTGGTCCCTAAGAAGGACACGAACATCCTGCGGATGTGTGTGGACTTCACGGCGCTTGACAAGCATTGTCCTAAGGACCACTTCCCCTTGCCACAAATCGATCAAATCATCGACTCGACTGTAGGATGCGAGAGACTCTCCTTTCTCGATGCCTACTTAGGCTATCATCAGATTCGACTGAAGGTCGAAGACCAAGAGAAGACGGCATTCATCACACCATTCGGGGTGTTCTGCTACAACACAATGCCTTTCGGGCTCAAGAACATAGGTGCAACCTACCAACGGTGCATGCAAGAATGCCTAAAGAACCAAATTTGTCACAACATCCAAGTCTATGTCGACGACATAGTAGTCAAAACCAAGGAAAGCCAAACACTGGTCGTCAATATCCGCAAGACGTTCGACAACCTTGATCGCTACAAGATCAAGCTAAACCCGGAAAAGTGCGCCTTCGGCATCCCATCCAGGAAATTACTCGGGTACTTCATCTCTCAAAGAGGCATTGAGGCTAACCCAAAGAAATCAAGGCTATATTAGCCATGGAGAGGCCGAAGAATGTCAAAGGAGTCCAACAACTGGCTGGGCAAATCGCGGAACTCAGCAGGTTCTGTCGTGGTATTGCCGACGAGTACGCCATGGATGGGTCCTCATAGTGCGTGTTTAGAGATGTGGGAGAAGGCGGACGGTTGACATGTACGAGGTAACACAGCTTACCCAGGTTCAGATCCCACAATGGTGGCGGAATCCTACTCCTCCTATAAATCACTATAATGGCAATACGACGAGTGATAGGGATTGGTTCGCTATGTGAGGTGCATCGTAGTTGACACTAGGTTGTCTGATATTGTGTCCTAAAGGCTCCCATAGGCCCGACTTATATAGTCGCCAGGTCCTAGGGTTACAGGGAGAAGTCCTAACCGGACAGGTTACAGAGTCCTACACTGCTTACAACTATTCTTAGCGTGTCTTGCACTCCAAGGCTCCAGGTAGGTCAGTGACTCCTCCTTAGCCTTCCTTTATCCGGCATGGGCCTCCCTTCTGGGTCCATCTAACTGGGCCGCCCAGCAGGCCATGGGCCATGCTACCAACTGTGGGCCACCCGGGTTATCCGGATAGGAGACATGCTATGAGGATACCCATATAGCATATCCCTAACAGTATCCCCTGGAGAACTCCGAGATCTTGCGCCGTCTTGCCTCTTCAAGGTGAATGCTCTGTCTAGATGGGTGTCGGCAAATCGTCAAGCAATATCTTGTAGTCCTCCCAAAGAACCCTGCAAGGTTTTCTCCGTCTTCAATTTGTAAGTCAGAGAATTGCTGAATATTCCATCGTACGCTTCTGTAGCCGGACTGGATCCGTCCATGCTGGAATATTCCAATGTGATGGTTCATCTACTAGTGACAGCTAGGGCGACATAGACGTAGATTAGCAACGCCTCGTAACTCACACATGCAGAGAACACAATCATGTCCACTTTTCCCATGCGAGCGATATGAACCGTTGGCGGCGACGGTTGGTAATGTGGTGAAATTTCCACGCACGCTCCCGCACACGTCGCCCACGCGTCAACCATTCGATCGTTTTGCACGAATCTTGGCGCCAGAGGTTATAATTGTAACAGCGGTGGAATTTTTACTTTTCACCTCATTCTCCTCCTACGTCGTCTTCTTCCTCCAGTGAGAGCCTCCTCGAGCTCTCCGCATGTTCTGTAAAAAACCCTAGCCCTTCAACCTTCTCAGTCACCACCTCAATCTCCCCAATGGCTAGTAGCAGCTTTGCCCCCTCTATTGCCGCGTCAGGCGATGTCGCGGCAAAGTCGACGAGCACCATCCTCATGCCCTAGAGGGCCTGGTGATCCCCAAGTCTGCGGTGGTCGAATCCATCAGCGGCGACCACAATCCTAGAGGAGGAAAATGACTCCCATAAGGGGGACTGGCGCGGTTCGGACATCACGGACCGCGACATAAAGGAGTTGCTCGTCGAGGGCTACCTCCCTGCGATGGAGGGGCTCGCCTGGCGGGTGGCGCCGGCCGGCGAGGTCACCCCTTCTCCCCAAGCGATAGAGAAGGTGTACCTCAAAGCCCAACTGGTACGCGGCGTTTCCCTGCCCATCTCCAATTTCTTCCTAGCTGTCCTCAACCATTACCGAGTATAGCCTCAGAACCTCTCCCCTAATAGCATCCTCGCGCTTAGCAACTATGCAGCGCTCTGTGAGGGTTACTTAGGGATTAGGCCTAGGCTAGATCTCTTTATTTTTTTTTCACCGTCAAGCGGGAAGCCGGAGATGGCAAGGACGAGCTCAGGAACTGTGGCACGATTAGTATTAAGATTCGGCCTGGCCGGCGGTTCCCCGACATAGTTGGCCATGAGTCTTATAAGAACTGGCAACGGACATACTTGTACGGCCTAGATATCCCTCTGGCTGGCCGAGAAGCAACGTATCCGGACTTCGTCAATGGAGATGCCGCCGAAGCCTCAACATGGAGATCCCAGGCCTCCCTTCCTTCCGACATCGAAGCTTCCCGCGCTATAAGGAGGATAGAGTGGTTCGTAGAGACGGGTCTGACCGGATTGGACCTGGCCATGTGCTGGTTCGTCAGGCGGATCCAGCCTGTGCAGCACCGCTCGAAGTTGATGCATGAGTATACCAAGGAGAGGAAGGATAGCCTCCGCATCTCCGAGGACAACTTCTCTAGCGACTCCGTCAAGCTCCGCCTCAAGGACATCGTCAAGGTGAATGATAGGAAGCGTGGCTTCATCATCACCTACGACATGTTCGAGGAGGGCAAGAGTCCAAAGGTACCTGTTGATTTTCCGTGTATGACATATACTCCAGTTCTTCCGTCTAGCCATTACCATCTCATCTAACACTTGTGGGATTTCACTTAATAGCTTAGCAGTCTAGAGGAGGATAGCATGGGTGTCCAAATCTATGACCCAAAGATGAAGGAAGTCATCGTCGTGTCCGACGATGATGTCCCGCTGGCGCAAAAGCGGAAGAGCTCCACCTGTGACGCTGCCAACAGAGGCAAGTAGAAGAAGAAGGAGGGTGGAGCCTCCAAGAAGACTACTGCCGCCCTGGAGGCGGAGAAAAGAAAGGTTACTGGGATCCCCTTTGCCAAAGCACCCCCTCTTGTGTAAGCTTCTTTCTCTCCGACATTGTCCATTGTTTGTCTTATTCCTGTACTTATACTTTTTGCACGTTTCAGGAAGAAGGCTACTACCAGTTTGAAGAAGACCTCCAAAACTTTGGGGGCTTCTATAAATATCAAGGATGTGTTACATCGTGACGTGTCTCCCCACGCATCTCCCGCCATCGCCCCTGTCACTCCCAGCGTCCAGCCTACGCCTGCTCCGACAAGCTCACAGGACAAAGATGCATCTGGCCCTTCCGCCATGGAAGTGGACTCAGGTGCCTCCGCGGAGCTTGCCATTGTCGGTGAACAGGTAACACACGAAATTGCCGCACCCAAATGGTTGAAGCTCCGGCTAAGGATGCCATCGGTAGCGGTAAGGCGGTGGTGGAGAGTGGTACGTCCGCCGAAGGCAGCGTCTCCGCACCCAGGAAAACCGTATAATTTCCGAAGATAGTCTACTCGGCACTTACGCCGAGTAGCTCCGCCTTGGTTCCTGCTGCAGCACCGACATCTCCAACATGCGGTCTTGAGGAGCTTCTCCGGCAAGCAGAAATCTTGCAAGGAAACAACCTTTCCTTTGGCAAGCTGCTTGCTGAGAGCACTACCAACCTCAAGATTATTGCACTTGTAAGTTTTATTTGCCTTTTGCATTTATATGAGTATCCCACTGTAGCCCCCGAGGATTTAGACGGAAAACCATAGGTCTTTGCATCTAAATGCTCTAAGAGTGACTAAGTTAGAAAACTTCTCACCGTAGCCCCCAAGCATATAGTTTGAATGAATTATTCCGACTAAATGCTTTCAGAGTAGCATACGGAGTGTTTGTAAATTTCGATACTGTAGCCCCCAAGCTTCTAGTTGTAACTGAATTAGTTCCGACTAGATGCTTAAAGAAAGATTAAGCATATAACTGAGTTAAAAAATTTATGCTATAGCCCCCAAGCTTCTAGTTGAAAATTGAATTAGTTCCGACTAGATGCTTAAAGAAAGACCAAGCACATTGCTAAGTTAAAAACTCTCACTGTAGCCCCCAAGCCTCTAGGTGGATAGTTATCTGGCTAGATGCTCCAAGTAGACTAAGCAGCGCTAATTTTTCTTTCCGCAGAATGAGAATGCTCGGAGAGGCGTGGCCAATGAGAAGTACCAGAAGATGCATGCGGACTTGGAAGCCGAAAAGGGTAAAACTGCCTTCTTGAAGGAACAAATCACCAAGAGCAAGCGTCTGTTTTTCCTTTATTTTTCATATTCCGACTTGGTCTTGTGCCAACATTATCTGAGTACTCACTGTGCACTGTTCTTTCTCTAGCTTGCAGAAGCCATTTCCAAGGCTAAGGATATTGTTGAACAATCCAAGCATATTCAGCAGCTAGATAGTGATGTTCTTGGGGACTCCGTGCAAACTGATGGTTCTAGCGATGTATAACTCTACTAGCTTTGAACTCTGGTATGTGGTCTTGACTGGTGAGAAATGGGCTACTTTGGACAACCTGTCAACTATGACCCAGATAGAGTCATTTCCCCTAATCGAAGTAGGCAATCCGGTGATAAAGTCCATTCCAACTGAATCCCATTTCCATTCTGGAATCCGTAATGGTTGCAACAGTCCTGCGGTTCTTTGATGTCCCGCCTTGACTCTCTGACATATATCACACTTGGCAATATAGCTTCCGATTTCTCTCTTCATCTTATGGCACCAAAATTGCTCCTTCAAATCCTAATACATCTTTGTTCCTCCGGGGTGGATAGAATAAAGAGTATCATGGGCTTCCTTCAAAATTACTTCTTTCAACTCTGAATCTGCCGGTACACAAAGGCGACCTTTGTACCACATAACTCCTTCGTCTTCGGTAAATCCGGGTACTTTGCCTGTACCGATACGATGTTTGATTCCGTCGATACTAGCATTTCCTTTCTACGCCTCCTTGATCTGACTAATCAAAGTGGGTTGAAGTTCTATGCTAGACAAAAATCCTTCACTCACTAATTCCATTCGGAAATCTTCCATCTCTTTGTGCAAACTTGGTTGCTCCTTCAAAATCATGGAGTTCAAGCGGCATGACAATCTGCTAAGGGCATCTTCTACCACATTGGCTTTAATGGGGTGATAGTGAAATTCAGATCATAGTCCTTGATTAGCTCAATCCATCTTATCTGCCTCATATTCAGCTCCTTCTGAATGAATATATATTTCAGGCTCTTGTGATCCGAATAAATCTCACAACGGTTTCCCATGAGATAATGCCTCCATGTCTTCAGGGCTAGAACTACGGCTGCTAGCTCAAGGTCATGGGTTGGATAATTCTGTTCATGCTGTTTCAGTTGTCGGGATAGATAAGATATAACTCTGCCTTCTTGCATTAGCACACATCTGAGACCGATCTTGGATGCGTCACAATACACATCAAAGGGCTTCGTGATATCCGGCATGATCAAGATTGGGGCTGAAATCAGTCTCCTCTTGAGTTCTTGAAAACTTGCTTCACAGTGGTCAGTCCATTCAAACTTCTTTTCCTTCTTCAGCAATTGGTTCATGGGTCTCGCGATACTCGAGAATCCTTCTACAAACTTGCAGTAGTATCATGCTAATCCGAGAAATGCACGAACTTGGGTTTGAGTGGTCGGGGCTTGCCAATCTTCAACATATTTCACCTTCGCAGGGTCAACGGCAATTCCTCCGGCTGATACAATATGTCCGAGGAATCCTACCTCCTGTAACCAGAATTCACATTTGCTAAACTTGGCATACAACTGATGCTCTCTAAGGGTTCCAAGAATGGTCCTTAGGTGTAGCTCATGTTCTTCTTATGATTTGGAATAAATCAGAATGTCATCAATGAAAACAACGACAAACTTATCCAGGTAGTCCATAAAAATCTTATTCATGAGATTCATGAAATAAGCGAGGGCATTTGTTAATCCAAAAAGCATGACAGTATACTCGTATAATCCATATCTGGTGGTAAAGGCAGTCTTGGGAATATCCTCTGCGCGAATCTTGAGTTGATGATAGCCAGTTCTAAGATCAATCTTAGAAAACACTTTGGCACCGTTCAACTGATCAAACAAATCTTCTATCTTGGGCAATGGGTATTTGTTATTGATAGGGACATCATTCATCTTCCGATAATCTGTACACAAACGGTTACCTCCATCCTTCTTATCCACAAACAAGACAGGTGATCTCCATGGTGACGCACTTGGTTGAATCAATCCAATTTCCAGCATGGCATCCAGTTGCTTCTTCAGTTCTGCTAGTTCATACGGGTTCATACTATATGGTCTCTGGGCTATGGGTCCTGTTCCGGGGATTAGTTCAATGATAAACTCGATATCCTGATCTGGGGGCATACCAGGCAAAACATCTGGAAATACATCGGGGTATTCACAGACTATCCGGACTTGGTCAATGGCAGGTTGTGCTATACTCTTGTTGCACTTGAATTGACGAGGTAAGGTTTCAGATACATGCTCGACTAATATTCTGGCTGTACTGGTCATGGTTATGGCTTTCTTGGCACAGTCAATTAATCCTTTATGTTTGGACATCCAATCCATTCCTAGTACTACTTCCAAACCTTTAGTTCCGAGTACTATCATATTAGCATAAAAATCTATGCCATGGATTCGGATAGGGACGGCTTTGCAAATTTGCCTAGCTTTGGTGGTTGAACCGGGGATTTGAACAATCATAACATGCTTCAGTTTGGTTGGTTGAATCTTACTAGTGCATGCAAATTCTTCGGTGACAAATGAGTGCGATGCACCAGAATCAAACAACACTCTAGCAAGTACTGAATTAACAGAAAACATACCCAGCACGACGTCTGGCGCTTCCTGGGCTTCTTCAGCATGCATGAAAAAAAGACGGCCGTTGCGGTTGAGCGAGTTCCCTGGGGCAAACCTTCTTCCTGGCAGAACACGACGCTGCTGCTGAGCTGGGGGATTTGCATTGGGGGCTATGGCATTCTTCTTGGGGCACTCATTGGAGTAGTGACCCTTATTTCCATAGTCATAACAAGTCACTTGTGACTTGTCCTTTCCTGCAATAGGCACAACATTCCTTCCAGTCCTCGGGGCAGTGTTGGTGGCGGCATTGTTGTTGTTGAACTTAGGTGGTGCACGGTTGAAATTGCTAGGGTTGCCGGGGTTGTTGTGGTTTCCTCCGGGCCTTGGGTTTCCACGGTTGGGATAGGTCGGACGGTTCATCGGGGGTCTATTGGTTCTTGGGGCAAATCCTGGAGATGGGTTGGGGCGATAGTTTGGGGTATGGTGGGTTCCTGGCTGATGCATCGTGCGACGCTTGCGGTTCTCATTAGCTTGGTTGATCTTTCCTTCCATCTGAATGGGAGAGTCAACTAAGGCTTCAATATCTGCGAAGGGGATATTGACTAACACTATCTGCATTTCATCGTGCAAACCATTCAAGAATCTCTCTTTCTTCTTGGCTTCAGTGTCTATCTCATCCGGTGCATACCTAGCTAATGACAAGAATTTGTCACGTTATTCTACTACTGCCATCCTTCCTTGTTTCAGTTCCCTGAATTCATCTCTCATCCTCTTGATCAAACCCGGTGGCACATGGGTTCTGCTGAACTTGACTTTGAACTCTTCCCAAGTCATCATCTGACCTCCTGTCATTGCACGAACGTTGTTCCACCATGCTCTTGCATCACTGGCCAGATAGTGGGTGGCAAATAATACTTTCTCGTTAGCTTCCACTCCTGCAACTTCCAGATTGTTCTCCATGGTTTGCAACCAGTCATATGCATCTAGGGCTCTTCTGACTTAGTGAAAATAGGTGGATTGGTGTTCTGGAAATTCTTGAGCTTAGATCCATGGTTGTCCTGATTTCCATGGCCTTGATTGTTGTTGGCCATTTGAGCTATCTGTTGAAGGGTGGCTATGTTGGCTTGACGTTCAACTCTCTCAACTTCGCGGTCGGAAACCAACATTTGCAAGAGTTGCAACATCGGATCCGGGGCTGAGTTGCTTCCTCCTCGAGGCATCTGAAGATTGAGGTAGATCATGAGAAAAGAGGGAAATTTCTAAGGTTCAGGTTTTTTTTGAAAAGTTTTTAAAGTTTGACTCAGATTTTTTCTAGCAACTTTCTTTGCATTCATTCATAGCACAAGATACAAACACACACCACAACAAAGGAAAATAGATGGTTTTAAGAACCATTCTGGGAAACTACGATACAGTGGGACCGAGTACAACTCACTAACGCTAGTGCTCAAGTGCTACTACTCCTCGGAGTCAGTGTCCTCATCATCCTCATCATCATCATCATCATCATCGATGAAGGAGAAGTCATCCTCATCAGTGAAGAAGTCCATAGCCTGATCCTCCAGAAAGTCATCATCATCGCTGAGATAGGAGTAGGGGTCTGCACGAAGGTCTTCCCCTGCATTCTCCCTCTCCTCCAACTGCATGTCTCTCTCGTGGATGGTCTCCTCCAAATCCATGATCCGGTGGCGAAGACGGGCAATGATGCGCTCCTTCTTGTCGAGCTGACGGCGACGAGACTTGCGATCCCTCACTAGCATGGCGATAGTCTGATCCTTCTACTTGGCGATGGCGTACTTGTGGTTGGCGTAGGAATGGGCATTGTCCAGCTCCTTATGACGGTCGTACATCATGAAGCTGAGGTGGTCCAACTGACTTTTCAGCTCGTGGTGATATGGGGCCTCCAGTGGCTGTCCCATAACATCACGCCTTGGGTAGAACTCAAACCGGGTACCCTTGATTTGATTGATACTCTGCCCACACAGACGGGCAAGAGCTTCCTGCATGGCCCTGGCAAGTCCATCGAGCCAGTTGTTCTCTCTTAAGGTGAACTGAATTCCCTCTACAGTGGGAGGTTCAATCTTTCCTCGGAGACTTGCAACAAATAGCCACTGCAGATCTTCTCCTTCCCGATCATTGAGCTGAGCTCCGAAGAACTCGGGGGTGTGGACGCTCCAGCATCTCCGGCAGCTGGTCCAAGTCATGCTCAAAGATAAGGTCTCCTCCATTCCCCAACTAATAAAACTTGTTGTACTACACGTCCATCTATAATAA
The DNA here is from genome assembly GCA_916181665.1 of Avena sativa. Classification (NCBI taxonomy): domain Eukaryota; kingdom Viridiplantae; phylum Streptophyta; class Magnoliopsida; order Poales; family Poaceae; genus Avena; species Avena sativa. The sequence continues at coordinate 243,753,131 of OV702283.1, read as the reverse complement.
TATAGGATGAGTAAGTTAGTAGAGTGATCAAGTGTGTCAAATTTTATGTACTTTGCAAAAAAAAATTGAGGAACATGAATTTTCATGAAAGAATCCAAGTGATAAGAATGAGAATAAGTTTTTGTAAATACTCACTTCCTTTGGTTTTGAAACTAAGTTTTTGATTCAAACGTCCATTCTAACTAGGGTCTCCTATGGTCAGGATGGCTCTGATACCAACTTGTCAGCATCGGGATTTTTAATCCTAGATGCCTGTTATGCCATACATCGCAATCCCAGGATTACCATTTTTGCGAGACATAACGGATTTGGATATCATAGTACATCATCCATTACAAACCATACATAAGGTCTTACACAAATAAGGATATCATGATACAGTCCTTAATACAATTCAAGCAGCAGAATAACGTAATAGTAATGATAGCATAGGCGAAGCTCCATCTTCATGGTCACAGGCAATGCTGACGATGGGAGATGATCCTAGTTGTCATAACCTTCCCGCGGTCCGTCATCCTGATACTCCTCTTCATAGTCTGGCCACGGAAATAGCAAGGGACAAAGCCATGAGTACTCTTTAAGTACTCGCAAACTAATACTAATAAGTAAAGGGGTTTTTTGTAGTAGGATGTTGTAACACCCCAGTTTTAGTTAAATAGTATTATGGTTTTGTTTGTGCATTCATGAGCATCATCATTTAAATTGTGTATTGAATAAAATAGATAAAACCTTAAACCCTAACTTTCTCCCCCACTCTTTGAAACACATTCAAATAGTTTGGATTTCGAAAATTACCAAAATATAGGGAACCCAAATTCTTATAAGGGTCCTTGCAATATTTTAACATATGTAAAAGTTCTGGTATTTTTGAAAAGAACAAAAACATATTTGAAATGGGTTTGCAAAAGAAAGAAACAAGAAAACTAAACATAAAAATGATTTCTAAAAAAAACAGAGCAGCAGCTTCTCAGGCCGGTCAGCCCAGACTGGCCCATCTCTTCCCTCTCCTCTCTCTGTCACCTACGCAACAACTTCCGCAGCCTATCTCCAGCCCGTAGCCGGCCCAGGCCCACATACCGTTTCGTCCGTTCTATCCCCGTCGTCCACCTCCGGCCGCTTTGGAAGCACCTCACTAGCGCCACCTCGTCGCTCGCCGGCGTGGAGATGCACGCCGCCGCCCCGGACACCTACAAGTGTCGCGGCCTCGAGAAAGACGAACCCTAGCCGCCACTTCCTCCCTTCCCCTTCCTCTCTGGCTCTCGCACGAAAATCCCGAACCCTAGAGCCGCAGATGTCGCTCGCCGCCGTCGCTCCTGGCCTCCCCTCACCTATCTGGTACGGCCACGAGCACCGCCGTGAAGTTAGCTCCCTCCCTGCCAACGGAATTGACGCGGAGTGCCCCAAATCGCTGGAATCGAGCACGTCTTCTCCGTCACTAACGCCGGCCGCCGTCGCCATTTACGCCGTTCAGGACCTCCCCGCACCTCCTCGTCATGCCCATGAGCACCAGGGTGAGCACCCGGATCTCACCGACCCCATTTCCCTCTCTCTCTCTCTCTCTCTCTCTCTCTCTCTCTCTCTCTCTCTCTCTCTCTCTCTCTCTCTCTCTCTCTCTCTCGCTCTGTAGCCATCCCTCGCCGACAACCTTCAAGCGCCGCCGTCGCAGGCCGCTGTGCGCCCTGCTCCGATGACCTCTTTCGAGCGGCGCCGCCCCTAGATGGTTTACTTTTCCCTGCTCTTTCTAACGAGCCCATTTGCTTGTGTAGGCGAGGCTTCTGTCGTTGCCGGTGACCATCGCCTGAGGGTGGACGTCGTCCTGATGTCATGCTCGCGTCAGGCTGGCGTGGCACTCTGGCCCTTTGAACTTTGATTGCCAAGGTGGCATGGGAGGTGTCCAGTGCCCCACCTGTCAGCCACAGCAGCTAAGTTCAATATCGGTGTAAAAATAATAACCCCCTCTAGCTGATGTCATAATGATGTAATAAATGTTTTAATATTTTCAGAAATTATTATAAACTTGTAAATTCAATATCTTTTAATTTATAAGTCAGAAAAATACAAATAATATATCAGAATGTTCAGAAAAACGAGAGCAATCTATTTAAGCTATAATCATGCGTTGTTAAACAACTTTCAAGACAAGTTTAATTATAAGAACAAACCAACCCCTCTCATATACTTCCGGAGTTTCCCGGCGTTAGGGTTTTCACCCCTCGGAAACCCGATTAAATTGTCGAGCATGCTTAGGGTTTCAATTCAATGCAATTCAACTTGTCATATCATCATTATTGTTTGAGCATTGCATCGATGCCATGAGTTGATTGTTTCCCCTCTCTTTCCGGTGTTTGGTTCTTCCCGATCGAATACGAGATCGAGTTCGAGATCGAAGCCAGAGATCAACACCGTCGAAGATCGAAGATCGATGAACAATACTTGACCAACTATAACCAAGTCAAGTTAAAGGCTACCTAAGATCTGTCCATGGTTATCAACAGGCAAAGGCAAGCATAGCCCCACCATGATATAATCCTATGATTTCGAACGCATTTCAATTCCTACCATGATGCATATGATTCTACTGTGGTATTTTATCGATAGATAGAGTTTCCTATCTGTTGCATACTCCCTTTGAGATTATATTACTTGATCCACTGCTCATAGCATAACTAGGTTTGGCATGTGCGCAATGCTAGAGCTTACATCTGTCTCTTGCTTAGCCATGCATAGCTGTTGAGTCTGGTCCATCCAGATGATGTGTCAGATGCAGATAATCTAGTATGACAGGAGAACGTGGTAAGATGAGATCAGTGATATGAGATTAAACATGCTAAGGCTTGTAAGGGAGGCCACGGTGGGATGTGGTTTTTCTAGTCTCATGCTCGCCACCCTTAGGACCCTGGGTTCTTGCCTCTTGAACCAAGATGAGCGTACAACCACACGGGGTAAATGGGGACCCCATGATTGACTAACTTGCCTAGTAGATTCCATGAGTCACATAGTTCGGGCGTTCCATTCGACATATGCATAGAAAAACTTTTGAAAGATTTGCCAAGTGAAGATAGTGCATTCATAACAGGTAGGTAAGCGTGGTCGGGGTTGCTTGGGGTAGATGGCGCCCCTGTTAACCAACCTCGCCTCACATCTTTAAGTACTGGCTTCGAGATTTGACCCGTTACAGCGGAACCATAATTATTGCTTGACTCATGGTCTCGGCGAAAGCAAGGTAAAGGTCGTGTCCAACCACACCCTCTGTCAGCACACCAAGGAAGTGTGTCAAGTGGCATTAAGAGTCTGTTGGTACGTGTGGGTAAAGTTGTACACCCCTGCAGGGTAATAATCTTTCGGAAAGCTGTGTCCACGGTTATGGACGACTTGGGAACGGATGGGAGATCATAGAGAACATGAACCTAATCGTAAAACTTGACAACTAATGTTTGTTAAGGATGCTTCCTCATGGGTACGAGCGGGTGATCCTAGTTTGTAGGTGATGATGATTGGTGGATATCAAAAGATGATGATCAATATTTCGGAGATGTCGCTCTCTTACCCCTTTTAAAATACTCTGACTAGATGAGCTTCCTCTCCCTCTTGTTTTATAAACAAAAGTGGCTTTATGCAAAACAACTGCACCAGCCAGAAGTCTTGCGGAGTACACCCTATACTCACCCTTGCTTTGTTGATACTTTTGACAGAGTAAGTGTTCCCGAAAGATCAGTTTTGTACTACATCGACATCGACGAGTAGCTTGGGGTTCCCGTCCGGCAGCCTGGAATCTATGGGCTGGGACGTCATCATTATGCTTCAGGCCTCTTAGGCCATTTATTAAGTTTGCTATACTTAATAGCATAATTTGCCTTCCGTTGTTTGGTGTTTGTGGTCAGTGACCTCTGCTTGTAATATTTTGATTCTCTACTTAGTTATGAGCTTGCTGTAATAATTTTTGTGTTGTAGGGTCACTGTTGTGTTACCGAATCTTCACTGGATGTTCTCGAGCTTAAGGTTAAGCTTATATCAGACGGAGGTCTGGGATTTGTTTAGCCCTGATCCCGGGGGTGTCACAGGTCTTGGTATCAGAGCAGTACCGACCGTAGGAAAACCTTTCTATCGGTCGATGTTGAGTCTAGTGTTTGTGAAAACTATTTTAAAAGCTGAAAAGTACTTGCGAAAAGTCTAGTATGCTTCTTTTCTCCTTATCTAGTTTCGCTCTAACTCTGGGTTATCTTATCTTGTGTTGATTTGGAAAAGTTTTGCTATCTCGTCTCTTTCTTCAAAGCTTAGGTGCCTTCTTGGCATGCCGTTTCTAAGCCAGTTGACCTAGTGTTGAGTTCTCTAGAGTTGTGTGTGTTGTGAATTCCTTGTTTCCCTTGCTCTTGTTCATCTGAGAGATTCCTTTCTATCATGATCTCTCTATCCTTTGGACCCACAATATTATATTGTTGGATCCATAGTGTTCCGTTCTAGGCTTCAAGGTTTCCTTTCGCCTTGTGTGCCTCCTTTTCATTTTCTTGGGTACATCAGAAGTTGTTTCTTCTTCTGGAAGCTACCTCGTGATTACTACCTTGCGGTGTAAGATGTGTCACTCAAGTAGTAGTTACTCTTTTCTCGGGTTTTAACCCTTGGACTTGAACTTAAGATCCCTGATTGTGCTAGATTCTGGTGTTGTGAATCTTGTACATGAAGCTGACCTTTAACCCAAGATCCCTTTTGTTGACCCCTCTCGTTAATGTTCATACATTACCTCAGGATGGCTGGTACTACAATTCTATCCTTCAAGCTTGTGGTCTTTGTCGCTATTAAATTGTGACAACCAAGGACTTTTCCTACCACATGCTATGGCAGATGTTCTTTAATGGAACCAAATAGATCACGACAAGAGTACTCCTCGAGAGTCTCGCATCTATACTCGTGACTCTGCCACACCTTACCTTTTCTTTGCATTGGTTTTCGGAAGGTTGTTGACTTATGCATCCACATCTCAGGATTTTATCCTGAGCATGTTCCTTTTCCCCTTGTTGTTTTTCCGACCTTTGTTTACCAGTTTGTAGCCAAGTAGTAATGTGCATCGGTGTCTTCCGATGTAAGATACTCTTGTGGTCCGTCAAGACAAACCATTTCGATATGTCTAGGAGAAACAAACTCCAGTACCTCCTCATATCTAGGACCAGGTCAAAGTGTTGTAATCCGCAGATTAAGAGGCATTGATAAGCTTCTGTCTGTTCCACCCTAAAGTATCACACCCTTTTATACTAAGAGGTCGTGCTAAGTTTCATGACCCCTTACTAAAGTGATACTCTCACACATCTTTACCCACCCTTCCTCGAGCCTTCGTGCTCGTGAGTAATGCGTGTGCGTAATAATGTGGACATCTGAGATTCTTAGCAATTATTATTGTTTTGATCTCCAAGGACCTTCGTGTCATTCTTAGCGTGATTGGTTAATCCTATCACTAAGCGAAGTTTGATTGTGCTACCAAGTACGTTATTCTGGTACACTCCCTTCGATCAAAGAGATAGGCTTATACCAAAGCTCTGAGATTCTGTCTTCTTGCTTTACCAAGCAAGTTTCCTCTCGAACTAAGTGACATATCGGTGGTCCGTGATATTCTAGATGTCTACTAGAAGTATCGCCATGTTGCCACATGACCGTGTTGTCAAGTTCTTGAGCAAGCAAGTTCTCTGAACTGCACCTTTCTCTAGGAATCCGTACTGGATACCCCTGAACTAGTTGGTTGAGCTTAAACAACAACTTGGAGAGTTGTAAGACAAAAGTTTTATCCGACTTTGTTCCTTCTTAAAGGGTTGTCTAGTTTTTTTTGTGTTGAAGAAAGATATTATCTCCTTCGTGGATATGATATCTTCCCCTCATTTGATTTGATTTGGGTTATCGTCAAATCAAACTCAGTTCCAAGGACTATCTTGATGGTGTTTATGCTTGTGATATTTCACTTGTGTACATCTTCATGTTCTTTGGTCTGACCAGTATTTTTGCCTTATTTGTGCAACATATGAGTCCATCTTACTGGAGTGTTTTGATAAGTTTTTTATAGAGCCCACCGATGACATCCTCATCTCCTCCATGTAATTTAGATTCATATGGAACAATTGGAATTAATGTTGGAAAATTTTGAGAACCATCTTCGAGTCATCTAAAATTATGAGTTCTGGATGTTAGAAGTAACCTTCTCTGATTCACGAGCAATTGTTGAAAGATGTCGCCGTGGATTTGAGAAGATTTATCTTTCTTCCGTTAAGGACACATGTGTGTTTTATTGCTAATACTTTATATGTGTGCAGTTGTCTTTCGACAAGATGCTAATACATGGATATAGCAATCTAGCTCATCTTTTGGAGTTTAACACTGTAGTCCCTATCTTGAGAATCTAGTAAATTTAACTTTGCGGTAAATGTTGCAAACTTTCTAATCGGACATGCTGAGTCTGAAGTATCATTCCACCTAACCAAAGCTAAATCTCAAGTACCAATGATGGTTGGTGTTTCTCAAGGTTTTGACATAGGTCTCTTTGTAAATCTGGCAAGATTGATGTAATGGTTGACACATTTAGCCAGAAAGACCCATTCGTCATATTCTCTTAATTCATCAATAACAACCACTCTTCATGAGACTTCTTCTATATGTTATTATAGGAGTTGTGCTTATGGTTCCTTTGAATCTGAAGTATGACCTTTACTTGATGTCTGATTTCTCAAACATCAAGGAGAACATTTAAAGTAGTGTTGCTAAATGTCTCTCGGTCAATCCTCTAGACCCTTTTATGTTGGCAAGCGTTTGGTTGTGCCAAGAAATTGAAGTCTGAGAATGAAGTTTCTTTCTTCTCGTGTCATCAGGAGTCTTCTTTACTATTCATCTTAGTGGTGTAAAGTGATAACCTAATCTTCGTCAAAGATTTTGGTATACCTGGATGAATAAAGAGCTTCCTTCGCTTTCTCAATCATGTTTTCAGAGCGGCTATGATTTTGGTAATCTGAAACTTCTCTTGCTACATGTTCCTTGCGACTCTTGTGAGTCCTCCACACCAAAACACCTTTCTGTCTTGGCCTTCTGTTGCATGAAAGAGTGACCCTTCTGTGTCAAAAGTAGTTCAACAGCTTTGTTGATCCATGTCCCTGAACCTAAAATCTCTATTTAAGCCGTTTAGTAGAGGTTCCTCATTGAAGTCTGTGTTATGTTCTTTCTCTTGGAAGCTTTCTTCTTTAGAAGCTTCAAAACCTTCTGTAAGTTTCATGGTCTCAATTCTTATGAAGATCATCTATCTAACAACTTGAAACCATCTCCTCTTGTTTCCTCCGTTACCTTGATGTGTTTCATGTTCGTCATCTCAGAGTTGTTTTTAAACACTCCATACATGAGTTGACCATGAGATACTCTGTGTGTTGTTTAGTGTATTCCCTCTTATCTTTAGAGCGACCCTGTTTTTTTCTCTCTCTGTCTCTCTTCCTACCTTTGGAATCTCGGGTCGAGATTCTCGTAAGGGGGATAGAGCTGTAACACCCCATTTTTAATTAAATAGTATTATGGTTTTGTTTGTGCATTCATGAGCATCATCATTTAAATTGTGTATTGAATAAAATAGATAGAACCCTAAACCCTAGCTTTCTCCCCCTCTCTTTGAAACACATTCAAATAGTTTGGATTTAAAAAATTACCAAAATATAGGGAACCCAAATTGTTATAAGGGTCATTGCAATATTTTAACATTTGTAAATGTTCTAATATTTTTGAAAAGATCAAAAACAGATTTGAAATGGGTTTGCAAATGAAAGATACAAGAAAACTAAACAGAAAAAATGATTTCTAAAAAAACAGAGTAGAAGCTTCTCAGGCCGGTCAGCCCAGAACGACCCATCTCTTCCCTCTCCTCTCTCTGTCGCCTACGCAGCAACTTCCGCAGCCCATCTGTAGCCCGTAACCGGCCCAAGCCCACATACCGTTTCGTCCGTTCTATCCCCGTCGTCCACCTCCGGCCGCGTCGGAAGCACCTCGCTGGCGCCACCTCGTCGCTCGCCGGCATGGAGATGCACGCCGCTGCCCCGGACGCCTACAAGTGTCGCGGCCTCGACAAAGACGAACCCTAGCCGCCACTTCCTCCCTTCCCCTTCCTCTATGGCTCTCGCACGGCAAGCCCGAACCCTAGATCCACAGACGTTGCTCGCCCGTTCAGGACCTCCCCGCGCCTCCTCGTCACGCCCATGAGCACTAGGGTGAGCACGTAGATCTCACCTACCCCTTTTCCCTCTCTCTCGCTCTGTAGCCATCGCTCGCCGACCACCTGCAAGCGCCGCCGCCGCTGGACGTCGTGCGCCCTGCTCTGATGACCTCTTTCGAGCCGCGCCGCCCCTAGATGGTTTGCTTTGCTCCGCTCTTTCTAACGAGCCATCTGCGCATGTAGGCGAGGCCTCTGTCGTCGCCGGCAACCACCGCCTGAGGGTGGACGTCGTGCTGACGTCATGGTCACGTCAGGCTAGCGTGGCCCTCTGGCCCTTTGACCTTTGACTGCTAAGGTGACATCTGAGGTGGCCAGTTCCCCACCTGTTAGCCACAGCAGCTAGGTTCAATATCGGTGTAAAAATAATAACCCCCCCCTAGCTGATGTCATAATGATGTAATAAATGTTTTAATAATTTTAGAAATTATTATAAACTTATAAATTCAATATCTTTTAATTTATAAGTTAGAAAAATACAAATAATATATCAAAATTTTCAGAAAAATGAGAGCTATTTTTGCAAGCTATAATCATGCATTGTTCAACAATTTTCAAGACAAGTTTAATTAGAAGAACAAACCAACCCCTCTCATATACTTCCGGAGTTTCCCGGCGTTAGGGTTTTCACCCCTCGGAACCCCAATTAAGTTGTCGAGCTTGCTTTAGGGTTTCAATTCAATGCAATTCAACTTGTCATATCATCATTCTTGTTTGAGCATTGAATCGATGCCATGTGTTGATTGTTTCCCCTCTCTTTCCGGTGTTTGGTTCTTCCCGGTAGAATACGAGATCAAGATCGAGATCGAAGCCAGAGATCAACACCGTCGAAGATCGAAGATCGATGAACAATACTTGACCAACTGTAACCAAGTCAAGTTCAAGGCTACCGAAGATCTGTCCATGGTTATCAACAGGCAAAGGCAAGCATTTCCCCACCATGATATAATCCTATGATTTCGAACGCATTTCAATTCCTGCCATGATGCATACGATTCTACTGTGGTCTTTTATCGATAGATAGAGTATCCTATCTGTTGTATACTCCCTTTGAGATTATATTACTTGATCCACTGCTCCTAGCATAACTAGGCTTGGCATGTGCGCAATGCTAGAGCTTACATCTGTGTCCTGCTTAACCATGCATAGCTGTTGAGTCTGGTCCATCCAGATGATGTATCAGATGCAGATAATCTAGTATGACAGGAGAACGTGGTAAGATGAGATCAGTGATATGAGATTAAACATGCTAAGGATTGTATGGGAGGCCACGGTGGGATGTGGTTTTTCTAGTCCCATGCTCGCCACCTTTAGGACCCTGGGTTCTTGCCTCTTGAACCAAGACGAGCGTACAACCACACGTGGTAAATGGGGACCCCACGATTGACTAACTTGCCTAGTAGATTCCATGAGTCACATAGTTCGGGCGTTCCATTCGACATATGCATAGAAAACCGTTTGAAAGATTTGCCGGGTGAAGATGGTGCATTCATAACAGGTAGGTAAGCGTGGCCGAGGTTGCTTGGGGTAGATGGCACCCCTGTTTACCAACGTCGCCTCACATCTTTAAGTACCGGCTTCGGTATTTGACCCGTTACGGCAAACCTTATTTATTGCGTGACTCATGGTCTCGGCGAAAGCAAGTGTCAACACCCAGATTTTAATCCCAGATGCCTGTTATGCCATACATCGCAATCCCAGGATTACCATTTTTGCGAGACATACAAGATTTGGATATCACAGTACATCATCCATTACAAACCATACATAAGGTCTTACACAAATAAGGATCTCATGATCCAGTTCTTAATACAACTCAAGCAGCGGAATAACATAATAATAAAGGTAGCATAGGCGAAGCTCCATCTTCGGGGTCACAGGCAATGCTGACGATGGGAGATGATCCTAGTTGTCATAACCTTCCTGCGGTCCATCATCCTGGTACTCCTCTTCATAGTCTGGCCACGGGAATAGCCAGGGACAAAGCCATGAGTACTCTTTAAGTACTCGCAAACTAATACTAACAAGTTAAGGTTTTTTTTGTAGTAGGACACTAAGCTCTAGTGTTGTTTTGCAAAAAGCCACATTTACCTCTATTAAGTTCAGAAGCAAGAAAACTAGTTGAATCTATAATGCCTAAGTGGGAACTTGAATTTTCATATCACAACTCTGTTGTGGTCAAGTCAAAGTCTCAATTCATTTCACAAGTCCTTTTGAAAACATCTGAAGGGGGAACAGTATGGCCACTCCAACTGTCCATAACCGCGGACACGGCTATTCGAATATTTTGACACTGTAGAGATTGTACACTTTCACCACAACATTCGATACATCTGTCAGGAACAAATCCTAAATTCACCATACTCAGTATGCGGATAATCAATCCTAACCTTTCAATTACAAGCCCTAGTATAGGCACCTCTCCTGTGAGTTTGGCCTCCCAACCATGACCAACTGTCATCTTGGGTACTGCACAGGTGGACAATCTTCACAAGGTAGCCTCAGCTCTGACCTTGGCCGTGAGGGAACCCATACTAAGGTATATAAGTTTCCAGTCAAGCCCTACCCAATTTTCGGGTATTGTGGTTGTACGGTAAAATTGGAATGGTATCGCATCCAGACAACCATTAGTTTTATAAAGGGCTAAGGCTCATGCCTCAACATTTTCATCATCAAAATCATCTGGTGTTCGGAAACACATGTCAAAACATTTCAGTAGAATGACTCATCATTCCAAGGTTTTCATAACCATTTTCACTAAGTGTTCCCATCTAAAGTTGATCAAGTTTTAAAGATCCCAAAGGAAGCCCAAGGAGGATCCGAAGTTAAGCAAAGCACTTGCTTCTCCTGCGGATACCCAGGCCACTTCGCCTGCAGCTGTCTAGACAAATACTGGATGCCGAAGCAAGAAGCTCCGGCACCTAAAAAGGGCAAGAAACCAAGATCACCTCCGGCTAGAAGAATCAGGAAGCCCCTATCCACAGAACCTCCCCTTCCCCCGAGAAAGCACTTCGTGAGGAGAAACCTCAAATATTAGAATGGCGAAAAGACTCTGGACGTTCCCCCGAAGTAGTTTGGCACCTGGAAACTCACATATCTTAACATAGGTAGAGTTATGTATCGTCCCTGCACCTGTCTTGTAAAACTCTAAGTGCTTCTACGCCCTGTGGCACAGACCTGTTTTGTAACATTTTAAGTACCTCCACCACCGACCGACACGAACCTGCTAAATTTTTGGTTGATATGCATGTATGATCTCCTTCTTTGTGTGGTTTACCCATGATGTTGCATCAGACCAAACCCGGAATGACCTCATTCCAAAGGACCACGTTCCTAGACCACCAACCTCCAATGACATCCTTCAACCCATCAGACCCCTAACTATCCCAGAACTAACTACTAGGAAGCTAGTTAAATTCCCTTCCCGCTACGACTCCTACCCCAAGAAGTGGTATCGACGTCTCTCACGAAGCGGCTTATACAAGATCATCAGGAGATAACCACCTCCGGATGAAAGGTGCAGCGCCATCCCCCAGCATCAGCATACAACTCCAATTAAGAAAGTCGGTGACTCCACCAAAAACCCCTTGTGTCACTCTAAGGGGGAAAGACTGCGTGTTTCCCGCCCAAAACCCGATAGACCCCTGGGGTTGAACCCTAGTCATCTCTAGGTGACCACCACCCTCTAAATCAAAATCATGGACCCTGCCTGACGGTCAATAATCGACACTACTCCAACATCGAAGATACTTCTGGAAAATTCCCCATCGCCGATTCGATCGTCTAGCCACTACTCCTGGCGCTTCAAGACCAAGAAGACCGAAAATCTGACTATCATGGTAAAGGATTGAAGAAGTCTCAACCTTCCTTCCCGCCTCAAGAAAGAAGGACCCTGTCCATGTAAACCAACCTAGAATCTTCCTAAGGGGAAAAGACTACGTCTTTTCCACTTGTTTAATCTAAATAGCTCAATCAGAAGCCACCCGTAATTAACCACACTTGTTTGTTGGAAAAACCTGTTAGCATCTTATATTTCCACCACTCAAATTGTTAAGCGGATGTTATTACCCAAACCTACTCCTCCCTAATCTCACGACGAGATTATTTTAAGGGGGAAAGGTCTGTAACATCTCAATTTCAGGAACCCTGATTTGTTGTCCAAAAGGAAAAAAATCAGGGGGAACAAAAACTTTTTCTAGTTACATGTTGTAATGTTTTCTTACATGTTTTATTGTGTCATGCAACTAATTATGTATTAGGTGATATACTCCTTACCTCAACACTAGTTAACCAAAATTATTTTCCAAAAGAGATGTCTTGGCTCCTCTTTAATATTCTCAAATGTTCTCGCCTTCCAAACCCGAGCCAAGATGACTTTGATAAAACCAACTATTTTACTAGTTCTTTTAAAAAAACTATGGAGACCTATATATAATCTCCTTATGTTTTCAAGACAGAACATTCAACTACTCTTATCTCTATGTTTTCAAAACATTTTTCCCAAAACCTCTCCACTCCAATCTAGGTAGAAATACCAAGAGGTACTTATCTTACTTCAAAGCACAACCAATTAAAAATACCCATCCTTACCCCAAGCTAAGCTTAATGGTAACCCTAGTAGTAGTTGGATAGGTTTGATAAGATGAATTGCCTTGATCTGTTGTCGGATGAGTTGCCTTGATCTGCTGATTTCCTTGCTTTCTTAGGAAGTAGAGTGAGATAATCTAGTAGCTCATCCTTAGGGCTCAACCCAATATTTGAGATCATCCATATCAAACTAAGCAACCCAATCTCAAACTATCTTTAGTCACTCAAGTGAATCCCTAATCTACTCAGCTAGATCCCTCCTGAGCTAATCCTTTGTATTAGATTCCAAATCATCAAGGACCAATCCAAGCATAGACTCCCTATACTCAATCAATACCTCAACATTAACCACTTGGTGGGAAGGATAAACCATTGCCACTCTCTCAAATTTTTTCCCTCTTGTAATCTAATCTAAAACCCTAAAACTGCCAAAATGGCTAAGTCTAAAATCTTCAACTAGATTCAATCTTTGGATCTCTAACTTTTCCAACCCATGTGCATTCTTGAGATTGTACTTGGAACATCTTGTAATACATCATTAGTACTAAAAAAGAACACTCTTGCCCTTGACTAAGCCATTCAGGTTCCCACTCATCCATGATGGTTTTGAAGTCAAGATAATAATTTTTTCTGCAAATCTTATCATCTTGCCTACTTTGACAGAAGCTCACATCCATATGATACCACCCCTTGACAAAATCTTTACATTATTATGATCCACTAATCAAGTCCTATAAATCCAGTAATCCCGTGTTCCCATTGGTCCCCGTTCTTCTTAAACCCACATGGTTTATAAGGCATCATGATGTATCTGTTATGGCAGCCTTATTTTCAACAAAGTTTGCCATCACTCCTAAATCACCTCAAATATAACAAATACCAAATATTGCTTCCATGGTCATATATATAACATGTTATAGATATCCATCTATCCCTTGTACCTAGGTGAGCTCTGAGCTCCCAAATCCAACCATGTTTTGGTGGTATAAAATTATCAAAACCCTAGATTCTCCCAAATATAGTTTCCACCCTTACTCACCACAATTATTCAAGACCCAAGGTTGTACATGATGGATACATCAAGTCGACACATCTACCTTGGATATGACAATTTTTCAAAAAAAAAATCGATAATTATTTGGAACCTAAAACTATTTAAATCTTTATCTTACACAACTCTCAAAATCTCTCCTATAAAGGCAAGCTTGTTTTTCTCCAAATCACTTTGCCAAATCAATGAACATTTGGGTTCTATACATCATACTCCACCTTCCCATCTCAAAAATAAATATTTTTGAGATCCTTTATTATTTCTTTTTGCCCTTTGTCTTAAATGGCAGAAATAAGAAATAATTCCTTAAAAATACTTTTCCATCTCAATAAATTCCAAAAAAAATATCCAATGTGTGATATGGTATTTGGAACCAGCTCACACCAAAAACCAACCTAGTCCAATGTAAAAAATTTAAATTACATTCTACAAACTACTTATGCACTTTTTGAATAAATGAAAATAAATGCATATAAAAGATTATGAAAAATCCCAAATAAATCCTAAAGTTGTGAGATGACCATATCCATCTACCAGAACCATTTTCCCAACGTGCCAAAGACAAGTTTTGAGACTTCTTTCATAACCTTTCCTTTTGCCAAAATGAAACCCCTAGTTTGCAAACATTAAAACTTCACCAAACCAACACCAAGCATGGTCAAGCAAGTTGGCACAGCACCCCACCTTCCTTTGATCGTGGTGACCACTGTAGCAAGACCTCTCCTTGTCCTTTAGCTCTTGAAGCATGTGAGAGAGATATGAGCATATCTTGCAAAAATCTTGAAAATACAAGGGGGCAGCAGCACCACCCTCCTATCCACCCAGTGCTCGACTCTGGACCCCACCACCCCTCTATCCACCTCCCTCACTGGCCTATCCCGAGCCAGAACCCTCCCCAAGTTCACTGAATAGGCCATGTCCACCATGAGCCCCTCCTTTGCCTTTAAAGGCCAGAGGCATCCCACCCCGCACCTGCTCTCCCATTTCCTTCCAACTCACCCCCCATAACACCCTCCCTTCTCCTGTGCTCTAGCCTGACCATGAGAAGAGAGAGATAACACCTCTCGATCCTCTCCAAGATCTGCTCAAGGAGCCCCCATCTCCGTATCTCTCCCGTTGCATGGTATCTCTCTGAGCTCGCATCGAGCTCCTAATCCTAACGCTCTCAATTTTCCTTGCTCAAGACGAGCCTAGACATTGCTTTGGTGATCCCCCGAAGCTGCCTCTCAGGTGTCCTCGCGCAAGCAAGTCCCTATCGTAGAACTAGGCCGTGCCACCCATCCTGGGAGTTGCCGCCGCCTGCCAAATCCTCTCCACCTGCTCCCCGATGCCGGCGAGCCCCTATTAAGCTCCCCGAGCCCCGCGAGATCCTCACCTAGGGTTCTCTCTCCTAAGCGTCGTTGCGATGTGAGAGACGAGCGGGAGCCGTCGATCAGTTTCTAATCTGACGGCGGTCGTTCCCTCGTACCCCTTCGTGGCCTCCCTTCCATTGACCGGCTGGCCCCGCCGCATGGGATTTGAAAGCTCCCGCCCGCGTGACAGCACTACCCGCGTGGGCTGAATCCCCTAGCGCGGCAGATTCTCCCTGCAGATCCAGTCCATTGCCCTCATTGACCCTTTTCTTTTTCTTTTTAGGATATTCCCAGATCTGCATGTTAGGTTTAAATCCTTTTAAAAATGGAAAATTGCTTAATAGTACCAGACCCAAAATTTACTATGTACCCACATGTTTTACCTAACTTGCCGCACCAATAGTTGATCCAACTATTACTCATATTAATTTGAATAAATGTATTGCCAAAGGGTACACTTTTCACTAATTGTTCTTGTAAGTTTTACAACTCTAAATGGCATGAACCCAAGTGATACTGGAAGGTATCTCAGATACCTAGCTTTCCACTATGACCCCATCCTATTTGCTTCCTAAATTTTCCCTGGTGAAAATAACAAAATCAGTACATTTCTACCTTTCGAAAATTCCCTAGGTAAAACCAAAGATATTTTTGACCTAATTCAAACTCTCTGTATATCTACATACCCATAATTATCAAAACCTAGGAGGCCAAAATTTATTGATCTCTCTTTGAATTCTGGTGAATTAATCCTTTCTGTGCATAGGTAATTAACCAATAAATTCATATCACTAATTCTGTAAACAAAAAAAAGGTTCATTCCAATTTCTGCAGAAAGTTATTTCAAATCCTTTGGAATCACATCAAAATCCCTTATAAATTTAATCTGGTGAAAAAGACAAAAACCATCCAGTACTTGTTTGGGATTTTCCTGAGGGCATTCGGGTAATTATTTGAAGTTGATTACAACTCCTCTTCAATCAGTCCACCAAATACTACCTAATCACCTAAGGAAATAATTTTTCGAGCTCCTTAATTTTTCTGGTGAATTATTTCCTAAAACTAGAGTTTTATCCACTATAAAAATCATTACAAATCAATGGAAATTGATTAAATAGTAAATTTACATTTATTGGATTCATTTTATCAATGCCTATCTGATGGTATAATCTTTATACAATGGTATCATCTATAGCAAGCCCTTGGTCAAAAACCCCTCTCGTAGATAATTCCTAGATTATAAATCCAACCAGATCATCTCCCAGTGCCTCCAAATCTTTTACTAATCTTATCAAACCAATCATCCAGCATCCTACTGCCGTATACATTGTAATTATATGTTTCTTACTGTATGTATTGATGCTTGAATGCTTTGAGTTTATTGGTGTATTGTTTGGTTGCATGTATGATCGATAACGGCGATAGTTGCGATTGTGTGACCCCGGAAAGAAGGAAGCATCAGTTTTCTCTTATTATTATTGTACTCGATATTATGGTTTTCTAACACCATCAAGGGACATCTCTCTAGTCACAGGCAAGCAACCATTCCTGAACTCGTATATTGACCTACTCATTTTTATCAATTGTTTTATATCTCGTGTATGAACTTCACGATTAAATGCATTGTTTCTTTCAAATAAAAGGAGTGAGTAACTCGGCCCCTCCAAGTTATGAATGAGTGTCCATTAGGACACCTACAACATTGACACCCATCTTTTCCCTTTAGATATAGGTTAGGATGCTCAGTGTCCTCCCTCCTTGGAAACTATGGATTTTCGATGATAAAACTATTTTGGGTTTTACCCTACTACAAAGTTTTCATAATAAAATCCTTGGAAAGAGGCATCGTTTCTGAGTGGAGGTTTTACTAAATAATATATGAGGAGGATAAAGAGAAAGTTGAAAAAGAGAAAGAGAAGGGATGTTCTACGCCTTTACTGGAACAATTTATCCGCGCAACCACATTACCCCAGTCGCTGGGGCTTAGCTCATAGTTTGTTGTCTTTAGCCGGGGCTGCTTGTACTTGCTTAAGGGGAGAAATCCCTGGAAGGCCGCGTAGGCTCTACAATGAATCTTCGGATTTGGGGCCTATAGCTTGCTTCAGCAAGAGTGAGCCTGTCTCGGAAGGAGTGCTGGTGCAACAATTGGGTCTCCCGGCGGACGGTATGCTTTAGGAGTGGAGAAAGAAGTGGAGTCACCGAGGTTATTGTATATTGCCAAGCTACAGGTTTGGGTATACGAAAGTGCAGAACGGAGGACTATGGCCGGGGGCCACATACTCGTTGCCGGGGACAACAAACCCAAAAGGAAAAGCCGATGTTGCTAGGGATGACAAATGAAAGGTTAGGTTTGATTATCCGAACCCCCGACTACCATGTGTAGCGGTTCGTGGTTGTATCCCGACGGATGTATTGATTCGTGTGGGTAAAGTGCACAAACTCTGCAATGTCTAATATATTAGAATAGCCGTGTCAACGGTCAAGGACGGTTTGGAAGGTGATTGCTAGGAGTACCCTTGGGATATAATTGAGATGAATAAAAAGGATGTGACTTTATCACGGTGAGTATGAGAAAGAGATTTGTTTTGACCAGAGATGGTCAAAGATGTTTTAAAAATGGGGTTTTACTCTAAAACTATTTTCAAAAAGGTTTTCATCAAGGATATGGGATATCCTGATCTTCAAAAAGTAGGCATGTTTTCAAACTCTTTTTCAACAGAGATATAGGGATGCCAATGTTAGGTTTTTCAGAAACAACTGTAGCGTAGAGCCATCTCGCCATAGCCCAATATGCATTATCCATGTTATTTATCTCGGTGGTTTACGAGTACATTCAATGTACTTGTCAACACCTGGATTTTTAATCCCAGATGCCTGTTATGCCATACATCGCAATCCCAGGATTACCATTTTTGCGAGACATAACATATTTGGATATCACAGTACATCATCCATTACAAACCATACATAAGGTCTTACACAAATAAGGATCTCATGATCCAGTTCTTAATACAACTCAAGCAGCGGAATAACATAAAGATAACGATAGCGTAGGCGAAGCTCCATCTTCAGGGTGACAGGCAATGATGACGATGGGAGATGATCCTAGTTGTCGTAACCTTCCTGCGGTCCGTCATCCTGATACTCCTCTTCATAGTCTGGCCACGGGAATAGCCAGGGACAAAGCCATGAGTACTCTTTAAGTACTCGCAAACTAATACTAACAAGTTAAGGGGGGGTTGTAGTAGGATACTAAGCTCTAGGGTTGTTTTGCAAAAAGCCAGATTTACCTCTACTAAGTTCAGAAGCAAAGAAAACTAGTTAAAAGTTTCATATCACAACTCTGTTGTGGTCAAGTCAAGGTCATAAATCATTTCATAATTCATTTTGAAAACATCTGACGATAGAACAGTATGGCCACTCCAATTGTCCATAACCGCGGCCACGGCTATTCGAATAGTTTGACACTCTGGAGAGATTGCACACTTTCAGCACAACATTTTATACATTCATCAGGAGCAAATCCTGAAATCACCATACTCAGTATGCGGATAATCAATCCTAACATTTCAATTACACGCCCTAGTATAGGCACCTCTCCTGTGAGTTTGGCCTCCCAACTATGACCAACTATCATCTTGGGTACTGCGGAGGTGGACAATCTCCACAAGGTAGCCTCAACTCAGAACTTGGCTGCAAGGGAACCCATAGTAAGGTATATAAATTTCCGGTCAAGACCTACCCAAATTTCGGGTATTATGGTTGTACGGTAAAATTGGAATGGTATCGCATCTAGACAACCATCAGTTTTATAAAGGGATAAGGCTCACGCCTCAACATTTTCATCATCAAAATCATCTGGTGTTCAAGAACACATGTAAAACATTTCAGTAGAATGACTCATCATCCTCAACATTTCAGTAGTATTCCCATCTAAAGTTGATCAAGTTTTATGCTTAGCACTAGCATCTATAAGTGTGGGTAAATACTAATGATGGGTAATAAACAAGTGGGGATTAGCTCAGTTCAATCTACGTTCAATCTCATGCCTCAGGATGACATCAAGATTATCTAACATAGGCCAAATTCTATGCTCTTTATGATACCTTCAATTATCTTTCTAGATTCTACAAGTCACTTAAGTAAACTCTAAGAAAAAGATTTGATAAAGAAAATAAAGTATTAAGCTTGCAAGTAAAACTAGGATTGGGTATCAAGTGGGTATAATCACATATGCTTAAGGCATATAATTGGCATAGTAACAAGCAAGTAGTAGCTTGCATAAGTAGGGTATCTTTCAAGTGTTAGCTTGCAAGGTTGCAAGTATAGGGTTGCCTTGTGCAGAGCAGTGGTTGAAGTTATCCTCGATGTCTTCCTCGTAGTATCCTCCTTCCTCCTCATATCCTTTGTCGGTACTATCGACTATAAATAAATACGAGGTACACAATCACCAAACAATACTTAACTATTTCTAATCATCACACAAAGGGTCACACTAGGTGATCTATCATCATCACTAACATTACAAGATTAAAGCACTTGTCTTATTTATTTTATTTTTAGAAAAGTAATTTCTACTCCACTACTTAAGATTTAATATTCTCCAACTCAAACATGGGATCATGTTTACACATGTCATCACCACATATTTCAGTACATGGGAATGTGATTTAAAGTGGTGTCACAATTTAATAAGGTTTAAGCTTTTTATTTTATTTAATTAAAGTGACTAAAAATGCCTATGTGGCATTCTTTTATTACTTGAACATTATTTCTGCAAGTAAACCCATATGTTTTTTATATATTCTGAAAGGTATGATCAAATGTGATGTTCGAGAGTTGGAATCAACTCAAAAGCTCTTATGGTTCAATTTTGAAAAATGTTTGAATACACAGAAGCTTCTGCCTTGTTATTTTTACCATGGTTTATCTACAAATACAAATGGTTTGAATCCAACGGGCTTGGATTAATCATTTTAGTACCTTTATAACAAAATTGGTTTCATGCATTTTGGTTCAGTGAATCGAGCTGGGTTGATTTTTGAATCAACAGACAGAACTAGAGTTTGAGTTTAAATGAAAAATCGAAATTTAAACTAACTGGGTTGCCCAGGAGAGTTACTGGGCCGGCCCACTGCGCACAGTGCGCGTGCGGGCTGCTGAAAGATGGTGTCCATAAGTTAGCGGAACTAACTAAATGAAACGATATCTATGAATCTGATCCTTACGATCTAATTCTAATCCAATGGTTGAGGGTCATCGTTGACGACGAACTAATCTGGCGAGGAACTAACCCTAACGCGGCCAGTGGTGGTCTGGGGCGGCTCATCGGGGCTTCGGCGATGGTCAGCGACGGGGGCGAATGACGAAGTCAACGATGGCGGTTGTCCTGGTACCGGCAGCTCCTCCTGCGGCGGCTTAAAAATGACGGCTCCCTTCTCCTCTAGCAGTGACCGGCTCCGGCCAAATTCTGTCGAGAGAGAGATCGCCTTGCTCCGGGAAGAAGTGGGAAGGATCAGTGAGAGGTGGGGAGTGAGATGGTGTGGAGGAATCGAGCTGGGGAGGCCTCCTTTTATAGGCGATCAAGAGGGCAGCAGGGAGTGGGCTGAGCTCGTCGGAGGCGACGGTATAGGCGGCTATCGAGGTGGCTAAGGCTAGGGGACGGTGCACGGTCTCCTGGCGATCGTTGCTGGTTTAAAGGAGAGGCTTAGGGCGGTGGGGTTTTGTCTGGAACGTGCAGTGCTCTGCGCGGGTCCAACGGCAAACTTCGCGGCGTGCGGCGGCTACGAGGTATGGTCAAGGAAACGAGCATGTCTGTTGGTCTCCTGGGACGGTGGGGTTCGTGCTGTCGGACGGCAAGGGCTCGAGGTGGTCGGGTTGAGTGGGAACGGCGCATGCACGGTGGTGCGCGTCGGCATGGTCGACAGCAACGCGGGCACGGCGTTTTCGGTTGTTCCTGTCTTTGTCTTCGAGGTAGGGCTGGTCTATAGGGGACGGTGAGGCACGCGCAGCATGCTAGACAAGGTTGGCGCATCTAGTTCTTCCTCTAGCTTGCTATACACATTGGGGTGGCAAGGTGATGCTCGACCTACTCACCATTGATGGCAATGACAAGCTCACAGTGGTGCTAGAGGTTACTAACTAAGCTAGATGATCTACTAAATGTTTGATGTGAGCTAGAGAGGGGATGAGTTAGGCCAAATCACTTCTCATAATAGTGTTAGATGTTTGTTTATTTTGTGTTTGCAATGCGTTTGATGAAATGGCCGAAAGAACTTCAAATTTGAATTTTGGATTCAAACTTGGTGGGTTTGCTAGGCACATGCTAGTGAGTATCTGGTTAGTTGGATTAGTCAAGGGGCACTGGTTTGGTTGGGTTTTGAAAATGTGTGATCTTCACATATGATAAAGATTCAATTTTGAATTGTGATTTGAATGAGGTTGCCAAATGTTTCTGCAAGTTTGAAAGGTGGGATTTGATTCACTTTTACTTGGTCTAGCAAGGGGTGAAAAGAATTGGGAAATTTTCTGTTTGAAATATTGGACTAGAAACACTCAAAGTGACATAGTAAGAAAAATGGCAAAAATGACCATTTGCTTTATTTGTTTTGTTTTTGATTTTCTCTTGATTTGTTTCTGCATGGAATTGTTTTATATGATATTATATTCATCTTTTAACCATTTCTTGCTATTTTGGTTAATCACACAAGTTCATTCATGCATTTATCAAATCACCACATACACACATGCATTCATATGATTTGAATTAATCAAAGTTTTTGTTAACCCTAATTTTAGTGATTAGAGTTTGATGATCATTTTTTTAAATTTTTGGCCAGATTGCAGATGTTAAGATGTGACGAAGTTGCTGACGTCTGTGCGAGCTAGGTCATCTACCTAGTCAGTCGCATGTAGGTTAAGGCATGACATGGGCTCTGCGCTTGAAGACTTCCGCTATTTATGTTGTATCGCCCTAACGGCATTAATGTAAGTACTTGTAATCCTTCATTATGGATGTTGTAATGATACTTGTCGGTTATGCTCACGACTTACTGATCATGACAATGTGAATTGCAGGCATAATGGGCATTCTCGGACCGTAAATCCTAGGAGCTATAAAGTATGATGTAGATATGGCAATGACCTTGGTCATTCGTCTTGAAATCAAAGAATGTTCATACTCAATGACAACTAAGCTTAAATTCATTAAGACTTTACAACTTACTTTTAGGTTAATATTTTACACATGCGGTGGGAGTATATTTTACATCAAGGATCTAAAAAATAGAAAATTACATCAAGGTCCATACATTTCGCACCAATGACCCTAGAATAATTAAGCAATTAAAACAATCGGTTTCGGCTCATTCCTTGAGACAGCACGTGATCGAGCCATACTCTTCATACCACTTTCTCTTTGATTATTTTCAAAATATGGCCAGATTTGTCGGTATGCAAATTCTTGGACATGGAATCATCAACATAAAGAATGATGTAGATATGGCCATGACCTTGGTCGTTCGGCTTGAAATCCAAGAATCTTCATACCCGTTGACAAATAAACTTAAATTCGTTTAGATCTTACCACGTACTTTCAGTTTAGAATTTTACAAGGGTAGTGGAAGTATCATTTTGCCAAGGACCCAAAATAGGCATAATTACATACATTTCCATCCATGTAGCACAAAGGACCCTAAAATATTTAAGCAAGGAAAACAATGGGTTCGGCGCCTTCTCTAGAGAACAGCTGATCGAGCCATACTCTTCTAAATGCTACTTTCTCTTTAATTGTTTTCAAAATATGGATAAATTTGTTGCCATTAAAATTCTTCGACATGGGAGCGTCAATATAAAGTATGATGTAGATATGGGTTTGACCTTGGTCGTTCGGCTTGAAATCAAATAATGTTCATTCTCGGTGGCAACTAAGCTTAAATTCATTTAGATTTTACCATTCACTTTTAGGTTAAAAATTTACACGGGTGGTGGCAGTATATATTACATCAATGACCTGAAAAATAGGAGAATAACATCGAGGTTCATACATTTAGCTCAAAGGATCCTAAAATAATTAAGCAAAGGAAAACAACCGGGTTCAGATCCTTCTCAAGACAACAGTTGATTGAGCCATACTCTACATAATACTTCCTCATCGATTGTTTTCAAAATATTGCTAAAATTTTCGGCATCCAAATTCTTGGATATGGGATCATCAACATAAATTATGATGTAGATATAGCCACTACCTTGGTCCCTCGGCTTGAAATCTAAGAATATTCATACTCATTGAAAACTAAGCTTAAATTCGTTTAGATTTTGAGACTTACTTTTAGGTTAAAATTTTACACGGGTGGTGAGAGTGCAGTCTACGTCAAGGACCTAAAAAATAGGAGAATTATATAGAGGGTCCATACATTTATCATAAAGGACCCTAGAATAATTAAGCAAGGAAAACAATCGTATTCAGCTCCTTGAGATAGCAGCTAATCGATCCATACTCTTGATACTACTTCCTCTTCGATTGTTTTCAAAAAATGGCCAGATTTGTCGGCATGCAAATTAGTGGATATGAGATCATCAACATAAAGTTGGATGTAGATATGGCCATGACCATCGTTGTTTAGCTTGAAATACAAGAATATTCATACTCGTTGACAACTAATCTTAAATTCGTTTAGATCTTACCATGTAGTTTTAGGTTAGAATTTTACACAGGCGGTGGGAGTATGTTTTACGCCAAGGACCTAAAAAGAGGGAAATTACATAGATGTCCATACATTTAGTACCAACGATACTAAAATAATTACGTAAGGAAAACATCCGGATTTGGCTCCTCGACAGACCAGCTGATCGAGCCATATTCTTCTAAATACTACTTCCTCTTTGATTATTTTAAAAATATGGACAAAGTTGCATGGAAATTCTTGAACATGAGATCATCAATATAAAGTATAATGTAGATATGGCCATGACCTTGGTTATTCAGCTTGAAATCAAAGAATGTTCATACTTAGTGATAACTAAGCTTAAATTCATTAAGATTTTACCACTTACTTTTAGGTTAAAATTTTACACGTGCGGTAGGAGTACATTTTACATCAAGGATCTACAAAAATAGTAAAATTACATCATGGTCCATACATTTAGGACAAAGGAACCTAGAATAATTAAGCAAGTAAAACAATTGGGTTAGGCTCCTTCCTCGAGAGAGCACCTGATCGAGACATACTATTCATACCACTTTCTCTTTGATTATTTTCAAAATATGGCCAGATTAGTCGACATGCAAATTTTTGGACCTGGCACCATCAACATAATGAATGATGTAGAAATGACCATGACCTTGGTCGTTAGGCTTGAAATCCAAGAATGTTCATACCAGTTGACAAATAAACTTAAATTCATTTAGATCTTACCACGTACTTTCAGGTTAGAATTTTATACGGGCGGTGGGAGTACGTTTTTTTCCAAGGACCCAAAAGAGGCATAATTACATACATTTCCATACATTTAGCACAAAGGACCCTAGAATAATTAATCAAGGAAAAAAATCGTGTTCGGGTCCTTCTCAAGAGAGCACCTGATCGAACCATACTCTTCATACCATTTCCTCTTCTTTGTTTTCAAAATATAGCCAGATTTTTCAGCATGCAAATTCTTGGACATGGCATCATCAACATAAAGAATGAAGTAGATATGACCGTGACCTTGGCTGTTCGGCTCGAAATCCAAGAATCTTCATACCCATTGACACCTAAAATTAAATTCGTTTAGATCTTACCACGTACTTTTAGGTTAGAATTTTACACGGTCGATGGGAGTACGTTTTTCGCCAAGGACCAAAAAAAGGGAAAATTATATCCATGTCCATATATGTAGCACAAAGTACTCTAAAATAAATAAGCAAGGAAAACATTTGGGTTCGTGTAACATCCCTAAAATCATGTTTCAAAATCCATGCATATCATCCATGCATCCATGATCATTTAGGGTTCCATTTTCGAAACCATTTCAAAACAGGAGCATATGTTGCTCATTATTTTATGTAAGTATGCTCTAGCCTTAGTGCTATTTTATAATGAGAGGAGTACTTGTTTTGTTCAGTAATGTTTTGAATTCAAACTTAAGTGCTTCCAAAAGCTTGAGCAAAGTTTCAAAACAAAGTATGAAATAAAACCAAATTTATGCCTATTTTTATATCTCATAAAGGCTTGGTTTTATTTTATTTTTCAAATGACCCAAGTATGTTCGAGTAAACAGAAGTGTTTGACACTTATTTGAGTACAAATTTCACTATACAAAAATCCAGAGAAGGTTTGAAATCAAACTGATTTGAAATAGAGTTTGAAAACCATTTCTAGAAAATCAAACAGAAAAAGAAAAGGAGTAAAGAGGAAAAAATAAGCAAACAGCCAATCTGGCCCAACCCAGCCCAACTCGACCCAGCTAGCCCAGCAACTCCCTCCCGCTAATCGTTTTTCTTTACTCGCACCCACACCCACAGAGCCGCTGACTGTTTGGACCCACCTCCTCTTCTTTCCTCTCGCTGACAACCGCGGCCCACACGGTGTCATCGTCTCCACCCGGCGACTGGTTCATCCCCAAATCACTCGGCCATTTCTGGATTGATTCGCGGCTTCAATTCACGATCAATGCTCGAGTAAATCACGCCCGCGTCCTTTCTACTTAAACCCCCTCTGCCCCCTTTCCATTTTCCCCCAAACCCCAAGCACAGGGCGCCCCCAGGCTGCGAGAATTCCTCGCCGCGACCTCGCTGCTCTGACGAACCGCAGCATCAATTCCGGCCAACCCCGACCACCCCTCTGCTCCTGGTTCATACGAGCAGGCTCCACTTCACCTTGCGCACCTCCCAGTACCACTAGCTCGCCCGCACGTGCCACAGAACGTCGGCAACGCAATCGACTGAGCGCCACCGTCTTCGGCTTCAACTCCGATGACCTCCACTGGTAGTTTCTGACCACCCCTTATTCCCCTTTTCGATACTCACATGTTCGCCTGGCTTGTGCGCTTCTAACAACCTCACTGGTTTGTCTTAGCGCGCACCAGAACCTCGCCTCCGACGACGCCAAGGCTTGCCCGACGTCTGCCTCTACTCCGACGAGGAATCCTCGCCGTGTCCGCGCGCCCCTTGACAAGCCACTGCCACGTTGAGCTTCAGCACACCGCCGCGAGCCTGGTAAGCCTCTCCGACGACCCCAACCCCCTCTGTAGCCACCGCGCCTCCGTAGACAGAGCGCGCCGCCGCTCACCGTCGCCGCGCACCGCCAGAATTTGGTAGGTTGATCAAGCACCGTTGGATCTGGATCTAACGTGTAGGATAGATCACTTAACGAAGGGGTAAGTAGCGATCTGTGTCGCACGATCTAGTTAGATCTAACGGCTCGGAAGCGCGATCCAGCGCGAAGCGGTACCAGCCAGTTAGAAAGCGCCGCGTGGCACGAGATTTGTTTTAAAAAGTTTGAATTAGATCTATTAGATGTCAAACTTGTTTAAATCATAACTTTAGAATCCCACGTCCAAATTTGTCAAATTTTATATCAATGAATCAGGAGATAAAATCCTTTCCATATATGAAATGTGTTTAATGTTTTGCCTATGTTAAAATGGTTGTTTTTACATAAACATGTGTAGGCCTATTTTGTGTATAACAATTATTTGGGAAATGTTTTAATGTTCAAATATAGTTTGTTTGGCAAGTTTTGAACTTGTTTATGAATTAGTACTGTGCACTTGTCTTGTTTGGTGTAGAAAATCATCACATGGCATTGTGCATGCATCCATATATTTTTGCTTGTATTTATTATGTATGTGATATTGGTGTTATTATTTTATGTGTAGATTTTGGTGCAAATAGTGATTGTGACTGTGAGGATTGTAGCTACTCTCCAAACTACTAAGGCAATTGGTGCTTCATGAGTTTATTCCTATTTTTTTCAAATATGCATAAGAAATATTTTGCTAGTCTTGCATGGATATTTTTGATCTATATGCTATGCTTGGGAAATCATAGTAGTTGTAGAATTGCTAGAAATTTCTAAGTTAAGATGCTTATCTATGCCATGCTTAGCCTAACTAGTAGCAACCAAGGGTGGTTATACATATATGCTATGATAAAATAGTTCTAAGTCTTTGGACATGTGTTTTGCTTAATAAAACAACTAAGTGAATGAATCACCTGGGTGGAATGGAATGAATGGTTTATGTTGAGTGGTTACACAAGGCCCATTTCCATGGTTTACCTTGTGTATCTCACTTGTGGAAAGCCACCCAGGAATAAAGAGATTTGAGAGGCCAAATGTTAAGAAGCTTATAGTGCAGCCACTTGGCCATATGGGCTCTGCCTGGATCATATAGGTTGCAATAACTTAGTGTCACATCCCAAATTTTAGATTTGGTTCTGCATATCATTCATGCCATTGCATCATACTCTTTCATGCAAAACCATCGATTGAAAGGATTCGGCAAACCACTATTTTCTAAACCCTACTCTATTTTACTACGAGGCTCCTACGGGAGGTTTTAGTAGGACTTCTGTTGTACACCCTTGTAGCCTAGGGGTTTCACTCATCCCTTGACCCTAGGTTGTTCCCCTCGATTTTACAAAAATTTAGGAATAAGAATCGCACGATTCGGAGTTCGTATGAAGGAGTTACGGAGGTTTTACTAAAATGCAAAAAAGGAAAAAAGAAAGGTCAAAAAAAATCGGCGCCAGCCTGCTGGGCCGCACCGGCCCAGCCGGCCAGCACCGCGCCGCCCACGTGGCGGATAGTAACCGCCACCGACCGAGTCTGGCTAGGACCCGTGTGGGGCCCCACTTAAGCCGCGGGCCCCACCGCCTCTCTCTCCCCCACGCGCCCGGACCCCGCCGCCTTCCCTCGATCCGCGCGCCGCCGCCGCCGCCAGGTGAGCCTCCACCGCCGCCGCTTGCCGCCCCGCGCCGCCCGCGCACGCGCCCTGCGCCGCCGCGCGCGCACGCCGCCGCGCCGCCGTCGCCCGCACGCGTCGCGCCGCCGCCGCGCCGACCCGCCACCGTCCCGCGCAGGACCTCGCCGCCGACCGCCGCCGCCGCCCCGAGCTCGCCGCCGTCGTCTCCGGTGAGTCCGCCGCCGCCATCCGGTGAGATCCACGGCCCAGATCGGCCGTTGACCGGTCAGCCCCAGGCGCTGACTAGTCAAACGCCCAGTCAGCGCCCAGTCAGCAGCCACGTGGGCTAGTCAACAGACACAGTTGATTGGGTATTTTCTTTAATTGATTTAGTTGGCAGATTTTCGTAGAAACTTGTAAATTGCGTAGAAATTAATCCGCTGGGCCAAAAATTGCAAATAAAATATGTGTAGGTTCAGTAAGTCGTGTAGAATCTTGCTGTACCATTGTTTCACACTTTTGCAGCAAGATTTAGTACAGTTTAATCAAATGAATTAATGGCCTTTTTGGAGTAATTAATTCGTAGAAAAAGATCTGTAACTCCAAAAATTGCGTATAATATGTCCCTGGATTCAGTAGAACAAGGGGAATCTCATCGTGAATTAAAAGGATAGGCTTACAGTAAAAACTTCTGCAGAAACTGTCTAGTGGCTTTCTGCAGTGTTTTAATTACTCAGGGAGTTTTATACTTCCTTTTTGAGTAATTCCAATTGGTACTGTTCCTAAATAGCAATGCCTATACAGTAGAATTTTCCTAAGATTTTACAAATAGTATACTACCGGTAGTGAATTAATTGGGTTCTAGCTCTAGATTTGAGTATTATATTTTGCATATTAGTTTTCCTTGAGCTAAAACTATTTTCCATGCATGCAATCAGTAGCTTTACTGAATAGGACTATGTGGTGCAGCTGTAGCACCAATTCACTTGTCATGCATACATTCATGCATCATCTTTGTTGCATATGCTTGTGGATTGTTTGTTTATGATTGCAATTGTATCGTGTAGATTGTAACGAGTGCAACGCTTGCTCGTGTGTGGATTGTTCTTCCGACCGCTACAACCAAGACAAGTAGATGCTACTTTGTTCATGATATTATCCTACTATTTTCTATGCATTGTCGTGTATTTTGTAGACGCATGTGTAGGATGATACTATCGCTATTCTATGTCCTATTATGTGGTAGGGCCTTCCTTGTAGATGAACCACCGTTGGTAGATGTGCTTAGCCATGCTATGATGTACGAGGGCTGGGTTACATCATTGAGACTTGCTTCTAAAAGTATTGGTTTGTGAAAACTAAAACAACTTAATCAATGAATCTCCTGGGTGTGATGGTATTGATAATTTGTGGTGGTTTCATTGCGGAAAGGCACCCAGGTATCGAGAGAAAATGATTGGCTTCTTTATTTGGTAGCTTACGTGTACAGCCATGTGCCAATAATGAAATGGGCGGTTGGTTGGACTTAGTAGGTTGTGGTAACTCAAACCCGCGTATCCAGAGATGTAGAATTTTGGTATGTTGGACCGGTGCGCGTCGGGATTGGGAAGCTACTTCCCGAACAGTCTCTTCTTGGACTTCTCCCTATCATCACCCAAAATGAGAGTGGTGGTACGAGCTGGGCTGGCCAAGTCACATGGGTAAAGTGTACTAACCCCTGCAGGGTGTATAATCTAATCGATTAGCCGTGTCCCCGGTTATGGACATCTGAGTTGCTTGATATAGATTCCATGACACGTTTCTCGCTCATTCTAATTTCATAATTGCTTTAACATTGTTGGGTTAACTTAATTGGGATCTTTTCAAAGAAAATCAAAAACTGTTTATGAAAGTAGGACAAATGTATTTGCAAATGCAAGCCAGACACAGCTCCAATTGCCAAATATGCATGTAGATGTTAGCACTATTGTCTCCTTTTCTAGCTTTCCATGTATTGACCCTTCGGGGCTGCTATGTTTCATGTTGCAGGATATTCCGATTCTGAGTAATCGATATAGGCCACAGTACTCCACTCGGCACTTGTTCACTTGTGGGCAATTTGAAGAATGGAGGATTTACTTTATTTATGTTGCTACCTGAATAATTTGATCTAGCCTTGAGCTAAGCTTTTATTGTAATAATGGTAATCTGGATCTTCGTTATTTATGATACACGGATATTTTGCTATGTTATTCATCTTATTCTATTGGGGGCCAATGAACCGATCCAGGGATTGGCATGTCACATAGAAGCCACGGTCTTTTCAGAACCGCGGTGTTACACTTAGCCATTTGGACAGTTGGTGGTAGTGGGATGATAGGTTGGAGCGCGTCCATTTGGTCTAAGGGAAGGCTTCTGAAAGGTCCTGTCTTAGTGAAAATCAAGTCTTGTGGGGAAAGTGCACAACCTCTGCAGATGGAAGAATCTAAGTACTTAGCCATGTCCCTGGTATTGGACAACTTGAGCATCAAGACATGGAAGCTATCAAGAATCTCCTCATCCCAATTTCTAAGTAAAAACTTGTGGTTGAACAAGGGTGAACGACCCCAGTGTCTATTGCTGGTTCCTTGGGAAAGATTTTGACAAAGAAAAACTTAGTGTTTTCAACTAATAGGCAAAACCTATTTTGAGCAAAGCAAGCCTAAGCTACACTTAGCCAAAATGCATATAGTATCTAGTCCACCAATATTCTACCAAGGTATCACTTGCCAATACTATTCCAATGTATTGACCCACTGTGGCTGTAACTTGTGATGTTGCAGGATATTCTGATGATGATTAGGAGTCATGAGTCTACACTCAACATGCTTGCCTGTGGAACATGAAGATGAAGACTTATTTATCTTATTATATATTTGAGCTCATATATTAGGCCTGTGGCCATGGAGTTTGTAAAAGACTATGTTTGTCTCTAGAATGACATGTAATAATGACCTTTGTTTCTGTGTACTTCATCTTAAACTGTGGATGCTAGCATTGATCCAGGGACTAGCATTGCAATCATAGGGATCCTTTCCTTTACAAAGGAAGGATCTTACAGATGGTATCAGAGCACTGTGTTGCCTGTAGGATTATGACCGGTGAGCCCTAGCGTCTGAACCCGTGCGTGCCTTGCACTCTAGCCCAAGCCATTTTAATCTCCATCATCTAGCGCGTTCGCTGATGCTCGCCATTTATTCGCGCATAACCTGTAGGTTCGCCATCGACGACGACAGCAAGCATCAGACGCCGACGACAACTACGGTGAGGAATTCCGGTTGACCTCGAACGCACCTTCATCAGACAAGAACACGTTGAGCATCGGCGAAGCGCAGCGAACCTCGTGAGCTACCCCTCTCTCCCTCTAGCCCCCTGTGTCGCTAGCAACCTCGCCGCCAGAGCCCCCGCCACCACCTGCCACCGCCAGCGCCGCCCCTCTCTGGCAAACACGCTATGCGCCGTCCGATCTCGATCTAGTGGATAGGAAAGAAACTTAAACGAAGGGGTACGTTTGATTCTGATCCACACGATCTGTTTAGATCCAACGCGCCAGAGAAGCTGATCCGGACGAAACAGTATGGGCGAATAGGAATAAGACACGTGGCTTGAGATCTGTTTTAAAAACAGAAACATGTTTATTACATGATCAATTTTGAAAAATCCATAACTTTCAAACCACACGTCCAAATTTTGCAAATTTTATATCAATGAATTCAGCAAGACAAGCCCTAGCCAACCATGCTCTTTTTTTTAGTAAAAAGCTTCTGATAAATTGATTGTTTTTTGCAGAAACTTGTGTATGCATATTTAGAATATAAAATTTGTTCTAAAATGAATTTTGAGATGAAACGTTTGGAAAATGTTTGTTTTGAACCTACTGACCTTAGGAATCAATTGGTGGTTTCAAAAATGTATTTGGTGAAGCAAAAGAATAAATCTTTGATTTAAACCATTTCTAGTCAAATAAAATTATGGTTTAATTGTTAAAAATGATTTTGGAGGAAAACCTTTGGGAAAATGTTTTGGAAATAAACTCTCTGACCCTAAACACAAGGTTTTATGGTTTTAAAACATATTTTGTGAACTCTATAGAATGTTGCCTTATTAAAAGCATTTCTTCACCACATAAAATAATGACTTGGTTTAAAATGGTTTATGAAGTAAAAACTTTTGCAAATGGTTTTGCCACTTTATAAAATGACCAATATGTGTTTCCAAATGTTTATAACCTATTAGAAACCACTTTTACAAATAAAACAATCTTTATCATGCTTACATGCATTGTTTTGTTTCTATCATTTTATGTGATGAATTGCTTGAATGGTAGATTTAAATATTGTTTGCTTGATTGAATTGTAGTGATTTGAAGTGTGTGAACATTGCAAAGATCAAGGAGTGAACTTATACTCTGTACCAACAAGGCAAGTGATGCTTCATACTTTTGTCCCATTATTTTCACTATGCATTAGTGATATTTCTTAGTAGGACTTGCATTGAATTTTGCTAAGTATAAACTATGCCATGGGAAATCCTAGTAGATGAAACCTTAGTAGAATTTCCTAAGTTAAGATTCCTACTACTATCATGCTTAACTTAGCTAATAGAAAACAAGGGTGGAATATATATTCATACTATGGAAAATTTCCAAGTCAAGGACTTGTGTTTTGTTAATAAAACAACTAAGTGAATGAATCACCTGGGTGAAATGGAAGGAATGATTTGTGTTGAGTGGTTCACAAGGCCCATTTCTATGGTTTACCTTGTGTATCTCACTTGTGGATGGCCACCCAGGAACAAAGAGATTTGAGATGTCAAATGTTGAGAAGCTTCAAGTGTAGCCACTTGGCATTATGGGCTCTACCTGGATCATATAGGTTGCAATAACTTAGCCAAATGGACAGTTGGTGGTAGGGGTTGATAGGTTGGAACGCGTCCATTCTGGTCTAAGGGAAGGCTTCTGAAAGATCTTGTCTTGGTGAAACCAAGTCTTGTGGGGAAAGTGCACCACCTCTGCAGAGTGTTAAATCTAAGTACTTAGACATGTCCCTGGCAAAGGACAATTTGAGCATCAAGACATGGAAGCTATCAAGAATCTCCTCATCCCAATTTCTAAGTTAAAATCTTGTGGGTGAACAAGGGTTGAAGGATCACCAATTTCTATTGGGAGATGCCTTGGGTGATTTTGCCAAGCAAAAACTTAGTGTTTTCAAATGATAAGGAAAATCTATTTTGAGCAAAGCAAGCCTAAGCTCCACTTAGCCAAATGCATATAGATGATAGACTCCACTATACTACCATAGTATCACTTGCCAATACAATTCAAATGTATTGACCCTTGTGGCTGTAACTTGTTATGTTGCAGGTTTGTTTGATGTTAGTAAAGTTTGTTGATTAGGATTACAAGTCTACAACCAACATGTCTACCTGTGGCACATTGAAGATGAAGGACCCCATGCTATTGTTATATTCTGCTGCATTGTAATGAGATAGCCAAATGAGCTATGTAAGATGTAATAAATTATTTTATTCCTGGTTATAAAGTTGTGTTATGAACTTTGTTTCTTGATATTACATCTTAACTGTGGATGCTAGCTAATGATCCAGGGACTAGCATTGTAAACACAGGGATCTCTACCTTATTAAAGGTTGGGAACCTTACAGATGGTATCAGAGCATTGTGTTGCCTGTAGGATTTGTAAACCTAGGATTGGACAAAACCCTTAGAAAAAAATAGGAGTTGTATTTGTTCCAAAACTTATTTACAAAACAATCTTGTAAACTCTTTCCTCAACCATTTTTGGTTTTGACTCTACACCTCTTCTATTTCAAACTTGATTGACAAAGCCTTCTCCATGGCCAAAGACTTCACCATAAGCAAAGGACTTCATCAACTCTAATGACTTCAACATCTTCAACATTTCCACCAAGGACTTCACCTTGGATATTACTAAGGACTACAAGTGAGACAAGAAATATTGCTCAAGAATTGAAGACTAAGGAAACCCAACTTAGAAGGAACCATCATCACCTTGAAGTTTGAGACCAAGATGCAAGAAACTCTCTAAGGATACAAAGATCTTGTTCATGAAGAATCAACTAAGAAGTATGGAAAGATTTCAAGTGAACCATATAGATGGACCACCATATTTAGTTTTAGTCAAACCCACCAACTTATGTGGTGTAACAAAAATATTTTTGGTTGCCTAAAAATATGCTTGAAACTTGTTGTTTGAGTGGAATGTTTGTTTGTGATTGCCTGCACATTGCTTGTGTGAATTGTGATGTGTGTGATTAGAATTATTCCCTTAGAGATATTTTGCCTATTCTAATCCCAATCCAACCCAAACAGATGACTTCTCCAAGAAGCTCCAACATCAAGGATGGTGACAACAACAACAATCAAGAGGACAACATGAGAGAACTAATAGTAACCCAAACCCACTTGAACCAAGTGACAGCTCAATTTATAGCCAACATCAGTGAGGTAGATCCAACCATGCAAAGGTTTTTGGAAACCCAAACCCAATTGTTGCATAAGGTGACAGATCAAATGATCAACATGGGAAACAACTCTTCCAAAGAGGTTTGTGACAACAAGGATGACAAAGATGATATTCTAGAAGGAACCCAAGCTTGCAATATTTGTGGAGACAAGGATCACACTTCCAAGGAGCATGAAGATCAACGCCCCAATTGTGAAGAGAAACATCCAATTGACCAATGCCCCACATCTCAAGCTACTTGTTACTTATGTGAAGGAAATAATCATGTCCCTATCCAATGCCCCATCTATTCCTTAGTTCAACAAAGGAAACAAGGTGGAGTACAACAACTGATTGCAGATTACCATGAGAGAGCCAAGTCTATCAAGAAGGATGAGGACAAAGGAAAATCTCAGCTTGCACCTCCATGCAATATGACCCAATTTAAAGGACCAAAGAGGAGACATATGTATTATCCAAGGAATAATAGAAGGTCAAGGAGACCAGGAACTGTTCCTACCTTTGAGATAACATATGAAGAACATGAACTAGAAGCACTCCTAGATTTGGAGAAACCCAAGAAAAAAAAGGACAAAAGCCATGTGCAATGTGGTCATTGCAAAGAAATGGGACACTATGCCAGTGAATGTCCAGAGAAGAAGAAGTATAAGGAGATTAGCCAAGTGTGGTGCAACAACTGCAAAGAGCTAGGCCATTATGTAGCAACTTGTCCACAGAAGATACGTGATGAACTCAATCTTATCACATGTTACATTTGTGGTAATCAAGGACATTATGCAAGCAACTGTCCAGAAAAGATGAAGCACAAGATAAAGCCTATGAAGGATCTCAGCCTTGTTACATGTTTCAAGTGTGGAAACAAAGGAAACTATGCAGATGTTTGACAAGAGAGATTTCAACAAGATCCCAAGAAAGCCAAGATGTAATTTAGTTGGAAAATTTTTAAGGGTGGTAGTACCCTAGTTGTTTTGAGCCAACTTGTAACCCTAGCCTCCCCAAATCTCGGGACGAGATTTATTTTAAGGGTGGTAGCCTGTCACATCCCAAGATTTTCCAAATCTTGTAATGTGAGAAATAAATAAACAAAATAAATTTTTTGTTGAAAATCAGGGTGAAAAGAAACTTTGTTATTAAATGGAATCTTAAAATACCATCTGGAACAAACTTTGGTTAATATTTGAATCCAACAAAATCCAAATCAGGAGAAATGCATTCCTCATAAAATGCATCTGGAAATTTAAAACAATTGGAAAATAAATCTAAACCCTAAACCCTAATGGAATAAAATCATTTCCAAGTTATCTCCAAACCTATGGATTTGATCCATATAAAAATCTATCATCAAACATTTATAAGTGATCAAGAATGATAAATAGAAATATATTAAAACCATATAAATTGGGTTCACTTAAATTGGAACCATAAATAAAATCTTATGAATTTAAATAAGATAAGGAAAAGTAATTTCCAAAGCTAATAAAGCACTTATCTAAAATCCATACAAAATGGTGAGCAAATAATCCTAAATATATTTAAAAGGATAAACAAATATCAAATAAGATTTTACAAATTGGAATCACCAAGTTTGGATCTCTAAATAAAAAGATATGGATTTTATAAGATGAAGAAATAAATATTAAATAGAGAATATTTAAAGACCAAATTAAATCTTGGATAAATCCATAAGCAAATGGAATGAATATAATCCAAAAACCCAAATAAAATAAAATGGCTTAAACCAAATTCCATTTGAATAAAGATAAAACCCCTATTAGAAATGATTAATTAAATCGTAGGAAAAGATATTGGAATTTACCCAAGTGGAATAAAAGTTGTTTAATTAATTTAAATAAAATAAATCTTCCAAATAAAATTTAGGGAATTAAAAAAACTATATTTAATTCCATTGGAATTAAAAACAAATATCCAAATCAAATGATTTATGAATCATATTAAAAACCTTTCCAAATGATTCTAGATGAATATTTTGACACCCTATTAAGTAAATAAAACTTACTGAAAGATTTTGGAAGGATTTAGAACTCAAATGGAAATTAAAAACATTATTAAATCTTGAATGAATTAATACAAGGACCTACTTTAAATAATTAAAAAGGCACTAAAGGAATAAAAGTTTTATTCCAAAATTGACTTCAGATTACAATACTAATTAATATTTAAACCTACACAAATCTTGGTTGAGGTTTGCATTCAAATTGATGTTTGAATTGTTTAATCAAAATCAAAACAGAATAAAAGAAAGGGAAAAAGGAAAAGAAACAAGTACAAAAAAAATGAACTAAGCCTGCCCGACCCAACAAGCCCAGTAAGCCCATACCTCTCTTCCCCACCCGAATCATTCTTCTCACCGCAGAACGAACCCACAGAGTCGATGACGATCGGACCCCACCTCTCCTCTCTCTCACTTGATGACAACGATGCCCCACCTGTCAGCTCGTCATCCCTAACCTCGCGACCGTTTCCTCCCCTTCTCTCGCCTCGCCGTTTCTGGCCAAATGAATTCGGTTGAATTCGTTTAAATGCGTGGTTAATTCTCCCCCTGGACCCTGCAGTCTTAACCCCATCTGTCTCCTCCCCACTTCTCCTCCTTTCCCCGAATCAGTAAGCCCCCAGGCTGCTCCGAATTGGACCCGCGCCGCCGCAGCTCCGACGAGTTCGTCGACGAATCCTAGTGAGCCCCGACCCTCTCTTGCTCTCTGGTTTACCTTATCGCAAACCTTGTTATCGTACGTTTTCACTGACGTCTTCCGTTTACCCTCTTGTGCCTCGTAGACCCGCCTCTGAAAACCTTTGCTAGAACCCGACAGTGAGCATAACTCCGGTGAGCCCTAGCGTCTGAACCCGTGCGTGCCTTGCACTCTAGCCCAAGACATTTTAATCTCCATCATCTAGCGTGTTCTGTGATGCTCGCACTTTATTCGCGCATAACCTG
Organism: Avena sativa; assembly: GCA_916181665.1. Taxonomy (NCBI): domain Eukaryota; kingdom Viridiplantae; phylum Streptophyta; class Magnoliopsida; order Poales; family Poaceae; genus Avena; species Avena sativa. The sequence goes on along the minus strand of OV702283.1, from coordinate 243,715,561 downwards.
TAGGTTCGCCATCGACGACGACAGCAAGCATCAGACGCCGACGACAACTACGGCGAGGAATTCCGGTTGACCTCGAGCTCCCCTTCATCAGACAAGAACACGTTGAGCATCGGCGAAGCGCAGCGAACCTGGTGAGCTACCCCTCTCTCCCTCTAGCCCCATGTGTCGCCAGAAACCTCGCCGCCAGAGCCCCCGCCACCACCTGCCACCGCCAGCACCGCCCCTCTCTGGCAAACACGCTATGCGTCGTCCGATCTCGATCTAGTGGATAGGAAAGAAACTTAAACAAAGGGGTACGTTTGATTCTGAGCCACACGATCTGTTTAGATCCAACGCGCTAGAGAAGCTGATCCGGACAAAACGGTATGGACGAATAGTCATAAGACACGTGGCTTGAGATCTGTTTCAAAAACAGAAACATGTCTATTAGGTGATCAATTTTGAAAAATCCATAACTTTCAAACCACACGTCCAAATTTTGCAAATTTTATATCAATGAATTCAGCAAGACAAGCCCTAGCCAACCATGCACTTTGTTTATTAAAAAGCTTCTTATAAATTGATTGTTTTTGCAGAAACTTGTGTATGCATATTTAGAATATAAAATTTGTTCTAAAATGAATTTTGAGATGAAACCTTTGGAAAATGGTTTGTTTTGAAGCTACTGACCTTAGGAATCAATTGGTGGTTTCAAAAATGTATTTGGTGAAGCAAAAGAATAAATCTTTGATTAAACCATTTCTAGTCAAATAAAAATAGGGTTTAATTGTTAAAAATGATTTTGGAGGTAAACCTTTGGGAAAATGTTTTGGAAATAAACTCTCTGACCCTAAACACAAGGTTTTATGGTCTGAAAACATATTTTGTGAACTCTATAGAATGTTGCCTTATTAAAAGCATTTCTTCACCACATAAAATAATGACTTGGTTTAAAAATGGTTTATGAAGTAAAAACTTTTGCAAATGGTTTTGCCACATTATAAAATGACCAATAGGTGTTTCCAAATGTTTATAACCTATTAGAAACCACTTTTACAAATAAAACAATCTTTAGCATGCTTACATGCATTGTTTTGTTTCTATCATTTATGTGATGAATTGCTTGAATGGTAGATTTAAATATTGTTTGCTTGATTGAATTGTAGTGATTTGAAGTGTGTGAACATTGCAAAGATCAAGGAGTGAACTTATACTCTCTACCAACAAGGCAAGTGATGCTTCATACTTTTGTCCCATTATTTTCACTATGCATTAGTGATATTTCTAAGTGGGACTTGCATGGAATTTTGCTAAGTATAAACTATGCCATGGGAAATCCTAGTAGATGAAACCTTAGTAGAATTTCCTAAGTTAAGATTCCTACTACTATCATGCTTAGCTTAGCTAATAGAAAACAAGGGTGGAATATATATTCATACTATGGAAAATTTCCAAGTCAAGGACTTGTGTTTTGTTAATAAAACAACTAAGTGAATGAATCACCTAGGTGGAATGGAAGGAATGGTTTATGTTGAGTGGTTCACAAGGCCCATTTCTATGGTTTAACTTGTGTATCTCACTTGTGGATGGCCACCCAGGAACAAAGAGATTTGAGATGTAAAATGTTGAGAAGCTTCAAGTGTAGCCACTTGGCATTATGGGCTCTGCCTGGATCATATAGGTTGCAATAACTTAGCCAAATGGACAGTTGGTGGTAGGGGTTGATAGGTTGGAACGCATCCATTCTGGTCTAAGGGAAGGCTTCTGAAAGATCTTGTCTTGGTGAAACCAAGTCTTGTGGGGAAATTGCACCACCTCTGCAGAGTGTAAAATCTAAGTACTTAGCCATGTCCTTGGCAAAGGACAATTTGAGCATCAAGACTTGGAAGCTATCAAGAATCTCCTCATCCCAATTTCTAAGTTAAAATCTTGTGGGTGAACAAGGGTTGAAGGATCACCAATTTCTATTGGGAGATGCCTTGGGTGATTTTGCCAAGCAAAAGCTTAGTGTTTTCAAATGATAAGGAAAATCTATTTTGAGCAAAGCAAGCCTAAGCTCCACTTAGCCAAATGCATATAGATGATAGACTCCACTATACTACCATAGTATCACTTGCCAATACAATTCAAATGTATTGACCCTTGTGGCTGTAACTTGTTATGTTGCAGGTTTGTTTGATGTTAGTAAAGTTTGTTGATTAGGATTACAAGTCTACAACCAACATGTCTGCCTGTGGCACTTGAAGATGAAGGACCCCATGCTATTGTTATATTCTGCTGCATTGTAATGAGATAGCCAAATGAGCTATGTAAGATGTAATAAATTATTTTATTCCTGGTTATAAAGTTGTATTATGACCTTTGTTTCTTGATATTACATCTTAACTGTGGATGCTAGGTAATGATCCAGGGACTAGCATTGTAAACACAGGGATCTCTACCTTATTAAAGGTTGGGAACCTTACACTAGTGTTTTTGAAAACTATTTTAAAAGCAGAAAAGTATTTGCGAAAACTCTAGTATGCTTCTTTTTGTTCTTATCCAGTTTCACTCTAACTCTGGGTTATCTTATCTGGTGTTGATTATGGAAAAGTTTTGATATCTCTTCTTGTCTTTCAACACTCAGGTGCCTCCTTGGCATGTCGTTTCTAAGACAGTTGACCTAGTGTTGAGTTCTCTAGAGTTGTGTGTGTTGTGAATTCCTTGTTCTCCTTTGCTCTGCTTCATCTGAGAGATTCCTTTCTATCATGATCTCTCTATCTTTTGGGAACCACAATATTATATTTTTGGATCTGTAGTGTTCTGTTCTAGGCTTCGAGGTTTCCTTTCGCCTCGTGTGCCTCCTTTTTATTTGTTTGGGTACTCTAGAAGTCGTTTCTTCTTTTGGAAGCTACCTTGTGGTTACTACCTAGCAGTGTATGCTATGTCACTCAAGTAGTAGTTACTTCCTTTTTTTTGGGTCTTAACCCTTGGACTTGAATCTAAGATCCCCGATTGTGCTGGGTTCTGGTGTTGTGAATATTGTACATGAAGCTGATCTTTATTCCAAGATCCCTTTTGTTGATCCCTGTCGTTAATGTTCATACATTACCTCAGGATGGCTGGTACTAAAGTTCTAGCCTTCAAGCTTGTGGTCTCTGTCGCGATTGAATAGTGACAATGCAAATGTTCTCTAATGGAACCAAATAGGTCACGACAAGAGTATTCCTCGAGAGTCTCGTATATATATTCATGACTCTACCATACCTTTCCTTCTCTGCATTGGTTTTCGGAAGATTGTTGACTTATGCATCCACATCTTGGGATTCTATCCTGAGCATGTTCTTCGTCCCTTGTCTTTTTCCGACCTTTGTCTACCAGTTGGTAGCCAAGTATTAAATATACATTGGTGTCTTCTAATGCAAGATACTCTTGTGGTCCGTCAGGACAAACCATTTCGGGATGTCTAGGACAAACAAACTCCAGTACCTCGTCATTTCTAGGACCAGGTCAAAGTGTTGTAATCCGCAGATCAAGAGGCATTGATTATCTTCCATATGTTCTACCTTGAAGTATCACACTCTTTCATACTAAGAGGTCGTGCTGAGTTTCATGACCCTTAATGCAGTGATGCTCTTACACATATTTACCCACCCTTCCTCGAGCTTTCACGCTCGTGAATGATGCGTGTGCGTAATAATGTGGCCATCTGAGATTCTTAGCAATTATTATTGTTTGGACCTCCAAGGACATTGAGTCATTCTTAGCGTGATTGGTTAATCCTATCACTAAGCAAAGGAAGATCTTGCTACCAAGTCCGATATTCTGGTACGCTCTCCTCAGTCGAAGAGTTAGGCTTGTGCCGAAGCTCTAAAACTACGTCTCCTTTCCTTACAAAGCAAGTTTCCTCTCTAACTAAGTGACATATCGGTGGTTCGTGATATTCTAGATGTGTACTAGAAGTATCGCCTTGTTCCGACATGACCGTGTTGTCAAGTTCTTGAGCAAGCAAGTTCTTTGAACTGATCTTTTCTCCAAGAATCCGTACTGGATACCCCCGAACTAGTTGGTTGAGCTTAAACAACAACTTGGAGAGTTGTAAGACAAAAGTTTTATCTAACTTTGTTCAATCTTAAAGGGATGTCTAGTTTTGTTCGCGCTGAAGAAAGATAGCATTTCCTTTATGGATATGTTATCTCCCCCATCTTTGATTAGATTTGGGCTATTGTCAAATCAAACTCAGTTCCAAGGACTATCTTGATAATGTTTCTTCTTGTGATGTTTCACTGGGATACATCTTCATGTCCTTTGGTCTGACCAGTATCTCTATGTTTTTCACGCAACATATGAGTACATCTTCTTGGAGTGTCTCGATAAGTTTGTTGTTGAGCCCATCGATGACATCCTTATCTTCTCCAAGCTAGATTTGATTCATATGGATCATTTGGCATTAATGTTGGAAAAATTCGAGAACCATCTTAGAGTTATCTTGAAGTATGTGTTCTGGATGTTAGAAGTGACCTTCTCTAGTTACGTGCAAACGTTGAACGATGTCGCCATGGATTCGAGTAGAGTTAGCTCCGTTCCCTAAGGACACATCCATGTTTTATTGTTAGTACTTATGCGTATGCAGTTGTCCCTCGACAAGTTGATAATACATGGGTATAGCAATCTAGATCGTCTTTTGGAGCTTTACACTGTAGTCCATATCTTGAGAATCTAGTAACTTTACCTTTACGGTAAATGTTGCAAACTTTCTATTCGGACATGATGAATCTTATATATCATACCACCTAACCAAATCCGAATCTCAAGCAGATATTATGGTTGGTTTTCCTCAAGGTTTTGACTTAGGTCTCTCTGTAAATCTAGCAAGATTGACGTAATGGTTGACACACTTAGCCGGAAAGACCTTTTGTTATATTCTCTTGGCTTCAGCAATTTTAACCACTCTTCATGAGGCTTGTTCTATGATTTATTATAGGAGTTATTCTTATGGTTTTCCTTGTATCTGAAGTTTGACCTTTACTTGATGATCGATTTCTCGAACATCAAGGAGAACATTTAAAGTAGAGTTGCTAAATGTCTCTCGGTCAATCCTCCAGACCCTTTATGTTGGCAAGTGTCTTGTTGTGCCAAGTAATTGAAGTCTGAGAATGAAGTTTCTTTATTCTCGTGTTATCAGGAATCCTCTTTACTTATTCATCTAGTGGTGTTAAGTGATATCATGATCTTTGGCAAAGATCCTGTTATACCTGGATGAATAAAGAGTTTCCTTCGTTTTCTCAACCATGTTATAAGAGTGGCTATGATTTTGGTAGTCAGTAGTTTCTCTTGCTACATGTTTCGTGTGACTCTTAATGAGTCCTCCCCACCAAAATAACCTTTCTGTCTTGGCCTTCTATTGAACGAAAAAATGACCCTTCTGTGTCAAAACTAGTTCAACGGCTTGGTTTTGTTGATCCATATTTCTGCAACCTAAAATCTCTACTTAAGTTATTTAGTAGAGGTACTCTATCGAAGTCTGTGGTCAAGTTCTTTCCATTGAAACCTTCCTCTTCAGAAGCTTAAACCCTTCTGAGTTCCATGGTCTCAACACTTATGAAGACCAGCTATCTAACAACTTGAAACCATCTCCTCTTGTTTCCTCCTTTACCTTGACGTGTTTCATGTTCGTCATCTCAGAGTTGTTTCAAAACACTCTATCCATGAGTTGACCATGAGACACTCTGTGCGTTGTTTAGTGTGTTTCCCCTCTTATCTTTAGAGTGGCCATGTTTCTTTTCTCTATGTCTCTCTTCCTACCTTTGGAATCTCGGGTCGAGATTCTCGTAAGGGGGATAGAGCTGTAACACCCCAGTTTTAGTTAATCTATATTAGGGTTTGTTTTGTGCGTCATAAGCATCATCTCTATTAATGCATGCAAGAAAGAATAAACAAAACCCTAAAACCTTAACCTCTCTCTCTATTTGAAACACATTAAAAAGGGTTTTGAATATATTGAAAACTACAAAAAGTAATAGAGCCCAAATTGACTAAAGAGCTCCCTGCAGTATTTTATACATTTTATAAAAGTCCCTGGTATTTTTTGAATCACCCAAAACAGATTCAAAATGGAAATACAAGCACAGATTTTGAAAACAGAAAAAGAAAAAGGTTTTTCAAATAAAAAACTGCTGCTAAACCTAGTTGGGCCGCAGCCCATCCCTTCCCTCTTCTCTCTCTGCTGCTCAGCGTGCAGCGCGTAGAATCAACCGCAGCCCAGTTTGGCCCGTTAGCAGCCCACTCGGCCCGGTACCGCTTCGAGCCCCGTCTTCTTCTTCGTCCCTTACAGAGAGCAGCTCCGTGTCGTGCCCACCGCCGGGGATGCGTCAAGATCAACGCCACCGCCCGCCGTCGCCTACAAGACCCCCCTAGCCGCCGCTGAGGAACCCTAGCTTACATTCTCCCTCTCGTGTGTGTTCCATTCCCCTCTGTGCTGCGCGTGCCCGAAACCCTAGCTTCTAACCTCACTGGCTCCCCGCCGTCTCCGGCCACCCTGAGCCTCACCAAGCAGCCCAGAGAAGCCATGCGTCTTCCTCTTCCTCCTTCGTGAAGCGTGTAAGCTGGGAAGGCCCCATCTCGCGGGAATCGAGTTCGTTACCGACGCCGGCCGTCGCAGTTGACGCTTCGATCCGCCGTCGTCCGGCCTCGCCTCGCCTTTCCGACCACCCTAGCGCATTCCTGGTGAGCTCAGGAGCACGCTCGTGCTCTCCATCTTCTCCCTTGCTCCCTGGTTTGGCCCCGCATCATGTGCCTCCGCCGTTCACCGCAGATGCTCATCGCCGGCAGCCCTCTGGTGACCAAATCCGGGCGACGGAACCACCAAATGGTTCGTCTCGACCTCCTCTCTGCAACCAGCCGAAGCACAACCCAGCGTGGGCAGCGAATCCTCGGATTTGAGCTCAACCTGAGAGCCTCCATTTCTGATGTCATCATGACATCAGCATGAGGTCACAATTCCATTTTGTTTTATTTGGTAAATGATTTCTGTAATTGTTTTCAGTAAATACTAAATATTGACATGTGGGTCCAGATGTAAGTGAGATAAATATTTCAGAAATTTTTTCTGCTTAATAAAATTATATAAGTAATTCCAAAAATATAATTATTTTGTAGTATTCTAAATATGATTTAAAATGAATTAAAAAATGGAGAAATTCATAACTAATTCATTTTAAATCGGAAAAATACAAATAATATATCAAAATGTTCATAAAAATGAAACCTAGCTATTTAAGCTATCATCATGCATTGATCAACAACTAAAATGACAAGTTTAATTAGAGAACAAAATCAACCCCTCTCATATGCATCCGGAGTTTTCCCGAGTTAGGGTTTTCACCCCTCGGAACCCTGATTAAGTTGTCGAGCATGCTTTAGGGTTTCAATTCAATACAATTTAACTTGTCATATCATCATACTTTCTTGAGCATTGCATCGATGTCATGTGTTGATTGTTTCCCTCTCTTTCTAGTGTTTGGTTCTTTCCGGTAGAATACGAGATCGGGATCGAGATCGAAGCCCGAGGACAACGCCATTGAAGATAGAAGATCGACAAACAATACTTGACCAACTCTAACCAAGTCAAGTTCAAGATGTCCGAAGATCTGCTTATCTGTTATCAACTGGCAAAGGCAAGCCTAGCCCCACCATGATATAATCCTATGATTTCAAAAGAATTTCAATTCTTGTCATGCTGCATACGATTATACTGTGCTCTTTTACAATAGATAGAGTATCCTATCTATTGCATTACTCCCTTTGAGCTTATAATACCTGATCCGCTGATCCTAGCATAACTAGGCTTGTGTGCACCGCTAGAGATTTTATCTGTGTCCTGCTTAGCCATCCATAGCTGTTGAGTCTGGTCCATCCAGATGATGTATCAGATGTAGAGAATCTAGTATGACAGGAGAACGTGATGAGATGATATCAGAGGTGTTATGAGTTAAACATGCTAAGGCTTGTATGGGAGGCCACGGTGGGATATGGTTTTTCTAGTCCCATGCTCGCCACCACTAGGACCTGAGTTCTTGCCTTTGGAACCGAGATGAGCGTATAGCCACACGGGGCTTGGGAACCCCTCGCCTGATTAACTTGCCTAGTAGATTCCATGAGTCACATAGTTTGGGCGTTCCATTCGACATATGCATAGAAAACCTTTTGGAAGATTTGCCGGGTGCAGGTGCATTCATAAAAGGTAGGTAAGCGTGGCTGAGGTTGCTTGGGGTAGATGGCGCCCCTGGTAAACCAACCTCGCCTCACATCTTTAAGTACTGACTTCGGGATTTGACCCATTATGACAGAACCATACTTATTGCGTGACTCATGGTCTCGGCGAAAGCAAGGTAAAGGTCGTGTCCAACCACACCCTCTATCGGCCTTCCAAGGAAGAGGGATAATGATCTGGCATTAAGAGTCGGTTGGTACGTGTGGGTAAAGTTGTACACCCCTGCAGGGTTAAATCTTTTCGAAAAGTCGTGTTCACGGTTATGAACGCTTGGTGACCAGATTCTAAGATCATAGAGAACTTTAACCTAATCATAAAATTTGGTAGATCAACGTGTGCTTAAGGATGCTTCCTCATGCGTATGAGGCGGTGATCCTAGTTGGTATATGATGATGATTGGTGGATATCAAAAGATGATGATCAGTACTTTGGAGATGTCGCTCTCTTATCCCCCTTTAAAATACTCTGATTAGACGATCTTCTTCTCTCTCTTGTTTTATAAACAAAGGATGGCTTTATGCAAAACAACTCCACCAGCCATAAGTCTTGCAGAGTACACCATGTGCTCACTGTTGCTTTGTTGATACCTTTGGCAAAGTAAGCGTTCACCTGAAGATGAGTTCTGTACTACATCGACATCGACGAGTAGCTTGGGGTTCTCGGCCAGCAGCCTGGAATCTATGGGCTGGGACGTCATCCTTATGCTTCAGGCCTCTTAGGCCATTTGTTAAGTTTGCTGTACTTAATAGAATAATCCGCCTTCCGTTTTTTGATGTTTGTGGTCAGTGACCTCTGCTTGTAATAATTTGGTTCTCTGCTCAGTTATGAGCTTGCTGTAATAAATTTTGTGTCATAGGATCAGTATTGTGTTATCGATTCTTCACTGGATATTCTCGAGCTCAATGTTAAGCTTATGTCAGACGGAGTTCTGGGATTTGTTTAGCCCTGATCCCGGGGGTGTCACACTACTCCTACTATAAATAACTATAAGGGCAATTCACCGAGTTACAGGGTTTGGTTCGCTGTGCGAGGTATAAGTTGATTGGTGCCCTTATATAATCGCCAGGTCCTAGGGTTACAGGGAAGAGTCCTAGCCGGACAGGTTACAGAGTCCTACACTGCTTACATCTAGTCTAGCGTGTCTTGCACTCCAAGGCTCCGGGTACGTCGGTGACTCCTCCGTAGACATCCTTTATCCGGCATGGGCCTCTCTTCTAGATCCATCTAACTGGGCCGCCCAGCAGGACATGGGCCATGCTACCAACTGTGGGCCACCCGGGTTATCCGAATAGGAGACATGCTATGAGGATACCTATATTGTAGGGTTCGCAGCATAGAAAACAAAAAAAATTCCTAAGATGGGAACAACTATGTACCAAGATCTATCTACTAGATACAAACAACGGGCGGATGTACATCCGTAGAAAACATACCCTTGAAGACCGACAAAGCTTAACGAGCCCAAACTCGTGGTTGATGTAGACGATATCTTGCCGATCTCAAGATCGAGAGGAAGTCCTAGCGCCGCAAAACAGCAGCGCATCCGTGCTCGCACACACGTTCGAGGCACCGAGCAACCTCCGCCTCCTCGCTCCAGCGATGCAGCGGAAGCACAACTCTTTCTTGCCGAATAGCCACCGGGAACATGTATCTCGCTAGTACGAGACCATGGGGGATAAATTCTAGAGGGGGAGAGAGATCCTTCACGAGGAGGTGTGAGTGGGAGAGAGGGAGGGGGGCTCCTTTTATAGGGAGAGGGGGGCACCCAAGGGGCCATGCGCCCAGCCATGGGGCTGCCCCCACCTCTTCCACATTCATGTGGGTGGACACTCCACTCACTCAAATGCCTTTCAATTCCCTCCACTAAAAAACCCACTCAAATTCCCATTAAATTTCCACCAAATTTAATGCAAACTCTCATTAAATAAAACTCCTTTTATTTATTCAGAATTTTGTCAATTACTTTAATGCCAAACATTCACATATAACCCCTTGCTAGTATTTCATTTCACATGCATAAACACTTTCTGCAATTTCACCCGAAAAGCCGTTTCGGTATCTAGTGAAATAAATTCCTGCGCTTGTTATTCTTTCCGGCATGAAACTTTTGCTCCAAGTGGATGTCGTTGTCTCTTAAGTGTGTCACCCTACGGTTCGCGAATAATGCAGACATGATCGAGACCCCTCTCGGATCAATAATCAGAAGCGGGATCTTGAGACCCATACTGACTCCCACACATTAAACGATGACTTTCTTGTGATCATCGGAACCTTTTGCTCTAGTATCTTAATCCCTTTGTTTCGCGATATATTACATGTCCGAGATTCGATCAACGGTATCTCCATACCTAGTTTGATCTCGTTACTGACATGCACTCTTTTCTCGTTTCCGTGATATAACATTCTAGTGATCAAATCACTTGCTTGCAAGCTAATCAATGTGATATCACCGAGAGGGCCCAGAGCATATCTATCCGTCATCGGGATTAACAAATTCCACTCTCGATCCATGGGCCTCAACATAACACTGTAGTAGTTCTGAACCCATCTTTATAATCACCCTGTTACGGTGTGACGTTTGATGTTATCAAGAAACTCTTCCGGTGTTAGTGATTGACATGATCTCATGGTCTAAGGATTAGGATCACTTTGTAAGTTGTTATAGCAATATAAACTCAATGACTTTGATCGTAATGCTATACTTCGGATGAATGTTCATCACACCATTACACTAATGTTGTGACCTCGTTATTAACAACATCCAATGTCCATGATCAGGAAACCTATGATCATCTTGTTAATCAACGAGCTAGTTTATAAGAGAGGCATAACTAGGAACTTCCTTTTTGTTTATTAAGCACACATGTATTAACGTTTCCGTATTAATACAATTATAGCATGTAAAATAAACATTTATCATAAACAAGGAATACGATAATAACCACTTTATTATTGCCTCTCGGGCATATTCCCTTCAGTCTCCCACTTGCACTAGAGACAATAAGCTAGTTTGAAAACTTTGCGTATATGAACACGTATGGCTTTCTGGTGTACAATATACGCAACTGCAAGTGGTTAACATAATCTACGGATCTGACGCTTTCATGTCCGTGTGTATTTGCATGTCTTTGCGTCTTCACGCATCACTCATTCTCTAATAAGATGGCATTGTATAAATTTGGTCTTTCGGTGAGACCTTTAGTTCCATGGGATTAAATCATGTCGATACTATTGTCATACAATATATCTTTAGTGTTAGCCCGTTGCGAACCACACCTTAGTTTGGTAAGAAACTTCTTGACACAAATTCCCTCCTTTGCTGCTACTATAGCAGTCATATACTTAGCCTTTTGTTGTAGTATTCGTCACAATGTCTTAACTTTGAAACTCTTCCAAATCCATCATGGAAACTCCTTTCCATTACATTGTGCCACCCATAGTTTAAATTGAGACAAACTTAATTTGTATCTTGTGACAAAACTAGTATCAATGTAACGCTTTACAATGAACTATTTGTAATTGTTTTTCACCTCTACACAAATATATTCTTAGTTCTTCCAAAAGATCATAAGAATTTCCTTACTATTGTCCAATGATCATTTTATGATTCATTCTGGTATATGCTCATAACATTTAGAGCATAGGACATATCTGGATGTGTACATATCATGGTATGATTGATCAAAACATCCTTGTGATTTTACTCATCAAGTGTCAAAGCACTTGAATCTTGTTTCACTTATCAAGTGTTGATACACTTGAATCTTGATTCAATTCCTTTCCATGCGACAAGAACCGTTTCTTGTCGTTTCTATATTGAACTCCTTCAATATCTCATATATGTACGTTTGGCACAACCATATTAGCATCACAGTCTATCCACTATAGACATTCATGCTAAATATTCGGGTTTTGCCTAAGTTTTTCATCGAAATGAAATTCTTAACCTTTGTCAATAAAAGATACATCATTTCTAATTAACAAGATGTCCTCCACATAATGTATTAGAAATATGTCTCAGCGCTCCCACTTAATTTCTTGCAAATGCAAGAATCTTCATCGTCTCCTGATGAAAACTCTTTTTCATCACGGTGAAGATTCCAACTCCGTGATGCTTACTTTAACCATTGAAGTTTGCATGCCCTTTTTAGCATCCTTTGAATTAACAAAACCTGTTGGATCGTGTCATGTACATGTCCTAGGTAACCATTCTATTAAAAGAACTTTGTTTTGTTTATTCATCTACTATATACCAAATTATATGTAGTGGTTGCTACTTTAATCCGTCCAGACTAAATATCGCTATGAAAGATCAAATCTTGTCATAGTCAACTCCTTGAACATTGTTCTAAAATACTTTATGACATGTCGACTATTTCATAGATGTGAAACATCCATGTCTGTTTCTTTATAGATCCAAATACGACCGATAGGTTTTTACACCTTTCCAGAGGGTCTTCCAAGTTCAAAACTTGATTTCTCGTGTATGGAACTATCACGGATTTTATGGCTTCAAGACATTTGACGGAGTCAGGGCCCATCATCGCTTCTTTGCATATAGTCGGTTCATCATTGTCAAACAATAATGATTTACTCTCAAATCTTAGTATTTGATTGTTTATCCGACCTACTTGGTTCAATAGGAACTTTAGACCTCCGTGACTGCAACCTTTGAGGCACGTAATTCATGAGCATCCCGGCTGCCTCCGGAACATTTTCCGGCGCTGCGCAACTCAGCACATATAGCTAAGGTTCGTTAACCTTATCAAAGTTCTATTGTCCTCCCACTTAACTTTTACAAAAAATTCCTTCTTCAAGAAACTTCACGTTTCAAGCGACAAACCCTTTTGTCCTTGGTTTTATGGAGGAATAACCAATTGTTATTCGAAATAACCTACAAAGACATGCTCATCCGACTTCGGTTGTAAACATCTTACTTATGTTTAGCATACCAAAATTTAAGAAATGTCAACTTGGGTTTTACCCCAAACCATAACTTCCATGGTGTCATTTCAACGGATCAAGATGGAGCTCTTTTCAGTGTAAAAGCGATAGTCTCTAAAGCTTTAATCTTTTAAAACATAATGGCAGTTTTATAAATAACACCTTTGATCCAACCATGTCAAACAAGGTTTCATTACAAATCTCAAACACTCCATACTCCTATGGTGTTTCGGGAGATGTAAATCTAGGTGTTTTGCTAAACTTGCAAATCAAATAAATCCCTTTATGATAAAATCATAATTCATTTATTTTCTTCTTACACTTGTAACTCAAATAAATCCCTTTATGATCAAATCATAAATCATTTATTTTCTTGTTACAATGATTTTGCACTTCATCTTGAAAGTCTTTGAAACGTTTTCAAAAATTTCACACTTCTTTCTCATTAAGTGAACATTCACTCAAATTTCTAGAGAAAGTATATGAAGTTGAAATTCATCGCTTACGACTACATATAATGGACTACATACATCGATATGTATAAATTCCAATATTTTAGTCATTCGTTCTTCTTTGGCCTTTGAACGAAGTTTTAATTATCCTGAGGAAAGTCTCACATGCGTCAGTTGATCAAATCAAAGACTCCAAAAATCCATGAATATGGAGATTCTTCATGTTTTCTTTCCAATATAATTTAAACAACGATGTCACTTCATAAGTGATCTTTCAATCATTTGTCTTGCGACATTTTAGCATTAGGCTTTATGGATGTGATTTCTCCAACTAGATTTGTAAATCATCCATCTTATATGGAATACGGTAATTATTTGAACAACCTTTGTTCTCATAATACCTGATTTAAATAACAATTATTAAAACAAATCTTCAAGTCAAGCTTTGATGTCAACGAGAAATACAAACAACGGTTTGTTTGTTTTCGATGAACATCATCACATATTCTCTTGCTAGTTACTTAGGCCATTGTAGTTCATGAATTGCGTCGTTCTGTATGACATTTCATACCAACCAATTCGGTATCCAATACCCAAGAACCACATTGTTTAACAAGCAAAGAATACAACCATAACATGTATACCATATATATACCTAAATTGGATATTTCCAATCTTTTCTTTTCTGCCAAATATATTTATAGATTCTCTTTCAACATTTCCTTTTCCTTTTTAAAAGAATCTATCAACATCAAAAGTGGCGCCATATACATGACACATAGTCCAAAGCGTGTATATTCAAATAATAATACCTTTGGACTTGCACTTTGAAGTAGATCACCATCATCAAAATGATCGTTAAAAATACATTCTTTAGTAATCTTTTAGTGTAGTAAACACTTTACATACATCTTCTATTCATCCTTATCATGACGACTTTCATGATCAAGCTACTATAGCTTATAAAGGCGAATCGTGAGTATAACATTACTTTCCAAAACCCCTTTGGATGATTAGGATGTCTAGCATCTCCATCCTTCGTAAATTCTCACCCAATATGAGAACATATATTATACTCTATCATATTGCAACCAAAACATTGTTTCAGATATTGTTATATCTGTCACACATGATGGTTTCTGAAACAATTCTTTCAGCTCCTAGATAAACTTGATATTAAAAACAATCAAGAATCGTGGAGGCAAACATGATACTTAAGATACTAACACTGGAATTGTTACTCTCGATTCAATACCAACTATTAAATTTCACGGAGTAAATAGAGTTTGTTGAAAGTTTGCAATAGGACTTTAAACATTGATTGACACTCAACACAATACGATACCAGTTCGTAAAGTATATATCCAGAATTCTATAGTTCTATCATCTCAATTACAACTATGCATAAGGTGGTGAACGAATGCCAATGACTATAACAAATTATGCAAATTCACTTTGATTTAATTTATGATAAATTGAGTTCTCCTAATCCAAATTGGAAATGAAATCCCACTCAAAAACGACATCCCTCGTGTCTTTTTGGTGATTACATGAACCAAATCCACTACACCAAGTCCGATCATCACGTGAGTCGGTGTAGCTTCAAAGGCGAGCATCCATATGGTCATCATATCAAAACATATGACTCATGCTTAACCTTTCGTTCCGTGTTCCGAGGCCATGTCTGTACATGCTAGGCTCGCCAAGTAAGAACCTTAGTATTCGCGTGTGTAACTGTCTTACACCCGAGATATGCTCGTGGATTCAAGTACACCCGATCATCACGTGATGCCTTGAAGCGACGAAACATTGTCGGTGCATACTTAAGGAAGAACACATTCTTATCTTGGTATCTAAATGAGGGATCATCTTATTATGCTAATAAAACGCCAAACAAGCAATATAAGATGCAATAAACATCACATGTTTATTAGTGGAATGATATGGTTCCCGCATATGAGCTCTATCATGTGCACCGTGGTATGATCACTATCATACCTATATGTGTAAGTCCAAGGTCTATGGAGATTACACGTTATGTATGTTGTAAGAGTATCATCTCATACTTCTACTTACAACATCACCATATCATAACACTAGCCCAGCAACAATCTAAACTAGACGCCTCTAATTTATCCATTGCAAGTTTTACGTGGCTTGGGGCTTTCGAAGACAGAACCGTTCTTACCTACAAACATGAACCACAACGAGGATAACCAAATTGTTGACAACTCGTTGCAAATTAGAAATTGACTATAGTAGGAGAGACAGACACCCTCTAGCCACTTATGCAAAACTAGTTGCATGTCAAGCGTGGAACAGGTCTCATGTGCGAGGACATGTAAAGTTTGTCCGGGCCGCTTCATCCCACTATGCCACCAATATCCAACGTACAACACAGAAGCAATAAAATGATCATCATCGCCCACATACTCATATGTGTACTACCCATGCAAAGCATCTACGCATAGATCCGGCTCTGATACCACTGTAGGGTTCGCAGCATAGAAAACAAAAAAAATTCCTACGATGGGAACAACTATGTACCAAGATCTATCTACTAGATACAAACAACGGGCGGATGTACATCCGTAGAGAACATACCCTTGAAGACCGACAAAGCTTAACGAGTCCAAACTCGTGGTTGATGTAGACGATCTCTTGCCGATCTCAAGATCGAGAGGAAGTCCTAGCGCCGCAAAACAGCAGCGCATCCGTGCTCGCACACACGTTCGAGGCACCGAGAGAGAGGGAGGGGGCTCCTTTTATACGGAGAGGGGGGCACCCAAGGGGCCATGCGCCCAGCCATGGAGCTGCCCCCACCTCTTCCACATTCATGTGGGTGGACACTCCACTCACTCAAATGCCTTTCAATTCCCTCCAGTCAAAAACCCACTCAAATTCCCATTAAATTTCCACCAAATTTAATGCAAAATCTCATTAAATAAAACTCCTTTTTTTTATTCAGAATTTTGTCAATTACTTTAATGACAAACATTCACATATAACCCCTTGCTAGTATTTCATTTCACATGCATAAACACTTTCTGCAATTTCACCCGAAAGCCCGTTTCGGTATCTAGTGAAATAAATTCCTGCGCTTGTTATTCTTTCCGGCATGAAACTTTTGCTCCAAGTGGATGTCGTTGTCTCTTAAGTGTGTCACCCTACGGTCCGCGAATAATGCAGACATGATCGAGACCCCTCTCGGATCAATAATCAGAAGCGGGATCTTGAGACCCATACTGACTCCCACACATTAAATGATGACTTTCTTGTGATCGTCGGAACCTTTTGCGCTAGTATCTTAATCCCTTTGTTTCGCGATATATTACATGTCCGAGATTCGATCAACGGTATCTCCATACCTAGTTTGATCTCGTTACTGACATGCACTCTTTTCTCGTTCCCGTGATATAACATTCTAGTGATCAAATCACTTGCTTGCAAGCTAATCAATGTGATATCACCGAGAGGGCCCAGAGCATATCTATCCGTCATCCGGATGAACAAATTCCACTCTCGATCCATGGGCCTCAACATAACACTTTAGTAGTTCTGAACCCATCTTTATAATCACCCTGTTACGGTGTGACGTTTGATGTTATCAAGAAACTCTTCCGGTGTTTGATCGTAATGCTATACTTCGGATGAATGTTCATCACACCATTACACTAATGTTGTGACCTCGTTATTAACAACATCCAATGTCCATGATCAGGAAACCTATGATCATCTTGTTAATCAACGAGCTAGTTTATAAGAGAGGCATAACTAGGAACTTCCTTTTTGTTTATTAAACACACATGTATTAACGTTTCCGTATTAATACAATTATATCATGTAAAATAAACATTTATCATAAACAAGGAATAGGATAATAACCACTTTTTATTATTGCCTCTCGGGCATATTCCCTTCATATATAGCATATCCCCAACAGTAGCCCCAGAGAACTCCGAGATCTTGCGCCGCCTTGCCTCTTCAAGTTGAATGTTCCGTCTAGATGGATGTCGGCAAATCGTCAAGCAATATCTTTTAGTCCTCCCAAGAACCCTGCAAGGATTTCTCCGTCTTCAAATTGTAAGTCGGAGAATAGTTGAATCTTCTATCGTACTCTTCCGTAGCCGGACTAGATCCGTCCATGCCGGAATATTCCGATGTGATGGTTCACCTACTAGTGACATCTAGGACGACGTAGACATAGGTCAGCGACACCTCGTAACTCACACATGCAGAGAACACAATAATGTCCATTTTTCCCGCACGAGCGATACGAACCGTTGGCGGCGACGGTTGGGAACGTGGCAAAATTTCCGCGCACACGCTCGCACACGTCGTCCACGCGCCGACCATTCGATCGTCTTGCATGAATCTTGACACCAGGGGTTATAAATTGTAACTGCGGTAGATATTACTTTTCACCTCATTCTCCTCTTGTGTCGTCTTCTTCCTCCAGTGAACTCCTCCTCGAGCTCTCTGCACGTTTCGCGAAAAACTCTAGCCCTTCAATCCTTCCAGTCACCACCTCTCCCCTTCCAATGGAAAGCAGTAGCTCTGCTCCCTCTATGGTGGCGTCAGGCGATGCCGCGACAAAGCTGGTGAGCATCGTCCATGTTCCCCTAGAGGGCCTAGTGCTTCCCAAGTCTGCGGTGGTCGAATCCATCGGTGGCGACCACAATCCAGCGGCACTGGAGTTGCTGGAAGAAGAGAGTGATTCCCACAAAGGGGATTGGCGCGGATCGGACATCACGGACCGCGACATCAAGGAACTGCTCGTCGAGGGCTACCTCCCTGCGACGGAGGGGCTCGTCTAGCGGGCGGCGCTGGCCGGTGAGGTCAACCCTTCTCCCCAAGCCGGAGATAAGGTGTACCTCAAAGCCCAATTGGCCGGCAAGGATGAGCTCAGGAACTGTGGGACAATTAGTTTTAAGATCCGGCCTGGCCGGCGGTTCCCCGATATTGCTAGCCATGAGTCTTGTAAGAACTGGCAATGGACGTACTTCTACGGCCCAGATATCCCTCTAGATGGCCAAGAAGAAACGTATCCGGACTTTGTCGATGGAGCCGCTGCCGAAGCCCCGACATGGAGGTCCCAAGCCACCCTTCCCTTCGACAACGAAGCCTCCCATGCCATTAGGCGGATAGAGTGGTTCGTAGACATGGGTCTGACCGGGTTGGACCTAGCCATGTGCTGGTTCGTCAGGCGGATCCAGCCTCTGCAGCACCGCTCTAAGCTGATGCACGAGTACTCTAAGGAGAGTAAGGATAGCCTCCGCATCTCCGAGGACAACTTCTCGAGTGACTCCATCAAGCTCGGCCTCAAGGATATCGTCAAGGTGAAGGATAGGAAGAGTGGCTTCACCATCACCTATGACATGTTCGAGGAGGGCAAGTGCCCAGAGGTACCTGTTTATTTTCCGTATATGACATATACTCTAGTTCTTCCGTCTAACCATTACCATCTCATCTAACACTTTTTGGGATTTCACTTAATAGCTCAGCAGTCTAGATGAGGATAGCATGGCTGTCAAAATATATGACCCAAAGATGAAGGAAGTCACCGTCGTGTCCGACGATGATGTCCCGCTGGCACGAAAGCGGAAGAGCTCCACCTCTGATGCTGCCGACGGAAGCAAGAAGAAGACGGAGGGTGGATCCTCCAAGAAGTCCACTGCTGCCCTGGAGGCAGAGAAAAGAAATGTTACCGGGATTCCTTTTGCCAAAGCACCCCCTATTGTGTAAGCTTCTTTCTCTCTGACATTTATCCATTGCTCGTATTATTCCTGTACTTATACTTTTTGCACTTTTCAGGAAGAAGGCCACTACTAGTTTGAAGAAGACCTCCAAAACATTGGGGGCTTCTAGAAATATTAAAGATATGTTGCATAGTGACATGTCTCCCCACGCATCTCCTGCCATCGCCCCTGTCACTCCTAGCGTCCAGCCTATGTCTGCCCCGACAAGCTCACATACCAAGGATGCATCTGGCCCTTCCGCCATGGAAATGGACTCAGGTGCCTCCGTGGAGCTTGCCGTTGTCGGCGAACAGGCAACAAAATAAATCACCGCAACTCAAATGGCTGAAGCTCCGGCTAAGGATGCCATCGGTAGCGGTAAGGCGGTGGTGGTGGGTGGAACGTCTGCCGAAGGCGGCGCCTCCGCATCCAGGACAACCGTAGAATTCCTGAAGATAGTCTACCCGACACTTACGCCTAGTAGCTCCGCTTTGGTTCCTGGTGTGGTGCCGATATCTCCAACCTGCGGTCTTGAGGATCTTCTCCGACAAGAAGATATCTTGCGAGGAAACAGCCTTTCCTTCGGCAAGTTGCTTGCTGTAACACCCTCAGAATCGGACCTATGCAAGTTTGAGCGAAACCCGCCAAACCCGCATAGAAACGATTCAAAGGTGCCCACCAGACACTTTCGTGCGGGTGGAAAACGAAGTAATAACATTACACAACAGTCCTCGATGGGACCCACAGAACAGATATATATATACAACAGCGACTCAACGAGTCAAGAATACAGATATAATATACAAAGATCCAAATCACCTTAAAATGATAGAGCGTCCGACTACGGACAAGATGCAAATGGGGCTAAGAGCCCTGAAGAATAACCAATGGCATCCATAACCCTGCCCAGGCCAAGCCGGAAGGGTAACCCTGCTAACGACGTCGATCCCAAAACCTGCTTAACAAAAAGGGGTGCCGACAAAAGGGCAAAGGAAAAAGAGGAGCGTCAGTACTGAGGCCAGTACACGGCGAGACTAGAATTCGGCGGTTCTCGCCTACAAAGGTATGGTGGACTGAAGCGGCAGCGGCAGCATGCACTAAACAACCTATAGAGACTCGATCCAACTGGCGGTTATCAGAGAGGGATAAGAATGACCTATCCGGATCCCACCTGAAGCTAACACCAAACAAACCCATCCTGGTGTTTCCCCCTCGAGACCAAACGAGGAAGTCAACCGAGGAACTCACACGGTTGGCAGTTTTATTTATTCAGTTATCGTTGCAGCAATTACTAGTCAGGTATAGATAATCATCCTGATAAAATAAGCAGTGGGCACTTTTAGTTAACCATTCCGTGATAGTGGCAACACTTACTAGTCGGATTCATTTAGCATGAGATAACCCAAAACCCAGCAGTTGTTGGCACTTTTATTTAGCCATTCCGTTGTAGTTGTCATACTTAATAGTCAGGTACAATGGTCGCAAGCGACACTCCAAACAAGCAATTGTGGGCAGTATTAATTAGCCATTCCATTATAGTGAAGCTGATTACTAGTCATTATAAAGTCAAATTTATAGCAATAAACTTTAGTTATGCTTGTCTATGGTCGAGATACTGTGCTCCAAGTCGTCCATAACCGCGGACACGGCTTTCAGAAAGTTTTAACCCGGCCGGGGTGCACAAATAGCAACACACACACGATCGACCTCGGAAAAACCAAATCAAAACCCAACGAGGCTTTCACGACAAAGCAATCACAGGATTCAGAAATATTTCAGGGGGCCACCCCTTGGAGTACACCCGCAACGAAGTAAGCAAGCTCCGAGACGGACTCAAGGTTTGCGACAATGGCTGTAAACGACAGCAAATCCCCAAACGGGGACTGTCGATACCGCGAAAACATTCCGCTTACCTAAACAGTACAGTGTGCTCCTGGCACAATCGTAAATAAAGCAGTAAAACATGGCATAAGTACAGGATCGTAAATAAAACCTCAAACTAGTTTGTGGCCCCAAGAAATAAGACTGAATCAAGCTCTGGCTAAGGGGGGCCCATACTCCCCGTATGTGGATAGCGCGATAAATCAAGGAACAGGTATCAAGTACTCGGGGTCCTACGGGACACAAGTGGGCGTTCGGAAACCAAATATTATCTATCACCCACCGATGCCTCTACTTATTTCAATTTTAGTTGTTAAACAGGAATTAAAGTGAACGATAAGTAAAACTATGATCATCTCCAACATCGACATGCGGCAATACATCAACAACTGTGGCACTGAACGACACGCAACAGCACTTGAGCAAGCGACTACGACGCGCAAGTCCAACTATCTACCAAACAACAGGGAATAGGGTGTGTCCAAGGCAATATACGGCTGCAAGGGATATCACGGGTACGGAAACTAGAGCATCGCAACACATATAGCAATAGATCAACAGGAGGGAATAAATACTATAAAAGTAAGATAGGTAGAAAGGGGGAGATGCTCGCCTGAAAACATTGTCGAAGGTTCATCCGAAGATCGGGTCGACACTCGCATCAACTCAACGGCCTTATCCGCGAAGAAGCAAAACACTAGGAGAAACACCGGATGCACTATTTAATACAACGGCAGAAGATCGGCATGATGCATGTATGATGTACGGCATGGCAAAGATGCGATGCAATTAGGTCATATTAAGTGGAACCGGGGTCCCGACAATTAATTAAACGGTGCAAGTTATTTAAATACCCCGCATTTTAAATGTTGTCTTAACATGGCAAAAATAAGTTACCGGTTCGCTACACAAATTTAAATGAGGCCAATATGAGACTAGATTTGCCCGCATATTGGCCCCATATTTAATTATTAGGTGAATCGGCATAAGGCCCCCAAACTACATGAATGTATGCATGCAAATATGACAAGTTAATATGCAACAGGTTTTATATTTAGTGTTTATAAAATAGGGGCTCGGGAAAAGGTTCACACATTAGGGTTCGGCGATCTTGAGGTTCCGGGGTTCGGGGTCGGTCTCAGGGTCCAGGGTTCGACGGGTTCGGTCTCGGCGGGATCGTTCTCTGATAACGGAGGTAGATCTTGGCATTCCGGGAAGCAGGACTTGGTTAGGCATCGGGGGCGCATCGGACTCGCCCGGGTCGGTGTCGTTCTTGTCGTTGCGAAGCTCTTGTCGGGTCCGCGCCATCGGGTCGGTCTTGGCGTCCGGGATGTAGAACTTGGCGTTCTTCATTGGTGTCCTTACCGTCCGTGTTCTCGAGCATCGCATCCGTGAAGGAGTACTTGTCGCACATGTGGTCTGTGGGTTCGGGGTCTTGGCGTCCGTGAGGCAATCTTGGCGTCCACCGAGAGGGATTCGACAGGGTTCGGGTCTCCGGACGCCGCGAGGAAGATCTTGAGGTACCGGCGGGTTCGTTGTCGGACCGGTCTTCGGAGGCTCGGGATCTCGACGCCTTTGGATCACCGGGATCGGGCTTCGGGGGTACAGGACGAAGATCTTAACAACCCGAGGGGGTTCGGCTCGCCGGGATCGGTCTTCGAGTGGTCCTTGTTCCACTTATTACCCCTGTCCATCGGGAAGGTCTGGTTGCGCAGCGTCACCTCACACGACACAAGACGACGTCGACGTTGTATAGGTGCGGCACCACCATCCACATTGACGACCATCCCCAAAACAACTAGTCGCCAAACTGAAGCACAAGAATTAAAACGCATGTGGTCGAGGGTATCTGTAGCACAACACGCAGGCACACCGACGAGACGAGGTCCTGTGCACGGGCAGAGATACGGCGCCGGGGAGGAGAGGGGCGTTCGACGGCGACGGTTGCCGAGCCCGACGGGCGAGGAGGAGGCGGACGCGGCCGGCGGAGGTCACGGACGCCGGCGGCACAGAGGAGGCGCGGGGCGCGCGGGATCTCTCCGGCGGGCCGGCGACCGGCGGGAGGAGGACGCAGGACGAAGGTGTCCGGAGGACGGGGAGAGGCGAACCCGAGGTCAGTGGGAGGAAGAGGGAGAGGGCGGGACGGTTGCGGGAGCGGCGATGCGGGGAGAGAGGAGAGAGGTGGGGGAGCGGGGCCAGGCGCGGGACTGGGTCGGGGTGGGGAGAGAGGTGAGAGGAGAGAGGGCCGGGGTGGGGTGGGGTCGGGTGGGTCCCGCGACCAGGGGGCCAGGTGGGCTAGGGGGTGGACCGGGTCCAAGGGCTGGGTGAGTGGGGGGGAAAAGGTGGGGTGTGACCGGCGAGGCCCAGGGTGGGTCCGGCTGGCAGGGAGGTGGGAAGGGAGAGGGGAGTGGGGTGGGGTCCAGGTGTCGGTGGGGGGAGAGAGAGAGAGGGTAGGTGGGACTGGGGTGAGAAAGAGGGAGAGGAAAAAGTGGTGGATTGATGAGGTGGCAGGTGGGTAGGAGTTGGGTGAGAGGGTGAGGTGGCGACCTGTGGTTGGAGGGTATATTAGGATTGGGTGGGGATAGGTTTTAGAGGGGACTGGTTTAGAAAGTGTGTTTGTTTGGGTTTTGTTTATTTTAAAACAAGACCACTTTGCAAATAGTTTTTAGGGAAGTAAAATATCCGATACGCTCGGGGTTTTGCATTTGAAATAAAGAGGGTATTTGTTCAAAGCAAAACTAGGTTTTTCGAAATAGTTCATACAAACAATGCATGATGATGGCGATGCAATGCACAAAAACAACGCGATTTTCTAGTAGTGGTTTTGCGGGATGCCACAATTCGACACCACTAACAATGGATCTCGCCCTCGAGATCCGCCTGATGGTACCGGGAAGAAGGTCGGCAATCTGAAACTTCTCGCAACGTGTAGATCCTCGCGACACCACTAACAAGAGGTCGTTGTCCGTGATCGTCGAGGGAACACTCCGGGAACAAAAGGGAAAAGGTAGAGGCATCAACAAATAAAAGCCACCTCTAGCTTCGATGGAAAGAGGGAACCGATACATTCTCATCCACTTCAATGTACAAAAGCGAATAGAAAGGGTAGTCGGCATGGGGGCCAATCCATCACGCACCCAAACTATTACTCTGCACAATCAGTAGAAAAGCGTGCAACCATTCTCGGAATCAGACTGAAGATCTCGACAATCGAGGTTCGGAAACAAAGGAGTGATGTAGACTCTGCATCGGATCTGGCGTTGATGATGTCGTCGCGTCGGAAAACACCAGAAGGCACAAACAAGGAACAAAGAATGGTACCACAGACGAAGGATTCCTCGGATAGCATGAAGACCAGATGTAGCAACACCGTTATCAAAGAAGGAAGCGAAACCCAGAAGGTACGACGGAATCCCAACCACGAGAAATCCTGGACTCGAAGAAAGGGAAGAGAGCGGATTCAAAACACGTAGAGGTAAGAGGAGAATAGCAGGGGGTAAGGAGTAAAATCATACCTAATCAGAACTATCCAACCGATTTTGCAAAATAGTTTTGACACTCTACCTCGGCCATTAGCTAGGTTATCCTACAGGCTGGACTTGTGGGGTATCGCAACTGCTGAGCTCTGATACCACTCTGTAACACCCTCAGAATCGGACCTATGCAAGTTTGAGCGAAACCCGCCAAACCCGCATAGAAACGATTCAAAGGTGCCCACCAGGCACTTTCGTGCGGGTGGAAAACGAAGTAATAACATTACACAACAGTCCTCGATGGGACCCACATAACAGATATATATACAACAGCGACTCAACGAGTCAAGAATACAGATATAATATACAAAGATCCAAATCACCTTAAAATGATAGAGCGTCCGACTACGGACAAGATGCAAATGGGGCTAAGAGCCCTGAAGAATAACCAATGGCGTCCATAACCCTGCCCAGGCCAAGCCGGAAGGGTAACCCTGCTAACGATGTCGATCCCAAAACCTGCTTAACAAAAAGGGGTGCCGACAAAAGGGCAAAGGAAAAAGAGGAGCGTCAGTACTGAGGCCAGTACACGGCGAGACTAGAATTCGGCGGTCCTCGCCTACAAAGGTATGGTGGACTGAAGCGGCAGCGGCAGCATGCACTAAACAACCTATAGAGACTCGATCCAACTGGCGGTTATCAGAGAGGGATAAGAATGACCTATCCGGATCCCACCTGAAGATAACACCAAACAAACCCATCCTGGTGTTTCCCCCTCGAGACCAAACGAGGAAGTCAACCGAGGAACTCACACGGTTGGCAGTTTTATTTATTCAGTTATCGTTGCAGCAATTACTAGTCAGGTATAGATAATCATCCTGATAAAATAAGCAGTGGGCACTTTTAGTTAACCATTCCGTGATAGTGGCAACACTTACTAGTCGGATTCATTTAGCATGAGATAACCCAAAACCCAGCAGTTGTTGGCACTTTTATTTAGCCATTCCGTTGTAGTTGTCATACTTAATAGTCAGGTACAATGGTCGCAAGCGACACTCCAAACAAGCAATTGTGGGCAGTATTAATTAGCCATTCCATTATAGTGAAGCTGATTACTAGTCATTATAAAGTCAAATTTATAGCAATAAACTTTAGTTATGCTTGTCTATGGTCGAGATACTGTGCTCCAAGTCGTCCATAACCGCGGACACGGCTTTCAGAAAGTTTTAACCCGGCCGGGGTGCACAAATAGCAACACACACACGATCGACCTCGGAAAAACCAAATCAAAACCCAACGAGGCTTTCACGACAAAGCAATCACAGGATTCAGAAATATTTCAGGGGGCCACCCCTTGGAGTACACCCGCAACGAAGTAAGCAAGCTCCGAGACGGACTCAAGGTTTGCGACAATGGCTGTAAATGACAGCAAATCCCCAAATGGGGACTGTCGATACCGCGAAAACATTCCGCTTACCTAAATAGTACAGTGTGCTCCTCGCACAATCGTAAATAAAGCAGTAAAACATGGCATAAGTACAGGATCGTAAATAAAACCTCAAACTAGTTTGTGGCCCCAAGAAATAAGACCGAATCAAGCTCTGGCTAAGGGGGGCCCATACTCCCCGTATGTGGATAGCGCGATAAATCAAGGAACAGGTATCAAGTACTCGGGGTCCTACGGGACACAAGTGGGCGTTCGGAAACCAAATATTATCTATCACCCACCGATGCCTCTACTTATTTCAATTTTAGTTGTTAAACAGGAATTAAAGTGAACGATAAGTAAAACTATGATCATCTCCAACATCGACATGCGGCAATACATCAACAACTGTGGCACTGAACGACACGCAACAGCACTTGAGCAAGCGACTACGACGCGCAAGTCCAACTATCTACCAAACAACAGGGAATAGGGTGTGTCCAAGGCAATATACGGCTGCAAGGGATATCACGGGTACGGAAACTAGAGCATCGCAACACATATAGCAATAGATCAACAGGAGGGAATAAATACTATAAAAGTAAGATAGGTAGAAAGGGGGAGATGCTCGCCTGAAAACATTGTCGAAGGTTCATCCGAAGATCGGGTCGACACTCGCATCAACTCAACGGCCTTATCCGCGAAGAAGCAAAACACTAGAAGAAACACCGGATGCACTATTTAATACAACGGCAGAAGATCGGCATGATGCATGCATGATGTACGGCATGGCAAAGATGCGATGCAATTAGGTCATATTAAGTGGAACCGGGGTCCCAACAATTAATTAAACGGTGCAAGTTATTTAAATACCCCGCATTTTAAATGTTGTCTCAACATGGCAAAAATAAGTTACCGGTTCGCTACACAAATTTAAATGAGGCCAATATGAGACTAGATTTGCCCGCATATGGGCCCCATATTTAATTATTAGGTGAATCGGCATAAGGCCCCCAAACTACATGAATGTATGCATGCCAATATGACAAGTTAATATGCAACAGGTTTTATATTTAGTGTTTATAAAATAGGGGCTCGGGAAAAGGTTCACACATTAGGGTTCGACGATCTTGAGGTTCCGGGGTTCGGGGTCGGTCTCAGGGTCCAGGGTTCGACGGGTTCGGTCTCGGCGGGATCGTTCTCTGATAACGGAGGTAGATCTTGGCATTCCGGGAAGCAGGACTTGGTTAGGCGTTGGGGGCGCATCGGACTCGCCCGGGTCGGTGTCGTTCTTGTCGTTGCGAAGCTCTTGTCGGGTCCGCTCCATCGGGTCGGTCTTGGCGTCCGGGATGTAGAACTTGGCGTTCTTCGTTGGTGTCCTTACCGTCCGTGTTATCGAGCATCGCATCCGTGAAGGAGTACTTGTCGCACATGTGGTCTGCGGGTTCGGGGTCTTGGCGTCCGTGAGGCGATCTTGGCGTCCACCGAGAGGGATTCGACAGGGTTCGGGTCTCCGGACGCCGCGAGGAAGATCTTGAGGTACCGGCGGGTTCATTGTCGGACCGGTCTTCGGAGGCTCGGGATCTCGACGCCTTTGGATCACCGGGATCGGGCTTCGGGGGTACAAGACGAAGATCTTAACAACCCGAGGGGGTTCGGCTCGCCGGGATCGGTCTTCGAGTAGTCCTTGTTCCACTTATTACCCCTGTCCATCGGGAAGGTCTGGTTGCGCAGCGTCACCTCACACGACACAAGACGACGTCGACGTTGTATAGGTGCGGCACCACCATCCACATTGACGACCATCCCCAAAACAACTAGTCGCCAAACTGAAGCACAAGAATTAAAACGCATGTGGTCGAGGGTATCTGTAGCACAACACGCAGGCACACCGACGAGACGAGGTCCTGTGCACGGGCAGAGATACGGCGCCGGGGAGGAGAGGGGCGTTCGACGGCGACGGTTGCCGAGCCCGACGGGCGAGGAGGAGGCGGACGCGGCCGGCGGAGGTCACGGACGCCGGCGGCACAGAGGAGGCGCGGGGCGCGCGGGATCGCTCCGGCGGGCCGGCGACCGGCGGGAGGAGGACGCAGGACGAAGGTGGCCGGAGGACGGGGAGAGGCGGACCCGAGGTCAGCGGGAGGAAGAGGGAGAGGGGCGGGACGGTTGCGGGAGCAGCGATGCGGGAGAGAGGAGAGAGGTGGGGGAGCGGGGCCAGGCGCGGGACTGGGTCGGGGTGGGGAGAGAGGTGAGAGGAGAGAGGGCCGGGGTGGGGTGGGGTCGGGTGGGTCCCGCGACCAGGGGGCCAGGTGGGCTAGGGGGTGGACCGGGTCCAAGGGCTGGGTGAGTGGGGGGGAAAAGTTGGGGTGTGACCGGCGGGGCCCAGGGTGGGTCCGGCTGGCAAGGAGGTGGGAAGGGAGAGGGGAGTGGGGTGGGGTCCAGGTGTCGGTGGGGAGAGAGAGAGAGAGGGTAGGTGGGACTAGGGTGAGAAAGAGGGAGAGGAAAAAGTGGTGGATTGATGAGGTGGCAGGTGGGTAGGAGTTGGGTGAGAGGGTGAGGTGGCGGCCTGTGGTTGGAGGGTATATTAGGATTGGGTGGGGATAGGTTTTAGAGGGGACTGGTTTAGAAAGTGTGTTTGTTTGGGTTTTGTTTATTTTAAAACAAGACCACTTTGCAAATAGTTTTTAGGGAAGTAAAATATCCGATACGCTCGGGGTTTTGCATTTGAAATAAAGAGGGTATTTGTTCAAAGCAAAACTAGGTTTTTCGAAATAGTTCATACAAACAATGCATGATGATGGCGATGCAATGCACAAAAACAACGCGATTTTCTAGTAGTGGTTTTGCGGGATTCCACACTTGCCGAGAGCGCTACCAACCTCAAGATCATCGCACTTGTAAGTTTTATTTGCCTTTTTCATTTTATATGAGTATCCCACTGTAGCCCCCGAGGATTTAGACGGAAAACCATAGGCCTTTCCATCTAAATGCTCTAAGAGTGACTAAGCTAGAAAACTACTCACTGTAGCCCCCAAGTATTTAGTTTGAATGAATTATTCTGACTAGATACTTTCATAGTAGCATACGCAGTGTTTGTAGATTTCGATACTGTAGCAGCCAAGTTTCTAGTTGTAACTGAATTAGTTCCGACTAGATAATTAAAGAAAGACTAAGCATATGACTGAGTTAAAAAACTTTATGTTGTAGCCCCCAAGCTTCTAGTTGAAAACTTAATCAGTTCCGACTAGACGCTTAAAGAGAGACCAAGCATATTGCCAAGTTAAAAAACTCTCACTGTAGCCCCCAAGCCTCTAGGTGGATAGTTATTCGGCTAGATGCTCCAAGTAGACTAAACAATTTTAAACTTTCTTTCCACAGAATGAGAATGCTTGGAGAGGCGTGACCAACGAGAAGTTCCAGAAGATGCGTGCGGATTTGGAAGCCGAAAAGGGTAAAACTGCCTTCTTGAAGGAACAAATCATCAAGAGAAAGCGTGTGTTTTTCCTTTCTTTTTCATATTCCGACTTGGTCTTGTGCCAATCATTCTCCGAATACTCAATGTGTACTATTCTTACTCCAACTTGTAGAAACCATTGCCAAGGACAAGGACATTGTAGAGCAATCCAAGCACATTGAGTTGCTGGATAGCGAAAAGAAGATCCTTAAGAAGGAGAGGAAGGATATGCTGAAGATGCATGAAGACTCCATGAAGGTGCTGCAGGAGTCCGCTAACACGGAGATGAACCGCTTGAAGGAGGAGATCGTGATGCTGAAAGAGAAGAAGAAAGCTGCTGATGAACAAAATCAGCGCAATCTTGAAGCATACAAGATCCTCCGACAAGAACGGGACTCCATGGCGGAAACCCTCTAGCAGGCTGAGATTACCATCTTCAGGAAGTGATTCTCCGTCTTGTACTTCTGTAAGATAGATACTTTGAACTTTTTGTGTTATTGAACTCATGCGTTCCCTTGTCGGAATTTTGCATCTCCTATTGGTTTGACCCAGTCGGCTCCTCCGCCAAAAGAGTGCATGGTCCTTGCCAACAACTTTATTAAGACCGCCATCAAGCAGGCCAAGGAGATAGCCAAGAACCTCCAGATCAACATCAAAGCAGTGAATTCTGTGATGAAGTTACCGGAGATCTTGCGCCAAGCCCGCGAGCATATTGTAAGCTGGAAAGCTTCATGTACCCGGGCTGGCGCGAGGATGGGACTGTTAATGGTCAAGGCGCATTATGAAAACACCGACATCGACACGGTAACCTTCGGTATCCCCGACATGGACGACGATGGCTAGAAAATGATCACAAAGTTATCTTTGCGTCGCTCGTGGTTATGATACCAGGGTCTCCGAGTTGGTCGAACCTAACATCTTCGTGCCCATGGAGATTAATGACGCCGACAAACCAAAGCTCCTCCGAGTCCCTGAAAACTGCCGAATTCGAGGAGGATGGCTCTCCTGCTGCTGATGATGCTATGTCCAAGTCACCTGCGCTAGAGGAATGAAAAACCAATATGTAATATTTTTTTCCTCTGGAATTTGTATGTGGAAAAAAAACTACTTGTTAACTTTAGGTGGAAAAACAATGGTTGCTATTTACTGCTACTCAAGAACTGGTTCCAGCATATACATATTTTTAAGCAAGTGCTAGCTTATCCATTACTCTAGTTTGTATGCTTGACCTTTCATGAGTCGGAAGACTCGTTGTCGGAACTATGCGCTTAGGCGATGATGCCCAATGGCACCGTCAATAACCTAAGCATAAAATCGCTGACAATAAGTGCCAAAAGTCACTACTCTAGAATCCACATAAAAACAACAAAGAACGTGTAGACCAGAAAGCTTAAGCTAACGCCCGTAGGCGGAATTTTCACAAGTGCGATCACAAAGCTTGTGCATAAATGTTTTAGACGATCCAAAAATGAACACTAAAGGAGGTAAGAGACTCAGAAATATGAGTGAACTAGAGAGCTTTATCTCATTGATCATATAAGAGGTACACAATAGATAAAAATGTTGTGTAGAAAGGACGTAGCTGTGCTATGTTCCATGGCCGATCAAGCTCCGGGTAGTCATCATCTGGGTCACGTCGCTTACGCTTATGATGCTTGTTGGGTCTATCCTTCAGCTCACGATTGTCAACGAGGTAGTAAGACCCATTGTGTAGCGCCTTGCTTATGATAAACAGTCCTTCCCATGGCGGGGATAGTTTGTGTGACTTCTTCTGCTTAAGTCGGAGCATCAGGTCCACCTCTTTAGACGAGCGATGCCAAACGTGGCGACTATGGTAGCTGCGTAGCATCTGCTGGTAGATGGCAGATCTTTGGCATGCCAATACGCGCTCCTCCTCGAGAAGGTCCACATCTAGGTGTCTGGATTCTTCAGCGTCATCTTCATCGTAGGCGACAACTCTTGGTGCATCGTGAAGGATGTCGGAAGGCAGGATGGTTTCTGCTCCATATACCATGAAGTAAGGGGTGTAGCCGGTGGATCTGTTCGGTGTAGTTCATAAACTCCACAACACATATGGTAATTCCTCCGCCCGGGCTCCAGCTGCTCTATGCAACGGTGCTTCTAGAGCGGCTTGATTCCCTGCAGAATTAATCCATTGGCTCGCTCAACCTGACCATTGGACTGTGGGTGCGCCATAGATGCAAGGTCAAGTCAGATGCCCTTCTCCCAACAATAAGCTTCCACTTCTCCGAGTGACAAGTTGCTGCTGTTGTCGGTGATAATGCTATGTGGGAGACCAAATCTCACCACTATAGTCAATATCTAATTTGCAACGAGTTGTCAACAATTTGGTTATCCTCGTCGTGGTTCATGTTCGTAGGTAAGAACGGTTCTATCTTCGAATGCCCTAAGCCATGTAAAACTTGCAATGGATAAATTAGAGGCGTCTAGTTTAGATTGTTGCTGGTCTAGTGTTATGATATGGTGATGTTGTAAGTAAAAGTATGAGATGATACTCTTACAACACACATAACGTGTAGGTTCCATAGACCTTGGCCTTACACATAGAGGTATGATAGAGATCATACCACGGTGCACATGATGGAGATCATATGCGGGAACCATATCATTTCACTTACAAACATGTGATGTTTGATTGCATCTTATATTGCTTGTTTGGCGTTTTATTAAGCATAATATGATGATCCCTCATTTAGATATCAAGATAAAAATGTGTTCTTCCTTAAGTATGCACTGACAATGTTTCGTCGCTTCAAGACATCATGTGATGATCGGGTGTACTTGAATCCACGATCATATCTCGGGTGTAAGACAGTTACACACGCGAATACTAAGGTTCTTACTTGGCGAGCCTAGCATGTACAGACATGGCCTCAAAACATGGACCGAAAGGTTAAGAATGAGTCATATGTTTTGATACGATGACTATATGGATGCTCGCCTTTGAACCTACACCGACTCACGTGATGATCGGACTTGGTGTAGTCGATTTGGTTCATGTAACCACCAAAAAGGCACGAGGGATGTCGTTTTTGAGTGGGAGTTCATTTCTAATTTGGATTAGTAGAACTCAATTTATCATAAATTAAATCAAAGTGAATTTGCATAATTTGTTGTAGTCATTTGCATTCGTTCACCACCTTATGCTTAGTTGTAATTGAGATAATAGAACTATAAAATTCTGGATATTTACTTTACGAACTGGTATCGTATTGTGTTGAGTGTCAATCTAAAGTTTAAAGTCCTATTGCAAACTTTCAGCAAACTCTGTTTACTCCGTGAAATTTAATAATTGGTATTAAATCGAGAGTAACAATTCCAGTGTTAGTATCTTAAGTATCATGTTTGCCTCCATGATTCTTGTTTTCAATAACAAGATTATCTAGGAGCTGAAAGAATTGTTTCAGAAACCATCATGTGTGACGGATATAACAATAGCTGAAACAATGTTTTGGTTGTACTATGATAGAGTATAATATATATTCTCATATTGGATGAGAATTTTCGAAGGTTGGAGATGCTAGATATCCTAGTCATTCAAAAAGGTTTTGGAAAGTAATGTTATACTCATGATTCGCCTTTATAAGCTACATTAGCTTGATCATGAAAGTCGTCATAATAAGGATGAATATAAGATGTATGTAAAGTGTTTAGTACAGTAAAATATTACTAAGGAATGGATTTTGAAAGAATGACTATCATTTGAGGATGGTGATCTACTTCAAAGTGCAAGTCCAAAGGTATTATTATTTGAATATACACACTTTGGACTAAGTGTCATGTATATGGCGCCACTGTTGATGTAGATAGATTCTTTTAAAAGAAAAAGGAAATGCTGAAAGAGAATCTATAAAATATATTTGGCAGAAAAGAAAATATTGGAAATATCCAATTTAGGTATATGGATGATATACATGTTATGGTTGTATTCTTTGCTTGTTAGACAATGTGGTTCTTGGGTATTGGATACTGAATTGGTTGGTATGAAATTTCATACGGAACGGCGCAATTCATAAACCACAATGGCCTAAGTAACTAGCAAAAGAATATGTGATGATGTTCATCAAAAACACAACAAACCGTTGTTTGTATTTCTCGTTGACACCAAAGCTTGCCTTCAAGATTTGTTTTAGTAATAGTTATTTAAATCATGTATTATGGGAACAAAGGTTGTTCCAATAATTACCATATTCCATATAATATGGATGATTTACAAATCTAGTTGGAGAAATCACATCCATAAAGCTAATGTCGCAAGACAAATGATTGGAAGATCACTTACGAAGTGACATCATCGTTTAAATTATATTGGAAAGAAAACATGAAGAAACTCCATTTTCATGGATTTTTGGAGTCTTTGATTTGATCAAGTGACGCTTGTGAGACTTTCCTCGGGATAATTAAAAACTTCGTTCAAAGGCCAAAGAAGAACGAACGACTAAATTATTGGAATTTATACATATCGATGTATGTAGTCCATTATGTGTAGTCATAAGCGATGGACTTCAACTTCATATGATTTCTCTGGAAATTTGAGTGAATATTCACTTAATGAGAAAGAAGTATGAAATATTTGAAAAACGTTTTAAAGACTTTCAAGATGAAGTGGAAAATCATTGTAACAAGAAAATAAATGATTTATGATTTTATCATAAAGGGATTTATTTGAGTTATAAGTGTAACAAGAAAATAAATTAATTATGATTTATCATAAAGGGATTTATTTGAGTTGCAAGTTTAGCAAAACACCTAGATTTATATCTCCCGAAACACCATAGGAGTATGGAGTGTTTGAGATTTGTAATGAAACCTTGTGTGACATGGTTGGATCAAAGGTCTTATTTATAAAACTGCCATTATGTTTTAAAAGATTAAAAGCTTTAGAGACTACCGCTTTTACACTGAAAAGAGCTCCATCTTGATCCGTTGAAATGACACCATGGAAGTTGTGGTTTGGGGTAAAACCCAAATTGTCATTTCTTAAATTTTGGTATGCTAAGCATAAGTAAGATGTTTAGAACCAAAGTCGGATGAACATGTCTTTGTAGGTTATTTAGAATAACAATTGGTTATTCCTCCATAACACCAAGGACAAAAGGGTTTGTCGTTTGAAATGTGAAGTTTCTTGAAAAAGGAATTTTTCGCAGAAGTTAAGTGGGAGCACAATAGAACTTTAATAAGGTTAACGAACCTTAGCTATATGTGTTGAGTTGCAAAGCGCCGTAAAATGTTCCGGAGGCAACCAAAATGCTCAAGGATCACGTGCCTCAAAGGTTGCGGTCACGGAGGTCTAAAGTTCCTATTGAACCAAGTAGGTCTGATAAACAATCAAATGTTGAGATTTGAGAGTAAATTATTATTGTTTGACAATGTTGAGATTTGAGAGTAAATCCGTGATAGTTCCATACACGAGAAATCAAGTTTTGAACTTGGAAGACCCTCCGGAAAGGTGTAAAAACCTATCGGTCATATTTGGATCTATAAAGAAACAGACATGGATGTTTCACATCTATAAAATAGTCGACATGTCGTAAAGTATTTTATGACAATGTTCAAGGAGTTTACTATGACAAGATTTGATATTTCATAGCGATATTTAGTCTGGACGGATTAAAGTAGCAATCACTATATATAATTTGGTATATGGTAGATGAATAAACAAAACAAAGTTCTTCTAATAGAATGGTTACCTAGGACGTGTACATGACATGGTCCAAAGGGTTTTGTTAATTCAAAGGATGCTAAAAGGGCATGCAAACTTCAATGGTTGAAGTAAGCATCGCGGAGTTGGAATCTTCACCGTGATGAAAAAGAATTTTCATCAGGAGACGATGAAGATGCTTGCATTTGCAAGAAATTAAGTGAGAGCACTGAGACATATTTCTAATACATTATGTGGAGGACATCTTGTTGATTAGAAATGATGTAGTTTTTATTGACAAAGGTTAAGAATTTCATTTTGATGAAAGAATTAGTCAAAACCCGAATATTTAGCATTAATGTGTATAGTGGATAGACTGTGACGCTAATATGGTTGTGACAAATGTATATATATGAGATATTGAAGGAGTTCAATATAGAAACGACAAGAAACGGTTCTTGTTGCATGGAAAAGAATTGAATCAAGATTAAGTGTATCGACACTTGATAAATGAAACAAGATTCAAGTGCTTTGACACTTGATGAGTGAAATTACAAGAATGATTTGATCAATCATACCATGATATGTACACATCCAGATATGTCCTATGCTCTAAGTATTATGAGCATATACCAGAATGAATCATAAAATGATCATTGGACAATAATGAGGATATTCTTATGATCTTTTGGAAGAACTAAGAATATATTTGTGTAGAGGTGACAAACAATTACAAATAGTTCACTGTAAAGCATTTCATTGATACTAGTTTTGTCACAAGATACAAATTAAGTTTATCTCAATTTAAACTATGGGTGGCACAATGTAATGGAAAGGAGATTCCATGATGGATTTGGATGTATTCCAAAGTTAAAACATTGTGACGAATACTACAACAATAAGGCTAAGTATATGACTGCTATAATAGCAGCAAAGGAGGGCATTTGTTTCAAGTAGTTTGTTATCAAAATAAGGTGTGGTTCACAAGCAATGGGCTAACACTAAAGATATATTGTATGACAATAGTATCGACATGATTTAAACCCAAGTAACTAAAGGTCTCACCGAAAGTCCAAATTTATACAATGCCATCTCATTGGAGAATGAGTGATGCGTGAAGACACAAAGACATACAAATACACACGGACCTGAAAGTGTCAGATCCATTATGTTAACCACTTGAAGTTGCGTATATGGAACACCAGAAAGCCATACGTGTTCAATATGCAAAGTTTTCAAACTAGATTATTGTATCTAGTGCAAGTGGGAGACTGAAGGGAATATGCCTGAGAGGCAATAATAAAGTGGTTATTATCGTATTCCTTATTTATGATAAATGTTTATTTTGCATGCTATAATTGTATTAATACGGAAACGTTAATACATGTGTGTTTAATAAACAAAAAGGAAGTTCCTAGTTATGCTTCTCTTATAAACTATCTCGTTGATTAACAAGATGATCAAGGTTTCCTGATCATGGACATTAGATGTTGTTCATAACAAGGTCACAACATTAGTGTAATGATGTGATGAACATTCATCCGAAGTATAGCATTACGATCAAAGTCATTGAGTTTATATTGCTGTAACAACTTACGAAGTGATACTAATCCTTAGACCATGAGATCATGTCAATCACTAACACCAGAATACTAATCCTTAGACCACGAGTTTGGACTCGTTAAGATTCGTTGGTCTTCAAGGGTATGTTCTCTACGGATGTATATCTGCCCGTTGCTTGTACCTAGTAGATAGATCTTGCTACATAGTTGTTCCCATCGTAGGAAATTTTTTGTTTTCTATGTTGTGAACCCTACAGGTTCTCTATGATACGCATGTATTTACTATGACAAGAACTTGCCGGTAACTAAAGTTGAGTACCATGAGGAGCGCCCCTCGTACTCAAGGGACATAAGATTTCCAGTTTATAGTCTGTCAAGCATATAACTCATATTGGACCTCACTTTCACCTTAACCATCTAAAGATGCCCATGATAGGGGCAATGAGAGCTCAAAGATAATGAGTACCATACTTTCAGCATTTGGAAGCCTTTCAAAGCTTTCAAAACCTTTTCACTTCCTTGTTGAGCCACCACTTATTCTATGAGCGCCTTCTTGAGAGCATAGTTTTCATTCTTAGTGTATTGTTCTTGTCTCAAAAATTTGTTAATTATGTCATGACTTTTATGCGTGTATCTCTGATATCATTACTTCTAGTCTTCACTTGAACTTCAGAGGTGTCTTGGCATTTATTTTGTGCTCTACAAACAAAGGCAAGTGAGATACCACTCTATCATACCCTCTTATGAGCATTGCAATGTTGCTTATGTTTATGTTTCATGCTACTTATTATTATTGAGTTGGAATCTCTTCATAGATTGCAATGACCATTAAGTAGACTTAGTTGCATACTCCTTATTATGAATTGTCTAAGTATCTACTCATGTGCTGAGAATATTTACATCATATGAAGAAAATGTGTTTGTGAAAGTTCTTTTATCGCACTCAGTTTTCAACTGAATTGCTTGAGTTCTTTTATCGCAAATGAGTTGATACATCCAAAACGTATCTACTTTCCCAAATACTTTTTCTATTGTTTCTCCTCTAAACTTGTGTGATTTGGATACAACTTACACGAACTGAAGCTGTTTTCAGCAGAATTACCTTGGTGTCTAGTTTTTGTGCAGAAAATCAAGTATCAAGAAAAATCCTGGAAAATATGCCAAAAATCCTATTTCATCAGAAGACTCACGGAGCCAGAAGACGAGGCGAATGTGGGTGTAAGGTTCCCAACCTTTAATAAGGTAGAGATCCACAGTTAAGATGTAATATCAAGAAACAAAGGTCATAATACAACTTTATAACCAGGAATAAAATAATTTATTACATCTTACATAGCTCATTTGGCTATCTCACTACAATGCAGCAGAATATAACAATAGCATGGGGTCCTTCATCTTCAAAGTGCCACAGGCAGACATGTTGGTTGTAGACTTGTAATCCTAATCAATAAACTTCACTAACATCAATCAAACCTGCAACATCACAAGTTACAGCCACAAGGGTCAATACATTTGAATTGTATTGGCAAGTGATACTATGGTAGTATAGTGGAGTCTATCATCTATATGCATTTGGCTAAGTGGAGCTTAGGCTTGCATTGCTCAAAATAGATTTTCCTTATCATTTGTAAACACTAATTTTTTCTTGACAAAATCATTCCCAAGGCATTATTGGTGATCCTTCAACCCTTGTTCAACCACAAGTTTTTAACTTAGAAATTGGGATGATGAGATTCTTGATAGCTTCCATGTCTTGATGCTCAAATTGTCCTTTACCAGGGACATGGCTAAGTACTTAGATTTTACTCTCTGTAGAGGTGGTGCACTTTCCCCACAAGACTTGGTTTCACCAAGACAAGATCTTTTAGAAGCCTTCCCTTAGACCAGAATGGACGCGTTCCAACCTATCATTCCCCTACCACCAACTGTCCATTTGGCTAAGTTATTGCAACCTATATGATCCAGGCAAAGCCCATAATGCCAAGTGGCTGCACTTGAAGCTTCTCAACATTTGACATCTCAAATCTCTTTGTTCCTGGGTGGCCATCCACAAGTGACATACACAAGGTAAACCATAGAAATGGGCCTTGTGAACCACTCAACACAGACCATTCCTTCCATTCCACCCAGGTGATTCATTCACTTAGTTGTTTTATTAAACAAAACACAAGTCCACAGACTTAGAAATATTCCATAGCATGAATATAATCCACCCTTGTTTTCTACTAGCTAAGGTAAGCATGATGGTAGTAGGAATCTTAACTTAGGAAATTTCTGCTAAGGTTTCATCTACTAGGATTTCCCATGGCATAGTTTATACTTAGCAAAAATTCCATGCAAGTCCTACTTAGAAATATCACTAATGCATAGTGAAAATAATGGGACAAAAGTATGTAGCATCACTTGCCTTTTTGGTAGAGAATATAAGTTCACTCCTTGTCTTTGCAATGATCACACTCTTCAAATCACTACAATTCAATCAAGCAAGGCACAATTTCAATCTACCATTCAAGCAACATCACATAAAATAATAGGAACAAAACAATGCATGCAAGCATGCCAAACTTTGTTTTATTTACAAAAGTGGTTCATAATATGATATAAACATTCTAAAACAATTTTTGGTCTTTTTATAAAGTGGAAAAACTATTTGCAAAAGATTTTACCTCTAAACCATTTTCAAACCAAATCATTATTTTATGTGGCTGAAATTGCCTTTATCAAAGTAGCAATCTTTATAGGATTCACCAAATACATTTTCAAATCATAAAACTTGGTTCTTGGGGTCAGAGAGTTTAATTCAAAACATTTCTCAAAGGTTTTCCTCCAAAAGCATTTGTAATAAATAAACATTTATCTTTATTTGTCTAGAAATGATTTAAATCAAAGATTTATTCTTTTGCTTCGCCAAATATATTTTTGAAACCACCATTTGATTCCTAAGGTTAGTAGGTTCAAAACAAACCATTTTCCAAAGATTTCATCTCAAAATTCATTTTAGAACAAATTTGATATTCTAAATATGTCTACACAAGTTTCTGCAAAAACAAACAATTTAATAGAAGAAATTTACTAAACAAAGTGCATGGTCAGAAATTACTTGTTTTTCTGAATCCATTGATATAAAATTTGCAAAATTTGGACTTGTGGTTTAAAAGTTATGAATTTTTCAATTTAGCACATCAAATAGAACATTTCTGTTTTTATTTCAAACGGACAGGGCCACGTGTCTAGTTCCTATTCGCCGGTACGCTTTGCTCGGATTGATCGCTGACAGCCGTTGGATTTAAGTGGGATCACACGGTTCAGAGGCACTACTTACCCCTTCGGGTTAGTTCTTTCCTAGCCACTAGATCGAGATCAGACGGCGCGCAGCACGTTTGCCAAAGATGGGCGGCGCTAGCGGTTGGCAGTTGGTGGCGGAGCGGTCAGACGGTGGCGGTGCTAGCGATGCAGGAACCGAGAATTCAAGGGGAGATGCTCACCGAGTTCGTCGCGGCGTGGAGATGCTCGAGGTGGTCCTTGCTAGCGAAGGGGCGCTCGGGGTTCACGACAATTGCTCGCCGGAGTTCGTGAAGGCGTCGGGTGCTCTCTGTTGAAGACGGTGGCGAGGCTACGGTGCACGCCAGAGGAAAATAAAGGTGTTGTTAGATGCGTAGGGTCGTGGCGAGTATGCGCGTGTGAAAGAGAGGGAGAGGGGAGGTCAGATGATACCAGGAAAGGTCGACGAAGCAAATGGCAGACGGTGGTGCATTCAGTCGAAGTTGTTGCCGACAATAGGGGGCACGCGCGGGAGGGTGGTTGGTGCTGGGAGATGCATAGGGAGATGGGGAGTAGGCAGGTGGAGTCTAGGGGCAGCGGTGAGGTCTGGCGTCGCCGGAATTTGCCATTTGAGCTCGTCGGAGACAGAGAGTTTGAAGCGAGAAATTCGAGCAGCTCTATGGCGTTTTGGCGTGGGCGAATGAGGGGAAATGGAGAGGGATGTGAGGAGAGTTATCGAGCGTGATCACAGGACGGGGTTACTATGCCATCAACACGAATTAACGGGTTTAAATCGCGGCCAGACACTACAGCGGGCGGGGTCAGCGCGAGGTTGGGGATGATGAGCCGGCGGTGGGACCTGGCGGCAGCGAGAGAGAGAGGGGGTGCGGTGGGGTCACGTAGTCAGCGTCTGTGTGGGTCGATTCGCGGGTGAAAAACGGTTCATTCTGAGGGGGGTGGAGAGATGGGCTGCTGGGCTTTAGTGGGCTAGCTGGGTTGGGTCGACCTTGCTCTATTTTTTTTGATCTGATTGTTTTTCCTTTTTCCTTTTCCAATATTCTGTTTTGATTTTTATTAATCAATTCAAACACTCATTTGAATTCAAACCTTTGCCAAATTTTGTGAATAATCAAACACTGATTAGAAATACATTCTGAAGTCATATTTAGAATAATATATTTATTATTTTTAGTGTCTTTTAATTATTTAAAATAGGCTCTATTATTAATTAGATAAGATTTAGTAATATTTTTAGATCTCCATTTGAAATCAAATCATCACCAAACTTTGGGTGAAGTTTAATTTTGTTTATCAACATAATCCAAAGTCCAAAACAAAATAATTCTTTTATTCTTTTAATATCTATTAATAATTAAATAAATAGACCATAGTCTTTAATTAAAGTATGTTTTAATTTATTTTTAAAACTCTTTTTGCATTCTAAATAATATCAAAATCTTTTCAGTAGGTTTCATTTGAAAAACTAAAACACTTGGAAATCCTATTTAAAATAAATTAACAAGTTTTAGTGTTTATTTAAAATGGAAAAACCTTTTACTTTAATAAAAATGGATATTAATAAATCCTCATTATTTTATTTAAATAAAGCTTTACTCTTTTTATCAAATAGAAATATTTTATTTCAAAATCTTGGCCAAGATTTAATTTGGCTCTATAAAATAATCCTTATTTATAATTCTATCTTTTCTTTTGAAAACCAAATCTTTTTATTAGAAGATCCAAAAATAGTGATTCCAACTATTATAACTTTATTTATTATTTATCTTTTAAATCCTTTTAGGATTATTTGTTCACCATTTGGTATGGATTTTAGATAAGTGATTTATTAGCTTTGGAAATTACTTTTCCTTATCTTATTGAATTCATAAGATTTTATTTATGGCTCCAAATTAAGTGAAACCAATTTATATGGTCTTATAACATTTCTATTTGTCCTTCTTGATCATTTGTGAATGTTTGTTGACAAATTTTTATATGGATCAAATCCATAGGCTTGGGGATAACTTGGAAATGATTTTATTCCATTTGGGTTTAGGGTTTGGATTTATTTTCCAAGTGTTTAAATTTCAAGATACATTCATTGAGGAATGCATTTCTCTTGATTTGGATTTTGTTGAATTTCAAACTTCAATTAAAGTTTGTTCAAGGTGGTATTTTAAGTTTCCATTTAGAAACAAAAGTTTATTTTCACCCTAAATTTCAACAATTATTTATTTTGTTTATTTATTTTTCACATTACAAGATTTGGAAAATCTTGGGATGTGACAGGCTACCACCCTTAAAATAAATCTCGTCCCGAGATTTGGGGAGGCTAGGGGTTACAAGTTGGCTCAAAGCATCTAGGGTACTACCACCCTTAAAAAATTTCCAACTAGATTACATCTTGGCTTTCTTGGGATCTTGTTGAAACTTCTCTAGACACTTGTCTGCATAATGGCCTAGCTCTTTGCATTTGAAACACATCACTTGGCTATTATCCTTCTTCTTCTTTGGTATCAATTCTTCTTGTTTATTTCCTTGGTTCTTCTTCTTTTCTGGGCAATCATTGGCATAGTGTCCCATTTCTTTGCAATTGTAACATTGCAACTGGCTTATGTCCTTCTTCTTCTTTTTGGGTCTCTCCAAAGCTAGGAGTTATTCTAGTTCATGCTCTTCATATTTCACCACATAGGTGGGAAATCTTTCTCTCTTCTTGGGTCATTTACTGGAGATAGACCTTCTTCTCCAGAAGAGTAGCAACACTTTGTGATCACTTTGGATTTGGCCTTATGGTGCATAGTTTTGACTTTGCCTTCATCATTTTTTGTAGAAATTGTACCTTCATGAGGGTTTACAAATTGTTGTTGAACTCCACCTTGTTTCCTTTGTTGAACTATGGAATAGATGGGGCATTGGATAGGGACATGATTATTTCCTTCACATAAGAAACAAGTAGCTTGAGATGTGGGGCACTGGTCAATTGGATGTTTCTCTTCACAATTGGGGCATTGATCCTCATGTTCTTTGGAAGTGTGATCCTTGTCTCCACAAATATTGCAAGCTTGGGTTCCTTCTAAAATATCATCCTTGTCATCCTTGTTTTCACAAACTCCTTGGGAAAGGTTGTCTCCCATGTTGATCATTTGAGTGGCCATCCCTTGCAACAATTGGGATTGAATTTTCCAAAAACTTTTGTATGGTTGGGTCTAATCCATTGTTGTTGGCTAAAAAATAAGTTGTCACTTGGTTCAACTAGGTTTGGTTTGCTAGTAGTTGTTCTCTCATGTGCATCTCTTGGTTGTTGATGTCACCCTTCTTGATGTTGGAGTCTCTTGGAGAAGTCATCTGTTTGGGTTGGATTGGGATTAGGATAGGCAAAATATTTCCAAGGAAATAATTCTAATCACACACATCACAATTCACTCAAGCAATGTGCAAGCAATCACAAACAAGCATTCCACTCAAACAACAGGTTTCAAGCATATTTTTAGACAACCAAAAATATTTTTGTTACACCACATAATTTGGTGTGTTTGACTTAAACTAAATATGGTGGTCCATCTATATGGTTCACTTGAGATCATTCTATCCTTCTTGGTGGATTCTTCTTGAATGAGATCATGGTTTCCTTGGAAAAAATTCTTGGTCACCAAACTTTAAAGTGATGAAGGTTCCTTCTAAGTTGTACTCCCTTAGTCTTCAAGTCTTGAGTAATATTTCTTGTCTCACTTGTAGTCCTTAGTGATATCCAAGGTTGAAGTCCTTGTTGAGAATAAGGTTGAAATCACATGAAGATATTGAAGTCATTAGAGTTGATGAAGTCCTTTGCTCATGGTGAAGTCTTTGGCCATGGGGTAGGCTTTGTCCATCAAGTTTGAAATAGAAGGTATGTAGAATCAAAACCAAAATGTTTGAGGAAAGAGTTTACAAGATTGTTTATAAAATAA
This sequence comes from Avena sativa, assembly GCA_916181665.1. Classification (NCBI taxonomy): domain Eukaryota; kingdom Viridiplantae; phylum Streptophyta; class Magnoliopsida; order Poales; family Poaceae; genus Avena; species Avena sativa. The sequence goes on along the minus strand of OV702283.1, from coordinate 243,671,531 downwards.
GTTTTGGAACAAATACAACTCCTATTTTTCTAAGGGGTTTTGTCCAATCCTAGGGTTACAATCCTACAAGCAACACAATGCTCTGATAGCATCTGTATGGTTCCCAACCTTTAATAAGGTAGAGATCCATGTGTTTACAATGCTAGTCCCTGGATCAATAGCTAGCATCCACAGTTAAGATGTAATATCAAGAAACAAAGGTCATAATACAACTTTATAACTAGGAATAAAATAATTTATTACATCTTACATAGCTCATTTGGCTATCTCACTACAATGCAGCAGAATATAACAATAGCATGGGATCCTTCATCTTCAAAGTGCCACAAGCAGACATGTTGGTTGTAGACTTGTAATCCTAATCAATAAACTTCACTAACATCAATCAAACCTGCAACATCACAAGTTACAGCCACAAGGGTCAATACATTTGAATTGTATTGGCAAGTGATACTATGGTAGTATAGTGGAGTCTATCATCTATATGCATTTGGATAAGTGGAGCTTAGGCTTGCCTTGCTCAAAATAGATTTTCCTTATCATTTGTAAACACTAAGTTTTTGCTTGACAAAATCATTCCCAAGGCATCTCCCAATAGAAATTGGTGATCTTTCAACCCTTGTTCAACCACAAGTTTTTAACTTAGAAATTGGGATGATGAGATTCTTGATAGCTTCCATGTCTTGATGCTCAAATTGTCCTTTACCAGGGACATGGCTAAGTAATTAGATTTTACTCTCTGCAGAGGTGGTGCACTTTCCCCACAAGACTTGGTTTCACCAAGACAAGATTTTTCAGAAGCCTTCCCTTAGACCATAATGGACGCGTTCCAACCTATCATTCCCCTACCACCAACTGTCCATCTGGCTAAGTTATTGCAACCTATATGATCCTGGCAGAGCCCATAATGCCAAGTGGCTGCACTTGAAGCTTCTCAACATTTTACATCTCAAATCTCATTGTTCCTGGCTGGCCATCCACAAGTGAGATACACAAGGTAAACCATAGAAATGGGCCTTGTGAACCACTCAACACAAACCATTCCTTCCATTCCACCCAGGTGATTCATTCACTTAGTTGTTTTATTAAACAAAACACACGTCCACAGACTTAGAAATATTCCATAGCATGAATATAATCCACCCTTGTTTTCTACTAGCTAAGCTAAGCATGATGGTAGTAGGAATCTTAACTTAGGAAATTTCTGCTAAGGTTTCATCTACTAGGATTTCCCATGGCATAGTTTATACTTAGCAAAAATTCCATGCAAGTCCTACTTAGAAATATCACTAATGCATAGTGAAAATAATGGGACAAAAGTATGTAGCATCACTTTCTCTTTTAGTAGAGAATATAAGTTCACTCCTTGTCTTTGCAATGATCACACTCTTCAAATCACTACAATTCAATCAAGCAAGGCACAATTTCAATCTACCATTCAAGCAACATCACATAAAATTATAGGAACAAAACAATGCATGCAAGCACGCCAAACTTTTTTTTATTTACAAAAGTGGTTCATAATAGGTTATAAACATTCTAAAACAATTTTTGGTCTTTTTATAAAGTGGCAAAACTATTTGCAAAAGATTTTTCCTATAAACCATTTTCAAACCAAATCATTATTTTATGTGGTTGAAATTGCCTTTATCAAAGTAGGAATCTTTATAGGATTCACCAAATACATTTTCAAATCATAAAACTTGGTTCTTGGGGTTAGAGAGTTTAATTCAAAACATTTCTCAAAGGTTTTCCTCGAAAAGCATTTGTAATAAATAAACATTTACCTTTATTTGTCTAGAAATGATTTAATTCAAAGATTTATTCTTTTGCTTCACCAAATATATTTTTGAAACCACAATTTGATTCCTAAGGTCAGTAGGTTCAAAACAAACCATTTTCCAAAGATTTCATCTCAAAATTCATTTTAGAACAAATTTTATATTCTAAATATGTCTACACAAGTTTCTGCAAAAAAACAATTTAACAGAAGCAATTTACTAAACAAAGTGCATGGTCAGAAAGTACTTGTTTAGCTGAATCCACTGATATAAAATTTGCAAAATTTGGACGTGTAGTTTGAAAGTTATGAATTTTTCAATTTGGCACATCAAATAGAACATTTCTGTTTTTATTTCAAACGGACAGGGCCACGTGTCTAGTTCCTATTCGCCGGTACCGCTTCGCTCGGATTGATCGCTGATAGCCGTTGGATTTAAGTGGGATCACAGGGTTCAGAGTCACTACTTACCCCTTCAGGTTAGTTCTTTCGTAGCCACTAGATAGAGATCGGACGGCGCGCAGCACGTTTGCCAAAGATGGGCGGCACTGGCGGCGGCAGGTGGCGGCGGAGCGGTCAGACGGTGGCGGTGCTAGCGATGCAGGAAGCGAGAAGTCAAGGGGAGATGCTCACCGAGTTCGTCGCGGCGTGGAGATGCTCGAGGTGGTCCTTGCTAGCGAAGGGGCGCTCGGGGTTCACGACAATTGCTCGCCGGAGTTCGTGAAGGCGTCGGGTGCTCTCTGTTGAAGACGGTGGCGAGGCTACGGTGCACGCCAGAGGAAAATAAAGGTGTTGTTAGATGCGTAGGGTCTTTGCGAGTATGCGTGTGTGAAAGAGAGGGAGAGGGGAGGTCAGATGATACCGGGAAAGGTCGACGGAGTAAATGGCAGACGGTGGCGCGTTCAGTCGAAGTTGTTGCCGACAATAGGGAGCACGTGCGGGAGGTTGGTTGGTGCTGGGAGATGCATAGGGAGATGGGGAGTAGGAAGGTGGAGTCTAGGGGCAACGGCGAGGTCTGGCGTCGCCAGAATTTGCCATTTGAGCTCGTCGAAGACAGAGAGTTTGAAGCGAGAAATTCGAGCAGCTCTATGGCGTTTTGGCATGGGCGAATGAGGGGAAATGGAGAGGGAAGTGAGGAGAGTTATCGAGCGTGATCACGGGACGGAGTTACTATGCCATCAACGCGAATTAACGGGTTTAAATCGCGGCCAGAAACTGCAGCGGGCGGGGTCAGCGCGAGGTTGGGGATGATGAGCTGGCGGTGGGACCTGGCGGCAGCGAGAGAGAGGGGGTGCGGTGGGGTCACATAGTCAGTGTCTGTGTGGGTCGATTCGCGGGTGAAAAACGGTTCATTCTGAGGGGGTGGAGAGATGGGATGCAGGGCTTTAGTGGGCTAGCTGGGTTGGGTCGACCTTGCTCTATTTTTTTTTGATCTGATTGTTTTTTCCTTTTCCAATATTATGTTTTGATTTTTATTAATCAATTCAAACACTCATTTGAATTTAAACATTGCCAAATTTTATGAATAATCAAACACTGATTAGAAATTCATTCTGAAGTCATATTTAGAATAATATATTTATTCTTTTTAGTGTCTTTTAATTATTTAAAATAGGCTCTAGTATTAATTAGATAAGATTTAATAATATTTTTACATCTCCATTTGAATTCAAATCATCACCAAACTTTGGGTGAAGTTTAATTTTGTTTATCAACATAATCTAAAGTCCAAAACAAAATAATTCTTTTATTCTTTTAATATCTATTAATAATTCAATAAATAGACCATAGTCTATAATTCAAATATGTTTTAATTTATTTTTAGAACTCTTTTTGCATTCTAAATAATATCAAAATCTTTTCAGTAGGTTTCATTTGAAAACCTAAAACACTTGGAAATCCTATTTAAAATAAATTAACAAGTTTTAGTGTTTATTTAAAATAGAAAAACCTTTACTTTAATAAAAATGGATATTAATAAATCCTCATTATTTTATTTAAATAAACGTTTACTCTTTTTATCAAATATAAATATTTTATTTCAAAATCTTGGCCAAGATTTAATTTGGCTCTATAAAATAATCCTTATTTATAATTCTACCTTTTCTTTTGAAAACAAAATCTTTTTATTAGAAGATCCAAAAATAGTGATTCCAACTATTATAACTTTATTTATTATTTATCTTTTAAATCCTTTTAGGATTATTTGTTCACCATTTGGTCTGGATTTTAGATAAGTGCTTTATTAGCTTTGGAAATTACTTTTCCTTATCTTATTGAATTCATAAGATTTTATTTATGGCTCCAAATTAAGTGAAACCAATTTATATGGTCTTATAACATTTCTATTTGTCCTTCTTGATCATTTGTGAATGTTTGTTGACAAATTTTTATATGGATTGGGGATAACTTGGTAATGATTTTATCCCATTAGGGTTTAGGGTTTGGATTTGTTTTCCAAGTGTTTAAATTTCAAGATACATTCATTGAGGAATGCATTTCTCTTGATTTGGATTTTGATGAATTTCAAACTTCAATTAAAGTTTGTTCAACATGGGATTTTAAGTTTCCATTTAGAAACAAAAGTTTCTTTTCACCCTAAATTTCAACAATTATTTATTTTGTTTATTTATTTTTCACATTACAAGATTTGGAAAATCTTGGGATGTGACAGTGGCCCACGAGGGGCCCACACCCCATGCTGTGCGGGCTGGGCCTGGCCGCACCTAGAGGGGTTGTGGCCACCTCGGGCACCCCCTCGGCCTCCATCTTCGCATATAAGTTGCCTCTTGACCTAAAAACTCAGGGGGGTCGACGTTTTTCTAAAAAGAGTTCTGATGTGCCGCCACCATCAGAAACCGCAATTCGGAACCAGAAACTATGTTCTGGCACCCTCTTTCGGGACGGGGAATTTGGAGAGGATCATCACCATCATCATCAATAATGCATCTCCATCAACCATCCATATCTCCTTCATCCACGAGTGAGTAATCCCCCTCTGTAGGCTACTTCACTCATATCCTACTGTTTGTTACTATTGTTACTACTGCCTTTGTTTTACTATTGCTGTTACTTTGCTATTGCTATTACAAAACTGTTGCTACTGATAAACTACTGTGAGCAAGAGTATTTCCTGATGCAGCTGAATTGACAACTCGGTTGTTAAGGCTTATAAGTATTCTTTGGATCCCCTTGTGTCGAATCAATAAATTGGGTAATACTACCCTTGAAGACTGTTGCGATCCCCTATACTTCTGGGTCATCATCTGCCTACACCGACAACGACACCCCTAAACCTCGTAAACTGAAATCTCTCCCCAGCAGGATGTCCACCTATTAAAATCAAAGAACCCTTACCCTTTTCTAATACTAACTATATAAAAAGATGAACCTGCATCCTTATACTCAAACTCACCCCTAGCCTAAACCCCTGCTGACCTGTTTTTTGTCAACCATAGCGCCACCCAATTTTATAGCTCACTAGTCCCTCTATTCTAGAACTCTGAAGGCTAACCCCGTAGCACCGTTTCCTTCTACAGCCAGAGAATCTATCACCACAAGAAACCCATGAATATGGCCATGAAGATCGGAGACCCGAAGAAAGCATGCAGGTGTTGTGGTGAAGAAGGATATCAAGCGAGCCAGTTCTTAGGCAACTTCCCAAACTGCGGAGCTCTCCATCCTCCAGCGGGTTGCCCCACCCAACTAGTCACATGATTCCTCTATAAAGGTCAATACCATGTCCCGGCCAACTGCCACCTTTATCTCCGGACAACACTCCCACAAACTCAAAGGCCAAAATATCCTCTACCCCCTTAACGATCTCAAAGGAAGCCCAAGGAGGATCTGAAGTTAAGCAAAGCACTTGCTTCTCCTGCGGATACCCAGGCCACTTCGCCCGCAGCTGTCTAGACAAATACTGGATGCCGAAGCAAGAAGATCCGGCACCTAAAAAGGTCAAGAAACCAAGATCACCTCCGGCTAGAAGAATCAGGAAGCCCCTATCCCCAGAATCTCCCCTTCCCTCGAGAAAGCACTTCGTGAGGAGAAACCTCAAATCTCAGAATGGCGAAAAGACTCTGGACGTTCCCCCGAAGTAGTTTGGCACCCGAAACTCGCCTATCTCAACATAGGTAGAGTTATGTATCGTCCCTGCACCTGTCTTGTAAAACTCTAAGTGCTTCTATGCCCTGCGGAACAGACCTGTTTTGTAACATTTTAAGTACCTCCACCACCGACCGGCACGAACTTGCTAAATTTCTGGTTGATATGCATGTATGATGTCCTTCTTTGCGTGGCACGATGTTGCATCAGACCAAACCCGGAATGAGCTCAATGCAAAGGACCACGTTCCTAGACTGGCAACCTCCAATGACATCCTTCAACCCATCAGACCCCTAACTAGCCCAGAACTAACTACTAGGAAGCTAGTTAAATTCCCTTCCCGCTATGACTCCTACCCCAAGAAGTGGTATCGACGTCTCTCACGAAGCGGCTTATAGAAGATCATTAGGAGATAACCACCTCCGGATGAAAGGTGCAGCGCCATCCCCCAGCATCAGCATACGACTCCAATTAAGAAAGTCGGTGACTCCACCAAAAACCCCTAGTGTCACTCTAAGGGGGAAAGACTACGTGTTTCCCGCCCAAAACCCGATAGACCCCTGGGGTTGAACCCTAGTCATCTCTGGGTGACCACCACCCTCTAAATCAAAATCATGGACCCTGCCTGACGGACAATAATCGACAATACTCCAACATCGAACATACTTCTAGAAAATTCCCCATCACTGATTCGACTGTCCAGCCACTACTCCTGGCGCTTCAAGACCAAGAAGATCGAAAATCTGACTATCATGGTAAAGGATTGAAGAAGTCTCAAGAAAGAAGGACCCTGTCCATGCTAAACCAACCTGGAATCTTCCTAAGGGGAAAAGACTGCGTCTTCTCCACTTGTTTAATCTAAATAGCTCAATCAGAAGCCACTCAGCTCTCACCCGTAACTAACCATGCTTGTTTGTTGGAAAAACCTGTTAGCATCTTATATTTCCACCACTCAAATTGTTAAGAGGATGTTATCACCCAACCCTACTCCTCCCTAATCTCGGGACGAGATTATTTTAAGGGGGAAAGGTCTGTAACATCCCAATTTCAGGAACCCTGATTTGTTGTCCAAAAGGAAAAAATCAGGGGGAACAAAAAAAAATTCTAGTTACATGTTGTAATGTTTGCTTACTTGTTTTATTGTGTCATGCAACTAATTGTGTATTAGGTGATATACTCCTTACCTCAACACTAGTTCACAAAAATTATTTTCCAAAAGAGATGTCTTGGCTCCTCTTTAATATTCTCAAATGTTCTGGCCTTCCAAACCTGAGCCAAGATGACTTTGATAAAACCAACTATTTTACTAGTTCTTTTAAAAAAACTATGGAGACCTATATATAATCTCCTTATGTTTTCAAGACAGAACATTCAACTACTCTTATCTCTAGGTTTTCAAAACATTTTTCCCAAAACCTCTCCACTCCAATCTAGGTAGAAATACCAAGAGGTTCTTATCTTACTTCGAAGCACAACCAATTAAAAATACCCATCCTTTCCCCAAGCTAGGCTTAATGGTAACCCTAGTAGTAGTTGGATAGGTTTGATAAGATGAATTGCCTTGATCTGCTGATTTCCTTGCTTGCTTAGGAACTAGAGTGAGATAATCTAGTATCTCATCCTTAGGGCTCAACCACTACAACAAGAACCCCCATGTAGCAATGCATAGTTTGCAACGCATTACGAATGTGTTTCAAAATATTGTGGTAGCTACGCATATTTGTGTTGGCATGTCCATCCGCTGCTGCCTACACTACCACTAACGGATACAATGTGTTGCAGTCTATGCTCTGCAAAGTTGCATTGGAACTAATCTCACTTGGATTGTTTACTCATAGCTAAGAACAAAAGAATGTATAGAAAACCTTAAACATTAATGATAAATAAAAGCACTATGTTTTCTCCTCACAAAACATGATAACTTGTGCGATTTATGCCTACCGAGAGGAAATGCTGCCCCTTTCCGCTGATGCCAAGTGATATCACTCGTTCTATTTTTATAATAATTAATATATGAACTTTTTAATGATATGCGAAGCTAGAATATAGTTAACTAGTCTTGGTCAAACCATGTGAACATTATTTTGCTTTTTATTTGTAGACAGATAATTATTTGTGTATAAGGTTGTGAAAAATTGGAAAAAAATGCATGTTCCATCCATTTTATTTCAGCTGATTTACATGAAAAAATAATTAAGCGATTGAAAGCTTTCCACCATTTTTCTTGCCTCAGTTGTACCCCTCGGCCTCGTTTCCTCCCTACACTTTTTTATTTCCTGAAAATTCAATGTACAGTACTACTGTACGTTAACTTGATTTCCACAATTTTTTTTAATTTCTAAACCGACCAAATTTTGTTAGGCATGGTTTGGTGACCACACCCACACCTACCAGAGGAAGTATTGAATTGGATTAATTTGAAAGGCAATAATAAAAATAAAAAGATAAGTTAAGGTAACTACTTATCAAAATACGGATCTCACATGAAAAAAAATCCGAGATTTCTCCCACGTCTATCTTAATATAACAACCCACAAGTCGTGGGTTTGATCTCTTCTCCAACAACTCCCCACGAAACCTCGGCTGGTGGCTATTGGCGGCAGGCCATTTTCCTTGATTGCAGGTCAGTGCCTCCTCTCCCTCGGCGCTCGTCCCGCTTGCAATCTTCATCTCGCCGGATCCATCAAGCCACCGCGTTTGCGCGCCTCTAATTTTTCTACAACGCACTCTACTCCTCGGCAATCTCACCGGCCTCCTCGTTTTTATTGTCGCCCTCGTCGACGCCTACTCAAGTATATCGGTTCCCCGGGTTGTGTCGACTCGACTGCACCACCATCCCAAACGTGCTGGGCTTCTTCACCACCACGGCCGGAAAGGGAGGCGGCTGTATGACATGACGGGGGCCAATCACTACCTCGCCCTGGACTATGACATCCCGATGTAGAAGGCCACCGTGTAATCTCTTTCCACCGGTAAGTTGTTGCTCAGGATCCTATTAAATACTGGTATATATAGATCCAATACTCAATTCTAAGATAGTACAGTACATGCTAGTTTGATTTACTTTACACTTGAGAACACTGATTTTACGTAATGCTTTTGTTTTCCTCCTGCAGCAGATATGACATGGAGTAAACCGTGTGTTGTTCAATGCAGTTTTGAATACATACATGCGGGTCATATACTCTCTGTTTCCAAAGGTTCCCTCTGCACTATGTACATGCACATTATGGCTTTCTGAAACTTACAACCTGTGTTCCTACTACTATATATATTCGTGCATGATCTTGTGCTCTTTTTCTCCCAATACATGCAAATAATTTGAGAAATATGCATATATGGTGAATCGGCCATTCGAAATAAATACTATATCGAGAAAAATGTAGCTAAGTGAATTGCCAAAGGAATTCCATTGTGCATTTCATGCAGTTCCTTGAAGGCAGATTATGTTTCTATAAAATCTCTGTTGCTCGCTTCACTAAAGTAATGAATTGTTCTTTTCCCTTTTGGAGCAAGAAATAGACATAACAACACGCTCGCTATCTTGATTCTTGTACTTGAAGATGATGCTGGCTAGAATATTAAGATCCCAAAAGAGGTAGTGCGATAAATATTCCAAATGTGTAATTTCTAAATCTTTCTATTCTTTACTTTAGTTTTCTTAAAATTCAATTATTTTGGTTTTTATGTATGAACTTTTGCACGTTTCTAGTTGCTAGCATTCAAAATTGTTTCTCATCTACTTTTGACTACGTAGCAGGTTGAAACTAAAGTATTTTGTAAGAGCTTGAAAAATCAATACAACAATGATATTCTTGCCACAATCCTAAGTAGTGACCTAGAATATAAAGTTGAGGGTTTTAAAGATGGACATGAATTATACATGGTGCAGAGCGTAATCCTAATGTTTTCATGTGATGACTGTAAAGGGTGAAAATTATTCGTCATGTAGGAAGAATAATTTTCGACTAACCTTCAACCTTTGTATGTTGCCGCTATTTGATATTGTACGACCTTATTAACTTAATATTTGGTCCCATGATATTATACTGATCTCAGATTTTGTTGTTGTTGTAGATTACCAAAATAACAGAGGATGCGTGGCTGAGATGGTGATACCAAGTTGGAAAATAGTGCTATTATCGTTTTACATTGTATTTTAGAATATCAAATGGCATATAAATATCTTGTACTCCTTGGATATTGTTCATTGTAATGCTACATGGTTGATTTAATATATGAGGTGTTTTTGTTTACTATATTGCGGCCATGTGTGTATCAACATCATACAAAATTGATGTTGGCATTATATAAACTAACATTATTTGTTGGAGCTATCTAGCAACTCTTGTAAGCGCCATAAAGACATATTTTTCGATTTCAAAACTCATTCATGCAGATTATCCACCAACGCATATGTGGTGTTGTTAGGATCTATCTATATGTTGCTATCTTACAACGCTTCTTCATGTGGATTACCAACGCAAAGATATACGTTGTTGTAAACCCTTGCAACGCCACCAACGGCAACGCATAATAGATCCGTTGGTGTTGACGTTACCAATGCTTATATGGACATTTAGCAACACATCAATTCGTTGCCGAAGGGGGGATCCTGTTGTAGTGAACCCAATATTTGAGATCATCCATCTCAAACTAAGCAACCCAATCTCAAACTATCTTTAGTCACTCAAGTGAATCCCCAATCTACTCAGCTAGATCCCTCCTGAGCTAATCCTTTGTATTAGATTCCAAATCATCAAGGACCAATCCAAGCATGGACTCCCTATACTCAATCAATACCTCAACATCAACAACTTGGTGGGAAGGATAAACCATTGCCACTCTCTCAATTTTTTCCCTCTTGTAATCTAGTCTAAAACCCTAAAACTACCAAAATGGCTAAGTCTGAAATCTTCAACTAGATTCAATCTTTGGAGCTCTAACTTTTCCAACCCATGTGCATTCTTGAGATTGTACTTGCACAATCTTGTAATACATCATTAGTACTACAAAAGAACACTCTTTCCCTTGACTAAGCCATTCAGGTTCCCACTCATCCATGATGGTTTTGAATTCAAGATAATAATTTTTTCTGCAAATCTTATCATCTTGCCTACTTTCACAGAAGCTCACATCCATATGATACCACCCCTTGAAAAAATCTTTACATTATTATGATCCACTAATCATGTCCTATCAATCCACTATTCCTGTGTTCCCATTGATCCCCGTGCTTCTTAAACCCACATGGTTTATAAGGCATCATGATGTATATGTTATGGTAGCCTTATTTTCAACAAAGTTTTCCATCACTCCTAAATCACCTCAAATATAACAAATCCCAAATCTTGCTTCCATGGTCATATATAACATGTTATAGATATCCATCTATCCCTTGTACCTAGGTGAGCTCTGAGCTCCCAAATCCAACCATGTTTTGGTGGTATAAAATTATCAAAACCCTAGATTCTCCCAAATATAGTTTCCACCCTTATTCACCACAATTATTCAATACCCAAGGTTGTACATGATAGATACATCAAGTCTACACCATCTACCTTGGATATGACTATATTGCAAAAAAAATCCTTAATTATTTGGAACCTAAAACTATTTAAATCTTTATCTTACACAATTCTCAAAATCTCTCCTATAAAGGCAAGCTTGTTTTTCTCCAAATCACTTTGCCAACTCAATGCACATTTGGGTTCTATACATCATACTCCACCTTCCCATCTCAAAAATAAATAGTTTTTAGATCCTTTATTATTTCTTTTTGCCCTTTTTCTTAAATGGCAGAAATAAGAAATAATTCCTTGAACATACTTTTCCATCTCAATAAATTCCAAAATAAATATCCAATGTGTGATATGGTATTTGGAACCATCTCACACCAAAAACCAACCTAGTCCAATGTAAAAATATTAAATGACATTCTACAAACTACTTATGCACTTTTTGAATAAATGAAAATAAATGCATCTAAAAGATTATGAAAAATCCCAAATAAATCCTACAGTTGTGAAATGACCATATCCATCTACCAGAACCATTTTCCCAATGTGCCAAAGACAAGTTTTGAGACTTCTTCCATAACCTTTCCTTTTGCCAAAATGAAACCCCTAGTTTGCAAACATTAAAACTTCACCAAACCAACACCAAGCATGGTCAAGCAAGTTGGAACAGCACCCCACCTTCCTTTGATCGTGGTGACCACTGTAGGAAGACCTCTCCTTGTCCTTTAGATCTTGAAGCATGTGAGAGAGAGATGAGCATATCTTGCAAAAATCTTGAAAATACAAGGGGGCAGCAACACCACCCTCCTATCCACCCATTGCTCGACTCTGGACCCCACCACCCCTCTCTCCACCTCCCTCACTGGCCTATCCCGAGCCAGAACCCTCCCCAAGTTCACTGAATAGGACATGTCCACCATGAGCCCCTCATTTGCCTTTAAAGGACAGAGGCATCCCACCCCGCACCTACTCGCTCATTTCCTTCCCACTCACCCCCCATAACACCCTCCCTTCTCCTGTGCTCTAGCCTGACCGTGAGAAGAGAGAGATAACACCTATCGATCCTCTCCAAGAACTGCTCAGGGAGCCCCCATCTCTGTGTCTCTCCCGTTGCATGTTATCTCTCTGAGCTCGCATCGATCTCCTGATCCCAACCCTCTCAATTTTCCTTGCTCAGGACGAGCCCAGTCATAGCTTTGGTGAGCCCCCGAAGCCGTCTCTCGGGTGCCCTCACGCGAGCAAGTCCCTGTCGTAGAACCAGGCCGTGCCACCCATCCCCGGAGTTGCCACCGCCTGCCAAATCCTCTCCACCTCCTCCCGGATGCCGGCGAGCCCCTATTAAGCTCCCCGAGACCCGCTAGATCCCCACCTAGGGTTCTCTCTCCTAAGCATCGTCGCGAGGTGAGAGACGAGCGGGAGCCGTCGATCGGTTTCTAATCTGACGACGGTCGTTCCCTCGTACCCCTTCGTGGCCTCCCTGCCACTAACCAGATGGCCCCGCCGCGTGGGATTTGAAAGCTCCTTCCCGCGCATAGCACTCCCCGCGTGGGCTGAATCCCCTGACGCGGCCCATTCTCCCCGCATATCCAGTCCATTGCCCACATTGACCCTTTTCTTTTTCTTTTTAGGATATTCCCAGATCTGCATGTTAGGTTTAAATCCTTTTAAAAATGGAAAATTGCTTAATAGTACCAGACCCAAAATTTACTATGTACCCACATGTTTTCCCTAAATTGCCGCACCAACAGTTGATCCAACTATCACTCATATTAATTTGAATAAATATATTGCCAAAGGGTACACTTTTCACTAATAATTTGTTCTTGTAAGTTTGACAACTCTAAATGGCATGAACCCAAGTGATACTGGAAGGTATCACAGATACCTAGCTTTCCAGTATGACCCCATCCTATTTGCTTTCTAAATTGCCCCCGGTGAAAATAACAAAATCAGTACATTTCTGCCATTCGAAAATTCCCTAGATAAAAACAAAGATATTTTTGACTAATTCAAACTCTCTATATATCTACATACCCATAATTATCAAAACCTAGGGGGCCAAAATTTATTGAGCTCTCTTTGAATTCTGGTGAATTAATCCTTTTTGTGCATAGGTAATTAACCAATAAATTCATATCACTAGTTATGTAAACCAAAAAAGGTTCAATCCAATTTATGCAGGAAGTTATTTCAAATGACTAACATGTGTCTTTTGGAATCACATCAAAATCCCTTATAAATTTAATCTGGTGAAAAAGACAAAAACCATCCAGTACTTGTTTGGGATTTTCCTGAGGGCATTCGGGTAATTATTTTAAGTTGATTACAACTCCCCTTGAATCAGTCCACCAAATACTACCTAATCACCCAAGGAAATAATTTTTCGAGCTCCTGAATTTTTCTGGTGAATTATTTCCTAAAACTAGAGTTTTATCCACTATAAAAATCATAAAAATCAATGGAAATTGATTAAATAGTGAAACTACATTTATTGGATTCATTTTATCAATGAATATCTGATGGTATAATCTTTATACAATGGTATCATATATAGCAAGCCCTTGGTCAAAAACCCCTCTCGTAGATAATTCCTAGATTATAAATCCAACCGGATCATCTCCTAGTGCCTCCAAATCTTTTACTCATCTTATCAAACCAATCATCCAGCATCCTACTGCCTTATGCATTGAAATTATATGTTTCTTACTGTATGTATTGATGCTTGAATGCTTTGAGTTGATTGGTGTATTGTTTGGTTGCATGTATGATCGATAACAGCGATTGTTGCGATTGTGTGACGCCGGAAAGAAGGAAGCATCAGGTTTCTCTTATTATTATTGTACTCGGTGTTATGGTTTTCTAACGCCATCAAGGGACATCTCTCTAGTCACAGGAAATCGACCATTCCTGAACTCGTATATTGACCTACTCCTTATTATCAATTGTTTTATATCTCGTTTATGAACTTCACGATTAAATGCATTATTTCATTCAAATAAAAGGCGTGAGTAACTTGGCCCCCTCCAAGTTATGGATGAGTGTCCATTAGAACACCTACACCATTGACACCCATCTTTACCCTTTAGATAGAGGTTAGGATTCTCAGCGTCCTCCCTCCTTGGAAACTATTGATTTTTTATGATAAAACTATTTTGGGTTTTACCCTACTACAAAGTTTTCAGAATAAAATCCTTGGAAGAGGCATCTTTTCTGAGTGGAGGTTTTACTAAATAAGATATGAGGAGGATAAAGATAAAGTTGAACAAGAGAAAGAGAAGGGATGTTCTACGCCTTTACTGGAACAATTTATCCGTGCAACCACATTACCCCAGTCGCTGGGGCTTAGCTCGTAGTTCGTTGTCTTTAGCCGGGGCTGCTTGTACTTGCGTAAGGGGAGAAATCCCTGGAAGGCCGCGTAGGCTCTACAATAAATCTTCGAATTTGGGGCCTATAGCTTGCTTCGGCAAGAGTGAGCCTGTCTCGGAAGGAGTGCCGGTGCAACAATTGGGTCTCCCGACGGACGGTATGCTTTAGGAGTGGAGAAGGAAGTGGAGTCACCGAGGTTATTGTATATTGCCAAGATATAGGTTTGGGTATACGGAAGTGTAGAAGGGAGGACTATGGCCGGGGGCCACATACTCATTGCCGGGGAGAACAAACCCAAAAGGAAAAGTCGATGTTGCTAGGGATGACAAATGAAAGGTTAGGTTTGATTATCCGAACCCCCGACTACCATGTGTAGCGGGCCGTGGTTGTATCCCGACGGATGTATTGATTCGTGTGGGTAAAGTGCACAAACTCTGCATAGTGTAATATATTCGAATAGCCGTGTCAACGGTCAAGGACGGTTGGACAGGTGACTGCTAGGAGTACCCTTGGGATATAATTGAGATGAATAAAAAGGATGTGACTTTATCATGGTGAGTATGAGAAAGAGATTTGTTTTGACCAAAGATGGTCAAAGATGTTTAAAAAGGGGGTTTTACTCTAAAACTGTTTTCAAAAAGGTTTTCATCAAGGATATGGGATATCCTGATCTTCAAAAAGTAGGCATGTTTTCAAACTCTTTTTCAACAGAGATATAGGGATGCCAATGTTATGTTTTTCAGAAACAACTGTAGCGTAGTGCTATCTCGCCATAGCCCAATATGCATTATCGTTGTTACTTATCTCGGTGGTTTGCGAGTACATTCAATGTACTTGTCAACACCCGGATATCTAATCCCAGATGCCTGTTATGCCATACATCGCAATCCCAGGATTACCATTTTTGCGAGACATAACAGATTTGGATATCACAGTACATCATCAATTACAAACCATAACTAAGGTCTTACACAAATAAGGATCTCATGATCCAGTTCTTAATACAACTCAAGCAGCAGCATAACGTAAAGATAACGATAGCGTAGGCGAAGCTCCATCTTCAGGGTCACAGGCAATGATGACGATGGGAGATGATCCTAGTTGTCGTAACCTTCCTGCGGCCCGTCATCCTGATACTCCTCTTCATAGTCTGGCCACGAGAATAGCCAGGGACAAAGCCATGAGTACTCTTTAAGTACTCGGAAACTAATACTAACAAGTTAAGGGGGGTGGGTTGTAGTAGGATACTAAGCTCTAGGGTTGTTTTGCAAAAAGCCAGATTTACCTCTACTAAGTTCAGAAGCAAAGAAAACTAGTTGAAAGTTTCATATCACAACTCTGTTGTGGTCAAGTTACGGTCATAAATCATTTCATAATTCATTTTGAAAACATCTGACGATAGAACAGTATGGCCACTCCAACTGTCTATAACCGTGGCCGCGGCTATTCGAATAGTTTGACACTCTGCAGAGATTGCACACTCGAATAGTTTAAAAGGGGGTTTTACTCTAAAACTATTTTCAAAAAGGTTTTCATCAAGGATATGGGATATTCTTGATCTTCAAAAAGTAGGCATGTTTTCAAACTCTTTATCAACAGAGATATAGGGATGCAAATGTTAGGTTTTTCAGAAATAACTATAGCGTAGAGCTATCTCGCCATAACCCAATATGCATTATCCTTGTTACTTATCTCGGTGGTTTGGGAGTACATACAATGTACTTGTCAACACCCGGATTTTTAATCCCAGATGCCTGTTATGCCATACATCGCAATCCCAGGATTACCATTTTTGCGAGACATAACAGATTTGGATATCACAGTACATCATCCATTACAAACCATACATAAGGTCTTACACAAATAAGGATCTCATGATCCAGTTCTTAATACAACTCAAGCAGCAGCATAACGTAAAGATAACGATAGCGTAGGCGAAGCTCCATCTTCAGGGTCACAGGCAATGATGACGATGGGAGATGATCCTAGTTGTCGTAACCTTCCTGCGGCCCGTCATCCTGATACTCCTCTTCATAGTCTGGCCACGAGAATAGCCAGGGACAAAGCCATGAGTACTCTTTAAGTACTCGGAAACTAATACTAACAAGTTAAGGGGGGTGGGTTGTAGTAGGATACTAAGCTCTAGGGTTGTTTTGCAAAAAGCCAGATTTACCTCTACTAAGTTCAGAAGCAAAGAAAACTAGTTGAAAGTTTCATATCACAACTCTGTTGTGGTCAAGTTAAGGTCATAAATCATTTCATAATTCATTTTGAAAACATCTGACGATAGAACAGTATGGCCACTCCAACTGTCTATAACCATGGCCGCGGCTATTCGAATAGTTTGACACTCTGCAGAGATTGCACACTCGAATAGTTTAAAAGGGGGTTTTACTCTAAAACTATTTTCAAAAAGGTTTTCATCAAGGATATGGGATATCCTGATCTTCAAAAAGTAGGCATGTTTTCAAACTCTTTTTCAACAGAGATATAGGGATGCAAATGTTAGGTTTTTCAGAAATAACTGTAGCGTAGAGCTATCTCGCCATAATCCAATATGCATTATCCTTGTTACTTATCTCGGTGGTTTGGGAGTACATAAAATGTACTTGTCAACACCCAGATTTTTAATCCCAGATGCCTGTTATGCCATACATCGCAATCCCATGATTACCATTTTTGCGAGACATAACAGATTTGGATATCACAGTACATCATCCATTACAAACCATACATAAGGTCTTACAAAAATAAGGATCTCATGATCCAGTTCTTAATACAACTCAAGAAGCGGAATAACGTAAAGATAACGATAGCGTAGGCGAAGCTCCATCTTCAGGGTCACAGGCAATGATGACGATGGGAGATGATCCTAGTTGTCGTAACCTTCCTGCGGCCCGTCATCCTGATACTCCTCTTCATAGTATGGCCACGAGAATAGCCAGGGACAAAGCCATGAGTACTCTTTAAGTACTCACAAACTAATACTAACAAGTTAAGGGGGGGGGAGGGGTTGTAGTAGGATACTAAGCTCTAGGGTTGTTTTGCAAAAAGCCAGATTTACCTCTACTAAGTTCAGAAGCAAAGAAAACTAGTTGAAAGTTTCATATCACAACTCTGTTGTGGTCAAGTTAAGGTCATAAACCATTTCATAATTCATTTTGAAAACATTTGACGATAGAACAGTATGGCCACTCCAACTGTCTATAACCGTGGCCGCGGCTATTCGAATAGTTTGACACTCTGCAGAGATTGCACACTTTCACCACAACATTTTACACATCTGTCAGGAGAAAATCCTGAAATCACCATACTCAGTATGCGGATAATCAATCCTAACATTTCAATTACACGCCCTAGTATAGGCACCTCTCCTGTGAGTTTGGCTTCCCAACCATGACCAACTTTCATCTTGGGTACTGCGGAGGTGGAAAATTTTCACAAGGTAGCCTCAACTCAGACCTTGGCCGCAAGGGAACCCATACTAAGGTATATAAATTTCCGGTTAAGCCCTAACCAAATTTCGGGTATTGTGGTTGTACGGTAAAATTGGAATGGTATCGCATCTAGACAACCATCAGTTTTATAAAGGGCTAAGGCTCATGCCTCAACATTTTCATCATCAAAATCATCTGGTGTTCAAGAACACATGTCAAAACATTTCAGTAGAATGACTCATCATTCTAAGGTTTTCATAACCATTTTCACCAAGTATTCCCATCTAAAGTTGATCAAGTTTTATGCTTAGCACTAGCATCTATAAGTGGGGGTAAATACTAGTGATGGGTAATAAACAAGTGGGGATTAGCTCAGTTTAATCTTATGCCTTAGGATGACATCAATATTATCTAACTTAGGCCAAATTTTATGCTCTTTATGCTACCTTCAATTATTTTTCTAGAATCTACAAGTCACTTAAGTAAACTCTAAGAAAAATATTTGATAAAGAAAATAAAGTATTAAGCTTGCAAGTAAAACTAGGATTGGGTATCAAGTGGGTATAATCACATATTCTTAAGGCATATAATTGGCATAGTAACAAGCAAGTAGTAGCTTGCATAAGTAGGGTATCTTTCAAGTGTTAGCTTGCAAGGTTGCAAGTATAGGCTTGCCTTGTGCAGAGCCGTGGTTGAAGTTCTCCTCGGCGTCTTCCTCGTAGTATCCTCCTTCATCCTCGTATCTTTGGTCGGTACTATCGTCTATAAATAAATACGAGGTACACAATCACCAAACAATACTTAACTATTTATAATCATCACACAAAGGGTCACACTAGGTGATCTATCATCATCACTAACATTACAAGATTAAAGCACTTGTCTTATTTATTTTATTTTTAGAAAAGTAATTTCTACTCATTGAAAAACTACTTAAGATTTAATATTCTCCAACTCAAACATGGGATCATGTTGACACATGTCATCACCACATATTTCAGTACATGGGAATGTGATTTAAAGTGGTGTCACAATTTAATAAGGTTTAACCTTTTTATTTTATTTAATTAAAGTGACTAGAAATGCCTATGTGGCATTCTTTTATTACTTGAACATTATTTCTGCCAGTAAACCCATATGTTTTTTATATATTCTGAAAGGTATGATCAAATGTGATGTACGAGAGTTGGAATCAACTCAAAAGCTCTTATGGTTCAATTTTGAAAAATGTTTAAATACAGAAAAGCTTCTGCCTCGTTATTTTTACCATGGTTGATCTACGGGCTTCGATTAATCATTTCAGTACCTTTATAACAAAATTGGTTTCATGCATTTTGATTTAGTGAAGCGAGCTAGTTTGATTTTTGAATCAACAGACAGAACTAGAGTTTGAGTTTAAATGAAAATTCTAAATTTAAACTAAATGGGTTGCGCGGGAGAGTTACTGGGCTGACCCACTACGCACAGCGCGCATGCGGGCTGCTGACAGATGGTGTCCATAAGTTACCGGAACTAACTAAACGAAATGGTATATATGAATCTGAGCCTTACGATCTAATTCTAATCCAACGGTTGAGGGTGATCGTTGACGACGAACTACTCCGACGAGGAACTAACCCTAACGCGGCCAATGGGGTTCTGGGGCGGCTCACCGGGGCTCAGGCGATGGTCGGCGACGGGGGCGAATGACGAAGTCGATGACGGCGGTTCTCCTGGTACCAGCAGCTCCTCTTGGGGCAGCTTAAAAATGACGGCTCCCTTCTCCTCCAGCAGCGGCAGGCTTCGGCCAAATTCCGGCGAGAGAGAACTCGCCTTGCTCTGGGAAGAAGTGGGAAGGATCAGTGAGAGGTGGGGAGTGAGATGGTGTCGAGGAATCGAGCTGGGGAGGCCTCCTTTTATAGGCGAGCAAGAGGGGCATCAGGGCGTGGGCTGAGCTCATCGGAGGCGACGGTACAGGCGGCTATCAGGGTGGCTGAGACTAGGGGACGGTGCGCGGTCGCCTGGCGATCGTTGCTAGTTTAAAGGCAAGGCTTAGGGCGGTGGGGTTATGTCTGGAAGTTGCGGTGCTCTGCGCGGGTCGGATGGCGAACTTTGTGGCATGCGGCGGCTACGAGGTATGGTCGAGGAAACAAGCATGTCTGGTGGTCTCCTGGGACGGTGGGGTTCGTGCTGGCGGGCGGCAAGGGCTCGAGGTGGTCGGGTTGAGTGGGAACGGCGCATGCACGGTGGTGCGCGTCGGCATGGTCGACAGCTGCGCGAGCACGGCGTTTCCGGTGGTTCCTGTCTCTGTCTTCGAGCTAGGGCTGGTCTAGAGGGGGCGGTGAGGCATGGGCAGCATGCCAGACAAGGTTGGCGCAGCTAGTTCTTCCTCTAGCTTGTTGTCCACATTGGGGTGGCAAGGTGAGGCTCGGCCTTCTAACCAATGATGGCAATGGCATGCTCACAATGGTGCTAGAGGTTACTAACTAAGCTAGATGATCTACTAAATGTTTGCTGTGAGCTAGAGAGGGGACAAGTTAGGCCAAATCACTGCTCATAATAGTGTTAGATGTTTGTTTGTTTTGTGTTTGCAATGTGTTTGATGAAATGGCCGAAAGAACTTTAAATTTGAATTTTGGATTCAAACTTGGTGAGTTTGCTAGGCACATGCTAGGGAGTATTTGGTTAGTTGGATTAGTCAAGGGGCACTAGTTTGGTTGGGTTTTGAAAATGTGTGATCTTCACATATGATAAAGATTCAATTTTGAATTGTGATTTGAATGAGGTTGCCAAATGTTTCTACAACTTTGAAAGGTGGGCTTTGATTCACTTTTACTTGGTCTAGCAAGGGATAAAAAGAATTGGGAAAGTTTCTGTTTGAAATATTGGACTAGAAACACTCAAAGTGACATAGTAAGAAAAATGGCAAAAATGACCATTTGCTTTATTTGATTTGTTTTTTATTTTCTCTTGATTTGTTTCTGCATGGAATTGTTCTATATGATATTATATTCATCTTTAAACCATTTCTTGCTATTTTGGTTAATCACACAAGTTCATTCATGCATTTATCAAATCACCACATACACACATGCATTCATATGATTTTAATTAATCAAAGTCTTTGTTAACCCTAATTTTAGTGATTAGGGTTTAATGATCATTGTTTTATATTTTTGGAATGTTACAGTACTCATCGGCTTTGTTCCTGGCTATTTACTTGGCCAGATTGCAGATGTTAAGATGTGACGAAGGTGCTGACGTCTGTGCGAGCTAGGTCGTCTTCCAAGTCAGTTGCATGTAGGTTAAGGCATGACATGGGCTCTGCGCTTGAAGACTTCCGCTATTTATGTTTTATCGCCATAAGGGCATTAATGTAAGTACTTGTACTCCTTCATTATGGATGTTGTAATGATACTTGTCGGTTATGCTCACGGCTCACTAATCATGGCAATGTGAATTGCAGGCATAGTGGGCATTCTCGGACCGTAAATCCGGGGTGCTACAAAGTATGATGTAGATATGGCAATGACCTTGGTAATTCGGCTTGAAATCAAAGAATGTTCATACTCAATGACAACTAATCTTAAATTCATTAAGATTTTACCACTTACTTTTAGCTTAAAATTTTACACATGCGGTGGGAGTGCATTTTACATCAAGGATCTAAAAAATAGAAAATTACATCAAGGTCCATACATTTCGCACCAAGGACCCTAGAATAATTAAGCAATTAAAACAATCGGTTTCGGGTCATTCCTCGAGAGAGCACGTGATCGAGCCATACTCTTCATACCACTTTCTCTTCGATTATTTTCAAAATATGGCCAGATTTGTCGGTATGCAAATTCTTGGACATGGCATCATCAACATAAAGAATGATGTAGATATGGCCATGACCTTGGTAGTTTGGCTTGAAATCTAAGAATATTCATACCCGTTGACAAATAAACTTAAATTTGTTTAGATCTTACCACGTACTTTCAGTTTAGAATTTTACAAGGGCATTGGAAGTACCATTTTGCCAAGGACCCAAAATAGGCATAATTACATACATTTCCATCCATGTAGCACAAAGGACCCTAAAATATTTAAGCAAGGAAAACAGTGGGTTCGGCGCCTTCTCTAGAGACCAGCTGATCGAGCCATACTCTTCTAAATGCTACTTTCTCTTTAATTGTTTTCAAAATATGGATAAATTTGTTGCAATTGAAATTATTCGACATGGGAGCGTCAATATAAAGTATGATGTAGATATTGGTTTGACCTTGGTAGTTCGGCTTGAAATCAAAGAATGTTCATTCTCGGTGGCAACTAAGCTTAAATTCATTTAGATTTTACCATTCACTTTTAGGTTAAAAATTTACACGGGGGTGGCAGTATATATTACATCAATGACCTGAAAAATAGGAGACTAACATCGAGGTTCATACATTTAGCTCAAAGGATCCTAAAATAATTAAGAAAAGGAAAACAACCGGGTTTGGCTCCTTATCGAGAGAGAAGCTGATCGTGCCACTCTACATACTACTTCCTCTCAGATTATTTTCAAAATATTGCCAAATTTTTTGGCATGCAAATTCTTGGATATGGTATCACCAGCATAAATTATGATGTAGATATGGCCATGACCTTGGTCGTTCAGTTTGAAATCCAAGAATGTTCATACCGTTGACAACTAAACTTAAAATCGTTTATATCTTACCACATACTTTCAGGTTAGAATTTTACACGGGCGGTGTGAGTATATTTTTCACCAAGGACCCAAAAGAGGTAAAATTATATCCATGTCCATACATGTAGCACAAAGGACTCTAAAATAATTAAGCAAGGAAAACAGTCGGGTTCTGCTCCTTCTTGAGATACCAGCTGATCGACCCATACTCTTCTAAATGCTACTTCCTATTTGATTATTTTGAAAATATGGACAAATTTGTTGGCATTAAAATTCTCGGACAAGGGATCATCAATATAAATTATGATGTAGATATGGCTTTGACCTTGGTCGTATGGCTTGAAATCAATGAATGTTCATACTTAGTGACAACTAAGCTTAAATTCATTAAGATTTTACCACTTACTTTTATGTTAAAAATTTACAATGGTGGTGGGAGTATAATTTACATCAAGGAAGTAAAACATAGGAGAATTACATCAAGGTCCATACATTTACATCAAAGGACCCTAAAATAGTTAAGCAAAGAAAAAGAGCCGAGTTCGGCTCCTTCTCGAGAGAGCAGCTGATCGAGCCATACTCATCATACTACTTCCTCTTCGATTGTTTTCATAATATTGCCAAATTTGTCAGTATGCAAATTATTGGATATTGGATGATCAGCATAAAGTATGATGTAGATATGTCTACTACCTTGGTCGCTCGGCTTGAAATCCAAGAATATTCATACTCATTGATAATTAAGCTTAAATTCATTTAGATTTTGAAACTTACTTTGAAGTCAAAATTTTACACTGGTGGTGGCAGTATAGTTTAAATAAAGGACCTAAAAATAGGATAATTACATTGAGGTCCATACATTTAGCACAAAGGACCCTAAAATAAATAAGCAAGGAAAATAATCGGGTTCGGCTCCTTCTCGAGAGAGAAGCTGATCGATCCATACTCTTCATACCAGTTCCTCTTCAACTGATTTCAAAAAATGGCCAGATTTTTGGCATGCAAATTATTGGATATGGGATCATCAACATAAATTTGGATGTATATATGGCCATGACCTTGATCGTTCAGTTTGAAATCCAAGAATATTCATACGCGTTCACAAATAAGCTTAAATTCGTTTAGATCTTACCACATAATTTCATGTTAGAATTTTACATGGACGGTAGGAGTATATTTTATGCCAAGGATCTAAAAAGAGGAAAATTGCATCGATGTCCATATATTTATTACCAAGTACCCTAAAATAATTAAGCAAGGAAAACATCTGGATTTGGCTCCTCGAGATACAAGTTGATCGATCCATACTCTTCTAAATACTACTTCCTCTTTGATTGTTTTTAAAATATGGACAAAGTCGGCACGAAAATTCTTGTACATGGGATCATCAATATAAAGTATGATGTAGATATGGCCATAACCTTGCTCGTTCGTCTTGAAATCAAAGAGTGTTTATACTAAGTGACAACTAAGATTAAATTCATGAAATTTTTACCACTTTCTTTTAGGTTAAAAGTTTACACGTGCGATGGTAGTACATTTTACATCAAGGATCTCAAAAATAGGAAAATTACATCGATGTCCATACATTTAGCACAAAGGATCCTAGAATAATTAAGCAAGGAAAACAATCGTGTTCGGCTCCTTCTCAAGAGAACACCTGATCAAACCATACTCTTCATACCACTTCCTCTTCAATTGTTTTCAAAATATGTCCAGATTTGTTGGCATACAAATTCTTAGACATGGCATCATCAACATAAAGTATGATTTAGAAATGGCCATGACATTGGTCGTTAGGCTCGAAAACCAAGAATTTTCGTACCTGTTGACAACTAAAGTTAAATTTGTTTAGATCTTACCACGTACTTTCAAGTTAGAATTTTACACGGATGGTGGGAATATGTTATTTGCCAAGGATACAAAAGAGGGAAACTTAAATCCATGTCCATACATGTAGCACAAAGGACCCTAAAATAATTACGCAAGGAAAACAGTCGGGTTCGGCTCCTTCTCGAGAGACCAGTTGATTGAGCATTACTCTTCTAAATACTACTTCATCTTTGATTGTTTTCAAAATATGGAAAAATTTGTTGGCATTAAAATTCTAGGACATGGGATCATCAATATAATGTATGATGTAGATATGGCTTTGACCATGGTCGTTCGGCTTGAAATCAAAGAATGTTCATACTCAATGACAACTAAACTTAAATTCATTAATATTTTACCATTTACTTTTAGGTTAAAAATTTATATGGGTGGTGGGAGTACATTTTACATCAAGGACCTAAAAATAGGATAATTACATCGAGGTCTATACATTTAGCTAAAAGGAACCTAATAATTAAGCAAAGGAAAATAACCGGGTTCAGATCCTTCTCAAGACAGCAGTTGATCGAGCCATACTCTACATACTACTTCCTCATCAATTGTTTTCAAAATATTGCCAAATTTTTTGGCATGCAAATTCTTGGACGTGGGATCAACAGCATAAATTATGATGTAGATATAGCCACTACATCGGTCCCTCGGCTTGAAATCTAAGAATATTCATACTCATTGACAACTAAGCTTAAATTCGTTTAGATTTTGAGACTTACTTTTAGGTTAAAATTTTACACGGGTGGTGAGAGTGCAGTTTACGTCAAGGACCTAAAAAATAGGACAATTATATAGAGGGTCCATACATTTATTATAAAGGACCATAGAATAATTAAGCAAGGAAAACAATAGTGTTCATCTCCTTCTCGAGAGAGCAGCTAGTCGATCCATACTCTTTATACCACTTCCTCTTTGATTATTTTCAAAAAATGGCCAGATTTGTCGGCATGCAAATTATTGGATATGAGATTATCAACATAAAGTTGGATGTAGATATGGCCATGACCATGGTTGTTTATCTTGAAATACAAGAATATTCATACTCGTTGACAACTAATCTTAAATTCGTTTAGATCTTACCATGTAGTTTTAGGTTAGAATTTTACATAGGCGGTGGGAGTCCGTTTTACGCCAAGGACCTAAAAAAGAGGGAAATTACATCGATCTCCATACATTTAGTACCAAGGATACTAAAATAGTTACGCAAGGAAAACATCAGGATTTGACTCCTCGACAGACCAGCTGATCGAGCCATATTCTTCTAAATACTACTTCCTCTTTGATTATTTTAAAAATATGGACAAAGTCGCATGGAAATTCTTGAACATGAGATCATCAATATAAAGTATGATGTAGATATGGCCATGAACTTGGTCGTTCACCTTGATATCAAAGAATGTTCATACTTAGTGACAACTAAGCTTAAATTCATTAAGATTTTACCACTTACTTTTAGGTTAAAATTTTACACGTGCAGTAGGAGAACATTTTTCATCAAGGATCTAAAAAAATAGTAAAATTACATCATGGTCCATACATTTAGGACAAAGGACCCTAGAATAATTAAGCAAGTAAAACAATTGGGTTCAGCTCCTTCCTCGAGAGAGCACCTGATCGAGCCATACTCTTCATACCACTTTCTCTTTGATTATTTTCAAAATATGGCCAGATTAGTCGACATGCAAATTCTTAGACCTGGCACCATCAACATAATGAATGATGTAGATATGGCCATGACCTTGGTCGTTAGGCTTGAAATCCAAGAATGTTCATACCAGTTGACAAATAAACTTAAATTCATTTAGATCTTACCACGTACTTTCAGGTTAGAATTTTACACGGTCCAAGGACCCAAAAGAGTAATAATTACATACATTTCCATACATTTAGCACAAAGGACCCTAGAATAATTAATCAAGGAAAAAATTGTGTTCGGGTCCTTCTCAAGAGAGCACCTGATCGAACCATACTCTTTATACCACTCCCTCTTCTTTGTTTTCAAAATATGGCCAGATTTTTCAGCATGCAAATTCTTGGACATCGCATCATCAACATAAAGCATGAAGTAGATATGGCCATGTCCTTGGCCGTTCGGCTCAAAATCCAAGAATCTTCATACCCATTGACACCTAAACTTAAATTCGTTTAGATCTTACCACGTACTTTCAGGTTAGAATTTTACACGATCGATGGGAGTACGTTTTTCCCCAAGGACCAAAACGAGGGAAAATTATATCCATGTCCATATATGTAGCACAAAGGACTCTAAAATAATTAAGCAAGGAAAACATTTGGGTTCGGCTCCTTCTCAAGAGACCAGCTGATTGTTCCATACTCTTCTAAATACTACTTCATCTTTGATTGTGTTGGAATTTTTGCCTAAATAGGCCCAGCCCATTTATTATATTCTAATAAATTCCTGAAATCCTAGAGGCCCATTTGGTCCATTCATGCAAGGCAAGAGATGGGACAAATGTTTAGTCCCACATTGCTAGTTGAGGGAAATTGGACCACCTTATAAGGTGAGATCTTCCACCACTTGTACGAGCTTGAGAAGAGAAGACATATACACGAGCGCTCCTCCTCATCCTCGCTCGCCTCGCCTCATCATGTCACTACGCACGCGCGCGTCGCGGATTGCGGGAATCTCGCCGAGTTGAGCTTTTTTTTGCCACGCATGAATGGTATATGAACAGTTGTACAAAAGCTGAAATGTTTTTCTCAAGTGGACTTTTAATACAAGCTAAGTAGAAATGAATACGAACTGAGTGTAGGATGTCCGGTTGGCTGTCGCCTATTCGCTTCAACTTCCGTCCATTCGTTTCATCTCCTGAACAACATGTCTGCCTTCACTCTATGCCTATAAGAGAGAGGCCGCGCCTCCTCTCAGATACACTTCTACACATCTCTTTGCGTCTACAGTTCTAGAGCACTATGCTACCTAGTCTTCCCCATCCTGTCTTGCGGCGTGCACCAAGAGCCGGGATAGTAGGTCTCCGCGACCCCGCTGCTTCGAGTCCTGTACGGGAGAAGGGCGATAAGGTTTTTGGGGAGCGCTATTGGTGCGACTCCTAGCTTCATCATAGACTCCTTCACGAATAGCAATTGCGCCGATGTCTTCACCAACGAGTACTTCTTCCCTGACATCAGCAACCTCTTCCTCCACGACATGGCTGACAACAGTGCCAACACAAACACTGGTGGTTCCTCTACTCCTACTGTGATGTACATCCTCTTTCTCAACTGTGTTCTGATCGTATCTCAAGTTCTATGCCTTGCAATCTGTTTGGTTATTTGCCTTAATCTACATTTGCTATTTCACATGATTAGTATAATTTCTATTCTTCTATTCATGTTTTATCTAGCGTTTATTATGGTTAATTCACTTGGTAAATTTATCTTTTATTCAACAATCCAAAAACCTTATTTCAGGCAATTTGCCCCAAGTGGATTTGTTGGTTGAAGCCACCCGTTTTTGAAGGTGTCAATTACAAATGATTGCGATGCGAGAGCAGTGCTCTGGTTTCAAACCATGAGCTACTATAACGCCATCTATGGCGCACCTGAGGGAGATCTTAATCCTGCTCACGAAGAGGCGTTCCAAAAACTTGATACCACTTTCATGGCTGCCTTGATCAGCATTCTTCGCAACAATATTGTCGATTCATATTTGTCATTTAGCAATGGCAAGGATATGTGGGATGCGCTCGAGAGAAAATTTGGAGTCTCCGATGCTGGCATTGAACCGTATGTCATGGAACAATTCTATGACTATAAGATGGTTGATGAACGCCCCATTATGGAGAAGGCTCAAGAAATACAGTCACTTGCCAGGGAGATTGAGCACTTCAACTGTGTTTTAACAGACAAGTTTGTTGCTAGAGGCATTATTGCCAAGATTCCCGTCATGGAGGAATTTTGCTACTTCTCTGAAGCACA
Source organism: Avena sativa (assembly GCA_916181665.1). Lineage (NCBI taxonomy): Eukaryota > Viridiplantae > Streptophyta > Magnoliopsida > Poales > Poaceae > Avena > Avena sativa. Next base: position 243,642,848 of record OV702283.1, on the reverse strand, counting down.
AGAGACAAGAGTTCTCTGTGATAGATCTAATTGGGACTCTTGATGTGGAAGTGAAGGCGATAGCAAAATACACACGTGATCGAGGTACCGAGGGAGGTTCTAATGCCAATCTGGTACAGAAAAGGAACTTCCAGCCTCACAAGTTCGAGAACAAAGGAAAGTTTGATGGCAAAGGAAAGTTCGATGGAAAGAACAAGGTCTCACAGTCTATCATCTTCAGGAAGAAGACTGATAAGAAGAAAGGTGCTTGTCATGTATGTCGTGATCCTGATCATTGGGCTCCTGCTTGTTCCAACCGCTTTGACAAGTGCCAGCAAGGGAAGGGCAGCAAGACTGCTAATGTTATCATGAGCGACATTGAGATGAAAGATGTTGTGTATGGTATATTACCTACTGTTATTTTATTATGTCATTCTCCTGATTGGTACATTGACACGGGCGCTAATGTTTATTTGTTTGTGTTACTTTAAAAATAGCAAAACGAAAAAGAGAGATGGCTTAAAAGAAACTTTGCGAGTAGCTACTTCCACTGATGATTTTTTCGTGCACCTCTTACTCAGCCCACTGTTGATGCGGAAGCATATGAGATAAAGCCTAACCTTTTGAGTTTGGTTGAGCAGAACCAATTTGGAGGCTCATCTTCTAAAGATTCAGGTTTTCACCTAAATGCATTCACTAAAGTTTGGGACATGATGCGTATTAAGGATGTTGATCCAAATTTTGTTAAATTCTGATTGTTTCCTTTCTCTCTTAGAGGAAAGGCTAAGGACTGGTTGTAGCTCTACCTAAGGGAACCATCACATCTTGGGAGGAATGTACTAATATATTTATGACTAAATTTCCCCCAGCTAAAAATATGAAACTAAGATCCAATATTACAAGTTTTACACAAAAAGATCGCGAGCCGCTAGCGCTTGCAGGGGAAAGGATGAAATAAGCCGTAATGAACTATCCTAGTCATGGGATGGAAGAGTGGCTTATATTGCATTTATTTAATAATGGCCTTAATCCAATGTCTAAGTCTATGCTACATACTACAACATGAGGAACAATCATGGAAAGTAGGTGAGTGTTGCAAAGAAATTACTTGATGATATGTAAAACAACCATGCTCAATGGCATGTGGAAAGAACCTCAAAAAGGGTGAATTTGATCACCAAGGTAAGTAAATAAGAGCTTACTGCAAAGGTAGATGAATTACTTAATATAGTAAAGGGTAAGGAAGATACACAACTTAATGCTATCTCTACCGATGTTAATGATGTTAATTTTATAGCTCGCAGTCCTTATAATCCTACATTGAAAAAATCAATTCTTTTCTTCTAATGTTCAAAAACATTATTCTAGTCCCGGAGGAGCTCCTTTAATCATAATGGAGAAAACCATGGCAATATTTATTTGAAAATACTATTAGAAATTTTATGCAAGATCAAACCGAGCAAAAGAATATGCTTATTAAAATCCTAGTGAATCATGAGACAAGTATTAGTAAATTATCTAATCAAGCCATTGCAATAATAAATGATGTACATGCTATACAGGAAAGGACAAAGATCATGGAATCTCAATTGGGCAAGGTAGCCAAGACCCAAGCTCTCATATTTGCAAAATTCAGTGGAAAACCCGAGCCAGATCCGGTGGAAGACCTCAAGATGTTAAGGGTCGAAAATAATGAAGAGATGTCTAAAGAACTAGATTATAGCAATGCACCAACACACTGATATATCGTGGAAGATCATCTAAAGATGATCACCGTGAAGAATGCCGGTATTGAAAAAGTTAATGATGCTACCTATCAACAATTTATTCAACATGTAGCATATAAAGTTAGAGATTTAGAAATGGAGTATAACAGACTAGATGATAAGCTTCCTTCTAAGAAAGATGATATATGTGAGCCCACTATATTAAGGTTAAGATTGGGGTTAATGAGATATCTTCACTTTGTGATCTTGATTCAAGCGTCTCAACAATTTCCAAGAGCCTATTGATAAACTAAACTTCGATCCATTTACAACTACTGAAACAAGACTCAATCTAGTTGATTCTACATATAAGCAAGCTATTGGGATTAAAGATAATATAGTAGTATAAATTAAAGGAGGTCTCACACTTATTGATCGTTTCTATAGTGGACATGCCTGAGGATCCCATAGCACCCATAATTCTATGTAGGCCATTCCTAAGAACTATTAAAGCTTTAATCAATTTGCATGAACAGAATATGACAATAGTGTCGTGGTATTGCCGACGAGTACGCCATGGAGGGGTCCTCACAATGCGTGTTTAGAGACATGGGGGAAGGCGGATGGTTGACGGGTACGAGGTTACACAGCTTACCCAGGTTCAGATCCCACAAAGGTGGCGGAATCCTACTTGTAACACCCCAGTTTTAGTTAATCTATATTAGGGTTTGTTTTGTGCATCATAAGCATCATCCCTATTAATGCATGCAAGAAAGAATAAACAAAACCCTAAAACCCTAACCTCTCTCTCTATTTGAAACACATTCAAAAGGGTTTTGATTATATTGAAAACTACAAAAAGTAATAGAGCCCAAATTGACTAAAGGGCTCCCTGCAGTATTTTATACATTTTATAGAAGTCCCTGGTATTTTTTGAATTACCCAAAACAGGTTCAAAATGGAAATACAAACACATATTTTGAAAATAGAAAAATAAAAAGGTTTTTGAAATAAAAATCTGCTACTAAACCTAGTTGGGCCGCAGCCCATCCCTCCCCTCTTCTCTCTCTGCTTCTCAGCGTGCAGTGCATAGAAGCAACCGCAGCCCAGTTTGGCCCGTTCGTAGCCTACTCGGCCCGGTACCACGTCGAGCCCCGCCGTCGTCTTCGTCCCTGACAGAGAGCAGCTCCGTGTCGTTCCCGCCGCCGTCCGCCGACGGGGATGCGTCAAGATCAACGCCGCCGCCTGCCGTCGCCTACAAGACCCCCTAGCCGCCTCTGAGGAACCCTAGATTACCTTCTCCCTCTCGCGTGTGTTCCATTCCCCTTTGTGCCGCGCATGCTAGAAACCCTAGCTTCTGAACTCGTCGTCGCCCCGCCGTCTCCGGCCACCTTGAGCCTCGCCAAGCATCCCAGGAGAAGCGCTACGTCTTCCTCTTCCTCCTCCATGAAGCGTGCAAGCTGGGAAGGCCCCATCTCGCGAGAATCAAGTTCGTTCCCGACGCCGACCATCACAGTTGACGCTTCGATCCACCGTCGTCCGGCCTCGCCTCGCCTCCCCGACCAACCTAGCACGTTCCTGGTGAGCTCAGGAACACGCTCGTGCTCTCCATCTTCTCCATTGCTCCCTGGTTTGGCCCCGCGTGATGTGCCTCCGCTGTTCACCGCAGATGCTCGTCGCCAGCAGCCCTCTGGTGTCCAAATCCGGGCAGCGCAACCACCAAATGGTTCGTCTCGACCTCCTCTCTGCAACCAGCCCAAGAACAGCCCAGCGCACGCAACGAATCCTCGGATTCTAGCTCAACCTGAGAGCCTACATTGCTGATGTCATCATGACATCAGCATGAGGTCACAATTGTTTATTTTGTAAATGATTTCTATAATTGTTTTCAGTAAATAATAAATATAGACATGTGGGTCCAGATGTAAGTGAGATAAATATTTCAGAATTTTTTTTTGCTTAATAAAATTATATAAGTAATTCCAAAAATATAATTATTTTGTAGTATTCTAAAAATGATTTAAAATGAATTAAAAAAATGGAGAAATTCATAACTGTAAGATCCCTCCCTTTTAAAGGTAAGGATCCCTATGATTGCAATGCTAGTCCCTGGATTAACGCTAGCATCCACAGTTTAAGATGAAGTACACAGAAACAAAGGTCATTATTACATATCATTTCAGAGACAAACATAGTCTTTTACAACTCCATGGCCATAGGACTAATACAAGAGTTTATCCACAACAATATAAATAAGTCTTCATCTTCATGTGCCACAGGAAAGCATGTTGAGTGTAGACTCATAACCCCTAATCATCATCAGAATAACCTGCAACATCACAAGTTACAGCCACAGTGGGTCAATACATTGGAATAGTATTGGCAAGTGATACCTTAGTAGAATATTAACATCTAGTTAATACATGCATTTGGCTAAGTGTAGCTTAGGCTTGCTTTGCTTAAAATAGGTTTTACCTATTAGTTGAAAACACTAAGTTTTTCTTTGACAAAACTTTCCCAAGGAATCACCAATTTCTATTGGGAGATGCCTTGGGTGATTTTGACAAGCAAAAGCTTAGTGTTTTCAAATGATAAGGAAAATATATTTTGAGCAAAGCAAGCCTAAGCTCCACTTAGCCAAATGCATATAGATGATAAACTCCACTATACTACCATAGTATCACTTGCCAATACAATTCAAATGTATTGACCCTTGTGGCTGTAACTTATTATGGTGCAGGTTTGTTTGATGTTAGCGAAGTGTGTTGATTAGGATTACAAGTCTACAACCAACATGTTTGCCTGTGGCACTTTGAAGATAAAGGACTCCATGCTATAGTTATTTCTGCTGCATTTTAATGAGATAGCCAAATGAGCTATGTAAGATGTAATGAATTATTTTATTCCTGGTTATAAAGTTGTATTATGACCATTGTTTCTGGATATTACATCTTAATTGTGGATGCTAGCTATTGATCCAGGGACTAGCATTGTAAACACAGGGATTCTTAACTTTAAAAGGGAGGGATCTTACAGATGGTATCAGAGCACTGTGTTGCCTGTAGGATTATAACCCTAGGATTTGATTAGAAACCACTAAGGAAAATTTCAACACTTGGAAAAAATTTCTACACTTGTCTTTTCTTCTCGTAAACTTTTCTAATCTTCTTTTTCATCTCTATTGGTAGAAGGATGCTTTGATAGCCTTTAGTCTAGAGAGTGAGAGTTGTAATGTGCTTTGTTAGTTGGACCACCACACTTATCATTATATTTCCAAATTTTTTGACTAAGTTATATTGAACCTTGGATGCTTGTAATGGATTTATGTATACCATGACTTTTGTGTTTGTTTGTCAATGATATGCTTGTGATACTTGTCTTGTGTATTTTCTATTGAGGTTGATTCTAACTTCTCTCTGTCTTATAAAATAGATGCCTAATGTTACTATCAGCACGGCTAAAGAGTTCAAGGGAACTCGTTTTGGCACTCGTCTTATTGAGCTCACTAGTATGCTCAATCTTTCGCTTCCTAGCATCGTGGTGCTTCCCCTTACCAAGTTTGAGAGGAAGGACCTTTGGGGCTTCAAGGTTAATCAGCTAGGATGCCAGACTGAGCCTGCCACGGAGGCAATCATCTTCAAGTTTATGCATGACGACAGGGAGAGAGGCCTAGAGGTAGTCATGCAGGATTTACTTGGGCTTCTGTTAGGGAGAAACTCTCGGGAGATTAGAGGTACTCACTTCCACGCCTTAGGAAGACACGACGAGGATGGTGAGGCTATTGAGTTCGAGGATACTGCTAGAGAGACGGCAAAGCCGATACGTCTATACCTCCAGGACCTAGAGGTTCTACTTAGGCACCTACATACTGATAGGACCAATGTCATGCTTAGAAACGACGAGATCCAGGTGCAGCTTCGTGAGAAGGACAAGCTCTTCGCGGAGCAAGACGAGATAGTCAAGGAAATGGAGGCCAAGTTTGAGAGTCAGGATAGGAAGTTGAAGAGTCAAGAGAAAAGAGTCCAAGATAGGAACAAGAGGATTCGAGAGATGACTGCAGAACTAGAGGCCAAGTACTTCGAGCTCGAGCATCAGCAGGGTGTGATTGAGAGACTTCGTTCATAGAAGAGGGCTCTTAAAGCCAAGGTAGAGGCCTTGACTACCAATGTCGAGGAGTACAAGACCGCTATGGAGAATGCAGGTCTTACACTTGTCGATGAGGAGGTTGATGCAGAGGAGTAGTGATGACTACTCGTTTATTTATCATCTACCATGCTTTTGATTAATGAGTCGCAATGACCATCCAACATGTGGATGGCTTGCTATTGGTGTGTTTGCTTTTCAAACTTGTTGTTTATGTCGTTGAACTTTATGTTATTTTGATGCTTGTTTGGTGGTTGTCTATGTGTTGTATTGTGCATAATAAGCATCTATGGATATCTCATTCTTATCCTTATGAAAACCACAGATGCCTCCTCGACGTGCCAACCCCAACCCAAACAGCAACAATGTCACCCCCGAGATGCAGCAGCTGATGACAGCACAGGCACAGCTGATGCAGATGATGACTACTTTCATGCAAAATCAGAACAACAACGACAACAACAACAACAACAATAACAACAACAACAATAACAACAACGACAATCAGAATAACCCACCAGGATTTGACATGCTCACCAGATTCTTAAGAATGAGGCCTGCTAAGTTCTCAGTAACTACTGATCCCATGGTGGCCAATGATTGGCTACGCTCAGTGAACAAGGATTTGGTAACTGTTGGCTGTACTGATGAGGAGAAAGTCAGGTTTGCAACACACTTGTTGGAAGGACCAGCAGCTACTTGGTGGTATAACTTCCAGATCACCACTCCCATTGAGGATGTGACATGGGCTATCTTTGAAGATGGTTTCCGTACAGCTCACATCTCATCCGGAATGATGAGCTTGAAGAAGAAGGAATTCCATAATCTGAAACAGTGCCACCACAACGTGGCTGAATATATTGAGTTCAACAATCTGGCGCGTTATGCACCGGATGAAGTTGATACTGATGCCAAGAGGAAAGAGAAGTTCCTCGAAGGACTGAACGATGAACTGAACCTGCAACTAACTGTGGCCTATGTCCCCACCTATCAATCTCTTTGTGACAAGGCTGCCATCTTGGAGAGCACGATGAAACAGGTTGAAAGCAGGAAGAGGAAACACAACTCTGACAAGCACAACTCGTGATCGTCTCACAAGCGTTACCATTATGATGATAGTGGGAGATCTGGATCCCACAATCATGGAAAGTACAATAGTCACCACAACCATCATCATGACAACAAGCATCACCGTAGTCATGACAATGACAAGTACAAGAATCACAAGGGTGGATACAAGAGCCACCATAATGGAGGTGGAAGTGGTAGTGGAAGCCAGCCTGTCAAGAAGGATCTTAGTCAGGTTGAATGCTTCAAGTGCAAGAAGATGGGGCATTATGCAAATGAATGCCCAGAAAAGAAAGTTGAGGGACCCAACAAGCCCAACCCTTTCCAGAAGGGACAAGTGAACCACATCAATGTGGAAGAGATCTACGAGGAGTCCGATGCTGTGGCTGGTAAGTTCAAACTCAATTCTATTCCAGTACTTGTTCTTTTTGATACTGGTGCATCACATTCATTCATATCAAAAGCATTTGTTGATAGAAATGGGTTTCCAACTGAAAACGTTGGGTGTCCAATAAAAGTAAGTTCTCCCGGTGGAGAAATGATAGTAAGTCTTGGATGTCGTGATCTAGTGATAGAATTTGGAAAGCATAAGTTTCCAGTGAGCCTGATAATCCTAGATTCCCAAGGACTGGATGTAATTTTGGGAATGGACTGGATGACCAAGTATGAAGGAGTACTAGATTGTGCCAATCACACTGTCGCACTCACAACCCCGGAAAAGAAACGGATAAGATTCAAATCTAACTTTGAATCAAAAGGAAGTAAGCTAAATTCTCTTAAGGGGGTTGTTGGGGATATGCTATATGGGTATCCTCATAGCATGTCTCTTATCCGACTAACCCAGGTGGCCCATAGTCGGTAGCATGGCCTGTGGCCTGCTGGGCGGCCCAGTTAGGTGGATCCAGAAGGGAGGCCCATTCCGGATAAAGGAAGGCTACGGTGGAGTCACCAGCATACCCGGAGCCTTGGAGTGCAAGATACACAAGACTAGTAATAGGCGGTGTAGAACTCGGTAACCTGTCCGACTAGGACTTTTCCCTGTAACCCTAGGACCTGGCGACTATATAAGTCGGGCATATGGAAGTCTTTAGGGCATCGTTTTACACACACCTCGCACAGCGAACCTATCTCTGTAACTCGGCGTATTGCCATTATAGTGATTTATAGCAGGAGTAGGATTCCGCCACCGTTGTGGGATCTGAACCTGGGTAAGCTGTGTTACCTCGTACCCGTCAACCGTCCGCCTTACCCCACGTCTCTAAAAACGCACTGTGAGGACCCCTGCATGGCGTACTCGTCGGCAATACCACGACCGTTGGCGCCCACCGTGGGGCAAGAGGCTTCTTTAGGCTCTTCAGCGGGCGAGGACCAAGATCTTCGGGGAAATCAGCGAAACCGTAGCCATCGATCGCATTCTCTTATCCGGCAACGTTCCGATCGTCCCCCCCGACGAGTTCTGGATCCCAGCGAAGACGAACCCTACGCGGTGTTCAATCGTTCCTATCGGAGACATCCACCTCTTCATCGGCGAAACCGACTTGGGCACTAGTTCCCTCGGAGTCGGAGGAGCGTCAAGACCCGCACGGACCGCCTACGGGCAGGAAACGTTCGCGGAAGGATCGATGTCGGATCTCTCCTCGGAGTTTGCCGGCAAAGATCGGAAAAATTCAAGACCCACCCAAACCACCCCTGTGCAGGATATAAAGGTGGAAGATCACTTCACATCCGCCGGCTTTGTCCATGCGTCTGGACAGCAGAGATCCAAGTTCGTCGGCGTGGTTACCATCTTTGATCTGGCGCGTTGTGTTCAGAGAGAGGGCGAAAACCCCCGCGATTACCTGGCCAGGTGGCTCCGTATACGAGCCGATCTGGCCCACTACCCCAATGATGATGTTATCTATCACTTTGTGGAAGGACTGGACCATGGCACGCTCCTCCGAAATTCTCTAAGACGGCAACAGGCGTCAGGACGCCTTACCTTCGAAGGCATGGTGAACACCGTCAACAACTACGCGGAGGCTGAAGCGGCAGCTCAGACAGCGCTTGAGCTCATTGACGGAGCCCCTCCGATTCAACCACCACCACCACCGCCTCCGTCCGCCATCGTCGTAGTAGCACCACCACCTCCAGCCATCATTGAGGCCGTTGCACCTCCACCGCCCGTCATCGAGGAAGTCCTGGCACCCTCCGACTCTGTCATTGACGCGCTTTATGCTGATCTCAGTGCAGATTCAGAGGAAATAGACTTCAGTCCAGAAGAGCTAGACTCCGCTATGCAGGAGATGGAGGAGGAGTACTCGCGCGACGAATAAGCTAATAACACCGTCATGTCTCGAGGGGTGTTCGTCACCATTGGGACAGCGATGGATGAAGACCAGCCCGGGCAAGCTCCACCTACGGCGCTGGATAAGGGGAAGGGGCCACTTATTGCTGCTGACGATGATCGCGCAAAAGTCATGCCTCCTCCGCCTAACCCAGTGCAGCAGCCGCAGGAACTCGGCACCGGCCCGAGCAACAGCAACACCACAAACTTGCCGCCTCCAGCGTCCACGTCGGCAGCAGCCCATGTTACTCCAGCTGATAGAGTGATGTACGGAAACCTCCTCGTTGAGCCACTAACCGTTGATCATATCCGGAACGTGACTCAGCTTGACGAGAAGCGCCAGCAGCTGCTGGAGGAGGCGCAAGCCATCGCGGGGCAAGGCGCTAAACTAGATCGAGATCTGGTCAACACGCAGAAGTCCATAGAAAAAGCTAGAGCAATGGAGGCCGAGTACAAGACTCTGCTACAGCAGCAGAATGCTAAGAAGGCTCCGGCTCGCGTCATCAACGATCCTGGTGTACGGCGCAACCTAGGATGGGCTCCCTCGAAGCCGGCACAGGCCAAGCCATGCATTGATAGTGAAGGCAAGCAGGTGATGCCCACTCCACTCCTTAACCTCGCCGTCGCCAAGACCCTTCTGGAACAGGATAGATCGCCTGAGGCAGTAGAACAAGTCTACGACCTAGTGGCCAAGGCGGTAAAGCAGTAGGAAAAGGCCACCTCTCAGAGGCTTGAGTCTGACCCAGTGCTCTGCCGATCTAGCCAGTACAAACCGCCAAGGGACAGATCTCCTCAGAATGTCGGATCACAGACGGGTTCATCAGAATGAAGACGGAGGGATGCGCACAATAGGAAGGATGCTATCCCCATATCCTCCGACCACGGAGAAAGAGCCCAACCTCTCCGCCCATCGCCGCCGCCCCGATCCCCCCGCCGTCAGGAAGACTACAAGGCTCACCATCGCACGGATATGCCCCCAACAAAGCAGTGCGGCATCGTCATCTGCGACAACGTGGCACAGACCCGTCATGATGAAGAGCGCAACCAAGGACATAAGAGCAGGTCACACCATGACCCTCTGCGTCCGACAAGCAACCGTGACAGGCGTAGGGTGTCGCGGGAGGGTAACAGCAAGAAGGCTAACCCACCGCCACCTCCGCCTCCATCGCCGCCAAGCAGTCACCATGGCGGAAGAGGCCCGCGTTGTTCACGCAGCCCATCCCCTGTTGACAACAAGAAGAAGAACCCGGAAGCATACGATGCACGCTCACGGATCGATAAGATCCACGAGGCCCGGGAAGGACCATACCTGGGACCTTGTTGCTTTGGACCTGCAATACGGTCCGCAACTTACCCCATAGGTTTCCGGATTGACAAGACCATCAAGCATGCCACATGGTTGCAGGACTACGGCAACGCGGTGGAGATTGTCGGAGGCAACCCCAACGTCGCCGTCAAGTACCTCCCGTTAATGTTGGCGGACACGGCCCGTCAATGGATCGATGAATTGCCGGAGAGATCTATCTACAACTGGCTAGACATGCAAGAAGCATTCACCAAGAACTTTGAGGGTACATACAAGCGTCCCTGCACTGTGGGCGATCTACAATGGTGCGTGCAAGAGAAAGACGAGACATCTCGCGCCTACCTCTCCCGCTGGCTGGATATGAAGAATTCCTGTGCAGGAGTGCACGCCCAGAACTCCATGGACGCCTTCATCGATGGGTTGGAAAGGGGCACGTTGCTCCGACATAAGCTGAAGTGCTTGCAGGACAATCATCAGCTTGACTTGAATCAGATGATTCAGTTAGCCAGTGAGTTCGCAGCTGCCGACGACGATGCTCGTGGCTCTTTGCCGGCAATGGCTGTTCCAACCCAAGCTCGGAGGAACAGCAGTACAAAGCGGAAAACCACTCCATAAGAAAAGCAATCTACCGACATGGTCGCCATGACTTTTGCAGGACGAGGAGAAGGCGGACAACGTGGCCGAGGAAGGGGAGCAGGCCGTGGACAACAACGAGGAAGTGAAACCAACTCGGCGCCGCTCCATGTTCCCCAAACGTAAGAGGAGTGCCGCGATATGCCGTGCCTCATACACCTCGATGTCAACGGCAAGGCCACCCATACCAATCGACACTGCAAGTTCGTCAACGACCTCAAGGAAGACCCGGAGTCCAGCTACAAGCGAAGTCGGAAGAATAGACCGCGAGGCAAGGTCAAGGGAAAGAAGAAGGAGGAGGAGTCCAAGGATTCAAGTGACATGGACGAGGACGTTGACCCCAAGCACGCCGCCAAGAGCGATGAAAAGGGCAAGAACCCCTTCGCACAGAAGGCCCCAGTCTACCACACTTTCCTTGGCACCCACACCGTTCGACAACAGAAGACCTCTCTAAGGATCCTGATGGCCACTCTCCCCCCAGTTCCCCAATACCTGCGCTGGTCGGAGGTTCCAATCGCTTGGGACAGGACGGACCACCCAGACATTGTGCCCACGGAGAACCAGTACGCCATGGTCATAAACCCATTGATTGACGGCGTGGAGTTCACCAAGTGCATGGTGGATAGTGGAAGCAGCATCAACATCATGTACCTGGATACACTGCAGATGATGAATTTGACGGAGGCAAACCTAGGGCGGACCAACACCATGTTCCATGGCATAGTTCCTGGCCGGGAAGCTCGGTCCCTTGTGTGCATCACACTTTAGGTAGCCTTTGGCGATGTCAATAATTACCGCCAAGAGCGCATGACCTTTGAGGTGGTCCCCTTCAAGAGCGTGTACCACGTCATATTCGGCCGCGACATATTCCACACGTTCATGGCCAAGCCATGCTTCGTCTACAACAAACTCAAGATACCTGGACCAAACGGTGTCATCATCGTATCCAGAAGCTTTACGAAGGCAAGGGACTGCGAGATCAATGAAGCAACCGTTGCAGAAGCTGTCCTCTACAGCGAAGAATTCAAAGAGATCCAGAGCAAGGTCAATGACTCAGAGATGCCTGCGTCGAAGAAGCAGATCTCCGACTCCGCTCCTGCGTTCAAGGCCGCCATCGAGACCAAGCCGGTGGAACTTGTGGTAGGCGATGCCTCCAAGACCGTCTCCATTGGGACGAACCTGGATCCCAAATAGGAAAGCGCGCTCGTCGAGTTCCTCCGTGAGAATAGGGACATCTTTGCCTAGCAACCTGCCAACATGAAAGGTGTACCTAGGGAACTTGCCGAGCACATCTTAAACATAGATCCAAAATGTAAACCAATGAAACAAACTCTATGACGCTTCAGAGATGAGAAGAGACACGCCATTGGCAAAGAGATAGCTAGGTTACTTAAGGCTGAGTTTATCCGAGAAGTCCTTCACACCCGATGGGTGGCCAATCCTATACTTGTCCCCAAAAAGGGAACCAATGAGTTAAGAATGTGCGTTGATTACACCGGCTTGAACAAAGCATGTCCCAAAGATCCGTTTGCTTTGCCTCGCATTGACCAAGTCATTGACTCGACGGCTGGCTCAGAACTTTTGTGTTTTCTCGATGCATACTCAGGATACCACCAGATCAAGATGAGGAAGTCGGACCAATTGGCCACTTCGTTCACTACCCCATACGGCATATGTCACAATGGCCTTTGGGCTGAAAAACGCAGGTGCTACCTACCAGCGGACAATGCAACGTTGCCGCCACGACCAAATTGGTCGGAACGTTCACGCCTATGTGGACGATATCGCGGTGATGTCTAAAAAGTCAAATGACTTAATCTCCGACTTAAAAGAAACCTTTGATAATCTCCGGAAATACAACATGATGCTCAACCCTAAGAAGTGCGTCTTCGGGGTTCCATCCAGCAAACTGTTGGGCTTCATCGTTTCCCAGCGCGGAATAGAGGTCAACCAGGAGAAAATCAAGGCCATCTTAAACATAAACCGTCCTACATGCCTAAAGGATATCCAACGACTAACAGGTTGTGTTGCAGCAGTTAGTCGGTTCGTCAGCCGGCTTGGAGAGAAGGCTCTGCCGCTGTACAAGTTGCTGAAGAAGGCAGACAAATTCACATGGACAGACGAAGAAGATGCAACATTGAAGCAGCTCAAGGAGATTCTTTCCTCAACACCCATCCTTGCAGCACCCGAGCCTGGTGAGCCCCTGTTAATTTACATGGCGGCAACCAACCGGGTTATTAGCATCGTCGTCGTGGTAGAGCGGAAGGAACCAGGCTATGAGCACGGAGTTCAACGACCAGTTTACTATGTAAGCAAGGTCTTGACGGAGTCCAAGCAGCGCTACCCGCACTACCAAAAGATAGCTTATGGAGTATTCCTTGCTTCTCGGAAGCTGAGGCATTACTTTCAGGAGCACCCAATCACAGTAGTGAGCAATACTCCACTGTCCGACATTATCAACAACAGCGATGCTACATGAAGGGTCGCGAAGTGGGGCATTGAACTTGCCGCCTTCGAGATCACCTACAAAAGACGCGACGCTATCAAGTCACAAGCCTTGACGGATTTTATTGCAGATTGGATGGAGATGTCGGATGCTACTCCACTGCCAGAACCAGAGTATTGGGTGATGCACTTTGATGGATCAAAGTTGCTCAACGGCTCGGGGGCTGGTGTACTACTACAATCACCAAAAGGAGACAAGCTGCACTACGTTCTGCAGATCCACTTCGAGGCTACAAACAACATGGCGGAGTATGAAGCACTCATTCACGGACTGCGTGTAGCCAAGGATATTGGCATCAAGCGCATAGTTTGCTGTGGAGATTCCGACTTGGTTGCCCAGCAGGTGGCTGGCACCTGGAATGCGCGGAACCCTAAGATGGCGACATATCGTGACGAAGTGGACGAGATAGCCAAGAGCTTCTTGGGCTACGAAGTCAAATATGTGCCTAGGGAATAAAACGAGGCGGTTGATCTACTGTCTAAGCTTGGATCAGGGTGCAAACAAATTCCGCCAGGAGTTTTCCTAGAGCATTTGCGCACACCATCCGTGAAGGGCGCCGACATCGACAACCCGGATAGAGCTGACTCTTTCGTCAACATGGTGACAAAGATCCCTCCGGCTTGGACAAAACCGTTCATGGAATATCTCGAAAACAGAACTTTTCCCGACGACGAGGTCGAGCGACGGCAAATAGTACGACGAGCAAAGGGTTATAACATAATCAATGGGCAACTCTACAAGAGGAGCACTACTAGTGTATACCTAAAGTGTGTTTCCCAGCTAGAAGGTATGGAAATCCTACGCAAAATCCATCTCGGAGATTGCGGGCATCACGCTGCTCCTCGATCGTTGGTCGCGAAAGCCTTCCGGCAAGGATTCTACTGGCTGACCGCGAAGGCGGACGCCGACAAGCTGGTTGAAACATGCACAGGATGCCAGTATTATGCCCGACAACCACATGTTCCTGCTGAAGAATTGCGAACAATACCAATAACTTGGTCGTTTGCAGTCTGGGGGCTAGACATGGTGGGGCCATTACAAACGGCACCGTGTGGATTTACGCATCTGCTTGTAGCAGTTGACAAATTCACCAAATGGATAGAAGCTAAACCCATTAGAAAGCTTGATGGGGCAACTGCCCTCAGGTTTGTCCGGGATCTAGTGGTGATATTTGGTCTCCCACATAGCATCATCACCGACAACGGAAGCAACTTGTCACTCGGAGAAGTGGAGGCCTATTGCTGGGACAAAGGCATCCGACTTGACCTTGCATCTGTGGCACACCCACAAGCCAATGGTCATGTTGAGCGAGCCAATGGATTAATTCTGCAGGGAATCAAGCCACGTCTTGAGGCACCGCTACATAGAGCAACTGGAGCCTGGGCGGAAGAATTGCCATATGTGCTGTGGAGTTTACGAACTACACCCAACAGATCCACCGGCTACACCCCCTATTTCATGGTGTATGGAGCAGAAGCCATCCTACCTTCCGACATCCTCCACGATGCACCAAGAGTTGCCGCCTACGACGAAGATGACGCTGAAGAATCGAGACGCCTAGACGTGGACCTTCTCGAGGAGGAGCGCGTTTTGGCATGCCAAAGATCCGCCATCTACCAACAGAAGCTACGCATCTACCATAGTCGCCGCGTTCGGCATCGCTCATTTAAAGAGGGGGATTTAGTGCTCCGACTTAAGCAGAAGAAGTCACACAAACTATCCCCGCCATGGGAAGGACCGTTCATCGTAAGCAAGGCGCCGCTCAATGGGTCTTACTACCTTGTCGAAAATTGTGAACTCAAGGTTAGACCCAACGAGGATCATAAGCGTAAGCGACGTGACCCGGATGATGACTACCCGGAGCTGGATCAGCCATGGAACATAGCACAGCTACGTCCTTTCTACACTTAGCACTTTTTATCTAATCGTGTACCTTTTATATGATCAATGAAATAAAGCTCTTTGGTTCACTCATATTGCTGAGTCTTTTACCTCCTTTAGTGTTCATTTTTGGATCATATAAACCTTTATGCACAAGTATTCATTTTCACTTGTGAAAATTCTTCCTACGGGCGTTAGCTTAAGATTTTTGGTCTACACATTCTTTGTTTTTTATGTGGATTCTGGAGTAGTGACTTTTGGCACTTATTGTCGGCGATTTTGTGCTCAGGTTATTGACGGTGCCATTGGGCATCATCACCTAAGCGCATGGTTCCGACAACGAGTCTTCCGACTCACGAAAAGTCAAGCATAAGAACCAGAGTAATGGATAAGCCAGCACTTGCTTAACAAATATACATGCTGAAACTTAATTCTTAAGTAGCAGGATACGATAACTATTGTTTTCCGCCTTAAAGATTACATCACCAAGTTTTTTCAATGCACACGTCAAGGGTGAAACAAGAATTACAAAGTGTTTTTCACTCTTTGGGTGCAGGGGACTTGGAGGCCGCATCATCACCAGCCGAAGAATCACCCTCAACGTCGGCGCTGTGATGAGACTCGGAGGAATCCGGGTTGGCATTGTCAAGAAAGTTCCTGGGCACGAAGACGTCGACATCCACCAACTCGGCAACCCTGGTGTCATAACCCGCGAGTGATGACATGATGGATTCGTGATCGATCTCCTTGCCGTCATCATCCACGTCGGGGATACCAGATGTCACCATGTCGATGTCGGCACCTTCATAGTGTGCCTTCACCATGGACAACGCCATCCTTGCGCCAGCCCGTGCACATGAAGCTTTCCAGCTCGCGACACGCTCGGGGGCTCGGCGCAGAATCTCCGAGTACTTCACCATGGAGTCCGAGGCCTTCATATAAATCTGGAGGGGCTTGGCAATCTCCTTGGCTTGGGCGATAGCGGTGTTGATGAAGTTGCCGGCAAGAATCATGCATTCCTTGTCCGAAGGAGGCGAGCGGGTTAAACCCATAGGGACTGAAAATTCCGACAAGCATTGCATGAGTTCAATAAATTCTAAGTATCCAGACTACAGAACTACAAGGCGGAGGACACTCACTAAAGATGTTGGCCTTAGCCTGCCAGACGACGTCCGCCAAGGATTCCTTCTCTTGTTGGAGGAGCTTAAACGCCTCGCTATGGAGAAGGTTTTGCTCATCGGCAGCTTGCTTCTGATCCTTTAGGATCCCAAGCTCCTCCTTCAAGCGATTGATCTCTGCGGAGGCGGAATCCTGCAGGGCTTTCATGGAATCCTCGTGCATCTTCAGCATTTCTTCCCTCTCCTTCTTAAGGATCTTGTTCTCGCTGTCCAGCTGCTGGATGTGCTTGGACTGCTCGACAATATCCTTGGCCTTGGCGACATGCCCTGCAAGTTAGAGAAAACAAAGTACACATTGAGTACTCGGAGATTATGGGCACAAAAGTAAGACGGAAATGCGCAAAAAGAAAACAGACTCTTGTTTTTGATGATCTGTTCCTTCAAGATGGCAGTTTTACCCTTTTCAGCTTCAAGGTCTGCGCGCATCTTCTGATACTTGTCGTTGGCCATGCCCCTCCGAGCATTCTCGTTCTGTGGAAGCAAATACAAAGTTAAGTCGTTGTTCAGTCTACTTGGAGCCCCTAGTCGGAGATTTTCAATCTAGGCGCTCGGGGGCTACATCGAGAGATTTTAACTTAGCAACATGCTTAGCTTTTCTTTAAGCATCTAGTCGGAGATGATTCAATTCTCAACTAGAGGCTTGGGGGCTACAGTATAAAGTTTTAACTCGGAAAATGCTTAGCTTTTCTTTAAGCATCTAGTCGGAACTAATTCAGTTACAACTAGAAGCTTGGGGGCTACAGCACTTAAAATTATGAACACTGTGTATGCTACTCTTAAAGCATCTAGTCGGAATAATTCATTCCATCTAAATGCTTGGGGGCTACAGTGAGAGTTTTTCTAACTTAGTCACACTTAGAGCATTTGGATGCCAAACCTATGGTTTTCCGTCTACATCCTCGGGGGCTACAGTGGGATACTCATACGAAATGCAAAAGGTAAAGTAAAACTTACAAGTGCGATGATCTTGAGGTTTGTAGCGCTCTCGGCCAGCAGCTTGCCAAAGGAAATGCTATTTCCTCGCAAGATGTCTGCTTGATGGAGTAGCTCCTCAAGACCGCACGTAGGAGATGACGGCACTCCTCCAGGAACCATAGTTGTGCTACCCGGCGTAAGTACTGGGTAAACAATCTTCGGCAACTCGAAGGGTTTCTGGGGAGCAGAGGCGCCGCCTTCAGCAGAAGTACCAGCTCCCACCACCGCCTTGCCTCTACCGATGGCATACTTAGTCAGAGCTTCAACCATTTGAAGAGCAGCACTCTCCTGCGTCGCCTGCTCGCCGACAACAGCTAGTTCGGTAGAGGCACTAGAGTCCACTTCCATGGCAGAAGGGCCTGGTGCCTCCTGGACTTGGGAGCTTATCGGAGCAGAGGAGGGCTTGACGGCAGGAGTAGCAGGGGCGATGGCGGGGAGGAGTCGCGATGCAGCATATCTTTAATATTTCTAGAAGCCCCAAGAGTCTTGGAGGACTTCTTGAGGATGGTTGTGGCTTTCTTCCTGAAACATGTAAAATGCATAAGTACAGAAATAAGACAAATAAAATAAGACAATGTTGGAGAATAAGAAGCTTACACTAGGGGGGGAACTTTGGCAAACATCCCGGTGCTTTCTTCTTTTCCGCCTCCAGGGCGGAAGTACTCTTTTTGGAGGCTCCACCCTCCGTCTTCTTCTTCTTACCTCCGTCGGCAGCGTCAGAGGTGGAGCTCTTCCGCATTCGCGCCAACGGGGCATCATCGTCGGACACGACCGTGACTTCCTTCATCTTGGGATCGTAGATTTGGGCAGCCAGGTTGCCCTCCTCTAGATCGCTAAGCTGGTAAGTGAGAAATCATCGTGATAGACAAGATGGTATTGGCTAGACGAAAAAACTGGAGCAATGTCATACACGAAAAATAAATATCTACCTTTGGGCACTTTCCATCTACGAACATGTCGTAGGTGAGGGTGATGCCACGCTTCTTATCCTTCACCTTGATGATGTCCTTAAGGCGGGACTTGACGG
The DNA here is from genome assembly GCA_916181665.1 of Avena sativa. Taxonomy (NCBI): domain Eukaryota; kingdom Viridiplantae; phylum Streptophyta; class Magnoliopsida; order Poales; family Poaceae; genus Avena; species Avena sativa. Next base: position 243,624,123 of record OV702283.1, on the reverse strand, counting down.
AGTCGCTCGAGAAGTTGTCCTCGGAGATCCGGAGGGTATCCCTTCGGTCGCCGGAGTACTCGTGCATATACTTCGTGCGGTGCTGCAGAGGTTGGATCCGCCTGATGAACCAGCACATGGCTAGGTCCAAGCCGGTTAGACCCGTCTCTACGAACCACTCGATCCGCCTTATTGCGCGAGAAGCGTCGAGGTCGGACGGAAGGGAGGCATGGGATCTCCATGTGGAGACTTCAGCGACGGCTCCATCGACGAAGTCCGAGTACGTTACTTCTGGGCCCGCCAAAGGAATGTCGGGGCTGTAGAAGTACGTCCGCTGCCAGTTCTTGCACGACTCGTGGTCGACGATGTCGGGGAACCGCCGGCCAGGACGGATCTTGAAACTTATGGTGCCACAGTTCCTAAGCTCCTCCCTACTGTGTTCGGCTTCACGTTTGACGGTGAAGAAGTACACAAAAAGTCTAACCTAGGCCTCATCCCTAGGTAACCCTCACAAAGTGCCGCGAAGTTGCTAAGAACTAAGATACTATTGGGGGAGAGGTTATGGGGTTGGACCTTGAAGTGATTCAAGACGGACATAAAGAAGTGAGAGATGGGCAGAGAAACGCCGCGTACCAATTGCGCCTTGAGGTACACTTTCTCTCCGGATTGGGGAGAAGGGGTCACCTCGCCGGCCGGCGCCGCCCGCCAGGCAAGCCCCTCCGTCGCGGGGAGATAACCCTCCGCAACCATCTCTTGGATGTCGCGGCCGGTGATGTCCGAGCCGCGCTAGTCGTCTTTGTGCGAGTCTGGCTCCTCTTCCAGGGGCTCCAGCGCCGCCATATTGTGGTCTCCGCCGGTGGTTTCAATCACTGCTGATGCGCGGATGACCAGGCCCTCTGGGGGTACAACGACGGAGCTCGCCGGCTTCACCGTGGCTTCGCTCGACGCCGCCATTGACGGGGATGAGCTGCTGCTAGCCATGGAGGAGGGAGAGAACGCGACTGGTGCAGAGAGAGATGTAACATCCGAAAAATACTAAGCTTGGATCATCAAATTCTAATCATGAAATTTAGGGTTAGCAAAAACTTTTCTAAATAAAATTATGAATGCATGCATATGTGTATGCATTGATTTTGAATTCTTTTAAACCCACCTTATTTGTTTGTTTCATCGCTTGTAAAATGTTTCTTAGGTGAAATAAGGATCATCTAAAACATTTCCCACACTTTTCCTAAAGACAAGTAAATCAAAACACATATATGAAATGAATGGTCATTTTGGCCAATTTAACTCACATGCCTACTTTGGCTGTCTCAAACTTTCAAAACCTAACAGAAACTTTTCTGGATCTTTGCACCCCTTGAATGTACTCATAACAAGGTATCAAGGCCCACCTTGTGATCATCCAGAAACTTTCAAATGCATAGTTTAAATGACAATTCAAAATTGAATCTTTATCATATGGGAAGATCCCACTTTTTCAAAAACCACTCAAACAAGCTCAACTTTCAAAACCCAAGCATCTGCAGACTCACCAACACCAATCTAGCAAACCCACCAAAAATCTTTTCAAAATTCAAAACTTGAGTTCATGCGGCCATTTCATCAAACAGGTTCCAGACACAAATCAAACAAACATCAAACACTATTGTGAGCAGTGATTCTTGCCTAACTTGTTCCCTAGTTAGCTCACACACAGCTCAGTAGATCGTCTAGGAAGTTTAACTAAGGACTAGCACCCCTGTGAGCTTGCCATTGCCATCAATGGTGAATAGCCGAAGCCAACCTTGCCACCCCATTGTGGACAACAGGCTAGAGGAAGAACTAGCCGTGCCAACCTTGTCTGGGAGGCAGCCCACCGTCCACCGCCACTACCTATCCCAGCCGCGAGCGTTGCCAAGCCCTGGACCACGTGCACAAGCCGCGCCCAGACCATGCCGAGCATGCGCCAGAGCGCCACCCTCGACCAGCGTCCACAGACCGCGCGCCGCCCTCACCGCGTGCACACACGATCACTACCGACCCAGGAGACCGCCAGACATCCCCGTTTGCCGCCCCGTGCCATACAACCACCGCCTGCCGTCGAAGACGCCGCCTCTGCCGCGTAGAGCACCGCCCGTTCCAGACCAAGCCGCACCGCCCCATGCCTCGAGACCATGTCGTTGAGCATCGCCAGGATACATCGCACCGTCCCCTACCCTTGCCCATGCCTTTAGCCGCCTGTAACCTCGCCCCCGATGAGCTCACCGTGCGGCCCGACGGTCCCCTCGCTCTACTATAAATAGAGGCCACCCCCGCACGATTTCTTCACACCATCTCACTCCCCTCTCCTCACTGATCGTGCCACACCATTCTCAGAGCAAGGCGAGCACCACCTCGTCGGAATTTCACTGGAGCGTGTCGCTGCCGGAGAAGAAGGGACCCAGCGATTGGAGCCGTCCCAGGAGAAGCCACCAGTATCAGGAGATTCTCCGTTGTCGAATTCTTCGTTCGCCCGCCTCGCCGACCCTTGCCCGTACCCCGGTGAGCCCCCAGCACCCCTCACTGGCCGTGCTAGGTTTCGTTCTCGCCGGAGTTGTCTCGCGTCGACGATGACCCCCAGCCGTTGGATTATAACTAAATCGAACGATCCACGTTGCCCCATACCGCTTCGCCCAGCCCCGCGTCACTGACGAGTGGGGACACCCACTTAAGCAGCCCGCGGGAGCACTACGCTTAGCAGGCCGGCCCAGTAACTTTTTCCCGCGCAGCCCAGCGATTCAAATTAAACCTTTTTCTTTTTAAATTCAAACACACTTCTGTACCCAACTTCAAAAATCAACCCAGATCGATTCAGTGCACCAAATTGGATGAAACCAATTTTGTTGGAAAGGTCTGTGAATGCTGAATCCAAGCCCGTTGGATTCAAGTCATTTGGATCTGTAGATCACCCATAGTAAAAATAACAAGGCAGAAGATTTTCTGCATTCAAACATTTTTCAAATTTAAACCATAAAAGCTTTTGAGTTGATTCCAACTCTCAAAAATCACACTTAACCATACCTTTCAGAATATATAAAAATATATAGGTTTACTTGCAGAAATAATGTTCAAGTAATAAAAGAATACTACATAAGCATTTCTAGCCACTTTAATTAATTAAAATAAAAGGGTAAAACCTTATTAAATTGTGACACCACTTTAAATCACATTCCCATGGACTAAAATATGTGTTGATGACATGTGTCAACATGATCCCATATTTGGATTGGAGAATATTAAATCTTAAGTAGTTTTTCAATGAGTAGAAATTACTTTTCTAAAAATAAAAAGAATCAAATCAAGCCTTAACCTTGTAAGGTTAGAGATGATGCTAGATCATCTATAGGACCCTTTTGTGTGATGATTGCAAGTAGTTAAGTATTGTTTGGTGATTGTGTACCTCGTATTTATTCATAGACGCTAGTACCGACCAAGGCTACGAGGAGGAAGGAGGATACTACGAAGAAGAAGCCGAGGAGAACTTCAACCACTGCTCTGCACAAGGCAAGCTAACACTTGCAAGATACTATACCTATGCAAGCTTATATTGACATTTATGCAAGTTAACCCTTGCAAGATACCCTAATGATGCAACAAACCCCTACTTGTTACTATGCCTTAAGCATATGTGATCATACCCCCTTGATAAACCAATCCTAGTTTTACTTGCAAGCTCCTTACTTTATTTCTTTATCAAAGCTTACTTAGAGTTGACTTAAGTAACTTTTAGATATTGGAAAGATGCTGAAGGTTGCATAAAGAGCATCAAATTTGGCTTAAGCTAGAAACCTTGACATCAGCCTGAGACATAAGGTTGTACTTAGTTGAAACTACACTAGTTACTACCCCATCATCATTACTACCCCCATACCCTAGATGCTAGTGCTAAGCATAAAACTTGATCAACTTTAGATGGGAATACTTGGTGGAAAAATGGTTATGAAAACCTTGTAATGATGGATCATTCTACTGAAATGTTTTGGACATGTGTTTCCGAACACTTGAAGATTTTGGTGATAAAAATGTTGAGGCATGAGCCTTAGCCCTTTATAAAACTGATGGTTGTCTGGATGCGATACCATTCCAATTTTAGCATACAACCACAATACCTGAATATTGGGTAGGGCTTGACTGGAAACTTATATTCCTTAGTATTAGTTCCCTCACAGCAAAGGTTTGAGATGAGGCTACCTTGTGAAGATTGTCCACCTGTGCAGTACCCAAGATGACAGCTGGTCATGGTTGGGAGGCCAAACTCACAGGAGAGGTGCTTATACTAGGGCGTGTAATGGAAAGGTTAGGATTGATTATCCGCATACTGAGTATGGTGAATTCAGGATTTGTTCCGGACGGATGTATCAAATGTTGTGGTGAAAGTGTACAATCTCTGCAGAGTGTCAAACTATTCGAATAGCCGCGTCCGCGGTCATGGACAGTTGGAGTGGCCATACTGTTCCCCCGTCAGACTTTTCAAAATGACTTTTGAAATGAATTGAGACTTTGACTTGACCACAACAGAGTTGTGCTATGAAATACAAGTTCCCACTTAGGAATTATAAAATTGTGACTAGCTTTAGAACTTAGTAGAGATAAATCTGGCTTTTGCAAAAACAACCCTAGAGCCTATAGTCCTATTATACAAAAACCCATTTACCTGTTAGTATTAGTTTGCGAGTACTTAAAGAGTACTCATGGCTTTGTCCCTGGCTATTCCCATGGCCAGACTATGAAGAGGAGTACCTGGAAGATGGACCCCAGGAATGTTACGACAACTAGGATCATCTCCCATCATCAGCATTGCCTGTGATCCCGAAGATGGAGCTTCGCCTACGCTACCGTTATTACTACGTATTCCGCTGCTTGATGTTGTATTAAGAACTGGATCATGAGATCCCTATTTGTGTAAGACCTTATGTATCGTTTGTAATGGATGAAGTACTATGGTATCCAATTCTGTTATGTCTCGCAAAAATGGTAATCTTGGGATTGCGATGTATGGCATAACAGGCATCTAGGATTGAAAAATCCGGGTGTTGACAAGATAGGCTAGGGTTTCTTGAGGTTTTCCGCGGAGAGCTCGAGGAGGCGTGCGGCTGGAGGAAGAAGACGATGACGTGAGAGAATGGGGTGAAAAAGTGGCAAGTGTCCCACGGTTACTATTTATCTTACTCTATGTCAAGATTCATGCAGCTAATCAGACGGTTGCCGCGTAGACGACGTGTTCGTGAACGTGCGCGGTAATTTTGCCACGTTTCCAACCGTCACCGCCAACGGTTCGTATCGCTCGCGCGGGAAAATCGGATATGATTACGTTCTATGCATGTGTGAGTTATGAGGCATCGCTGACCTACAGCCTAGGTCGCCATAACTGACATGGTAGATGAGCCATCCCATCGAAGATTCCGGCATGGACGGATTTAATCCGACAACGGGAGCGTACGATGGAAGATTCAGCATTTCTCCGACTTACTCATAGAAGACGGAGAAACCTTTGCAGGGTTCTTTGGGAGGACTACAAGATATTTCTTGACATTTTGCCGATATCCATCTAGACGGAGCATTCCACGGGAAGAGGCAAGATGGCACAAGATCTCGGAGTTCTCCGGGGGCTACTGTTGGGGATATGCTATATGGGTATCCTCATAGCATGTCTCTTATCCGACTAACCCGGGTGGCCCATAGTCGGTAGCATGGCCTATGGCCTGCTGGGCGGCCCAGTTAGGTGGATCCAGAAGGGAGGCCCATGCCGGATAAAGGAAGGCTACGGTGGAGTCACTAGCGTACCCGGAGCCTTGGAGTGCAAGATACACAAGACTAGTAATAGGCGGTGTAGAACTCTGTAACCTGTCCGGCTAGGACTTTTCCCTGTAACCCTAGGACCTGGAAACTATATAAGTCGGGCCTATGGGAGCCTTTAGGGCATCGTTTTACACACACCTCGCACAGCGAACCTATCTCTGTAACTCGGCGTATTGCCATTATAGTGATTTATAGCAGGAGTAGGATTCCGCCACCGTTGTGGGATCTGAACCTGGGTAAGCTGTGTTACCTCGTACCCGTCAACCGTCTGCCTTACCCCACGTCTCTAAACACGCACTGTGAGGACCCCTCCATGGTGTACTCGTCGGCAATACCACGACAGGGGTTAGCATAGACAGTGTGCCAATTGTGAGTGAATATCCGGATGTGTTTCCGGAAGAATTGCCGGGAATGCCACCAGATAGAGATGTAGAGTTCCTTATTGATTTGCTACCAGGATCTAGACCAATAGAAAAGAGACCGTACAAGATGTCAGTTGATGAACTGAAAGAACTCAAGAAACAACTTGGAGAACAGTTGCAGAAAGGATTTATTCAACCAAGTTCTTCATCTTGGGGAGCACCAGTTTTGTTTGTGGAGAAGAAAGATAGAAGTCAAAGGTTATGCATAGATTACCGTTCACTCAATGAGGTGACCATCAAGAACAAATACCCTTTGCCAAGAATCAATGACTTGTTTGGTCAGCTAGAAGGAGCTTGTGTGTTCTCAAAGATTGATCTCAGGTCATGATATTTCCAACTCAAGATAAGAGAACAAGACATACCTAAGACAGCTTTCACCACAAGGTATGGATTGTATGAGTATACCGTGATGCCATTTGGTTTGACCAATGCACCAGCATACTTTATGAATATGATGAACAAGGTGTTCATGGAATTCCTTGATAAGTTTGTTGTCGTTTTCATCGATGACATTTTAATCTACTCCAAGAGCAAAGAAGAACATGAAGGGCATTTGCGTTTGATACTTGAGAAGCTTAGAGAACATAAACTGTATGCGAAATTCAGAAGTGTGAATTTTGGTTAAATGAAGTTGGATTTCTTGGACACGTTGTGTCAGTAGATGGTGTAGCAGTTGATCCCGCAAAAGTGTCAGCTGTAACTAAGTGGGAATCTCCTAACTCAGTAAAGGAGGTTCGTAGTTTCCTTGGCTTGGCAGGATACTACAGAAGATTCATTGAGAATTTCTCCAAGGTAGCTAAGCCAATGACGGGGTTACTAAAGAAAGATAAGAAATTTTCTTGGTCTAAAGGATGTGAACTCAGTTTCCAAGAATTGAAGAAGAGACTAGTGACAGCACCAGTCTTATGTCTGCCAGATTTAGAGAAAGATTTCCAAGTGTATTGTGATGCATCTCATCATGGATTAGGCGCATTTCTAATGCAAGAAGGAAGTTGTGGCTTATTCCTCGAGACAACTCAAAAATCATGAGGTAAATTACCCTACTCATGATTTGGAGTTAGCATCTATTGTCCATGCACACAAAACATGGAGACACTATCTTTTGGGAAAACGATGTGAAGTGTTCACAGATCACAAAAGTTTGAAGTATATCTTCACCCAGAAAGAAATCAATATGAGGCAAAGAAGATGGCTAGAACTCATCAAGGACTATGACTTGAGTTTGCAATACCACCCCGGTAAAGGAAATGTTGTAGCGGATGCTCTAAGCTGTAAGGTATTTGTGAATGGCCATACTAAAGGAGAATTGCCAGATGATCTGTGTGCCCAATTTACAGACCTTAGATTGGAGATTGTGCCTGAAGGACATCTCATGTCATTGGATGTTAAACCTACATTATTGGACAAGATCAAGGAAGCCCAAAAGACGGACAAGGAAATAGAAGAGATTAAGGAAAAGATTGGCAAAGGAAAAGCCAAAGGATTCCATGAAGACGAACAAGGTACTTTATGGTATGGAAAACGTATCTGCGTTCCGCAAGATCCGGAGCTTTGGAAACTGATATTACAGGAAGCACACAACTCACCATATTCCATTCATCCGGGTAACACCAAAATGTACATGGATATGAAGGAAAGATTTTGGTGGAATAATCTCAAGAAGGACATCGCCGAACATATTGCTTTGTGTGATGTATGTAGTAGAGTGAAAGCAGAACATCAGAAGCCAGCAGGATTGCTACAACCACTACCTATTCCTGATTGGAAGTGGGACAACATTGGCATGGATTTCATCACCGGATTGCCAAGGACCAGGTCAGGTTATGATTTTATTTGAGTAGTAGTGGATCGCTTAACTAAAGTGGCTCATTTCATACCCGTGAAGACAACCTACACAAGTGCTAAGTTGGCCAAGATCTACATGAATAGGATTGTGTGTTTGCATGGAGTACCCAAGAGTATTGTGTCTGATAGGGGAACCCAATTCACTTCTCATTTTTGGAGGCAACTACATGAGTCATTGGGAACGAGATTGGAATTCAGCACTGCTTTTCATCCTTATACTGATGGACATACAGAAAGGACCAACCAGATTCTTGAAGACATGTTGGGAGCATGTGCTCTGTATTATGAAGCTAGTTGGGATGAAAGTCTACCTTACGAAGAATTCTCTTACAATAACAGCTATCAAGCCAGCATTGAGATGGCAACCTTTGAGTTTCTCTATGGGAGAAAGTGTACTACCCCATTGCTATGGAATGGTGTAGGAGAAAGGAACTTGTTCGGGCCAGAACTAATCAAAGAACCTGAAGAGAAAGTCAAGCTTGTAAAGGACAGGTTGAAGATAGCACAGTCCCGACAGAAAATCTACGCATATCCTAAGCGTAGAGAGGTCACCTATGAAGTGGGTGATAGAGCTTATCTTAGAGTGTCACCACTCCGTGGAGTGAAAGATTTGGAGTCAAAGGAAAATTGGCCCCAAGATATGTTGGACCGTTCAAGATTCTGAGTCATAAAGGAGAAGTAGGTTATGAGATTGAATCATTGTCTGCCGTTCACAATGTGTTTCATGTGAGTCAGCTAAAGAAATGCCATCCAGAGATGGAAGAGACTTCTTTGAAGGATACTATACCTTTGGAGGAGGTTCAATTGGAAAGTGATCTCACTTATGAGGAAAAACCCATCAAGATTCTTGAGACTGCAGAAAGAGTTACTCGGACTAAGACCATCAAATTCTGCAAAGTTCAATGGAACCATCATTCTGAAGAAGAAGCAACATGGGAAAGAGAAGATGATCTTCGAAAAGACCACCCTCACCTATTTGCTAGCCAATCCAAATCTCGAGCGCTAGATTCACCTTAAGGGGGTTAGATTTGTAACATCCCTAAAATCATGATTTCAAAGCTTTGCATATCATCCATGCATTCATAATCATTTAGGGATCATTTTCAAAGTCATTACAAAAACAGAAGCATTTGGGTGCTTATTATTTTATGTAAACAAGCATTGATCCAATGCTACTCTCTAATGAGAGATTATTTGTTTTAAACCAAGATTGTTTGTTAATGAGTTGGTTTGGTAGAGTTCCAAAGCTTGGACAAAATTTTCCAAAACAAAATATGGTTTAAAACCATTTTCATATCTTTATCAAATCTTGTACTAAGGCACTGTTTTATTTTCAAACTTCAATGGAACCAAGCAAGTCTGCTGAGACAGCATAGTTTTGTACAAAAAAATATGCAGGTTTCTTCTTACAAAAATCCAGAACAAGTTTGAAATCAAACACATTTGAAAACATTTGAATTTGATTCCTGGAAAATCACACAGAAAATGGAAAAAGAGAAAAGAATTAGAAAAGCGCCGGTGCTACTAATCTAGCCCAGAATCAGATCCATCCCAAAAGCCCACCCGGGCCACTCCCCCACTGCTTTTTATCTCACCCGCACCGAACCAACTCACACCGTCGCTGACTAGTGGCCCCTCTCCACGTCACCTTCTTCTTCCCTAAAATCACGCGCGCAGTCACTGCTCGCCGTTACCTCGCCGCAGTCACTGCCCTGCTTAAATCCCATTGATGCAGGGAGTAATCCTCGCCCCCGCTCCGGCTATTTAATCCCCACCCCTCGATGACCATTTCCCCTCACTCAACACCTCTTCTCCGCCACCAGGATGCCCACAATCCCACTTGCACCGCCGCGGTACCGAGCGTCTCCGGCGTGCGATTCCGGTAAGCATCGACTGCCCCCTGTCTTTGATTCATACGAGCATGATCAGTGTGTCCTTGTGCATCTTCTCATGCCCTTCTTTTGCTCTGTATCGTCCTAGAGCGTTGTCATCGTCCACCTCTGGAAGCAACCGAACCTCAGCGCAACTCCGGCGACACCCACTGGTAGTTCCCGACCACCCCTTCCTCTCTTCTTCATACTCACTTGTTCGCAAGGATTGTGTGCATCTCACGGCACCTCTGGTTTGTCTTAGCGCGAACCACAACCTCGCCCCCGACAACGCCAGAGCTTGCCCGACGACAGGCTTCACTCCGACGAGCAATAGCAGCCGAGTCCGAGCGCCCCTGTCTCTCCCTCGACCACCTTGAGCTTCACTGCAGTCCCGTGAACATGGTAAGCACCTCCACTCCTCCCCGCGCAATCTGAATCACCGGCAACCTCTTTGACAGAGTCGCTCCGCCGCATCACCGCCGCTGGCGCCGCCCATCTGTGGTCGTTTGATCCGTAGCCGTAGGATCTAGATCCAGCGATTAGAATTAGATCTGTAACGAAGCGGTACGGGCAGATCTGGGCCGTGCGTGTTAAGTAAGATCTAACGGCCCACGAGTGTGATCCGGTGTCAAACGGTATCAGCCAATCAGACACTGCCGCGTGGCTAGTTCTTTGTTTTAAAAATCTGAATTAGATCTATTAGTGTTTCAAACTTGTAAAATTCATAACTTTTGATCCACACGTTCAAATTTTGTAAATTTTATATCATTGGAATCAGGAGAGAGAATCCTATCTGTTTATGCAATGTGTTTAATGTTTTTCCTATGTAAAAATGGTTATTTTTGCAGAGATATATGTAGGCTTAATTTGAGTATGGAAATTGTTTGATTTTTTTTAAAGATCAAATAAGGTTTATTTTGAGTATATTGGTCTTGTTTATGTTTCAGTATTGTTTACTTGTCTTGTTTGGTGTAGAAAAATCATCACATGGCATTTGCATACATTCATATATTTTTGTTTGTATATATTTTTATGTGATTTTGGTGCCATTATTTTATGTGTAGATTTTGGTGCTAATAGTGAATGTGGTTGTGAAGATTGTTGCTACTACCCAAACTACCAAGGCAAGTGGTGCTTCATGTATTTATCCCTATATTTTCACCTATGCATTAGAAATATTTTGTTTAGGACTTGCATGAATATTTTGCTAAGTATCTATATGCTATGCTTGGGAAATCCTAGTAGTTGTAGCAATGTTAGAATTTCCTTTAAGTTAAGATACTTGCTATTCCCATGCTTAGCCTAGCTAGTAGCAGCCAAGGGTGGATTATATAATCATGCTATGTGAAATATTTCTAAGTCTTTGGACTTATGTTTTGCTTAATAAAACAACTAAGTGAATGAAACACCTGGGTGGAATGGAAAGATTGGTTTGTGTTGAGTGGTTACACAAGGCCCATTTCTATGGTTTACCTTGTGTATATCACTTGTGGAAAGCCACCCAGGAACAAAGGGATTTGAGATGCCAAATGTTAAGAAGCTTCTAGTGCAGCCACATGGCATTATGGGCTCTGCCTGGATCCTATAGGTTGCAATAACTTAGCCATTTGGACAGTTGGTGGTAGTGGGATGATAGGTTTGGAGCGCGTACATTTGGTCTAAGGGAAGGCTTCTGAAAGGTCCTATCTTGGTGAAAATCAAGTCTTGTGGGGAAAGTGCACAACCTCTGCAGATGGAAGAATATAAGTACTTAGCCATGTCCCTGGTATTGGACAACTTGAGCATCAAGACATGGAAGCTATCAAGAATCTCCTCATCCCAATTTCTAAGTTAAAATTGTGTGGTTGAACAAGGGTTGAAGGATCACCAATTTCTACTGGGACATGCCTTGGGTGATTTTGACAAGCAAAAGCTTAGTGTTTTCAAATGATAAGGAAAATATATTTTGAGCAAAGCAAGCCTAAGCTCCACTTAGCCAAATGCATATAGATGATAAACTCCACTATACTACCATAGTATCACTTGCCAATACAATTCAAATGTATTGACCCTTGTGGCTGTAACTTATTATGTTGCAGGTTTGTTTGATGTTAGTGAAGTGTGTTGATTACGATTACAAGTCTACAACCAACATGTTTTCCTGTGGCACTTTGAAGATGAAGGACTCCATGCTATAGTTATTTCTGCTGCATTGTACTGAGATAGCCAAATGAGCTATGTAATATGTAATGAATTATTTTATTCCTGGTTATAAAGTTGTATTATGATCATTGTTTCTGGATATTACATCTTAACTGTGGATGCTAGCTATTGATCCAGGGACTAGCATTGTAAACACAGGGATTCTTACCTTTAAAAGGGAGGGATCTTACAATAACTAATACATTTTAAATTAGAAAAATACAAATAATATATCAAAATGTTCGGAAAAATAAAACCTAGCTATTTAAGTTATCATCATGAAGTGATCAACAACTAAAATGACAAGTTTAATTAGAGAACAAAATCAACCCCTCTAATATGCATCCGGAGTTTTCCCGAGTTAGGGTTTTCACCCCTCGGAACCCCGATTAAGTTATCAAGCATGCTTTAAGGTTTCAATTCAATGCAATTTAACTTGTCATATCATCATACTTGCTTGAGCATTGCATGCATGTCATGTGTTGATTGTTTCCCTCTCTTTCCGGTGTTTGGTTCTTTCCGGTAGAATACGAGATCGGGATCGAGATCGAAGATCGACGAACAATACTTGACCAACTCTAACCAAGTCAAGTTCAAGATGTCTGAAGATCTGCTTATCTGTTATCAACTGGCAAAGGCAAGCCTAGCCCCACCATGATATAATCCTATGATTTCGAAAGCATTTCAATTCTTGTCATGCTGCATACGATTCTATTGTGGTCTTTTACGATAGATAGAGTATCCTATATATTGCATTACTCCCTTTGGGCTTATAATACCTGATCCACTGCTCCTAGCATAACTAGGTTTGGATTGTGTGCACCGCTAGAGCTTTTATCTGTGTCCTGCTTAGCCATGCATAGCTTTTGAGTCTCTTCCACCCAGATGATGTATCAGATGCAGAGAATCTAGTATGGCAGGAGAACGTGATGAGATGATATCCGAGGTGATATGAGTTAAACATGCTAAGGCTTGGATGGGAGGCCACTGTGGGATGTGGTTTTTCTAGTCCCATGCTCGCCACCACTAGGACCTGAGTTCTTGCCTTTGGAACCGAGACGAGCGTACAACCACACGGGCCTTGGGAACCCCTCGCCTGATTAACTTGCCTAGTATATTCCATGAGTCACATAGTTCGGGCATTCCATTCGACATATGCATAGAAAACCTTTTGAAGATTTGTCGGGTGCAGGTGCATTCATAACAGGTAGGTAAGCGTGGCCGAGGTTGCTTGGTGTAGATGGCGCCCCTGGTAAACCAACCTCGCCTCACATCTTTAAGTACCGACTTCCGGATTTGACCCGTTATGGAGGAACCATACTTATTGCGTGACTCATTGTCTCCGCGAAAGCAAGGTAAAGGTCGTGTCCAACCACACCCTCTATCGGCCTTCCAAGGAAGAGGGCTAATGATCTAGCATTAAGAGTCGGTTGGTACGTGTGGGTAAAGTTGTACACCCCTGCAGGGATAAATCTTTTCAAAAAGTCGTGTTCACGTTTATGAACGGTCGGTGACCAGATTCTAAGATCATAGAGAACTTTAACCTAATCATAAAATTTGGTAGATCAATGTGTGCTTAAGGATGCTTCCTCATGGGTACGAGGGGGTGATCCTAGTTGGTAGATGATGATGATTACTGGATATCAAAAGATGATGATCAATACTTTGGAGATGTCGCTCTTTTATCCCTTTTTAAAATAATCTGATTAGACGAGCTTGTTCTCTCTCTTGTTTTATAAACAAAGGATGGCTTTATGCAAAACAACTCCACCAGCCATAAGTCTTGCAGAGTACACCCTGTACTCACCCTTGCTTTGTTGATACCTTTGGCAGAGTAAGCGTTCACTTGAAGATGAGTTCCGTACTACATTGACATTGTCGAGTAGCTTGGGGTTCCCGGCCGGCAGCCTGGAATCTATGGGCTGGGACGTCATCGTTATGCTTCAGGCCTCTTAGGCATTTGTTAAGTTTGCTATACTTAATAGCATAATTCGCCTTCCGTTGTTTGATGTTTGTGGTCAGTGACCTCTGCTTGTAATAATTTGGTTCTCTGCTCAGTTATGAGTTTGCTGTAATAAATTTTGTGTCATAGGGTCACTGTTGTGTTACCGATTCTTCACTGGATATTCTCGAGCTCAAGGTTAAGCTTATGTCAAACGGAGGTCTGGGATTTCTTTAGCCCTGATCCCGGGGGTGTCACAGTTCTTGGTATCAGAGCAGTACCCACCGTAGGAAAACCTTCCTTTTGGTCGATGTTGAGTCTAGTGTTTGTGAAAACTATTTTAAAAGGTGAAAAGTATTTGCGAAAACTCTAGTATGCTTCTTTTTCTTCTTATCAAGTTTCACTCTAACTCTGGGTTATCTTAACTGGTGTTGATTTTGGAAATGTTTTGATATCTCTTCTTGTCTTTCAATAGTTAGGTGCCTCCTTGGCATGTCGTTTTTAAGCCAGTTGACCTAGCGTTAAGTTCTCTAGAGTTGTGTGTGTTGTGAATTCCTTGTTCCCCTTTGCTCTGCTTCATCTAAGAGATTCCTTTCTATAATGATCTCTCTATATTTTGGGAACCATAATATTATATTGTTGGATCTGTAGTGTTCTGTTCTAGGTTTCGAGGTTTCCTTTCGCCTCGTGTGCCTCCGTTTTATTTGTTTGGGTACTCCAGAAGTCGTTTCTTCTTTTGGAAGCTACCTTGTGGTTACTACCTTGTAGTGTACGCTATGTCACTCAAGTAGTAGTTACTTCCTTTTTTGGGTCTTAACCCTTGGACATGAATCTAAGATCCCCGATTGTGCTGGATTATGGTGTTGTGAATCTTGTACATGAAGCTGATCTTTATTCCAAGATCCCTTTTGTTGATCCCTATCGTTAATGTTCATACATTACCTCAGGATGGTTGGTACTACAGTTCTAGCCTTCAAGCTTGTGGTCTCTGTCGCGATTGAATAGTGACAACTAAGGACTTCCCCTACCACATGCTATGGCAGATGTTCTCTAATGGAACCAAATAGGTCACGACAAGAGTACTCCTCGAGAGTCTCGTATATATATTCGTGAATCTGCCACACCTTTCCTTCTCTACATTGGTTTTCGGAAGATTGTTGACTTATGCATCCACATCTTGGGATTCTATCCTAAGCATGTTCTTCTTCCCTTGTCTTTTTCCGACCTTTGTCTACCAGTTGGTAGCCAAGTAGTAAATATGCATTGGTGTCTTCTGATGCAAGATACTCTTGTGGTCCGTCATGACAAACCATTTCGGGATGTCTAGGAGAAACAAACTCCAGTACCTCGTCATTTCTAGGACCAGGTCAAAGTGTTGTAATCCGCAGAACAAGAGGCATTGATTGTCTTCCATATGTTCTACCTTTCATACTAAGAGGTCGTGTTGAGTTTCATGACCCTTAATGCAGTGATGCTCTTACACATATTTACCCACCCTTCCTCGAGCTTTCGCGCTCGTGAATGATGCGTGTGCGTAATAATGTGGCCATATGAGATTCTTAGCAATTATTATTTTTTTGACCTCCAAGGACATTGAGTCATTCTTAGCGTGATTGGTTAATCCTATCACTAAGCAAAGGAAGATCTTGCTACCAAGTATGATATTCTGGTACGCTCTCCTAAGTCAAAGAGTTAGGATTGTGGCGAAGCTCTGAATCTACGTCTCCTTGCCTTACAAAGCAAGTTTCCTCTCGAACTAAGTGACATATCGGTGGTTCGTGATATTCTAGATGTGTACTAGAAGTATCGCCTTGTTCCCACATGACCGTGTTGTCAAGTTCTTGAGCAAGAAAGTTCTTTGAACTAATATTTTCTCCAAGAATCTTTACTGGATACCCCCGAACTAGTTGGTTGAGCTTAAACAACAACTTGGAGAGTTGTAAGACAAAAGTTTTATCTAACTTTGTTCAATCTTAAAGGGATGTCTAGTTTTGTTCGTGCTGAAGAAAGATAGCATTTCCTTTATGGATATGTTATCTCCCCCATCTTTGATTTGATTTGGGTTATTGTCAAATCAAACTCAGTTCCAAGGACTATCTTGATAATGTTTCTTCTTGTGATGTTTCACTGGGATACATCTTCATGTCCTTTGGTCTGACCAGTATCTCTGTCTTGTTCACACAACATATGAGTCCATCTTCTTGGAGTGTCTCGATAAGTTTGTTGTTGAGCCCATCGATGACATCCTTATCTTCTCCATGCTAGATTTTATTCATATGGAACATTTGGCATTAATGTTGGAAAAATTCGAGAACCATCTTCGAGTTATCTCGAAGTATGTGCTCTGGATGTTAGAAGTGACCTTCTCTAGTTCACGTGCAAACGTTGAAAGATGTCGCCGTGGATTCGAGTAGAGTTAGCTCCGTTTCCTAAGTACACATCTATGTTTTATTGTTAGTACTTATGCCTATGCAGTTGTCCCTCGACAAGTTGATAATACATGGGTATAGCAATCTAGCTCGTCTTTTGGAGCTTTACACTGTAGTCCATATCTTGAGAATCTAGTAACTTTACCTTTACGGTAAATGTTGCAAACTTTCTATTCGGACATGATGAGTCTAAAATATCATACCACCTAACCAAATCTGAATCTCAAGCAGATATTATGGTTGGTGTTCCTCAAGGTTTTGACTTAGCTCTCTCTGTAAATCTGGCAAGATTGATGTAATGGTTGACACACTTAGCCGGAAAGACCTTTTGTTATATTCTCTTGGCTTCAGCAATTTTAACCACTCTTCATGAGGCTTCTTCTATGATTTATTATAGGAGTTATTCTTATGGTTTTCCTTGTATCCAAAGTTTGATCTTTACTTGATGATCGATTTCTCGAACATCAAGGAGAACATTAAAAATAGAGTTGCTAAATGTCTCTTGGTCATTCCTCCAGACCCTTTATGTTGGTAGTGTCTTGTTGTGCCAAGTAATTGAAGTCTAAGAATGAAGTTTCTTTCTTCTCGTGTCATCAGGAATCCTATTTACTTATTCATCTAGTGGTGTAAAGTGATATCATGATCTTTGGCAAAGATCCTGGTATACCTGGATGAATAAAGAGTTTCCTTCATTTTCTCAACCATGTTATAAGAGTGTCTATGATTTTGGTAGTCAGTAGTTTCTCTTGCTACATGTTTCTTGTGACTCTTAAAGAGTCCTCCCCACCAAAACAACCTTCCTGTCTTGGCCTTCTGTTGAACGAAAAAGTGACCCTTCTGTGTCAAAAGTAGTTCAACGGCTTGGTTTTGTTGATCCATATGTGTGCAACCTAAAATCTCTACTTAAGTTATTTAGAAGAGGTACTCTATCGAAGTCTGTGGTCAAGTTCTTTCCATTGAAACCTTCCTCTTCAGAAGCTTAAACCCTTCTGAGTTCCATGGTCTCAACCCTTATGAAGACCAGCTATCTAACAACTTGAAACCATCTCCTCTTGTTTCCTCCTTTACCTTGACTTGTTTCATGTTCGTCATCTCAGAGTTGTTTCGAAACACTCTATCCATGAGTTTACCATGAGATACTCTGTGCGTTGTTTAGTGTGTTTCCCCTCTTATCTTTAGAGTGGCCATGTTTATTTTCTCTATGTCTCTCTTCCTACCTTTGGAATCTCGGGTCAAGATTCTCGTAAGGGGATAGAGCTGTAACACCCCAGTTTTAGTTAATCTATATTAGGGTTTGTTTTGTGCATCATAAGCATCATCTCTATTAATGCATGCAAGAAAGAATAAACAAAACCCTAAAACCCTAACCTTTCTCTCTATTTGAAACACATTCAAAAGGGTTTTGAATATATTGAAAACTACAAAAAGTAATAGATCCCAAATTGACTAAAGGGCTCCCTGCAGTATTTTATACATTTTATAAAAGTCCCTGGTATTTTTTGAATTACCCAAAACAGATTCAAAATGGAAATACAAACACAGATTTTGAAAACAGAAAAAGAAAAAGGTTTTTGAAATAAAAATCTGCTGCTAAACCTAGTTGGGCCGCAGCCCATCCATTCCCTCTTCTCTCTCTGCTGCTCATCGTGCAGCGCGTAGAATCAACCGCAGCCCAGTTTGGCCCGTTCCCAGCCCACTCGGCTCGGTACCGCTTCGAGCCCCGTCGTCGTCTTCGTCCCTGAAAGAGAGTAGCTCCGTGTCGTGCCCGCCACCGTCCGCTGTCGGGGATGCGTCAAGATCAACGCCACCGCCCGCCGTCGCCTACAACACCCCCCTAGCCGCCGCTGAGGAACCCTAGCTTACCTTCTTCCTCTCGCGTGTGTTCCATTCCCATCTATGTCGTGCGTGCCCGAAACCCTAGCTTCTAACCTCGCCGGCGCGCCGCCATCTCCGGCCACCCTGAGCCTCGCCAAGCAGCCCAGGCGAAGCGCTGCGTCTTCCTCTTCCTCCTCCATGAAGCGTGCAAGATGGGAAGGCCCCATCTCGTCGGACTCGAGTTCGTTCCCGACGCCGGTCGTCACAGTTGACGCTTCGATCCGCCGTCGTCCGGCCTCGCCTCGCCTCCCCGACCACCCTAGCGCGTTCCTGGTGAGCTTAGGAGCACGCTCGTGCTCTCCATCTTCTCCCTTGCTCCCTGGTTTGTCCCCGCGTCATGTGCCTCTGCGTTCACCGCAGATACTCGTCGCGGGCAGCCCTCTGGTGACCAAATCCGGGCGGCGCAATCACCAAATGGTTCGTCTCGACCTCCTCTCTGCAACCAACCCAAGCACAGGCCAGCATGCGCAGCGAATCCTCGGATTCGAGCTCAACCTGAGAGCCTCCATTTCTGATGTCATCATGACATCAGCATGAGGTGAAAATTCCCTTTTGTTTTATTTTGTAAATGATTTCTGTAATTGTTTTCAGTAAATAATAAATATTGACATGTCGGTCCAGATGTAAGTGAGATAAATATTTCATAATTTTTTCTGCTTCATACAATTATATAAGTAATTCCAAAAATATAACTATTTTGTAGTATTCTAAAAATGATTTAAACTGAATTAAAAATGGAGAAATTCATAACTAATTCATTTTAAATCAGAAAAATACAAATAATATATCAAAATGTTCAGAAAAATGAAACCTAGCTATTTAAGCTATCATCATGCATTGATCAACAACTAAAATGACAAGTTTAATTACAGAACAAAATCAACCCCTCTCATATGCATCCGGAGTTTTCCCGAGTTAGGGTTTTCACCCCTCGGAACCCCGATTAAGTTTTCGATCATGCTTTAGGGTTTCAATTCAATACAATTTAACTTGTCATATCATCATACTTGCTTGAGCATTGCATCGATGTCATGTGTTGATTGTTTCCCTCTCTTTCCAGTGTTTGGTTCTTTCCGGTAGAATACGAGATCGGGATCGAGATCGAAGCCCGAGGACAACACCATCGAAGATCGAAGATCGACGAACAATACTTGACCAACTCTAACCAAGTCAAGTTCAAGATGTCTGAAGATCTGCTTATCTGTTATCAACTGGCAAAGGCAAGCCTAGCCCCACCATGGTATAATCCTATATTTCGAAAGCATTTCAATTCTTGTCATGCTGCATACGATTCTACTGTGGTCTTTTACGATAGATAGAGTATCCTATCTATTGCATTACTCCCTTTGAGCTTATAATACCTGATCCACTACTCCTAGCATAACTAGGTTTGGATTGTGTGCAGCGCTAGAGCTTTTATCTGTGTCCTGCTTAGCCATGCATAGCTATTGAGTCTATTCCATCCAGATGATGTATCAGATGTAGAGGATCTAGTATGACAGGAGAACGTGATGAGATGATATCAGAGGTGATATGAGTTAAACATGCTAAGGCTTGTATGGGAGGCCACAGTGGGATGTGGTTTTTCTAGTCCCATGCTCGCCACCACTAGGACCTGAGTTCTTGCCTTTGGAACCGAGATGAGCGTACAACCACACGGGTCTTGGGAACCCCTCGCCTGATTAACTTGCCTAGTATATTCCATGAGTCACATAGTTCGGGCGTTCCATTCGACATATGCATAGAAAACCTTTTGAAAGATTTGTCGGGTGTAGGTGCATTCATAACAGGTAGGTAAGCGTGGCCGAGGTTGCTTGGGGTAGATGGCGCCCCTGGTAAACCAACCTCGCCTCACATCTTTAAGTACCAACTTCCGGATTTGACATGTTACGGCAGAACCATACTTATTGCGTGACTCATGGTCTCGGCGAAAGCAAGGTAAAGGTCGTGTCCAACCACACCCTCTGCCGGCCTTCCAAGGAAGAGGGCTATTGATCTGGCATTAAGAGTCGGTTGGTACGTGTGGGTAAAGTTGTGCACCCCTGCAGGGTTAAATCTTTTCGAAAAGACGTGTTCACGGTTATGAACTCTTGGTGACCAGATTCTAAGATCATAGAGAACTTTAACCTAATCATAAAATTCGGTAGATCAACGTGTGCTTAAGGATGCTTCCTCATGGGTACGAGGGGGTGATCCTAGTTGGTAGATGATGATGATTGGTGGATATCAAAAGATGATGATCAATACTTTGGAGATGTCGCGCTCTTATCCCCTTTTAAAATACTTTGATTAGACGAGCTTCTTCTCTCTCTTGTTTTATAAACAAAGGATGGATTTATGCAAAACAACTCCACCAGCCATAAATCTTGCGGAGTACACCCTATACTCACCCTTGCTTTGTTGATACCTTTGGCAGAGTAAGTGTTCACCTGAAGATGAGTTCCGTACTACATCGACATCGACGAGTAGCTTGGGGTTCCTGACCGGCAGCCTAGAATCTATGGGCTGGGACGTCATCGTTATGCTTCAGGCCTCTTAGGCCATTTGTTAAGTTTGCTATACTTAATAGCATAATTCGCCTTCCGTTGTTTGATGTTTGTGCTCAGTGACCTCTGCTTGTAATAATTTGGTTCTCTGCTCAGTTATGATCTTGCTGTAATAAAAATTTTGTCATAGGGTCACAGTTGTGTTACCGATTCTTCACTGGATATTCTCGATCTCAAGGTTAAGCTTATGTCAGACGAAGGTCTGGGATTTGTTTAGCCATGATCTCGAGGGTGTCACACTACTCCTGCTATAAATCACTATAAGGGCAATACGCCGAGTTACAGGGATTGGTTCGCTGTGCGTGGTATGAGTTGATTGGTGCCCTAAAGGCTCCCATAGGCCCTCCTTGTATAGTCGCCAGGTCCTAGGGTTACAGGGAAGAGTCCTAGCCGGACAGGTTACAGAGTCCTACACTGCTTACATCTAGTCTAGCGTGTCTTGCACTCCAAGGCTCCGGGTACGTCGGTGACTCCTCCGTAGCCTTCCTTTATCCGGCATGGGCCTCCCTTCTGGATCCATCTAACTGGGCCGCCCAGCAGGCCATGGGCCATGCTACCAACTGTGGGCCACCTGGGTTATCCGGATAGGAGACATGCTATGAGGATACCTATATAGCATATCCCCAATAGTAGCCCTAGAGAAGTCCGAGATCTTGCCTCGCCTTGCCTCTTCAAGTTGAATGTTCCGTCTAGATGGATGTCGGAAAATCGTCAAGCAATATCTTGTAGTCGTCCCAAGAACCCTTCAAGGTTTTCTCCGTCTTCAACTTGTAAGTCAGAGAATAGTTGAATCTTCTATTGTACTCTTCCATAGCCGGACTAGATCCGTCCATGCCGGAATATTTTGATGTGATGGTTCACCTACCAATGACAGCTAGGACGACATAGACATATGTCAGCGACGCCTCGTAACTCACACATGCAGAGAACACAATCAAGTCCATTTTTGCCGCGCGAGCGATATGAACCGTTGGCGGCGACGGTTGGGAACGTGGCAAAATTTCTGCGCACACGCTCGCACATGTCGTCCACGCGCCGACCATTCGATCGTCTTGCACGAATCTTGACGCCAGGGGTTATAAATTGTAACTGCGGTGGTTTTTACTTTTCACCTCATTCTCCTCTTGCATCGTCTTCTTCCTCCAGCGAACTCCTCCTCGAGCTCTCCGCGAATTTCGCGAAAGACCCTAGCCCTTCAATCCTTCCAGTCACCACCTCTCCCCTTCCAATGGAAAGAAGTAGCTCTACTCCCTCTATGGCGGCATCAGGTGATGCCGCGACGAAGCCGGCGAGCACCGTCCATGTTCCCCCAGAGTGCCTAGTGCTTCCCAAGTCTGCGGTGGTCAAATCCACCGGCAGCGACCACAATCCAGCGGCACTGGAGTTGCTGGAAGAAGAGAGGGATTCCCACAAAGGGGATTGGCGCGGCTCGGACATCATGGACCGCGACATCAAGGAACTGCATCGACATGGTGACCTCCGGTATCCCCGACATGGACGACGATGGCCAGAAAATGATCACAAAGCTATCTTGGCGTCGCTCGCGGGTTATGATACCAGAGTCTCCGAGTTGGTCGACCCTAACATCTTCGTGCCCACGGAGATTATTGATGGCGACAACGAAAGCTCCTCCGAGTCCCTCAAAACTGCCGAATTCGAGGAGGATGGCTCTCCTGCTGCTGATGATGCTATGTCCAAGTCACCTGCGCCAGAGGAATGAAAAAACAATATGTAATATTTGTTTCCTCTGGAATTTGTATGTGGAAAAAAAACTACTTGTTAACTTTAGGAGGAAAAACAATGGTTGCTATTTACTGCTACTCAAGAACTGGTTCCAGCATATACATATTTTTAAGCAAGTGCTAGCTTATCCATTACTCTGGTTTGTATGCTTGACCTTTCATGAGTCGGAAGACTCGTTGTCGGAACTATGATCTTAGGCGTTGATGCCCAATGGCACCGTCAATAACCTAAGCATAAAATCGCCGACAATAAGTGCCAAAAGTCACTACTCTAGAATCCACATAAAAACAACAAAGAACGTGTAGACCAGAAAACTTAAGCTAACGCCCGTAGGCGAAATTTTCACAAGTGCGATCACAAAGCTTGTGCATAAATGTTTTATACGATCCAAAAATCAACACTAAAGGAGGTAAAAGACTCAGAAATATGAGTGAACCAGAGAGCTTTATCTCATTGATCATATAAGAGGTACATAATAGATAAAAATGTTGTGTAGAAAGGACATAGATGTGCTATGTTTCATGGCTGATAAAGCTCTGGGTAGTCATCATCCGGGTCACGTTTCTTACGCTTATGATCCTTGTTGGGTCTATCCTTCAGCTCACGATTGTCAACGAGGTAGTAATACCCATTGAGTAGCGCCTTGCTTATGATGAATAGTCCTTCCCATGGCGGGGATAGTTTGTGTGACTTCTTCTTCTTAAGTCGGAGCACCAAGTCCACCTCTTTAACTGAGCGATGTCGAACGTGGCGACTATGGTAGCAGCGTAGCATCTGCTGGTAGATGGAGGATCTTTGGCATGCCAATACGCGCTCCTCCTCGAGAAGGTCCACATCTAGGCGTCTGGATTCTTCAGAGTCATCTTCATCGTAGGCGGCAACTGCATCGTGAAGGATGTCGGAAGGCAGGACGGCTTCTGCTCCATATATCATGAAATAAGGGGTGTCGCCGGTGGATCTGTTCGGTGTAGTTCATAAACTCCACAACACAGATGGTAATTCCTCCACCCAGGCTCCAGCATCTCTATGCAACGGTTCTTCTAGACGCGGCTTGATTCCCTACAGAATTAATCCATTGGCTCGCTCAAAATGACCATTGGACTGTGGGTGCGCCATAGATGCAAGGTCAAGTCGGATGCCCTTCTCCCAACAATAAGCTCCCACTTCTCCGAGTGACAAGTTGCTGCTATTGTCGGTGATAATGCTATGTGGGAGACCAAATCTCACCACTAGATCCCGGACAAACCTAAGGGCAGTTGCCCCATCGAGCTTTCTAATGGGTTTAGCTTATATCCATTTGTTGAATTTATCAACTTCTACTAGTAGATGCGTAAACCCACATGGTGCTGTCTGCAACGGACCAACCATGTCCATCCCCTAGATTGCAAACAGACAAGTTATTGGTATTCTTCGTAATTCCTCAGCTGGACCATGTGGTTGTCGAGCATAATACTGGCATCCCATGCATGTCTCAGCCAGCTTGTCGACGTCCGCCTTCGCGGTCAGCCAGTAGAATCCTTGTCAGAGGGCTTTAGCAACCAACGATCGAGGAGAGACATAATGCCCGCAATCTCTGAGATGGATTTCACGGAGGATTTCAATACCTTCTTGCTGGGAAACACACTTAAGGTATACACCAGTGGTGCTTCTTTGGTAGAGCTTTCCATTGATTATAGTATAGCCCTTTGCTCGACGTACTATTTGCCGTCCTTCGACTTTGTCGTCGGGCAAAGTTCCGTGTACGAGATATTCCATGAACGTTTTGTCCAAGCCGGAGGGACCTTTGTCACCATGTGAGCGAAAGAATCAACTCTGGCCGGGTTGTCCACGTCTGCTCCCTTCACGGATGGTATTAGTAGATGCTCCAAGAAAACCATAGGCGGAATTCGTTTGCGCCCTGATCCAAGCTTAGACAGCAGATCGGCCACCTCGTTTTGCTCCCTAGGTACATACTTGACCTCGTAGCCCAAGAAGCTCTTAGCTATCTCGTCCACTTCGTCTCGATATGCCGCCATCATAGGGTTCCGTGCATTCCAGGTGCCAGCCACCTGCTGGGCAACCAAGTCGGAATCTTCAGAGCAAACTATGCGCTTGATGCCAATATCCTTGGCTACGTGTAGTCCGTGAATGAGTGCTTCGTACTCTGCCATGTTATTCGTATCCTCGAAGTGGATCTGTAGAACGTAGTGTAGCTTTTCCCTGGTTGGTGATTGTAGCAGTACACCAGCCCCCGAGCTATTAAGTAGCTTTGATCCGTCAAATTGCATCACCCAGTATTCTGGCTCCGACATTGGGGTATCATCTAGCATCTCCGTCCAATCTGCGATGAAATCCGCCAAGGCTTGTGACTTGATAGCGTCGCGTCTCTTGTAGGTGATCTCGAAGGCGGCAAGTTCAATGCCCCACTTCGCGACGCTTCCTATAGCGTCGTTGTTGTTAATGATGTCGGACAGTGGAGCTTTGCTCACAACTGTGATAGGGTGCTCCTAGAAGTAGTGCCTCAGCTTTCGAGAAGCAAGGAACATTCCATAAGCTATCTTTTGGTAGTGTGGGTAACGCTGCTTGGACTCCGTCAAGACCTTGCTTACATAGTAAACTGGTCGTTGAACTCCGTACTCATAGCCTGGTTCGTTTCGCTCTACCATGATGACGATGCTGATTACCCGGTTGGTGGCCGCCATGTAGATTAACATGGGCTCTCCAAGATCGGGTGCTGCAAGGATAGGCGCTGAGGAAAGTATCTCCTTGAGATGCTTCAATGCTGCATCTGCCTCGTCCGTCCACGTGAATTTGTCCGCTTTCTTAAGCAACTTGTATAGCGGCAAAGCCTTCTCTCCAAGTCGGCTGATGAACCGGCTAACTGCTGCAACACAACCTGTTAGTTGTTGTATGTCCTTTAGGCATGTCAGACGGTTTATGTTTAAGATGGCCTTGACTTTCTCCGGGTTAACCTCAATTCCACGCTGGGAAACGATAAAGCCCAACAATTTGCTGGCTGGAACCCCAAAGACGCACTTTTTAAGGTTAAGCATCATGTTGTACTTCCGGAGATTGTCAAAGGTTTCTTTTAAGTCAGATATTAAGTTGATTAACTTTTTAGACATCACCGCTATATCGTCCACATAGGCGTGAACGTTCCGACCAATTTGATCGTGCAGGCAACGTTGCACTGTCCGCTGGTAGGAAGCACCTGCGTTTTTCAGCCCAAAGGGCATCATGACATAACAAAACATGTCGTAGGGTGTAGTGAACGAAGTGGCCAATTGGTCCGACATCCTCATCTTGATCTGGTGGTATCCTGAGTATGCATCGAGAAAACACAAAAGCTCCGAGCCAGCCGTCGAGTCAATGACTTTGTCAGTGCGAGGCAAAGCAAACAGGTCTTTGGGACATGCTTTGTTCAAGACGGTGTAACAACGCACATTCTTAATCCTTTGGTTCCCTTTTTGGGGACAAGTACATGATTGGCCACCCATCGAGTGTGAAGGACTTCTTGGATAAAACTATCTTTAAGTAACCTAGCTATCTCTTTGCCTATGGCTCGTCTCTTCTCGTCTCTGAAGCGTCGTAGAGGTTGTTTCACTGGTTTACATTTTGGATCAATATTCAAGTTGTGCTCGGCAAGTTACCTAGGTACACCTTTCATGTTGGAAGGTTGCCAGGCAAAGATGTCCCCGTTCTCATGGAGGAACTCGACGAGCGCGCTTTCCTATTTAGGGTCCATATTCGTTCCAATGACGGTGGTCTTGGAGGCATCGCCTACCACAAGTTCCACCGGCTTGGTCTCGATGGCGGCCTTGAATGCTGGGGCAGAGTCAGAAATCTGTTTCTTCAAAGCAGGCATCTCCGAGGCATCGAACTTGCTCTGGATCTCCTTGAATTCTTTGCTGTAGAGGACAACTTCTGCAAAGGATGCTTCTCCAATCTCGCAGTTCCTTGCCTTGGTAAAGCTTCCGGATACGGTGATGACACCATTTGGTCCGGGTATCTTGAGCTTGTTGTAGATGAAGCATGGCTTGTCCATGAAGGTGTGGAAGATGTCGCGGCCGAAAATGACGTGGTACACACTCTTGAAGGGGACCACCTCAAAGGTCATGTGTTCTTGGCGGTAATTATTGACATCGCCAAAACCAACCTGAAGTGTGATGCACCTAAGGGACCGAGCCTCCCGACCAGGAACTACGCCATGGAAGATGGTTCTGGTCTACCTTAGGTTTGCCTCCGCCAAGTTCATCTTGTGTAGTGTATCCCAGTACATGATGTTGATGCTGCTTCCACTATCCACCATACATTTGGTGAACTCATTGCCGTCAATTAGGGGGTTGATGATCATGGCGTATTGGTTCTACGTATTGATGAGCTCTGGGTGATCCTTCCTATCCCAAGTAATGGGAATCTCCGACCAGCGCAGGTATTGGGGAACTGGGGGTAGAGTGCCCATCAGTATCCTCATGGAGGTCTTCTGTTGTCGGATGGTGGGGGTGCCAAGGAAAGTGTGGAAAACTGCCGCTTTCTTCTCGAAGGTTTTTTTCCCTTGCCGTCGCTCTTGGCGGCGTGCTTGGGGACAACGTAATCATCCATGTCGCTTGAATCCTTCGACTCCTCCTCCTTCTTCTTCCCCTTGCCCTTTCCTCGCGGTCTATTCTTCTGACTTTGCTTGTAGCCGGACTCCGGGTCCTCCTTGAGGTTGTTGACGAACTTGCAATGGTGATTGGTGTGTGTGGCCTTTCCGTTGGCGTCTCGGTGTACGAGGCATGACATATCGTAGTACTCCATGTAAGTCTGGGGAACGTGGAGCGCTGCCGAGGTTATTTCACTACCTCACTGTTGACCTCGACCAGCCCCCCGTCCTCGGCCACGCTGTCCACTATCACTTCGTCCTGCAAAAGTCATGGCGATGATGCCGGAGGTTTGCTTTTCTTCTGGCGGGCTCTTCCGCTTTGTGTTGCTGTTCCTCTGAGCTTGAGTTGGAATGGCCATTGCCGGCAGGGAGCCACGAGCATTATCGTCGGTAGCCGCGAACTCACTAGCTAGTTGGATCATCTGGTTGAGATCTAGCTGGTGGTTGTCCTGCAGGCGCTTCAACGTATGTCGGAGCAATGTACCCCTTTCCAACCCATTGATGAAAGCGGACATGGCGGTCTGGGAGTGCACTCCTGCACATGAATTCTTCATATCCAGCCAGCGGGAGAGGTAGGCACAAGACGACTCGTCTTTCTCCTGCACACATCGCTATAGGTCGCCAACATTACAGGGACGTTTGTACGTACCCTCGAAGTTCTTGGTGAACGCTTCTTGCATATCAAGCCAGTTGTAGATAGATTTCTCTGGCAAGTCATCGATCTATTGTTGTTTCGTGCCCGCCAGCATCAATGGGAGGTACTTGACGGCGTCGTTGGGGTTTCCCCAGCGATCTCCACCGCGTTGCCGTTATCCTGCAACCATGTAGCTGGCTTGGCGGTGCCGTCATAGGGCTTGATGGTCTTGTCAATACGGAAACCCTTGGTGTAAGTTGCGGTCTGTATTACAGGTCCGAAGCAGCGTGGACCGAGGTATGATCCATCCCGGGCCTCGTGGATCTTGTCCAGACGTGATCGTGCGTCATATGGCTCCGGGCTTCTTTTCTTTTTCTTGCCATCAGGGGATGGGCTGCGTGAACGACGTGGGCCTCCTCCGCCATGGTGGCTGCTGGGTGGCGATGGAGGCAGAGGTGGCGGTGGGTTAGCCTTCTTGATGTTACCCTCCTGCGACAACTAACACTTGTCGCGGCTGCTTGTTGGACCCGGAGGGTCATGGCATGACCTGCTCTTGTGTCCTTGGCTATGCTCCCCATCATGACGGGCCTGATTCGCGTTGTCGAGGATGACGATGCCGCGTTGCTTAGGCGGAGGCATGTCCGTATGATGGTGAGCCTTGGGGTCTTCACGATGTTGGGGAGATCCGGGCGGTGGAGACAGGCGACGAGGTTGAGCCTTGCCTCCATGGTCAGAGGATATGGGGATAGCATCTTTCCTATTGTGTGCATCCCTCCGTCTTCGTTCTGACGAACCCGTCTGAGACCTGACATCAAGAGGAGATCTGTCCCTTGGCGGCTTAAGATGGCTAAACTAGCAAAACGCTGCGTCAGACTCAAGCCTCCGAGAGGTGGCCTTTTCCTGTTGTTTCACCACCTTGGCCACTAGGTCATAGACCTAGTTCACCGCTTCGGGTGATCTATCCTGCTCTAGAAGGTTTTGGCGACGGCAAGGTTAAGAAGAGGAGTGGGCATCACCTGCCTGCCTTCACTATCAATGTATGGCTTGGCCTGTGCCGACTTTGAGGGATCCCATCCTAGGTTTTGCCATGTGCCAGGATCGTTGATGACGCGAGCCGGAGCTTTCTTAGCCTTCTGCTACTGCAGCAGATTCTTGTACTCGGCCTCCATTGCTCTAGCTTTCTCTATTGATTTCTGCGCATTGGCCAGATCTCGATCTAGCTTTGCGCCTTTCTCCGCGATGGCCTACGCTTCCTCCAGTAGCTTCTTGCGCTTCTCGTCGAGCTGGACGACATTGCGGATATGAGCCGTGGTCATAGGCTCGACGAGGAGATTTCCATACATCACTCTATCAGCTGGAGTGACTTGGGCCACAGCAGACGTAGATGCCAGAGGCGGTGTGTTTGCTGTGTTGTTGTTGCTCAGACCGGTGCCGAGTTCCTGCGGCTGCCGCACTGGGTTAGGCGGAGGGGGCATGACCTTTGCGCAATCATTGTCGGCAGCAATAGGTGGTCCCTTCCCTTTGTCCAGCGGTGTAGGCGGAGCTAGTCCTGGCTGATCTTCATCCATCGTTGTCCCAATAGCGACAAACACCTCTTGGGACGTGACGGTGTTGTTGGCCTGCTCGTCATGTTTGTAATCCCCCTCCATCTCCTACATGGCGGAGTCTAGCTCCTCCGGGCTGAAGTCTATCTCCTCTGAATCTGTGGTGATGTCGGCGTAGAGCGCGTCAAGCATGGAGTTAGAGGGTTCCAGGGCTTCCTCGATTACTGGGGGTGGAGGTGCAACAACAGCGACGATGACTGGAGGTGGTGGCGCCACTGCGGCGATAACGACCGGAGGATGTGGTGGAGGTGGCTGAGGCGGAGGGGCTCCGCCAACAAGCGCAATTTCTGTCTGAGCTTCCTCATCAGCCTCCACATAGCTGTTGATGGTGTTCACCATGCTTTCGAAGGTGAGGCATCTTGAAGCCTGTTTCCGCCTTAGCGTATGCCAGAGAAGCGTACCTTGTTCCAGTCCTTCCACAAAGTGATACATAGCATCATCATTAGGGTAATGTGCTAGATCGGCCCGTATACGAAGCCACCTGGCAAGGTAATCGCTGGGGTTTTCACCCTCTCTCTGAACTCAGCGCGCTAGATCGAAGAAGGTAACCACTCCGACGAACTTGGATCACGGGCGAAGCTAGCGGACTTGCAGGGATCTTCCACCGTTATATCCAACACAGGGGCGGTTTGGGTGGGCCTTGAATTTTTCTGATCTTTGCCGGCAAACTCCGAGGAGAGAGCCGACATCGATCCTTCCGCAAACGTATCCTGCCTGTAGGCGGTTCGTGCGGGTCTTGATGCTCCTCCGACTCCCAGGGAACTAGTGCCCGAGTCGGTTTCGCCGACTCCCACCATCTAGAGATACTTTTATAGTCCACTTCTCTAGTAAGAAGAAGGCCAAACCTAATAATGATGATGATGGTATAATCATGCCAAAAGCTAATTGTTTTGAAGTGGGTGTTCCTCTCACTAAACCTAAATCATCACCATCTGGGTCAAGCTAATTGACCTTAACAAGAAGTGCTTCATGGGAGGCAACCCATGTGAAATAAAAAAATTTATCCTTGTGTTAGTTTTGTTTTGCTTCATTTGTTTTTGTTTTTCATAAAGAGTGTTGCACTACTAGGAAAATGCATGTCCATGGCGAACCAAAAAAGGACATCCGTAGTGCACTAGAAGTGCGCCACGAGCCGTGCGCTATGGCTAAGATTTTCCGTAGCGCACTACCTGGTGCGTTACGGGTAAAAAGTTACCCGTGGTGCACCACCCAGTGCGCCATAGGAAGGGGTCCAGGTGTGCTACGGCTATGTTTTTGAAAAACAAAAAAAAATCAAAAAACACCCTCGTTTTGAATTGCAAAAGCAATCAGGTCCACATATCGCTGCTATCATGTCGCCTCACCGGAGAATGGTGCTCGTGGCCACGGCCACAACCTACCACCGGAGGGAGGTGCAGGAGGAGGAGAAGGTGGAAGATGGAGGAGGAGAAGGTGGCAGCCAGAGGAGGCGATGGCAGCCGGAGGAGGAGGTTGCAGCTGGAGGAGGAGGTGGCAGTGGCGGCCGAAGGAGGAGGTGGCGGTGGTGTCCAAAGGAGGAGGTGGCGGCGGCCGGAGGATGAGGTGGCATTCAGAGGAGGACATGGCGGTCGTCATTGTCACTTGAAGGAGGAGGAGGAGGCCAGAGAGAAAGGAGAAGGAGAGAAGGAGAAGGGGAAGAAGGAGAAGGAAAATGAAGAGAAGAAGAAGGAGGAAAAGGAAGGGTAGGTGGACGGGTGGTGATTCGAATTTCGAATCCCGCCCACTTGCTCGTGGTGCACTAAGTGGCCTCCATTTTTTTTCTGCAGGAAAAAACGATCTTTTGATCATAACTTTTTACTCTTTTCAAATTTTGAAATTCTAAAATATCGCTAAATGACCAGCGAGCAGATGCGAAATTTCGTTCTTGTAATTTTGGTATATTAAACCTTTTTTTTGACTTCGTATGGCCATTTTACCGTGAAATGACCTTTTTTATAGAAAAAGTCAAAATTCTTGTTTGTAAATTTTCCTACTAAGTAGACCAAATTACCTACCTACATATGAAAAGATTTTATTTTTTGAAGTCTTTATCATTTTCTTTTATTTTTTGCAAGGCTAAAAAGGCGATCCACATGGTGGGGGTGGGGGTGGAGTTTGTGTAGGCTACTTAGCCATGGCGCACTAGGGCAGGGTGCACTACGGGTAAGTTGACCCAGCTGCACAGCAAGCCGCAACCCACATAACCGTAGCGCACTAGGTCGGAGTACACTACTACTATGTTTCACACCCGTAGTGCACTGCGCACAGGTGCACCGCGCACAGGTACGCTATGGCTAGGTGGTGTGTGGTCACCTGTGCCCTGGCCCACACATAGCCGTGGCGCACCACCCCCATGTGTGCCACGCTTACAACAATTAGCCGTAGGGCACCTGTGGGCAGTGCACCATGCCTATTTTACCCGTGGGGCACCACTAGCATGTGCGCCACAAATGTGTGGATTACCTATAGCCATTTTCCTAGTAGTGTTGAAGAATATCTTTGGAGAGAGGAGAAGAAATTAAGGTAATCCTCGATTTTATATTTTGCTAAAACATGGCCTGAAGGTATTATTGATTTTTACAAAGCCCATTTTATTTTATTTTTCCTTTTGATAAGATGTGCAAAGACGCGTGAAGCTACTAATAAAATTCCTCAAGATATTGCATCTTTCAGGTCATATAACGACCACTGGAACGGTTGGAAATGCCCGTACCATGCGCCCGTACCACCTCGAGGCTTTGGAAAATACAAGAACTAATTTTTGCCACACGACAAAATGGAACACGAGGATATTACTCACCAAGTATCCAAACAACCTAACACTTGGATATTACTCGCCAACTCCCCAAAATCCCACCCATTGGCGATATGACTCACGCCATGGGGTTTTAGAAAAACTTTAAGTTTTGAAAGAGAGGGGAAGATCCTTTAGAGGCTCCATCCTTCAGATAGTCAAGTACTCATTCCCGTGAACTCGGATGATCGATTAGATTGCAATACTCTTGAGAGTTTGTGCAATTTACCCACAATCCACGTTCAAGTGCTTTTACAGACAAGACCATGGCGAGGCTTTCCCTTAGTAGCCCCTCTACCTTATGGATCCAACCGTGCAAAGAACCTCCAAATGTTGATACCCAGGTGAGGTTTTCCACTAAGTATTACGCCAAGATAGAGCCCATATATATAGCATGGAAGACTTCTTTGATTCCTAGGCGGCCGTCCTCAACCAAATTCCACTCGTTAACCTGACAACCATTCCGCCCAGAAGAAAACTTAGTTTTATTTTGAAGTGACTTTGAGAACAAAAGATCGCTCAAGAGAGCCTTTATACTTAGAAAATTTCTTGTCTTTCAACCCCCGCAATGGTACTTTATATATATAGCATAGCAAGCACTTAGCAAAAACAGGGGTAACCTATTAGGAGGGAAAATTCCTAAGTATATAGCTACTCATGGCATACTAAAAAATCATCGCACTTGCAAAATAATACTAAGGAAAATTCTACTAGAACATCCTACACATGCATACTATAGAATTTGAAGATCACATGCATAAACAAATATGGGACAAAAATATGAACAAGTGGTGTAACTTTCCTTGATCCGAGAAGCAATCTACACAACAATACTCCTCAGTGCACTCTGAACAATCTAACAAAAACACAAAAATAGATCTAATCACAAATTGCACAAAACAATGTCACAAAAGTAATATGCATGCATGCAACATGATAATATTCAAGGATGATAATTATTTCGTGCAAGATTTTATTTTAGGTGTTGTTTTAGGTTAGATTTATCATAGGTAACAATTTCCCATAGGTTTCAATTATTTTGGATTATTAAAACTCTAGGTATGCCCATAAAGGGATCTATCCTTCAAATTAGCCACGAATTAGATCTAAAACTTCTAAGCAAGTTATTCCAATTCTAAATACTGCACATCGTAATAACAAAGCCAATTGATACGTCAGAAACGTATCTATAATTTTTGAGTTCCATGCTTGTTTAGTATCTACTTTGCTTTGATTTGTCTACACTTTGATGTGTTTTTATATCTTTTCTGGAACTAACCTATTAACAAGTTGCCACGGTGCCAGTTGCCTGTTTTCTTCTGTTTTTGGTTCTAGAGAGGCAGCAATATTCTCGGAATTGGACGGGACAAAAGCCAAATTCAATATTTTATGTGGGCGACAGGATGTCCAGAGGAGAGACGGAGAGGCGCCACAGGGCGGCCAGACCCCCTAGGCGCGGGTGGGCCCAGCCCGCTCCTAGGCAGGGTGTGGCCCCCCTGGTCGCCTCCCAGCCTCGCCTCTTCGCCTATAAGAAGCCCTGATGCATAAACCCTAGGCACCTGATCAAAACTCCACAAAACCTTTGGTAGTTGCCGCCACCATCGTCCGTAGATTGGGTGGGGGATCTGAAGTTCTTCCCGTCACCCTGCCGGAGGGGAGATCATCCGGGAGGCCTTCTTCTCCGGTATGATACGTGAGTAGTTCCACCTTGGACTATGGGTCCATGTAGTAGCTAGATGGCTGTATCTCCTCCTTGTGCTTTCATATATAGATCTTGTGAGCTCCATTCATGATCAAGATCTAATCTATTTGTAATCATGCATGTTGTGTTTGCGGGGATCCCATGGATATTGAGATTACTATGTCAGATTGATTAATGGTTTTGTCTTTATGATTCTATCATGTCTGTGTTGTTTGTGATCTTGCATGCTCTCCGTTGTTAGTAGCTTTCTTGGACAAGTAGTTGCTACTGACTCCAAGAGGGGGTATTTATGCTCGATAGTGGTTTCATGCCTCTAGTTTCCAAGGGAAGTGATAGAAATCTCTTCGGTTGTAGATGTTTTGTTGCCACTATGGAGAAAACAACGGTCTCTTGTTCATGGAACAAGTGGATTGTTTACCTTACACACTTTAATTAAAGAAGTTGTCTGTTGCTTGCAACTTAATACTGGAGGGGGTTCGGATGATAACCTGAAGGTGGACTTCTAGTCATAGATGCAGTTGGATGGCGGTCTATGTATATTGTTGTATTGCCTAATCAAATCTCATATGATCTTTTTTTCTGGTATTGCATTGTTATGCCTTGCTCAGTTCCTATTAATTTCCCTGATGTAATTTGTTCACCCTTCATTCCATGTTTTTTATCTAAGGAGAGCACCTCTAGTGAACTATTGACTGCGGTCCAATCTTTACCATGGATACATCTTCCACTGTATACTTGCTACAAACCATCACCACCTTCCACACCTTATGTTTAATCCTTTGTTATAGAAAACCAGTAAGCTTTACAACCTCACTGATTCGTTGGGGCAAAGTCTCGAGTTTATGTTGTGCAGGTTTCCACGTTGCTTGCAACACCTGTGTGATGTTTCCTTCCTCCTACTGGTTTGATAACCTCGGTTTCTTACTGAGGGAAAACTTGCTACTGTGCTTCTTCACACCTTGCTCTTGGGGTTCCCAACGAAGCGCTCCTACATCAACTCAGCGCTACATCAAGCTTTTTTGGCGTTGTTGCAGGGGAGCCTAAGGACGTCTTCACAAGGGGAGTCGTCCTCAACCTTTCTCCTTACTTTGTTTTTAGTTTGCTTAGTTTCTTTTGTTTGGTTTTGTTTGCCTCTTTTAATAAAAAACTGCAAAAAATTTTAGTCTAGTTTGTTTTGCTTTCTTTTATCAAAAACACAAAAAAATTAGTTCCTACTCTAGTTGGTGGTCTGTTATTGCCTTGCTTGGTCATGCTTTTATCATTGGATGGTTTCTTTGAAACTAGTTCTTATTGGCAAGGTGGGTTCATGAAAGAACAAAAGTATTATTATAAGGAACATCGTTTGTCACAACAAGGGAGACACTTATGGGAACAAATTGATAAGTTGAATACTATTGCTAGAGACGTGTGCTTTATCTATAATGTTACTTATTGCTTTGATAAATCTTGTTGCTATAGGAGGTATAAACACCTTCCTTTTCAGTGTGAGTATAATGATAATGTTACCATATACTCTTATGTTAAAGGAAATTATGACTTTTATGATGTGGAACAAATTGAAGAATTTATTGCTTTCAAGGGTGCATTTGAACTTGCTAGTTTGCTTGAAAATACTGATGATGCACCTTATGAATATGAGGTTTATGAGATACTTAAATTCTGCATTGATAATTTCAAGGAAGAAAATGGCTATATACTTGAATATTTTAATAGATGCTTTCCGCAAATGGAAGAGTCTAATGCCTTGCAGGAGCCAATGGAAGAAGAAATTGTTGAAACTTGAAGCTCATTAGATGAAAAAGAGGCGGAGAGTGATGAACAGAAGGAGGAAGAATGGATTATCTACCCATGCCTACCTTCTAATGAGAGTAACTCTTTATCCCTTACATTATTTGATTGTCCTCCATGCTTACCAAAGGAGGATGAATGTTATGTTCCTGTGGATCCTTTTGAAATATCTACTTTGGGTAAAACCTGTGAAGGTTTTAATCCCACTATTTTTTAGCTTGATAGAAATTATGTGTTTGTAGGTCATTAAAAGCATTCTTTATGTGATAGCTATATTGTTGAGTTTATTCACGAGGCTACTGAAAATTATTATGAGAGAGGAAAATATGGTTGTAGAAGTTTTCAGGGTACTAAAACACCTCTCTATGTGCTGAAAGTTTTGAAGTTACTCTTGTTTTATCTTCCTATGCCTGCCACTTTGTTCTTTGTGAATTTATTTGCATACAAGATTCCTATGCATAGGAAGTGGGTTAGACTTAAATGTTTTTTGAATTTTCTTCTTGATGCTCTCTTTTTCTTCAACTCATATTTCTTATGAGAGAATCTTCTCAAACTATCATGCCTAACTTAATGGCGTTAAAGAAAGGTACTTGTTGGGTGATAACCCAAGAGTTCCTTGAGTATTGGAAGTTATTACTTCAGTAATGACCTCTCCTTATCCTTTTTATTTTCCTTTTATGCCAAGAATGACCTCTAATGAGAGGGAAGGAAGATTTAGGGAGTTGCTGTCCCAAAACAGATTTTGTTTCTCCACCATAAAAATTCGTGTGGAATCTCTGTAACTAGGATTGAGCTGAAAATTTACGAATAAATCCCCCAGTATGTTTTATAACTTTCGTTAGTTCAACACGTTTTGATTTGAGCAACAGAAGAGTTTCCAAAAAATCAGTTTCTACCTGCTGTCTGTTTTGACAGATTTCTGCCATTATTTGCATTTGATTCTTATTGATTCCTTTTTGAGTTCTCTTTTGGGGAATTGAGCTTTTTGAAGGAGTTTATACAGTAGATTTTGTTTTTAGTGAAAAGTATTTTTGTTCCAAAGCTAAACCCAAAGGTCTATTATCTTTTGAATACAGTAATGTTGCTAATGAAGATTGTGTGAAGTTTTGTATCAAGGAAAAATTTTAGGTGTAGAGAGATAATGATGTAATGAGATGAAGAATGGAAAAAAGCTCAACCTTGGGAAGCCACCCCGGTGTCACCCCAAGAAATATCCAAGAGGTACAAGCGTAAAAGCTTGGGGATGCCCAAGGCATCCCCTTCTTCATCAATAAAAAGCTCAGGTCTGTCTAGACACTTCATTTTTCTTTTTTCATGCACTGTTGTGTTGTTTTTGGAGCGTCTTAGTTTTCATTTGGTTTTATTAGTTTGTTTAGTTTGCTTCAATAAAGTACTTTGGACCCTCGTTCTCACTGTGTTGTTTCAAATAAGTTGCTTGGTGTTGGAAAGGAGTAGAAAGTTCTTGCTTGAAAGTGCAAGAGGAGCTTGCATTGACTGTGACTTAGACTTTAGCATGACATGATAGGTGTTGTTTTGACCTTATGCTTAGTGATTTTTGCTATAGCATGTATTGTTCCAAAGAATTAGGATTGCTTAGTGTGCCTTGAAAGAATCATGCATTGTTTTAGCATACAAAATCATAGTATTGTGGTATTCTCCTTTGATGCTTTGTTTGGGTTGACTTTGCACATGCTCACACCATGTTATGACTATGAACAAGTCACTATAGCTTATATGATCATTTATTCCTTGACTTGTAGTACCACCCTATGCTTTGATTAGTAAAGTTTTGTCGCTCTGCATGATTATGGCCAGTATTGCTCTCTTAGTTGGTTGCTCCCAGTCTTTTGCTAGCCTCCAATTGTATGAGTAAGATCTACTCATGCTTCCAACTCCCAAGAAACCAAGTTTTTCCAAAGTGTGCACTATAAACTCCTATGCATGGTGTGTTACACCATTCCAAGTATATTCTTGTTTTCAGCTATCATCCAATTAAAAAGTATTTTGTGATGTGAAAACTTAGTGATTAAAGCCCTCACGAACTTGATGGCACACTTTATATTCTTTGCACCAAATAAACTTGAACCTTTGTGTCGTCTATGTTGTATATGCTTGCACTTATACGTTAGAATTAGCAGAACCATGCTATCATGGGGAACGTTTTCAACATTGTACTTGTACTTTGTACATAGTTGATATCATGCTCTTTTGTCTATTGATGTCACCGGTGTGAAATAAAGAGGGAGCTTGTAAGTCTATGGAGTTATGTATTTTGTGTTAGATAAACGCCTGGGCCGCTAGCCTAAGCCATGCCTAATCATGGTGGAAACTTGCAGCGTCACCATAATGAGCTATCAATGAAGCATCCTCAATAAAAATCTATGCACATAGTAAATAAAAAGATCGCTGAGATGCTCATTGTCTGGTTGCCTTGTCATTTTGGTTATGGGATAGCTCATGTACCATGTGCAAGGGGTACCCCGTTGGAGGTTCTCGATGATACGCATGTACTTACTATGACAAGGACTTACAGCTGACTGAAGTTGAGTAGCATGAGGTGTGGCCCTCGTATTCAAGGGACTTGAGATTGCCAACTTATACTTTGTCAAGCATTTACTCCATAGTTTGTTCATTTTAACCTTAATCACTTCAATATGATTATGATAGTGGCAATGAGGGCTGAAAGCTAAAAAGTACCATAATTTTTGGAAGCTCATTTTGAAACTTGAAATCCCTGCTTCCCTTTTTGAAGGGCCTTTCTTCCACCATAATATTGAGTCTCCACCTTCTACCTTTAGGAAGCATTAAGAGAGCATAGTACCCATTTTGTGTGCAGTGTCCCAAAACTTATTTGTTGATGCATATGGTGATATTACTTGTTCTTGTGCTATTTGTATCTAGTCACTCTTATGAACTTTGAACGTGTACTATGCATCTATTTGCTACTCCATGAGGGACAAGTTGTATGCCACTATGCCATGTTTTCTGTATGTGAAACAAACAAATGTTTTTCAATGCATGTTATTCATGATCTTCGTTTGTAGACTTTCATGTTGCATGCATAGTTACTATGTCCTATTGTTAGAACTCCATCTTTCATGCACATGTTTAGAGTTCTTTGATCCCAGCTTTCAATGCTTGCAAATGGTTTGATCTTGGTTTTGATGGTGCATGTCACCTAAAAAATTATTCTTTTATCACTTACCTACTCGAGGACGAGTAGGAGTTAAGCTTGGGGATGCTTGATACATCGGAAAGATATCTATAATTTTTTATGTTCCATGCTTGTTTAGTATTTACTGTTCTTTGCTTTGTTTATACTTTGGTGTTTTTATATCTTTTCTAGAACTAACCTATTAACAAGTTGCCACAGTGCCAGTTGCATGTTTCTTCTGTTTTTGGTTCAAGAAAGACAGAAATCAATATTCTCGGAATTGGACAGGACAAAAGCCAAATTCAATATTTTACCGTGGGCGACACGAAGTCCAGAGGAGAGATGGAGAGGCGCCACAGGGCGGCCAGACCCCCCTAGGCGCCCACCCGCGCCTGGGCATGGTGTGGCCCCACTGGTCGCCTCCCATCCTTGCCTTCTCCTATAAGAAGCCCCCGATGCAGAAACCCTAGGCACCCAATCAAAACTCCGCAAAACCTTCTGTAGCCGCCGCCACCATCGTCCCTAGATCGGGGGGGGTCTAAATTTCTTCCCGGCACCCTGGCCGGAGGGGACATCATCCTGGAGGCCTTCTTCTCTGGTATGATGCGTGATTAGTTCCACCTTGGACTACGAGTTCATGTAGTAGATAGATGGCTATATCTCCTCCTTGTGCTTTCATGTATAGATCTTGTGAGCTCCGTTCATGATCAAGATCTAATATATTTGTAATCATGCATGTTGTGTTTGCAGAGATCCGATGGATATTGAGATTACTATGTTAGATTTATTAACTATTTTATCTTTATGATTCTATCATGTGTGTGTTTGTTTGTGATCTTGCATGCTCTCCGTTGTTAGTAGCTATCTTGGCCAAGTAGTTGCTAGTGACTCTAAGAGGGGGTATTTATGCTCGATAGTGGGTTCATGCCTCTAGTTTCCAAGGGAAGTGACAGAAATATCTTCGGTTGTAGATGTGTTGTTGCCACTAGGGCGAACACAACGGTCGCTTGATCATGGAACAAGTTGATTGTTTACCTTACACACTTTCCTTAAAGAAGTGGTCTGTTGCTTGCAACTTAATACTGGAGGGGGTTTGGATGATAACCTAAAGGTGGACTTCTAGTCATAGATGCAGTTGGATGGCGGTTCATGTAGATTGTTGTATTGCCCAATTGAATCTGATAGGATATTTTTGTCTGGTATTGCATTGTTATGCCTTGCTCAGTTCCTGTCAATTACCCTACTGTAATTTGTTTACCCTTCATTCCATGTTGTTTATCTAAGGAGAGCACCTCTAGTGAACTATGGACCCCGGTCCAATCTTTACCATTGATACATCTTCAACAGTTTACTTGCTTCAAACCATCACCACCTTCCACACCATACATTTAATCCTTTGTTACAGCAAACCGGTGAGCTTGACAACCTCACTGATTCATTGGGGCAAAGTTTTGAGTTTGTGTTGTGCAGGTTTCCACGTTGCTTGCAACACCTGTGTGACGTTTCCTTCCTCCTATTGGTTCGATAACCTCGGTTTCTTACTGAGGGAAAACTTGTTGATGTGCTGCTTCACACCTTGCTCTTGGGGTTCCCAACGAAACGCTCCTACATCAACTCAACGCTACATCACCAACGCAACAAGAATCAACTAAAACGAAGTTACGGTTATTTTTCTATGAATTAAATACTCCGATCTAGGGTTTAAATTCCACAGACATAATACTACAGTAAACTTGCAATTTTATTCCAGATCTGTGTTCTACATAATTTTAGTAATCCAATGATATATTATTTGTTATTTTTGGCCGAGTATTTAATTTACTATGAATTTTGCAAGATTAAGTAATTTTTTGCCTATTTAATAAATCCAGTCAACGGGATCGACATGTGGCAGTGACGGGTTTGTCCGGTCACCTGACGCGGAGACCACGCGGCCCAATCTAATTGGGTGATACCCATTTGATAAACCAATCTAATCTACACCTTAGGAACTAGATCTAGCAGACGAGATCAAGGCAGCGGTGACTTATCGATGACGGGCGGTGGCGACGGTGGCGACGGTGGCGGCAGCGCGGTCAGGTGGCGGTGGATGTTAATGGTCTGATTATCTTCGGCGATGATGGTCATGATGACAGTGTTCGTCTCCTTCCCGCGATCTTCCCTGTGTGCACGGCATCGTCCTTCTCTTCCTCCTCTGGCGACAATACCTAGCTGACCTCCGCGAGCTCCAGCGAGGCGTCGGCGAGAAATTGCTGGCGGCTCTCTGCAATGCGAACAAAGAGAAGTGTATGATAAGAAGCAGTGGTTCAAGGCGAGCATGGAGGGAGGAAGGGTAGGGCTCGAGGCTCTCTAGAAGATCACCAACCTCGAACTCCGACGATGGTCGAGATCACAAGAACTCGTCAGGTGGGTGGCTAGGGTTTGCAACCTCGAAAACAGAAGGGAGGGTCGCAGCGGTGGTATTCATGAGCTAGGGGACTTGCGGGAGGGTCCAGATTGACTCGGAGACAGGAGGAGCGCAGAGTTGTTCCGTGGCTGGCGGGGATTCTTGGTTCGTTCCTATTTCGTCGGGAGGAAGGGGATGACTGGTGGGGTCGGGCTATCAGTGGCAGTGGCGATGCTAGCGGGCCGCACAGTGAGAGGGAGGGAGAGACCCAGCGGTAGGCGGTGCTCGCGTGCTGGCTTGCGTGGATGATAGGACGCGGGCTGGCATGGGCTGGCCCGTTTAGGTTAGTATAGTTAGTTTTTTGTTCTTTTATTATTTTCTGTTTTACATTTTCTTTAATAACTTTTGCATAACAACTTAAAATTTAATAAAACCAGTCTATAAAAATTTGTAAAGAGGAAGAGATCAACTTAGGATTATAAAAATAAACTTTTGCATAACCTTTTGAATATTAGGTTTATATAACCTCCTTTTGTATTTATA
Source organism: Avena sativa (assembly GCA_916181665.1). Taxonomy (NCBI): domain Eukaryota; kingdom Viridiplantae; phylum Streptophyta; class Magnoliopsida; order Poales; family Poaceae; genus Avena; species Avena sativa. The sequence goes on along the minus strand of OV702283.1, from coordinate 243,582,247 downwards.
GGACTGTATGAGGAAAAAAAGGTTTTAGGGAGAAGGGTTTTGATGCAAAATTTTATTATGTGACGCCATGATGCAAATGATATGATGCATTCGTCTAGTAACATCTATATATAGAAAAATTTGGGAAGTTACAATCTTTGGAGAGAGGAGAAGAAATTAAGGTAATCCTCAATTTATAGTTGCTAACATATGGCTTTAAGGTATTGTTGATTTTTATAATGTCTATTTGCTGTTATTTTGCCTTTTGCTAATATGTGCAAAGGCGAGTGAAGCTACTAATCAAATTCCTCAAAATTTTGCTGCTTTCAGGTCATATAACGACCACTACAACAATGGGAAATGCCCGTACCATGCGCCCATACAACATCGAGGCTTTGGAAAATACAAGAACTAATTTTTGCCAAAAGACACAATTGTCATAATGACCACTTGTATGGTCATACGTGGTCGTACGACCCGCCGATACCATATCCTCGAGCAAACATCAGAATTGAATTAAATATACTGGCCGCGTAACGACCAGTAGTACAGGAGCACATGACCATACCGCACGCCCGTACTGAGTTCACCGCTTGTATGGTTTCCCTCGACCCCAAGGTACATACTCGGTATGGCGGGCTCCGGTCGTACTGCCCATCCGTACCACGCACCCGGCTGCCATATGAACCAAGTAAGAGGTAACCTAAAATCCCCAAAACACTATTCTCTTTGTTCTACCTTCAAACTCCACACCATGTCCATTGGATCTTCAATCCTACTTTTTCTTTCACTGATTCCTCGCACCCAATCGATCTAAGGTATGTTTCTCCTCTGATCCCCAACTTATTTGCATCCAAACCTTGCTCAATATTTCACCATTATCAATCTAGACTTAGGTATTGTTCTTGAGATAATCTTGATGTTGAGCATGTTTAGATAGTTTTAGAGGAGATTCTTCTGTAACAAGTTTAAAGGATCGTTTATGCTATGTTTCTATTGGTTTAAATTTGATTAGCTTTATTTTTATTTTTTATAAAATGAACACAAGGAGCCATACATGTGCGGTGGCTGTGGCGCAATCCGCACAACCCGTTGATACGCTAACCCCCAAGTCATTCGGTATCGAGTTCACCGAGGACTTTCAGCTGAACCGTTTCAACCGTCTCAAGCTCCAAGAAATCAAGTACACCAAGTGGGTGTGTCCCTTTATCCTGAACCAACTTGGTATATGTGCTAATTTTGATTTGCTATGCAACAATTTTGGTTTTTATGATTTTGTCTTTTAGGATTGTGCCACGTACCAGCGTTTGACACTTCAGTATTATCCAGAAGAGCATTTGGTGACTTTGCTATGCACTCTAACACATTTGGTGACTTTTCACTATTGTCTAGAGGAGCAACTACCTGGAGTTAATCGCATCTACTTCCGACTCATGAACCGTGAGTACTTCTTGACACTTAGCCAATGGGCTCACTACTTTGGGTTTGCCAACAACACCACTGATATATGCTCCACCTATTTTGTTGTAAATCCTACACCCTTGGGTTATTTTAATAGAATGAGAGTTCCTAGAAACACAACCAAGGTAAATCAAATTATGCATCCTATTGTTCGTTATTTGACTTATGTTATTTCTAACACCTTGAAGGCACGTGGTGAGTTTACTAGAGTTAATGAGGTGGACATGATGATCCTTACTAAAGCTATAATTCCTAACTGTAATTTGATGCCAAATATGGACGCATTTGTTTTGGTTTATCTTCACCATCAGGGAAATTAATATTGCGGTCCAATATACAGAGGAGTAATAACCATGCTTGCACATGCACTCCATTCCAACCTAGGTAACATCCAACCGTTGTCTGGAAACCGCCATATAAGTTTTTCTACTCTTAGATCTTATGGTATGATTTCAAGAATCAATGGTAGATATTTCTTTGATATACCTGGAGAGGATCACTTTATTCGTACTCCTTTGACTAATGGTATCTTCTCTATAGAGTAAGTACGTTTGCGTTATCACGCGCAGGATGAAGCAAATCTATTACAATAAGACCTACCCATGGATGGAGAAGAGGAAGATGAAGGATTGGAACAAGAAGGGTCTGAACAAGATGTGCATCCACCAAACTTCTACACCACCTATGATGATATATATGGCCTCGAAGGAAATATCCAAAATATGAATAACCTCTCCATCAACCTTAGAGATGCTATTAACAACAACGCCACCCAGTTCCATGACTGGAGTACCAAATGGAACGTGCGTAACAATCCACCAACATAATGAGAAACAAAAGGGCTTGCAAAATCCTAAGCTTGGGGATATGTGCCTATGCAATTTTGTAATAACGAGGTTGTACTCTAGCTCCTTGTGAGTTTATAAACACCCGTGCTGGTTTGTTCCAACACTGTGCTTTTTCTTTTGCTTTTTAGTTTGTTTTCATTTTTTTCGTTCACTTTAGTTTCCGTTTGTTTTGTTTTCTTAGCAACTTGCTTGTTCGCAAGACTCTTTTAAATTCTTTTAATCCGCATCCTCAAAAATACAAAAAATATCCCTTTTTCCTTTTTCATGAAACTGGATATAAACCTTGCCTATTTGCTTCAAAATCATTATGAGAGCGATTTTTCTTGAGTTTTGAAGGAACACATCCCTTCTCGGCCCTTGATACAGATACTCCCGCCCCCGTGGACATCAATATCGAGGATTACCCTAAGCCCTAAAGGTTCATCGACTTCATCGTCATCCTTAACGACCTAGACTGGTTCGTGAGGGTGGAGCTCATCAAGCGCTTCATGCTTGGGACCATGCACAACCTTCCATACGAGTTGCAACTACACCACTCCGGGGTATAAGAAGTGGGAGGTGCGCTTCCACACTTTCTATGGTGGACAAAATTTCATCACCGACGGCTGGCATCGCTTCCAGCACGGATTCACACTGCAGTTTAGGTATGCCAACCGGGGGGACCTCTCCATCTCGGTGTTGATATGCAGTTGTGCCGTATCGACTATATGCCTCACCTCCGAGCAGTTTGGTAGGTGTAGTCACCATAGTACCGCCTAGGGCGTGGAGCTCAATCCCTAGAGGGGTGGTTCCGAGATGGCTGTCGGCCCCTTTCGCCCTATAATTAGGACTTTTTAGGACAAACCTACCCGCACGGGTGATTGTTCTATTGGTCTCCTTTTGTATGCTCTTGTTTTCCCTGGAGCTCTTTATTTGTTTGCGGCGTAGTGCATTCTTGACGAGGCCAGTGATGGCGGCTCGTGCTTTCTATCTACAGGGACGTTCCTCCTGAGCCGTCGAACGCCTCCGTCGAGTGGCCGAGTGACCCGGGCCTATGTTCTCGAGAGACAAGGTTATCAACATGTTGCTTGAGGAGGTGGTTCCCAAGGGTGACACTCGTGAGGCACTGCTGGCAGTGCGCCTTTCGTCCTAAGGACCGAGCTGTTACGCCATGAAATCCGCTGGATTAGGCCCGCGAGGAAATTTTTGTGCATCAGGATGGTAGCCACCCCCCCCGGCTCTCGCAGGGGATAGCCTAGGCCTTTGGACTTTAGGTGTTGGGTGGTTGTGTTGTAGCTTGCCAATCGCAGCAGAACTGAGCATTCTCTTGAAGAGGGATTCCTGCGCACACTCTTATGGAGGGACTTGGTGCGACCCACTCTCTTCTGTGGGGACGCAACCTCGCGAGGCTCGGGGCACCCTTGTGTCTTAGCTGTACGGGGGAGGGAATGATGTTGCGCACTTCCCATGGGAAAGGGAGCGTTCCTGGATGCGGCTGCCCAGGCGTGGGCCCGCTGGCTGGGTTGTCTCCGCTGGTCTCACTTTAACCTTAACTTTAATCACTTCAAGATGCTTATGATAGGGGCAATGAGATCTCAAAGCTAGTTAGTACCATATTTTTTGGAAGATCTTTATGAAACTTGAAATCCCTACTTCTCTCCGCGAAGGGCCTATCTTTTACTTTTATGTTGAGTCAGCAAACCTAATCTTCTCTATCTCAAGCAAGCATTGGATTTGTTGTGATTCTATCATCCATATGTTGATTTATTCAAGCTTCTTCTTATGTTCCTTATTTTACACAATGTTCTTCTATGAATGAATATAACTTTGAAATCTATCATTGTTGTTGAAGGGACCATTTTGTTTGAGAAAGAGACTCCTGCAACATTGTAGAGGTCTCAACCCAATAAGGTAGATTCCTCCTGTGTTTTACAATGCTAGTCCCTGGATCAATAGCTAGCATCCACAGTTAAGATGTAATATCAAGAAAAAAAGATCATAATATAACTTTATAACCAGGAAGAACATAATTTTATTACATCATACATAGCTCATTTGGCTATTACATTACATTGCAGCGGAATAACTATAGTCATGGGTCCTTCATCTTCAAAGTGCCACAGGCAGATGTTGGTTGTAGACTTTGTAATCCTAATCAATCAATCTTCACTAAAGACAATCAAACCTGCAACATTACAAGTTATAGCCAAAAGGGTCAATACATTTGAATTGTATTGGCAAGTTTCACTACTTTGTATATTATGAGTGGATCTTATCAATACATGCATATTTGGCTAAGTAGAGTTTAAGGCTTATTTGCATAAAGCAACATTTATCCTATCTTTTCAAAAATGGTTTTGGTCCTTTGTCAAATCTCTTGTCCAAGTTCCTTGAACTCCTTGGTAGAAACTCAAGTGTTCAAGTCCTTGTCAAAAATCTCTTAAGCTACTTGGTAACCCCAAGTGCAACAAGTTTTATCAAAATCTCATGAGTTCCTTGGTATCCCCAAGTACATCATGCTCTTGAGCACCTTGGTAAGCTTAACAAAATCTCTTTGAATTCCTTGGTACCCCCAAGTGCATCAAGTTTTTATATTAGAAGTTGGAATGTCGAGATCTCCCATAGTTCAAACTTTAGTTGCTCAGTATTGTCCATAACCGGGGACACGGCTAAGTACTTAGATTTTATGAACTTCTGCAGAAGGAGTACACTTTACCCACATGTCACAATCCCATCTTGTTGCCACCAGTGGCCTACTGGATTAGTGCTCACCAAGATGGAGTACTGGCAGATTGAGAATGTGACGAAGTCTTTCCAAAGGGTCCTCCCATACACCATTGCTAGCTTGCCTTCAGCACCCATGAAGCATTCCAGATCCCCATGTCCAGTTAACTAAGGACAGTGCATGGGTCTTCCCAATGTAGTTGACTAAGCCAGAGCCATAATAGCATGTGGTTACACACGAAAGCCACAATTGGAGAAACATGTTCAATCTCTAAGTTTCCTAGGTGGTTTTCATTTGGAGCACAACACAAAGTGATTGCCATAGACATGGTTCCTTTTGTTGCCACCTTCTCCAAAACTTCAAGTATCCTCCACCTAGGTGGTTCATTGAGTCCTTGTTTTATTATGTAAAACACAAGTCCTTTTCTCAACCTTTGTAAAATCTCAACATGTATCTCTTTTCAAAAAATAGCATGGCTAAGCATGTACAACTTCAATATTTTCACTAAGGAGTGTATAGGGAATCCTATTAGGATTTAGCATAGCATAAGTACAGAAATATCTTTTCATGCATGTTTTCAAAATCCACTAAGTATAATGAAAATAGTAGGACTTTTGTATGATAGTGTAACTTGCCTTTTTGGTAGGGAATGGTGGTTCTCTCCTTGATCTTGCTAGTCTCACACTTTGCTAATTTCACTACAAGTCAATCAAGAAAACACAAAATCAACTAACGTTCCAAACCAAGGTCAAACAAACAATCTCACACACATAAAGCAAATGGAATCTAAGTCATGCATAAGTATGCAAAGGATGGTTCCATTGCAAGGTTGGTCTCCACTAGGTTTATAAACTTTGTAAAGTCCAAATTGGTCATTTACCAAAATGGCAAAGTAATTAGTTAGAGGGTTTTGCCCCAACCTATTTTAAAATCCATTCAATGGTTTTATCAAATCAAAATTTTTAAGTTTCTCATCAAAAGTTTCTAACTCTCAAGACTTGGTGTTTTAGGTCAGTAGCTTTGAATTATAATATTTTCCCAATAGTTTTTATTCCAAAATCCTTTTTCATAATACAACCATTAACATTACTTAGCTAGAATTAGACTAATTCAATTAATTCATTCTAAATTTTTCCAATTTCATTTCCAAAACCATGGGTTGGTTCCTAGGGTCAGTAAGGTCACAACAAACCATTTTGAAAAAGTTTTAACCCTTAAATCAATTTTAAACATTTTTATACTCTAAACAAGCTCACAAAAGAATCTGCAAAAACAAACAAGCTAACAGATACTATTTGCTAAACTAATTCCATGGTTGGCTAGGGCTTGCTCTCCTGAATTCAGTGATATAAAATTTGTAATTTTTGGACGTGTGGTTTGAAAGTTACAAAGGTTTGAAGTTTGCAAATAAATCTGATTCAAAAATCTGTTTTAACTCAAACACTGGCCACGCGTCGCTATTTCACTGGCTGATACCGGTTCGGCCAGATCGCGGTTGTGGCGCGTTGGATTAAGTCAGATCGTGTGGTACTGAGCGCATACCCCTTCGCGGTTTAAGTGACTCTATCGTGCCCGCCCGATCTAGATCGAACGGCTCCTACTGGCTTGCCAAATGTTGGCGGCGCTAGGATAACGGCGAGCGGCTAGTTGGCGGCGGCGCTGGCGAGGCAGGAAGCGAAACAGGGAGGGAGTAAGCTCACCGAGGTCGCGAGGATGAGGTGATGCTGGTCGTGTGGTCGTCGTGGCAAGGGGCGCACGGGGACGGGCGGAATTCCTCACCGGAGTTGGTTCTGGCGGCGGGTGGCTCTGGTTGAGGTCGAGGACGTTGCTGCAGATCGTCCTAAGGCAAAACGAAGGCGCGGTCAGATGCGCAGGATCAAGACAATGCTATGTGCGTGATCGAGAAGTGAAGGGGCGGTCTGGTTCACCTGGAAAACGTCGTCGGAGAAGAAACAGACGGCGGCGCTATCGGAGCTTGTCAAAGCCGACGCTCCGGGGCGCCCGCGGTTGAATGGAGGCAACGGGGAGAAGCGTCTGGGAGTGGGGAAGCTGCCAGCGTGCTCGGGGAGGCAGGAGGTGGTGAGTGTTGGCCGGAATCGAGGAATAAGCTCGTCGGAGACGGCGGCGGTGCAGAAGGGATTGGCGACAACCTAGGGGCAGAGAGGAGGAGTGGTCTGGGGGAAAAGGAGGAGGGGGCGCTGGTGCTTAATAGCGTGCATTCACGGCGAGGTTTAAGGCGCGACATCGCTGCGAATTGATCGCGGCTTTGAATGGCAGCAAAGGCAGCGAGGGGGAAGGCGTGGTCTGCGGGTGGGGAAGAAGAGGGACGAGGCGGTGGGGTCCTCTGGTCAGTGGGAAAGGAAGTGTGAGAGAGGTCCACCCGTCAGCTGCTTAGCGGGTGCGAGACTGAGTGAGAAAAACGGTTCGGAAATAAGAGGAGGGGGCTGCGAGTGGGCTGTTGGGCTGGGGCAGTTGGGCCAGGTCCATTTCATATTTTTTTTTCTTCTAAATTCTTTTTCCTTTTCTATTTCTATTTTTCTGTTTTGAATTTGAATCAATTATTCATTCACTCAAACCATTCAAACAATTCAAACTTATAATGAGCTTTTGGTTCTGTTTTTCAACATACCCAAATCCAGATTAAAATAATATTTTTATTCATTTTTGAATCCATTCATTATTTAATAAAATGGACCCTTTTGTTTATTTAATCCAAATAGGGTTTGATTTATTTATTAGAAGCCTAATTTGAAATCCAAATATTTTTAAAACCAAATCATTAGGTTTTATTTGGAAATAAGGAATACTTGGAAACTTGTTTTAAAACAAAATATCATAACCTTTTATTTTAGGGTCCTTTAATAATTAAATTCAATAGACCTTCATTATTAAATCAACTAGGATTTATTTTATTCAAAATATTTATTTTGAAATCTAAAATAAATCCAAAACATTTCAGAAGGTTTTATTTGTGAGTACCAAATACTTGAAAAACCTATTTTAAATAAATTTTGATGTTTCACTTAAAATAATAAAACCTTTTATTTAAATAAATTTGGATATTAAAATCTTATTAATTTATTTATATAAACCTTTGCTATTTTTATTCAAACATAATGTTTTAATCCCAAAGTTTGGTCAAGGTTTTAATTTGGCTTTATAAAATAATCTTTATTTATAAACTCATCTTTTCTTTTGAAAAACCAAATCTTTTATTAAGAGATCAAAATAGTAATTCCAAATCATTTTAAATTTTCTTTTAATAAATGTTTAACCCTTAAATCCTTTTAGGATTTTATTTAATTCAAATGGGTTTGAAGTTCCATTTGAATTCAAAAAGTTTCTTCTGGCCCTAAAAATCAAACAAAGTTTTATTTTATTCATTTATTTTTCACATTACAAGATTTGGAAAATCTTGGGATGTGACAGGCTACCACCCTTAAAATAAATCTCGTCCCGAGATTTGGGAAGGCTGGGGTTTCAAGCAGGTTCAAAACAACTAGGGTACTACCACCCTTAAAAATTTTTCAAACAAAAATTACATATTGTCCTTCTTGGGATCCTGGGGAAAATTTCTCTAAGCAAACATTTGCATGGTGTCCTTGGTTTCCATACTTGACTCATGGGCCAAGGTTGAGTTTCTCCCTAGGCTTGTTCAACTTGTTCTTCATCTTTTCTGGACAGTTGCTTGCATAATGTCCTGGATTCTTGCAGTTGAAACAATGAATGTCCTTGAGTTCTTTACGTGTCTCTTGTGGACAAGTTGCTACATAGTGGCCTAACTCTTTGCAGTTGTTGCACCACACTTGGTCAATCTCTTTATTCTTCTTGTTCTCTGGGCATCCACTGGAGTAGTGTCCCATTTCCTTACATTTACGACATTGTGCAAGGCTCATGTCTTGCTTTTGTTTCTTAAGTTTCTTTGATCCTTTGAAGTAGGTTGTCTTGTTTGGAGGTATAAGTGGTACTTTTCCTTTGGTAGACTTGGATCCTTCTTGTTTCCTTTGTTCCACCATGGCATAGATGGGACATTGGTTAGGAGTATGATCACTTCCTTCACATAGGTGGCAAGTATCTTGAGAGGTAGGGCATTGTCCAATAGGATGTTCTTCTTCACAATTGGGGCATTGTCCTTCATGCTCCTTGGAAGTATGATCCTTGTCTCCACAAGTAATGCAAGCTGGGGCTCCATCTAGAATAACATTCTTGTCATCCTTGTTATCATACACTCCTTTGGGATAGTTTTCTTCCATGCTGATCATTTGATTAGTCACCTTGAGCATCAGTTGGGATTGTTCTTCCAAAAACCTTTGTAGTGCTGGGTCTTTATCACTATTGTTGGTTATGATTTGAGCTGTCAGTTGGTTCAACTGGTGTTGGGTTGCTATGAGCTCTTTCATGTTGTCAGCTTGGTTGGTGTTGATGTCATCAACCTTGGAGTCTTTTGGAGTAGTCATGCGTTTGGGTTGAAGGGAGGTTAGAATAGGCAAGATATTTCTAAGGACTTAATTCTAATCACACACATCACAATTCACATAAACAATGTTCATGGAATCACAAACCAAACATTTCACTCAAACATGGTTCAAGCACATACTTAGTCAACAAAATATTTTTGTTACTCACATGAGTTGGTGGTTTTGTCTTTAACTAAAATATGGTGGTCCATCTATAGGGTTCACTTGTGATCTTTCCTTCCTTCTTGATTATTCTTGTATGAGATCATGGTTTCCTTGAGAAAAACTCTTGGTTGCAAGACTTCAAAGTTGTTGATGGCTCCTTCTTATTGTGCATTCCCTCAGTCTCTAATTCTTGTGCAAGATTTCCTTGCTTCACTTGTGGTCCTTAGTAGTTTCCAAGTTGGAAGTCCTTGGTGAATATGCTGAAGATGTTGAAGTCATTAGAGTTGAAGAAGTTGAATCCATTAGAGTTGAAGAAGTTGAAGAAGTCCTTTGCACATGGTGTAGTCTTTGGCCATGGGGTAGGTTTTGTCCATCAAGTTGACGTAGAAGAGATGTAGAGTTGAAACCAAAATGGTTAAGGAAAGAATTTACAAGTGTTTTTGTAAATAAGTTTGTGGAACAGATACACTCCTATTTTTCTAAGGGTTTTTTGTCCAATCCTAGGGTTTACAAATCCTACAGGCAACACAATGCTCTGATACCATCTGTAGAGGTCTCAACCCAATAAGGTAGATTCCTCCTGTGTTTTACAATGCTAGTCCCTGAATCAATAGCTAGCATCCACAGTTAAGATGTAATATCAAGAAAAAAAGGTCATAATATAACTTTATAACCAGGAAGAAGATAATTTTATTACATCATACATAGCTCATTTGACTATTACATTACATTGCAGCGGAATAACTATAGTCATGGGTCCTTCATCTTCAAAGTGCCACAGGCAGATGTTGGTTGTAGACTTTGTAATCGTAATCAATCAATCTTCACTAAAGACAATCAAACCTGCAACATTACAAGTTATAGCCAAAAGGGTCAATACATTTGAATTGTATTGGCAAGTTTCACTACTTTGTATATTATGAGTGGATCTTATCAATACATGCATATTTGGCTAAGTAGAGTTTAAGGCTTATTTGCATAAAGCAACATTTATCCTATCTTTTCAAAAATGGTTTTGGTCCTTTGTCAAATCTCTTGTCCAAGTTCCTTGAATTCCTTGGTAGAAACTCAAGTGTTCAAGTCCTTGTCAAAAATCTCTTGAGCTACTTGGTAACCCCAAGTGCAACAAGTTTTATCAAAATCTCATGAGTTCCTTGGTATCCCCAAGTACATCATGCTCTTGAGCACCTTAGTAACCCCAAGTGCATCAAGCTAACAAAATCTCTTTGAATTCCTTGGTACCCCCAAGTGCATCAAGTTTTTATATTAGAAGTTGGAATGTCGAGATCTCCCATAGTTCAAACTTTAGTTGCTCAGTATTGTCCATAACCAGGGACATGGCTAAGTACTTAGATTTTATTAACTTCTGCAGAAGGAGTACACTTTACCCACATGTCACAATCCCATCTTGTTGCCACCAGTGGCCTACTGGATTAGTGCTCACCAAGATGGAGTACTGGCAGATTGAGAATGTGACGAAGTCTTTCCAAAGGGTCCTCCCATACACCATTGCTAGCTTGCCTTCAGCACCCATGAAGCATTCCAGATCCCCATGTCCAGTTAACTAAGGACAGTGCATGGGTCTTCCCAATGTAGTTGACTAAGCCAGAGCCATAATAGCATGTGGTTGCACACGAAAGCCACAATTGGAGAAACATGTTCAATCTCTAAGTTTCCTAGGTGGTTTTCATTTGGAGCACAACACAAAGTGATTGCCATAAATATGGTTCCTTTTGTTTCCACCTTCTCCAAAACTTCAAGTATCCTCCACCTAGGTGGTTCATTGAGTCCTTGTTTTATTATGTAAAACACAAGTCCTTTTCTCAACCTTTGTAAAATCTTAACATGTATCTCTTTTCAAAACATAGCATGGCTAAGCATGTACAACTTCAATATTTTCACTAAGGAGTGTATAGGGAATCCTATTAGGATTTAGCATAGCATAAGTACAGAAATATATTTTCATGCATGTTTTCAAAATCCACTAAGTATAATGAAAATAGTAGGACTTTTGTATGATAGTGTAACTTGCCTTTTTGGTAGGGAATGGTGGTTCTCTCCTTGATCTTGCTAGTCTCACACTTTGCTAATTTCACTACAAGTCAATCAAGCAAACACAAAATCAACTAACATTCTAAACCAAAGTCAAACAAACAATCTCACACACATAAAGCAAATGGAATCTAAGTCATGCATAAGTATGCAAAGGATGGTTCCATTGCAAGGTTGGTCTCCACTAGGTTTATAAACTTTGTAAAGTCCAAATTGGTCATTTACCAAAATGGCAAAGTCATTAGTTAGAGGGTTTTTCCCCAAACTATTTTAAAATCCATTCAATGGTTTTATCAAATCAAAAATTTTAAGTTTCTCATCAAAAGTTTCTAACTCTCAAGACTTGGTGTTTTAGGTCAGTAGCTTTGAATTATAATATTTTCCCAATAGTTTTTATTCCAAAATCCTTTTTCATAATACAACCATTAACATTACTTAGCTAGAATTAGACTAATTCAATTAATTCATTCTAAATTTTTCCAATTTCATTTCCAAAACCATGGGTTGGTTCCTAGGGTCAGTAAGGTCACAACAAACCATTTTGCAAAAGTTTTAACCCTTAAATCAATTTTAAACAATTTTTATACTCTAAACAAGCTCACAAAAGAATCTGCAGAAACAAACAAGCTAACAGATACTATTTGCTAAACTAATTCCATGGTTGGCTAGGGCTTTCTCTCCTGAATCCAGTGATATAAAATTTGTAATTTTTGGACGTGTGGTTTGAAAGTTACAAAGGTTTGAAGTTTGCAAATAAATCTGATTCAAAAATCTGTTTTAACTCAAACACTGGCCACGCGTCGCTATTTCACTGGTTGATACCGGTTCGGCCGGATCGCGGTTGTGGCGCGTTGGATTAAGTCAGATCGTGTGGTACTGAGCGCATACCCCTTCGCGGTTTAAGTGACTCTATCGTGCCCGCCCGATCTAGATCGAACGGCTCCTACTGGCTTGCCAAATGTTGGCAGCGCTAGGATAACGGCGAGCGGCGGAGCGGCTAGTTGGCGGCGGCGCTGGCGAGGCAGGAAGCAAAATAGGGAGGGAGTAAGCTCACCGAGGTCGCGAGGATGAGGTGATGCTGGTCGTGTGGTCGTCGTGGCAAGGGGCGCACGGGGACGGGCGGAATTCCTCACCGGAGTTGGTTCTGGCGGCGGGTGGCTCTGGTTGAGGTCGAGGACGTTGCTGCAGATCGTCCTAAGGCAAAACGAAGGCGCGATCAGATGCGCAGGATCAAGACAATGCTATGTGCGTGATCGAGAAGTGAAGGGGCGGTCTGGTTCACCTGGAAAACATCGTCGGAGAAGAAACAGACGGCGGCGCTATCGGAGCTTGTCAAAGCCGACGCTCCGGGCCGCCCGCGGTTGAATGGAGGGCATGGGGAGAAGCGTTTGGGAGTGGGGAAGCTGCCAGCGTGCTCGGGGAGGCAGGAGGTGGTGAGTGTTGGCCGGAATCGAGGAATAAGCTCGTCGGAAACGGCGGCGGTGCAGAAGGGATTGGCGACAGCCTAGGGGCAGAGAGGAGGAGTGGTCTGGGGGAAAAGGAGGAGGGGGCGCTGGCGCTTAATAGCGTGCATTCACGACGAGGTTTAAGGCGCGGCATCACTGCGAATTGATCGCGGCTTTGAATGGCAGCAACGGCAGCGAGGGGGAAGGCGTGGTCTGCGGGTGGGGAAGAAGAGGGACGAGGCGGTGGGGTCCTCTGGTCAGTGGGAAAGGAAGTGTGAGAGAGAGGTCCACCCGTCAGCTGCTTAGCGGGTGCGAGACTGAGTGAGAAAAACGGTTCGGAAATAAGAGGAGGGGGCTGCGAGTGGGCTGTTGGGCTGGGGCAGTTGGGCCAGATCCATTTCATATTTTTTTTCTTCTAAATTCCTTTTCCTTTTCTATTTCTATTTTTCTGTTTTGAATTTGAATCAATTATTCATTCACTCAAACCATTCAAACAATTCAAACTTATAATGAGCTTTTGGTTCTGTTTTTCATCATACCCAAATCTTGATTAAAATAATATTTTTATTCATTTTAGAATCCATTCATTATTTAATAAAATGGACCCTTTTGTTTATTTAATCCAAATAGGGTTTGATTTATTTATTAGAAGCCTAATTTGAAATCCAAATATTTTTAAAACCAAATCATTAGGTTTTATTTGGAAATAAGGAATACTTGGAAACTTGTTTTAAAACAAAATATCATAACCTTTTATTTTAGGGTCCTTTAATAATTAAATTCAATAGACCTTCATTATTAAATCAACTAGGATTTATTTTAGATTTCAAAATAAATATTTTGAATAAATATTTCAGTAGGTTTTATTTGTGAGTACCAAATACTTGAAAAACCTATTTTAAATAATTTTTGATGTTTCACTTAAAATAATAAAACCTTTTATTTAAATAAATTTGGATATTAAAATCTTATTAATTTATTTATATAAACCTTTGCTATTTTTATTCAAACATAATGTTTTAATCCCAAAGTTTGGTCAAGGTTTTAATTTGGCTTTATAAAATAATCTTTATTTATAAACTCATCTTTTCTTTTGAAAAACCAAATCTTTTATTAAGAGATCAAAATAGTAATTCCAAAGCATTTTAAATTTTCTTTTAATAAATGTTTAACTTTTAAATCCTTTTAGGATTTTATTTAATTCAAATGGGTTTGAAGTTCCATTTGAATTCAAAAAATTTCTTCTGGCCCTGAAAATCAAACAAAGTTTTATTTTATTCATTTATTTTTCACATTACAAGATTTGGAAAATCTTGGGATGTGACAAATATAAGCTTAATTATAAAAATTTAGCTAAAAAATAAGTGTGATTTGTTAATTTTTGTGATCAAGAACAAAGTTTGCCATCACCAATTACGATTTTCCTTTTCCACCTTTATTGTGATTCGCTTACTCATTGCAAGTCAAGTTATATGACAATAAGTTGCTTTCCATTATGATTTTTGTATTGATAAATGTGATGCTTCTTGTCCGTATTCTCTTTATCGACACTTCACTCCATAATCCCGTGGTCATGTTTACTGAGTTCAATTTTCGCTTGGGGACAAGCGAGGTATAAGCTTGGGGGGGTTGATACGTCCATTTTGCATCACTATTTTATATCATAATTTACTGTTATTCATTGGTATATTTCATATTTAGATATGATACTCATGTTATTTCATCTATTTTGCATGTTTGATGATTCTTGGAGAATTAACTGTCGGAGTCAGGATTCTAATGGAAAAAGCACTGTCCAGATGCAATATTTCCGAAGATCAGAAAATGCCAGAAAATATTTGGAAATTCCTATTTTTCCAAAAGACGAAGAAAGCTAGAAGATGGAGTGGAGATGGGCCAAAGGGGGCCCACACCACCCCTAGGCACGGCCCCCCCAGGCCACGCCACTAGGTTTTGTGGCCACTCTGGTAACCATCAGAGAAATATTCCGCCGCCTCTGCGAGGCGGAAAACTATAGAGAGAGAAAGAGCTCTCCGGCAGGAAGAAATCTGCCAGGGAAATTCCTTCCCGGAGAGCGGATATCATCACCATCGACATTGTTATCAAGATAGACTTCATCAGTATCATCAGTATCATCATCATCTTCATCATCATCTCCACCAGCACCATTACCACCACGCCATACTGCTATAACAATTGGGTTGAATCTTGCATAGTTCATAGGGGAAACTTTCCCGGTGTTGATTACTTGTTATAGTTGATGCTATTGAGTGGAACCATTGGATTATTGTTCATGTTCAGATTTTTACTTGTCATTATTTCATCTCTGATCTTGATCCATATGATGTCTCGTGAGTAATTCGTTTAGTTATTGAGGACATGGGAGAAGTCATGATGTTAGTAGTGGAATTATGTTTAGTAATATTTAATGGTTTGAGTTATGGTGCTATTCTTATAGTGGTGTCATGTGAACATCGAGTACATGATACTTGACCTTTATGGGCCTAGGGGAATGCATTGTGCATTTGGCTACTAATTGTGGGGTTGCCGGACATACAGAAACCTAAACCCTCGTTAGGAAACCATTGCATAAGGGAGTGTAGGATCTTAGAGTTTAATATTATGGTTAGGTTTTTATCTTAATTACTCTTGTAGTTTCGGATGCTTGCAAGGGTTATAATCACAAGTATGTAATAGTCCAAGTTAGGTCAGTACATTAGCATACGTTCACCCACATAACACTTATCCAACCAATGAAGATTAATCAACCATATGTCCTCGAGAATGTTTGTTCATCATAAGTAATACAAACGGCTTGTCCTTTGCTGAAGAAAGGATTGGGCCACTCGCTGGAATTTGTATTATTGTCTTTTATTTACTCGCACTTTATTTATCTGCATTATCAAAAACTCCTAAAAATCCGTTCGCTAGTATTTATAGTGAATCCTTGATCCAAACCGCTCATCAACACCTTCTGATCATCATTGGGTTCGACACTCTTATTTATCAAAAGTATTATGATACACCCCCTATACTTGTGGGTCATCTGGGTACTCATACCCCTAGTGTCGAAAATAAATGAAGGAGATCTGGCATGCCAGGTAGGGGGCGCACCACCGGGATCACAAGACGGCCGCCCTGCCACCATGCCTCAGAACTCAGGATGAGCCGTATAAGGCATGATGGGGGATACAACTCGCACTAGAGCCTCTAAACACCAAGAGGAGTAGCAACATCAGGAAGAGGAAGACACTAGCCAGCGCGTTTCTAACGAATGGTCCACTTGGACCATCGTTCCCTCAAGGGGGACATCATCAGAACCACGACCCAGTAGAGAACTTCTCTCGGTTGAGCGCTCACACGCATCGGGGACACGAGAAGAGGAAGGAAGCGACCCTACGATAATGGAATCGCCTCACAGGGCTGTCCCATTCCCCCACGAAGAAGCAACCCAGCACCGGGGGGCTCGACCTCCGCTAGTAGTCAGCGGACTGCCCCGATTCCCTCCGCCATGACAACTATGATAGAGTTTCTACTAGAGGAAGTTGGGGATAACTCACACGCCAATGCCTGGCTAGAGAGATTGTCCCACTTCGGTAGCACGCTCGTCATGAAGGAGGACCCGCCGTCTAATGTTTGATGGTTAGGGCTCCTACTTCACAGGGGACAAGGGGGCGTTTGGGACCTCACGGTGGGCAACAGGCCTCTCAACCCGCTAGCAGGTTAGCCATAGAGTGAACCCATCACCTGCCGAATTGTGGACGCTCGAAAAGTGGCCATGTGGTAAATTGACCGGAGTTTGGCCGGTGAGAGAGGTGGAGATCACGCTTCTATGGGCTCCTGTCAATACTCACGGTCATGAGACCTACATCAGATCCTGAGTGAACGCTAAGGAGAAGATGCCTGGGCACGCATTCAACAACCCCTCCGCGATAGCATTGAGCTGCCCCGATCTGGGCGGAGCGTTCCTGTATTCGTGGCCGGCTTCACAACCTTCACTCTAGAGCTATAGAGGTTCACGTGGCATATAAAGTTCCAGCCCGACATACCCGAAAAATATGATGGTAACACCAACCAAAAGGGTTTCCTCTAAATTTACGACACGACACTGTAGGCGGCTGCGGCTGACGAGTGGGTGTCGTCGGATTGTGGACTAGTACGCCATAGGGGGTCCTAGTGGCGTTGGAAAGATGGGGTGTGAGCCATCAGATGTTCCAGGAGCAGTAAGCACAAGTTTACCAAGGTTCATATCCGACTGCGGATCCGACTCCTGCTAACAACCCAGTAATATATTGGGGTAAGACGGATGTTACAGAGGATTACAAGAGAGGTTCGCCTGTGCGAGTTCGTTGTGGTGTTGTGCCCTACAGGCTCCCATAGGGCCGGTTTATATAGTCACCGAGACCTAGGGTTACAGGAGAGACCTATCCGGCTACGTTACAAAGTCGGTAACCAGATACAGCCTGGATTACAAGTAATACTACAGTCCTAAGTCGGTAACTCTTCTAGGCCCTGTCGTAGCCGGATCTGGCTCCTCCTCTTTCTCTGACTAGGTCGCCAGTGAAGCGAAGCTCTAACCCATTGGTGGGCCACCTTGGTCAGCGAGTCCTGTGGGTATATCCGGAAAGTATATCCCTAACAGTGGATCATGACCAACTGGTTTCCTCTTGCCCTCAAAAGTGAGGCCCGAGTCTGGCTCATCAATTTACTTGTCGGATCCATCAATTTGTGGAAAGATATCTATGAAGAATTTTTCAGGGCCATATAGGGCGGGTTCAAGCGCCCTGGTATGGTCAGCAACCTTCACAAGCTGTCCCAAAAGATGGGGCAAATCCTACGCAAGTTCACTCAGTGATTCTGCTAGGTGCTACACACCATCCCCAAGATCACCAACGAAGCCATCGTGGCGGCGTACCACGTTGGCATCTGAGACCCTCGCATGAGGGAAAGGATGAGTACTCACGACCCGTATAACACCACAGAGCTGTTCTCTTTGGCGGACAAGTGCGCTCAGGCTGAAGTGGGGCCACTTTAGCCCAGCGAAGCCATTAAGAAAGATGAAGACTCCACCAATAAAAAGAATCGCAAACGCCCACCCGTGAAGTAGGCTATAGCAATCGAGCCAGACCACAAGAAGGCCAACGCACCCGAGGTGGCCACCGCTGACATTGACAACATGGTGTGGTGCCCGACCCATAACTCATCAGCTGATGCCCTGAAGAACTGCATCCGAGTCAAGTCCTTAGTAGAGATGAGGACCCATGTGGATTGCTTCATATGACTCAAACCTAGCAACTGCGCTAGGGAGTTCCCCGAGTCGCAAGACCGAGAAGATGCAAAATGCGACCTGGGTGGTTCGGGCGGGGCCCATGTCAACTGATGGATCTAAAAGCGCCATCTTTCTCCATGTTTAAACATTGTTTTTCGTCAAGCAATTAACATTATTCTTTCTCGATTTTCCACTAATGACTTATTATTGCAAACATATGCAAAACCTTACTTTTATTTATGTTGTGCA
The DNA here is from genome assembly GCA_916181665.1 of Avena sativa. Lineage (NCBI taxonomy): Eukaryota > Viridiplantae > Streptophyta > Magnoliopsida > Poales > Poaceae > Avena > Avena sativa. Next base: position 243,563,618 of record OV702283.1, on the reverse strand, counting down.
GGAAATCACACATTTATTGCGAAATCTAAAGTCATAAATGTTGATTTTGAGGAAGTACGACCAAGTATTTCTGGAGCTAATACTAGGCGCCAGCCAGCTTAATGACCACAGGTACGGGCGTGTCCCGCCCGTACCTCCCGACAGTACAGGGTGGCAGCGGCTTCGTCTCATCAAACCCTGCAACTCTCGTGAAGGTGTCTATATTTTTTGATGAGATCCCAACCGTCGTGTAGGAGGCCACCATTCTCAGATTGCTTCACAACACCAACAAAGGAGATCCACAAAATAGTTCATCCTTTCCATCCCCCATCCTCGCCACTAGCCATAGCCATTACTTCATAATTGAGATCTCCTTGTGATTCAGCGACCATTGTAAGAATATTTGATTTCAATCTTAGTATTGCACAATGTTTCTATCCTTGATCTCATTGTTAGTAGTGAGTAGTCCTCACGGGTTGCGGGTTGGGGAGAAACCTCGCGGCGTTTATGTGCATATAATCTATGGGAGAATTGTGTATTGTTTTGTAAGAGGGATTTGTATCATTTGTTTCTTTGTGTCTTGCCTTGATCTTTGGACTTGTAGGTACCCAAGATCACGGATATTGATCAAGGATTGAGGTGAGGAACTTGTCTAGCGGCGATCTCATAGGAACCCCAGTGACAGCAAGGGTATTATAGTCTTCTCTTAGCGACCCATTCGAGATCACAACAACATCACCAATTAATGCTTTGATTTGTGTTTTACACTTAATAATTGTTTGTAACCCGGTGCTTCGCGGTACATTCGGGTGGATGAAAATACTATTGGTATGCTTGTGGCATCTCAAGGGCTCTAGTATATTAGGATGTGTTGCCCACAAAAGATTATCTCTATTGGAACCTTACACATGAATGTGCTTATTATCATATTTTATCCCATATGATGTGCAGCTGCAGGTGGATTTTCAACCCTGGATATCTCCATCCATTAATTCAACAACAATTTAATGTAAGTTAAAATGGTCTGGTAAACAAAGGTAAATTCGAAAAAACAATGTCATGTAGACATGTCTTTATTTTCATTCCTATTAACGTCGTTTCCCAAGGTTTTATTCAACCTAGGTATACTAGGGAAAAATATACTATAATACATCCGTAATCCGGATGAAAGGTATCAACCCTTTTTTAGCGCTGTTGCCAGGGAAGCAATTCGCTATCTTGGTGAGGTCACTAGAGACCTTGTTTTTAGATTTAATTTTTGTTTGTAGTTTATTTCTTGTTATTAGTTTACTTTCTTGTTATCTATCTGAAAACCCAAACTAATTAGTTACTTGTTTATTTGTTTGTGTTACTTTAAAAATAGCAAAAAGAAAAGAGACATGGCTTAAAAGAAACTTGGGGAGTAGCTACTCCCACTGATGATTTTTTCGTGCACCTATTACTCAGCCCGCTGTTGATGTGGAAGCATATGAGATAAAACATAACCTTTTGAGTTTGGTTGAGCAGAACCAATTTGGAGGCTCATCTTCTGAAGATTCAGGTTTTCACCTAAATATATTCACTAAAATTTGCGACATGATGCGTATTAAGGATGTTGATCCAAATTTTGTTAAATTCTGATTGCTTAGAGGAAAGGCTAAGGACTGGTTGTAGCTCTACCTAAGGGAACCATCACATCTTGGGAGGAATGTACTAATCTCTTTATTACTAAATGTCCCCCAACTAAAACTATGCAACTAAGATCCAATATTACAAGTTTTAGACAAGAAGATCGCGAGCCGCTAGCGCTTGTAGGGGAAAGGATGAAAGAAGCCATAATGAACTATCCTAGTCATGGGATGGAAGAGTGTCTTATATTGCTGTCACATCCCAAGATTTTCCAAATCTTGTTATGTGAAAAATATTGAATAAAATAAAACTTTGTTTGATTTTCAGAGTGAGAAGAAACTTTTTGAATCAAATTGGAAACCTTCAAACCAATTTGGATTAAATAAATCATAAAGGGATTAAAAAATATAAACATTTAATAAAGGAAAATAAAAGTATTTAAAAAAATTACTATTTTGGATCTTTTAAATAAAAGGATTTGGTTCAAAGGAAATAGAAGTTTTACAAATAAAGATTATTTTGTAAGCCAAATTAAATCTTGGCCAAGCCTTTGAAATAAAATAATTTCTATTTGATAACAATAGTAAGGGTTTATTTAAAATAAATTAATAAAGGATTTAATATCCAAGTTTTATTAATAAAGGTTTTACTATTTCCAAAACAACAAAACTTATTTATTTATTTAAAATAAGTTTTCCAAGTATTTTGTATTTTCAAATAAAACCTACTGATTTGGTTTTTGAAAATAATTAGATTTCAAAAGGAGTATTTAAATAAAACAAATCCTATTTTTGATTTAAACAATGGTCTATTTATTTTAATTAATAATGGACCCTAAAAATAAAATTATTATTTTCATTTTGGACCTTGGTTTATGTGTTAAACAGAACCAAATTCAAATGAAAAGTTTGATGATTGTTTGATTTGTTTTGTTTGTTTGATTTGTTGTTTGGTTTTCAAAACAGAAAATGAGAACAGAAAAGGGAAAAACATTTTGGAAGAAAAAATGGAATCTGGACCAGCCCAGTCGACAGAGCCCACAAGGCCCAGTACCAGCCCAGTTTTCTTTACCCCGAAAGAAAACGATTCACACTCGATTTTGAACCCACAGAGAGACTGACTGGTGGACCTCCTTCCCTTCTCGCATTCTCGCTGACAGCAAGACCCCACCCCTCCAGCTCATCTTCTTCCTCCTCGCGTTAAACTCGCCACCGTTGATGCCATTGATTCTCCGGTTGAATACACCTTAATGCAGCATTAATCTCTCGCAGCGAGCATGCTGTTTTAATCGCCTCGCCCTTCTCCTCCTTTCCCCTCTGTATCCTCCCCCAAATGCGCCCCCAGGCTGCCTGAATCGAGCTTGCACACCCTCTGCTCCGACCACCGTCTCCGGTTAATTCCGGCTAACCTCTGCCGCCCCTTGCATCATCGACCACGCACACACATTCCCCACCTCTTGACGCATCTGTCCGTGCCTCTCGTTCGACCGCGGGCGCCTCAGAACGACGCCAACCGCTTCGACTGTACGCTGCCGCGTCTGTCTTCTACTCCGGCGGGTTCCCCAGGTGAAATCCGATAGCCCCTCTTCTTCTCCTTCATGCACACAGCATCTCCTTGATCGTACGCGTCTAACCATGCTTCTGGTTTGCCTTCTCGTGACCCGTAGCATCGTCCTCGACCTCGACCGCGTGCATCCGTCGCCAGACCCAACTCCGGTGAGGAATCCCGCCTGTCCTCGTGCGCCCCTTGCCAAGCCGACCGTATGTTGAGCACCACCTCGACCTCACGAACGCGGTGAGCCTACTCCCTCCCTCTCTCGCTTCCTGTTTCGCCAGTGCCGGCACTGTCTGACCGTCGCCGCCGCTAGCCACCGCCGGCGCCGCTCGCATATGGTCAAGCACGCTAGCACCGTAGGATCTTGATCCGACGCTTGCGATAGATCACTTAAGCCGCGAAGGGGTACGCTTTCTGAACCGTGCGATCTGTTAGATCCAACGCACCACAGAGCCCATCCGGCCGAAGCGGTATCGACCAGTGAAATTGCGACGTGTGGCCAGTTCTGTTTAAAACAGAATTTGAAAAAACAGATTTGACTAGCAATTTGAAAACCCTATATCTTTTGATCCACACATCCAAAAATTACAAACTTTATATCGTTGGAATTAGTGGAACAAACCCTAGCCAACTATGGAATTAGTTTAGCAAATAGTATCTATTAGATTGTTTGTTTTTGCAGAAACTTTTGAATGCTTGTTTAGTTTAGAAAAATGATTCAAAAATGTTTTTGAGTTTGGAACCGTTGCAAATTGGTTTGTTGTGAACTTACTGACCCTAGGAACCAACCCATGGTTTTGAAAATGAATTTGGTGAAGTTTAAGATGGATTAATTGGTTTAGTCCATTTCTAGCTAAATAAAATTAATGGTTTTGTTATGAAAATGATTTTGGAGTAAAAACTTTGGGAAAATGTTTTGGATCAAACCTACTGACCCTAAACACCAAGTTTTGAGAAAACAACAACTTATTTGGTGAAACCTAAAGTTGTTGCTTTGATAAAAATGTTTGCCACCACATAAAATGATGAATGGATTTAAAAATGGATTTTGGACAAAACCCTTTTGCAAATGACTTTGCCACTTTGGAAAATGACCACTTAGGACCTTACCAAGTTTAGAAGCCTAGTGGAGACCATCTTTGCAAATGGAACCATCTCTTGCATGTTTACATGCATGACCTTGATCCCATTGTTTTATGTGTGTGAAATGTTTGATTGATTATTGGAATGCTAGTTGATATGGTGTTTGCTTGATTGATTGTAGTGAAATTAGCAAAGTGTGAGACTAGCAAGATCAAGGAGGGAACCACCATTCCCTACCAAAAAGGCAAGTTACACTATCATCTAAAGTCCTATTATTTTCATTATACTTAGTGGATTTTGAAAACATGCATGAAAAGAATTTCTATACTTATGCTATGCTAAATCCTAATAGGATTCCCTATACATTTCCTTAGTGAAGACAGTGTAGTTGTTACATGCTTAGCCATGCTATGTTTTGAAAAGAGATACATGTTGAGATTTTATGAAGTTGAGAAAAGGACTTGTGTTTTTATATAATAAAACAAGGACTCAATGAATCACCTGGGTGGCCAAGGATACTTTGAGTATTGGAGAAGGTGGCAACAAAAGGAACCATGTCTATGGCAATCTCTTTGTGTTGTGCTCCAAAGGAAACCACCCAGGAAACTTAGAGATTGAACATGTTTCTCGTAAAGTGGCTTCCGTGTACAGCCACATGCTAAATGGGCTCTGGCTTAGTCAACTACATAGTGGAAGTCCCATGCATTGGCATCTTCAGGTTAACTAGATTTGTGTAAGGGAGTAACCCTACATTTGTGCCTGGTAGACAAGCTAGCATTTTGTATTGGGAGGACTCCTATGGAAAGACTTTGTCACATTCTCAATCTGCAAGTACTCCATCTTGGTGAGTACTTATCCAGTGGCCACTGGTGGTATCAAGATGAGATTGTGTCATGTGGGTAAAGTGTACAACTTCTGCAGAAGATCAAATTCTAAGTACTTAGCCGTGTCCCCGGTTATGGACAATACTGAGCAACTAAGGCCTGAAGCTATGGAAGATCTCGACACTCTAATTTCTAAAAGAAAACTTTTAAAACTTGATGCACTTGGGGTTACCAAGGAGCTCAAGAGATTTTTACAAAACTTGATGCACTTGGGGTTACCAAGGTGCTCAAGATATTTTGACAAGGACTTGAACACTTGAGTTTTTACCAAGGAGTTCAAGGGATTTTTGAAAGGAGATTTGACAAAGGACCAAAACCATTTTGAAAAGATAGGATAAAACATTGCTTTATGGAAATGAGCCTAAAACTCTACTTAGCCAAAATTTGCATGTAATGATAGGATCCTCTTATATTATATTTAGTAGTGAAACTTGCCAATACAATTCAAATGTATTGACCCTTGTGGCTGTAACTTGTAATGTTGCAGGTTTGATTGTTTTTAGTGAAGATTGTTTGATTAGGATTACAAAGTCTACAACCAACATCTTCCTGTGGCACTTTGAAGATGAAGGACCCCATGACTATAGTTATTCCGCTGCAATGTAATGTAATAGCCAAATGAGCTATGTATGATGTAATAAAATTATGTTATTCCTGGTTATAAAGTTATGTTATGACCTTTGTTTCTTGATATTACATCTTAACTGTGGATGCTAGCTATTGATCCAGGGACTAGCATTGTAAACACAGGGATCTCTACCTTATTATAGGTTGGGACCTCTACAGATGGTATCAGAGCATTGTGTTGCCTGTAGGATTTGTAAACCTAGGATTGGACAAAACCCCTTAGAAAAATAGGAGTTGTATTTGTTCCAAAACTTATTTACAAAACAATCTTGTAAACTCTTTCCTCAACCATTTTGGTTTCTACTCTACATCTCTTCTACTTCAACTTGATGGAAAACCTACCCCATGACCAAAGACTACACCATGTGCAAAGGAATTCTTCAACTCTAATGACTTCAACTTCTTCAACTCTAATGACTTCAACATCTTCAGCATGTTCACCATGGACTTCCAACTTGGATATCACTAAGGACTACTAGTGAAAACCAAGATACATTAGATTGCCTACCAAAGACATTGATATCAAGTAAGAGTATGGATCATATTGTCCTATGAGGTATGATTATACTAAGTTGTTATTTTCAAGAAAACTTGTTGTTTCCTTCAACTCATGAGTTAAGCTCATAAGTTGTTAGGTGATTGGTTGCTTGTTGAATGTTTGATGGTTTGATTGTTTGATTGAACTTGGTTGATTTTTTTTGGGTTGTGTGTTAAAACTTCTTAAAAAACTATCCACCGAAACTTATCCCTATCAAACCAACAGATGCCTCCCCGTCGTGCCAACCCCAACCAAAACAACAACATCACCCCTGAGATGCAGCAGATGATGGAAGCTCAGACACAGTTGATGCAACAGATGACCACATTCATACAGAATTTGAATAACAACAACAACAACAATCAGAATAATCCTCCAGCACTTGACATGCTCACCAAGTTTCTGAAACTTAGGCCTGCAAGGTTCTCTGGAACAACTGATCCAATGGAAGCTGATGATTGGTTACGTTCAGTAAACAAAGACTTAGTGACTGTTGGTTGCACTGATGAAGAAAAAGTAAGGTTTGCAGCATTTCTGCTTGAAGGACCAGCAGCAACATGGTGGGACAACTTTCAAATCACCACTCCCCTTGAAGATGTGACTTGGGCTATTTTTGAAGATGGATTCAGAACCACTCACATCTCACCTGGAGTAATGTACTTGAAGAAAAAGGAGTTTCACAATCTGAAACAACGTCACCTTAGTGTGGCTGAGTATATTGAAGAATTCAACAATCTGGCACGCTATGCACCGGATGAAGTTGATACAGATGCTAAGAGAAAGGATAAATTTCTTGAAGGACTTAATGATGAGTTGAACCTGCAGCTAGCTGTTGCCTATGTCCCAACTTATCAATCACTCTGTGACAAAGCCACAATATTGGAAAACAAGATGAATCAAGTGGAGAACAGAAAGAGGAAACATAAACTCAAGAACTATTCAGGATCATCAAAGAAGAAGCATTCATATAGAAAGAGCAATGAAGATTTTGAACCACATCAGTATCACCACAACAACAATGAAAGTGAGAATAATGGAAATGATATTGACAATGGAGATGACCTTGGTCAGAACCAACATGACACATACAGGAAAAAGGACATTAGCCAGCTGCAATGCTATAATTGTAAGGAACTTGGTCACTATGCATCAGACTGTCCAGAGAAGAAAAAGAAAAAGGATGCTAGAGGAGCCAATGGAAATGACTCCAATGTGACCCAAAAAGGACATGTGAACCACATTGAGATGAATGGGAACTTTGAAGAGATAGAAGAAGTGGATGTCAGGATTTAGAAAACTCAGAATAGTCAAATAAGGATTCCTTGTCTGATTATTGAGTTGAACTTTTAGCCAAGAGAACCATCAATGTAACCCTATGAGACTTTATTTTAAGGGTGGTAGTACCCTAGTTATTTTAAGCCTACTTGTAACCCCAGCCTTCCCAAATCTCGGGACGAGATTTATTTTAAGGGTGGTAGCCTGTCACATCCCAAGATTTTCCAAATCTTGTTATGTGAAAAATATTGAATAAAATAAAACTTTGTTTGATTTTCAGAGTGAGAAGAAACTTTTTGAATCCAATTGGAAACCTTCAAACCAATTTGGATTAAATAAATCCTAAAGGGATTTAAAAATATAAACATTTAATAAAGGAAAATAAAAGTATTTAAAAAAATTACTATTTTGGATCTTTTAAATAAAAGGATTTGGTTCAAAGGAAATAGAAGTTTTACAAATAAAGATTATTTTGTAAGCCAAATTAAATCTTGGCCAAGCCTTTGAAATAAAATATTTTCTATTTGATAACAATAGTAAGGGTTTATTTAAAATAAATTAATAAAGGATTTAATATCCATGTTTTATTAATAAAGGTTTTACTATTTCCAAAACAACAAAACTTATTTATTTATTTAAAATAAGTTTTCCAAGTATTTTGTATTTTCAAATAAAACCTACTGATTTGGTTTTTGAAAATAATTAGATTTCAAAAGGAGTATTTAAATAAAACAAATCCTATTTTTGATTTAAACAATGGTCTATTTATTTTAATTAATAATGGACCCTAAAAATAAAATTATTATTTTCATTTTGGACCTTGGTTTATGTGTTAAACAGAACCAAATTCAAATGAAAAGTTTGATGATTGTTTGATTTGTTTTGTTTGTTTGAATTGTTGTTTGGTTTTCAAAACAGAAAATGAGAACAGAAAAGGGAAAAACATTTTGGAAGAAAAAATGGAATCTGGACCAGCCCAGTCGACAGAGCCCACAAGGCCCAATACCAGCCCAGTTTTCTTTACCCCGAAAGAAAACGATTCACACTCGATTTTGAACCCACAGAGAGACTGACTGGTGGACCTCCTTCCCTTCTCGCATTCTCGCTGACAGCAAGACCCCACCCCTCCAGCTCATCTTCTTCCTCCTCGCGTTAAACTCGCCACCGCTGCTGCCATTGATTCTCAGGTTGAATACACCTTAATGCAGCATTAATCTCTCGCCGCGAGCACGCTGTCTTAATCGCCTCGCCCTTCTCCTCCTTTCCCCTCTGTCTCCTCCCCCAAATGCGCCCCCAGGCTGCCTGAATCGAGCTTGCACACCCTCTGCTCCGACCATCGTCTCCGGTTCATTCCGGCTAACCTCTGCCGCCCCTTGCGTCATCGATCACGCACACACATTCCCCACCTCTTGACACATCTGTCCGTGCCTCTCGTTCGACCGCGGGCGCCTCAGAACGACGCCAACCGCTTCGACTGTGCGCCGCCGCGTCTGTCTTCTACTCCGGCGGGTTCCCCAGGTGAAATCCGACCGCCCCTCTTCTTCTCCTTCACGCACACAACATCTCCTTGATCGTACGCGTCTAACCATGCTTCTGGTTTGCCTTCTCGTGACCCGTAGCATCGTCCTCGACCTCGACCGCGTGCATCCGTCGCCAGACCCAACTCCGGTGAGGAATCCCGCCTGTCCTCGTGCGCCCCTTGCCAAGCCGACCGTACGTTGAGCACCACCTCGACCTCACGAACGCGGTGAGCCTACTCCATCCCTCTCTCGCTTCCTGTTTCGCCAGCGCCGGCACTGTCTGACCGTCGTCGCCGCTAGCCACCGCCGGCGCCGCTCGCATATGGTCAAGCACGCTAGCACCGTAGGATCTTGATCCGACGCTTGCGATAGATCACTTAAGCCGCGAAGGGGTATGCTTTCTGAACCGTGCGATCTGTTAGATCCAACGCACCACAGAGCCGATCCGGCCGAAGCGGTATCGACCAGTGAAATTGCGACGCATGGCCAGTTCTGTTTAAAACAGAATTTGAAAAACAGATTTGAGTAGCAATTTGAAAACCCTATAACTTTTGATCCACACGTCCAAAAATTACAAACTTTATATCGTTGGAATCAGTGGAACAAACCCTAGCCAACTGTGGAATTAGTTTAGCAAATAGTATCTGTTAGATTGTTTGTTTTTGCAGAAACTTTTGAATGCTTGTTTAGTTTAGAAAAATGATTCAAAAATGTTTTTGAGTTTGAAACCTTTGCAAATTGGTTTTTTGTGAACTTACTAACCCTAGGAACCAACCCATGGTTTTTAAAATGAGTTTGAAAATTAATGGTTTTGTTATGAAAATGATTTTGGAGTAAAAACTTTGGGAAAATGTTTTGGATCAAACCTACTGACCCTAAACACCAAGTTTTGAGAAAACAACAACTTATTTGGTGAAACCTAAAGTTGTTGCTTTGATAAGAATGTTTGCCACCACATAAAATGATGAATGGATTTAAAAATGGATTTTGGACAAAACCCTTTTGCAAATGACTTTGCCACTTTGGAAAATGACCACTTAGGACCTTACCAAGTTTAGAAGCCTAGTGGAGACCATCTTTGCAAATGGAACCATCTCTTGCATGTTTACATGCATGACCTTGATCCCATTGTTTTATGTGTGTGAAATGTTTGATTGATTATTGGAATGCTAGTTGATATGGTGTTTGCTTGATTGATTGTAGTGAAATTAGCAAAGTGTGAGACTAGCAAGATCAAGGAGGGAACCACCATTCCCTACCAAAAAGGCAAGTTACACTATCATCTAAAGTCCTATTATTTTCATTATACTTAGTGGATTTTGAAAACATGCATGAAAAGAATTTCTATACTTATGCTATGCTAAATCCTAATAGGATTCCCTATACATTTCCTTAGTGAAGACAGTGTAGTTGTTACATGCTTAGCCATGCTATATTTTGAAAAGAGATACATGTTGAGATTTTATGAAGTTGAGAAAAGGACTTGTGTTTTTATATAATAAAACAAGGACTCAATGAATCACCTGGGTGGCCAAGGATACATTGAGTATTGGAGAAGCTGGCAACAAAAGGAACCATGTCTATGGCAATCTCTTTGTGTTGTGCTCCAAAGGAAACCACCCAGGAAACTTAGAGATTGAACATGTTTCTCGTACAGTGGCTTCCGTGTACAGCCACATGCTAAATGGGCTCTGGCTTAGTCAACTACATAGTGGAAGTCCCATGCATTGGCATCTTCAGGTTAACTAGATTTGTGTAAGGGAGTAACCCTACATTTGTGCCTGGTAGACAAGCTAGCATTTTGTATTGGGAGGACTCCTATGGAAAGACTTTGTCACATTCTCAATCAGCCAGTACTCCATCTTGGTGAGTACTTATCCAGCGGCCACTGGTGGCATCAAGATGAGATTGTGTCATGTGGGTAAAGTGTACAACTTCTGCAGAAGATCAAATTCTAAGTACTTAGCCGTGTCCCCGGTTATGGACAATACTGAGCAACTAAGGCCTGAAGCTATGGAAGATCTCGACACTCTAATTTCTAAAAGAAAACTTTTAAAACTTGATGCACTTGGGGTTACCAAGGAGCTCAAGAGATTTTGACAAAACTTGATGCACTTGGGGTTACCAAGGTGCTCAAGAGATTTTGACAAGGACTTGAACACTTGAGTTTTTACCAAGGAGTTCAAGGGATTTTTGAAAGGAGATTTGACAAAGGACCAAAACCATTTTGAAAAGATAGGATAAAACATTGCTTTATGCAAATGAGCCTAAAACTCTACTTAGCCAAAATTTGCATGTAATGATAGGATCCACTTATATTATACTTAGTAGTGAAACTTGCCAATACAATTCAAATGTATTGACCCTTGTGGCTGTAACTTGTAATGTTGCAGGTTTGATTGTTTTTAGTGAAGATTGTTTGATTAGGATTACAAAGTCTACAACCAACATCTGCCTGTGGCACTTTGAAGATGAAGGACCCCATGACTATAGTTATTCCGCTGCAATGTAATGTAATAGCCAAATGAGCTATGTATGATGTAATAAAATTATGTTATTCCTGGTTATAAAGTTATGTTATGACCTTTGTTTCTTGATATTACATCTTAACTGTGGATGCTAGCTATTGATCCAGGGACTAGCATTGTAAACATAGGGATCTCTACCTTATTATAGGTTGGGACCTCTACAATTGCATTTATTTTATAATGGCCTTAATCCAATGTCTAATTCTATGCTACATACTACAATAGGAGGAACAATCATGGAAAGCAGGTGAGTGTTGCAAAGAAATTACTTGATGATATGTAAAACAACCATGCTCAATGGCATGTGGAAAGAACCTCAAAAAGGGTGAATTCAGTCACCAAGGAAAGTAATGACATAGGTAGATGAATTACTTAATATAAGTAAAGGGTAAGGAAGATACCCAAGCTAATGTTATCTCTACCGATGTTAATGATGTTAATTTTATAGCTCATAGTCCGTATAGTCCTGCATGGAAAAAATCAAAACTTTTCTTCTAATGCTTAAAAACATTATGCTAGTCCTAGAGGAGCTCCTTTAATCATAATGGAACAAACCATGGCAATCTCTCGTTTGAAAATACTATTAGGACATTTATGCAAGATCAAACCAAGCAAAAGAATATGCTTATTAAAATCCTGGTGAACCATGAGACTAGTATTGGTAAATTATCTAATCAATCCATTGCAATTATAAATAATGTACATGCTATACAGGAAAGGAAAAATTATAAATGATGTTCCACCACACTTCTCTTGGTTATGGAAGTCCGCTTCCAAGTAAAAAAACAAGTTCTTTTTCTGGCTGCTCCTTTTATATAGATTAAATACTAGGAACTTGTTGAAGAGAAAGAAGTTCTCAGTGCCGTCTTACAACTGTGTGAGTTTTAGATGCCCTGCCGAGGAGACTTTGGTTCACCTCTTCGGGGATTGCCCTTTTGCCAAGGCTTGCTGGGATGAAATTTGTCCTTCCAGAAATATTGATCTCTCTCTAAATGAGGCCTTTTCAGATATAAAATGCAAGTTGGATGTCCCTTTTGCAATGGATATTATTGTATTGGGGGCCTGGGGGATCTGGATATGCAGAAATAACAAGATCTTCAAGAATAAACGCCCTTGTCTGGAGGAATAGAAGGCCATAGTATCCCAGGAATTGAGATGGGTTTTGTTTAGAATAAAGAAAAAATATTACCAGGACCTAAAAGCCTGGATAAATTCCCATTTGATTGGAGATAGCTAGATTTTGTGTGTAATCCCTCAAGGAGGTGGAAATGGACATGTAAATATGTACATATGTAATCCTTTATGATTATTATATAAAAATTGAAGTGGGGGCTTTCCAACAGTTCAACCCTCAAAAAAAAGGACAAAGACCATGGAATATCAATTGGGCAAGGTCGCCAAGACCCAAGCTCACATATTTGCAAAATTCGGTGGAAAGCCCGAGCCAGATCCGGTGGAAGACCTCAAGATGATAAGGGTCGAAAATAATGAAGACATGTCTAAAGAGCTAGATTATAGCAACACACCAACACCCGAATATATCATGGAAGATCTGCTAAAGATGAGAACCGTGAAGAATCCCGGTATTGAAAAAGGTAATGATGCTACCTATCAACAATTTATTCAACAAGTAGCATTTATGGAAGATCTTGATGCAAATGTCTCAACAATTTTCAAGAGCCTATTTGCTAAACTAAACTTGGAGCCATTTACAACTACTAAAATGAGACTCCATCTAGCTGATTCTACATATAAGCAAGCTGTTGGGATTAAAGATAATATAGTAGTACAAATTAAAGGCAGTCTCACAATTATCTGAGGATCCCATAGCACCCATAATTCTAGGTAGGCCATTCCTAAGAACTATTAAAGCATTAATCAATTTGCATGAAGGGAATATGAGAATAGGACCACCATCTAGAGATCCGTGCACCCTTGTAGGGTTATTACTCTTTTCGAAAAAGCTGTGTCCACGGTTATGGACGACTTGGGAACAGATCCTGTGATCATAGAAAACTATAACCGAATGATAAAATTTGGCCAACTAATGTGAGATCCGGAATACTTCTTCGGGGTTGTTTGAGGGGCTACTCTAGGAGGAGAGGTTCAGTTGATGATGGTTCTTGGTGCATATCAAATATGACTTCGAAGAGCTATAGTTGTGGTTTTCTTATCCCTTTTGAAAATGATCTGACTAGACGAGCTTATTCTCCTCCTTGTGTTGAAAACAAAAGATGGCTTTATGCAAAATAACTCCACTAGCCATAAGTCTTGCGGAGTACACCCTGTACTCAGCCTTGCTTCGTTGATGTTTTCTACAGATGAAGCTACTCCAACTGAAGGTGGTTTCTACGTCGAAGTCGACGAGTAGTCGGGGTTCCCGGGCAACAGCCTAGGATCTATGGAAGGGTCTCTACTTCTGTTTAAGGACTCTTAGGCCCTTTGCTAAGTTTGTTGTTTAGAACAACTTGTTTGCTTCCGTTGTTTGTTGTAATGATGGGTCTATGACCCCTGGCTTGTATGACTGGTTTGTAACTCTGTTAAGAGTTTACCTTATTAATGTATGGTTTGTATGCTCTGTAATGTTACCGATCTCTCCCTGCGCGCTTTGGAATTTAGGTTAGGCTTATATCAGATGAGGATCTGGTATTTGTCTAGCCCTGATCCCGGGTCGTGAAAGATTTTGGTATCAGAGCAGGACTGCCTGTAGGAAATCCTTCTAGCTGGTCGATGTTAAGTCTAGAGTTTGAGAAAACTATTTGAAAGCTAAAAACTATTTGCAAAACTATGAATAGGACTCTTTGTACTCCTTATCCAAGGTTGTTCTATTTCTAAGTTATCTTACCTCGTTTGTTTTGCAAAGGTTTCCCTTATCGTCTTTCATTTCAACCTTTTAGGTTATCCGGGTTTGGGTTATTTTTCCTAGTACTCCGTACTTTGTTGCAAGGCTCAGAGTTTCCAATATATATATATATATATATATATATATATATATATATGTGCACCTGAGCATTGTTTTTCAACTTTGCTAAGGATGCCTATAATCCCGCTCTCTATTCTTTTGTGACTTGTTGGTATCGTATCATGCTTGCATTCCATTGTCATGGTTTGTATCTAAGTTGGTAGCGTATACGTTTCGTATGCTTGTTCTACTGCCATACTTAATGCATAGATATAATCGTTATCCACATGTTCATCTCTACCATGATCTTTCGATATGGTTTTCGTCATTATTTGATGTACCCTTTTTGGTGAATCCATTCTCATGGTTTCTGTTTTCTCCTCAGGATGTCGTCTGGTACTCGTGGTTTTGTTGGCTGCCGAGGAAACAACAATGCTGATCAGGAACTTTTGCCACCTCCCACAATGGCCGAGGTTCTCAAAAACATCGAGACCAAACGTCTGAGGAATGAACGCCTTCTGGAGCGTGTGGTGCAGAACACTGAACCTCATCCTGACGATTGTGTCACAATTGGAGATTCCATATGCTCTGTTCCTCCAATCTTCACCCACTCCAAGGAACCCCTTAAAGCTGATGATTGGCTTTGCACCATAGAGCGCAAGTTAAGTGCTCTTCGTGTCCGTCCCAGTGACCTCGTCAACTTCGCCACCTATCAACTAGAAGGTGAGGCTGGTGTTTGGTGGGAATGTTTTCTGAATCTGCAAGCTCAGGGACATGTTGTTACCTAGGAAGAGTTCGTTGCAGCATTCCGTTCCTCTTATATCCCTAAGCCCATCTTGGATCTCAAAAGGAGGGATTTTCTGGATTTGACCCAGGGGCGCAGGGATATTGAAACATATGGACGTGAGTTTACTCGCCTTGCTCGTTATGCAACCAGGGATGTGACCAATGATGAAGATAAGCAAGAGCTGTTCTATAAGGGACTTAATCCTGCACTTCGCTATGAGTTGTTTCCCTTCAAGTTCTAGTCTTTCTAGGAACTGCACAATCAGGCTCTTACTCTGGAGCATGGAAGGAAGGATATGGAGGTTTCCCAGAAGCGTGAAGAAGGAAATTCTCGTGCTTCTTCCTCTGGTAACAAGAAGCGTTGTGTCTTTGTTCCATACAATGTTGTGCCTCGTTCTCCTTATGCACCCAAGTCTTCTGGCAATGCTCCTCGTTAGTCATAGTCAAATACTGGTGGAACAGATTATCATCCTCCTACTAGTTCTTAAACTGGAGTTACTTGCTACTCCTGTGGTCAGCCTGGTCACTACTCAAGGGAGTGTTCTCAAAGGGCTGTCGGTCGCAATGATCAGCAGGCAAAGAAGAATGATAAAGCTCAAG
The DNA here is from genome assembly GCA_916181665.1 of Avena sativa. Taxonomy (NCBI): domain Eukaryota; kingdom Viridiplantae; phylum Streptophyta; class Magnoliopsida; order Poales; family Poaceae; genus Avena; species Avena sativa. Next base: position 243,547,734 of record OV702283.1, on the reverse strand, counting down.
GTGCTGTACGTGGTCATCTGACCCATGTCGATGTTGAAGAAGCTCACGAAGATCCACACGTCATTCTAGGTACGCTCCGTGTCAATTCAATTCTAGCAACAGTCGTGTTTGATTCTGGAGCATCGCATACATTCATACCTTTCAAGCTATGGACTCTCCTCCAGAGATTAGAACTCCTGGGTCTCGTTGGCAGACCATCTAGGTTACTCATGGGGTTGAGATAGATATAGCCTATCAGAAGTTTCCCACTTCTCTTATTGCACTCAAGTCAACTAACATTGATGTCATTCTGGGCATGGACTGGTTAACCAGGAATCAAGCAGTCATTGACTGTGCACTTAGAACAGTTACTGTGACCTCTCCTGCTGGCATAACCGTCAAGTATTGGACTGATGGTTCAAAGTCTCCGTCAGTAGTCCTTAAACATTTCTCGGAGTTATATACCATGGATGTTCTACCTACTCTCGAGGTCCAAGATGTCCATGTAGTATGTGATTTCCCGGATGTCTTTTCTGAAGAGTTGCCTAGCATGCCACCTGATTGAATTGTGGAGTTTGTCATAGAGCTAGTTCCTGGAACTGCTCCTATCTCCAAAATACCTTACCGCATGCCTCCTCATGTTTGGTTGAGTTGAAGAAGTAACTTGAAGAGCTGGAAGGCCTAGGATACATCCAACCTAGCACATCCTCTTGGGGTTTCCCTACCATCTTTGTCATGAAGTGGGATACAAATATTCCAAGATTGGTGGTTGATTACCGTCCACTCAACACGGTGACAATCAAGAATAACTACCCTCTTCCTCGGATAAATGACCTCTTTGATCAATTAAGTGGTGCCACTCTCCTTTCCAAAATGGACTTAATATCAGGGTATCATCAAATCAAGACAAAAAGGAGGATATCCCAAAGACCGCATTCATAACTCGTTATGGTCTTTACGAGTATACAGTGATGTCCTTCGGGTTAACCAATGCCCCTGCCACATTTATGAGGCTCATGAACTCTGTCTTCATGGAATATCTCGACAAGTTCGTCGTGCTATACATTGATGATATTCTAATCTACTCCAAGACTGAAGAAGATCATGTCGAACATCTACGTTTGGTGTTGAATAAACTTTGTGAACATCATCTCTATGCCAAGTTCTCCAAATGTGAGTTCTGGTTACAAGAGCTCATCTTCCTTGGCCATGTTATGTCTGTAGTGGTGTTGCTATCATACCGGATAAGGTTCAAACTATTCTGGAATGGAAGTCATCTACTTCAGTCAAGGAAGTCTGAAGTTTTCTTGGAATGGACGGATATTACCGCTGATTCATCGAGAAGTTCTCCAAGATATCCAAGCCTATTGAAAACTAAGCTAACCACCGCTCCTGTGCTTGTCCTTCCGGATACAAGCAAGGATTTCGTCATCTATTGTGATGCTTCTCTTCAAGGGCTCGGTTGTGTGTTGATGCAAGATGGTAATGTAGTGGCCTATGCTTCTCGGCAGTTGAAGCCACATGAGAACAATTCTCTAACCCATGATCTCAAACTCGCTGCTGTTGTTCATGATCTTAAGCAATGGCGACATTACCTCATCGGTAACCATTGCGAACTTTACTCGGATCATGAAAGTTTGAAGTATCTCTTTACCCAACCAGATCTGAATCACAGGAAAAGATGATGGTTAAAACTCATCAAAGATTATGATTTGGGTCTCAACTATCAACCCGGAAAATCCAATGTCATTGCTGATACGCTAAGTCGGAAGTCTTATTGCAACAATCTGATGATTTCACAAGCCCAACCTGCCCTCTATGAGGAAATCAAGCGTCTTAACCTTGAAGTAGTTCCTTGTGGATTCCTTGCCAACCTTGAAATAAAATCTTCTCTGGAGGACCAAATCAAGGAAGCTCAAAAACAAGATGATGAGGTTACCAAGATCAAATAACGTGTTGCAAGTGGTGAAGCTAAATGTTTCTCCATCAATGATCAAGGTATAATATACTTCAGTAACCGGCTCGTGGTTCCAAACAGTCGGAAAATCAAAGATCTAATCCTATTAGAAGCTCATGAATACCCTCTATATATCCATCCTAGTGGTACCAAGATGTACCGAGATCTCCGTCAAAGATTCTGGTGGTGTGGAATGAAACCAGAAATCGCTCGCTTTGTTGCCTAGTGCAATGTTTGCCGTCGTGTGAAGGCGGAACACCAAAGGTCTGATGGAATTCTACAACCGTTGAAAATTCCTGAGTGGAAATGGGTTGAAATTGGTATGGATTTTATAACTGGACTTCCAAGGACACAAGCAGGAAATGATGCCATATGGGTAATAGTTGATCGGTTATCCAAAGTTGCTCATTTCCTTCCGGTTCGAGAAACTATCCGTGCTAGTCAAATGGCTGACCTATACATCTCTCGGATCGTTGTTCTTCATGGTGTTCCCAAGAAGATCATCTCTGATCGTGGAAGTTTGTTTACTTCCAAATTCTGGCAAAGTTTCCAAGAAGCAATGGTAACTCATGTCTCCTTCAGCACAACTTATCATCCTAAAACTGGTGGTCAAACTGAAAGAGTGCATCAAATCCTTGAAGACATGCTTAGAGCGTGTGTCATATCCTTTGGAAAGAACTAGGAGAAATGTCTTCCTTTTGCGGAATTCTCTTACAACCACAGTTTTCAATCCAGTTTGGGCATGGCACCTTGCCAATTCTTGTATGGGAGAACATGTCGAACACCGCTGAACTGGACAGAAACCGGCAAAAGACAATTCTTTGGTCCGGACATGATCCAAGAAGCAGAAGATCAAGTTCGCATAATTCGGGAACGTCTGAAGGCCGCTCAATCTCATCAGAAGACCAACTACGATCGTCATCATCTTGATGTTCATTATGAAGTTGGTGAATCAAGTTTACCTCCGGGTCACTCCTTTAAAGGCTTTCCGTCGATTCGGTATCAAAGGCAAATTGGCTCCTCGCTACGTTGGTCCCTTTCGCATTCTATCCAAGCAGGTGAGCTTGCCTACCAATTGGACCTACCATCAACTTTTTGCAGAGGTTCATGATGTCTTTCATGTGTCTCAACTCAAGCGTTGCTTCAAAGATCCCATTCGTGGTGTGGATCATGAAACTTTGGATCTCCAAGATGATTTAACCTACCGAGAATACCCTGTTCATATTCTTGATGAAACCGAGCGCAAGACTCGTCCCCAAAACATCAAGTTCCTGAAAGTTTAGGTCTCATCACTCTGAGTCAGAAGCAACATGGGAACGCGAAGATCGTCTTCGATCTGAGTACCATGCCTTCTTTTATAAAACCTAGGAATCTAGGGTCGAGATTCTTGTAAGTGGGGTAGAGCTGTAATGTACCACCTTTTGTGTAATAATAATAAAGACATGTTTGAGCATTACATGCATGCATTATACTTGCACTTTGAATTAATCACATAAGAACAAACAAAACCCTATTTCTCTCCCAAAATGAATAAAACGGTCCCACACTATTTTATACACTTTATAAAAAGTCTCTGGTAATCTTGGAAATATTCAAAACAGTTTGGAATTGAAAATACAAATAGAAATTAAAAAAAACAGAAAAGAAAAAGGTTTTCAGAAGAAAAAAATGTTCCCTAACCCTATCTGGGCCGAGCCTAGCAACCTCCCCCTCTCCTCTCCTCCTCCCTGCCGCTAAGTGTGAACAGCCACAGCCTACAGCCGGCCCAGCCGTGGCCCACCCGGGCCCATACCGTTTCGTCGCCCTATCGTCGTCGTCCACCTCTCGTCGCGCCCGAAACAGCTGCGTGTCGCCTCGCTGCCGGCCGCCGCGCGCCAAGATTCTCGCCGCCGCCCCCGAGCGTCTACAAGACCCCGCTGGACGCGCCGATGAACCCTAGACGACCCCCACTTGTCCTCTTCCTCTCCCTCTCTCGCTGAAGTGCCATGGCCGACGAACCCTAGCTTCTGCCGCCGTTCGTCCTCGCCGTCTCCTGCCGCCCTAGCTCAAGCCGACGCCACCGCTGGAACCGCCGTGACCTCAATCGCTTGGATCGAAAGCTCCGGCTGCCGTCGTTCTCCGTCGATGCCCGCCATTCCCGAGCTCGCCCGACCTCGCCACCACCTCTGGCATGCTCACGGTGAGCCTGCGGTGCTAACGCGCCCCTCCGCTTCCTCCCTCTCCCCTTGTACTACCCTCCCCGTGTGTGTCGCCGCCACTGGAGCTCGTCGGAGGCAACGCTCCGGTGACCAATAAGGAGCGGTGCCGCCACTAAAGTGATCAGCGCGTTAGCCCGCGTCCAACGTGCCCATCCGCACATCCAGGCGTGCACTGGATCGATGGACCCTTGCTCGATCTGAGGAGGAGCTCCATTGCTGATGTCATGCTAACATAAGCATGAGGCAATAATCATTTTCTTTTATTAAATTGTTTTGTAAATATTTTTTTGGAAATATTATATGACAGGTGCGTCCTGTCTGTCAGGGTTTTAATATTTTCTAAAAATGTTTTCTAAAATGATTAAATCTATGACATGTGGTCCCAACTTGGAAATTAATTTAAATATTCCAAAAATGATTTAAAATGAAATAAATTGGAGAAATTCATAACTAATTCATTTTAAATCAAAAAATACAAATAATACATCAAAATGTTCAGAAAAATGAACTCTAAATTTAAGCATCCACATTCATACAACTTTGAACCCTAACTTATTTAGAGGAACACCGACACCCCCTAAGTACCATGGGTTATATGGTTTGCCTATCTAGGGCATTCCGGAATTCATTTAAATTGATGATGCATCTAGGGCTACTCTATTACTTGTAATAAATCATATCATCCAAATTGTATGAGCATTGCACATGCCATGTGTTAAATGTTGCTTTCTCTTTTCCGGTGATTGGTTCTTCGCGAATAGGAACCGAACCCGAGGCTGAAGTCAACACCACCGAAGAGCAATACCAGTCCAACAACGGACAAGGCAAGCGAAGCACCACTCATACATATGAACCCTATGTTTACAAAGTATTTCATTCTCGTCATATGCATTCAGTTCAACAGTCTTTTATCAGTAGATAGAGTGATCCTATATGATGCATGTTTCCCTTTGCGAACTATAATACCTGATCCACTGCTCCTAGCATAGCTAGGTTTGGCTTATGAGCATCGCTAGTTCCATAGTTCAGTCAAGCTTAGCCATTCTTATTGGTCCGACGCTGATCATTTAGGTGATGCACTTGAAATGCGAATGAATCTAGTATGGTAGGATGTGGTGGTGTGATCAGAGATGGATAATAAACATGCTAAGGCTTGTATGGGAGGCCACGTGGGTTGTGGTTTTTGTAGTCCCATACTTGCCACCCTTAGGACCTGATGTTCTCGCCTCTTAAACCAAGACGAGCGTACAACGACACGGGGGCCTGGAAAACCCCTCTACCAACTAACTTGCCTAGTAGATTCCATGAGTCACATAGTTCGGGCTTTCCATTCGACATACGCATCATGGTTGTTCTTGAATGAAGGTGGAGGAGGTGCATTCATAACAGGTAGGTAAGCGTTGCCGGGAACAAGAGATGCACGGCATCCATAATCTTGATCCCCGCACACATCATTAGGGACCGGCTTCGGGACTCGACCCGTTACGGCGACATCTCGTTAGTGCGTGACTCATGGTCTCGGCGAAAGCAAGGTACATGTCGTGGTCAAGCACTCTCTGCCGGCCTTCCAAGGAAGAGGGCTAATAATTTGGCATTAAGAATCGGTTGGTATGTGTGGGTAAAGTTGTGCACCCCTGCAGGGTTATTAATCTTTTAGAAAAGCCGTGTCCACGGTTATGGACGACTTGGGAACGGATTCTGTGTTCATAGAAAACTATAACCGAATGATAAAATTTGGCCAACTAATGTGAGATCTGGAATACTTCCTCGGGGTTGTTTGAGGGGGTAGTCCGGGAGGAAAGGTTCAGTTGATGATGGTTCTTGGTGGATATCAAAGATGACTTCAAAGAGCTATAGTTGTAGTCTTCTTATCCCTTTTGAAAATGATCTGACTAGACGAGCTTAGTCTCCTCCTTGTGTTGAAAACAAAAGATTGCTTTATGAAAAATAACTCAACTAGCCATAAGTATTGCGGAGTACACCCTGTAATCAGCCTTGCTTCGTTGATGTTTTCTACAGATGAAGCTACTCCAACTACATTGAACTCGATGAGTAGTCGGGGTTCCCGGGAAGCAGCCTAGTATCTATGGAAGGGTCGCTACTTCTGTTTAAGGACTCTTAGGCCCTTTGCTAAGTTTGTTGTTTAGAACAACTTGTTTGCTTTCGTTCTTTGTTGTAATGATGGGTCTGTGACTCCTGGCTTGTATGACTGGTTTGTAACTCTGTTAAGAGTTTACCTTATTAATATATGGTTTGTATGTTCTGTAATGTTACCGATCTCTCCCTGCATGCTTTGGAATTTAGGTCAGGCTTATATCATATGAGGATCTGGTATTTGTCTAGACCTAATCCCGGGTCGTGACACTAGAGCCTAGTACTTCCTACTCAAAACCACTTCACTTGTTAGTATTAGTTCGCGAGTACTTAAAGAGTACTCATGGCTTTGTCCCTGGCTATTACCGTGGCCAGACTATGAAGCGGACTATCAGGAGGATGGACAACAGGAAGGTTACGACAACTAGGATCATCTCCACTCGTCAGCATTGCCTGTGACCATGAAGATGGAGCTTCGCCCATGCTATCGTTATCATTATGTATTCCGCTCCTTGATTTGTATTAAGACTGGATCATGAGATCCTTTATTTGTGTAAGACCTTATGTATGGTTTGTAATGGATGATGTACTGTGATATCCAATCTGTTATGTCTCGCAAAAATGGTAATCCTTGGAGTGTGATGTATGGCATAATAGGCATCTGGGATTAAAAATCCGGGTTTTGACAAGTTGGTATCAGAGCCATCCTGACCATAGGAGACCCTAGTTTAGAATGGACGTTTGAATCAAAAACTTAGTTTCAAAACCACGGAAGTGAGTATTTATGAAAACTTATTCTCATTCTTATCACTTAGAATCTTTCATGAAAATTCACGTCCCTAAAAAATTCTTGCAAACTTACATAAAATTTGAAACACTTGATCACTCTACTAACTTACTCATCCTATATTCTTATAGATGGACGTGAATTATATAGAGTTTTATCAGGGAATGGAGCAGATCTCATCTTTGAGCCTAACTTGGACGAGCTGTCGGATATGCTGGAGCGTCCAAAGCCCGAGTTCTTCGGAGCTTAGCTCAACGATCAGGAAGGAGAGGAGTTTCAATGGCTGATTGTTGCAAGTATCCAAGGAAAGATCGAAGCCCCCACGTCAGAGGGAATTCAGTTCACCTTGAGAGAGAACAACTAGCTCGATGGGCTTGCCAGGGCCATGCAGGAAGCTCTTTCCCGTCTGTGTGGGCAGAGTATCAATCAGATCAAGGGTACCCGCTTTAAGTTCTATCCAAGGCGTGATGTTATGAGGCAGCCATTAGAGGCCCCATATCACCATGAGCTGAAGACTTAATTGGACCACCTCAGCTTCATGATGTATGACCGGCAGAAAGAGTTAGACAATGCCCGCTCTTACGCCAACCACAAGTACGCCATCGCCACCAAGAAGGATCAGACCATTACCATGCTAGTGAAGGATCGCCAGTCTCGTCGCCGTCAGCTCGACAAGAAGGAGCGCATCATTGCCCATCTTTGCCACAGGATCACGGAGTTGGAGGAGACTATCCACGAGAGAGACATCCAGCTGGAGGAGAGGGAGCATGCAGGGGAAGACCTTCGTGGAGACCCGTACTCGTATCTCAGTGACGATGATGACTTTCTGGAGGATTAGGCCATGGACTTCTTCACCGATTAGGATGACTTCGCCTTCATTGATGATGATGATGAGAAGGAGGATGAGGACACCGACTCCGAGTAGTATCACTTCAGCACTAGCGTTAGTGCGTTGTATTCGGTCCCACTATATCGTAGTTTCACATAATGGTTCTTAAAACCATCTGTTTTCCTTTGTTGCGGTCTGTGTTTTTATCGTGTGCTATGAATGAATGAATGAATGAAAAGCAACTTGCTAGAAAAACCTAAGTCAAACTTTAAAAACTTTTCAAACACAAAACCCTAAACCTTAGAAATCCCCCTCTTTTCTCATGATCTATCTCAGTATTCAGATGCCTCACGGAGGAAGCACTTCATCCCTGGACCCGATGTTGCAAATCTTGCAAATGTTGGTTTCTGACCGCGAAGCTTAAAGAGCTGAATGTCAAGCCAACTTAGCCACCCTTCAACAGATAGCTTAGATGGCCAACAACAATCAAGGCCATGGAAATCAGGACAACCATGGGTCCAAGCTCAAGAATTTCCAGAACACCAATCCACCCATTTTAACTAAGTTTGAAGAGCCCCTAGATGCAGATGATTGGCTGCAAACCATGGAGAATAACCTAGAAGTTGTAGGAGTGGAAGCCAACGAGAAGGTACTGTTCGCCACCCACTACCTGGCCAGAGATGCAAGAGCATGGTGGAAAAGCATTCGTGCCATGACTGGAGGTCAAATGATGACTTGTTAAGAGTTCAAAATCAAGTTCAACATAACTCATGTTCCACCGGGTTTGATCAATAGGATGAGAGATGAATTCAGGGAACTGAAGCATAGCAGGATGACAGTAGTGGAGTACCATGACAATTTTTTCTCATTGGCTAGATATGCACCGGATGAGATTGACACAGAAGCTAAGAAGAAGGAGAGATTCCTGAATGGTCTGCTTGATGAGATGCAGATAGTGGATTCCGCCATTCAGATGGAAGGAAAGATCAACCAAGCCAATGAGAACTGTAAGCGTCGCATGATGCATCAAACAGGAACCCACCATACCCCTAAGTATCGCCCCAACCAATCTCTAGGATTTTCCCCAAGAAACAACAGACCCCCGATGAACTATCCAACCTATACCAACCGTGGAAACCCGAGGCCCAGAGGAAATCACAACAACAACCCCGACAACCCCATCAATTTCAACCGTGTACCGCCTAAGTTCAACAACAACAATGTCGCCACCAACACCAACACTGCCCCGAGGACTGGAAGCAATGTTGTGCCTGTTGCAGCAAAGACAAGTCTCAGGTGACTTGTTATGAGTGTGGAACCAAGGGTCACTATTCCAATGAGTGTCCCATGAAGATTGCCATAGCCCCCAATGCAAATGCCCCAGCTCAGCAGCAACGTCGTGTTCAGCCCGGAAGAAGGTTTGCCCCAGGGAACTCGCTCAACCGCAATGGACGTCTCTTTCGCGTGCATGCTAAAGAAGCCCAAGAAGCGCCATATGTCGTGTTGGGTATGTTTTCTATTAACTCAGTACTTGCAAGAGTGTTGTTTGATTCTGGAGCATCGCACTCGTTTGTTACCGAAGAATTTGCATGCACTAGTAAGATTCAACCCACCAAATTGAAGCATGTTATGATAGTTCAAATACCTAGTTCAACAACCAAAGCTAGACAAATTTGCAAGGCCGTTCCTATCCGAATCCATGGCATAGATTTTTATGTTAATCTAATAGTACTTGGAACAAAAGGATTGGAAGTAGTACTAGGAATGGATTTGATGTCCAAACATAAAGGATTCATCGACTGTGCCAAGAAAGCCATAGCCATGACCAGTACAGCTGGAATATCAGTCGAGCATGTATCGGAAACCTTGCCCCATCAATTCAAGTGCAACAAGAGTATAGCCCAGCCAACCATTGACCAAGTCAGAATAGTCTATGAATACCCCGATGTATTTCAAGATGTTTTGCCCGGTATGCCCCCAGATGGGGTATCGAGTTTATCATTGAACTAATCCCTAGAACCGGACCCATAGCCCAGAGACCATATAGTATGAACCCATCTGAACTAGTGGAGCTAAAAAAGCAACTGGAAGCTATGCTGGAAATAGGATTGATCCAACCAAGTGCGTCGCCATGGAGATCACCTGTCTTGTATGTGGACAAGAAAGATGGAGGTAACCGTTTGTGTACGGATTATCGGAAGTTGAATGATGTCACCATCAAGAACAAGGACCCACTGCCAAAGATAGAAGACCTGTTTGACCAGTTGACTGGTGCCAAAGTGTTTTCTAAGATTAATCTTAGAACTGTCTATCATCAACTCAAGATTCATGCAGAAGATATTCCAAAGACTTCCTTTACCACCAGATATGGATTATACGAGTATACTGTCATGTATTTTGGATTAACCAATGCCCCCGCTTATTTCATGAATCTGATGAATAAGATTTTTATGGACTTCCTGTATAAGTGTGTTGTTTTTTTCATCGATGACATTCTGATCTATTCCAAATCAGAAGAAGAACATGAGCTACACCTAAGGACCATCCTTGGAACCCTTAGGGAGCATCAGTTATATGCCAAGTTTAGCAAATGTGAATTCTGGTTACAGGAGGTGGGATTCCTCGGACATATCGTATCAGCCGGAGGAATTGCCATTGACCCTGCAAAGGTGAAGGATGTTGAAGATTGGCAAGCCCCAACCACTCAAACCCAAGTTCATGAATTTCTCGGATTAGAGGGATATTACCGCAAGTTCATAGAAGGATTCTCGAACATCGCCAGACCCATGACCCAATTGTTGAAGAGAGATAAGAAGTTTGAATGGACGGACAAATGTGAAGCGAGTTTTCAGGAACTCAAGAGGAGATTGATTTCAGGCCCCATCTTGATCATGCCAGATATCACAAAGCCTTTTGATGTGTATTGTGACGCATCCAAGATTGGTCTCGGATGTGTGTTGATGCAAGAAGGCAAAGTTATATCTTATCTATCCCGACAACTGAAGCAGCATGAACAGAATTATCTAACCCATGACCTTGAACTAGCAGCTATAGTTCTAGCTCTGAAGACATGGAGGCATTACCTTATGGGAAACCGTTGTGAGATTTATTCGGATCACAAGAGCCTAAACTATATATTCACCCAGAAGGATAAGAATATGAGGCAGAGAAGATGGATAGAGCTAATCAAAGACTATGAACTGGACATTCACTATCATCCCGGTAAAGCCAATGTGGTAGCAGATGCCCTTAGCAGATTTCCGTGCCGCTTGAACTCCATGATTCTGAAGGAGCAACCAAGTTTGCACAAGGAGATGGAGGATTTCAGAATGGAATTAGTAAGTGAAGGATTTTTGCCTAGCATATAACTTCAACCCACTTTGATCAGTCAGATCAAGGAGGTGCAGAAAGGAAATGCTAGTATCGACGGAATCAAACATCGTATCGGTATAGGCAAAGTACCTGGATTCACCGAAGATGAAGAAGGAGTGTTGTGGTACAAAGGACGTCTTTGTGTACCAGCAAATTCAGAATTGAAGGAAACTATTTTGAAAGAGGCCCATCATAATCTTTATTCTATCCACCCCGGAGGGACGAAGATGTATCAGGATTTGAAAGAACAATTTTGGTGGCATAAGATGAAGAGAGAAATCGGAAGCTACATCTCCAAGTGTGATATTTGTCAGAGAGTCAAGGCGGGACATCAGAGACCCGCAAGACTGTTGCAACCACTTCAGATTCCGGAATGGAAATGGGATTCAGTTGGAATGGACTTTATCTCTATATTGCCTGCTTCTAGTAGGGGAAATGACTCTATTTTGGTCATAGTTGACAGATTGGCCAAAGTCTCCCATTTCTTACCAGTCAAGACCACCTACCAGAGTTCAAAACTAGCAGAGTTGTACATTGCTAGAATCGTCAGTTTGCATGGACTCCCCAAGAACATCATGTCAGATCGAGGAACTCAGTTTACCTCAAGATTTTGGAAGAAAGTCCAAGAAGGATTAGGAACCCGACTAGATTTCAGCATAACTTATCACCCTCAGACCGATGGACAAACTGAGCGAGTAAATCAGATACTCAAAGATATGTTGAGAGCATGTGTGCTAGATTATGGATCTAAATGGGAAGATTGTCTGCCTTTCACAGAATTTTCTTACAACAACAATTATCAAGCTAGTTTACAAATGGCCCCATTTGAATTCATGTATGGAAGGAAGTGTCGCACCCCTTTGAATTGGTAGGAAGTAGGAGAGAGTCAGATTTTCGGACCCAACATCCTACAAGAAGCAGAAGAGAAAGTTCATAAGATCCGTGAGCACCTCAAGACCACCCAGCCAAGACAGAAGAGTTATGCCGACAAAATACATCGAGACCTTACTTTCAATATCAGATATTTTGTGTATCTCAAAGTGTCGCCTTTGAAAGGAATGCAACGTTTCCAGCTCAAAGGAAAGATATCCCCTAGATATATATGACCTTTCAAGATTCTGAATCGTCAAGGAGAAGTATCGTATCAACTGGAACTGCCAGAGGAGATGTCAGTAGTGCATAATGTGTTCCATATATCGTTACTTTGCAAATGCCTAGAAGTCCTGGAGAAGAGTGAAGTTTTCAAGAACATTGATCACCGCATCATAGAGATCAACGATGACCTGACGTATCCCAAAGTACCCATCCGTATTTTGGAAGAAGCTTTCAGGACAACCAGGACCCGAAGCATCAATTTTCTCAAGATTCAGTGGAGTAACCACACTGAAGAATCTACCTGGGAACGAGAAGATCACATCAATACGGAGTTTCCCGGTCTTTTTAAATCCTAGTTTTCTTCTTTCTTCTTTCTAAAATCTCGAGGCGAGATTTTGTTTAAGGAGGGAAGGCTTGTAACATCCCAAAAATATTGAACAATGATTATCCAATTCCAATCACCAAAATTGGGGTTAACAAAAACTTTTGTTAATTAACATCACATTAATGCACGTGTGTATGTGATGATTGTATGAATGCATGAATGGACTTGTGTGATTGATATAAATAGCAAGGAATGGTTTAAAGATGAAAACAACATCATCTAAAACATTTCCAAGCAGAAAAAAATCAAGAGAAAATCAAAAAGAAAACAAATAAAGCAAGTGGTCATTTTTTCCAATCTTGCTCACTAGGCCACTTTGAGTGTTTCTAGTCCAAGATTTCAAACAGAAACAATTCCATTTCTTTTCACCCCTTGCTAGACCAAGTAAAAGTGAACACAAGCCCACCTTTCAAACCCACAGAAACATTTGTAAACTTGATTCAAATGGCATTTCAAAATTGAAGCTTTAACATATGTGAAGATCACCCATTTTCAAAAACCAACAAAACCAATACCCCTTGACCTTTCCAGCTAACCAGAGACTCCCTACTATGTAACTAGTACACCCACAAAGTTTGAATAAAAAATTCAAATTTGAATCTCTTTCGGCCATTTCATCAAACACCTTGCAAACACCAAACCAACAAACATTAAACACTATAGTGAGCAGTAATTTTGGCCTAACTTGTTCCCTATCTAGCTCACACTACACCCTCAGTAGATCATCTAACTTGTTTAAGCCACTCTAGCTCACTGTAAACCAGACCATGCCATCAATGGCAAGCATGCCGAGAGCACCCTTGCCACCCCAATGTCGCCAGCCTGCTAGGAGCAGCTCTAGCCTCGCCAACCATGTCTGGGACACTGACCACCATCCATCGCCACCCCCTGTCTGATGCCAAAGCGTAGCCAGCCCCTGGACCACACAGCCCGAACATTCCCAACCTCTCTGCGAGCGTGTCGAGAGCGCACCAGAGCGCCACACGCGACACATGCCCACAGACCATGTGCCGCCCTTGCCGCGTACGAGCACGATCACCACCATCCCAGCAACCCCGCAGACATGCCCGTTCGCCGTTGCGCGACCCGTAGCTGCTGTGCGCCATAAAAACAGCTGACCGTCTCGCACCGCCCCACGTCGCATAACCATGTCGATGAGCTTCGCTAGGGAGCACAAGATCGTCCCCTACCTTTTCCCATGCCAGTAGCTCGTTGTGACGACGACCACGACGAGCTCCGTTCGCGCCCTTCGGTCCCCTCGCTGCACTATAAATAGAGGCCATCCCGTTTGAACTCATCACACCATATCACTCCCCTCTCTCTCAGAACTACCCCCACTCATTCCCGGAGCAAGGCGAGCAGAACATCGCCGGAATTTGGCCTAAGTCTGCCACAGAGGAGGAAGAAAGGAGCCAGCGATTGGAGCCGCCCCAGGAGAAGCCGCCGGTACCAGGAGGTTCGCCATCATCGACTTCGTCGTTCGCCCCCATCACCGACCCTCGCCTGAGCCCCCGTAGACCCCCACTGGCCGCGCTAGGGTTCTGTCTCGCCAGCACTGCCCGACGGAGACGATAGTTCTCAGCAGTTGGATTAGAGTTTGATCGCACGGCCTAGATCATCCCATACCACTTCGCATCCCCCTGTCTCACTGACTGGTGGGGTCATTCACTTAAACTCACCCGCGCGTGTGCTGTGCACCGTGGGTCGGCCTAGTTAACATCCCGTGCGACCCAGTAATTCAAATTTAGATTTATTCTTTTAGTTTCAAACCTAGTTCTGTACCTAGATTCAAAAATCAACCCAGCTCTATTCACTAAACCAAATTGCTTGAAATAAATTTTGTTAGAAAGGTACTGGAATGCTTAATCTAAGCCCGTTTGATTCAATTCATTTGGAATTGTAGATCACCTATAGTAAAAATAACAAGAGAGAAGATTTTCTTCATTCAAACATTTTTCAAAATTCAACCACAAAAGCTTTTGAGTTGATTCCAACTCTCAAAAATCACATTTAACTAGGCCTTTCTGAATATATAAAAATATCTAGGTTTAGTTGAAGAAATAATGGTTAAGTAATAAAAGAATGCCTCATAGGTAATTCTAGTCACTTTATTTAATTAAAATAAAAAGGTTAACCCTTATTAAATTGAGACACCACTTTAAATCACATTCCCAAGTACTGAAATATGTGGTGATGACATGTGTCAATATGATCCCATGTTTTAGTTGGAGAATATTAAATCTTAAGTAATTTGTCAATGAGTAGAAATTAATTTTCTAAAATAAAAGAAATAAAACTTTTTGTCTTAATCTTTGTGATGTTTGTGATGATGTTAGATCATCTAGTGAAAACCTTGGTGTGATAAATAAAAGTAGTTAAGTATTGTTTGGTGATTGTGTACCTCGTATTTATTTATAGACGCTAGTACCGACCAAGGATACGAGGAGGAAGGAGACTACTATGAGGAAGAAGCCGAGGAGAACTTCAACCACTTCTCTACACAAGGCAAGATATTGACTTTGCAAGTTAACCCTTGCATGACAACTATGCAAACTAGATGCCTCAAGCCTATGTCATTATACCCACTTGATGACACATAATCCTAGTTTTATTTGCAAGCTTAATTATTTTATTTCTTTATCAAGGATTTCTATTGGAGTTTTACTTAATGACTTGTACACTTTAGAAAGATATCTGAAGGTAGCATAAAGAGCATAAAACTTGGCCTAAGTTAGATAATCTTGATGTCATCCTAAGGCATGAGATTGAACTTAGATAAGATACACTTGTTTACCACCCCTCATTAGTATTTACCCCCACTTGTAGTTGCTAGTGCTAAGCATAAAACTTGACAACTTTAGATTAGAATACTTGGTGAAAATGGTTATGAAAACCTTAGAATGATGAGTCATTGTACTGAAATGTTTTGACATGTGTTCTTGAACACCAGATGATTTTGATGATGAAAATGTTAAGGCATGAGACTTAGCCCTTTATAAAACTGATGGTTGTCTAGATGCGATACCATTCCAATTTTACCGTACAACCATAATACCCGAAATTTGGGTAGGGCTTGACTGGAAATTTATATACCTTAGGATGGGTTCCCTTGTGGCCAAGGTTTGAGATGAGGCTACATTGTGAAGATTGTCCACCTGTGTAGTTCCCAAGATGACAGTTGGTCATGGTTGGGAGGCCAAACTCACAGGAGAGGTGCCTATACTAGGGCGTGTAATTGAAAGGTTAGGATTGATTATCCGCATACTAAGTATGGTGAATCAGGATTGTTCCTAACGGATGTATCGAATTTTTTGGTGAAAGTGTACCACCTCTGCAGAGTGTCAAACTATTCGAATACCCGTACGTGTCCGCGGTTATGGAAAGTTGGAGTGGCCATACTATTCCATCGTCAGTTGTTTTCAAAATGACTTGTGAAATGATTAATGAATTTGACTTGACCACAACAGGGTTGTGATATGAAATTTGAGTTCCCACTTAGGTGTTATAAAAACTTTCAACTAGCTTTCCTTGCTTCTGAACTCAGTAGAGGTAAATCTGGCTTTTTGCAGAACAACGTAGAGCCTAGTACTTCCTACTCAAAACCACTTCACTTGTTAGTATTAGTTTGAGAGTACTTAAAGAGTACTCATGGCTTTGTCCCTGGCTATTCGCGTGGCCAGACTATGAAGCGGACTATCAGGAGGACGGACAGCAGGAAGGTTACGAAAACTATGATCATCTCCCATCGTCAGCATTGCCTGTGACCATGAAGATGGAGCTTCGCCCACACTATCGTTATCATTACGTATTCCGCTGCTTGATTTGTATTAAGACTGGAGCATGAGATCCTTTATTTGTGTAAGACCTTATGTATAGTTTGTAATGGATGATGTACTATGATATCCAATCTGTTATGTAGCAGAAAAATGGTAATACTGGGATTGTGATGTGTGGCATAACAGGTATCTGGGATTAAAAATTCAGGTGTTGACGGTACCCAGGTGAGGTTTCCCACTAAGTATTAGGCCAAGACGGAGCCCATATGTATTGTAGTTGCACTGGAAGCTTCTGAATTCTGAAACATGGCAGACTTCTTTGATTCACGAGCTTCCGTCCTCCACTAAATTCCACTCGTTAACTGAACAACCATTCCGCCCAGAAGAAAACTTAGTTTTATTTTGAAGTGACTTTGAGAACAAAATATCGCTCAAGAGAGCCTTTATACTTAGAAAATTTCTTGTCTTTCAACCCCCACAACGGTACTTATATATATAGAATAGCAAGCATTTAGCAAAATAATACTAAGGAAAATTCTACTAGAACATCGTACACATGCATACAACAGAATTTGAAGATCACATGTATAAACAAATATGGGACAAAAACATGAACAAGTGGTGTAACTTGCCTTGATCCGAGAAGCAATATACACAACAATACTCCTCAGTGCACTCTGAATAATCTAACAAAAACACAAACATAGATATAATCACAAAGTGCACAAAACAATGTCACAAAAGTAATATGCATGCATGCAACATGATAATATTCAAGGATGATAATTATTTCGTCGAAGATTTTATTTTAGGTGTTCTTTTAGGTTAGATGTATCATAGGTAACAATTTCCCATAGGTTTCAATTATTTTGGATTATTAAAACTCTAGGTATGCCCATAAAGGGATCTATCCTTCAAATTAGCCACGAATTAGATCTAAAACTCCTAAGCAAGTTATTCCAATTCTAAACGGTATACATCTTAATAAGAAAGCCAACGGAACAAGAATCAACTAAAACGAAGTTATGGTTATTTTTCTATGAATTAAATTCTCCGATCTAGGGTTTAAATTCTATAGACATAATAATATAGTAAACTTGCAATTTTATTCCAGATCTGTGTACCAAACAATTTTAGCAATCCAACAATATATTATTTGTAATTTTTTCCCAACTATTTAATTTACTATGATTTTTTTAGGATTAAGGAATTCTCTGCCTATTTAATAAATCCAGTCAACGGGATCGACAGGTGGCAGAGACGGGTTGGTCCGATCAGCTGACACGGGGATCACGCAACATGATATAATTGGGTGATACCCCTTCGCTAAACCGATCCAATCTACACCATAGGAACTAGATCTAACGGACGAGATCGAGGCGGCGGTGACTTACCGATGACGGGCGGTGGCGGTGGTGACAGTGGCGACGACGCGGTCATGTGACGGTGGATGTCGACTGCCTGATTACCTCTGGCGATGATGGTCGTGATGATGGTGTTCCTCTCCTTCTCGCGATCTTTCATGTGTGCACGGCGTCGCCCTTCCTCTAGCGGCAGTACCTCACTAACATCCACGAGCTCTGACGAGGTGTCGGCGAGAAATTGGAGGCCGCTCTCTGCAATTCGAATAGAGATTAGTGTATGATAAGAAGCAGTGGTTCAAGGAGATCATGGAGGGAGGAAGGGCAGGGCTCGAGGATCTCTAGAAGATCACCAACCTCGAACTCCGGCGATGGTCAAGATAAAAAGAACTCGTCGGGTGGGTAGATAGGGTTTGCAACCTCGAAAATAGAAGGGGCTCGCGGCGGCGGTATTTATGATCCAGGAGACTTGCGGGAGGGTCCAGATTGACTCGGAGATAGGAGGAGCTCGGAGCGGTTTGGTGGCTGGCGGGGATTCTCAGTTCGTTCCTATTTAGTTCGGAGGAAGTGGATGACGGCTGGGGCCTTGATGTCAGTGGCAGTGGCGATGCTAGCGGGGCACGCGATGAGAGGGAGGGAGAGGCCCAGCGGTAGGCGGCGCTCACATGCTGTCTTGCGTGGCTGATAGGACAAGGGCTGGCATAGGCTGGCCCGTTTAGGTTAGGATAGTTAGTTTTTTTTGTTCTTTTATTATTTCCTGTTTTACATTTTTTAATAACTTTCGCATAACAACTTCAAATTTAATGAAACCAGTCTCTAAAATTTTTAGAAAAGGAAGAGATCAACTTAGGATTATAAAAAGAAACTTTTGCATAACCTTTTGAAGATTAGTTTTATATAACGTCCTTTTGTCTTTATAGGACTATATGAGGAAAACAAAATAAGGTTTTAGGGAGAAGGGTTTTGATGCAAAATTTTATTGTGATGCCATGATGCAAATGATATGATGCATTATTCTAGTAACATCTTAATATACAAAAATTTGGAATGTTACAATCTTTGGAGGGAGGAGAAGAAATTAAGGTAATCCTCGATTTATATTTTCCTAACACATGGCCTTAAGGTATTGTTGATTTTTACGAAGCCTATTTGGTGTTATTTTGTCTTTTTCTAAGATGTGCAAAGGCACGTGAAGCTACTAATCAAATTCGTCAAGATTTTGCAGCTTTCAGATCATATATCGACCACTAGAACAGTGGGAAATGCCCGTACTATGCACCCGTACCACGTCGAGGCTTTGGAAAATAGAAGAACTGATTTTTACCACAAGTCACAATCGTCATAATGACCACTTGTATGGTCATAGGTGGTCGTACCACCCGTTGGTACCGTATCCTTGAGCAAACATCATAATTAAATTAAATATACTGGCCGTGTAACGACCAGTATTATAGGAGCACGCGACCATACCGCATGCCCATACCGAGTTTACCGCTTGTATGGTTTCCCTCGACCCCAAGCTACATACTCGGTATGGGCGGGCGTCGGTCGTACTGCTCATCCGTACCACTCACCCGGCTGCCATATGAACCCAGTAAGAGGTAACCTAAAATTCTGAAAACACTATTCTCTTTCTTATACCTCCAAACTCCACACCAAGTCCACTGGATCTTCAATTCTACTTGTTTTTTCACTGATTCCTCGCACCCAATCGATCTAAGGTATGTTTCTCCTCTGATCCCCAACTTATTTGCATCTAAACCTTGCTCAATCTTTCACCATTATCAATCTAGACTTTGGTCTTGTTCTTGAGATAATCTTGATGTTGAGTACGTTTAGATAGTTTTTAGAGGAGATTCTTCTGTAACAAGTTTAAAGGATCGTTTATGCTATGTTTCTATTGGTTTAATTTGATTACCTTTATTTTTTATTTTTTATAAAATGAACACAAAGAGCCGTACATGTGCGGTGGCTGCGACGCAATCAACACCACTCGTTGATACGCTAACCCCCGAGTCATTTGGTATCGAGTTCACCGAGGACTTTTAGCTGAACCATTTCAACCGTCTCAAGCTCCAAGAAATCAAGTCCACCAAGTGGGTGTGTCCCTTTATCCTGAACCAACTTGATATCCGTGCTAATTTCGATTTTCTATGCAACAATTTTGGTTTTTATAATTTTGTCTTTTAGGATTGTGCCATGTACTGCCGCTTGATACTTGAGTTTCTCAATAATGTGATGCATTTGGTGACTTTTCACTATTGTCCAGACGATCAACTACCTAGAGTTGATCGCATCTACTTCTGACTCATGAACCGTGATTACTCCTTGACACTTAGCCAATGGGCTCACTACTTTGGGTTTGCCAACAACACCAACGATATATGCTCCAGCTCTTTTGTAGTAAATCCTAGACCCTTGGGTTATTTTAGTAGAATGAGAGTTCATAGAAACAACCAAGGTAAATCAAATTATGCATCCCGTTGTTCATTATTTGTTTTATGTTATTTCTAACACCTTAAAGGCACGTGGTGAGTTTACTAGAGTTAATGAGGTGGACATGATGATCCTTACTAAAGCTACAATTCCTAACTGTAATTTGACGCCAAATTTGGGCGCATTTCTTTTGGTTTATCTTCACCATCAGGGGATTGAATCTCGCGGTCCCATATACAGAGGAGAAGTAATAACCATTCTTCCACATGCATTCCATTCCAACCTAGGTAACATCCAACCGTTGTCTGGAAACCGCCATATTAGTTTTTCTACTCTTAGATTTTGTGGTATGATTTCGGGAATCAATGGTAGATATTTCTTTGATATACCTGGAGAGGATCACTTGATCTGTACTCCTTTTACTAATGGTCTCTTCTATATAGAGTAAGGACGTTTGCGTTATGATGCGCAGGATGAAGCAAGTCTATCGCAAGAAGAACTACCCATGGATGGAGAAGAGGAAGATGAAGGATTGGAACAAGAAGGGTCCAAACAAGATGTGCAGCCACCAAACTTATACACCACCTATGATGATATATATGGCCTCGAAGGAAGTATCCAAAATATGAACAACCTCTCCATCAACCTTCGAGATGCTATTAACAACATCCCACCCATTTCCATGACTGGAGCAGCAAATGGAACATGCGTAACAATCCACCACCACAATGATCAACAAAAGGGCTTGCAAAATCCTAATCTGGGGATGTGTCCCTATGCAATTTTATTTGTGTAATAATAAGGTTGTACTCTAGCTCCTTGTGAGTTTATAAACACTCGTTCTATTTTGTTCCAACACTTTGCTTTTTTCTTTTGCTTTTTAGTTTGTTTTCGTTTTTTTTTGTTCGCTTTAGTTTTCGTTTGTTTTGTTTTCTTAGCAACTTGCTTGTTTCAAGATTCTTTAATACGCATCCTAAAAAATACAAAAAAGATCCCTTTTTCCTTTTTCATGAAAGTGGATTTAAACCTTGCATATTTGCTTCAAAATCATTATGAGAGTGTTTTTTCTTGAGTTTTGAAGGAACACATCCCTTCTCGGCCAAACACTTTTGCCATTGTAGAGGCCCCTGCTCTTGAGACGCCTGCCCCCATGCTCATCAAGATCGAGGATGACCCTGAGCCCTAAAGGGTCATCGACTTCATCGTCATCATCAGCGACCTAGACTGGTTCGCGAGGGTGGAGCTCCCCGAGCGCTTCATGATTGGGATCGCGCACAACCTTCCATACGAGTTTCAACTGCACCACTCCGGGGGGCGCGAGGAGTGGGAGGTTCTCATCGACACTTTCTCCGGTGGAGAAAATTTCATCATCGACGGCTGGCATCGCTTCCTCTCTGAGCATCGCATCCAGCATGGCTTCACGTTGCGGTTTAGGTATGCCAGCCGGGGGACCTCTCCATCTTGGTGTTCGGTATGTAGATGTGCCGTATCGACTATCTGCCTCACCTCCGAGAAACTCGGTAGGTGCATCCCCATAGTACCGCCTAGGACACGAAGCTCGATCCCTAGAGGGGTTGGTTCCTCGATGTCCGCCGTCCCCTTTCGCCATGTAATTAGGACTTTTTAGGACGAACCTTCCCGCATGGGTGCTTGTTCTATTGGCCTCTTTTTGTATGTTCTTGTTGTTCCTGGAGCTCTTTGTTTGTTTGCGGCGTAGTGCTTTCTTGACGAGTCCAGTGATGGCGGCTCGTGCTTTCTATCTATAGGGACTATCCTCCTGAGCCGTCAAACATATCCGTCGAGGGGCCGAGTGACCCGAGCCTACGCCCTCGCGAGACGAGGTTATCGACATGTTCCCTGAGGAGGTAGTTCCCGCAGGCGACACTCGTGAGGCACTGCTAGCAGGGCGCCTTTCAGCCAAAGGACCGATCTTTTATGCCACGATATCCGCTGGAGTAGGCCTATGAGGGTATTTTAGTGCTTCAGGAGGGTATCCCCCGGCTCTCATAGGGGATAGCTTAGGCCTTTGGACCTTAGGTGTTGGGCGGTTGTGTCGTATCTTGCCAATCACAGCGGAACTAAGCATTATCTTGAAGAGGGATTCCCGCGCACACTCTTATGGAGGGATTTGGTGCGGCCCACTCTCTTCTGTGGGGACGCAACCTCGCGAGGCTCAGGGCGCCCTTGTGTCTTAGTTATGCGGGGGTGATGATGTTGCGCACTTCCCATGGGAAAGGGAGCGAGCCTGGATGTGGCTGCCTAGGCGTGGGCCCGCTGGCTGGGTTGTCTCCGCTGGTCTCTAGGTAGAGCGTTGCAGGGCCGGTACCTGAGATGGTGCGAGTAGCAGCTGCGATGTGGAGGGGCTTCGCTTCATGTGCCTCTCCTGGGTGCCTCCCGAGTGGATGACCGTTGCGTGAGAACGCCTATTTCTGGGGTCCTAAAAGGTTCTTATGTCAAGCGTTTTGAGCACTAGGTCCCATAGGTGAGGTAACTTACTATAGTTTAGTCCTGCAAGTTCAGATCTCACACTCTAGGACCTACGAAGTTACCGGCTGGAGAAGGTATCTCCAGGGTCGCCCCATCAACTCGTCGAGGTGAAAAACATAGGGCAAGTGTTGGACCAGCTGGCCTCTCGAGAAGGGTCCAGCGGCCCTCATGAAAGTTTATTTTTGTTTTTTATGGACCAAGAACCGTAGGTGATGTAACTTTTGGCCGAGGGACGGGCTGTGAGTTTAGAGCTCGACACTTTAGGTCTCGGAAGAGCTCGGAGGAATAGGGGCTCGCGAGCCATTGCTTATAAGGGGAGTTTCTCAAATATCAGGAACCATGGGTGAGGTAACTCATCACCAGACCCAGTCCGTAAGTTCAGAGCTCACGCTTTAGGTCTTGGACAAGCTTAGCAGAGGGACATGGCCTCGTGAGCCGTTTTTCAAATATCAGGAATCGTGGATGAGGTAACTCATTGCCAGACCCAGTCTATAAGTTTAGAGCTCATGCTTTAGGTCATGGATAAGCTTAGCATAGAGACAGGGCCTCATGAGCCGTTTTTCAAATATCAGGAACCGTGTGTGAGGTAACTCATGGCCAGACCCAGTCCGTAACTTCAGAGCTCACGCTTTAGGTCTTGGACAAGCTTAAATGAGGGACATGGCCTCGCGAGACGTTTGTAAAAAGGGGTGTTTTTCTTTTTGAGGTCTAGTATCCTGGGTGAGGTAACTCATAGCCAGACCCAGTCTGTAAGTTTAGAGCTCACACTTTAGATCCTGGACGGTGAACAGAGGGGAATCATCCCTCACAAGCCTCCCCGTAAACCTTTCTAGGAAAGGTCCATAGGGCAAAACACATGTACTGCTGGAGCTCGATACATGCGCCAGCGAGGGACACAAGAACCAGAGACCGTGGGTGAGGTAACTTGCGGCCGAGGAACGGGCAGTAAGTTTAGAGCTCAACACTTTAGGCTCTGATGATACTGGTGAGTAACTAGTGTCGGGCATCATTCCTAGACCGCCACTCGCAAGGTGCATGTGAGGGAACCTAGTTATGTATGGTTTTCAAAGAAGACATTTCCGTGGAAAAACCTAATGGAAAAGCATGCACGGAGCACAAGATCCAAAAAAACTACTGAGAGTTTAATCTTATTACAACTATCGTGGCTTGCACGGGATCTTACTGAAAGTAAGGCTGCAAAGGGGATGAGAGTTTCTCGAGGGTCACCTTCAAAATGTCATGGAGTTAGGCGCGTTGCTTGGAGAGGCTTGTACTCCTTCCCGCTGTTGTGAGGTCCGGCTCGGCCGGTAGCCTAGCTGCCCTCTAGAGGGCTGTCGACGTTGGATGCAGTCCATCAGGAAGTCAGGAGCCCCTGGGTTGAGGCAGTCTTCTATAGCCTCTTCATCACTCACGAGGGTAGGTGGTGGCCAGGCCTAGCCGCTCCGGAAGGGTCGAGTGCCGACAGGGACCTGACCCTTGTGAGGCAGAAACAGTGAGCTGCTGCCCTCTTGGCCATGGCGTTCTCCTGGGCAGCCATCTTCCTCCTCCTCGAGGATCTCCGACGTACTCCAGCGCGATCACATCCTCATGGTAGGCGGTGGCCACCACTTTGTTGGAGTGCTCCAGGGAGAGCGGGGCCTCCACTTCATCTCAACGGACCGTGATGATTCCACTATTGGCTCCGGGCATCCTGAAGATGTTGTAGGCATGGTGAGTTGACATCGTGAACTTGGACAATGATACGTCATAAAAGTATCTATAATTTTTTATGTTCCATGCTTGTTTAGTATCAACTTTGCCATGCTTTGTCTACACTTTGAGGTATTTTTATACATTTTCTAGCACTAACCTATTAACAAGATGTTGTAGTGCCACTTGCCCATTTTTAGCTGTTTTTGGTTTTAGAAAAGCTAGTAAGGAAATATTCTTGGAATTGGACGGGACAAAAGCCAAAGTCAATAATTTACCGAAGAGAACACAGAGACCGAAGGGCACCCAAAGGGGGGCCACGAGGTGGCCACACCCTAGGGCGGCGTGGCCTGGGGGTGCGCCAGCCCTATGCGTGGGCCCCTTGGGCGGGCCCCTGCCACAATCATCCCTAGACCATGGGATCTTAAGCTCTTCTAGGCACCCTACTAGAGGGGAGAAATCATTCTAGAGGCCTTCTTCATCACCATGCCAGTCTCCAGTATGATGCGTGAGTAGCTCACCCTTGGAATATGGGTCCATATAGTAGCTAGATGGTTGTTTGTCCTCCTTTGTGCTATCATGTTTAGATCTTGTGAGCTCCGTTCATGATGAAGATCATCTATTTGTAATCATACATGTTGTGTTTGAGGGGATCCGATGGATATTGAGATACTTTGTCAGATTGATTATTGATTCTATCATGTATGTTATTTGTGTTCTTGCATGCTCTCCATTGCTAGTAGCTATCTTGGCCAAGTAGATGCTTGTGACTCCAAGAGGGAGTATTTATGATCGATAGTTGGTTCATGCCTCTAGTAATCTGGGGAAGTGACAGAAATCTCTAAGGTTGTAGATGTGATGTTGCTACTAGGGACAAAATAACAATCTTTTGTTCATGGAACAATTGTATTGTTTTCTTTACACACATTGCTTAATGCAATTATCCGTCCCTTGCAACTTAATACTGGAGGGGGTTTGGATGATAACCTGAAGGTAGATTATTAGTTATAGATGCAGTTGGATTACGGTCTATGTATATTGTTGTAATGCCTAATCAAATCTCATAGGAGTCAAGATGTATAGTATATGCATTGTTATGCTTTCCTCAATCTGTCAATTGCCCCGCTGTAATTTGTTCACCCAGCATGTTATCTATCTTAAGGAGAACACATCTAGTGAACTATGGACCCCGGTCCAATCTTTATCATTGATACTTCATCTACTGTTACCGTTTACTTTATACAAACAATTGTTATCTTCCACACTATACGTTTAATCCTTTGTTTTTAGCAAACCAGTGAGATTGACAACCTCACTGCAAGTTGGGGCAAAGTATTGAGTTTGTGTTGTGCAGATTCCAAGTTGTTAGAAACACCTTAGAGTTGTTTCCTTGCTCCTACTGGTTTGATAACGTTGGTTTCATAACTGAGGGAAAACTTGCCGCTGTGCTCATCACACCTTGATCTTGGGGTCTCCCAATGAGGCTCTACAGTCAACTGAGCCAGCTTCAGATAGCACAGGGTAGCCGAGGAAGACGTTGTAAGCGACCTCGATGTGACCAACGTCGAATTCGACAATCACGGTGTGGTAGTTGTCAGGTGTGCTGAACATGAAAGGGAGACGCACCTGCCCAATGGGCGTGGTGGTTCCATCTGTCACTTCGGAGAACGGCATGGTCGGCATCAGCCAGTCATAGGGCACTTGCAGCTCGGAGAACGTATTTGTGGATATCACGTTCAGACCGACGCCTCCATCTATAAGAGTCTTCGGGACCGCGATGTTGTTGATGGTGGGATTGCTCATCATGGGGAGTGTGCCCACTAGCCTAGTGCAGACAGGGTGGTCATGAGCATCGAAGGTAATGGGGTATTGAGATCACTTGAGCTTTGGGTATGGAACTCCTGGCCTGGCGGCGGCAACCTCGCGAGTGAGCATCTTGAAGTGACGATTGGATAAAGGGGCCTAGGAGCCACCAAGGATGCATGCAACATCTCCTTGTGGCACTTGATAGCCCCTAGGATCCTCGGTATGGCTTTTTCCACCTGTGGAAGGCACTGTTGTGTGGCGTTGGCTTGATGGCCCATTTGCGGAGTATCACAATCCCCGGAGTTGTTGTTCCAGAGCGTGCCCCCATGGTGACCACCTATCATCCCACCATGCTCTCCACCATTCCTTCCCTTTATTTGGCTGTTGCGCATGTCGCAGAGCTTCTTGAGCTCATAGAAATCATTGGTGGGGTGTCCATTCCTCTTGTGGAAGTGCAAGTACGTGTTGTCATCCCATTCCCCCTCGCCATGCTTCTCACGAGGACTCTTTCGGTCCAGCTCAGGGGCCAAGACGATGGCGGTTTTGTGCTTCGAATCCTTGTCCTTGACCTTGGACGAGCCCGAAGCCTTGGGGTGGTTTCGGCTTCGCCGAGCCCGCACAGACATCCTGCCTCCGCCTTAGTGCACTTTTTAGCCATGAGGAAGAGCTCCGAACCCGTGGTGAGGCTCTCGCCCTTGGTGCCGATCTTATCCCTCATCTTGACGTCCTTGACGCCCTCGGAGAAAGCGGTGATGACGTTCGAGTCCAAGATCTTGGGGATGTTGTTGCAGACTCGGCTGAACCTCTGCAGGAACTTGAAGAAGGTCTCTCCAGGCTCCTGGTTCACCTTACGGAGGTCAAACTATGCAAGCGGGCGCTCGTAACTTCCCTTGAAGTTCACTATGAAGAGGGAGCTGAGTTCGGCCCATGAGTTGATGGACTCCTCTGGCAGGTTCATTAGCGAAGTGTTGGTAATCTCCTTCAGACACAAGCTAGTTCGTCATGATGCGATTGTCTCCTCTCGCGGCCTCGATGCCCTTGGTGTAGAGCTACAAGAACTCGCACGGGTTGGTCATTCCGTCGTAACGCGCCGGCATCTCCTGGCGGAACTTGTGTGGCTAGACCATGCAGCATCGCGCCTTCGTGAGGGTGAGGCAGCCGTCGTCCAGCATCGCTGTGCCGTTGGCAAGGGCCGCACGGTTATGCTGGTCTACCGCAACAATTTCCTCATTAAGACAGTCGTCACGCCCATGCGGTGGGGCCGCGACCGCGGGGGGCAAGATGATCTGGCAGTTGTTGCCCGCCCTCAGGGTCGCATGGTCGATCATGAGATCCCCGTCACGGCGCTGGGCCGGACGCGAGCCCCTATACCCTAGGGCCGGATCGTCCCCTTGAGACGCCTATTCCCGTTGGGAGAGCGTGGCAACATCGAGGAGATTAGTGATTCGGTCACACCACCTCTCCTTGCCTGGCTCGGCCGGTGGGTGGTCTAGGAGCTCCTACACCATGCGCTTGGCGGCCTCGGGCGTGAGACACTCGTCGTAGCCACGCGAGGATGCGGTGAGGGACAACAAGGTGGAACTGCGTGTGACACCCATGGGATTAGGGATAGACAAATCCTAGTCCTCGGTCTGAACATAAGCCTAACATAAATCTCGAAAGAATATAGAGAGAGAATTGATAACACAACAGTGACCCTATGACACAAAATTTGTTACAGCGATCTCATAACTGAGCAAAGAACCAAAATATTACAAGCAGAGGTCACTGGCCACAAACATCAAACAACGGAAAGCAATTATGCTATTAATTATAGCAAACTTAACAAATGGCCTAAGAGGCCTGAAGCATAAAGATGACGTCCAATCCATAGATCGCAGACTGCCGACTGGGAACCCCAAGACACTCGTCAATGTCGATGTCATAAAGAACTCATTTTCTATGGTAACACTTACTTTGCTGCAGAAGTATCAACGAAGAAAGGGTGAGTACAGGGTGTACTCCTCAAGACTTATGGCTTGTGGAGTTATTTTGCATAAATCATATTTATTTGTAAAAAAAGAGGGAGAAGAATCTCGACTAATCAGAATATTTTAAAAGGGGATAAGAGAGCAGTATCTCTAGCTTTGATCACCTTTTGATATCCACCGAATCATCATCAGCTGAACCTACCAACTAGGATCACCCCCTCGTACCCATGAGGAAGCATCCTTAAGCACACATTGATCTGCAAAGTTTTATGATTAGGTTAAAGTTCTCTGTGATCTTAGAATCTGGTCACCAAGTTGTCCATAACTGTGGACACGGCTTTTCAAAAATATTTAACCCTATAGAGGTGTACAACTTTACCCACACGTACTAACCTTCTCTTAATGCCACTAGATAAGCCCTCTTCCTTGGAAGGCTGGCAGAGGGTGGTTAGACACGACCTTAACCTTGCTTTCACCGAGACTATGAGTCATGCACTAGGGAGATACCACCATAACTGGTCGAGTCCCGAAGCCGGTCCCTAATGATGTGCGCAGGGTTCAACATTACGGATGTAGTGCATCTCTTGCCACGCTTACCTACTTGTTATGAATGCACCTCCTTCGAGAAGAACCATAATGTGTATGTCGAATGGAACGCCCGAACTATGTGACTCATGGAATCTACTATGCAAGTTAGTTGTTCGTGGGGGTTTCCAGGCCCCCGTGCGGCTGTACGCTCATCTTGGTCCATAGGCAAGAACTCAGGTCATAGTAGTGGCAAGTATGGGACTTCAAAAACCACAACCCATCATTTCCTCCCATACAAGCCTTAGCATGTTTAACTTTCATCTCTGATCATACCACGCCATCCTATCAAACTAGGTTCATCTGTAGCTCTGATTCATCAATGTGTAGGGTTTGCAACATAGAAAACAAAAAATTTCTTATGACGGGAACAACTATGTGTTGGAGATATGCCCTAGAGGCAATAATAAATATAGTTATTATTATATCTTCGTGTTTATGATAAATGTTTACATTCATGCTATAACAGTATTAACCAGAAACATTAATACTTGTGTGATTTGTAAACTAAATTAGAGTCCCTAGTAAAGCCTCTTTATAATACTAGCTTGTTGATTAATAGATTATCATGTTTTCTTGATCATGAACATTTGAGATGTTATTAATAACAAGGTCATATCATTAGGAAAATGATATGATGGACATACTCCTATAGATAAGCGTAGCATAAAGATCAAGTCATTTTAATAGTTCAATTGCTATAAGCTTTTTGATACATAGTAACCTAATTCCTTCGACCATGAGATCATGCTTATCACCATCACCGGAAGGATGCTTTGATGACATCAAACACCACACCGTAACTGGGTGGCTATAAAGGTGGCATTGAGTGTTCGGTAAGTATGGGTTGAAACACATGGATCAAGAGTAGGATTTGTCCATCCATATGACGGATAGATATACTCTGGGCCCTCTCGGTGGAATGTCATCCAATTAGCTTGCAAGCATGTGACTGGCTCACAAGGGATCACATATCACGGGAACGAGAAAAGAGTAGTTATCAGTAATGAGGTTGAACTAGGTATGCAGAGATACCGACGATCAAAACCTCGGATAAGTAAACTATCGTGAGACAAAGGGAAATTGGTATCATACGTAAGTGGTTCATTCAATCGCAAAGTAATCGTAGAAATATGTGGGAGCCATATGAATTTCCATATTTCTCTATTGGTTATTGATCGAAGAAGTGTCTCGGTCATGTCCGCATAATTCACGAACCGTAGGGAGACACACTTAAGGATTCGATGTTGTTGAGTAGTTATGGAATGATGAATAAGAGACCAAATGTTGTTCGGAGTCTCGGATGGGATCCGGGATATCACGAGCAGATCCGGAATGGTCCGGAGAATAAGATTCATATAAGGAAAGTCATGTTTCGGAGTTGGGGAATGATTCCGATGTTTTCACCGTTAATGTTCTAGAAGGGTCCGGAAGGTCCGGCACTCCGGAGGGGAAGGGTACATGAATGTGTCATGACAATATGGAATGGTTGCATCATGTACTAGGTCACTTGGCTGGGCAAAATAAAGGGAGAAATCAAATCCTAGTTTGAAAGTCAAAACGCCAATTTGAAAAAGTCAAACGGCAAGTTTAATTGGTGGAGGGAGAGTAGGAAACCTACTTGGGGAGGAAGTCCTCCTCCCTCCACCCGCCGGCCAAGGAGGCTGAGTTGGGGGAGGACTCCCTCCTCCCAACCCGCCACCCTCCACCTATATAAGGAGGGGTAGGGCGCCCCCTACCCCTCACACCCAAAACCCTAAACCCGAGCCGCCGGCGCCACCACCTCCTTAAGCCGCTGCCGCCTAGGGCACCTCCAACTCGGCGAGTTGGGGTGATCCCCAAACCCTAGCCGCTGGCTACACTCTCCCCTTGGTTCCCTCTAAACCCTAGATCACCAAGGCCTCTCTCATAGTCCACCATACTCGCTCCGGCTTAAGGCGAAGCCCTGCGAGATCTCCCCTCTACTTCCGGTACCACGCCGTCGTGCTGCCGGAATCGTGAGGAGAGTGCTACAACCTCCGCTGCCTGCTGGAACAAGGGAGAGGAAGGTCTTCATCGAGTACCAAACATGTGACCGACTGCGGAAGCGCTGCCAGAATGCAGCGCCGGAAGAATCGTCTACGCGATCTTGAGATCGGCAAGAGTACGACTACATCACCCACGAGAATCTGCTCTCGTTAACCGCTTTGGAATCTTCGAGGGTTAGTTCCTCTATCGACTCATTGCTACAATCTAGTAGATAGATCTTGGCTTGTTTGTTTGTATGCGGTAGAAATTTTTTGTTTTCCATGCTACGAACCCCTACACTATCTACCAAGATCTATATACTAGATACAAGAAATGGGTGGATATACATCCATAGAATACATACCCTCGAAGACCGAATAGCGTTAACGAGGTTGTACTCGTGGATGATGTAGTCAAACGCTTGCCGATCTCAAGATCGAGAAGAAGTCCATCCGGTCCAGCAGGTCCAGCACCATCCAAACCAGCACTGCAAAGCAGTGGTGCATCCGTGATCGCACACACGTTCGGGTACCCCGACAACCTCCGTGCCCTCGATCCAGCGAAGCAGCGAAAGCAACAAATCCTTCTAGAAAAAGACACCGAGAACATGTATCTCGCTGATCCGAGACTATGGGGAAATTCTAATGGGGGGTGAGAGATCCTTCACGAGGAGGTGTGAGTGATAAGTGAGAGGAGGGGATCCATATATAGGGGAGGGGGTCAGTCCAAGGGGGCATGGTCGCCGTCCATGGAGGGTGCCCCCACCTCTCGATCAATCATGTGGGTGGAAGCTCCTCTCACAAAATGCCCCTTCATTTTTCTCCACTCAAAATCCCATTAAATTTCCACCAAATTTAATGCAAACTCTCTCTTAAATAAAACTCCTTTTATTTATTTAGAATTTTTTCAATTACTTTAATGAAAAACATTCACATATAACCCCTTGCTAGTATTTCATTTCACATGCAGAAACACTTTCTGCAATTTCACCCGAAACAGTTTCGGTGTCTAGTGAAATAAATTCCTACGCTTTATTTTTCTTTCTCTGGCATATCATTTCCTCCGAATGGTGTCGGTATTCCTTAAGTGTGTCACACTACGGTTTGCGAATAATGCATACATGATCGAGACCCCTCTCCGATCAATAATCAGTAGCGGTACCTGGAGATTCGTACTGACTCCCACCTATTCAACAATGACTTCTGTGATCGTGTGAACGTTATACGCATGTAACTCAATCCCTTTGTCTCGCGATATATTACATGTCCGAGATTCGATCATCGGTATCTCCATACCTAGTTTGATCTCGTTACCGACATATACTCTTTTCTTGTTCCCATGATATAACATTCTAGTGATAAAATCACTTGCTTGCAATCTAATTAATGTGATATCGCCGAGAGGGCACAGAGTATATCTCTCCGTCATCGGGATGGAAAAATTCCGCTCTTGATCCATGAGCCTCAACAAAACACCTTCGTAGCACTAAACCCATCTTGATAGTCACCCTGTTAAGGTGTGACTTTTGATGTTAACAACATACTCTTTCGGTGTTAGTGATTAACATGATCTCATGGTTTAAGGACTAAGATTACTTCGTATGATGCTATAGCAATATAAACACAATGAAATTGATCGTAATGCTATACTTCGGATGAATGTTCATCACATCATTCCAACAATGTTGTGACCTCGTTATTAACAACATCCAATGTCCAGGATCAGGAACCTTTGATCATCTTGTTAATCAACGAGCTAGTTTATAAGATAGGCATAACAAGGAACTTTCCTTTTATTTATTAAACACACATGTATTAATGTTTCCATATTAATACAATTATAACATGCAAAATAAACATTTATCCTAAATAAGGAATACGATAATAACCACTTTATTATTGCCTCTTGGGCATATTCCCTTCACAACGGTAACAGCTAAGCATGGCTAAGCACAACGGATGTAACAACTCTAGCAACGCTTCACAAGCCAAACCCTGGTTATCCTAGGAGCAGTGGATCAGGTATTATAATCTTCAAAGGTAACATGCATTAGATAGGATTACTCTACCTATCGATAAAAGACTTTGGAATCGCATGCAAATGACAAAAATGTAAATACTTTGAAAGCATAGGATTCATAAGTATGTGTGGGGATTCTCTTGTCTTAGCATGTTGACACCCAAGAATAGATATTCATACACCTGGTACTTGACTTGATTACAATTGGTCAAGTATTGATCTACAACCTTTGATGGTTTTGATCTCGATCTTCAATCTAGATCTCGATTCCGATACCGTATTCTGTCGGAGCAGAACCAAATACCTGAAAGAAAGGAAACAATCAATACATGGCATCGATCCAATTCTCCATTAAGAATAATGATATGAGAAGTTAAAGTATATTGAAATTAAAACCCTAAACATGCTTTGTCATTTTAAACGGGGTCCGAAGCGAGCAAACCCTAATTCAGGGGAAACCTTGGAATCACCTATGGGGTTCATTTTGTTCTTCTAATTAAACTTGTGACTGAAATTGTTGAACAATGCATGATTATGTTGCTATTGTATAGATCTTATTTTTTCAGAACATTTTGATATATTATTTGTATTTTTATGATTTAAAATGAATTAGTCATGAATTTCTCCATTTTTAATTCATTTTAAATCATTTTTAGAATATTATAAAATAATTTACATTTTGGAATTACTTTTATAATTTTATTAAACAGAAAACATTTCTGGAAATATTTAAATTACTTGCAGGATGGACCCACCTATCAGCATTTATCATTTACAAAATAATTATAGAAAACAATTATAGAAATTAATAAAAGAAAAGAAGATATGACACCAGCATGACATCATGTTGATGTCATCAATGGAGGGAGCTCCCAGGTGGCCACGGGCTCGGAGATTCCTTGCGCGCCTGGAAGCGTGGATGAGCGCGTTGGAGAGAGGGCGTCGTGGGCGTCCAGTAAGTGGCAGCACTGATGTGTTTTGACCACAGAAGCAGTAGCTGCGAGGGAGCACGGCGGCGGAGCTTGCAGGCTGTTGCGGAGGCGGAGATACAAAGAAAGGGAGAGTGAACGGAGAGTCGCGTTAGCACCATGGGCTCACCGTGAGCATAGCAGAGGTGGTGGCGAGGCCGGGGGAAGTCTAGAATGGCCGGGATCGATGACGAACGCGACGGCCGGAGTCGGGGAAGGCGAGATCGATGCCGATGTTTCATAGCGACCACGGCCAATTCCTTTGACGAGAATCTTCAGCGAGACGAGGCGGAGCCGATCGTGGTCTCAGATGGCCAAGGGGTGGTCGGAGATGGTGGTACGACGGCGAGTCTGCAGGTAGGGTTTCAGACTGAAGGGAAAAGGCAGAGAGAGCTAGAGGGAGAGAAATTGGTATTGGGAGAGAGAGCGTGACGCGGCGGTTCTTATCCTCATCGTCGCAAGCGGCGGCGTGCATTGAAGTGTCGGCAAATATCGACGGCGGAGGCGCTGGCACGCAGCAGCTTCACATGAGCGAGGAAGACGGTGAAGGGAGGATCGAAGCGGTACGGGGCCGAGGCGGGCTGCAGATGGGCCAGGTGGGCCGCGGGGAAGCAAGGGTAACAGCTGATGGCTACTGCATGTGGGCGGCAGGGGGAGAGGGGAGAGGAGCTGGGCTCGACCCAGATATAATTAGGGTTAGGTTTTATTTATAGAAATGCTTTTCTATTTCTGTTATCACTTTGAAAATTCTATTTTCAAAACCTTTTCTGTTTTGAATATTTTTGAGTAATCAAAGAGGTTTGCAAACAGTTTTAAAACACCTAGGGGCCCTTTATACTATTTGGGCTCCAAACATTTTGTTATTTTTTAAATAATCAAAACCATTTGAATAGGTTCAAAGAGAGATGGAAATAGGGTTTAGGGTTTTGCTTTACTTCTTTAATGCACATTTTAGTAGATGATGATCATGAATGCACAAACATTTCCTAATTACTATTTGGTAAAACTAGGGTTGCTACAATTATATCCCCATAAAATAATCTCGTCCCGAGATTCCTAGTTAGGTAGAAAGAAGGAACAGGGTTACACTAAACTCTAACGATCTTCTCAAAGAGGTTGATCCATGCCACCATGACGAGTGGACGAAGCGCTTCGTAATCTTCAAGGTGGATGCTCACACTAAGGAAGCGAGGGAATGACAGGGAACCACAATCTGAGTATCTCATGATTAACTCATGGATAGATGTTTCACAAACATATCTAGAGCCAACGACATGAAACACGCCAGGGTAAAGGAGGAATCGAAAGGAGAAGGTTTCAAGTTGTTGGATAGCTGGTCTTAATAAGGATTGAGACCATGTAGCTTGCAAAAAAATTTTGACTTATGAGAAAAGGAGACTTCCAACAGAATGAAACATGACCACAGACTTCTGGAAGTGAACCTCTACTAGACAGCTTAAGTAGAGCTTCGTAGGTGAAATAGATAGATACCAACAAAACCAATCTGTTGAACTACTTTTGACACAAAAGGGTCATCCTTTGGTTCAACAGAAGGCCAAGATAGAAGGTTATTCTGGTGGAGAGGACTCGTAGGAATCACAGGGAACTTGTAACAAGATAAACTATTGATTACCAAAAGCATGGTCGCTCTTCGAACATGTTTAAGAAAGTGAAAGGAAACTCTTTATTCTTAGACTAGAAGAATAGTGGAGAAGATTCCTAATGACACTAGAAGAAAGAAAATTCATTCTTAGACTCAAAGTACTTGGCATAACCAAATGCTTGACATCATAAAAGGGTCTAGAAGATTGACCGAGAGACATTTAGAATCACTACTTTAAATTTTCTCTTTAATGTTTGAGAAAGAAGACACGAAGTAAAGGTTAGACATCAGATACAAAGGAACCATAAGCACAACTCCTATAATAAAATATAGAAGACGCCTCATGAAGAGTGGTTGTTCTTGGTGATTCATAGGAGTGTGGAAATAGGTCTTCCGGCTAATTGTGACAACCATTACATCAATCTTCCCGGATGTACAGAGAGACGTATGTTAGGTCGGGAGATACTTCAGACTCAGCATGTCCGAATATAAAGTGTGCAACAGTTACCGCAAAGGTAACATTACTAGATTCTCAAGACACGGACTTCAATATCAAGCTCCAAAAAATGAGCTAGGTTGCAAATTCCATGTATTAGCAAATTATTAGAGGACAACTTCACCTACATGCATTGTTTGCAACGAAACACAACTGAATCCTTATTATTAAACATTTAGGAGGATATCGAAGTTTTGTTGGACTTCTTATGTTCCGTGAATGAATCAATCAGTGGCTTGGTGTGCTTGGAGGATTTTCTCGAGATGTGAAGGTATCAACCTACCATATCAAGAATTGTCTGCACATGCTTGAATAACTTGAAATGATTCTTGGGTAAACAAAGACAACTCTACTCGAATCCACAGCGACATATTTCAACATTTGCACATGAACTAGAGAAGGTTACTTCTAACATCCAGAACACATACTTCGAGATGGAATGAAGATGGTTCTCAAAAGTTTCCAACATTACTGCCAAATGTTCCATACGAATCTGATATAACATGGATAAGTTAAGAATGTCATCGATGGGCTCAATAACAAAATTATCTATACACTCCAAGGAGACAGAGTCATATGTTGTGTGAACAAGGCAGAAATACTAGTCAGACCAAAGAACATGAAGATGTACCTAGGTGAGACATCACAAGTAGATACACCATCAAGATTATCCTTGGAACTGAGTTTGATTTGACGATTGCCCAATTCAATTCAAAGGCGTGGGAAGATAACATATCCACAAAGAACATACTATCTTACTTCAGCACGAACAAAACTAGACATCCCTTTAAGAAGGAACAAAGTTGGATAAAACTTTTGTCTTACAACTCTCCAAGTTATTGTTTAAGATTAACCAACTTGTTCAGGGGTATCTAGTACGGATCCTTGGAGAAAGGAGCGGTTTAAACAAACAACTTAGTCAAGAACCTAACAACACAGTCATGTGGCAACATGGCGATAATTCTAGAAGACATCAAGAATATCACAGACCATCGATATGTCACAGAGCTCAAGATGGAAACTTGCTTGGTAAGGCACGAAGAAATAGTATCAGAGTTTTGTTACGAACCTAACTCTTTGACCGAAGATGGTGCACTAGAATAACGGACTTGGTAGCACAATCATCCTTTGCTTGGTGATAGGATTAAGCAATCGCGCTAGGAATGATACAAATGTTGTTGAAGTTCAAAGCAATAAGAATTGCTAAGAATCTTAGATGGTCACATTATTACGTACACACAACACTCATGGTCGTGAACAACCCAGAGGAAGGGTGGGTAAATATGTGTAAGAGCATCACTTCGTTAAGAGGGTCATGAAACTCAGCATGTCCTTTAGTATAGAAAGGGTGTGATACCTTAAGGTAGAACAGAACATAAGCTAACCAACGCTTATTGATCTACGGATTACAACACATTGACCTGGTCTTAGAAATGACGAGGTACTGGAATTTGTTTCTCATGACATCTTGAAAGGGTTTGTCATGGCGGACCACAAGAGTATCTTGCATCAAAAGAGACCAGTGCACATCTACTACTTGGCTACCAACTAGTAGACAAAGGTTGGAAAAAAACAAATAAGGAAGAACATGCTCAGAATAGAATCCCGAGATGTAGATGCATAAGTCAACAATCTTCCAAAAACCAATGCAGAGAAGGAAAGGTGTGGCAAAGTCACGAGTATAGATGTGAGACTCACTAGGAGAACTCTTGCCGTGATCTATTTTGTTCCATTATAGAACATCTGCCATAGCATGTGTTAGAGCAAGATCTTTATCGTCATTGTTCAATAGTGACAATATCCACAAGCTTGAAGACTATGCTAGAAGGTACTAGCCATCCTGGGGTAATGTGTAAATATTAATGGCAGGGGTCTCCAAAATGTATCTTGGGTTAAATGTCAGCATCATGTACAAGATTTGCAACACCAGAATCTAGCATAATCAGGGATCTTAGGTTCAAGTCCGAGGGTTAAAACCCAAAGAAAGGAGTAACTACTACTTGAGTGACAAAGCATACACTACAAGCTAGCAATCACGAGGTAGCTTCCAAGAGAAGAAACGACTTCTGAAGTACCCGAACAAATAAAAAGAAGGAACACAAGGAGAAATGAGACCTCGAAGCCTAGAACAGAAAACTATGGGACCATAAACATGATGTTGTGGACCCGTAGAACAGAAAGATCATGATGAAAATAAATCTCTCAAGTGAAATGGAACAAGGGGAGCAAGGAACACACACATCAAACTCTAGAGAACTTACCACTAGGTCAACTAGTCGAGAAACGACATGCCTGAAAAGGCACCTAAGCTTTGAAGAAAGAGACGAGACAACAAAACTATTCCAAATCAACACAAGATAAGGTGACTCAGAATTAGAGCGAAATTGGATAAGGAGAAAAGGAAGCATACCCGAGTTTTCGCACATAATTTTCATCTTGTAAAATAGTTTTCACAAGTACTAGACTCAACATCGGCCAATAGAAAGGGTTTCGTATGGTCGGTACTGCTCTGATACCAAACCTGTGACACCCCAGGGATTAGGGCTAGACAAATCCTAGACCTCGATCAAAACATAAGCCTAACATAAATCTCGAAAGTGTACATAGGGAGAATTGATAACACAACAGTGACCATATGACAAAAAAATTATTACAGCGATCTCATAACTGAGCAAAGAATCAAAATATTACAAGCAGAGGTCACTGTCCATAAAAATCAAACAACAGAAGGCAATTGTGCTATTAAATATAACAAACTTAACAAATGGCCTAAGAGGCCTAAAGCATAAAGATGACATCATATCCATAGATCCCGGACTGCCCACTAGGAACCTAAAGATACTCGTCAATGTCGATGTCGTAAAGAACTCATCTTCTATGGTAACACTTACTCTGCTACAAAAGTATCAACAAAGCAAGGGTGAGTACAGGGTGTACTCCGCAAGACGTATGACTGGTGGAGTTATTTTGCATAAAGCCATCTTTGTTTGTAAAACAAGAGGGAGAAGAATCTCGACTAATTAGAATATTTGAAAAGGGGATAAGAGAGCGGTACCTCTAGCTTTGATCATCTTTTGATATCCACAGAATCATCATCAGCTGAACCTACCAACTAGGATAATCCCCTCGTACACATGAGGAAGTATCCTTAATCACACATTGATCTGCCAAGTTTTACGATTAGGTTAAAGTTCTCTATGATATTAGAATCTGGTCACCAAGTTGTCCATAACCGTGGACACGACTTTTCAAAAACATTTAACCTGTAGGGGTGTAAAACTTTACCCAAACGTAGTAACCTTCTCTTAATGCCACTAGATAAGCCCTCTTCCTTGGAAGGCCAACAGAGGGTGCTTAGATATGACCTTTACCTTGCTTTCACCGAGACCATGAGTCACTCACTAGGGAGATTCCACCATAACGGGTCGAGTCCCGAAGCCGGTCCCTAATGATGTGCGCAGGGTTCAAGATTACGAATGATGTGCATCTCTTGTTCTCAGCCACGCTTACCTACCTGTTATGAATGCACTTCCTTCACCTGCTTCGAGAGGAACCAGAATGCGTATGTCGAATGGAACACCCGAACTATGTGACTCATGGAATCTACTAGGAAAATTAGTTGGTCGAGGGGGTTTCCAGGACCCCGTGTTGCTGTACGCTCTTCTTAGTCCATAGGCAAGAACTCAGGACCTAGTAGTGGAAAGTATGGGACTGCAAAAACCACAACCCACCATGGCCTCCCATACAAGCCTTAACATGTTTAACTTTCATCTCTGATCATACCACGCCATCCTATCAAACTAGGTTCATTCGCAACTCTGATTCATCAACCGTATGGACCAGCGGTAACAACTAAGCATGGCTAAGCATAACAGATGTAACAGCTCTAGCAACGCTTCACAAGCCAAACCCTAGTTATGCTAGGAGAAGTGGATCAGGGATATAGGCTTCAAAGGTAACATGCATCAGATGGGATTAATCTACCTATCGATAAAATACTTTGGAATCGCATTCAAATGACAAGAATGTAAATACTTTGAAAGCATAGGATTCATATGTAGTGTGGGACTCCGCTTGACTTTGCCTGTTGATACCCTAGAATAGATATTCATACACCTGGTACTTGACTTGATTATAATTGGTCAAGTATTGATCTACAATCTTCGAGGGGGTTTATCTCGGTCTTCAATCTCGATCTCGATTCCGATGTCGTATTCTACCGGAGAAGAACCAAATATGGGAAAGAAAGGAAACAATAAACACACGTCATCGATGCAATGCTTAATTAAGAATGATGATATGAGAAGTTAAAGTATATTGAAATTAAAACCCTAAACATGCTTGTTCATTTTAAACGGGGTCCGAGGCAAGCAAACCCTAATTCAGGAGAAACCTTGGAATCACCTACGGGGTTCATTTTGTTCTTCTAATTAAACTTGTGACTGAAATTGTTGAACAATGCATGATTATATAGCTATTTTATACATCTTATTTTTTGAACATTTTTATATATTATTTGTATTTTTATGATTTAAAATGAATTAGTTATGAATTTCTCCATTTTTAATTCATTTTAAATAATTTTTAGAATTTTAGAAAATAATTTACATTTTGGAATTACTTTTAACATTTTATTAAATAGAAAACATTTCTGAAAATATTTATATTACTTACAGGATGGACTCACCTATCAGCATTTATCATTTACAAAATAATTACGGAAAACAATTATAGAAATTAATAAAAGAAAAGAAAAGGAGATATGACACCAGCATGACATCATGCTAATGTCATCAATGGAGGGGTGCTCCCAGGTGGCCACGGGCTCGGCGATTCTGTGTGAGTCTGGAAGCGCGGATGAGCACGTTGGAGAGACGGCGTCGTGGGCGTCCAGTAAGTGGCAGCGCTGCTGTGTTTTGACCACAAAAGCAGTAGCTGTGAGGGAGCACGGCGGCGGATCTTGCAGGCGGTTGCAGAGGCGGAGATACAAAGAAAGGGAGAGTGAACGGAGAGGCGCGTTAGCACCATGGGCTCACCGTGAGCACAGCAGAGGTGGTGGCGAGGCCGGGGGAGGTCTAGAATGGCCAGGATCGACGAGGAATGCGACGGCCGGAGTCGGGGAAGGCAAGATCGATGCCGATGTTTCGTAGGGCCCGTGGACAATTCCTTTAACGAGAAGCTTCTGCGAGACGAGGCGGAGCCGACCGTGGTCATAGATGCCCAAGGGGTGGTCGAAGAAGGCGGGGATAACGGAGACTCCGCAACTAAGGTTTTAGACCGAAGGGGAAAACGACAGAGAGAGCAAGAGGGAGCGAAATGGGTATGGGAAGAGAGAGCGTGATGGGACGCTTGTTATCCTCATCCTCATAGGTGGCATTGCGCAACGCAGCATCGACAATGATCGACGGTGGAGGCGCTGGCATGCAGCAGCTTGACGTGAGCGAGGAAGACGATCAAGGGAGGATCGAAGCGGTACAGGGACGAGGAGGGCTGTAGATGGGCCAGGTGGGCCGCATGGAAGCAAGGGCGACAGCTTCTGGCCACTGCGTGTGGGCGGCAGGGAGAGAGGGGAGAGGAGCTGGGCTAGTCCCGGATATAACTAGGGTTAGGTTTTATTTACAGAAATGCTTTTCTATTTCTCTTTTCACATTCCAAATTCTATTTTCAAAACCTTTTCTATTTTGAATATTTTACAGTAACCAAAGAGGTTTGTAAAATAGTTTTAAAACACCTAGGGCCCCTTTATACTATTTGGGCTCCAATCATTTTGTTATTTTTCAAATAATCAAAACCATTTGAATAGGTTCAAAGAGAGAGGGAAATGGGCTTTAGGGTTTTGCTTTACTTCTTTAATGCACATTTTAGTAGATGATGATCATGAATGCACAAACATTCCTAATTACTATTTGGTAAAACTAGGGTTATTACACCGCGCGAGGAGGACAGCGACTCCCAAGAGGGGTGGTAGGTGGAGCCTACATCGTCCTCGGTCCATTGGTCATGCTTGGAGGGGGTGCGTCACTCGCTCGGTCTAGGCCCTGCGCGCCACGCGGCAGAGCGCATGCTCGGCACGGGTCTCGATGCGGGTTGACATGCGGCTGAGGTCGAGGAAGATCTTGAAAGCGCGCCTCAACCCCCGTACATGGCGCACCAAAGGTCGGGGATTTGTCCCCTGAAGTAACTATGGTCCAACGATCCCTTGGTTCGATAGGGGTCTAAACACGCGTTCCTAAGGAACCTCGGCAATGGTTGCGACGGGAGAGAAAGAAACACGATAGAGAGATGACACCGGGGTTTTTACCCAGGTTTGGGACCCTCGTGAATAGGTAAATCCCCTACTCCTGCTTTATTGTATTGCTCGCTTGGCTTCACGAGGGTACAATGGAGGATGAATGTCTAGGGTTTAGATCACTAAGGATCAATCTCTTCTAAGGTAGGAGGAGGGCCCCTTATATAGGCGGCATCGGGCCACTTCCCTAGCCCTTGGGTGGGAAGGGCGTCCACAGTGCTGCCCCTCGAGGACCCGGTCTAGGAGGATACTTTGCATGGACTTGGTTTAGCTTGTCCAGCTCAACTTCGTCCTCATGTAAATCATCCTTCGTCAAAGTCGCTTGTCTTCACTCGGTGCCCTCTCCATTTTCCCTTCTATCACTGAAATAGCAATAGAAGGAGTCGTCCACCACGAGGTCGATCATCCTTTCCCTGCAAAGGGGGGGGGTGGACCGAGTCTTCTTTACCGAGGCGGCCAGCGTCATAGGTATGTTGTACTTCCTGTCAGGACCGTAGTTAGAACTCTGCTAGGCAAAGTTATTGCCCTTCTCTATAGGTGCTCCGTAGTATCCGATGCTCGAACGCAACGCATGGTGATGCAGCAGACTCCCTCTGGAGGTTCACTCCCTCATGAGGCGCATGCCTAAAGAGGCCCATTGGGTTGGGTCCCCTCCTGGATCATGTTGCCTCTTGAGAGCGGATATCCCTCGCACGGGGCTCGCTCAACGCGGGGACGTGGCACCACGGTTGCCAGGGCTCTGACAGTTACTAGTTTTCCTTGTTTGTTGTTGTAAATTTTTATTTCTTAGTTTCACACTGAAAAATTAATATCGCCACCGGTGTGAGGGATGCAAGAAGGTTGTTTTCCAGTGTAGTTGTCACTCTCCAGCTGCAAACTTCTGCTATATCTGGTGCACAACTGAAATGCTGGATTTTCTTACCCTTCAAATGGTAGATAATATGTAAGTATTTTAAGTAGTTTATAGATAACATAATATTATGTAGGTAAATTTCATAAGGTATTTAAGCATTTATTCATAAATGTCCCTATATGGTGGTACCAATAATGGGCCTCCAAGGTTGAAAAATGGAACAACACTAGGCTTATTTAGCATCTCGTTCCATGTGAGGCCCACATTTAATAGTAAAGTGATGTTCCCTAAGGATCAAAATGTAGATTTCGATTTGTTGCGTACTATACATGGGTTGTAAAAAGAATAAAACAATAACACGCAGAACATGCTAAATAACAAAAGGCTAGTATAGAAGTTCGGTACAATAACAGGTCGGTTCTGTAATAGGACGTACACAAATAGGCCATATAGTAATAGGTCGTACACAAATAGTGTAGAATTATAACAGACCGGAACAACAACATGCCAAAACAGTAAAAGGCTGAAGTTGTTCCGAGACAGAACAATAACATGCCTAAGCATTAACGGGCAATTCTTGGATGCGCATTAATGTATTCTTGTAATTTTAATGGCCCTATAGCATGTCTAAATAGTAATGGGCCTGAAACCAGAAGGCCTAAATGGGATGCATTATATATGCTTGGGTGAATAGTGCCAGGCCTTCTACAGGCCAAAACAGTATCGGGTCTAAATTGTGAAGGATGTAAATGAGCTACACAGTGATGGACACATGAGGGCCTTACATAGGCCCAAATAGTAACGGACTAGAAATTTAGCTGGTTGTAGCTGGGATGCAAGTTGATAGGCTCCCAAGAACTAGAGTACGGCCGTTGCAGGCCAAATCAGTAACGAGTTGTCTTCTTATTTGGATTGTCTCATGAGTAGGCCCACTTAATATTTAGCACGCCTTGGCTAGGACTGGAACCTACCATGTATTTGTGAAGAGTTGATGGTGGTAAGTACTTTCTAACGGTGTTTTCCATATGGCAGTTTACATGTCATCAGCAGTCAACGGGGATCGCGAAACACATCTACCATGGTTTTCAAAAAACTGTGGTATGACCTTTTGTGACGCGGAATTTATCATGGGTGCCCATCTGTGGTAGAAGATCTTTAACCACGAAAAACCATCCTTATACCATGAAATCTAGTCATGGTAGATGGCAACATTTTTATAGTGGACACCCCCGAGATAAGGGATAGAATAATCTTAGACCTTCGTTTGACATAAGTATAAACTGGAGCTCGAGAGTATATAGTCGAAGAATCGGCAACATCACAATGACCCTATGACTCAAAAGGTAATAGAATCTCTTAATAGAGAAGAGAACCAAAATATTACACTCAGAGGTCATAGACCACATACATCAAACAACCAAATGAAAATTATGCTATTAAACATAGCAAACATAACAAATTTCCTAAGAGTCCTAAATCATAATGGCGGCATCCCATTCCATAGATTCCAAGATGCCGTTTGGCAAGCACAAGCAAATCATCGATATCATACAAACTCATATTCAAGGGAACACTTACTCTGCTACAAAAATATCAGTGAAACAAGGCTGAGTACAGGATGTACTCCGCAAACTTAGATAACCTATTAGCTAGATGCTAAGATTAGAAAGGCTTTCTTGGAGTTATTTTGCATAAAAGAATCTTTCTGTAT
Organism: Avena sativa; assembly: GCA_916181665.1. Taxonomy (NCBI): domain Eukaryota; kingdom Viridiplantae; phylum Streptophyta; class Magnoliopsida; order Poales; family Poaceae; genus Avena; species Avena sativa. Next base: position 243,502,982 of record OV702283.1, on the reverse strand, counting down.
AAACGATATAGGAATAGAAGATCGACTAATTAGAATATTTTAAAGGGGATAAGATAGCGATATTTGTAGCTTTATTGATCATATTTTGATATCCACCAAATCATCATTAGTTGAACTTGTCCACTAGGATAACCCCCTAAATCAACTCGAGGAAGCATCCTTAACCACACATTAGTTTCCAAGTTTTACGCTTAGGTTAATATTCTCAGTGATCATCACGGTGTTTCCCAAGTCTTTTATAATCATGGATACAACTTTTTGAAAATATTTAACCCTATTAGGGGTGTATAACTATACCCACACATCCCGATCGATTCTTAGTTCTAGTTAATATTATGTCTCTTCCTTGGAGAGACGGCATAGATTGGTCAACAAAAACCTTTCCCTTATTGTTGCCTAATCCAAGAGTCACATAGAAAAGGCTCTCTATCTACTATAGGTGGATGCACTCTCAACTTGTTCCTAGTCTGTGTGTACCGAGGATCCTTAGTGGAATTCCCACAGAACCTTCATCCTATCCATGCCATGTATGTGATGCATCCTCTTCAGAGCATTCCAAATGTAGATGCCTGTTCAAAATCTGGCACTACGGACTCATGGATCAATCTAGAAAAGCCGGGGTCAGGGGTTTCTAAGCCACGTGTTGTTATATGCTCAATATTGGTTCCAGCGGCAAGAAATCGGTTCCTAGTGATGGAAAGTATAGAACTGCAAAAACCACAACCCATGTGGCCTCCGTTACAAGCCTTACATGTTCAACTCACATACTGAGCATAACTCTAGACAACTTATGAACTTTTTTGAATTGTTCATGGACAATCATGACCAATATAGAAGGTCATAGAGCCCATGACCAAAATTTTGGTCATGGTTAATCTACCATGTCCATGTCCAGTCCATGATGGACGTCTTGCTAGGCCAAGGCCAATATTTTGGCTCATATGCTAGGGCCACGATCTATTTTTTTCGATTATTTTTTGTTTTTTAGAGATGGTCCCACTTCTTAGGTCACCCAGCCGGCCTATTTTATCCATTATTTTGTGTTTTTATTTTTGTTTTTAGAGATGGTCCCAATTGTCAGGTCACCCAGCAGGTACCATTGGTCAGGTCAATTGACTACTCCCACTTGTTATTTGGATATACTTTCCGGGTATATCGATAGGACTCGCTGACGAGGTTGGCCCACCAACGGGTTAGAGTGTCACATCCCAAGATTTTCCAAATCTTGTAATGTGAAAATAAATGAATAAAATAAAACTTTGTTGATTTTCAGGGGCAGAAGAAACTTTTTGAATTTAAATGGAATCTCAAACCCATTTGAATCAAATAAAATCCTAAAGGGATTTAAAAAGATAAACATTTTAAATAAAGGAAAACAAAATATTTTGGAAATACTATTTTGGATCATTAAAATAAAAGGATTTGGTTTTCAATTGAAATAAAAGTTTTATAGATAAAGATTATTTTATAAAGCCAAATTACACCTTGGCCAAGCTTTGGGAATTAAAACATTTTATTTTTAATTTTTAGCAAAGGTTTATCTAAATAAAATAATAAGGAAATAATATCCAAACTTTATTTAAATAAAAGATTTTGTTTTCAAATGAAAAGGTGGATTTATAAATAAAGATTATTTTATAAAGCCAAATTAAGACATTGGCCAAGCTTTTAATTAAAACATTTTGTTTTGAATAAAAATAGCAAGGGTATATTTAAATAAATTAATAAGGATTTAATATCCAACTTTATTTAATAGAAGGTTTTACCAATTTAATTGAAACATCAAAACTTATTAAAATTATTTAAAATAAGTTTTCTAAATATTTGATATTCACAAATAAAACCTAATAGAGAGTTTTGGCTTTATTTTAGATTTCAAAATAAATATCTCAATAAAGCAAATCCTATTTGATTTAATAATGAAAGTCTATTTTATTTAATTATTAAATGGATCCTAAAATAAAGGTGTTATTTTGTTTTAAACAAGTTTCCAAATATTCTTTATTTCCAAATAAAACCTACTGAATGGCTTTGGTACTATTTTAGTTTTAAAAATAAATATTCTAATAAAACAAATCTTATTTGAATTAAATGAATAAGGTTTATTCATTTAATTGGTATTGGACCCTAAAATAAAATGTTATTTCATTTTAAACAAGTATTTCAAGTATCTAATATTTTCAAATAAAACCTACTGATTTGGTTTTGAAAGTGTTTGGATTTCAAATGAAGATTTTATTAAATAAATCAAACCATATTAAATAAATAAAGGACCCTTTTTTTTAATTAATGAAGGGATCTTAAATATTATTTTATTTTGAGATTTGGTTTATGTTGATAGACAGAACCAAAAACTCATTACAATTGTTGAATTGTTTGAATTATTTGAATGCTTGAATAGTTGGATGAAGTTCAAATCAGAAAATAGAAAATAGAAAAAGATAAAACAAAGCAAACAGAAAAAAATAAGAGTAAAACGACCATCCCAGCTAAAGCCCACCCCAGCCCAGTCCAGCCCATCTGCCCTCTCCCCCGAACCGTTTTTCCTCACCACAGAAGCAACCCGTTAAGTCACTGACCGGTGGACCTCCCCCTCGTTTCTTTTCCCACTGAACAGCAGACCCCACTCCTCCTATTCTTCCTCCCCACCCGCAAGACTCCTTCTCCCCCCTCGTCGCCGTTTCCTGCAGTAATCCCGCGGCTTCAATTCATCATAATGCCGAGCCTTTACCTCACCTTGACCAAGCTCGATAAAACGCCAGCATTCCTTCTTCATTTCCCCTCCGCCCCCTCCCCAAAGCACGCCCCCAGGCTGTCGTATTTCGCGAGACACTCCCCCTGTCTCCGACGACCTTTCGCGCCAATTCCGACCAGCACACGCCCCCTTCTGCCTCCTCGAGCACACAGCCGTGATCAGCATTCACCAGCGGACCATTCTGCTGTCACAGCTCGCTCGCGCGTGCCTCCCAGCGTCGGCAACGTCGACGACCTGCAGCACCGCCGTCTGCCCTCTTCTCCGACGACGTCTCCCCGGTAAAACCGACCACCCCTCCTCTTCTCTTTCATGCACGCGTCACCGCACTGACCTTGCGCAGCTAACCTTGCCCTCCGTTTACCTTCGTGTGATCTGTAGCGTCGTCCTCGACCTCGACCGCGTGCGTCCGTCGCCAGAACCAACTCCGGCGAGGAATCCTGCCCGTCCCCGTATGCCCCTTCATCAACCAGTACCACGTTGAGCATCAGATAACGTCAACAATTCCGGTGAGCACCTTTTCCTCCTCCCTCGCTTCCTACTTCACCGGCGCCGCCATCGTCTGGTCGCTCCGCCGCCAGCAGCCGCCGCAGCGCCGCCCGTCTAAGGTCAAGCACCCCACAGCCGTCCGATCCCGATCTGATGGATAGGATAGAATAACTTAAACGCGAAGGGGTACGTGATCTGGGCCATACGATCTGCTTAGATCCGACAGTCTGCCGCGCATGATCCGGCTGAACCGGTACCATCCAACCAGAGTGTGCCGCGTGTCCCCTGTTCTGATTAAAAACAGATTTTGAAACCAGATTTAAATACCATTTTCAAACCTCTGTAACTTTCAAACCACACGTCCAAAAATTACAAATTTTATATCAATGGATTCAGTGGAACAAGCCCTAGCCAACCATGCCCTTAGTTTAGCAAATAGTATTTGTTAGTTAGCTTGTTTTTGCAGATTCTTTTGTGAGCTTGTTTAGAGTATAAAAAATGTTTAAAATTGATTTTAGGGTTAAAACTTTTGCAAAATGGTTTGTTGTGACCTTACTGACCCTAGGAACCAACCCTTGGTGTTAAAAATGATTTTGGAAAGATTTAGGTTGGATTACTTGACTTAGCCATTTTCTAGCCAAATAAAAAGAATGGTTTTTGTTATAAAAATGTTTATGGAAAGAAAACTTTAAGAAAATTGTTTGATCAAACCCACTGACCCAAAACACCAAGTTTTGCAAATTAGCAACTCATTTGGCGAACAACTTAAGAGTTTTGCCTTGATAAAAACATTTTTCACCACATGAAATGATGAATGGATTTAAAAATGGTTTATGGATAAAACCCATTTGCAAATGACTTTGCCATTTTGGTAAATGACCAATTTGGAACTTACAAAGTTTAGAAGCCTAGTGGAGACCATACTTGCAATAGAACCAACCTTTGCATGCTTATGCATGACCTAGATTCCATTACTTTGTGTGTGAAAAATTGTTTGTTTGACTTTGGTTTGGAATGAGAATTGAATGTGTGTTTTCTTGATTGACTTGTAGTGAAGTGTGAGACTAGCAAGATCAAGGAGTGAACCACCATTCCCTACCAAAAAGGCAAGTGATGCTTCATACTTTTTGTCCCATTATTTTCTCTATGCATTAGTAAATTTTGCTAAGTAAACTTGCATGGATTTTGCTAAGTATAGACCTTGCTATAAGAAAACCTAGTAGATGAATCCTTAGTAGGATTTTCCTAAGTTAAGATTCCTACTACTATCAAGCTTAGCCTAGCTAATAGAAAACATGGGTGGAATATATATTCACACTATGGAAAATATTCTAAGTCTCAGGACTTGTGATTTTGTTTAATAAAACAACTAAGTTAATGAATCACCTGGGTGGAATGGGCTTGCTTGGTGGTTTTTGGTTGAGTGGTTCACAAGGCCCATGTTTATGGTTGACCTTGTGTATCTCACTTGTGGATTGCCACCCAGGAACAAAGAGATTTGAGATGTCAAATGTTAAGAAGCTTCAAGTGCAACCACTTGGCAATATGGGCTCTGCCATGATCATATAGGTTGCAAGAACTTAGCCATATGGACAGAGGGTGGTAGTGTTTGATAGGTTGGAACGCGTCCATTTTGGTCTAAGGGAAAGCTTCTGAAAGATCTTGTCTTGGGAAACCAAGTCTTGTGGGGAAAGTGCACCACCTCTGCAGAGTGTAAAATCTAAGTACTTAGCCATGTCCCTGGTAAAGGACAATTTGAGCATCAAGACATGGAAGCAATCAAGGATCTCATCATTCAAATTTCTAAGTTAAAATCTTGTGGATTAAACAAGGGATTGTTTGAAATCTTCAATCTTTGATTGAGAGATGCCTTGTAAAGGATCTTCAATCTTTGATTGAGAAAAATGATTTTATCAAAGTGAAAACATAGTATTTTCAAATGTTAAGGAAAAATCTATTTTGAGCAATGCAAGCCTCAAACTCCACTTAGCCAAATGCATATAGATGATAGACTCCACTATACTACCGTAGTATCACTTGCCAATACAATTCAAATGTATTGACCCTTGTGGCTGTAACTTGTATGTTGCAGGTTTGATTGTTTTTAGTGAAGATTGATTAATTAGGATTACAAAGTCTACAACCAACATCTGCCTGTGGCACTTTGAAGATGAAGGACCCTTACTTATAGTTATTCCGCTGCAATGTAATGTAATAGCCAAATGAGCTATGTATGATGTAATAAAATTATGTTATTCCTGGTTATAAAGTTATGTTATGACCTTTGTTTCTTGATATTACGTCTTAACTGTGGATGCTAGCTATTGATCCAGGGACTAGCATTGTAAAACACAGGAGGAATCTACCCTATTAGGTTGAGACCCCTACAGATGGTATCAGAGCATTGTGTTGCCTGTAGGATTTGTAAACCTAGGATTGGACAAAAACCCTTAGAAAAATAGGAGTGTATTTGTTCCAAAAACTTATTTACAAAAACACTTGTAAACCCTTTCCTCAACCATTTGGTTTCAACTCTACTCCTCTTCTACTTCAACTTGATGGAAAAACCTACCCCATGGCCAAAGACTACACCATGTGCAAAGAACTTCTTCAACTTCTTCAACTCTAATGACTTCAACATCTTCAGCATATTCACCAAGGACCTCCAATTTGGATATCACTAGGACTACAAGTGAGACAAGGAAATTTTGCTCAAGATTTGGAGACTAAGGGAATGCAAAATAAGAAGGAGCCATCAACAACTTTGAAGTATTTGTAACTAAGAGTTTTTCCTCAAGGAAACCATGATCTCAAGTAAGAAGAAGCAACCAAAGAAGGATGGAAATATCACAAGTGAACCATATAGATGGACCACCATATTTTAGATAAGTCAAAACACACCAACTTATGTGGTGTAACAAAAATATTTTGTTGCCTAAGTATTTGCTTGAACTTAGTTGTTTGAGTGAATTGTTTGGTTTGTGATTGCATGCACATTGATTGTGTGAATTGTGATGTGTGTGATTAGAATTGATTCCTTAGGAATATCTTGCCTATTCTAATATCCCTTCAACCCAAACAGATGACTACTTCAAAAGATTCCAAGGTTGATGACACCAACACCAACCAAGCTGACAGCATGAAAGAGCTCATAGCAACCCAACACTAGTTGAACCAACTGACAGCTCAGTTCATAGCCAACAATAATGATAAAGATCCAGCACTGCAAAAGTTTTTGGAAGAGCAATCCCAACTGATGCTTAAGGTGACTAATCAAATGATCAGCATGGAAGAAAACTATCCCAAGGGAGTGTATGATAACAAGGATGACAAGAATGTTGTTCTAGATGGAGCCCCAGCTTGCATTATTTGTGGAGACAAGGATCATACTTCCAAGGAGCATGAAGCACAATGCCCCAATTGTGAAGAAGAACATCCTATTGGACAATGTCCTACCTCTCAAGCTACTTGCTACCTCTGTGAAGGAAGTGAACATATTCCTAACCAATGTCCTATCTACTCCATGGTGGAACAAAGGAAACAAGAAGGATCCAAATCTACCAAAGGAAAAGGACCACTCATACCTCCAAACAAGACAACCCAATTCAAAGGATCAAAGAAACCCAAGAAACCAAGACCAGACATGAACCTTGTGCAATGTCGTAAATGTAAGGAAATGGGACACTACTCCAGTGAATGCCCAGAGAACAAGAAGAATAAAGAGATTGACCAAGTGTGGTGCAACAACTGCAAAGAGTTAGGCCACTATGTAGCAACTTGTCCACAAGAGCCACGTAAAGAACTCAAGGACATCCATTGTTTCAACTGCAAGAATCCAGGACATTATGCAAGCAACTGTCCAGAAAAGATAAAGAACAAGTTGAACAAGCCTATGGAGAAACTCAACCTTGGCACATGAGTCAAGCATGGAAATTAAGGACTCCATGCAAATGTTTGCTTAGAGAAATTTTCCCAGGATCCCAAGAAGGACAATGTGTAATTTTTGTTTGAAAATTTTTAAGGGTGGTAGTACCCTAGTTGTCTTGAACCTGCTTGTAACCCTAACCTCCCAAATCTCGGGACGAGATTTATTTTAAGGGTGGTAGCCTGTCACATCCCAAGATTTTCCAAATCTTGTAATGTGAAAATAAATGAATAAAATAAAACTTTGTTGATTTTCAGGGGCAGAAGAAACTTTTTGAATTTAAATGGAATCTTAAACCCATTTGAATCAAATAAAATCCTAAAGGGATTTAAAAAGATAAACATTTTAAATAAAGGAAAACAAAATATTTTGGAAATACTATTTTGGATCATTAAAATAAAAGGATTTGGTTGTCAATTGAAATAAAAGTTTTATAGATAAAGATTATTTTATAAAGCCAAATTAAACCTTGGCCAAGCTTTGGGAATTAAAACATTTTATTTTTAATTTTTAGCAAAGGTTTATCTAAATAAAATAATAAGGAAATAATATCTAAACATTATTTAAATAAAAGATTTTGTTTTCAAATGAAAAGGTGGATTTATAAATAAAGATTATTTTATAAAGCCAAATTAAGACATTGGCCAAGCTTTTAATTAAAACATTTTGTTTTGAATAAAAATAGCAAGGGTATATTTAAATAAATTAATAAGGATTTAATATCCAACTTTATTTAATAGAAGGTTTTACCAATTTAATTGAAACATCAAAACTTATTAAAATTATTTAAAATAAGTTTTCTAAATATTTGATATTCACAAATAAAACCTACTAGAGAGTTTTGGCTTTATTTTAGATTTCAAAATAAATATCTCAATAAAGCAAATCCTATTTGATTTAATAATGAAAGTCTATTTTATTTAATTATTAAATGGATCCTAAAATAAAGATGTTATTTTGTTTTAAACAAGTTTCCAAATATTCTTTATTTCCAAATAAAACCTACTGAATGGCTTTGGTACTATTTTAGTTTTAAAAATACGTATTCTAATAAAACAAATCTTATTTGAATTAAATGAATAAGGTTTATTCATTTAATTGGTATTGGACCCTAAAATAAAATGTTATTTCATTTTAAACAAGTATTTCAAGTATCTTATATTTTCAAATAAAACCTACTGATTTGGTTTTGAAAGTGTTTGGATTTCAAATTAAGATTTTATTAAATAAATCAAACCATACTAAATAAATAAAGGACCCTTTTTTTAATTAATCAAGGGATCTTAAATATTATTTTATTTTGAGATTTGGTTTATGTTGATAGACAGAACCAAAAACTCATTACAATTGTTGAATTGTTTGAATTATTTGAATGCTTGAATAGTTGGATGAAGTTCAAATCAGAAAATAGAAAATAGAAAAAGATAAAACAAAGCAAACAGAAAAAAAATAAGAGTAAAACGACCACCCAGCTAAAGCCCACCCCAGCCCAGTCCAGCCCATCTGCCCTCTCCCCCGAACCGTTTTTCCTCACCACAGAAGCAACCCGTTAAGTCACTGACCGGTGGACCTCCCCCTCGTTTCTTTTCCCACTGACCAGCAGACCCCACTCCTCCTGTTCTTCCTCCCCACCCGCACGACTCCTTCTCCCCCCTCGTCGCCGTTTCCTGCAGTAATCCCGCGGCTTCAATTCATCATAATGACGGGCCTTTACCTCACCTTGACCAAGCTCGATAAAACGCCAGCATTCCTTCTTCATTTCCCCTCTGCCCCCTCCCCAAAGCACGCCCCCAGGCTGCCGTATTTCGCCAGACACTCCCCCTGTCTCCGACGACCTTTCTCGCCGATTCCGGCCAGCACACGCCCCCTTCTGCCTCCTCGAGCACACAGCCGTGATCAGCATTCACCAGCGAACCATTCTGTTGTCACAGCTCGCTCGCGCGTGCCTCCCAGCATCGGCAACGTCGACGACCTGCAGCACCGCCGTCTGCCCTCTTCTCCGACGACGTCTCCCCGGTAAAACCGACCACCCCTCCTCTTCTCTTTCATGCACGCGTCACCGCACTGACCTTGCGCAGCTAACCTTGCCCTTCGTTTACCTTCGTGTGATCTGTAGCGTCGTCCTCGACCTCGACCGCGTGCGTCCGTCGCCAGAACCAACTCCGGCGAGGAATCCTGCCCGTCCCCGTACGCCCCTTCATCAACCAGTACCACGTTGAGCATCAGCAAACGTCAACAATTCCGGTGAGCACCTTTTCCTCCTCCCTCGCTTCCTACTTCACCGGCGCCGCCATCGTCTGGTCGCTCCGCCGCCAGCAGCCGCTGCAGCGCTGCCCGTCTAAGGTCAAGCACCCCACAGCCGTCCGATCCCGATCTGATGGATAGCTTAGAATAACTTAAACGCGAAGGGGTACGTGATCTGGGCCATACAATCTGCTTAGATCCGACGATCTGCCGCGCGTGATCCGGCCGAACCGGTACCATCCAACCAGAGTGTGCCGCGTGTCCCCTGTTCTGATTAAAAACAGATTTTGAAACCAGATTTAAATACCATCTTCAAACCTCTGTAACTTTCAAACCACACGTCCAAAAATTACAAATTTTATATCAATGGATTCAGTGGAACAAGCCCTAGCCAACCATGCCCTTAGTTTAGCAAATAGTATTTGTTAGTTAGCTTGTTTTTGCAGATTCTTTTGTGAGCTTGTTTAGAGTATAAAAATTGTTTAAAATTGATTTTAGGGTTAAAACTTTTGCAAAATGGTTTGTTGTGACCTTACTGACCCTAGGAACCAACCCTTGGTGTTAAAAATGATTTTGGAAAGATTTAGGTTGGATTACTTGACTTAGCCATTTTCTAGCCAAATAAAAAGAATGGTTTTTGTTATAAAAATGTTTATGGAAAGAAAACTTTAATAAAATGGTTTGATCAAACCCACTGACCCAAAACACCAAGTTTTGCAAATTAGCAACTCATTTGGCGAACAACTTAAGAGTTTTGCCTTGATAAAAACATTTTTCACCACATGAAATGATGAATGGATTTAAAAATGGTTTATGGATAAAACCCATTTGCAAATGACTTTGCCATTTTGGTAAATGACCAATTTGGAACTTACAAAGTTTATAAGCCTAGTGGAGACCATCCTTGCAATAGAACCAACCTTTGCATGCTTATGCATGACTTAGATTCCATTACTTTGTGTGTGAAAAATTGTTTGTTTGACTTTGGTTTGGAATGAGAATTGAATGTGTGTTTTCTTGATTGACTTGTAGTGAAGTGTGAGACTAGCAAGATCAAGGAGTGAACCACCATTCCCTACCAAAAAGGCAAGTGATGCTTCATACTTTTTGTCCCATTATTTTCTCTATGCATTAGTGAATTTTGCTAAGTAAACTTGCATGGATTTTGCTAAGTATAGACCTTGCTATAAGAAAACCTAGTAGATGAATCCTTAGTAGGATTTTCCTAAGTTAAGATTCCTACTACTATTAAGCTTAGCCTAGCTAACAGAAAACATGGGTGGAATATATATTCACACTATGGAAAATATTCTAAGTCTGAGGACTTGTGATTTTGTTTAATAAAACAACTAAGTTAATGAATCACCTAGGTGGAATGGGCTTGCTTCGTGGTTTTTGGTTGAGTGGTTCACAAGGTCCATGTTTATGGTTGACCTTGTGTATCTCACTTGTGGATTGCCACCCAGGAACAAAGAGATTTGAGATGTCAAATGTTAAGAAGCTTCAAGTGCAACCACTTGGCAATATGGGCTCTGCCATGATCATATAGGTTGCAAGAACTTAGCCATATGGACAGAGGGTGGTAGTGTTTGATAGGTTGGAACGCGTCCATTTTGGTCTAAGGGAAAGCTTCTGAAAGATCTTGTCTTGGGAAACCAAGTCTTGTGGGGAAAGTGCACCACCTCTGCAGAGTGTAAAATCTAAGTACTTAGCCATGTCCCTGGTAAAGGACAATTTGAGCATCAAGACATGGAAGCAATCAAGGATCTCATCATTCAAATTTCTAAGTTAAAATCTTGTGGATTAAACAAGGGATTGTTTGAAATCTTCAATCTTTGATTGAGAGATGCCTTGTAAAGGATCTTCAATCTTTGATTGAGAAAAATGATTTTATCAAAGTGAAAACTTAGTATTTTCAAATGTTAAGGAAAAATCTATTTTGAGCAATGCAAGCCTCAAACTCCACTTAGCCAAATGCATATAGATGATAGACTCCACTATAGTACCATAGTATCACTTGCCAATACAATTGAAATGTATTGACCCTTGTGGCGATAACTTGTATGTTGCAGGTTTGATTGTTTTTAGTGAAGATTGATTAATTAGGATTACAAAGTCTACAACCAACATCTGCCTGTGGCACTTTGAAGATGAAGGACCCTTACTTATAGTTATTCCGCTGCAATGTAATGTAATAGCCAAATGAGCTATGTATGATGTAATAAAATTATGTTGTTCCTGGTTATAAAGTTATGTTATGACCTTTGTTTCTTGATATTACGTCTTAACTGTGGATGCTAGCTATTGATCCAGGGACTAGCATTGTAAAACACAGGAGGAATCTACCCTATTAGGTTGAGACCCCTACATAGAGCTTAGCTTCACAGGCGTCCTAGTCAGGGAATGAGGACGAAGTCACATCTAGCTACGGCAAGGCCCTGAAGACTTACCGACTTAGGCATGTAGTATTACGGGAAGTAGAGATTCCTATCATTTGCAGTTCACAATGCTGGGTAACGCCATTCTATTCAACTAATATATGCATCAAGCTTGAATATTTTTGAAAATTATCTAAACCCTGAACCCTAAAACCTAAACACACCCTAAAACCTAAACCCTAAACTGACAGACACCCTAACAAAGCAGGTATCATGCACTTATTAATCAAAATTTGAAATACTTCATTAAAGTGCGATAACGCTATTTTATTCCATGAATATATGTATAAAGCTTGAACATTGTTGATTAAGACTCGTGAATCCCAACATTGTCTGCCATTGGATCTTATTTTCAATTTTATTATAGCTTATGCTAGAAGATACTATTGATAGTCTTTAGCACAATGAACGTTGTGCACAAACCTCAAAACACACTTCTCCATCGTTCTATAATTAATATTCTCCATCACTTCTCTAGATCATGATACCAAGATTTTTCAAGTATTAGGTATACTTAATAATAAACGGTGACTTCTAGATGATACAAACTACAAGAACCAAATATACAACCATACTTTATACAGTTTTTAAATTTTGGGAGCTTTACCTATCATATAATATTAACACTACATATAGTGTACGAATAACTTTTTGATCGAACTTTGTCTATTAGATCAGATTGACTAGCATATCCAACCTTTGCAAACCGTTGGATATTCTATCCATTCTAGTTTCTAGAAGATTCTCTATTGATAATCTTTTGCACAATGATTTCTATGCACAAATCTCACAACACACTTCTCAATAATTCTAGAATCTTCTTCATCATTTATCCAGAGCATATATGTCGATTATTAGGTAGCTAATAGGTTGATTTATACATCATACAAAGTAGAAGAACCAATATACACCCAATACTTTATGGACGACGCTCAAAAATATAATTATTTTTTAGCATCACCTATTATAGTTGTGGTATTTCTATCTGGTTCGTTAGTTGTATTCACTTTCCCCAGCCGCTTAACTTTTGCTCACTTTTGTCCAGCTCCTTCTCCAAAACTCTCACATCGGTCTGAAACTCGCTCTCCGCCGGGTCCCCTTAGTGGACCCTCGCCATTACGTTCTTACAAGTGGGGCCAAATTCAGGTGGGTCCCGTAGTGGACCCTCGCTGTTACATACTAACAAGTAGGACCCCCAATTACGTGCTAATAAGTGGGGCCACGTTCATTCGGGTCCCGTAGTAGGACCCCCCATGTTGGACGGTGTGGGGCCGGCTTGTTGGGAACGTGTTTTGGGGGATGTCGTGTGGGACCATGTGGGACGCGTTTGGTAGTTATGTGAAGGGAATATGCCCTGAGAGGCAATAATAAAGTGTTTATTATGTGTATTCCAAGTATATGATAGATGTTTATTTTGCATGCTATAATTGTATTAATACGGAAACATTAATACATGTGTGTTTAATAAACAAACAGAAAGTTCCTAGTTATGCCTCTCTCATAAACTAGCTCGTTGATTAACAAGATGATCAAGGTTTCCTGATCATGGACATTGGATGTTGTTAATAACGGGATCACAACATTAGTGTAATGGTGTGATGAACATTCATCCGAAGTATAGCATTACGATCAAAGTCATTGAGTTTATATTGCTATAACAACTTACGAAGTAATCCTAATCCTTAGACCATGAGATCATGTCAATCACTAACACCGAAAGAGTTTCTTGATAACATCAAACGTCACACCGTAACAGGGTGATTATAAAGATGGATTCAGAACTAATAAAGTGTTATGTTGAGGCTCATGGATCGAGAGTGGAATTTGTTCATCCCGATGACGGATAGATATACTCTGGGCCCTCTCGGTGATATCACATTGATTAGCTTGCAAGCAAGTGATTTGATCACTAGAATGTTATATCACGGGAACGAGAAAAGAGTGCATGTCAGTAACGAGATCAAACTAGGTATGGATATACCGATGATCGAATCTCGGACATGTAATATATCGTGAAACAAAGGGATTAAGATACTAGCGTAAAAGGTTCCGACGATCACAAGAAAGTCATCGTTGAATGTGTGGGATTCAGTATGGGTCTCTAGATCCCGCTTCTGATTATTGATCCGAGAGGGGTCTCGATCATGTCCGCATTATTCACGAACCATAGGGTGACACACTTAAGAGACACCGACATCCAATTGGAGCAAAAGTTTCATGCCGAAAGAATGAACAAGCGCAGGAATTTACTTCACCAGATACCGAAACAGGTTTTCGGGTGAAATTGCACAAAGTGGTTATGCATGTGAAATAGAATTCTAGCAAGGGGTTATTTGTGAATGTTTGTCATTAAAGTAATTTACAAAATTCTGAATAAAATAAAAGAGTTTTATTTAATGGGATTTTGCATTAAATTTGGTGGAAATTTAATGGCAAGTTTGAGTGGGATTTTGAGTGGAGTCATATGAATGGATTTTTGTGAGTGGAGTGTCCACCCACATGAAGAGGGGAGGGCAAGGGGGCAGCCCCCATGCGCCGGCCACCCCCTTGGGGTTCCCCCCTCCTCCTATAAAAGGAGCCCTCCTCTCACTTCTCACTCACACCTCCTCATGAAGGATCTCTCTCCCCCTCTAGAATTTATCCCCCATGGTCTCGGACTAGCGAGATACATGTTCCCGGTGGCTATTCGGCAAGAAAGATTTGTTCTTATGATGCATCACTAGAGCGAGGAGATGGAGGTTGCTCGGTGCCTCGAACGTGTGTGCGAGCACGGATGCGCTGTTTATTTGCGGCGCTAGGACTTCCTCTCGATCTTGAGATCGGCAAGAGATAGTCTACATCAACCACGAGTTGAACTCGTTAAGCTTTGCCGGTCTTCAAGGGTATGTTCTTTATGGATATACATCCGCCCGTTGTTTGTATCTAATAGATAGATCTTGGTACATAGTTCACATCGTAGGAAAGTTTTTGTTTTCTATGCTGCGAACCCTACAGTGGTATCAGAGCCGGATCGATGCGTAGATGCTTTACACGGGTAGTACACATATGATTATGTGGGCGATGATGATCATGGTGTTTCTCCTTTGTTATAATTTTGGATATTGGTGGCATAGTGGGATGAAGCGGCCCGGACAAACTTTACATGTCCTCGCACATGAGACCTGTTCCACGCTTGACATGCAACTTGTTTGCATAAGTGGCTAGCGGGTGTCTGTCTCTCCTACTATAGTCAATATCTATTTTGCAATGAATTGTCGACAATCTGGTTATCCTCGTTGCGGTTCATGTTCGTAGGTAAGAACAGATCTATCTCGAAAGCCCTAAGCCACGTAAAACTTGCAATGGATAAATTTGAGGCGTCTAGTTTAGATTGTTGCTGGGATAGTGTTATGATATGGTGATGTTGTAAGTAGAAGTATGAGATGATACTCTTACAACACACATAGCGTGTAAAATCCATAGACCTTGGATTTACACATATAGGTATGATAGTGATCATACCACGATGCACATGATAGAGATCATCTGCGGGAACCATAACATTTCACTAATAAACATGTGATGTTTGATAGCATATTATATTGCTTGTTTAGCGCTTTGTTAGAATAATAAGATGATCCCTCATTTAAATATCAAGATAAGAATGTGTTCTTCCTTTAGTATGCACCGATTATGTTTCGTCGCTCCAAGACATCACGTGATGATCGGGTGTTCTTGGATCCACGACCATATTTCGGGTGTAAAACAGTTACACACGCGAATACTAAGGTTCTAACTTGGCGAGCCTAGCATGTACATACATGGCCTCAGAACACGGACCGAAAGGTTAAGCATGAGTCATATAGTTGATATGATGCCCATTTGATGCTCGCCTTTGAAGCTATACCGACTCACGTGATTATCGGACTTGGTATAGTGGATTTGGTTCATGTAATCACCAAAAAGGCACGAGGGATGTCGTTTTTGAGTGGGAGTTCATTCGTAATATGGATTAGTTGAACTCAATCTATCATACACTTAGTCTAAACTTTACAAATTCTGTTGTAGATGGCACCACCTGCTTTTAATTTCAATGTGTTCATGGAGAAAGAGAAACTAGCAACGAACGGTAGCAACTTTACCGAATGGGCCATGAATTTGAGGATTCTCCTCTCTGCTGCACAAAAGAAATACGTGCTAGAAGCGCCACTAGGCCCCCCACCTTTTGAGGATGCCCCTGACGAGGAGAAGAATGTCTATCAGACTCGTCAGGAGGACCACAACTTAGTTCATTGCGGCATATTGTATGGGCTAGAGCCGGAACTTCGAAAGCGTTTCGAAAACGGAAATGCATTTGATACAATGGGTGAGTTGAAAATGATTTTCGACACACATGCTGCTGTAGAGAGCTACAACGCTTCAGAAAAATTCTTTAGCTGCATGATGGAAGAGCACAACTCTGTTAGTGAGCATGTACTCAAGATGTCGGGTTACGCCGATAAGCTTGTGTCCTTGGGAATAACGATTCCCATTGACTTAGGCATCCATCGTGTTCTGCAGTCTCTGCCACCTAGCTATAAGAGCTTTGTGATGAACTATAATATGCAAGGCATGAAGAAGTCTCTCCCCGAGCTTCTGTCAATGCTTAAAACTGCAGAAGTGGAGATCAAAAAGGAACATCAAGTGTTGATGATCAATAGGAACACTGGTTTCAAGAAAGACAAGAAGGGAAAACGAAAGGGAATTAAGGGCGGCAAGCCTGTTGCCGTGCCTGAAAAGAAATCCCTAGTTGGACCTAAGTCTGATACCGAGTGCTACTATTGTAAGGGGACTGGCCACTGGAAGCGCAACTGCCCCAAGTATTTGGCAGATAAGAAGGCCGGCAAGGCAAATAAAGGTATATATGATATACATGTTATTGATGTGTGCTTGACTAGTGCTCGTAGTAGCACCTGGGTATTTGATATCGGTTCAGTTGCTAATATTTGTAACTCGAATCAGGGGCTACGGAACAAGCGACCGCTAGAAAGGGGTGAGGTCAAGATGCGTGTCGGCAATGGATCAAGCGTTGATGTGATCGCCGTCGGAACGCTGCCTCTACATTTGCCGTCGGGATTAGTTATAAACTTGAATAATTGTTATCTGGTGCCTGCACTGAGCATGAACATTGTATCTGGATCGTGTTTGATGCAAAGTGGTTATTCATTTAAATCCGAGAACAATGGTTCTTCCATTTATATGAATGAAATCTTTTATGGTCATGCACCGATGATGAATGGTTTATTTCTATTAGATCTCGATGATAATGTTACACATATTCATAATGTTGATGCTAAAAGGATTAAACTTAATGATGATATATCCGCATATTTGTGGCACTGCCGTCTAGGTCATATTGGCGTTAAACGCATGAAGAAGCTCCATTCGGATGGACTTTTGGAATCACTTGATTTTGAATCATTTGATACATGTGAGCCATGCCTTATTGGCAAGATGACTAGAACGCCGTTTTCCGGTTCAATGGAACGGGCGATAGATTTATTGGAAATCATACATTCTGATGTATGTGGTCCAATGAGTGTGTCGGCACGAGGTGGATATCGTTATTTTGTTACTTTCACGGATGATTTGAGTAGGTATGGTTATATCTACTTGATGAAACACAAGTCTGAAACCTTTGAAAAATTCAAGGAATTTCAGAATGAAGTGGAAAATCAACGTAATAGAAAGATCAAATTTCTACGGTCTGACCGTGGAGGTGAGTATCTAAGTTACGAGTTTAGCACTCACATGAAAGAGTGTGGAATTGTTTCACAACTCACGCCTGCCGGAACACCACAGCAAAATGGTGTGTCGGAACGCCGTAATCGTACTTTATTAGATATGGTTCGATCTATGATGTCTCTGACGGACTTGCCGTTGTCATTTTGGGGTTATGCACTAGAAACTGCTGCATTCACTTTAAATCGGGGACCATCTAAATCCGTTGAAAAGACACCATATGAATTGTGGTTCGGAAACAAACCTAAGCTGTCATTTCTTAAAGTTTGGGGATGCGATGTTTATGTGAAGAAACTTCAACCGGATAAACTCGAACCCAAAGCGGAAAAATGCGTCTTCATAGGTTACCCTGAGGAAAATATTGGGTATTCCTTCTATCACAGATCCGAGGGCAAGGTTTTTGTTGCCAAGAATGGATCCTTTCTAGAGAAAGAGTTTCTCGTGAAAGGTGTGAGTAGTCGGAAGGTAGAACTCGAAGAGGTTATTGAACCTTCTCTTCAAAGTATGGCGAGTAGCGCAGCGCCGGAAGTTGTTCCGGAGTTGGCTCCACCTGTTGAAGAGGGAACTAATGATAATGATCATGAAACTCCGAAAGAGAGTACTACCGAACCTCGCAGGTCAAGCAGGACGCGTGCAGCTCCCGAGCTGTACGGAAATCCTGTCATGAATTTCATGGTTGATGAAAATGATGACCCTGCGACGTATGAAGAAGAGATGATGAGCCCGGATTCCAATAAATTGTTAGAAGCCATGAAATCCGAGATGGAATCCATGTATGAAAATCAAGTTTGGAACTTTGTGGAATTACCTCACGACCGAAAGGCCGTGGAGAACAAATGGATTTTCAAAAGGAAAACTGATGCTGATGGTAATGTGACCGTCTATAAAGCTCGACTTGTCACAAAGGGGTTTCAACAAATTCAAGGAGTTGACTACAATGAGACATTCTCTCCCGTAGCGATGCTAAAGTCAGTTAGGATTATGTTAGCAATTGCTGCATATTTCGATTATGAGATATGGTAGATGGATGTCAAAACCGCGTTTCTCAATGGTAATATTGAAGAAGAGTTGTATATGATACAACCAAAGGGTTTTGTCGATCCTAAGGATGCTAACAAGGTGTGCAAGCTTCAGCGATCCATCTATGGATTGAAGCAAGCATCACGAAGTTGGAATCTCTGCTTTGATGAGGTGATCAAAGAGTATGGATTTGTCCAAACTTATGGAGAAGCTTGTATTTACAAGAAAGTGAGTGGGAGAAATGTGGCATTTCTGATATTATATGTGGATGACATATTATTGATCGGAAATGATATAGATTTTTTAAACAGTGTTAAAAGTTATCTAAACAGCAAATTTTCAATGAAGGACCTAGGTGAAGCGTCATACATATTAGGCATAAAGATCTATAGAGATAGATCTAGGCGCCTAATAGGGCTATCGCAAAGTACATACCTTGATAAGATTTTAAAGAAGTTTAAAATGGACAGAAGTAAGAAGGGGTTCTTACCTATGTTGCAAGGCAAGACATTGAGTAAGACTCAAAGTCCGGCTTCGGCGGAAGAAAGAGAGATAATGGACAAAGTCCCCTATGCTTCAGCCATAGGCTCTATAATGTACGCCATGCTATGTACAAGACCGGATGTGGCACATGCTATTAGTTTGACTAATAGGTACCAATCGGATCCAGGTTCGGAACACTGATAGTGGTCAAGAATATCCTTAAGTACTTACGAAGAACTAAGGATATGTTTCTTGTATACGGAGGTGAAGAAGAGCTCGTCGCTAAGTGTTATGTTGACGCTAGCTTTGACACCGATCCGGATGACTCTAAGTGTCAATCCGGA
The DNA here is from genome assembly GCA_916181665.1 of Avena sativa. Lineage (NCBI taxonomy): Eukaryota > Viridiplantae > Streptophyta > Magnoliopsida > Poales > Poaceae > Avena > Avena sativa. The sequence continues at coordinate 243,483,527 of OV702283.1, read as the reverse complement.
TACGTGTTTCTCATGAATGGCGGAGCGGTTAGTTGGAGGAGCTCCAAACAACCTGTGGTAGCGGGATCAACAACGGAGGCCGAATATGTTGCTGCTTCAGAAGCGGCTCAGGAAGCAGTTTGGATGAAGGAGTTCATATCCGAACTAGGAGTGGATGCAAACGCGTTGGACCCAATGGTGATCTATTGTGACAACAATGGTGCCATTGCCAATGCCAAAGAGCCAAGGTCTCACAAGCATTCCAAGCATATTAAGCGCCGGTTTCACTCCATCCGCGAGCATGTCAAGGATGGAGATATAAAGATTTGTAAAGTACATACGGATCTCAATGTAGCAGATCCGTTGACTAAAACTCTCCCTAGAGCAAAACATGATCAACACCAGAACTCAATGGGTGTTAGATTTATCACTATGTAACTAGATTATTGTCTCTAGTGCAAGTGGGAGACTGAAGGGAATATGCCCTGAGAGGCAATAATAAAGTGTTTATTATGTGTATTCCAAGTATATGATAGATGTTTATTTTGCATGCTATAATTGTATTAATACGGAAACATTAATACATGTGTGCTTAATAAACAAACAGAAAGTTCCTAGTTATGCCTCTCTCATAAACTAGCTCATTGATTAACAAGATGATCAAGGTTTCCTGATCATGGACATTGGATGTTGTTAATAACGGGATCACAACATTAGTGTAATGGTGTGATGAACATTCATCCGAAGTATAGCATTACGATCGAAGTCATTGAGTTTATATTGCTATAACAACTTACGTAGTAATCCTAACCCTTAGACCATGAGATCATGTCAATCACTAACACCGGAAGAGTTTCTTGATAAAATAAAACGTCACACCGTAACAGGGTGATTATAAAGATGGATTCAGAACTAATAAAGTGTTATGTTGAGGCTCATGGATCAAGAATGGAATTTTTTCATCCCGACGACGGATAGATATACTCTGGGCCCGCTCGGTGATATCACATTGATTAGCTTGCAAGAAAGTGATTTGATCACTGGAATGTTATATCACGGGAACGAGAAAAGAGTGCATGTCAGTAACAAGATCAAACTAGGTATGGATATACCGATGATCGAATCTCGGACATGTAATATATCGTGAAACAAAGGGATTAAGATACTAGCGTAAAAGGTTCCGACGATCACAAGAAAGTCATCGTTGAATGTGTGGGAGTCAGTATGGGTCTCCAGATCCCGCTTCTGATTATTGATCCGAGAGGGGTCTCGATCATGTCTGCATTATTGACGAACCATAGGGTGACACACTTAAGAGACACCGACATCCAATTGGAGCAAAAGTTTCATGCCGAAAGAATGAACAAGCGCAGGAATTTACTTCACCAGATACCGAAACAGGTTTTCGGGTGAAATTGCACAAAGTGGTTATGCATGTGAAATAAAATTCTAGCAAGGGGTTATTTGTGAATGTTTGTCATTAAAGTAATTGACAAAATTCTGAATAAAATAAAAGAGTTTTATTTTCACCACAGTTTGCATTAAATTTGGTGGAAATTTAATGGCAAGTTTGAGTGGGATTTTGAGTGGAGGCATATGAATGGATTTTTGTGAGTGGAGTGTCCACCCACATGAAGAGGGGAGGGCAAGGGGGCAGCTCCCATGCGCCGGCCACCCCCTTGGGGTTCCCCCCTCCTCCTATAAAAGGAGCCCCTCCTCTCACTTCTCACTCACACCTCCTCATGAAGGATCTCTCTCCCCCTCTAGAATTTATCCCCATGGTCTCGGACTAGCGAGATACATGTTCCCAGTGGCTATTCGGCAAGAAAGAGTTATGCTTTCGCTGCATCGCTGGAGCGAGGAGGCAGAGGTTGCTTGGTGCCTCGAACGTGTGTGCGAGCACGGATGCGCTGCTGATTTGCGGCGCTAGGACTTCCTCTCGATCTTGAGATCGGCAAGAGATCGTCTAGATCAACCACGAGTTGAACTCGTTAAGCTTTGTCGGTCTTCAAGGGTATGTTCTTTACGGATATACATCCGCCCGTTGTTTGTATCTAATAGATAGATCTTGGTACATAGTTCACATCGTAGGAAATTTTTTGTTTTCTATGCTGCGAACCCTACATTATGTGCGCCCTATTGCCTAAATTGAAGATTTCTTTTTTGTTATTTTTATGATTGGCCTTTTTAAGAGCGCCATTTACCCTTTATGTCGCTTACATTTGTTAATTTTTGCCTAAAAAGGCAGCGAATCTAGAGCAGCTTCTCTCTTCATTCATTTGTTCCTTTTGGCCCTCATATTGTCCCAATCTTGTAGGAAATATAGATAAGCAAATCTAACCATCACCATAAATATGTACATAAACAAAGCATATGTAGATAAAACAGCTAATATAGGATTATATAGTACGGTACTTAAACTAGGTTCGACAATTAGGCTGCTCAGTAGCAGCAACTTACAAGTTCAACACATAAAACAAAACAAAAGAAGCTGCTTTACAGGAGAATCAACACAAGATCAGTGGCCCCTCAGGGCCTCCGCCTCCTCCCTTTGGCGCTTTCTCCACTTCTTGCTGCCTAGTCCCTTGACCTTGGGATCCTTGGGCTTGATCAGGGGCATGCAACCCTCCTCGATGGCCACCTTCTAGAGGTTGCAGAGGTGAAAACCGAGCGCCTTGTGTTTGGCTCTGAAGCCGTGGATGTTCTTTGACGGGCCGCATGTCTTCACATCCTCGGCATGCCTCAAAAAATCCCCTGCTGCAGAAGGGGCACCTGTAGACGTCACTGGCGAAGAAGTCGTTGAACTAGCCGGACTTCAGCTTCCTAAGCACCTGACGAGTCTTGGTGTCCATGGACTTGTCGTCACTGCAGACGTCGCTGCTATCCAGCTATTACAAAAAATAGTAGCATGCAATAAGGACATGATTGATATACCGTGATTATCGGGATTGATTACTTGCATAAATTAACCGATTGAGGTCCCCTAATTATTCCCCAATCCCCAAATCTCTAACCAAATTGATTACTGATCCCAACTACATATCGGTGCTAGTAGTGATCCCAACTAAAGATCGGTGCTAGTACTGATCCCAACTACAGATCGGTGCTAGTAGTGATCCCAACTAAAGATCGGTGCTAGTACTGATCCCAACTACAGATCGGTGCTAGTACTGATCCCAACTAGGGGAATTCATCGAAATATGAGATCTAACACAAGAGGATTAGCTATTGTAAAAATAGCTAGCATCCAACGATTGAAAACCGAACAGCCGAGCCATAATAAAACACGATCTAGCATCCAATGATGGGAATGCGGGAAGAACAAAGTAAGGGGAGAAAACTCTAGTTACCTCCGACCATAGGTCGGCTAAGCTGGTTTCGAAGGGGTTCTCCGGCCTGATGTAATCATTGTCCCCGTAGGGGTCCCAGCTGTGTAGGATCTGTAGGAGAACGGCAGGGGCTGTACGCGGACGGGGGCCTCCTCACCGACGGCTATGGCGAAAGCGGAGACGGGGGTCAGGACGAATATGGAGGCTATCTTTAATGCCTCGACGGGGTCCTATACGGGGACGAGGGCCTCCTCGTCGACCGCCTTGGAGGCGACGATGGCCACCGCGCCGTTCTTCTCCATCACCGGTGTGGTTGGGGTTTTCTTGGGGGTTTGCAGAAGGTGTTTGGATAGTGGAAATGGTTGCATGAGTGAGTGAGCGAGTGATGAGTGAGAGTGAGGAGGCCTATATAAAGGTGAAGGGAGGAGACATTTCGTTGCACCACCGTGCACCACGTAACCGCGTGAGCTACTACACCGTGCACGACCACAAACGTCCGCTACCGCCCTGTGCACCATGACACGCGTACCGTGTGTCACGTTTTCCCCCTCGTGTCTAACCTTGGCGACTTAGTTGGGGTCAGTTATACCCTCAAGTGTAGCATGGGCAGTTTGGTTGTACTCAGTTTTGCCCTCTGGTACTAACACTACCGTGTGCAATATACTCACTTTTACCCTTCGGTGGCTGGTCAACACAGAGTCAACGAATGGGTTTTAGCTAGCTAATTGAGTCATTTTATGCACAACAAATTCAAAAATATCAAAACATAGTGGCATCTACACAGGGAGTCTTATTATGTGACCTTCCACCATAAGAAATGTATATAAATCAAGTTTTAACCTAAACCACCACTTCTCAAATCACCTACTATCTATGAAGGTTCATGGCTTTCTACTCAAGCCTCTTCCCAAAACATCCCTCCCCAAAACATAATTTGTCCGAATGAGCCAATAATTGTCAAACTGATATATATATATATATATATATATATGAATTGCAAATAGTTTGATGTATGTCAATATGTATTTTATTATATAAAAGAAGCATTTTCCATTTTTTAAATCTCTTTCTGTTTTCTATTTGAACCCCCATGTCAGTTTTACCCTTGGTTTTAAAGTTCTACTCAGTTTTTCCCTTGGTTTTAAAGTTCTACTCAGTTTTCCCCTCAATCTTAGTCACAAACTCTCATACGTATGCTCATCTTGGCTTCTACGCTCTGATTGGTCGAGACCGTTGTCACGTGGATCGTACCCACCAACCATTGATCCTCTGTTTGATCATTTGTGATCAAGCGGACAGGATAACTCCTATATCTGTCGGGGGCCACCGATGCTTTAACTCCATAAACAAATTATTTTGAATATAATTTTAAGGGAAAGTGTTCAAAGGTGTATATTTTTGCATTATATTTAACTCCATGAAAATGATAAATGATCAGGATTTTATCAGCAAAACATTATCATGTCCTAAGTGCGATTTCAAAGAGTTCAAAGGTGTATAATTTTTTCCATATGCAAGTTTATTAGAACATCATTATCACGTATTAAGTGTGATTTCACAATGTTCAAAGGTTTATAATTTTCTTATACACAAGTTTAGGGATCACTTTTCACACTATAAAAATGGTAAACACTCTTTTACATTAAGAGTTGTATATTTTTTTAATTTGAAAGTGTTCAAGAGTTGTGTCAATTATAAACACTCTTATACATTAAGAGTCGTATGATTTTTTATAATTTGAAAGTGTTCAAGAGTAGTGTCAATTATAAACACTCATTTACATTAAGAGTTGTAAAAAAAATTCAATTTGATAGTGTTCAAGAGTTGTGTCAATTATAAAAACTCTTTTACATTAAGAGTTGTATAATTTTTTCAATTTGAAAGCGTTCAAGAGTTGTGTTAATTATAAACACTCTTTAAGAGTTGTATGATTTTTTTAATTTGAAAGTGTTCAAGAGTATTGTCAATTATAAACACTCTCTTACATTAAGAGTTGTATATATTTTTTAATTTTAAAGTGTTCAAGAGTAGTGTCAATTATAAACACTCTTTTACATTAAGAGTTATATATTTTTTAATTTGAAAGTGTTCAAGAGAAGTGTCAATTATAAACACTCCTTTACATTAAGAGTTGTATACTTTTTTCAATTTGAAAGTGTTCAAGAGTTGTGTCAATTATAAACACTCTTTTACATTAAGAGTCGTATGATTTTTTTAATTTGAAAGTGTTCAAGAGTTGTGTGAATCATAAGCACTCATTTACATTAAGAGTTGTATATTTTTTTTTAGTTTGAAAGTGTTCAAGATTAGTGTAAATTATAAACATTCTTTTACATCTCTTTTACATTAAGAGTTGTATACTTTTTTTAATTTGAAAGTGTTCAAGAGTTGTGTCATTTATAATCACTCTTGTACATTAAGAGTTGTATATTTTTTTAATTTGAAAGTGTTCAAGAGTTGTGTCATTTTATTATTTATGATACATCCATGTCCCTAATTTTTAATTATAAACACATTTTCACTTGATTGCAGCCGAGACATTAACTCGATAAACAAATTAAATCAACGTAACGGCACGCCTCCGCATTCTCCACAGCAAGCGTCCGGTTGCCATTTTGGTGCATTTTGGTGCGATATCTAACCTTCTCTACGCACGGTTGCCATTGTCATCCTTCGTATAGGTTAACGGTACGGTACCATACTCCGGCCAGGACGAACAGGAGGCTGAAGTGAAGCTCTATAAAGGGCCGCTGATGCCAGAGAAGGTCTGCCGTCACCGGAGAAGAAGAAAGGGGAGGTAACGACATGGGCGCGGGCACGGGGTTGGCTCACGTGGATACGTTGTGGGTCCGACACTTACGTGGATAAGCTGTGGGTCCCATGCTGATCTGGATAAATGGAGAGAGGTGTCCACTACGGGAACCAACTAAACATGGCCCCACTTGTCACCATGTAACGGCAAGGGTCTGATAGATCGCAACCCCACTTGTCAGCACATAACGTCGAGGGTCCACTATGGTACCCGACTAAATGCGGCCCCCCTTTTCAACATCTAATGGCAAGGCTGACGGAGCGCGAGTTTCAGACCTTGAGAGAGTTCCATAATAGGAGGTGGGAAAAAGTGAGGATAAACTAAGCGGCCGGGGAAAAGTGAGTAAAACTAAGGAACCAAAGGAATGAAAATAGAAATCCCTATAGTTATATATAAAAATGATGTCATACTTGTATTATCTGATTCTCACGCGTGCAAGACACATGAAACTTACTCATCACTATATAGTGTACGAATAACTTTGAATGTTGACTCTTTGATGAAGATTGGAAAATCCCAAAATTGCTAACCGTTGGATCTTATCCATTGTAGCATATAGAAGATCCCATTGATACTCATGTGCAACGCATGTGGCGACTTACTAGTCTAATTTAATACTACTGCTACTACTGCTACTACTAGTACTACTACTATGTTACTAGATCAAAATCAAAATCTACCCTCCTTCTTTTCTTGTTCCACGACTTCTTTTTCTAATTGTTTGGACACACAGTAACGTTCCTAAATTTCCATCCTTCCTTCTCTGCCACCCTCTAACGTCCTCTAATCATCATTCCAGCGGAGGAGAGCTCGATATCCAGACCTGCCGCAGCCATTCGACCTGCTGCCCCGCTTCCTCATCGGCACAGCCTATGTTCCGCTTGAGCTCACACTAATGTGGCTCCTGAAGATTCTGACGAGGTACACTTTCAATTTCAGGAAGATTGCACTCCTCACGTGGCTGCTCTCCTCAACATACTGTTTACTCATTTATAATCTTGTTTTTCCGAAATTGTGCTAATGTAATTTGATCTCAGGAAAAATGTTGGTAACCAAAGACTCAAACTTAAAAAGATACTAGAAGAAGAAATCCCATGAGGTAACAAAGATGGATCAAGCAATAACGAAGATAGTGTTAGCAAAGAATAGGAATGGAGAAGAGAAGCATAGAGTCAAAGAAGTGAAGATGCAAATGGAGCTATAGCTCGCAGATATCATCCACGGACACAAGATCCAAACGGATGAGTATAGGTTGAAGCTTAGGAATATCAAAAGATATGCTACATAGAAGGATATATGCATACAATATGCATTCAATATTATTAATATCCTCACCGCGGTCATAATCGCAATGTTCGGATTATTATTAGGGTTAATTGGAGGCACGAGGTAGTAGGTTTAATTAGAGGCATGAGTTGTTCGAACTATTATCAAATCATTTGCAGTATCCGCAAGATTATAAAGTTGAAAAGAAGTATAGTATGTAGTAGTACTGTGGACTCGTGTTTATCCGCTCGTGGAGTATCATTTACTGATGTCCAGTTCGTACTATCGTGCATCGTGTGTAGTAGTAAATTACACACAAACCAAAGATCTTCACTGTCGCCCACAGTTCCTGTCGGAGACGTCTTGTCAATAGGTACGAAATAATGTTAAAAACATGAAATCAAAAGTAATAGAATACTACTAGTACTTCAATAGAGTCCACGAGTTCTCCTAGAATTTCTCCCTATATCTAAGAATCATGGACTCCCCCTCTCCCCTAAAAATTGGCCGAATCCATCAGTTCTAGCAAAATATCTCCCCTATTCTAATAATTTTCAATAACTATTACTCTCTCCTTCTCCCAAAGGGAACTCCTGGACTTGCTCTAACGCCCTCCCCCTCCCGCACCCCCACCTCTGATACGTCGGAAACGTATCTATAATTTTTGATGTTCCATGCTTGTTTAGTATCTACTTTGCTTTGCTCTGTCCACACTTTGAGGTGCTTTTCTTATGTTTTCTGGTACTAACCTATTAGCAAGTTGCCACAGTGCTAGTTGCCTGTTTTCTGCTGTTTTTGGTTCCAGAAAATCTAGTAAGGAAATATTCTCGAAATTGGATGGGACAAAATCCAATGTCAATATTTCACCGAGGAGAACACGGAGTCCAGAGGAGAGACGGAGGGGCGACACAGGGCGGCCGCACCTCCCAGGTGCAGGCCCACCCTAGGCCGTGTCTAGGCAGGGTGTGGGCCCTTGGCCACCTCCAAGCCTCGCCTCTCGCCTGTAAGAAGCCCCCGATGCCTAAACCCTAAGCACCCGATCAATATTCCACGAAACCGTATGTAGTCGCCGCCACCATCGTCCCTAGATCGGGGGATCTGAAGCTCTTCCCGGCACCTTGCCGGAGGGGAGATCATCTCGGAGGGCTTCTTCTTCATTATGCCAGCCTCCGGTATGAAGCATGAGTAGTTCCACCTTGGACTACGGGTCCATGTAGTAGCTAGATGGTTGTATCTCCTTCTTGTGCTTCATGTCTAGATCTTGTGAGCTCCGTTCATGATCAAGATCTCATCTATTTGTAATCATGCATGTTGTGTTTGTTAGATCCAATGAATATTGAGATTACTATGTCAGATTGAATAATGGTTTTGTCTTATTGATACTATCATGTCTGTGTTGTTTGTGATCTTGCATGCTCTGCGTTGGTAGTAGCAATCTTGGCCAAGTAGTTGCTAGTGACTCCAAGAGGGGGTATTTATGCTCTATAGTGGGTTCATGCCTCTATTTAATCAAGGGAAGTGAAAAAAATCTCTAAGGTTGCATATGTGTTGTTGCCATTAGGGAGAACAAGTGGATTGTTTACCTTACACACTTTGCTTAAAGCAGTTGTCTATTGTTTGCAACTTAATACTAGAGGGGGTTCGGATGATAACCCAAAGGTGGAATTCTAGTCATAGATGCAGTTGGATGGAGTTCTATGTATCTTGTTGTATTGCCCAATCGAATCTCATAAGATCTTTATGTCTAGTATTGTATTGTTATGCCTTGATCAGTCCTGTCAATTGCCCTACTGTAATTTTTTTTACCCAGCATTCCATGTTTGTATATCTAAGGAGAACACCTCTAGTGAACTATGGACACCGGTCCAATCTTTACCATTGATACATCTTACACTGTTACTGTTTGCTTGCTGCAAACCATCATCACCTTCCACACCATACAGTTAATCCTTTCTTACAGCAACCAGGGAGATTGACAACCTCACTGTTAGTTGGGGCAAAGTCTTGAGTTTGTGTTGTGCAGGTTTCCACATTTCTTGCAACACCTTTGAGACGTTTCCTTCTCCTACTGGTTCGGTAACCTCGGTTTCTTACTAAGGGAAGACTTGCTGCTGTGCTGCATCATACCTTGCTCTTGGGGTTTCCAAACGATGCGCTCCACGTTGACGTAGCGCCATCAAGATTTTCTGGTGCCGTTGCTGGCGAGGCTAAGGACGCCTTCACAAGGGGAGTCCTTCTCAACCTTTATCTTTACTTTGTTTTTGGTTTGCTTCGTTTCTTTTGCTTGGTTTTGTTTGCCTCTTTTTATCAAAAACTCCAAAAAATTAGTTTAGTTTGGTTTGCTTTCTCTTATAAAAAACACAAAAAAATTAGTTCCTACTCTAGTTGTTGGTTTGTTATTGCCTTGCTTGGTCATGCTTTCTATCAATGGATGGTTACTTTGAAACTAGTTCTTATTGGCAAGGTGGGTTCACGGAAGAACAAATGTATTGTTATAAGGAACACCGTTTGTCACAAAAAGGGAAACACTTATGGGCACAAATTGATAAATTGAATACAATTGCTAGAGAGGTGTGCTCTACTTATAATGTTACTCATTGCTTTGATAAAGCTTGTTGCTGTATGAGGTATAAACACCTCCCTTTTCAATGTGAGTATAAGGATAATGTTACCATATCTTCTTATGTTAAAGGAATTTATGACTTTTATGATGTGGAACAAATTGAAGAAGTTATTGCTTTCAAGGGTGCATTTGAACTTGCTAGTTTGCTTGAAAATACTGATGATGCACCTTATGAATATGAGGTTTATGAGATACTTAAATTTTCCTTTGATAATTACAAGGAAGAAAATTGTTATATTCTTGAATATTTTAATAGGTGCTTTCCACAAACGGAAGAGACTAATGCCTTGTAGGAGCCTATGGAAGAAGAAATTGCTGAAACATGAAGCTCATTAGATGAAAAGGAGGAGGATGAATGTTATGGTCTTGTGGATTCTTTTATGGGTAAGACTTGTGATGATTTTCTTATGCATGTTACCTATAGTAGTGATCATGATTGGGAAAAGAACACTACTTTTGATATTGAAAATCTCTTTCGTACCAATTCTGAAAATTCTATTGCTTATGATGATACCAAACCTCCAATTTATGATGATTATGATATTTTCATTCCACCTACTATCGAGGAGAAAATTAATTGTGATTACAATATGCCTCCTATATTTGATGATTATGGTAATGAGAATAATAGTGATATCTATTTTGTTGAATTTTCTCCCACTACAATTAATAAGAATGACTATGCTTATGTGGAGAGTAATAATTATTATATGCATGTGGCTCATGATAAGAATGTTTTATGTTAGAGTTATATTGTTAATTTCATTCATGATGCTACTGAAAGTTATTATGAGAGAGGGAAACATTGCTTATGTATCTCAACAATCTTAAGTTTCCTCTCTTTATGTTGAAAATCTTGAAGTTGCACTTGTTTTGCTTTCGTATGATTGGTAATATGTGCTTCTTTGATTTATTTTCTTACAAGATTCCATGCATAGGAAGTGGGTTAGACTCAATTTTTTTTTAATTTTCTTCTTGATGCTCTCTTTTACCTCAATTCATATTTCTTATGAGAGCATATTCTCAAACTATCATGCCTAACTTAAAGGCGTTAAAGAAAAGTGCTTGTTGGGAGATAACCTAAGAGTTTTCTTGAGTCTTGGAAGTTATTACTTCAATAATGACCTATCCTTATCCTTTTTGTTTGATTTTTGTGCCATGAAGGACCACTCATGAGAGGGAAGTAATATTTGGGGAGTTGCTGTCCCAAAACAGATTTCTGTCCTGCACCATAAAAATTCGTTAGGAGTCTCTGTAAGTCGGGTTGAGCTGAAAATTTACGAATAAATCCGCCGGTATGATAGATAACTTTCCTTAGTTCAACACTTTTTGATTTCAACAACAAATGGTCTTCGCAAAAATCAGTTTCTACCTGCTGGTCTATTTTGATAGATTGCTGCCATTATTTGCATTTGCTTCTTATTGATTCCTTTTTGGGTTCTTTTTGGAAAATTGAGATTTTAAAGGAGTTGCTACAGTAGCTTGTGTTTTTAGTGAAAGTTTTGCTATTCTAAAGCTAAACCCAAGGGTCTATTATCTTTTGAATACACTAATGTTGCTAATGAAGATTGTGTGATGTTTTGTATGAAAGAAAATTTCAGGTGTAGAAAGAGAATGATGTAATGAGATGAAGAATGGACAAAATATCAAGCTTGGGGATGCCACCCCGGTGTCACCACAAGAAATATCCAAGAGGTACAAGCGTCAAAGCTTGGGGATGCCCAAGGCATACCTTTCTGACATGGTTATACCCTACGGGTACACGACATTAGCATACCTGGTCCAGCCCAAGGAAGTCCCACGAGAATATAAACGGCCCATGAAGATTTTTTGGTGGCCCAGGCCCATGACGTCTTTGGATCCTTGGAGAGAAAGACTAGAACAGATAGAATATTCAAAGGGGCAAACCCTAAACTTGTAACCGACTCGATCTGTGCCCGGGACCTGCCTATCTCTACATAAAGGCTAGGAGGGCACGACGAGGAGGATCTCTCTCACCTCACCGCATACACACCTTCATGCCAGATTGCATATGCGCACCTCTGTAACCTTCGGTTCCACCGTAATCAAGAGCAGACAAGCAGGAGTAGGGTTTTCCCTCCGGGGGCCTGAACCTAGGTAAATCTCGTGTCCCCTGGTTGCTTGTCTGTTAACCGTTCCGTGATCTCCAGCACCCCCATCTTCTCCAAAACCCAAGCTCATAACAATGGGCATTGACGAGATTAATCCTCGTCAATTGGCGCTGTATGTGGGAAACGAGGGCGCCGATTGTGCTATCGTGACGGTCCCAACCAAAAGAATCTACAACTCCTCGGTGACGGAGAGTCATCTCGTCTTTGGCGCCTTCGACTTTACCGCCCACTCGCCAGCCACCCTGAAGGACTTCGAGCCCGTTGGCGACGGGCTCGAGATCCTGTTCGGAAGCTTCTGCTTCTAGGTGGGACAGACCGGCACTCTCCGCCTCCTAGAGCAGGTCACTCGGCCATCAATCAGGCCCGCCTCATGGGCCCCGCATCCTAGCGTGCTACGCATGCCAACATCTACAGATGAGTCATATGACAGCAGCAGCTGCAACTCAGATCTGTGCGATCCCCCGTTGGATGAAGGGACCTACGGTTCCGGATCTGAAAGCTGCGGCAGCAGCGATCCAGTCTGCGGATGCTACCAATGCGCCGTGGTCATCCAAAGCGAAAACGAGCAACAACCACCAGGTTCGGGTGCTCACGTACCGCTACCCAACACATAGGGTAGAAACGGTGAAAACAAGAGGCAGCCATCCCCCCGCCTAATGAGGACAACCCTGATGCCAGTCGAGTAATCCACCTTAGCGAGGAAGGATGGAACCAGGCACGCGAAGCCATGGAAGGCAACAAGATCCTGCCTGTGGGTGCCTCACGGGACCTACTGATGGCATACCACCTGCTCCTCATCGAAGAGCACAAAAAGCAGGTGAAGACGCAAGAGGTACTCAACAAACGCAAGAAAGCGGCCTCAGAGTCTAGCGCGCGGCGAGCTGGGCTCTCCGCCGTTGGCGGCTCCAGCTCGCGTAGAGAACATGGATCCTGCTGCATGTCGCGAGGTGACCCGAACCCTCAACACGTCCTTCATGGAGATGGACGCCAATGGCAACGTCATCCCGAAGACGCCACAAGCTGTGCTCATGGCGGCCACAACATATCTCGCATCCCATCCACTTCCGGTGGGGGACCCGAAGAGAGCTATGCACAAGTCCGCACTAACCGGGCTCAGATTCAATCGCAGCCCCACACCCTCATCCGAAGAGGACGAGCTCGACCTACCACGGAAACTCAAGAGCCCACGAAGTCGAAGCCGCGACTACGACGCTTGAATAGACCTCGCTCAGCGCAAGTTCGACAAGGCACGCGGCAAGAGCGTGTGCTCATCCGAATCCGAAGAGGATGACAACGAAGGAGAACTCTACGAAGCTCGATGCTTTAGCAGATCTGTTCGGCGGACACGGATGCCAAGAAACTTCAATCTTCCTTTGGACACTCTGAAGTTCGACGGCACGCAGGACCCTAAGGCGTGGCTCAGCGACCACCTGTCGTCCGTCAAGCTCCACGGTGGAAACAAAAAAACGCTCTATAGTGCCTTCAGCTGCAGCTGAAAGGCGCAACCCGGATCTGGCTCAGCAGCCTATCCTCGAGATCCATCCAAAGATGGGAGGAACTAGCCTACAGTTTCATCCAAAACTTTAAAGGTACCAGCAAGAGGCCAGCCTTAATTGAAGAGCTGCGAGCCTGCACTCAACGAACTGGCGAATGCATTCGCTCGTACATACTACGCTGGTCCAACATCAAGAACTCCGTTGCACACATCTCTCAGGAGAGAACAATTGACGCCTTCAAAGATGGCGTCAAATGCCACGACTTCAAGGAAGAACTTGGGTGCGTCAAGCCCAAGACACTCGACCACCTCATGGACATCGCCAACAGGTGGGCAGATGGCAAGGACTCCGTCCACCGAGCACACTCGGATGAGGAAGATGACTACGGCCGCCGACGCGAGCGTCGTAGCAAGCGAAGATCGCGCGTCTATGATGATCGCGACGGACCCGACATGGTCGCAGCTGGCTACGCCGACTGCCGCAACGAAAGAAACCACAGCAGCGGCCGATACCGTGGAAACAACTTCCACGATGGAGGACGCCCAACGCAAACATGGGAACGCCGCGTCCGAGAGGACAAGCCCTCGGTGTACGACAAGTTGTCGGTCCCATGCACCACCCACTTCTACATCGACAAGCAGGATGGAAAAAAGAAGGCCAGCCATATGCTCAAGGATTCCCGCGAGTTCCAGAAACTCAGCGAGAGCCTATCCCAGATGAGACAGCAGATCCCGAACCCAGGATTCGGACACGCCCCCGCACCAGGGGACATCGCCCACGGAGCTCCTCCACCACCACCTGTGGGACCTTCGAATCACCCAGTCGCACCCATACAGAACAACGGCGTAAACGGGTACCCCACGCCGAAAGGGCGCCCCACAAACAACGTTCAAAAGAAGATCACACGCCAAGTCAGCTTGGCTGTGACCTTTCCACCCGCCATACCTGAGTACCTCAGCGGTTCAGAGTCCTGCATCACATTTAGGTTTTCGGATCACCCCCGCCAGATCCCTCGCCCATGTCATGCTTCCCTGGTGCTCGAGGCACAGATCGGAGGATTCGAGATGAGCCACGTCTTCATGGATGGCAGGAGCGGCATCAATCTGATGTTCGCTTGCACCTTAGCAGCAATGCGGATCCCGCTATGCAGCCTGGAACAATCCGACACAACGTTCCACGACATCGTCCCAGGGAAGGGCATATTTCCCCTGGGAAAGATATGGCTCGACATCATCTTCGGCAAACCCGACAACTTTCGGTGCGAGCGACTCGAGTTCGAAGTGGTGGACTGGCCATCACAATACCACGCCATCCTCAGGCGTGTGGCATTCGCAAGGTTCCTGGCAATACCACACTATGCGTACCTGCTAATCAAGATGCCAGGACCTAGGGGCGTCATCACGGTTCACTAGATCTTCACCCGGTCGGACCACCGTGACAGGGACTTCAACAGAATCTCCCAGTCATTCGGCATGCAGGAGGAGCTCACAAGGCTTCGAGAAGTGATGGACAACGGGGCACCCTAGTCTCGAGGCAAAATGCACCTGACATGTCGTTCGACTCAACAGTCAACACGAAGAAGGTGCAGATCCACCCAACGGACGCCTCGAAGACGGCGTTGATTGCCAACGACCTCAGCCCCACATAGGAAAGCGCTCTTCGAATTCCTCCGTGAGCGCTGGGAAATCTTCGCCTAGTGTCTTGCGGACATGCTAGGAGTTCCCAGGGAATTCGCCGAGCACGCACTCAATTTTTTCCCGGACGCAAGGCCCATCAAACAGTCCATCAGATGATTGTCCGAGCCACGGGCCGAAGCCATCAGAGTCGAAGTCAACAGACTGCTTGATGCTGATTTCATCAGGGAGATGAAGGAAAGCGAGTGGCTGGCCAACACCGTGATGGTCCCTAAAAAGGACACGGATATCCTGCGGATGTGCGTGGACTTCACATCGCTGAACAAGCACTGGCCGAAGGATCACTTCCCTCTCCCTCGGATCGATCAAATCATTGATTCGAACAGGATGCGAGAAACTCTCCTTCCTTGAAACCAACTCAGGCTACAATAATATTTGACCGAAGGTCGAAGATCAGGAGAAAACGGCGTTCATCACGCCGTTCGGAGTATTCTGCCACAACACAATGCCCTTCGGGCTGAAGAATGCGGGTGCCACGTAGCAGCGGTGCATGCAGGCATGCCTGAAGAGCCGGATCGGCCGCAACATACAGGTCTATGTCGATGAAATGGTAGTCAAAAAAGGGAGGCCAAGACGTTTAACAACCTTGATCACTACAAGATCAAGCTGAACCCAGAAAAGTGCGCCTTCGGCGTCCCATCTGGCCAACTGCTCGGCTACTTCATCTCCCAACGAGGAATTGAGGCGAACTCGAAGAAAATCCGGGCCATACTGGCCATGGAGAAACCGAAGAACCTCAGAGGTGTCCAGCAACTCGCTGGGCGCATCGTGGCGCTGAGCAGATTCATCAGCCGCATGGGTGAGAAGGCCCTGCCTTTCTATCAGCTGCTATGCAAAGCAGACAAATTCAAGTGGACACCTGAAGAGGACGACGCATTCGAATATCTGAAGCGGCTGCTCTCCACCTCGCCCGTCCTGGTCACGCCAAAGGAACGCGAACCCCTACTGCTGTACATAGCAGCCACGCATCAGGTGATAAGCACCGTACTCGTGGTCGAACGACCCAAAGATGGCAAGAATCATGGGGTCCAACGCCCTATCTATTACCTCAGCGAGGTATTGACGCCAACAAAACAGAGGTACCCTCACTACCAGCAACTCGCCTACGACGTGTTCATGACGGCTCGTCATCCGAGTCACTACTTCCAGGAGCATCAGGTGATGGTTGTCAACGAGGCACCTTTGAACAACATCATGAACAACCCGGAAGCCACAGGACGCATGGCCATGTGGGGCATCGAGTTGTCCCCTCTAGAGATAGTCTATGAGAAACGCCATGCGATCAAATCACAGGTCCTACCGGACTTCCTCGTCCACTGGATGGAGCTGCAGCTGCCGGACACCCAGGACATGACACAATCATGGATGATGCACTTCGATGGCTCCAAGCCTGAGGCCGGAGTAGGAGCCAGGGTCATACTAACATCTCCGCAGGGCGACAAGATAAAGTACGTCCTTCGGAGGAAATTTCGATCTTCCAACAATGAAGCCGAATACGAGGTCCTCATCCATGGCATGAGGATGGCCAAGATCTGCAGCGCAACACGCCTGGTCATCTACGGTGACTCGAACCTCGTTGTCTAGCAGACGATGAACGAGTGCGACACACACGCCGCAAACATGATCGCGTACCGCGCGCTCTACAACTCACTCGAAGGAGACTTTGACGGCTGCGAGCTTTGGCACGTTGGAAGAGAAAGCAACGAAGAAGCCGACAGACTCGACAATATTGGCTCCACCTATGCACGGGTGCCACCAGGTATGTTCCTTGAACAGATCTGTGTGCCATCCATCAAAAGGAAATTCCCCAAGGGATCACCCGAAGAGGCAAAGCACTCGGGGGCTGCGCTACCCGAAGGACAAGAAGGACCCGAAAAGCTCGACACAGAGGTCGCAGTGGTCAATCTGATGTAGGTCATGGCAATCGAAGAAACATGGACGCAGCCGTACCTGCAGTACCTGATAAACAGGGAACTTCCTGATGACCCGACAGATGCCTGGCGCATATTTCGCAGGTCCAAGGCCTTCACCATCATCAATGGCGAGCTGTACAAGCGCAGCATTTCGGGTGTACTCCAAATGTGCGTCACCATTGGTGACGGCAAAACCATCCTCCAAGACATCCACGAGGGCATCTGCGGCCATCACGTGGGCAGCCGCGCCCTCATCGCCAAAGCCCTACGAGCTGGGTTCTACTGGCCAACGACCATGAATGTTGCCAAGGACATCGTCCGAAGGTGCAATGGCTGCCAGAGGTTCGCACATAAACCGCACGCACCAGGATCGGAGCTCAGGCCCATACACCTGGCCTGGCCCTTCGCCCAATGGGGCCTCGACATGATCGACAAACTTCCCAAATCCTCTAAAGGAGGCCACGTCTACCTCCTAGTCGCATTCTACAAGTTCACCAAGTGGATTGAAGCCATGCCCGTTACCAACCAAAAGGGTAAAATGGCCGTGAAGTTCTTCGAATCCATAGTCTATAGGTTCGGCGTGCCGCCCAGCATCATCACGGACAATGGGTCGAACTTCATCTCCAAAGAACTCCAGGACTTCTGCGAAGGCCTCGGGATCAACATATCATATGCCTCCGTGGCGCACCCGCAAACCAACGGACAGGTCGAAAAGGCCAACGGCCTCGTAGGCGGCGGCATCAAGAAACGCCTACTGAGCCCACTGGAGCGGCTTGCCGGAGCATGGGCAGAATAACTACCCTCCGTCCTCTAGAGCTTGCGCACAACGCCAAACAGCTCAAATTGCTACACGAATTTCTTCATGGTGCACGGAGCCGAAGCCGTGTTGCCTGCGAAAGTACGCCATAAGGCCCCGCAGGTCGTCGCCTACAACGAAGCCGAATCGACGGCCGCACTCGAATACGCCGTCGACACACTCGACGAGGCACGCGACAGTGCCGCGGCTCGCTCAGCGGTCTACCAGCAGAGCCTCCGCAACTACCACAGCCGTCGGCTACGCCCAGGGTCCTTCGTCGAAGGAGACCTCGTCCTATGACTCAAGCAAGAGTGGCCGAAGAAGCTCGAGTCACCCTGGGAAGGACCCTACGTCGTCACGGAAGTCATCCCAGGTGGCGCCTGCCTCCTCAAGCACGTGGAGTCTGGAGACGCATACTCCAAGCCATGGAACATCGCATAATTGCGACGCTTCTACCCCTAGCTATCCCCCTTTACTTTCAATAAGGCTACTCAGCCAAGGCTGCTTAGCCGAACAATGTACCTCCCCATTACGATATGCATAAAGCTAAGTGTCTCGCCCAAAAATTTATCTTTTCCTTGCATTCCTTTATGCTACAACACACTCGGGGGCTCCCCTCACCTCACGACTTCGTCGGCCGAGGATAACGCATGTACACCTGAGTAGTTGATCACGTCAGGCTAACAAAAAGGGCATGCATACAACCAAGCACCACGTGCTAATACAATAAACCTTTACAACAAAGGGCACAACACGCCCAAATGAAATACATACAAGTTTTACATCTCTCTTTTTTACAGGTGCTACCTATTCTGAAGGATCACCCGCGCACGATGCTCAAAGAGATCTACAACTTTTTCGGCATACTTCCTAACAGCCGCTGCGGGCGCATGTCCCATAGGCCACCATCTGGATGAGGAGGCGGCCCAGCCGCAAGGTTAACATCACGACGATGCAACCGCACGAGGGAAAGGGCACCCTTCACCCCTGCAACCAACTGGTGCCGCACCAGCTCCCTGACGTGACCCACGTTCCGAAATTTTGCCAGCAAACCCCATAGAGTTATAGGCGCCTCATCAAGGGGGAACATGACATGCATAATCGACGCCAGGGAAATCTTCACCTGCCGCAACACCCGCGACACTTGGTGAACATGATTCTGCACAGTCGCAAGGACCATGGCATGGTCGCGGTCCATCCAAAAAAGCCTCCGGCTTCCATATCCTGCTGGGTCAAGCAGTTGATCGAAACTGCAACGCGCTCCTTCTCCTTCCTAGGAACAAGGTTGGCACCTGCAGTAATTACAAAGTAAGATGACCCGAAAATAGGCGCATTCGAAAATGAGCAGCAACTCGAAGAAACTTACACTGCAGCTTCTCGGCTAACTACCGCAGCTCTCCCATCAGATATTCCTCTCTGGCGGTACCTCGCTCCTCCTTCAACTTCCAAACGTCCGCATGGCCTCGGATGCCAAGTAACTCCTTCTCAAGACTGCAGACATGGTCACGAAGAAAAACAAGATGCAACACATCATCGAAGGATGGTCTCGGCTGCGGAGCAGACGAAGTATCGACGGGGTCCTCACCCGAAGGTCCCTAAAGGAAAATAGACAAGGATATGAACGACACACGATTGAGCAACAGCTCGAAGGCTCATTATATACAACAAAAATCCACTGCGTGGCACAGGAAATTGTTCATCAAGATATTACAACGAAAGTAGAAGACAACTATCCTACAAAGACTAAGCATAAGCAGTTGTATCCTTAGTGGCTTCGGAGCCAGAGTGCCTAGTCTTCACCTCCTCCTGCTGCTTCGCCGCATACTCTGCCAGAAGGTCAATAAGCTTCATCCCATTGCTCTTACAGCGAGCAGCGTTGAGAGCGAAGGCTACCTCGGAACCGTCGGGAGCCGTTGGCATCTGGGAGCTGACCTGGTGAAGATCCAGCTCAGCCCCGGACGCCATGGCCGTGGCCAGGCCCATGGAGGTGTCGATGCCCTTCTGCTTGCGCTTGTAGGCTACAGGCGCATCCACGGACAACGCATCTGCCAAAGAATCGACATCCTCAAGGGCATCTCCCTTGGGAATGAGCTCCTTGTAGAAGCGCCCGAGGATCTCCTTGGCCTTGGCAAGAGAGCCAACCGCAGTACTGCAGCGGTCTTCGACCGCCGCAGCGGCATCATCTAGAGCACTACCATTCTCCAGGGCACTACGATTCAACTCAATGCCTGCGACATCTAGAGCAAAATAAATGAACAGTAAGAATAGAATAAGGGCACAGGGATGCGGCAACCGAAAAAACCAAAGAGAGGCAAAAACACTCACCAGAGACAACCTTGGCAGCAGCCATCGGTTTTTTGGCCACCTCCTTCTCGCGCGCAGCTGCTGCGGTGGCAAGCTACTCCTCGCGATCCATGGCTTCCCGCTGCAGGCGCTCCTTGGCCGCCGTGGCATCAGCCAACTCCTGTTCAAGGAGCTTCTTCGCCCCAACGGCATCCTCGGCCTTCTTCTCCGCTCGCCCAAGGCTCTTTTTGAGAGCATCAAGCTCGCGGAGGGCAGTATTATTCTCATCTGCAAAAAAAAGAAGAACATACATGAGCTCAACAACCTAGCAAGCAGACGAAACAGTAGAGGATTATTTAAGCATGTACCTTCTTCTCCGCTCTAACACCAGGTGCTGCTTCACCAGCAGGTTCGCACCATGCACAAAAGGCTGTGAGAAGAAACAAAGTATCACAAAAAGGCTCGGGGGCTAGTCCCAAGAAACGAGAAAAACATCAAGCCCATGAAAAATTCTCGGGGGCTCCCCCGGAGACACGCAGAAAAGAAGCAAAATCAACAGATCATCCGAAGGCTCGGGGCCTCCCCCTACAGCACAAGAGGAAACAACTTACATGCTCAGACGGAGACTCCAAAGCTCCGGCTGTAGTCTTCTGGGAGATGATCAATCGAGCCTCCTGTGGAGAAGGCTTCGAAGCGTCACCCCTAGAGGTGGCCACCGTTTGATAGGGAGGAGGCATCATCTTTGACTCCCCTACTGCCTCCTGAGTGGCATCGCTAAAAGAGCCCTCAGAGGAGTGGCTGCAAGGAACAAACTAGTCAAAAAGCAAGAAGACAAGAAAATAACGAATCGCATCCGAAGATACTGAAGAGTCCATGTCGCTCAAGTCAAAACAGGCAGCTCCCTCTTGCCTTTCTTCTCTTCCTTCGTCCTCTTCGCCGGCGGCTGTGGCGCTACAACCCACACAGGCACGGCCGGGATTGGCGAGGAAGAAGTACTGTCACCTCCACTGTGGCGGACAAGGAAAGGCGGGTCCCTAGGCGTTGGCGGAGTCGAGGCATCCGAAGATTCGCTCGATCTTCGTGTCCGCTTTTGGGTCTGCCCCTCGCTCGCCTCGGGAGCCTCCTCAGTGGGCGACTACGCCAGCGGAAGCTCGGACTCTGAGTCCACGAATTCTTTGTCCGGCGCATCTGGAAACTGTTCGGGTAGTGGAGGCACCATGCCAGGTACCTTGAACTCCTGCACAATGAAGACAAACTTTCAGAACAGAAAATTACAAGGAAACGCACTCGAAAAAAGTGCTACGTGCATGTCGCAGATCTACACCTGCGGAACCGGTCGATAAGCACTTAATGGGGGGGTCCGCGATTTCCTCGGAATGTCCTCGTCATTATTGAACTTAAGCAACGGCCGGAGAACTCTGTCGAGGTCCCCCTTGGAGAGCTCCCGAGCCGCAACTCTCGTTGGGTCGTGGCGGCCAGAATAAAGGAACATCGGATGCGCCCTAGCCTGAAGTGGCTGCACCCGACGTTTGAGGAAGGTGCAGATGATATCCACACCGTTCACCTCCTTCCCCGGAACTACCTGGAGGGCCTCCACCCGACGGTAGAGCTCCTCTATCTCCTCCACCTCGCCCTCCAGGATATGATTTTTCCTGGATCTCTTCTTCAAGATCTCCTCTGTGTAGTCGAAAGGGGCAAGGCGGAAGTTTTGCCCATCCACTATGGAGTCACGGATATAAAAACACTTCCTCCGCTAGTATTGGACGGACTCAGACATAGAAAAAGAAAAGAAAAGAAAAGTAGATCGAAGGGAAATGACGTAGCCGCCAATCGGATAAACTCCGTCGCAGCCGGACTGCCTCTTCACGGAATAGAGCTTTCGAAAGAGGCCAAAAGGCGGATCGATACCGATCCAGCACTCGGAAAAAGTGATGAAGCAGGCGATGTGGAGAAGAGAATTGGGCGAAAGATGGTGGAGTTGGATGCCATAGAAGAACAACAGTCCATGGAGAGAATCGTGGACTAGGAGCGAGAGGCCGCGAAGAAGAAAAGCAACGCACATCACCCAATACCTTGCGGGTGGACGGGGAATTACCTCATCGCCGGGGATCTTAACGGCCTCCTTGTCTTGCGGGATTAAGCCCGCTTCACGAAGCTTTCGCAGGTCATCCTCGCGCATCTCTGTACGCCCCCACCCACCATTAGTGACACGAGCGGTACCCTTCTTGCCGCCAGCAGCAGCACTGGTGCCCGCTCTGGTGGAGGCCTTCTTCGATTTCCCCATCACGGTGTGACGACGGCGGCGATGCAAGCGCAGGAAAGAGGAAGGGAACGATCGGAGAATGTACAGCGCGCGACGGGAATTTCTCAAGAAAATGGAAACAGTAGGAAGCAAATGGCTACGGTGAAAAACAAACCATAGTTTTTCCCCACAGTTATAAGGACGAAGATGATGATCAGGGACCGTTCATCTAGAAGCCCTAGCGCCAGTATCAAATCCAACCGTCCACATGTCAGCACAGCAGCGAACTGTCGCTCGCACGCCGTCCACTACACACGGAAATCAAGGAGACGACGTAATTGTTTCCACGTCGCGCATGACCAGTCAACTCCATGTCATAAAGTGGGACCCACGTTCATCAAGTCACGTCACCTCTGGCGCCATAGACGATTAAGGTCACCGATCATCAGCACTGATGTCATCAAAACCACACTAGCAACGGTCACAAATCTTTGGCTAAACAGCTAAAGTACTCACTCGAATCTACGATTCAAGCAACTACTCGGAGGCTACTCCTATCAGGACCGTTGGCCCCGCACCCAAAGCATGAATAAGGTACTATGCCAATGATCTATTCTTCGAGTCCTACGTCGAGTCTACGACTCCACTACGGACTCGGGGGCTACTCCTATAGGTAGGATTGATCCAAGCATCCGAAAAAATTGTGTCCTACAGACCTGAAGCCAACAACGGCTGAATTAAAGTCTCTGCTCGAGTCTACGACTCGAACAGACACTCGGGGGCTACTCCCATAGGGAGCGCTGGTCGTGCACCCTATGAATTCTTCGACTGCGATCCTTCAGATCAGAATGCAAAACCTTTTTGGCAACTTTGCCCCAATCAACGCTAAGTGAGTAACATCCTCCTTGGCCACCCGAAACACCTCCGCGCTGATAAAATTTCGGATGTTGTGTCTGTGACGCAAAGATAAGACCTACAGATACCATCTGATGGCCTGGTAACGCACCCGACTGCACTCTGCTAGTAAAAATCCGTGCCAACAGGCGCGATGAAAATCCCGACGGACGTGTTGGGTACATCATTCAAAAACTACTGGGATTTGATTCCTGTAAGACCTCAATGGCCTGAGTAGAATTATGCCAGCATCTGTTCCGGGTTCGAGTCTAGGGACTAGAATGTGAAGAAGATCGTGTTGTTTTGTCCTAAGACAGTTAACTGACCCTGATCCGTTAGGAGAGTCAGGCACACGCATCAACAATCCCTACACACTAAAATCATTCTTTTTTGAATAGAAAAATCTGCACCCGAAAGGTTGAAGAGTCCTCAGCCGAATCTGTGATTCGACTGAACAGTCGAGGGCTACTGACATGGTTATACCCTATGGTACACGACATTAGAATACCTGGTCCAGCCCAAGGAAGGCCCAAGAGAATATACGCGTCCCATGAAGATTTTCGGGTGGCCCAAGCCCATGACGTCTTCAGATCCTTGGAGAGCAAGACTAGAAGGGCACGACAAGGAGGATCTCTCTCACCTCACTGCATAAACACCTTCACGCCAGATTGCATCTGTGCACCCCTGTAACCTTTGGTTCCACCGTAATCAAGAGCAGACAAGCAGGAGAAAGGTTTTCCCTCTGGGGCCTGAACCTGGGTAAATCTCGTGTCCTCTGGTTGCTTGTCTGTTAACCGTTCCGCAATCTCCAGCACCCCCATCTTCTTCAAAACCCAAGCTCAAAACAATGGGCATTGACGATATTAAACCTCGTCACCTTCTTCATCAATAAAAAGCTCTGGTCATTCTAGACACTTCGTTTTTGTTGTTTCGTGCACTGTTTTGTTGTTCTTGAAGCATCTTAGTTTTCGTTTGCTTTGCTTAGTTTGCTTGAATAACGTAGTTTGGACCCTCGTTCTCACTGTGTTGTTTCAAATAAGTTGATTGGTGTTGAAAAGGAGTAGAAAGTTCTTGCTTGAAAGTGCAAGAGGAGCTTGCATTGACTGTGACTTAGACTTTAGCATGTCATGCTAGGTGTTGTTTTGAACTTATGCTTAGTGATTATTGTTGTAGCATGACTTGTACCAAACAATTGGGATTGCTTAGTGTTCCTTGAAGGAATCATGTGTTGTTTTAGCATGCAAAAGCATAGTATTGTGGTATTCTCCTTTGATGTTTTGTTTGGGTTGACTTGGCACATGCTCACACCATGTTATGACTATGAACAAGTCACCATAGCCTCTATGATGATTTAGTCCTTGACTTGTAGTACCACTCTATGCTTTGATTAGTAATGTTTTGTCGCTCTGCATGATTATGGCCATTATTGCTCTCTTAGTTGGGTGCTCCCAGTCTTTTGCTAGCCTCCACTTGTATGAGTAAGCTCTACTCATTCTTATAACTCCCGAGAAACCAAGTTATTCCAAAGTGTCCACTATAAATTCATATGCATGGTGTGTTACACAATTCCAAGTATATTCTTGTTTTCAGCTATCTTCCAATTAAAAAGTATTTTGTTATGTGAAAACTTAGTGATTAAAGCTCTCACGAACTTGATGGCACACTTTATATTCCTTGATCCTAATAAACTTGAACCATTGTGTCTTCTATGTTGTATATGCTTGCACTTATACGCTGGAATTAGCAGAACCATGCTGTCATGGGGAACGTTGTCAACGTTGCACTTGTACTTTGTACACAGTTGATATCATGCTCTTTTGTCTATGGATGTCGCCAGTGTGAAATAAAAAGGGAGCTTGTAAGTCCATGGAGTTATGTATTTTTTGTTAGAGAGACGTCTGGGCCGCTAGCCTAAGCCATGCCTAATCATGATGGAAACTTGCAGCATCACTGTAGTGACCTCGGATCGATAAGGATCCTAAGTCCCTGTGATTAACATGCTAGTCCCTGGATCAATAGCTAGCACTCACATTCGATGAAATATCATGTAAAACACAAAGTCTTTATTACACGGAGAATCCAGAGTATGAATTTATTACAAAATTGCTTAGCATTAAGCTAGCTCAAATAACAGCGGAAACATAAAAGCAGCTTGAGTCCATCAACGCCCCAGGCTTGTCGAGTGTAGACCCGCGATCCCTACGCACCTTTCAATCTTCGGGTTCTGCACATAAGACGTGCAGCCAACAAGTTGGGTCAATACTTTGAATGTATTGGCAAATTACACCAAGGAGAGAAAAGACTATCTCTACATGCAAGGCTAGTTTAGGCTGTAGAGTTCATTTGCTCAAAGCTAGTTTTCTTAAGTAGAGAGAAGAAGAGAGGATTGTCCTACTTTGTAAACATTTGCTTAGATAAAATAAGGTCGGGTGGCACACGAGGATATTACGCACCAAGTGTCCAACCAACCGAACACTTGGATATTACGCACCAAGTGACACTTGGATATTACACACCAAGTTCCCCAAAATCCCACCAATTGGCGATATTACGCACGCCATGGGGTTTCAAAACTTTGTTTTTAGAAAAGAGAGAGGAAGATCCTTCAGAGGCTCCATCCTTCAGACGCTCAATGTTGTTCTGTTTCCGTGAACACGGCTGATCGATCAGATTGCAATACTCTCGAGAGTTTGTGCACTTTACCCACAATCCACGATCAAGTCCTTTTATAGACAAGACCATGGCGAGGATTTCCCTTAGTAGCCCCTCTACCTTCCGGATCCAACCGTGCCAAGAACCTCCAAATGTTGGTACCCAGGTGAGGTTTCCCACTAAGTACTAGGCCAAGACAGAGCCCATAATATATTGTGGTTGCACTGGAAGCTTCTGAATTCTGAAACATGGCAGACTTCTTTGATTCCTGGGCGGCCGTCCTCCATCAAAATCTCACTCGTTGACCCGACAACCATTCCGCCCAGAAGAAAACTTAGTTTTATTTGAAGTGGATTTGAGAAGAAAAGTTTGCTCTAGAGAGCCTTTATACTTAGAAAATTCTTTGTCTTACGAACCCCCAACGGTACTTTGTATATATAGCATAGCAAGCAATTCTTAGCAAAACAGGGGTAACCTATTAGGAGGGAAAATCCTAAGTATTGAGCTACTCATGGCATACTACAAAATCATCGCACTTGCAAAATAATACTAAGGAAAAATTCTACTAGAACATCCTACACATGCATACTACAGAATTTTGAAGAGCACATGCATAGAATCAAAACTAGGACAAAAGTTATGAACAAGTGGTGTAACTTGCCTTGATCTGAGTAGCACTCTACACAATAGCACTCCTTAGCGCACTCCGAACAATCTAACGAATCACAAACATAGATCTGATCACAACTTGCTCAAAACATATCACAGAGGAAATCATGCATGCATGCACATGGTAATTTATGCAAGGTGGGTTCTTCTAAATTGACCAAGGTAGCAAGATTGTGTCGCAGTAGTGTAAGGGTGTCACTAGGATTGATTTCCCAAAGGTATAGATCTAATTGAATCACTAAAACAATTCCTAGGATTATAGGGAGATCAAACCATCTAATTAGCCTCAAGCTAGATCTAATGATCCTAAGCAAAGTTTAATGATTTGGACCAGTAGGTATTGTGGAAACAAAGTTATTGCAACAAGAATCAATTAAAACAGAATTTTAAATATTTTTCTATAGAATAAACACTCTAATGTAGTGATTAAAATCTATAGCTAAAACCTTTACTGTAAACTTGGAATATTATTGCAGATCTGGATTCTACATAAAATTAGGAATCCAACGGTATATTATAAGCTAAAATTGGCCAAGTAGTTATTTTTCTATGATTTTCGCAATAATTATCTCAAATATGCAAAATTGAACTAAACCAGTCTAACCCCAACTCAAGACGCGCCAGGTGGCAGCGCCTGGTTGGTCCAGCTGGGAAACCGCGGCGCTGGCGCGGCTGCTGACGCGTGCGGCCACGTGGCACGCCGTGACTTGCTGATACCCCTTCGATACAGCTTCTAATCTAACGCGTTCAATCTCGATCCGACGGACAGGAGAGGCGGCGGCGACTTACAGGGTGTGACGGCGGCATGGGGCGGCGGTGGCGTCGGCGATGATGGCTGGCAGCGCTCTGGTGGCTCCCTGCGGTGGTGGCATGGTCGACGGGGTGCATCTGGCCTTCGCGGTCACCCTCGCGTCCTCGGCGTCGCCTATCTCGTCCTCAAGCCGTGTCAGATGGCGGCCGACCGTCTCGGTCTCCAGCGAGACTCCGACGACAAATCGCGGGTGGCGCGGGCTCCTGAACAAGGGGAAAAAGGCACAGGCGGCGCGGATGTTAAAGGAGGAAGGCAAGGAGCAGAGATGGGAGGGTGGGGCTCCTTAGTTCTGGGCGGCGTGCTCACCGCCCGAAGCTTCAGCGGCGGCACTCCGGCGAGATCAACCGATCGATAACCCTGCCGTGATTTCTCGAAACAAACTAGGGGTTCTGGCTGGCGAGGGACGGGGGATCTTATAGGCCTCTTGTCTTTGCGGTGGGGGCACGGATTCGATCCGAATTCGGTCGATATTCCCAGTAGGTTGTGCGACGGTCGCCGTGTTCGTCCTGGAGTCAACGAGGGCGCTGACGTGTGGGTCCGGGCGGTCAGCGGGTGCGGGCAGGTGGCGGCTGCGCTGGTGGGCTGGTGGCGGGCTACGGAGGCTGGCGCTAGCGAGCTAGGTGCCGCGCGTGCACGGGAGGCCTGGCGCAGCCGGCCCAGTTAGACTAGGCCGTTGCCCCCTTTTTTTCTCTTTTAACATTTATCAATTTCTGATTTAGCAAAACCTAAGTAACTTTTGCATACTACGTCCAAAAGTGATGAAACTTGTTTCCAAATTTTTGTAAAATAAGGTGGTCAATATAGGACCTATGGTTTACTGTTTTTACATAATTTTTAGAAGGGGTCAAACAACTACATCAAAAGTGCTTACATATGGAATTATTTAATAGGGTTTTAATAGGTTTTGGTGTTAGGATTTTTATTGCAATTTTAAATTGTAGGATGCAATGATGCATGACACTAATAACATCCTAATACAAATTCTGGGATGTTACAAACCTACCCCCCTTAAGAAGAATCTCGTCCTCGAGATTCGGGTTGGCTAGCAAATAGGTGTGGGTGTTCTGCCTTCAAGTCTTCTTCACGCTCCCACGTAGCTTCTTCCTCGGAGTGGTGGTTCCATTGTACCTTGCAGAATCTTATAGTTTTGGTGCGGGTAACCCTTTCGGCTGTTTCCAGTTTTTTGATGGGTTTTTCCTCATAGGTAAGGTCATTCTCTAATTGAACCTCATCTAGGGGAACGGTGTCTCTTAGCGGTGTTTCGGCCATTTCCGGGTGACACTTCTTTAGTTGCGACACATGAAACACATCATGAACAGTCAGTCCTTCCGGCAACTCCAACTGATAGGCAACTTCCCCTTTACGGGCCAGAACCTTATATGGTCCTATGAATCGTGGGGCTAACTTGCCCTTGATTCCAAACCTCTTAACTCCTCGTAGGGGTGAAACTCGGAGATACGCACGGTCCCCTATTTCATAGGCCACATCTCTGCGCTTGGAATCAGCGTAACTCTTCTGTCGGGATTGGGCTACCTTTAGCCTATCCTGAATCTGTCGTACCTTTTCTTCGGCATCCTTTATCAGGTCAGGTCCAAAAAGACTGCGTTCACCAACTCCATTCCATAGCAATGGAGTCCTACACTTCCTGACATATATAACTTCAAACGGAGCCATCTTGATACTTGTCTGGTAGTTGTTGTTGTATGAGAACTCAGAGTACGGCAGGTTATCGTCCCAACTAGACCCATAGTCTAGTGCGCAAGCTCTCAACATATCTTCCAAAATTTGATTCACCCTTTGTGTTTGGCCATCTGTCTGAGGGTGGAAGGCAATACTGAATTCTAGTCGGGTCCCAAGAGACTCACGTAGTTGTCGCCAAAACTTTGAAGTAAACTGGGTGCCTCTGTCTGACACAATTCCCTTGGGAATACCATGTAGGCTTACAATCCTTGACATGTATATCTTAGCAAGCTTAGCACTTGTATATGTGGCCTTTACGGGGATGAAGTGAGCCACCTTGGTAAAGTGGTCCACCACTACCCAGATAGAATCAAATCCAGAACGAGTCCGGGGCAATCCCATGATGAAATCCATGCCTACCTTGTCCCACTTCCAGTCGGGTATAGGTAGTGGTTGAAGTAGTCCTGCCGGTTTCTGATGCTCTGCTTTAACTCTATTGCATACATCACACAGAGAAATATACTCTGCAATATCTCTCTTTAGGTTATTCCACCAGAATCTATCCTTCACATCCATGTACATCTTCGTGTTACCTGGATGAATTTAGTATGGAGAATCATGAGCTTCTTGTAAAATGATCTTCCTGATATCGGGGTCGTTGGGAACGCACAATCGCTTCCCATGCCAGAGGGTTCCTTGTTCATCCAGACGAAATTCTTTAGTCTTTCCTTCACTTATCCTGATTCTTATTTCTTCCAACTCTTTATCTCCCTTCTGTGCCTCCTTGATTCTTTCTTGGAAGGTGGACACTATTTCCATAGTCGCTACGTGCCCTTTCGGGACTATCTCTAGCCCGAGATCCCTGAATTGTTTGCATAAATCCTCTGGAAGTTCCCCTGCGGTAAGTCCATTCACATACACCTTACGACTTAAGGCATCAGCCACCACATTTGCCTTTCCGGGATGGTACTGTAAATCCAAGTCATAATCCTTAATTAGCTCAAGCCATCTCTTTTGTCTCATATTCAACTCCTTTTGGGTGAAGATGTACTTCAAACTTTTATGATCTGTGAACACATCACAATGTTTGCCCATGAGGTAGTGTCTCCATACCCTGAGTGCATGAACCACAGATGCAAGTTCCAAATCATGTGTGGGATAATTGTGTTCATGGTTCTTAAGTTGTCGGGAGGCATAGGATACCACTTTCCCATCCTGCATCAATACACTTCCAAGTACTTGTCGAGAAGCGTCACAATAGACTTGAAAATCCTTCTGGATATCAGGCAGACACAGAACTGGTGCCGTTACAAGGCGTTTCTTCAACTCTTGAAAACTTGCTTCACATGCCTTGGTCCATAGGAACTTCTTTTCCTTCTTTAATAGTTCCGTCATGGGTTTTGCTATCTTGGAAAAGTTTTCAATGAACCTCCGGTAATATCCTGTGAGGCCCAAGAAACTCCTAATATCTCCCACATTCTTGGGTGACTCCCATTCCGTCACGGAAGCTACCTTACTAGGATCTATGACAACTCCTTTTGCTGACACAACATGACCAAGGAATCCCACTTCCTTTAACCAGAACTCGCATTTGCTGAATTTGGCATATAACTTGTGTTCTCTTAGATTCTCCATGATAAGGCGCAGATGTTTCTCATGTTCCTTCTCATCCTTAGAGTATATGAGTATATCATCTATGAATACTACGATAAACTTGTCCAAATATTCCATGAACACTTTGTTCATCATGGTCATGAAGTATGCTGGGGCATTGGTCAGACCGAACGACATTACGGTGTACTTATACAATCCGTATCTTGTGGTGAATGCTGTTTTGGGAACATCCTGTTCTCGAATCTTTAGCTGAAAGTAGCCTGATCGCAGATCGATCTTTGAGAACACACTTGCTCCCTTTAACTGGTCAAACAAGTCATTGATGTTGGGCAGAGGATACTTGTTCATAATCGTCACTTCGTTCAACGAGCGGTAATCCACAACCAGCCTCTTGGTCTTATCCTTCTTTTCCATGAATAGGACAGGTGCTCCCCAAGATGACGCGCTGGGTTGGATGAACCCCTTGTCCAATTGTTCCCTAAGCTGTTTCTTGAGTTCCTTTAACTCGTCCACATCCATCTTGTATGGCCTCTTAGCTATCGGCCCCATGCCTGGCATCAAGTCAATGAGGAACTCGATATCACGTTCGGGTGGCATTCCGGGTAGCTCTTCTGGGAAAACATCCAGGTATTCTTTTACAATAGGTACCTCCTCCAAGCTAACCACCTTAAGAGAGTTCACCATGACTTCTTTAAGTGCGAAATTCGACTTGATACGAATCCTCTTCCCTTCCGGTGTTGTGAGCATGACAGTTCTTTTGGCACAATCTATGACTCCTTCATATTCGGTCATCCAATTCATGACCAAGATTATGTCTAACCCTTGTGATTCTAGAACTACTAGACTTGTGGGAAAGATGTGTGTCCCAATCCTTAGTTCTAATTCCGGCAACCAGAGTTTGCCACTATTTCTCCCCCAGGAGAACTTACCCTTAGAGGAAAGTTTATAGTCTCCGTTGGTATCTTGCCTCTATCCACAAATACCCTTGATATGAATGAATGCGATGCACCGGTATCAAAAAGAACAACTGCGGGAATAGAATTGAGTTTGAACTTACCAATCACAGAGTCTGGCGCATCACAAGCATCCTCCATAGAAACATGATTCACCGTGGCTTTGACAAACGGATTTGGTTTCTTCCCGTTTCCATTGCCATGGTTGTGTCAATTTCCATTCCCATCGCCATTGCCATTGCCATTCTTCTTCTCGGGGCAAGATGTTGCATAGTGCCCTGTCCTGTTGCACTTAAAGCATGTCACCTCACTGAGATCCTTTCCATTACTGCCATTCCCATTGCGGTTCTTATGCCCATTGTGTTTGTGGCCACCTTGGTAATGACCGTTATGGTTGTGGACATTATTGTTTTAAGGTGGTGGCGAGGAATTGCGCTGCTTCTGGTATGGAACAGAGTGTTTGTGAGGGTTAGATTTCCTCTTGCGGTTTTCTATGCTCTTTCTCTTTGACTCAACCACAATGGCTCTATCCAGGAGTTCCTGAAAGTTGTCAAATTTCTGAGCCACAAGCTGAATGGATATCTCATCATTGAGACCTCTTAAGAACTCCTCCTGTCTCTTGGCATCAGTGGAAACATCATCGGGTGCATAACGGGCTAGCTTATTGAAAAGCTCACCATACTCGGTGACAGAACGGTGCAGCTGGTGTAGGTCGCGAAACTCGCGCCTCTTCAGAGTCATGACACCAGCAGCCACATGATGAGTGCGAAAAGCTAACTCAAACTGCTCCCAAGTGATAGCATCAATATCCGGGTGGGTGACTTGGTAGTTATCCCACCATTCTGCAGCAGGTCCTTCAATCTGGTGTGCGGCATAACGCACCCTTTCGGCTCCGACAGCTTGCACGGTGTCTAGCTTCTTGTTGATCGTACACAGCCAGTCATCAGCGATGATTGGTTCAGTGCTGCTAGTGAAGATAGGTGGGTTCAGTCTCAAAAACCGAGTCAAGCGATCCTATTGAGGAGGTGGCAGAGGTGGTGGTGGTGGCGGGTTGTTGTTGTTGTTTTGCATGTTCTGAGTGAGCAGTTGGATCAACTAGTTCTGAGTGCCCAAAAGTTGTGCTATTTCTGGCGGGATTTCGGAGTTCGCACGTCTTGGCGGCATCTGTGGGGTTTAAGAGAATAGTTAAGAAATATACAGAAAGACTAAGTAGTAAACTCCTACCCTTATGAAAACACACCAAGCACACAAGGCACACAAGACATAATAACACAGCTTAACACAGAAAACAACCAAGTTTAATTAAACCAGACTTGTCTTGGTATTTATTACAATCGCGAATAACGTTCTACTATAGAATTAAAGGTGGTCCAACCATTACACATCTTCCACGCCTTCCTCTTCCTCGTCCTCGAAGGAGTAGCCTTCCTGCTCTAGAGTTATCTTGTACAACTCCATCTCCTTTGTGGTGGCTTCAAGCTTCTCTTGGAGGTCCTTTATCTCATCCTGCAGCTTCTTGGTAGTGGCTTCCAGCTGCTCCTGTAGTCCCTCCTTCTCGCTTTGTAGCTACTCCACTAAACTTGACTTCTTTGCGGCTTCAAGTTTCTTTGCCAAGTCCCTCTTGGAAGCACGCACATCATTGATTATCTTGCAAAGGCCTTCAGTTTGCACTTCATCTCCATCGATCTGCTGTTTGAGTTCCCTAATTCTCTTGTTTTTATTTATCACCCTCTTCTCTTGGTTAGCGAACTTCTTCTCTTGGTCCTGGAACTTTATCTCTTGGAGCTTCATTACCTCCTCCTTCTGCTTGATCATTTCTTCCTTCTCCTTGATTAGGGCGCATAGCTCATCGTTCTTCATCATCTCGAGGAAGGTACCTTTTTCAAGGTCATGGATGTGGCACTCCAAGTCTTGATATTGTGTTCTTCGGCGCTTGGTAGAAGTTCTTTCCTCAAAGGTTAACTCCATGGGAATTCCTTCCTCATCTCGTCTTCCAAAGAGGCCGCCGCAGTGTCCTTGGAGAGCTTCATGATGACGTCCACATAGGCGACCAATGAGTTGCTGCAAGCTGATGCTAAGGGCCTTCTCCTTGGAATCGCTAACAATGTGGATTGCTATGTCTTCCTCCGGGTTCTTGCCTCGATCTTTTCCTGGTTGGATGACCTTGATTCCCCAACAGCCGTCCTTGTGGAGTTTCTTCATTGTGCTCCCCTGGATTGTTGGGAGAGGAAGGTCCAAACGTGTGAGTAGATCCATGAGGCATCCCCCAAAGCGAAGGGGCTCGATGTCCGCGACGGTGTCGTAGAGGAAGCTTGTCATCTTTAAGTTAGAAGAATGAAGGTTAGATACTTAAACAAGTAGAGGAAGGCAGATACTAGAGGTGTGGAAAATAACTTAGTAGAAAAGCAAGTAAGGCGCAAAGTTAGAGGTGGTTCCAATCCTAGGGTCACGTCCTACAGGCAACGATGTGCTCTGATACCATCTGTAGTGACCTCGGATCGATAAGGATCCTAAGTCCCTGTGATTAACATGCTTGTCCCTGGATCAATAGCTAGCACTCACAGTCGATGAAATATCATGTAAAACACAAAGTCTTTATTACACGGAGAATCCAGAGTATGAATTTATTACAAAATTGCTTAGCATTAAGCTAGCTAAAATAACAGCGGAAACATAAAAGCAGCTTGAGTCCATCAACGCCCCAGGCTTGTCGAGTGTAGACCCGCGATCCCTACGCACCTTTCAATCTTCGGGTTCTGCACATAAGACGTGCAGCCAACAAGTTGGGTCAATACTTTGAATGTATTGGCAAATTACACGAAGGAGAGAAAAGACTATCTCTACATGAAAGGCTAGTTTAGGCTGTAGAGTTCATTTGCTTAATGCTAGTTTTCTTAACTAGAGAGAAGAAGAGAGGATTGTCCTACTTTGTAAACATTTGCTTAGATAAAATAAGGTCGGGTGGCACACGAGGATATTACGCACCAAGTGTCCAACCAACCGAACACTTGGATATTACGCACCAAGTGACACTTGGATATTACACACCAAGTTACCCAAAATCCCACCCATTGGCGATATTACGCACGCCATGGGGTTTCAAAACTTTGTTTTTAGAAAATAGAGAGGAAGATCCTTCAGAGGCTCCATCCTTCAGACGCTCAATGTTGTTCTGTTTCCGTGAACACGGCTGATCGATCAGATTGCAATACTCTCGAGAGTTTGTGCACTTTACCCACAATCCACGATCAAGTCCTTTTACAGACAAGATCATGGCGAGGCTTTCCCTTAGTAGCCCCTCTACCTTCCGGATCCAACCGTGCCAAGAACCTCCAAATGTTGGTACCCAGGTGAGGTTTCCCACTAAGTACTAGGCCAAGACAGAGCCCATAATGTATTGTGGTTGCACTGGAAGCTTCTGAATTCTGAAACATGGCAGACTTCTTTGATTCCTGGGCGGACGTCCTCCACCAAAATCTCACTCGTTGACCCGACAACCATTCCGCCCAGAAGAAAACTTAGTTTTATTTTGAAGTGGATTTGAGAAGAAAAGTTTGCTCTAGAGAGCCTTTATACTTAGAAAATTCTTTGTCTTTCGAACCCCCAACGGTACTTTGTATATATAGCATAGCAAGCAATTCTTAGCAAAACAGGGGTAACCTATTAGGAGGGAAAATCCTAAGTATTGAGCTACTCATGGCATACTACAAAATCATCGCACTTGCAAAATAATACTAAGGAAAAATTCTACTAGAACATCCTACACATGCATACTACAGAATTTTGAAGATCACATGCATAGAATCAAAACTAGGACAAAAGTTATGAACAAGTGGTGTAACTTGCCTTGATCCGAGCAGCACTCTACACAATAGCACTCCTTAGCGCACTCCGAACAATCTAACAAATCACAAACATTGATCTGATCACAACTTGCTCAAAACATATCACAGAGGAAATCATGCATGCATGCACATGGTAATTTATGCAAGGCGGGTTCTTCTAAATTTACCAAGGTAGCAAGATTGTGTCGCAGTAGTATAAGGGTGTCACTAGGATTGATTTCCCAAAGGTATAGATCTAATTGAATCACTAAAACAATTCCTAGGATTATAGGGAGATCAAACCATCTAATTAGCCTCAAGCTAGATCTAATGATCCTAAGCAAAGTTTAATGATTTGGACCAGTAGGTATTGTGGAAACAAAGTTATTGCAACAAGAATCAATTAAAAAAGAATTTTAATTATTTTTCTATAGAATGAACACTCTAATCTAGTGATTAAAATCTACACCTAAAACCTTTACTGTAAACTTGGAATATTATTGCAGATCTGGATTCTACATAAAATTAGGAATCCAACGGTATATTATAAGCTAAAATTGGCCAAGTAGTTATTTTTCTATGATTTTCGCAATAATTAGCTCAAATCTGCAAAATTGAACTAAACCAGTCTAACCCCAACTCAAGACGCGCCAGGTGGTAGTGCCTGGTTGGTCCAGCTGGGAAACCGCGGCGCTGGCGCGG
The DNA here is from genome assembly GCA_916181665.1 of Avena sativa. NCBI lineage: Eukaryota > Viridiplantae > Streptophyta > Magnoliopsida > Poales > Poaceae > Avena > Avena sativa. The sequence continues at coordinate 243,447,163 of OV702283.1, read as the reverse complement.
CTGCTGACGCGTGCGGCCACGTGGCACGCCGTGACTTTCCGATACCCCTTTGATACAGCTTCTAATCTAACGCGTTCAATCTCGATCCGACGGACAGGAGAGGCGGCGGCGACTTACAGGGTGTGACGGCGGCGTGGGGAGGCGGTGAAGTCGGCGATGATGGCTGGCGGCGCTCTGGTGGCTCCCCGCGGTGGTGGCATGGTCAACGGGGTGCAGCTGGCCTTCGCGGTCACGCTCGCGTCCTTGGCGTCGCCTATCTCGTCCTCAAGCCTCGTCAGATGGTGGCCGACCGTCTCGGACTCCGGCGAGACTCCGACGACAAATCACGGGCGGCGCGGGCTCCTGAACAAGGGGAAAAAGGCGCAGGCGGCGCGGATGTTAAAGGAGGAAGGCAAGGAGCAGAGATGGGAGGGTGGGGCTCCTTAGTTCTGGACAGCGTGCTCACCGTCCGAAGCTTCAGCGGCGGCACTCCGACGAGATCAACCGATCGACAACCCTGCCGCGATTTCTCGAAACAAACTAGGGGTTCTGGCTGGCGAGGGACGGGGGATCTTATAGGCCTCTTGTCTTGGCGGTGGGGGCACGGATTCGATCCGAATTCAGCCGATATTCCCAGTCGGTTGCGCGATGGTCGCCGTGTTCGTCTTGGAGTCGACGAGGGCGCTGACGTGTGGGTCCGGGCGGTCAGCGGGTGCGGGCAGGTGGCGGCTGCGCTGGTGGACTGGTGGCGGGCTACGGAGGCTGGCGCTAGCAAGCTAGGTGCCGCGCGTGCGCGGGAGGGCTGGCGCAGCCGGCCCAGTTAGACTAGGCCGTTGCCCCCTTTTTTCTCTTTTAACATTTATCAATTTCTGAATTATCAAAACCTAAGTAACTTTTGCATACTAAGTCCAAAAGTGATGAAACTTGTTTCCAAATTTTTTAAAAATAAGGTGGTCAACATAGGACCTATGGTTTACTGTTTTTACATAATTTTTAGAAGGGGTCAAACTACTACAGCAAAAGTGCTTACATATGGAATTATTTAATAGGGTTTTAATAGGTTTTGGTGTTAGGATTTTTATTGCAATTTTAAATTGTAGGATGCAATGATGCAAGGATGATGCATGACAATAATAACATCCTAATACAAATTCTGGGATGTTACAATCACCATAATGAGAAACATATGCAAATAGAAAATAAAAAGATCACTGAAATGCTTATTGTCTGCTTGCCTTGTCATTTTGGTTATGGGATAGCTCCTATACCATATGCTAGTGGTACCCCGTTGGCGGTTCTCTATGATACACATGTACTTACTATGACAAGAACTTAAAGGTGACTAAAGTTGAGTAGCATGAGGTGCGGCCCTCGTATTCAAGGGACATGAGACTGCGAACTTATACTTTGTCAAGCATATACTCCATAGTTTGTTCACTTTAACCTTAATCACTTCAAGATGCTTATGATAAGGGGAAATGAGGGCTAAAAGCTAACAAGTACCATAATTTTTGGAAGATCTTTTTGAAACTTGAAATCCATGCTTCCCTTTATGAAGGGACTTTCTTCCACTATTATATTGAGTCTCCACCTTCTACCTTTAGGCACCAGTTAAGAGAGCATAGTTGCCATTCTTAGTTCTATGTGCAGTGTCCCAAAACTTATTGATTGATGCATATTGTTGATATTGCTTGTTCTTGTGCTATTTGTATCTAGTCACTCTTATGAACTTTGAAGGTGTCCTATGCATCTATTTGCTACTCCATGAGGGACAAGCTGAATGCCACTATGTCATGTGTTTCTATATGTGAAACAAACAAACGTTTTACAATGTATGTTATTCATGATCTTTGTTTGTAGCCTTTATTAGAACTCCATATTTCATAGTTACTTGGTCTTATTATTAGAACTCCATATTTCATGTACATGTTTAGAGTTCTTTGATCCCATCTTTCACTGCTTGCAAATGGTTTGATCTTGGTTTTGATGGTGCATGTCACCTAAAAAATTATTATTTTATCACTTACCTACTCGAGGACGAGCATGAGTTAGGCTTGGGGATGCTTGATACGTCAGAAATGTATCTATAATTTTTGATGTTCCATGCTTGTTTAGTATCTACTTTGCTTTGCTTTGTCCACACTTTGAGGTGCTTTTCTTATGTTTTCAGCTACTAACCTATTAAGAAGTTGCCATAGTGCCAGTTGCCTGTTTTCTGCTATTTTGGTTCTAGAAAAGCTAGTAAGGAAATATTATCGTAATTGGAAGGGACAAAAGCCAAAGTCAATATTTCACCGACGAGAACACAGACTACAGAGGAGAGACGGAGGGGCGCCACAGGGCGGCCGCACCCCCCAGGCATGGGCCCACCCTAGGCCGAGCCTGGGCAGGGTGTGGGCCCCCTGGCCGCCTCCTGGCCTCGCCTCTTCGCCTATAAGAAGCCCCCGATGCCTAAACCCTAAGCACCCGATCAATATTCCACGAAACATTCTATAGCCGCCGCCACCATCATACCTAGATCGGGGGGATCTGAAGCTATTCCCGGCACCCTGCCGGAGGGGAGATTATCCCGGAGGATTTCTTCTTCATCATGCCAGCCTCCGGTATGAAGTGTGAGTAGTTCCACCTTGGACTACGGGTCCATGTAGTAGCTAGATGGTTGTATCTCCACCTTGTGCTTTCATGTCAAGATCTTGTGAGCTCCGTTCATGATCAAGATCTCATCTATTTGTAATCATGCATGTTGTGTTTACGGGGATCCGATGGATATTGAGATTACTATGTCAGATTGATTAATGGTTTTGTCTTATTGATTCTATCATGTCTTTGTTGTTTGTGATCTTGCATGCTCTCTGTTGTTAGTAGATATCTTGGCCAAGTAGTTGCTAGTGACTCCAAGAGGGGGTATTCATGCTTGATAGTGGGTTAATGCCTCTATTAAATCAAGGTAAGTGACAGAAATCTCAAAGGTTGTAGATGTGTTGTTGCCACTAGGGAGAAAACAACGGTCTCTTGTTCATGGAACAAGTGGATTGTTTACCTTACACACTTTGGTTAAAGCAGTTGTCCGTTGCTTGCAACTTAATATTGGAGGGGTTTCTGATGATAACCTGAAGGTGGATTACTAGGCATAGATGCAGTTGGATGGCGATCTATGTATCTTGTTGTATTGCTCAATCGAATCTCATAGGATCATGAATTCTAGTATTGCATTGTTATGCCTTGCTCAGTCCTGTCAATTGCCCTGCTGTAATTTGTTTACCCAGCATGCGATGTTTATTTATCTTAAGGAGAACATCTCTAGTGAACTATGGACCCCGGTTCAATCTTTACCATTGATACATCTTCCACTGTTACTGTTTACTTGCTACAAACCATCATCACCTTCCACACCATACAGTTAATCCTTTGTTATAGCAACCAGTGAGATTGACAACCTCACTGTTAGTTGGGGCAAAGTCTTGAGTTTGTGTTGTTCAGGTTTCCACGTTGCTTTCAACACCTTTGAGACGTTTCGTTCCTCCTACTAGTTCGATAACCTCGGTTTCTTACTGACAAAATACTTGTTGCTGTGTTGCATTATACCTTGCTCTTGCGGTTTCCTAAAGAAGCACTCCACGTTGACGCATCTCCATCAACCTCTCACCCCACCCCCCACCGCCTCCGCACATCTGATCCACTAGAGTCGCCATGAGCAACTGGAAGCTATTCGTCGGTATCGATGTGGGACAACTCCCTCGTCCTAGCATGGGACGTTTGTTAAATCCCTCGAGCACCGAACCTGACCCACATCGCATCATATCTGCTTCACCGATGCCGCCGTGCACTTCACATAATAATGTTCACCGACGCGACACTTGAAACGCACCAATCTGGTTCAACGAACCTATCGACAACAACGTGAGCTGCTATGTGACACCGCAAAGTTCTATGGTAAGTCCCTCCTTTTAGTTTGATGTGTTTGGTCATTAGTTTGTTCATCTAAGTTTTACAAAAATAAAGTCTTTCCCATTACTCTATATCTCTAGCATACCCATATTAAAATGATTGTCTAGTTTATACGGGCTAGGACATGTTTAATTTCTTCATTCATAGATAGCTAATGCACATGATTAGTACTCCATAATGGTTCACTTGCATTTGGTCCATAGCGATATGTTCTTTGGGCAATGATTTAATCAATTTCACACTATGCAGTTGCGAGATCCAATAGTTATTGCTTGCATAGAGTGTTAGCTCCCGATTCCTTTGATTATCGCTTCTCTAACTGCAAAATGATCTTATTGTATACATGAGGCAAGCATAGTTTTAATCACTTATTTCGTTATGTATGTAGTCTGTAGGAAACAATCTATAAATTACTTGTTTGTCCGTTAATATTACCTGTCGGTTGACTAAATGCAGCCAATATTCAGTTACTAATTTTATTGTATTGTACACAAAAAAAGATCTTATTTCATTATACTGATATTGTATATTAGCCTTGTAACGACTAAAAATTTGGCTTCTTTTATTGTAATTTTGAGTTTATCAATGACTAAAACAAGTCCACCAACCCCAGTTAAAGATATAATAGTCAGAGTAAGGTAGCATAGAGAAGCTAGATTTTTACCTGTGGCATTGTTTCTGTTAATTTTATCTCCAACCTGCTAGATTTTTACCTGTGACTAAAAATAATTTATCTAGTTTATCTGCGATACATGATTACTTGTTTTTCTCATACGGAAAATGCTTCTTGTCTCAAAAAGTTATAGGAAAAGTATTGTATTGTGCTTCTTTTGGCTATGTAGTTGCTGGAATTCATTTGCAGTGTCTGGATATTTATAAAGTTCTAAAAGTCTACTCCATGTGTTTCAAAATATAAGATGTTTTAGATTTTTAAACCAAATGTATCTAGACTTTTTTAGTATGTATATTCGCTCGGGTTTGGAGTAAATCTACACACTAAAAGAAGTCTAGATACATTTTCTTCATAAACCTAAAACATCTTACATTTTGAAACGGACGGAGTACCTGTTTTCCAAATTCTTCGACAATGTACTATGTGCTGCTGTAACCTATTTTGTCTTATTTGCAGATTACAAATGAAGCTATTCAAGTCAAAGAGAGGACACTTGTGTTGACACTATTTCGGATATTGTTGCTCAATTATTGATAGAAAGTGAGAAAGCCGACAAACTCCATGATTCTATTGATATTCCAAGGAATCAAGGAACTGAATCAGCTAGGTCACAAAGAGATTACAATACTTACCCTAAGAGCAGTTAAGCATCTTGTTCCTGGTCTAAGAAGTGACCTTGAAATGTCATTGTTTTATCTAGTTCTTTGCAAACTAATTTTGGCCAAAAAAAGGAAACCGCCAGACTCCAAGAGTATAATGACATGCTTAGAAAGCAAACACATGTATCAGATACTAACATCTCTAAAATACACCAACTGTGTGAAAATATCTTGTCAATATCTGACTGCCACTAACTTGATACACTTTTGGCGAATGAAGGTCCTAAAGCATAACTTCTACGATTCGACTTAACTTTGATCCATCTGTATTTCTGCACTTTATTTCGTGTAATTTTTTGAGCTATATAATAATTTAAATTCTTTGTAGCTCATGTTATTGTTCTTTTAACTCCCTTTCTTTACTTATGTCTGATTGGCCAACATAATAGACTAAAAAATTGGGCGTCCAGTCAACACAACAGACTAGGATTATGTTTAACTGTCCTTGAATGGAATATATTTGACCAAACAGTAACCGGTAGGAACAGTTTCATGTTATTAAAAATGTTTCTGTTGGAGGTACTCTGCACAATTTCATTGCAATTATACCCATGGATGTGACAATCGGCCTTGAATTCCTGGACAGTTAGCATACGGTCTACTACCGACCTTAAAGCATTTCCCTCCCCACTATTTCAAAAAATTTGAGGAAAAATCTACCACTAGGAGTACCATTTTTCTATCTATAGATAGACAGAGGCTAGAAAAATTTATAATGCTAATCGACTGGTAAAATCACTCACCGCAAAAAAATCATTTCACGCCTCTCTGTTTCAAACATTTTGAGGAGAAATATTTGACCAACGACAACCATTTTTCTATTATTACTTGGATGGTAGGAAAATTTAAAATCTTAGTCAAGCGGCAAAATTACCGCCTATGCTGTGTGAATCGAATGCATCCGATTTTCTTTGCAAAATACTCAATAGTTATGGATGAGTTGATGTGACGCTCGTCCTTGAATTCCTAGATAGATAGCTTACATTCTACTACCTTTTTTATTAGTAGATGGACACTAGCCATATTCAATATCTCAAACGAGTGGAAAAATCACCTGTCGACCTTGAAGCATTTCCCTCCCCACCGAATCAAAATGCCAAACTCTCGCACCGCATAGTACCATTTTTCTATTATTATTATATGGATGCTAGCCGAATTCAAATCTCAATCGAGCGGCAATATCACAAACCTTCCTTGATGCATTCTGCACCCCTCCATTTCAAAAACTTTTGACACTAAAATTCATGTTCTACCCTCTGTTAAGACAAAAAAGGGGCATGCTAGAGTCGGTCGCTTGGGGGCATGGTCATAATTATGTTTTTTACCTCTATATTCCCTATTCGCGTAGTTTTTCCCGCTGGCCCTCACAAAAAACCCAAGATCCTCCGTCCCCTCCACGACCACCGCGCTCACTGGCCAGCGGAAAATCGATGGAGGCCTGAGCCGCATGAGCTGTGGTCTCGTGCCCCGCCGCAGAGCCGCTTCACTGACACCCACCTCGCCGGATCTAGTTCACCTGGCTTCTGTGCCAGGGCAGCAGAGTTGCCATCTCGTTCACCATGCCGATGGCGTCATCGACCGCCCAAGCTCTGCTTCCCCGTCGCCGAATGCTACCCAATGGTATAGGAGCTGCCTCACCGGTGTTCACCAAATGGGATCTACATGAACGAATTTCATTTCCACCGCTCTAGACCAGTTGCATGGGCATTACCATTCACGCCACCGGATCTGCCTCAGCGATGCTCTCGTCCACCGCACTCAAGCCGGCATTGATCGCCCAAAATCTGCTTGCCCGACCGCCCAAGATCTGCTTCCTCGACCTCCCAAGATCTACTTAGCCGCAACCGCAGGACCCTCGCTGACAAACACGTCACCCGCACGGTACGGACGATGCTTAGACGCCTCTGATATGTCGGAGACGTATCTACATTTTTTGATGTTCCATGCTTGTTTAGTATCTACTTTGCTTTGCTTTGTCTACACTTTGAGGTGCTTTTATATGTTTTCTGGTACTAACCTATTAACAAGATGCCACAGTGCCATTTGCCTGTTTTCGTCTTTTTTTGGTTCGAGAAAGGCAGAAAATCAATATTCTCGGAATTAGACGGGACAAAATCCAAAGTTAATATTTTAACGTGGGGAACACGAAGCCACAGTACGAGACAGAGGAGAGCCACCAAGGGGCCATGCCCCATGGCCGCATGGCCTGGGTGGGCTCACGCCTGGGGGGTGCGGCCGCCCTGGCTGCCCCCTGCCTCGCCTCTTCGCCTATAAAGACCCACCGATGCAGAAACCCTAAGGACCCGATCAATATTCCACGAAACCGTCTGTAGCCGCCGCCACCATTATCCGTAGATCGGGAGGGGGGATCTGAAGCTCTTCCCGGCACCCTACCGGAGGGGTGATCATTCCGGAGGCCTTCTTCTTCATCATGCCAGCCTCTGGTATGAAGTGTGAGTAGTTCCACCTTGGACTACGGGTCCATGTAGTAGCTAGATGGTTGTATCTCTTCCTTTGTGATACCATATTTAGATCTTGTGATCTCCGATCATGATCAAGAGCATCTATTTGTAATCATGCATGTCGATTTTGCAGGGATCCGATGGATATTGAGATTACTATGTAAGATTGATTAATGGTTTGGTATTATTGATTCTATCATGTTTGTGTTGTTTGAGATCTTGCGTGCTCTCCGTTTCTAGTAGCTATCTTGGCCAAGTAGATGCTAGTGACTCCAAGATTAGGTATTTATGCTCGATAGTGGCTTCATGCCTCTATTTAACCTAAGGGAAGTGATAGAAATCTCTAAGGTTGTAGATGTGCTTTTGACATTAGGGCGAAAACAACGGTCTCTTGTTCATGGAACAAGTAGATTGTTTACCTTACACACTTTTCTTAAAGCATTTATCCGTTGCTTGCAACTTAATACTGGAGGGGTTCGAATGATAACCTGAAGGTGGATTCCTAGTCATAGATGCAGTTTGATGGCAGTCTATGTATCTTGTTGTATTGCCCAATCGAATCTCATAGGATCATGAACGTCTAGTATTGCATTGTTATGCCTTGCTCAGTCCTGTCAATTGCCCTGCTGTAATTTGTTTACCCAACATGCCATGTTTGTTTTCTTAAGGAGAACACCTCTAGTGAACTATGGACCCCGATCCAATCTTTACCATTGATACATCTTCCACTATTACTATGTACTTTATGCAAACCACTATTACCTTCCACACCATATAGTTAATACTTTGATTTCAGCAAACCAGTGAGATTGACAACCTCACTATTTGTTCGGGCAAAGTCTTGAGTTTGTGTTGTGTAGGTTTCCAAGTTGCTAGCAACACCTTTGAGTCGTTTCCTTCCTCCTACTAGTTCGAAAATATAAGTTTCTTACTTAGGGAAAACTTGTTGCTATGCTCATCATACCTTCCTCTTGGGGTCTCCCAACGAATCGTTCACGCACCATCAAGACTTTTTCTAGCGCCGTTGCTCGGGAAGCTAAGGACGTCTTCACAAGGGGAGTCCTTCACAGCCTTTCTCTTTACTTTGTTTTTGTTTTTCTTAGTTTATTTTGCTTGGTTTTGTTTTCCTCTTTTTATCAAAATCTCCAAAAATATTAGTTTAGTTTGGTTTTCTTTCTCTTATCAAAAACAAAAAAAATAGTTCTTGCTCTAGTTGTCACCTTGCTCTAGCTCACCATGTTGATCCCCAAGTTCACCCTAAAAGACCTGAGGATAGATACATGAGGATATTGAGGATAGCTCACCATGTTGATCCCCAAGCTCACCATGTTGATCCCCAAGTTGTCACCATAATTGGGAAAGAAAATATTGAAGAATTCTTTAATCATGTTAGAAAACATGAGGATATTGAGGATAGATACATAGAAGAACTTGCTCCTAATTATAAAATTGTTGCAGCTTATTTAGACCATATGTTGGAGGCTAGGTTTGTTAACCTTAACCCCATGATGCAAATTTTGTTTCTCAAACTAAAAGAAGAAGAGGATCCTGAAAAGAGAGATTTTATCCTAGAAACTTTACTAAAAGAGTTCAATGATGTTGATAAGGAAGCCAAAAAGGTCTTTGAACATTTTAATATGCTAGGCTCATGTGTAGATATTATGGGTACTTTAGATAAATCCAAACCGAGAGAGGAAATTAAGATACCCATACCTTTTAAACTTGTAGGAATGCATGAAGCCTTAGAAAAGAATTTTGATTGGATTGTTCCTAAAAATCCATTTGATGAAAGTAGTGTACCTAAGTGAGATGAGAAAGGATCCTCTAAAACTCATTTGGATGAGATACCTTTGTTAGTTGAAGATATTTCGAGTATTGATCTTAATGCTTCTTCATTTGAAAATACTTGATTCTTGCTTCTTGTGCCTAACTTAAAGGCGTTAAAGAAAAGTACTTATTGGGATATAACACAAAAGTTTCCTTGAGTATTGGAAGTTATTAATTCAGTACTGACCTCTCCTTATCCTTTTTATTTGCTTTTTTGCTAAGAATAACTCTAATGACAGGGAAGTAAGATTTGGGGAGTTGCTGTCCCAAAACAGATTTTTGTTCTCCACCGTAAAAATTCGTGTAAACTCTCTGTAAGCCGGATTTAGCTGATATTTTATGAATAAATCTCCTTGCATGTTAGCTAACTTTTGGTAGTTCAACACTTTTTTATTTGAGCAACATAAGGTCTTTGTAAAAATCGGTTTATACCTGCTGGTTTGTTTTGACAGATTTCTGCCATTATTTGCATTTGCTTCTCATTGATTCCTTTCTGGGTTCTTTTTGGGAAATTGAGCTTTTTGAGGGATTTGCCATAGAAGCTTGTGTTTTTAGTGAAAGTTTTGTTGTTCTATAGCTAAACCCAAAGGTCTATTCTCTTTTGAATACACTAATGTTGCTAATGAAGATTGTGTGAAGTTTTGTATGAAGGAAAATTTTTAGGTGTAGAGAAAGAATTATGTAATGAGATGAAGAATGGAAAAAATCTCAAGCTTGGGGATGCCACCTCGTGTCACCCCAATAAATATTCAAGGGGTACAAGCGTCAAAGATTGTGGATTACCTAGGCATCCCCTTCTTTATCAATAAAAAGCTCAGGTCTTTCTAGACACTTCGTGTTTATTGTTTCATGCATAGTTGTGTTATTCTTGGAGTGTCCTAGTTTTAGTTTGGTTTGCTTAGTTTGCTTGAATAAAGTAGTTTGGACCCCTGCTCTCGCTGTGTTGTTTCAAATAAGTTGATTGGTGTTGGAGAGGAGTAGAAAGTTCTGGCTTCAAGAGTACAAGAGGTGCTTGCTTTGACTGTGACTTAGACTTTATAATCTCATGCTAGGTGTTGTTTTAACCTTATGCTCAGTGATTATTTCTGTAGCATGACTTGTTCGAAACAATTGGGGTTTGCTTAATGTGCCTTGAAGGAATGATGCGTTGTTTTAGCATACAAAAGCATAGTATTGTGGTATTCTCCTTTGATGCTTTGTTTGGGTTGACTTGGCACATGCTCACACCATGTTATAAATATGAACAAGTCACCATAGCCTCTATGATAATTTATTCCTTGACTTGTAGTACCACTTTATTCTTTGATTAGTAATGTTTTGTCACTCTACATGATTATGGCCATTATTGCTCTCTTAGTTGGTCGCTCTCAGTCTTTTGCTAGCCTCCACTTGTATGAGTAAGCTATACTCATGCATCCAACACCCAAGAAACCAAGTTATTCCAAAGTGTCCACTATAAATTCCTATGCATGGTGTGTTACACCATTCCAAGTATATTCTTGTTTTCATCTATCTTCCAATTAAAAAATATTTTGTTATGTGAAAACTTAGTGATTAAAGCTCTCATGAACTTGATGGCACACTTTATTTTTCTTGCCCCTAATAAACTTGAACCATTGTGTATATCTATGTTGTATATGCTTGCACTTATACATTGGAATTAGCAGAACCGTGCTGTCACGGGGAACACTTTCAACATTGCACTTGTACTTTGTACACAGTTGATATCATGCTCTTTTGTCCATGGATGTCGACAATGTGAAATAAAAGGGGAGCTTGTAAGTCGATGGAATTATGTATGTGTGTTAGAGAAACGCCTGGGCTGTTAGCCTAAGCCATGCCTAATCATGGTGGAAACTTTCAGCATCACCATAATTACATCTATGAAGCTTTCTTCTTATAAAAAAAGGAGACATATTGAAAAGAGGAAAGAGAGAAAAAAGCACCATTTTCCCATGGTAAATAAGAAGATTGTTAAGATGCTCATTGTTTGCTTGCCTTGTCATTTTGATTATGGGATAGCTCCTTTATCATGTGCAAATGGTACCCTGTTGGTAGTTCTCTATGATAAACATGTACTTATTATGATAAGAACTTACAGGTGACTAAAGTTGAGTAGCATGAGGAGCGGCCCTCGTATTCAAGGGACACGACATTGCCAACTTATACTTTGTGAAGCATATACTCCATAGTTTGTTCACTTTAACCTTAATCACTTCAAGATGCTTATGATAGGGGCAATCAGAGCTGAAAGCTAACAAGTACCATAATTTTTGGAAGCTCTTTTTGATACTTGAAATCCCTGCTTCCCTTTTGTGAAGGGCCTTTCTTCCGCTATTATGTTGAGTATGCACCTTCTATCTTTAGGCACTAGTTAAGAGAGCATAGTTGCCATTCTTAGTTCTATGTGCATTGTCCCAAAACTTATTGATTGATGAATATTGTTGATATTACTTGTTTTTGTGCTATTTGTATCTAGTCACTCTTATGAACTTTGAAGTTGTCATATGCATCTATTTACTACTCCATGAGGGACAAGATGATTGCCACTATGCCATGTTTTATATATGTGAAACAAACAAACATTTTCCAATGCATGTTATTTATGATCTTTATTTGTAACCTTTCATATTGCATGCATAGTTACTTTGTCTTACTGTTAGAACTCCATCTTTCCTGCTCATGTTTAGAGTTCTTTAATCCCAGCTTTCAATGCTTACAAATGGTTTGATATTGATTTTGATGGTGCATGTCACCTCAAAAATTATTATTTTTATCACTTACCTACTCGAGGACGAGTAGGAGCTAATCTTGGGGATGCTTTATACGTTAGAAACGTATATATAATTTTTGATGTTCCATGTTTGTTTAGTATCTAATTTGCTTTGCTTTGTCTAAACTTTGGGGTGTTTTTATATGTTTTATGGTACTAACCTATTAACAAGATGCCACAGTGCCAGTTGACTGTTTTCATCTGTTTTTGGTTCTAGAAAGGCAGAAAATCAATATTCTCAGAATTGGACGGGACAAAAGCCAAATTCAATATTTTACCGTGGGGTACACGAAGCCGGAGAACGAGACGGAGGAGATCCACCTGGGGGCCACAACCCTTAGCCGCGCGGCCTGGGTGGGCCTGTACCTGGGGGGTGCGGCCGCCATGGCTGCCCCTGCCTCGCCTCTTCGCCTATAAAGACCCCACGATGCAGAAACCCTAAGGACCCGATCAATCTTCCACTAAACTGTCTATATCCGCCGCCACAATCGTCCCTAGATCAGGGGGATCTGAAGCTCTTCTCGGCACCCTGCCAGAGGGGAGATCATCCTGAAGGCCTTCTTCTTCATCGCGCCAGCCTCCAGTATGAAGTGTGAGTAGTTCCGATGGATAGATGGTTGTATCTCATCCTTTTTGCTACCATGTTTAGATCTTGTGAGCTTCGTTCATGATGAAGATCATCTATTTGTAATCATGCATGTTGTGTTTGCGGGGATCCGATGGATATTGAGATTACTATGTTAGATTGTTTAATGGTTTTGTCTTATTGATTGTATCATGTCTGTGTTGTTTGAGATCTTGCATGCTATCCGTTTCTAGTAGCTATCTTGGCCAAGTAGATGCTAGTACCTCCAAGAGGGGGTATTTATGCTCGATAGTGGGTACATGCCTCTATTTAATCTAAGGGAAGTGGCAAAAACTCTATGGTTGTAGATGTGTTGTTGCCACTATGGAGAAAACAATGGTCTCTTGTTCATGGAACAAGTGGATTGTTTACCTTACACTCTTTGCTTAAAGCAGTTATCCGTTGCTTGCAACTTAATACTAGTGCGGGCTCGGATGATAATCTGAAGGTGGATTACTAGTCATAGATGCAGTTGGATGGCGGTCTCTGTGTCTTGTTGTATTGCCCAATCGAATCTCATTGGATCATGAATGTCTTGTATTGCATTGTTATGCCTTGCTCAGTACTGTCAATTTCCCTACTGTAATTTGTTTACCCAGCATGCCATGTTTATTTATCTTAAGGAGAACACCTCTAGTGAACTATGGACCCCAGTCCAATCTTTATCATTGATACATCTTCCACTGTTACTGTGTAATTTTTGCAAACCACTATTACCTTCCACACCATACAGTAAATCTTTTATTTTCAGCAAACCGGTGAGATTGACAACCTCACTATTTGTTGGGGCAAAGTCTTGAGTTTGTGTTGTGCAAGTTTCCAAGTTGTTAGCAACACGTTTGAGTCATTTCCTTCCTCCTACTGGTTCGATAACCTTGATTTCTTACTAAGTGAAAACTTGCTAATGTGCTCATCATACCTTCCTCTTGGGGTCTCCCAACAAAACGTTCACGCACCATCAGCCTCTCCGACCGAGGTAAACTAATCTCCAACACCTTTTTGTTTTCTCAGCAATATAGTAGGTTAAATCCTGTCGCAGTGAACTTCATTTTTTCATCATTCTAGTACATACAGGTCATTGGGCATGCCTATTCTTTGTGCTACATAAAAGGTCACCGGACATGTTTGTTTGCACTCGCTGCTCTACAAATTTCATTTAATGCACATGTTTGTTAGTTCGTCATGCACATGTTCTTAGCTACTCCCTACAATAGTAATTGCCTGTTATTGTGTAGTTTTTGCAAAATGTAAAGTCACTGAAAAATATTAGTGTAGATCCCCTGCTCCGCAGTTACTGAATCTATCGGGTTCGTCCTGATCTAAGTTCCTGCTATTATTTCCTCCCTGGCATCATTCTGCCATCCTGGTGTACCCGTTTAAACTCATCGTACTAGTTCAATTATAATTTTTTGTTTCTATCTAGATCTTTAAAAGATGCAACACTGACTTTGTTTTTTCTTTGCATAGAGCTCAAAAGGGAACACAAAAGATATTGGTTTGCACAACCTCTTCTACCCTTTCCGGTGTTGGTTCATCCTAAGCAATTACATAACTATCCTCTAGTGTGTAGTTCGTTCGTGGTATGCCTTCCTTCTCTACAAGTTCTGGGATGATGCCGTTATAATTTCTGTCTCGTTCATTCTTAGCTACGAAAGTAACTGCATGCCCATTGTGTAGCGCACCGCAAATTCTGAGTCACCCAACGTCTCTTGCATTCCAGGATATACTACTGCTTCCATATATATTTTTTGAAATGACCTAACTAGTTTATATTTCCTAAAAATATAGGAAACACTCTGTTCGATTTCTCAATTCATTTGTAGGAACGCTTGTGTAATGCTTGATTGTCCTGTTCTGCAGGTTCACAAGCAATGCCATTATATTTCATATATAATGGTTCATCCTAAGAAGCGACATAGCTGTCCTATACTATATATATAGTTCATTCGTAGTTTGCATTCTTGCTTGATATGTCCAATTTGCATCACCATTCTATATCATAATTTGCCTCTATTCATTGATATATTTCATATTAAGAGGTGTTACTTATGTCTTTTCATCTGTTTTTGCATGTTGGATGATTCTTGGGGGGGTGAACTGTCGGAGTCTGGATTCTGATGGAAAAAGAGGTGTTTTGATGCAATTTCGCGAAGATCATAAAAATATCAGAAAATTCTATTTTCTAAGTGTAGCATCCCATTTGTCTAACAATTGTAATGCTACTTGGTTTAGTAATATAATGGCTACTTCCTACATATAATTGTTGCATCATCATCATATCATGCTCATGTCATCATGCCACCTTGCATTTGAGCATCATACAAAAACCCTTTGTGTTTGGTTCTTATCTCATATGCATTATTATTTGTATTTGCCTCTTGATATTGTATTTGGTTCTTGATATATTGTTTAAATGCCCAAGTTGAGTTGGGGGCATATCTTTTAATCAACTCCACCACCTTTCTTTCACCACCTTACAATTCCACCATCCCATTAACCATGAGCTTGTAATTATTTTTCTTTTGGTATTTAGTCTAGCTCATGAGAGATAGGGTGGGTCCAATTCTACAAATTCTTTTGCTTGGGCCTTACCCCACATTTTGGAATGCATAAGAACAATGCCATGTAAATAATCTTGTTTTCACAAAATAAGCATGGTATTAGTTATTATGCATGGCCCATGCAAGTACCACCTTTTGCTTGTTATTTGAATTTTATTTGATTTTTGCATGGATCATCTCTCCCTCTCTACCACTCCTCTTGGGCTTGGTCTTAGTAATCTTGCTTTAAAACATATCACCACCCTCCCTCTTTTTGGGTCTAGCTTGGTTTGATCTTGTGCTTGCTTGAGCTTGCCAAGAGGAAACCATCTCCCTTCCCCCATCTAACCCTAAACCCTACCCCCCTAATCACCATACCCCCTCTCCTATCTAAACCCTAAACTTACCTCTCTCTCCCTCGGCCTCTCCCTCCCTCTCACCTAGCTGGCCCCACCATGCCACCTAGGTACCACCCAAGCAAAACCCTAGCCCGAGCCACCCATCCCTCCTGCCCTAGAGCTCCAACCCGAGCCTACCCTCTCTCCCTCTCTTCTCTCCCTGCCTTGTGGCCCCCTAGCCCGAGCCTGCCTGCCTCCCTGGCCTCGCCATGACCCCACCTGGCAGCCTCCATCCCCCCTCCCCCTGCTACTGCCCCGACCAAGCACGTGAGGGAGAGGACAAAGGTGGCCGAGACCACCTTTATCCCCACCACCTCCCCCACGCCATCTACCCCTCTCTCGGCCATCCTTATCTACCCCCGGCCTCCCCTGCACCTCCCAGATCTGCCCAGGGCCCTGCCCTCGCCTTCCTTCTCCCTCTCCACCACCAACTACCCCGACGCCGGCCACCGTCGGCTTCGGCGTTCACCTGCAGTACGAGGAGGCGGGCGTGGTGTTGTGGGCGTCGAGGAGTACAAGGAGACCCCCTGCAGCAGCCCCGTACACGGAGCCGCGAAGAGGAGGCCCCAGAACCGCTGCCCCAGCGCGAGCCCGACGCAAACCCTAGCTCCTCTGGTCGTCTGCCTCGTCGCCGATCCGACGCTCCCCGCCCCTATCAGAACCCACCGTCGAGCCCGCGGTGAGCCCCTAACCCTCCTGGACATGCTCCGCCGCGCTGTCGTTGTCTAGTTCCGTTTTGCGTTTCGTCGAACACGCTGCGTGCGCCGGCGGCGTTGTCGTCTGCTCGCCGCTGCGCCTCGCAGACACCTCACCTAGGCCGCGCATCCTTCCCTGACACCAAGCCCAGGCCAGCGCAGTGGCTCCGCCTCTCTGCGCGCGCGCTCGGCGACGCGGGGTCGAGTCCCTGTCCCGCCGCGCTGCGCTACGTGCTGGTTTTTCCGTCAGATCGAGGAGAAGAAAAACAGTAGCATGGCCATCTTGCATATACCCTCCCCCCCATCTTTTGTTTTCCTCAACCCGCGGTCCAGCCCAGGCCCACAGTCAGCGCCTGTGGCTATTTTATAAAAAGGCTCCTCTGTTTTGCGTTTCTCAACCCGCGCTCCCTCACCAAGCCACGTGGCCGACTCTCCCCTTCCGCTGTCACGTGGGCCCCCGTGGCCGCTGGCCCCACTCGTCTGTCTCAGTGGCTAGCTCCGGCCGTGGTGGAAACGTTTTTACCACGCCAGTTGTCTAGTCAGCATCTGGCCCACCCGCCAGCGGCTGCGTCTGGGTCTGCCTGAGTATAAAAAGTTTATGTTTATATCTGTTTTAATTTAAACCTTTGTCAATTAATTCAAATTCAAATATAAATCTGTTTTCAAACAAATTTTAAATTATAAATCCAAATAATACAAATAATATAGTATTTCAAATCATAAAAATGTGAGGATTTCAAATATGCCATCCAAAATATACTTTGGACACTTTAATTTCTAAGTTGATTAAAATTACAATAAAATGCCCTTTTCTTAATAAATCAATAACTTTTGTTTTATAACTCCAAATTTAGCAAATGATATGTCTAAAATGATCAGCTCGACGATACCTTTCTGTTTATGCATTCCATGTTCTGAATTGCAGCATGCATAATATAAATATAATGTATACAGCATCTAATATGAGGATAAAATGTGGCCAAAACTCAATAAATTGATTTAGTCTTGTATTCCACACCTCACCCATGCCATGCTACTTTAATGCCATGCAAATTGTGCATCATTCATCATGGCATGATTGTTTGCTTGTCGCATTTTATTCATATGCTTGTGCACTTTATTTATGTTGGCCCTTGTTTGTTTGGTTCTTCTTCGAATAGACACTGAGCAGGGGATATATCAAGAGAACCAGGAGCACTACCTAGATCCTTCTCTCGCTTCAACTGAGTTGCCAGGCAAGCACTACCACATGCTTGCATACATATAGTACCTATTTCCTTCATCTTATTCTTGCATCATTGAGTCGCGATTGCATTAAACTGAATCCCAAGTATTGCATAGCCTTTACTTTTAAAACCCCACAGAAGCTTGTTCCCCCATCCCATGAGCCATTACTACAGGAGTTGTTTGAGCCATGCGAGTCGTAGAACAGCATGTGTAGGGTTTGTGAGTGTCTGATGGATAACGAGGTACCTAAACAACTTAACCTGAGTAGTAATGGGATAACTAATGAAAGTGGCACCGGTGAGCAATATCTGCTATTTGGTTTTTCCTGCTCACTTGTGTCCCGTAGGACCCCGAGTACTTGATTCCTGTTCCTTGATTATTCGTGCTATCCACATCCGGGAGGCTTATGGGACCCCCCTGAGCCAGAGCTTGATTCATTCTTATTTCTTGGGGCCACAAACTAGTTTGAGGTTTTATTTACTATCCTGTACTTATGCCATGCTTTACTGCTTTATTACGATTGTGCGAGGAGCACCTGTACTGTTTAGGATCGGGACACGTTTTCGCGGTATCGACAAGCCCAGTCACACTTTCGGGTTCCCAGTCGTTTACAGACGTCCACCCAAACCTTGAGTCCGTCTCGGAGTCAGCTAACTTCGTTGCGGGTAGCTTAATGGGGTGGCCCCCTGAAATATTTCTGAATCCTGTGATTGCTTTGTCGTGAAGGCCTCGTTGGGTTTTGATTTGGTTTTTCCGAGGTTGATCGAGTGTGTGTTGCTATTTGTGCACCCCTGCAGGGTAAAACTTTCTGAAAGCCGTGTCCGCGGTTATGGACGACTTGGAGCACAGTTTCTCGATCATAGACAAGCATAACTAAAGTACCGCTTTTAATTTGACTAAGTAACTGACTAGTAAATAGTGCAACACTCATGGAATGGTTAATAAAATTGCCAACGGATGGGGGGTTGTTCGTCCGTTTCCTCGTTGGTAAGCGGGGAGGAGGATGGATCTGGTGTTATTACTGTTATAACTGTTGTCATTAATCCACAGACATCCGTCTATCTTTGGTTAGGCGGATGGTTAGCGAGTATCTATAGAATTGTTAGGGTTTATCTTTTGCTGCAATTGCGTCACCCCAGGTTGTGTCCCCTTTAGAGGCATAAAGACTTGCTGAGTACCCCTAGGGTCTCACACGATAAATTATTTGATTCAGATGAACAGGTACACTCCAAGATGGATACTTGGTGGAGGAGGCGGATGATGTGGGCAACGATCGTTCGGTGTAGAGATTCCGGGAACGGGGATCCGTGAGATCTGTGGGCGGGATGTGCTTATTTATGGGCATCTTATGCCGATTTGCTTCTTATCCGTACTCGGATCTTGTTTGACGCTTCCGCCTGATACTCTGATGTTTGATGTATGAGGAGATATCCTAAACTATTATATCTATCTAGGACATTTGAATCTTGCCGTATGGCATTGCTATATTTTCCTTCCTTTTTAGATGGTATGGCTCTGATGTACTATTGTATGGTGGCTTGCATACATACTCATTTGTGTATGTAGTTGATCCCTTCGCCTGCCGATTACGCCGCCCGTTCTTGTCCTGATGAATTGGAAATGGTTGGGACGGCCGAAAGGTCTACCCGTGAGTGGCATTTGGGCCCCACCGTACTATTTCAACCATTTCCGCTCATCCAGGCTTGTAACTAGGAGCGTAATTCACCGAGGTAGTTACACTAAGAAGACGAAGGAAGCCATAAGGAGAGACGGTGTTGGCCCACAGGGGGCCCACACTGCTAGGAGCGGGCCACCCTAGGCCGCGCCTACAGGGGGTGTGGCCACCCTAGACCACCTCTGGCTCCTCCCTCTCGCCTATATATTCTCCTTGAAACCCTAATACATGGGGAGCGACCACAGAAAGATTCCGCCGCCTCTGCAGGCCAGAAAACACTGAGAGAAAAAGACCTCTCTGGTAGACAGATTTCTGCCGAGGAAATTCCTTCCTGGAGATGGGAGATCGTCGCCATCAACACCATCATTAAGCTAGACTTCATCGGGATCATCATCATCATCCACACCATCATCTCCACCAGCACCATCATCACCACTCCATCCCGCTGTAACAATTGTGTTGAATCTTGCATAGTTCCTAGGGGAAACTTTCTCGGTGTTGATTACTATTGTAGTTGATGCTTATGAGTGAAACCATTGAATTACTATTTATGTTAAGATTGTTATCCATCATTATGTCATCTCTGATCTTGATCTATATGATGTCTTGTGAGTAGTTCGTTTAGTTCTGAGGACATGGGAGAAGTCATGTTATAGGTAGTGGAATTGTGTTGAGGTATTATTTAATGGTTTAATATTTAAGTTGTGGTGCTATTCTTCTAGTGGTGTCATGTGAGCGTCGACTACATGATACTTCACCATTTATGGGCCTAGGGGAATGCATTGTGTATTTGGCTACTAATTGTGGGGTTGCCGGAGTGACAAAACCTGAACCCCCGTTAGGAAACCATTGCATAACGGAGTGTAGGATCTCAGTGTTTAAGGTTGTGGTCATGTTTATATCTTAATTGCTTTCTTGTAGTTGCGGATGCTTGCAAGGGGTTTAATCACAAGTATGTATTAGTCCAAGTAAGGTCGGTACATTAGCATAGGTTCACACACACAACACTTATAAAACCAAAGAAGATTAATCAGCTATATGAAACGAAAGCACTTGACAGTATTCCCATGTGTCCTTGAGAACGTTTGGTCCTCATTAGTATTCCAAAACCTGAAGTTTCATGACTGTCACGTGATTATGATGAAGTTTCTTTCGGTTGCATTGAGGGGGCTTCTATCGGAAAATGTTCGAGCACCTATTGTGAAGCTATGTGCATTCCTCAATGCAATATCTCAAGAGGTAATCAATCGATATATTCTTGCAAGGTTAGAAAATGATGTGCTACAATGTCTTGTTAGTTTTGAGTTGGTGTTCCCACCATCCTTCTTCAATGTTATGATGCATCTCCCGGTTCACCTAGTGGAAGAGATTGCCATTGTCGATCATCTATTTCTACACAATATGTTCCCCTTTGAGAGGTTCATGGGAGTCTTACAGAAATATGTCCACAACCATACTAGGCCAGAAAGAAGCATCTCCAAGGTCTATGGAACAAAGGAGGTCATTGAGTTTTGTGTTGAATTTATTCCTGACCTTAAGCCGATTGGTGTTCCTGACTCGCGACATGAGGGGAGACTGAGTGGAAAAGGCAAGTTGGGAAGAAAGCAATGATATGTAGGGATAGGAAATCTTTCACTTAGGCACACTAAACATGAACCTTTAGTCTCGATTGAAGACACCATTCGGAACTAAACATGCTCACGCCGGCCCCAACTTTCCGCAACCCATTAAGTCCTGGTTGGTTTCTCCAACCAGGACTAAACATGAACCTTTAGTCCTGGTTGGAGACACAATCCCGACATAAGAAATTAAAAACTATCCGAACAATGTAAATCATTCGCGTGGTGTCATATTATGTGACATAGTTGTAAGGAAAAATACCAAACTTGGTATATTGATTATGTTTCGAAAAAACCTTCACAAAATGACCTATCATGTTTCAGGTTTCATTCCTTTTGGCCCAAATGAACAATGTTATGTGCAGAATCACGGCATAATTTGTGATAATGTACCCATATTATGCATGCATGTGGACCTTGGAACGTTGAACAATGTTGTAGGAGGAAGTTTTCCTTTTCGTCGCACGAAAAAGCCATTATCCATTTTCCGGGCGCAAAAAATGTGTCATTTTGTGAACCAACCACCAAAATGTTGTTTCAAAATGCTACCACCCCATTTTTATAAAATACTAGACCACCTTACATGGCGACCTGCCAACCGGGGGATCTCAAGCATTTCCATCCTTCCCAGGTGAAAAAGACAAATGTCTCCCGAATCGGCAGGAAGTGGGTCCGGTTTGAACTACATGTACATGATCTAACGTCCATGATTTTTTTAAAAATCATTTTTAGACTCACAATATGTTGTTTCTTTAGATATCCAATGCAAGTTCTAATGAGTCACATCCCCTATCTTCATGCCCGTTGTTTTGACCATAGTTTGAAACGGGAAAATTTTGAAACATGCATAATAAATTCTAAAACGGTCCGAACAACGTAAATCCTTCACGTGGTGTCATATTATGTGACGTAGTTGCAAGGAAAAATACTCGAAAAAAACTTCACAAAATGACCTATCATGTTTGAGGTTCACTACCAGGAAACAACACATCTGTGGTGCACCTAAAAAGGACATCTATAGCACACTAGCAGTGTGCCACTAGCCGCGTGCTACAGCTAAGTTTTTTCCGTAGCGCACTACCTAGTGCGTTATGGGTAAAAATTTACCCGTGGCACACCTCCTAGTGCGCCACAGGAAGGGGTCCAGGTGCGCCACACCTATTTTTTTGAAAAACAAAAAAAAAGAAAAAAACACCCTCATTTTGAATTGCCGCCGTCGTGTCCACGACCTACCACTGCAGGGAGGTGCGGGAGGCCTTGGCCGCTCTAGTCCTCACCGGCATCGAGGTGGTAGGAATGGTGTGGTTGGAGAAATGGAGGTAGGAATAGATGGAGGAAGAGAGGAAGAGATGGAGGAAGGGAGGCTGGTGAGGAGAAGGATGCCGCCACCGCCCGTCGTCACTATGAGCAGGAGGAGAAGGGGAAGGAGGAGAAGAAAAAGGAGAAGGAGAAGGAAAAGGGAGAAGGAAGAGGAAAATGGGGAGGGAAAAGTAGAGTGGTAGGTGGGCGGGGTGGTGATTAGAATTTCTAATACCGCCCACTTACTTGTGGCTCAGTAGGTGGTGGTGCGCTACGGGTAAGTTTCCGTCTATTTTTTTTCTACAGGAAAAAACGGTCTTTTGACCATACATTTTTAATCTTTTCGAATTTATAAAATCTAAAAATCGCTAAACGACCAGATGTGGTTGCGAGCGGATGCGAAATCTCATTCTCGTCATTTTGGTATATTAAACGTATTTTTTTGACACCGTATGTAAAAGTTATGGCCGTTTTACTGTGGCATAACTTTTTTTGCAGAAAAAGTCGACATTCTTGTTTGTTAGTTTTCCTAGAAACTAGACCACATTATCTACCTATGTGTGGGCCGTTTTGAAGTGTTTTTCATTTTCTTTTATTTTTTGGAAGGCTCAAAAGTCGATCCAAGGGAGGGAGGGTGGAGTTAGTGCAGGCCACTTAGCCGCAGGGCACTAGGGCAGAGTGCCCTATGACTAAGTTGACCCAACTGCTGCAACACTGTGACACCCCCGAGATCAGGGCTAAACAAATCCCAGACCTCCGTCTGACATAATCTTAACCTTGATCTCGAGAATATCCAGTGAAGAATTGATAACACAGCAGTGACCCTACGACACAAAATTTATTACATCAAGATCATAACTGAGCAGAGAACCAAATTATTACCAGCAAAGGTCACTGACCACAAATATCAAACAACGGAAGGCAAATTATGCTATTAAGTATAGCAAACTTAACAAATGGCCTAATAGGCCTGAAGCAAAACGATAACGTCCGGGCTGCCGGCCGGGAACCCCAAGCTACTCGTCTATGTCGATGTACTACCACACTGATCTTCAGGGAACACTTACTCTGCCAAAAGTATCAACAAAGTAAGGGTGAGTACAGGGTGTACTCCACAATACTTCTGGCTAGTGGTATTGTTTTGCATAAAGCCATCTTTTTTATGAAACAAGAGAGAGAGAGAAGAAGCTCATCTAATCAGAGTATTTTATAGAGGGATAAGAGAGCGACATCTCTGAAATATTGATCATCATCTTTTGATATCCACCGAATCATCATCATCTGAACTAGGATCACCCCCTCGTACCCATGAGGAAGCATCCTTAAGCACACGTTGATCTACCAAGTTTTACGATTAAGTTCAAGTTCTCTATGATCTTAGAATCTGGTCACCAAGCGTTCATAACCGTGAACACGGCTTTTCGAAAAGATTTAAGCCTGCAGGGGTGTACAACTTTACCCACACGTACCAACCGACTCTTAATGCCAAGCTATTATCCCTCTTCCTTGGAAGGCTGGCAGAGGATGGTTGGCCACAACCTTTACCTTGCTTTCGCCGAGACCATGAGTCATGCAATAAGTATTGTTCCGTCGTAATGGATCAAATCCTGAAGTCGGTACTTAAATATGTGAGGCGAGGTTGGTTTACCAGGGGCGCCATCAACCCCAAGCAACCGCGGCCACGCTTCCCTACCTGTTATGAATGCACCAACTTCACCCTACAAATCTTTCAAAAGATTTATATGCATATGTCGAATGGAACGCCCGAACTATGTGACTCATGGAATCTACTAGGCAAGTTAATCAGGCGAGGGGTTCCCATGCCCCGTGTGGCTGTACGCTCGTCTCGGTTCCAAAGGCAAGAACTCAGTTCCTAATGGTGGCGAGCATGGGACTAGAAAAACCACATCCCACCATGGCCTCCTATACAAGCCTTAGCATGTTTAATCTCATATCACTGATCTCATCTCATCATGTTTCTCCTATGATACTAGATTCTCTGCATCTGACACATCATCTGGATGGACCAGAACTGACAGCTTTGCATGGCTAAGCAGACACATATAAGAGCTCTAGCAGTGCACTCAAGCCAAACCTAGGTATGCTAGGAGCAGTGGATCAGGTAATATAAGCTCAAAGGGAGTAATGCAATAGTTAGGATACTTTATCTATCGATAAAAGATCACAGTAGAACCGTATGCATCATCGCAAGAATTGAAATGCTTTCGAAATCATAGGTTATATCATGGTGGGTCTATGCTTGCCTTTTCCTGTTGATATCAGATAAATAGATCTTCGGAAGCCTTGATCTTGACTTGGTTAGAGTTGGTCAAGTATTGTCCGTTGATCTTCGATCTTCGATGGTGTGGTCCTCGGTCTTCGATCTCGATCTCGATATCGTATTCTACCAGAAAGAACCAAACACCGGAAAGAAAGGGGAAACAATCAGCACATGGCATCGATGCAATGCTCAAGCAAGTATGATTATATGACAAGTTAAATTCTATTGAAATGAAACCCTAGGGCATGCTCGACAACTTAATCGGGGTTCCGAGGGGTGAAAACCCTAATTCGGAGAAACTCCGGAACATATGAGAGGGGCGAATTTGTTCTTCTAATTAAACATGCCTTTTCAGTTGTTAAACAATGCATGATTATAGCTTAAAGAGGTAGGTTTCAGTTTGCTGAACATTTTGATATGTTATACACATTTTTCTGATTTATAAATAATTAGATATTAAATTTACAAGTTTTATTCAAATTCTAAATTTATTAAAAGCTTGTTAAATTTTTTACACCGCGAGCTTACCTAGCCACAGTGACTAAGAGAGGGGCCCCAGGGCCACCTCAGCAGAAACACACGCGAGGTGGGGTCAGGGGTTTTCTTCATCGTGGCTAGGTCTAGCCAGAGGGGCTGACGGGTGGGACCTAGCCACGCAGGCACCACGTGGACGCCACATGGGCGCCACGTCGTCCTCGACGGCCAACGGGCCAGACGGCGGCACGGAACGGCGGAGGAAGGCATGCGCTCTTGCGTGGATGGGGGCGTTGGAGGCGCACGGGTGCGAGGAGCCAGAAACTAGCGGCGCTGGGCAAGTTGGTCGCAGGAATCGCCGGCGGCGAGCGATACTGCGGCGGCGGGCGGAGGTGCATGGAGGGAGCGAGCTACAGAGAGAGAGAGAGAGAGAGAGAGAGAGAGAGAGAGAGAGAGAGAGGAAGATGGTGGGAAGGCTCTGAATAACCGCCAGCTCACCAGGATGCCCGTGGGAAGGTCGTCGAGGCAGGGGGAGGCCGGGTGTGACCGGAATCAGCGACGAAAGCGGTGGTTGGCGTCGGACATGACAACTCAATTCTCCCTAACTGAGGCTCCTCCGGCTTTGCTGCTTGTCTGGGAGGAACGTGGAGAGCGAGGGGGTCACAACGGTGGTCTCGGCTTGGGCTAGGGCTGCCGGAGACGATAGGGACAGAGGGGTCCTGCGAGCTAGGGTTCCCAGCCATGGCGATAGGGAGAAGAAGAGGGGTAAACTGGATATAGGCGCTGGCGGGCGGCGGCGCACACCTTAGCGCACGCCGGCGGTGGACGCGCGGCCAGCGAGGTGCTTCGGCCGATCGGGAGGTCGACGATGGCTCGAGGAAGACGACGAATAGGTATGGGCCCGGGTGGGATATTGCTGGGCCGGCTGTTGGGCCAGTTGTGGCTTCGGACTCCTTGCACGGGCGGCAGAAAGAGATAAAAGGGAAGGTGGGCTAGCTGGGCCGGCCTGGCTGGCTCCTGCTAGTTCTATTTTTTTTTCTGAAAATAGTTTTTTTAATTTCTGTTTTGCCTTTTGTGATTGTAAATTCAAATTCAACCCTGTTTTGAGAGATTTCAAAATACCAGAGGTTTTTATAGAACATATGAAATAAAGTGGGGCCCTTTTTATTCCATTTGGGCTCCAATTGTTTTGGTAACTTTTCAAATTCAAAACCATTTGAATGTTTTTCAAATAGAGGGAAAGAATAGGGGTTAGGGTTTGGCATTATTTTCTTGCATGCATTTTTATTAGATGATGATCATGATGCACAATCAAACCCTAGATATGATTAAGTAAAACTGGGGTGTTACAGCTCTATCACCCTTACGAGAATCTCGACCCGAGATTCCAAAGGTAGGAAAAGAGACAGAGAGAGAAAGGAACAGGGCCACTCTAAAGATAAGAGGGAACACACTAAACAACTCATAGAGTATCTCATGGTCAACTCATGGATGGAGTGTTCAGAAACAACTCTGAGATGACAGACATGAAACACGTCAAGGTAACGGAGGAAACAAGAGAATATGGTTTCAAGTTGTTAGACGGCTGGTCTTCATAAGGATTGAGACCATGGAACTTCAGGAGGTTTTGAAGCTTCTAAAGAAGAAAGATTCCAAGAGGAAGAACATAACACATACTTCGATAGGGAACCTCTACTAAATGGCTTAAGTAGAGATTTCAGGTTGCAGAGATGTGGATCAACAAAACCAAGTTGTTGAACTACTTTTGACACAGAAGGGTCACTCTTTCGTACAACAGAAGGTCAAGACAGAGAGGTGTTTTGGTGGAGAGGACTCATAAGAGACACAAGGAACATGTAACAAGAGAAACTTCTGATTACCAAAATCATAGTCACTCTTAGAACATAGAAAAGAAAACGATGGAAACTTTGTATTCATCCAGGTATACCAAAATCTTTGCCAAAGATTATGGTATCACTTTACACCACTGAGATGAGTAGTTAAGAAGATTCCTGATGACACGAGAAGAAAGAAACTTCATTTTTAGACTTCAAGTACTTGGCATAATAAGACGCTTGCCAACATAAAGGGTCTAGAGGATCGACCGAGAGACATTTAGGAGCACTACTTTAAATGTTCTCCTTGATGTTCGATGAATCAAACATCAAGTAAAGGTCGGACTTCGGATACAAAGGAAACCATGAGCACAACTCCTATAGTAATTTATAGAAGAAGTCTCATAAGGAGGGGTTGTTATTGCCAAATCAAGAGAATATGACAAAGGGTCCTTCCGGCTAAGTTTGTGTCAACTATTACATTAATCTTGCCATATTTACAAAGAGATCTATGTCAAAATCTTGAGGAACACCAACCATCATTGCTGCTTGAGATTCATCTTTGGTTAGGCGAGATGATATTTCAGACTCAGCATGTCCGAATAGAAAGTTTGCAACATTTACCGCAAATGTAAGTTACTAGAGTCTCAAGACAGGGACTACAATGTCAAGATCCAAAATACTGAGCTAAATTGCTTTACCCATGTATTTAGCAACTTGTCAAAAGACAACTGCATACATATAAAGTATTAGCAATAAGACACACATGTGTCCTTAAGGAAACAAAGCTAATTGTACTTGAATCCATGACGGCATCTTTCAACGTTTGCACGTGAACTAGAGAGGGTTACTTCTAACATCTAGAACACATACTTCGAAATGACCCGAAGATGGTTCTCGAAAGTTTTCAACATTAATGCCCAATGTTTCATATGTATTCAATCTAACATGGAGAAGATAAGGATGTCATTGATGGGCTCAACAAGAAAATTACCGAGACACTCCAAGAAGATGGACTCATATGTTGCTTGAACGAGACAAAAATATTGGTCAGACCAAAGAACAAGAAGATGTACTCAAGTGCAACATCACGAGAAGAAACATCATCAAGATAGTCCTTGGAAGTGAGTTTGGTTTGACGATAACCCAAATCAAATCAAAGGTGGGGGAAGATAACATATCCACAAAATAAATGCTATATTTCTTCAGCAAGAACAAAACTAGACATCCCTTTAAGATAGAACAAAGTCAGATAAAACTTTTGTCTTACAACTCTCCAAGTTGTCGTTTAAGCTCAACCAACTAGTTCAAAGGTATCCAATACGGATCGTTGGAGAAAATATCAGTTCAGAGAAATTACTTGCTCAAGAACTTGACAACACGATCATGTGGTAACATGGCGATACTTCTAGAAGACATCCAGAATATCACGAACCACTGATATATCACTTAGTTCGAGAGGAAACTTGCTTGGTAAGGCAAGCAGACATAGTCTTAGAGCTTTGGCACAAACCTAGCTCTTTGACCGAAGAGAGTGTACTAGAATAACGGAATTGGTGGCACAATCCAACTTCACTTGGTGATAGGATTAACCAATCACGCTAAGAATGACACAATTGTCCTTGGAGTTCAAGACAATAACAATTGCTAAGAATCTCAGATGGCCACATTATTACGCACACGCATCACTCACGAGCGCGAAAGCTCGAGGAAGGGTGGGTAAATATGTGTAAGAGCATCACTTCATTAAGTGGTCAGGAGACTTAGCACGACCTCTTAGTATAAAAGAGTGTGATACTTTAAGATAGAACAGAAAGAAGCTAATCAATGCCTCTTTATCTGCGGTTTACAACACTTTGACCTGGTCTTGGATATGACAAGGTATTGGAGTTTGTTTCTCCTAAACATCCCGAAATGGTTTGTCTTGACGGACCACAAGAGAATCTTGCATCGGAAGACATCAATGCCAATTTACTACTTGGCTACCAACTGGTGGAAAAAGGTCGGGAGACAACAAGAAAAACGGACATGCTCAGGATAGAATTCCCGAGATGTGGATGCATAAGTCGACAATCTTCCAAAAACCAATGCAGAGAAGGAAAGATGTGGCAGAGTCACGAGCACAGATGCGAGACTCAAGAGGAGTACTCTTGTCGTGATCTATTTGGTTCCATTAAAGAACATCTGCCATAGAATGTGGTAGGGGAAGTCCTTAATTGTCACAATTCAATCGCGTCAATAACCACACGCTTGGAGGCTAGAATGGTAATACCAGCCATCTTAAGGTAATGTGTGAACATTAACAACAGGGGTCAAAGGGATGGATCTTGGGTTAAAGGTCAGCTCCATGTACAAGATTCACAACAACAGAATCTAGCACAATCAGGGATCTTAGGTTCAAGTCCAAGGGTTAAAACCCAAAAAAGGAGTAACTACTACTTGAGTGACATAGTGTACACTGCAAGATAGCATTCACGAGGTAGCTTCCAAGAGAGGAAATGGACTTCTGAAGTACAAAACAAACAGAAAGGAGGCACACGAGGCGAAAGGAGACCTCGAAACCCATAACAGAATATTGTGGAACCAACAATATAATATTGTGGGTCCAAAAGATAGAGAGATCATGATGGAAAGAAATCTCTCAGATGAACAAGAGCAAAGGGAAACAAGGAATTCACAACACACACAACTCTAGAGAACTCAACACTAGGTCATCTGTCTTAGAAACGACATGCCAAGGAGGCACCTAAGTTTTGAAAGACCAGAAGAGATATCAAAACTTTTCCAAAGTCAACACCAAATAAGATAACCCAGAGTTAGAGTGAAACTGGATAAGGAGTAAAAGAAGCATACTAGATTTTTCGCAAATACTTTTCAGCTTTTAAAATAGTTTTCACAAGCACTAGACTCAACATCGACCAATAGCAAGGTTTTCCTACGGTCGGTACTGCTCTGATACCAAGAACTGTGACACCCCTGCGATCACGGCTAAACAAATCCTAGACCTCCGTCTGACATAAGATTAACCTTGAGCTCGAGAATATCCAGTGAAGAATTGATAACACATCAGTGACCCTACGACACAAAATTTATTACAGAAAGCTCATAACTGAGCAAAGAACCAAATTATTACCAGCAAAGGTCAGTGACCACAAATATCAAACAACGGAAGGCAAACTATGCTATTAAGTATAGCAAACTTAACAAATGGCCTAAGAGGCATGAAGCATAACGATGACGTCCCAGCCCATAGATTCCAGGCTGTCGGCCGGGAACCCCAAGCTACTCGTCGAAGTTGATGTAGTAGCACACTGATCTTCAGGGAACACTTAATCTTCCAAAAGTATCAACAAAGCAAGGGTGAGTATAGGGTGTACTCCGCAAGACTTCTGGCTAGTGGGGTTGTTTTGCATAAAGCCATCTTTGTTTATAAAACAAGATAGAGAGAAGAAGCTCGTCTAATCACACTATTTTAAAGGGGGATAAGAGAGCGACATCTCTGAAATATTGATCATCATCTTTTGATATCCACCGAATCATCATCATCTGAACTAGGATCACCCCCTCGTACCCATGAGGAAGCATCCTTAATCACACATTGATCTACCAAGTTTTACGATTAAGATCAAGTTCTCTATGATCTTAGAATCTGGTCACCAAGCGTTCATAGCTGTGAACACGGCTTTTCGAAAAGATTTAACCCTTCAGGGGTGTATAACTTTACCCACACGTACCAACTGACTCTTAATGCCAAGCTATTAGCCCTCTTCCTTGGAAGGCTAGTAGAGGGTGGTTGGCCACGACCTTTAGCTTGCTTTCGTCGAGACCATGAGTCACGTAATAAGTATTGTTCCGTCGTAACGGGTCAAATTCCGAATTCGGTACTTAAATATGTGAGGCGAGGTTGGTTTACCAGGGGCGCAATCAACCCCAAGCAACCGCGCCCACGCTTCCCTACCTGTTATGAATGCACCAACTTCACCCAGAAAATCTTTCAAAATATTTTCTATGCATATGTCGAATGGAACACCCGAACTATGTGACTCATGGAATCTACTAGGCAAGTTAATCAGGCGAGGGGTTCCTAAGCCCCGTGTGGCTGTACGCTCGTCTCGGTTCCAAAGGCAAGAACTCAATTCCTAATGGTGGCGAGCATGGGACTAGAAAAACTACATCCCACCATGGCCTCCCATACAAGCCTTAGCATGTTTAATCTCATATCACTGATCTCATCTCATCATGTTTCTCCTATCATACTAGATTCTCTGCATCTGACACATCATCTGGATGGACCAGAACTGACAGCTATGCATGGCTAAGCAGACACATATAAGAGCTCTAGCAATGCACTCAAGCCAAGCCTAGGTATGCTAGGAGAAGTGGATCAAGTAATATAAGCTCAAAGGGTTTAATGCAATAGTTAGGATACTTTATCTATCGATAAAAGATCATAGTAGAACCGTATGCATCATGGCAGGAATTGAAATGCTTTCGAAATCATAGGATTATATCATGGTGGGGCTATGCTTGCCGTTGCCTGTTGATAGCAGATAAATAGATCTTCGGAAGCCTTGAACTTGACTTGGTTAGAGTTGGTCAAGTATTGTTCGTCGATCTTCGGTCTTTGATCTTCGATGGTGTGGTCCTCGGTCTTTGATATCGATCTCGACATCGTATTCTATCGGAAAGAACCAAAAACCGGAAAGAAAGGGGAAACAATCAACACATGGCATCAATGCAATGCTCAAGAAAGTATGATGATATGACAAATTAAATTCTATTGAAATGAAACCCTAGGTCATGCTCGACAACTTAATCGAGGTTCCGAGGGGTGAAAACCCTAATTCGGAGAAACTCCGGAACATATGAGAGAGGTGCATTTGTTCTTCTAATTAAACTTTCCTTTTAAGTTGTTAAACAATGCATGATTATAGCTTAAAGAGGTAGGTTTCATTTTTATGAACATTTTGATATGTTATACACATTTTTCTGATTTATAAATAATTAGATATTAAATTTACAAGTTTTATTCAAATTCTGAATTTATTAAAAGCTTGTTAAACTTTTTACACCGCGGGCTTACCTAGCCACAGTGACTGATAGAGGGGCCCCAGGGCCACCTCAGCAGACACACACGCGAGGTGGGGTCGGGGGTTTTGTTTACCGTTGCTGGGTCTAGCCAGAGGGGCTGACGGGTGGGACCTGGCCACGCAGGCACCACGTGGACGCTACACGGGCGCCATGTCGGCCTCGCCGGCCAACGGGCCCGACGGCGGCGCGGAACGGCGGAGGAAGGCGTACGCGCTTGCGTGGATGGGGGCGTTGGAGGCGCACGGGTGCGAGGAGCCAGAAACTAGCGGCGCTGGGCAAGTTGGTCGCAGGAATCGCCGGCGGCGGGCAGGGGTGCACGGCGGGAGCGAGCTACAGAGAGAGAGAGGAAGATGGTGGGAAGGCTCAGAAGAACCGCCAGCCCACCAGGATGCCCGTGGGAAGGTCATCGAGGCAGGGGGAGGTCGGGTGTGACCGGAACCAGTGACGAAAGCGGCGGTCGGCGTCAGACATGACAACTCGATTCTCCCTATCCGAGGCTTCTCCGACTTTGCTGCTTGTCTGGGAGGAAATAGGAGAGCGAGGGGGTCACGACGGTGGTCTCAGCTTGGGCTGGGGCTGCCGGAGACGACGGGGACAGAGGGTTCCTGCGAGCTAGTGTTCCCAGCCCTGGCGATAGGGAGAAGAAGAGGGGGAAACTAGCGGCTAGGGTACTCCAGGGGCGAGGTCGGGGTCCTTATAGGCGCTGGCGGGCGGCGGCGCACATCTTAGCACACGCCGGCGGCGGACGCACGGCCAGCGAGGTGCTTCGGCCGATCGGGAGGTCGACGATGGCTCGAGGAAGACGACGAACAGGTATGGGCCCGGGTGGGCTATTGCTGGGCCGGCTGTTGGGCCAGCTGTGGCTGCGGACTGCTTGCACGGGCGACAGAAAGAGATAAGAGGGAAGGTGGGCTAGCTGGGCTGGCCTGGCTGGCTGCTGCTAGTTCTATTTTTTTTCTGAAAATAGTTTTTTTAATTTCTATTTTGCCTTTGGTGATTGTAAATTCAAATTCAACCCTGTTTTGACAGATTTCAAAATACCAGAGGTTTTTATAGAACATATGAAATAAAGTGGGGCCCTTTTTATTCCATTTAGGATCCAATTGTTTTGGTAACTTTTCAAATTCAAAACCATTTGAATGTTTTTCAAATAGAGGGAGAGAATAGGGGTTAGGGTTTGGCATTATTTTCTTGCATGCATTTTTATTAGATGATGATCATGATGCACAATCAAACCGTAGATATGATTAACTAAAACTGGGGTGTTACAAACACACAGCCCCTTAGAGCACTAGTGCGGAGTGCCCTACGGCTAAGTTTCACACCCGTAGCTCACCATGACCTAGTGCTCTACGGGTATGTGGTCTGTGGCCACCTATGCCCTGGCCCACACATAGTCGTGGCGCACCACCCCCATGTGCGCCACGCTTACGGCAGTTAGCCATAGGGAACCTGCAGGCAGTGCACCATGCCTATTATACCCATGGGGCACCACTAGCATGTGCGCCACGAATGTGTGGATTACCTATAGTCGTTTTCCTAGTAGTGATTTCATGGCTTACAGTCCAAAGGACCAATGTTATGTGCAGAATCACGCCATAGTTTGTGATACTGTGCCCATATTATGCATGCTTGTTCACCCTTTCAACGGTAGAGCTGGATCCAAATGAGGAGGCCAGGCAACATGCCGCTTCCATGAAGGAAAGGGTCAAGGAGTGGGCTATTAAAAAGATGGCCCAACAATTCACCAATTGGAATAAAAGATTGCACCTAGACTTTGTCGTGAAAAAGAAGACTCCGGATTTCAAGGGAGCGTATGAGAAGATAAAAGAACACTGGTATGAGTTTGTAGAGTACAGGAAATCAGATATAGCTCAGAAAAGGTCTTAAACAAATAAGAAAAATGCTGCTAACAAGAAGTATCACCATACTATGGGGAAAGGTGGCTATAGGGCCAGCATTCCTGCGTGGAAGAAACTTGCGGACGACATGTGTGCTAAATGGGTATTTCCAGAGACAACTGATTGGCTCGAATGTGCCAAGAATTGGTTTTACGTGCATGGGGCACATTAGACTCAGAAGGGAAGTGTATATATAACAGAAGACATGAAGAAAACCCCTTACCCATCGAAGACATTAGAAATGCATTAAAGGATGTTGAAGAGGGGAGGTTCATTCTCGATAGAGAGAATGAAGAGCTCACACTCGCCCTTGGGAATCCAGTACACAAAGGACGACCATGAGGCACAATAGGCTCCAAACCATGGAACATTGGGTTTCCTGTAGATAGGAATAAATATCCTGATAGAAGTAGTAAGAGGAGAAAGGACAAGGAGGAAATTGAAGCAAAGATTCAGGCATACTGGATGTATAACATTGAAGAACAATTAAAGCGGCAACAAGATCAAATTTATGCACTTAGCTAGCAAGGTACTACTGGCCCATCTCAGCGATACATGGTAGAACATGCATTCTATGCTAATGGCCTATCTAATAATCGAAAAATCAGCGTGGCTTGCACGGAGGTCCTAGGTGGTGATGATGATGATGATGATGATGATGGTGCACTGACGATGGATCATCCAGGCTACCAAGTGGATGATATCACGGAGACGACACATTGTGAGCTACATGTCAAAGTTGTGAACATAACAATGAAGGTGGTGGTCGGCTATGCGTTACCAATTGGACCTAAACTAACTTACCATTGTCGTCCGGTTCCACAGGGCTACGCTGTTGTGGGGGTGGATGAAGTAATGCATAAATTTCAACAGCTGAAGCTTGACTGCCCTACAGGTTAAGGGGATGTGACTGAACAAGGAGAAGCCAAAAACAACACCATTCTATGGCGAAAGGAATACACATGCTTCCAAATCAGACGCCAAGGCCATGGATTTCTTAGAGCACTACATCTTCGCCGCCGCCTCACCCGTCTCCAGCGCAATAGTCGTCTCCGCCGCCTCACCCGACTGTAGCGCAATAGCCGTCGCCGCCTTGACAGCCGACACCGCCGCACCAGCCGTCGCCGCCGCGTAAGCCGACACAGGCCAAAAAGCGTAAGAGTACCACCACTACTCTGCGTAGTGGTAAGCGATCACCGAGACGTAAAGAGGAGCCCCTAGCAAAAGTACCAAAGGTTCCTCCAAAGAGACCTTACGACTATACTCCAGAGGAGACTGTGGTGATCATAGAGTCGGAAACGATAGAGTTTTTTTGCTAAACTGAAGCGGCCGATAGAGCAAGAGTTCCCCAATTCCCAAGAAGATAAATCCCGAGTACAAAAAATGCTAAAGACCCTTCACCAACCCGTGTCAAGGCTGTCATCAGACTATGAGCGTTGTATTCTCAAGTCACATGCGGCACAAAAACGGTTGAAGAATAGTAGTGCAAGCGGGAAATCAGTTTCCAAACTCGGAGAACAAAAAAACAATCGTGCCCCCTGCTCAAGGTGATTTGTCATACCAATGTGGGGTTGAGCAAATGTGCGGTCGAAAGAGCAGTATGATCCAGAGTTGGTTGAACTGTACGGAGAAGGTATGAGTATTGCTAAGTACTTATTCCAGTTTAGTACTTCCCCAAGGCTGAAGAAGCATACAAATACCAGTATGGAAAGCCTCTCGTCAAACCTGAGGAGGTAAAGAATCTACCAACAAAAATGTGAAGATTGCATAAATGGTACATGGATGCCTAAAAGGTTGGGACAAACTGGATAATGCTGGGAGTTAAAAAATAGCATTACGAGAAAGGATATGACGTGGCAATGATTGAATTTGACGAACTATTTCAGTTATTCAATCAAGACGCCATCGACAAATCGATCGCCAGTGCCTATTGTCTATAAGTACTAATTCCATAAATTAAGTCTCTAGCTAGCTCACCTCGTTTATTACATGTATAATAATACTTATTATATTATGCAGAATGAATATTCTCAAATGCAAAAGAGGACGCATCTATGATATTGGGTTCATTGACCCATATTTTGTTCATGAATGTAATCTCAAAGAAAGACCCAAGGAAATAGAGGATAATATTATACACTAGTTAAGGTTTCAAGAAACCAGAAGAGAAATACTATTTCCTTACAACTTCGAGTGAGTGTTATTATCTTGTACACATTATATTTCACTTAAACGATGTTAAGTATATAATTGATGAGTTATGCATGCGTATCTTCCACTATATTCTGCTAATCATTCAACCTGACTAAGGGCGGGTACAAGTCATGGACTCGAAACATAAACCCCTTGACTAGTGGGTGGACATGCAGATGATGCTCCAGTGGTAATTTCAATCATTATGGCACTATATCAGCAAATTTCGTGAATTTCCTATTATCAAGTAATTAATAACTCCTTTTATTCGTTTTCTTCGCCGGGCAGCGCTTGGAAACGGTTCACCAACAAGGCTAGGGGTGCTTGGAAAGAGGAGCTTACATTTGAACCACTAGATATAAGTACTACTATTTAGATCCACGCATCTCTTTGATTCTAGTTTCGATACCATTATCATGCTTGATTATTATTTTGATTGAACTCTGTTCTCGTAAAGTGTCTGACGCAGGGCCCCGGGAATAATTTATGTAGATACTATGTTTGCCAGTTCATTCGGTTCAGACATGTTGTGAGAAGGGCAGAAATTTAGAGCAACTTCACGTACGTAAAAAGTTTTCGCGGTTTTTAATCACCATTGATTATGTTTAGTTTCATTCATATATGTTGACTCCTTTAAATCAGATCGAACGGCTGCAGGACGGTCTTCTGCCAAAGGATCGCGTACGAGAAATTCAGGAGTAATTGGCAGGATTCTTAGATGAAGAGGTTCTAAACCCAAAAGGAGAATACCATGTGGAGTTCAATTTATAAGGAAATAGGCGTAAAAAGAGATTATTTTGTATATATATGCATGAAAATCATATATCGAATGTAATATGTTAGACACTTAGATCTCTATATTCATGATGATGTTGTGTAATACAATGGTTCCTTCATTGTTGAGTACAAAACACAAAATAAAAAGGAAAACAATAAATGGAAAAATACAAAATGAATTCTCTATCATGGCACAAAAAGTGGCCAAAATGCTGCCGCGGCACAAAAAGTGGCCAAAATGAATTCTCTGCTGCGGCACAACAAAGTGGCCAAATTGCTGCCGCGGCAAAGAATCATCTGTCCTAGTTCGTATTATGAACCAGGACGCATGGTCCTCCCCCGCACAACCGAGAGAGGTCACTTGGAACCCTTTTAGTCCTGGTTCATAGTGCAACCGGGACTAAAGGGTTGGAGATTTAGTCCCGATTGACCCGTCCCGGTTGCCCAACTAGGACTAAATCCCCTTATTAACCGGGACGAAAGGCCTAGTTTCCACTAGTGTCTTGTAATCTAGTCTAAAACCCTAAATTTGCCAAATTTGTCCAAGTCTGAAATCCTTATCTAGATTCAATATTTGGGACTCCACCTAATCAAATAAGTGTGCATTTGGAAAAGTTATTTGAACCATCTTGTATTATATCATGAGTACTACCAAATGCCACTCTTACCCTTGACTAAACCCTTCTAGTACCCACTCATACTTGATGGTTTTATAGAAAACATAATGATCTTTTCTGCAAATCTTATCATCTTTCCTACTTTGGTAGAAGCTCTCATCCATATGTTATCTTCTTTGGACCAGCTATTTGCATGGTTTTGACCTAATAATCATGGTCTATCAATCCACCCTTCACTTGTTTCCATTGGAAATTAGTACGTCTTAAACCCACATGGTTTATGAGGCTTCCTGACACATCTGTTATGGCAGTCTTAATTTCAACAAAGTTTGGAACCTTTCCTAGATGCCCTAAACATGATCAAGCTTAACCCCTTGTACCATGATTATCTATATAACTTTTTTTTTGAAATTTTCTACTGCAGGGGAGTCCCCTACAGCCCTTTATTTAAAATATAACAGTTCAGAGTTTAATTACACACATATGTACATAAAAAGAACTAACAAAACTAGGACAGACTGTCAAGCCATAATTACAGAAAATCGTTATGTCTATCCTTTAACCTATGAATAAGCAAAGTAATATCATAAACAAAACCAGCCTTCCATCCTTTGAATGTTGGTTTTGTATTCTTGAAAACCCAATCATTCCTTTGCTTCCAAATATTCCAACACGCAAGGATTACAACCTCTAAGAAGCAGGGCCCCTGGAAATATTTAGAAGCTCGACAGAAACTTTCCCTCTGGGACACATCTATCCATTGTATCTGAATTTAATTCCACACTCTAGTGCTAAAATTGCACTGGAAGGATATATGCTTCCAATCCTCAATGACTCCAGTAGGACAAAGCACACAACCATGATTTTCAGTGACCTGCCAGTTCCTTCTAAGCATCATATCCTTTGTATTCAATCTGTCATGAAACAATTACCAAGCTAAGAACCTATATTTGGACATGCATTTGCTCTCCCAGATACTCTTTGAAATTAAGTCAGTGAGCACCATTGAAAAACAATGCTTATAGAATAACTGGGACTTATAGATGTCTTTACTCAAATTACAGATCCACTTGTCCTCCTCCTGAGATAAACTTACTGAGCCAATAATTTCTTGTAGTTTATCATATTCCTAAAATTCCTCAATTGACTGAGGCAGATGAAAATCATCATGTAGATTGCTCAATATACCCACATCTCTAACGGAAGCCATCATGTCTCTAGCAAGAGAGTATAACCTTGTGAATTTGTTGGAAAGTAATTCTGCATGCCAAAGATCATTCTAGAAAAGAATGCTAAATCCAGACCCCACAATGCACATGGAAATGGACCTCCATTCATCAACTAGTTTTTAAATCCCTCTCCACCAAAATGAGCCACAAATAGTAACAGCATGAGGGACATATTCATGATAATATGAATCTCTAACCAATCTAAACACAGGCAAGTCAGCATTATTATAAAATTTATCCAAATGCTTAATCAAAAGTGCTTTATTCTGAATCTTAAGATCAATGACTCCAAGTCCTCCTTTGTCCTTAGGCTTACTGATCATGGGCCATGCAGCTAGTGAGTTAACTTTCTCCTGATTCTTAGTTTTCCTCCAAAGGAATCTCCTTCTTGCCTTATCCAAAATATCAATAACCCCTTGACGGATTTGAAGTGAGAACATAATGTATGTGGGAAGTGAAGAGAGCACAGAGTTTACCAGGATAAGGCTGTCCCCATAAGAAAGAAAATAAACTATTGCATTTAACCTTCTCTCAACCCTATCAATCAAAGGTGAGAAATCCTTGATTGTGGGTTTAGTTGTGCCCATGGGTAATCCAAGGTAAGTGAAAGGCATAGCAGAAAGCTGGCATTGAAAAACAGAAGCCAAATCAATATAACTTTGTCTATCCATCCATCTATCCCTTACATCAAAGTGATTTCTATGCTCATTAATCCAACAGGGTTTAGGTAGCATAAAAACATTGATCCCCTAGATCATCAAATCCTTTCCTTTCTTCCAAAACCAAGTTCCTTTTTCAAAACCAGGGTTTCTAATAATGAATACTTCAAGTTTAAATCATCCACTTTTGGTATAATCATATAGCAAATAATTTCTATAATTATTTGGGCACTAAATCTATTTAATTCCC
Source organism: Avena sativa (assembly GCA_916181665.1). Lineage (NCBI taxonomy): Eukaryota > Viridiplantae > Streptophyta > Magnoliopsida > Poales > Poaceae > Avena > Avena sativa. The sequence continues at coordinate 243,407,457 of OV702283.1, read as the reverse complement.
CTCCTTGGCCAAATCCTCAAAACTTCCCCTATAAAGGAAAGTTGATTTTTTCTCAAAGTACATTGCCAAATAAAGGTACATTTGAGGCCTATGTATCATATCCTATCTTCCCACTTCAAAAATAAATTTTTTTGAAGAGTTTTAATATTTATTTATTTGTCTTAAATGGAAGAAGTAAGAAGTAATATCTTAAAAATACTTTCCTTTACAAATAAATGGCAAGAAAATTCCCGAATGTGTGACTTAGTATTTAGGACTATCCCACATCAAAAACCAACCTTGACCAATAAAAAAATATCAAATGAGCTTCTAGAAACCATTTCTGCACTATTTGAATAAATGATAAAAAGTGGACTAAAAATCCTATGAAAAACCCCAAATAATTCCCTAGGGTATATATTGATCCTATCCATAAACCACTAATCTTATCTCACCTTTTTGGTGAAATTTTTTTGAGACTTTGCATAGTAATCATCATCATAACAAATATTGATACTATTCAAAATCATAATCAAAACCCCACTCAAGCTTCACAAAACCTGGCATTTTGAACACCACAACAACCACCCTCCCCTCTGGTCGACATGCCATGGTAGAACCCCATGCCCCTTGTCCTTTAGCTATTGGATCTAATAAAGAGAGTGAGAAACCACTTTGCCTATCTTGGTAATATAAGCCTATGGCAGCATCTCCAACCCTCCCCCACTCCTCTTGTCGAGAACTAGGACCCCTCCTAAGCTTGCCCATGGACAAAGTCCACTATGGACCCCTCTCACTTGACTCATAAGGCTAGAGGCCGCTTCGATCCACCTCTCCCACCTAATTTTCTTCCTCTCCCCTCCCACTCACCCCAGAACACCCTCCCTTCTCCCATGCTCTGGCTTGGCCATGAGAAGAGAGAGCATCTCTCGGTCCTCTCCAAGATCTGCTCTGGGTGCCCCCATCTCTACGCCTCTCCCTCTACATGGTATCTCCCCGACCTCGTCTCGATCTCCTGCTCCTAACCCTTCTCCTCTCTCCTCCCAGGAATGTCGAAATATGCACCATCACTGAGCTCCGTCGAGCCTCTCTCGGCCATCATCGTGTGCGTACCCTCTCGGAAACCAAACCACCGTGTCGCCCCTCCCCGGGGTCGCCTCCATGCTCCACGTCCCCATCGCCCCTCCTCTGGCATTGGCATGCCCTTGCTAGCTCTCCCCCTATGGAATCCCGCTGCTGCTAGGCTTTCCTCGCAGGCGTGTCTGTCCAAGGAAGACGAGGGCCATCTAATCAGATGACCGTGCGCGCCCGATACCCCTTTGCCGAACCGCATTGACTGGAAATCAGGCCCAGCACCGGTTTTGAACCACGGCGCTCCCGCGAGAGCTGGTATCGGGTGGGCAAGATCCTCTTTACATGGCCCAGGTTTGTAAGGATGTAGCCCGTCTCCCTTCACCTTTTATTATTATTTTTTAGATCTACAGGATTTCTGTTTTCTTTAACTCAAGATAAAAATGCAAATCACCCCATGTTGGCCAGATATAATCTCATACATGTTCATGCATGTCTTGTGCAACATGCAGAACAAGTCCTCGGCCAAGAAGAATTTTTATTATTTATCGGTATTTATTATACCAAGATGTATCCTTGGAAATACATAAATTCCTCAGGTAAATAAACATATCCAAATGGAATAAATCCAATTTTCCCTGGTAGGTATCTCATGTACCTATTTCATGGCATTAGTCTCATGCCAAGGGGAGTAGTAGTTTGACTATGGTCAAAATGACAAAAACAAATCATTTCTCACTTTAGGAAATTGTCTAGGTTTAACCACAAAATGGATTTGACCTAATGCAAACTCACAGATCTCATGAGTCAGCACATCCTTCAAACCCTGGAAGCCCAATATTTATTGAGCTCTGGTTAATTTTTGATGAATAAAACATTTCTGCATAGATTTGATTCACTATGAAAATCACTCTAGTAGTTATGTATATCCAAAAATAGTGCCTTTGGAATCATATAAAAATCCCATGTAGATTTATTATTATGAAAAAGACAAATGGCTTGCAGAACTACCTTTGGTATTTTCCTAAGGGAACTCTAGTAAATATTTTGAACAAATTCAAACTCTCAATGAACCAGTCCACCAAACCACATCCAAACCTAAGAGGAAATAATTTTTGGACCTACAGATAAGTTCTTGTGAATTATTTCCTAAAACTAGAGCTTATTTCACTAGAAAATGCATAGTAAATCAAAGGTAATTGATAAAATAGTGAAAACAGTTTTCTTGGTGTCATTTTATCAATACCTATTTGTTGATATCATTTTTGTACATTGATACCATATAGACCCAGGCCTTAGTTCAAAACCCCTTCATTAGGTGGTATTTGACACTTAAATCATAAAGGAAATTCCACAAAGGCAATTATAGTAATTCCAAGTGCTATGAAATCAGTCTATCAAAACCTAATGAAGTTAGTAATGTGTTGTATGTTTGTTTTCAGATTTGTATTGGTGTTGGTATGCCTTCACTAGTAGGAAAATAGCTATAGATAGACAAACCTTCTATGGCGCATGGGGCTGACCATGCGCCACAAAAGAAATCGAGTGGCGCATATGTGGCAATGCGCCACAGAACCTTCAAAATTCTGTGGCACATCCACTTTGGCAATTGGCCACAGAAGTAAGGTGGGACCCACACCAGGCGTTGATCTATGAAACTTCTATGGCGCATTTGGCGCTTGGTCATAGGTGGCCAGAATGTGGGGCCCACACCATGTTCTGTGGTGCATTTGGGCATATGCGCCTGAGAAGCATCAGGTGGTACCCACAGCAGGCGGGCTTTGACCGGGCTCTAACCAACCTTCAATGGCGTATATGGTGATATGCGCCAAAGAATTTTATGTCTTCTATGGCGCATATCACCATATGCGCGAGAGAACATGGTGTGGGCCCCACAGTCTGGCCACCTATGACCAAGCTTTTGTGGTGCATATGGTGATATGCACCACAGAAGATCAAACTTCTGTGGCGCATATCTACCATATGCGCCACAGAACCCTGCGTCCAGATCTGCACAAAGAGGTGGCAGCTTTGCAACCCTCTATCTACCACCACCCATTTCACATCCTTCTTCCCCCTCCTCCCATCTCGTCTTCCTCCTCTCTCCCACCCCATTGTGCCCATAATTTTCTCCATTTTGTTGTATTTCAACCTACTATAGTTGATAGATTGGTTAGGGAAAGCCTTTCTCCAACTTGTAGATCTAAAACACAATTACTTTTCTCCTCCACATCTCTATTTGTATACCACTATCTCTCCATAGATCTATTCGTCCACCCTCTCTCACATCGGGGTCTCGACTCGGTATTCAATCTACTAGGTGATTAATTGGCAATGAATATTCATGTTTTGTAGGTGTGAAGCTTGTCGTGCGTGTGTGTACTTGCGATGGCGCCAAGATGATGTTTGTGCATGAAGGTTGTGTGGTGCATTAATGTTTGCATCAGAAGAAGTTTCTTGTTGTTGCTTGTCTGCCCCAGGTGTGGAGCATGGATGTTTGCCGAAATGTTGATTCATTTCCATTTCAGCAAATTTTTGCACCACCCATATGTCCTACTTTTAGGAAAGGTCATGCTGAATTTTTTCGGCGACCATGCATGTGTGTGCATAAGGTGTGGTTTCTAATGAACCTACTCTCTCTTTTTCTCTATACGTGTATACCGCGCAGGCAACCATGGTCGTCAGGATGAGCGAAGGTCGAGTTACTAGGTATAAGAAAGACGCGAAGGCGGACATGATTCAGAACAACAAGACCTAGATAAGATGTCCATGTCAAACATGGAAACTCCAGCGCTGGATCGACCCTGATTCTGGACTATTGGAGGTTCACCTGCTCAGGCGCGGGTTTCTGCACGACTTCGATGAGGAGCCAACAACAAATGGTGGTGGTCATCATGAAGACGTGGGCGAGTGAGAAGACGAAGAGTCTCCCGACAGGCATGGTCATCATGACGAAGAATATACCGGCAGGCATGATCATCATGACGAATATGGAGATGTCGATGAGCATGACCATCATGAAGAAGGAGAAGACGCAAACACCCAAACTGTAACATCCCTAAAATCATGTTTCGAACTCATGCATATCATCCATGCATCCATAGAGCTCATTTCAAACAAACCATTTCAAAAACAGGAGCATATGAGCTCATTATTTTATGTGATCAGCATTTGAAACAAATGCTACTCTCCAATGGGAGATTGTTGTTCAAGAAACCAAACTTTGTTGTCTTATTGATCTCAGGTTGTATTGCTAGATTTAAACCAAAGTTTCAAAATAAATATGATTTGAAAACCAATTTCAAAACCTATTCAAACTAGTGCTATGCCACTGCATATTTTATTTTATTCCAAGTGACCAAGCCAATTCAAAGTGACCACTTGGTTTTATGCCCAGAATTGTGACTGTTGCACACTACAAAAATCCTGAAAAGATTTGAATTCAAATAGATTTTTAAATCATTTGAATTTGGTTCCTGAAATTGAAAACAAAAAAACAAAAGGAGAAAAGAAATGGAAAAAGGCCAGCGCCACCTATCTAGCCCAACTACGGATCCAGCCCATTAAGCCCACCCGGGTTCCCCCCCCTCTCTCTCTCTCACTCGCAGACGAAACCACCAGGTCACTGACCACACGACCCCACCCCCTCTCTGTTTCACTCGTTGACTGGTGGACCTCGCCAGCTCATCCTCATCTTCCCCAAATCGCGCCCACGACCACATCGCCGGCCGTTCCCTCCGCCATTCACTGCCGTGTTGATTCCTCGCTTAATTGCCCTTGATACCGCGCGCGATCCTTGCCTCCGCTCTGGCTATAAGACCACCTCCCCTCGCGGCCATTTCCCCCAACAAAGCCAGACAGAAACGCCCCCAGGCTGCCCGCAATCATCCTCGCGCCGCCGCATACAGAGCTCACTTCGGCGACCAATCCCGGTGAGCCCCGTGCGCCCCTCTCCCTCTGGTTCATACGAGCCGCTTCACAACTTCTTTGCGCACCTTCTGACCCCACTGGTTCGTCCTATACTGCCCCAGGTCGTCGACTTCGTCAAACGCTGCAAGCTCCCGACGACATCCTCAACTCCGGCGGTCAAATTCGGTGAGCCCCTTGTTCCCCTTCGCCTCTGATTCACACGATCGTGTTCGCCGTAGTCTTGTGCATCTCCTGATGCCGTTTGTTCATGGTAGGGTGACCAGGAGCGTCGCCAACGTCGTCGTCCACCCGAGCCCGACGCTGACAGCAACTCCGACTAGCCCGTGCAGCCGTGACCGTGCGCCTCTTGCCAAGCCATCGCCAGGTTGAGCATCAGTGCATCGCCACGATTCTGGTAAGCATTTTCGACGACCCCAGAGCCACCTGTAGCGCCGCGCCGCCATAGGCCGAGCTCGCCGCCGCCAGTAGCCACCGCCAGCGCCTCCCATCTTTGGTCGCTTGATCCAGGATAGTAGGATCTAGATCCAGCGCTTATAAACAGATCACTTATCGAAGCGTTATGATTAGATCTGGGCCGTGCAGATTAAGTAGATCTAACGGCTCACAGACACGATCTTGAGCGAACCGGTACGCACCAATCAGATTAAGACGCGTGGCCAGAGTTTAGGTTTAAAATCAGGATTTAAATCTATTAGATGTTTGAATTTGATTTAGCCATAACTTTTGATCCCCAAGTCCAAATTTGATGAATTTTATATCAATGGAATCAGGAGAACAAGCCCTTTCTAAATATGCAATGTGTTTAATGTTTTGCTTCTGTTAAAATGGTTTTATTTATAGAAACATGTGTAGGGCTATTTTGAGTATATGAATTGTTTAAGAAATGTTTTAAGGTTTAAAAAAATGTTGTTTGGCAAGTTTTGAACTTGTTTATGAACCAGTACAGTACACTTGCTTTGTAGAATTTTAAAAACCATCACATATCATATTGCATGCATTCATATATTTTTGTTTGTATATATTTTGTATGTGATTGTTGCTATGATTTTATGTGTAGATTTTGGTGCCAATAGTGATTGTGATTGTGAGGAGTGTAGCTACTCTCCAAACTACCAAGGCAAGTGGTGCTTCATGATATTTTATCCCTATGTTTTCTACTAAGAATTAGAAATATTTTTGCTAGTCTTGCATGCTATATATTTTTGCTTATATGCCATGTTGGGAAATCCTAGTAGTTGTAGAATTGCTAGAAATTTCTGAGTTAAAATGCTTATCTATGCCATGCTTAGCCTAGCTAGTAGCAACCAAGGGTGATGAAATATACATGTTATGATAAAATATTTCTAAGTCTTTGGACTTGTGTTTTGCCTAATAAAACAACTAAGTAAATGAAACACCTGGGTGGAATGGAAGGAATGGTTTATGTTGAGTGGTTACACAAGGCCCATTTCTATGGTTTACCTTGTGTATCTCACTTGTGGAAAGCCACCGAGGAACAAAGAGATTTTAGAGGCCAAATGTTAAGAAGCTTCTAGTGCAGCCACTTGGCAATATGGGCTCTGCCAGGATCATATAGGTTGCAATAACTTAGCCATTTGGATAGTTGGTGGTAGTGGGATGATAGGTTGGAGCGTGTCCATTTGGTCTAAGGGAAGGCTTCTGAAAGGTCCTGTCTTGGTGAAAATCAAGGCTTGTGGGGAAAGTGCACAACCTTTGCAGATGGAAGAATCTAAGTACTTAGCCATGTCCCTGGAAAAGGACAACTTGAGCATCAAGACATGGAAGCTATCAAGAATCTCCTCATCCCAATTTCTAAGTAAAAACTTGTGGGTGAACAAGGGTGAAGGACCTCAATGTCTATTGGTGGTTCCTTGGGAAAAGTTTTGACAAAGAAAAAACTTAGTGTTTTCAACCAATAGGCAAAACCTATTTTGAGCAAAGCAAGCCTAAGCTACACTTAGCCAAATTGCATATAGTATCTAGTCCACCTAAATTATACTAAGGTATCACTTGCCAATACTATTCCAATGTATTGACCCACTGTGGCTGTAACTTGTGATGTTGCAGGTTACTCTGATGAGGATTAGGAGTCATGAGTCTAGACTCAACATGTTTGCCTGTGGCACATGAAGATGAAGACTTTTATCTATTTACTTATTCAAACTCTTGTACTAGGACTGTGGCCTTGGAGTTGTAAAGACTATGTTTGTCTCTGGAATGACTGTAATAATGACCTTTGTTTCTATGAACTTCATCTTAAACTGTGGATGCTAGCTTTGATCCAGGGACTAGCATTGCAATCACAGGGATCCTTTTCCTTTATAAAGGAGGGATCTTACAGATGGTATCAGAGCACTGTGTTGCCTGTAGGATTATGACCCTAGGATTGGAAACCACTAAGGAAATTTTTTCAACAACTTCTACACTTGTCTATTCTTCTCGTAAACTGTTCTAATCTTCTTTCTCATCTCTATTTGTAGATGAACTCCATCAACGAGGCCGTAAGTAAAGGACCACTCATGACAATGACTTTGGAGTGTGAGACAGAATTCCCCAAGGCTCTCAAGGACCTCATGGTTGCAATGGAAATACATGGTGCAGCTGTATACAAAGGTTTTCCTGTGATGGATGAAGGAGTTGAGTACTGGTGGGTGCAACTTCACTTGTATAAAAACAAGGAAGACAACCGTAAGGAATCAGGATTCTGCATGTTCACCAATTCAGTGGTGCACACTACATTCTTTGGTTCAGCAAAGGATGCATCTTGGAGGACCATCAAAGAACTTGGTGATAGAGTGAAGTGCAGAATGCTCAACCTCCAAAATGACCTAAAGGAAGAAAAGAAACATACCCAAGAGTTGTAGGCTACCAACCAAACCTTAAGAGGAGACATTATAGACTTAGTGATGGAGTCATGTGAACAAGATAAACTGATTGCTTCTAGAAACATTGTGTTAGCCAACAGATCTAGTGAGATAGGATTATAAACATACTTTGTTAGTTGTACCAACACTTATCACCTTATTTTCCAAATGTTGCTAAAAATAAGTTGAACCTTGGTTGTTGTAATGGATTCATGTATGCCATGACTTGTGTGTTTTGATTTCCAAAGATATGCATGTGATGCTTTGCCTTGTGTTTTATCTTAAATTGTGTTGTTCTAACTTTTTCTATCTTATAAATAGATGCCTAATGTTACCATCAGCACTGTTGAGGAGTTCCAGGGAACTCGCTTTGGTCCTCGTATTATTGAGCTCACTACTTTGCTCAATCTCCCTCTTCCTACCATCATGGTGCTTACCCTCACCAAGTTTGAGAGGAAAGACCTTTGGGGTTTCAAGGTCAATCAGCCCGGACGCCAGACTGAGCCTACCACGGAGGCCATCATCTTCAAGCTCATGCACGATGACAAGGAGAGAGGCCTTGAGGTAGTCATGCAGGATCTGATAGGACGTCTGTTAGGGAGACACTCTCGACAGGTTAGAGGTACTCACTTCCACGTCTTTGGTAGACGTGATGAGGATGGATAGGCCATCGACTTCGAGGACACTTCGAGGGATACAGCTGAGCCGATTCGCCTATACCTCCAGGACTTAGAGGTTCTTCTTAGGCACGTGGACACTGATAGGACCAACGTCATGTTCAACAATGACGAACTCCAGGTGCAGCTTCATGAGAAGGACAAGCTCTTCGCGGAGCAAGATGAGATAGTCAAGGAGATGGAGGCAAAGTTCGAGAGCCAGGACAGAAAGTTCAAGAGTCAGGAGAAGCGAGTCCAGGATAGGAACAAGAGGATTCGGGACATGACTGAAGAACTGCAGGCCAAGGACTTTGAGCTCGAGCATCAGCAGACGGTGATTGAGAGGCTTCGTTCTCAGAAGAGGGCTCTCAAAGCCAAAGTAGAGACCTTGACCGCCAATATCGAGGAATACAAGACCGCTATGGAGAATGCAGGTCTTACCTTTGTTGAGGAGGAGGTTGATGCCGAGGAGTAGAGTTGACTACTCATTTATCATTTATTTATCATACTTTATTTGTGTCACAATGACCGTCCAACATGTGGATGGCTTGTTATTGGTGTGTTTACTTTGCAAACTTGTCGTTTTTGTTGTTGAACTATTATTATTATGATGCATGTTTTGTGATTGTTTATGTGATGTATTGTGCATGAAAGAATCTATGGGTATCTCATTCTTATCTCTATTGAACAAACCATAGATGCCTCCCCGTCGTGCCAATCCCAACCCCAACAACAACAACAACATCACTCCTGAGATGCAGCAAATGATGACAGCTCAGACTCAGCTGATGCAAATGATGAAGACGTTCATCCAGAACCAAAACAACAACAACAATAACAACAATAACAACAACAACAACAACAACAACAACAACAACAACCCACCGAGTTTTGACATGCTTACCAGGTTCTTGAGATTGAGGCCAGCAAAGTTCTCAGGAACAACTGATCCCATGGTGGCCAATGATTGGCTATGCTTTGTGAACAAAGACTTGGTAACTGTGGGCTGTACTGATGCAGAAAAAGTCAGATTTGTAGCACATTTGCTGGAAGGACCAGCCGCCACTTGGTGGGATAACTTCCAGATCACCACTCCCATAGAAGATGTGGCATGGGCTATCTTTGAGGATGGCTTTCGTACTGCTCATATCTCATCTAGAGTGATGAGTCTGAAAAAGAAAGAGTTCCATAATCTGAAGCAGCGCCACCGCAGAGTGGCTGAATATATTGAGGAGTTCAACAATCTGGCGCGTTATGCACCAGATGAAGTTGACACTGATGCTAAGAGGAAGGAAAAGTTCCTTGAAGGCCTAAATGATGAACTTAACTTGCAGCTATCAGTGGCCTATGTTCCCACTTACCAGTCTCTTTGTGACAAGGCTGCTATTTTGGAGAACAAAATGAAGCAAGTTGAGAGCAGGAAGAGAAAGCACTTGGACAAGAACAACTCGGGATCGTCTCACAAACGTTCCCATTATGATGATAGTGGAAGCTCAGGATCCCACAAGCATGGGAAATTCAAGAAGCACCACAACCACAACCGTCATCATGACAACAAGCATCACCGTAGTCATGACAATGACAAGTACAAGAACCACAAGGGTGGATATAAGAGCCACCACAGTGGTAGTGGAAGTGGCAGTGGAAGCCAACCTGTCAAGAAGGACATTAGTCAGGTTGAGTGCTTAAAGTGCAAGAAGATGGGGCATTATGCAAATGAATGCCCAGAAAAGAAAGTTGAAGGACCCAACAAGCCCAACTGTTTTCAGAAGGGACAAGTTAACCACATAAATGTGGAGGAAATCTATGAAGAGCCAGATGCTGTTGCTGGTAAGTTCAAACTCAATTCTATTCCAGCATTTGTTCTTTTTGATACTGGAGCATTGCATTCATTCATATCAAAAGCATTTGTTGATAGAAATGGGTTTCCAACTGAAAACATTGGGTGTCCAATAAAAGTTAGTTCTCTAGGTGGAGATATGATAGCAAGTCTTGGATGCCAGGATCTAGTGATAGAGTTTGGAAAGCATAAGTTTCCAGTGACTCTGATAATCCTAGATTCCCAAGGACTAGATGTAATTTTGGGAATGGATTGGATGGCTAAGTATGAAGGAGTACTTGATTGTGCTAATCGTACTGTTGCACTCACAACCCCGGAAAGAAAACAGATTAAATTCAAGTCTAACTTTGAATCAAAAGGGAGTAAGCTAAATTCTCTTAAGGGGGTTAGCATAGACAGTGTGCCAACTGTGAGTGAATATCCGGATGTGTTTCCGGACGAATTGCCGGGAATGCCACCAGATAGAGATGTGGAGTTCCTTATTGATTTGCTACCAGGATCTGGACCAATAGCAAAGAGACCGTACAAGATGTCAGTTGATGAACTGAAAGAACTCAAGAAACAACTTGGAGAGCAGTTGCAGAAAGGATTTATTCAACCAAGTTCTTCATCTTGGGGAGCCCCAGTTTTGTTTGTGGAAAAGAAAGATAGAGGTCAAAGGTTATGCATAGATTACCGTTCACTCAATGAGGTGATTATCAAGAACAAATACCCTTTTCCTAGAATCAATGACCTGTTTGATCAGCTAGAAGGAGCTTGTGTGTTCTCAAAGATTGATCTCCGGTCAGGATATTTCCAACTCAAGATAAGAGAACAAGACATACCTAAGACAGCTTTCACCACAAGGTATGGATTGTATGAGTATACCGTGATGCCATTTGGTTTGACCAATGCTCCAGTATACTTTATGAATATGATGAACAAGGTGTTCATGGAATTCCTTGATAAGTTTGCTGTCGTTTTCATCGATGAAATTTTAGTCTACTCCAAGAGCAAAGAAGAGCATGAAGGACATTTGCATTTGATACTTGAGAATCTTAGAGAGCATAAACTGTATGCCAAATTCAGAAAGTGTGAATTTTGGCTAAATGAAGTTGGATTTCTTGGACACGTTGTGTCAGGAGATGGTATAGCAGTTGATCCTGCTAAAGTTTCAGCTGTAACTGAATGGGAGTCTCCCAAGTCAGTGAAAGAAGTTCGTAGTTTCCTTGGCTTAGCAGGTTACTACAGAAGGTTCATTGAGAATTTCTCCAAGGTAGCTAAGCCTATGACAGAATTGCTAAAGAAAGACAAGAAATTTGCTTGGTCTGAAGGTTGTGAACTCAACTTTCAAGAATTGAAGAAGAGACTTGTGACTGCACCAGTCTTTTGTTTGCCAGACTTGGAAAAAGATTTCCAAGTGTATTGTGATGCATATCATCATGGTTTGGGTGCAGTACTTATGCAAGACGGGAAAGTTGTGGCTTATGCCTCGCGACAACTCAAAACTCATGAAGTGAACTATCCTACTCATGATTTGGAGTTAGCCTCTGTTGTCCATGCACTCAAAACATGGAGACACTATCTTTTGGGAAAGCGATGTGAAGTGTTCACAGATCATAAGAGTTTGAAATATATCTTCACCTAGAAAGAAATTAATATGAGACAAAGAAGATGGATAGAACTCATCAAGGACTATGACTTAAGTTTGCAATACCACCCCGGTAAAGCAAATGTTGTAGCAGATGCTCTAAGCCGTAAGGTTTTTGTGAATGGCCTTACTAAAGGAGAATTGCCAGATGATTTGTGTGCCCAATTTAGAGATCTCAGATTGGAGATTGTGCCTGAAGGACATATCATGTCTTTGGATGTTCAACCCACCTTATTGGACAAGATCAAAGAAGCCCAGAAGACCGATAAGGAAATTGAAGAGATCAAGGAAAAGATTGGCAAGGGAAAAGCCAAAGGATTCATGAAGATGAACAGGGTACTTTATGGCATGGAAAACGTATATGTGTTCCACAAGATCCGGAGCTTCGGAAACTGATATTACAAGAAGCACACAACTCACCGTATTCCATTCATCCGGGTAACACCAAAATGTACATGGATATGAAGGAAAGATTTTGGTGGAATAATCTCAAGAAGGACATCGCCGAACATATTGCTTTGTGTGATGTGTGTAGTAGAGTAAAAGCGGAACATCAGAAACCAGCAGGTTTGCTTCAACCACTACCTATTCCTGATTGGAAGTGGGACAAGATTGGTATGGATTTCATTACCGGATTACCAAGGACCCGGTCAGGATACGATTCTATTTGGGTAGTAGTGGATCGCCTAACTAAAGTGGCTCATTTCATACCCGTGAAGACAACCTATACCAGTGCTAAGTTGGCCAAGATCTATATGAGTAGAATTGTGTGTCTAAATGGAGTGCCCAAGAGTATTGTGTCTAATAGGGGAACTCAATTCAATTCCCATTTTTGGAGACAGCTACATGAGTCATTGGGAACGAGGTTGGAATTCAGCATGACTTTTCATCCTCAAACAGATGGACAGACAGAAAGGACTAATCAGATTCTTTAAGACATGTTGAGGGCATGTGCCCTAGACTATGGAGCCAGTTGGGATGAAAGTCTGCCTTACGCAGAATTTTCTTATAACAACAGCTATCAAGCCAGCATTGAGATGGCACCATTTGGGTTTCTCTACGGGAGAAAATGTACCACCCCATTGTTATGGAATGGTGTGGGAGAAAGAAGTTTGTTCAGACTAGAACTTATCAAAGAAGCCGAAGAGAAGGTCAAGTTGGTTAAGGACAGATTGAAGATAGCACAGTCCCGACAGAAAAGCTAGGCAGATCCTAAGCGTAGAGAAGTCACCTATGAAGTTGGTGATAGAGCTTATCTTAGAGTGTCACCACTTCGTGTAGTGAAGAGGTTCGGAGTCAAAGGAAAGTTGGCCCCAAGATATGTTGGACCATTCAAGATTCTGAGTCGTAAAGGAGAAGTTGCTTATGAAATTGAACTGCCAGAGTTTTTGTCAGCCGTCCATAATGTGTTTCATGTGAGTCAGCTTAAGAAATGTCATCCAGAAATGGAAGAAACTTCTTTGAAGGATACTATACCTTTGGAAGAGGTTCAATTGGAAAGTGATCTCACTTATGAAGAGAAACCTATCAAGATTCTTGAGACTGCAGAAAGAGTCACACGGACTAAGACTATCAAGTTTTGCAAAGTTCAGTGGAACCATCATTCCGAAGAGGAAGCAACATGGGAAAGTTCAGTAGTCTTGCGCATCTCCTGATGCTGTTTGTTCATGCTAGGGTGACCAGGAGCGTCGCCAACATCGTCGTCCACCCGAGCCCGACGCTGACAGCAACTCCGACGAGCCCGTGCAGCCGTGACCGTGCGCCCCTTGCCAAGCCGTCGCCAGGTTGAGCATCAGTGCATCGCCACGATTCTGGTAAGCATCTCCGACGACCCCAGAGCCATGTGTAGTGCCGCGCCGCCGTAGGCCGAGCTCGCCGCCGCCAGTAGCCACCGCCAGCGCCGCCCATCTGTGGTCGCTTGATCCAGGACCGTAGGATCTAGATCCAGCGCTTATAAACAGATCACTTATCGAAGCGTTATGATTAGATCTGGGCCATGCAGATTAAGTAGATCTAACGGCTCACAAACACGATCCTGAGCGAACCGGTATGCGCCAATCTGATTAAGACGCGTGGCCAGAGTTTAGGTTTAAAATCAGGATTTAAATCTATTAGATGTTTGAATTTGATTTAGCCATAACTTTTGATCCCCACGTCCAAATTTGATGAATTTTATATCAATGGAATCAGGAGAACAAGCCCTTTCTAAATATGCAATGTGTTTAATGTTTTGCTTCTGTTAAAATGGTTTTATTTACAGAAACATGTGTAGGTCTATTTTGAGTTTATGAATTGTTTAAGAAATGTTTTAAGGTTTAAATAAATGTTGTTTGGCAAGTTTTGAACTTTTTTATGAACCAGTACAGTACACTTGCTTTGTAGAATTTTAAAAATCATCACATATCATATTGCATGCATTCATATATTTTTGTTTGTATATATTTTGTATGTGATTGTTGCTATGATTTTATGTGTAGATTTTGGTGCCAATAGTGATTGTGATTATGAGGAGTGTAGCTACTCTCCAAACTATCAAGGCAAGTGGTGCTTCATGATATTTTATCCCTATGTTTTCTACTAAGCATTAGAAATATTTTTGCTAGTCGTGCATGCTATATTTTTGCTTATATGCCATGTTGGGAAATCCTAGTAGTTGTAGAATTGCTAGAAATTTCTAAGTTAAGATGCTTATCTATGCCATGCTTAGCCTAGCTAGTAGCAACCAAGGGTGGTGAAATATACATGCTATGATAAAATATTTCTAAGTCTTTGGACTTGTGTTTTGCCAAATAAAATAACTAAGTAAATGAAACACCTGGGTGGAATGGAAGGAATGGTTTATGTTGAGTGGTTACACAAGGCCCATTTCTATGGTTTACCTTGTGTATCTCACTTGTGGAAAGCCACCCAGGAACAAAGAGATTTTAGAGGCAAAATGTTAAGAAGCTTCTAGTGCAGCCACTTGGCAATATGGGCTCTGCCAGGATCATATAGGTTGCAATAACTTAGCCATTTGGACAGTTGGTGGTAGTGGGATGATAGGTTGGAGCGCGTCCATTTGGTCTAAGGAAAGGCTTCTGAAAGGTCCTGTCTTGGTGAAAATCATGGCTTGTGGGGAAAGTGCACAACCTCTGCAGATGGAAGAATCTAAGTACTTAGCCATGTCCCTAGAAAAGGACAACTTGAGCATCAAGACATGCAAGCTATCAAGAATCTCCTCATCCCAATTTCTAAGTAAAAACTTGTGGGTGAACAAGGGTGAAGGACCTCAATGTCTATTGGTGGTTCCTTGGGAAAAGTTTTGACAAAGAAAAAACTTAGTGTTTTCAAACAATAGGCAAAACCTATTTTGAGCAAAGCAAGCCTAAACTACACTTAGCCAAATTGCATATAGTATCTAGTCCACCTAGATTATACTAAGGTATCACTTGCCAATACTATTCCAATGTATTGACCCACTATGGCTGTAACTTGTGATGTTGCAGGTTACTCTGATGAGGATTAGGAGTCATGAGTCTACACTCAACATGTTTGCCTGTGGCACATGAAGATGAAGACTTTTATCTATTTACTTATTTAAACTCTTGTACTAGGCCTGTGGCCTTGGAGTTGTAAAGACTATGTTTGTCTCTGGAATGACTGTAATAATGACCTTTGTTTCTGTGTACTTCATCTTAAACTGTGGATGCTAGCTTTGATCCAGGGACTAGCATTGCAATCACAGGGATCCTTTTCCTTTATAAAGGAGGGATCTTACACAAACGCTGCTAACTTCGGTGTTGCGGGACCCTCATGTTCAGGAACTGCTTCTCAAGGAGACGAGCAACGCCAAAGCTGCAGCTAGAGAGAAAGCCAAGCTGGCGCAAATGGAGAAAGACGGGATGACTCCATTGTTTTCTAGGTGTCGACTCGAGGATACACGCCTGAGTGTAACGCTCAAGGCTCTAGAGATGAAGGCGGAACACAAATGGACCGACATGAGTTTCAATGCTAACATGGAATTATGGCACGATCGTCTTCCTAAGTGGAACACATTGCCAACAAGTATAGAGGAGGCCAAGAAAATCGTGTGCCCACTCGACCTACCGCATGTTAAATTACACACTTGCATCAATAATTGCACACTTTATCATAACGAGTATGCGGAGAGAACCACATTTCCGGTGTGCGGCCATGGACAGTACAAGAGAGGGAACAAGAAATTTTCTCGAAAAGTGGTATGGTACTTTCCTATCAATCCCCATCTACAGCGATATTAAGTAGATCCTAAGGAAGCAAAGCTAATGCAATGACACGCGGAAAGTGAGAAACACGAAGATGATCCAAAGAAGGGCAAGATCCTGACACACCCTTCAGACCCTAGCCAGTGGAATGCATTGGACATCATGTTTGAAGAGTTCGGGGGCGATGCATGGAACGTCAGGCTGGGTATGAGCACCGATGGACTCAATCCTTTTGGCAACTAGAGCAGCACGCTGATGTGGATCAGATCACTGTAGAGCTTCGTTGGGATACCTCAAGATGAAGGTGTGAAGAGCACAGCAGTAAGTTTTCCCTTAGTTATGAAACCAAGGTTATTGAACCAGTAGGAGGAAGGTAACAACTCCAAGGTGGTGCTAACAACTTGGAACCTACACAAAACAAACTCAAAACTTTGCCCCAACATACAATCTCACCGGTTTGGTGAAAACAAAGGATTAAACGTATAGTGTGGAAGATAATAATTTCTTGTAGAAAGTAAACAGTAACAGTAGATGATGTATCAATGATAAAGGAATGGATCCGGTTCCACAGTTCACTAGAGGTGTTCTCCTTAAGATAGATAACATGCTGGGTGAACAAATTACAGCGGGGCAATTGACAGATTGAGAAAGCATAACAATGCAAATACTAGACATCAAGACTCCTATGAGATTTGATTGGGCATTACAACAATATACATAGACCGTAATCCAACTTCATCTATGAATAATAATCCACCTTCAGGTTATCATCCAAACCCCTTCCAGTATTAAGTTGCAAGCCACGGATAATTACATTAAGCAATGTGTGCAAAGTAAACAATACAATTGTTCCATGAACAATAGATTGTTGTTTTCTCCCTAGTAGCAACAACACATATACAACCTTAGAGATTTCTGCCACTTCCCCAGATTATTAGAGGCATGAGGCATGAACCTACTATCGATCATAAATACTCCCTCTTGGAGTCACAAGGCATCTACTTGGCCAAGATATCTACTAGCAATGGAGAGCATGCAAGATCACGAATAACACAGACATGATAGAATCAATAATCAATCTGACATAGTATCTCAATATCCATCGGATCCCCACAAACACAACACGTATGATTACAAATATATGATCTTGATCATGAAGGAAGCTCACAAGATCTAAACATGATAGCACAAAGGAGGAGAAACAACCATCTATCTACTGTATGGACCCATGGTCCAAGGGTGAACTACTCACACATCATACTGGAGGCTGGCGTGGTGATGAAGAAGGCCTCCAAGATGATCTCTCCCCTCCGGTAGGGTGCCGGGAATAGCTTCAGATCCCCCCGATCTAGGGATGATGGTGGCGGCGGCTACAAACTATTTTGTGGAGATCTGATCGGGTACTTAGGGTTTCTGCATCGGGGTGACTTTATAGGATAAGGGGCAAGGTCGGAGGGTGCTCGAGGTGCCCACCTCGGGCTGCACTCCTCCCAAGGCCGCGCGGCCCTAAGGTGTCGCCACCTCATGGCCCCTCTTTGGCTGCCCTTTGGACTCTGTGTTCTCTCCAATAAAATATTGACTTTGGCTTTTGTCCTGTCCAATTCCGAGAATATTTACTTTCTAGATTTTCTGAAACCAAAAATAGCAGAAAACAGGCAACTATCACTGCGGCATCTTGTTAATAGGTTAGTCCCCGAAAATGTATAAAAATACCTCAAAGTGTAGACAAAACATAACAAAGTTGATACTAAACAAGTATGGAACATCAAAAATTATAGATACGTTTACGACGTATCACATGCATAGCACCTGGCCCGAGTTTGTATGGCCATACAACACCCCCCCCCCATGGCTTTGCACAAAGCAAAGGTATGTACACAAGAGCATTCTTATTCAGGGGCCAAAACAGCCAGGTTTTGATATGCATCTGTATCTCGGGCTGTTGAAAGAGGAGTTAGCCACATTGTGGGAGATGCCAGCCCATACATGGGACGCCTACACTAAAGAATATTTCCCTCTGAGAGACGCATTGCTCAAAATGGTGCAGGACTATCCTGGTTACGCATATCTATTGGCCCAGGTGAACCACAACACAATGCATGTGTCAAGTGCATGGATAAGACCTCGCATATCCAACTACCAAAGGATCCCGGGTCTTTGAAAACCATGTTCCAAGGGACTCGAAAGTGGCTTCGCATGGATCTACCATGGAGAAAACGAGGTGACCTGTTCAATGGTAAATACGAGCTCGAAAGATCCCCGCATACGAGGAGCGGCGAAGAAATCAAGGAGCTTCTGAATAATTGGGAAGAGCGCCCTGTGCCAGGAAAGAAGCGACCGAGGACAAAGCCGCTTCTGGGTGTATGGAAAGGGAGGTCTATTTTCTCGGACCCGCCGTACTGAAAGGTCTTACACATGCCCCATAGCCTCGATGTAATGCACATAACGAAGAAGGTTACTAAGAGTCTGCTTGGCACTCTGCTCAACATGCCGGAGAGGACCAAGGATGTGTCGAGAGCAAGAAACGACCAGAAATTGCTTGGCATCAAGAAGGAGCTTCAATACCCTGATAGTGATGATGATGACGATCAGACGGAAGGGACTCAAGGTCACCACAAAAGGGTTAAGAAGAATGAGGTGGTTGCGCTTCGCGCTGCCTGCTTCACTCTAAGTTAGGAGGACATCGAGAAGTTTTTCAGGTGCCTCCTAGGAGTCAAATTTCCTCACGGTTACTCGGGAAATATAAGAAGATATCTTGACGTAGCGAAGCAGAGGTTCAGCGGTATGAAGTCCCACGACTATCACGTGCTGATGAAATAGATACTTCCAGTTGCCAAACATGGGATAATGGACGAGCACGTCCATGAGACGATGTTTGGCCTGTGCAACTTTTTTCGACGTCATCTCTAGTAAGTCAATCAACATGAAGCAGCTCGACAGGCTACAAGAAGAGATCCTGGTGATACTACGCGAGCTCGAGATTTAATTCCTGTCGCATTCTTCGACATCATGGTGCATCTACTTTTTCGTGTCGTGGATGACATCATCCAAATTTGGCCGACATTCCTACACAACATGATGCTGTTTGAAAGGATGAACGGTGTCATCAAAGGGTTCGTTCGCAACAAGTTCCGTCTAGATGGAATCATAGCCAAGGGCTTTCTGATCTACGAGTGCATCTCTTTCTGCCTGAACTATCTAACCACTGAGAACGAGGATGTTGTAATACCCAACAAGAAGCACCTCGGCAGGCTCGCTGGGTATGGTCACCGCGAGGGCCACCGCTCATTGCATGTCGGCATTACTAATCGACACACCAGCTTTGGCAGGGCACACCGAGTCGCACTACAACACATTGAATTGGTCAGCCCTTGGGTGGAAGAGCACAAAAGCTTGATCGAGCAGGAGTACATGGACCGGGCCCTCCCGTGGAAGAAAGGATACGTAACAAGAAAGCACAACTCCAGCTTCACGGTTTGGTTCAAGAAAAGGCTGCTGGACAATCCCCGCAGACGCCTTACGAAAGATCAACAACTCATATTCTCCTTGTCACAGGGCCCAGCGCATGATGTTAAGACCTATCAATCATACGACATCAACGGTTATAGATTCTACACCTATCAAAGTTGTTTAGTATCAACTTTGCTATGTTTTGTCTACACTTTGAGGTATTTTTATACATTTTCTGGGACTAACCTATTAATAAGATGCCATAGTGCCAATTGCCTGTTTTCTGCTGTTTTTGGTTTCAGAAAAGCTAGTAAGGAAATATTCTCGGAATTGGACGGGACAAAAGCCTAAGTCAATATTTTACCGGAGAGAACACAGAGTCTGAAGGGCAGTTGAAGGTGGGCCACGAGGTGGCCACACCATAGGGCCGCATGACCAGGGGGGGTGCGCGGCCACCAGGTGTGGGCTCCTCGAGCGGCCCCTTGCCTCGCCTATTTTCCTATAAAGTCACCCCGATGCAGAAACCCTAAGAACCCGATCAGATATCCAAGAAACGATCCGTAGCCGCCGCCACCATCGTCCCTAGATTTAGGGGATCTAAAGCTTGTCCCAGCACCATGCCGAAGGCGAGAGATCATCCCGGAGGCCTTCTTCATCACCATGCCAGCCTCCGGTATGATGCGTGAGTAGTTCACCCTTGGACTATGGGTCCATACAGTAGCTAGATGGTTGTTTCTCCTCCTTTGTGCTATCATGTTTAGATCTTGTGAGCTCCATTCATGATCAATATCATCTATTTGTAATCATACATGTTGTGTTTGCGGGGATCCGATGGATATTGAAATACTATGTCAGATTGATTATTGATTCTATCATGCCTATGTTGTTTGTGATCTTGCATGCTCTCTGTTGATAGTAGCTATCTTGGCCAAGTAGATGCTTGTGACTCTAAGAGGGAGTATTTATGCTTGATAGTAGATTCATGCTTCTAGTAATCTGGGGAAGTGACAGAAATCTCTAACGTTGTAGATGTGCTATTGCTAATAGGGAGAAAACAACAATATTTTGTTCATGGAACAATTTGATTGTTTACTTTACACACATTGCTTAGTGCAGTTATCTATTGCTTGCAACTTAAAACTGGAAGGGGTTCGGATGATAACCTGAAGGTGGATTATTAGTCATAGATGCAGTTGGATTATGGTATATGTATATTGTTGTAATGCCCAATAAAATCTCATAGAAGTCTTGATGTCTAGTATTTGCATTGTTATGCTTTCTCAACCTGTCAATTGCCCCGCTGTAATTTGTTCACCCAACATGTTATATATCTTAAGGAGAACACCTCGAGTGAACTGTGGATCCTGGTCTAATCTTTATCATTGATACATTATCTACTGTTACCGTTTACTTTCTACAAGCAACTACTATCTTCCACACTATACGTTTAATCCTTTGTTTTCAGCAAACCAGTGAGATTGACAAGCTCACTGTAAGTTGGGGCAAAGTTTTGAGTTTGTGTTGTGCAGGTTCCAAGATGTTAGGAACACCTTGGAGTTGTTTCCTTTCTCCTACTGGTTCGATAACATTGGTTTCATAACTGAGGGAAAACTTGCCGCTGTGCTCATCACACCTTGGTCTTGGGGTCTCCCAACGAGTCTCTATAGTCAACTGAGCCACCATCAAGATTTTCTGGTGCCGTTGCCGGGGAGTTAAGGAGTTCTTTGCAAGGGGAATCTCTCATAACCATTCTCTTTACTTTGTTTTTGTTTTGCTTAGATTTATTTGCTTTGTTTTGCTTGTTTCTTTCTTTCAAAAATATAAAAAAATTAGTTTTTTTTGTTTGCCTTTTCTTATAAAAAACATACACAAAAAATTTAGTTCTTCCAATAGTTGTCACCTTGTTCTAGCTCACCATGTTGATCCCTAAATTCAGCCTGAAAGACCTTTCAATAGGGAGTGGCTCTATAATTGGGAAAGAAAATATTGAAGAATTGTTTAATCATGTTAGTAAGCATGAGGATATCGAGGATAGATCCTTATCAGAACTTCCTCCAAATAATGAAATTGCTGCAGCTTTTTTAGTTCACATGTTGGAGGATAGGTTTGTTAACCTTAACCCCATGATGCAAATAATGTTTCTTAAACTTAAAGATATTAAGGATACTAAAAAGGATACTTTATTTTGGAAACTTTGCTAAAGGAGTTCAATGATGTTGCTAAATAAGATAAAAATGTCTTTGATACTTTTAATATGCTAGGATCATTTGTAGATGTTATGGATACATTAGAAAATTTGGATAAAACCAATCCCAAAGGAGAGGAAATTAAAATACCCATACCTTTTAAACTTGTAGGAAAGCATGAAGCCTTAGAAAATAATTTGATTGGATTGTTCCTGAAAAACCAGTTTAATGAAAGCAGTGAACCCAAGAGTGTTGAGAGAGTACCCTCTAGAACTCATTTGGATGAGATACCTTGCCTGGTTGAAGAAATTTCGAGTATTGATCTTAATGCTTCTTCATTTGAAAATACTTGATTCTTGCTTCTTATGCCTAACTTAAAGGCGTTAAATAAAAGTACTTCTTGGGAAATAACCCAATAGTTTTATTAAGTCTTGGAAGTTATTACTTCTGTAATAACCTCTCCTTATCCTTTTTGTGTGGTTTTTGTGCCAATAATAACCTCTAATGAGAGAGAAGGAAGATTTGGGGAAGTTGCTGTTCCGAAACAGATTTTTGTGCTTCACTGTAAAAATTCGTAAAAAATCTGTGTATGTCAGATTGATCATTAATTTTCGGTGTAAATGCACCATGTTGTTATGTAACTTTCATTAGTTCAACACTTTTCTATTTGAGCAACATTAGGTCTTCTAAAAAATAGGTTTGTACCTGCTGGTCTATTTTGACAGATTTCTGCCATTATTTGCATTTGCCTCTTAATCAGTTTCCTTTTGAGTTCTTCTTGATAACTTGATATTTTTAAAGGTTACTACAATAGCTTGTGTTTTAATGAAGGATTTACTTGTGTTGAAACTAGACCCAAAGGTTTATTATTTTGAATACACTAATGTTGCTAATGAATATTGTGTGAAGTTTTGTATGAAGAAAATTTTCAAGTATAGGGGAAGAATTATGTAATGAGATGAAGAATGGACAAAAGCTCAAGCTTGGGGATGCCACCCTGTGTCACCCCAAGAAATATTCAAGAGGTACAAGCGTAAAAGCTTGGGGATGCCCAAGGCATCCCCTTCTTCATCAATAAAAATCTCAGGTCTCTTTCTAGATACTTCGTTTTTATTGTTTCATTCACTGTTGTGTTGTTCTTGGAGCATCTTAGTTTTTGTTTTGGTTTTCGTTTTTTTTTAGTTTTCTTGAATAAATTAGTTGGACCCCCTCTTTCGCTCTGTTGTTTCAAATAAGTTGATTGGTGTTGGAAAAGATTAGAAAGTTTCATGCTTAAGTGGTACAAAAGGGAGCTTGTTTTGACTGTGGCTTATACTTTATCATGTCATGCTAGATGTTGTTTTGACCTTATGCTTAGTGATTATTGCTGTAGCATGATTTTTTCCAAAAAATTGAGATTTCTTAATGTTCCTTGAAAGAATCATGCGTTGTTTTAGCATACAAAAGCATAATATTGTGGTAATCTCCTTTGATGCTTTGTTTGGGTTGGCTTGGAACATGCTCACACCATGTTATGACTATGAACCAGTCACCTTAGCCTCTATGATCATTTAGTTTTTGAATAGTGGTACCACTTTATGCTTTTATTGATAATGTTTTGTGGCTCTGCATGATTATGTCCATTATTGCTCTCTTAGTTGGTCGCTCCCAGTCTATTGCTAGCCTCCACTAGTATTGAGTAAGCTCTACTCATGCATCCAACTCCCAAGAAACCAAGATATTACAAAGAGTCCACTATAAACTCCTATGCATGGTGTGTTACACCATTCCAAGTATATTCTTGATTTACCTATCTTCCAACTTAAACTTGTTATGTGAAAATTAGTGATTAAAGCTCTCACAAACTTTATGGCACACTTTAGTTTTCTTGCCCCTAATAAACTTGAACCATTGTGCCATCTATGTTGTATATGCTTGCACTTATATGTTTGGAATTAGCAGAACCATGTTGTCACGGGGAACGCTTTCAACACCTGTACATATTACCCAGTTGATATCATGATCTTTTGTTTATGGATGTCGGCGGTGTGAAATAAAAGGGCCGCTTGTAGGTTCATGGAGTATTATATATGTGTTAGAGAAACACTTGGGTGGCTAGCCTAAGCCATGCCTAATTATGGTGGAAACTTGCAACATCACCATAGTGAGCAATCTATGAGCATCCTCAGAAAAAAAGAGAAGAGAAAAAAAATATATGCACCATGCTCATGGTAAATAAAAGGATCACTGAGATGCTCATTGTATGTTGCCTTGTCATTTTGATATGGGATTGCTCCTATATCATCGCGTAAGGGGTACCCCACAGGTGGTTCTCTATGATAAACATATACTTACAATGACAAGAACTTGCTTGTGACTAAAGTTCAGTAGCATGAGGAACAACCCTCGTACTCAAGGGACATGAGATTGCCAACTTATGATTTGTCAATCATATACTCCATATTTGTTTCACTTTAACCTTAATCACTTCAAGATGCTTATGATAGGGGCAATGAGAGCTGAAAGCTAATAAGTACGATAATTTTTGGAAGCTCTTTATGAAACTTGAAATTCCCGCTTCCCTTTATGAAGGGCCTTTCTTCTTAATTTTATGTTGAGTCTCCACCTTATATCTTTATGTACCAACTAAGATAGCATAGTTGTCATTCTTAGTTTTATTTGCATTGTCCCAAAACTTATTGATTGATTTATAATGTTGATATTGCTTTTTCTTGAACTATTTGTATCTAGTCACCCTTATGAGCTTTGAAGGTGTCCTATGCATTTATGTTTTGCTACTCCATGAGGGACAAGCTAAATACCACTCTTTCTATGTTTTCTATATGTGAAACAAACAAACGTCTTTCAATGTATTGTTATTCAAGATCTTTGTTTGTATCTTTTCATATTGCAACATAGTTGCTATGTCTTATTGTTAGAACTACATCTTTCATGCTCATGTTTAGAGTACATTGATCCCAGCTATCAATGCTTTGCAAATGGTTTGATCAAGATTGTGATGGTGCATGTCACCTCAAAAATTATTCTTTTTATCACTTACATACTCGAGGACTAGCAGGAGTTGAGCTTGGGGATGCTTGATATGTCGTAAACATATCTATAATTTTTGATGCTCCATGCTTGTTTAGTATCAACTTTTCTATGTTTTGTCTGCACTTTGAGGTATTTTCATACATTTTCTCGGACTAACCTATTAATAATATGCCGCAGTATCAGGTCCCTCTTTTCTGCTGTTTTTGGTTTCAGAAAAGCTAGTAAGGAAATATTCTCGGAATTGGACGGGACAAAAGCCAAAGTCATTATTTCATCGGAAAGAACACAGAGTCCGAAGGACATCCGAAAGGGGGGCACATAGTGGCCACACCCTAGGGCCGCACAGCCTAGGGGGCGCGCCGCCACTAGGTGTGGGCCCTCGGGCGGCCCATTGCCTCGCCTCTTCGCTTATAAAGTCACCCCTATGGAGAAACCCTAAGAACCCGATCAGATCTCCACAAAATAGTCTATAGCCGACGCCACTATCGTCCCTAGATTAGGGGGATCTAAAGCTCTTCCCAGCACCCTGCCGAAGGGGAGAGATCATCCCGGAAGCCTTCTTCATCACCATGCCATCATCCGGTATGATGCGTGAGTAGTTCCACCTTGGACTATGGGTCCATACAGTAGCTAGATGGTTGTTTCTCCTCCTTTGTGCTATCATGTTGAGATCTTGCGAGCTCCATTCATGATCAAGATCATCTATTTGTAATCATGTTGTGTGATATATAGGCATCAAATGGGATATGATTTTGCAAGATAATGAATTTAATTTGTTTGATAATCCAAATAATTAGGGGAAATTATTTGGGGATGGTTATATTCAAGTTAGATGTTGTAAACTGGATTTATAAATAAATTTCCACTTGAGTTTTGAAGATATATGGTGGGTTTGAAGGAAACTAGATTTTTGGGGAATCTAGTGTTTTGATATTTTCATGCCACCTAAACATGGGTGGATTAGTGGCCTCAGACCTCACCTTTGTGACATAGTAGTCTCAATATCCATCGGATCCCCGCAAACACAACATGCATGATTACAAATAGATGATCTTGATCATGAACGGAGCTCGCAAGATCTCAACATGATAGCACAAAGGAGGAGAAACAACCATCTAGCTATTGTATGGACCCATAGTCCAAGGTGGATGTCACATCCCAAGATTTTCCAAATCTTGTTATGTGAAAAATAAATGAATAAAATAAAACTTTGTTGATTTTCAGGGTGAGAAGAAACTTTTTGAATCCAATTGGAAACTTTCAAAACCTATTTGGATCAAATAAAATCCTAAAGGGATTTAAAAAGTTAAATAAACAATAAAGTTAAAAATATTTGGAATTACTATTTTTGGATCTTTAATAAAAAGATTTGGTTTTCAAAAGAAAAGGATAGAATTATAAATAAGGATTATTTTATAGAGCCAAATTAAAACTTGGCCAAGCTTTTGAAATAAAATGTTTTGCTTTGATTAAAAGAGAAAAGGTTTATTTAAATAAAATAATGAGAGTTTATTAATAAACCAAATTTATTAAAATAAAGGCTTTTCCCACTTTGAATAAACATTAAAACTTGTTATTTTATTTTAAACAAGTTTTCCAAGTGTTTCATATTTTCAAATAAAACCTACTGAAATGGTTTTGTTATTATTTAGATTTCAAATGGAGTTTTAAATAAATCAAATCCTATTTGATTTAATAACTAAGGACTATTTTATTTAATTAATAAATGGATCCTAAAAAGAATAAAAATATTATTTTATTTTTGACTTTGTTTTGTGTTGCTAAACAGAATTAACTCATTGCAAAGTTTGGAGGAGTTTTGAATTGATTTCTTATTTGAATGGTTTGATTAAATTTCAAAACAGAAATAAGAAATGGAAAAAGGAAAAAGTATCTGAACAAAAAAAATATGAAACGGACTCGACCCAACTAAGCCTGGCCCAACTAAGCCCAGTTAGCCCACTCCCTCTCTCCCTGCAAGAAAACGATTCGCACCAAAGAAGGAACCCGCTCCCTCACTGACCGGTGGACCCTATTTCCTCTCTCTCTCTCTCACGCTGCCAAGCAGGCCCCACCGCCAGCTCACCTCGTCGTCAACCCACGACCTGTTCTTCCTTCCCTCGACGCCGTTTCTGGCTGTGATTCCGTGGCTTAAATTCTCCTTAACGTTGTAGCCATTACTCGCTGTGATCACGCACAATTAAACGCCCACGCCCCCCTCTCCATTTCCCCCCAGTCGCCCCACCTTAGCACGCCCCCAGGCCGCCCTAATTCCTCTCCGAACACCACTGACTCTGACGAGCTCCGGCATCGATTCCGGCCGGACCTTGCCGCCCCTTGCCTTCCCGAGCACGCAGGAAAGTTCACCAGACCCTGCGCACCGCTCTGTGGCCTCAGCTCGCCCGCGAGTGACCTGCAACCTCGCCTCCGTCTTCGTCTGAGCGCCACCGAATAACCCCGCAACTCCAGCGAGCACTACTGGTGAGTCTCGACCGCCCCGACACCTCCTATTGATACTCACTTCATCAGCAGATCAAACCGCGTCTAACCATGCCCTTATTCCTCCTCGGGGTGATCTGCAACGTTGCCCTCGACGACCTCCAGAGCCGCCTGACGCAGTCACCAACTCCGGCGAGCAATCGTCGCCTCTCTGGCGCGCCCCTTGCCAAACCGACCGCCCGTTGAGCTTCCTCTCGACCTCGCAAGCACGGTGAGCACCCCCGTTTATTCCCTTGATTCCTGTAGCGTCGACTCCGCCGCCGTCTGACCGCTCCGCCACCACCAGCCGCCGCCAGCGCCGTTGCTTTTGGGTCATTGCGTGAGAACCGTTAGATCTGAATCGGACGCGTAGGAATAGAATCAACTCGAAGGGGTATGAGCGCATCTGAACCGTATGATTTAAATGAGATCCAGCGGTCCAGAAAGCTCAATCCACCCGAAGCGGTATCAGCCAGTAATATCACGCCGCGTGGCACTGGTTGATTTAAAACAGAATTTGTAATCAGATTTTTATGCAAATTTGTAAACCTCATAACTTTTGATCCACACGTCCAAAATTTGCAAATTTTATATCAATAGAATCAGTGGAGCAAGCCCTAGCCAACCGTGCCATTTTTTTAGTAAAAAGTTTCTGTTAAATTGTTTGTTTTTTTCAGAAACATATGTATGCTTGTTTAGGTTATAAAAATTATTCCAAAATGATTTTGAGGATGAAATCTTTTGCAAATGGTGTGTTTTGAACCTACTGACCATAGGAAACACTTTGTGGTTTCAAAAATATATTTGGTGAAGAAAAAGAATGAATCTTGGATTTAAAACTAATTCTAGTCAAATAAAAATATGGTTTATTTATTAAAAATGGTTTTGGAAGAAAACCTTTGGGAAATGTTTTGTTTTAAACTCTCTGACCCTAAACACAAAGTTTTATGGTTTGAAAACACACTTTGTGAATCCTATAGATTAATGCCTTATTGAAAAAAAATTTACTCCACATAAAATGATACCTTGTTTTGAAAATGGTTTATGAAGTGAAATCTTTTGCAAATGACTTTGCCACTTTCAAAAATGACCATTAGGTGTTTTCAAATGTTTATGACCCATTAGGAACCACTTTTCAAATAAAACAAAGCTTGGCATGCTTGCATGCATTACTTTAACTTTATCATTTTATGTGATGAATTGCTTGAATGGTAGATTGAAATATTGTTTGCTTGATTGAATTGTAGTGACTTGAAGTGTGTGAACATTGCAAAGATCAAGGAGTGAACTTATACCCTCTACCAAAAAGGCAAGTGATGCTTCATACTTTTGTCCCATTACTTTCACTATGCATTAGTGATTTTTCTAAGTAGGACTTGCATGGAATTTTGCTAAGTATAAACCATGCTACGGGAAATCCTAGTAGATGAAACCTTAGTAGAATTTCCTAAGTTAAGATTCCTACTACTATCAAGCTTATCTTAGCTAATAGAAAACAAGGGTGGAATATATATTCACACTATGGAAAAATTTCTAAGTCTGAGGACTTGTGTTTTGTTAAATAAAACAACTAAGTTAATGAATCACCTGGGTGGAATGGTAATTGCTTGGTGGTTTTTGGTTGAGTGGTTACACAAGGCCCATGGCTATGGTTTACCTTGTGTATCACACTTGTGGATTGCCACCCAGGAACAAAGAGATTTGAGATGTCAAATGTTGAGAAGCTTCAAGTGCAACCACTTGGCATTATGGGCTCTGCCTGGATCACATAGGTTGCTAGAACTTAGCCATTTGGACAGTTGGTGGTAGTGGGAATGATAGGTTGGAGCGCGTCCATTTGGTCTAAGGAAAGGCTTCTGAAAGATCTTGTCTTGGTGAAACCAAGTCTTGTGGGGAAAGTGCACCACCTCTGCAGAGTGTAAAATCTAAGTACTTAGCCATGTCCCTGGCAAAGGACAATTTGAGCATCAAGACATGGAAGCTATCAAGAATCTCATCATCCAAATTTCTAAGTTAAAAACTTGTGGTTGAACAAGGGTTAAAGGATCTTCAATCTTTGATTGGGAGATGCCTTGGGAAATATTATTTTGTCAAGCAAAAAATTAGTGATTTCAAATGATAAGGAAAAAATCTATTTTGAGCAAAGCAAGCCTAAGCTCCACTTAGCCAAATGCATATAGATGATAGACTCCACTATACTACCATAGTATCACTTGCCAATACAATTCAAATGTATTGACCCTTGTGGCTGTAACTTGTTATGTTGCAGGTTTGATTGATTTAGTGAAGTGTGTTGAATAGGATTACAAAGTCTACAACCAACATGTCTGCCTGTGGCACTTTGAAGATGAAGGATCCCATGCTTATAGATATTCTACTGCAATGTAATGTAATAGCCAAATGAGCTATGTAAGATGTAATAAAATTATGTTATTCCTGGTTATAAAGTTGTATTATGACCTTTGTTTCTTGATATTACATCTTAACTGTGGATGCTAGCTATTGATCCAGGGACTAGCATTGTAAACACAGGGATCTCTACCTTATTAAAGGTTGGGAACCTTACAGATGGTATCAGAGCATTGTGTTGCCTGTAGGATTTGTAAACCTAGGATTGGACAAAAACCCTTAGAAAAATAGGAGTTGTATTTGTTCCAAAACTTATTTACAAACAATCTTGTAAACTCTTTCCTCAACCATTTTGGTTTCAACTCTACATCTCTTCTACTTCATCTTGATGGACAAACCTACCCCATGGCCAAAGACTTCACCATGAGCTAAGGAGTTCATCAACTCTAATGACTTCAACTTTATCAACTCTAATGACTTCAACATCTTCAACTCTAATGACTTCAACATCTTCAACATTTTCACCAAGGACTTCAACCTTGGATGTCACTAAGGACTACAAGTGAGACAAGAAATCTTGCCCAAGACTTGAAGACTAAGGAAATTACAACTTAAAAGGAACCATCATCACCTTGAAGTTTTGAGACCAAGATGCAAGAAATTCTCTAAGGATACAAAGATCTTGTTCATGAAGAATCAACTAAGAAGGATGGAAAGATTTCAAGTGAACCATATAGATGGACCACCATATCTTGTTTAAGTCAAACACACCAACTTATGTGGTATAACAAAAATATTTTTGGTTGCCTAAAAATATGCTTGAAACTTGTTGTTTGAGTGAAATGTTTGGCTTGTGATTGCTTGCACATTGCTTGAGTGAATTGTGATGTGTGTGATTATAATTATTCCCTTAGAAATATTTTTGCCTATTCTAATCCCAATTCAACCCAAACAGATGACTTCTCCAAGAGACTCCAACATCAAGGATGGTGACACCAACAAAAACCAAGAGGACAACATGAGAGAACTTATAGCAACCCAAAACCAGTTGAGCCAAATGACAACTCAGCTTTTAGCCAACAACAATGGACTAGACCCAGCCATACAAAGGATTTTGAAACTTCAATCCCAATTGTTGCAAGGATTGGTTACTCAAATGATCAACATGGGAGAAAACTTTTCCCAAAGAGCTAATGACAACAAGGATGACAAAGATGTTATTCTAGAAGGAACCCAAGCATGCAATATTTGTAGAGACAAGGATCATACATGCAAGGAGCATGAAGATCAATGCCCTAATTGTGAAGAAGAAAGTCATATCTCTAGTAACTGCCCCAAGAAGAGAGAAAGATTTCCCACCTTTGAGGTGAGATATGAAGAGCATGAACTATAAGAACTCCTAGCTTTGGAGAGACCCAAAAAGAAGAAGAAGGACAAAATCCAGTTGCAATGTTACAATTGCAAAGAAATGGGACACTATGCCAGTGAATGTCCAGAAAAGAAGAGCCAAGAAGACAAAGAAAAGCTAGTGAAACCCAAGATGAGGAAGGATATTAGCCAAGTGATGTGCAACCACTAAAAGAGTTAGGACATTATGCATCATATTGTCCAGAGAAGCCACCTCAAGACCTCAGCCTTATCACATGTTTCAAATGCAAGGAACTAGGCCACTATGCAAACTTCTGTCCAGGAAAGTTACACCAAGATCCCAAGAAAGACAAGATGTAATTTAGTTGGAGAATATTTTAAGGGTGGTAGTACCCTAGTTGTTTTGAGCCTACTTGTAAACCCTAGGCTTCCCAAATCTCGGGACGAGATTTATTTTAAGGGCAGTAGCCTGTCACATCCCAAGATTTTCCAAATCTTGTTATGTGAAAAATAAATGAATAAAATAAAACTTTGTTGATTTTCAGGGTGAGAAGAAACTTTTTGAATCCAATTGGAAACTTTCAAAACCTATTTGGATCAAATAAAATCCTAAAGGGATTTAAAAAGTTAAATAAACAATAAAGTTAAAAATATTTGGAATTACTATTTTTGGATCTTTAATAAAAAGATTTGGTTTTCAAAAGAAAAGGATAGAATTATAAATAAGGATTATTTTATAGAGCCAAATTAAAACTTGGCCAAGCTTTTGAAATAAAATGTTTTGCTTTGATTAAAAGAGAAAAGGTTTATTTAAATAAAATATTGAGAGTTTATTAATAAACCAAATTTATTAAAATAAAGGCTTTTCCCACTTTGAATAAACACTAAAACTTGTTATTTTATTTGAAACAAGTTTTCCAAGTGTT
The DNA here is from genome assembly GCA_916181665.1 of Avena sativa. Lineage (NCBI taxonomy): Eukaryota > Viridiplantae > Streptophyta > Magnoliopsida > Poales > Poaceae > Avena > Avena sativa. The sequence continues at coordinate 243,375,474 of OV702283.1, read as the reverse complement.
TTGTATTTTCAAATAAAACCTACTGAAATGGTTTTGTTATTATTTAGATTTCAAATGGAGTTTTAAATAAATTTGATTTAATAACTAAGGACTATTTTATTTAATTAATAAATGGATCCTAAAAAGAATAAAAATATTATTTTATTTTTGACTTTGTTTTGTGTTTCTAAACAGAACTAAACACATTGCAAAGTTTGGAGGAGTTTTGAATTGATTTGTTATTTGAATGGTTTGATTGAATTTCAAAACAGAAATAAGAAATGGAAAAAGGAAAAAGTATCTAAAAAAAAAATATGAAACGGACTCGACCCAACTAAGCCTGGCCCAACTAAGCCCAGTTAGCCCACTCGCTCTCTCCCCGCAAGAAAACGATTCGCACCAAAGAAGGAACCCGCTCCCTCACTGACCGGTGGACCCTATTTCCTCTCTCTCTCTCACGCTGCCAAGCAGGCCCCACCGCCAGCTCACCTCGTCGTCAACCCATGACCTGTTCTTCCTCCCCTCGACGCCGTTTCTGGCTGTGATTCCGCGGCTTAAATTCTCCTTAACGCCGTAGCCATTACTCGCTGTGATCACGCACACTTAAACGCCCACGCCCCCTCTCCATTTCCCCCCAGTCGCCCCACCTTAGCACGCCCCCAGGCCGCCCTAATTCCTCTCCGAACACCGCTGACTCCGACGAGCTCCGGCATCTGACCGGACCCTGCCGCCCCTTGCCTCCCCGAGCACGCAGGCAAGTTCACCAGACCCTAGCGCACCGCTCAGTGGTCTCAGCTCGCCCGCGAGTGACCTGCAACCTCGCCTCCGTCTTTGTCTGAGCGCCACCGAAGAACCCCGCAACTCCGGCGAGCACTACTGGTGAGTCTCGACTGCCCGAGCACCTCCTATTGATACTCACTTCATCAGCAGATCAAACCGCATCTAACCATGCCCTTATTCCTCCTCGGGGTGATCTGCAACGTCGCCCTCGACGACCTCCAGAGCCGCCTGACGCCGTCACCAACTCCGGCGAGCAATCGTCGCCTCTCTGGCGCGCCCCTTGCCAAGCCGACCGCGCGTTGAGCTTACTCTCGACCTCGCAAGCACGGTGAGCACCCCCGTTTATTCCCTTTTTTTCCTGTAGCGTCGACTCCGCCCCCGTCTGACCGCTCTGCCACCACCAGCCGCCGCCAGCGCCGCTGCTTTTCGGTCATTGCTTGAGAACCGTTAGATCTGAATCGGACGCGTAGGAATAGAATCAACTCAAAGGGGTATGAGCGCATCTGAACCGTATGATTTAAATGAGATCCAGCGGTCCAGAAAGCTCAATTCACCCGAAGCGGTATCAGCCAGTTATATCACGCCGCGTGGCACTGGTTGATTTAAAACAGAATTTGTAATCAGATTTTTATGCAAATTTGTAAACCTCATAACTTTTGATCCACACGTCCAAAATTTGCAAATTTTATATCAATAGAATCAGTGGAGCAAGCCCTAGCCAAAAATGCCATTTGTTTAGTAAAAATTTTCTGTTAAATTGTTTGTTTTTGCAGAAACATATGTATGCTTGTTTAAGTTATAAAAATTATTCCAAAATGATTTTGAGGATGAAATCTTTTGCAAATGGTGTGTTTTGAACCTACTGACCATAGGAAACACTTTGTGGTTTCAAAAATATATTTGGTGAAGAAAAAGAATGAATCTTGGATTTAAAACCAATTCTAGTCAAATAAAAATATGGTTTATTTATTAAAAATGTTTTGGAAGAAAACCTTTGGGAAATGTTTTGTTTTAAACTCTCTGACCCTAAACACAAAGTTTTATTGTTTGAAAACACATTTTGTGAATCCTATAGATTAATGCCTTATTGAAAACATTTTTACACCACATAAAATGATACCTTGTTTTGAAAATGGTTTATGAAGTGAAATCTTTTGCAAATGACTTTGCCACTTTCTAAAATGACCATTAGGTGTTTTCAAATGTTTATGACCCATTAGGAACCACTTTTCAAATAAAACAAAGCTTGGCATGCTTGCATGCATTACTTTGACTTTATCATTTTATGTGATGAATTGCTTGAATGGTAGATTGAAATATTGTTTGCTTGATTGAATTGTAGTGACTTGAAGTGTGTGAACATTGCAAAGATCAAGGAGTGAACTTATACCCTCTACCAAAAAGGCAAGTGATGCTTCATACTTTTGTCCCATTACTTTCACTATGCATTAGTGATTTTTCTAAGTAGGACTTGCATGGAATTTTGCTAAGTATAAACCATGCTATGGGAAATCCTAGTAGATGAAACCTTAGTAGAATTTCCTAAGTTAAGATTCCTACTACTATCAAGCTTAGCTTAGATAATAGAAAACAAGGGTGGAATATATATTCACACTATGGAAAAATTTCTAAGTCTAAGGACTTGTGTTTTGTTAAATAAAACAACTAGGTTAATGAATCACCTGGGTGGAATGGTAATTGCTTGGTGGTTTTTGGTTGAGTGGTTACACAAGGCCCATGGCTATGGTTTACCTTGTGTATCACACTTGTGGATTGCCACCCAGGAACAAAGAGATTTGAGATGTCAAATGTTGAGAAGCTTCAAGTGCAACCACTTGGCATTATGGGCTCTGCCTGGATCACATAGGTTGCGAGAACTTAGCCATTTGGACAGTTGGTGGTAGTGGGAATGATAGGTTGGAGTGCGTCCATTTGGTATAAGGAAAGGCTTCTGAAAGATCTTGTCTTGGTGAAACCAAGTCTTGTGGGGAAAGTGCACCACCTCTGAGAGTGTAAAATCTAAGTACATAGCCATGTCCCTGGCAAAGGACAATTTGAGCATCAAGACATGGAAGCTATCAAGAATCTCATCATCCAAATTTCTAAGTTAAAAACTTGTGGTTGAACAAGGGTTAAAGGATATTCAATCTTTGATTGGGAGATGCCTTGGGAAAGATTATTTTGTCAAGCAAAAACTTAGTGATTTCAAATGATAAGGAAAAAATCTATTTTGAGCAAAGCAAGCCTAAGCTCCACTTAGCCAAATGCATATAGATGATAGACTCCACTATACTACCATAGTATCACTTGCCAATACAATTCAAATGTATTGACCCTTGTGGCTGTAACTTGTTATGTTGCAGGTTTGATTGATTTAGTGAAGTGTGTTGAATAGGATTACAAAGTCTACAACCAACATGTCTGCCTATGGCACTTTGAAGATGAAGGACCCCATGCTTATAGATATTCTGCTGCAATGTAATGTAATAGCCAAATGAGCTATGTAAGATGTAATAAAATTATGTTATTACTGGTTATAAAGTTGTATTATGACCTTTGTTTCTTGATATTACATCTTAACTGTGGATGCTAGCTATTGATCCAGGGACTAGCATTGTAAACACAGGGATCTCTACCTTATTAAAGTTTGGGAACCTTACAGTGGAACTACTCACGCATCATACCGGAGGATGGCATGGTGATGAAGAAGGCCTCCGGGATGATCTCTCCTCTCCGGCAGGGTGCCAGGAAGAGCTTCAGATCCCCCCGATCTAGGGACGATGTTGGCAGTGGCTATGGACTGTTTCATGGAGATCTGATCGGGTAATTAGGGTTTTGGCATCGAGGGGATTATACAGGCGAATAGGCGAGGCAGGGAGGCACCCGAGGCGGCCATACCTGGTGGCGGCGTGCCCTAGGGTGGGCCCGCACCACCCTAGGGTGTTTAGGCCTCGTGGCACTCCTCTGGTCTCCCTTTGGTCTCTGTGTTCTCCTCGGTGAAATATTGACTTTGTCTTTTGTCCCGTCCAATTACGAGAATATCTCCTTAGTAGATTTTCTAAAACCAAAAACAGCAGAAAACAGGCAAATGGCACTATGGCTTCTTGTTAATAGGTTAGTCCCAGAAAATGTATAAAAATACCTCAAAGTGTAGACAAAGTATAACAAAGTGGATACTAAACAAGCATGGAACATAAAAAATTATAGATACGTTTACGATGTATCAAGCATCCCCAAGCTTAACTCCCGCTCGTCCTCGAGTAGGTAAGTGATAAAAAGAATAATTTTTTAGGTGACATGCACCATCACAATCATGATCAAACCATTTGTAAGTATTGAAAGCTGGGATCAAAGTACTCTAAGCATGAGCATGAAAGCTGAAGTTCTAACAATAAGACATAGCAACTATGTTGCAACATGAAATGATACAAACAAAGATTCATGAATAACACTACATGGAGAGACGTTTTTTTGTTTCACATATAGAAAACATAGCATAGTGGCATTCAGCTTGTCCCTCATGGAGTAGCAAAACATAAATGCATAGGAAACCTTCAAAGTTCATAAGGGTGACTAGATACAAATAGTTCAAGAACAAGAAATATCAACATTATGAATCAATCAATAAGTTTTGGAACAATGCACATAGAACTAAGAATGACAATATGCTCTCTTAATTGGTGCCTAAGTATAGAAGGTGGATACTCAATATAAAATTGGAAGAAAGGACCTTCAAAGGGAAGCAAGGATTTCAAGTTTCACAAAGAGCTTCCAAAAATTATGGTACTTGTTAGCTTTCAGCTCTCATTGCCCATTTCATATGAATCTTGAAGTGATTAAGGTTAAAGTGAACAAAATATGGATTATATGCTTGACAAAGTGTAATTTGGCAATCTCATGTCATACGAGGTCGTTCCTCATGCTACTCAACTTTAGTTACCGGTAAGTTCTTGTCAAAGTAAGTACATGTGTATCATAGAGAACCACCAACGGGGTACCCCTTGCCCCATGATACAGGAGCTATCCCATATCAAAATGCAAGGAAACAAACAATGAGCATCTGAGCAATCTTCTTATTTACCATTGGAAAATGGTGTTTTTTTCTCTTCTTTCCTCTTTTCTATCTCTCTTTTTTATGAGAAGAATGCTTCATAGATTGCTCACTATGGTGATGCTGGAAGTTTCCACCATGAATAGGCATGTCTTAGGCTAGCGGCCCAGGCGTTTCTCTAACACACATACATAACTCCATGGACTTAAAAGATCCCCTTTTATTTCACACCGCCGACATCCATAAAAAAAGAGCATGATATCAACTGGGTATATATTTATAGCTATTGAAAGCGTTCCCCGTGACAGCACGGTTTTTCTAATTCCCAACTTATAAGTGGAATCATATACAACAAAGATGACACAATGGTTTAAGTTTATTAGGGGAAAGAAAAATAAAGTCTGCCATCTAGTTTGTGAGAGCTTTAATCACTAACTTTCACATAACAAGTTTAATTTGGAAGATAGATAAAAAGAGAACATACTTGGAATGGTGTAACACACCATGCATACGAATTTATAGTGGACACTTTGGAATAACTTGGTTTCTTGGGAGTTGGATGCATGAGTAGCGCTTACTCAATACAAGTGTAGGCTAGCAAAAGACTGGGAGCGACCAACTAAGAGATCAATAATTGCCATAATTATGCAAAGCGACAAAACATTATCAACTAAAGCATAAAGTGGTATCACAAGTCAAAAACTAAATGATCATAGAGGCTAAGGTGACTGGTTCATAGTCATGACATGGTGTGAGCATGTGCCAAGTCAACCCAAACAAAGCATCAAAGGAAAGTACCACAATACTATGCTTTTGTATGCTAAAACAACGCATGATTCTTTCAAGGCACATTAGACAATCTCAATTGTGGAACAAGTCATGATACAACAATAATCACTAAGCATAGGTCAAAACAACATCTAGCAGGACATGATAAAGTCTAAGTCACAGTCAAAACAAGCTCCCTTTGTACCACTATAAGCAAGAACATCTCTACTCCTTTCCACACCAATCAAATTATTTGAAACAACACAGCGAAAGTGGAGGTCCAACTTCTTTATTCAAGCAAACTAAGAAAACGAAAACCAAAAACGACAACTAAGACGCTCCAAGAACAACACAATTGTGCATGAAACAATAAAAACGAATTGTCTAGAAAGACCTGAGATTTTTATTGATGAAGAAGGGGATGCCTTGGGTATCTCCATGCTTTGATGCTTGTACCTATTGAATATTTCTTGGCGTGACACGGGGTGGCATCCCCAAGATTGAGATTTTGTCCTTTCTTTATCTCATTACATCATTCTTCCCTTACACCTGAAAATATTCCTTCATACAAAACTTCACACAATCTTCATTAGCAACATTAGTGCATTCAAAAGTAATAGAACTTTGGGTTTAGTTTAAAAACAGAAAGACTTTCATTAAAGACAGAATCTACTGTAGCAATTCCTTCAAAAAGCTGAATTTCCCAGAGAGAACAGAAAAATAAATCAATAAAGAGGCAAATGCAAATAATGGCAGAAATCTTTCAAAACAGACCAACAGGTAAAAACTGAAATTTTCGAAGACCTTCTGTTACTCATATCAAAACGTTTTGAACTAATAAAGTTAGGTAACAACTTGGGGGATTTATTCAAAAAATTACAGCTCAATCCGACTTACAGAGATTTTTTCACGAATTTTTCGAGTGAAGCATAAAAATCTGTTTCGGGACAGCACTTCCCCAAATCTTATTTCCCTCCCATTAGAAGTTATTCTTGGCACAAAAATCAAATAAAAAGGATAAGGAGAGGTTATTACAGAAGTAATAAATTCCATGACTCAAGAAATCTATTGGGTTATCTCCCAAGAAGTACTTTTCTTTAGCGTCTTTAAGTTAGGCACAAGAAGCAAGAATCAAGTATTTTCAAATGAAGAAGCATTAACATAAAATTTTGCTTTAAAAGGAGGATCAAAAGGTAACTTCTCTCTCCTCATAGGGAAGTGTTCAGTACCTTTCTTGAATGGGGATTGATATTTAATGGTTCCTTCTTTCATATCAATGATGGCACCAACAGTTCTAAGAAAAGGTATTCCCAAAGTAATAGGACAAGAAGCATTGAATCCAACATCCAAAAAATAGAAATCAACAGGGACATAGGCATTGTTAACCATAATAAGAACATCATTAACTTCCCCCTTGAGTTTTTTAATCATTATCATCTAGTGGGACATCCAAATAGCAAACTTCCAAAGGTGGCAAATCAAGCATTTCATAAATCTTTCTAGGAATAATAGAGACACTAGAACCAAGGTCACATGAAGCTTTGATATCAAATTCATTCACTTGCATATTAATGATGGGTTCCCAACTATCTTCTACTTTCCTAGGAATAGAAGCTTTGTGTTTCAATTTTTCTTCCTTAATTTTAATGAGAGCATCTGTAATGTGTTTGGTGAAATCCATATTCATATCACTAGCATTAGGACTTCTATTAATCAAAGTTTCACGTTTAGCAGCCATTTTATTAATCAAAGAAGACTGTGCTTCAGACAAAGATGAAATATTTTTTCTTAACATTCAAAAGCTTTTCCTCCACAGTTTTGTTGAAAGTAGTTTGTTTAATAATAAAGTCTTTAAGCATGACTTCAAGTTCAGAGGGATCACTTCTATTATTGTTGTAGGAATTTCCATAAGTATTACCATTATTGGGAAGATAAGGCCTATAATTATTGTTACCAAAATTATTCCTATAGGCATTGTTATTGAAATTGTTATTTCTAATGAATTTCACATCAACTTGCTCTTCTTGAGAAACCAAAGAGGCCAAAGGAACATTATTTGGATCGAGCTTTTTCATTAACAAGCATAGGCATGATAACATCAATTTTATCACTCAAGGAGGAGGTTTCTTCAATAGAATTTACCTTATTACCATGTGGAGCTCTCTCAATGTGCCATTGAGAAAAGTTAACCATCATATTATCAAGGAGATTTGTTCCAACACCCAAAGTAATGGTCATAAAGGTACCTCCAGCAGAAGAATCCAACAGATTTATTGAAGAGAAATTTAACCGTGCACAAAAAGTTTGGATAATCATCCAAGCTGCCAGTCAATGAGTGGGACATTCTTTACAAAATATTTCATTCTTTCCCAAGATTTAGCAACATGTTCATTATCAAGTTGTTTAAATTTCATTATTTCACTTCTCATAGATATAATCTTAGAAGGAGGATAGTATTTTCCAATAAAAGCAGCTTTGCACTTAATCAAAGAATCAATACTATTTCTAGGAAAGGATAGCAACCATTCTTTAGATTTTCCTCTCAAGGAGAAAGGAAACATTTGAGCTTAATAATATCTCCATCTACATCCATATATTTTTGCATCTCACAAAGTTCAACAAAGTTATTGAGATGGGCAGAAGCATCATCAGAACTAGCACCAGAAAATTACTCTTTCATAACAAGATTCAACAAAACTGGCTTAATTTCATAAAAGGTACCATCAGGAGAAGGTAGAGCAATAGGTGTACTCAGAAGTCATTGTTGTTTGTGCTAGTGAAGTCCCACAACTTAGTGTTATCAGCAGAATTCATTTTTGCAAAGGTGGAGCAAGCCAACAGCAGCAGCAACTAGAGTACGAACTAATTCTTTGTGTTTTTGATAAGAAAAAACAAACCAAATGAAACTAATTTTTTTGAATTTTTTGATAAAAATAAGCAACCAAAACAAAGAAAAAGAAATTAATCAAAAAAAACAAAGTAAAGAGAATGGTTGTGAAGGACTCCCCTTGAGAAGCCGTCCTTAACTCCCTGGCAACGGCGCCAGAAAACGTCTTGATGCGGCTCAGATCACTGTAGAGCTTTGTTGGGAAACCCCAAGAGGAAGGTATGATGAGCACAGCAGGAAGTCTTCCCTAAGTTATGAAACCAATTTTATCGAACCAGTAGGAGGAAGGAAACGACTCCAAGGTGTTGATAACAACTTGGAACCTGCACAACACAAACTCAAGACTTCGCCCCAACGTACAGGGAAGAGCTTCAGATCCCCCCGATCTAGGGACGATGGTGGCGGCAGCTATGGACTGTTTCATGGATATCTGATTGGGTACTTAAGGTTTTGCCATCGGGTGGATTATATAGTCGAAGAGGAGAGGCAGGATGGCACCCGAGGTGGCCACACCTAGTGGCGGCGCGCCCTAGGTTGGGCCTGCGCCACCCTAGGGTGTGTCGGCCTCCTGGTCCTCCTCCGGTCGCCCTTCGGTCTCTGTGTTCTCCTCGGTGAAATATTGACTTTGGCTTTTGTCCCGTCCAATTCCAAGAATATTTCCTTAATACTTTTCTGAAACCAAAAATAGCAGAAAACAGGCAACTGGCACTATGGCATCTTGTTAATAAGTTAGTCCCAGAAAATGTATAAAAATACCTCAAAGTGTAGACAAAGCATGGCAAAGTGGGTACGAAAGAAGAATGGAACATCAAAAATTGTAGATACGTTTATGACGTATCACCTCACTGTAATTTGGGGAAAAGTTTTGAGTTTGTATTGTGTAGGTTCCAAGTCGTTAGCAACACCTTGGAGTTGTTTCCTTGATCCTACTAGTTTGATAACCTTGGTTTCATAGCTGAGGGAAAACTTGCTGTTGTGCTCATCAAACCTTGATCTTGGGGTCTCCCAACGAGGCTCTACAGTCAACTGATCTACCATCAATGTCCTTCGCCAATAACGAGACTACTATCATGGAAAGATTTTACGGAAGGATCGAGGAGATATTGGAGCTTTACTACTGTGGAGATACGGTACCGATGTTCCGTGTTAGATAGGCCAAGAACGTCGAAAAAGAAGGCTAGTATTTCACCACCTGTGTTATACCCGATGCCAATTCGGCAAAGAATGCCTCCGTGAAAAATGAGTCGTGGATACTCGCTAGCCAAGTTGATCAATGTTTGTTTATTACCGACCCGTCAAAGCATGGTTATGTTGTAGTGATGAGGTGCAAGAGGAGCATCATCGGAATGGAAGGATCTTCCGACGAGCAAGCATTCGACAAGAACGGCGATCCAAAGGTCGAAGAGGAATTCTGACAAGTACTTCAACATGCCTACTACTACTACAGTAAGAAGGAAGACCACACTACCTACTAAAGGTTGTCCGTTCACGAGAAGAAATCTCATAGTGCCCGGGATAAAGTATTCAACCGCGAATAAAAAGGGAAAGAAGATTGTGAAGAGATGCTAGCACGACTAAAATTATATTGATGTATATGATTTAGGTTTTAAATAATATTCGGGTTTTTTGATATATAATTATGTATATGATATTCGGGGTTTTTTTATTTATAATTATGTATTCGGGTTTTTTGAGAATAATATAATTATGTATATGATATTCGGGATTTTTTGATGTATATGATTCTTGGTTTTAAATATATTTGTAACCTGTAATTAAAAATAATTTTTAAATTAGGAAAAACTTATTGAGACAGCCAGGGATTCAAACCTAGATGCCCCAGATTAGTGCTGTCAAGAAAGACCAATAGGCTAGTGGGTGATTCATGTCAAACTACAACATTGCGTCGTCTTGGACTAAGTGTCAAAGTTCTGTGGAGAATATCGCCTGAATGGACGGTTTGGCCTTTTCTTTCCCCCACCTCTATTTCACTTTTCCCAAATCAAACGCGCGTGACGAACCCTAGCGACCGCCCTAGTGCCGCCTGCACCAGCGCACACCCGCCCAAGCGCCCCTCACACGCCCGCCGCACTGGAGACCGTAGATGAGGATTCGCTGGAGCCCGTGGAGGAGGATTCGCCTATGTAGGAGGAGCCACTGGAGCCCGTGGAGGAGGATTCACCGGAGTCCATGGAGCCACCGTCCGCCTATGGAGGAGGAGCCGTTGGAGCCCTAGGAGGAGCAGGCCAGTCCCACGCCACCTCCTCGACCACCACCGTGCCACCTCATCAACCACCACCGCGCCACCTCATCAACCACCACCGGAGCAGGTACTTTATTTCTCCGTGTCTCTGTTTACCATCACCGCGCCACCTTGTAGAACTATGCAAATTTATTGTGACTATTTACAACTTAGCAAATGAGATAGATTCAAAGAACCTCTTTGAATTCTTTACAGCCTTAGCAAATGAGATAGATTCAAAGAACCAATTAGTATTTATTTTTCACTCTTTTCTGTGGGGATTCATAAAACCAGTTTAGCCGAATAGCCCTGCACAATCTTCGTATTCTCCTGCAAGGTGAGACTCTGTTCCCTCAAACAAAATCCCCTAACCCCATCTCCCCTGAATCTCAGAACGAGATTATTTTAAGGGGGAAAGGTTTGTCACATCCCAATTTTAGCAACCCTTATTTGTTGTCTAGAATGCAAAAATCAGGGGGAACAAAAACTTTTTCTTGTTTAACAATGTAGTGTTTGCTTGTTTAATAGTTTGTTCTTAGGCATATGATTGAGTAACATATGGTGTACTCCTTATCTCGCCCTCAGTTGACAATTTTTAAAAAAAACTATCTTGGCTTGATTTACATATTCTCAAATGTTCTGGCATTTCAAACCCTGATCCAAGATATCCTTTTAACAACAACTATTTCCTAGCTTCTGTTTAACAAAACTATGGAGAGCTATATAATATAATCTCCTTATGTTTTCAAGATAAATCATTCAACTACTCTTACCTCTAGGTTTTCCAAAGCCTTTTTATAAAGCTTTTGAATCCTACTATTGGTAGAGATACCAAGGTCTGTTACCTTATTCAATCTCTAAATCTTCCAAACTACCCATCCTTATCTTAAGCAAGGCTTGATGGTAACCTTAGTAAATTATTGGTGTGCTTCGAAGATGAATTTCCTTGATATGCTAATTGAGTTGATTACTTAGGAAGTAGCATGAGACATCCTAGGAGCTCATCCTAAGGATAAAGCTAAACCAATAATACAAGTCCTAAGCAAAGCCCCTGAGTTTGATTCGATCCATAGTCATCAAAGTGACCCTCTCATCTCTTAACCAGATCAATCTAGGGTTAATCCTTTATGTTAGTGTCCAACTCATATGAAGAACAAATCTAAGCATGGATCTTTCCTACTCGACCAACAAATAAATCTCACCCACTTCATCATTATTTTGGAACCTAGCATTCTCTCAAAATCATCTAATCTTGTAATCTACTCTAAAACCCTAAATATGACAAATTTGGCTAAGTCTGAAATCCTTATTAGATTCAATCTTTGGAACTCCACCTAATCCATTAATTGTGCATTTTCTAAAATGTACTTGAACCATCTTGTAGTAAATCATGAGTAATACTAAAGCCCAATCTTTCCCTTGACTAAACCCTTCTTGTACCCATTCATCCTTGATTGTTTTTTATAGACAAGATAATGATATTTTCTGCAAATCTTATCATCTTGCATACTTTGGCAGAAGCTATCATCCATATGTTATATTCTTTGGACCAAATCTTTGCATGGTTATTACATACTAACCATGTTCTATCAATCCACCTTTCACTTGTTTCCATTGGAAATTAGTACCTCTTAAACCCACATGGTTTATGAGGCTTCATTACACATCTGCTATGGTAGCCTTAATTTCAACAAAGTTTGGAACCTTTTCTAGAAGCCCTCAAACAATCAATATAAACCCCTTGTACCATGCTTATCTATATAACTTGGTCTATCCACCCAACTATCCCTTCCATCAAGGTGAGTCTGAGCTCACTAAAAACATTGATGCCCTAGATCATCCAATCCTTGCTTTTCTTCCAAAACCAAGTTCCTTTCTCAAAATCCAGGCTTGATAATAATGAATAATTCAAGTTTAAATCATCCACTTTGGGTATAATCATATCTCAAAGACTTTCTATAATTATTTGGGCACTAAATCTATTTAATTCCCCGCCTTGGCGAAATCATCAAAACTTCTCCTATAAAGAAAAGTTGGTTTTTCTCAAAGTACTTTGCCAAATCAAGGTACATTTGAGGACTATGTATCATATCCTATCTTACCACTTCAAAAATAAATATTTTTGAAGAGTTTTAAAATTTATTTTTTGCAGTTTTTCTTAAATGGAAGAAACAAGAATTAATATCTTAAAAATACTTTTCTTTCCAAATAAATGCGAAGAAAATTCCCCAGTGTGTGAGTTGGTATTTCGGACCATTCCACATCAAAAACCAACCTTGTCCAATAAAAAATATCAAATGAGCTTCTAGAAACCATTTCTGCACTATTTGAATAAACGATATAAAATGGACTAAAAATCCTCTAAAAATTCCAAATAATTCCCTAGGGTATATATTGGTCCTATCCATCAAACAGTAACCTACCTCACCTTGCCTAGAACAAATTTTGAGACTTTTCATAGTAATAATCATCAGAACAAATCTTGACATTATTCAAAATCATAATCGAAACCCCACTCAAGCTTCACTAAACCTGGCCTTTTGAACACCACAACAACCACCCTCCCCTCTGGTCAACATGCCACAGTAGCACCCCATTCCCCTTGTCCTTTAGCTATTGGAGATAATAAATTGAGAGAGAAACCACTTTGCCTATCTTTGTAACATAAGCCTATTGCAGACCCTCCCCTACTCCTCTAGTCGAGCAGCAGCACCCACCTAGCTCCCACCACCATTCTCACCACCCTATCCCAGGATAACACCCCTCCTAATATTTCCCATGAACAAAGTCCACTATTGACCCCTCTCACTCGGCTCATAAGGCTAGAGGCCGCATCGAGCCCCCTCTCCCACCTCATTTGCTTCCTCTCCCCTCCCACTAACCCCTAGAACACCCTCCCTTCTCCCGTGCTCTGGCTGGGTTGTGAGAAGAGAGAGCATCTCTTTGTCCTCTCCAAGATCTGCTCGGGGTGCCCCCATCTCGATGCCTCTCCCTCTACATGTTATCTCCCCGAGCTTGTCTCGATCTCCTGCTCCTAAAGCTGCTCGTCTCTCCTCCCAGGAATATCGGAATCTACACCATCGTTGAGCTCTACCGAGCCTCTCTCGGCCATCATCACGCGAGCACCCTCCCAGATGCCAAACCACCGTGCCGCCCCTCCCAGGGGTCGACTCCGTGCTCCGTGTTCCCACTGCCCTTCTCTGGCACCGATGTTCCCTATCTAGCTCTCCCCCTACGGAACCCCGCTGATGACCCACAAGTATAGGGGGTGTATCGTAGTACTTTATATAAATAGGAGTGTCAATACCAACGAGGAGCAGAAGGTGTTGACTAGTGTTATGGAGCAGGAAATATCTGTAAATACTTAGCAAACCGATTTTAGGGGTTTTCTGAATGAGCAACAAAACAAAGTGAAGGTAATAAAGACAACAAACAACTGAAGAAAGTGGCCCAATCGTTTCTTAGCAAAGGACAAGATGGTGGAAATACTTATAAGGACCAAAAGTTCTCGAGGACACATGGGAATTCTGTCAAGTGCTTCCACTTAAAATAGCTAAGTACTCTTCTTTGGTGTTGTAAGTGTTGTGGGGGTGAACCTGTGCTAATGTACCGACCTTACTTGGACTAATACCTACTTGTGATTAAACCCCCTGCAAGCATCCACAACTAGAGGAAAGTAATTAAGATATAAACCTAACGACATCCTTAAACTCTAAGATCCTACACTCCCTTGTGCAATGGTGTCCTAATGGGGGTTCATGTTTTTGTCACTTCGGTAACCCCACAATTAGTAGCCAAATACACAATGCATTTCCCTAGGCCCATAAATGGTGAAGTATCATGTAGTCGACGTTCACATGACACCACTAGAAGAATACCACCACAACTTAAATACTAAACCATTGAATAATAACTCAACACAAATCCACTACTAACAACATGACTTCTCCCATGTCCTCAAGAACTAGACAAAATACTCACAAGACATCATATGGATCAAGATCAAAGATGATATGGTGATAGATAACAATCTGAACATAAACAATAATCCAATGGTTCCACTCACAAGCATCAACTACAATAGTAATCAACACCGGGAATGTTTCCCCTAAGAACTAATGCAAGATCCAATACAATTGTTACAGGGGGACGGAGTTGTGATGATGGTGCTGGTGGAGATGATGGTGTGGATGATGATGACGATCCTGATGAAGTATAGCTTGATGATAGTGTTAATGGCGACGATCTCCCCTCTCCAGGAAGGAATTTCCTCGAAAGAAATCTGTCTGCCGGAGAGCTCTTTCTCTCTCGGTGTTTTCCGCCTCGTAGAGGTGGGGGAAATATTTTTGTGGTTGCCCCCCGGTATTAGGGTCCTGAGAGGAAGATATAGGCGAGAGAGCAGAGTCGGAGGCCGGCCAGGTGGGCCACACCTATCCTAGGCGCGACCTAGGGGGGACGCGCGCCTAGGTGGTTGTGGGCCCCCTGTGGCCCAGCTACGCCTCACCTTCTGGCTTCCTTCGTCTGTTGGGAAAATATAATTTTCCAATATTTTTCTGTTATCTTTCTTATCTTCGCGAAATTGCATCAAAACACCTCTTTTTCCATCAAAACCTGACTCCGGTAGTCCATCCTCAAAAATCATCCAACATGCAAAAATAGAGGAAAAGACATAAATAACACCTCATAATAAGAAATATATAAATGAATAGAGGCAACTTATGATATAGAATGGTGATGCAAATTGGACGTATGACCCCCCCCCCAAGCTTAGACCTTCGCTTGTCCCCAAGCGAAAACTGAGCTCACTAAACATGTCCACAGGTTTATGGAGTGAAGTGTCGATAAAATAATACGGACAAGAAGCATCACACTTACCATTACACAACTCGTAGAAGAAAGCAACTCACCATTATATAACTAAACTTGCAACAAGTACAGGAGTCACAATAGAGATGCATAAAGTTAAATCGTAATTGGAATTGGCAAACTCTTGTTCTTGGTCATATAACAGCTGGAAAACAGTTTCACAGATAAAGCTTTTGAAGAAGTTTTAAAATAGGAGTACTATTTGCTCAAAAGGGTTTTTCACAATGAAGGCTTTGAAAGTAATACTCAATAGATAAGAGTCTTGTGCAAACAAGGAAGATAAAGAACATGATTGAATAAATCACCATATGAATGCTTGCAACACAACAACTCAAATGTTTGCTGGAGATAGAGAGTAAGTAGGTTTACTAACTCAACTTAGAAAATAGGAGAAAGGTCCCTTCATAGAGGGAAGCAGGGATTTCAAGTCATAAAGAGCTTCCAAAAGATTATGGTACTTACTACCTTTGAGCCCTCATTGCCCCTATCATAGGCATCTTGAGATGATTAAGGTTAAAGTGAACAAGGATGGAGTATATGCTTGATGAAATATAAGTCGGCAATCTCATGTACCTTGAGTACGAGGGCCGCTCCTCATGCTACTCAACTTTGTTCACCAGTAAGTTCTTGGCATTGTAAGTACATGTGTATCATAAAGAACCGCCAACGGGGTACCCCTTGCACATGGTAGAGGAGCTATCCCATAACCAAAATGACAAGGCAAGCAGACAATGAGCATCTCATCGATCTTTTTATTTACTATGTGCATAGCTTTTTATTGAGGATGCTTCACGGAATGCTCATTATGGTGATGCTGCAAGTTTCCACCATGATTAAGCATGGCTTAGGCTAGAGGCCCAGGTGTTTATATAACACACATACATCACTCCATGTACTTACAAGTTCCCTCTTTATTTCACACCGTCGACATCCGCAAACAAAAGATCATGATATCAACTGGATATGTATCCATAAGTGTTGAAAGCGTTCCCTGTGATAGCACGGTTCTTCTAATCCCAACGTATATATGCAAGCATATACAACTTCGATGACACAATGGTTCAAGTATGTTAGGGGCAAGAAGATAAAGTGTGCCATCAAGTTCATGAGAGCTTTACTAACTAGTTTTCACATACCAAAATACTTTTTAATTCGAAATACTTATGGAGCTTGAGAATTTTCTTGGAATAGCAATAATGCTAATAGTTAGATATGGTGGACACAAATGGCATAGGTTTTGGTTCAAAGGGATTGGAAACATGAGAAGTATGCCTTCTCAAAACAGGTTTTTGGCTAGAAAGGCTAGGTAGCAAGAAAAAATAGTTGAAAGAAACAAGCAAACCTACAAGTGATAAACCCAAACATGCAATCTTCCTTGAAGACACAAAAGATCTTAAATAAAGAATATTAAGCTTATGAGCCAATCAAGAAACAAAATAAATGATACAAAATACCTATAAGCTTTTTCTATTTTCCTTTCAAACCTCAAAAAGTGTTGCTAATGACCAGAGCTCGGTTTGCCAAAACCAATTTAGATTTACTTGATGCTCCCAAAGTGATGTCAATACTGATCAACAAGATCAATCATATAATAGAGATTGCAAACTAAAATAAGAAGTGCAAAAAGTATAAGATGAAACTTCTCATTAATATTCCACAAAGGCAATCACACCAAGGGATACATAGACAATCATGTAGGGTTCGCAGCATAGAAAACGAAAATTTTCGTACGATGGGAACATCTATGTACCAAGATCTATCTACTAGATACAAGCAACGGGTGGATATACATCCATAGAATACATACCCTCAAAGACCGAATAGCGTTAACGAGGTTGTACTCGTGGATGATGTAGACGAACGATTGCCGATCTCAAGATCGTGATGAAGTCCGTCTGGTCCAGCCGGTCCAGCACGATCAAGTCCAGCACCTCAAAGCAGTGGTGCATCCGTGATCGCACACACGTACGGGTACCCCGAAAACCTCCGCGCCCTCGCTCCAGCGAAGCAGCGGAAGCAACAAATCCTTCCACAAAAAGCCACCGGGAACATGTATCTCGCTGATCCGAGACCATGGGGAAATTCTAAAGGGGGGAGAGAGATCCTTCGCGAGGAGGTGTGCTTTGAGAGGAGGAGAGGGGGGCCTTTTATAGGGGAGAGGGGGGCACCCAAGGGGCATGGATCCCAGACATGGGGCTGCCCCCACCTCTTCCACATTCATGTGGGTGGAGCTCGCACTCAAAATGAAAAGCCTCCACTCCCATTAAAAAGCCTCCACTCAAAAAACCACTCACATGCATTAAATTTCCACCAAATTTAATGCAAGCTCTCATTTAAATAAAACTCTTTTATTTATTTATTCAGAATTTTGTTAATTACTTTAATTAAAAAATATTCACATAGAACCCCTTACAACATTTCAATTTCACATGCAGGACCAGTTTCAGCAATTTCAACCGAAACAGTTTCGGTGTCTAGTGAAATAAATTCCTACGCTTTCCTTTTTCTTTCTCTGGCATATCATTTGCTCTGAATGGTGTCGGTATCCCTTAAGTGTGTCACCCTAAGGTTCGCGAATAATGCAGACATGACCGAGACCCCTCTCCGATCAATAATCAGCAGCGGGACCTGGAGATCCGTACTCACTCCCACACATTCAACGATGACTTCTGTGATCGTGTGAACCTTTTACGCTAGTATCTTAATCCCTTTGTATCACGATATATTACATGTCTAAGATTCGAACATCGGCATCTCCATACCTAGTTTGATCTTGTTACCGACATGCACTCTTTTCTCGTTCCCGTGATATAGCATTCTAGTGATCAAATCACTTGCTTGCAAGCTAATCAATGTGATATCACCGAGAGGGCCCAGAGCATATCTATGCGTCATCGGGGTGAACAAATTCCACTCTCGATCCATGGGTCTCAACATAACACTTTAGTAGTTCTGAAGCCATCTTTATAATCACCCAGTTATGGTGTGACATTTGATGTCATCGAGAAAATCTTCCGGTGTTAGTGATTGACATGATCTCATGGTCTAAGGATTAGGATCACTTCGTAAGTTGTTATAGCAATATAAACTCAATGACTTTGATCGTAATTCTATACTTCGGATGAATGTTCATCACATCATTACACTAATGTTGTGACCTTGTTATTAACAACATCCAATGTCCATGATCAGGAAACCTTTGATCATCTTGTTAATCAAGGAGCTAGTTTATAAGAGAGGCATAACTAGGAACTTCCTTTTTGTTTATTAAACACACATGTATTAACGTTTCCGTATTAATACAATTATAGCATGTGAAATAAACATTTATCATAAACAAGGAATACGATAATAACCACTTTATTATTGCCTCTTGGGCATATTCCCTTCAGTCTCCCACTTGCACTAGAGACAATAATCTAGTTTGAAAACTTTGCGTTTTGAACACCTATGGCTTTATGGTGTTCCATATACACAACTTCAAGTGGTTAACATAATCTATGGATCTGACACCTCCAGGTCCGTGTGTATTTGCATGTCTTTGCGTCTTCACGCATCACTCATTCTCCAATGAGATGGCATTGTATAAATTTGGTCTTTTGGTGAGACCTTTAGTTCCTTGGGGTTAAACCATGTATTTCAACCATTGAAGTTTGCATCGAAATGAAATGAAATGAAATGAAATGAGATGGCATCGAAATGAAATTCTTAACCTTTGTCAATAAAAGATACATCATTTCTAATCAACAAGATGTCCTCCACATAATGTATTAGAAATATGTCTTAGCGCTCCCACTTAATTTCTTGCAAATTCAAGCATCTTCATCATCTCCTGATGAAAACTCCTTTTCATCACAGTGAAGATTCCAACTCCGCGATGCTTACTTCAACCATTGAAGTTTGCATGCCCTTTTTAGCATCCTTTGAATTAACAAAACCCTTTGGACCGTGTCATGTTCACGTCCTAGGTAACCATTCTATTAGAAGAACCTTGTTTTCTTTATTCATATACCATATACCAAATTATATGTAGTGGTTGCTACTTTAATCCGTTCAGACTAAATATCACTATGAAAGATCAAATCTTGTCATAGTCAACTCTTTGAAAATTGTCATAAAATACTTTACGACATGTCAACTATTTCATAGATGTGAAACATCCATGTCTGTTTCTTTATAGATCCAAATACGACCGATAGGTTTTTACACCTTTCCGGAGGGTCTTCCAAGTTCAAAACTTGGTTTCTCGTGTATGGAACTATCACGGATTTTATGGCTTCTAGCCATTTGACGGAGTCAGGGCCCATCATCGCTTCTTTGCATATAGTCGGTTCATCACTGTCAAACAATAATGATTTACTCTCAAATATTAGTATTTGATTGTTTATCCGACCGACTTGGTTCAATAAGAACTTAGATCTCCGTGACCACAACCTTTGAGGCACATAAGCTATGAGCATTATGGCAGCCTTTGGAACGATTTCCGGCGCTGCGCAACTCAGCACATTTAGCTAAGGTTCGTTAACCTTATCAAAGTTTTATTGTCCTCCCACTTAACTTTTATAAAAAATTCCTTCTTCAAGAAACTTCACGTTTCAAGCGACAAACCCTTTTGTCCTTGATGTTATGGAGGAATAACCAATTCTTATTCGAAATAACCTACAAAGACATTCTCATCCGACTTCGGTTGTAAACACCTTAATTATGTTTAGCATACCAAAATTTAAGAAATGACAACTTGGGTTTTACCCCAAACCATAACTCATATGGTGTCATTTAAACGGATCAAGATGGAGCTCTTTTCAGTGTAAAAGCGGTAGTCTCTAAAGCTTTAATCTTTTTAAAACATAATGGCAGTTTTATCAATTACACCTTTGATCCAACCATGTCAAACAAGGTTTCATTACAAATCTCAAAAACTCCATATTCCCATGGTGTTTCGGGATATGTAAATCTAGGTGTTTTGCTAAACTTGTAACTCAAATAAATCCCTTTATGATAAAGCATAATTCATTTATTTTCTTGTTACACTTGTAACTCAAATAAATCCCTTATGATAAAATCATAAACCATTTATTTTCTTGTCACAATGATTTTCACTTCATCTTGAAAGTCTTTGAACATTTTCAAATATTTCACACTTCTTTCTCATTAAGTGAATATTCACTCAAATTTCCAGAGAAAGCGTATGAAGTTGAAATCCATCGCTTATGACTACACATAATGGACTACATACATCGATATGTATAAATTCCAATTTTTTTTAGTCGTTCGTTCTTCTTTGGCCTTTGAACGAAGTTTTAGTTATCCCTAGGAAAGTCTCACAAGCGTCACTTGATCAAATAAAAGACTCCAAAAATCCATGAAAATGGAGTTTCTTCATGTTTTATTTCCAATATAATTTAAACAGCGATGTCATTTCGTAAGTGATCTTCCAATCATTTGTCTTGCGACATTTTAGCATTAGCTTTATGGATGTGATTTCTCCAACTAGATTTGTAAATCATCCATCTAATATGGAATATGGTAATTATTTGAACAACCTTTGTTCTCATAATACCTGATTCAAATAACAATTATTAAAACAAATCTTGAAGTCAAGCTTTGATGTCAACGAGAAATACAAACAACGGTTTGTTTGTTTTCGATGAACATCATAACATATTATCTTGCTGGTTATTTAGGCCATTGTGGTTTATGAATTGTGTCGTTCCGTATGAAATTTCATACCAACCAATTCGGTATCGAATACCCAAAAACCACATTGTTTAACAAGCAAAGAATACAACCATAACATGTATATCATCCATATACCTAAATTGGATATTCCCAATCTTTTCTTTTCTGCCAAATATATTTTATAGATTCTCTTTCAGCATTTCCTTTTCCTTTTTAAAAGAATCTATCAACATCAAAAGTGGCACCATATACATGACACATAGTCCAAAGCGTGTATATTCAAATAATAATACCTTTGGACTTGCACTTTGAAGTAGATCACCATCATCAAAATGATCGGTATTCTTTTAAAATCCATTCTTTAGTAATCTTTTAGTGTAGTAAACACTTTACATACATCTTCTATTCATCCTTATCACGACGAATTTCATGATCAAGCTAATGTAGCTTATAAGGAGAATCGTGAGTATAATGTTGCTTTCCAAAACCCTTTTGGATGATTAGGATGTCTAGCATCTCCAAGCTTTGTAAATTCTCATCCAATATGACAACATATATTATACTCTATCATATTGCAACCAAAACATTGTTTCAGATATCGTTATATCTGCCACACATGATGGTTTCTGAAACAATTCTTTCAGCTCCTAGATAAACTTGATATTAAAACAATCAAGAATCATGGAGGCAAACATGATACTTAAAATACTAACACTGGAATTGTTACTCTCGATTTAATACCAACTATTAAATTTCACGGAGTATATAGAGTTTGCTGAAAGTTTGCAATAGGACTTTAAACTTTAGATTGACACTCAACACAATACGATACCAGTTCGTAAAGTATATATCCAGAATTCTATAGTTCTATTATCTCAATTACAACTATGCATAAGGTGGTGAACGAATGCCAATGACTACAACAAATTATGCAAATTCACTTTGATTTAATTTATGATAAATTGAGTTCTTCTAATCCAAATTAGGAATGAACTCCCACTCAAAAACGACATCCCTCGTGCCTTTTTGGTGATTACATGAACCAAATCCACTACACCAAGTTCGATCATCACGTGTGTCGGCGTAGCTTCAAAGGCGAGCATCAAATGGGCATCATATCTACTATATGACTCATTCTTAACCTTTCGGTCCGTGTTCCGAGGCCATGTCTGTACATGCTAGGCTCGCCAAGTAAGAACCTTAGTATTCGCGTGTGTAACTGTCTTACACCCGAGATATGCTCGTGGATTCAAGTACACCCGATCATCACGTGATGCCTTGAAGCGGCGATACATTATCGGTGCATACTTAAGGAAGAACACAGTTTTATCTTGATATCTAAATGAGGGATCATCTTATTATGCTAATAAAATGCCAAACAAGGAATATAAGATGCAATCAAACATCACATGTTTATTAGTGAAATGATATGGTTCCAGCATATGATCTCTATCATGTGCATCGTGCTATGATCACTATCATACCTTTATGTGTAAGGCCAAGGTCTATGGAACTTACATGCTATGTGTGTTGTAAGAGTATCATCTCATACTTCTACTTGCAACATCACCATATCATAACACTAGCCCAGCAACAATCTAAACTAGAAGCCTCTAATTTATCCATTGCAAGTTTTACGTGGCTTAGGGCTTTCGAAGATAGAACCGTTCTTACCTACGAACATGAACCACAACGAGGATAACCAAATTGTTGACAACTCGTTGCAAATTAGATATTGACTATAGTAGGAGAGACAGACACCCGCTAGCCACTTATGCAAAACTAGTTGCATGTCAAGCGTGGAACAGGTCTCATGTGCGAGGACATGTAAAGTTTGTCCGGGCCGCTTCATCCCACTATGCCACCAATATCCAAAGTACAGCTAAGAAGCAATAAAATGATCATCATCACCCACATACTCATATGTGTACTAACCCGTGCAAAGCATCTACGCATAGATCCGTCTCTGATACCACTGTAGGGTTCGCAGCATAGAAAACAAAAAATTTCCAACGATGGGAACATCTATGTACCAAGATCTATCTACTAGATACAAGCAACGGGTGGATATACATCCATAGAATACATACCCTCGAAGACCGAATAGCGTTAACGAGGTTGTACTCGTGGATGATGTAGACGAACGCTTGCCGATCTCAAGATCGTGATGAAGTCTGTCTGGTCCATCCGGTCCAGCACGATCAAGTCCAGCACCTCAAAGCAGTGGTGCATTCGTGATCGCACACATGTACGGGTACCCCGACAACCTCCGCGCCCTCGCTCCAGCGAAGCAGCGGAAGCAACAAATCCTTCCAGAAAAAGCCATCGGGAACATCTATCTCGCTGATCCGAGACCATGGGGAAATTCTAAAGGGGGGAGAGATCCTTCGCGAGGAGGTGTGCTTTGAGAGGAGGAGAGGGGGGCCTTTTATAGGGGAGAGGGGGCACCCAAGGGGCATGGCGCCCAGCCATGGGGCTGCCCCCACCTCTTCCACATTCATGTGGGTGGAGCTCCCACTCAAAATGAAAAGCCTCCACTCCCATTAAAAAGCCTCCACTCAAAAAACCACTCACATGCATTAAATTTCCACCAAATTTAATGCAAGCTCTCATTTAAATAAAACTCTTTTATTATTTATTCAGAATTTTGTTAATTACTTTAATTAACAAACATTCACATAAAACCCCTTACAACATTTCAATTTAACATACAGAACCAGTTTCAGCAATTTCAACCGA
Source organism: Avena sativa (assembly GCA_916181665.1). Taxonomy (NCBI): domain Eukaryota; kingdom Viridiplantae; phylum Streptophyta; class Magnoliopsida; order Poales; family Poaceae; genus Avena; species Avena sativa. The sequence goes on along the minus strand of OV702283.1, from coordinate 243,351,483 downwards.
AACAGTTTCGGTGTCTAGTGAAATAAATTCCTGCGCTTTCCTTTTTCTTTCTCTGGCATATCATTTGCTCCGAATGGTGTCGGTATCCCTTAAGTGTGTCACCCTACGGTTCGCGAATAATGCAGACATGATCGAGACCCCTCTCCGATCAATAATCAGCAGCGGGACCTGGAGATCTGTACTGACTCCCACACATTCAACGATGACTTCTGTGATCGGGTGAACCTTTTACGCTAGTATCTTAATACCTTTGTTTCACGATATATTACATGTCCGAGATTTGATCATCGGTATCTCCATACCTAGTTTGATCTCGTTACTGACATGCACTCTTTTCTCGTTCCCGTGATATAACATTCTAGTGATCAAATCACTTGCTTGCAAGCTAATCAATGTGATATCACCGAGAGGGCCCAGAGCATATCTATCCGTCATCGGGATGAACAAATTACACTCTCGATCCATGGGTCTCAACATAACACTTTAGTAGTTCTGAAGCCATCTTTATAATCACCCAGTTACGGTGTGACGTTTGATGTCATCGAGAAACTCGTGCGGTGTTAGTGATTGACATGATCTCATGGTCTAAGGATTAGGATCACTTCGTAAGTTGTTATATAAATATAAACTCAATGACTTCGATCGTAATGCTCTACTTCAGATGAATGTTCATCACATCATTACACTAATGTTGTGACCTTGTTATTAACAACATCCAATGTCCATGATCAGGAAACCTTTGATCATCTTGTTAATCAACGAGCTAGTTTATAAGAGAGGCATAACTAGGAACTTCCTTTTTGTTTATTAAACACACATGTATTAACGTTTCCGTATTAATACAATTATAGCATGTAAAATAAACATTTATCATAAACAAGGAATACGATAATAACCACTTTATTATTGCCTCTCGGGCATATTCCCTTCTAATCAACAAAATGAGAGATACTTCCACAATGCAAACCAACCTATAAGATAACTTCTCTACCAAAGATATGAATCCACTAAAAAGGTAAAAGATAAAAGATAATGATGGTGATAGCGCAGCACTCCCCCATGCTTGGAACAAGCCAAGGGGATGCCAAAGCTGATGACGAATTACTCCTTCGGTGGTGGTGGTGTTCCCTTGTTTAGGGTCAGAAAATCCTCCAGCATCTAACGAAGCCTGTTATTCTCCTCTTGAAGCATATCCACCTTCATCCTCAAAGCATGGTACTTATCAAAAAACTCGTCAATGGTTCGAAGGGGTTCCACTGCCCCAGGGAGGTATCTAAAGTCTGGGACAGACGCTATGATCCCCACATGTTATAAGAAAAACATGTCCAGTGTTAATTGATCCTACAAAAGTAAGTTTCCTTGCCCTTGTCCCTGCAACGGTTTGTTCTTCCAACTTTATCTCCTCCACGGTCTTCTTGCCTTTGTCGTTGGCGGAGACTATGGTGCTCTAAACTTGAGAAGATTTCCTGACAGAAATAGATCGAAACGAAAACATGAAGAGAACACGATGCATGAACCTCGGGGGATCCGGGGGGTTATATATTACAAAGTTCCAATGCATAAGGAAGGTACTGGTACGAAAACGAGGTGGAGACGGAGCTCGGGGGGCTCACACCCCCTCCAGGCGCAGCCAGCTAGGGCCCACGCCTGGGTTGGGTGAGGCCACCCCAGACTCCGTTTCCTCCCGTGTTCCATCTCGTAACCTGCCTTATGTGTTAAAAACATCAAAAAATATAAAAGATTGGGTTTTCATGAACCTTCTATTTTCACCACTTTTACCTATTCAAAGACGAGCTCTGCAGACTCCTTTTCTCTTTCTCCTGGAAATTCCTTTTCTACAAGGTCTCACATAAACCTTAATGGCAACATTAGTGTAAGTAAAAACAATAAACCTTTAGGTTCACACTTCCACTAAAATCCATCAAAACAAAGCCTTCTGTAAGAGGAAAATGCAAATGATAATAGAAATCTATCAAAACAGGCTAGCAGGTAATGATTGATTTTTTCAAAAAACTTCTGTTGCTCAAATCAAAAAGTGCAAAACTAATTCAAGTTGGGTAACAACTTGGATAACAAGGTCAGAAAAATACAGATCCATCCGAAGTACTGAGCTCCCTCACGAATTTTTCCAATGCAGCACAAAAATATGTCCCAGGACAGCAACTTTTCACAACTCCTCCACTTCTCAAAAGTAGTTGAACTTGACACAAAAACCAAAACAAAAAGGATAAGGAGCGGTTATTACAGAGGTAATAACTTCCAAGACTCAACCAAAATCTTGGGTTATCTCCAAACAAGTACTTTTCTTTAATGCCTTTAAGTTAGGCTGGAAAGTTTCAAAGATGCTCACAAAGGAGATACAGATTTGAAGTGAAAGAGAGCATCAACAAGAAAATAACCAACACATTTGAGTCTAACCCACTTCCTATGCATGGGGTGTCATGAGAAAACAAATTGTTGAAACAAAAAGCCACTAGCATAGGAAGACAAAACAAATGCAACTTCAAAGCTTTCAACATAAAACAGGGAAACTTAACATTATTGAGATGCATAAAACCATGTTTCCCTCTCTCATAATAACTTTTAGTAGCACTTTGAATAATGTTGACAATATAAATGTCACTGGCAACAACTTTATCATTAGAATGAGTATACTTACAGTCATCAAAAAGAGGTCCAAGGTCATAAACTGGATCAATAGAAGCAAGTTGTTCCATCCTGAAATCTTCATTAGGCAAGTTATTTTCACAAGGAGCTTTAGCAAATTTGGAAAAGTTAAACTCATAAGAATCTCCATCAAACTTAGTTATAACTTTCTCCTTCTTACAATCTATAATAGCTCCACAAGTGTTCAAGAAAGTTCTACCAAAAATGATAGGGAACGTTTTACTAGCTGCTGAATTAAGTACCAGAAAATCAGCAGGATACTTAATCTTACCACAGAGAACCTCCACGTCTCTTACAATACCAATGGGGAAAATAGTTTCCTTATTTGCAAGGTGAATAACCACATCAATGTCCTCAAGCTCACAAGGACCAATTTCATGCATAATTTCCCTGTAAAGCTCATAAGGAATAGCACTAGAACTAGAACCAATATCACATAAACCATAGTAGCAATGAGCACCAATTTTAACAGAAAGCACAAGAACACTAGCTTTTATAGCCTTACTAGGATGAGAAATAATATTAGAAGCATCTTCACAGAAGACAATATGCTCATCCTCTATATTTCTAACGTCAAGATCTTTCACAATAGCTACCACAGGTTCAATATTCAATTGCTCATCGGGCTCCACAGTTTTCTTTGCACTTTTTCTATTTGCACTAATCATCATAGAGTACTCCTTTACCTTAGCTGGGAAAGGGATTTTCTCAACATAAGGTTCAAGCACAATATGATTAGTAGTACAAACTTCGGTGCTTCTAACAGGAACATGACTAACAACATCTTTATAAGGTGCATGGTACTTGTTCCACTTATTTTTGGGAATTTCTATGTAAGAGGCAAAGTCTTTAAAACAATTGGCAATACTTTGGGAATCGAGACCAAACTCATTACTAATATCACAGAAGTCACCAGTTCCCATAAAAGATCTTATGCATTCATAATCATAGTTTATACATGACTTTCTTCCTTTGTCATTCTCCCAAGGTTCAGTGTTTTCTTGAATACGGTCTAGTAGATACCATTTAGCTTCTTCCTTCATACGTGTGAATGATCCATCACAAGAAGCATCTAGTAAATCTTTATCATGAAGAGAAATCCTAGCATAAAAGTTATTGTTAATAATATTGTTAGGGAGTTCATGAATAGGACATTTAAGCATTAGTAACTTCAGTCTCCCCCAAGCTTGAGTTTTACTCTCTCCATCACGAGGAAAAAAGTTATATATCAGATTTCTATCCTTATGAATCTCACTGGGAGGATAGAATTTAGAATAAAAGTGTGAAGCCATTTCCTCCCATTCCATGGATTGTCCATTCTTCAGCTCTCCCTTTCAAGGATATAGAGAGTAACTTCTTATTCAACTATTCAGTTGTGATACCTGCACACTTAAACAACCCGCATAATTCATGGATAAAAAGCAAATGATCACTAGGATGAACGGTTCCATCCCTAAAATAATAATTATCCATAACACGATCAACAATACTTGTAGGTATATTAAAAAGATCTATCTCAATAGGCGGTGGTTCATGTACTACCCTAACAGTGGTATTAGTTTTCCAAAAAAGAAAACCTAGTGGGTTATCCATATTGGAAACAAAGTAACAAACAGAAACAAAAAGCAATACTCATAGTAGAAGTTTCCTTTACCAGTTCCACTCTTCAATAGCGCTTCACTCCCCGGCAACGGCGCAAGAAAATAGTCTTAATGACCCACCAGTATAGGGGGTGTACCATTGTACTTTCCATAAATAGGAGTTTCGATCCCAAGGAGGAGCAGAAGGTGTTGACTAGTGGTATGGAGCAGGAAATCTCTATAAATACTTTTAGGGGTTTTCTGAATAAGCACTAAAACAAAGTGCAAGTAATAAAGACAACGAACAACTGTAGCAAGTGGCCCAATCCTTTTTTAGCAAAGGAAAAGCCGGTGGAAATACTTATAAGGACCAAACGTTCTCGAGGACACATGGGAATTCTATCAAGTGCTTTCGCTTCAAATAACTAAGTACTCTTGTTTGGTGTTGTAAGTTTTGTGTGGGTGAACCTATGCTAATGTACCTACCTTACTTGGACTAATACATACTTGTGATTAAATACCCTACAAACATCCGCAACTACAGGAAAGCAATTAAGATATAAACCTAACCATAGCCTTAAACTTTGAGATCCTACACTCCCTTGTGCAATGGTGTCCTAACGGGGGTTCAGGTTTCTGTCACTCCGGCAACCCCACAATTAGTATCCAAATACACAATGCATTTCCCAAGGCCATAAATGGTGAAGTATCATGTAGTCGACGTTCACATGGCACCACTAGAAGAATAGCACCACAACTTAAATACTAAACCATTGACTAACAACTCAACACAAATCCACTACTAACAACATAACTTCTCCCATGTCCTCAAGAACTAGACGAACAACTCATAAGACATCATATGGATCAAGATCAAAGATGATATGGTGATACATAACAATCTAAACATAAACAAAAATCCAATGGTTCCACTCACAAGCTCCAACTACGATAGTAAGCAACACCGGGAAAGTTTCCCCTAAGAACGAATGCAAGATCCAATACAATTGTTACTGTGGGATGGAGTAGTGATGATGGTGCTAGTGGAGATGATGGTGTGGATGATGATGATGATCCCGATGAAGTCTAGCTTGACGACGGTGTTGATGGCGACGATCTCCCCTCTCCGGGAAGGAATTTCCCCGACAGAAATCTATCTGTCGGAGAGCTCTTTCTCTCTCTGTGTTTTCCGCCCCGCAGAGGTGGCGGAAATCTTTCTATGGTTTCCCCCCGGTATTAGGGTTCCGAGAGGAAGATATAGGCGAGAGGGAAAAGTCGGAGGCCGGCCAGGTGGGCCACACTTGCCCTAGGCACGAACCAGGGGGGACTCGCGCCGAGGGTGGTGTGGGCCCCCTATGGCCCAGCTACGCCTCCCCTTCTGGCTTCCTTCGTTTTCTAGGAAAATATAATTTTCCAATATTTTTCTGGTATTTTGCTGATCTTCGTGAAATTGCATGAAAACACCTCTTTTTCCATTAGAAACCTGACTCTGGCAGTCCATCCTCAAGAATCATCCAACATGCAAAAACAGAGGAAAAGACATAAATAACACCTCATAGTAAGAAATATATCAGTGAATAGAGGCAAATTATAATATAGAATGGTGATGCAAATTGGAAGTATTACCCGCCGCTGCTAGGGTTTCCTCGTAGGCGTGTCTGTCCAATGAAGACGAGAGCCAGGGGCTGTTGATGGCCATCTAATCGGACGGCCGCGCACGCCCGATACCCCTTCGCTGAACCACGGTGGCTGGCAACCGTGCCCCGCAATAGTTTTGCACCACGGCGTTCCCGCGAGAGCTAGGGCCGGGTGGGCCAGATCCTCTCTACACGGCCCATGTTTGTAAGGATCCAGCCCGGCTCCCTACATCTTTTATTAATTTTTTTAGATCTGCAGGATACCTATTTTCTTTAACTCAAGATAAAAATGGGAATCACCCCATGTTCGCCAGATCTAATCTCCTACATGTTCCTGCATGTCTTGTGCAACATGCATACAAGCCCACGACCAAAAGTAATTTTTATTATTTATTGGTATTTAATCTACCAAGATGTATCTTTGCCAATATATAAATTCCTCAGGTAACTACACATACCAAAATGGAATAAATCCAATTCTCCCTGGTAAGTATCTCATGTACCTATTTCATGGCATTAGTCTCATGCCATTGGAGAAGTAGTTTGATAGTGGTAAAAATGACAAAAACTGATCATTTTTGGATTTAGGAAATTCTCTAGGCCAAACCAAAAATGGTTTTGATGTAATGAAAACTCTTAGAGCTCACGAGTCATCACATCCTTAAAACCCTAGAAGACTAATATTTATTGAGCTCTAGTTAATTTTTGATGAATAAAACATTTCTACATAGAGTTGATTCACTAAAAAATCACTCTGGTAGTTTTGTATATCCAAAAATATTGTTTCCAATTTATACAGAAATGTATCCCAAGTACCTAGCATGTGCCTTTGGAATCATATCAAAATCGCCTATATATTTAATCTTATTAAAAAGACAAATAGCTCGCAAAATAGCATTTGAGATTTCCTGAGGGTACTCTGTTAAATATTTTGAAGAAATTCCAACTCTCAATGAACCAGTCCACCAAAAGTCATCCAACCCTAAGAGGAAATAATTTTTGGACATACAAATAAAATTCTTGTGAATTATTTCCTAAAAGTAGAGCCTATTTTACTAGAAAATGCATAGTAAATCAATGATAATTGATAAAATAGTAAAACCACTTTTCTTAGTTTCATTTTATCAATACCTATCTGTTGATATCATTTTTGTACATTTATACCACACATATCCAAGACATAGTTCAAAAACCCTTCATTAGGTGGTATTTGACACTTAAATCATATATGAAATTCCACAAAGGCAATTATAGTAATTCCATGTGCTATGAAATGAGTGTATCAAAACATAACAAAGTTAGTAATGTGTTGTATGTTTGTTTTCTGATTTGTATTGGTGTTGGTATGCCTTGTGTTGATTGTGGCCTTGTTTTCTTGCATGTATTACCCCTGACAACAATAGTTGCGATTATCCTTGGATATCGGAAATAGATGGTTATTATTGGATATTAGGGTTTTCTAAGAAGAAGTCTAGGGACATATTGCCATATTAGGCAAGCCACCTTCTTTCTCATAGGCCTTGTCCTACTGTTTTATTTACACATGTTTTACCTAACTATTTATGAATAATTGCATTGCTTTACTATATTATGTTTTATACCTTGTAGCGGCTTGGCTCCTCCAACCAATATCATTTGTTGTAATAATTAGAAACCTTTGATGACACCTACTTGCCCCTGGAATGGTAGATGGTGTATAACACCATACCCCCTTGGAGACCCTGTTTTAGCCGAAGCAAAACTATAGGTTGGGAAGACCTCAGAAAAAGTTTAACAAAAATGTTTTATGAGAAAAAGTTGGTGAGGTTTGACCTACCAAGAGAAGTTTGAGAAAGAAAAAGGTTTTGGTTTTACAAATGATGCCGAAGTGGAGAAGGAGGAAAAATGTTTATGAAAAAGCACCCGGTTCTTTGTAGCTTTAGCTATAACAACTTAACCTGTGCAACCATATTACTCTAGAATGGGACAGGGCGGGACTTGATGTTTGTTTACTCTGGTATAAGATGCCTCACTACTACAGGGGATGTCGATCACTTGACGATGGGTCTTATGTAACAAAAAGGTCCATGCAAGGCATCGGCCGGGAGAAGAAAGGAACGGTCTACGGGCCTCCATGTGTTACTATGAGCCCCTCATTGAAAGCGCACACTTGGTGGAGTGAAAAAGGTGCTCCGGTTGGCTTTTGAATTGTATAGGGCATCCCGGTGTTGAGGGGAACAACAATCATAGGGCACTTATACTAGAGTGAGCATTCCGAAAGTCTTGATCGGTTACTCGACCCATGACCTATGCGGGATCAAGGAAGGGTAACTGGATGGTTTGGGTAAAGTGTAAAACCTCTGCAGAGTGTAAATCTATTCGAATAGCCGTGGACGCGGTTATGGACGGGTTGGACAAACTACTATAGAGCGATGCTAGTTTTGATTTCAAAAAGGATTTCGAAAAAGCAATGGCTTTGGAAATGTGTTGATCATGGAATGGTCAGAAAGGAAGGAAAGGAGTTTGGTCATGGGATGACCAGAAGGAATAACAAATGGGTGACCAAATCCTAGTGTTTTTCCAAAACTTTTAAAAAGGGTTTCTAGAATGTTTACAAAAGATTTCAACAAAAACCTACAGCTGCTATGTCTACAAGAGAAATTATTTGAGAAAAGAATCTCTCTTGGAGCCCTCCTACTACCATATCCATATTACATATCCTCTTGTTATTATATTTCTCTTAAGGTGGTTTGCGAGTACATTCAAAGTACTCACTGGTCATATATCAAGAACAAGATGAAGTTGACGACTATGCGAGCTAGGACATTCTCCCAGTTAGCTGCCTGGAGGTTAAGAAAGGGCTCAGAATCTACGCTTTGATAAAATTCCGCTGATGATGATTGTTGTAGCCATAATGGGAAATAAGGTATGACATGTATCTGCTTAAGTTATGGATGTTTACTTTGATACTTGTCGGTTATGTGCCACGACAGACTGATCATGGGATCCTGGCGTATGCATAATAGAGATTCTCAGAGAATTAATCCGCGGTCCCCACAAGATGCCCACATACAATACGGGATATACTTTCTGGGTATACCCACATGACTTGCTGACCAGGGTGGCCCACCAATGGGTTAGAGCTTTGCTTCATCGGTGATTCTCAACTCCTTTAGGACCCCTCCGTGGTGTAGTTGTCATCAATCCGATGACACTTGCCATTTTTATTTTTAGTTTTATTTTATTTAATTAAAAATCCCATGGATCATGTGGGTCTATCATGTGTGCTTTCTATGACCCACAATTCAGTTCACCTAAGATGCAATAACAGATAATTTGATTTACATACAGAAGAAAAAATATTTTTTATATATCAGCCAAAGGTATATTGCAATCATGCACAACATATATCATTTTGCCAAAATATAGTTTCAAATACAGCTAGTTATAAAAATAACTAGATCCAATGAGCTAGAACACATTCACGGTTCATAGTACACATCAGGTTGTCAAAATAAAAGTTTAAATACAACTAGGTGTTAAAATAGCAAGCTCCAATGAACTAGAAGATATTTTTGAGAGTAGGTTTTATTCGCACTTCTTCGTCCTGGAGCTATTGTACGCCAGTTTTGAATGAATGCTGATATCTATAGGTTTCAAATCAGAAATGGTTAGGAACATATCGAAACTTCTTCACAGCCAGTGTACGAACATAAATAACTATCATCATATCATACTATATATTAAGTCTCGTGGCTTTAGCAGCCTCTAAACGCTCCGACCACTGTTGATCAATCAAATGAACAGTGTGTGCAGTTGAACAGTGCGCGAGCCATTTCCGTCCGTCCATATTTTATCCGATGGTTTGTATTTGTGCGTGTGCTATTAATCGTCTAATTTTGTCTAATCACGTGTCACGTTACGTTGACGCAATATAATTTTTTGTCTAAAATTTTCTAGCCCTAATCAATAACGGATCCGACGGCGCTCCGTGTTCGTGCATGTGCTATTAATCGTCTAATCGCGTGTCATGTTACGCTTAACGCAATATAACTTATTGGCTAAAATTTTCTTACCCTAATAATTTTTTTTCTAAAATTTTCTTACCCTAATCAATAACCGATCCGACGGCGGTCCGTGTTCGTGCATGTGCTATTAGTCGTCTAATTTTTTCTAATCGCGTGTCACTTTACGTAAACGCAATATAACTTATTGGCTAAAATTTTCTTACCCTAATCAATATTCGATCCGAATGCCCGCGTGTATTCTGTTTATCGTCTAATTTTGCCCAATTACGATGCCGAGTCATAAAAGATATTTTTTTACGTTTATTTTTTTAACTATTCGGCACAATTTTTTTGCCCACCTTTACAGTCCGTCCGATCCGGCGGCTCACGTCCGCACGTGTACTATTTATCGTCTAATTTTTCTCAATCGTGTGCCATAGGCAACACAACTTTTCGGCTAAATTTTCTTGTCCTAACCAATATTTTTTGCCGTTTATCTTCTCTAACTATTCGGCTTAGATTTTCTGGCCCACCTTTTTTAGCCGAGATGTTTCTACGTAATTTTTGGACAAAACGTCTCGGCTTAATTTTTGCAGCGGTAGATAATATTTTTTGGCTCCATTTCTTGATTATATAAAGGTAATTATCTGATAAAACTTTCTTGCCATAATTTTCCGTCGGTAATTAATTCACGATAACTTTATGATGGTGTGTGGTTGTCTAATCTTCACTGGCAGTATTTATTTTAGTCTTATTTCATTCTGTCACAATTTTCATCTATTATTTTTACATGATAGTTACCCTTTGGTAATTTTTCATGAATGAGTAATTTTTTTACTACAATTCACAATCAGTAATTCATTTTTATTATACTTCTTATTTGTCGATACTAATCACACCATTCGTCGCCTCTTTTATCTACAAATAGTGATACCATGTCTTCACTTCAGACAACAATAAACTCCAGCAACAATTCGATACTAATGGCACCATCCGCCGCCTCTTTTATCTACGAATAGTGCTACCATGTCTTCTGCTATAACTTCAGACAACAATAAACTTCAGCAAAAATTTTAATCGCTTAATTCACAATATTTTTCCTCGCGGGCGCGGCGTCACGCCCATTCCATATTCCCTAGTAGAACATCAATGAGCCCACTTCTTAAATATGTTAGAGAAGTATCAGAATGTAGTGATGGAACTATCTATGTTAACAAAGCTTATATTGTAACATTATAAACATCAGTGATCACTGAATAGTAGTAGATAGTGTAGTAGATCTCCATACGGCATCACCGAATTAAACAAGATGATTTGTTCAAGGAAATCAAAACGGCGATGAGAACAATACCCAACTATTTTTTCCAGATATCAATATATCCTAAACTAAAGCCATCCAACAGTACCCAACTCAATGAATCATCAAGTGTCAGCATATATAATCATGAACCTAAACAATGGTAGAATCCTCGATGTTACAACCCTCCTCGCACCCCATCGACATGGTAGACAAAGAAAAACAATATGTCAAAGAGAGATAGCAAAAAGTAGCAACTCAAATCAGTAGGCTATACTCATTGAAATACATGATAAAGAGAAAATACTCGGACAAGTATCAACACCATAGAAATAAAAACTGAGCCTAGTGTCATTACTAATAAGGCAAAAAACACACACACAATATTGGATAACTAACAAAGAGGAGACTAGAACATTATTCACTAAGCTTGAACAACTGACAAACAGGAAACAAAAAATGCATGATTAGATCATCACTTGATCATTTAGATCATGTATTCATGGCAATAAACACACATTTTGCTACTATTAATACACAACTACACTTGTACTAAAGCTGATATAAGATGCTAAATAGAGCCATATAGTCAAGTACGTGATCAACATGTAGTAAGGATTGAACTAGTACTAACTTAGACCTGTATTTTCACTCTATGACTCGGCTATAGAGATTAATCTATAGATCCAATGTTATAACTACCAACATATTGATGTAAACTCAACTGCAGATGCACAAAAGAGGGAAGCCTCCACTCGTTCACTCATCCATTGACATCCCCACTAAACTCCCTAATCAATAGGTAACTAAGACCGCAACCAATATATTTGGATTAAACAGGCATGCGTCCTTCACATGGTTTCAGTCATAGGGTACTCAAAATTGACCTTCTTCCTGCAAAGCCTGCAGTAGATAGTAGAGAAGGTCCCCATATTTTATTCCGTGTTGTTGCGCTCCATCGGATCCAAGTAGATCTGAAAGAACAGAACAACTAGATCAGTACCTACATTGAAAGACTAGCAAGATGAAAGTGTTCCAAGTGCAATAGGCTGGTAGACTATCTTGCTAACTACTGGGCAACACGTAGAGCCAAGATGAAAACAAAAAAAATTCTGCTCCGGTTAGAACTCCGGCGAGCCGCCCCAAGATCCGGCCAAGGTTAGAGGCAAAAGTTTGTATGTCTTGACGCGCAGGTGCGGAAGCTGAGCAAGCGCGTTGTGGTGGTGACGTATGTTCCCCTCGTCTCATCTAGCTTTGGCGAACTTCTCGATCCTGGGACCACCTCCGGTGCTCCTCTTCCTTCCGCCTACGACTTCGCCGCCCAACGCTGCCGATGAGCACCACAGGTGTGGTGCCTCTGTTGTTTCAACCACGTAGAAGATGGTACAGCAAAAAGTGAGGTGCTAGCCTCGATCTTGTCACCACGGTACAGGAACGTGGTATTGCCAAGTCTAGCGAAACCCTAGGAGGTAGCACTAGATTGTTCTACATGCCGCCACCCACCTCCCTTTATATAGGCGAGTATGTGAGGGCACACAAGAATTGTGTCCCTCAGTCCTAAACCCTAACCCTAGTAAAATTGGGTCCAACCAATTGACACGTGTCCCTGTCGAAACAATTCCAACTTGATGGCTTATGATAGTCGGATCAGCATCCGCCTAGTTCCACTCTCATAATTGTGTGATCTCGTCGGCTCACGGTAAGCTAGACACAGCTCAATATCATTCAGTTAGAACCATAACTCAGTGACTTTTCGACTAGAGCTGATAATCTATAGTGGCCTCTAGCAAGACTTGCCGACTCTCGGTTTACGCAAGTTCCCTCAATGTGACGATCTGTCTAAGTCCCTTTGCCTCGCGATATTGGTGATAAATCGCATGGGAGATTCCGTCATCCTAGTGTCGGTTTAAATCTCTTCTCGTTGTAGTAATAACTGATTCCCTCCAGCTTCACTAAGTCAGACTACCTCGATAAACACTTGATCGAATAGCGCATGGCCATGATTCTGAATCATATCACATGAGAGGGCCAAGAGGATTTCTCTCCCAGATGGAGGGGAAAATTCCATATTGGCTGATCCAAGTCATGCAGCCTACTTAGAAGTCGGCCCAAGACCACCCCTATTACTCCCAGTTATGATGACCGTTAGATGGAGTAAAAGTGTAGCGGTCCCAACCTGATAAGGTAGAGATCCTTGTGTTTACAGTGCTAGTCCATGGATCGAATAGCTAGCATCCACAGTTTAAGATGTAATATCAAGAAACAAAGGTCATATTACAACTTATAACCAGGAATAAAATAATTCATTACAACTTACATAGCTCATATGGCTATATAACAGATATAACTATATAACATGGAGTCCTTCATCTTCATATGCCATAGGCAATCATGTTGGTTGTAGACTTATAATACCTACTCAACAAACTTCACTAACATCAAACAAAACCTGCAACACAATAAGTTACAGCCACAAGGGTCAATACATTTGAATTGTATTGGCAAGTGATATCATATTGATATGGAAATCTAGTATCTACATGAACATTTGGCTAAGTGGAGTTTTGGCTAGCCTTTGCATAAAACAGGTTTTTCCTATCCTTTGAAAATAGTTTTTATCTTTTCAAAACATTTCATCACACAATGTCACACTGGTTACACACCAGGTGCTTCCCTTGTTCACCCAACAAGTTTTAACTTAGAGAAATTGGGATGTGGAGATCCTTGATCATTTTAATGTCTTTGATTATCAAAATGTCCATTACCGGGGACACGACTAAGTACTTAGGTTTTACCCTCTCGAGAGGTGGTGCACTTTTCCCTCAAGGCTCGATATGCATCGAGACGAGACTTTTCAGAAAAAATCCCTCATATCAGCACAAACGCATTCCCTCCTATCATCACTACCACCAACTGTCTGCCTGTCTGAGTACTTGCAACCTATGTAGTCAAGGCAGAGCCCATATGCCATGTGGCTGTACTGGAAGCTTCTCAACACAAAACATCTCAAATCTCTTTGTTCCTGGGTGTCCATCCACAAGTGTGATACACAAGGTAAGCCATAGACATGGGCCTTGTGTAAGCACTCAACACAAACCATTCTCACCATTTCACCCAGGTGATTCATTCACATAGTTGTTTTATTAATCAAAAACATAGTCATAGACTTTGCATAATATCATAGCATGAATATTCCACCCTTGTATTCTAATAGCTAGGCTAAGCATATTGATACATTGGAAACGTATCTATAATTTTTGATGTTCCATGCTTGTTTAGTATCTACTTTGCTTTACTTGTCCACACTTTGAGGTGTTTTTTACATGTTTTCTGGTACTAACCTACTAACAAGTCGCAACATTGCCAAATGCCTGTTTTCTGCTGTTTTTGGTTTCAGAAAAGTTAGTAAAGAAATATTCTCGGAATTGGATGGGACAAACGTCAAAGTCAATAACTTTCCGTAGGGAACAAGAACTCCAGAGGAGAGACGAGGAGGCGTGCAAGGGCGTCTAAACCCCCCTAGGCGTGGGTGGGCCCTACCTCATGCCTGGGTAGGGTTTGCCCCTCTAGCCACTGCCTCGGTCCCCCCCTTTGCCTATAACAAGCCCCCGATGCAGAAACCCTGAGTACCCGATCAGAAATCCACGAAACCGTCTGTAGCCGCCACCACCATCATCCCTAGATCAGGGGGGCTCTAAAGTTCTTCCCGGCACCCTGCCGGATGGGAGATCATCCTGGAGGCCTTCTCTCCGGTATGATTCGTGATTAGTTCCACCGTGGACTATGGGTCCATGTAGTAGCTAGATGGTTGTATCTCCTCCTTTGTGCTTTCATGTATAGACCTTGTGATCTCCGTTCATGATCAAGATCTAATTTATTTGTAATCATGCATGTTGTGTTTCCGGGGATCTGATGGATATTGAGATTATTATGTTGGTTTGATTAATGGTTTTATCTTTATGATTCTATCATGTCTGTGTTGTTTGTGATCTTGCGTGCTCTCCGTTGCTAGTGGTTATCTTGGCAAAGTACTTGCTAGTGACTCCAAGAGGGGGTATTTATGCTCGATAGTGGATTCATGCCTCTAGTTTCCAAGGGAAGTGACAAAAATCTCTTCGGTTGTAGATGTGTTGTTGATACTAGGGAGAAAACAACGGTCTCTTGTTCATGGAACATGTGGACTGTTTACCTTACACACTTTGCTTAAAGCAGTTGTCTGTTGCTTGCAACTTAATACTGAGGGGGTTCGGATGATAACCTGAAGGTGGACTTCTAGTCATAGATGTAGTTGGATGACGGTCTATGTATATTGTTGTATTTCCCAATCAACCTCATAGGATCTTTATGGCTAGTAAGTGCATTGTTATGCCTTGCTCAGTTCCTATCAATTGCCCCGCTGTAATTTGTTTACCCTTCATGCCATGTGTTTATATAAGGAGAGCACCTCTAGTGAACTATGGACCCCGGTCGAATCTTTACCATTGATACATCTTCCACTGTTACATGTTTACTTGCTACAAACCATTACCTTCCACAGCATACGTTTAATCCTTTGTTACAGCAAACCAGTGAGCTTGACAACCTCACTGATTCGTTGGGGAAAAGTCTTGAGTTTGTATTGTGCAGGTCTCTGTGTTGCGATAACCTCGGTTTCCTACTGGTACGATAACCTCGGTTTCCTACTGAGGGAAACTTGCTGTTGTGCTGCTTCATACCTTGCTCTTGGGGTTTCCAACGAAGCATTCCACGACAAGTAATGGGCGCCATCACATACTAGAATAACTTGTTTCTTTACTTAGGAAGATTCTTACCAAGATTTATTCTATAGGATCTACTATAGCATAGAAATATATAAAATAGTCCTATCATGCATACTACAAAAAAATATCACTAACGCATTATTGATAGGACTTTTGATGACCAAAGTATCACTTGCCTTTTTATAGAAAATCTAGGCACACTCCTCGATCTTGCAAATGTCACACTCTCCAAAGTTGACTACAAATCAATCAAGCAAGGCACACATTCAAAACTAGCATTCATACAATTCACCACATAAAATGATAAAAACAAGGAAATGCATGCAAGCATGAAAAAGGTTGTTTTATTGAAAAAGTGGTTTATAATAAGGCTATAAACATTTCAAAACACCTACTAGTCATTTATAAAAGTGTAAAATCATTTGAAAACAAGTTAGTGAAAATAGCCCTTTTTAAACTCAAAATAATTCCTAGTGTTAACAAAATATATTTTTAAACTCAAATGTTACTGTTTATGGTCAGAGGGTTCAAAACTAACCATTTGCAAAAGGTTTCATTCAAAAATCATTGTTAGAACAATTTTTATATCCAAAATAGTCCTACAAATGTTTCTGCAAAAAACCTAATTTTTCAGAAGCAAATGACCAAACCAGGGCCATAGTTGCAAAGTTTACATTTTTCTAATCCACTCATTTGACATTTTTGGACATACAGATCAAAATTTATGATTTTTGCAAGTTTAAACATTCAAAACCATTTTCTGGAATTTGTCTAAACTAATCTAGCCACGTGTCTTGTTTCAATTGGCTGGTACCGCTTCGGGGGGATTGAGCTACGCGGGCAGTTGGATCTAAGTGGATCTGTGCGGCTCAGATCAACCAATACCATTTTGTATATTGATTTATCTCACCCACTAGATCTGCATCTAACGGTTCAGGCGCAATGACCTAAGATGGGCGGCGCTAACTAGCGACTGCGGTGGCGGTGCGTCGGGCTATGACGTTCTGGCGAATCCAGCAAGTAAGGAAGGGTAAGGAGGGGGTTACTAGGTTTGCAAGGTCATGGGGATGCTCAAGGTAGTCGTTGTTGACGAAGGGGCGCACGGGGTCATTGGAAATTGCTCACCAGAGCTAGCGACGGTGTCGGGTGTGCTCAGGCGTTGTTGGAGGCAAAGCTACAGAGTGCGCCAAGTCAAAAGAAGGGTGGCGTTAGATGCGCAAGGGGAAGGCGAGTGCAAGAGCATCAACGGGAGGGAGAGGGGCGATCAGGGCTCATCGGGAGAACTCGCCGAAGTTGAGGCAGACGATAGTGGCGCACGGGCAAGGACAGTTCCGACGCTCTGGTGCACGAGAAAGCACGAGGTTGAGGTCAGTAGATGCGGACGGTGATGAAAACACAAACTATCTTGAGTCAGAGAGCAAGGGGCGGCGTGTGCTGACCGCAATTTGTCGACGAGCTCGTCGGAGACAGAGGTGGTTCAAGCAACAATTCGAGCAGCCTAGGGGAGCTCAGGTGCGGTGAAGTGAGGGGAAAGCGAGAGGAGAGGGAGGCGATTAAGAGAGTGTGGTCACGGTGCGGAATCATTGTGGCATTAACGCAAATTAATCGGATTAAAATCGAGCAGAAACGGCGAGGGAAGAAAGGGCATGGTCAGCGCGGGTGAGGACGACGATGAGGTGGCAGGGTGGGGCCTAGGCGTTAGCGGGGGTGCGGGTAGAGGCCGCAGTGAGAAAGAGGCAGAGGGGAGAGAGGTGGAGCTGGGTGGGCTGGTTACTGGGCTTGCTATTGGGCCAGGTAGGTGGGTTGGGTTCTGTTCTATTTTTTCTTCTTTTGATTATTTTTTCCTTTTCCTTTTCCATTTTTATTTTCTGTTTTCATTTGAATCAAATGATTTAAGCTTTAATTTGATTTCAAATTTTTACCAACCTTTTCAGTAGGTTTTAAATCATTTATGAGTTTATTAGTTGGCCCACTTTAGAATAATCCAAATAATTTTCTTGTGATTTAATATTTATTTAAATTAGGCATTTTGTCTTTATTTAAATAAAATTGAATATGGTTCCAACCCATATAATTTTATTTAAATAATCTTTTATTCTCTTATTTTGTTTGATTTATTTTTATTCCATTTCCTTATGAATTCGTCCAAGGTTTAATTTTCCTTTTAAATATTTCTTATTTATTTCTTTCTTTGTCTTATAAAATCCATAACTTTTTATTTATAGTTCCAGAATTGGTGATTCCAATTTGTATAATTTTATTTAATATTTATTTATCTTTTCAAATCCTTTTAGGATTATTTTGCTCACAATTTTTTGTTGATTTTTAGTTAGGAGCGTTATTAGCCTTGGAAATTACTTTCTTTTATCTAATTAAAATCATAAGTTTTTATCCATGGCTCCAAATTGAATGAAACCAATTTCCATGGTTTTGTAATATTTTTTTTATTATTTTTTATCATTTATAAATGTTTGTTGCTAAATTTTTATATGGGAGAAAGCCATAGTTTTAGAGTGATCTTGATGATGATTTCTTTCATTAGGGTTTATAGTTTTGGTTTAACTTTTGTAAGTGTTTAAATTCAATATTCTTTCCATGAATGAATGCATTTGATCTTTGGAATATTTGTTTGTTGCTTTCTTATTAAAATTTTGTTCAAGTAGGGTTTTGATGTTTTCATTTAGAAGCAAAAAGTTTCTTTTCACCCTAAATTTCAACATTTGTTTCTTTTGTTTGTTTATTTTTCACAGTTCAAAATTTGGAGAATTTTGGGATGTGACAGACTACCACCCTTAAAATGAATCTCGTCCCGAGATTCGTGAAGGCTAGAGGTTACAAGTTGGCTCCAAGACAACTAGGGTACTACCACCCTTAAAAGATTTTTAACTAGATTACATCTTGGCTTACTTGGTATCTTGATGTATCTTCTCTGGATAGTTGTTTGCATATTGTCCTTTGTTACCACACTTGAAACTTGTGACAAGGTTGATGTCCCTCACAGATTTGCTTATCTTGGTCTTCTCCTTTTCTGGACAATTTGATGCATAATGGCCTAGCTCTCTGCATTTGTGGCACTGTAGTTTTCTGATGTCCTTCTTCTTTTTGGGTCTCTCCAAAGCTACGAGTTCTCTTAGTTCATGTTCTTCATACTTCACCATAAATGTGGAAAAACTACCTCGGTTCTTAGAACGATTCCTAGGATAACATCCATGTTTCCTCTTTTGTCCACCATAGTGGTTTACAATGTATGGAGGTTCATACTGAGGTTTGACTTTGTCTTCATCATTCTTGGTATAAATTGTTCCTTCATGGATGTTTCCAAACATTTGATGTTTTCCATCTTGTTTCATCTGTTGAACTATAGGATAGATGGGGCATTGGATAGGAACATGATCATTTCCTTCACATAGGAAACAAGAAACTTGAGATGTGGGGCATTTTCTAGTTGGATGTTTCTCTTCACAATTAGGGCATTGGTCCATATGATCTTTATAAGTGTGTCCATTATCTCCATAGATTTTGCAAGCTTGTGTTCCTTCTGTAATATCATCCTTGATATCATTGTTGTCACAATCTCTTTGGGAAGGGTTGGTTCTCATGTTGATCATATGATTGGTCATCCTTTGCAACAATTGAGATTGGGATTCCAAGAACTTTAGCATGGCTGGGTCTAACTCAATCTTGTTGGCTAGAAACTGAGTTGTCACTTGATTCAACTGGGATTGGGTTGCTAGCAGTTGTCCTGTCATTTGCATCTCTAGGTTGTTGTTACCATGCTTGGAGTTGTGGTCTCTTGGAGAAGTCATCAGCTTGAGTTGGATTGGGATTAGTTTAGGCAAAATATTTTGTAGAGGAAGAAATCTACTCACACACAACAAGTCACACAAGGCAATGTGCAAATAATCGCAATCATGCATTCCACTCAAGATTCAAGCATATTTTAGGCAACAAAATATTTTTGCTACACCACCTAAGTTGGTGTGATCAATAAATTGATTTAAACTAAACACTAGTATGGTGGTCCAACTATGGGGTTTACTTGAGATCATTCAATCCTTTTTCTTAGCTAGTACATAGGGAACAAGATCATGGTTCCCTTGGAAGAAATTCTTGCATCTTGGTCACAAAGTTCAAAAGGAGATGATGGTTCCTCCTAAGTTGTGTTTCCTTAGTCTCCAAGTCCTGAGTTTTATTCTTATCTCGCTTGTAGTCCTTAGTGATGTCCAAGTTGAAGTCCTTGGTGAAACTGAAGTTGAAGTCCTTTGAGGTGTTTAATTTTAAGTCATTGGTGATGGTGAAGTCCTTGCTCATGTGGAAGTTTTTGTCCATCAAGTAGAAAAGGGAGAGATGTAGAATCAAAACAAAGTGTTGAGGAAAGAGTTTACAAGATTGTTTGTAAATAAGTTTGAACAAATACAACTCCTATTTTCCTAGCGGACCCGAACCTGGCTTGGTTTGAAATCCCTGTGATTACAGTGCTAGTCCCTAGATAGAATAGCTAGCACTCATAGTTTAAGATGTAATATCAAGATACAAAGGTCATATTACATCGCATGATCCAGAAGATAAATACTTTATTACAATATCATAGCCATAGGCTATCTTATTACAAAGCAGCGGAATAAAAGTAAATCATGGAGTCCTTCATCTTCATGTGCCACAGGCAAACATGTTGGGTGCAGACTCGTAACCCCTACTCATCAAACATCACTATCATTAAGTAAGGGTCAATACATTTGAATTGTATTGGAAAGTGTCACTACTATGTGGAAATAAGTTGGAGTCTATCAATACATGCATATTTGGCTAAGTAGAGTTTAGGCTCATTTGCAGAAAGCAATATGGTTTTATCCTATCTTTTCAAAATAGTTTTGATCTTTCAACAATTTTTCTGAACTCCTTGGCAAACTCTAAGTGCTTCTAATCCCTTATTGACACCATCAAGTTTTACTTTGATAAATTGGAATGTCGAGATCTTACATAGCTTCAGGCCTTAGTTGCTCAGAATTGTCGATAACCGGGGACACGGCTAAGTACTTAGAATTTGATCTTCTACAGAAGTTGTACACTTTACCCACATGACACAATCTCGTCTTGATGTCACTAGTGGCCGCTGGATAAGTACACACCAAATGGAGTACCAGAAGATCGAGAATGTGACAAAGTCTTTCCATAGAAGTCCTCCCAATACATAATGCTAGCACATCTACCAGGCACCAATGTAAGGATATACTTCCAATACATAATTCTAGTTAACCTGAATAGGTACCAATGCAAGGGTCTTCCATTATGTAATTGACTAAGCCAGAGCCCATTTAGAACGTGGTTGTACATGGAAGCCACTATACGAGAAGCATGTTCAATCTCTAAGTCCCTGGGTGGTATTATTCTAGTGCACACACGAAAAGATAGCCATAAATATGGTTCCCTTCGTTGCCACCTTATTCACAACTGAGTAGCCACATTCCATCCAGGTGATTTACTGAGTACTTGTTTTATTATATAAAACATACATTTTTCTAATACTTCATATAATCATACCATGATGTTGCACCCCGAAACTATAGCAGTACTAAGCATACTACAACTTACAATGTTTTCACTAAGTAAACTCTAAAGGATATCCTATATAGGACATAGCATAGCATAGTACAATATTTTCTTACACATGCATTTCTACCAAAGACTACTACATCTATGGAAAATAATGGGACGTCATGATAGGGTCACTTGCCTTAGTAGTTGGTGGTGTTGATACACTCTTCGCAGATACACACTTGGCAATTCAAACAATCTATCAAACAAAACAACCAAGACAAAATATACACAAGATCAACACAAATGGCAATACCAAAAATCATGCAAAGTATGCAACCATGCAAGATGGCAATTCTTATTATACAAATTATTATAACAAGGTTCTGAACATTACTCAGTGATTTATGAAGATTTTATATTTTCAAGATTACAAATTCAACCATTTGTGCAATTTTAGAAATTAGCAATATTTTCTAACACTTGGAAATGCTGTTCTCACTAAATAATTGCCACGATCTTATTTATACTAGAATAAAATTATATTTTTCTCTTATTGTACAGAGGGTTCAATATACAATCGATTTGCAAAAGGGTTCACTTAAAAATAATTTATAAAACAATTTTTATACTCAAAATACTACACAAATGAGTCTGTATAAAACGTGATTTTAACATACTCAAAAATACCAAATTATGGCTCCACTATTTTCTTCTCGTTTTTGGGAATCCATAGACATATTATTTGCTAAATTTGGATATACAGAACTAAAGATATGATTTTTACAAGTTTCTATGTAAATCTGTCTAAAATAAGAATAGATATGACACTTGGAAGATTCTGATTGGAGGATACCCCTTCGTTTAAGTGATCTATGATGACCTTTAGATAAAGATCTAATGGTTTAGGATGGCTCACCGGAAAAGCTCGCTGGAGAAGTTCGCCGGATTTGTGGGAACGGGCTTGGCGTTGCCATTCCCATCCCTAGGGACGTATCTGGAGTTGAAGGAGATATGGACATCGTAGAGGACGTCGAGGCGGTGCTACTGGACGTGATTGAAAGGTTGTTCGTCCCCAAAGGTGACAGCAATCCACAGATGGAGCAATGTGCGACGTCTGTGGCGCGGCCAACTACAACAGTATGATGAAAAATCATGTCCTGGAGGTAGGCAACATCAAGAGTAGTATTATGGTAGAAGGAATCGACGAGGGACTCACCATGGACGACAAGATCTAACGATGAACTCAAATTTGGGGCTGAAGTTGGCATCGATCATGTGTGTTCTATAGAGCTCCTCTTGAAAAATTTTGAGAACAAAAATGAGGGAGGAGGACTATAGGAATGTGGTGCTCACTTCGGTTTTGCTAAGGTGGTCTGTGAAGAGAGATCATAAAATGTATGCCGACGAGTGACACTCGCGGAACTGGTTCGATTTGATGTATTTACTCAATTAATTGCGAAATTTCTTCCCTGAACTGTCAGGGGAATAATCCCCAGTTGGGTCATAAGGGTTAAACATTACCCAACTTGGCTTATGCCGAGTAAAGAATGAACCTGGACGAGTAACAACGGGAGGGTAAGATGGTCGTGTGCGGCCCATATAAGACAAGTTTGTTAATCTTGCAGGAACCAATGAGCCGAGTCTCACGAGGGAAGGTTGAGTCTGATAGGACGCATGGCAACTTTCCGAGTGAGGTTCAGGAGGGACCAAGGTAAAGAAGGGTCAAAAGAGAAGAGCGACACCGGGTTACACAAAAGTAGCCGGGTGATGCCTAAAGCAAGGGCAGACGTACAAAGTTACTGCGTGACGCCAAAAGAACTAGAGGCTACGTAGGAGAAGACTGTTAGCTGTCTAGGTTTATGGACTGGGCTGAGGGGCTTAGGGCTAGACCATGACCCGGCCCGTACAGTGAGGACCAAGATCCAAACAGTAACCCTAGAACCCAAAGGGGTGTAACCTAGCTCTCCTATGCCTATATAAGGAGGGGGGTAGCTAGGGTTAGAGGAGGTTGGACCAAGTAGGAAACTAGAGCCTTGATGCTTAGTTGAAACAGCTCAAGGAGCACTTGTAAACTGCGAGGATCAATAAAATTCTCAAGTTTGGAGAGTTCATCTTGTTATTCGTGCACGGCTAGACCGTGCACTCCCTCCCCGGTTACCACAAGCATCCATTCGGCCCCCAACTTAAGCCTACCCATGGCATCTACCGTGACACCACCACGACAGTTGGCGCCCACCATGGGACAGAAGAAGGTGCTTGATGGTGTTTTCATCTAGAAGGGCAACATCATTGCCAAGACCGGTGCGCGCATCTATTCCGGCCTCATCCAGAGGTTTGGAGCGCTTAACTTCTCCATCGACAATACGGGCTGCTTCTGGACCAAGCCGTTCCCTAGGGGCGGTAGCTTCATCATGTTCGGCGAGCATCAGGTTAACGTCGCGGTGCGCGTGGAGCGCGTGTACCCGGAGCGCGTCATCCTAGCGCCGGATCCACCCGCGGTTCCTGCCGCAGGAAAACTTCACCAGCTCGTCTCCGTTGAGGTAATGATGACATCTCCTAACGCTGCACCACCTCCATTAGTCCTTGTGGTGAATGAGGATGCTGATGGGGGAAATCAGGAGGAAACGCCAAGGGCGGCAAGAACAGCAAAGGCACGGCTAGAAAATCCAGAGAACATAGCAAGGAGTAAGAGAGCCAAATAATTGCATGAGGCAATAGACAAATTGGCAGGCCAGTAGCGCAAGCGGCTGACCCGGCGCGCGTGCAGGCCGAGTTGGAGGAGTCCATGATAAAAGTCCAGGAGAAGGCAAGGGAATTAGCGCAGTTACAACATGATGTGGATATCAAAATCCAAGAGCTTAACTCAGCAAATCGATTCAATGGCGCTAAGACCCGGCTCGATGCAACAAGGTTGAGAGGGAGAAACCTTAATGAAGAATTGGCGGACGCAACATCACAGATAACACCAGAAAATAGTAACGAAACAGCCATGCGGCCGACATACAATACTGCAGAAGCAAATTTGAGAGCCGCAGAGGCAGCAATGGCAGAGCTCCCCCATTTGACGGGTGAAGTAAAGAGAAAGCAACAAGGGCGAGTCAATGAATTGGTGAGAGCAGCAGAGATGCTGAATGAAGCGTACTACAGGGCGAATCCGGTTATAGCTGGGAGGTCACAGCTAGTTCACTCGACGACTCCAATCCCGGCAAGATCAGCAGGTCACACAGCTTCCTCGCCAGGTGTGGCACCGAGGCAGAGAAAAGAAAATAGTGTGGATTCGGAAAGGAACAAGCAAATGGTTACTTATGACCCGGCAATGGCTCAGGGAAACCCAGCACGTGCACTGGGAACAAGAAGGAATATTGTTTAGGGAAATGAGAACCAAGAAAATGCGGGCCAAGAAAGGAAAGCAGGACAAATAAATGACAATGGAGGGAAAAATTTTACGCCTCTCCCTAGGCGTGGAACTCACTCGGCAGGAGGAGGAAATCCAGCTACGAATACTGCGCCAGCCCAACCCGAAAAGAGATAGTAAAGCGCGGGAAAAGCAGTACAACTACCTGTAGACCCGAACACAAACAGGTATAATGATGGTTACTCGGCAATGCTAAATGACGGGTACGAATTGCCGGATCATGCGTACCAAGCAATGGGAGCCATAATCGGAGGCAGAAATCTTCAGCCGGATGATGCAAGACTCAATCTCGATCGAATACAGATGGCATAATTGATCGAGTAGCAAGGTCCACATGGTCCACCATTCAGCTGGCTAGAGGAACGAAGACCTACGATGTAAGCACAAAACCATAAGACTGGCTTATAGATTATGGAACCGCTGTAAAAATCGCACAGGGAAATTTGACATGGGCCGTGCGATATGTGCCGCAGATGCTAGAGGGACCAACACGGGTGTGGCTGAATAACTTGCCACCCGGAAGCATCAACAGCTGGATCGATTTTCAGGATGCTTTTGTGAGCAATTTCATAAGCACCTACAAGAGGCCGAATCGCCACAACGGCTAGCTATGTGCAAGCAAAGGCCGAATGAGACAGACAATTTCTCACAAGGTGGTGCACGATGCGCAACTCTTGCGAAGGGGTAATCGAGTCTCAAGCCATCACATGGTTTGCACAGGGATGCAGACATGGAAGTGTACTGTGGCAAAGGCTACAGATGTTAGAGATATGCCCTAGAGGCAATAATAAAAGTGGTTATTTTTATATCTTTGTGTTTATGATAAATGTTTGCATTCATGCTATTATAGCATTAACCAGAAACATTAATACTTGTGTGATTTGTAAAGTAAATTAGAGTCCCTGGTAAAGCCTCTTTATAATACTAGCTTGTTGGTTAATAGATGATCGTGGTTTCTCGATCATGAACATTGAGATGTTATTAACAACAAGATCATATCATTATGAGAATGGTATGATTGACATACTCCTATAGATAAGCGTAGCATTAAGATCAAGTCATTTCAATAGTTAATTTTCTATAAGCTTTCTAATACATAGTAACCTAATTCCTTCGACCATGAGATCATGCTAATCACCATCACCGGAAGGATGCTTTGATGACATCAAACACCACACTGTAACTGGGTGGCTATAATGGTGGCATTGAGTGTTCGGAAAGTATGTGTTGAGGCACATGGATCAAGAGTGGTATTTGTCCATCCATATGACAGATAGATATACTCTGGGACCTATCGGTGGAATGTCATTCAATTGGCTTGCAAGATTGTGACTTGCTCAAAAGGGATCACATATCACGGGAATGAGAAAAGAGTACTTATCGGTAACAAGGTTGAACTAGGTATGCAGAGATACCGACGATCAAAACCTCGGATAAGTAAACTGTCGTGAGACAAAGGGAAATTGGTATCGTATGTAAGTGGTTCATTCGATCGCAAAGTAATCATTGAAATATGTGGGAGCCATATGAATTTCCAGATTCCTCTATTGGTTATTAATCGGAGAAGCGTCTCGGTCATGTCCGCATAATTCACGAACTGTAGGGAGACACACTTAAGGATTCGATGTTGTTTAGTAGATATGGAATGTTAGTAGGGATACCGAATGTTGTTCGGAGTCTCGGATGGGATCCGGGATATCACGAGGAGATCCGGAATGGTCCAGAGAATAAGATTCATATAAGGAAAATCCGATTCCGGAGTTCGGGAATGATTCTGATGTTTTCATCGGAGAGGTTCTAGAAGGTTCTAGAAGGTTCACCGGACCGGAAGGGGAATGGTCCATGAATGTGTCATGGGTAAGTGGAATGATTGGATCATATCCTAGGTCACTTGGTTTGGGCATTTGCGAGAGAGAATTAAAGCTCTAAATTGAAAGTCAAAAGGGAGGTTTGAAAATTCAAACTGGAACAATGGTTTCCTAGTGGAAGAAGCAAAGCGTCCTTCCTTCAATCCAACTTTGGTTTGGGTTTGGATTCAAAACCTCCCCTCCCAAGGCTGCCCCCCTCTCATAAATAGAGGGGGAGGGCTGCCCCAAACAACACAAGAGCCAGCCCTCCACCCGTGCGCCGCCGCCGCCGCCGACACATCCTCCTCCTCCCGGCCTTCTAAACCCTAGATCGTCGGGAAACCCTAGATCCACCATAACTCGCACTAGCTTAGGCGAAGCCCTGCGAGATCTTCCCTCTACTTCCGACACCACGCCGTCATGCTGCCGGAATCGCGAGGGGAGAAATACAACCTCCACTGCCTACTGGAACAAGGGAGAGTAAGGTCTTCATCGAGTACCGAACGTGTGACCGACTGCGGAAGCGCTGCCGGAATGCAGCACCGGAAGGATTGTGTACACGATGTTGAGATCGGCAAGTGTACGACTACATCACCCACGAGAATATGCTCTCGTTAACCGCTTTGGAATCTTCGAGGGTGAGTGC
Organism: Avena sativa; assembly: GCA_916181665.1. Lineage (NCBI taxonomy): Eukaryota > Viridiplantae > Streptophyta > Magnoliopsida > Poales > Poaceae > Avena > Avena sativa. The sequence goes on along the minus strand of OV702283.1, from coordinate 243,324,110 downwards.
TCCTATCGACTCGTTGCTACAATCTAGTAGATAGATCTTGGCTTGTTTGTGTGCATGCGGTAGAAATTTTTGTTTTCCATGCTACGAACCCCTACAACAGAGAGATATACCAGCAAGCTTGGCAGAAACAATAAGAATTATCGACTCATTTGTGTTAGGAGATCCAACTCAGCCTCTGCTCATGTTGGCAGACAAGATGACTGAGACTCAGATCTATGACGCGGCCGGGTTGCAAAGGCGCCAGCAAAGAGCCGAGTATAGAAGCAAAAGAAGAGATGAAAGGCCAAACTACAGGTATTGTTCAACTCAAGTTGCGGCTGTGATTAACGATCATTCGGATGCTAGAAGCAGCCAACATCAAAGGACAAATGGCAACAACAGTGGATACCAAAGAATGATGGCAAAAAGCCATATGAACAGAGAAAGCCATAACAGGACAGGCAGAAATATACTTACAAAATGATGTTGGACCAACCGTGTAAGTTCCACACGCCAAGTCCGAGTAAGACCGCAAATCACACAACAATACAGTGCACGTGGTTTCAAAAAGGAGACAGAGTGGATTCACCGACTAAGCAATTACCACCACCTTCCCCTCCACCGCTCACAAGAGGGAATGCCCAAGTTGTTGGAGCAGAACATAGATATGAGAATAGGTAGCCGAGGTATCATAACCAAGAAAGAATAGAAGCTATGCATCACGTGCATAACCCAAGAGGTGACGACACTCATGTCGTCCATGGAACCAGAAATGAGTATAGAGAGCACCACCAGAGCTATGTTGTATTCGTCACAGAGCCGAATGACAAAAAGAGTCAGCAGAGACGGATGATGGAAGTAAATGCCATAATGCCGGCAATTCCAAAGTACATGCATTGGTCTAAACATGAGATAACTTGGAGCATAAAGTATCACCCCAAGATCATGCCGACACCAGGAGGCTATGCTCTTGTCTTGGATCCAACTTTCATGGGTCCTGATATCAATGTGAATTTTTCCAAGGTGCTGATCAATGATGCCAGTAGCATCAACATCATGTACAAGGATACCATGCTCAAGTTCGGCATCACTTTCCATGGCATTGTGACGAGATTTTCCTGTGAGCCAATTGGCAAGATCTAGGTTGACATCTTATTAGGCAACAGAGAAAACTGTCGCACTGAAGCCATACAGTTCGAGGTGGTTGACCTGGTCAGCTCATACCATGCCATACTCGGCAGGCCGGCTATGGCAAAGTTTATGGCTACTCCTCACATTGCTTACTTGAAGATGAAACTACCAGGTCCATGTGGGGTCATCACAGTCGAAGGAGATTACAAAAGATCTATCGCTTGTGCCTCGGCCGGATCTTCGCTGGCCGAGTCACTTGTCATAGCACAGAAAAAGCATCAAATGATGGAAGTGGCAGCATTAGCCAAGGCAGCACAAATGTCCATGCCGGCACTTACTAATCCGCATGGAAGTGTATCATTCCAAGCTACCAAGGAAACCAAGAAGGTATAGGTGGATGAGACTTTCCCAGAGCTCACAGTCACCATTGGTGCTGGGCTGAGTGACAAATAGGAAAGCGAGCTCACCAGCTTCCTCCGTGAGAGTCGGGATATCTTTGCATGGTCCACACATGATTTGCAAGGAGTTCCAAGGGAGTTGGCTGAGCACTCTCTTCATGTAAGGCCAGATTCCAAGCCGGTGAAGCAACCCCTCCGCCGCTTCGCCTAAGATAGGAGGAAAGTGATAGCCACCGAGATAGCCAGGCTCTTGGCTGCCGGGTTTATCATGGAAGTATTGCACCCAGATTGGTTGTCAAATCTAGTCCTGGCCGATAAGAAAAAAGATGACCCGAACGTGGCAGTGGTATGGCGCATGTGTATTGATTAAACGAACCTCAATAAGGCGTGTCCAAAATATCTATTTCCCCTGCCATGGATCGATCAAGTCATAGACTCTACTGCCGGGTGTGAGTTGTTGTCATTTGTGGATGTGTATTCTGGTTTCCACCAGATACCACTGAATCCGGATGATCAAATAAATACAGCTTTTATCACCCCGTACGGGGCCTATTGCTATCGCACTATGCCATTTGGATTGAGGAATGCAGGTGCACCATACCAAAGATGCATGCAAAAATGCTTGCAAGATCAACTGGACAAAAATGTTCCACTATATGTCGATGACATGGTAATAAAACCCAAACAAAGTCACTCTAATTGAGGACTTGCGTCAAACATTCGCAAACTTAAGAAGATTCCGGATGAAACTTAACTCGGAAAAATGCACATTTGGTGTCCCAGATGGAAAGTTACTCGGATTCCTGGTATCCAGCCGAGGAATTAAGGCTAACCCGACAAAGATCAGGGCCATCGAAAGAATGGAATTGCCAAAAACCCTCAACGATGTCCAGAAGTTCACGGGATACCTGGCCTCGTTGAGTAGATTTATCAGTCGGCTAGGCGAGAAAGCCTTACCACTATATCAACTGATGAAAAAATCAGACAAATTCACATGGACACAGCAAGCTGATAGCGCTTTCCATGAACTCAAAAAGATTTTGGCAACAACACCAATATTAGCGTCACCGCTATCTAAAGAGCCAATGTTGATATATGTCGCCGCAACCAAAAGATTTGTAAGTGCAGTAATACTGGTATAACGCGAAGAGGAGGGCAAATCAGTCCAAAGGCCAGTTTATTACTTGAGCGAAGTTCTCTCTATATCATAGCAAAATTACCCCCATTACCAAAAAATGACGTATGGGGTGTATATGGCAGCAAAGAAACTGAAGCATTATTTCCAAGAACACCCAATCCGGGTAATATGTGAGGCACCCATCTCGGAGATATTGGGCAGCAAAGATGCCAGTGGCCGAATGGCAAAATGGGCCATAGAGCTGGCACCATACACTCCACAATATGATAGGCGAGATGCAATCAAATCTCAAGCCGTAGCTTATTTCTTCATGGATTGGATGGAGATGCAATACGAGCCACCACTGCCAGATCCGAATTATTGGAAGATGCATTTCGACGGATCCAAGGCAAAAATGGGTCTGGGCGCCGGGATAGTGCTCACATCACCAAAGAGGGATAAACTCAAATATGTGTTGCAGATCCACTTTGCTGCATCCAATAATGTCACTGAGTATGAAGCACTTGTCCACGGCATTAAAGTGTCCAAAGAGATTGGCATCAAAAGGATCATGTGTTTTGGTGACTCTGATTTGGTTGTCCAGCAAGTATCTGGGCATTGGGATGCATTGGATGCAAACATGGCACTATATCGTTTTCATGTGCAATAAACTTTGGGATATTTTGATGGGTGTGAATTTCATCACATACCCAGGGTAGAGAATGAGGCAGCGGATGTACTATCCAAGCTAGGCTCATCTCGGCAAGCAATACCACCAGGAGTAGCATTGGAACATCTCAGGAAACCATCGATCAAGCCGTCATCGGAACCCGAGTCAATTAGGCTCACCCCGGCGAATCAGGAGTCAGACGCTATGCTAATGGATATTGACTTAGGGGTAGGTTCGAGTCACTCGGGGACTGTTATGCTCTCCTCAGGGGTTGCCAAATCACACTCAGGGACTCCTCATGTTATTTCGTCAGAACATATGTCGGCTGAGCCAATGGAAATTGATGAAGAAACAAATCCGGCACCACTGATACAAGCATGGGCGCAACCAATATTCAACTACTTGAAACACGGAACTTTGCCAGATGATGAGATATTGTCAAGGCAAACAGAAAGAAGAGCAAAAGCATACACAATAATCAACAAGGAATTGTACAAGAGAAGTGTGACAAATGTACTGCAGCATTGCATAAGCCCATAGAAAGGTCAAGAAATATTGTTGGATATTCACCAAGGAGAATGTGGGAACCATGCATCGTCAAGAGCATTGGTAGCCAAGGCATTCCGACATGGATTTTACTGGCCAAGTGCACTAGTAGAGGCACAGGAACTTGTGAGAAAATGCAATGTTTGCCAGCATTATGTGTCAAAGTCACACTTACCAGCATCAGAATTGAAAACTATACCGATCACTTGGCCATTTGCAGTATGGTTCCTCGATATGGTAGGACCATTCAAACCAGCGAGGGGTGGCATGACCCACATACTCGTAATGGTTGACAAGTTTACCAAATGGATAGAAGTGAAGCCCATCAAGAAATTGGATGGAAAAACAGCTGTCAAATTCCTAAAAGATAGAATCTTGAGATATGGTTACCCACACAGTGTAATCACAGATAATGGCACAAACTTTTCCGAAGGAGCTTTCGCTCGTTTTTGTGGGAAAAACCGAATAAGACTTGATGTAGCGTCAGTTGCTCATCCAGAATCAAATGGACAAGTTGAACAAGCTAATGGCTTAGTTCTATCCGGGATAAAACCCCGCTTAATGGAACCACTCTAGAGATCACCTGGTTGTTGGAGAGAGGAATTAACCTTAGTGTTATGGAGTCTAAGGACAACTCCGAATCGATCAACAGGCTATACGCCGTTCTTCCTTGTGTATGGAGTTGACATAGAGTATGACTCGCCAACATAGAGTATGACTCGCCAAGGGTGAGACAATACTCGGAAGCCGAGGTAAAAGAGGACCGAGAAGATGGAGTTGACTTACTCGAAGAATCAAGGGAATTGGCATTGTCCATATCCGCCATATACCAACGAAGTCTCCGACACTACCATAGCCAGAAAGTTCATCCTCGTGTTTTCTGAGAAGGGGATATGGTACTCAGACTAGTGCAATGCACAACTGGAATGCATAAACTGTCACCCCCATGGGAAGGACCATTCATTGTAAGCAAAGCATTGCACAATGATTCATATTACCTAATAGATGCTCGTGAAGCACAAAAGAACAAGGCGGACAGATCGGATGATGAGACCAAAAGGCCATGGAATGTGGCACTGCTACGTCCTTTCTACACCTAGGAGAAGTAGTGTATGTATCTCTCAAACTCTCATATGCCGGACGCTTACTCCGGCTGTGTGCTAATAATAAAATGGTATGACTCAGAAAACTGACTCAGGGACTACCCCTTATGATTATCTGTAGCACCCCCCGGGGTTAGGGTTAAACTAACCTCAGATCACCATCTAAGATAAGTTCAACTCCCAAACACGGAAGATCACAGTATGATTCGGTAACATTACAGAACACAGGGTTTGAACAGCATAAGTTTAAACTCTTAACAGAGTAAGATATTAGAGTTATTACAAACCAGAGGTCATGGACCCTACATTACATCACACAGTGAAAGCAAATTATGTTGTTCTACACAACAACTTAGCAAAAGTCCTAAGAGGCCATAAACAAAAGCGACATCCATCCCATAGTCCTCAGTCTGCTACCTGGGACCCCCAACTACTCGTCGATGTCAACGTAGAAGCCACCTTCAGTTGCAACCAGATCCTCTGCAGAAAAACAACAATGGCGCAAGGCTGAGTATGAGAATGTACTCCGCGAGACTTAGATAACCTAGTATCTACATGCTCTAGCTAGAAATTCTTTCTCTAGATTTTCTTTTGCGGAAAGCAAACTTTATTTGTAAACAAGAGAGAGAAGAGGCTCGTCTAATCAGAATCTTTTAAAAGGGATAAGATAGCGACTTCTTCATCTTGTTCATCACATCTCGATAACCACCAGCTTCATCAGAACCTCCTATCTAGGATCACCCCCTCGACCCAGAGGAAGCATCCTTAAGCACACTTGGATCAACAATATTTATAATGGTTAAAGTTATCTATGATCTTAGAATCTGGTCACCAAGCGTTCATAACCGTGAACATGGCTTCTCGAAAAGATTAATACCCTGCAGGGGTGTACAACTTTACCCACACATACCAACCGACTCTTAATGCCAAATATTATTAGCCCTCTTCCTTGGAAGGCCGGCAGAGGGTGGTTGACCACGACCTTTACCTTGCTTTCGCCGAGACCATGAGTCACGCAATAAGTATGGTTCCGCCTTAACGGGTCAAATCCCGAAGTCGGTACTTAAAGATGTGAGGCGAGGTTGGTTCACCAGGGGCTCCATCGACCCCAAGAACCCCGGTCCACGCTTCCCTACCTGTTATGATGCACCTCCATCACCTCCTCTTTCGAAAACGTTTTCAATGCGTATGCCAAATGGAAAGCCCGAACTATGTGACTCATGGAATCTACTAGGCAAGTTAGTTAATCGAGGGGTTGTCCAGGCCCCGTGTGGCTGTACGCTCGTCTCGGTTCCAAAGGCAAGAACTCAGTTCCTAGTAGTGGCGAGCATGGGACTATAAAAACCACACCCAACGTGGCCTCCCATACAAGCCTTAGCATGATTAGTTAACTCCTTCGATGATGTCACCATCTCCTACCTTACTACCTTCCTTGGACCCTCTGATTCATCATTGAATAGATCAGACGTTGATTCTATGCTTGGCTAAGCTGTCTGTAACAAAAGATCTACAACGCTCACATGCCAAACCTAGGTTACAAATACCACAAATGGGAAACAGTGCAGTAGATAGGTAACACTAGCTACTGTAAAAATACCACATTGGAATCGTGTGCATCATAGCGAGAAAGTAATATACTTTATAAAACATAGGTTCAGAATGAGAGGCTACGCTTGCCTTGTCCGTTAGTAGATAGGTATGGATCTTCGATGTTGTTGACTTTAGCTTTGGGTTCGGATCCTATCGCGAAGAACCATTTCCGGAAACAAAGGCGACAATCAAGACATGGCATCGATGTAATGCTCAAACAAGGATGATGATATGACAAGTTGAATTGCATTGAAATGAGACCCTAAAACTTGCTCGGCAACTTAAACAGGGTTCTGAGGGTTGAAAACCCTAGCTCGGAGAACTCCGGAAACATATGAGAGGGGTTACTATGGTTTTCTAATTAAACTTGTCATTAAAGTTGTTGAACAATGCATGATTATAGGTTAGTTAGATATTTCTCATTTTTCTAAACATTTTGATATATTATTTGTAATTTTCTGACTTATAGATAATTAGTTATTGATTTTACAATATTTAAAACTTTTATGAAATTAATAAAACAATTTAAATAGAAATATTACATCAGGCTAACATCAGCACATGAGCCAGAACTTTTGTTACCACAACCTATCCTACCCACAGTGACTGACTGGTGGGGTCGAAGCCACATCAGCAGCCACACGCGCAAAATGGGGGGTCAGGCATTTCTCACCGGGGCTGGCTCTAGCCACTGCGGCTGCCAGGTGGGGCCTGGGCCAGGTTGGCTTCCACCGTGGAGCCACGTTGATCTCACCGGAGGACGGCCAGACGGCAGCGATAGACGGTGGACGAGGGCGCGCGTGCTTGCGAAACTAAGCGTGCTGGAAAGAGGGCATCGCGGGCTACCTATTCGTGGCGGCGCCGCTGCTAAAAGGTCACCGGCGGCGTGGTGGTGACGGTGCCCGACAGCGGCAGACGGAGAGGCACGGTGCGGGGTCGAACCAGAGGGGGAGTAAAAGGTTGGGGAGGTCCACTGTGACCGCTATCTCACCACGGTCACGACGGAGCAGTCGAGAAAGCGAGGCGAGGTCGGGATACGGTGAATAAATACAGACGACTGCGGCGGCCGACGGAACTCCGGGCTAGATTCTGGCGAGCAGCAGGCTTCCCCACTTGCGTGCTTGAGCAGGGAGAACGAGGACAGCAAGGCGGAGCTCGAGGTGGTGTTGGCTAGGCTCGAGGTGCACGGAAACGAGCTCTAGCTCGTCTCCATGGCGGCTAGGGTTCGGTGGGGAGGGGCTCTGCCGAGAGAGAGCAAGAGGGAAGGGGATAAGAGGATGAGGACAGAGAGCTGAGCAGCAGCATTCTTATCCTGGGCTCCGGGGGCGGTGGCGCGGTGGCGAGCATCGCAGGACGCAGCGGAAATCGACGACGGCGGCGCTACCACCTAGCTGCTTAGCGTCGTCGTCAAAGACGACGAAGAACAGAGGGTGAAGGGGTACCGGGCCGGCTCCTGGGCCCCGAGTAGGCCAAGATGGACTACTGCGGGCTGCGTAGCATGGCAGAGAGGGAGAAGAGAGGCTGGGCCGACCTGGGCTGCGGCCTGGTTGGGCTCTGGCTCATCATTTTTTTTTGTACAAATGGTTTTCCAATTCTTTTTCTATTTGTAAACTTCATTTCAAATCTATTTTTGAACCATTAAAAAATTACCAGAGACTTTAGTAAAATTTATGAAATATTCAGGGGCCCTTATAACCTATTGGGCTCCACATTTTGGCACATTCAAAATTCAAAACTATTTGAATATAGTTTCAAAGAGAGGGGGAAGTTAGGGTTTTGCATTTGCATTCTTAAACCACACACTTGACCACATGCAACCATTTTATTGATTTAAACACATGCATGCAATGCTTAGGTACTAATTACATATGTTACAAACTTGGGCTGTTACAGCTCTACCCCCTTACAAGAATCTCGACCCAAGATTCCTAAGTTTTAAAAAAGAAGGCAGGGTACTCAGATCTAAGACAATCTTCTTGTTCCCAGGTTGCTTCATCCTCAGAGTGATGAGACCACTGAACTTTCAGGAACTTGATGTTTTGACGACGAGTTTTGCGCTCGGTTTCATCAAGGATACAAGCAGGATACTCACGATAAGTCAGATCCTTTTGGAGATCAAGAGTTTGGTGATCAACACCACGGATAGGATCTTTGAAGCAACGTTTGAGTTGTGACACATGAAAGACGTCATGCACCTCAGGGAAGTTTGCGGGCAACTCCAGTTTGTATGCGACGTTACCTTTCTTGGAAAGAACACGAAAAGGACCAACATAGTGAGGAGCTAGTTTTCCTTTGATACGGAAACGATGGACACCCTTCAAAGGAGTGACCCGGAGATAAGCTTGATCACCAACTTCATATTCAACATGTTCTGGTGAGACTGAGCAGTTTTCAAACGATCTCGAATGATACGAACTTGATCTTATGCTTCCTGTATCATATCCGGACCAAAGAACTTTCTTTCGCCGGTTTCTGACCAGTTCAAAGGAGTACCGCAGGTTCTTCCATATAGAAACTGGAATGGTGCCATACCAATACTGGACTGAAAACTGTTGTTGTAGGAGAATTCAGCAAAAGGAAGGCATTTCTCCCAGTTTTTGCCAAAAGATATGACATACGCTCTTAGCATGTCTTCAAGGATTTGATTCACTCTTTCAGTCTGGCCACCGGTGCTAGGATGATAAGCTATACTGAAGAACATACGAGTTCCCATAGCTTGTTGGAAACTTTCCCAGAATCTTGAGGTGAACAAACTCCCTCGATCAGAGACAATTTTCTTCGGTACGCCATGAAGGACAACTGTTCGAGAGATATACAGATCTACTAACTGACTAGCATTGATATTCTCGCGAACAGGTAGAAAGTGAACAACCTTGGACAGATAGTCAACGATTACCCATATGGAATCATTTCCCTTTTGAGTCTTAGGAAGACCAGTAATGAAATCCATACCAACTTCATCCAATTTCCACTCCGGGATTGTATGTGGTTGCAGGAGACCAGCGGGTCTTTGATGCTCTGCCTTGACGCGACGACAAATGTCACATTCAGCAACAAAACAAGCGATGTCCTTTTTCATACCAGACCACCAGAATCTTTGACGAAGATCCCGGTACATCTTGGTACCTCCAGGGTGGATAGAAAGAAGTGATTCATGAGCTTTGGTAAGAATTATATTCTTCAAGTCCTTTCCATTTGGTACTTCCAAACGTGTACCGAAATATAGTACACCTTCCTTGTTAACAGAGAAACATTTAGCAACTCCGCTAGCAATGTTCTTTTTAACTGTATCCATCTCAGGATCTTGCCTTTGAGCATCTTTGATTTGATCCTGTAGAGAAGACTTCACTTCAAGAGAGAAATCCACGAGGAACTACTTCAAGATTCAATCGAGCAAATTCCTCATGAAGAGAAGGTTGAGCTTGTTTTATCATCAGATTGTTGCAATAAGACTTACGACTTAGCGCATCGGCAACGACATTGGCTTTGCCAGGTTGATAGTTGAGACCCAAATCATAGTCCTTGATGAGTTCCAACCATCTTCTTTGCCTGAGATTCAAATCTGGTTGTGTGAAGAGATATTTCAGACTCTGATGATCCGAGTATAACTCGCAACGACTACCGAGGAGGTAATGTCGCCATTGCTTAAGAGCATCAACAACAGCTGCAAGCTCAAGATCATGAGTTGGGTAGTTGTTCTCATGTCCATCTTGCATCAACACACATCCTAGAGACCTTGGTGAGAAGCATCGCAGAAGACTACAAAGTCTTTGCTAGTGTCGGGGAGAACCAACACCGGTGCAGTAGTTAACTTGGTTTTCAACATCTGGAAGCTTTCTTCAGCCTTATCAGACCATTCAAACTTCTTATCCTTCTTAAGAAGATCGGTCATCGGCTTTGCAATCCTGGAGAAGTTCTCGATGAATCGACGGTAATAACCAGCCATCCCGAGAAAACATCGGACATCCTTTACAAATTTAGGAGACTCCCAGTCGAGGATAGTTTGAACCTTATCGGGGATAACAGCAACCCCTTTGGTGGAAACAACATTACCAAGGAATATGAGCTCTTGTAACCATAACTTACATTTGTAAAACTTGGCATAGAGACGATGTTCTCGGAGTTTTGTCAACACCAAACGGAGATGTTCGGCATGCTCTTCTCCAGTCTTGGAATAGACAAGAATATCATCGATATAGACCACAACGAACTTGTCAAGATACTCCATGAATACAGAGTTCATAAGCCACATAAAAGTGGCTGGAGCATTGGTAAGACCAAAGGACATGACTGTATACTCGTAAAGACCATAACGAGTAGTGAAAGCGGTCTTTGGAATGTCTTCCTTACGGATCTTTATCTGGTGATACCCTGACCTTAAATCCATTTTGGAAAAGACAGTGGCACCACTTACCTGATCAAACAAATCATTGATCCTAGGGAGAGGATACTTATTCTTGATAGTCACAGCATTGAGTGGGTGATAATCCACAACCAGACGCAGTATATTGGTATCCCACTTCTTGACAAAGATGGTAGGACATCCCCAAGAAGATGTGCTGGGCTGAATGTATTCTTTTCCTTATAACTCCTCTAATTGCTTCTTCAACTCCACAAGCTCATGAGGAGGCATACGATAGGGTCTTTTAGAAATAGGAGCAGTTCCAGGAACTAACTCTATGACAAACTCCACACTTCGATCAGGTGGCATGCCAGGCAACTCCTCAGGAAAGACATACGGAAACTCACAAACCACAGAAACATCTTGAATCTCTAATGGAGGTAGAACTTCAAGAGCATACAACTCTGCTTCAGGAATAGAAACAGCTGAAGGAGATAGTGACCCTATGGTCCAATACTTGACTGTTATGCTAGCAGCACTAGTCAGAGTCACAGACTTGGTTGTACAATCGAGGATGGCTTGATAACGGGTCAACCAGTCCATGCCCAAAATGATGTCAATATCAGTTGACTTGAGGGCGATCAAAGAAGTGGGGAAAAGTTGAAATGCAACTTCAATTAGATTCCCATGACTAGCCATGGTGGAACACCATCTAGAACCAGGAGACTGAACTAGCAGAAGAACATATAACCCCTCAAAACTTATCCCATGCATTTGAGCAAAAGCTTGTGACAGGAATGAATGCGATGCTCCAAAATCAAACAAAACTTTAGCTGGAATTGGATTGATACGAAGCGTACCCATGATGACGCTTGGATCTTCCTGAGCCTCCTCAGCAGAGATATGGTCCAGGCGTCCTTTTCCAGCATCTTGGTACTTATCATTCTTCTTTGAGGGTGGTGCCTTATCAGTAGCACTCTTTTGAGGACACTCCTTTGCATAGTGGCCAGGCTGACGACAATTGAAACATATAAAACCTGATGCATTGCCAGCAGGAGTGTAGTTCGATCCACCAGCATTGCTTGGAGTAGCATTCGGACGAGGAGCATATCCAGAAGACCTTGGAGTATAAGGAGCACTTGGCACAACACTGTAAGGCACGAAGACACGACGCTTCTTATTACCAGAACCAGCCTTGTTGTACCCCTCCTGAGGACGCTTACGAGTTTCTTCATACTCCACTTTTCCACTCTCGGCCTTCATAGCCTTGTTGACAAGACCTTGGAAGTTACCAAAGTCCATGAGGTTGATATCACGACGAACCTCACAAGTCCCTTGCGGAACAGAGCTTGCTTCTTAACATCAGTGGAGACCTCTTCAGTAGCATAGTAAGCAAGGCGGTTGAAGTTGCGCTGGTAATCACACACGGAACCACTGGCCTGCTTCAGTGTAGCATCCCAATTGTCTAACAATTGCAACGCTACTAGCCTAGTCTATATAAATGCTACTTCCTATATATAATTGTTGCATCATAATTATATCATGCTCATGTCATCATGCCACCTTGCATTTGAGCATCATATAAAACCCCTTTTTGGTTTGGTTCTTCTCTCATATGCATTGTTAATTGTATATGCCTCTTGATATTGTATTTGGTTATTGATATATTGTTTAAATGCCCAAGTTGAGTTGGTGGCATATCTTTTATTCAACTCCATCACCTTTCTCTGCCACCACCTTATAATTCCACCATCCAACTAAATATGAGCTTTGCACTTTATTGGGTTTTACCTCTAGCTCATGTGGGTTGGGATGGATCCAATTCTATTTCCACATGCTCTCATCTTAGCATCATGTTTTTTTCACATCATTGATATGTGGAGCCACCTTTTCATGCATTATGAGTAGTGCTCCTTTTTCCTAGCTTTCATATGGATTATCATGGATTTATGCTCATGTTGGGATATTTTTGGGACTATTAAACATCTAGTGGAATATACACACTAGCAAGTCCCAATTATAATCAAATGTGATCATATCCATCTACTCCATCTGGAACTTTCCTTTAAATTCTTTTTCTTGGCTTTATTCCAATTTTGGGGAATGCATAAGAATAATGCCATGTTAATATTATTGTTTTCACAATATTTTAATCATGGCAATTATCATTTTTGCATGGGCCATGCAACCTTCTCCAACTTTGGTCCTCCTTTGTTTTTATTTGAATTTTTGAGTGGCTCATCTCTCATCTCTCTCTCTTCCTTCTTTTGGCTTGATCTTGTTTGATCTTGCCTAAACCTTATCACCACATCAACCTCTCTTCATCCTCTCACCTAAACCCTAGTTCCTCTCTAACCTAACCCGAGCTCCCTTCCTAGCTAACCCTAGCTAACCACATGCCTTCCCTCTCTCACCCTCCCTCTCCCTGCCAGCAGGCCCCACCTAGCCACCCATCTACCCCTCCTCCTAGCCAAACCTTAACCGAGCCTAGCTCACCCGAGCCCGAGCCTCCCCTCTCCTCTCTCCTTTCTTTCTCTCTGCCAAGCGTGTCCTACACCGAGCCTACCTCCTTGGCCTCACCCTGCCCCACCTGGACGTCCCCGATCACCTGCCCTGCCTGCCTGGACCAGCCCCACCGAGCCCAGCTCGAGCACGTGAAGGGAGGAGGGAAAAGGTGGCCGAAGCCACCTCTATCCCTAACCACTCCCCCACGGCACCTCCCTCTCCCTCTCTGCTTTATTTCCTACCACACACCTCCTCTGGCCTCTCCCAGATCTCCCCAGGCTGCTCCCCTTTCTCCCTGCCTTCCCCTACAACCACCAACCCCATCGCCGGCCACCGTCGGTCTCCACCGTTCCCCCTCTTGCAGCCGGTGGCGAGGTGCTCGGGGTGTCGAGGAAGACCGAGGAGTACCCCTGCTTCACCCTGGACCGCGCCAGCGAGGCGGAGAAGAACCCCAGGCTCGCCAGGACCATCACCGCTAGCCGAAACCCTAGATCGCCGGACCGCCAGCCTCGTCGTCGACCCACTGCTCCTCTGCCCGATCCGTCCGCAGGCGCGGAGAAGATCCACAGTGCGGGCGCCCCTTTTGCACTTAACCCCCTGCATCTTTTTCGGCTAAACCCGCGGTACACCGAGCCCCACCGTCAGCCTCTCTGTCCGTTTAGCAGAACAACCCCCCAAGTTTCACCGCCTCAACCCGCGCTCCTCCGGATCCACCACGTGTCGCGTCCCAGCTGGCCGCGCGCGCCGTGGACCCTTAGGCCCTGCTGGCCCCACCTGTCAGCGACATGAGCTAGCTCGGCTCGCGGTGATAAATGTATCTCCGCGTCGTTTCTCGCCAGGTCAGCCCGAGCCCATCTGTCACCCTCTGTGCCTAGGAAGCTCCGCGGTGAGAAAAGCTTTTCTGAGCGCTGCGTCGTCCAGTCAGCAGATGGCCCACCTGTCATTGTCTGTGGCTAGGATTGCCTGAGTGTAAAACGTTTTCCGGTTTAATGTTTTAATTTAAACTTTTCAAAATGTTTTAAATTCAAATTTAAATATGTTTTCAAATATCTTTTGAAATATAAATCCAAATAATACAAATAATATATGTTTTTGAATCAGAAAATTGTGAGGAATTCAAATATGCCCTTCAAAATATATTTTGAACACATAAAATTTCGAGTTGATTAAAATTACAATAAAATGCCCTTTTTCCTTAATTAATTAACAACTTTTGTTTTATAACTCCAAATTTGACAAATAATATGTCTAAAATGATTAGCTCGACGAGACCTTTCTGTTTATGCATTCCTTGTTCTGTATTGCAGCATGCATCATATAAATATAAAGTATACAGCAACTTTTTGGAGTATAAAATGTGACCAAAACTCAATAAAATGCTTATTTGTTGTATTCCACACCACACCCATGCCATGCTACTTTATTTCCATGCAAATTGTGCATCATTCATCATGGAATGATTGTTTGCTTGTCGCATTTTATTCATATGCTTGGGCACTTTATTTATGTTGGCCCTTGTTTGTTTGGTTCTTCTTCGAATAGACGCTGAGCAGGGGATATATCAAGAAACCCAGGAGCACTACCCAGATCCTTCTCTCGCTTCAACTGAGCTGCCAGGCAAGCACTACCACATGCTTGCATACATATAGTACCTATTGCCTCTATCTTATTCTTGCATCATTGAGTCGCGATCGCATTAAACTGAATCCCAAGTACTGCATAGCCTTTACTTTTAAACCCCACCGAAGCTTGTTCCTCCATCCCATGAGCCATTACTACAGGAGTTGTTTGAGCCATGCGGGTCGTAGAACAGCATGTGTAGGGTATGTGAGTGTCTGATGGATAACGAGGTACCTATACAACTTAACCTGAGTAGTAATGGGATAACTAATGACAGTGGCACCGGTGAGCAATATCTGCTATTTGGTTTTTCATGCTCACTTGTGTCCCGTAGGACCCCGAGTACTTGATTCCTGTTCCTTGAATATTCGCGCTATCCACATCCGGGAGGCTTATGGACCCCCCTGAGCCAGAGGTTGATTCATTCTTATTTCTTTTGGCCACAAAGTAGTTTGGGGCTTTATTACTATCCTGTACTTATGCCATGATTTACTGCTTTATTTACAATTGTGCGAGGAGCACCTGTACTGTTTAGGTCCGTGACACGTTTTCGCTGTATCGACAAGCCTAGTCACACTTTTGGGTTCCCAGTCGTTTATAGCCGTCCACACAAACCTTGAGTCCGTCTCGGAGCCGGCCAACTTCGTTGCGGGTAGCTTAATGGGGTGGCCCCCTGAAATATTTCTGAATCCTGTGATCGCTTTGTCGTGAATGCCTCGTTGGGTTTTGATTTGGTTTTTCCGAGGTTGATCGAGTGTGTGTTGCTATTTGTGCACCCCTGCAGGGTAAAACTTTCTGAAAGCCGTGTCCGCGGTTATGGACGACTTGGAACACAGTTTCTCGATCATAGACAAGTATAACTAAAGTACCGCTTTTAATTTGACTAAGTAACTGACTAGTAAATAGTGCAACACTCATGGAATGGATAATAAAACTGCCAACGGATGGGGGGTGTTCGTCCGCTTCCTCGTTGGTAAGCGAGGAGGAGGATGGATCTGTTAATATTACTGTTATAACGGTTGTTATTAATTCACGGACATCCGTCTCTCTTTGGTTAGGCAGATGGTTAGCGAGTATCTATAGAATTGTTAGGTATTATCTTTTGCTGCAATTGCGTCACCCAGGTTGTGTCCCCTTTAGAGGCATAAAGACTTGCTGAGTACCCCTAGGGTCTCACACGATAAATTATTTGATTCAGATGAACAGGTACACTCACAAGATGGATACTGGGTGGAGGAGACGGACGATGTGGGCAACGATCATTCGGTGTAGAGATTCCGGGAACAGGGATCCGTGAGATCTGTGGGCGGGATGTGTTTATTATGGGGCATCTTATGCCGATTTGCTTCTTATCCGTACTCGGATCTTGTTTGCCGCTTTCGCCTGATACTCTGATGTTTGATGTATGAGGAGATATCCTAAACTATTATATATATCGAGGACATTTGGATCTTGCCGTATGGCGTTGCAATATTTCTATTTCTTTTAGATGGAATGGCTCTGAGGACTGGTGTATGGTGGCTTGCATACATACTCATTTGTGTATGTAGTTGATCCCTTCGCCTGCCGATTACGCCGCCCGTTCATGTCCCGATGTTTGGAAATGGTTAGGACGACCGAAAGGTCTACCTGTGAGTGGCATTTGGGCCCCACCGTACTATTTTAACCATTTCCGCTCATCCAGGCTTGTAACTAGGAGCGTAATTCACCGAGGTAGTTACAATTGGTATCAGAGCCATCCCGCCCTTCAGGGTCTCAGCCAAATGGTCGTTGTCAGTCTAGCAAATATTTTTGGTAGCTATGTATACTAGGGGAAAACAAAACGCGAGAGTAGGACTGCTTCCACTTTTCTTCTTACCCACCCACCCACCCTTTTCTGGTAAGGAAGTGTAACGTTTTCTATCCTCTTCTTAAATTCAAACTAGGATTCACGTGTTCTGGGTTTCCGTAGTACCATAGGTTGAGTGTGTGTGTGTGGGTGTAATTCCTTGTCTATCTGTTGCATCCAACATGTTATCTTTATCTGCCTTTGGTTATCAACTGTTGGTACATTCCATACTGACAGGCTTTTGAAAACCGGCGCGATCTATCTGACTCTTTGTTAACCGGTGCCATCTTCTTAAGGGTGTCCTTCCTTCTAGCAACTCCACATTCTGTGAAACCATCAGTTGCTAATCGCTACCTGATAAGCGTTTTTGCGCATCTATTGGTATTTTAATGCCGAAAAATGCGGAAAAATTTTCTTTGATACATCTGTGCTTCCACACTCCTTTTCAGTCGTGTGTGAAACATTATCTATCTCCCTTTTATCAGCATGTCCATGCTAACTCATTCTTTTGTCACCGGCGCTTAATCCTAGAGTTTCATTTCATCTCCAATTCTCTTGGGCTAATTACATAACATGTGTCGATCCGATGCTGGTGATTGTAATTTGGTTCTCGGCATAGCTATATGACACTTATCTTGAGTGGAATATGGAAAATGCAATCACCACTATCCTCCAAATGGTGACGGTTATCTCCTGTGATTTTGAGTACACCGCGATCATATCTATGCATATTCAAGCATCTTTGGCAATCCGGAGTTTCTCCAAGCACTACGGCGGTCTATCATCTGTCCATCATGCTGCACATCCTTTTGAACCCCATATCTGCACAATTCTCCTGGATACGAGGGAATTGCATCTTTTCGTCTCCGATAGCTTTGCTTAAGGTATGAGCTATCATCGGTTCTTATCCAAGATCTCTTTATCTTTGTAACCGGTGATCCGATCGACAATGTGAACCAGGTGACATCTCTTTTTCTTCCGAAGGACCGGTTAACCTATTCTGTCAGCGCATCTTCTTCAACAGGAATCCTTACTCGTAACGTTGATCTTTCAAAGAGCGTTGAGCTCAGAAAGTGTTTCGAGCATTTGTTCGTTCTCCCGCCTCTTGAACTTGGTATTCTGGGAATATCTTGTTAATCCATGGTGGTATATGTTGATAATATGCTTGCCTATTCGATATCTATGGAAGGACATGGAAGATCATCTGTGTCTCTTTCTCTCGAGCTTCATGAGAACTGCCTGTGTGCAAAGTCTCAAAGTGAGAATTCTGACTTTTTGAAGCCACATATCTCGACCACGTCCTTCTGCTAAATACATTACTTCAACTCTGGAATCAGCAAGTCCATTGTTAATTCCATCCTCCATCTTCAACTAATCCGGAGTTGTTCCTTGTTGGCAAGTTATCATTGTCGTTCCGCTGAAGATTTCCTCAAGGCTGCTAAATCTCTCTCAATCATTTCAAGAAGAACATGGAGTTCTTTCACCTCAATCTCGTTAAGTAATCTCTTGAAACCCTCTCGCTCTATCGTCTATGCTCAATCCACCAGAGGCCATGAAGACCTTCCAGATCTTGTATTCCTTCTGTTCAAGTGGTGCTATCTTTTTCTATATCTGTGAAATTTTGCAGTTGTCTCCGTGATCTTCCTTTATATCTTTCCGGTGGCTTGGTACTTCCGACATGACGACAACATCATCATCTTTATCTATCTATGAATCCGGCGAATCGTTTGCATCTATCCTTGTTTTCTAACGGAGTTCTATGAGTTTTTGCCAACACCTTCAGTCTGTTTCGGTAGTTGGGTTGCATGATTTTCTTATTCATGTGCGGAGTAATGCTTTGAGTGCGGGATGGAGTAGCTACCATACCACTACTCTTATCATTCGCTCTTGTACATTGAATTGGTGAATTAATGTGATTTCACTCATTCCACGGAAGTTAGAAGTGGCCTTTATCCCTTGATACTTTTACATCCGTCCTTGTTTTTCCGGAGTGCTCTTTCTAAGAAAGTAATCAATAATCTCTTGTTGGTGATCTCACCATTTCTACACGGAGCAAAATCCTCAATTATCTGCTGGAAACAAACGCAAACCTTTTTCTATCCTCGTCTTTCTACCGATGCTCGATATCCCTAAACAAGATTAAAGGAAACTATCTCTCTCTTTGTTTCATCAATTCTTTTTCTGTGGTAAAGCCAATTATGGTTGATGCCGTCAGCCGCAAATCTATTGCGTTAGCCTCAAGGCTAAAGAAAGCAATAAGTATCTCTACAATAAACTCCAGATCCTCCATATTCTTTGCTTCTCGGGATTCCACCATGATCTGGCTTCACATCCATCTCTAGAAGTTATATCTGCGCACCTAAATTGCGTGATCCTTGGTTCTTACCGGTGCAACAAGAATCTAATCCGACGATGTCTAACTAAATCTTTCTGTTGTTATCAAGGGACTCTATTGTTTGAAGGCAATATTGTTTCCGAACTTCATTTCTCAAATCCGAGAGAAGATACGATGCTATTGTAATAGTGGTTCAAAACCTCTCCAATCTAGCTCCTTTCTTCCGGCGAGACAAAGATTCATCCTCTCTCGTATCGGTAAATCTTTAATTTTAATGGTGTGTCTTTCTTTATCCATGATACATCATCTTCTCATTTTCTTTCACAAGTGGTTATATTCTTTTATCATGATTCTTGGGAAAATCGGAGCTATGCCCATCCTATCCTTCTTGTCTCACGACAATACTTCAACTCTTCTAACCCGTTGTTTCTCAAGCAAAACGCAAGACTCGCAACAAGTCTAGCAAGTTTTGCAAGGTGTAGTGGTCGCACCATTCCGTTGTTCATCAACTTGGGAACATGAGGGTCACCTTCGTTCGAACACCCGCCTCTCCTTGTGTTGTTTTCTTTTTCCTAGGAATCTCGGGGCGAGATTCTTGTTTAGTGGGGGAGAGTTGTAGCATCCCAATTGTCTAACAATTGCAATGCTACTAGCCTAGTCTATATAAATGCTACTTCCTATATATAATTGTTGCATCATAATTATATCATGCTCATGTCATCATGCCACCTTGCATTTGAGCATCATATAAAACCCTTTTTGGTTTGGTTCTTCTCTCATATGCATTGTTAATTGTATATGCCTCTTGATATTGTATTTGGTTATTGATATATTGTTTAAATGCCCAAGTTGAGTTGGGGGCATATCTTTTATTCAACTCCATCACCTTTCTCTGCCACCACCTTATAATTCCACCATCCAACTAAATATGAGCTTTGCACTTTATTGGGTTTTACCTCTAGCTCATGTGGGTTGGGATGGATCCAATTCTATTTCCACATGCTCTCATCTTAGCATCATGTTGTTTTCACATTATTGATATGTGGAGCCACCTTTGCATGCATTATGAGTAGTGCTCCTTTTTCCTAGCTTTCATATGGATTATCATGGATTTATGCTCATGTTGGGATATTTTTGGGACTATTAAACATCTAGTGGAATATACACACTAGCAAGTCCCAATTATAATCAAATGTGATCATATCCATCTACTCCATATGGAACTTTCCTTTAAATTCTTTTGCTTGGCTTTATTCCAATTTTGGGGAATGCATAAGAATTAGGCCATGTTAATATTATTGTTTTCACAATATTTTAATCATGGCAATTATCATTTTTGCATGGGCCATGCAACCTTCTCCAACTTTGGTCCTCCTTTGTTTTTATTTGAATTTTTGAGTGGCTCATCTCTCATCTCTCTCTCTTCCTTCTTTTGGCTTGATCTTGTTTGATCTTGCCTAAACCTTATCACCACATCAACCTCTCTTCATCCTCTCACCTAAACCCTAGTTCCTCTCTAACCTAACCCGAGCTCCCTTCCTAGCTAACCCTAGCTAACCACATGCCTTCCCTCTCTCACCCTCCCTCTCCCTGCCAGCAGGCCCCACCTAGCCACCCATCTACCCCTCCTCCTAGCCAAACCCTAACCGAGCCTAGCTCACCCGAGCCCGAGCCTCCCCTCTCCTCTCTCCTTTCTTTCTCTCTGCCAAGCGTGTCCTACACCGAGCCTACCTCCTTGGCCTCACCCTGCCCCACCTGGACGTCCCCGATCACCTGCCCTGCCTGCCTGGACCAGCCCCACCGAGCCCAGCTCGAGCACGTGAAGGAAGGAGGGAAAAGGTGGCCGAAGCCACCTCTATCCCTAACCACTCCCCCACGGCACCTCCCTCTCCCTCTCTGCTTTATTTCCTACCACACGCCTCCTCTGGCCTCTCCCAGATCTCCCCAGGCCGCTCCCCTTTCTCCCTGCCTTCCCCTACAACCACCTACCCCATCGCCGGCCACCGTCGGTCTCCACCGTTCCCCCTCTTGCAGCCGGTGGCGAGGTGATCGGGGTGTCGAGGAAGACCGAGGAGTACCCCTGCTTCACCCTGGACCGCGCCAGCGAGGCGGAGAAGAACCACAGGCTCGCCAGGACCATCACCGCTAGCCGAAACCCTAGATCGCCGGACCGCCAGCCTCGTCGTCGACCCACTGCTCCTCTGCCCGATCCGTCCGCAGGCGCGGAGAAGATCCACAGTGCGGGCGCCCCTTTTGCACTTAACCCCCTACATCTTTTTCGGCTAAACCCGCGGTACACCGAGCCCCACCGTCAGCCTCTCTGTCCGTTTAGCAGAACAGCCCCCCAAGTTTCACCGCCTCAACCCGCGCTCCTCCGGATCCACCACGTGTCGTGTCCCAGCTGGCCGCGCGCGCCGTGGACCCTTAGGCCCTGCCGGCCCCACCTGTCAGCCGCATGAGCTAGCTCGGCTCGCGGTGAGAAATGTATCTCCGCGTCGTTTCTCGCCAGGTCAGCCCGGGCCCATCTGTCACCCTCTGTGGCTAGGAAGCCCCGCGGTGAGAAAAGCTTTTCTGCGCGCTGCGTCGTCCAGTCAGCAGATGGCCCACCTGTCATTGTCTGTGGCTAGGATTGCCTGAGTGTAAAACGTTTTCCGGTTTTCTGTTTTAATTTAAACTTTTCAAAATGTTTTAAATTCAAATTTAAATCTGTTTTCAAATATCTTTTGAAATATAAATGCAAATAATACAAATAATATATGTTTTTGAATCAGAAAAATGTGAGGAATTCAAATATGCCCTTCAAAATATATTTTGAACACATAAAATTTTGAGTTGATTAAAATTACAATAAAATGCCCTTTTTCCTTAAGTAATTAACAACTTTTGTTTTATAACTCCAAATTTGACAAATAATATGTCTAAAATGATTAGCTCGACGAGACCTTTCTGTTTATGCATTCCTTGTTCTGTATTGCAGCATGCATCATATAAATATAAAGTATACAGCAACTTTTTGGAGTATAAAATGTGACCAAAACTCAATAAAATGCTTATTTCTTGTATTCCACACCACACCCATGCCATGCTACTTTGTTGCCATGCAAATTGTGAATCATTCATCATGGAATGATTGTTTGCTTGTCGCATTTTATTCATATGCTTGGGCACTTTATTTATGTTGGCCCCTTGTTTGTTTGGTTCTTCTTCGAATAGACGCTGAGCAGGGGATATATCAAGAAACCCAGGAGCACTACCCAGATCCTTCTCTCGCTTCAACTGAGCTGCCAGGCAAGCACTACCACATGCTTGCATACATATAGTACCTATTGCCTCTATCTTATTCTTGCATCATTGAGTCGCGATCGCATTAAACTGAATCCCAAGTACTGCATAGCCTTTACTTTTAAACCCCACCGAAGCTTGTTCCTCCATCCCATGAGCCATTACTACAGGAGTTGTTTGAGCCATGCGGGTCGTAGAACAGCATGTGTAGGGTATGTGAGTGTCTGATGGATAACGAGGTACCTATACAACTTAACCTGAGAAGTAATGGGATAACTAATGAAAGTGGCACCGGTGAGCAATATCTGCTATTTGGTATTTCATGCTCACTTGTGTCCCATAGGACCCCGAGTACTTGATTCCTGTTCCTTGAATATTCGCGCTATCCACATCCGGGAGGCTTATAGACCCCCCTGAGCCAGATCTTGATTCATTCTTATTTCTTGGGGCCACAAAGTAGTTTGGGGCTTTATTACTATCCTGTACTTATGCCATGCTTTACTGCTTTATTTACGATTGTGCGAGGAGCACCTGTACTGTTTAGGTCCGTGACACGTTTTCGCTGTATCGACAAGCCTAGTCACACTTTCGGGTTCCCAGTCATTTACAGCCGTCCACACAAACCTTGAGTCCGTCTCGGAGCCGGCCAACTTCGTTGCGGGTAGCTTAATGGGGTGGCCCCCTGAAATATTTCTGAATCCTGTGATCGCTTTGTCGTGAATGCCTTGTTGGGTTTTGATTTGGTTTTTCCGAGGTTGATCGAGTGTGTGTTGCTATTTGTGCACCCCTGCAGGGTAAAACTTTCTGAAAGCCGTGTCCGCGGTTATGGACGACTTGGAGCACAGTTTCTCGACCATAGACAAGTATAACTAAAATACCTCTTTTAATTTGACTAAGTAACTGACTAGTAAATAGTGCAACACTCATGGAATGGATAATAAAACTGCCAACGGATGGGGGGTGTTCGTCCTCTTCCTCGTTGGTAAGCGAGGAGGAGGATGGATCTGTTAATATTACTGTTATAACGGTTGTTATTAATTCACGGACATCCGTCTATCTTTGGTTAGGCAGATGGTTAGCGAGTATCTATAGAATTGTTAGGTATTATCTTTTGCTGCAATTGCGTCACCCAGGTTGTGTCCCCTTTAGAGGCATAAAGACTTGCTGAGTACCCCTAGGGTCTCACACGATAAATTATTTGATTCAGATGAACAGGTACACTCACAAGATGGATACTGGGTGGAGGAGACGGACGATGTGGGCAATGATCATTCGGTGTAGAGATTCCGGGAACGGGGATCCGTGAGATCTGTGGGCGGGATGTGTTTATTATGGGGCATCTTATGCCGCTTTGCTTCTTATCCGTACTCGGATCTTGTTTGCCGCTTCCGCCTGATACTCTGATGTTTGATGTATGAGGAGATATCCTAAACTATTATATCTTTCTAGGACATTTGGATCTTGCCGTATGGCGTTGCAATATTTCTATTTCTTTTAGATGGAATGGCTCTGAGGACTGTTGTATGGTGGCTTGCATACATACTCATTTGTGTATGTAGTTGATCCCTTCGCCTGCCGATTACGCCGCCCGTTCATGTCCTGATGTTTGGAAATGGTTAGGACGGCCGAAAGGTCTACCTGTGAGTGGCATTTGGGCCCCACCATACTATTTTAACCATTTCCGCTCATCCAGGCTTGTAACTAGGAGCGTAATTCACCGAGGTAGTTACATTCAGTTTGAGGAACTCCTTCCTCTTCTGATCCATCAGACTCTACGGAATATGATATGCTCGGAAGGCTTCAGTAAACTCTTGCCATGTAACAACATGTTGAGCTTCTTGCATAGCCAGGAAATTTTCCCACCAGGAGTTAGTTGCTCCCTCCAGATGATAGGCAGCAAAAGTCACCCAATCAGCTTGAGCAACATGACCAACCTGAAGTTTGCGCTCCATGGTGCGAAGCCAGTAGTCCGCATCAAGTGGCTCAATGGAATAGCTGAAAACTAGCGGAGTGAGACGTGTGAAGTCCTTGATACCAACTTGATTGTTCTGGCGTTGAGCAGTGTTGCGCTCAATCCTTTCAAGGAGCCTCATGTTGTCAACACGGTTGGTTTCGTACATGGCCATGAGTTGAACCATGGACGGTGGTGGAGGAAGGTTAGAGGATTCACCCTCATTTGCGGCACCCCGAGCATGAGCACGTGTACGGGCACGAGAGGTGTCACCCATCCTGAAAGAACAAAAGGAGATTAGACAGAGGATTCAAAGGAACAAGACAAAAAGATGAACAAAGAGTACTTGATTTAAGAGTATCATCTTATCAAGCATGGTAGTATCAAAGCATACTAATGTATACACTAACCAGCTGACTTACAAACCATGACAATGGAATGCTAAGATGTTACACACCAAGCAAAACTGAGATATCTTAGAAATCTGAGAATAGTAACCAAGTACGGAGTAATTTAGAAAAACAACCCCAAAACCACGATCCTAAAAGTTTTGAGATAAAAGGTAAGGAATGAAAACATTTTCAAACCAAATAAGGTAAGAGAAACTCCAGCATAATAAACACACCAGAGAAGGAGTAAAAGAATCCTAGTCAGAGTTTCTGCAAATAGTTTTTAACTTTCAAATAGTTTGGTCAACTTCTAGACTCAACATCGACAAATAAAAGGGTTTCCTACAGTAAGTCCTTCTCTGATACCAAAACCTGTAGCTCCCCTCGGAGTTAGGGTTAAACTAACCTCAGATCACCATCTAAGATAAGTTCAACTCCCAAACACAGAAGATCACAGTATGATTCGGTAACATTATAGAACACAAGGATTCAACAGCATAAGTTTAAACTCTTAACAGAGTAAGATATTAGAGTTATTACAAACCAGAGGTCATAGACCCAACATTACATCACACAGTGAAAGCAAATTATGTTGTTCTACACAACAACTTAGCAAAAGGCCTAAGAGGCCATAAACGAAAGTGACGTCCATCCCATAGTCCTCAGGCTGCTACCTGGGACCCCCAACTACTCGTCGATGTCAACGTAGAAGCCACCTTCAGTTGCAACCAGATCCTCTGTAGAAAAACAACAATGGCGCAAGGCTGAGTACGAGAATGTACTCTGCAACACTTAGATAACCTAGTATCTACATGCTCTGGCTAGAAAGGCTTTCTCTGGATTTTCTTTTGCGGAAAGCAAACTTTATTTGTAAACAAGATAGAGAAGAGGCTCATCTAATCAGAATCTTTTAAAAGGGATAAGATAGCGACTTCTTCATCTTGTTCATCACATCTCGATAACCACCAGCTTCATTAGAACCTCCTATCTAGGATCACCCCTCGACCCAGATGAAGAATCCTTAAGCACGCTTGGATCAACAAGTTTTATAAAGGTTAAAGTTATCTATGATCTTAGAATCTGGTCACTAAGCGTTCATAACCGTGAACACGGCTTTTCGAAAAGATTAATACCCTGCAGGGGTGTATAACTTTACCCAAATGTACCAACCGACTCTTAATGCCAAATATTATTATCCCTCTTCCTTGGAAGGCCGGCAGAGGGTGGTTGACCACGACCTCTACCTTGCTTTTGCCGAGACCACGAGTCACGCAATAATTATGGCTCCGCCGTAACGGGTCAAATCCCGAAGCCGGTACTTAAAGATGTGAGGAGAGGTTCGTTCACCAGGGGCTCCATCGACCCCAAGCAACCCGGTCCATGCTTCCCTACCTGTTATGATGCACCTCCATCACCTCCTCTTTCGAAAATGTTTTCAATGCGTATGCCAAATGGAAAGCCCGAACTATGTGACTCATGGCATCTAGGCAAGTTAGTCAGTCGAGGGGTTGTCTAGGCCCCATGTGGCTGTATGCTCGTCTCGGTTCCAAAGGCAAGAACTCAGTTCCTAGTAGTGGCGAGCATGGGACTATAAAAACCACACCCAACGTGGCCTCCCATACAAGCCTTAGCATGATTAGTTAACTCATTCGATGATGTCACCATCTCCTACCTTACTACCTTCCTTGGCACCTCTGATTCATCATTGAATAGATCAGACGTTGATTCTATGCTTGGCTAAGTTGTCGGTAACAAAATCTCTACAACGCTCACATGACAAACCTAGGCATGCTAGGAGTAGTGGATCAGGAGTATAAGGCTACAAAAGGGAAATAGTGCAGCAGATAGGTAACACTAGCTACTAACAAAAGACCACATTGGAATTGTGTGCATCATAGCGAGAAAGTAATATACTTTATAAAACATAGGTTCAGAATGAGAGGCTATGCTTTCCTTTTCCGTCAGTAGACAGGTACGGATCTTCAGTGTTATTGACTTCAACTTCGGGTTTGGATCCTATCACGAAGAACCATTACTGGAAACAAAGGCGACAATCAAGACATGGCATTGATGCAATGCTCAAACAAGTATGATGATATGACAAGTTGAATTGCATTGAAATGAAAACCTAAAACTTGCTCGGCAACTTAATCGGGGTTCCGAGGGTTGAAAACCCTAGCTCGGAGAACTCCGGAAACATATGAGAGGTGTTACTATGTTGTTCTAATTAAACTTGTCATTAAAGTGGTCGAACAATGAATTATTATAGGTTAGTTAGATACTTCTCATTTTTCTGAACATTTTGATATATGATTTGTAATTTTCTAACTTATAGATAATTAGTTATTGATTTTACAATATTTATACCTTTTCTGAAATTAATAAAACAATTTAAATCGAAATATTACATCAGGCTGACATCAGCACATGAGCCAGAACTTTTGTTACCATAACCTATCCTACCCACAGTGACTGACTCGTGGGGTCGAAGCCACATCAGCAGCCACACGCGCAAAATGGGGGGTCAGGCATTTCTCACTGGGCTGGCTCTAGCCACTACGGCTGCCAGGTGGGTCCTGGGCCAGGTTGGTTGCCACCATGGGGCCACGTCGATCTCGCCGGAGGACGGCCAGATGGCGGCGATAGATGGTGGAGGAGGGCGCGCGTGCTTGCGAAACTAAGCGTGCTAGAAAGAGGGCATCGCGGGCTACCTATTCGTGGCGGCGCTGCTCCTAAAAGGTCACCGACGGCGGCGGACGGAAAGGCATGGTGCGCGTACGAACCAAAGGGGGAGGAAAAGGTTGGGGAGGTCCCACCACGGTTACGACGGAGCGGTCGAGAAAGCAAGGCGAGGTCGGGATACGGTGAATCGATGCAGACGACTACGGCACTGACGGAACTCCGGGCTCGATTCCGGCAAGCATCAGGCTTCCCCACTTGTGTGCTTGAGCTGGGAGAACGAGGACAGCAAGGCGGAGCTCGAGGTGGTTTTGGCTAGGCTCGGGGTGCACGAAAATGAGATCTAGATCGTCGCCATGGCGGCTAGGGTTCGGTGGGGAGGGGCTCTGCGCAGAGAGAGCGAGAGGGAAGGGGATAAGGGGATGAGGAGAGAGAGCCGAGCAGCGGCGTTCTTATCCTGGGCTCCGGGGGCGACGGCGCGGTGGCGAGCGGCGCAGGGCGCTGCGGAAATCGACGACGGCGGCGCTGCCACCCATGTGTTTAGCGTCATCGTCGAAGACGACGAAGAATAGAGGGTGAAGGGGTACGTGGCCGGCTCCTAGGCCCCGGGTGGACCAAGCTGGACTGCTGCGGGCTGCGTAGCATGGCAGAGAGGGAGAAGAGAGGCTGGGCCGACCTGGGCTGCGGCCTGGTTGGGCTCTGGCTCATCATTTTTTTGTACAAATGGTTTTCCAATTCATTTTCTATTTGTAAACTTCATTTCAAATCTGTTTTTGAACCATTCAAAAATTACCAGAGACTTTAGTAAAATTTATGAAATATTTAGGGGCCCTTATAACCAATTGGGCTCCACATTTTGGCACATTCAAAATTCAAAACTATTTGAATGTAGTTTCAAAGAGAGGGGGAAGTTAGGGTTTTGGATTTGCATTCTTAAACCACACACTTGACCACATGCAACCATTTTATTGATTTAAACACATGCATGCAATGCTTAGGTACTAATTACATATGTTACAAACTTGGGTTGTTACATTATCCTTTCACTATTCTATGTTGGCCCGCGTTGACACCTAAGACTTATCTCGGAACAAGTAATGTTTACGCGGATAGAATCAACTCTTCGATTATGCTGTTGTCCGAAAACACGGCTTCATGGAAAGCAAGAGGAAAAAACCAATGACGAGTAAACATGAACACCCAATAAGTCAAGGGAAAAAGAGAGTTGACCCTATGTATGTTTTTTTACTAACTCACTGCAGGTTATGTTGTTCCCTATGTCGAATAATCTTAGGACAAGTGGTCTAGTTTCATATCCGCTAACTCAATCCTTAGAACTTTGATACTCTAATGTCGAACGCCAAAAAAGGTAGACAAGAGCCAAATTCAAGGAAAAGTAAAAACGGCAAAATGAAATCGGGGACTTGCCCCTGGATAATTCACATTCAAAGCTAAATAAAACTTTGCGCCTTATCAAAAGGCACACACCCAAAATAAGTGCATTGTATCATACATCTGCACCCAGCATATCGGGGATCTCATGAAATTCAAGTGTTTTAGTAATCAGCCTAAGAAGCAGCTGGACTCGGAGGCGTGTCCTTGGGGATGGAGCTCGGAGCATCATCTGAAGCGTCTGCCGAGTCAGGTGCGTCAGCGGCTAAGTCTGCAGGTCCATCTGACTTGGTGGCTTCGCTATCCACACCTTCGTCATTGGTGATCTCGGCAAAAGGCTCGCCAAGGTCGAGGAAGCTGGGCCCATCACACCAGGCATGCACAAAGGCATATTCGACCATGGCATAAGCTCGCTCCTGGTGTTTCTTGATAAGCTCAGGATCGTGGAGCCACTTACCTTAAGCCCTCATGCACTCGAGAAGATCAAGATTGATGTCCTCCTACCATGAAAGAACAAAGGCAAGAGCCTTTTCCACTGCAGCTTGGTCGGTCGACTAGCGCCATTGATCCAACCTGTCTTTAGTCTGAAGCAGCCTAGCAGCCAAAGGCTCGATGAGCGTGGGCGCATCTTCATCCGGCCAGAGCATCCTAAACGCGTGGATCGCTGATTTGAGCAACTCAACGCCACATGATTTGAGGGTCTTTGCACGTTATGACAGCGGTACGAGATGCTCGTCGATAGTGGCCTTGCCATCAGCTGGAGCACTAGATTCGGCTCGCACTCTTTTCATGGCCCGTATAGCAAACATTTCAGCCTCGGGGAAATTCTCTGCAAAAGAAAAAGAACATTAGCAAAACAATGAAGGGGGACAGAAGGCAAGAGTGTGAGTACAGTGAAAAAAGGTCAGGACTCACTACCAAGGAAAGAATTGACGGCGCCAAGCTTGCTCTGCCAAATCCTAGCCTTGGCCTGAAGAGCGCCCAGATCCTAGTGAGCCGACTCAACCATCGACTCAGCCTCCTTCAGCAGCTCCTTGGTCTTCTTGGCACTGGCGGCATGTTGGCCATCTTTCTCGGCAAGCTCCTCCGGCAGCCCCTTCACCTCGGACTGGTGCATCTGCTCCATATCCGCCATTTGCTTCTTCAGCCGAGTCACCTCGTCTCGCTCCTTTTGAAGCTCGATCCGGTGCTTCTCTGCTTATTTGGAGCATATGACTCATCAGCAACAACAAAGCTATCAATGGGCCACCAAGATAAAATAGGAGAGGGTTAAGCATAAATACAAAGCGGAGACAAAATCTCCAAGAGGTTACTTGCAGCATCGCTTATCTGTAGGTGCAGGGCGTCAATGGTGGATTGGGCAGAAGCTGTGGAAGGACAATGGAAAAAATAAGCAAGGTGAAACAAAGAAGGTGTGCCGAACACAAGCAGGACAAGTTAGAAAATTACCTTGGCCCTTGGCCTCAGCTTGCATATTTTGGTGAGCGAGCTCCAGCTTATGATACTCCGAAAGGAGAGCCTGATGCACCATAGTGCGCTCATTGTGTGCAAGCTACACAAAAAAGGATATAGTCATAAGATATGCATTAAAGCTTGCAGCCGAATAAGAGTTGGGTTCTACCTTAGAGATTATAGCCGAGTAAGTTCCTTACTCGGCAGTAACCTCGGGGACTAGGGATCATGTACAACAAAAAGATACTTACCCGCTAAAGTACTTGGCCCAAAGGAGGACAATGGGCCAAATGCCGATATTGCCGTCGCATGCAGAGATAAAACAAGACACGGAGCCAATCGCATTGGTAGGAAGATGGTGAGTTTGAAGGTGGAAGGTGGAGAGAAAAGAAACAGAGAAGTTACTCACTGGAAAGGCGAAACCTCGCTCAAAATGGGAGAGGAAAACTACCCGCTCGTTGGCATCAGGCTTGAGAGAAATCTCACCTGATGGGAGGCGGTAATCCACCTCCAGCGGGATGCGGCTGGTGGAGCGCAGCCACTCAACCTCCTCCGCGGATACTTCCGAACCCTCCCAGCCAACACGCTCGCCTTCGGCGACCTCCTGTTCCTCTGCTCCCTCAGCGGCATCGCAAGCGTCGATGATCTCTTTGGATTTTGTCTCTTCTGCCGCTAGAAGAGGCTTGGAGGAGCGAGGACCCATAGTGGAATGGAAAGGGGAAAAGAGCAATCGCAGGGAAGAAGCTGTGGAGAAGAAGAACCGCAAGGGAGAAGTTGGGATTTTGGAGGCGCAAGGAAGAAGAAAAGGGCAATGGGGGAAACTGAACGGGCGAGGGAATTTAAGTTCCCCTCACCCCTACTTAAGGGGACTAAAAACCTCAAACGTGGGATCCTCCTGCGCCGTGCGGCCAACATGTGGCCGTGTATTCAGCCGAGTGAGCCAGTCAGGAAACGCCACGTGTAGGTGATACATGATAAATCCACTGCCACGTCACGCTGCGCAAGACACGAGGCACTGAGTGATGGGACTACCACAGTGACGGGGAGTTACTGCGCCGCCGTCACTGTGCGGTCAGGATTTGGGACAAAATTTAAGGCAAGTCACTATGATTACAAGCTTTCAATGACTAAGGCACGCCGAAAATGACTCTGAATCAGCCAAAATGACTCGGCACAAGGCAAAAATGGGCCAAAAAGTCAAAGGTGAGACTCGGAAAGAGCAAAGTAGACTGGGCAAAGATCGAGGTTACGCCAAATAGTGCATCCTAAGCAGTAAATGCTGGCAGAAAGAGAAGTTCCAATCACATTAAAGGAACCTGGAGACGCCTAACAGCTAGAACTGCTAGGCCTCACCATCTTCGGGGACTAATGTCGGGGGAATAACCCTCGATAGGGTCATAAGGGGTAAAACATTGCCCATCTTGGCTTATGCCGAGTAAAGAATGAACCTGGCCGAGTATCAACGGCCGGGTAAGATGGTCGTGTGCGGCCATATAAAACAAGTTTGTTAATCTTGCAGGAACCAACGAGCCGAGTCTCACGAGGGAAGGCCCAGTCTGATAGGACGTGTGGCAACTGTCCGAGAGAGGTTTAGGAGGGAGCAAGGTAAAGCACGGTCAAAAGAGACGAGCGACGCGAGGTGACACGAAAGGAGCCTGGTGACGCCTAAAGCAAGGGTTGACGTACAAAGTTACCGCGTGACGCCAAAAGAACTAGAGGCTACGTAGGAGAAGACTGTTAGCTGTCTAGATTTATGGACTGGACCGAGGGGCTTAGGGCTAGCCCATGACCCGGCATGTTTAGTGAGGACCAAGATCCAAACAGTAACCCTAGGACCCAAAGGGGTGTAACCTAGCTATCCTATGCCTATATAAGGAGTGGAATAGCTAGGTTTAGAGGAGGTTGGGCCTAGTTGGAAACCAGAGCCTTAAGTCTTAGTTGAAATAGCTCAAGGAGGACTTGTAAACTGTGAGGATCAATAAATTCTCATATGTGGAGAGTTCATCTTGTTCTTCGTGCGCGGCTAGACCGTGCACTCCCTCCCCGGTTACCACAAGCATCCATTCGGCCCCTAACTTAAGCCTACCCAGGGCATCTACCGTAACACCACCACGACATGAACGGAACCTTCAATGAATTGCCAATAAAATTCGTGCTTAAGCTGACAAGAAACGTTCCATAGAATTGATTGGGGGGGAGGAGAAGATTTACAGCCATCAATGGAGCTTCTGTAACGTATACGCGAAGGTTGAAGATGACCAGATCGATCGATCGGTGTTGATGGGCCACCAAGTGCAGCCAAAGAAGAAAATGAAGGAGTAAAAAAAGACAAGAGAGTTTGCTAGCTGGGCCTTGGGCTGCTGTTTCTCTTTTTTTTCTTCTACGTTTCTTCTTTTCTTTTTCTGTTTTATTTTCTAGTTTCCAATTTGTCTATTCAATTTAATTAAAATTAGTATCGAACCTTTTCAGAAAATTTATATAAAATATAAGTTGATAGTTTACTCTAATTAGAATATTTGAAATATTCTTTTTAATAAAGTATAATTCATTTTAAAAAAATTAAGCATGGTACGAGTACGCCTAGTTTTATTATTTTCTATTCTCTTTTCTTATAAAAACCATATCTTTTGACTTAGGACTCCAAAAAGTTTAAATCAATTTCTTTAGCTTTATAATTTTATCCTTTATTATAATCACTCATTTAAGAATTCTTTTATTTCGTTTTACTCATTGCCTTAGGTTGACTTTATTTTTCTTTCTATATTTTATAAATTGCATATCATTTTATCTGGAGCTTCAAATAGAGTCAAACTAATTCCTATGGCTTTATAATTTTTCCCTTTATCTTTTTAGCTCATTAGAAATTATTTTATATACTTTAAATATGGAATATATAAAAAGTCTCATGTTATTAAGTGGTCATTTCAAGTTTGAGAAGAAAAGTTATTTCTCTTAGTGTTAAAATGCAACCATGCATGCTTCATGATTTTGAGGTTTTGAAAACATGCATACAACTTCACAAACAAAATCGTTTTATTTAACTTTTGTTTCGAGGGAGTTATATTAAATAGTGAAAAAGTTTTTTATTCCCTCTCAATTTCCAAGACTTAGTTTTTCATTTTGTTTAAGTGTTTCCACATTTCAAAATTTGCAAAATTTTGGGATGGGACAAAAAGCGAGCTTTTCCACAACTAGGGTTATGCGATCCCCTCAGGTATAAGGATTCCATTGTGTTAGTTGAGGAGTATGACGGTGTGATCATGTCCTACTAACCTTTGGAGCGTTCCGGCTATCAACCTCTTCCTTCTAGCCAATTCAAGGTGAATAGCATCTCCATACACATGACACATGAAATATTGTCATCTTCTGATTAAATTTTTTGACTCGGAAGTGGGTTTCCCTCCCAACCTCAAACGAACAAGGACAAATTAGATAGAACTGAATAAAAATACGTGGTTCCACACCTTCAACAATTGTACTGACACATACCACTGGCTCTAAGCCGAATTTTTTGTTACAAATACAAGTCGGAATCTGAGCCTCTAAGGAATCACTACTAGCAGTCTCCCACTTGCACTAGAGTTGAACACTCAGGCATGTCCAGGCCTTATGCATCTCATGCCCATCGCTCTAACGTGCGCTTCCTACTTGTCATGTAGTAGCGGCTTGGTTAACGGGTCTGCAACATTTGCATCTATGTGTACCTTGCATAGATCAATTTCTCCATGATCGACAAACTGCCGAATTAGGTCAAGTTTCCTGAGCATGTGATTATTCTTCTGGTGTGCCCGTGGCTCCTTAGCTTGTTCGATAGCACCCGTATTGTCATAGTACACGTCTAACATACTGGATGATCCGTGTACAACTCTGATTTAACTTAGAAATTTCCTGATTTCTCGGGGGGTGACCCCTGGACGGGATAAGCCAAGACAAACTAGCCGTATCTAGAGATATCAGGCCGGATGGCCTAGAGACAGAAGATCTACATCTGGGTGGAATGCTACAAACAGTCCACCATCAGGCTTCCTCAGTTGGACAGTCAAGTCGGGTAACCAAAAGAGCATGACGCGCGGCCGGCTCCACCTGGTCGCCCTAGATTCGCTGACGATGATACAGAGGGCATGACACTCGCTGCAAAACACACCTCTGGAGCCCCGCGGGACCAGACAGGCTGGCGTGCCGACAAGATGGCGCTACACGACGATTGCACTAAGCGGGGCAAAGCTGGTGGCTGAGCATAGCGTTGTCGGCTGACCTCTAAAGCGTCGGTTGACCTCTAAAGATATAGCGCCTAGGCACTATATGTAACACCCCAGTTTTACCTAATCAATAATTAGGGCTTGTTTTGTGCTTTCATGAGCATCATATTTAAAAAAATGCATGCAAGAAAATAAAGATGAAAATCCTAAACCCTAATCTTTCCCCCTCTTTTTGAAATTCATTCAAAAGAGTTTTATATATTTTGAAAACTACAAAAGCAATAGAGCCCTAATTGGACTAAAAGGGACCCTGCAATAATTTCATATATTTTACAAAAAGTCCCTTGTATTTTAAAAGTATTCAAAACAGTTTGAAATTGAAAATACAAAGGGAAATGATAAACATATATAGAAAAATAAAAGGTTTTAGAAAATAAAACCTAACCCTATCTACCTGGGCCACAGCCCATCTTTCCCCTCTCTCCCTGCCGCTCAGCGCAGCGCGCCGCTGCCGGCCCCACCTGGCCCATAATGTTTCGCCATCCTCTTCTCTTCTTCCTAGCGAGCGAAGGAGAGAAGGAGCTCGGTGGCTGCTCTGCCGCCGTCCGTTGTCCACGCACCACGATTCGGGTCGCCGCCGAGGTTCGCGAAAATAAGAAGACCGACGTGCTTGTATTCCTCTCCCCTGCTGGTCTTATCCCCCTTTATCGCCCTGCCCCTCTCACCCATGTGAGCTCGACGAACCCTAGCTTCGTCCGCCGCGTCGCCTCACCGTCTCCGGTCGCCCCAGACCTAGCTGCGGGTGCTGATGGAACCTACTCGTCGTCCTCTTCCTTTTTCCCCAACTAGATCGAGCTGGTGCAGCCTCAGTCGCCCCAATCGACACCTCCCTCTCCGATGCCAGTAGCAGCCGTTGTCATCATTCCGGTCTCCCTCACGCTCGTCGACCCCTCGGT
Source organism: Avena sativa (assembly GCA_916181665.1). Classification (NCBI taxonomy): domain Eukaryota; kingdom Viridiplantae; phylum Streptophyta; class Magnoliopsida; order Poales; family Poaceae; genus Avena; species Avena sativa. Next base: position 243,288,646 of record OV702283.1, on the reverse strand, counting down.
AAGCATCTAGGTGAGATCCTCGCCTCCCGGTGCTCTCCGCTACCTCTCTCTTGCTCTGGTTCGAGTTCGTGCCGAAGCTCGCTGTCTGCCGCCGTTGGGCACCATCGCAGCCACATCTCCGGTGACCTCTACCTAGCAGCGCCACCCCTATTAGGTAGCCCGCGATGCCCTCGTACGAGCTAGTTCTCTAGCCTAGCGCCCTCTATCGTCGTCCCTGCCGCTGCCTAGGAGCTCAGCGCAAGTGTGACTTTGTGCTCATGTCACCCGTGCATCAGACGCGCGTGGTCAGCCTAGTCAAACACGCTATAGGGACCGCTTTCTCACGTGGCTGCTGATGTGGCCTTGGGCCCAGCAGCCAGTCATAGTGGGTAACCATAGCCCGGTGTAAAAAATATTAGACGCTTGAGCTGACGTCAGCCTGAGGTAATAATTTTTTTTAAATAATATCAGAAATTGGTTTAAAATTGTAAATTCAATAACTAAATATCTATTAATCATAGAAATACAAATAATATATCAAAATGTTCAGAAAAATGAGATGTATCTATTATAGCTATAATCATGCATTGTTCAACAACTTTCATAACAAGTTTAAGTAGAATAATATAGTAACCCCTTAAGGTGATTCCGAAATTTCCCCGAGTTAGGGTTTGCACTCCTCGGAACCCCGATTAATTTTTCAAGCATGTTTTAGGGTTTCATTTCAATACTACTTAACTTGAAATATCATCATCCTTGCTTGAGCATTGCATCGATGCCATGTGTTGATTGTTTCCCTCTCTTTCCGGTGTTTGGTTCTTCCCGGTAGAATATGAGATCGAGATCGAGAATGAAGTAAGAGATCAACACCGTCGAAGCTCGAAGACCAATACTTGACCAACTGTAACGAAGTCAAGTACAAGATGTCTGAAGCTCTACTTTCTGGTTATCAACTGTCAAAGGCAAGCATAGCCCCACCATGATATAATCCTATGATTTCGAAAGCATTTAAATTCTTGCCATGATCCATACGATTCTACTGTGGTCTTTTATCGATAGATAGAGTATCGTATTTGTTGCATTACTCCCTTTCAACTTATATTACCTGATCCACTACTCCTAGCATAACTAGGTTTGGCTTGTGTGCACTGATATAGCTTATATCTGTGTCTTGCTTAGCCATGCATAGTTGTAAGTGCAGGTTCATCCAGATGATGTATTAGATGCAGAGAATCTAGTATGACAGGAAAACGTGATGAGATGAGATCAGAGGTGATATGAGTTTAAACATGCTAAGTCTTGTATGGGAGGCCACGGGGGAATGTGGTTTTTGTATTCCCATGCTCGCCACCAATAGGACCCGAAGTTCTTGCCTCTTGGACCAAGATGAGTGTACAACCACATGGGGCCTGGAAAACCCCATGAGTGACTAACTTGCCTAGTAGTGTAGGGGTTCGTAGCATGGAAAACAAAAATTTTCTATCGCATACAAACAAACAAGCCAAGATCTATCTACTAGATTGTAGCAACGAGTCGATGGAATAACTTACCCTCGAAGATTCCAAAGCGGTTAACGAGAGCAGATTCTCGTGGGTGATGTAGTCGTACTCTTTCCGATCTCAAGATCGTGTAGACGATCCTTCCGGCGCTGCGTTCCGGCAGCGCTCCCGCAGTCGGTCACATGTTCGACGAAGACCTTCCTCTCCCTTGTTCCAGCAGGCAGCGGAGGTTGTAGCACTCTCCTCACGATTCCGGCAGCACAACGGCGTGGTACCGGAAGTAGAGGGGAGATCCCGCAGGGCTTCGCCTTAAGCCGGAGCGAGTATGGTGGAGTATGAGAGAGCTTTAGTGGTCTAGGGTTTAGACACACCAATTAGAAGGCTCTAATCCGAAGGCTAGTGCAATTAGAAGCTCTAAACCAAAGCGGCTCTAAACCGGGGTCTAGGGCTAGGGTTTAGATTTAGAGGATAGGAACTTGTGTGTCTAGAGGAGGGTGCCCTGCCCGTCCTTTTATAGGTGGAGGGGCCGGCCGCGCCATGGGGAGGGAGGGGAGTCCCTCCCCAACTCGGCTTGGAGGAGGCGCGCCGGTTGGAGGAGGGTCTCCCTCCCCAACTCGGTTTCCCTCTCTTTCCTCTTTCCCTCTTTCCAATTTTAGCCGTTTGACTTTTCAAACTTGCTATTTGACTTTTCAATTTAAGATTCAATTTAATCCTTTATTTGGAATGGCGAGAACACTTAGTACATGATGCAATCATTCCAATATACAATGACACATTCATGTACCCCTTCCCCTCCGGAGTGCCGGACATTCTGGAACCTTCTAGAACATTCCCGATGAAAACACCGGAATCATTCCCGAAATCCGAAACGGGACTTTCCTTATATGAATCTTATTCTCCGGACCATTCCGGATCACCTCGTAATATCCCGGATCCCATCCGAGACTCCGAACAACATTCGGTCTCTTTCTCATAATACCATAACTAATCAAACAACGTCGAATCCTTAAGTGTGTCTCCCTACGGTTCGTGAATTATGCGGACATGATCGAGACACTTCTCCGAACAATAACCAATAGAGGAATCTGGAAATTCATATGGCTCCCACATATTTCTACGATTACTTTTGCGATCGAATGAACCACTTACATACGATACCAATTTCCCTTTGTCTCATGATAGTTTACTTATCCGAGGTTATGATCGTCGGTATCTCTGCATACCTAGTTCAACCTCGTTTCCGATAAGTACTCTTTTCTCGTTCCCGTGATATGTGAGCCCTTGTGATCAAGTCACATGCTTGCAAGCTAATTGGATGACATTCCACCGAGAGGGCCCAGAGTATATCTATCCGTCATATGGATGGACAAATCCCACTCTTGATCCATGTGTTTCAACCAATACTTTCCGATCACTCAATGCCACCTTTATAGCCACCCAGTTACGGTGTGGTGTTTGATGTCATCAAAGCATCCATCCGGTAAAGGTGATATGCATGATCTCATGGTCGAAGGAATTAGGTTACTATGTATCAGAAAGCATATAGCAATTGAACTATTGAAATGACTTGATCTTTATGCTACGCTTATCTATAGGAGTATGTCCATCATATCATTCTCCTAACGATATGATCTTGTTGTTGATAACATCTCAATGTTCATGATAGGGAAACCACAATCATTTATCAACCAACAAGCTAGTGAAGTATAGAGGCTATACTAGGGACTTCAAATTAAGTCTACAAATCACACAAGTATCAATGTTTCCTTGTTAATACTATTATAGCATGAATGTAAACATTTATCATAAACACAAAGATATAATAATAACTACATTTATTATTGCCTCTAGGGCATATCTCCAACAAGTAGTTTCCATGAGTCACATAGTTTGAGCATTCCATTCGACATACGCATTGAAAACATTTTCGAAAGAAGGAGGTGAAGGAGGTGCATTCATAATTGGTAGGGAAGCTTGGACCGAGTTGCTTGGGGTCGATGGATACCCTGGTAAACCAACCTTGCCTCACATCTTTAAGGACCGGCTTCGGGAATTGACCCATTATGGTGGAACAATCCTTAGGACGTAACTCATGGTCTCGGCGAAAGCAAGGTAAAGGTCATGTCTAACCACCCTCAACCGGCCTTCCAAGGAAGAGGGCTATTACTAGTGACATTAAGAGAAGGTTAGTACATGTGGGTAAAGTTGTACACCCCTGCAGGGTAATAATCTTTTTGAAAAGCCGTGTTCACGATTATGAACGACTTGGGAACGGACATGATGATCATAGAGAACTTTAATCTAATCATAAAACTTGGCAGATCAATGTGTGCTTAAGGATGTTTCCTCATGGGTATGAGGGGGTGATCCTAGTTGGTAGATGATGATAACTTGGTGGATATCAAAGATGATGATCAATATTTCAGAGATGTCGCTCTCTTATCCCCTTCTAGAATATTTTGATTAGATGAGCTTATTCTCCCTCTTGTTTTATAAAAAAAGTGGCTTTATGCAAAACAACTCCACCAACCATAAGTCTTGCGGAGTACACCCTGTACTCACCCCTTGTTTTGTTGATACTTTTGGCTGAGTAAGTGTTCCCCTGAAGATCAGTTTGGTACTACATTAACATTGACGAGTAGCTTGGGGTTCTCGGCCGGCAGCCTGGAATCTATGGACTTGGACGTCATCGTTATGCTTCAGGCCTCTTAGGACATTTGTTAAGTTTGCTATACTTAATAGCATAATTTTCCTTCCGTTGTTTGATGTTTGTGGTCAGTGACCTCTGCTTGTAATAATTTGGCTCTTCGCTCAGTTATGAGCTTGCTGTAATAAATTTTGTGTCGTAGGGTCACTATTGTGTTATCGATTCTTCACTGGATATTCTCGAGCTGAAGGTTAAGCTTATGTCAGACAGAGGTCTAGAATTTGTTTAGCCCTGATCCCGGGGGTGTCATAGGTTTTGGTATCAGAGCAGTACCAATCGGAGGAAAACCTTGCTATTGGTCGATGTTGAGTCTAGTGTTTGTGAAAACTATTTTCAATGCTGAAAAGTATGCTTCTTTTTCTCCTTATCCAGTTTCGCTCTAACTCTGGTTTATCTTATCTGGTGTTGATTTTGGAAAAGTTTTGATATCTCTTCGAGTTTTTCAAAGCTTGGGTGCCTTCTTGGTATGTCGGTTCTAAGCCAGTTGACCTAGTCTTGAGTTATCTAGAGTTGGGTGTGTTGTGAATTCCTTGTTCCCCTTTGCTCCTGTTCATCTGAGAGATTCCTTTCTATCATGATCTCTCTATGTTTTCGACCCACAATATTATATTGTATGATCCACAATGTTCTGCTCTAGGTTTTGAGTTTTCCTTTTCCTCATGTGCCCCCTTTTTGTTTGTTTGGGTACTTCAGAAGGTGTTCCTTCTTTTGGAATTTACCTCGTGATTACTACCTTGAATTGTACGCCATGTCACTCAACTATTAGTTACTCTTTTCTTTGGGTTTTAACCCTTGTACTTGAACCTAAGATCCCCGATTGTGCTGGATTTTGGTGTTGTGAATCTTGTACATGAAGCTGATCTTTAACCCAAAATCCATTCCTTTGAACCATGTTGCTAATGTTCACACGTTACCTCAGGATGGCTGGTACTACAATTCTAGCCTTCAAGCTTGTGGTCTTGTCGCAATTGTCGTGACAACTAAGGACTTCCCCTACCACTAGTTATGGCAGATGTTCTTTAATGGAACCAAATAGATCACGACAATAGTACACCTCATGAGTCTTGCATATATACTCGTGACTCTGCCACACCTTACCCCTTCTATGCATTGGTTTTCGTAAGTTTGGTAATCTATGTATCCACATCTCGGGAATTCTGTCCTGAGCATGTTCTTCCTCCTTTGTTGTTTTTAGACCTTTGTCTACTAGTTGGTAGCCAAGTAGTAAATGTGCACCGGTGTCTTCCGATGCAAGATACTCTTGTGGTCTTTCATGACAAACCATTTTGGAATGTCCAGGAGAAACAAACTCCAGTACCTCGACGTATCTAGGACCAGGTCAAAGTGTTGTAATCGGCAGATCAAGAGGCATAGTTTATCTTCTATCTATTCTACCTTAAAGTGTCACACTCTTTTATACTAAGAGGTCGTGCTAAGCTTTCTGACCCCTTAATGAAGTGATGCTTTCACACATCTTTACCCACCCTTCCTCAAGCTTTCGTGCTCATGAGTGATGCGTGTGCGTTATAATGTTGCCCTTCGAGATTGTGACACCCCCGGGATTAAGGCTAGACAAATCCCAGACCATCGTCTGAGCATAAGACTAACCTAATCTCGAAAGTGTACAAAGAGAAAATAGATAACATAACAGTGATCCTACGATACAAAAATTATTACAGCGAGCTCATAACTGAGCAGAGAACCAAAATTTTACAAGGAGAGGTCACTGACCACAAACATCAAACAACGGAAGGCAAATTATGCTATTAAGTATAGCAAACTTAACAAATGGCCTAAGAGGCCTGAAGCATAACGATGACGTCCAATCCATAGATCCGAGACTGCCGATTGGGAACTCCGAACTACTCGTCGATGTCGATGCTGTAAAGAACTCATATTCTATGGTAACACTTAGTCTGCTGCAAAAGAGTCAATAAAGCAAGGGTGAGTACAGGGTGTACTCCGCAAGACTTATGGCTGGTGGAGTTATTTTGCATAAAGCCATCTTTATTTGTAAAACAAGAAGGAGAAGAATCTCAACTAATCAGAATATTTTAAAAGGGGATAAGAGAGTGGTATCTCTAGCTTTGATCATCTCTTGATATCCACCGAATCATCATCAGCTGAACCTATCTAGGATCACCCCCTCGTACCCAAGAGGAAGCATCCTTAAGCACACGTTGATCTACCAGGTTTTACGATTAGGTTAAAGTTCTCTATGATCTTTGAATCTGGTCTCCAAGTTCATCCATAACCGTGGACATGACTTTTCGAAAAGATTTAACCCTGCAGGGGTGTACAACTTTACCCACACGTACCAACTGATTCTTAATGCCAACGTTATTAGCCCTCTTCCTTGGAAGGCCGGTAGAGAGTGGTTGACCACGAACTTTACCTTTCTTCGCCGAGACCATGAGTCACGCACTAGGGAGATGACGCCATAACGGGCCGAGTCCCGAAGCCGGTCCCTAATGATGTGCGCAGAGTTCAATATTACGGATGCCAGGCATCTCTTGTTCCCGGCCACGCTTACCTACCTGTTATCTATGCACCTCTTTCACCTCCATTCAAGAACATCCAAGATGTGTATGTCGAATGGAAAGCCCAAACTATGTGACTCATGGAATCTACTAGGAAAGTTAGTTGGTCGAGGGGGTTTCCAAGCCCCCGTGTGGATGTACGCTCGTCTTGGACCATAGGCAAGAACTCAGGTCCTAGTAGTGGCAAGTATGGGACTGCAAAAAACCACAACCCACTGTGGCCTCCCATACAAGCCTTAGCATGTTTATTATCCATATCTGATCATACCACGTCATCCTGTCATACTAGGTTCATTCGCAGCTCTGATTCATCAACCTGATGGACCAGACAGCTAAGCATGGCTAAGCTCAACAGATGTAACAACTCTATCAACGCTTCACAAGCTCAAACCCTAGTTATGCTAGGAGCAGTGGATCAGGGAATTTAGGCTAAAAGGAACATGCATTAGATAGTATTACTATATCTATCGATAAAAGACTTTAGAATCATATGCACATGGCAAGAATGAAATACTCTGAAAGCTTAGGATTAATATGTATGTGTGGGGCTTCGCTTGCCTTTGCCAGTTGATATCCGGAAAGTAGAGCTTCGGACATCTGGTACTTGACTTGGTTATAGTTGATCAAGTATTTGTCTTCGAGCTTCGATGGTGTTGACCTCGGTCTTCAGTCTTGGACTTGATCTCGATTCCGATATCGTATTCTACCGGGGAAGAACCAAATACCAGAAAGGAAGGGAAACAATTAACACATGGCATCAATGCAATGCTCAATCAAGGATGATGATATGACAAGTTGAATTGCATTTATATAAACCCCTAAGGCATGCTGTACAATGTAATCGAGGTCCCGAGGGTAGAAACCCTAATTCAGGAAAACCTCGGAGGCATATGAGGAGGTTCATTTAGTTCTTCTAACTAACTTGTCATTGAAGTTGTTTAACAATTCATGATTATAGTTTAAATAGATAGAGCTCATTTTTATGCACATTTTGATATATTATTTGTATTTTTCTGATTTAAAATGAATTAGTTATGAATTTATCCAATTTTAATTCATTTTAAATCATATTTGGAATATTATAAAATAATTTATATTTTAGAATTACTTTATCATTTTATTTAATCAGAAACATTTCTGAAAATATTTATTTCACTTACAGGATGGACCCGCCTGTCAGGATTTAATAATTAATGAAATGATTTACCAAAAACATTTAAATAAAAGAAATAGAGAATATTACACCATGCTGACGTCAGCCATGGAGCTCATACCAGATCGAGCTCGGGCTTGGCGACAGGGCGTGCGCGGGGCTGCGAGAGGGGGCGCGCTGGACTCGGGCATGCGTGCTGAGCCAAATAGAGGTGGCGCCGCTGGCTCAAGGTCACCGGAGAGGGGAGCACGACGGCGGCGAGCGACAGCAGAGGCAGGTGGTCGATAGGGAGGAAGCTAGAGAGTGAGAGGGAGGAAACAAAGAAGGCCACAAGGACCAGTGGCTCACCACGAACACGACAGTGGGGTCGGAGAGGCCGGGGATGGTCTGACGGTGACGAATTGGCGGCGGCCGGAGCGCGGGCAGAACAGGTCATCGACGGTGACAGAGGAAGAACTAGCTCGATTCCTTTGACGAGGATACGTAGTCCAGCACGACGGTTCTCCTAGGCATCACGGCGTGGCTCGGGGAAGCTCAGAACGGCGGTGAGAAGCAGTTCTGTGGCGTCTAGGGTTCGGGCTTAGAGGGGATTTCACGAGTGAGGGCGAGAGGGGATGATACTGGTATGGGGAGAGAGAGGAGGGAGTGGTGGTTCTTATCCTGGCGTCCTACGGCGGCAGTGGGAATCGCAATGCCGGCGAGGATCGACGGCCGGCGCTCAGACAACGAGCTGCTTGCGTCGGGGAGTAAGAAGACAGAGACAAAAAGGCCGAAGGGGTATGGGCTGATTGGGCCGGCTGCTGGGCCAAGGTAGGCTGAGCGGGAGAGACAGGGAGGGGAGAAGAGAATTGGGCTGCAACCCAGTTAGGATAGACAAATGTTTTTCTTTGTAAATTCTTTTTCTATTTATGTTTTGCCTTTTCTCTTTTGTAAATTTCAAATCCAAATCTGTTTTGAATATTTTCAAAATGCAGAAACTTTTATAAACATATGAAAACACTAAGGGACCCTTTATAACCATTTGGGTTCCAAACATTTTTGGGTTTTCAAAATATTGAAACCATTTTAATTGGTTTTTAAAGAGGAAGGGAATTTGTGGTTAGGGTTTTGTTTCCCCTACTTGTTTAACAATGTACATTCTCTTTAGTTCAAAGGGATGCATGCAATGCTCATTATGCATAATTCAAATCCTAAGTACAATTTAAATAAACTAGGGTTGTTACAGAGATTCTTTGCAATTACTATTGTTTTGATATCCAAGGACATTTGTGTCATTCTTAGCATGACTGGTTAACGCTATCACTAAAAAAAGGATGATTGTGCTACCAAGTCCGTCATAATGGTGCACTCTTCTCGGTCAAAGAGTTAGGCTTGTGCCGAAGCTCTGAGACTATGTCTTCTTGCCTTACCGAGCAAGTTTCCTCTTGAACTAAGTGACATATCGGTGGTTCGTGATATTCTAGATGTCTACCAGAAGTATTTCCATGTTGCCACATGATCGTGATGTCACGTTCTTGAGCAAGCAAGCTCTCTGAACTGCGCCTTTCTCCAAGGATCCGTGCTGGATACCCCTGAACTAGTTGGTTGAGCTTAAACAACAACATGGAGAGTTGTAAGACAAAAGTTCTAATCCACTCTGTTCCTTCTTAAAGGGATGCCTAGTTTTGTTCATGTTGGAGAATGATAATATTTCCTTCGTGGATATGGTATATTCCCCACCTTTGATTTGATTTTGGCTATCATCAAACCAAACTCAGTTCCAAAGACTATCTTGCTGATGTTTCTACTTGTCATGTTTCACTTGAGTACATCTTCATGTTCTTTTGCGCGACCAATATTCTTGCCATGTTCAAGTAACATATGAGTTCATCTTCTTGGAGTGTCTTGATAAGTTTGTTGTTGAGCCCCTCGATGACATTCTTATTCTCTCCATGCTAGATTAAATTCATATGGAATAGTTGGCATTAGTGTTGGAAAATTTCGAGAACTATCTTCGAGTCATCTCGAAGTATGTGTTATTAATGTTAGTAGTAACGTTCCCTGATTCACGAGAAATTGTTGAAAGATGTCACCGTTTGATTTGAGAAGAGTTATCTTACTTTTCTTAAGGACAAACGTGTGTTTTACTGTTAGTACCTTATTTGTGTGCATTTGTCTCTCGACAAGTTGCTAATACATGGGTATAACAATTTAGCTCATTCTTTTGGAGCTTTACACTATAGTCTGTGTCTTGAGAATATTGTGACTTTAACTTTGTGTAAATGTTGCACCCATGTATTATACATGTCTGAGAGAGATTTAACACCCCAGTTTTACTTAATCAATAATTAGGGCTTGTTTTGTGCATTCATGAGCATCACATTTAAAAAAATGCATGCAAGAAAATAAAGATGAAAATCCTAAACCCTAATATTTCCCCCTCTTTTTGAAATCCGTTAAAAAGGGTTTTATATATTTTGAAAACTACAAAAGCAATATAGCCCTAATTGGACTAAAAGGTCCCCTACAATAATTTCATATATTTTATAAAAATCCCTAGTATTTTAAAAGTATTCAAAACAGTTAGAAATTGAAAATACGAAGGGAAATGAGAAACATATATAGAAAAAGAAAAGGTTTCAGAAAGTAAAACCTAACCCTATCTACCTGGGACATAGCCCATCTTTCCCCTCTCTCCCTGCCGCTCAGCACAGCGCACCGTAGCCCACAGCCGGCCCAACCTCGCTCATATACCGTTTCTCCGTCCTCCTCTTTTCTTCTTCCTCGTGAGGGAAGGAGAGAAGTAGCTCGGTGTCTGCTCTGCCATCGTCGACGTGCCATGATTTGTGCCGCCGCTGAGGTTCGGGAAGATAAGAATACCAACATGCTCGTATTCCTCTCCCCTGCTAGCCTTATCCCCTCCTCTCTCGCCCTGTCACTCTCACCCCTGTCAGCTCGACGAACCCTAGCTTCGTCCTCCGCGTCTCCTCGCCGTCTCCGGCTGCCCTAGACCTAGCTGAGGGTGCCGATGGAACCTACTCGTCCTCCTCTTCCTTTTGCCCTGACTAGATCGAGCCGGTTGAGCCTCAGTCTCCCCAATCGAGACCTCCCTCTTTTACGCTGGTAGCCGTTGTTGCCATCATTTTCGGTCTCCCCCACGCTCGTCGACCCCTCAGTAAGCATCTAGGTGAGATCCTCGACCTCCCTGCACTCTTCGCTACCTCTCTCTTGCTCTGGTTCGAGTTTGTTCCGAAGCTCGCCGTCGGGCACCATCGCAACCACGTCTCTGGTGACCTCTACCTAGTGGCGCCACCCCTATTAGGAAGTCTGCGATGCCCTCGTTCGAACGAGCTAGTTCTCGTAGCCCAGCCCGCCCGATATCGCCGTCCCTACCACTGCCTGGGAGCTCACCGCCGACGTGACGTCGTGCTAACGTCACCCGTGCATCAGACACGCGCGGTCAGCCCAGTCAAACCCGTTGTAGGGCCCGCTTGCTCATGTGGCTACTGATGTGGCCTTGGGCCAAGCAACCAGTCATAGTGGGTAACCATAGCCCGGTGTAAAAAGTATTAGACGCTTGAGCTGACGTCATCCTGAGGTCATAAATGTTTTTAAATAATTTCAGAAATTGCTTTAAAATTGTAAATTCAATAACTAAATATCTGTTTATCAGAAAAATACAAATAATATATCAAAATGTTCAGAAAAATGAGATCTATATATTAGAGCTATAATCATGCATCGTTCAACAACTTTCATAACAATTTTCAATAGAAGAACATAGTAACACCTCACATGTGATTCCGGAGTTTCCCCGAGTTAGGGTTTGCACCCCTCAGAACCCCGATTAATATGTCAAGCATGTTTTAGGGTTTCATTTCAATACTACTTAACTTGACATATCATCATCCTTGCTTGAGCATTGCATCGATGCCATGTGTTGATTGTTTCCCTCTCTTTCTAGTGTTTGGTTCTTCCCGGTAGAATACGAGATCGAGATCGAGATCGAAGTAAGAGATCAACACCGTCGAAGCTCGAAGACCAATACTTGACCAACTATAACCAAGGCAAGTACAAGATGTCTGAAGCTCTACTTTCTGGTTACCAACTGGCAAAGGCAAGCATAGCCCCACCATGATATAATCCTATGATTTCGAAAGCATTTAAATTCTTGCCATGATCCATACGATTCTACTGTTGTCTTTTATCGATAGATAGAGTATCGTATTTGTTGCATTACTCCCTTTGAACTTATATTACCTGATACACTGCTCCTAGCATAACTAGGTTTGGCTTGTGTGCACTGCTAGAGCTTATATATGTGTCTTGCTTAGCCATGCATAGCTATCAATGATAGTTCATCCAGATGATGTATCAGATGTAGAAAATCTAGTATCATAGGAGAATGTGATGAGATGAGATCAGAGGTGATACGAGTTTAAACATGCTAAGGCTTGTATGGGAGGCCACGAGGGGATGTGGTTTTTGTAGTCCCATGCTCGCCACCAATAGGACCCGAAGTTCTTGCCTCTTGAACCAAGACGAGCGTACAACCACACCGGTCCTGGAAAACCCCATGATTGACTAACTTTCCTAGTAGATTCCATGAGTCACATAGTTCGAGCGTTCCATTCGACATATGCATTGAAAACATTTTTGAAAGAAGTAGGTGAAGGAGGTGCATTCATAACAGGTAGGGAAGCATGGACCGGGTTCCTTGGGGTCGATGGAGACCCTGGTAAAGAAACTTCGCCTCACTTATTTAAGGACCGGATTCGAGACTTGATCCGTTATGACAGAACAATCCTTAGGGCATGACTCATGGCCTCGGCGAAAGCAAGGTAAAGGTCGTGTCTAACCATCCTATGTCGGCCTTCCAAGGAAGAGGGCTATTACTAGTGGCATTAAGAGAAGGTTAGTACGTGTGGGTAAAGTTTTACACCCCTGCAGGGTAATAATGTTTTCGAAAAGCCGTGTTCACAGTTATGAACGACTTGGGAACAGACGTGATGATCATAGAGAACTTTAACCTAATCATTAAACTTGGCAGATCAATGTGTGCTTAAGGATGCTTCCTCATGGGTACGAGGGGGTGATCCTAGTTGTTAGATGATGATAACTTGGTGGATATCAAAGATGATGGTCAATATTTCAGAGATATCTCTCTCTTATCCCCTTTTAAAATATTTTGATTAGACGATCTTCTTCCCCCCTTGTTTTATAAAAAAGTGGCTTTATGCAAAACAACTCCACCAGCCATAAGTCTTGTACAGTACACCCTGTACTCACCATTGATTTGTTGATACTTTTGCTAGAGTAAGTGTTCCCCTGAAGATCAGTTTGGTACTACATCAACATCGACGAGTAGCTTGGGGTTCCCGGCCGGCAGCCTGGAATCTATGGACTTGGACGTCATTGTTTTGCTTCTGGACTCTTAGGCCATTTATTAAGTTTGCTATACTTAATAGCATAATTTGCCTTCCGTTGTTTGATTTTTGTGGTCAGTGACCTTTGCTTGTAATAATTTGCCTCTTCGCTCAGTTATGAGCTTGTTGTAATAAATTTTGTGTCGTAGGGTCACTGTTGTGTTATCGATTCGTCACTGGATATTCTCGAGCTCAAGTTTAAGCTGATGTCAGACAGAGGTCTGGAATTTTTTTAGCCCTGATCCCGAGGGTGTCACACTATAGCAGTGCAGCCCTGAACTGTAGTGTTGACTGGGGTTGACCCACTATCTGGGCCTCACCAGCCGATCTGCTTTGTAAACCCAAAGCACATTCTGTAAACCCTAGAACCCACATTGTAACCTACTCCTCCTAGACAGTATATAAGGGAGGGTAGAGGTAAGGGTTTAGGGTAGACTCCGCTAGTTCACCTTCTTCCTCGAGTTCTCACTTGTAGACTAAGGAAAACTGCTCAACGAGCACTTGTATTGGGCATACGCCCCTGAGATAATAGATCCTTGCAGGAGTAGTGGTGTTACCTAAACAAGAGGGCCCCGAACTTATGAACTTCGTTGTGTCTCAAGTGCTTTCTCCAAACACGTTGAGATAGCTATCGATAGCATCCTGATTGTCCCCTCTTAAGCCATGCCCGATGGTACTTCCATGTTCGACACCACGACTATTGGCGCCCACCGTGGGGCACAACGCTTTGGATGGGATCATCTTTCACACGGGACTTACCCTCGTCACCGGTGAGCACATCACCTCCGGCCTTGTCCTCACTCTCGTCTCCTTCGACTACGTCATCGTCAGAGCATCGTGCTTTGCAAGGGAAACATTTCCTAGCGACGGCACCTCCCTTCACTTCGGCGACATCCGCACCTACTTTGCCACCATCACTAAGGATTTCCCTCGCGGGATCATCATAGTCTCTGATGTGCCGCTCAGTTTTCTTCTCCTTGCGCCACTGGAGCCAACTGCATCGTCAAGGTTATGATGGTCGGCTCAGGCAAAAATCACCGCCCGCACCTGAGCGTCGGGAGGGAGTGAACTGATCCTCGTGTGAGCATGACCAAGGTCTGCTAACCGCCTCCATCTAACACCTTCACAAACCCTTCATCCCCGAGGCAGATTCCACAACACCTACGGATGCGCTGGAGGCTACCCGCCAAAACTCCTTGAAGAGGCCAACAAGGTCGCAGCCGCCCAGCACCGGCTAAACACAACCATGCTTGAGTACAACACTGCCCACGACTTCAACTGGCAACTTTAGCATTGAGGCCACGACCTTGGATCGGAGCTAGAACGTGATGCTGACCAACGCACCCCCGCAGTTCAGCTGGTTTAGATCACTCCTACCAGAACATGAGGGTGGTGGAAGCATCCATTGCGGAGATGATCCACCTCGAAGGCGAAGAGCTTCGCCACAAGAAAGAGCACCATCCAGCTTCTCGTCTCCATGGCCAACAAGAAGCGAGCCGAGGAAGGCCTTAGCCAAGCAGGGACCCCGACTGAATTGCAGATCCGGCGGCTCTAGGAGGGATCAAGCAACAATAGGCCTCCTTACTGAACTGGCCAAGGCAAAAGAGCCACCCGCGTGGCGGATCAGGCAGCCGTGGGCAGCTCCCCCACGAAGCAGCGGTTACCAGCAGGAACCGCGCTTTGGTTGACAGAGCCGGCCAAGGGCAACGACATCGCGCACCCATCGATGGAGCCAGTGGGAGCCAGGCTCCCCCTGTATCTCGTCTGATGGGACGACTCGGCCCTCCCGAGCCAACTATGTACATGCATGCACATCCACCTCCTGGTCCATTCACGCACTGTGGAGGAGGAAAGTCCGTCCGAGCTGAAATGTTTCGGACCGCTCATCCGGAATGAGCCATTTCCAAAGGGATTTTTGCTCTCCAGAGACACGCCAAAGTATAATGGCACAGTCAACATAGAGTTTGGATGGTGGATTACGTCACTGCGGTGGGTATTGGAAACAGCAACCACCTGGTGGTTGTGTGCTATGTCCCCCTCATGCTCCCCGACTTGGCCAGAACATGGCTAAATAGCCTCCCCAATAACAACATCAATGCTCGGTTGGACTTCGAGGAAGCATCCGTCTGCACATTCACCGGAACCTACAAGCGGTCGGGCAGGCCCCGTGAGTTCGCCCTTTTCGTTCAGGGCAAGCATGAATTCGACCGCGCCTACCTCACCCGATGGACAAGCATGCACAACTCCTGCGAGGGGGTACATGAGCACTAGACAATTTTATTTATTCACCAACAGCTATCGAGATGGCACCATGCCTAAACACAATCTTCGCTGGATGGATCCCTAGACCATGGCCTAGGCCATGGACATCGTGTACAAGTACACCACTGCCAACTCGGCGATGAATAAACCCATCATAATGGATGACCAAGGGAAAACCCATCTAGGTGAGCACCATCACCACTCCTGGCGGCATGACCACGACAACCTTCATGGAAAAAGGAAGGACAACCAACCGGATAACTAGTATGGCACCAAGCAGATGGCAGCAGAACACGAGGATTCGGCTGCAGGAAGAAGCCGAAGGAAGAAGCCCGATGACTGACCCCTATGGTCCATGTACACTATTGAGTCAAAGATCGATGGGCCAAGCAAGTTCCCCAACGGAAGCAACAAGTCGGCTACGCACATGACTTGCTAGTGAATTTTGACCAAGAGAATGGCCGAAGCCGATGGACTTCCACTACAACCCTCGCATCCTTTAGTCGGTTCCCACCGTGTTAGAGATTTATCATGTGAAGGAAACTAGGGCAGAACAATCCCTTGGTTCGTGAGGGGGATGAACACATGGTTCCAAGAATTTACTACGACAGATAGGTGACACGGCGTTTTTTACCCAGGTTCAGGACCCTCATGACGAGCTAAAGCCCCTACTCCTTCTTTGTTATATTTCTTGCGTACTTCGCGAGGGTACAATGGTGGATGAAAGTCTAGGGTTTTATTTCTCTGGGATCGACCCGTTCTAAAGTAGGAGAAGGGCTCCATATATAGTGGCATCGGGCCTCTTCCCCCAATTCTTGGGCGGGAAGGGATTCCATGGTGCCACTCCTATAGCACCTGGTCTACAAGGCTACTTTTGGTGGACTAAGTCTAGGACAGCGTGCTCTCCTCCGTCATCCAATAAATCGGCCTTCTTTAGCACCATTTGTCCTCATGCGACGCTCTCTGCTTTTCCTTCCGCCATGAGCTCACCTATCCACCAAGAGGTCACTTGTCCTCTTCCTGCAAAAAGTGAGGGGGACCGGGTGTTGCTTTATCGAGGCGGACTGGAGCCGCGGGGCTATTGCATTTCATGTTAGGACATAGCTCGTGCCCCGTCTGATGAGGTTACCAAACTGCCCCTAGGGTTATATGAAGCATCCGAGGTTCCAAGACATGGCGAATCACAGTAGTAGTGTTCCTGAAAGAGATAAATCCTCCGGAGGTTGTTTCTCTGTGAAGAGGGGGCTCGCTAGGGATCAAGTGGTCGGGCTACCTCTAGAGGGGCTACCGCCTCATGAGGGTGGAAACATCACCGATGCCAGACCTTTCAACCATAGGGACATGGCACCCTGGTTTCCAGGGCACGTGTCCCTTGGTGGGCTCGAAGGGGCAAGCGACCATAGAGGGTTGATGGGTCCTGGCGTTCGTTTGGCCAACAAGGGCCTGGCACACTCTTATCCTGGACGTCAAGTCGAAACTGCCACGTGCCTTGGACTGTAGATTACAAGGTCACTGTTCCCATGATGACGACTCAGATCACTATAGAGCTTCGTTGGGAACCCCAAGAGGAAGGTATGGTGAGTACAACAATAAGTTTTCCCTCAGTAAGAATCCAAGGTTATCAAACCAGTAGGAGGAAGGAAACGACTCAAAGGTGTTTCTAGCAACTTGGAAACCTGCACAACACAAACTCAATACTTTGCCCCAACAAACAGTGAGATTATAAATCTCATCGGTTTGCTGAAAACAAAGGATTAAACGTATGGTATGGAAGGTAATGGTGGCTTGCAGAAAGTAAACAATAACAGTGGAAGATGTATCAAAGGTAGAGATTGGACCGGGGTCCACAGTTCACTAGAGGTGTTCTCCTTAAGATAAACAACATAACATACTGGGTAAACGAATTACAGCGGGGCAATTGACAGGACTAAGCAAGGAATAACAATGCAATACTAGACATTCATGATCCTATGAGATTCGACTGGGCATTACAAAAATATACATAGACCGCCATCCAACTGCATCTATGACTAGTAATCCACCTTCAGGTTATCATCCGAACCCCCTCCAGTATTAAGTTGCAAGCAACGAATAACTTCTTTAAGCAAGGTGTGTAAAGTAAACAATACAATTGTTCCACGAACAAAAGATTGTTGTTTTCTCCCTAGTAGCAGTAGCACATATACAACCTTAGTGATTTACTTCACTTCCCTAGATTCAATAGAGGCATGAACCCACTATCGAGCATAAATACTTCCTCTTGGGGTCACTAGCATCTACTTGACCAAGATAGCTACTAGAAAGGAGAGCATGCAAGATCTCAAACAACACAGACATGATAGAATCAATAAGATAAAAGCATTAATCAATTTGACATAGTAATCTCAATATCCATCGGATCCCCGCAAACACAACATGCATGATTACAAATAGATCATCTTGATCAGGAACGGAGCTCACAAGATCTAAACATGGTAGCACAAAGGAGGAAAAACAACCACCTAGCTACTATATGGACCAATAGTCCAAGGTGGAACTACTTAGGCATCATACCGGAGGCTGGAATGGTGATGAAGAAGGCCTCCGGGATGAACTCTCCCCTTCGGCGGGGTGCTAGGAAGAGTTCAGATCCCCCCCCCGATCTAGGGATGATGGTGGCGGCGGCTATCGACTGTTTCGTGGATATCTGATTGGGTACTTAGGGTTTAGGTATCAGGGACCGGAAGGGGGAGACCGAGAGGGTGCTCGAGGTGGCCACACCCCCCAGGCATGGGCCAGGCCTGGCCGTGTGGCCAGGGGGTGTGGTCCCCTCGAGGCCCTCCTCAGTCTCGTCTTCTGGCTCCATGTTCTCCTCGGTGAAATATTGACTTTGGCTTTTGTCCGGTCCAATTCCGAGAATATTCATTTTCTAGAACCAAAAACAATAGAAAACAGGCAACTGGCACTGTGACATCTTGTTAATAGGTTAGTCCCAGAAAACGTATAAAAATATCTCAAAGTAAAGACAAAGAAAAGAAAAGTAAATACTAAACAAGCATGGAACATAAAAAATTATAGATATGTTTATGACGTATCATGCCACACCGGGAGTTGATCCCACGATGCGACGGTCCGTGGGGCCTAGCGGTTAATGTCACGTCGCTTCTCCTTGTCTTGTCAAATTGAGGAGCGGACACACTGCCCAATATTTCGATGCCACCTTTCCCACATCTTTCCCCTTGCTTTAGACCATCGAGGACCCTCCTCCTCGATGGTGCCTAAGAGCTTATCTGCCGGTGAGAAGGGTAAGTCTGCCTTGGTGGAGGCAGAAGCGACCCTGCCGGTGAAACATGGTCGGGGGCACCCTAGTGGGAGCAGTCGCAGGAGGCGCAGAGGACACATCACAGCTCTATCATCACCCCCTCCTCCAGGGTCGTCGTGGCGGGTGACAGAGACGCGCCGGTGAATAGCGGTCGGGGTCACCCTTGTAGCAGTGGCTGAGGATGTTTTAGGGGTGCGTACGACAGCCATAAGTGGCTCGGAGCCTGCACTATCCCCTCTTAGCCTCCTCCAGTAGCCATGATCAAAATCGAGAATGATACCGAGCCTATCAGGTGCATCGACTTCATCGTTGTCCTCAGTGACCTGGACTAGTTCGTGAGGGTGAAGCTTCCTGACAGTTTCACTCTGGAAGTTATGAGAGGTGGGAGGTACGTGCCTATACCTTCTCATTGGGTGAGATGTTCCTCTCTAACGGTTGGAATTTCTTCCTCTTCGAGCACCGCATTCGGCACGGCTCCGTGCTGCGGTTTCAGTATGCTGGCAGGAGAGATTTCTCCATCTTGGTGTTTACACCCAGATGTGCCACGTCGACGACCCGTGCCACCTTTGTGCGGTCTGAGAGGGGCATCCACCGCGGCCGTCATGCCGCTGTCGAGGGTGCGGGCCCTTATTATGTTAGATGCGATGCTACAGTACTTGTCATCCAGTTGTCTTGTAAGCATGACTATGGTGAACTTCTCTGTGTAGACCCCTGTGTTGGTCGCCCTCTTTTGCATGTTTTGTTGTGATGCTGGAGTTTTACTTGTGGGTGGCCATGGCGCAGTGCCTGCTCAACAAATCTGACAACGGCTTCATGTGCCTTCTTTTCAGGAGGCGGACCTCATGAGCCTCCGGACGTGCATGTCGAGGGAGTGCCCCGGGGCGACGCGTTTGCGAGGTGAGGCTCATGCATATAGTGCCAAATGGGTCGAATCCCTAATGCGGCGCCTGGGGACGCCGCTTGCATGGGCTCTTTGAGCTAGTGACCTAGACCATCATATGGCGGGCTTCACTTGGAAGCTCGCGAGGGGCTTCGTAATCTTATAGGAGTGCGGCCCCTGTCCCCGCCATGGTCTTTGGGCCCTTCAAACGCAGGTCGTTCTGGCATTTTTCTGTGACTTTTTAATAAGACGGACTAGTGAGTCCTTGCAAGTCGCGAGAGGCTTATGCGTGTGCCCTCATGGAGGGGTTTTGATGCTGGACCATAGGCTTAGCATTTTTAGTGCGGTTTTAGCCTTGCGAGGCCCGCGCGTAGTATTATTCCTTGGTCGCGGGGGTGTTTGTGTGGGCCTTCTTTTGAGGAAATGTGAGCAGGCTCTGCCACTTGTCATAGCAGCCGATGCTTAGTCTTGTAGCCTAGGTCGCCTTCTGAGTTGCACTATAAATCTCCCGGGGGAGTACTGTAGGTCTAGCGCCTGATTGTGGGCAAGGCAACCTAGTGTTGGAGCTCTCCAAGTTGTAAGTAGTGGTTCTGCCTTGCGCACCTCTCCTAGGGACTCTCGAGGAGATGGCTGTGGCGAGAGGGCACGTGTTGTTCAAGTCCTTAAGCACACTTGCATGATCTGTTTTTGAGCACTAGGAACAGTAGGTGAGGTGACTTAGTATCAAAACATGTCTGTAAGTTTAGAGCTCGACTCTCTAGGCCTTGCAGAGTTCTAGCTGCTGGAGCAGGTGTGTCTCCAGGGTTGCCCCGTAAGCTTCTCGAGGAGAAAGCTATAGGACTAATGCTTCTCCAGTCAGCCCCCTTGCTAAGGGTTTTATGGGTTTCGCAGAAGGTTTTTTTTTAAATATTAGGAAGCATGGGTGAGGTGACTCGTCGCTGGACCCTGTTTGTAAGTTCAGATCTAGACACTTTAGGTCCTGGGGTCTTGGGCCACGGAGGAGCAGAGCCTCATGAACTGTTGCAAAGATGTTTTTCTAAGTTTCAGGAGTGTGGGCCAGGTGACACTTTCGGTCATGTATTATTTTTGCCAGCGGAGGGGGATGCCCGTCACGAGCCACCCCGTAAACCATACTAGGATAGGTTCGTAGGGCAAATACTCGTACCACTGGGGCTCGATACATGCATCGCGCGAGGTTCTCAAGCACCAGAAACCATAGGTGAGGTAACTTATGGCCAGAACGATTCAGTAAGTTCAAATCTCAACACTTTAGGCTCTGATGATGTCGGGGAGTGACTCCATGACGAACACAGTGCCTAGCCCCATGCTCGCGTGGTATATGTGAGGGAACTCAGGGGAGTACGGTTTTTAGAGAAATTCTTTCCATGGAAAAACCAAATAGCAAGATGTATGCGGAGCACAAAATCCAAAAAAACCGCTGGGAGTTCGATCTTATTACAAGGCCACCATGGATGACATGTGGAATGGAGATGTAAATGGAGAGAGTTTTTGGAGGTAACCTTCAAAAGTTAGGGGAGTCAAGCGCGTCATATGGAGAGGTTTCTCCACCTTCCAGCAGCTCGTTCTCGTTGCTCCGCTGGTAACTTACACGCCGTCGGGGAAGTGGTGAGGGTTGCACACGTCCTGGGTGTAGTCCATCAGGAAGTAGGGATCCCCCGGGTTGGTGTAGTTCTCAGGATCCTCTTCAGCGCTCACGAGGATAGGCGGCAGTGGACTGGCAACCCGCACTAGGGATAGGGTGCCAGACATTGCACGCTCCTCGCGAGACGGATACATGGCAATTGCTGCTCTTTTAGCCATGGCGTTTTCCTAAGACACCATCTCCTTCCGCCTCGTTGAGCCCCCAATGTAGTCCAGGGCGTCCACATTCTCAGGGTAGGCCATAGCCGTTGTCTCGTAGGCATGCTCTAGTGAGCGCAGGGCTTCGACCTCATCACACCGGATCATGATGACTCCGCTTCTATGCCCGGGCATCTTAACAATGTTGTAAGCATGGTGGGTGACTTCCATGAACTTGGCCAGCGCGGGGTAACCGAGGATTACGTTGTATGGCAGGGTGATGTGCACCATGTCGAAGTCAATGAGCTTAGTTCAGTAGTTGTCCTGCATTCCAAATGAGACAGAGAGGCACACCTGCCCCATGGGTATGGTGGTGTCATTGGTCAAACCGAATAACGGCATGGTCGGCATCAACCTGTCATATGGTGCCTGCAGCTTGAAGAACGCCTTGGTGGATATCAAGTTCAGGCCCGCACCTCCATCGATGAGGGTCTTTTCAACAGCGATGTTGTTGATCGTGGGGGTGAAGATCATGGGCAGTGCTCCGACCCCCCTGGTGGAAGCGGGATGGTCGCTGTCATCGAAAGTGATGGCACACTGAGACCACTTGAGCTTCGTGTATGGGACCCTAGGCCTAGTGAGGGCGACCTTGCGGGTGAGCACCTTGAAGTGCTGCTTGGACGCTAGAGCCTAGGATCCACCAAGGATATAAGCTATCATGTGGTGTGGCTCCTACTAGCCCCTGACGCTCGCGTCAGCGTGGCTCTTCTCCTGAGGGTGCACGTGCTGCTACATGGCGTTGGCCTGGTGGACCGCCTGCGAAGGGTCATAGACTCCATAATTTTAACAACCCTAGTTTTACTAACTAGTCATTAGGATTTCATTTGTGCATTCATGAGCATCATCTACTTAAATTGCATGCAACAAATAGATTAAAACCCTACACCCCTCTCTCTATACAAAAGCATTCAAAAATGGTTTTTTAATTTTGAAAAGTACAAAACTTATGGAACCCAAATGGTTATAAAGGGCCCCCACACTATTTTAAATATTTACAAAGTCCCTTGTATTTTGAAACTATACAAAACAGATTACAAATGAAAACAGAAAAACAGAAAAAGGGAAAAGATTTTGCAAATAAAAAGTACCCCTAAACCTAATATGGTCCAGCAGCCCATCTCTCCCTCTCTCTACCTCCGCCCAGCGCACCTAGCAGCCACCAGTTCCTCTTTCTTCGCTTGCATCCCAACAGCAGCCCGCATTAGCCCACGTGTGGCCCACTCCTGGCCCCGTACCGCTTCGTTATGTTTTCGTCGTCTTCCTCCCGCTGCCGAAGTAGCTCGGTGCCTCGCCGCCGGCCACCTGATGCACGCTGCTGCCTGCCATCGTCTATAAAGTCGCCTCCATCATCGCCGGAGAACCCTAGCTGCCAGTTTCCCCTCTCCCAAACCCTAGACCTTGTAGTCGCCGGTGAGCTCCGCCGATTCCGGCCACACCACTCCGTGCCAAGGATACCGTTGGAAGTGCCTCGCTGCCCTCTTCATCCCTGTTGAAGCTGGCAAGCAGGGGAGATGCCTCCTCGTCATATTCGAGTCCAATGTCCTGCCGACCGCTGTAGCCATCACCGTCGATTCATCGCCGTCCATAATCTCCTTGCCTCACTGAGCCCATCTTCATGCTCGTGGTGAGATCTCCGTCCTCCTGGACCATTCCATCCTCTCTCTCGCCCTGGTTCGCCGCCCCGTCAACCACCACCGAGCTCCACCGCTGGCCGCCATCATAGCTCCTATTCCGGTGACCAATAAACAGCGGCGCCACCACCACTCGATTCACCTCGCTCCCCTCTCTCTAGTAAGCCTAACCACGCGGCCCCATGCGTAGAAGATCGATGGGGGCTTGCTCGACCGGAGAGCAACTCCATTGCTGATGTCATGTTGACGTCAGCATGAGGTCATAAAGCCTTTTTCCTTTATTTAAACATATCTGTAATTGTTTTAATAATTGAAAATGCTGCCAGGTGGGTCCACCTTGTAACTGATATAAATATTTTCAGAAATGTTTTTTGTTTAATAAAAATATAAAACAAAATTACAAAATGTATATTGTTTATAATAATTCAAAAATGATTTAAAATGAACTAAAATTGGAGAAATTCAAAAGTAATTCATTTTAAATCAGAAAAATACAAATAATATGTCAATGTTCAGAAAAATGAGATCTACACAGTAGGATTAAAATCATGCATTGTTCAGAAACTTTTATTGCAAGTTTAAATAGAAGAACAAAATGAACCCAGCGGGTGATTCCGAGGTTCTCCCTGAATTAGGTTTGGACCTCTCGGATCCCATTTAAAATGACCAAGCATGTTTAGGGTTTTAATTTCAACATAATTCAGCTTTTCATTTAATCATCCTTGTCTGAGCATTGCATCGATGCCATGTGTTGATTGTTTCTCTTTATTTTCGGTGTTTGGTTCTTCTCCAGTAGAATACGATATCGAGATCGAGATTGAAGACCGAGATCAACACCGTCAAAGATCGATGATCAATACTTGACCAACTGTAACCAAGTCAAGTACTAGGTGTCCGAAGCTCTCTTTTTGGATATCAATAGGCAAAGGCAAGCTAAGCCCCACACATAATATAATCCTATGTTTTCAGGCATTTCAATTCATGCCATGTGCATGCGATTCTAAAGTCTTTTATCGATAGATGGAGTAATCCTATCTGATGCATGTTACCTTTGTAGCCTATAAATCCCTTATCCACTGCTCCTAACATTACTAGGGTTTGGCTTATGAAGCGTTGCTAGAGCTGTTACATCTATTGTTCTTAGCCATGCTTAGTTGTTACCACTGGTCCATCCGTTTGATGAATCAGAGGTGCGAATGAACCTAGTATGACAGGATAACATGGTATGATCATATATGAAAGTTAAACATGCTAAGGCTTGTATGGGAGGCACGATGGGTTGTCGTTTTTGCATTCCCATACTTTCCACTACTAGGACATTAGTTCTTGCCTTTTGAACCAAGACGAGCGTACAGCCACAAGGGGGCCTGGAAACCCCCTCGACCAACTAACTTGCCTAGTAGATTCCATGAGTCACATAGTTCGGGCATTCCAATTGAAATACGCATTCGCGTTCTTCTCGAAGGATGTGAAGGAGGTGCATTCATACAGGTAGGTAAGCGTGGCAGGCAATGGGAGAAGCCCGACCTCCGTAATATCAAACCCTATTCACATCATTAGGCACCGGCTTTAGGACTCGACCCGTTATGGCTGCATCTCTCTAGTACGTGATTCATGGTCTCGGGGAAAGCAAGGTAAAGGTCATGTCTAACCACCCTCTGTCGGCCTTCCAAGGAAGATGGCTAATCTATTGTAGCATTAAGAGTCGGTTGGTACGTGTTGGCAAAGTTATACACCCCTGCAGGGTAATAATCTTTTCAAAAAGTTGTTTCTGTGGTTATAGACGACTTGGGAACGGACGTGATGATTAGAGAGAACTTGAACCTAATCGTCAAACTTGGCAAGTAAAGTTATGTGTGATTTAGGATGCTTCCTCAGGGATCGAGGGGGTGATCCCAGTTGGTAGGTTCAGATGATGATGATTCGGTGGATATCAAAAGATGATCGAAGCTAGAGATACCGGTCTCTTATCCCTTTTTAAAATATTCTGATTAGTTGAGATTCTTTTCCTCTTTCACAAACAAAGATTGCTTTATGCAAAATAGCCCCACCAACCATAAGTATTGCGGAGTACACCCTATACTCACCCTTGCTTTGTTGATACTTTTGCAGCAGAGTAAGTGTTACCATAGAAGAAGAGTTCTTTACGGAATCGACATCAATGAGTAGCTTGGGGTTCCAAGTCGGCAGCCTAGAATCTATGGATTGGATGTCCTCGTTATGCTTCAGGACTCTTAGGCCATTTTTTAAGTTTGCTATACTAAATAGCATAATTTTCATTCCGTTGTTTGATGTTTTTGGTCAGTGACCTTTGCTTGTAATAATTCAGTTATTTGCTTAGTTATGATCTTGCTATAACAAGTTTGTGTCGTAGGGTCACTATTGTGTTATCAATTTTCTCTCTGGACGTTTTCGAGATTGAGGTTAGGCTTATATCAGACAGAGGTCTGGGATTTGTCTAGACCTAATCTCGGGGGTGTCACAGGTTTTAGTATCAGAGCAGTACCGGCCGTAGGAAAACCATGCTATTGTTCGATGTTGAGGCTAGTGCTTGTGAAAACTATTTTAAAGCTGAAAAGTATTTTTGATAACTCTAGTATGCTTCTTTTACTCCTTATATGGTATCTCTCTAACTCTGGGTCATCTTATCTTGTGTTGAATTTGAAAATTTTTGCTATCTCGTCTTGTCTTTCAAAGCTTAGGTGCCTTTCTAGGCATATCGTTTCCCAACCAGTTGACTTAGTGTAAAGTTCTTCAGAGTCTGGTTTGTGTGTTCCTTGTTGTCCTTGTTCTGTTCAGCTAAGAGATTTCTTTCCATCATGATCTCTCTGTCTTATGGGCCCACAACATCATGTTCATGGTCCCATACTGTTCTGCTCCAGGTCTCAAGGTTTCTTATCGCCTCGTGAGCCTCCTTTTTTACTTTGTTCAGGTACTTTAGAAGTTTTTTCTTCTCTTGGAAGCTACCTTGTGATTGCTACCTTGTGGAACCCTCGGTGCTACTAAGATAGTAGTTACTCCTTTTTCTGGGTTTTAACCCCTGCACTTGAACTAAAGATCCCTGATTGTGCTGGATTCTGGTGTTGTGAATCTTGTACATGAAGCTAACCTTTAACCGAAGATCCATTTTGTTGACCCCCGTGATTAATGTTCACACATTACCTAAGGATGGGTAGTACCTTTACTCTAGCCTTCAAGCTTGTGGATATTGTCGATATTGAACAGTGAAGATAAAGGACTTCCCCTACCACTAGTTATGGAAGATGTTCCTTAATGGAACCAAATAGATCATGACAAGAGCTCCTCGTGAGACTCGCATCTATATTGGTGACTCTGCCACACCTTGCTTTTCAGCATCGGTATTTGGAAGATTGTTGACTTGTGCATCTACATCTCGGGATTCTATTCTGAGCATGTTCTTCCTTTCCCTTGTTGCTTTTCGACCTTTATCTACCAGTTGGTAGTCAAGCAGTAAATGTGCATTGGTCTCTTCCGATGCAAGATACTTTTGTGGTTCGTCATGACAAACTAGTTCGGGATGTTAGGAGAAACAAACTCCAGTACCTCGTCATTTCTAGGACCAGGTCAAAGTGTTGTAATCCACAAATCAATAAGCGTTGATTAGCTTATGTTCTGTTCTATCTTGAAGTGTCACACTCCTTTATACTAAGAGGTCGTGGTGAGTCTCATGACCCTCTTAATGAAGTGATGCTCTTACACATATTTACCCACCTTTCCTATGAGTTCTTCGCACTCATGAGTGTTGTGCGTGCGTAATTATGTAGCCATCTAAGATTCTTAGCAATTCTTATTTCTATTAAATCCAAGGACATTTATACCATTCCTAGCGTGATGGTTAACTATCACTAAACAAAGGATGATTGTGCTACCAAGTACGTTATTCTAGTGCCTCTCTTCGGTAAAAGAGTTAGGCTTGTGCCGATATTGTGAGACTATATATTCTTGCTTTGTAAAACAATTTCCCTCTCGAGCTAAGTGACATTTAGGTGGTTCGTGATATTCTATACGTCTTTCTAGAAGTATCGCCATGTTGCCACATGACCGTGTTGTCAAGTTCTAGAATAAGTTCTTTATTTAAACCGCTCCTTTCTCCAAGGAATCAGTACTGGTTACCCCTGAGCTAGTTGGTTGAGCTTAAGCAACAACTTGGAGAGTTGTAAGACAGAAGTTCTATCCAACTTTGTTCCTCCTTAAATGGATGTCTAGTCTATTCGTGCTGAAGCAATATAGTATGTCCTTTGGGGATATGTTATATTCCATGCTTTCAATTTGATTTGGGTTATCGTCAAATCATACTCAGTTCCAAGGACTAACTGATGGTGTATTTATTTGTGATAACTCACCTAAGTGCATCTTCTTGTCCATTGGTCTGACCAATGTCTATGCCTTATTCATACAACGTATTAGTCCATCTTTTTGGAGTATCTTGATAAGTCTGTTGTTGAGCCCATCAGTGACATTCTCATCTTCTCCATGTTAAATAAGATCCATATGGAGCATTTGTCATTAATGTTGGAAACTTTTTAGAATCATCTTCATGCTATCTCGAAGTATGTGTTCTGGATGTTAGAAGAGACCTTCTCTAGTTCATGTGCAAATGTTGATTAATGTTTCCATGGATTCGTGTAGAGTTATCTTTGTTTCCTCGGGAATCATTTCAAGTTAGTCAAGCATGTGCGAGGTATTTTTGATATGGTAGATTGATACCTTCACATCTTGAGAATATCCTCAAAGCACACCTAAATTGCGAGGTCATTGATTAATTCGTTCACGGAAGATAAGAAGTCCAACAAAACTTCAATATCCACCTAAATTTTTAACAAAGATTCAATTTTGTTTCATTGCAAACAACTCATGTAGGTGCAATTGTCGTCTGATAACTTGCTAGCACATGGGTTACGCAATTTAGCTCATCTTTTGGAGCTTGACACTGTAGTCCATGTCTTGAGAATCTAGTGACTTTACCTCTATGTTAAATGTTGCGAACTTTCTATTCGGATATGCTGAGACTGAAGTATCTCTCCACCTAACCAAAGCTGAATCTCAAGCAGCAATGATGGTTGGTGTTCCTTA
The DNA here is from genome assembly GCA_916181665.1 of Avena sativa. Taxonomy (NCBI): domain Eukaryota; kingdom Viridiplantae; phylum Streptophyta; class Magnoliopsida; order Poales; family Poaceae; genus Avena; species Avena sativa. The sequence continues at coordinate 243,260,335 of OV702283.1, read as the reverse complement.
AGGTTTTGACTTTGGTCTCTCTATACATCTGGCAAAGATTGATGTAATGGTTGACACAACTAGTCGGGAGCCATACTCTCTTGAAACAACAATAACAACCACTCTTCATGAGTAATCTTCTATGATTTATCATGGGAGTTGAGCTTATGGTTTCCTTTCCATCCAAAGTCCGACCTTTACTTGATAACTGATTAAAGGCTTGTTAAAAGTTTGATATCAGTATCTCAAACATTAAGGAGAACATTTAAAGTAGAGTTGATAAATGTCTCTCGGTCGATCTTCCATACTCTTTTATGTTGGCGAGCGTCTTATTGTGCCTAGTACTTGGACTCTGAGAATGAAGTTTATTTCTTCTCGTGCCATCAAGAATCTTCATACCTATTCATCTGGTGGTGTAAAGAGATATCAAAATCGTTGGCAAGGATTTTGATAGTTCTAGATGAATAAAGAGTTTCCTTCTTGTTTTCTAAACATGTTCGAAGAGCGATCATGATTTTTGGTAATCAATAGTTACTCTTGTTACATGTTCCTTATGACTCATATGAGTCCTCTCTACCAAAACACATTTCTTTCTTGGCCTTCTGTTGAATGAAAGAGTGACCTTTTTGTGTCAAAAGTAGTTCAACAACTTGGTTTTGTTGGTATCTATCTCTTCCACATGTAAAGCTCTACTTAAGCTGTTTAGTAGAGTTTTATTTCTCGAAGTCTGTATACCTTTCACATTTGTTTGAAGTCTCCTTCCCTCAGGAGTCAAAACTCTTCTCCAAGCTCCATGGTCTCAATACGTATGAATACCATTTATCTGTCACCTTGAAAACTATCTCCTTTTATTTCCTCCGTTACCCTGATGTGTTTCATGTCGTTGTCTCTAAAGATGTTTATGAAACATCTATCCATGAGTTGACCATGAGATACTCACTTTTTGATTCCGTGTCAAATCCCTCTCTTAATTAGTGCGAGCAATAACCTCAAAGATTACGCAGCAATTCATCCATTCGTCATGGTGGAAAGGATCAACCTCTTTGAGAAGGTCGTCAAAGATTAGTGTAACCCTGTTTATTCTATCTTCCAACCTAGGAATCTCGGGACGAGATTCTTTTAAGGGGGATAGAATTGTAACAACCATAGTTTTACTAACTAGTAATTAGGATTTGATTTGTGCATTCATGAGCATCATCTACTTAAATTGCATGAAACGAAGAGATTAAAACCCTACACCCCTCTCTCTATGGAAAAGCATTCAAAAATGGTTTTTGAATTTTGAGAAGTACAAAACGTATGGAACCCAAATGGTTATAAAGGGTCCCCACACTATTTCAAATATTTACAAAGTCCCTTGTATTTTGAAACTATACAAAACATATTACAAATGAATATACAAAGAAAAAGAGAAAAAAAAGAAAAAGGGAAAAAATTCAAATAAAAACTACCCCTAAACCTAATTTGGGCCAGCAGCCCATCTCTCCCTCTCGGTACCTGCCGACCAGCGCACCTAGCATCCACCCATTCCTCTTGCTTCGCATCCATCCCAATAGTAGCCCGCATCAGCCCACGCGTGGCCCACTCTGGGACCCGTACCGCTTCGTTCTGTTTTCGTCATCTTCTTCTTGCTGCCGAAGCAGCTCGGTGGCTTGCCGCCGGCCACCCGATGCACGCCAATCGCCGCGATGCGCGCCACCGCCCGCTGTCGTCTATAAAGTCGCCTCCATCACCACGGAAGAACTCCATTTGCCTGTTTCCCCTCTCTCCTCTTCTCCCGAGTGCAAGCCCTAACCCTAGACCTTGAAGTCGCCGACGAGCTCCGCCAATCCCAGCCACCCCACGCCATGCCACGGGCACCACTGGAAGCGCATCGCCGCCCTCTTCATCCCTATTTGAGCTCGCAAGCGGGGGAGTTGCCTCCTCATCAGAATCGAGCCCGGCATCCTGCCGTCCGCCGCAGCCATCGCCGTTGATTCATCGCTGTCCGTGCTCGCCTTGCCTCACCGACCCCATATTCGTGCTCGTGGTGATCTCACCATCCTAATGGACCTTTCGATTCTCTCTCTCTCTCTCTCTCTCTCCCTGGTTCACAGCCCCATCTACCACCACCGAGCTTCGCCGTTGGCCGTCATCATAGCTCCTCTTCCGGTGACCAATAAACGGCGGCGCCACCACCACTCGATTCACCACGCTCCCCTTTGTCCAGCAAGCCTAACCACGCGGCCCCGTGCGCAGAAGATAGATGGGGGCTTGCTCGACCGAAGAGCACCTCCATTGCTGACGTCATGCTGACGTCAGCATGAGGTCATAAAGCCTTTTTCCTTTATTTAAACATATCTGTAATTGTTTTAATAATTGAAAATGCTGATAGGTGGGTCCACCCTGTAAGTGATACAAATATTTTTAGAAAAGTTTTTTGTTTAATAAAAATTTAAAAGAAATTACAAAATGTATATTGTTTATAAAAATTCAAAAATGATTTAAAATGAATTAAAATCTGAGAAATTCATAACTAATTCATTTTAAATAAGAAAAATACAAATAATATGTAAAAATGTTCAGAAAAATTAGATCTACAGAATAGGATTAAAATCATGCATTGTTAAGAAACTTCCATTGCAAGTTTAAATATAAGAACAAAATGAACCCGACAGGTGATTCTGAGGTTTTCCCTAAATTAGGGTTTGGACCTATCGGACCCCATTTAAAATGACCAAGCATGTTTAGGGTTTTAATTTCAACACAATTCAGCTTGTCATATCATCATCCTCGGTTGAGCATTGCATCGATGCCATGTGTTGATTGTTTCCCTTTCTTTCCTTGTTTGATTCTTCTCCGGTAGAATACGATATCAATATCGAGATTAAAGACCGAGATCAACACCGTCGAAGATCGAAGATCAATACTTCACCAACTGTAACTAAGTCAAGTACAAGTGTCTGAAGTTCTGCTTTTTGGGTATCAACAGGCAAAGGAAAGCGATGTGCATGCAATGCTAAAGTCTTTTATCGATAGATGGAGTAATCCTATCTAATGCATGTTAACTTTGTAGCCTCTAAATCCTTGATCCACTTCTCCTAGCATAACTAGGGTTTGACTTATGAAGCGTTGCTAGAGCTGTTACATCTGTTGTGCTTAGCCATGCTTATTTGTTACGACTGGTCCATCCGGTTGATGAATCAATGCTGCGAATGAACCTAGTATGACTGGATGACGTGGTATGATCAAAGATGAACCAAGATGAGCGTACAACCACAAGGGGGCTTAGAAACCCCCTCGACCAACTAACTTGCCTAGTAGATTCCATGAGTCACATAGTTCGGGCATTCACATTATGTTTCTTCTGAAAGGAGGTGCATTCATACCGGTAGGTAAGCGTGGCAGAAAATGGGAGAGGCCCATCCTCCGTAATCTCAAACCCTGTTCACATCATTAGGGACTAGCTTCGGGACTCGACCCATTACGGCGGCATCTCCCTATTGCGTGACTCATGGTCTCGGCGAAAGCAAGGTAAAGGTCGTCTCCAAACATCCTCTACCGGCCTTCAAAGGAAGAGGGCTAATCTATAGTGGCATTAAGAGTCGGTTGGTACGTGTGGGTAAAGTTGTACACCCCTGCAGGGTATTAATCTTTTCGAAAATCCGTGTCCGCGGTTATGGACGACTTGGGAACGGACATGATGATCATAGAGAACTTGAACCTAATCGTAAAACTTGGCAAGTAAAGTAATTTCTGATTTAGGATGCTTACTTAGGGATCGAGGGGGGTGGTCCTAGTTGGTAGGTTCAGCTGATGATGATTCGGTGGATATCAAAAGATGATCGAAGCTGGAGATACCGCTCTCTTATCCCCTTTTAAAATATTCTGATTAGTCGAGATTCTTTTCAGCTTTCACAAAAAAAGATGTCTTTATGCAAATAGCCCCACCAGACATAAGTCTTTTGGAGCATACCTTGTACTCAGCCTTGCTTCATTGATACTTTTGCAGCAGAGTAAGTGTTACCATAGAATAAGAGTTATTTATGGCATCGACATCGTCGAGTAGCTTGGGGTTCCTAGTCGGTAGCCTAGAATCTATGGACTGGACGTCATCGTTATGCTTCAGGCCTCTTAGGACATTTGTTAAGTTTACTATACTCAATATCATAATTTGCATTCCTTCGTTTAATGTTTGTGGTCAGTGACCTCTGCTTGTAATATTTCGGTTCTTTGCTCAGTTATGAGCTTGCTGTAACAAGTTTTGTGTCGTAGGGTCACTATTGTGTTATCAATTCTCTCTCTGTATGCTTTCGAGATTTAGGTTAGTCTTATATCAGACAAAGGTCTGTAATTTTTCTATCCCTAATCCCGGGGTTGTCACATTCACATCGTAAGGGCTCTTTCGGCCAGGCTCCATGGCAAGGACAATGGCGATCTTGCACTTGGGATTCTTATCTTTGCTTTTGGACGAGCATGAGGATTTGGGGGTGGCCTCGAACTTGGAGAGGCCAAACATCCGCCCTTAGTTCACTTTCATCCATGACGAAGAGCTCGGCCGCCATGGTGAGGTTTTCTCCAGGGATACCAATCTTCTCCCTCATCTTGATGTCCGTGACACCCTCGGAGAAGGCAGTGATGACGTTGGAATCCGAGATCTTTGGGATCTTGTTGTGACTCTGGTTGAAACTCTAGATGAACATTAAGAGCATCTCCCCAGGCTGCTGGCACAACTGGCGGTGGTGGTAATAGGCGAGGGGGCAATCGTAAGTTCCCTTGAAGTTGGTGAGGAAAAGGGAGCAGAGCTCCGCCCAGGAGTTGGTAGACCCCATAGGGAGGTTCATCAGCCATGTGCCGGTGGCCTCCTTCAGGAACAGGTTAACTAGTTTGCCATGATGCGATCATCGCCACCCGTGGCCTTGATGCCCATGCTTTAGAGCTATAGGAATTTGCATGGGTTGGATGTCCCGTCGTAGCACGCCGTCACCTCTAGGATGAACTTGTGCGGCTAGAACACAGAGCGGAGCTCCTTGGTGGAAGCGAGGCAGCCTTTGTCCTGCACCTCCTTACCGCCGGCGAGGGCCACGTGGTTTTGTTAACCCACGGCGGCGATTTCCTCGGCAAGATGGCCTTCGTGTGTACACGACTATGGTGCGGCCGCTGGGCCGAGGGAATTTGGTAGCTGTTGGACAATGGGGGAGTGATGTTGTCTGGCTTGGGGGATCTCCCCTCGACCCAAGCCCCCTGCCCTTCCGAAGAAAGGGTAGCATTGTCGAGGAGCTCGCTGTCTGGTCGCACCACCTTCCCTTGCATGGTTCGGCCAGCGGGTGGTCCAGGAGCTCATGCACCATGCGCTTGGTGGCCTCAGGCGTGAGGTGCTCGGAGCGGCTGTGCAAATACGCGGCGCGGGAGAGAAATGTGGCGCCGCGCGAGGAGGACAATGGATCTCGTGACGAGTGGTAGGAAGAGACCCCTTTTCCGTCCTTCCACGGGGTCTACTCACAAGGGGCTCACCGTGAGATGGGCTCCATATGAGCCTTGCTCACCGCGTGTCCCAAGGCATGCTCAGCGTGAGTCTCATCGCGAGTCGACATGGCGTCAAGGTTGATGAAGATCTCGAAAGAACGCCTCAACACCGTACCTGGCGTGCCAAATGTCGGAGATTTGCCTCGTCCGATGAGGTTACCAAACTGCCCCTGGCACTTTCTGAAGAATTTGAGGATCTAAGACATGGCAAGGCACATTACCAGGGTCCCTGCAAGAGATAAATCCTCTAGAGGTTGTTTGCTCGTGAAGCGAGGGCTCACGAGGGATCAAGTGGTCAGGCCATCTCTAGAGGTGTTGCCGCCTCATGAGGTGGGCAACATCTCTGATGCTAGACCTTTCAACCGTAGGGACGTGGCACCCTAGTTGCATGGGCCCCGACACACCGGACAACCGAGAGCGCCATCACCGAGACAAGGATGATAGCGACTATCCTCACCAAGTGGTACATCACCACATTTTCGTCACCGAGATAGAGACAAAGCATAGAAAGAGGAATCACAAGGCAGAGGTGAACGCCATCGTTCCCCCCGTTTCCTAGTATCTGAAATTAGTCCGAGCAATAAATCACATTGAGCAGGAAAGATCAGCCGGCTGTACTACCTAACCCAGGCAGCTACGCGATCACTACAAGAAAAATGTCCTTTTACAAAGAACGATTTTTGTGGTTGAAGGCCTGGTTTTCGTGATTGAAAATACTTCTACAACGAATGCCCTTCATGGTAGAAGCCCCGTAAAAATGAATCTACCATGGTTTTTTCTGACCATGGCGGGTCACACCCTTCAGCCACAAAAAGTCCTTCCGTCATAGATCTATTCGCCAGCCATGTTGACTACCGACGTCATGCAAACTACCACGTGGCGAATGCTGTTAATGGCCAGTTAGCGCTGTTAACTGTCACTGAAACTATGGTAGAAGCTAGGCCTAGCCAAGACCTGATAATTATTAAGTGGGCTGACCCATTAAGAGATCCAAATAGTGTGGAAGTAAACCCGCAATCGATCAACCATTCTTCTTCCTTTCTCTCCCAAAGTCGCCCCTTCCCCCGTTTTGAGAGTCTGTTGTAACCAGCCGGATCTGATCCTCTCTCCGCCAGCGGCCTTGACGATTGGTGGAGAGATAGATCATGACCCTAGCTATCTCTCTATAGTAGTATTTTTAGGATTCTGTTTAGGGTTTGGGTTAATCCCGTTTATTTGCATTTGGAGGATGGGGGTCGGCCGGTGGTCCTTGGTGGCCGGATCCACCACACCTCGAGTAGGCCATCTCTCTGTTCCTCAAGTCGGTGGCAGTTGATGAGGTGGAAGGTCTTGGCAGGCTCTTGCATCCGTCAATATAAGGCCTTCCCTTGGAACTTAGGATCGAGCTATTTGGGCCTAGTTTGATGCGTTGTGGTGTCGCTCCTGTTTGTGGTCATGCTCCGGAGGTGTGATACGATGGCAGCGACTGGGACCAGCGCTACAGGCTCCCCAAATAAGGTCCTGGGTCTTGTCTCCCTCTACTACTACCTTCTTGGATGTCCTCCTCTGGATTGTGGCAGATTTCTAGAGTATGAGGATTGCCGGCTTTCAGCGTAGCAGTTGTTGGAAGCCCATTTTGGCTGGAGGTGATCTGATTGGGGTGAAGCAATGCTCTCCTCTACACCTCTCTTAGGTGGAGTTGCGGATTCAAGTAGGGTTTTTGCATCTCGATCAGGATGACAAAGGTGTGGGAGAATAGAAGCCTTTAGTTGCTCAAGCTCATCCTTATTGGTCCATGGTTACCTGTAAATTTTGCTGGTTTGCTCCATCCCCAGTACAAACTCCAATGGGAGGCCGTTTTCGAAGTCTGCTGCTGTGGTGGTTATGGTCGGCATCAAATCAAGTGGCGAAGTACTTGCAGTGGTGTTCGGCAACGGAAAGCTTGGCTTCAGGCTCGATGGTGGGAAAAAGAAGGACTAGATTGTAACTTACCACCTTTTGGCAAGGTCCTTTCTATCTTTGCCAGGAACCCATATGTTAGTACCCACTAGACGATTTAATGTTAAATATTCTAGCCCCTTCTTGGGCTCCCTGTATTTAAAAAAGAGGCCAATGTTTCCTAAAAAAAAGAGCCCAATAATATCATGGTCTGTTACTATTTCTTCATGCACTATTTGAATTGGATCCACTAGTGTTGCCCGCTGCGCCCCTCAAACTTTCAATCCAATTACCGTTCTGACCTATACTGTTTGAAGTGGGCCTATTTGTATGGCATGTAAACTATAAGGCCCGTTAGTGTTTCGTTCCGTGTTATTTGAAATGGGATGATTTGGCTAGCCCGCTTGTGACACCCCCGGGATCAGGGCTAAACAAATTCCAGACTTCCGTCTGACATAAGCTTAACCTTGTGCTCGAGGATATCCAGTGGAGAGTCGGTAGCACAACAGTGACCCTACGACACAAAAATTATTACAGCAAGCTCATAACTGAGCAAAGAAACAAATTATTACAAGCAGAGGTCACTGACCACAAACACCAAAAAACGGAAGGCAAATTATTCTATTAAGTATAGCAAACTTAACAAATTACCTAAGAGGCCTTAAGCATAACGATGATGTCGTAGCCCATAGATTCCAGGCTGTAGCCGGGAACACCAAGCTCCTCGTCGGTGTCAATGTAGTACGGAACTCATCTTCAGGGGAACACTTACTCTTCCAAAGGTATCAACAAAGCAAGGGTGAGTATATGGTGTACTTCGCAAGACTTATGGCTGGTGGAGTTGTTTTGCATAAAGCAAATTTTGTTTATAAAACAAGAGGGAGAACAAGCTCGTCTAGTCAGAGTATTTTTAAAGGGGATAAGACAGCGATGTCTCTGAAATAATGATCATCATCTTTTTATATCCACCAAATCATCATCATATAAAACCTAACTAGGATCACCCCCTCATACCCATGATGAAGAATCCTTAAGCACACACATTTATCTGCCAAGTTTTACAATTAGGTTATAGTTCTCTATGATCTTAGAATCTGGTCACCAAGCGTTCATAACCGTGAACACGGCTTTTCGAAAAGATTTAACCCTGCAGGGGTGTACAACTTTAACCACACGTACCAACCGACTCTTAATGCCAACGTTTTAGCCCTCTTTCGTGGAAGGCGGGCAAAGGATGGTTGGACATGACCTTTACCTTGCTTTCATTGAGACCATGAGTCACGCAATAAGGATGGTTCTGCCATAACGGGTCAAATCCCGAAGCTAGTCCTTAAAGATGTGAGGCGAGGTTGGTTTACTAGGGACTCTATTAACCCCAAGCAACTGCGGCCATGCTTCCCTACCTATTATGAATGCACCTTCACCCGACAAATCTTTTAAAAGGTCTTCTATGCATATGTCGATTGGAACACCCAAACTATGTGACTCATGGAATCTATTAGGTAAGTTAATTAGGCGAGGGGTCCCCAAGTCCCGTGTGGTTGTACGCTCGTCTCTGTTCCAAAGGCAAGAACTCGGTTCTTAGTGGTGGCGAGCATGGAACTAGAAAAACCACATCCCACCGTGGCCTCCCATACAAGCCTTAGCATGTTTAAACTCATATCACCTCTGATATCTTCTCATCTCGTTCTCCTGTCATACTAGATTCTCTGCATCTGATACATCATCTGGATGAACCAGCACTGATAGCTATGCATGGCTAAGTAGACAGATATATAAGCTCTAGCAGTGCACACAAGTCAAACCTAGTTATGCTAGGAGTAGTGGATCCGGTAATATAAGCTCAAAGGGAGTAATGCAATAGATAGGATACTTTATCTATCAATAAAATACCACAGTAGAATCGTATGCATCACGGCAGGAATAGAAATGCTTTCGAAATCATAGGATTATATCATGGTGGGGCTATGCTTGCCTTTGCCTGTTGATATCCAATAAGCAAATCTTCGGACATCTGGTACTTGACTTGGTTACAATTGGTCAAGTATTGTTCATCTATCTTCGATATTTGATCTTCGATGGTGTTGACCTCGGTCTTCGGTCTCGATCTTGATATCGTATTCTACCGAAAGATCCAAACACCGGAAAGAAAGGGGAACAATCAACACATGGCATCGATGCAATTGTCAAACAAGAATTATGATATGAAAAGTTGATTTGTATTGAATGGAAACTCTAAAACATGCTCGACAATTTAATCAGGGTTCTGAGGGGTACAAACTCTAACTCGGGAAAACTCTAGATGTATATGAGAGGGGTTGGTTTGTTCTTCTAATTAAAATTGTCATATAAGTTGTTGAACAATGCATGATTATAGCTTAAAGAGACAGAGCTCATTTGTCTTAACATTTTAATATATTATACATATTTTTCTAACTTAAAATGAATTAGTTATGATTTTTCTCAATTCACATCCATTTTAAATCATTTTAGGAAATTATAAAACATTTTTGGATTATATTAAATATTTATCCACTTGTCATATATTTAATCATTTCAGAAATTAATTTCCAAAAAGAATAAAATCCGGACGGACTGGGCCCATAGGGGGTATTTATATTCTAGAAAATAGTTACAGAAAAGATTATAAGAAAAGGAAAATCTCTACTGGATCATGCTGACATCAGCAATGGGGATGCTCTCATATCAATCTTGGGGCTGCGGAAAGGGGGCGCGCGGGGCCTCGAGGAGTGGTGCGTTAGACGCGGCTCTACGCGGGCAACCTCCAGGTGGCAGTTCCGCTTGGAATAGGTCGCCAGAATAGTGGCTGTGACGATGCGCAGCGGCAAGTCTCACATGAGATCATGGCAGGGAGGAACCATAGAAAGGGGAAGGAAGGGGGCACCAGGGAACTCAGTGGCTCACCAGGAACGCAACAAGCTTGACGGCGACGTCCTAGGTGGACGGAATCAGTGGCGGAGGCGGTGGTCAGCGTCGGACATGAAAACTCAATTCTCCCTACCCAAGGCTTCTCCAGATTTGCTGCTTGTATGGGATGAACGAGGAGAGCGAGGGGGTCATGATAGTACCCACAACTGGTCGAGAGGAGGCCGGAGACGGCGGGCGGCAGAATGCCTGGCGGAGCTAGGGTTTGGCCAGAGGGGAAATTGGGGAAGAAAGAAGCTAGGGTTTGACGAGCGGTGGCACAGGGTACTTGTAGGAGCTAGGGGGCGATGGAGAGTATCACGGCGGCAGTGCGCATCATGGCACACGACGACGGCCTTTGCTGCGCCATCCAGCTGCTTCTCGACGAGGAAGACGACGGGGACAATGCGAAGAGGTACATGCCAGGGGTGGGCCATGTATGGGCCAACTAGGCTGCAGGGTTACGCACTTCTCGGGAGAAAGGGAGAAAAGAAGAGGGCTATGCTGCCTCGGCTGCTGCTACTCTATTTTTTTAAAACAAAACCTTTTTGTTTTTAGTTTGGTGTTTTCTCATTGATAATTTTCATTTGGAATCTGTTTTGTATATTTCAGAAATACCAGAAGGTTTTATAAAACTAGTAAAATATTGTGGGACCCTGTTAGTCAATTTGGGCTCCATAATTTTGGCACTTTTCAAAATGAGGTGTGATTCCATAGACCCCCTACTCTGAAAAGTTGTAAATATACAAAAGGTTAGAATTTCCCCTATGCGTATTAGAGGAGGGCGCGTGAAGGTAGCCCATCGATGGGTCCAAAATAACTCAACCTAAATAATGTACGCGGTGTTGCAATGTCAGCGCACACATGCAAGTGTTGTATTCGAGTTGGAAACTTACGTTTCCACGTCGCATGCACAAAATACCCGATAACTGACATGTTTCGGTCCCATACGGGCTTGGTGGGCATTACATACATGGTCTAAATTTTATGAATCTCGATCCTACCCCACGCGCAGAGAGGTACTGGTCGATGGAATCCATCAATCTAATTTGTCTCCTTATTTTCATTCCTTTGGGGGTCTATTGAATCAGAAGCCTTTCAAAATACAAAACCTTTTTGAATGCATTTCAAAAAAGAGGGGAGGATTAGGGTTTTAGGTTTTTGATTTATTTATTCAATGCACAATTTAAAACATGATGCTCATGATGCACAAACAAACCCTAAATAATGTTTATCTAAAACTAGGGTGTTACAGCTTTATCCCCCTTACGAGAATCTCGACCCGAGATTCCAAAGGTAGGAAAAGAGATAGAGAGAGGAAGAAATAAGGCCACTCTAAAGATAAGAGGGAACACACTAAACAACACACCGAGTATCTCATGTTCAACTCATGGATGGAGTGTTCAGAAACAACTCTGAGGTGATGACATGAAACACATTAAGGTAACAGAGGAAACAAGAGGAGATGGTTTCAAGTTGTTAGATAGATGGTCTTCATAAGGATTGAGACCATGGAGCTACAGAAGAGGTTAAGCTTCTGAGAAGGAAGGCTCAAAACAAAAAGAACATAACCATAGACTTCGAGAATTGAACCTCTACTAAATGACTTAAGTAGAGATTTTAGGTTCAGAGATATGGATCAACAAAACCAAGCTGTTGAACTACTTTTCAAACAGAAGGGTCACTCTTTCATTCAACGGAAGGCCAAGACAGAAAGTTGTTTTGGTGAAGAGGACTCATAAGAGTCGCAAAGATCATGTATCAAGAGGAACTGTTGATTACCAAAATCATAGCCACTCTTAAAACATGGTTGAGAAAACAAAGGAAACTCTTTATTCATCCAGGTTTATCCAAATCTTTGCCAAAGATATGATATCACTTTACACCACTAGATGAATAGTTAAGAAGATTCCTGATGACACGAGAAGAAAGAAACTTCATTCTCAGACTTCATTTACTTGGCACAACAAAATGATTGCCAACATAAAATGGTCTAGAGGATCGACCGAGAGACATTTAGCAACACTACTTTAAATGTTCTCCTTGATGTTCGGGAAATCAATCATCAAGTAAAGGTTGGACTTTGGAAACAAAGGAAACCATAAGGTTAACTCCTATAATAAATAATAGAAGAAGCCTCAGGAAGAGTGGTTATTATTGCTGATTCAAGAGGATATGACAATAGGTCTTTCCGGCTAAGTGTTTCTACCATTACACCAATCTTGCTAGACTTACAAAGAGACCTATGTCAAAACCTTGAGGAACACCAACCATCATTGCTGATTGAGATTCATCTTTGGTTCGGTGGAATGATATTTTAGACTCAGCATGTACGAATAGAAAGTTTGCAAAATTTGCACAGAGGTAAAGTTACTAGATTCTCAAGATATGGACTACGGTGTCAAGATCCAAAGGACTAAGCTAGATTGCTAGACCTATGTGTTAGCAACTTGTCGAAGGACAACTGCACACACATAAAGTACTGAAAATTAAAACACACATGTGTCCTTAAGGAACGAAGATAACTCTACTCGAATCCATGGCGACATCTTTCAACAAATTGCACATGAATCCGAGAAGGTCACTTCTAACATCCAGAACACAAACTTTGAGATGACTCGAGGATGGTTCTCAAAAGTTTCCAACATTGATGCCAATTATTCCGTATGAATCTTGTATAGCATGTAGAAGATAAGGATGTCATTGATGGTTTCAACAATAAACTTATCGGGACACTCCAAGAAGATGGAATCATATGTTGCATGAACAAAGAATAATTGTTGGTCAGACCAAAGACATGAAGATGTAATCACATGAAACATCACAAGAAGAAACACCATCAGATAATCCTTGGAACTGAGTTTGATTTGACGATAACCCAAATCAAATCAAGAGAGGGGAAGATAACATGTCCACAAAGGAGATAATGTCTTTCTTCAACACGAACAAAACTAGACATCCCTTTATAGAGGAACTGAGTCGGATAGAACTTTTGTCTTACAACTCTCCAAGGTGTTGTTTAAGATCAACCAACTAGTTAAAGGGTATCAGGTATGGATCCTTAGAGAATGGAGTTTTTCAAAGAACTGACTTGCTCAAGAACTTGACAACACGGTCACGTGGAAACATGGGGATACTTCTATAAATACATCTAGAATATCACGAACCACCGATATATCACTTAGTTCAAGAGGGAACTTGCTTTGTAAGGCAAGAGGACATAATGTCAGGTCTTCGGCACAAGCCTAACTCTTTGACTGAAGAGAGGGCACCAGAATATCGGAATTGGTAGCACAGTCATACTTTTCTTAGTGATAAGGTTAACCGACCATGCTAAGAATGACTCAAATTTCCTTTGAGTTCGAAGCAATCATAATTGCAAAGAATCTCAGATGGCCACATCATTACACGCATGCATCACTCACGAGCGTGAAAGCTCGAGGAAGGGTGGGTAATGATGTGTACAAGCATCACTTCATTAAGGGGTCATGAAACTCGGCATGACCTCTTCGTATTAAAGAGTGTGATACTTTAAGATGGAACACATAGAAGCAATCAATTCCTCTTAATCTGTGGATTACAACACTTTGACTCGGTCCTTGATATCATGAGGTACTGGAGTTTGTCTCTCCTGACATCCCGAAATGGTTTGTCATGACGGACCACAAGAGTATCTTGCATCGGAAGACACCAATGCACATTTACTACTTGGCTACCAACTGGTAAACAAAGGTCGGAAAACAACAAGGGAAAAAACATGCTTAGGATAGAATCCCAAGATGTGGATGCATAGATTATCAATCTTCCGAAAACCAATGCATAGAAGAGGTAAGGTGTGGCAGAGTCACAAATGTAGATGCGAGACTCTCGACGAGTACTCTTGTTGTGATCTATTTGGTTCCATTAAAGAACATCTGCCATGACATGTGGTAGGGCAAGTCCTTGGTTGTCACAATTCAATCTCGACAAAAACCATAAGCTTGAAGGCTGGAATTGTAGTACCAACCATACTGAGGTAATGTTTGAACATTAACAACATGGGTGAAAGGAATGGATCTTGGGTTAAAGGTCAGTTTCATGTACAAGATTCGCAACACCAGAATCCAACACAATCGGGGATCTTCGATTCAAGTCCAAGGGTTAAAACCCGAGAAAAGAACAATTACTATTTGAGTGACACAGAGTGCACCATAATGTAGTAAACACAAGATAGCTTACAAGAGAAGAAACGACTTCTAAAGTACCCAAACAAACAAAAGAAGGAACACAAGGCGAAAGAAACCTCGAATCCTAGAATAGAACACTATGGATCCAAAAATTTAATATTGTGGGTACAAAAGTTAGAGAGATCATGGTAGAAAGGGATCTCTCATGTGAACAGGAGCAAAGGGGAACAAGGAATTCACAACACACACAACTCTAGAGAACTCAACACTAGGTCAACTGGCTGAGAAACGACATGCCAAGAAGGCACCTATGTTTTGAAAGTCTAGAAGAGATATCAAAACTTTTCCAAAATCAACACCAGATAAGATAACCCCGAGTTAGAGCAAAACTAGATAAGAAGAAAAAGAAGCATACTAGAGTTTTCGCAAATACTTTTCTTCTTTGAAATAGTTTTCACAGACACTAGAATCAATAACGACCAATAGCAAGGTTTTCCGACGGTCGGTACTGCTCTAATACAAAGACCTGTGACACCCCCGAGATCAGGGCTAAACAAATTCGAGACCTCCGTCTGACATAAGCTTAACCTTGAGCTCGAGGATATCTAATGGAGAATCGGTAGCACAACAGTGACCCTACAACACAAAAATTATTACAGCAAGCTCATAACTGAGAAAAGAACCAAATTATTACAAGTAGAGGTCACTCACCACAAACACCAAACAACGGAAGGAAAACTATGCTATTAAGTATAGCAAACTTAACAAATGGCCTAAGAGGCCAGAAGCATAACGATGATGTCCCAGCCCATAGTTCCAGGCGGCCGGCCGGGAGCCCCAAGCTACTCGTTGGTGTCGATGTAGTACAAAACTCATCTTCAGGGGAACACTTACTCTGCCAAAAGTATCAACAAAGCAAGGGTGAGTACAGGGTGTACTCCACAAGACTTATGGCTGGTGGAGTTGTTTTGCATAAAGCAACATTTGTTCATAAAACAAGAGGGAGAAGAAGCTCGTCTAGTCAGAGTATTTTTAAAGGGGATAAGAGAGCGACGTCTCCGAAATAATGATCATCATCTTTTGATTTCAAACAAATCATCATCATTTGAACCCTAACTATGACCACCCACTCGTACCCATGAGGAAGCATCCTTAAGCACACGTTGATATGCCAAGTTTTACAATTAGGTTATAGTTCTCTATGATCATAGAATCTGGTCACCAAGCGTTCATAACCGTGAACACGACTTTTCAAAAATATTTAACCCTGCAGGGGTGTACAAATTTACCCACACGTAACAACTGACTCTTAATGCCAACATTTTAGCCATCTTCCTTGGAAGGCCGGCGGAGGGTGGTTGTCCATGACCTTTACCTTGCTTTCGCCGAGACCATGAGTCACGCAATAAGGATGGTTCCACCGTAACGGGTCAAATCCCAAAGCTGGTACTTAAGGATGTCAGGCGAGGTTGGTTTACCAGGGGCGCTATCAACCCCAAGCAACCGCAGCCACGCTTCCCTACCTGTTATGAATGCACCTTCACCCACAAATCTTTCAAAAGGTTTTCTATGCATATGTCGAATGGAATGCCCAAACTATGTGACTCATGTAATCTACTAGGAAAGTTAATCGGGCTAGGGGTTCCCAAGACCCATGTGGTTGTATGTTTGTCTCGGTTCCAAAGGCAAGAACTCGGTTCTTAGTGGTGGCGAGCATGGGACTAGAAAAAACACATACCACCGTGGCCTCCCATACAAGCCTTAGCATTTTTAAACTCATATCACCTCTGATATCTTCTCATCATGTTCTCCTGTCATAATAAATTCTCTACATCTGATACATCATCTGGATGAACCAGCACTGACAGCTATGCATGGCTAAGCAGACACATATATAAGCTCTAGCAGTGCACACAAGCCAAAACTAGTTATGCTAGGAGCAGTGGATCAGGTAATATAAGCTCAAAGGGAGTAATGCAACAAATAGGATACTTTATCTATCGCTAAAAGACCACAGTAGAATCATATGCATCCTGGCAGGAATTGAAAATGCTTTCGAAATCGTAGGATTATATCATGGTGTGGCTATGCTTGCCTTTGCCTGTTGATATCCGATAAGTAGAGCTTCAGACATCTTGTACTTGACTTGGTTACAGTTGATCAATTATTGTTCATCGATATTCGATGGTGTTGACCTTGGTATTCAGTCTCGATCTTGATATCGTATTGTACCGAAAGATCCAAACACCGGAAAGAAAGGGAACAATCAACACATGGCATCAATGCAATTCTCAAACAAGAATGATGATATGACAAGTTGAATTGTATTGAATTGAAACCGTAAAACAGGCTTGACAATTTAATCGGGGTTCCGAGGGGTACAGACCCTAACTCGGGAAAACTCTAGATGTTTATGAGAGGGGTTGGTTTGTTCTTCTAATTAAACTTGTCATATAAGTTTTTGAAAAATGCATGATTATAGCTTAAAGAGATAGAGCTTATTTTTCTCAACATTTTGATATATTATCCATATTTTTCTAACTTAAAATGAATTAGTTATGATTTTTCTCAATTTAAATCCATTTTAGGAAATTATAAAACATTTTTGGATTATATTAAATATTTGTCCACTTTTTCCACATGTCATATATTTAATCATTTCAGAAATTAATTTCCAAAAAGAATAAAATCCTGACAGACTGGGCCCATAGGGGTTATTTATATTCTAGAAAATAGTTATAGAAAAGATTAAAAGAAAAGGAAAATCTTTACTGCATAATGCTGATGTCATGCTAACATCAGCAATGGGGATGCTCTCAGATCAAGATTGGGGCTGGGGACATGGGCGAGCGGGGCCTCGAGGAGGGGTGCGTTAGACGTAGGTCTACGCGGGCGACCTCAAGGTGTCAGTGTCGCTTGGAATAGGTCACCGGAACAGTGGCTGCGACGGCGCATGGCGGTGAGTCTCAGAGGCGATCATGGCAGGGAGGAACCAGAGCAAGGGGAAGGAAGGGGGGCAATAGGGAACTCAGTGGCTCACCAGGAGTGCGACAAGCTTGACAGTGAGGTCCGAGGTGGATGGAATCAGTGGCGGAGGCGGTGGTCGATGTCGGACATGACGACTCGATTCTCCCTATCCGAGGATTCTTCGGCTTTGCTTCTTGTCTGGATGGACGAGAAGAGCGAGGGGGTCACGACGGTACCCCCAACTGGTCCAGGGGAGGCCAGAGACGGCGGGCGGCAGGACGCCTGGCGGAGCTAGGGTTTGGCCGAAGGGGAAATTGGGGAAGAAAGAAGCTAGGGGTCGACGAGCGGTGGCACTGGGTACTTGTAGGAGCTAGGGGCGGTGGAGAGTATCGCTGCGGCAGTGCGCATCGTGGTGCATGGAGATGGCCTCCGCTGCACCATCCAGCTGCTTCTCGGCAAGGAAGACGATGAAGGGGACAGCGCGAAGAGTTACGGTCCCGGGTTGGGCCGTGTATGGGCCAACTAGGCTACGGGGTTCCGCACTACTCGGGAGAAATGGAGAAGAAGTGGGCTATGCAGCCTGGGCTGCTGCTCTATTTTTTTAAAACAAAACCTTTTTGTTTTCAGTTTTGTGTTTTCTCTTTGATAATTTTCATTTGAAATCTTTTTTGTATATTTCAGAAATACCAGAAGGTTTTATAAAACTAGTAAAATATTGTGGGGCCCTGTTAGTCCATTTGGGCTCCATAATTTTGGCACTTTTCAAAATACAAAACCTTTTTGAATGCATTTCAAAAAGAGAGGGGAGGATTAGGGTTTTAGGGTTTTGATTTATTTATTCAATGCACAATTTAAAACATGATGCTCATGATGCACAAATAAACCCTAAATAATGTTTATCTAAAACTGGGGTATTACACCGCTTTGGCCCGTAAACTTTTTGGCCCATTACTGTATAGTCATGCACTGTTTGAAATGGACCCATTTATGTAACCCGCAGCAGCCATAAACTTTTGGGACCATTATTGTTTATGCCTGTAAACGGAATACTCATATTCTAGCCTATTTCTATTCTGGCAGGGAAAGTCCATCGTCCTTTTACTATTCTGACCTATTGCAAATTCGTCATATTAGTGTTCTCACCTATTACAATCCTACCTTTTTTACTAGCATGTCCTTCTACTGTTCTGGCCCATTACTGTTTTGGCTTTTAAAGTTTCTCTCTATTTTACTGTTCTGGTCCGTTGTTGTTCTGGTTCGCTACTGTTTGTCCTGCCACTGTATTTGCTTGATGTTGTTTTGGCCTATTACTGTTTTGGCTTGTTCTGTTTTGGCATGTTACTATCTTGGCCAGTTACTGTTTTGGCCAGTTATTTTTTTAGCATTTCACTAACCATGCATGTGGGACAACCCATTACTTTTATGGTCTTTTATAATTTCATCATTTCTAGAGCTTATGCCGATATCATAAAAGGTGTACATCTTCTGACAATCTTTTACTATTTGTTGTTGTCCTAATACAATACGGGGAAATAACAAAGACCGATACTATACCCTAATTGAGCTTGCTAGTGTAGGTATGGTACCACCTACCGCTATGTGTGTACGACGTCAACTAAAAGCATACATGGCCTATGCGATTTATCTATATGTTACATCAAATGCAAACTACTTAAAATTATTACATATTATCAACTCAAGGGAAACAAAATTTGGCATTTCAGTTGACAATCAAGTTGATAGCAGTCCTCAATTTGCTTTCTCCATCTATCACCTGCATCTCCCTTTTGAGTGTGACATCTACATTGGAAAACAACCTTGAGACATGATCTTGCAGCCCCCTCTTTGGTAGCGATAACAATAATTGCAGTCTAAAACTAAGTAATTACAAGTTAATACATCAAACAAGGCAAGCTATGAACAGGAGTTTACAACCGGTCAATGGTTCGAATATATTGACCATCACGTCAAACAAACATGACAAGCAAGCATTAAACAAATGTGCCTACTGTGAAACGAGAAATATAACAATGTGTGTCACTTAGAACTTCAGCAGGTCATTTCAAAAAATATATATAGAACAATAAACTAGACAATGGCATGCAGTTACTTTCGTAGCTAAGAATGAACGAGACGGAAATTATAACAACATCATGTGGGAACTTGTAGAGCAAGAATGCAAACCACAAATGTACTATACAATAGACAATAATTATGTAATTGCTTAGGACGAACCAGAACCAGATACAAAATATGATGGCCTCGCTTGTGAATCTGTAGAGCAGGACAATCAAGCATTAGGCAAGTGTGCCTACAATGAAATGAGCAATCATACTAGACAATGGCATGCAGTTACTGTCATACCTAAGAATGAACCAGATATAAATTATAATGTCACCATACCAGAACTTGCAGACAAGGAACACAAACCATGAATGAACTACACAGTAGAGGATAGTTATGTTGTTGATTAGGATGAACCAACACCATATAAGGAAACAATGGAATCCCTTGTGATCCTATAGATCAGGACATGCAAGCATTAGACAAGTGTGCCTGCAATTAAATGAGAAATCAATGAAACTAATTTCAGCAAATATAAACTAGCCATGTCATTCAACAAATTTATATCGAAGAAGTTTTTTATCCTAGAATGCAAGAGATGTTGGGTGACTAAGAATTTGCGGTGAGCTACACAACGGGCATGCAGTTACTGTCGTAGCTAGGAATCAACCGAATAAAAATTATAATGGCATCATAAGAGAACACGTAGAGCAGGAATCCAAACCACGAATGAACTATATACAGTAGAGGATAGCTATGTTGCTGCTTAGGACGAACCACTAAGTATGAAATATAATGGTGTTGCTTGTGAACTTGTCAAATAGGACAAGCAAGCATTACACAAGTGTGCCTACTAATAAATTGAGCAATTCAACATAGTGTTTCTTAGAATTTTAGCAAATATAAACTAGCCTATTTCAACAAATATATATATGGAAGCAGTAGTATATGCTGGAATGAAAGAGACATTGGGTGACTCAGAATTTGCGGTTAGCTACACAATAGGCATGCAGTTACTTTCGTCGCTAGGATTCAACCGGATATATATTATAATGGCATCATACCAGAACTCGTAGAGCAGGAACGCAAACCACAAATGAACTATAGAGTAGAGTATAGTTATGTAGTTGCTTAGGATGAACTACACTAGATAAGAAAACAATGGCATTGCTTATGAACCTGTAGAAGATGTTGTGCAAACCAACATGTTTAGTGTTCCCTTCTTGAGCTCTATGAAACGAAAAAGAAAATAGTCAGTCTTGTAGTTTTTAAAGATCCAGATGGCAATGGCAAAATGACAATCAACTAGTACGATGAGTTTAAACGGGTACTACAGGATAGAAGAATGATGCTAGGGAGGAAACAATAACAAGAACTTAGCTCAGGACGAACCAGATAGATTTAGTAACTGTGGAGCAGGGACTCCACAATAATATTTTCCACTGACTTTACATTTTGCAAGAACTAGACAATAGCAGGCAATTATTGTTCTACGGAGTAGCTAAGAACATGTCCATGACAAAATAACAAACATCTGCATAAATTAGTGAACTAGATCTAGTGGGGTGGGTGTCGGTGAAGCGGCTCAGCGGCAGTGCATGAGACCGCAGATCAAGCGGCTCAGACTGCCGTGGAATTTCCGCTGGCCTGTGCGTGTGGTGGTCATGGAGGGGACAAAGGATCTTGGGATTCTTTAGCATGCCCATTTTTCGTCTAAACAAAGGGTAGAACTGGAATTTTAAAGTCAAAAGTTTTTGAAACGGAGGGGCATAAAATGCTTCAAGGATGATGTGTGATATTGCTTCTCGATTCAGATTTGAATTTGGCTAGCGTCCATATAATAATAATAGAAAAATGGTACTACATGGTGCAAGATTTTGGCTCATATTTTTTGAATTGGTGTAGCAGGAAATGCTTCAAGGTCAACAGGTGATTTTGCCGCTCGTTTTAGATTTTGAATTTGGCTAGAGTCCATCTACTAATAAAAAAGGTAGTAGACTATAAGCTATCTGTCCTAGAATTCAAGGTCGAACGTCACATCAATTGATCATCCATAACCATGGAGTATTTTTGCAATAAAATTGGATGCATTCGATTCACACAGCGTAAGCGGTAAATTTTTTTGCTTGACTTAGATTTCAAATTTTCCTACCGTCAGAGTAATAATAGAAAAATGGTTGTCCATTTATTGGATATTTTTCCCCAAAATGTTTGAAACGGAGGGGCACAAAATGATTTTTGGGCGGTGAGTAATTTTACCGGTCAATTAGGATTATGAATTTGTCTAGCCTGCGTCTATCTACAAATATAAAAATGGTAATCCTAGTGGGAGATTTTTACTCAAAGTTTTTGAAACAGTGGGGCGAGAAATGCTTTATGGTCGGTGGGTGATTTTGTCCGCTAGATTGAGATTTCGAAACTGGAAACCGTTCATCTACTAATATATAAAAAAGGTAGTAGACTGTATGCTAACTGTCCAGGAATTCAAGGCCGATTGTCACATCCATGAGCATAATTACGTAGAAATTGGGCACAGTACCTCCAATTGAAACATAGTAGGGGCACGGTAAATTCTGTAGCTAGACTGACCATTTTGAAAATGATGAAACTATTCATACCCATTACTATTTTAGTAAAATATATCCTATTCAAGGATTGTTAAACATAATCCTGGTCTATTGCATTGACAAGATGCCTAATTTTTTAGTCTTTTATGTTGGCCAGTCAAATATAAGTAACAAAAATGAGTTAAAAGAATAATAACATGTAACAGCCCAAGTTTATAATAGATGGACTCAGTATTTAAGCATGGCATGCATCTGTTTAAATCAATACAATATTGCATGTGATCAAGTGTGTGAACCAAAGTACAAATGCAAAACACTAAACCCTAGTCCTTCCCCCCTTCTCTCTTTGAAACTACCTTCAAATGGTATTTAAATTTTGAAAAGTACAAAATAATTGGAGCCCAAAAGGAATAAAAGGGCCCCACAATGTCTTACATATTTTACAAAAGCCACTGGTATTTCTGAAATACCCAAAACATATTTGAAATTGAAAATACAAAATAGATTTTGAAAACAGAAAAAGAAAAGGGTTTTTCTAAAAAAAATGAGCAGCAATAGCCAATGGGCCGTGGCCCATCCCTCTTTCTTTCCCCGCCGCCCGCGTGCGCAAGCCAGCGACCAAGCTATCCCACGCGGCCCAGTACCCCTTCGTCGTTTCTCACCATTCTTCCTCCTCCAGCCAGAAGGACGACACCGGGAAGCTGCTCGTTGTCGCTGTCGTTGCCGTCCATCTACAAGTACCCTTGCCACCGTCGGTCGATCCTTATCCTCCCCTCTTACCCATTTCACCTCTCTGGCCAAACCCTAGCTCCGGCTAGCCGCCGTTGCTGGCCTCCCCGAGCTCCGCTGGCACCGCCACGAGCTTCTCCTTGCTCCACTCGATCTTCCTGTAGAAGGAATCGGCGAAGGGCGTCGTGAATCATTGCCTGCGACTCCGATTTCTTCATCACCGATAACCACCGGCGCCATCGATTCCGGCGTCCTCTGTGCTCCCCTCGCGCCAACGACCCCTCTCCGAGCTTCCTGGTGAGCTCATGGTCCTTGTGACCCTCTTCATTTCCCCTCTCCCTCTCTGTATCGTTGCCGTTGCAATCATCTGCGTGTGCCGCCGTCGGCCGTCGTCGTGCTGCCTGCTCCAACGACCTCTACCTAGCAGTGACGCCCTATTTAGGTTCGTGGTGACGCCCTGGTTCGAGTAGTCCTAGCCGCGTGTCCCCGTTCGTCTCCTAGCGCCGCGAGTCGCCGCCGTATGGCCGTTCTCCGGCGAGGCCGCGTGGCGCCTGCGTGGCCCAGGCCCCACCAGTCAGCCCCTCTGGCTAGAGCCAGCCCCGGTGAAATTGCCCCTGAGCCCTTTTCGCGTGTGTAGCTGCTGAGGTGGCCACGGGCCCACCTGTCTATGTCTGTGGCTATCCCGCCCTGCGGTGTAAAAAGTTTTAGTTTCTTTTATTTCTAGAAAAGTGTAATAAAAGGGTTTAATAATTTCAGAAATTGTTATGAATATTGTAAATTCAATAACTTTTAATCTGTAATTTAGAAAAATACAAATAATATATCAAAATGTTCAGAAAAATGAGAACTATCTTACTAACCTATAATCATGAATTGTTCAACAACTTTAATGACAAGTGTAATTAGAACAACATAGTAACCCCTCTCATGTGTTTCCGGATTTTTCCGAGTTAGGGTTTTCAACCCCCGGAACCCCGTGAAAATTGCCGAGCATGTTTTAGGGTTTCATTTAAATGCAATTCAACTTTTCATATCATCATACTTGTTTGAGCATTGAATCGATGCCATGTCTTGATTGTTGCCCTTGTTTCCGGTATTGGTTCTTCGCGATTGGATCCGAACCCGAAGCTGAAGTCAACAACATCGAAGATTCGTACCTATCTACTGACGGACAAGGCAAGCGTAGCCTCTCATTCTAAACCAAAGTTTTATAAAGTATATTACTTTCTCGCTATGATGCACATGATTCCAATGTGGTCTTTTGTCAGTAGCTAGTGTTACCTATCTGCTGCAGTGTTTCCCTTTTTTAGCCTTATACTCCTGATCCACTGCTCCTAGCATACCTAGGTTTGGCATGTGAGCGTTGTAGAGCTTTTGTTACCGACATCTTAGCCAAGCATAGAAACAACGTTTGATCTATTCAATGACGAATCAGAGGTGCCAAGGAAGGTAGTGAGGTAGGAGATGGTGACATCATCGAAGGAGTTAACTAAACATGTTAAGGCTTGTATGGCAGGCCACGTTGGGTGTGGTTTTTATAGTCCCATGCTCGCCACCACTAGGAAATGAGTTCTTGCCTTTGGAACCGAGATGAGCGTACAACCACACGGGGCCTGGAAACCCCTTGACTGACTAACTTGCCTAGTAGATTCCATTAGTCACATAGTTCGGGCTTTCCATTGGGCATACACATTGAAAATGTTTTCAAAAGAGGAGGTGATGGAGGTGCATCATAACATGTAGGGAAGCGTGGACCGGGTTGCTTGGGGTCGATGGAGCCCTGGTGAACCAACCTCGCCCCACACCTTTAAGTACCGGCTTCGGGATTTAACCCGTTATGGCGGAACCATACTTATTGCGTGACTCATGGTCTCGGCGAAAGCAAGGTAAAGATCGTGGTCAACCATCATCTACCGGACTTCCAAGGAAGAGGGCTAATAATATTTGGCATTAAGAGACGGTTGGTACGTGTGGGTAAAGTTGTACACCCCTGCAGGGTATTAATCTTTTCAAAAAGCCGTGTTCATGGTTATGAACGCTTGGTGACCAGATTCTAAGATCATAGATAACTCTAACCATTCTAAAACTTGTTGATCCATGTGTGCTTAAGGATGCTTCCTCTGGGTCGAGGGGGTGATCCTAGATAGGAGGTTCTGATGAAGATGGTGGTTATCAAGATGTGAGGAACAAGATGAAGAAGTCGCTATCTTATCCCTTTTAAAAGATTCTGTGTAGACGAGCCTCTTCTCTCTCTTGTTTACAAATAAAGATTGCTTTCCGCAAAAGAAAATCCAGAGAAAACTTCTCTAGCCAGAGCATGTAGATACTAGGTTATCTAAGTCTTGCGGAGTACATTCTCGTACTCAGCCTTGTGCCATTATTGTTTTTCTACAGAGGATCTGGTTGCAACTGAAGGTGGCTTCTACGTTGACATCGACGAGTAGTTGGGGGTCCCAGTTAGCAGCCTGAGGACTATGGGATGGACGTCACTTTTTTTATGGCCTCTTAGGCTTTTTGCTAAGTTATTATGTAGAACAACATAATTTGCTTTCGCTGTGTGATGTAATGTTGGGTCTATGACCTCTGGTTTGTACTAACTCTAATATCTTACTATGTTAAGAGTTTAAACTTATGCTATTGAATCCCTGTGTTCTGTAATGCTACTGAATCATATTGTGATCTTCCGTGTTTGGGAGTTGAACTTATCTTAGATGGTAATCTGAGGTTAGTTTAACCCTAACCCCGGGGGGTGCTACATAAAATGATCTACAAATAATTTAAATTACTACATAAGCTCCAAAAATTACATGAAATAAAGTGCAATAGTACACATGGATCAAAGTTAACTTGAATTGTAGAAGTTATGCTTCAGGATCTTCGTTCGCCAGAAGTGTATCAAGTGAATGGTAGTCAAATATTTACATGATAATTTCACGCAGTTGCTGTATTTTTGAGATGTTAGTATCTAATACATGTGTTTGCTTTCTAGTTGTTTCCTTTTTTCAACCAAAAGTAGTGTGCAAGGAACTAGATAAAATATTAAGATGCTAAGGGCACTACTTATATAAAATATTAAGCTACTAAGTATTGTAATCTTATTGCAACCTCTACTAAGTATTGCAGCTGATTTAGTTACTTTCTTCCTAAGAATATCAATAGAATCATGGAGTTTATCGGCTTTCTCACTTTCTATCAATAATTGAACAACAAAATCCGGAATAGTGTCAACAGAAGTGCCGCTGCTCCCTTCGACCTGAAGAGATTTATTTGCAGTCTGCAACTAAGATAAAATAGGATATAGCGGCACATAGTACATTGTTGAAGAATTCAGAAAGCATCATTTTTATAGATACAACAAATGAAGAAATCAACTAAAGTAGCTCATAGAGATTGAATTATATAGAGTATGGATAACATGCATATAATGAATCAAGCAGGTAGTGTCATGGTATTTCCGATGAGTACGCCATGGAGGGGTCCTCATAGAGCATGTTTAGATACATGGGGTAAGGTGGAAGGTTGGCGGGTACAAGGTAACATAGCTTACCCAGGTTCAGATCCCACGATGGTGGCGGAATCCTACTCCTGCTATAAATCACTATAATGGTAATACACCGAGTTACTGGGATTGGTTCGCTGTGCGCGAGATGAGTTGAGTTATGACCTAAAGGCTCCCGTATGTCTGGCTTATATAGTAGCCAGATCCTATAGTTACAGGCAAAGTCCTAGGCAGACAGGTTACAGAGTCCTACACGGTACACAACTAGTCTAACGTGTCTTGCACTCCAAGGCTCCGGGTACGCTGGTGACTCCTCTGTACCTTCCTTTATCCGGCATGAGCCTCCATTATGGATCTATCTAACCGGGCCGCCCAGCAGGCCGTAGGCCTTGCTACCGACTATGAGCCACCCGGTTTATCTAGATTAGAGACATGCAATGGTGACACCCATTTAGCATATCCCCAACAGTAGCCCCCGGAGAACTCCGAGATCTTGCATCGTCTTGCCTCTTCAGATTGAATGCTCCGTCTAGGTGAATATCGGCAAATCGCCAAGCAATATGTTGTAGTCCTCCCAAGAACCCTGCAATTCTCTCAGTTGTTGGGGATATACTTTCCGGGTATACCCACAGGACTCGCTGACTAGGGTGGCCCACCAATGGGTTAGAGCTTTTCTTCACGGGAGGCCCAGTCAGAGAAAGAGGAGCAGCCAGTTCCGGCTACGACAAGGCCCAGAAGAGTTACCGACTTAGGCCTGTTGTATTACTTGTAGTCCAAGCTATACATAGTTACCGAATCTGTAACGTAGCCAGATAGGTCTCTCCCTGTAACCGTGGGGCAGGTGACCTTTGGAGCAGCGTTCTAGGCGGAATCTGCGGGTGTAGGAATCGGCAAAACAATCGCCATGGGTTGCATGGTCTACGCCTGTGATGTCCCTTTCATCCTTCTCGATGACACTTGGATTCCGGCTTTTTAACCCGTGATGAGCTACACGATCATGTCAATCAGCAAGATCGATATCTATCTCGGTTTTGCTGAACCCGCCCAACCCACCCTTGAGGTGATGACCATGGCGGAAGAAAAATACGGATCTACTTTGTTCGCACAGGCCGAGAGTTTAGGGTCCCGGAGAAAATCAAACCCACCCAGTCCAGTCCGGTAGTGGAAGAAGAGGTGGAAGAAGAATCCAGGTCCAATCTCTCTAGCGAGATCTGATACATAGACGAGGAATACATCCGCTACGGATCTAGCTTTGCTGACGTCAAAGCGGAAACCAAGTTATACAAGTACCTCAAGAACATGAACAAAAAGAGGCACTGTTTCGTGTACCACATAAGCACTGAATCCGACTTTGTCGATGCTGGAGCTGGCAGCGACTTGGTCCTAGAAGAAATCGAAGAAAACACCGACTTACCTGGCTCCCCAGGGGAGTCAATAACGTCGCAGGAACTTCGAGACTTTGACAAAGAGATGGAGGAGTACGAACAAGAGCACGTCTCCAAGCAAACGCATGGTGAGCCGGAAACTCCTCCTAGTCCATATGATAGCATGGATGAAAGTTACGCGTCGCAGGATGACATGGGCACCGGAGATTCCTCCGAGGTTCACAAACCAACCATGACGGAAAGTACCGATGGAATTTTATCCCCCGGTACCGGACCAAAAGTCGTCTTTGACACTGGTATGCACGTTAAGGCTACTGGGCGGTCAAAGAAGAAGAACAAGAATCCGGTAGCGGCAGAGCCGGACGTTGAGGAAACCAACAAAGAAAAAGTTGATGAAGAGATTAAGATGGAGAATCAGGACGGAGATCCGATTAATACCACCCCAATCGATCCTCCTGTGGATGGACACATTGTCACCAAGGGTGCACGTGAAACTTATGGAGACGCTCCCACAATTCCAATACCAACGGCTTTGGATCTTACGCCGGAGCCACTAGAGAAAAGGGCTAAGGACCTAGAAAAGCACCGCCTGTTTCTACTTGAAGAGGCTGCACGCCTCTTCGAGATGAGACAGCAGTTAGACCGTGATCGTGCCAGATATCAGTAAGATTTCAAGTGACATTCAAACAAAACAAGGGGAGGTTCGTTTCTTGCTAACAAGAATCTGGATATCCACAAAGATATATTTGACGGAAAAGATGGAGAGAAGATCCGAGTCTACAGCACGCCGGTAGAAAATGCTGCTGCAGCTCGATCCATCATCGCCAACAATCCATCTCCGCAGCAGGTCCAGCAGTGCGTCGTGTTGCTGGACAAAGGATTAAAGCAGCAGAAGACGGCCATGTCATTTAGTGGCAAGCTGGCCTCAAAGTCCGAGTTTTACCTTACTGGCGCTAACCAAAGATCTGACGTAAGGCTTCACAGGGATACGACTCAACATTATCGTCCCCACGGAGAAGAAGAGAATTCAAAAACCGGCTCAAACGGCCACTCTCGTAGGCCGGCACATGACTGGGCAAGAGTTATTCTGGTTGCGTTCGAAGATGCCATCAGGGCAATGGTTCCTCATCAAGACCATCGTCGGCAAATCAACCGCTATAGAGAAGACCCGAAAACACGCCGCTAGCGAGAAGAGCAAGATCGGCTAAGGTTGCCACCACCAAGTAGGGACGGTGCCTGAAGAAACAGGCATCAGAATCAGCATAATGAGGCTCCACCGCCACCACCAAGAAACCCAGTCGGAAATAATCCACCAGGGCCACCATCGCCTCCCAGCAGTGACCATGAAGGATCACGTCGTAGCTATGGGATCCGCAGGGGTGGAGGCGGCAATGGTGAGAGGAGAAGCATAAATCTGACTCCACCGCGCAGAAGCTGCGAGCCTCCAAGGAGCAGATCTCTCTAGCCAAAGGACGCTTGCCATCACATCGAATCGAACATAGAAGCGCGGCGGTACGAGGAAGAAGATGTGTACATGGGACCCACATGCTTTGGTCCACGTATACGTCAGACCAAATTTCGGGTTGACTTTGGAATTTCCAAACACATTCAGCCCTATGATGGCGCAGCTCGGCCAGATACTTGGCTCCAGCATTTTTTCCAGGCTTGCTGCATTGCCAAAGGAGGAAACAGCCTGGTTGCAGTCCGATATCTCCAACTAATGCTGAGGAAAACAGCTCAATCATGGCTCAATAAATTGCGAGAGAATTCAATTCATAACTGGTATGATATGCAAAGTGCATTCTTTTCAAACTTCGAGGGAACATACAGGAGGCCCTGCACAGTCGGAGACTTGCAGCGTTGCACCCAAAGACCCGAAGAAACATGCCGGGATTACCTCAGACACTGGATCGATACGAAGAACTCCTGCGAAGAAGTAAACGAGCAAAATGTGATAGTAGCTTTCATTGCAGGACTTCCAGTTGGACTATTATGTCACAGGATGAAGCGTGACCACGTCACAGATTTGGGAGAAATGATAGAGACGACAAGAAAATATGCTGACGCCGATGATGATTCAGAAGGGATACTAAATATTCTCGCCAATCCCAATGCGGCCAAACAGCCAAAGCAAACTCATAAGCGCAAGAACACCTCGGACAAAAAGCCGGCTCCAGACAACGCAGCTGTCAACGCAACGTTCGGATCTAGAGGACGAGGAGGGCACAGAGGCGGCCATGGTAGAGGCCGAGGAACTTCCCAAATCCAGGGCAGAGGAGACCAACAACCCGGAATAACCTATACCTGGGCTGACATTGCTAATAATCACTATCTCCACCACTTGGATAGTAATGGAGGATCTACCCACATGAATGTCTGTGGCATCCCGCAAAACCACTACTAGAAAATCGCGTTGTTTTTGTGCATTGCATCATCATGACCGCATGCTCATGTCATCATGCCACATTGCATTTGAGCATCGTCATCATCTTGCATTTGCTTGCATAAAACTATTTACAGAAAAACCTATTTGTGTTTCTAAAACGCCCCGTCTTTATTTAAATGCAAAACCCGGGTCTCCGGATTATTTTGTTTTGTCCGCTATCGGTTTGCAGAAGTTTTGTTTTAAACAAATAAAATATTAAATTATTTTAGTGGGGGCAGTCGAACGGGCCGAAACGACCCGAACGACCACCCCCAGTCCAAACAATCGGCCCACCTGTAATCCTTTTGCTACCAGATAATCTACCCACACCCCCCTCCACATCACCCCACCCAATCCCCACCTGACACCTCACCTCTTCCCTCCCTCTACCCTATCCCACGCTGCCACTTGGCCTCTCTCCCTCTCTCCCCAACACACCCAACACCACACAACACACCACACGCAGCACCTGCCCACCCGACCCACACACGCCGCACACCCACGCCTGCCACGCACCGCCCCGGACCCACCCCCCCCCCCCCCCCCCCGAGGCCGCGCGTCCCACCTCCTCCTCCCTCTTCCCCGGAGCCTCCCCTCTCCCCCGTGCTCGCCGCGCCACGACCCCCACCTCTAGCCTGACCCCGTCGGCCCCTAGGCCCTCGCCGCCGGACTCCCCGCCTCCGGCCGCGCATCCTCGCCTCCGGCCCTCCTCCTCCACCCGTTGCCCTGCACCGCTTCCCTCGCCTCATCCTCCGCCCCTCCCCAGCCATGGCGCCCTCCGTCGGCCACGGCGCTCTCTGCGCGCGCCGCCAGGGGCCCCGAGCCTCACCGCGCCTCCCCTCCCTACCCCGCTCTGCTCTGCCCGCCTCCGCGCCGGCGAGCGCCGCGCCCGCCCGCGCCTGCGTCTCCCCTCTCGCCGGCGACCCCGCACCTCTCCACCGCGCTCTGCCTCCACCCCGACGCGAGCCGCCACCGCAGCACCTCGCCGCGTCCGCTGGCCCCCTCCTCCCTCGGCCAACCGCCTCTCCCCGCCGTCCCCGCTCCGGCTCCCCGTGCACCTCCGCGCGGCCGACCCCGCCGCCTGCGGGCGCCGCCTCCAGCGCGCTGCCGCTCGCCCCAGGACCCCCCTCGCCACCAGTACCCCGTCCTCCCGCGCCGCCAGGTCCCTTCGCCACCCCCTTCCACCGCAGCGGGCTCCAGGCCACCAAGGCCGAGAACGGCGGTGCCTACCCGAAGGCCAAGAAGCCAGCCGCCGTCGCTGAGCCAAGTTCCACCCCGCCGTCGACGTCAAGACACGCACCGTCGGTACCCGCAAGCCCAAACCCACCAAGCTCAGGTCGCCCGTCACACCGGTGCGGTGCTGATCCCGCTCGCGGGGAGGCACATGGAGAAGCGCGTGGTGTTCCTCGAGAAGCTCAAGACCGGCCTGCTGCTCATCACTGTATGCATGTACGGCTGATCCTGTCTACCCGGGCCTCTCAAGATCTTCTCGGAACAACACCGGCACGTTGCTAACTACGGGCTTCGTCGACCGATGCGCGAGGTGGAACCCGATGACGCCGGTATCACAATATCTACATCACGGACGCGGAGAAACCCTCGGACGCCAAGTACTGCCTCGGACGCCAACACCCGAACCGAAAAGGAACGCCAAGTCCGACACCGACAACCGAAACCCCGGTACCGGACAAGTTCGCCATCGACCTCGAGAACGTCTACACGGAACGGCAAGATCGCCTCACGGAATCCGAAGCGCGGACCCGACAAGATCTTCGCGACAATAAGAACGACACCGACCCGGAAGATCCGATGCGCCCCCGACACCGAACCAAGTCCGGCTTCCCGGAACGCCAAGATCCACCTCCGTTATCCGAGAACGTTCCCGTCGAACCCCGAACCCCAGATCCGGACCCCGAGACCGACCCCGAACCCCGGAACCCCAAGAGCGTCGAACCCTAATGTGTGACCCCTTTTCTCGAACCCTATATTAAGATGATATTAATTGTTGCATATTAAATTGTCATACTTGCATGCATCTTATCATGTGGTTTGGGGGCCTTATGCCGATTCACCATATAATTAAATATGGGGCCCATATGCGGGCAAATCTAGTCTCATATTGGCCTCATTTAAATTTGTGTAGCGAACCGGTGATATATTCTGCCTTGTTAAACGACATTTAATTGCGGGGGTTCTAAGCAAATTGAACCGTTTAATTAATTGTCGGGACCCCGGTTCCGCTTAATATTGCCTAATCGCATTGCATCTTGCCATGACATACATCATACATGCATCATGCCCGATCTTCTGCCGTCGTATTAAATATTGCATCCGGTGTTTCTCCTAGTGTTTTGCTTCTTCACGGATAAGGCCGTTGAGTTGATGAGAGTACCGATCCGATCTTCGGTTGAACCTTCGACAATGTTTTCAGGCGAGCATCTTCCCCTTTCTACCTATCTTACTTTTATAGTATTTATTTCCCTCCTGTTGAGCTATTGCTATCTGTGTTGCGATGCTCTAGTTTTCGTACCCGAGATATCCCTTGCAGCCTTATATTGCCCTGGACACCTCCTATTACCTGTTGTTTGGTAGATAGTTGGACTTGCGCGTCGTAGTCGCTTGCTCAAGTGCTGTCGCGTGTCGTCCAGTGCCACAGTTGTTGGTGTATTGCCGCATGTTTGATGTTGGAGATGATCATGGTTTTACTTATCGTCACTTTAATTCCTGTTTAACAACTAAAATTGAAGTAAGTAAGCAGAGGCATCGGTGGGTGATAGATAATATTTGGTTTCCGACCGCCCACTTGTGTCCCGTAGGACCCCGAGTACTTGATACCTGTTCCTTGATTTATCGCGCTATCCACATACGGGGAATTATGGGCCCCCCTTAGCCAGAGCTTGATTCAGTCTTATTTCTTGGGGCCACAAACTAGTTTGAGGTTTTATTTACGATCCTGTACTTATGCCATGCTTTACTGCTTTATTTACGATTGTGCGAGGAGCACACTGCACTGTTTAGGATCGGGACACATTTTCGCGGTGTCGACAAGCTCAGTTTTGTGTTCCCAGTCGTTCACAGCCGTCCACCCAAACCTCGGGTCCGTCTCGGAGCTAGCTTACTTCGTTGCGGGTGTACTCCAAGGTGTGGCCCCCTGAAATATTTCTGAATCCTGTGATTGCTTTGTCGTGAAAGCCTCGTTGGGTTTTGATTTGGTTTCTCCGAGGTTGATCGTGTGTGTGTTGCTATTTGTGCACCCCGGCCGGGTTAAAACTTTCTGAAAGCCGTGTCCGCGGTTATGGACGACTTGGAGCACAGTATCTCGATCATAGACAACTATAACTAAAGTAGTGCTATAAATTTGACTTTATGATGACTAGTAATCAGCTTCACTATAATGGAATGGCTAATTAAAACTGCCAACAATTGCTTGCTTGGGTCGTCGCTTGCGACCATTGTATCTGACTAGTAAGTATTACAACTACAACGGAATGGCTAAATAAAAGTACCAACAACTGCTGGGTTTTTGGAATATCTCGTGCTAATTGTATCTTACTAGTAAGTGCCGCAACTACAACGGAATGGTTAAATAAAACGGCCCACTTTTTATTTCATCAGGACGATTATCTACACCTGACTAGTAATTGCTGCAACGATAACTGAATAAATAAAACTGCCAACTGTGTGAGTTCCTCGGTTGACTTCCTCGTTTGGTCTCGAGGGGGAAACACCAGGATGGGTTTGTTTGGTGTTAGCTTCAGGTTGGATCCGGATAGGTCATTCTTACCCCCCTCTGATAACCGCCAGTTGTATCGAGTCTCTATAGGTTGTTTAGTGCATGCTGCCGCTGCCGCTCAGTCCACCATACCTATGTAGGCGAGGACCGCCGAATTCTAGTCTCGCCGTGTACTGGCCTCAGTACTGACGCTCCTCTTTTTCCTTTGCCCTTTGTCGGCACCCCTTTTGTTTAAGCAGGTTTTGAGATCGACGTCGTTAGCAGGGTTACCCTTCCGGCTTGGCCTGGGCAGGGTTATGGACGCCATTGGTTATTCTTCAGGGCTCTTAGCCCCATTTGCATCTTGTCCGTAGTCGGACGCTCTATCGTTTTCAAGGTGATTTGGATCTTTGTATATTATATCTGTATTCTTGACTCATGGAGTCGCTGTTGTATATATCTGTTCTGTGGGTCCCATCGAGGACTGTTGTGTAATGTTATTACTTCGTTTTCCACCCGCACGAAAGTGCCAGGTGCGCACCTTTGAATCGTTTCTATGCGGATTTGGCGGGTTTTCGCTAAAACTTGCATAGGTCCGATTTTGAGGGTGTTACAGAGTGGTATTAGAGCTCAGCAGTTACGATACCCCACAAGTCCAGCCTGTAGGATAACCTAGCTAACGGCCGAAGTAGAGTGTCAAAACTATTTTTGGAAAATCGGTTGGATAGCTCTGATTAGGTCTGATTTTACTCCTTACCCCTCTGCTATTCTCCCTTACCTCTACGTGTTTTGAATCCGCTCTCTTCTCTTTCTTCGAGTCTAGGACTTCTCGTGGTTGGGTTTTCCGTCGTATCTTTAGGGTTTCGCTTCCTCCTTTGGTAACGGTGTTCTACCATCCGGTGTTCAAGCTGCCTGAGGAATCCGTCTGCTGTGGTATCATCCTTTGTTCCTTGTTTGTGCTATCCGGTGTTTCCCGACGCGACTACATCATCTACGCCAGATCCGGTGCAGAGTCTGCATCACTCCTTTGTTTCCGAACCTCGCTTGTCGAGATCTTCAGTCTAATTCCGAGAGTTGGTTGCATAATCCGCCTATTCGTGTGCAGGGTAATGGTTTGGGTGCGCGATGGACTGATCACCATCCGACTACTCTTATCATTCGCTCTTGTACCTCGAATCAGTGGATCCAGCAGTTTTACTCCATCCATCGGAGCTAGAGGTGGCTTTATTTGTTGATACCTCTACCTTCGACCTTTTGTTCCCGGAGTGTTCTCTCGACGATCACGGACGACGACCTCTTGTTAGTGGTGTCGCGAGGATCTACACGAAGCGAGAAGATTCAGAACACCGACCTTCTTTCCGGTACCATGAGGCGGATCTCGAGGGCGAGATCCATTGTTAGTGGTGTCGAATTGTGGCATCCCGCAAAACCACTACTAGAAAATCGCGTTGTTTTTGTGCATTGCATCATCATGACCGCATGCTCATGTCATCATGCCACATTGCATTTGAGCATCGTCATCATCTTGCATTTGCTTGCATAAAACTATTTACAGAAAAACCTATTTGTGTTTCTAAAACGCCCCGTCTTTATTTAAATGCAAAACCCGGGTCTCCGGATTATTTTGTTTTGTCCGCTATCGGTTTGCAGAAGTTTTGTTTTAAACAAATAAAATATTAAATTATTTTAGTGGGGGCAGTCGAACGGGCCGAAACGACCCGAACGACCACCCCCAGTCCAAACAATCGGTCCACCCGTAATCCTTTTGCTACCAGATAATCTACCCACACCCCCCTCCACATCACCCCACCCAATCCCCACCTGACACCTCACCTCTTCCCTCCCTCTACCCTATCCCACGCTGCCACTTGGCCTCTCTCCCTCTCTCCCCAACACACCCAACACCACACAACACACCACACGCAGCACCTGCCCACCCGACCCACACACGCCGCACACCCACGCCTGCCACGCACCGCCCCGGACCCACCCCCCCCCCCCCCGCAGGCCGCGCGTCCCACCTCCTCCTCCCTCTTCCCCGGAGCCTCCCCTCTCCCCCGTGCTCGCCGCGCCACGACCCCCACCTCTGGCCCGACCCCGTCGGCCCCTAGGCCCTCGCCGCCGGACTCCCCGCCTCCGGCCGCGCATCCTCGCCTCCGGCCCTCCTCCTCCGCCCGTTGCCCTGCACCGCCGCCCTCGCCTCGTCCTCCGCCCCTCCCCAGCCATGGCGCCCTCCGTCGGCCATGGCGCTCTCTGCGCGCGCCGCCAGGGGCCCCGAGCCTCACCGCGCCTCCCCTCCCCACCCCGCTCTGCTCCGCCCGCCTCCGCGCCGGCGAGCGCCGCGCCCGCCCGCGCCTGTGTCTCCCCTCTCGCCGGCGACCCAGCACCTCTCCACCGCGCTCTGCCTCCACCCCGACGCGAGCCGCCACCGCAGCACCTCGCCGCGTCCGCTGGCCCCCTCCTCCCTCGGCCAACCGCCTCTCCCCGCCGTCCCCGCTCCGGCTCCCCGTGCACCTCCGCGCGGCCGACCCCGCCGCCTGCGGGCGCCGCCTCCAGCGCGCTGCCGCTCGCCCCAGGACCCCCCTCGCTGCCAGTACCCCATCCTCCCGCGCCGCCAGGTCCCTTCGCCACCCCCTTCCACCGCAGCGGGCTCCAGGCCACCAAGGCCGAGAACGGCGGCGCCTACCCCAAGGCCAAGAAGCCAGCCGCCGTCGCTGAGCCAAGTTCCACCCCGCCGTCGACGTCAAGACACGCACCATCGGTACCCGCAAGCCCAAACCCACCAAGCTCAGGTCGCCCGTCACACCGGTGCGGTGCTGATCCCGCTCGCGGGGAGGCACATGGAGAAGCGCGTGGTGTTCCTCGAGAAGCTCAAGACCGGCCTGCTGCTCATCACTGTATGCATGTACGGCTGATCCTGTCTACCCGGGCCTCTCAAGATCTTCTCGGAACAACACCGGCACGTTGCTAACTACGGGCTTCGTCGACCGATGCGCGAGGTGGAACCTGATGACGCCGGTATCACAATATCTACATCACGGACGCGGAGAAACCCTCGGACGCCAAGTACTGCCTCGGACGCCAACACCCGAACCGAAAAGGAACGCCAAGTCCGACACCGACAACCGAAACCCCGGTACCGGACAAGTTCGCCATCGACCTTGAGAACGTATACACGGAACGGCAAGATCGCCTCACGGAATCCGAAGCGCGGACCCGACAAGATCTTCGCGACAATAAGAACGACACCGACCCGGAAGATCCGATGCGCCCCCGACACCGAACCAAGTCTGGCTTCCCGGAACGCCAAGATCCACCTCCGTTATCCGAGAACGTTCCCGTCGAACCCCGAACCCCAGATCCGGACCCCGAGACCGACCCCGAACCCCGGAACCCCAAGAGCGTCGAACCCTAATGTGTGACCCCTTTTCTCGAACCCTATATTAAGATGATATTAATTGTTGCATATTAAATTGTCATACTTGCATGCATCTTATCATGTGGTTTGGGGGCCTTATGCCGATTCACCATATAATTAAATATGGGGCCCATATGCGGGCAAATCTAGTCTCATATTGGCCTCATTTAAATTTGTGTAGCGAACCGGTGATATATTCTGCCTTGTTAAACGACATTTAATTGCGGGGGTTCTAAGCAACTTGAACCGTTTAATTAATTGTCGGGACCCCGGTTCCGCTTAATATTGCCTAATCGCATTGCATCTTGCCATGACATACATCATACATGCATCATGCCCGATCTTCTGCCGTCGTATTAAATATTGCATCCGGTGTTTCTCCTAGTGTTTTGCTTCTTCGCGGATAAGGCCGTTGAGTTGATGAGAGTATCGATCCGATCTTCGGTTGAACCTTCGACAATATTTTCAGGCGAGCATCTTCCCCTTTCTACCTATCTTACTTTTATAGTATTTATTTCCCTCCTGTTGAGCTATTGCTATCTGTGTTGCGATGCTCTAGTTTTCGTACCCGAGATATCCCTTGCAGCCTTATATTGCCCTGGACACCTCCTATTACCTGTTGTTTGGTAGATAGTTGGACTTGCGGGTCGTAGTCGCTTGCTCAAGTGCTGTCGCGTGTCGTCCAGTGCCACAGTTGTTGGTGTATTGCCGCATGTTTGATGTTGGAGATGATCATGGTTTTACTTATCGTCACTTTAATTCCTGTTTAACAACTAAAATTGAAGTAAGTAAGCAGAGGCATCGGTGGGTGATAGATAATATTTGGTTTCCGACCGCCCACTTGTGTCCCGTAGGACCCCGAGTACTTGATACATGTTCCTTGATTTATCGCGCTATCCACATACAGGGAATTATGGGGCCCCCTTAGCCAGAGCTTGATTCAGTCTTATTTCTTGGGGCCACAAACTAGTTTGAGTTTTTATTTACGATCCTGTACTTATGCCATGCTTTACTGCTTTATTTACGATTGTGCGAGGAGCACACTGTACTGTTTAGGATCGGGACACATTTTCGCGGTGTCGACAAGCTCAGTTTTGGGTTCCCAGTCGTTCACAGCCGTCCACCCAAACCTCGGGTCCATCTCGGAGCTAGCTTACTTCGTTGCGGGTGTACTCCAAGGGGTGGCCCCCTGAAATATTTCTGAATCCTGTGATTGCTTTGTCGTGAAAGCCTCGTTGGGTTTTGATTTGGTTTTTCCGAGGTTGATCGTGTGTGTGTTGCTATTTGTGCACCCCGGCCGGGTTAAAACTTTCTGAAAGCCGTGTCCGCGGTTATGGATGACTTGGAGCACAGTATCTCGATCATAGACAACTATAACTAAAGTAGTGCTATAAATTTGACTTTATGATGACTAGTAATCAGCTTCACTATAATGGAATGGCTAATTAAAACTGCCAACAATTGCTTGCTTGGGTCGTCGCTTGCGACCATTGTATCTGACTAGTAAGTATTACAACTACAACGGAATGGCTAAATAAAAGTACCAACAACTGCTGGGTTTTTGGAATATCTCGTGCTAATTGTATCTGACTAGTAAGTGCCGCAACTACAACGGAATGGTTAAATAAAACGGCCCACTGTTTATTTCATCAGGACGATTATCTACACCTGACTAGTAATTGCTGCAACGATAACTGAATAAATAAAACTGCCAACTGTGTGAGTTCCTCGGTTGACTTCCTCGTTTGGTCTCGAGGGGGAAACACCAGGATGGGTTTGTTTGGTGTTAGCTTCAGGTTGGATCCGGATAGGTCATTCTTACCCCCCTCTGATAACCGCCAGTTGTATCGAGTCTCTATAGGTTGTTTAGTGCATGCTGCCGCTGCCGCTCAGTCCACCATACCTATGTAGGCGAGGACCGCCCAATTCTAGTCTCACCGTGTACTGGCCTCAGTACTGACGCTCCTCTTTTTCCTTTGCCCTTTGTCGGCACCCCTTTTGTTTAAGCAGGTTTTGAGATCGACGTCGTTAGCAGGGTTACCCTTCCGGCTTGGCCTAGGCAGGGTTATGGACGCCATTGGTTATTCTTCAGGGCTCTTAGCCCCATTTGCATCTTGTCCGTAGTCGGACGCTCTATCGTTTTCAAGGTGATTTGGATCTTTGTATATTATATCTGTATTCTTGACTCATGGAGTCGCTGTTGTATATATCTGTTCTGTGGGTCCCATCGAGGACTGTTGTGTAATGTTATTACTTCGTTTTCCACCCGCACGAAAGTGCCTGGTGGGCACCTTTGAATCGTTTCTATGCGGGTTTGGCGGGTTTTCGCTAAAACTTGCATAGGTCCGATTTTGAGGGTGTTACAATGTCGAGTGTCGTTTCAATGATGACA
Source organism: Avena sativa (assembly GCA_916181665.1). Lineage (NCBI taxonomy): Eukaryota > Viridiplantae > Streptophyta > Magnoliopsida > Poales > Poaceae > Avena > Avena sativa. The sequence goes on along the minus strand of OV702283.1, from coordinate 243,220,685 downwards.
TCAAGAAATATGAATCCGTTGGTTAGAGAGCCAAGCGACGAAAAGGAAAGAAAATTCCGAGAAAGGAAAGGAGCCCAAGGAATATTCTGACATGGAAGAAGCGGAAGCAGCTAAAGAGCCCAAGCCGGATGGAAAGAAAACTTTTCCGACAAAGAAAGACTCATACGCCTGCTTCCTTGGATCCCAACCATCTAAGGACAAAAAGGCGGTTCTTCGTGAGCTCAATGCCACGGTTCCAGCTGTCCCACAATTCCTGGACTGGTCAGAGGTAACAATCATCTTTGATCGTTCAGATCACCCAAGGAAAACACATCGTCGGAGAAAGTACCCTCTAGTTGTCAATCCTCTTATTGATGGCTATGAGTTCTCAAAGACACTCATGGACGGTGGGAGAAACATCAACATCCTCTACATTGAGACACTCCACCGCATGAATCTACACGAGAGCCAGCTGAGTTACAACAGTGTAACTTTCCATGGTATTGTACCAGGGAGACATGCGGATTCTCTGGGTAAGATTTCTCTGGATCTGACATTCGAAACCCGAGACAATTACCAGACCGATCCACTCTCTTTTGAGGTGGTACCGTTCAAAAGTGCTTACCACGCCATCTTCGGATGTCCGGCTTACTATATGTTCATGGCCCGTCCCTGTTACATCTACAACATGATTAAACTTCCAGTTCCAAAGGGCGTAATCACCGTTAGAGGAAATCCGAGGAAGGCGCGAGAGTGCGACGAAGGATCTGCTGTCTTCGCCGAAGCCGTGCTGCACGCCCAGGAGTACCAGGAGATCAAGAATACCATCAACCCGTCCGAGATGCCCGCTATGAAGAATGAGGTGCTGAAGCCAAGTTTGCTGTTCAAGGCATCGGAACAGACGAAGAAGACATCGCTGAAGGAAGATGATCCCTCCAAGACGACGAATATAGGGGTAGGCTTAGGCAACGCATAGGAAAGGGCGCTCATCGAGTTCCTCAAAGCTAATATTGATATCTTCGCATGGCAGCCATCTGACATGACCGGAGTACCTAGGGAACTTGACGAGCACTCTCTTAATGTGTAACCAGATGCTAAACCCGTCAAAAAGTCCTTACGGCGGTTTGGTGATGAAAAGCGCAAAGCAATAGCGAATGAATTAGCCCGCCTAGAGTTAGCGGATTTCATAACAGAGGTCATCCATACAGATTGCGTGGTAAATCCTGTACTCGTCCCTAAAAAGGACACCATTTATTTAAGCATGTGTGCTGATTATACCGCTTTGAACAAGGCATGCACAAAAGATCCGTTCCCTTTGCCAAGAATCGATCAAGTTATCGACTCAACCGCAGGGTCGGAATTACTCTATTTTCTCGACGAATATTCCGGATATCACCAAATACCGATGAAAAATTCGGATCGAATTAAGATGTCTTTCGTCACTCCTTTCGAAACCTTATGCTATAAAACTATGCCTTTTGGCTTAAAGAACGCAGGAGCAACATATCAATGTACCATGCAACATTGTATCAACGACCAAATTGGATGCAACGTCCATGTATACATACACGACATAGCAGTTATGTCCAAAAAGAAGGAAACTTTAATTTTCGACTTGGATGAAACATTTGTTAGTCTACGAATATTGAATATGATGCTAAATCCGAAGAAGTGTTTCTTTGGAATTACTGCCAGAAAATTTTTAGGGTTCATCATCTCTGATCGAGGCATAGAAGTGAACCGGGACAAAATAAAGGCTATCTTAAACATTACTAGGCCGACTCGCCTGAAGGACGTACATCGCCTCACTGGTTGCATTGCAGCGGTGAGTCAGTTCGTCAGCCCACTCGGTGAAAGAGCCGCACCTTTTTACAAACTCTTGAAGAAAACCGACAAATTAGTCTGGAACCCATAAGCCGAAACTGCCCTACAAAGTTTCAAATATCTTCTTTAAAACACACCAGTTCTCACAGCGCCAGAACCTCGGGAACCTATGTTACTTTACATTGCAGAGACCAACAAGGTCATAAGCGTGGTAACAGTAGTTAAGCGCGAGGAAGAAGGCCACGATCATAAGGTGTAGCGGCCAACTTATTATCTAAGTGAGGTCCTGACAGAATAAAAGTAACGGTATCCACATCATTAAAAGCTGGCCTATTGAGTGTTCTTTGCATCCAGAAAGCTATGCCACTATTTTCAAGAGCACAAGATCACAGTAGTGAGCACAGCTCCTCTGCGAGATATAATCAACAACCGCGACGCCACAGGGCGTGTCGCGAAGTGGGGAATAGAGCTTGCAACTTTTGACATTGAGTACAAACCACGTATAACAATCAAGTCCCAAATTCTCACTGACTTTGTTGTCGATTGGACAGAAACGTCAGAAAACAAAGGCCCTCCAGACTCGGCATTTTCGACCCTTCACTTTGACGGATCAAAAGCAAGAAGAGGCTCGGGGGCTGGCGTGGTACTTAGTTCACCTCAAGGAGATAAGATGTTCTATGTGTTGAATTTACACTTCACGGCAACCAATAATATTGCCGAGTACGAAGCACTGCTACATGGAATACGCCTGGCCAAAAACATTGGCATATCAAGACGCATGTGTTACGGATACTCGGATTTAGTTACACAGCAAGTATCCAATATCTGCAGTGCAAACAAGCACATAACAGTATACAAAGCTGTTGTGGATGAACTATCCAAATTGTTCGAGGGTTTAGAGGTTCAACACATCCCTCGAGCAGAAAATGAGGAAGCAGATGCACTATTGAGAATAGGCTCTGCACGGAAACAAGTACCAGATGGAGATTTTTTAGAGCATTTAAGGGTCCCCTCCATAGTCGGAGTTGATGAGGACTATCCGACGACATCTGACTAACCTTTAATACCAGTTCTGGCAATAATCCCAAGATGTACAAAACCCTATCTGGATTTCCCGATAGATGGAAAACTACCGGAAGACGAAGTCTAGAGCTGGAAGATGGTCCGACGAGAAAAAGCATACACTATAATAAATGGTGAGCTCTATAAACAGAGTGTTTCTGGCGTGCTTCAGAGATGTAATTCTTCGGAAGAAGGAGTGGAAATCTTAAGAGAAATCCACGAAGGCAAGTATGGTCACCATGCTGCAGCTAGATCCTTAGTGGCAAAAGCTTTTTGACACGGATTCTTTTGGCTTATATCTAAGGAGGATTCCAACAAACTGGTCAAAACGTGCAAAGGCTGCCAAAAGTACGCTCATCAGGCACATGTTCCGGCTGAACACTACGAATAATCCCTATTACATGGCCATTCGCGGTCTGGGTGCCTAATATGGTAGGGCCGTTTCGCACGGCAAAATGCGGATTTACTCACCTACTTGTGATGGTGGATAAATTTATAAAATGGATTGAGGATAAACCCATAACAAGTTGCGATGGAGCCACAGCCAGAAGATTCGTTGAGGACGTAATCATCAGATTCAGATATCCGCACAGTATAATTACTAACAACGGGAGAAACTTTTGTAAGGGTGAACTTGCCGAATTCAGCGAAGAGCAAGGGATCCGACTTGATATTGCATCAGTCTCACATCCACAAGCCAATGGACAAGTCGAAAGAACTAATGGCCTTTTTCTACAAGGAATCCGACCTCGCCTCGAGGCACCACTTCTTCGGGCCACGGGGGCTTGGGAGGAAGAATTACCGTCTGTAATATGGAGATTATGTACAACTCCTAACAAGTCAACCATCTATGCTCCTTTCTTCTTGGTCTACAGTGCAGAAGCAGTTCTTCCAAGTGATCAGATTCATCAGGCCCCACGAGTTAAAGCGTATATCGAAGAAGATGCAGAAGTTTCTCGGCAAGATGATCTTCATATAATCGAAGAAGTACGCGTCATTGTTGAGAAGAGATCTACATCCTATCAGTAGAAGTTACGCAAGTATCATAGTCAGAGAGTGCAAAACCGTTCTTTCAGAAAATGCGATTAGGTTCTCCGACTTGTGCAAAAGAGAAAGCACAAACTTCCCCAATTTAGGAAGGACCTTTTATGGTTAGCAGAGTTCTGCATAATGGTTCATATTATTTAACCGACATGAGACCAGTCAAGGAAAGACCCGATACTCGGAAAAGGAAGAGGGCTGGTGGCAGCACAGCCCGGGATGAAATAGATTGTCCATGGAATATTGAACAGCTACGTCCCTTCTATTCTTAGTTATATTTCCTTGTAATCATATATGTACATGTTCAAAGTGAAATAAAGTGTTGGTTTCCTCATATTTTTATATTTGAGAAGTTTTTTCCATTTTATTTCCAAAAGATCATGTAATTTTTAAAAAAGTCCTAGAATGCTTGAAAGTACTTTATGCTCATGTTCGTTCTGGTAATGATTTTTGAATAATCTAAAAATATTTCCTTAGGGTACAAAGTTTAAATTATTGTCTATAGTTTGATTCTTTATCTGATTGCTTAGACACGGGCATTTTCCGAGTAATGAGTTGTTGGTACTGGAAGCCGGCTTTTTTCCGAGTTTAAACTGGTTTAGAAATTGCGCTCCATTGCTCGGCAAAGTTTCTGTGCTAAAGGTTGGCCGACCCATGACAGGGACGAGGCAGAGAGCTAGATAAACCAATAAGTATAGGCATAACAAAACGCAAAGTGCTTTAGAAATTTTCAAGCACAATGCATAAAAATATATAAACAAAAGTGCTAAGATAGTAAAAGCATCAGTTTTTACAAACCAGCACAAAATAAATATTGTATCCATTATTACATTGCCATAAGTTCAAGATAATGCGTAGAAATTGTTTATGATACATGCGATGGTGATGAAGCAGGTGGAGCAGTGGAGTCAACAGCAGTGTTTCCCTCGATCTCAGAATCGGAAGCATTGCTGATTTCTGGCTTTTGAGGCGAAGGAGGCCCGGCGACGGATTCGAAGAATGGCATCGTGTAGTTGGTCATCTCCGCCACCCGACAAGCATAACACGAACAAGATTCTTGGATGGCCTTGATGTCCTGTGGGTTACCCTCATCATCCTCCTCGGCAATGCCCTTGGTGACGTGCCAGATTTCCATCTCTCTATGGTGGCTCATCACCATGGTCAGAGCTATTTGTGCAGCAGTCCGAGCGTAGGAGATCGTCCAGTCCTCGATCAACTTCGGAATATCCTTAACTTTGTCCCTCACCTCAAGAACTGACATCGTGTGAAAGTTGGAAAGCTTGATTTACTCACCAACCTCTTCTAGAGTTTGGCGGAATTCGAACAAGACATCTCCGACGAGCTTAATGCGCTCGAGGCGAGGTTTAGAAATGGGAGAGTCTGAAAGATCCAGGGGGTTGGGAAAGAACCAAAAAGTCAAAATTTGGCTAAAACGAAATTCGAAAAATGAACAACACAAAGAAAAGATTCGGAAATCTGACCAAGCACGGAGTGATTCCATTCAGCATGCTCCTTGCGGAGGCTGTCTAGTTCACTAGCTGAGGCCTGGGCAAGATCCCTCTGGATATCAAATTCCTTCTTGAGATCAGCAAGTTCTTTATCTCGGAGGGCTAGGAGCTTCTCGAGCCTCACGGTCTCTTGATTTCTTGACTCCAGGACTACGGCTACGGATTTCTCTGATTCCAAAGTTAGCTTCTCAAGCTTGTCCCGGAGTTCGGCATTTTCTATCTCCAAGACCTTGAAGTTTTTGTCCGTCTCCACCATCTTGCTGGATTGACATAACAATTTTGGAAAGACAAAAATATCAGTCGGACAAAGAAAATTCGACTATGACAAAACAGATAACTGACAAAGAGGAAGCCGAAAAAGTTTACCTTCTGCTTCATCTTTCTCAATTTTCAACTTCGAATCCTCAAAGCGCAAAGCTTTGATTTCTTTGCGCTTATTACTAATATTATTGAGAAATTCCAGGTTGGAAGATGCAATTTTCTATAAGTTTATAGACAGAATACCATCAGACGGCTACTAAGACTCGGGCTGCAAATTTAACTAAGTAAAATTATAGCACGAGCCTTGGGGGCTACACTACATCGCTCTTTTGCAACCTAAAAGCGTCGAATCAGATCCAACGATGTTTATCCGACTTTATGCTTGGGGGGTACAGGATATGATAATAAATGCAAATAAGAATCAAAAACATACAATGTGTTCCAGGTGCATCTTTTCAAATCCGAGCTTCTTGCTGTGAAACACCTTCTCGGTAAGGCTGAGGGACGGAACATCCGTCCCTGGAAGCTCGCCAGATGTGAATTTAGCATCCCGGACCAAAATTTGGTCTAGGAGGCTAACCATCTTGACATCCTCCTCTTCTTGGCTCACTGCCTCTGGAGTCAAGCTTTGCTTCTCAAGACTGGATTGAGCGCACCTAAGAATCTCTTCCTTCTCTTTCCTATTGAGACCAGGTACAACAGAGTAACCACCTTATCCACCGCTCCTGTGGTCATCACCATGGGATCATTACCCTTGACGGGTTAACCCTTGTTAGTTGCCTAGTCATCAACAGTGACCAGGGCTTGCCTGGCTTGCTGTCTGGCTTTATCTTGCATTTCAACGCTGATTTAACTCTAGAACATGAAAATCCTAAAGTTTAGATGTTCTCTGGAAAGGAATAAAGGTATAGGAGTACTAAAAATGAAAGGTGAGGTGCTTACTTTTTAACGACTGGCAGCACTTGGCTACCAGCAGCCACAACTTCCTTCGCCTTACGCTTCTTGGAGGCGGGGTGGCAACTTCTTGCACCTCATCATCCTCCGTCGCCTCCGGGTTGTCTGAAGCATAGCCCTCTAGTGGAGCTAGCTCAGACTCAGAGAGTTTCTCGAGCTGACAAAGTCGAAAAGCATCGATGAAAATAGAGTCGAAAAAAGAACAGAAAAGAACGACGAAACACAAAAGCAGAGTCGAAATATTTACCGGAGTCAGAGGACGGTTGGTCGTATACATCTTCAGGGAAACTTCCGGAACTTTCCGTTCCACTCTTTCCTTGATCAAATATTGCATAAGCGTCTTGTAGTCCTTCGGCGCGAGCCGGCTGGAACTGACCCTCATCGTGTCCTTCTTGTCGCTCGTGATTTGGTGCATGAGGCAGTCTTCGTGGTGCTGGAGAGGCTGAATCCGGTGCCGCAGCCAGCAGTTGATCAAATCGGATCCACGGAGTCCCTCATGCTTCATCAAATACTCAATACGCCTCTTGGCGAGGATCAAAATATCCGACAGCTCCGGTACCTCCGCGTCCCATGAATCTTGGTGGGGACCGGCGCTGTTGACGAATGCCGGAAGACCTTCCGCCTTTCCAGGAGCCAGAATATCCTTATGATAGAAGAAAGTTCTGGCCCAGCGTTTGATGGACTCACTAGCGTTAATCCTATGATAGATCCGGTTCCTCCTAAGGACTAAGCTAAGAGTGTCGGTGACATAAGGCACACCAGCACTGATGGAATTCTTCCGAGTACCATAGTAGTACCGGAAGGGTGAGACTTGGCCTAATGCCAATAAAACCCTCGCACAAAGCTGCGTGAGTACTGAGCTCAAGCAGGGAGTTGGGAAAAAGGTTATGATGTTGCACACCGTAGTGATTGAGGACCTCGACGAGGAAGTGCGACGGTGGCAAGCTGAGGCCACGGTCGACGTGAGTCCCAAACAACACCCTCTTGCCGTCAAGCACCACGGGGACGGCGTGTCCTGAGGCGCTCCGCCACGCACCAGCGACGATGAACCCCTCATTCTCCATGACTTGGAGCTCCACGTTGTCCATGGCGCTGGTGACCCAAAGGCCCCGCATTTTCTTCTCTTCCGCCGCCGACGAACCCGCCGCTGCCGCTCCAGAGGTTGAGCCAGAAGCCATAGATCTTGGAGGAAGAAGGGCTGGTGGGGTAAGGAGAGATTTTTCTCAACTGTGTGCATATGGGAACTAGTGCGGAGAGCTCGAGGAGTACGCGGAAGCAATGAATGAATCGATGGAGAGATGAATCTGAGAGGAAGGGTTTTCTCCCCTCTTTACTGGTCTCTGCGTCAAGATTTGTGCGGTGAGACGCGTGATTATAGCCACGTGTATAGGAGAGGGGGAGTTAGCTTCGTCGCGACTCTTCTGCCCCCTAGATTTTCGTTTAGGCATTGAGATGGTCTTCTGTTCCATAAGGAACGGACCCACCAACAGTCGTGCTGATGGAAATCCTGTCAGAGACAGGACATGGTCTGAAAAGTTGTCAGTCCGTACGCCGGAAGGAAAAGACTAAGGTCAGAACAAGATATATCCGACTCGATTTACTCAGAATCCTATATTAATAAAAGAAGTTTTCGGGAACCCATCAAGATTCTCAAGACGAAGAAACCATCAAGCTAGACGATTTATCCGACTTAGAATCTTGGAGACTTCTGGGGGCTACTGTTGGGGATATACTTTCCGGGTATACCCACATGACTCGCTGACCAGGGTGGCCCACCAATGGGTTAGAGATTTGCTTCATAGGCGGCCCAGTCAGAGAAAGAGGAGGAGCCAGTTCCGGCAACGACAAGGCCCAGATGAGTTACCGACTTAGGCCTGTAGTATTACTTGTAGTCCAAAATGTACATAGTTACCGACTCTGTAACATAGCCAGATAGGTCTCTCCCTATAACCATAGGCCCCGGTGACTATATAAACCGGCCCTATGGGAGCCTTTAGGGCAACAAATCAATTGTACACCACAATCCACTCGCATAGGAGAACCTCTCTTGTAATCCGCTGTAACATCCGGCCGATATATTACTGGGTTGCTACCAGGAGTAGGATCCGATCACCGCAGTCGGATCTGAACCTGGGTAAACTTGTGATCACCGCTCCTAGACTATCCGACGTCTCACACCCCATCCTTCCAACTCCACTAGGACCCCCTATGGCGTACTTGTCAACAATCCGACGACATCCGTCTTCAACATGTAAGTTGGAGAACTGTTGAATCTTCCATCGTACTCTTCTCATAGCCGGACTGGATCCGTCCTTTCCGGAATCTTCAGATGGGATGGTTCACCTGCCTGTGTAAGTATAGCGACGTAGACCATAGGTCAGCGATCCCTCGTAACTAACACATGTATAGAACGCAATCATAGCCATTTTCCCGCGCGAAGGATGTGAACCGTTGGCGGCGGCGGTGGGAACGTGGTGAAATTTCTGCGCACGCGCTGTCCACGCAGCCACCGTTTCATCAACTTGCATGAATCTTGATGTCGAGTACTATAAATTATAACTATGGTAATTTTTATCCTTTCACCGCATTATTCCTCGCATCATCTTCTTTCTCCATCAAACGCCTCCTCGAGCTCTCCGCGCACACATAGGAAAAAACCTAGTTCTTTCCTCCTCAACACCAATGGCTAGCAGCAGCAGTACTCCGTCTATGGTGACAATGGGCGAAGCCACAGCCAAGCCAACAAGCTCCGTCCATGTTCCGCCAGAGGGCATGGTGGTGCCACGCACCGCGGTCGTGGAAACCACCGGTGTTGACCATGTTCCAGCGGGGCTAGAACTTCTGGAAGAGGAGGCCGATTCCCGCAAAGGGGAATGGCGCGACTCCGGTATTACTGAGGCAATCTCAAGGAGATGCGCGCCGAGGGGTACCTCCCCACGACGGAGGGGCTGGTCTGGTGGGCGGCGCCGGCCGGCGAGGTCGTCCCTTCTCCCCAAGACGGAGAAAAGGTGTACCTCAAAGCCCAACTGGTACGTGGCATCTCCCTCCCAATCTCCGACTTCTTCGTAGAAGTCCTTATCCACTACCGGGTTCAACCTCAGAACCTGTCTTCGAATAGCATCCTCGCGCTTAGCAACTACACGACGCTTTGTGAGGGTTATCTAGGAATCAGGCCTAGAAATTGTGGGACTATTAGTTTCAAGATCTGGCCTGGACGGCGGTTCCCCGACATTGTAGGCCATGAGTCCTGCAAGAACTGGCAGATGAAGTACTTCTACGGCCCAGATATCCCTCTGTCTGGCCGAGAAGGAATGTACCCGAACTTTGTCGATGGTGCCGACGCGAAAGCCCTGACATGGAGATCCCAAGCCCTCCTTCCCTCCGACGATGAAGCCTCCCACTCTGTAAGGCGGATCGAGTGGCTCGTAGACACAGGTCTGACCGGGTTGGACCTAGACATGTGCTGGTTCATCAGGAGGATACAGCATCTGCAGCCCCATGTGAAGCTGATGCATGAATACTCCAAGGATAGGAAGGATATCCTCCGCATCTCTGAGGAAAACTTCTCGAGTGATTCCATCAAGCTTCGTCTCAAGGACATAGTCAAGGTGAAGGACAGGAAGCGTGGCTTCACCATCACCTATGACATGTTCAAGGGCGTCATGTTCCTAGAGGTACCTGTTTATCTTCCGTGTATGACATATACTCTAGTTCGTCCGTCTTGCCTTAACAATTGCATCTAACACATTGGGATTCACTAAACAACTGAAGGAACTAGATGAAGGTAGCATGGCTTCCCAAGTCTATGACCCCAACATGAAGGAAGTCACTGTCGCGTCCGACGATGATGTCCCGCTGGCACGTAAGCGAAAGAGCTCCACCTGTGATGCTTCTGATGGAGGCAAGAAGAAGAAGACTGAGGGTGGAGCCTCCAAGAGATCCACCGCCTCCCTGGAGGCTGAGAAAAGAAGAACAATTGGTATTCCGTTGACCAAAGAACCAACCGTTGTGTAAGATTCTTAACATCCGACATTGTCTCTTGCTTGTCTTGTTCCTGTACTTATAGTTCTGCATGTTTCAGGAAGAAGGCCAGTATGTGTTTGAAGAAGACCTCCAAAACATCGGGGGCTTCTAAAAACATCAAAGAAATGTTTAGTCCGTCCTCTCCCGCCATTGCCCCTCCTACTCCAAGTGTCTAGCCTGCTACTGCACCGACAAGCTCTCCAGCAAAGGTAACATCTGAACCTTCCGCCATGGAAGTGGACCCAGGCGTTGCCGCGGAACTTGTTATTGTCGGCGAGCCGGCGACACAAGAGAGCATATCATCTAAATTGGCTGAAGCTCCGGCTAAGGATGCCACTGGTAGCGGTAAGGCGATGGTGGAGGGCGGAATTTCTGTCGTGGGCAGACCTGTTGCACCCAAGACGTCAGCAGAGCCTCCAAAGATTGTCTACCTGGTGCTCCCACCGAGTATCTCATCTCTGGCTTCTGGTGCAAAACCGACTTCTTCGACATGTGGTCCTGAGGAGCTGCTCAAGCAGGCGGATATCCTGCGTGGCAACAGTCTTGCTTTCAGCAAAATATTTGCCCAGAGCGCTACCAACCTCAAGATCATTGTACTTGTAAGTTTTATATGCCTTTTGCATATGTAGTATCCCACTGTATCCCTCGAGGATTTAGACGGATAACCATAGGTATTTGTGTCTGAATGCTCTAAGAGTGACTTAGGTAGAAACTTCACACTGTAGCCCCCAAGTATGTAGTTTAAATGAATTATTACGACTAGATACTTTTAGAGTAGCATACGCAGTCTTTGTAAATTTCAATACTATAGCCCGCAAGCCTCTAGTTGAAATATAATTAGTTCCGACTAGATGCTTAAAGAAAGACTAAGCATATTGCCGAGTAAAAAAACATACTGTAGCCCCCAAGCCTCTAGGTGGATAATCATCCAACTAGATGCTCCAAGTAGACTAAGTAACATTGATCTCTTTCGCAGAATGAGACTGCCCGGAGAGGTGTCGCCAACGAGAAGTTCCACAATATGCGTGCTGACCTTGAAGCTGAAAAGGGTAAAACTGCCTTCTTGAAGGATCAAATCACTAAAAGCAAGAGTCTGTTTTTCTTTTCAATTTCGCACTCAATCTTGGTTTTGCTCCATTAACCTCCGACTACTCATCGCGTTCTGTCGTTTCTCCGACATGCAGAAGCTATTGCCAAGGCGAAGGATATTGTCGAGCAATCAAATCACATACAGCTGCTGGATAGCAAGCACAAAATCCCCAAGCAAGAGAGGGCTGAATCGCTGAAGATGCATGAAGATGCGATGAAGGTCGTGCAGGAATCCGTGAACACGGAGATCAACCGACTGAAGTAGGAAATTGTGATCCTCAAGGAGCAGAACAAAGTTGTCGCCAAGCAGAATACGCGCAACCTTGAGGCTTACAAGGATTCCATGGCGGAGACGTTCCAACAAGCTGAGGCTAGCATCTTTGGTATGCAATCTCCGTCTTGTACTTCTGTATGCCAGGTACTCTGAATTTTGTTATGTTGGACTCATGTACTACATTGCTTGGCCAGAAATGCAGCTCCTATTGGTTTAACCAATAATCCTCCTCCGCCAAAGGAATGCATGGTCCTTGCCGGCAACTTCATTAGCACCGCCATCAAGCAAGCAAAAGAAATTGCTAAGACCTTGAATATCAACATCAAGGCGGTGGATTCCGTCATGAAGTACTCGGAGATTCTGCGCCAAGCCCCAGATCTTATCTGGAAAGCTTCATCTACACAGGCTGGTGCAAGGATGTCGTCGGGTATGGTCAAGGCCCACTATGAGTATGATGACATCAACACGATGACCTCGGGTCTTCCCGACGTAGACGATGACGGATAGAAGATCGATCACAAAGCTATCTGGTCATCGCTCGCCGGCTACGACACCAGAGTTGTTGAGTTGGTAGATCCAAAAATATTTGTGCCTCTTGAGATTATTGATACCGACCAACCGAGCTCCTCCGAGTCTCTCAAGACCACCGACTTTGTTGATGATCAGGATGACTCTCCTGCTGCCGGCGATGTTACCTCAAGGTCTCCTGCGCCAGAGGAATGAAAAAAACTTATGTAATATTTGTTTCCTCTGGGTGTATGTATGCAGAAAAACTACGGGTTTATCCTTAAGGCGGAAAACAATAGCTATATATTTCCTGCTACTTAAGTTCTATTTCGAGCATGTACATATTTTGTAAGCAAGTGTTGGCTTATCCATTACTTTGGATTTTATGCTTGACTTTTCATGAGTCGGAAGACTCGTAGTCGGAACTATGCGCTCAAGTGATGGTGCCCAATGACACCGTCAAAAACTTAAGCACAAAATTGCCGACTTCGAGTGTCAAAAGTCACTACTCCAGAATCCACATAGAAACAACAAAGAACATGTAGACTAGAAAACTTAAGCTAACGCTCGTAGGCGGTATTTTCACAAGTGCAAATGTAAAACTTGCGCATAAATGTTTTATACGATCCAAAAATGAATACTAAAGGAGGTAAAAGACTCAAGCATATGAGTGAACCCAAGAGATTTATTTCATTGATCATATAAGAGGTACATAGTAGATAAAAAATATGCTAAGTGTAAGAAGGACGTAGCTGTGCTATGTTCCATGTCCGATCAAGCTCCGGGTAATCATCATCCGGGTCACGTCGCTTACTCTATGATCCTCATTTGGTCTATCCTCTAGTTCACGATTGTCAATGAGGTAGTAACACCCATTGAGTAGCTCCTTTCTTATGATGAACGGTCCTTCCCATGGAGGGGATAATTTGTGTGACTTCTTCTGCTTAAGTCGGAGCACCAGATCCACCTATTTAAATGAGTGATGCCGAACGCGGCGACTATGGTAGCTGCGTAGCTTCTGCTGGTAGATGGCTGATCTTTGGCAAGCCAATACACACTCTTCCTCGAGAAGGTCCACATCTAGGCGTCTAGATTCTTTAGAGTCATCTTCGTCATAGGCGGCAAAACTTGGTGAATCGTGGAGGATGTCGGTAGGAAGGATGGCTTTTGCTCCATATACCATGAAATAAGGGGTGTAGCTGGTGGATCTGTTGGGTGTAGTTCGTAAACTCCACAGAACATATGGTAATTCCCCCCGCCCAGGCTCCAACTGCTCTATGTAGTGTTGCCTCTAGACGTGGCTTGATTCCCTGCAGAATTAGCCCATTGGCTCGCTCAACTTGCCCATTGGACTGTGGATGTGCCATAGATGCCAAGTCAAGTTGGATGCCCTTTTCCCAACAATAAACTTCCACTACTCCAAGTGATAAGTTGCTGCCATTGTCGGTGATAATGCTATGTGGGAGACCAAATCTCACCACTAGATCCCGAGCAAACCTAAGGGCAGTTGCCCCATCAAGCTTTCTAATGATTTTAGATTCTATCCATTTGGTGAACTTATCAACTGCTACTAGCAGATGTGTAAACCGACATGGTGCCGTCTGCAATGGACCAACCATGTCTAGCCCCCAGACTGCAAATGGCCAAGTTATTGGTATTGTTCGCAATTCTTGAGCTGGTACATGTGGTTGTCGGGCATAGTACTGGCATCCCATGCATGTCTCAACCAGCTTGTCGGCGTCTGGCTTCGCGGTCAGTCAGTAGAATCCTTGTCAGAAGGCTTTGGAGACCAACTATCTAGGAGTTGCGTGATGCCCGCAATCTCCAAGATGGATCTCACGAAGGATTTCGATACCTTCTTGCTAGGAGACACACTTTAGGTATACACCAGTGGTGCTTCTTTTATAGAGTTGTCCATTGATTATGGTATAGCCCTTCGCACGACGTACTATTTGCTGAATTTTGACTTTGTCAACGGCAAAGTTCCGTGTACGAGATATTCCATGAACGGTTTTGTCCAAGCCAGAGGGAGCTTTGTTATTGTATGAACAAAAGAGTCAACTCTATCCGGGTTAGATGGATCCGCTCCCTTCACGGATGGTGTCCGTAGATGCTCCAGGAAAACGCCAGGCGGAATTGGTTTGCACCCTGATCCAAGATTTGACAGCAGATCAGCCTCCTCATTGTCCTCCCTCTTGACATACTTGACTTCGTAGCCCTTGAATCACTTGGCTATCTCGTCTACTTCATCTCAATATGCCGTCATCATAGGGTTCCACGTGTTCCAGGTGCCAGCCACCTGCTGGGCAACCAAGTCGGAATCTCCATAGCAAACTATGCGCTTGATGCCAATATCCTTGGCTACAGGAAGTCCATGAATGACTGCTTCATATTTCGCCATGTTATTTGTAGCCTCAAAGTGGATCTGCAGAATGTAGTGTAACTTTTTCCCCATTAGTGACTGTAGCAGTACACCAGCCCCCGATCCATTGAGCATCTTTGATCCGTCAAAGTGCATCACCCAGTATTCTGGCTCTGGTATAGGGGTAGCATCTGGCATCTCCGTCCAATATCCAATGAAATCCACCAAGACCTGCGATTTGATAGCGTTGCATCTTTTGTAGGTGATCTCAAAGGCGGGAAGCTCAATGCCCCACTTTGCAACTCGCCCTATAGCGTCGTTGTTATTGATGATGTCGGACAGTGGAGCTTTGCTCACAACTGTGATAGGGTGCTCCTGGAAATTGTGCCTTAGCTTCCGAGAAGCAAGGAACACTCCATAAGCTAACTTCTGGTAATGCGGGTAGCGCTGCTTGGACTCTGTCAAGACCTCGCTTACATTCTAAACTGGTCGTTGTAATCCGTACTAATGCGTTGGATCTTTCCTCTCCACCACGATGACGATGTTGATTACCCGGTTAGTTTCCGCCATGTAGATCAACATAGGCTACATAGGCTCGGGTGCTGCAAGCACAGGTGCAGAGGAGAGTATCTCCTTTAGCTTCTTGAGCGCATCATATGCTTCGTCCGTCCATGTAAATTTGTCCGCCTTCTTCAACAACTTGTACAGCAGCAAAGCCTTGTCTCCAAGTCGCAGACGAACCGACTTACTGCTGCAACACAATCTGTTAGCCGTTGGAAGTCATTCAGGCATGCCGTACGATTTATGTTTAGGATGGCCATGGTTTTCTCCGGGTTGACCTCGATTCCACACTGGGAACGATGAAGCCCAAAAATTTACCGGCTAGAACCCTAAAAACACACTTCTTTGGGTTAAGCATCATGTTGTATTTCTGGAGATTATCAAAGGTTTCTTTTAAGTAAGAGATTAAGTCGTTTGACTTTTAGACATCACCGCTATATGGTCCACATAGGCATGAACGTTCGACCAATTTGATCGTGTACGCAATGCTGCATAGTCCGCTGGTACATAGCACCTGCGTTTTTCATCCCAAAGGGCATCCAGACATAACAAAACGTGCCATAAGGTGTGGTGAACAAAGTGGCCAATTTGTCTGACTTCCTCATCTTTATCTGGTGGTATCCTGAATATGCATCGAGAAAACACAAAAGTTATGAGCCAGCCGTCGATTCAATGACTTGGTCAATGCGAGGCAAAGCAAATGGATCCTTCGGACACACTTTGTTTAGGCCGGTGTAATCAACGCACATTATTAATTCTTTGGTTCCCTCTTTTGGGATAAGTACAGGATTGGCCACCCATCGGGTGTGAAGGACTTCTCGGATAAAACTAGCCTGAAGTAACCTAGCTATCTCTTTGCCTATGGCACGTCTCTTCTTGTCTTCGAAGCGTCGTAGAGGTTTTTTCACCGGTTTGCATTTTGGATCAATATTCAAGCTATGCTCAGCAAGTTCCCTAGGTACACCTTTCAAGTTGGCAGGTTGCCAGGCAAAGACGTCCCTATTCTCACGGAGGAATTCAACGAGCGCACTTTCCTATTTAGGGTCCAGGTTCGTCCAAATGGCGGTGGTCTTTGAGGCATCGCCTACCACAAGTTCCACCGGCTTGGTCTCGATGGCGGCCTTGAAGGCGGGATCAGAGTCAGATATCTATTTCTTCGATGCTGGCATCTCAGAGGCATCGACCTTGCTCTGGATCTCCTTGAACTATTCGTTGTAGATGACAGCTTCTTCAAAGGCTGCTTCTCCAATCTCGCAGTCCCTTGCCTTTGTAAAGCTTCCGGATACGGTGATGACACCGTTTGATCCAAGTATCTTGATCTTGTTGTGGATGAAGCATGGCTTGGCCATGAAGGCGTGGAAGATGTCACGTCTGAATATGACATGGTACACGCTCTTGAAGGGGACTACTTCAAAGGTCATGCGTTCTTGCCGATAATTGTTAACATCACCAAAAGAAACCTGAAGCGTGATGCACCAAAGGGACTGAGCCTCCCGGCCAGGAACCACACAATGGAACACGGTGCTGGTCCGCCTTAGGTTGGTCTCCGTCAAGTTCATATTGTGCAGTGTCTCCAGGTACATGATGTTGATGCTGCTTCCACTATCCACCATGCATTTGGTGAACTCATTGTCATCAATCAAAGGGTTGATGACCATGGCATATTGGTTCTTCGTTGGGATGAGGTCTAGGTGATCCTTCCTGTCCCAAGTAATCAGAATTTCCGACCAGCGCAGTTACTGGGGAACTGGTGGTAGGGTAGCCATCAGTATCCTCATGGAGGTTTTCTATGCCCGGACAGTAGGGGTGCCAAGGAAAGTGTGGTAGACGGCAGCCTTCTTCTTGAAGTGGTTCTTGCCTTTTCCATCGCCCTTGTCGGCGAACTTGGGGTCAACTTCCTCATCCATATCACTTGAATCCTTGGACTCCTCTTCCTTCTTCTTCCCTTTGCCCTTGCCTCGCGGTCTGTTCTTCTGGATTTGCTTGTAGCCAGACTCTGGGTCATCCTTGAGGTCATTGACAAACTTGCAATGGCTATTGGTGTGAGTAGCTTTGTCGTTGGCATCGAGGTGTACAAGGCATGGTGTTGTTGTTCCTCTTAGCTTGGGTTGGGATACCTACTGCCGGCAAGGAGCCGTGAGCATCGTCGTTGGTAGCTGTGAACTCACTGGCAAACTGGATCATCTGGTTGAGATCGGGCCTGTGATTGTCCTACAGGCACTTCAACTTATGTCAAAGCAACATACCTTTTTCCAACCCATCAATGAAGGTGTCCACGATGGTCGAATCGTGCACTCCTACGTAGGAATTCTTTGTATCCAGCCAGTGGGAGAGGTAGGCTCAAGATGCCTCGTCTTTCTCTTGCACGCACCGCTGTAGATCGCCAATAGAGCAGGGACGCTTATACGTGCCCTCGAAGTTTTTGGTGAATGCTTCTTGCATGTCCACCTAGTTGCAGATGGACTTTTCCGGCAAGTCATCAATCCATTGGAGGGCCGTGCCCGTCAACATCAGTGGGAGTTACTTGACGTCAACGTTGGGGTTTCCCCCGGCGATCTCCACCGCGTTTCCATAATCCTGCAACCACGTTGCTGGTTTGGCGGTGCCGTCATAGGGCTTGATCGTCTTGTCAATCCGGGTAAGTTGCGGTTCATATTATAGGTCCAAAGCAACGTGGTCCCAGGAACTGTCCTTCCTGGGCCTCGTGAATCTTGTCCAGGCGTGAACGTGCATCGTACGGCTCTAGGCTTGCTCTTTTCTTCTTGCCACCATGGGATGGGCTGCGTGAACGACATGGGCCCCCTCCGCCATGGTGGCTGCTAGGTGGCGAGGGAGGCGGAGGTGACCGTGGGTTAGCCTTCTTGCTGTTACCCTCCTAAGATGCCTCACGTCTGTCGCTGTTTTTTGTCGGACACGGAGGGTCATGGCGTGACCTGCTCATTTGTCCTTGGTTGCACTCTCCATCGAGATAGGGCTGCTCCGCGTTGTCACGAGTGACGATGCCACCCTGCCTTGGCGGAGGCATGCTCGTACGATGGTGAGCCTTTGGGTCTTTGCGATGTCAGGGAGACCGGGGCGATGCAGATGGGCGATGAGTATGAGCCTTGCCTCCGTGGTTGGAGGATATGGGGATAGCATCCTTCCTATTGCGTGCATCCCTCTATCTTCGCTCTGATGAACCCGTCTGAGATCCGAAATACTGAGGAGATCGCCCCCTTGGCGGCCTAGGGTTGCTACACTGGCAATATGATGGGTCAGACTCAAGCCTCTGAGAGGTGGCCTTTTCCTGCTGTTTGACCGCCTTTGCGACAAGGTCATAGACTGTCAATGTAAGGCTTGGCTTGTGGCAGCTTCGGGGGAGCCCATCCTATATTTCACCGTACACCAGGATCGTTGATGACGCGAGCTAGAGCTTTCTTAGCCTTCTGCTGCTTGAGCAGAGTCTTGTACTTGGCCTCCATGGCCGTAGCTTTCTCGATTGACTTCTATGCCTTCGCCAGATCTTGATATATCTTTGCACCTTGCTCCGTGATGTCCTGCGCTTCCTCTAGCAGCTGCTGGCGCTTCTCGTCAAGCTAGACTATGTTCCGTATATGAGCCACAGTCATGGGCTCGACGAGCAAATTGCCGTACATCACCCTATCAGCTGGAGTTATTTGGGCGATCGCAGACGTAGATGCTAGAGTCGGCGGGTTTGCGGTGTTGAGGTTACTCGGACCGAAATTGAGTTCCTGCAGCTGCTGCACTGGGTTTGGCGGAGGGGCATGGCCTTTGCGCGATCATTGTCAGCAGCAACAGGTGATCTCTTCCCCTTTTCCAGTGCTTTAGGAGGAGCTTGTCTGGGTTGATCTTCTTCCATCACACTCCCAATGGCGATGAACACCTCTAGGGATGTGATTGCCTTGCCGGCCTACTCCTCGCGCTTGATGTCCTCCTCCATCTCCTGCATAGCAGAGTCGAGTACTGGGTTGATATACATCTCCTCCGAGTCCACGTTGATGTCACTGTAGAGTGCGTCCAAAAAGGAGTCAGAGGGTGCGGGGGCTTCCTCGACGATGGAAGAAGAAGCTGAGGCTGCAGGAACATTGACTGGATGTGGTCGTGGAGGTGGCTGATGTGGCGGGGTGCCGGGTGCGACCGCGAGCACTGCTTGATCTTCTTCATTAGAAGTCGTGAATTTATTGATGGTTCGCACCATGCCTTCGAAAGTGAGTATTCCTGAGGCCTGTAGCTTCCTTAGCGTATGCCGGAGAAGTGTACCGTGGTCCAGCCCTTCCAAAAAGTGATAAATAACATCATCATTGGGGCAATGTTCCAGATCGGCCCATATACGGAGCCACCTGGCTAGGTAATTGCGTGGGTTTCACACTCTCTCTGAACATAACGCGCCAGATTGAAGATAGTCACCACTCCGACGAACTTGGATTTCTTATTTCCAGATGCATGGGCGAAGCCAGCGGACTTGCAGCGATCTTCCACTGTTATATCCTGCACATGGGTAGTTTGGGTGGGCCTTGAATTTTTCCGTTCTAGGTCGGCAAACTCCGAAGAGATATCCGACTTTGATCCTTCTGTAAGGTTCCCAACCTTTAATAAGGTAGAGATCCCTGTGTTTACAATGCTAGTCCCTGGATCAATAGCTAGCATCCACAGTTAAGATGTAATATCAGGAAACAAAGGTCATAATACAACTTTATAACCAGGAATAACATAATTTATTACATCTTACATAGCTCATTTGGCTATTACATTACATTGCAGCAGAATATCTATAAGCATGGGGTCCTTCATCTCCAAAGTGCCATAGGCAGACATGTTGGTTGTAGACTTTGTAATCCTAATCATTTAACTTCACTAATATCAAACAAACCTGCAACATAACAAGTTACAGCCACAAGGGTCAATACATTTGAATTGTATTGGCAAGTGATACTATGGTAGTATAGTGGAGTCTATCATCTATATGCATTTGGCAAAGTGGAGTTGAGGCTTGCATTGCTCAAAATTAGATTTTTCCTTATCATTTGAAAACACTAAGTTTTTGCTTTGACAAAATATTCTTTCCCAAGGAATATCCCAATAGAAATTGGTGATCCTTTCAACCTTTGTTCACCCACAAGTTTTTCCCTTAGAAATTGGGATGATGAGATTCTTGATTGCTTCCATGTCTTGATGCTCAAATTGTCCTTTACCAGGGACATGGCGAAGTACTTAGATTTTACACTCTGCAGAGGTGGTGCACTTTCCCCACAAGACTTGGTTTCACCAAGACAAGATCTTTCAGAAGCCTTCCCTTAGACCAAAATGGACGCGCTCCAACCTATCAATCCCCTACCACCAGGCAGAGCCCATAATGCCAAGTGGCTGCACTTGAAGCTTCTCAACATTTGACATCTCAAATCTCTTTGTTCCTGGGTGGCCATCCACACGTGAGATACACAAGGTAAACCATAAAAATGGGCCTTGTGAACCACTCAACACAAACCATTCCTTCCATTCCACCCAAGTGATTCATTCACTTAGTTGTTTTATTAACAAAACACAAGTCCTCAGACTTAGAAATTTTTCCATAGTGTGAATATATTTCCACCCTTGTTTTCTACTAGCTAAGCTAAGCATGATAGTAGTAGGAATCTTAACTTAGGAAAATTCTACTAAGGTTTCATCTACTAGGTTTTCCCATAGCATGGTTTATACTTAGCAAAAATTCCATGCAAGTCTTACTTAGAAATATCACTAATGCATAGTGAAAATAATGGGACAAAAAGTATGAAGCATCACTTGCCTTTTTGGTAGAGGGTATTAGTTAACTCCTTGATCTTTGCAATGTTCACTCACTTCAAATCACTACAAGTCAATCAAGCAAACAATAACTCAATCTACCAATCAATCAATTCATCACATAAAATAATAAAACAAAACCATACTTGCAAGCATGCAAAAGGGTTGTTTTATTTGTAAAAGTGGTTTCTAATGGGTCATAAACATTTGGAAACACCTAATGGTCATTTTATAAAGTGGCAAAGTCATTTGCAAAAGATTTCACTTCATAAACCATTTTCGAAACAAGGTATCATTTTATGTGGTGTAGAAATGTTTTTACTAAGGCATTAATCTATAGGGTTCACAAAATATGTTTTCACACCATAAAATCTTGTGTTTAGGGTCAGAGAGTTTATTTCCAAAACATTTCTCAAAGGTTTTCCTCCAAAACCATTTTTAATAAATAAACCATATTTTTTTATTTGACTAGAATTGATTTAAATCAAAGGTTCATTCTTTTGTTTCTCCAAATACATTTTTGAATCCACAAAGTGTTTCCTATGGTCAGTAGGTTCAAAAACACCATTTGCAAAAGATTTTATCCTAAAAATCATTTTTGGAATAATTTTTATAACCTAAACAAGCATACACAAGTTTCTGCAAAAACAAACAATTTAACAGAAACTTTTTACTAAACAAATGGCATGGTTGGCTAGGGCTTGTTTTTCTGAATCCAATGATATAAAGTTTGCAAAATTTGGACGTGAAAAACTAAAGTTATGTATTTTTCAAATTTGCATACCAATCTGATTCCAAATTCTGTTTTAATTCAAACTAGTGCCACGCGGTGCAATTTTATTGGCCGGTACCGCTTCGGGTGGATCGAGCTCTGTGGATCGATGGATCTAACTAAGATCGAGTGGCGCAGAGGCACACGATACCCCTTCGTCTACGTTCTATCACAGCCAGACGATCAAGATCTAACGGACACGTTTGCTTGGTCAATAACGGGCGGCGCTGCGCGGCGGTGAGCGGCGGCGCACGGTCAGACGATGTGCTTGCCGACGTTGCAGGAAGCAAGGGAGAGGGGAAAATGGCTTAGACCGTTCGCGTGGTTGAGGTGAAGCTCGAGGTAGCGTTGGCTTGGCGAGGGGCGCACAGGGACGGGAGTAATCACTCGTCGAAGTTGGTGACGACGTCAGGCGGCTCTGTTTGTTGTCGGAGGTGAGGCTGCGGTTCACTACGAGGCAAAACAAGGACACAGTTAGACGCGGGCGAGTGTGGCGTTCATGTGAGTATGATTGAGAGGGCTCGGGTGGTCTGGCTTACCAGGGGGAGGTCACCGGAGAGAAAAACAGACGCGGCGACGCTCAGTAGATGACGAAGTCGATGTTGCGGAGCGCCCGCGAGTGAATGAGTGGCACAGGGAGATGCGCCAGGAGGTGAGGAGCGAGCTCGTGTGCTTGGGAAGGCGAGGCGAGGCTGGACGGTGCCGGAATTTGGTCGGAGACGTCGTCGAAGCAGTGGCAAAGCAAAGGGAATTGGGGGAAGCCTGGTGGCTCACTTGCTGCGGGGTTTGAGGGGAAAGACAGGGAAGACGCAGGCGGTTAAATGGGCGCGGTTACTGGGAGGAATCAAGGCCTCCATCAACGCGTAATCAACGCCGGCGTTACTGGCTGCAACGGCAGGGCGACAGGGTCGTGGTGGAGACGATGAACAGGAGGGTGGGGCCTTGCTGTCAGCGGGGGAGAGAGATAGGGAGAGGGGTCCACTCGTCGGTTTCTGCGCGGGTGGGTTTTTTTGGTGGAAAACGATTCGCGCGTGGGGGAAGTAGATGGGCTGGAACTGGGCTTGCTGGGCCAGATGAGTTGGGCTGAGCTTGATTCATTTTTTTTATACAGTAAACTTTTCTTTTTCTATTTGATTTTCTGTTTTGAATTTCAATCAAACAATTCAAACATTCAAATCAATTCAAACTTCCACCAAACTTGTATTGAGTTTTAGTTCTGTTTATCAACACAATTCCAAGGTCCAAAATAAAATATTATTTTTAGTCTTTTTAGGATCTATTTAATAATTAAATAAAATAGTCCTTAGTTATTAATTCAAATAGGTTTTGATTTATTAAAAATCTCCATTTGAAATCTAAATATTATCAAAACCAAATCAGTAGGTTTTATTTCAAAATATAAAATACTTGGAAGACTTGTTTAAAACCATTTAACAAGTTTTGATGTTTAATTAAAATAGTAAAACCTTTATTTTTAATAAAACTGGATATTAATAAATCCTCATTATTTTGTTTAAATAACCCTTTACTCCTTTAATCAAAACAAAATATTTTATTTCAAAAACTTGGCCAAGGTTTTATTTGGCTCTATAAAAATAGTCCTTATTTATATTTCTACCTTTTCATTTGAAACCAAATCTTTTTATTAAAAGATCCAAAAATAGTAATTTCACTTATTTAAAATTTTTCTTTATTAATTGTTTATCTTTTCAAATCCCTTTAGGATTTGTTTGATCAAAAATAGGTTTGAAGGTTTCCAATTGGAATCAAAAGTTTCTTCTCACCCTAAAAATCAACAAAGTTTTATTTTATTCATTTATTTTTCACATAACAAGATTTGGAAAATCTTGGGATGTGACATGCTACCACCCTTAAAATAAATCTCGTCCCGAGATTTGGGGAGGCTAGGGGTTACAAGTTGGCTCAAAAGCATCTAGGGTACTACCACCCTTAAAAATTTTCCAACTAGATCACTTCTTGACTTGCTTGGGATCTTGTTGAAACTTCCCTGGACACTTGTATGCATAATGGCCTAGCTCTTTGCATTTGAAACACATCACTTGGCTGATATCTTTCTTTTCCTTGGGTATCAATTCTTCTTGTTTATTTCCTTGGTTCTTCTTCTTTTCTAGGCAATCACTGGCATAGTGTCCCATTTCTTTGCAATTGTAACATTGCAACTGGCTTATGTCCTTCTTCTTCTTCTTCTTCTTGGGTTTCTCCAAAGCTAGGAGTTCTTCTAGTTCATGCTCTTCATATCTCACCTCAAAGGTGGGAAATCTTTCTCTCTTCTTGTGGCAGTTACTAGAGATATGACCTTCTTCTTCACAAGAGTAGCAACACTTTGTGGTCACTTTGGATTTGGCCTTATGTGGCATGGTTCTGACTTTGCCTTCATCCATCTTGGTAGAAGTTGTTCCCTTATGGAGGTTTCCAAACATTTGATGCATTCCATCTTGCTTCATTTGTTGAACTATAGGATAGATGGGGCATTGAATAGGGGCATGATCATTTCCTTCACATAGGAAACAAGTTACTTGAGATGTGGGGCATTGATTAGTTGGATGTCTCTCTTCACAATTAGGGCATTGATCTTCATGCTCCTTGGATGTATGATCCTTGTCTCCACAAATATTGCAAGCTTGAGTTCCATCTAAAATAACATCTTTGTCCTCCTTGTTGTCATTATCTCCTTGGGAAAAGTTTTCTCCCATGTTGATCATTTGAGTAACCAATCCTTGCAACAATTGGGATTGAAGTTTCAAAATCCTTTGTATGGCTGGGTCTAGTCCATTGTTGTTGGCTAAAAGCTGAGTTGTCACTTGGCTCAACTGGTTTTGGATTGCTATAAGTTCTCTCATGTGCATCTCTTGGTTGCTGTTGTCATCATCCTTGATGTTGGAGTCTCTTGGAGAAGTCATCTGTTTGGGTTGGATTAGGATTAGGATAGGCAAAATATTTCTAAGGGAATAGTTCCAATCACACACATCACAATTCATACAAGCAATGTGCAAGCAATCACAAACAAACATTCCACTCAAACAACAAGTTTCAAGCATATCTTTAGGCAACCAAAATATTTTTGTTACACCACATAAGTTGGTAGGTTTGACTTAAACTAAATATGGTGGTCCATCTATATGGTTCACTTGAATTCTTTCTATCCTTCTTAGTTGATTCTTCATGAACAAGATCTTTGTATCCTTAGAGAGAATTCTTGGTCACAAAATCTTCAAAGGTGATGATGGTTCCTTCTAAGTTGTGTTTCCTTAGTCCTCAAGTCTTGAGTAACATTTCTTGTCTCACTTGTAGTCCTTAGTAATATCTATGGTTGAAGTCCTTGGTGAAAATGTTGAAGTCATTAGAGTTGAAGATGTTGAAGTCATTAGAGTTGATGAAGTCCTTTGCACATGGTGAAGTCTTTGGCCATGGGGTAGGCTTTATCCATCAAGTTTGAAATAGAAGGGATGTAGAATCAAAACCAAAATGGTTGAGGAAAGAGTTTACAAGATTGTTTGTAAATAGTTTTGGAACAAATACAACTCGTATTTTTCTAAGGGGTTTTGTCCAATCCTAGGGTTACAAATCCTACAGGCAACACAATGCTCTGATACCATCTGTAAGGTTCCCAACCTTTAATAAGGTAGAGATCCCTGTGTTTACAATGCTAGTCCCTGGATCAATAGCTAGCATCCACAGTTAAGATGTAATATCAGGAAACAAAGGTCATAATACAACTTTATAACCAGGAATAACATAATTTATTACATCTTACATAACTCATTTGGCTATTACATTACATTGCAGCAGAATATCTATAAGCATGGGGTCCTTCATCTCCAAAGTACCACAGGCAGACATGTTGGTTGTAGACTTTGTAATCCCAATCATTTAACTTCACTAATATCAAACAAACCTGCAACATAACAAGTTACAGCCACAAGGGTCAATACATTTGAATTGTATTGGCAAGTGATACTATGGTAGTATAGTGGAGTCTATCATCTATATGCATTTGGCAAAGTGGAGTTGAGGCTTGCATTGCTCAAAATTAGATTTTTCCTTATCATTTGAAAACACTAAGTTTTTTCTTTGACAAAATATTCTTTCCCAAGGAATCTCCCAATAGAAATTGGTGATCCTTTCAACCTTTGTTCACCCACAAGTTTTTACCTTAGAAATTGGGATGATGAGATTCTTGATTGCTTCCATGTCTTGATGCTCAAATTGTCCTTTACCAGGGACATGGCTAAGTACTTAGATTTTACACTCTGCAGAGGTGGTGCACTTTCCCCACAAGACTTGGTTTCACCAAGACAAGATCTTTCAGAAGCCTTCCCTTAGACCAAAATGGACGCGCTCCAACCTATCAATCCCCTACCACCAACTGTCCATTTGGCTAAGTTATTGCAACCTATATGATCCAGGCAGAGCCCATAATGCCAAGTGGCTGCACTTGAAGCTTCTCAACATAATGCCAAGTGGCTGCACTTGAAGCTTCTCAACATTTGTTCCTGGGTGGCCATCCACAAGTGAGATACACAAGGTAAACCATAAAAATGGGCCTTGTGAACCACTCAACACAAACCATTCCTTCCATTCCACCCAGGTGATTCATTCACTTAGTTGTTTTATTAACAAAACACAAGTCCTCAGACTTAGAAATTTTTCCATAGTGTGAATATATTTCCACCCTTGTTTTCTACTAGCTAAGCTAAGCATGATAGTAGTAGGAATCTTAACTTAGGAAAATTCTACTAAGGTTTCATCTACTAGGTTTTCCCATAGCATGGTTTATACTTAGCAAAAATTCCATGCAAGTCTTACTTAGAAATATCACTAATGCATAGTGAAAATAATGGGACAAAAAGTATGAAGCATCACTTGCCTTTTTGGTAGAGGGTATTAGTTCACTCCTTGATCTTTGCAATGTTCACTCACTTCAAATCACTACAAGTCAATCAAGCAAACAATAACTCAATCTACCATTCAAGCAATTCATCACATAAAATAATAAAACAAAACCATACTTGCAAGCAAGCAAAAAGGGTTGTTTTATTTGTAAAAGTGGTTTCTAATGGGTCATAAACATTTTGAAACACCTAATGGTCATTTTATAAAGTGGCAAAGTCATTTGCAAAAGATTTCACTTCATAAACCATTTTCAAAACAAGGTATCATTTTATGTGGTGTAGAAATGTTTTTACTAAGGCATTAATCTATAGGGTTCACAAAATATGTTTTCACACCATAAAATCTTGTGTTTAGGGTCAGAGAGTTTATTTCCAAAACATTTCTCAAAGGTCTTCCTCCAAAACCATTTTTAATAAATAAACCATATTTTTTTATTTGACTAGAATTGATTTAAATCAAAGGTTCATTCTTTTGTTTCTCCAAATACATTTTTGAATCCACAAAGTGTTTCCTATGGTCATTAGGTTCAAAACACACCATTTGCAAAATATTTTATCCTAAAAATCATTTTTGGAATAATTTTTATAACCTAAACAAGCATACACAAGTTTCTGCAAAACCAAACAATTTAACAGAAACTTTTTACTAAACAAATGGCATGGTTGGCTAGGGCTTGTTTTTCTGAATCCAATGATATAAAGTTTCCAAAATTTGGATGTGTAGAACTAAAGTTATGGATTTTTCAAATTTGCAAACCAATCTGATTCTAAATTCTGTTTTAATTCAAACTAGTGCCACGCGGCGCAATTTTATTGGCCGGTACCGCTTCGGGCGGATCGAGCTCTGTGGATCGTTGGATCTAACTAATATCGAGTGGCGCAGAGGCACACGATACCCCTTCGTCTACGTTCTATCACAGCCATACGATCAAGATCTAACGGACATGTTTGCTTGGTCAATAACGGCGGCGCTGCGCGGCGGTGAGCGGCGGCGCGCGGTCAGACGATGTGCTTGCCGACGTTGCAGGAAGCAAGGGAGAGGGGAAAATGGCTTACAGCGTTCGTGTGGTCGAGGTGAAGCTCGAGGTAGCGTTGGCTTGGTGAGGGGCGCACAGGGACGGGAGTAATCACTCGTCGGAGTTGGTGACGACGTCAGGCGGCTCACTCCGAGGCAAAACAGGGACACAGTTAGACGCGGGCGAGTGTGGCGTTCATGTGAGTATGATTGAGAGGGCTCGGGTGGTCTGGCTTACCAGGGGGAGGTCGCCGGAGAGAAAAACAGACACGGCGGCGCTCAGTAGATGACGAAGTCGATGTTGCGGAGCACCCGCGAGTGAATGAGTGGCACAGGGAGATGCGCCAGGAGGTGAGGAGGGAGCTCGTGTGCTTGGGAAGGCGAGGCGAGGCTGGACGGTGCCGGAATTTGGTCGGAGACGTCGTCGAAGCAGTGGCAAAGCAAAGGGAATTGGGGGCAGCCTGGTGGCTCACTTGCTGCGGGGTTTGAGGGGAAAGACAGGGAAGACGCAGGCGGTTAAATGGGCGCGGTTACTGGGAGGAATCAAGGCCTCCATCAACGCGTAATCAACGCCGGCGTTACTGGCTACAACGGCAGGGCGACAGGGTCGTGGTGGAGATGATGAACAGGAGGGTGGGGCCTTGCTGTCAGCGGGGGAGAGAGATAGGCAGAGGGGTCCACTCGTCGGTGTCTGCGCGGGTGGGTTTTTTTGGTGGAAAACGATTCGCGCGTGGGGGAAGTAGATGGGCTGGAACTGGGCTTGCTGGGCCAGATGAGTTGGGCTGAGCTCGATTCATTTTTTTTATACAGTAAACTTTTCTTTTTCTATTTGATTTTCTGCTTTGAATTTCAATCAAACAATTCAAACATTCAAATCAATTCAAACTTCCACCAAACTTGTATTGAGTTTTAGTTCTGTTTATCAACACAATTCCAAGGTCCAAAATAAAATAATATTTTTAGTCTTTTAGGATCTATTTAATAATTAAATAAAATAGTCCTTAGTTATTAATTCAAATAGGTTTTGATTTATTAAAATCTCCATTTGAAATCTAAATATTATCAAAACCAAATCAGTAGGTTTTATTTCAAAATATAAAATACTTGGAAGACTTGTTTAAAACCATTTAACAAGTTTTGATGTTTAATTAAAATGGTAAAACCTTTATTTTTAATAAAACTGGATATTAATAAATCCTCATTATTTTGTTTAAATAACCCTTTACTCCTTTAATCAAAACAAAATATTTTATTTCAAAAACTTGGCCAAGGTTTTATTTGGCTCTATAAAAATAGTCCTTATTTATATTTATACCTTTTCATTTGAAACCAAATCTTTTTATTAAAAGATCCAAAAATAGTAATTTCACTTATTTAAATTTTTTCTTTATTAATTGTTTATCTTTTCAAAACTAGCGATCCATCGACCTTACCCCTTCTCCTATATAATTCCCCCGAGACGAAAACCCTATACACAAGATCAGAATTCCACAAAAAAGTCGGGAGCCGCTGCTACCATCATCCCTAGTTCGGGAGGGATCTGAAGCTCTTCCTGCCACCCTGCCGGAGAGGGGAGATCATCCCAGAGGCTTTCTTCATCACCATTCCTTCCTCCGAAGTGATGTGTGAGTAGTTCATCCTTGGACTACGGGTCCATAGCAATAGCTAGATGGTTGTTTCTCCTATTTTGTGCGATCATGTTTAGATCTTGTGAGCTGCCTATCATGATCAAGATCATCTTATTGTAATGCTACATGTTGTGTTTGCGGGGATCCGATGGATATTGAGTATTATGTCAGATTGATGATTGTTATATCATGTCTATGTTATTTGTGATATTGCACGCTCTCTGTTGCTAGTAGTTACTCTGGCCAAGTATTTGCTTATGACTCCAATACGGAGTATTTATGCTCGATAGTAGGTTCATGCCTCTAGTAATCTGGGAGAGTGACAGAAACTTCTAAGATTGTAGATGTGTTGTTTCTACTAGGGAGAAAACAACAATCCGTTGTCCAAGGGCAATTGTATTTTTTACATTACACACTTCGCTTAATGCGATTATTTGTTGCTTGCAACTTAATACCCAAGGGTTGTTCGGATGATATCCCCGAGGTGGATTATTAGTCATATGTAGTTGGATTATGGTCTATGTATCATGTTGTAATGCACAAGTGAATCTCATAGTGATCGTCATGTCATGCCCATGCATTGTTATGCATAATCTATTTTTCAATTGCCCCGCTGTAATTTGTTAACCCAGCATGTTATTTATGTTATGGAGAAAACACCTCTATTGAACCGTGGACCCTGGTCCATTCCTTTCCATTGATATTCCATCTACTTTTTACTGTTTACTTTCTGCAATTATTACAAGCAATTACTTTCTTCCACACTAGACGTTTAATCCTTTGTTTTCAGCAAAACCAGTCAGCTTGACAACCTCACTGATAAGTTGGGGCAAACTATTTTGGTTGTGTTGTGTGCAGGTTACACATTGCTAGCAACACCTTCGTAAGTGGTTTCTTTCTCCTACTGGTTCAATAAGCTTGGTTCCATAACTAAGGGAAAACTTGATGTTGTGCTCATCATACCTTGCTCTTGGGGTTCCCAACAGGCTCTACATCAACTAAGCCATCACAAGATATTTTGTCACCATATCTAGGGAGAAAGAAGTTTTCTGCAAGGGGAGTCTCTCACAACCAATCTCTTTACTTTGTTTTGCTTTGCTTAGTTTCTTTTGCTTTGTTTGGTTTGCTTATTTTTATCAAAAAACACAAAAAAATTAGTTCCTTCTTTAGCTGTTATTTTGTTACCTTGTTCTTAGCTCATTATGTTGATCCCTAAGTTCACCCTGAAAGACCTATCAATAGGTAGTGGTTCTATATTTGTGAACGATAATATTTAAGAGTTATTTAATCATGTTAGTAAGCATAAAGATATTAAGGATAGATCCTTAGTAGAACATGCTCCAAATTATGAAACTGGTGCGACTTATTTAGTTCACATGTATGAGACTAGGTTTGTTAACCTTAACCCCATGATGAAGCTAATGTTTCTTAAACTTCATGATATTGAGGACACTGAAAAGAGAGATTTTATCCTGGACACTTTGCTTAAAGAATTTAATGATGTTGCTATAGAAGCTAGAAAGGTCTTTAATCGTTTTAATATGCTAGGCTCATGTGTCGATGTTATTGGTACATTAGAAAAGTTGGAACAAACCAAACCCAAAAACGGGGAGGAAATTAAAATAAAAATACCTTTTAAACTTGTAGGAGTGCATGAAGACTTGGAAAAGAATTTAGATTAGATTATTCCTGAAAACCCATTTGATGGAAGTAGTGAACCCAAGAGTATTGAGTGAGGATCCTCTAGAACTTAGTTGAAATAAGATACCTTTCCTTATTGAAGATATTTCTGGTATTGATCTTAATGCTTCTTCATTCTAAAATACTTTAATTTTGCTTTCTGCGCCTAGCTGAAAGCCATAAAGAAAAGCACGCTTCAGGAGATAACCCAATTTTCATTTTAGTAAGTTTTTCTTTTGTTGATTCTTAGAAGGTATTTCCTTAGTAATAACCTCTCCTTATCCTTTTTGTTTGGTCTTTGTGCCAACAATAGCCTCTAATGAGAGAGAAGTAAGATTTGGGGAAGTTGCTATCCCGAAACAGTTTTTTGTGCTTCGCTGTAAAAAATCATGAAAAATCCCAAAATGTTGTATTGATCTACAATAGTTTTTGTGCATGTCGCTGGTATTTGCCCAATTTTCGTTAGTTTTGCACTTTTTGATTTGAGCAACTGAAGCAACTGAATATTTTCAAAAAAATCAGCCTTTACCTGCATGTCTGTTTTGATGGATTTCTGCCATTATTTGCATTTGCCTCTTAAATCGAATTCTTTTGAGTTCTTATGATCACTTGAGATTTTAAAACGAGTTGCTACAGTAGCTTATGTTTTAGTGGATGATTTAATTGAGTTGAAACTGAACCGAAAGGATTAATATCTTGCATACACTAATGTTTCTAATGAACATTGTGTGAAGTTTTGTATGAAGGGAGTTTTCAAGTGTAGGGAGATAATGATGTGATGAGGTGAAGTATGGACAAAAGCTCAAGCTTGGGGATGCCACCCGTGTCACCCCAAGTAATATTCAAGAGGTACAAGCGTCAAAGCTTGGGGATGCCCAAGGTATCCCCTTCTTCATCAACGGAAATCTCAGGTTTTCTTTCAAGATACTACACTTTTATTGCTTCATGCACTATTTGTTGTTCTTGGAGCGTCTTTGTTTTTGTTTTTAGTTTTATTTTGTTTTGTTTTCTGCAATAAGTTGGTTGGATCCCAGCACACTTATTTTGGAGAAGTCGCACCCCGTTCTTCATTGCCTAGAACACTCTAGTTTTCACTCTTATTGTTCTATGAGTGTCCTCTTTTGCTAGCACTGCGTTTAGCTTTAGTTTTCTTCTTATTTTCTTAGAACTTTTTAGTTCTTCTTTATAGTTAGGTGAGACATGCTCTCCGGTCTTTATTGATTATTATCTTTGTGAGTTGTTTCAAATAAGTTGATTGGTGTTGGAAAAGAGTAGAATGTTTCATGCTTATGGTGGTACAAAAGAAGATTGTTTTGATTGTCACTTAGAATTTATCATGTCTTGTTATATGTTGCTTTGACCATATGCTTAGTGATTATTGTTGTAGCATGACTTATTTCAAATAATTGAGATTGCTTAATGTGCCATGAAATAATCATGCATTGTTTTAGCATACAAAAGCATAATATTGTGGTATTATCCTTTGATGCTTTATTTGGGTTGACTTGGCACATGCTTACACCATGTTATGACTATGAACCAGTCACCTTAGCCTCTATGAATATTTAGTTTTTGACTTGTTATATCACTTTATGCTTTGATTAATAATGTTTTGTCGCTCTACATGATTATGGCCATTATTGCTCTCTTAGTTGGTCACTCCTAGTCTTTTGCTAGCCTCCACCTGTACTGAGTATGATCTCTACCCATGCATCCAACTCCCAAGAAACCAAGTTATTCCAAATATTCCTCTATAAATTCCTATGCATGGTGTGTTCCACCATTCCAAGTATATTCATGTTTTTATTCATCTTGCAAATTAAATTTTTGTTATGTGAAAATTAGTGATTAAAGCTCTCATGAACTTGAAGGCACATTTTATTTCTTGCACTTAATAAACCTGAACCATTTTGACTATCTTATGATGCTTGCAAATTATAAGTTGGGAGTTAGGAAAACCCTGCTGTCATGGGGCACGCTTTCAACATTGCACTTATTATATTTAGTTGGTATCATGTTCTTTTGTTTATGGATGTCGTCGGTATGAAATAAGATAGGAGCTTGCAGTCCATGGAGTTTGTATATGTGTTAGAGAAACGCCTGGGCGGCTAGCCTAAGACATGCCTAATCATGGTCAAAACTTGCAGCAAAACCTTAGTGGCATTCTATGAAGCATCCTCAATAAGAAACTATGCAAATAGCAAATAAAAACATCGCTGAGATGCTCACTGTCTGTTGCCTTGTCATTTTGATATGGGATAGCTCCTATGTCATGGGGCAAGGGGTACCCTGTTGGCAGTTCTCTATGATACACATATGCTTACAATGACAAGAACTTGCCCGGGACCAAAGTTGAGTAGCATGAGGTCTCGGTACTCGTACTCAAGGGGAATGAGATTTACAACTTGTGATTTGTCAAGCATATAACTCATATTTTTACTCACTTTAACCTTAATCACTTCAAGATGCTTGTGTTAGGGGCAATGAGAGCTCAAAGCTAACAAGTACCATAATTTTTGGAATCTTTATAAAACCATTTAATCTCTACTTCCCTCTACGAAGGGCTTTTATTTTTTACTTTTTGTTGAGTCTCCATCTTCTATCTTTATGCCCCAGTTAAGAGAGCATAGTTGTCATTCTGAATTCAATTTGCATTGTCCCAAAACTTGTTGATTGATTCATAATTTTGGTATTGCTTGTTCCTAAATTATTTATATCTAGTAACCCTTATGAACTTTGAAGGTGTCCTATGCATTTATGTTTTGTTATTCCATGAAGGACAAGCTGAATATCACTCTTGCTATGTGTGACACCCCTGGGATCAGGGCTAAAAAAATCCCAGACATCCGTCTGACATAATCTTAACCTTGAGCTCGAGGATATATAGTGAAGAATTGATAACACATCAGTGACCCTACGACACAAAAATTATTATAGCAATCTCATAACTGAGCAAATAACCAAATTATTACAAGCAGAGGTCATTGACCACAAACATCAAACAACAGAAGGAAAAATATTCTATTAAGTATAGAAAACTTAACAAATGGCCTAAGAGAGCCTAAAGCATAACGATGACGACCCAATCCATAGATTCTAGGCTGCCGGCCGGGAACCCCAAGCTACTCATCGATGTCGATTTTTTAACAAACTCATCTGCCATGGTAACATTAACTCTGCTGCAAAAGTATCAACGAAGAAGGGCGAGTACAGGGTGTACTCCGCAAGACTTATGGCTGGTGGAGTTGTTTTGCATAAAGCCATCTTTTCTTATAAAACAAGAGGAAGAGGAAGCTCATCTAATCAGAATGTTTTAAAAGGGGATAAGAGAAACACATCTCCAAAGTCATCATCATCGAACCTCATCTAGGATCACCCCCTCGTACCCATGTGGAAGCATCCTTAAGCACACTTTACTTTGCCAAGTTTTACGAGTAGCTTATTCTTCTCTATGATCCCACGGCCATTCCCTAGTCATCCATAACCATGGACATGGCTTTTCGAAAAGATTATTACCCTGTAGGGGTGTACAACTTTACTCACACACGCCGACTGACTCTTAGCGTCACTTGATACACTTCCTTGGTGTGCTAACAGAGGGTGGTCGACCGAAACCTTTCCTTTGCTTTTGCCTAATCCATGAGCCACCAGAAGGGCTCCCGACTATGATAGTTGGCCATACTCCTAGGCGGTCCTCGAATCTATGTACCAGGATCCAGTTCACTGTCGTGCACCCTTCACCCGACCACGTCCTATATGATGCACCATCTTCAACCCATCCAAAATGCAGATGCCAACTCCAAATCTCAAACTATGGACTCATGGATCAAACTAGGAAAGTTAGGGCCAAGGGGTTTCCTAAGCCCAGTGTGGCTGTATGCTCATCTTCGTTCAAGAGGAAAGAACCTCGGGTCCTAAGGGTGGCAAGTATGGGACTGCAAAAAACCTCAACCCACATGGCCTCCATACAAGCCTTATCATGTTTACCTCACATCACGAGTCATACCACATTCTCATGTCCAACTAGGTTCATTCGGATCTCAGATCCATCAACCAGGTGAATCTGCAGAACAACTAAGCATGGCTAAGCACAAAATATATAATAGATTTAGCAATGCTTCACAAGCCAAACCCTAGTTATGCTAGGAGCAGTGGATCAGGGATTATAGGTTCAAAGGAAATATGCATCGGATAGGGGTTACTCTATCTATCGATAAAACACCATAGTAGAATCGTATGCATCATGGCAAGAATTGAAATGCTTTCAAAATCATAGGATTATATCATGGTGGGGCTATGCTTGCCTTTTCCCGTTGATAACTGATAAGCAGATCTTTGGACACCTGGTACTTGACTTAGTTACAGTTGGTCAATTTTTTTTCTTCGAGCTTTGACGGTGTTGATCTCGTTCTTCAGTCTTGGACTTGATCTCGATTCCGATATCGTATTCTACCGAAGAAAAACCAAACACCGGAAAGAAAGGGAAACAATCAACACATGGAATCGATGCAATGCTCAATCAAGAATGATGATATGACAAGTTGAATTGTACTGAAATGTAACCCTAAGACATGGTCGATAGTTTAATCAGGGTTTTGAGGGGTGCAAACCCTAACTCGGGGAAAGTCTAGATTCATATGAGAGGGGTACATTTAGTTCTTCTAATTATCTTGTCATGTAAGTTGTTTAACAATGAATGATGATAACTTAAAGAGGTAATATTATACATATTTTTCTGACTTATAAATATTTAATTATTGAATTTCAAGATTTAAACATTTTTTGGAATTTAAAACAAAAATGGGAATTACTTTTTACACCCGGGCTACATCTAACCCAAGTGACTAAACGATGGGCCCAAGGCCACATCAGCCACATAAGCGGAGGGTGACCCACGACCCATTTGATCGGGCTGATCGCGCGCGCGGTGACGATCGGGTGACATCACCGTGACATCACCGACGCTGGTGAGCCACAAAACAGCAAGGGGACAGCGGTGGAGGGCTCGAGGGGAAGGGAGTTTGCACGCATTTGAACGAGCGGAGCAGAGGGAGGCTAATGGTGGTTGCGCCGTCATTTATTGGTCATCGAAGCGCATCCACGATGACGTCCGACAGCGGCGGACAACGAGCTTCGGTGCAGGCGCTGAAGAGAGCAAGAGGGAGAGATTGGAGGGCGCTGGGACGTGTAGGAGCTCACCACGGGCCCGAGAAGAGGGTCGGTGAGGCTGGAGGAGGCCGAACGGAGGGAATTGACGGTGGCCGACATCGGGAGAGAAGAAGTCGATGGCGAGGATTCACTGCGTGTGGGGTCGATTCCCCTTACGAGGTTTCTCAGCACGGCGAGGCAGAGCTCCAAGGAGCATCGGTTGGCCTTGGGGTGGCTGGAGACGGCGCGGCGATGCAGGATCTGCACGTCTAGGGTTCGGTCACCTCGCAGAGAAGGGTGAGAGAGAGGTCTGGGAGAGAGGGGGAGTGGATGAGGACGAGAGAGAGGGTCTCAGCAGGTCTTATCCTCTCCTACAGCACGACGGATGGCGGAGCGCAGGCGGTGGAGATCAACGGCACCGACTGCGACAGCGAGCTGCGCGCCTGGCTGAAGGTAGACGACGAAGGGGGTGGTGAAACGGTATGGGCCAGGAGTGGGACAACGCTGGGCTCTGGCGCACTGCACTAAACGGCAGGGAGAGAGGGAAAGAGAGATGGGCCGGCCTGGTTTGGCTTACTGGCTCTATTTTTATTTTACAGAAAACCTTTTCTATTTCTGTTTTCAATTCTTTTTGGTAATTTCAAATACAAAACTGTTTTGGGCATTTCCAAAATGCCATAGATTTTTGTAAAACCTTCGAAATAATGTGAGACCCTTGTAGCATTTTGGTCTTCACAACTTATTGACCATTTTCAAATTCAAAATATTTGAAACCATTTGAAATAGTTACAAAGAGAGGGGGAATATAGGGTTTAGTGTTTTTCTTTAATTTTTCTTAGTTTCATTTTTAGAATATGATGATCATGAATGCACAATCAAACCTTAATTAA
Source organism: Avena sativa (assembly GCA_916181665.1). Lineage (NCBI taxonomy): Eukaryota > Viridiplantae > Streptophyta > Magnoliopsida > Poales > Poaceae > Avena > Avena sativa. The sequence continues at coordinate 243,183,413 of OV702283.1, read as the reverse complement.
CATTTAATAAAACTATGGTTGTTACACTATGTTTTCTATATGTGAAACAAACAAATATCTTTCAAAGCATTATTCATGATCTTTTGTTTATGTTGCCTTCAATGTTGCAACATAGTTGCTATGTCTTATTATTAGAAATATATCTATCATGCTTATGTTTACAGTACTTTGATTCCAGCTATCAATGCTTTGCAGTACCTTGATGAATATTGTGATGGTGCATGTCACCTCAAAAATTATTCTTTTTTATCACTTACCTACTCGAGGACGAGCAAGAGTTAAGCTTGGGGATGTAGATACGTTCTGCTATATTTGGTTTCAGAAAAACTAGTAAATAAATATTCTCGGAAATGGACAAAACAAAAGCCGAAGTTCCTATTTTCCCGACACGACACGGAGCCCGAAGGAGAGGGGAGACGCACCCCAGGGCGGCCACACCTGGGCCATGCGAGGCTAGGGGGCGCGTCGCCCTAGGGTGTGGGCCCCCGGCACTCCACTGACCTTTCCCCTTCGCCTATATAATTCCCCTGAGATGAAAACCCTAAACACAAGATCATAATTCCACGAAAAAGTTTGTAGCCACCGCCACCATCGTCCCTACATCGGGAGGGATCTGAAGCTCTTCCCGTCACCTTTCCGGATAGGGGAGGTCATCCCGGAGGCCCTTTTCATCACCATGCCTGCCTCTGGAGTGATGTGTGAGTAGTTCATTCTTGGACTACGGGTCCATAGCAGTAACTAGATGGTTGTTTCTCATATTTTGTGTCATCATGTTTACATCTTGTGAGCTGCCTATCATGATCAAGATTATTTAAATGCTACATGTTGTGTTTGCAGTGATCCAATGGATATTGAGTATTATGTCAGATTGATTATTTTTCTATCATGTTTATGTTATTTGTGATCTTGCATGCTCTCCAATGCTAGTAGTTACTCTGGCCAAGTATTTTCTTGTGACTCCAAGAGGGAGTATTTATGCTCGATAGTAGGTTCATGCCTCTAGTAATTTGGGAGAGTGACAGAAACTTCTGAGATTGTATCTGGGAGAAAACAACAATCCTTTGTCCAAGGGAAATTGTATTGTTTACATTACAAACTTTGCTTAATGCGATTATCTATTGCTTGCAACTTAATACAGAGGGTTGTTCAGATGATACCCTAGAGGTGGATTATTAGTAATAGATGTAGTTGGATTACGGGCTATGTATTATGTTGTAATGCCCAAGTGAATCTCATAGTGATCATCATCTCATGTACATGCATTGTTATGCATTCTCTATTTTTCAATTGCCCTGTTGTAATTTGTTCACCTAGCATGTTATTTATCTTATGGAGAAAACACCTCTAGTGAACTGACCTTGGTTCATTCCTTCCCATTGCTATTCCATCTACTGTTTGCTGTTTACTTTCTGCAATTACAACAAGAAATTACTTTCTTCCACACTATATGTTTAATGCTTTGTTTTCAACAAATCCATTGAGCTTGACAACCTCAATGATAAGTTGGGGCAAAGAATTTGGTTGGGTTGTGTGCAGGTTCCACGTTGCTAGCAACACCTTCGGAAGTGGTTTCTTTCTCCTACTGTTTCAATAACCTTGGTTCTATAACTGAGGAAAACTTGTTGTTGTGCTCATCATACCTTGCTCTTGGGGTTCCGAACAGGCTCTACATCAACTGAGCCATCACGTAGCAGCTCATGTTGTTGTTGCTAGGATCAATGAAACATATCAGTGTGTTTTCAGTGCAGCATCAGTGAACATTATCGTGTGAAGTGCACATCAGCGTCGGTGAAGCAGATCCGATGCAGTGTGCGTCAGGATCGGTGCACAAGGGAGTTGACGTACGTCCCGTGCTGGGACAAGGTAATTGACCCACGTCGAGGCCGACGAAGAGCTTCCAGTTGCTCATGGAGGCTCTAATAAACTAGAGGATGAAAAGAATGTGGTTCAGATGCGCGGTGGTGGCGGGGTTAGGTTGGGGGTGGGGTGGGGGAGGGTGTTAGATCAAGTCCAATAGTTCCCTTTGGGAGAAGGAGAGAGTAGTAGTTATTGAAAATTCATAGAATATGGGAGATCTTTTGGGAGAATTGGTGGAGTCGGGCAATTTTTATGGGAGTCCAAGATTCTTAGATATAGGGAGAAATTTTAGGAGAACTCGTGGACTCTATTTAAGTAGTAGTACTCTATTACCATTAATTTCATTTTTTTGAGCATTATTTCGTACCTATTCATAAGACATCTCCGATAGGAACGGTGGGCGAGCAGTGCAGTGCGTGAGATGGAAGATCTTTGGTTTGCGTGTAATTTACTAGTACATGCGATGCACGAAAGTACGAACTGCACATTAATAAATGCTACTCCACGAGGGGGTAAACACGAGATCACAAAACTACTACTTCTTTTCAACTTCCTAATCTTGCGGATACTGCAAATGATTTGATAATAGTTCGAACTATGGGATTACAATCGCTACAAGAATGATGATAGTTATAGCGTGACTACCGCATGCCTGTAATTAACCCCACTAACTCATGCCTCTAATTAACACTAACAATAATCCACACATTGCGATTATGACAATGGCGAGGATAGCACTAATATTGAATGCTTATTGTATGCATATATCCTTCTCTGTAGCATATCTTTTGATCTTCCTAAGCTTCAACATATACTCATCTATCTGGATCTTCTATCCGTGGATGATATCTGCGATCTGTAGCTCCATTTGCATATTCACTTCTTCAAGTCTATGCTTCTCCTCTCCATTCCCATTCTTTGCTAACTCTATCTTCGTAATTTCTTGATCCATCTTCATTACATCATGGGATTTCTTCTTCTCGTCTATTTTTAAGTTTGAGTCTTCGGTTACCAGCATTCTTCCTGAAATCAAATTATATCAGCATCATTTCGGAAAAACAAGATTGCAAATGAGCGAATAGTATGTTGAATAGATAAGCCACATGAGGAGCACAATCTTCTGAAAATCAAAAGTGTACCTCGTCAGAATCTTCAGGAGCGCAGCAGCGTGAGCTCGAGTGGACTAGAGGTTGTGTCGAGGAGGAAGCTGGGTAGTGGGTCTAATGGCAGTGAAAGGTCTGGATATCAAGCTCCCGTCCGCTCGATATATATTCTCTAGATAAATGACAAAGAAGATTCCAGAATTATTGAGAAGTGTGTTGTGAGATTTGTGCATTGCGATCATTATGCTAAAGATTATCAATAGAGAATATTCTAGATGCTATAATGGATAGAATATCCAACGGATTGCAAAGGTGAGATTTGCTAGTCGATCTGATCCAACAGTCAATGTTCGACCAAAGTTATTCGTACACTATATATAGTGCTAATATTATATAATGGGTAAAGCTCACAAATTTTAAAATCTGTATAAAGTATGGTTGTATATTTGTTTCTTGTAGTTTGTATCATGTAGAAGTCAATGTTTATTATTAGCTATACCTAATACTTGAAAATCTTGGTAACATGATCTAGAGAAATGATGGAGAATATTAATTCCACAACGATGGAGAAGTGTGTTTTGAGGTGTGTGCATAGCCTTCATTGTGCTAAAGACTATCAATAGTATCTTCTAGCATATGCTAATGAAATGGAAAAGAAGATCTAATGGCTGGCAATGGAAAAGAAGATCTAACGGCCGTCAATGTATTAATACAACGGTCAATATTCAAAGATAATCATACACTATATAGTGGTAAGATAAGATAGGAGTTTAGGGTATGGGTTTTAGAGGTTTGGGGTTTAGAGAATTTTCAATAATGTTTAAGCTTTATGCTTATATTCGTGGAAAAGAATAGCGTTACCGCAATATAATGAAAGTATCTCAAATTTTGATCTATAAGTGCATGATACCTGCTTTGTTAGGGCGTATGTGTGTTTAGGGTTTAGGTTTTAGGGGTTTTTTAGTGTTTAGGGTTTAGGGAATTTTCAATAATCTTCAAGCTTTATGCATATATTCATCGAATAGAATGGCGTTACCAAATTTAATAAAAGTATCTCAAAATTTGATATATAATTGTGCATGATACCTTCTTGTTGGTGAGGTTTAGGGGTTTAGTATCTCGGGTTTTAGGGTTTATTGTTTTAGGTTTTATGGTTTTAGGTTTTAGCGTTTTGGGTTCAATAATTTTTGAGCCTAATGCTTATATTCGTGGAATAGAATGACTTAGGAACAATTTAATGAAAGTGTCTTAAATTTTGATCTATAAGTGCATGAGTTGGAGATATGCCCTAGAGGCAATAATAAATGTATTTATTATTATATCTTTGTGTTTATGATAAATGTTTACATTCATGCTATAATAGTATTAACAAGGAAACATTGATACTTGTGTGATTTGTAGACTTAATTTGAAGTCCCTAGTATAGCCTCTATACTTCACTAGCTTGTTGGTTGATAAATGATTGTGGTTTCCCTATCACGAACATTGAGATGTTATCAACAACAAGATCATATCGTTAGGAGAATGATATGATGTACATACTCCTATAGATAAGCGTAGCATAAAGATCAAGTCATTTCAATAGTTCAATTGCTATATGCTTTCTGATACATAGTAACCTAATTCCTTCGACCATGAGATCATGCATATCACCTTTATCGGATGGATGCTTTGATGACATCAAACACCACACCGTAACTGGGTGGCTATAAAGGTGGCATTGAGTGTTCGGAAAGTATTGGTTGAAACACATGGATCAAGAGTGGGATTTGTCCATCCATATGACGGATAGATATACTCTAGGCCCTCTCGGTGGAATGTCATCCAATTAGCTTGCAAGCATGTGACTGGATCACAAGGGATCACATATCACGGGAACGAGAAAAGAGTACTTATCGGTAACGAGGTTGAACTAGGTATGCAGAGATACCGACGATCATAACCTCGGATAAGTAAACTATCGTGAGACAAAGGGAAATTGGTATCGTATGTAAGTGGTTCATTCGATCGCAAAAGTAATCGTAGAAATATGTGGGAGCCATATGAATTTCCAGATTCCTCTATTGGTTATTGTTCGGAGAAGTGTCTCGATCATGTCCGCATAATTCACGAACCGTAGGGAGACACACTTAAGGATTCGACGTTGTTTGAGTAGTTATGGTATTATGAGAAAGAGACCGAATGTTGTTCGGAGTCTCGGATGGGATCCGGGATATCACGAGGTGATCCGGAATGGTCCAGAGAATAAGATTCATATAAGGAAAGTCCCGTTTCGGAGTTCGGGAATGATTCCGGTGTTTTCATCGGGAATGTTCTAGAAGGCTCTGGAATGTCCGGCACTCCGGAGGGGAAGGGGTACATGAATGTGTCATTGCATATTGGAATGATTGCATCATTTACTTAGTGTTCTCGCTGTTCCAAATAAAGGATTAAATTGAATCCTTAATTGAAAAGTCAAATAGCAAGTTTGAAAAGTCAAACGGCTAAAACAGGAAAGAGAGGGAAAGAGAAAGAGGGGGCAAACCGAGTTGGGGAGGAGTTCCCTCCTCCAACCGGTGGCCCACCTCCAAGCCGAGTTGGGGAGGGACTCCTCTCCCTCCCCCTTGGCGCGCCGGCCCCTCCACCTATAAAAGGAGGGGCAGGGCCCCCTCCTCTAGACACACAAGTTCCTATCCTCTAAATCTAAACCCTAGCCCTAGACCCCGGTTTAGAGCCGCTTTGGTTTAGAGCTTCTAATTGCACTAGCCTTCGGATTAGAGCCTTCTAATTGGTGTGTCTAAACCCTAGACCACTAAAGCTCTCTCATACTCCACCATACTCGCTCCGGCTTAAGGCGAAGCCCTGCGGGATCTCCCCTCTACTTCCGGTACCACGCCGTTGTGCTGCCGGAATCGCGAGGAGAGTGCTACAACCTCTGCTGCATGCTGGAACAAGGGAGAGGAAGGTCTTCGTCGAGTACCGAACGTGTGACCGACTGCGGGAGCGCTGCCGGAACGCAGCGCCGGAAGGATCGTCTACACGATCTTGAGATCGGAAAGAGTACGACTACATCACCCACGAGAATCTGCTCTCGTTAACCGCTTTGGAATCTTCGAGGGTAAGTTATTCCATCGACTCGTTGCTACAATCTAGTAGATAGATCTTGGCTTGTTTGTTTGTATGCGATAGAAATTTTTTGTTTTCCATGCTACGAACCCCTTCAGTGGTATCAGAGCCGTGTCTATATGTAGATCTGTTGCACGAGTAGAACACAATGGTCATTGTGGGCGTTGCTGCTTTTATTGTCGATTGCTTCTTGTGTACTTTGCATCCTGTGGTATGTTGGGATGAAGCGGCCCGGGCTAACCTTACATGACATCGTTCATGAGACTTGCTCCACGCTTGACATGCAACTTGTATTGCATAAGTGGCTTTGCGGGTGCCTGTTTCTCCTAGCATAGTTAAGATCCAATTTACAACGGGTGATCAACAATGCTAGTATCAATGTTGTGGTTCTTGTTCGTAAGTTAGAACGACACTTATTGAAAGCCCCAAACCACGTAAAATATGCAAAGAAAGTAGAGGCGTCTAACTTTGTTTTGCAGGGGTGTGCAGTGATGTGATATGGCCATGATTGTGATTATATTTGATGTATGCAATGTTCCTTATTGTAAGTTGGCAACCGGCAGGAGCCATATGGTTGTCTTTAATTTATGTTAAGACCCGCGTGTCTATTCAAAGTAGTTGTAATAGTTGAAGCCGGTGGACGACAACCATGGAGAAGCGTCATTGACCTTGATGCAATGCCGGTGATGATGGAGATCATGTTCGTGCTTGAAGATGGAGATCGGAAGCACAAAGAAGAAAGGCCATATCATATCACATATTATTGAATTGCATGTGATGTTAATCCTTTATGCATCTTGTATTGCTTAGTAGACGATGGTAGCATTATAAGATGATCCCTCATGGACATCAATTTCAAGTCATAAAGTGTTCACCCTTAGTTAGCACCGTTGCTAAAGCTTGTTGTTTCGAAGCACCACGTGATGATCGGGTGTGTTAGATTCTGCAAGTGTATACAACGTGAGCAAGCCAGATTTGCTCATGCGGAAACTAAGGTTTGATCTTGACAAGCCTAGCATGTACAGACATGGTCTCGGAACACGGATCACCGAAAGGTAAAGCATGAATCATATAGTAGATATGATGAACATGATGATTGTTTGCCATTGAAACTATATCAACTCTCGTGATGATTGGTGTTGATATAGTGGATTTGGTTCGTGTGATCACTAAAACAATGTGAGGGATATTGTTTTGAGTGGGAGTTAACCTAGTTTAATTTCATTATTAATTTGAACTCAATTTGTCATAAACTTAGTCTAAACTATTGCAAATATGTTGTAGATCAATGGCAGCCCCTACGATCAATTTTAATGCGTTCCTAGAGAAAGAAAAGTTGAAAAACAATGGAAGCAACTTCGCGGATTGGTTCCGCAATTTGAGGATTGTCCTCACAGCTGGTAATTTGACCTATGTGCTGGATGCACCGCTGGGTGACCCACCTGCAGCTGATGCTCCCGATGAAGTAAAGAATGTTTACCTCGCTCGGAAGAATCAGTACTCCATAGTTCAGTGTGCTATCTTGTATGGTTTGGAATCGGAGCTTCAGAAAAGGTTTGAAGAATCAGACCCATATGACATTGTCGAGGATCTCAAATTGATTTTTGAGACTCATGCGGCAATTGAAAGCTATGAGGCTTCTGAAAAGTTCTTTAACTGCAAGATGGAAGAAGGCAGCTCCGTCAGTGAGCATGTGCTTAAGATGTCTGGGCACGCAAACAAACTTCAAAGCTTGGGTATAGTGATTCCTAATGCTTTGGGGATTTACCGTGTCCTACAATCACTACCACCAAGTTACAAGAACTTTGTGATGAACTACAACATGCAGAACATGAACAAGACGTTGCCAGAACTCTTTGCCATGTTCAAATCTGCAGAAGTGGAGATAAAGAAAGAGCACCAAGTGTTGTTGGTCAATAAGACCACCAAATTCAAGAAAGGCAAGTCTAAGCAAAAGGGACACTTCAAGAAGGGTGGTAAGAAAGTTACCACGCCGGCGAAGAAGACCAAGGCTGGACCCAAGCCTGATACTGAGTGCTTTTACTGCAAGGGAGAAGGTCACTGGAAGCGGAATTGCCCAAAGTACTTGGCGGATCTGAAGAACGGCAACATCAAGAAGAAAGGTATATCTGATATACATGTTATTGATGTGTATCTCACTAGTACTCGTAGTAGTGCCTGGGTATTTGATACTGGTTCGGTTGCTCATATTTGTAACTCGAAACAGGTGCTGCAGAATAAACGGAAGCTAGCGAAGAACGAGGTGACGATGCGCGTGGGAAACGGATCAAAGGTTGATGTGATCGCGGTCGGCACGCTACCCCTTCATCTACCATCGGGATTAGTTTTATACTTAAATAATTGTTATTTAGTGCCTGTGTTGAGCATGAACATTATATCGGGATCTTGTTTATTGCGAGATGGTTACTTGTTTAAGTCCGAGAATAATGGTTGTTCGATTTATATGAGTAATATGTTTTATGCACATGCACCTTTCATAGATGGTCTATTCTTATTGAATCTCGATAGTGGAAATACACATATCAACAACATTGAGGCTAAACGTTTGAAATCAAGCGATAATTCGACCTATATGTGGCACTGTCGTCTTGGTCACATTGGAGTGAAACGTATGAAGAAACTCCATTCCGATGGACTTCTTGAATCACTTGATTTTGAATCACTTGAAATATGCGAAGCATGTCTGATGGGAAAAATGACTAAGACTCCATTTTCTGGTTTGATGGAGCGAGCTACGGACTTATTGGAAATCATACATACCGATGTGTGTGGTCCAATGAGTGTAGCATCGCGCGGTGGTTATCGTTATGTTCTTACCTTCACGGATGACTTGAGTAGATATGGGTATATCTATTTCATGAAACATAAGTCCGAAACTTTCAAGAAGTTTAAGGAGTTTCAAAGTGAGGTAGAGAATCAACGTAACAAGAAGATTAAATTTCTACGTTTTGATCGTGGAGGTGAATATCTAAGTTACGAGTTTGGCGAGCATTTGAAGAAATGCGGAATACTTTCACAGTTGACACCGCCGGGAACACCACAACGTAATGGTGTGTCCGAACGTCGTAATCGAACTCTCTTAGATATGGTTTGTTCTATGATGTCACTTACAGATTTACCGCTATCATTTTGGGGTTATGCATTAGAAACAGCCGCATTCACTTTAAATAGGGCACCGTCTAAGTCCGTTGAAACGACACCATATGAATTATGGTTTGGGAAGAAACCTAGATTGTCGTTCCTTAAAGTTTGGGGGTGCGAAGCCTATGTAAAGAAGTTACAGCCGGACAAGCTTGAACCCAAAGCGGAAAAATGCGTCTTCATAGGATACCCGAAGGAAACTATTGGGTATACCTTCTATCATAGATCCGAAGGCAAAATCTTCGTTGCCAAGAATGGATCCTTTCTAGAGAAGGAATTTCTCTCGAAAGAAGTGACTGGAAGGAAAGTAGAACTCGACGAGGTTGTCGAACCTTCTCTCGAAATTGCGAGTAGCGCAGCACCGGAAGAAGTTCCTGTGGTGCCTGCACCAAATAGAGAGGAAGCTAATGATGGTGATCATGAAACTTCGGTTGAAGTTGCTACAGAGCCTCGGAGGTCAACGAGAACTCGTACCACTCTAGATTGGTATGATCCCGTTATGAGTGTCATGTTGGTGGACAACACCGATGACCCCGAGACATATGAGGAAGCAATGATGAGCCCAGATTCCAATAAATGGCAAGAAGCCATGAAATCCGAGATTGGAACGATGTACGAAAACCAAGTATGGACTTTGGTGGACCTACCGGATGGCCGGAAGGCTGTCGAGAACAAATGGATTTTCAAGAAGAAAACAGATGCTGATGGTAATGTTACTATCCATAAAGCTCGACTTGTCGCAAAAGGGTTTCGACAAATTCAAGGAGTTGACTACGATGAGACTTTCTCACCGGTAGCGAAGCTAAAGTCTGTGAGGATTATGTTAGCAATCGCTGCATATTATGATTATGCGATATGGCAGATGGATGTCAAAACAGCATTCCTCAATGGAGATATTGATGAAGAGTTGTATATGATGCAACCCAAAGGTTTTGTCGATCCTAAAGATGCTAACAAGGTATGCAAACTTCAACGGTCCATCTATGGATTGAAGCAAGCATCCCGAAGTTGGAATCAACGTTTTGATAAGGTGATCAAAAGTTTTGGTTTTATACAAACTTATGGAGAAGCTTGTATTTACAAGAAAGTGAGTGGGAGCTCTGTAGCATTCTTAATACTATATGTGGATGACATATTGTTGATTGGGAATGATGTAGACCTTCTTAATAGTGTCAAGGAATATTTGAATAATAGTTTTTCAATGAAGGATCTTGGCGAAGCAGCTTACATATTAGGCATAAAGATTTATAGAGATAGATCGAAACGCCAAATATCATTGTCACAGAGTACATATTTGGACAACGTTCTAAAGAGGTTTGGAATGGAAGATAGCAAGAAAGGGTTCTTGCCCATGTTGCCCAATACGACCTTGAGTAAAACTCAAAGTCCGACATTGGCAGAAGATAGAGAAAGGATGAGTTAGACTCCCTATGCCTCAGCCATAGGATCTCTAATGTATGCCATGCTATGTACTAGACCCGACATTGCATATGCTGTTAGTTTAACTAGCAGATATCAAAGTGATCCAGGAGTGGATCATTGGACAGCGGTCAAAAACATCCTTAAGTACTTGAGAAGAACTAAGGATATGGTTCTTTCTTATGGAGGTGATGAACAGCTCGTTGTAAATGGTTACACCGATGCTAGTTGGAACACCGATCCGGATGATTCTAAATCACAATCTGGATACGTATTTATATTGAATGGTGCAGCAGTTAGCTGGAGGAGTGCAAAGCAAAGCGTTGTGGCGAGATCTTCAACTGAATCGGAATACATGGCTGCTTCGGAGGCTTCACAAGAAGCGATATGGATGAAAGAGTTCATTACAGAGCTGGGTGTGGTTCCTAGTGCGCTGGACCCAATGTCTATCTACTGTGATAACATGGGCGCCATAGCCAATGCGCAAGAACCAAGGTCACACAAGAAGCTGAAGCACATCAAGCTACGTTTTCACGCTATTCGAGAACATATCCAAGATGGGGATATAAAGATTTGCAAAGTACACACAGATCTGAATGTGGCGGATCCGTTGACTAAACCTCTCCCGAGGGCAAAACATGACCAACACCAAACTGCCATGGGTGTTCGGTATATTACCATGTAATCTAGATTAGATGACTCTAGTGCAAGTGGGAGACTGTTGGAGATATGCCCTATAGGCAATAATAAATGTAGTTATCATTATATCTTTGTGTTTATGATAAATGTTTACATTCATGCTATAATAGTATTAACAAGGAAACATTGATACTTATGTGATTTGTAGACTTAATTTGAAGTCCCTAGTATAGCCTCTATACTTCACTAGCTTGTTGGTTGATAAATGATTGTGGTTTCCCTATCATGAACATTGAGATGTTATCAACAACAAGATCATATCGTTAGGAGAATGATATGATGGACATACTCCTATAGATAAGCGTAGCATAAAGATCAAGTCATTTCAATAGTTCAATTGCTATATGTTTTCTGATACATAGTAACCTAATTCCTTCGACCATGAGATCATGCATATCACCTTTACCGGATGGATGCTTTGATGACCTCAAACACCACACCGTAACTGGGTGGCTATAAAGGTGGCATTGAGTGTTCGGAAAGTATTGGTTGAAACACATGGATCAAGAGTGGGATTTGTCCATCCATATGACGGATAGATATACTCTGGGCCCTCTCGGTGGAATGTCATCCAATTAGCTTGCAAGCATGTGACTGGATCACAAGGGATCACATATCACGGGAACGAGAAAAGAGTACTTATCGGTAACGAGGTTGAACTAGGTATGCAGAGATACCGACGATCATAACCTCGGATAAGTAAACTATCGTGAGACAAAGGGAAATTGGTAACGTATGTAAGTGGTTCATTCGATCGCAAAAGTAATCGTAGAAATATGTGGGAGCCATATGAATTTCCAGATTCCTCTATTGGTTATTGTTCGGAGAAGTGTCTCGATCATGTCCGCATAATTCACGAACCGTAGGGAGACACACTTAAGGATTTGACGTTGTTTGAGTAGTTATGGTATTATGAGAAAGAGACCGAATGTTGTTCGGAGTCTCGGATGGGATCCGGGATATCACGAGGTGATCCGGAATGGTCTGGAGAATAAGATTCATATAAGGAAAGTCCGTTTCGGAGTTCGGGAATGATTCCGGTGTTTTCATCGGGAATGTTCTAGAAGGTTCCGGAATGTCTGGCACTCCGGAGGGGAAGGGGTACATGAATGTTTCATTGCATATTGGAATGATTGCATCATGTACTTAGTGTTCTCGCTGTTCCAAATAAAGGATTAAATTGAATCCTTATTTGAAAAGTCAAATAGCAAGTTTGAAAAGTCAAACGGCTAAAACAGGAAAGAGAGGGAAAGAGGAAAGAGGGGGCAAACCGAGTTGGGGAGGAGTTCCCTCCTCCAACCGGCGGCCCACCTCCAAGCCGAGTTGGGGAGGGACTCCTCTCCCTCCCCCTTGGCACGCCGGCCCCTCCACCTATAAAAGAAGGGGCAGGGCCCCCTCCTCTAGACACACAAGTTCCTATCCTCTAAATCTAAACCCTAGCCCTAGACCCCGGTTTAGAGCCGCTTGGATTAGAGCTTCTAATTGCACTAGCCTTCGGATTAGAGCCTTCTAATTGGTGTGTCTAAACCCTAGACCACTAAAGCTCTCTCATACTCCACCATACTCGCTCCGGCTTAACGCGAAGCCCTGCGGGATCTCCCCTCTACTTCCGGTACCACGCTGTTGTGCTGCCGGAATCGCGAGGAGAGTGCTACAACCTCCGCTGCCTGCTGGAACAAGGGATAGGAAGGTCTTCTTCGAGTACCGAACGTGTGACCGACTGCGGGAGCGCTGCCGGAACGCAACGCCGGAAGGATCGTCTACACGATCTTGAGATCGGAAAGAGTACGACTACATCACCCACGAGAATCTGCTCTCGTTGACCGCTTTGGAATCTTCGAGGGTAAGTTATCCCATCGACTCGTTGCTACAATCTAGTAGATAGATCTTGGCTTGTTTGTTTGTATGCGATAGAAAATTTTTGTTTTCCATGCTACGAACCCCTTCAGCATGATACCTTCTTGGTTTTTATAGTTTAGGGTTATAGGGATTGGAGGGTTTTAGGGGGGTACGGTTTAGGGAATTTTCAATAATGTTCAATTTGTATGCCTATTTTTTTTGAAATAGAATGGCGTTATCCAATTTAGTAAAAGTATGTCAAAATTTGATCTAGAAGTGTGCATGATAGATGCTTCTTGCTCAAGGTTCAGGGTTTTAGTGTTCCAGGTTTAATTTTAGGGTTTATTTTTTAGGTTTTAGGGGTTTAGGTTTTACGATATTTTCAATAATATTCAAGCTATGTGCGTATTCGTGGAATAGAATGGTGTTAGCATAATTTAATGAAAGTATATCTCAAATTTTGATCTACACGGAGATGATACCTTATTTGTCAGGGTCGTTTAGGGGTTTAGAGTTTAGGGATTGGATATTTGGAGGATTTAGGGTTTAGGGTTTAGAGGTTTAGGGTTTATGGAATTTTCAATAATGTTCAAGATTTGTGCTTATATTCATTGAACATAACGGTGTTACCGCAATTTAATGAAAGTATCTTAAATTTGGATATATAAGTGCATGATACCCTACTTGGTTATGGTTTAATTATGGGTTGAGGGTTTAGGTTTTAGTATTTAGGGGTTCAGGGTTTAGGTTTTAGGGGTTGTTTAGGGTTTAGGGTTTTGAGATTTTTCAATAATGTTCAAGCTATATGCTTGGTCTGGGTATAGGGGGTAGTGTTTATGGTTTTAGGCTTTAGGGGTTTAGGGTTTATTGTTTAGGGTTTCAAAAAATTTCAATAATGTCTAAACTTTATGGTTATATCGATGGAATAGAATGGCATTACCGCAATTTACGAAAAGTATCTCAAATTTGGATCTATAAGTTCATGATTCCTTCTTGGTTAGGGTTTAATTATGGGTTTATGGGTTGAGGGGCTGGGGGTTTAGGGCTTGATTGATTCAAAGGAATTTCAAAGGATTTGTGAAGGATCTTGTCCCTTAGGAAATATACCTATGTTGGTCATTTGATGCAAAGGATTACAATCCTTAGTAATTCCTTCAAAGGATTCCTTTGCTCTCCGTTTTGTAGGTAAATTTCCATTCACCCTACCCTCATGTTTGAATTCCTTTTCTTTCCTATGATTCAAACTTGTACTTGATCCAAATTTTTCTAGTTTTCTATTCTTATAGGATTCAGGCGGTCATGCCACTCCAATTCTATGGTTCTCCAATTACTATGTTTTGAGAATCCTGCAAATCCAATGAGACCTTAGGATTTATGTGTTAGGGGTTGTTTAGGGTTTCGAGAAATTTCAATAATGATCAACCTCATGCTTATATTTGTCGTATAGAATGGTGTTTCCCAATTTAATGAAAGTATCTCAAATTTTATCTATAAGTGCATGATACCTCCTTGGTCGGGGTTAGGTGTTTAGTGTTTAGGATTTTATAGGTTTAGAGGTCTGGGGTTTCAGGTAATTTCAACAATGTTCAAACTTTATGGTTATATTCGGAATAGATACCAATTTTATCACCGCACCAATTTTATCACAAAGAATGAATTATTTGGCGAATCATGCCCAAGTTTCATAAAATTTTCAATTTTCTGAGCCAGTTTCGCCGAGTTAAATGAGTTTATCTCGGTTTAGCAAAAAATGTTTGAATTTTGAACCGCAAACGATGGGAATTTCTACTTCCCGTAATTCTGGGTCACTAACATGCGGTTCACTTGCATAGTGGGTCCACAAAGTCAGTGTAAGGCTGGAGTGGGCGAGTAGGTAAATATATTTATTGAAGAAGGGCAGGGAACCACGTCAATGGGGTGACTCATGTAGGAGAATGCAAAATTACCACCTATATCCTTCTATTATTCCAATGCTCCTCGGGTTCTTGTTTCCAGAGCATGGATAGAAGAGGAATTTTGCATTCTAAAAAAAGGTGAAGTATGTTTGGGGCTGGATGTTGAATGAATGGGTGGGGTGTTTGGAAGGATGGGAAGGATATTTTTGCGCTCTCTTGAAATTTTGAAGCTAAAGCTTCTAAGGTATGATGCTCACATGTGCCTTAGTACGTGTAATCCCCTGGACCCTACGATCTAAATCACAAGCCAATATAAACTAAAAGTGCATAAGGTGGTGCTGCCGTGGAGGCCCAAAGGACACCCACGTGTAGGCCCATCTAAGCGGAGCAGGGCACGGTACCGGCCAACCATCCTACCCACTTCTCGTGGTTATAGCTTCAAGTGTGATAGACGTAGCCGGATGTACTGCGAGTCAAGCATACACAAATGAGTATGTAGGCCAATGTCATATGAGAGTACATTAGAGCCAAACCATCTAAAAGAAATAGAAATATTCAATGCCATACGGCAAGATCCAAATTACTAGATAGTTCTAAGCAAACTGGCATAAGATGCCCTGAAAATAAGCACATACTGTCCCTAGATCTCATAGATCTCCATCCCCGGAATCTCTACACCAGACGGTCATTGCCACCATCACCGGTCTCCTAGACCCTATAGACTTCCTATGGATATACCTGTCCATCTGAACCTATATTTTATCACGTGAGACCCTAAGGGACTCAGCAAGTCTTTATGCATCTAAAGGGAACAACCTGAGGGTGACACAATTGTAGCGAAAATAAAGCCTAGAAGTTCTACAGAGACACGCTACGTCATCCACCTAACCAAAGATAGACAGAAGTTGGATAAGTAAACATCAGTTGATTACCCAAAAGATACATATCAACATAACTAAAACATTGCTCGCCCACCTCCCCATTCCCAAACGAGAAGGCGGAAGAACATCCCATCAGTTGGCAGTTTTATTAATCATTCCATGAATATTACACTCTTACTGGTCAAGTTGTAGTCAATTTAAAAGTGGTAATTTAGTTATGCTTCTCTATGATCGAGAAACTATGCTCCAAGTTGTCCATAACCGTGGACACGACTTTTAGAAAGATTTACCATGAAGGGGTGCAAAAATAGCAACACATGCATGATCAACTTCAGAAAAACCAAATCAAAACCCAACAAGGCATCACGACAAAGCATTCACAAGATTCCTATTTGATTTTAGTGGGCCACCCCACTAAGCAACCCGCGACGAAGTTGGCTGTCTCCGAGACTGACCCAGAGGTTTATGTCAATGGATTTAAACAACTGGGAACCCGAAAGTGTGTCTAGACTTGTCGATACAGCGAAAACATTCCACTTTCCAAAATAGTACAGTAGTAAACGCTCCTCGGGCAACAGTAGTAAATGAGCAGTAAAACATGGCATAAGTACATGATAGTAATAACGCCCCAAACAACTTGTGTCCCCCAGAAATTAAGTATGACTCAAGGAAGTATTAAGGGGATTCATGGTCCCACATGCGGATAGTGCGATAGTTAAGGAAGAAGTATCACGCACTCGGGGTACTACGGGTCACAAGTGGGCTTAAAGAACCAAATAGAAGATATTGCCCACTGGTGCCTCTTTTGTTAGTTATCCTATTACTACTCAATTCAGTTGTTTAGGTACCTCATTATTCAAAGACACTCACAAACCCTACACATGCAATTCTATGACTCGCATGGCTCAAGCAACTCCTATAGTAATGGCTCATAGGAAGGAGGGAACAAGCTTTGGTGGGGTTCAAAAGTAAAGGCTATGCAATACTTGGGATTCAATTATATTCAGATCACGACATATGATGCAAGAATAAGATAGATGTAATAGGTGTTATATGTAGTGCAATCATGGGGAAATGCTTGCCTGGAACTTCAGTTGCAGAATAAGATGGATTCGGGTAATAGTCATGAGGCTCCTTATATTCTCCTTGCTCAGCGTCTATCTGGATAAAAACCAAACACATAAGGGGATGAAATAAATACATTGTACAATCATATAAATCATATTCAACAAGAAAACAAGTATGCCATGATGGAATGATGCACAATTTACATGGCATAGCATAACATGGCATGGGTGACGTGTGGGTTACAAGAATAAAGCATTTTATTAAGTTTTTAGTCATGGTTTGCTCCCATAAATATTGACGTATAATTAAAATTTATATGATGCATGATTCAATTTATATCCTGGAATGCATAGTTAGAATGGTCTGGTCGAGCTAATTGATTTAGACATATCATTTGTCAAATTCGGAGTTATGGATTTAAAGTTATGCCATATTTAAGATAAGGCATTGAATAGCAATTAAATGATTTTGAAATTTCAAATATTGCCCAAATGATATTTTAAATAGCATAAACAGATTCCTTATGTTTTTCTGATTCAAAAACATATATTATTTTTATTATTTGGAAATATGAATTTAGAACATTATTAAATGCAAAATAATAAAAATATGGTCAAATTCTAAAGGTTTGACTGGATAAAATCAACTTTGGACAAATTTGAAAATATGGTTGAATTCAAATTTGAAAAAAATTCATATTTCATTTTGGAAATTTCTTCAAATTAAAAATATTTAAATAGATATGAATTTATTTGATATAAATCATTTATTGAAATTTTATTTGTATTGAAATGTTTGGCAAACTTTCATTACCCAGGGCTGGTCTACCTGCTCTCACTGACTGATGGGCCCTGAGAGGTGGCGTCCCACGCGCGCGAGGCCACGGGACGGGGTGACATGTGGGGGCGCTTAGGGGACCGCCGGTTGAGTCTACGACTTGGAGTTACCTTTTTGCAAAACAAGCAAAACTGGCTAGGCTGCGGGTTTAGGTTTGGGAAATCCAGGGGCCTATCTACAAAATGTTCTGGCCTGGACCGGTATTAGCTGAAACTGATATCAATGGGACAGTTTGATTTTAGTGAGATCGGGTAATCTTTCGAGGAAGATTGCGATGGCTAGGGGCCGCCGATTCGAGCGAGGTTTGATACCTTCAACAGGTTGATGTACCAAGAACACGATGAAGTGCCTATCAAAGTCGGAGTTCGACTAAGTTGCTCGCAAAGCATCCGGGAACAGAGAGGGAAAGAAGGGGTTTTCTGCTGTCCTCTACAGGCCTTGCGAATGGTCTGCAGATTTTCGCGGCTGTTCTATGTTATGTGGAAGATGGCGACTCGGGCACTACACAGTTTTGACCCTAAGATGGCTTGATGTAAAGAGGGGCAAAGATCTACGGCTTGGTGCAAACACAATGGTCCGAAGAAATTTGTAGAGACGGATACCTCGCAATGAACAGAACACGCAGACGCAGTACACGTTGCTACTCGCGACAGTGACTTCGCATGGTGGCACGCCTGCAGGGCATTCAACAAACGACAATGATAGTCTACGACAAGAGGATAGTATGGACCATGTCCAGGGTCTTAATGGTTCTCACTGGGTGTTGATGTAGTCAATTGGGCGATAGGTCGTTGTGATCTTCAAGGACGCTGGCGGCCAGGAGCTCCTGGTCCAAGGCTGCTACGGCGACGCGGAGATATCTCCGGCAAGCTTCCGCGGTGGTCACAGCATAGGGCACAGAGGAAGGAGCGGAGGAGGCATCCGACATCCCTAGTAAAGCATGGTTCACCTTAGGAACGACGACTAGCAAGGAAGGTCAAGATTAGGGTTTAGGAGAGCAAGGATGTTCATGGAGGCTTGTTGAGGAAGAAGAAAGGGAGCGGAAGAAGCTGGGCGCAGTGGTTATCGATCTGGACCATGGGGTGATTGGTGATGGAAGGTAAAGGTGGAGAGGTAGGGAGGTGCACATGGGGCACCTTTTGCAAAACAAGAAAATGGGAGAGGGTGGATGCATCGGGTAGATATGGTTCCTTCTATCTTTCTTGTTCTTTAGCTAGAGAGGGACAAAGTAGGGGTGGTCTAGGCGTGGTGTGGATGGAAGTGGTGGTTTACCAACATCTTGTGTGCAATAAATAAGGGGAAGGGAAGGAGGCCACATGACCCAAGTGGTGTCCATGACAAGAGATTTAGGATTTAGGTGGCTAAGGTTTACATGTGGATAGGTCTAGCGAGAGAGATGGATCTAGCTAGGAGAGATGGGGTAATTGTCTAGGTTGTTTAGTTAGCTTGGGTTTTATTTTTAGCTATACTAAGAGAGAGATAGAGGGAAGGGTTTAGGTTTAGTTAGATATTTTATCTAGGTTTTGTAGAGGGAGATATAGAGTTTAGGTGTATATATTGTGCCAAGAGGTGGTAAGGTTAGCTAGGTAGATTAGAAGAATTTGTTTAAATTCATATATGATGACAAGCTCAAGGTTTATGAATCCAACACAAAAAGAGAAGAAAAGAAGTGAGAAGGTGAAAGGTTATGGGGTATGCATGTGGCTTGCACAATTTCATCCATTAATGTGATGATTCAAAAGGGAGCATGTATGATCATGTGTAAGAGAAGATGGAAACCATACCAAGCGCATAAGGACTTGATTTAAAATCCCAAGAAAATACAAAGCCCACTCACATGATAGATGGTAGGAATAAGATGATACGAAAGGAAGTTGACCTTGGCAAGTTAGTAGGTGGAATGATTTTTAAAAGAGATTCCCTCAACTCAAATTGGGCATATAGCAATGTAACAAAATCAACTACAATATATGAAGAATCAAATGCAAAGGGGTTTTATATGATGCTCAAATGCAAGGTGGCATGGTGAAATGAGCATAATATTATGATGATGCAATAATGACATGTAGGAATTATCAATATATAGAATAGGCAAGTAGCATTGAAATTGTTAGAGAATTGGGATGCTACAACTCTCCCCCACTGAACAAGAATCTCACTCCGATATTCCTAGGAAAATAAAAGAACACGATGAGAGACGGGTGCTCAAAGAAGGTGATCATCATGTTCCCAAGATGATGATGTCACATCCCAAAATTTTCCAAAATTTGAAATGTGAAAAAATAAACAAACAAAAGAAGTAAATGATGAAATTTTGGGGGGAAATAAACTTTTGGTTTCTAAATGGAAACAACAAAACCTTACTTGAACAAAAATTTGACTGAGAAAGTAAGAAACATATTTTCAACCAGATCAACGGCATTCATGCATGGAATATATCTTGATATTGAGCACTTGGAAAAGATAAACCAAAAACATAAACCCTAATAAGAAAAATGATCATCATGTTCAATACAAGACTATGGATATGTTACATATAAAAATTTAGCAACATCATTCCTAAATAATCAGTAATGGTAAACAACAATATTACAAAATAATGGGAATTATTTTCATTCTATTTGGAGCCATGGATAAAAATATATGAATTATATAAGAAAAGAAGAAAAATAAATAAGACATATTGCAAAGTCAATTTAAGCCATCGCTAAAATCCATAAGTGAATGGGATAAAAGTATATTTAAATAATATAAAAGGATAAATGTTTATTTAATAAAATTAGATGGGCTTAGGTACCATATTCAAATTTTATTAAATAATGCCAATGTGCCACACTCGATTTTAAATGAATAATAATTTATAAAAATATTTATAATACTGTAACTGGACTAAATAACCAACTTATATTTTGTATAAAATCTTCTAAAAGGTATGGTGAAGATTTGAATCAATTTGGAGTTTGAATCAAATTGATTTGATTAAAAATAGAATATAGAAAAGAAAAAAAGAACAAGAATAAAAAAACCCTACCAGCTAATCAATTCGGCCTAGCACCACCCAGCCCACTAAGCCCACCCGGCATTCCCCCTCTCCCCCTCTAAACCCTTTTCTCACCGCACCCTTTCCTGCACCCACTCGCTGACAGCCCGACCCCACTGCCAAGCCAGCTTCATCTCCAAGCCAGCGCCAGACGACCCGCTCCCCTCTATCATTTCTGCTCGACTTCAATTCGACTAATTTGCTCCCCGGCCCCATCCTCTTAAACCCCTCTGCCCCCTCCCCAGAGAGCCACCAAACTGCTCAAATTTTAGCTCGCACCGCCGCGGCCACCGACGCACTCCGGCGACGATTCCAGTAAGAACCTACTGCACCTTGCCCTCTTTCCTGCCCTATGGTCTTTTCCATCCTCATACGCACCCCCTGAAGCCCTCTGTTCACTTGCTCGAGCCCCAGAAGCACGGCTTCGTCAACGTCTGCAAGCCACGAACGGCAGGAGCTACTCTGGGGGGAATTGCGACCGAATGCATGCGCCCCTTCCTCGACTGCGACCTCCACTGCAACCGCCTCAGCCTCGTGACCTCGGTAACCACCCTAAACCCTCCCCTTACCCCTAGAGCCACCGGTGCGCCATCAACAGACGCGTCGCCGCCGCACACCGCCATCAGCGCCGCATGTTTCTGGCCAAAGCGCTCTGGTCCGCTAGATCCAGATCCGAGGGTTAGGACAGATCCTGTTGATACGACCAATTTGCATCACCTTTCTATATCATAATCTACATATATTCATTTATATTTGTCTTATTATGAGGTTTTACTTATGTTGTTTCCACTGTTTTTGCATGTTGGATGATTCTTGGAGGATGGACTGCCGGAGTCTGGATTCTGATGGAAGAAGAGGTGTTTTGATGCAATTTCGTGAAGATCATAAAAATACTAGAACAAAATGGGAAAATATTATTTTTCCAGAAGATTGAGGAAGCCAAAAGGAGGGACGAATAAGGGCCGCAGGGGGCCCACACCCCCTAGGCGCGAGACCACCCTATGCCGCGCCTAGGGAAGGTGTGGCCCACCTTCCCGGCTCCCGACTCTGCCCCTTCTCCTATATCTTCCCTACGGAACCCTAAGAATGGAGGAGCAACCACAGATAGATTTCCGCCGCCTCTGGGGGGCGGAAAACACCGAGAGAGAAAGATCTCTCTGGGAGACAAATTTCTGCCGGGGAATTCCTTCCCGGATAGGGGAGACCATCGCCATCAACACCGTCATCAAGCTAGGCTTCATCGAGATCATCATCTCCACCAGCACCATCATCATCACTCCATCCCGCCGTAACAATTGTGTTGGATATTTCTTTAGTTCTTAGGGGAAACTTTCGTGGTGTTGATTATTATTGTAGTTGATGCTTGTGAGATGAACCATTGGATTATAGTTTATGTTCAGATTGTTATCCATTATCATATCATCTTTGATCCTGATCCATATGATGTCTTATGTGTAGTTCGTTTAGTTCCTGAAGACATGGGAGAAGTCATGTTGTTATTAGTGGATTTGCGTTGAGTTATTATTCAATGGTTTAGTATTTTAGTTGTGGTGCTATTCTTCTAGTGGGGTCATGTGAACATCGACGGTGAGCCTTAGGGTCTTCGTGATGTTGGGGGGAGCGGGGCGGTGGAGATGGGCGATGAGGTTGAGGTTTGCCTCCATGGTTGGGGGATATGGGGATAGCGTCCTTCCTGTTGTGCGCATCCCTCTGTCTTCGTTCTGATGAACCCGTCTGGGACCCGACATCAGGAGGAGATCGATCCCTTCGTGGCTTATGCTGGCTCGACTGGCAAAATGCTGGGTCAGACTCAAGCCTCTGAGAGGTGGCGTTTTCCTGCTATTTCACCGCCTTTGCCACAAGGTCATAAACCTGATCCACAGCTGCGGGTGATCTATCTTATTCCAGAAGGGTCTTGGCGACGGCGAGGTTGAGAAGCGGAGTGGGCATCACCTGCCTGCCTTCACTGTCAATGTATGGCTTGGCCTGTGCCGGTTTCGAGGGAGCCCATCCTAGGTTTCGCCGCACACCAGGATCGGTTATGACACGAGCCGAAGCTTTCTTAGACTTCTGCTGCTGTAGCATAGTCTTGTACTCGGCCTCCATGGCTCTAGCTTTCTCTATTGACTTCTGTGCATTGGCCAGATCTCGTTCCAGCTTGGCGCCTTTCTCCACGATGGCCTGTGTTTCCTCCAGCATCTGCTGGCGCTTCTCGTCAAGCTGGACTACATTATGAATATGAGCCACGGTCATGGGCTCGACGAGGAGATTGTTGTACATCACTCTATCAGCTGGGGTGACTTGGGTAGCAACAGACGTAGATGTCGGAGGCAGCGGGTTTGCAGTGTTATTGTTGCTCGGACCGGTGCCGAGTTCCTGTGGCTGTTGCACTGGTTTAGGCGAAGGGGGCATGACCTTTGCGCGATCATTGTCGGCAGAAACAGGTGGTACCTTCCCCTTGTCCAGCGCTATAGGCAGAGCTTGTCCGGGTTGACCTTCATCCATTGTTGTCCCAATGGAGACGAAGACCTCTCGGGATGTGACGGTGTTGTTGGCCTGCTCGTCGCCCTTGTAATCCTCCTCCATCTCCTGCATGGCAGAGTCTAGCTCCTCCGGGCTGAAGTCTATCTCCTCTGAGTCAGCGTTGATGTTGGCGTAAAGCGTCAAGCACGGAGTCGGAGGGTTCCGGGGCTTCCTCGATGACGGGCGGTGGAGGTGCAACAACAGCGACGATAACTGGAGGTGGTGGTGCAGCTGCGGCCACGACGACCGGAGGCGGTGGTGGCGGTGGCTGAGGAGGAGGGGCTCCGCCAATGAGCACAAGATCTGTCTGAGCTTCCTCCTCATCCTCCGCGTAGCTGTTGATGGTGTTCACCATGCTTTCAAAAGTGAGGCGTCCTGAAGCCTGCTGACGCGTTATCGTATGCCGGAGAAGCGTACCCTGGTCCAGTCCTTCCACAAAGTGATACATAACATCATCATTGGGGTAGTGAGCCAAATCGGCCCATATACGGAGCCACCTGGAAAGTTAATTGCGGGGTTTTTCGCCCTCTCTCTGAACGCAACGCGCCAGATCAAAGATGGTCACCACTCCGACGAACTTGGATCTCTGCTGTCCAGACGCACGGGCGAAGCCGGCGGACTTGCAGCGATCTTCCACCATTATATCCTGCACAGGGGCGGTTTGGGTGGGCCTTGAATTTTTTCGATCTTTGTTGGAAAACTCCGAAGAGAGATCCGACATCGATCCTTCCGCGAATGTATCCTGCCCGTAGGCGGTCCGTGCAGGTCTTGACGCTCCTCCGACTCCTAGGGAACTAGTGCTCGAGTCGGCTTCGCCGATGAAGAGGTGGATGTCTCCGATGGGGACGATCGAGCATCACGTAGGGTTCGTCTTCGCCGAGATCCAGAACTCGTCAGGAGGGACGATCGGAACGTTGCCGGAGAAGAGAACGCCACCGATGGCTACGGTTTTGCCGATTCCCATGAAGATCTTGGACCTCGCCCGCTATAGAGCTTGAAGCGCCTCTTGCCCCATGGTGGGCGCCAACTGTTGATGCAGCCCGTCCTACGGACGCACCTCCATCTACAACACCTAGTCCCCCAAGTGGACCAATGACTCGCGCTCGAGCCAAGCTCCTACAAGATAAGGTTAACTCGCTCCTTCCATCATGTGATTTTGGTCTACCTTTGGATGGCTTGATACTTCATGCAATTATGTTGTGTATCCTCATCTATGAAGCAACATCACCCCACCAAGCCCCCAAGGAAGAAGGACCAGGAGAAGTGTCAACACCCGGATTTTTAATCCCATATGCCTGTTATGCCAAACATCGCAATCCCAGGATTACCATTTTTGCGAGACATAACAGAATGGGATACCACAGTACATCATCCATTACAAACCATACATAAGGTCTTACACAAATAAGGATCTCATGATCCAGTTCTTAATACAAATCAAGCAGCGGAAATACGTAATAATAAAGGTAGCGTAGGTGAAGCTCCATCTTCAGGGTCACAGGCAATGCTGACGATGGGAGATGATCCTATTTGTCATAACCTTCCTGGGGTCCATCATCCTGGTACTCTTCTTCATAGTCTGGCCACGGGAATAGCCAGGGACAAAGCCATGAGTACTCTTTAAGTACTCGCAAACTAATACTATCAAGTGAAGGGGTTTTTTGTAATAGTACACTAAGCTCTAGGGTTGTTTTGCAAAAGCCAGATTTAGCTCTACTAAGTTTAGAAGCAAAGAAAGCTAGTCAAATTTTATAACACCTAAGTGGGAACTTGAATTTCATGTCACAACTCTGTTGTGGTCAAGTCACATTCTCAATTCATTTCACAAGTCATTTTGAAAACATCTGACGGGGGAACAGTATGGCCACTCCAACTGTCCATATCCGCGGACGCGGCTATTCGAATTGTTTGACACTCTGCAGAGATTGTACACATTCACGAAAACATTCGATACATCCGTCAGGAACAAATCCTGAATTCACCATACTCAGTATGCGGATAATCAATCCTAACCTTTCAATTTCACGCCCTAGTATAGGCACCTCTCCTGTGAGTTTGGCCTCCCAACCATGACCAACTGTCATATTGGGTACTGCACAGGTGGACAATCTTCACAAGGTAGCCTCAGCTCAGACCTTGGCCGTGAGGGAACCCATAATAAGGTATATGAGTTTCCAGTCACGACCTACCCAATTTTCGGGTATTGTGGTTGTATGGTAAAATTGGAATGGTATCGCATCCAGACAACCATTAGTTTTATAAAGGGCTAAGGCTCATGCCTTAACATTTTCATCATCCAAATCAACTGGTGTTCGGAAACACATGTCAAAACATCTCAGTAGAATGACTCATCATTCTAAGGTTTTCATAACCATTTTCACCAAGTATTCCCATCTAAAGTTGATACTTATGCTTAGCACTAGCATCTACAAGTGGGGTAGGTACTAGGGAGGGCTGATAAACTAGTGGAGTTTTAACTAAGTTCAATCTCATGCCTTAGGATGACATCAAGATTATCTAGCTTAGGACAAATTTAACGATCTTTATGCAACCTTCAGTTAACCTCCTAGAATCTACAATTCACTTAAGTGGACTCTAAGTAATAGCTTTGATAAAGAAATAAAGTAGAAGCTTGCAAGTAAAACTAGGATTGGTTTTTCAAGTGGGTATGATCACATATGCTTAAGGCATATAGTTGGCATGGTAACAAGCAGGTATTATCTTGCATAGGTAAACTTGATTAGTAAGGCTTGCTAAAGTAGAGTATCTTGCAAGTGCTAGCTTGCACATTCAACTAGTAGTATTAGGCTTTCCTTGTGCAGAGCAGTGGTTGAAGTTCTCCTCGGCTTCTTCTTCGTAGTATCCTCCTTCCTCCTCGTATCCTTGGTCGGTACTAGCGTATATGAATAAATACATGGTACACAATCACCAAACAATACTTAACTACTTTCAATCATCACACACAAGGGTTCTATAGATGATCTAGCATCATCACTAACATTCAAGATTAAAGCACTTGCATTATTATTTATTTTTAGAAAAATAATCTCTACTCATTGAAAAACTACTTAAGATTTAATATTCTCCAAACAAAACATGGGATCATGTTGACACATGTCATCACCACATATTTCAGTACTTGGGAGTGTGATTTAAAGTGGTGTCACAATTTAATAAGGTTTAACCTTTTATTTCAATTAAATAAATTGACTAGAAATGTCTATGTGGCATTCGTTTTTTACTTGAACATTATTTCTGTAAGTAAACCCATATGTTTTTATATATTCTGAAAGGCACGATCAAATGTGATTTTTGAGAGTTGGAATCAACTCAAAAGATATTATTGTTTAAATTTGAAAAATGCTTGAATGCAGAAAAGGTTCTGCCTTGTTATTTTTACCAAGGGTGAACTACAGATCCAAATGGTTTGAATCCAATGGGCTTGGATTAAGCATTTCAATATATTTCTAACAAAATTGGTTTCATTCAATTTGGTTCACTAAATCGAGCTGGGTTGATTTTTGAAACTAGGTACAGAACTGAGTTTGAATATAAATAGAAAAGGCTAAATTCAAACGAATGGGCTGCGCGGGAAGGGTTATTGGGCCGGCCCAGTGTCACTCCGCAGTGCGGGACGCAACTGAGAGGGGGGTTCCACCAGTCAGTGGCTCTTTAAAAGCGAAGCGGTACGGGGCGATATCGGCCGCACGATCTAAGTCTAATCGAACGGCTACGGCGGCTCGTCGTCCACGTCGGGCAGCGCCGGCGAGACAGAACCCTAACGCGGCAGGTGGGGGTCGTGGGAGGCTCACTGGGGCTCAGGTGAAGGTCGGCGATGCGGGCGAACAACAAAGTCGACGACGGCGAACCTCCTGTTACCGGCAGCTCCTCCTGAGGCGGCTCCAATCGATGGCTTCCTTCTTCTCCAGCAGCGGCGAGCTCCGGCCAAATTCTAGCGATGCGCTGCTCGCCTTGCTCCGGGAATGGGGTGGGGTGGTTCTGGGTGAGAGGGGAGTGGAATGGTGTGAATAATTCGAGCGGGGGGGGGGGCTCTATTTGTAGTGGCGAGAGGGGACCGACGGGCGCAAGCTGAGCTCATTGTAGTCAATGGTACAGAGGGCTATCAGCGTGGGCGACGGTAGGGGGCGGTGCTGTGCTCCCTGGCGAAGCTCAATGGCGTGGTGGCGAGGCGTGGGGCGGTGCTGATCAGTTGGAACACTGCGGTGCTCTGCGCTGGTCCAACGGAAGTTTTGATGGCTCACAGCGCGCGTGGTCCGCGCGGTGGCGAACAGGCGTGTTTGCGGGGTTGCTGGGACGGTGGTGATCACGCGTGCACGCGTCAAGGGCGGCGCGCGGTCTGTGGGTGCTGGTCGAGTGTGGCGCCCGGGGCGCGCTCTCGGAATGCTCGCATAGAGGCTTGGCATGACTTGGGCGTGCGGTCCAGGGGCTGGCATTGCTTGCGGCTGGGACAGGGAGTGGCGGTGGAGTGCTAGCTTGCTCCCAGACAAGGTTGGCGAGGCTAGTGTTGCTCGTATCTTGCTGCCGACTATGGGGTGGCAATGGTGCTCTTGGCCTGTTCACCATTGATGACAATGGCCAGCTTATAGTGGTCCTAGTGATTAGTTAGGGTTGTTAGATGATCTACTAAGGCTAGTGGTGTCCAGAGAGGGAACAAGTTAGGCCAGAATCACTGCACACTATAGTGTTTAGGATTTGTTTGATTTGCATCTGCAAGGTGTTTGATGAAATGGCCGCATGAACTCAAGTTTTGAATTTTGAAAAGATTTTTGGTGGGTGTGCTAGGCATGTGCTGGTGATACTGTGGATGCTTGGGTTTTGAAAGTTGAGCTTGTTTGAGTGGTTTTTGAAAAAGTGGGATCTTCCCATATGATATAGATTCAATTTTAAACTATCATTTAAAGTATGCATTTGAATATTTTGGATGATCACAAAGTGGGCCTTGTTACCTGGTTATGAGTACTATCAAGGGGTGCAAAGATCCAAACAAGTTTCTGTTAAGTTCTGAAAGTTAGAGATAGCCAAAGTAGGCATGGGAGTTAATTTGGCCAAAGTGACCATTCACTTAATTTGTTTGTCTTTGGGAAAAGTGTGGGGATTGTTTAGATGATGTTTATTTCACCTAAGAATCATTTTACAAGCAAAGAAACATAAAACCAAGGAAATTCAATAGAATCCAAAATGTAATGCATACACATATGAATGCTTTCATATTTTTAATTGGAAAAGTTTTTGTTAACCCTAATTTTGATGATTAGAGTTTGATGATTCTAGTTTAATAATTTTGGGATGTTACAAACCTTCCCCCCTTAAACAAAATCTTGTCTCGAGATTTGAAAAAGGACGAATAAGATTAGCTAGGATTTGAAGAGATCGGGAAACTACGTCCTGATGTGATCTTCGCGCTCCCAGGTAGCTTCCTCTTCTGTGTGGTTGCTCCACTGAATCTTGAGAAACTTGATGCTTCGGGTTCTGGTAGTTCTGAAAGCTTCTTCCAAAATACGGATGGGTACTTCAGGATATGTCAGGTCATCATTGATCTCTATGGTCCGGTGATCAATATTCTTGAACACTTCAGTCTTCTCCGGGACTTCGAGTCACTTGCGAAGTAATGAGATATGGAACACATTGTGCACGGCTGACATCTCCTCGGGTAGTTCCAATTGATACGACACTTCTCCTCGATGGTTCAGAATCTTGAAGGGTCCGATATATCTAGGGGCTAACTTTCCTTTCAGCTGGAAACGCTGCATTCCCTTCAATGGCGACACTTTCACATGCAAAAAATCTCCTATGTTGAAGGCGAGGTCTCTACGTCTCTTGTCGACGTAACTCTTCTGTCGGGACTGGGCTGTCTTGAGGTGCTCACGAATCTTGTGAACCTTCTCTTCTGCTTCTCGTAGGATATTGGGTCCAAAAATCTGACTCTCTCCTACTTCCGACCAGTTCAAAGGGGTGCGACACTTCCTTCCATACATGAATTCAAATGGGGCCATTTGTAAACTAGCTTGATAACTATTGTTGTATGAAAATTCTGCAAATGGTAGACAGTCTTCCCACTTAGATCAATATTCTAACACACATGCTCTCAACATATCTTCGAGTATTTGATTTACTCACTCCGTTTGTCCATCGGTCTGAGGGTGATAAGCTGTGCTAAAATCTAGGCGGGTTCCTAAACCTTCTTGGACTTTCTTCCAGAATCTCGAGGTAAACTGAGTTCCTCGATCCGATACGATGTTCTTGGGGACTCCATGCAAACTAACAATTCTAGCGATGTATAACTCCGCTAGCTTCGAACTCTGATATGTGGTCTTGACTTGTAAGAAATGGGCGACTTTGGACAATATGTCCACTATGACAAAGATAGAGTCATTTCCCCTAATAGAAGTAAGTAATCCGGTGATAAAGTCCATTCCAACAGAATCCCATTTCCATTCCGGAATCTGCAATGGTTGCAACAATCCAGCGGGTCTTTGTTGTCCGGCCTTGACTGGCTGACATATATCACACTTGGCGATATAGCTTCCGATTTCTCTCTTCATCTTATGCCACCAAAATTGCTCTTTCAAATCTTGATACATCTTAGTTCCTCCGTGGTGGATAGAATAAAGAGTATCATGAGCTTCCTTTAGAACAACTTCTTTCAACTCAGAATCTGCTGGTACACAAAGGCGTTCTTTGTACCACATAACTCCTTCTTCGTCTTCGGTGAATCCGGGTACTTTGCCTGTACCGATACGATGCTTGATTCCATCGATACTAGAATTTCCTTTCTGCGCCTCTTTGATCTGGCTGATCAAAGTGGGTTGAAGTTCTATGCTGGCCAAAAATCCTTCACTTACTAACTCCATTCGGAAATCTTCCATCTCTTTGTGCAAACTTGGTTGCTCCTTCAAAATCATGGAGTTCAAGCGCCACGGCAATCTGCTAAGGGCATCTGCTACCATGTTGGCTTTACCAGGGTGATAGTGGATGTCCATCGTAATCCTTGATTAGCTCAATCCATCTTCTCTGTCTCATATTCAGCTCCTTTTGAGTGAATATATACTTCAGGCTCTTGTGATCCGAATAAATCTCATAACGGTTTCCCATCAGGTAATGCCTACATGTCTTCAGGGCTAGAACTACGACTGCGAGTTCGAGGTCATGGGTTGGGTAATTTTGCTCATGTTGTTTCAGTTGTCGGGATAGATAAGATATAACTTTGCCTTCTTGCATTAGCACACATCCGAGACCGATCTTGGATGCATCACAATACACGTTGAAGGGCTTTGTGATATCCGGCATCATTAAGATTGGGGCTGAAATCAGTCTGTTCTTGAGTTCTTGAAAACTCGCTTCACATTTGTCCGTCCATTCAAACTTCTTGTCCTTCTTCAGCAATTGGGTCATGGGTCTGGCGATACTCGAGAATCCTTCTACGAACTTGCGGTAGTATCCCGCCAATCCGAGAAATGCACAAACTTGGGTTTGAGTGGTTGGGGCTTGCCAATCTTCTACACCTTTGCAGGGTCAACGGCAATTCCTCTGGCTGATACAATGTGACCGAGGAATCCTACCTCCTGTAACCAGAATTCACACTTGCTAAACTTGGCATACAACTGATGATCTCTAAGGGTTCCAAGAATGGTCCTTAGGTGTAGCTCATGTTCTTCTTCCGATTTGGAATATATCAGAATGTCATCAATGAAAACAACGACAACCTTATCCAGGAAGTCCATAAAAATCTTATTCATCAGATTCATGAAATAAGCGGGGGCATTGGTTAATCCAAAAGACATGACAGTATACTCGTATAATCCATATCTGGTGGTAAAGGCAGTCTTGGGAATATCCTCTACGCGAATCTTGAGTTGATGATAGCCAGTTCTAAGGTCAATCTTAGAAAACACTTTGGCACCGGTCAACTAATCAAACAAATCTTCTATCTTGGGCAATGGGTACTTGTTCTTGATGGTAACATCATTAAACTTCCGGTAATCCGTACACAAACGGTTACCTCCATCCTTCTTGTTCACAAATAAGACAGGTGATCTCCATGGTGACGCACTTGGTTGAATTAATACAATTTACAACATGGAATCCAGTTGCTTCTTCAGTTCTTCTAGTTCAGACAGGTTCATACTATAGGGTCTCTGAGCTATGGGTCGTGTTCCAGGGATTAGTTCGATGATAAACTCGATATCCCGATCTGGGGGCATACTGGGAAAAACATCTGGAAATACATCGGGGTATTCACAGACTATCCGGACTTGGTCAATGGTAGGTTGGGCTATACTCTTGTTGCACTTGAATTGACGAGGTAAGGTTTCAGATATATGCTCGACTGATATTCCGGCTGTACTGGTCATGGTTATGGCTTTCTTGGCACAGTCAATTAATACTTTATGTTTGGATATCCAATCCATTCCTAGTACTACTTCCAAACCTTTAGTTCTGAGTACTATCAGATTAGCATAAAAATCTATGCCATGGATTCGGATGGGGACGGCTTTGCAAATTTGCCTAGCTTTGGTGGTTGAATCGGGGATTTGAATAATCATAACATGCTTCAGTTTGGTTGGTTGAATCTTACTAGTGCATGCAAATTCTTCGGTGACAAATGAGTGCGATGCACCAGAATCAAACAACACTCTAGCGAGTACTGAATTAACAGAAAACATACCTAGCACGACGTCTGGCGCTTCCTGGGCTTCTTCAGCATTCATGAGAAAAAGACGGCCATTGCGGTTGAGCGAATTCCCTGGGGCAAATCTTTTTCCGGGCTGAACACGACGCTATTGCGGAGCTGGGGCATTTGTATTGGGGGCTGCGGCATTCTTCTTGTTGGGGCACTCGTTGGAGTAGTGACCCTTATTTCCACAGTCATAACAAGTCACTTGCGACTTGTCCTTTGCTGCAACAGGCACATCATTGCTTCCAGTCCTCGGGGCAGTGTTGGTGTTGGCGGCAGCATTGTTGTTGAACTTGGGTGGGGCACGATTGAAATTTCTAGAGTTGCCGGGGTTGTTGTGATTTCCTTCGGGCCTTGGGTTTCCACGGTTGGGATAGGTCAGACGGTTCATCGGGGGTCTGTTGGTTCTCGGGGCAAATCCTGGAGATGGGTTAGGGCGATACTTTGGGGTCTGATGGGTTCCTGGCGGATGCATCATGCGACGCTTGCGGTTCTCATTGGCTTGGTTGATCTTTCCTTCCATCTGGATAGAAGAGTCGACAAGGGATTCAATATCAGCAAAGGGGATATTGACTAACACAGTCTGCATCTCATCGTGCGTGCAGGCCATTCCGAAATCTCTCTTTCTTCTTGGCTTCAGTGTCAATCTCGTCCGGGGCATACCTAGCTAATGACAAGAATTTATCATGGTATTCCACTACGGTCATCCGTCCTTGCTTCAGTTCTCTGAACTCATCTCTCATCCTCTTGATCAAACCCGGGGGCACATGGGCTCGGCTGAACTTGACCTTGAATTCCTCCCAGGTCATCATCTGTCCTCCGGTCATTGCACGAACGCTGTTCCACCATGCTCTTGCATCTCCGGCTAGATAGTGGGTGGCGAACAGAACTTTCTCGTTAGCTTCCACTCCGGCGACTTCCAGGTTGTTTTCCATGGTTTGCAGCCAATCGTCGGCATCTAGGGGCTCTTCTGACTTAGTGAAAACATGTGGGTTGGTGTTCTCGAAATTCTTGAGCTTCGATCCATGGTTGTCCTGATTTCCTTGGCCTTGATTGTTGTGGGCCAGCTGAGCTATCTGCTGGAGGGTGGCTAGGTTGGCTTGACGTTCGGCTCTTTTAGCTTCACGGTCAGAAACCAACATTTGCAGGATCTGCAACATCGGGTCCGGGGATGAACCACTTCCTCCGCGTGGCATCTGAAGATTGAGATAGATCATGAGAAAAGAGGGAAATTTCTAAGGTTCAGGGACTTTGAAAAGTTCTTAAAGTTTGACTCTGATTTTCTAGCAACTTGCTTTTCATTCATTTATTCATAGCACACGATACAACACACACCACAACAAAGGTAAACAGATGGTTTTAAGAACCATTCTGGAAACTACGATACAGTGGGACCGAATACAACTCACTACGCTAGTGCTCAAGTGCTACTACTTCTCGGAGTCGGTGTATTCGTCATCCTCATCATCCTCATCGTCATCGATGAAGGCGAAATCATCCTCATCGGTGAAGAAGTCCATAGCCTGATCCTCCAGAAAATCATCATCATCGCTGAGATAGGAGTAGGGGTCTCCACGAAGATCTTCTCCGGCATTCTCCCTTTCTTCCAACTGCATGTCTCTCTCGTGGATGGTCTCCTCCAAATCCAAGATACGGTGGCAAAGACGGGCAATGATGCGCTCCTTCTTATCGAGCTGACGGCGGCGAGACTTGCGATCCTTTGATAGCATGGCGATGGTCTGATCCTTTGTCTTGATGATGGCGGACTTGTGGTTGCAGTAGTCACGGCAATTGTCCAATTCCTGCTGACGATCGTACATCATGAAGCTAAGGTGGTCCAACTGAGTCTTCAGCTCGTGGTGGTATGGGGCTTCCAGTGGTTGTCCATTAGCATCACGCCTTGGACAAAACTCAAAGCGGGTACCCTTGATCTGGTTGATACTCTTCCCACACAGACGGGCAAGAGGTTCCTACATAGCCCTAGCAAGTCCATCGAGCCAGTTGTTCTCTCTTAAGGTGAATTGAATTCCCTCAGCAGTGGGAGGTTCAATTTTTCCTCGGAGACTTGCAACAATTAGCCACTGCAGATCTTCTCCTCCTTGATCATTGAGCTGAGCTCCGAAGAACTCGGGGTGCGGACGCTCCAGACGTTCCGAAAGATGGTCCAAATCCCGCTCAAAGATAAGGTCTCCTCCATTCCCCAACTGATAAAACTTGATGTACTTCACGTCCATCTATAAGAATATAGGATGAGTAAGTTAGTAGAGTGATCAAGTGTGTCAAATTTTATGTATTTTCCAAGAGTTTTTGAGGAACATGAATTTTTATGAAAGAATCAAGGTGATAAGAATGGAAATAAGTTTTTGTAAATATTTGCTTCCTTTGGTTTTTGAAACTAAGATTTTGATTCCAACGTCCAGTCTAACTAGGGTCTCATATGTTCAGGACCGCTCTGATACCAACTTGTCAACACCCGGATTTTTAACCCCAGATGCCTGTTTTGCCATACATCGCAATCCCAGGATTACCATTTTTGCGAGACATAACAGAATTGGATACCACAGTACATCATCCATTACAAACCATACATAAGGTCTTACACAAATAAGGATCTCATGATCCTGTTCTTAATACAAATCAAGCAGCGGAAATACGTAATAATAAAGGTAGCGTAGGTGAAGCTCCATCTTCGGGGTCACAGGCAATGCTGACGATGGGAGATGATCCTAGTTGTCGTAACCTTCCTGGGGTCCATCATCCTGTTACTCTTCTTCATATTCTGGCCACGGGAATATCCAGGGACAAAGCCATGAGTACTCTTTAAGTACTCGCAAACTAATACTAACAAGTGAAGGGGGTTTTTGTAATAGGACACTAAGCTCTAGGTTTTTTTTGCAAAAGCCAGATTTACCTCTACTAAGTTCAGAAGCAAAGAAAGCTAGTCAAATTTTATAACACCTAAGTGGGAACTTGAATTTCATGTCACAACTCTGTTGTGGTCAAGACAAATTCTCAATTCATTTCACAAGTCATTTTGAAAACATCTGACGGGGGAACATTATGGCCACTCCAACTGTCCATAACCATGGACGCGGCTATTCGAATAGTTTGACACTCTGCAGAGATTGTACACTTTCACCACAACATTCGATACATCCGTCAGGAACAAATCCTGAATTCACCATACTCAGTATGCGGATAATCAATCCTAACGTTTCAATTACACGCCCTAGTATAGGCACCTCTCCTGTGAGTTTGGCCTCCCAACCATGACCAACTGTCATCTTGGGTACTACACAGGTGGACAATCTTCACAAGGTAGCCTCATCTCAGACCTTGGCCGTGAGGGAACCCATACTAAGGTATATAAGTTTCCACTCAAGCCCTACCCAATTTTCGGGTATTGTGGTTGTACGGTAAAATTGGAATGGTATCGCATCCAGACAACCATCAGTTTTATAAAGGGCTAAGGATCATGCCTTAACATTTTCATCATACAAATCATCTGGTGTTCGGAAACACATGTCAAAACATCTTAGTAGAATGACTCATCATTCTAAGGTTTTGATAACCATTTTCACCAAGTATTCCCATCTAAAGTTGATAAAGTTTTATGCTTAGCACTAGCATCTACAAGTGGGGTAGGTACTAGGGAGGGGTGATAAACTAGTGGAGTTTTAACTAAGTTTAATCTCATGCCTTAGGATGACATCAAGATTATCTAGATTAGGCCAAATTTAATGCTCTTTATGCAACCTTCAATTAACCTCCTATAATCTACAATTCACTTAAGTAGACTCTAAGTAATAGCTTTGATAAAGAAATAAAGTAGAAGCTTGCAAGTAAAACTAGGATTGGTTTTTCAAGTGGGTATGATCACATATGCTTAAGGTATATAGTTGGCATGGTAACAAGCAGGTATTAGCTTGCATAGGTCAACTTGATTAGTAAGGCTTGCTAAAGTAGAGTATCTTACAAGTGTTAGCTTGCACATTCAACTAGTAGTATTAGGCTTCCTTGTGCAGAGCAGTGGTTGAAGTTCTCCTCGGCTTCTTCTTCGTAGTATCCTCCTTCCTCCTCGTATCCTTGGTCGGTACTAGCGTCTATGAATAAATACGAGGTACACAATCACCAAACAATACTTAACTACTTTCAATCATCACACACAAGGGTTCTATAGATGATCTAGCATCATCACTAACGTTCAAGATTAAAACACTTGCATTATTTATTTATTTTTAGAAAAGTAATCTCTACTCATTGAAAAACTACTTAAGATTTAATATTCTCCAAACCAAACATGGGATCATGTTGACACATGTCATCACCACATATTTTAGTACATGGGAATGTGATTTAAATTGGTGTCACAATTTAATAAGGTTTAACCTTTTATTTCAATTAAATAAATTGACTAGAAATGTCTATGTGGCATTATTTTATTACTTGAACATTATTTCTGTAAGTAAACCCATATGTTTTTATATATTCTGAAAGGTATGATCAAATGTGATTTTTGAGAGTTGGAACCAACTCAAAAGCTATTATGGTTTAAATTTGAAAAATTCTTGAATGCAGAAAAGATCTGCCTTGTTAATTTTATCAAGGTTTATCTACAGATCCAAATGGTTTGAATCCAACGGGCTTGGATTAAGCATTTCAATATATTTCTAACAAAATTGGTTTCATTCAATTTGGTTCAGTAAATCAAGCTGGGTTGATTTTTGAAACTAGGTACATAATTGAGTTTAAATATAAATAGAAAAAGCTAAATTCAAACGAGTGGGCTGCGCGGGAAGGGTTATTGGGCCGGCCCAGTGTCACTCCGCGGTGCGGGACGCAACTGACAGGGGGGTTCCACCAGTCAGTGGCTCTTTAAACACGAAGCGGTACGGGGCGATATCGGCCGCACAATCTAAGTCTAATCGAACGGCTACGGCTCATCGTCCACGTCGGGCAGCGCCAGCGAGACAGAACCCTAACACGGCAGGTGGGGGTCGTGGAGGCTCACCGGGGATCAGGCCAAGGTCGGCGATGTGGGCGAACAACGAAGTTGACGACGGCGAACCTCCTGGTACCGACAGCTCCTCCTGGGGCGGCTCCAATCGATGGCTTCCTTCTTCTCCAGCAGCGGTGAGCTCCGGCCAAATTCCGGCGATGCGCTGCTCGCCTTGCTCCGGGAATGGGATGGGGTGGTTCTGGGTGAGAGGGGAGTGGAATGGTGTGAAGAATTCGAGCGGGGGAGGCCTCTATTTATAGTAGCGAGAGGGGACTGACGGGCGCAAGCTGAGCTCGTCGTGGTCGACGTACAGACGGATATCGGCATGGGCGACGGTAGGAGGCGGTGTTGTGCTCCCTGGCGAAGCTCAATGGCGTGGTGGCGAGGCGTGGGGTCGTGCTGATCGGTCGGAACGCTGCGGTGCTCTGTGCTGGTTCGACGGAAGTTTTGATGGATCACAGCGCGCGTGGTCCGCGCGGCGGCGAACGGGCATGTCTGCGGGGTTGCTAGGACGGTGGTGATCACGCATGCACGCGGCGAGGGCGGCGCGCGGTCTCTGGGTGAAATTTTGTAATGTGAAAAATAAATAAACAAAATACATAATTGTTGAAATTTAGGGTGAAAAGAAACTTTTTGATTTTAAATGCAAACTTAAAATCCCATCTTGACCAAACTTGAGTAAAGTTTGAATCCAACTAAATTAAAATCAAGTGAAATGCATTCTTCATAATTGCATCTGGAAATTTAAACACTTGAAAATTAAACCAAAACCCTAAAACCCTAATGGAATAAAACCATTTCCAAGATATCTCTAAGACCATGGTTTTGATTCATATAAAATTTTGTTCAACAAACATTTATAAATGATTAAGAATGACAAATAGAAATATTATAAAACCATATGAATTGGTTTCACTTAATTTGGAGCCATAGGTAAAATCTTATGAATTTAATAAGATAAGGAAATTGAATTTTCAAAGCTAATAAAGCACCTATCTAAAAATCTATACCAAATGGTGAGAAAATAATCCTAAAGAGATTTAAAAGGATAAACAAATATTAAATAAGATTTTACCAATTGGATTCACCAAGTTTGGATCTATAAATAAAAAGATATGGATTTTATAAGATAGAGAAAGAAATATTAAATGAGGAATATTTAAAGGCCAAATTAAATCTTGACCTAATCCATAAGAAAATGGAATGAATATAATCCAAATCCAAATAAAATAAAGGATAAAGAATTTTCAAATTAAATAAAATGGCATTAACCAAATTCTACTTCCATTTGAATAAAGACAAAATCCCTATTAGAAATGATTAATTAAATCATGGGAGAATAATATTTGGAATTTACCCAAGTGGAATAAAAGTTATTTAATTAACTTAAATGGAATCAAGGAAATCACCTAAATAAAATTTTTGGAATTAAAACTATAATTGATTTCATTGGAATAAAGACAAATACCCATTTTTTAAAATGATTAATAATCATATTAAAATTATTCCATATAATTCAAAGTGAATTATTTGACACCTTAATGAATAAATAAACCTACCGAATAGGTTTGGTAAAAATATGGATTTCAAATAAAATTTTTAAAACACATTAAAAACTATTTGAAACAAAGACAAATGTCCATTTATAAAATAAATAAAAGACCCTAAAAAGAATAAAAGAATTATTCTAAATTGACCTCAGAATATATTAATAAACAGTATTTGAAAATACTCAAAGTTTGGTTGAAGTTTGAATTCGGAAAGTTGTTTGAATTGATTAAACAAATCAAAACAGAATAATAGAAATGGAAAAAGAAAAAGAAACAGATAAAAAAAGGAATAGGAGCAGCCCAGCCAAGCTCATCTGGCCCAGCTAGCCCATTTCCCTCTTCCCCCACAGAAAACGTTTCACACCCAAAAAGAACCCGCGCAGTCGCTGACTACATGACCCCACCCCACCTCTCTCTCTCTCTCGCAGACAACCAGGACCCACCTATTGTTCATCGTCTCCACCCTGCGACCACTTCCTCACTGTTTCTGCATTGATCTCGCGGGAGTAGATCACGTCAATCATGCTCGATAAATCCCCTCTCTCTTCTCTCTCTTTCCCCTCAAACCCCGCTGCCAGAGAGCCACCAGGCCGCCTCGAATTTACCCTGCACCGCTGCGGACTCCGGTGAGCATTTTCACAAATTCCGGCCACTCCTCACTGAGCCTTGCCCCCTCTACCACTCGAGCCTTCTCCACTCTCCCGTGCGCACCTACCAGCACTCTTAGTGCACTCGCGCGCTCCTCAGACGCTCAGCAACGACGATGCCCTCTCGCCACCGTCCACTGCCTCTACTTCGGCGAGTGCCCCAGGTAGCATCTGACCACCCCCTTTCCTATCGTTAATGCACACATGATCGCCGACCCCATACGCATCTAACACAGTCGTTATTTTGCCTTCCCGTGACCTGTAGCCTCGCCAACTACGATGACCAGAGCGTGCCCGACGCTGTGAAGACTTCGACGAGCAATCGACAACGTCTTCGTGCTCCCCTTGGCCAACCAAAGCAACGATGAGAACCAGCGCTTCACGGCGAACACGGTGAGCACATCCACCCTCCCCCTCCCTTCCTGGAATAGCCAGAACGCAATCGCCAGATCCACGCCACTGCCGACCATCGTCACAGCGCTGTCAGTTCCTGGCAAAGCGTTAGGAGCCGTCCGATCTAGATCCGAGTGACGCGATAGATTGACTTATCGAAGAGGTATGGAGCGATCTGTGCCGCATGATATCATTTTAATCCAACGCCTCGCAACGCTTGATCCGCACGAACCGTTATCGTCCAATGAGAAACAACCACGTGGCCAGCCTTTTGATTTAAAAACAGAAACTAATCTATTAGATGTTTGATTTTGTAAATTTTGTAACTTTCAAACCACACGTCCAAATTTTGCAAATTTTATATCAATGGAATCAGCAAGACAAGTAATTTCTAACCATGCACTTTGTTTAGTAAATTGCTTCTGTTAAATTGGTTGTTTTTGCAGAAACTTGTGTAGGCATATTTTGAATATAAAATTCATTCTAAAATTATTTTTGTGATAAAACCTTTGACCAATGGATTTTTTTGAACCTACTAACCACAGAAATCAACTTATGGATTCAAAAATATATTTTGTGAAGCAAAAGAATAAATGTTTGAATTAAAGCATTTCTAGTCAAATAAAAATATTGTTTATATGTTAAAATGCTTTTTGGAGAAAAACCTTTGGGAAATGTTTTGATTTAAACTCTCTGACCCTAAACACAAGGTTTTATGATTTAAAAATATATTTTGTTGAACCCTATAGATTATTACTTTGCTAAAAAGCATTTTCAACCACATAAAATATTGAGTGGTTTAAAAATAGTTTATAAGTAAAATCTTTTGCAATTGGTTTTGCCACTTTTATAAAATGACAAATAGGTGTTTTAAAATGTTTATAAGCCATTAGAAACAACTTTTCCAAATAAAACAATCTTTAGCATGCTTGCATGCATTAGTTTGTTTCTATTATTTTATGTGATGGTTGCTTGAATGGTGGATTGAATATTTGCTTGCTTGATTAAATTGTAGCAGAATTTGAAGAGTGTGAATATTGCAAGGTCAAGGAGTGAACTTATACTCTCTACCAAAAAGGCAAGTGATGCTTCATACTTTTGTCCCATTATTTTCACTATGCATTAGTGATATTTCTAAGTAGGACTTGCATGGAATTTTTGCTAAGTATAAACTTTGCCATGGGAAATCCTAGTAGATGAAACCTTAGTAGAATTTTCCTAAGTTAATATTCCTACTACCATCATGCTTAGATTAGCTAGTAGAAAACAAGGGTGGAATATATTCATACTATGGAATATTTCTAAGTCAAGGACTTGTGTTTTGTTTAATAAAACAACTAAGTGAATGAATCACCTGGGTGGAATGGAAGGAATGGTTTGTGTTGAGTGGTTACACAAGGCCCATTTCTATGGTTTACCTTGTGTATCTCACTTGTGGATGGCCACCCAGGAACAAAGAGA
This sequence comes from Avena sativa, assembly GCA_916181665.1. Lineage (NCBI taxonomy): Eukaryota > Viridiplantae > Streptophyta > Magnoliopsida > Poales > Poaceae > Avena > Avena sativa. The sequence goes on along the minus strand of OV702283.1, from coordinate 243,142,240 downwards.
TTTGAGATGTCAAATGTTGAGAAGCTTCAAGTGCAGCCACTTGGCATTATGGGCTCTGCCTAGATCATATAGGTTGCAATAACTTAGCCAAATGGACAGTTGGTGGTAGGGGATGATAGGTTGGAACGCGTCCATTCTGGTCTAAGGGAAGGCTTCTCAAAGATCTTGTCTTGGTGAAACCAAGTTTTGTGGGGAAAGTGCACCACCTCTGCAGAGTGTAAAATCTAAGTACTTAGCCATGTCCCTGGTAAAGGACAATTTGAGCATCAAGACATGGAAGCTATCAAGAATCTCCTTATCCCAATTTCTAAGTTAAAAAAAACTTGTGGTTGAACAAGGGTTGAAGGATCACCAATTTCTATTGGGAGATGCCTTGGGTGATTTTTGACAAACAAAAACTTAGTGTTTTCAAAAGATAAGGAAAATCTATTTTGAGCAAAGCAAGCCTAAGCTCTACCTAGCCCAATGCATATAGATGATAGACTCCACTATACTACCATAGTATCAATTGCCAATACAATTCGAATGTATTGACCCTTGTGGTTGTAACTTATTATGTTGCAGGTTTGTTTGATGTTAGTGAAGTGTGTTGATTAGGATTACAAGTCTACAACCAACATGTTTGCCTATGGCACTTTGAAGATGAAGGACCCCATTCTATAGTTATTTCTGCTGCATTGTAATGAGATAGCCATATGAGCTATGTAAGATGTAATAAATTATTCTATTCCTGGTTATAAAGTTGTATTATGACCTTTGTTTCTTGATATTACATCTTAACTGTGGATGCTAGCTATTGATCCAGGGACTAGCATTGTAAACACATGGATCTCTACCTTATTAAAGGTTGGGACCTCTACACTAGTCGAGCGTGGCGCACGGGGCGCGCTCTCGGCATGCTCGCCGAGAGTCTTGGCATGGCTTGGGCGTGTGGTCCAGGGGCTGGCATTTCTTGCGGCTGGGACAGGGAGTGGCGATGTAGTGCTAGCTTGCTCCCAGACAAGGTTGGCGAGGCTAGTGTTGCTCGTAGCTTGATGTCGACTATGGGGTGGCAATGGTGCTCTCGGCCTGTTCACCATTCATGACAATGGCCAACTTATAGTGGTGCTAGTGATTAGTTAGGGTTGTTAGATGATCTACTAAGGCTAGTGGTGTCCAGAGAGGGAACAAGTTAGGCCAGAATCACTGCACACTATAGTGTTTAGGATTTGTTTGATTTGCATCTGCAAGGTGTTTGATGAAATGGACGCATGAACTCAAGTTTTGAATTTTGAAAATATTTTTGGTGGGTGTGCTAGGCATGTGCTGGTGATACTGGGGATGCTCGGGTTTTGAAAGTAGAGCTTGTTTGAGTGGTTTTTGAAAAAGTGGGATCTTCCCATATGATATAGATTCAATTTTAAACTTTCATTTAAACTATGCAGTTGAATGATTTTGGATAATCACAAAGTGGGCCTTGGTACCTGGTTATGAGTACTATCAAGGGGTGCAAAGATCCAAAAAAGTTTCTCTTAAGTTCTGAAAGTTAGAGATAGCCAAAGTAGGCATGGGAGTTAATTTGGCCAATGTGACCATTCACTTAATTTGTTTGTTTTGATTTGTTTGTCTTTGGGAAAAGTGTGGGGATTGTTTAGATGAGGTTTATTTCACCTAAGAATCATTTTACAAGCAAAGAAACACAAAACCAGGCAATTCAAAAGAATCCAAAATGTAATGCAAACACATATGAATTCTTTCATATTTTTAATTGGAAAAGTTTTTGTTAACCCTAATTTTGATGATTAGAGTTTGATGATTCTAGTTTAATATTTTTGGGATGTTACAAGAAGCCGCTGCTGGAGCACTGCACACCGGAATCTCCGGTGTACATCGGAGTCTCCGGTCCTGTACACCGAGGTCTCCGGACCATCCTCCGGTCCGGCCCTAGGAACCAAGCCCGGGACAGACAGAAAGCCCCTCCGGAGACGGGTCCGGAGATTGACCAGAGTCTCCAGCCTAGACCGGAGTCTCCGGACCCAACACTGGAGTCTCCGGCCTGCTCGACGCCAGGCATGTCGAAGCCTTTTGGGCCTGGCCCATGTAACCCCCAGTTTCTCCCCAACTTCCAGTTTTATTCCTAAACTACCCCTATTTAAGTGGTTGGCCTATATAAATCCCCACCCCTCTATTGTAAACCCTAGACTTGGATAATTGTAGTTGAAGACACCCCTTTGAGGATCTATCAGATATTTGTCTCATGCTCCTTGACAAGGAGCACCAAATTATCCACAACCTCTTGGATTTTGCCTCGGGCGTTCAAGTTGTACAAGTCCTTGGGATCTCGGTGTCTCATGCCCAAGTAGTCAAGATCTAATCAATCCTCTCGCCCCGTTGTTGGCCGTGGGAGAGTGCCTTGCCCAACGCCGATCCTAGAGATTGTGTTGGACCGGTTGCCACCGGCGTGAGCTATCGGCTTGTATCGTGTTTTCGTGTGTGTGTGTGTTCATCGGGTTCTTCGCGTGTGTGTTCGTAGATTTCATCCCCTCCCTCTTCCCACCGCTTTCGCCCTCGAATCCCACAAAATTTGTGAAAGATCGGGCCACCCCAAGGGTTCACCCCTAACATATTGGTATCAAGAGCATGGTTGATCACGAATTTCCCCTCAATTTTTCTTCTACCCACCATAAATTCGAAATTTTTCCCAAAAATAGCCCCAATTTGCCTTTGGATCGATCTATCGTTTTGGAGCGTTATTTGTGGTTTTGATCCGACCAAATCTTGTCTAAGGTGTTGGTCTAGCTTTTGCCTGCGTTTCCCAGCCCAGTTTTGGCCAAATTTTCGCGGATTTAAGGAATCTAGGCGTGAATCTCCGCTCAAGAACACGAGCAGATTTTCCACACTGGAGTCTCCGGCCTACACCGGAGTCTCCAGCCTAGACCGGAGTCTTCGGACCTGGACGCCAGTTTTGACCTTTTCCTCTTTTCTGCATTGGCTAATCTGTCCGCTTGTTGTTTGTGTTCTGTGTGCGTGTCACCAATTAACAGATAGCTTCCGCAACATCGCCCGCACTCTTCGACACCATGGAACCCAAACTCTTCCCCACTCCATTGACACAAGATCATCATCAACAACTAAGGTATAACTTGTGTCAACCCTTGTAGCCATATCTTCCTTTGTGTGTACCTATCCTATGAGAGCAACTCCTTTTGTGTTTGTCTAAGCATTGTGAACTTGCCATTGGAAAGTGAGAGTGTGAGGGAACATACAAAAGTTAACATAGTAGCATAGAAAGGGAGAAAAGAAAAAGAATCAAAAAAAAATAAGAAAAAGAAAAATAGAAAGATACATAGTCTCCCAATACAAAGAGAATATCAAGCTTGTAAGCAAAAGAGAGAGGAAAAAGCGCGCCAAGGCAAGTGCACAAATCCATTGCTTACCCTATTTTGGCAAACGAGTTGTGGTCTCTCCTTGAGTTGGCACGACACCCGAGCGTAGTCTTCGTTAGGCCCTTTTGTGCTCACTTCCATAGTCATGCTAACCCCATTTTTTCCCACGCGTGTGTGTAGTCGTAGGTTCTCGTCACCTTTTGAGTCGACCATTTCCTTTTGACTTGAGTTTTGTTGGATCTTCTCCACTTTTAAATGTCCTTTTCGTTTGGTTGGTTCTTTGGCTTCCCACCCTCCTTTCCACCAAAATCTTTTGAGAGTGTAGTTCCTTGTGTGTGAGTTTCTTTGCGATTTCACTTTGCAAGCTTTTAGCTCTCTTGTGTGGAAATTGGTTTGATACAATCTCCAAGGTGAGGAAAAAAGCTAACTCTCCACGTTTCTCCTCCATATACAACCCTTGTCGGCTTTGCATCATGGACAGGAATGGCGAGTCGTCCCAACCACCACCACCTCTAGAGGGCGACACACAATACATGACAAGATGGGATCATTGGAAGGTTCGAGGAGAATTCAACTACCGTTGTGAAGCCCTTGAGTGGCGCCAAGACGAACAATTCAGCGAAGCCCAAGTGGAATTCAAGAACATCGACAACCGCTTCAAAGAAGTCCGAGGACAAATGCATGCCATGCAACACAACCTCGGCCATCAAAATGAAGCTCTTGGTCGCGCCCTCTCCGCAACGGATGAGAAGCTTCAACGCCTCATTGATGGTCTAGCAAAGCCACGATCTCGCGACTCAAGCTCGTCACGGCACTCCTCAAGTGAATCAAGCGCTCCTCGCCGTCATGCTTCAAGGCACCAAGATGGACCCGTCCTTCACTCCATGAGCTCTTCGCAAGTGTTACCATCTCCGCGACATGCCGCGGCATCAAGCTATGATGGTGACCTCTCCAAAAGACCCCCAAGACATGAAGCTAACCGTCCACAACAAAGGGCACTTGCGATTCAACAAGAGCAACCTCACGTGGACCACCAAGCCCATCACCAACGACATGTTCCTTCAACAACAAGTGAAGCATCCGAAGTGGATGAACAAGATCGCCGTCGGCGTGAAGCACTCGAAGATCCACCAAGGCGTCATCATCGACATGAATGTCAACGTCAACAACATGATCATCATGATGAGCCTCCTCCACGTCGAGAAGAAAGGGAGAAGCCCATTGCGCATGCGGCTCAATGTCCTCCTCGCCACATGGCGCAAGACAATGCTCATCGTCCTCAACCACAACAAGAACAAGAGCAAGCTCCCCAAGCTCGTCTTGAGGACCAACAACCTCCTCCTCGCCCTCAACCCCGCCAACAAAACGAGCAAGCTCCCCAAGCTCATCGTCAAAATGAAGTTCCTCCACCAAACGCGGCACCTCAACAACCGCACGGGCAACGCAACCATCACCAAGCAAGACATGAGAGCTCGGATGATGATGATGCCCGCCAAAATCATGGCAACCGCCCCCATCGGAAACGCAATGAAGAAGAAACTTTCGGCAAGCTCAAATTCACCATGCCCAAGTTCACCGGTTCCAATGAGCCCGAAGAATATCTCTCGTCGGAACTCAAGGTTGACAAGATCTTCCGCATGCACAACTATAGCAATGAGAATATGATGGCCATGGCATCCCTCTAGTTTGATGAGTATTCCAACCTTTGGTGGGAACAAGTCCAACTCGCTCGTGAAGCAAAAGAAGAGCCTCCAATCTCAACTTGGCAAGATATGAAGGCTCATATGAGATCCCGCTTTGTTCCTTCGCACTACATGTGTGTCCTTTTCAACAAGCTCCAAATGCTTAGTCAAGGGAGAAATACCGTGGAAGAATACTTCAAGCAAATGGAGCTCAACATGGTTCGTGCCAACATTGAAGAGCGTGATGAACAAACAATGGCACGTTTCCTCAATGGCTTGAACCATCCAATCAAGCGCATCACCGAGTTCCAAAAGTACAACAACATGGTTGAGCTTGTACACATAGAATCAAAAGCTGAGCGTCAAGTGCAAGAGGACAGCAAGTACAACAAGCCAAAGACGTACTTTACATACAAGCAAGCGCCAACCACTACTCCAACAACACCAAGCGGAAGCTCATCAAGTACCACCAAGCTTCCCTTCAAGCCAACACTTCCTCAAGGAAAACCACCCCCAAGTGGCAAATACACAAAGGATGAACAACCATTCAATGGTGAGTGCTACAAGTGTGGAGGCAAAGGACACAAGTCGGCCGCATGTGGAAACAAGAAAGTTTTGTTCATCCACGACAATGGCGATGAAGAATACTTGAGTGAAGATGAGTTTGATGCAAGGGTCAAGGAAGCAATGGCAAGGCAACATTTGGAAGATGACCAAGACCTACTTGTGTGTGAGCATGATGCAAGTCCATCGCTTGTCATCACAAGGGTCTTAACTACTCAAGTCAATGATAATGAAGACCAAAGATCAAACATCTTTGAAACTCGTGCCGGTATCAATGGGAAGTCCATCAAAGTTGTCATTGATGGAGGGAGTTGCCATAATCTTGCAAGCACGGAATTATGTGAGAAGCTCAACCTCACCCTCCACCCACACAAGAATCCATACCATATACAATGGCTAAGTGACCAAGGGTCCGTCAAGATCAAGCAAACCATTTCGGTAACCTTCTCAATTTGACCATACAAAGACACGGTGGAGTGTGATGTGGTTCCAATGATAGTTTGCCATATGTTGCTCGGTAGGCCATGACAATATGACAAGCGTGCCTTGCATAATGGTCACACCAACACTTATACCTTCAAATGGCTTGACAAGACTTGTGTTTTGCAACCAATGACTCCTAGCCAAATAATTGCGGACAATGCAAAGGCTTTAGCGAGGGAGCAAAGCACAAAACCACCTTGTGAGAAGAGCGGTGAGCGAGAGAACCACACTATAGTGAGTGAGAGCCACAAGCCAAACTCAAGTGGAAAAACTAAGAGTGTTCTTCTTGCCACCAAAAGTGAGATGAGAGAAGTGCGGACCAACCCATCCTTCTTGCACTATGTCCTTGTATGCAAGGGACTAGCGAAAGGAACTAATGACTTGACAAATGTTCCTCCTTCTTTGATGGCTATTTTGCAGGAATTCCAAGATGTATTTCCCGAAGAGCTCCCTCATGGACTACCCCCTCTTCGCGGAATCGAGCACCGCATCGACCTCATACCCGGCGCCCCACTCCCAAACTGCGCCGCATATCGCATGAACCCGGAAGAGACGAAGGAGATAGAACGACAAATCAACCAACTCGTCTCCAAAGGTTTGATCCAAGTAAGCACTAGTCCAAGCGCGGTACCCATGATTCTAGTTCCAAAAACGAATGATACGTTGCGGTTATGCATGGACTGTCGTCCAATCAATGCTATCATCGTGCGTTATCGACATCCTATATCGCGTCTTGATGACATGCTTGATGAGTTGTGTGGAGCCACTATATTTTCAAAAATTGACCTTCGTAGTGGTTACCATCAAATTTGCATGGCCGAAGGTGATGAGTGGATAACCGCCTTCAACACCAAGCTTGGTCTCTATGAATGGTTGGTTATGCCTTTTGGCTTATCAAATGCCCCATCTACCTTCATGCACCTCATGAACCATATTTTGAGATCTCTCATTGGGAAGAGTGTCGTTGTTTACTTTGATGACATCCTTGTCTATAGCAAGTCACTAGAGGAGCATGTTACTCATGTTAAGGAGGTCCTCCAAATCCTTCGTCATGAAAAGCTTTATGCTAATCTCCCAAAGTGCAATTTTGCAAAAGACAAACTGATTTTCCTTGGTTTTGTTGTGTCTTCTAATGGCATTGAAGTCGATGTCTCAAAACTTAAGGACATACGAGATTGGCCCATCCCTACCAATGTTAGTGAACTTCGCAGTTTTCATGGGTTGGCCGGTTTTTACCGACGCTTTGTGAAAGACTTTTCTACCATTGCTTGCCCTCTCAACGAATTGACCAAGAAAAATGTCACATTCGTTTGGGGCAAAGCACAACAAAGAGCGTTTGATGAGCTCAAAAAGAGGCTCACCAAAGCACCACTCCTCTCTTTACCGGATTTCACAAAAACTTTTGAAGTCGAGTGTGACGCTAGTGGTATTGGCATTGTAGGCGTCCTTATGCAAAATGGGCGTCCTATTGCATACCATAGTGATAAACTTGATGGCGCACGCCTTAACTATCCAATTTATGACAAAGAGCTTTTTGCCTTGGTTCGTGTCCTTCAAGTGTGGCAACACTACCTTTGGCCCAAAGAATTTATCATCCATTCCGACCATGAGTCGTTGAAATATCTTAAGGGCCAAGCCAATTTGAGTAAAAGGCATGCCAAATGGGTTGAGTTCATGGAATCTTTTCCTTACATTGTCAAGTACAAGAAGGGCAAAGAAAATGTAGTAGCGGATGCCTTGTCTCGCAAAAAGACAAACCTTATTTGCATAGTAGAGACTCTAAGTAAATGTCTTGGGTCTTGATGACATCAAATCTTTGTACGCGTCCGACCCATTCTTTGGATCAATTTTTGCAAAGTGTTCAATAGACAAAGGGGTTGATGATTTCTATTTGCATAAGGGTTTTCTTTTCAAACAAAACAAACTTTGCATTCTGAAGTCGTCTCTCCAAATTTTGCTTCTTCAAAAGTCCCATGGTGGAGGACTTATGGGCCACTTTGCCCGTGACAAGACATATGACATGCTCTCCACTCACTACTATGGTGGAGGACTTAGCGCGACGTGGAGCGCCACGTCCAACGATGCACTACTTGTGTCCAAGCTAAGTCCAAGTCCAACCCTTTTGGTCTTTATACGCCATTACCTATTCCTCATGCACCTTGGTCGGACATTAGCATGGACTCTGTGTTAGGATTGCCTAGATCTAAACATGGACATGATTCTATATTTGTGGTAGTGGATCGCTTTTCCAAAATGGCACACTTCATTCTGTGCCATAAGACCGATGATGCTTCACATGTAGCAAATTTGTTTTTCAGGGAAATAATTCGGCTACACGGTGTACCAAGAACAATCGTCTCTAACCGCGACGTCAAATTCATGAGCTACTTCTAGAAGACACTCATGGCCAAGCTCGGCATGAAGCTCCTCTTCTCGTCCGCCTCGCATCCTCAAACAGATGGACAAACCGAGGTCGTCAATCGAAGCCTTGGCACACTTCTACGTGTGTTGATAAAGAAGAACCTTAAAGATTGGGAGGAATGTATCCCTGATGCCGAGTTCGCCTACAACCGCGCCAAACACTCCACCACCATGAGGAGCTTGTTCATGATCGTCTATGGATTCGAGCCTCTCACCGCGCTCGATATCATTCCCCTTCCCCTTCATGAACGCTCCAATACGGACGTTGACAAGCGTGCCCAAACAATGAAGAAACTCCATGAAGACACAAGAGCTATGATCGAGCAATAAGTACTTCGCCAAGCATCAAGGCTGAACAAGAACAAGAAGGAGCTAATCTTCGAAGAAGGCGACCTTGTGTGGATACACTTGAGCAACGACCGCTTCCCCAATGATCGTGACTCCAAGCTCAAACCAAGGGGAGATGGCCCCTTCAAGGTCCTCAAAAGAATCAACAACAATGCATACGTCATCGACATACCAACCTCCAAGTACCTAGTGAGCAATACGTTCTCAAGGACCTATCTCTATACCATGGAGAGAATCAAGATGTCAACCATGAAGAGTCGAGGACGACTCTTTCCCAAGGGGGGTAGCTGATGCAGCCCGTCCTACGGACGCACCTCCAGATACAACACCTAGTCCCTCAAGTGGACCAATGACTCGCGCTCGAGCCAAGCTCCTACAAGCTAAGGTTAACTCGCTCCTTTCATCATGTGATTTTGGTCTACCTTTGGATGGCTTGCTACTTCATGCAACTACGTTGTGTATCCTCAGCTATGAAGCAACATCACCCCACCAAGCCCCCAAGGAAGAAGAACCAGGAGAAGCCGCTGCTGGAGCACTGCACACCGCAATCCCCGGTGTACACCGGAGTCTCCGGACCATCCTCCGGTCCGGCCCCAGGAACCAAGCCCTTGACAGACAGAAGGCCCCTCCGGAGACGGGTCCGGAGATTGACCGGAGTCTCCGGCCCAGACCGGAGTCTCCGGACCCAACCCCAGAGTCTCCGGCCTGCTCGACGCCAGGCATGTCAAAGCCTTTTGAGCCTGGCCCATGTAACCCCCAGTTTCTCCCCAACTTCTAGTTTTATTCCTGAACTACCCCTGTTTAAGTGGCTTGCCTATATAAAGCCCCACCCCTCTATTGTAAACCCTAGACTTGGATAATTGTAGTTGAAGACACCCCTTTGAGGATCTATCAGGTATTTGTCTCATGCTCCTTGACAAGGAGCACCAAATTATCCACAACCTCTTGGATTTTACCTCGTGCGTTCAAGTTGTACAAGTCCTTGGGATCTCGGTGTCTCGTGCCCAAGTAGTCAAGATCTCATCAAGCCTCTCACCCCCATTGTTGGCCATGGTAGAGTGCCTTTCCCAACGCCGATCCTAGAGATTGTGTTGGACCGGTCCCCACAAGACTTGACATGCATCAAGACAAGATCTTTCATAAGCCTTCCCTTAGACCAGAATGGACGCGCTCCAAACCTATCACCCCCTACCACCAACTGTCCATTTGGCTAAGTTATTGCAAACTATATGATCCAGGCAGAGCCCATAATGCCAAGTGGCTACACTTGAATCTTCTCAACATTTTACATCTCAAATCTCTTTGTTCCTGGGTGTCTTTTCACAAGTGAGATACACTAGGGAAGTCCATAAATATGGGCCATGTGTAACCACTCAACATAACGCATTCAACCATTCCACCCAGGTGATTCATTCACATATTTGTTTTATTAAACAAAATACAAGTCATAGACTTAGAAATATTCCATAGCATGAATATAATCCACCCTTTTTTTCTACTAGATAAGCTAAGCATGATAGTATTAGGAATCTTAACTTAGGAAAATTATACTAAGGTTTCATCTACTATGATTTCCCATGGCATAGTTTATACGTAGAAATATCACTAATGCATAGTGAAAATAATGGGACAAAAGTATGAAGCACCACTTGCCTTTTTGGTAGAGAATATAAGTTCACTTCTTGTTCTTGCAATAGTCACACTCTGCAAATTTCACTACAATTCAATCAAGGCAAAAATTCAATCTAGCATTCAAACAATTCAACACATAGAATAATAAAAACAAAGAAATGCATGCAAGCATGCCAAAGATTTTTTTATTTGGAAAAGTGGTATCTAATAGGTCATAAACATTTCAAAACACCAATTGGTCATTTATAAAAGTGGCAAAACCATTTGATATTAAGTTAGTAAAAATGACCACTTTAAATCCCTTTTGTTTGCTAGAATTGATTTTATTACAAAGAATAATTTCCAGTGTTAGCCAAAAAGTTTATAAACATCAATACTAATGTTTATGGTCATAATGTTTTAAAAACAATTCCATTTGCAAAGGGTTTCATCCAAAATCCTTTTTTAAATCAAAGCAACATTTTATTTTGTTGGAAATGCTTTTAAACAAAGTAATAATTTTCTATGGTTCATCAAATATATTTTTAAATCCTAAAACTTGGTGTTTAGGGTCAGGGAGTTTAATTCAAACCATTTTCAAAAGTTTTTACTCAAAAAGCATTTTTAAAACATATTCAACATTTTTATTTATCTAGAAATGTTTTAATTCAAAGGAATAATTCCTAAGTGTCACAAAATATATTTTTAAATACAAAAGTTGGTTTCCATGGTCAGTAGGTTCAAAAAAAACATTTACCAAAGATTTTACCCTAAAAACATTTCTAGAATAATTTTTATATTCAAAATATGTCTACACATGTTTCTGCAAATACAACCAATTTTACAGAAGCAAATTACTAAACAAAGTGCATGGTTGGATAGAATTATTTTTTCTAATTCCATTGATATAAAATTTGTAAAATTTGGACGTGTAGATTTAAAGTTATGAAGTTTTCAAATCTAACCATCTAATAGAACATTTTCTGTTTTTAAAACAAAACTCAGACCATGTGGTTGTTTTCTATTCGCCGGTACCGGTTCGGTTGGATCGAGCTACATGGTGCGTTGGATCTAATTAGGATCGTGTGGCTTAGATGCAAACCTACCCTTTCGTTTAATTGGATCTAACGTGTCCTTACGATTTAAATCTAACGGCCTGAATTGCTTTGACCATACTCTGGCGGCACTACGACGGTGGCTAGCGGTGGCGCGCTCAGGCGATGATGGTGCCGGCATTACAGGAGGCGAGAGAGAGAGGGGAGAAGCTCACGGAGTTCGCCGTGGCATAGGGATGCTCGAGGTGGTCTCCGTTACTCGAGGGGCGCACGGTGCTGGCTTGAATCGCTTGCCGGAGAAGCTCCTGGCGACAAGCGCTTCTGTTCGTCGTTGTTGGCGAGGGTATAGATCACGCCAAGGCAAAAGGAATGGTGCGTCATATGAGCAAGAGTATGCTGGTTACACAAGTGTCAACGAGGGGGAGAGGGGCGGTCGGGATTTACCACGGAGGTCGTCGAAGTTGATACCGAAGGCGGTGGCGCGTTGGCGTCGTCGGAGGCAACGTTCTGGGCGCGCGCGAGCGAGCTACGACTACTGGCAGGTGCGCCTGGTGCTGGCGAGCATGCTTGTGTGCTCCAGGGGCAGTGGAGGTGGCAATGTTGCCGGAATTTGGACAGAGAACTCGTCGGAGAAGAGGAAGGTTTTGCGCAAAATCCGAGCGGCCTGGTGGCGGAGGAGAAGGGGAGAGTGAGGGGAAATGGGGAGGAGAGGAGGGAGCTTAAGTGGGCGAGGTCACGGGGCTGATTAACTAGCGCGTTTAACCGAATTGAAGCGCGCTAATTTTGCCAGAAACGGCGAGGAGGGAGAAGGGCGGGGTCAGCGCGCGAGGAAGAAGGTGATGAGTGGGATGCCAATGTGGCTTGGGTCCACGGGTCAGTGAGGTGAGGGGTAAGGGCGCGGGTGAAAAACGTTTCGCGGGGTGAGAGGTGAGCCGGGTGGGCTGGCTGGGCTAGGAGGGCCAGGTTGGGCTGGGCTAGGAGGGCCAGGTTGGGCTGGGCTGGCTTGTTTCTCTTTTTTTATTCTGTTTCGTTTTTCTTTTTCTATTTAGATTTTCTGTTTTGAATTTCAAACTACCATTTGAATTCAGATTTATTTTTCAAATCCTTTCCAAATGTTCAGTATGCTTCTGTACTATTTTAAATAGGTATTTAAAGTCCATTTTAGAATAATTTTATTATTATTTTATGGTTTATATTTTATTTAAAATTGTCACTTGTCTTTTATTCAAATAAGATTTTATTTATGTTTTGAAACCCTTATTTGAATCTTAATTTTTACCAAACCCTTTTAAGTAGGCTTTATTTATTTATTAGGGTGTTAAATAATTCTCTTTGAATTATTTGAAATATTTTTAATATGATTTATTAATTATTTAAATTGGGCATTTGTCTCTATTTAAATCCAATATGGTTTTAATCCCATTTAAATATTGTTTAAATGATCCTTTGATTCTATTTAGGTTAATTAAATAACTTTTATATCCACCTTGGGAAATTCCACTTTATTATTTTCCCATGATATAATTAATCATTTACTTTAGGGATTTTGTCTTTATTCAAATGGAATAGAATTTGGTTTATGCCATATAATTTTATTTGAATATTCTTTGTCCCTTTACTTTAATTGGAATATCTTTATTTCATTTGCTTATGGATTTGGCCAAGTTCTAATTTAGCTTTTAAATATTCCCTATTTCTTATTTCTTTCTTTATCTTATAGAATCCATATCTTTTTATTTAAAGATCCAAACTTGGTGATTCCAATTTATATAATTTTATTTAATATTTGTTTATCCTTTTAGATCCTTTTTGGATTATTTTGATCACAATTTGGTATGGATTTTAGATAGGAGCTTTATTAGCTTTGTAATTTAATTTCTTTATCTTATTAACTTCATAAGATTTTATCTATGGTTCCAAATTAAATGAAACCAATTTCTATGGTTTTATAATATTTTTATTTATCATTCTTGATCATTTATAAATGTTTGTTGACAAATTTTTATATGGATCAAATCCATAGGCTTTAGAGAGGTCTTGCAAATGATTTACTTCCATTAGGGTTTTAGGGTTTTGGTTTATTTTCTAAGTGTTTGAATTTCAACATTCATTCATTGATGAATGCATTTCACTTGATTTGAATTTTGTTGGATTCCTTTTTATTCAAAATTTGTTCAAGTAGGGTTTTGATGTTTTCATTTGAAATCAAAAAGTTTCTTTTCACCCTAAATTTCAACAATTATTTCTTTTGTTTATTTATTTTTCACATTTCAAAATTTGGAAAATTTTGGGATGTGACAGCTGAGTGGCTTCGGATTGGGAGTTTAGATTAAGTAAGTGGAAAAGACGCAGTCTTTTCCCCTTAGGACAATTCTAGGTCGGGGTTGTGTAGACTCAGTCCTTATGCTGAGGAGCGACGACACGTTGAGACTTCTTTGATTCATTGTTGTTGAAGTCATTTTATATATCTCCTTGGTCTTGATACGGAGGAAATGCTGGATGGACGGTCGACTCTGCGATGGGGATCTTTCCCAAAGTATCATCTGAGTATGGAGAAGTGTCGATTGTTGTCCTTCTATGGGGTCCACACTTCTTGATTTAGGGGAAGGTCATCTCTTGACGACGACTAGAGGTCGACTCTCTTAGGGTCATTCGGGTTTTGCGGGAAAGATGCAGTCTTTCCCCCTTAGAGCGAGAATAAGGGTTCTTGATGAAGTCATAGATCTTCTTGGTTGAATATATCTGGAGACTGTTGCACCTTCTTTATTGGGGTCGTATGATGATGCTTGGGAATGGCGTTGCACCTTCCGTCCGGAGGTGGTTATCTTCTGTCGACCGTGTATAAGTCGCTTCATGGGAGACGCCGATGTCACTTTTTAGGGTAGTAGTTATAACGGGAGAGGCATTTAACTAGCTTCCAAGTAATTAGTTCTGGGCTAGTTAGGGATACGATATGTTGGAGGATACCGTTTGTAGTTAACAAGCTGGAGAGGCGGTCCTATAGGATGAGGTCATTCCGGGTTGAGTCTGATGCAAGGTCATGGGTAGAACACGCAAAGAAGGGCATCATACTTGCATATCATCTAACAGGGTGAATCCAGAGTTCAGCAGATTTGCGCTGGTCAACAGCGAGGGTATTTCATATTACCGAATAGATTTGGACTGCCATGTAGTCGGAGCAATTAGAGTTTTAAGGTTCTGGGATGATACATACTCTGCCCTATGACATAAGGGTGAGTCGAGGGGTGATAAAAACTACTCGATGGGTACTTCTTGAATCTTGTCGCCCTTCTTGGGTTGTGCACTAACTTCGGTTACTACATTTCTTCAGGGGTATGGGGGATATTCAGCTCTTCAGCAGTGACAGGGAGAGTCATGCCTCCTTTGATGGTTGCTTCGACAGGTGGATCTTCTAGGTGTGGCGACAAAAATATAGGTTGATACTCATCGAAGGACAGCTGTTCATTTACAGTCTCAGAGTTAATAGCTTTGGAACTTGAGGAAGCTAGCGCAGACACTTTCCTTTCTAGACGAGCGTGGGCGACTTGTAGACTCTTCTCCCGGGTACGGATTATGGCGATATCCATATGCATGAGGATGTTCTGATGACGGGTCTTGTCGAGGTCTTCATGATGGCGTTGCAGTAGGTATTCCATATTCTCTAGCTGATTTCCAATGCAACAAGTGAGGAAGGATTCGGTGGGGAGTCCATCCTTGTCGCACTTCCTGAACAGGTGGTAAGGGGTGTCTTTCAGCTCTTCTTCATGGATCTTGCAGAGGCATGCCATGATATGATGTATCGCTCATACGACTCCATCTACCCAGTTGTGGTCAATGAAGGTATGGGCTGGGGTCGATCTCATGAGAAGGAATGGTGGCCTTGATGACCCACTGAGCTATGATTAAATTGCTGCGAGGAAGCTCTGTCCCTTCGATCATAGGTGGGGGATGACGGATGATCTTCAGTATATCATGCAGTTGCTCTTCAAAGGGACAGAAGCTTTCTCTGATGATGATGCTCTCTGAGCGGGAAGGATCCATCTACAGAGTTTTGGTTTTAGATGTGAAGGTAGGTATATAGATGCAGATTCATCAAGGTATACAGGTAGTAGTAGGCGCAGGTAGGGTTTGAATTTCCTCTAACGACTCTCGCGGTGGAATGTGGAGCAGTTTATTGGAGGAGAGATTTTCTGGCGGTATCTTCTAGTGGTAGGTCTTTTGGAAATTGAGTGGAAAGACGCACCTTAGAGCTTTACTTGAGGTCATCGAGGTTGGGGTAGATCCTTCGTCTTGGGTCATGGGCGTGACACTTGAGTTGGGGTCTTCGGGTGGCGCCTTAGTGCGACTACCTTGCTATGGGGGTTACCTAACGAGGCCGTAAGGGTTAACTCGAGGTTGTTTTAGTGGGTAGCAACAATTATTCTTGGTCCTTCGTCGGGGTGGAGGCATGTTAGCTTCAGAGGGGTGGTCTTAACTCGGACTCGTTGTGTTGCTTTGAAACTATGACTAAGTAGACTCTTTGTCTTAGGGCATCCTTCTCTTCAGGATTCTTGGGGGCATTTGTGTTATGGCGAGGACTTCCCATTGATGTGACAGGGGTTGGGTAGGATCGTTGTTCCTTTGGGGGTGATTAGAACTAAAGCACGAGTAGGGGTTGTCAGAGGTTTCTTTATGTGGTCATCCTGCTGAGCAAGGGTTTCAAGTTATGGGCTTGCGAAGGCTCGTGTCAGAATGTACCAACAAGGTGGTCAAAGAATAGGATCAGGTGATCCAAGATAGACAAGCAACATATTTCAATCGTTAGATAAGCATAGTACAAGCAAACAACCATACCATAAATACCAAGGAATGACTACGTGCCAAAATGGGGAATCCTATCTGGGGGTTATTTATCCTAGGTACGGACAATATGGTTATCTTAGCTTCTGCCTTACCATCTGGTGGCGTCGGTGCGTACTTGATCCTTTGAGGCGACGAGGGACTCCTTTGGTAGGGAGATCTTGTAGTGTCTTTCGTCATTCGTAGCTCCTTTGTTTTGCTTGCCTTTGTGTTTCTTCATTCCGGGAGCTCCGTCTTCATAGTCTCTAAGTCAAACTTTGTTTTTGAAAACAGAACATTTGAAGTAGACGAGATATAGAGTAATCCATTTTCAAATTGTTTAAGTCAGAGAAGGTGAGATAAGAAGTCTTTCAAAAAGCTTTTGGGAAAATAGTTTTTGAAAGCCGGTGTTTTCAGAAATAGGGGGTTGTCCTGTCTAACGTCCATGCTAACTAAGGTCTCCTACAGTCAGGATGGATCTGATACAATGTCTGAAGCACCTCGGAATTATGGTCCGATAATGTCCATTATGCCTGTAATTAACGTTTCGATGAACAGTGAGCCGTGAGCATAACCGACAAGTATCATTACAACATCCATAATGAACGAATACAAGTACTTACATTAATGCCATTATGGTGATACAACATCAATAGCGGAATTCTTCAAGCGTAGAGCCTATGTCATGACTTAACCTATAGGAGACTGACTAGGAGACGACCTAGCTCGCATAGACGTCAGCAATCCCCATCGCTCCTCTTGCTTTTTAAATTCTAGCCAAGTAAATATCCAGGGACAATGCCGGTGAGTACTTTGAATGTACTCGCAAAACACCTTAAGAGAACAATAATACATGATATGCAATATAGCTGTGGTAGGATGGCTCCATAAGAGGTTCTTTTATAAATTAGTTTCTCTTGTAGATATAGCATATCTCTATATCTTTGTTGAAAAACTTTTGTAAACTGTTTTGGAAACTTCCTTTTAAATTTTTAAGATAACACTAGGATTGCGTCACCCATTTGATTTTAATTTCCGCTCATCGCATGACAAAACTTCTTTTCTTCCTTTCCGACCATCCCATGGTCCAACATTTCCAAAGCCATTGCTTTTCCGAAATCCTTTTTAAATCAAAACCAGCACCCTCGTATAGCAACCTTCCCAACCGTCCATGACCGAGGACTCGGCTATTCGAATAGATTTACACTTTGCAGTGGTTGTACACTTTACCCACATCATCCAATTACACTTCCCTGATCTACACTGGTCGTGGGTCGAGTAAGCGATCAAGACCTTTCGGATGCCCATTATAGTAGAAGAGCCTACCCTATGAGCTGCTACCCCCTCAAGACCGGGACGTCGGGTACCTAGGACCAACTGAAGCGCCTTTTTCACTGCACCAAGTGTGCGCTTTCAATGAGGGTCTCATAGTAATGCCTGGCTGCCCGCAGATAGTTCGTTCCTTCTCCAGGTCGATGTCTCGCATGGACCTTTACATGAGAAGACCCAGTCTCCGGAGATTGACATCCCGTGTAGTAGTTGTGAGGCCCCTATACTAGAATAGACAAACTTCCAGCCTAGCCCTGTCCCATTCCAGAGTAATGTGGTTGCACGGTTTAATTGTTCTGGCAAAACGGCACAGTCCGGTGAGTTTTCATAAACCTTTTACCTCCATCTTTCGAGAAATCTTTTTGTAAAACCAAAACCTTTTTAAGTTTCTCAACATCTCTTGGTAGGTCAAACCTCACCAAGGTTTTCTCATAAACTATTTTATAAACAACCTTCCCGGGGTCTTCCCATCCTATACCTTTGCTTAGGCTAAAACATGGTCTCCAAGGGGTTATGGTGTTAAAACACCATCTACCATACTAGGGGAAAATAGGTGTCATCAAAGGTTTTGTACTTAGTAGTACAAATGGTATTAGCTGGAGGAGCCAAGCCACTACCATATATAAAATCATCATAAGTAAAACAATGTAGTTTCATAAACAGTAGATAAAACATGCATAAGTAAAACGGTAGGACAAAGGATTATGAGCAAGAAGGTGGCTTGCCTGATCATTAGCAATATGGCAATAAATGTCCTTGGGCTTATCGAGAAAACCAGAATACGCAATATGAATAATATCCCTCTTCTCGTCGTCAGACAATCGCAACTATCCCCGTTGCGGGTCATACATGCAATCAAACAAGACCATAATCAAACAGGGCATACACACATTGATAACATACAGAAACACAAACAAGTAATACATGTAACACTTCAGTAGGGTTTGAGAATGATAGAAATAGAAAGGTTGGAAATTTTCTTGGAACATTTGGAGGATCCATATGGGTTCTATAGTCTAGAAACTAGTTAGGATAGGGTTTTTAGATTAAGGTCAAATTTAGTATGATATCATTGTATAAAGATGATATCATCATATTGGTATTGATAAAATGAAACCAACAAAGGTGGTTTCACTCTTTTATCAATTACCATTAATTTATAGTAATTTTTATAGTGAATAAAACTCTAGTTTTGGGAGATAATTCACCAGAAAAGTTCTAAACTCCAAACATTATTTACTTGGATTATTAAGTATTATATGATGGACTTATTCAAGAGGAGTTGTAATCAACTTAAAATAAATACCAGAATGCCCTCAGGAAATTCCCAAAGGCAATACTAGAAGCATTTTGTCCTTCTCACCATATTTATTCTACAGAATCTTCCAATGTGATTCCAAGGACACATGTTAGGTATTTAAAACATATTTCTGTAGAAATTGGAATCACCCCTTTTGGATTTACATAGCTACTGTAGTGCATTCACACAAGTTTAATTCACGAAAAATTTAGTATATGCTTAATAAATTGTGGGCTCCTCGGTTTGATATATATGGGTATGTAGAAGTACAGTGAGTTGGAATTAGGTCAAAACCATTTGTGCCCTGTTTTTATTATTTTTACTAATGCCAAACCATGGTTCACCTTGCCATGAGGCCAGGGCCCAAAAATGGGTATTTCAATTGTCTATCTGATGAAACTTGATTCATCCCATTTGGATAAGTATAACTTTTGGGGGGTTTTATTTAGTATAATAGATACATGCTAGTAGATTAAATGCCACTAAATAATGAGAATTAATTTTGGCCAAGGATTTATTTTGCATGTTAGTGAAAACAAACAAGAACTTGGTAAAATTTAGATCTGATAGAGTTAGGCTATTTTACATTTTCATTTGAATTAAAACCTAAAGCCTAAAATTCTGCATTTGGACAAATGAATAAAAATGGAAAAGGTCTTGGGCCAGATCTACAAGGAAGATGGGCCACCCAGGGGAACTCGGCGCACCCGGGGCAGCGACGCGTGCAGGAGCCAGATTTCAAACCGGCCGCGTCAGGGCCCAGTGGACAGTGGGGTGAGGAGGTGAAGAGGTATGGAGGGATCTGGCGCTTGGATCAAAGGGGATCCTATGGTGGAGGCTTGTCGACTTCGTGGGACACGGTCGGCAATGGTGAAACCCTACACGGACCAGGGGTGGGCGACGACGCTTACCATGGGCTTGCGGGCATCGGGGAGCCGGCGGAGGCGACACAGGGTAGCTCCACGGTCAAATAGAGGGGCCGCAAGGTGGGATTCATCGCTGGATGAGATCTCGCGCGTTGGCGCCTATGGGAAAATGCTCGGGAGCTTGCTGGAGGAGCTTCCTGGGCCGTTCCCGCGCAAGGGAAATAACAGGGAGGGTCAGGGAGAGTAGAGGAGGGCACGAGAGCGACATGCAGAAGGAGACAAGCAAGGGAGGAAGGATCTTGCTCGGTTTTGGGAGAGAGGCTGAAGCTTCTCCCTTCTTCTCCCTCGTGCAGGGAAGAGCAAGTGGGAGGGAGAGGGAGATCTAGGAGGTGAAGTGTAGAGGAGAGGGGGCGAATGAGGGAAAAGGGAGGCGCTAGGGTGGCCTGGGGATATTTAACCCGACTTAGATTGGTTCATGGTGAGCTAAGCTCATGTGATCCATGGGGAGGAGGGGTGCTCGTGGATAGGGCCTCAGGGGCGATGGAGGGGTGAGGTGGGAACTGATACACAACCAGAGAGTGGATGGAAGGGGTGGTGGCTTCTGTTGGCTTTAACTCACAAAATAATTGTGTCCCTCTCTTCTTTTTAAGAAATTAAGGTTAAGGGTGAGGGTGCTATGGTCCATTGCTACAATGGATGACGACCAGGGAAGGGGTGGGGTGATGGAGAGAATTGCTAGGAAAGGTTGGACATGGTTTGGAGTTGGTTTGACCCAAGGTTTGATGCTCGTGCACATATTGGTCAAAATGAAGCTTGTGAAGAAAGTTGAAAAAGTTGGTTTGACCCAAGGTTTTATGCAAGGTGAGAAAAAGGTACTGGTGTGTATAAAGGGTCATTGCATAATCCTAGGAATTATTTTGAATTTTTCCAAAGGTTAATGGTCCATTCAAAACCATTTATTCATATAGTGCAGAAGTAGTTCTCAAGCTCATTTGATATTCTCACATTGGACATGTTTAGTTTTTGATGTGATATGGTCCTGAATATCATACCACACATTGGAGAATTTTCTTGGAATTTATTGAGATGGAAAAGTATTTTTAAGGAATTATTTCTTGTTTCTGCCATTTAAGAGAAAGGGCAAAAATAAATAATAAAGAATCTTGAAAATATTTATTTTTGAGATGGGAAGGTGGGGTTGATGTATAGAACTCAAATCTGCATTGAGTTGGAAAATTGATTTGGAGGAAAACAAACTTGTCTTTAAAGACAAGGTTTCTAGGATTTTGCCAAGTATGGAAATTAAATGTTTGTAGGATCCAAATATTTATGGGAATTATTTGGGGAGTTATCATATCCAAGGTAGATGATGTAAATTTTATTTATACATCATTGACAAATTGATTGTTGAAGAAATATGGTGAGAAAGGAAGAAACAAGATTTGGGGGAATCTAGGGTATGGATATTTTTATGCCACCTAAACATGGTTGGATTGGTGAGCTCAGAGCTCACCTTGGTACGAGGGCTATATGGATGTTTAGAACAAGTTATGTATATGATCATGGGAGCAAGATTTGGGCATGGATGTATTTGTGGGGGTCTAGAAGAGAGGGCAAACTTCGTTGGAAATAAGGCTGCCATAACAGAGTTGTCATGATGCCTCCTAAACCATCTGGGTTTAAAAATCACAAAGCTCCAATGGAAACAAGGGAAGAGTGGATTGATAAACCATGATTAGTAGATCATAATCATGCAAAGAGTTATTCAAGGGGAGATAGCATATGGATGTGAGCTTCTGCCAAAGTAGGCATGTTGACTAGATTTGCAGAAAAGGATTATCCTGATGTCTACAAAACCACCATGGATGAGTAGGAACCAGGATGGCTTAACCAAGTGAAAAAGTGGGATTTGGTAGTACTAATGACGTACTACAAGATGGTTCAAGTACATTCTCAATAATGCACATAGGTTGGAATAGGTAGAGCTCCAAGGATTGAATCTAGATAAGAATTCCAGACTTGGCCATTTTGGCAGATTTAGGGTTTTAGACTAGATTACAAGAGGGAAACAATTTGAGATAGTGGCAATGGTTTATCATTCCCACCAAGTGGTTGATGTTGAGGTATAGATTGAATAGAGGGGATCCATTGTTGGATTGGTTCTTCACTGAGTAGGGATCTATCAAATGGGATTATCCCTGGATTGATCTGATTAGGGGGTGAGATGGCCACTTTGGTGGCTTAGGGTAGATCCATATTTGGATGCTTGGTTTGAGATTGAGGATCACAAACATATATTAGGTCATAAGGGATGAGCTATTAGATGAGATCACTCTAGTTCCTAAGAAAACAAGGCAATAAGCAGATCAAGTAAATTCATGAGATAGCAGATCATGGCAACTCATATCATCAAACTTGTCAAGCTACTACTAAAGTCACCCTCAAGCCTAGCTTGGGGTAAGCATGGGTGTTTTGAATAATTTGTGCTTTGAAGTAAGGTAAGTACCTCTTGGTATTTCTACCAAGATTTGATGAGGAGGTTTTTGGAAAGGTTTTGGAAAAACCTAGATGTAAGGGTAGTTGAAGTTCTGTCTTGAAAACATAAGGAGGTAATATATAGGTATCCATAGTTTTGTTAATGTAAGCTAGGGAAATATCTTATTGTATCAAAATCATCTTGGATCAAGTTTGGAATGCTAGATCATTTGAGAATATTAAAGATGAGCCACGACATATCTTTTGTAGAATAGCTGTTGTTAAATAGTGTTGAGATAGGAAGTATATCACCTAATAGACAATAAGTTGCATGAACACAAGAAAACGAGTAAGAAAACATTGCAACACTTAATAAGAAAAAGTTTTTGTTCCCCCTAATTTTTTCCTTTTTTAACAAAAGATTAGGGTTGCTGAAATTGGGATGCTACATTGACCGTTAGATGAAGACTAGTAAATCCCAGCATTTATGTATTATAATTTTAGTCATGATATGTTGTACTAGTATTTATAATATTTAGTATTATTTATAACTTTCTACTTGTTTACAAGTACACAAGATGATTGCAAAAAAATGATGCAACTATGATATGAAGCTAGAAAATAGATCAGTACTCTGAAGTATGCACCTGTGCTACAGTTTGATTTTTATGCTATTGATTCATATATACCATTCTCAACTTTATGTAGGATTATGCTCACTTCAACTTCGATGAGCAACTTCCTTTTACTACTCATGATGGGGGATGTACCCCCTTCCCCTGTTTTAAGTTCAGAATTGAGAGGAACACACTGGCCAAAAAGCCAATGGTGTTTGACAGGCATGTTAATGATGGGTTACATATAACAAAAAGCGAGGGCCTGGCCGCCCTAAAAGGGTTGGCCACAAATTGTCCCCTCATCATCCCTCTCGCTTCTACGTGCAACTCGATGAAGCATACATGTACATGCTAGTCATCCCCAGCGAGTTCAAGAAGTGCCTGAAGGGGATTGTCAGGACTATCATGTTGAAGACTTGCCCTGAGTGCGGCTGGTCTGTGCACATCGAGCATGATAAGAACACTGATAAGCTGGTATTCAATGAAGGTTGGTTATGTTTTGCAGATGGGCATGAACTACAGGTTGATGATATCCTAGTGTTCAAGGTAACAGATGATTCCACGTTTAAGGTGGATATCTATGACCATAACACCTCCACCAAGAGATTGATCATTTGTGTTGATCACCCTGATTTAGTCCATCCATGATCTGCTGTACTACTAAGAGGAGGGCATCAGAAAGTCAAAAACCCTTCAAATCTTTTGGATCGTGGGTAGAGCCACTCATGATCATGTTTTTTGGTTTTCCTATTAGGCCTCGAGATGCACCGTTAGTAGCAGTACTAGTCAGTAGTATGTTAGACTGAGGTTTTATATTAGTTTTGCTCGTTTCAGTGTGTGGTCTGATGATGTGTATATATTGCAGTATGTTGAATCGTTGGTACATGCATATTTGTTTAAAAATTCAAACAGTTGATATCAGAGTTCTAGAAAAAACCTAAAAAACCAAAGATGTAAATGGTATATTCTACCAGATTTCAAATTCTCAGAGCGATGTAACTTGTATTATATGCTATGAAAACAGAACTTGTGATCTAATTGCTGCGAACAAGTGAAGAGATTTGAACAAAAAAAATTGTCAGATTTATCATTTTCGCATAGCCCAGTTTACCGGAATTTCGGTTCTATATATTTTAGGATGGTGGAATACACCATTCCCTAGTCATGGCCACTGATCTATCGATGTCACACTCCCCTCATCTTCACATCTCTCGCCCTCTCATGCATCCCTCCATCAGCTCAGTGACCACCGCCTGACTACGAGGATTCTTCTCTGTCCTCTACGGCAGTGATGGCCGCTTAGAGGATAACACCTTGAAGGCGGTGGTGCATACCCGTTCCTCTCGTCTAGTGGTGGCAAATAATGGCGGTAGTAATCCCCAATGGCACAATTTCTTAGCCTTGTTTGGTTACAATATTGGTATGTAACCCGTTTCCATAGACTAGGGTTACACATGCAAGCCAGTTTTGGGGCTAGATCTGCTGTGATAAGTAGCAATAAGCTCAAATTTAGTATTGATCATTCCACGACCGATGATGATTTGTGAGGTCATTGGCCATGTTTTACTTGGGTGGTATGTACACCGATAATGGTTTTTGTTGTTTGCTTGATCAATCTCTTTACTAGAGGATTATGATTTTGTTAGATGTCTTCGTTCAGGTATTATTTTGCAATTTATGTGTAGTATCTCGAGACATTCCCTGATTGAGGCCAATTTTTCTGCAGTATTCAAGCAAGAAGCTCAAGGTTGGACAGAGCTCATTATGGAAGAAGACAAGAGAGAACTCTGTTGCTAGCCTAATGCAGAGGCCACTAAGCTAGTCGGAGAGACACAATTCAAGTCGTCTAAGGGCACCAAGAAGATTCTGCTCAATGAAGTTGATCTGGACAAGTTCGTCCTGGTCAGAGACGGCCTCGATCGAAAACAAATAAGAAAGCGCGCTGACTTCCTCTGTGAGAATTGGAACATCTTCGCATGGTCCCCCAAGAACATGCTAGGTGTTCCGAGGGAACTCGCCAAGCACACTCTACACATTAGGACAGATGCAAAACTAGTTAAGCAGTCTCTGCATCACTTCGCGGAGGATAAAAGGAAAATGATTGGTGAAGGGATCACCCGACTCTTTGCAGCCAGATTCATCATGGAGGTATACCATCTGGAATGGTTGTCGAACCTGGTGTTGGTACTGAAAAGTAACAAGACATGGCGCATGTGCATCGACTACACCAGCCTCAACAAGGCATGCCCCAAAGATCCACTCACCCTGACGTGGATAGATCAGGTCCTCTATTCCATGGCCGACCGCAACCTGTTATCCTTTCTATATGCCTACTCATGCTACCACCATATTAAGTTGAATCCCGTGGATCAAATAAAAACGGCCTTCATCGCCCCATATGGGGCATACTGTTATACCACTATGTCGTTTAGACTAAAAAATTGTAACATCCCTAAAATCATGTTTCAAACTCATGCATATCATCCATGCATCCATGATCATATAAGTTTCATTTCAAACAAATCATCTCAAAACAGAAGCATATATGCTTATCATTTCATGTAAGTTGCTCTAGCATTAGTGCTATCTTCCAATGAGAAGAGTACTTGTTTTGATTCAGTAAGGTTTGAAATTCAAACTTAGGCACCATCAAAAGTTTGAAACAAAGTTTCAGAACAAAATAAGCAAATAAAACCAATTTTATTCCTATTGTATATATCACATAAAGGCTTGGTTTTATTCTTATTTTCATTTGATCAAAGTGTTTTGATTGAACAGTAGTGTTTAATACACATTTGAGTGCAAGGTTTGCAGTATAAAAACCTAGAGAAGATTTGAATTCAAACTCATTAGATTTGGATTTGAAAATCATTTCAGAAAATGAAAACAGAAAAAGAAAAGGAGAAAAGAAATGGAAAAGGGCCAGCGCCACCTATCTGGCCCAACTACGAATCCAGCCCAGTTAGCCCACCCGGTTCCCCCTCTCTCTCGCTCACTCACGGACGAACCCACCAGGTCACTGACCGTGCGACCCCACCTCCCCTTTGTTTAACTCGCTCACGAGTGGACCCTGCGACCACGTTGTCTTCGTCGTCAATCACGCGCGGCCGTGACGCTCGCTCCGCTGTTACCTCGCCGCAATCAGTACGCGCTTAATTGCCCTTGATACCGCGCGCGATCCTCGCCCCCGCTCTGGCTATAAGACCACCTCCCCCTCGCGGCCATTTCCCCCAACAAAGCCGGACATATACGCCCCCAGGCTGCCCGCAATTTCCCTTACGCCGCCACAGACAGAGCAACTCCGGCGACGAATCTCGGTGAGTACAGACCGCCCCTCTTCCTCTAGTTCAAACCACCGTGACCAGCATGACCTTGCGCACTCGCTAATGCCCTCCGTTTGCTTTCTCATGACCCAGAGCGACGTCTTCGTCCTCACCCGTGAGCACCTGAGCCGCCGCTCAACTCCGACGTGCGATTCAGGTAAAATGAAACCTCCCCTTGCCTCCCCTTTGGTACTGTCTTGCTCGCTAGGCCCTTGCGCATCTCCTAAACCCTCTGGCTTGTGCTAGGTCGACGCAGAGCCTCGGCAACGTCTTCGACAGCAAGCAACAGACGCCGCCCGCAACTCCGACGAGCTCTAGCGACCATCTCCGTGCGCCCCTTGCCAAACCACCGCCACCTTGAGCATCAGCAGCACACGGCGAGTCTGGTAAGCCCCTTCCCCCTCTCCCGCGCGACCTAGAACGCCGGTAGCATCTCTGACAGAGGCGCCGCCGCCTGTCGCCGCCGCCAGCGCGTCGCCACTGGATGGTCAAAGTGCTGAGCGCCGTTAGATCTAGATCCTGCGGATACAATAGAACATGAGCGAAGCGGTAAGATTGGATCTGAGACGCACGATTAAGTTAGATCCAGTGGCTCAGAAGCGTGATCCAACGCGAACCGGTACGCGCCAATCAGATTAAGACGCGTGGCAGCTGTTTAGGTTTAAAATCAGGATTTAAATCTATTAGATGTTTGAATTTGTTTTGGCTATAACTTTTGATCCCCACGTTAGAATTTGACAAATTTTATATCAATGGAATTAGGAGATCAAGCCCTTTCTAAATATACAATGTGTTTAATGTTTTGCTTCTGTTAAAATGGTTTTATTTGTAGAAACTTGTGTAGTGCTAATTTGAGTATATGCATTATTTGAGAAATGTTTTAAGGGTTAAATAATTGTTGTTTGGCAAGTTTTTAACTTGTTCGTAAACCAGTACTGTATACTTGCTTGGTTGAGTTTTAAAAATCATCACATATCATATTGCATGCATTCATATAATTTTGTTTGTATATGTTTTGTATGTGATTTGTGGCTATGATTCTTTGTGTAGATTTTGGTGCTAGTGATTGAGATTGTGAGGAGTGTAGCTACTCTCCAAACTACCAAGGCAAGTGGTGCTTCATGAATATTTTTATCCCTATGTTTTCTACTAAGCATTAGAAATATTTTGCTAGTCTTGCATGCTATATTTTGCTTATATGCCATGTTGGGAAATCCTAGTAGTTGTAGAATTGCTAGAAAATTTCTAAGTTAAGATGCTTATCTATGCCATGCTTAGCCTAGCTAGTAGCAACCAAGGGTTGGTGAAATATATACATGCTATGATGAAAATATTTCTAAGTCTTTTGGACTTGTGGTTTGCGTAATAAAACAACTAAGTAAATGAAACACCTAGGTGGAATGGAAGGAATGGTTTATGTTGAGTGGTTACACAAGGCCCATTTCTATGGTTTACCTTGTGTATCTCACTTGTGGAAAGCCACCCAGGAACAAGGAGATTTTAGAGGCCAAGTGTTGAGAAGCTTCTAGTGCAGCCACTTGGCAATATGGGCTCTGCCTAGATCACATAGGTTCTAGAACTTAGCCATTTGGACAGTTGGTGGTAGTGGGATGATAGGTTGGAACGCGCCCATTTGGTCTAAGGGAAGGCTTCTGAAAGGTCCTGTCTTGGTGAAAATCAAGTCTAGTGGGGAAAGTGCACAACCTCTGCAGATGGAAGAATCTAAGTACTTAGCCATGTCCTTGGAAAGGACAACTTGAGCATCAAGACATGGAAGCTATCAAGAATCTCCTCATCCCAATTTCTAAGTAAAACTTGTGGGTGAACAAGGGTGAAGGACCTCAATGTCTATTGGTGGTTCCTTGGGAAAAGTTTTGATAAAGAAAAACTTAGTGATTTCAACTAATAGGCAAAACCTATTTTGAGCAAAGCAAGCCTAAGCTACACTTAGCCAAATTTCATATAGTATCTAGTCCACCAAATATTATACTAAGGTATCACTTGCCAATACTATTCCAATGTATTGACCCACTGTGGCTGTAACTTGTGATGTTGCAGGTTACTCTGATGAGGATTAGGAGTCATGCGTCTACACTCAACATGTTTGCCTGTGGCACATGAAGATGAAGACTTTTATCTATTTACTTATTTAAACTCTTGTACTAGGCCTGTGGCCTTGGAGTTGTAAATACTATGTTTGTCTTTGTAATGACTGTAATAATGACCTTTGTTTCTGTGTACTTCATCTTAAACTGTGGATGCTAGCATTGATCCAGGGACTAGCATTGCAATCACAGGGATCCTTTTTCCTTTATAAAGGAGGGATCTTACAGATGGTATCAGAGCACTGTGTTGCCTGTAGGATTATGACCCTAGGATTGGAAACCACTAAGGAAAAAATTTCAACAACTTCTACACTTGTCTATTCTTCTCGTAAACTTTTCTAATCTTCTTTCTCATCTCTATTTGTAGATGAACTCCATCAACGAAGCCGTGAGGAAAGGACCACTCATGACAATGACTTTGGAGTGTGAGACAAAATTCCCCAAGGATCTCAAGGACCTCATGGTTGCAATGGAAATACATGGTGCAGCTGTGTATAAAGGTTTTCCTGTGATGGATGAAGGAGTTGAGTACTGGTGGGTGCAACTTCACTTGTATAAAAACAAGGAAGACAACCACAAGGAATCAGGATTCTGCATGTTCACCAATTCAGTGGTGCACACTACATTCTTTGAATCAGCAAGGGATGCAGCTTGGAGGACCATCAAAGAACTTGGTGATAGAGTCAAGTGCAGAATGCTCAACCTTCAAAATGACCTAAAGGAAGAGAAGAAACATACCCAAGAGTTGGAAGATACCAACCAAACCTTAAGAGGAGACATTATAGACTTAGTGATGGAGTCATGTGAGCAAGATAGACTGATTGCTTCTAGAAACATTATGTTAGCCAACAGATCCAGTGAGATAGGATTGTAAATGTACTTCGTTAGTTGGACCACCACTTATCACCTTATTTTCCAAATGTTGCTTTAAAATAAGTTGAACCTTGGTTGTGGTAATGGATTCTTGTATGCCATGACTTGTGTGTTTTGATTTCCAAGGATATGCATGTGATGTTTTGCCTTGTGTTTTATCTTAAATTGTGTTGTTCTAACTTTTTCTATCTTATAAATAGATGCCTAATATTACCATCAGCACTGTTGAGGAGTTCCAGGGAACTCGCTTTGGTCCTCGTATTGTTGAGCTTACTACTTTGCTCAATCTCCCTCTTCCTACCATCATGGTGCTTCCCCTCACCAAGTTCGAGAGGAAAGACCTTTGGGGTTTCAAGGTCAATCAGCCCGGACGCCAGACTAAGCCTACCACGGAGGCTATCATCTTCAAGCTCATGCACGATGACAAGGAGAGACGCCTTGAGGTAGTCATGCAGGATCTGATAGGACGTCTGCTAGGGAGACACTCTCGACAGGTTAGAGGTACTCACTTCCACGTCTTCAGTAGACGTGATGAGGATGGAGAGGCCATCGACTTCGAGGACACTTCGAGGGATACAGTTGAGCCGATTCGCCTATACCTCTAGGATTTAGAGGCTCTCATTAGGCATGTGGACACTGATAGGACCAACGTCATGCTCAACAATGACGAACTCCAGGTGCAGCTTCGCGAGAAGGACAAGCTCTTCGCGGAGCAAGATGAGATAGTCAAGGAGATGGAGGCAAAGTTCGAGAGCCAGGACAGAAAGTTCAAGAGTCAGGAGAAGCGAGTCCAGGATAGGAACAAGAGGATTCGGGACATGACTGAAGAACTGCAGACCAAGGACTTCGAGATCGAGCATCAGCAGACGGTGATTGAGAGGCTTCGTTCTCAGAAGAGGGCTCTCAAAGCCAAAATAGAGACCTTGACCGCCAACGTCGAGGAATACAAGACCGCAATGGAGAATGCAGGTCTTACCTTTGTTGAGGAGGAGGTTGATGCCGAGGAGTAGAGTTGACTGCTCATTTATCATTTATTATCATACTTGTTGTTGGGAACTTGTTATTTGACGATCCAACATGTGGATGGCTTGTTATTTTATGTGTGTTTTACTTTGCGAACTTGTTATCTGGTTGTTGAACCTTTATCATTATGTTGCATGCTTTGTGATTGTTTATGTGATGTATTGTGCATGAAAGCATCTATGGGTATCTTATTCTTATCTCTATTGAACAAACCACAGATGCCTCCCCGTCGTGCCAATCGCAACCCCAACAACAACAACATCACTCCTGAGATGCAGAAAATGATGACAGCTCAGACTCAGTTGATGCAAATGATGACGACGTTCATCCAGAACCAAAACAACAACAACAACAATAACAACAACCCACCGGGTTTGGACATGCTTACCAGGTTCTTGAGATTGAGGCCAGCAAAGTTCTCAGGAACAACTGATCCCATGGTGGCCAATGATTGGCTACGCTCTGTGAACAAGGACTTGGTAACTTTGGGCTGTACTGATGCAGAAAAGGTCAGATTTGTAGCACATTTGCTGGAAGGACCAGCCGCCACTTGGTGGGATAACTTCCAGATCACCACTCCCATAAAAGATGTGACATGGGCTATCTTTGAGGATGGCTTTCGTACTGCTCATATCTCATCTGGAGTGATGAGTCTGAAAAAGAAAGAGTTCCATAATCTAAAGCAGCGCCACCGCAGCGTGGCTGAATATATTGAGGAGTTCAACAATCTGGCGCGTTATGCACCGGATGAAGTTGACACCGATGCTAAGAGGAAGGAAAAGTTTCTTGAAGGGCTGAATGATGAACTGAACTTGCAGCTATTAGTGGCCTATGTTCCCACTTATCAGTCTCTCTATGATAAGGCTGCTATTTTGGAGAGCAAAATGAAGCAAGTTGAAAGCAGGAAGAGAAAGCACTCAGACAAGCACAGCTCGGGATCGTCTCACAAACGTTCCCATTATGATGATAGTGGAAGCTCAGGATCCCACAAGCATGGGAAATTCAACAAGCACCACAACCACAACTGTCATGACAACAAGCATCACCGTAGTCATGACAATGACAAGTACAAGAACCACAAGGGTGGATATAAGAGCCACCACAGTGGTAATGGAAGTGGCAGTGGAAGCCAGCCTGTCAAGAAGGACATTAGTCAGGTTGAATGCTTCAAGTGCAAGAAGATGGGGCATTATGCAAATGAGTGCCCAGAAAATAAAGTTGAAGGACCCAACAAGCCCAACCCTTTTCAGAAGGGACAAGTGAACCACATCAATGTGGAGGAAATCTATGAGGAACCTGATGCTGTTGCTGGTAAGTTCAAACTCAATTCTGTTCCAGCATTTGTTCTCTTTGATACTGGTGCATCTCATTCATTCATATCAAGAGAATTTGTTGAAAGAAATGATCTACTGGTAGAGACTATTGGGTGTCCTATAAAAGTAAGTTCTCCTGGCGGAGAAATGATAGTGAATTCAGGATGTCATGATCTAGTCATAGAGTTTGGGAAGTATAAGTTTCCCGTTAACTTGATAATTCTAAACTCCCAAGGATTGGATGTCATTTTGGGAATGGACTAGATGACTAAGCACAAGGGAGTAATAGATTGTGCCAACCATACTGTCTCACTCACAACTCCAGAAAATAAAAGGATCAGATCCAAGACCAACTTTGAAGCAAAAAGGAGTATGCTAAATTCTCTTAAGGGGGTTAGCATAGACAGTGTGCCAATTGTGAGTGAATATCCGGATGTGTTTCCGGAATAATTGCCGGGAATGCCACCAGATAGAGATGTAGAGTTCCTTATTGATTTGCTACCAGGATCTAGACCAATAGCAAAGAGACCGTACAAGATGTCAGTTGATGAACTGAAAGAACTCAAGAAACAACTTGGAGAACAGTTGCAGAAAGGATTTATTCAACCAAGTTCTTCATCTTGGGGAGCACCAGTTTTGTTTGTGGAGAAGAAAGATAGAAGTCAAAGGTTATGCATAGATTACCGTTCACTCAATGAGGTGACCATCAAGAACAAATACCCTTTGCCAAGAATCAATGACTTGTTTGGTCAGCTAGAAGGAGCTTGTGTGTTCTCAAAGATTGATCTCAGGTCATGATATTTCCAACTCAAGATAAGAGAACAAGACATACCTAAGACAGCTTTCACCACAAGGTATGGATTGTATGAGTATACCGTGATGCCATTTGGTTTGACCAATGCACCAGCATACTTTATGAATATGATGAACAAGGTGTTCATGGAATTCCTTGATAAGTTTGTTGTCGTTTTCATCGATGACATTTTAATCTACTCCAAGAGCAAAGAAGAACATGAAGGGCATTTGCGTTTGATACTTGAGAAGCTTAGAGAACATAAACTGTATGCGAAATTCAGAAGTGTGAATTCTGGCTAAATGAAGTTGGATTTCTTGGACACGTTGTGTCAGGAGATGGTGTAGCAGTTGATCCTGCTAAAGTTTCAGCTGTAACTGAATGGGAATCTCCTAAGTCAGTGAAAGAAGTTTGTAGTTTCCTTGGCTTAGCAGGTTACTACAGAAGGTTCATTGAGAATTTCTCCAAGGTTGCTAAGCCTATGACAGAATTGCTAAAGAAAGACAAGAAATTTGCTTGGTCTGAAGGTTGTGAACTCAGCTTTCAGGAATTGAAGAAGAGACTTGTGACAGCACCAGTCTTGTGTTTGCCAGACTTGGAAAAAGATTTCCAAGTATATTGTGATGCATCTCATCATGGTTTGGGTGCAGTACTTATGCAAGACGGGAAAGTTGTGGCTTATGCCTCGAGACAACTCAGAACTCATGAAGTGAACTATCCTACTCATGATTTGGAGTTAGCCTCTGTTGTCCATGCACTCAAAACATGGAGACACTATCTTTTGGGAAAGCGATGTGAAGGGTTCACAGATCACAAGAGTTTGAAGTATATCTTCACCTAGAAGGAAATTAATATGAGACAAAGAAGATGGTTAGAACTCATCAATGACTATGTCTTAAGTTTGCAATACCACCCCGGTAAAGCAAATGTTGTAGCGGATGCTCTAAGCCGTAAGGTTTTTGTGAATGGCCTTACTAAGGGTGAATTGCCAGATGATTTGTGTGCCCAATTCAGAGATCTCAGATTGGAGATTGTGCCTGAAGGACATCTCATGTCTTTGGATGTTCAACCTACTTTGTTGGACAAGATCAAGGAAGACCAGAAGACTGATAAGGAAATTGAAGAAATTAAGGAAAAGATTGGCAAAGGAAAAGCCAAAGGATTCCATGAAGACGAACAAGGTACTTTATGGCATGGGAAACGTATCTGTGTTCCACAAGATCCGGAGCTTCGGAAACTCATTTTGCAAGAAGCACACAACTCACCGTATTCCATTCATCCGGGTAACACCAAAATGTACATGGATATGAAGGAAAGATTTTGGTGGAATAATCTCAAGAAGGACATCGCCGAACATATTGCTTTGTGTGATGTGTGTAGTAGAGTGAAAGGGGAACATCAGAAACCAGCAGGTTTGCTTCAACCACTACCTATTCCTGATTGGAAGTGGGACAAGATTGGTATGGATTTCATTACCGGATTACCAAGGACCCGGTCAGGATACGATTCTATTTGGGTAGTAGTGGATCGCCTAACTAAAGTGGCTCATTTCATACCCGTGAAGACAACCTACACAAGTGCCAAGTTGGCCAAAATCTATATGAGTAGAATTGTATGTCTACATGGAGTGCCCAAGAGTATTGTGTCTGATAGGGGAACTCAATTCACTTCCCATTTTTGGAGACATCTACATGAGTCATTGGGAACAAGGTTGGAATTCAGCACTGCTTTTCATCCTCAAACTGATGGACAGACAAAAAGGACTAATCAGATTCTTGAAGACATGTTGAGGGTATGTGCCCTAGACTATGGATCCAGTTGGGATGAAAGTTTGCCTTACGCAGAATTTTCTTATAACAATAGCTATCAAGCCAGCATTGAGATGGCACCATTTGAGTTTCTCTACGGGAGAAAGTGTACCACCCCATTGTTATGGAATGGTGTGGGAGAAAGAAGTTTGTTCGGACCAGAACTTATCAAAGAAGCCGAAGAGAAGGTCAAGTTGGTTAAGGAAAGATTGAAGATAGCACAGTCCCGACAGAAAAGCTACGCAGATCCAACGTAGAGAAGTCACCTACGAAGTTGGTGATAGAGCTTATCTTAGAGTGTCACCACTTCGTGGAGTGAAGAGGTTCGGAGTCAAAGGAAAGTTGGCCCCAAGATATGTTGGACCATTCAAGATTCTGAGTCGCAAAGGAGAAGTTGCTTATGAAATTGAATTTCCAGAGTCTTTGTCAGCTGTTCATAATGTGTTTCATGTGAGTCAGCTTAAGAAATGTCATCCAGAAATGGAAGAAACTTCTTTGAAGGATACTATACCTTTGGAGGAGGTACAATTGGAAAGTGATCTCACTTACGAGGAGAAGCCTATCAAGATTCTAGAGACTGCAGAAAGAGTCACACGGACTAAGACTATCAAGTTTTGCAAAGTGCAGTGGAACCATCATTCCGAAGAGGAAGCAACATGGGAAAGAGAAGATGATCTTCGGAAAGACCACCCTCACCTATTTGCTAGCCAATCCGAAACTCGAGGGCGAGATTCACCTTAAGGGGGTTAGATTTGTAACATCCCTAAAATCATGTTTCAAACTCATGCATATCATCCATGATCATATAAGTTTCATTTCAAACAAATCATCTCAAAACAGAAGCATATATGCTTATCATTTCATGTAAGTTGCTCTAGCCTTAGTGCTATCTTCAAATGAGAAGAGTACTTGTTTTGATTCAGTAAGGTTTGAAATTCAAACTTAGGCACCATCAAAAGTTTGAAACAAAATAAGCAAATAAAACCAATTTTATGCCTATTGTATATATCACATAAAGGCTTGGTTTTATTCTTATTTTCATTTGATCAAAGTGTTTTGATTGAACAGTAGTGTTTGACACACATTTGAGTGCAAGGTTTGCAGTATAAAAACCTAGAGAAGATTTGAATTCAAACTCATTAGATTTGGATTTGAAAATCATTTCAGAAAATCAAAACAGAAAAAGAAAAGGAGAAAAGAAATGGAAAAGGGCCAGCGCCACCTATCTGGCCCAACTACGAATCCAGCCCAGTTAGCCCACCCGGGTTCCCCCTCTCTCTCGCTCACTCACGGACGAACCTACCAGGTCACTGACCGTGCGACCCCACCTACC
Source organism: Avena sativa (assembly GCA_916181665.1). Taxonomy (NCBI): domain Eukaryota; kingdom Viridiplantae; phylum Streptophyta; class Magnoliopsida; order Poales; family Poaceae; genus Avena; species Avena sativa. Next base: position 243,106,735 of record OV702283.1, on the reverse strand, counting down.
CTCGCGGCCATTTCCCCCAACAAAGCCAGACAGATACGCCCCCAGGCTGCCCGCAATTGCCCTTACACCGCCGCAGACAGAGCAACTCCGGCGACGAATCTCGGTGAGTACAGACCGCCCCTCTTCCTCTAGTTCAAACCACCGTGACCAGCATGACCTTGCGCACTCGCTAATGCCCTCCGTTTGCTTTCTCATGACCCAGAGCGACGTCTTCGTCCTCACCCGCGAGCACCTGAGCCGCCGCTCGACTCCGACGTGCGATTCAGGTAAAATGAAACCGCCCCTTGGCTCCCCTTTGGTACTGTCTTGCTCGCCAGGCCCTTGCGCATCTCCTAAACCCTTTGGCTTGTGCTAGGTCGACGCAGAGCCTCGGCAACATCTTCGACAGCAAGCAACAGACACCGCCCGCAACTCCGACGAGCTCTAGCGACCATCTCCGTGCGCTCCTTGCCAAACCACCGCCACCTTGAGCATCAGCAGCACACGGCGAGTCTGGTAAGCCCCTTCCCCCTCTCCCGCTCGACCTAGAACGCCGGTAGCATCTCTGAAAGAGGCGCCGCCGCCTGTCGCCGCCGCCAGCGCCGCCACTGGATGGTCAAAGTGCTGAGCGCCGTTAGATCTAGATCCTGCAGATACGATAGAACGTGAGCGAAGCGGTAAGATTGGATCTGAGCCGCGCGATTAAGTTAGATCCAGCGGCTCAGAAGCGTGATCCAACGCGAACCGGTATGCGCCAATCAGATTAAGACGCGTGGCAGCTGTTTAGGTTTAAAATCAGGATTTAAACCTATTAGATGTTTGAATTTGTTTTGGCTATAACTTTTGAACCCCACGTTAGAATTTGACAAATTATATATCAATGGAATCAGGAGAGCAAGCCCTTTCTAAATATACAATGTGTTTAATGTTTTGCTTCTTTTAAAATGGTTTTATTTGCAGAAACTTGTGTAGTGCTAATTTGAGTATATGCATTATTTGAGAAATGTTTTAAGGGTTAAATAATTGTTGTTTGGCAAGTTTTTAACTTGTTTGTAAACCAGTACTGTATACTTGCTTGGTTGAGTTTTAAAAATCATCACATATCATATTGCATGCATTCATATAATTTTGTTTGTATATGTTTTGTATGTGATTTGTGGCTTTGATTCTTTGTGTAGATTTTGGTGCTAGTGATTGTGAGGAGTGTAGCTACTCTCCAAACTACCAAGGAAAGTGGTGCTTCATGAATATTTTTATCCCTATGTTTTCTACTAAGCATTAGAAATATTTTGCTAGTCTTGCATGCTATATTTTGCTTATATTCCATGTTGGGAAATCCTAGTAGTTGTAGAATTGCTAGAAAATTTCTAAGTTAAGATGCTTATCTATGCCATGCTTAGCCTAGATAGTAGCAACCAAGGGTTGGTGAAATATATACATGCTATGATGAAAATATTTCTAAGTCTTTTGGACTTGTGTTTTGCCTAATAAAACAACTAAGTAAATGAAACACCTGGGTGGAATGGAAGGAATGGTTTATGTTGAGTGGTTACACAAGGCCCATTTCTATGGTTTACCTTGTGTATCTCACTTGTGGAAAGCCACCCGGGAACAAAGAGATTTTAGAGGCCAAGTGTTGAGAAGCTTCTAGTGCAGCCACTTGGCAATATGGGCTCTGCCTGGATCACATAGGTAGCTAGAACTTAGCCATTTGGACAGTTGGTGGTAGTGGGATGACAGGTTGGAACGCGTCCATTTGGTCTAAGGGAAGGCTTCTGAAAGGTCCTGTCTTGGTGAAAATCAAGTCTGGTGGGGAGAGTGCACAACCTCTGCAGATGGAAGAATCTAAGTACTTAGCCATGTCCCTGGAAAAGGACAACTTGAGCATCAAGACATGGAAGCTATCAAGAATCTCCTGATCCCAATTTCTAAGTAAAACTTGTGTGTGAACAAGGGTGAAGGACCTCAATGTCTATTGGTGGTTCCTTGGGAAAAGTTTTGATAAAGAAAAACTTAGTGATTTCAACTAATAGGCAAAACCTATTTTGAGCAAAGCAAGCCTAAGCTACACTTAGCCAAATTGCATATAGTATCTAGTCCACCAAATATTATACTAAGGTATCACTTGCCAATACTATTCCAATGTATTGACCCACTGTGGTTGTAACTTGTGATGTTGCAGGTTACTCTGATGAGGATTAGGAGTCATGAGTCTACACTCAACATGTTTGCCTGTGGCACATGAAGATGAAGACTTTTATCTATTTACTTATTTAAACTCTTGTACTAGGCCTGTGGCCTTGGAGTTGTAAAGACTATGTTTGTCTCTGGAATGACTGTAATAATGACCTTTGTTTCTGTGTACTTCATCTTAAACTGTGGATGCTAGCATTGATCCAGGGACTAGCATTGCAATCACAGGGATCCTTTTTCCTTTATAAAGGAGGGATCTTACAAAAATGCACCGGTAATGTACCAGTGCTGCATGAAGAAATGCTTGCAGACACAGATCGGGAGAAACATACACGCCTACATCGATGATGTGGTGGTGAAGAGAAAGAGCAACACGCGCTCCTTGAGGATCTGAAGGAAACATTCTCTAATCTTCTCCGGTTCTAGATGAAAGTAAACCCAGAAAATTTTGTCCTCGAGATTCCAGCCGGCCAGCTCCTCCATTTCATCGTCTTAGAACGAGGGATTCAGGCCAGCCCGGAGAAGATAAAGCTACACTCGGCATACCGAGGATCAAAGCTTAAGGCTGAGGAGAAGGCTCGGAGGCGGCCGCCGTAGTCCTGCTGTTGGAGGCGATGTCAATGGCTGCCAGGTGGGTAGCCGGCGGAGGAGCAGTGGTCTTTGCACCGGCTTTATTATCGATATCTTTCACGATTGGCTTTGTACCAGCTGGGTCACTGAAGTCCCTGTCTAGCTGCACGCAGCTCACAATCTTGACGCCACAGGAGAGGATATCAGGATCCTCTTGGCGAAGGCTGTAGTAGCTTGTACCCTGCCGAAAGCCACGAGAGAGGCCCCGCAGGTCTGCAGCCGGATACCATGACTATCAAGGCAAGGCCATCTCCACACATCCGCGTAAATCCCACTCCCGCTCTGACTCGTTGTGGTCCACAACTTTCTCCAGTTCAGCGGCTAGTCCATCGATATTCCTCGGCTCCGTCTGGAAGGTCCAGATATATGCGAAGATCTTGGCGCAAACTTGGCGCAGTCGGGCAGCCTCCTCACTAAGCACGCCGACAAGTTCCTCGAGCCACAGGTCGCCCCGAAGCTCCTCGGCGGGCACGCGGGCAAGAGCCTCGTCGGTTGCCTCAGGTTAGTGAGCTACAATCGGCAAGACCAAAAGTTATAAACCGACTATATCATATTGAGGTAATTCAGTAAGGAAAAAGGAAAACTTACTTACGACCCTCTGGGCAACGCGCTCCAGCTTCACGTGCGCCTCCTTCTCGCGCGACTAGGCCCTTGCCAACAGCTCCTCCTGCCTTTCGTAGGCCTTCCTCGAGATTCTTGAAGGATTCGTTGTGTATATATGAATTATTTTTGGTTTTCCATGCCGCAGTCTCCAATTTCTTCTTCAATGCCACCAGATTGTCAATTTGACTCTAGCGTGTCTGGTTGGATTTCTGTAGCCGGAGCACCTCAGACTTCATCCGATCCACCTTCTTCTCCTTGTCAACTATTATGCCTGTAGGGTGATACCCGATGGTCAGCAAAAACCGCGAAAATTCACACAGTTGCAAAGAGATGTCGGAGGGAGCAATCTTACGCCCACAGTCCTTTGTACTCTTGGGCATCTCCAAAAAAGCTTTCTGCAGGAAAACATAAGTGAAAAGGGAAACTAACAAACTGCTTGAAGCAAACCATACAAGTGTGGAGAAAACCATACCTCCAAAGAAATACTCAGCCGCTTGGCTTCACCGAGCCCAAGCTCCATCACCTCCACCAGTCGCTGCTCTTGGTTGAGGGAGACATGTGTCAAGACGGAAAGCTAGGTGCAAAGAGCATCCAACGTCAGCACAGCTAGCGCCGACTTGTTCCCAGTCACCAGCACCTCCTCCTTGTCGTTAGTAGCGGCATGTGATGCCCCTACCACGACCAGCTCAGCCCCTGCACCCGCACCCCCGGACCCGGAGGCTACCTGTTGCCTGTCATTGCCCCCAGCCACTTGCACGGAGGTGTCCTGTATCGCCACACCCTCATCTGATTCCTCGACCAGGCCAACAGTTGGATCCGTTGGAGTACGCTCCAATCCGGGTTCACGCCAGACATTGTCTAGGGAAGAGGAGTGGTGGCGCGACGCTTGCCCATGAAATACTAAGAAATTAGGGAGTCAACCGGGGCCCAGTGCAGCGACACGGGCGTAGTCAGTGCGGGCGTGGCTGACGCGGTCGGGGCAGACCCAGCCAGCGTAGTCGGGAATAGCGTAGTAGGTGCCGGCCGGAGCAGCGCTGGACGACACCCTCTTCCCCTTGGACTTCGCCGTGGTGGCTGGAGCGGGAGGGCCCTCATCGCCGTACATGGTTGCACCAGTACAATCACACATGAGAATACATCAGAAACAAACTAGCCGTCCTGCAAACGAGTATAGAATATACTCACCAAGCGGATCCAGTGACCCATCATCGCTCTAGGTGTGTAAAAGCTCGAGCATGGTAGCCGCATACTTCTGTGGTTGGCGGTCAGCAGAGAAGGTGATGAGCTCGTCGTCACCCATCATGTCCTTAGCTAGCTACACCATAAAAATCTACTAAAAGGGGGAAGATAAGAAACAGGAAGCAACTGTTCATAAAGAACCCATCCGGCGGAACAACAAACTTAACTTGGGAAGAAGACGGCCCCGACGGTACAGGCGGCAGGAGTACTTCCATGATTCTCTAGATCCTCCTTTGAAATCATGGCAAGCCAGTCTCGAAGTGCCTCGTACGGGACGTCCAGCCGGGAGGTCCGGGTGGGATCCATGTTCCCAGAGAGGTGGCACATCTTGTGTGAGTAGAGCTGCAGCGGGAGCACCCTGCGCACCATCCAGGACAAGGTGATGTCCCGGGAGGTGAGCCGGTCTTTGCTCACCATATCCTTCACTAGCGTGGTTATCCAATCTATATCCGCATGGGCTCCCCATCCAACCACCCTCTAGGCTTTCCAGCTAGAGGCAACATTGGCAAAGATCGGGAGCCAGATCCAGTCAACCTCGATGGCATTGTGCACATAGAATTACGAGCTCTACCACAACTTGATGGTTTTGGGGAGGTCGAACTATGGCAGCGGCGAGGTCCCCCGCGAATAGATGGCGCAGCATCCAGTTTCCACCAGCAGGACGCCCTTGCGAGAGCTACGCCTTGGAGTTCGCACACGGGCATGCCAAACCCGTGGGCAAAGTGCGCGAGGAAGACGACGACCTTGACATCCTGGGGGTGGGGGACCCACTCCCCCTCCGGCGCAACCTGAGCCTTCACCAACCACTTCGGCGGAAGAAATCTCCCCCGCTGATACTTATGGATGAGATCCTCCATGACGAAGGAGCCGCACCACCCCCACGATTCTCAGGCGTCATCTCCGCTAGGGGCGCCGTGGTAGAGATCATGTGGCCCGTCGTTGCACAATATTGCAGCGACGTTGTTGACCTTATGCTGGCGGCACAAGAAGGAGAAGAAGAGAAGCGTAGAGGCAAGGAAAACAAGAAGGTGCAAGGTGGGGAAAGCCCCAACTCCCACCCCTATTTATCACCGCGTCCCAGGCGTGTCGTCTCAGCTCCCATCCACACCACATGGAAAGAAACTACTCCACTCCCTCATGATGGTTTGGCTCTAGATCGCCTATGTTGTTATGTGACACCCCCAAGATCAGGGCCAAACAAATCCCAGATCTCTGTCTGTCATAACCCTAACCTAGAGCTCGAGGATATCCAGTGAGATAATCGGTAACACAACATTGACCCTAGGACACATAAGTTATTATAGCGAGCTCATAACTGAGCATACAACCAGAATATTACAAGCAGAGGTCACTGACCACAAACATCAAACAATGGAAGGAAAATTATGCTATTAAGTATAGCAAACTTAACAAATGGCCTAAGAGGCCTAAAGCATAACGATGGCGTCCAATCCATAGATCCCAGACTGTGGACTGGAAATCCCAAGCTACTCATCGATGTCGATGTTGTACTGAACTCATCTTCTATGGTAACACTCTACTGCAAAAGTATCAACAAAGCAAGGGTGAGTATAGGGTGTACTCTGCAAGACTTATGGATGGTGGAGTTATCTTGCATAAAGCTATCTTTCTTTGTAAAAGAGGTAGGAGAATAAGCTCGACTAAGTAGAACCTTTTAAAAGTGGATCAGAGAGTAGTATCTCAAGCTTTGATCATGTTTTGATATCCACCGAATCTTTATTAGCTGAACCTAACAACTAGGAGCACCCACTTGATCCATGGGGAAGAATCCTTAAGCACACATTACTTAGCTTGCCAAGTTTTATGATTAGGTTCAAGTTCTCTATGATCGTCATGTATGTTCCCAAGTCGTCCATAACCATAAACATGGCTTTTCAAAAATATTAATACCCTGCAGGGGTGCACAACTATACCCACACATACCAACCGACTCTTAAAGCCACTATAGGTTATCCCTCTTCCTTGGAAGGCCGATAGAGGGTGGTTCGACATGACCCTTATCTTGCTTTCGCCGAGACCATGAGTCACACACTAAGGAGATGCCGCCGTATAGGATCGAGTCCCGAAGCCAGTCCCTCATGATGTGTGCGGGGACCAAGATTACGGAGGCCGTGTCTCTCTTGTTCCGGGCCACGCTTACCTACCTGTTATGAATGCACCTCCTTCGAGAACAACCAAAATGCATATTTCTAATGGAACACCCGAACTATGTGACTCATGGAATCTACTAGGAAAGTTAGTTGGTCGAGGGGGTTTCCAGGCCCTCGTGAGGCTGTACGCTCGTCTTGGTTCAAGAGGAAAGAACTCAGGTCCTAGTAGTGGTAGGTATGGGACTATAAAAAGCACAACCCATTGTGGCCTCCCATACAAGCCTTAGCATGATTAACTTTTATCTCTAATCATACCATGTCATCTTGTCATACTGGGTTCATTCACATCTCTGATTCATCAATCGGATGGACCAGCAGTAACAACTAAGCATGGATAAGAACAACCAAAATAAACAGCTCTAGCGATGCTCACAAGCCAAACCGTAGTTATGCTAGGAGAAGTGGACCAGGGAAATATGCAACATAGGAACATGCATCAGATAGGATTACTCTATCAATCAATAAAATACTTTGGAATCCTATGCACATTGCAAGAATTGAAATGCTTGAAATCATAGGATTATATCATGTATGGGGCTTTGCTTTCCTTTGCCTGTTGATACCAAACTATAGATCTTCAGGTACATCAGATGGACTTGTTGGTCAATGATCTAGTACTTCTCTTTAATGGTGTTCATCTATGACTTTGATCTCGATCTCGAATAATTGCTCACATTCAACTCCGAGGACTACCGAGAAGAAGCAGAAACACCAAAAAAGAAATACAACAATCAACAAAAGCATCTATGTAATTTGCACAATGGATGGCATCACATATTAAAGGAATTAGATTTACATCCTAAAGGCATAAAGAACAATTTAAATGGGGTTGGAATGCTCTAGATATATCATTTCCCAAAATCCCACATGCATATGGGAGAGTTGTTTTAGTGTTCTACATTTGAGATAATCTTAGTTGTTGCAATGATGCATGACTATGATGCTAGAATGTAGATCTTGTTTAACGTCCATGCTAACTAGGGTCTCCTACAATCAGGATGGATCTGATACCAAGTCTGTGGCACCCCGGATTTACGGTCTGAGAATACCCGTTATGCATATAATTCAGGTTCCCATGATCAGTGAGCTGGGAGCATAACCGAGAAGTATCATTACAACATCCATAGTTAACGAATACAAGTACTTACATTAATGCCATTATGACGAGTACAACAACAATATCGGAAGTCTTCAAGGGCAGAGCCCATGTCATGCCTTAACCTGAATTATCTGGGGGCTAACTTTCCTTTGAGTTGGAAACGCTGCATTCCCTTCAATGGCGACACTTTCAGATATACAAAATATCATGTGTTGAAGGCGAGGTCTCGATGTCTCTTGTCGGCGTAACTCTTCTGTCTGTACTGGGCTGTCTTGAGGTGTTCACGAATCTTGTGAACCTTCTCTTCTGCTTCTCGTAGGATATCGGGTCCGAAAATCTGACTCTCTCCTACTTCCGACCAGTTCAAAGGGGTGCGACACTTCCTTCCGTACATGAATTCAAATGGGGCAATTTGCAAACTAGCTTGATAACTGTTGTTGTACGAAAATTCTGCAAACGGTAGACAGTCTTCCCACTTAGATCCATATTCTAACACACATTCTCTCAGCATATCTTAGAGTATTTGATTTACTCGCTCCGTTTGTCCATCGGTCTGAGGGTGATACGCGGTGCTAAAATCTAGGTGGGTTCCTAAACCTTCTTGAACTTTCTTCCAGAATCTCGTGGTAAACTGAGTTCCTCGATCCGATATGATGTTCTTGGGGACTCCATGCAAACTGATGATTCTAGCGATGTATAACTCCGCTAGCTTCGAACTCTGATATGTGGTCTTGACGGGTAAGAAATGGGCGACTTTGGACAATCTGTCCACTATGACCGAGATAGAGTCATTTCCCCTACTAGAAGTAGGCAATCCGGTGATAAAGTCCATTCCAATGGAATCCCATTTCCATTCTGGAATCTGCAATGGTTGCAATAATCCAGCGGGTCTTTGATGTCCGGCCTTGACTCGCTGACATATATCACACTTGGCGATATAGCTTCCGATTTCTCTCTTCATCTTATGCCACCAAAATTTCTCTTTCAAATCCTGATACATCTTAGTTCCTCCGGGTGGATAGAATAAAGAGTATCATGAGCTTCCTTGAGATTCACTTCTTTCAACTCAGAATCCGCTGGTACACAAAGGCTTCCTTTGTACCACAGAACTCCTTCTTCGTCTTCGGTGAATCCGGGTACTTTGCCTGTACCGATACGACGCTTGATTCCGTCAATACTAGCATTTCCTTTCTGCGCCTCTTTGATATGGCTGATCAAAGTGGGTTGAAGTTCTATGCTAGCCAAAAATCCTTCACTCACTAATTCCATTCGAAAATCTTCCATCTCTTTGTGCAAGCTCTCTTTGTGCAAGCTTGGTTGCTCCTTCAAAATCATGGAGTTCAAGCGGCACGGCAATCTGCTAAGGGCATCTGCTACCACATTGGCTTTACCAAGGTGATAGTGAATGTACATATCGTAATCCTTGATTAACTCAATCCATCTTCTCTGCCTCATATTTAACTCCTTCTGAGTGAATATATACTTTAGGCTCTTGTCATCCTAATAAATCTCACAATGATTTCCCATCAGGTAATGCCTCCATGTCTTCAGGGCTAGAACTACGGCTGCGAGTTTGAGGTCATGGGTTGGGTAATTTTGCTCATGTTGTTTCAGTTGTCGAGATAGATAATATATAACTTTGCCTTCTTGCATTAGCACACATCCGAGACCGATCTTGGATGCGTCACAATACACGTCGAAGGGCTTTGTGATATCCGGCATGATTAAGATTGGGGCTGAAATCAATCTCCTCTTGAGTTCTTGAAAACTCGCTTCACATTTGTTCGTCCATTCAAACTTCTTGTCCTTCTTCAGCAATTGGGTCATGGGTCTTGCGATACTCGAGAATCCTTCTACGAACTTGCGGTAGTATCCCGCTAATCCGAGAAATACACGAACTTGGGTTTGAGTGGTTGGGGCTTGCCAATCTTCGACATCTTTCACCTTTGCAGGGTCAACGGAAATCCCTCCGGCTGATACATTGTGGCCAAGGAATCCTACCTCCTGTAACCAGAATTCACATTTGCTAAACTTGGCATACAGCTGATGCTCTCTAAGGGTTCCAAGAATGGTTCTTAGGTGTAGCTCATGTTCTTCTTCCGATTTGGAATAAATCAGAATGTCATCAATGAAAACAACGGCAAACTTATCCAGGAAGTCCATAAAAATCTTATTCATGAGATTCATGAAATAAGCGGGGGCATTGGTTAATCCAAAAGACATGACGGTATACTCGTATAATCCATATCTGGTAGTAAAGGCAGTCTTAGGAATATCCTCCGCTCGAATTTTGAGTTGATGATAGCCAGTCCTAAGATCAATCTTAGAAAACACTTTGGCACTGGTCAACTGATCAAACAAATCTTTTATCTTGGGCAAGGGGTACTTGTTTTTGATGGTGACATCATTCAACTTCTGATAATCCGTACACAAAAGGTTACCTCCATCTTTCTTGTCCACAAACAAAACAGGTGATCTCCATGGTGACGCACTTGGTTGAATCAATCCAATTTCCAGCATGGCATCCAGTTGCTTCTTCAGTTCTGCTAGTTCAGACGGGTTTATACTATATGGTCTCTAGGCTATGGGTCTTGTTCCGGGGATTAGTTCGATGATAAACTCGATATCCCGATCTGGGGGCATACCGGGCAAAACATCTGGAAATACATCGGGGTATTCAGAGACTATCCGGACTTGGTCAATGGTAGGTTGGGCTATACTCTTGTTGCACTTGAATTGACGAGGTAAGGTTTCAGATATATGCTCGACTGATATTCCGGCTGTACTGGTCATGGTGATGGTTTCTTGGCACAGTCAATCAATCCTTTATGTTTGGACATCCAATCCATTCCTAGTACTACTTCCAAACCTTTAGTTCCGAGTACTATCAGGTTAGCATAAAAGTCTATGCCATGGATTCGGATAGGGACGGCTTTGCAAATTTTCCTAGCCTTGGTGGTTGAACCGGGAATTTGAACGATCATAACATGCTTCAGTTTTGTTGGTTGAATCTTACTAGTGCAGGCAAATTCTTCGGTGACAAATGAATGCGATGCACCAGAATCAAACAACACTCTTGCAAGTACTGAATTAACAGAAAACATACACAGCACGACGTCTGGCGCTTCTTGAGCTTCTTCAGCATGCATGAGAAAAAGACGGCCGTTGCGGTTGAGCGAATTCCCTGGGGAAAACCTTCTTCCTGGTTGAACACGACGCTGCTACTGAGCTGGGGCATTTGCATTGGGGGTTGTGGCATTCTTCTTGTTGGGGCACTCATTTGAGTAATGACCCTTATTTCCACAGTCATAACAAGTCACTTGCGACTTGTCCTTTGCTGTAACAGGCACAGCATTGCTTCCAGTCCTCGGGGCAGTGTTGGGGTTGGCGGTAGAATTGTTGTTGAACTTGGGTGGGGCACAGTTGAAATTGCTAGAGTTGCCGGGGTTGTTTTGATTTCCTCCGGGCCTAGGGTTTCGACGGTTGGGATAGGTCAAACGGTTCATTGGGGGTCTGTTGGTTCTCGGGGCAAATCCTGGAGATGGGTTGGGGCGGTACTTTCGGGTCTGATGGGTTCCTGGCTGATGCATCATGCGACGCTTGCGGTTCTCATTGGCTTGGTTGATCTTTCCTTCCATCTGGATGGCAGAGTCGACCAGGGCTTCAATATCAGCAAAGGGGATATTGACTAACACAGTCTGCATGTCATCATGCAGACCATTCATGAATCTTTCTTTCTTCTTGGCTTCCGTGTCGATCTCATCCGGGGCATACCTAGCTAATGACAAAAATTTGTCACGGTATTCCACTACAGTCATTCCTCCTTGCTTCAGTTCTCTGAACTCATCTCTCATTCTCTTGATCAAAACTGGTCGCACATGGGTTCTGCTGAACTTGAATTTGAATTCCTCCCAGGTCATCAATTGTCCTCCAGTCATTGCACGAACACTGTTCCACCATGCTCTGGCATCTCCGGCTAGATAGTGGGTGGCGAACAAAACTTTCTTGTTAGCTTCCACTCCGGCGACTTCTAGGTCGTTTTCGATGGTTTGCAGCCAATCATCAGCATCTAAGGGCTCTTCCGACTTAGTGAAAACAAGTGGGTTGGTGTTCTGGAAATTCTTAAGCTTAGATCCATGGTTGTCCTGATTTCCGTGGCCTTGATTGTTGTGGGCTAGCTGGGCTATCTGTTGAAGGGTGGCTAGGTTGGCTTGACGTTCCGCTCTTTCAGCTTCGCGGTCAGAAACCAACATTTGCAGGATCTGCAACATCGGGTCCCGGGATGAACCACTTCCTCTGCGAGGCATCTGAAGATTGAGATAGATCATGAGAAAAGAGGGAAATTTCTAAGGTTCAGGGCTTTGAAAAGTTTTTAAAGTTTGACTCAGATTTTTTTAGCAACTTGCTTTTCATTCATTCATTCATAGCACACGATACAAACACACACCACAACAAGGTAAACAGATGGTTTTAGGAACCATTCTGGAAACTACGATACAGTGGGAACGAATACTACTCACTACGCTAGTGCTCAAGTGCTACTACTCCTCGGAGTCGATGTAGTCGTCATCCTCGTCATCATAGTCGTCATTGATGAAGGCGAAATCCTCCTCATCGGTGAAGAAATCCATAGCCTGATCCTGCAGAAAATCATCATCATCGCTGAGATAGGAGTAGGGGTCTCCACGAAGATCCTCTCCGGCATTCTCCCTTTCTTCGAACTGCATGTCTCTCTCGTGGATGGTCTCCTCCAAAGACGAGATACGGTGGCGAAGACGGGCAATGATGCGCTCCTTCTTGTCGAGCTGACGGCGACGAGACTTGCGATCCTTTGCTAACATGGCGATGGTCTGATCCTTCGTCTTGATAATGGCAGACTTGTCGTTGGAGTAGTCACGGCAATTATCCAACTCCTGCTGACGATCGTACATCATGAAGCTGAGGTAGTCCAACTGACTCTTCATCTCGTGGTGGTATGGGGCTTCCAGTGGCTGTCCATTAGCATCACGCCTTGGGCAAAACTCAAAGCGGGTACCCTTGATCTGGTTGATACTCTGCCCACACAGACGGGCAAGAGCTTCCTGCATGGCCCTGGCAAGTCCATCGAGCCAGTTGTTCTCTCTTAAGGTAATCTGAATTCCCTCAGCAGTGGGAGGTTCAATCTTTACTCGGAGACTTGCAACAATTAGCCACTGCAGATCTTCTCCTCCTTGATCATTGAGCTAAGCTCCGAAGAACTCGGGGTGCAGACGCTCCAGAAGTTCCGAAAGCTGGTCCAAATCCCGCTCAAAGATAAGGTCTCCTCCATTCCCCAATTGATAAAACTTGTTGTACTTCACGTCCATCTATAAGAATATAGGATGAGTAAGTTAGTAGAGTGATCAAGTGTGTCAAGTTTTATGTATTTCGCAAGAGTTTTTGAGGAACATGAACTTTTATGAAAGAAACAAAGGGATAAGAATGGAAATAGTTTTTGTAAATATTTGCTTCCTTTGGTTTTAAAACTAAGTTTTTGATTCAAACGTCCAGTCTAACTAGGGTCTCTTATGGTCAGGTTGGCTCTGATACCAACTTGTCAACACCCGGATTTTTAATCCCAGATGCCTGTTATTCCATACATCGCAATCCCAGGATTACCATTTTTGTGGGACATAACAGATTTGGATACCACAGTGCATCATCCATTACAAACCATACATAAGGTCTTACACAAATAAGTATCTCATGATCCAATTCTTAATACAACTCAAGCAGCGGAAATACGTAATAATAACGGTAGCGTAGGCGAATCTCCATCTTCGGGGTCACAGGCAATGCTGACGATGGGAGATGATCCTAGTTGTTGTAACCTTCCTGGGGTCCATCCTCCAGGTACTCCTCTTCATAGTCTGACCATGGGAATAGACAGGGACAAAGCCATGAGTACTCTTTAAGTACTCGCAAACTAATACTAACAAGTGAAGGGGGTTTTTGTAGTAAGACACTAAGCTCTAGGGTTGTTTTGCAAAAAGCCAGATTTACATCTACTAAGTTCAGAAGCAAGAAAAGCTAGTTGAAATTTTATAACACCTAAGTGGGAACTTAAATTTCATATCACAACTCTGTTGTGGTCAAGTCAAAGTCTTAGTTCGTTTCAAAAGTCATTTTGAAAACATCTGACGGGGGAACAGTATGGCCACTCCAACTGTCCATAACCGCGGACGCGGCTATTCGAATAGTTTGACACTATGCAGAGATTGTACACTTTCACCACAACATTCGATACATCCGTCAGGAACAAATCCTGAATTTACCATACTTAGTATGCGGATAATCAATCCTAACCTTTCAATTACACGCCCTAGTATAAGCACCTCTCTTGTGAGTTTGGCCTCCCAACCATGACCAACTGTCATCTTGGGTACTGCACAGGTGGACAATCTTCACAAGGTAGCCTCAGCTCAGACCTTGGCCGTGAGGGAACCAATACTAAGGTATATAAGCTTCTAGTCAAGCCCTACCCAATTCTCGGGTATTGTGGTTGTACGGTAAATTGGAATGGTATCTCATCCAGACAACCATCAGTTTTATAAAGGGCTAAGGCTCATGCCTCAACATTTTCATCACCATAAATCATCTGGTGTTCGGAAACACATGTCCAAAACATTTCAATAGAATGATCCATCATTCCATGGTTTTCATAACCATTTTTCCACCAAGTATTCCCATCCAAGTTGATCAAGTTTTATGCTTAGCACTAGCATCTACAAGTGGGGGTAAGTACTAATGAGGGGTGGTAAACTAGTGGAGTTTAACTAAGTTCAATCTCATGCCTTAGGATGACATAAAGATTATCTAGCTTAGGCCAAAATTTTATGCTCTTTATGCAACCTTCAATTATCTTTCTAGTATCTACAATTCACTTAAGTAAACTCTAAGTAATAGCTTTGATAAAGAAATAAAGTATAAAGCTTGTAAGTAAAACTAGGATTGGTTTATCAAGTGGTTATGATCATATATGCTTAAGGCATATAGTTGGCATGGTACAAGCAAGTATTTGCTTGCATAGGTATAGTATCTTGGAAGTGTTAGCTTGCACAAGTATCAGTATAAGCTTGCTAAAGTAGAGTATCTTGCAAGTGTTAGCTTGCACAAGTATCAGTATAAGCTTAATAAAGTAGAGTATCTTGCAAGTGTTAGCTTGCCTTGTGCAGAGTAGTGGTTGAAGTTCTCCTCCGCTTCTTCTTCTTAGTATCCCCCTTCCTCCTTGTATCCTTGGTCGGTACTAGCGTCTATGAATAAATACAAGGTACACAATCACCAAACAATACTTAACTACTTTCAATCATCACACACAATGGTTCTATAGATGATCTAGCATCATCAGTAACATTACAAGATTAAAGCTTGGTTTAATTTATTTTATTTTTAGAAAAGTAATTTCTACTCATTGAAAAACTACTTAAGATTTAATATTCTTCAAACCAAACATGGGATCATGTTGACACATTTCATCACCGCATATTTCAGTACATGGGAATGTGATTTAAAGTGGTGTCACAATTTAATAAGGCTTTACCTTTTATTTCAATTAAATAAAGTGGCTAGAAATGCCTATGTGGCATTCTTTTATTACTTGAACATTATTTCTGTAAGTAAACCCAAATGTTTTTATATATTCTGAAAGGTATGATCAAATGTGATTTTTGAGAGTTGGAAATAACTCAAAAGCTATTATGGTTTAAATTTGAAAAATGTTTGAATGCAGAAAAGGTTCTGCCTTGTTATTTTTACCAAGGTTGATTTATAGATTCAAATGATTTGAATCCAACGGGCTTGGATTAAGCATTTCAATATCTTTCTAACAAAATTGGTTCATTCAATTTGGTTCACTGAATCGAACTGGGTTGATTTTTGAAACTAGGTACAGAAGTGTGTTTGAATTAAAATGGAAAAGGTTAAATTCAAACGACTGGGCTGCGCCGGAAACGATAATGGGCCGGCCCGGTGTCACTCCGTGGCGCGGGGCTCAACTGACAGGGGGGTTTCACCAGTCAGTGGCTCTTTAAACGCGAAGCGGTACGGGGAATCCCATCCGCACGATCTAAGTCAAATCGAACGGCTGCTACTCATCGTCCACATCTGGCGGCGCCGGTGTAGCACCCCGGGTAAAACCAGTACTAGAAAATCACTGTGTGTTTTTTTATGTGCATCATCATGCATCTATTTGTCTAAAACTATTTTCGAAATGCCCTATTTTGTTTTCTACAAATAGCCTCCTCTCTATTTCAAATGTCAAACCCGAGGTCCGCTTGGATCTTCTATTTGTCTAAAACCTATTTATAAAATAGTTTATTTTAAAAGAAAACAAAATAAATAAATAAAACTAGTTTCGTCATCAGGGGAGGCAGCCACAGACCAGGACCAAAAGCCTAACCCGCAGCCACCTACCACCCCTCTAGACAAACCCTAATCCAGCCCTCTCCAAAACCTAGAACCACCTAGACCCACCCCTCACCCCTCACATCGCCGCCGCCACCTAACCTAACCACCAGACCGAACCCACACCACCTAAACCTAACCCTACCCAACCCGACGCACCCAGCGACCACACCAACACACCGCGCCTCCACACAACGCTTGGCCCCACATCCCACATCGCGTCCACCCCGCATCGATCCCCACCCTGTCACCCACGCTCCCGTCCCCGTCACGAACGCCCACCTCGCGAGTCCCCAAACCCGCCTCGCTTCCCAGTACGCCACCAGGAACCCCGCCCCTCTCCTCTGCATCCTCCAGCCGTCGCCCGACCCTCCTCCGGCAGTGCTCCTGTGCACCGCTGCCACTCCTCCGTCTCTCCCCCCCGTGTCGCCCACCTCTTGCCCCACCCGCGACCCTGGCAGCGCGCGCGCCCGCCGCTGCTAGCAACCGCGACACCCCCTGCCGCCTTCGTTGCGCCCTCTCTCCGGGCCTCCTCCTGTCTCCGGCGATGCCCGGT
The DNA here is from genome assembly GCA_916181665.1 of Avena sativa. Taxonomy (NCBI): domain Eukaryota; kingdom Viridiplantae; phylum Streptophyta; class Magnoliopsida; order Poales; family Poaceae; genus Avena; species Avena sativa. The sequence continues at coordinate 243,089,844 of OV702283.1, read as the reverse complement.
CGCCCTTGCCTCACCTCCTCCTCCGCGCGCCCTCACCACCTGCGAGTCCAAGAGCTCCGCCCGGCCCCTCTCCAATCGAGTGCCTCACGCCGGCCCCGTCCTGCATCGCTGCAGGGAGAGCGCCTCCGGTTGTCAGCGCCGACCGCTTCAACACGTCGCAAGAGCCCCTTCTGTCAAACCCCTGCAGCACCTCGACCCCGCATGACCACCTCCGACGTCCTTGTTCCGCGGGCTCCTCTCCGCCTGCAGCAACCAGCGCCACCGTGGCCTGCATGTCCTCGAACCGTGCCAAGACGCCGTCACCTTCTCCATGTGCATGCATGCGCTTTTGTCCCTATCCCAGCGCATGTGGCTCGCTGGTTGTCATTGGTGTTCAGTCATCAGCACGTGTTGGCCAGTGTTTCCTAGTTTCATACAAGATGGATGTCTCGATGGCGTTTGATTCATTCTAGCAGTGATGTTGAGTTTTCATTTTGGTGATGCTAGTGGAGTGGTGAGTGTAGATGGTGTAGATGTTCGTCTCCAATTGAGATCGGCTCGCCAAGTTTGCCACCGACCGCGACGCCAAGGATCCCGTCGCGGAGCACCAATCTCTCCTTCCTGGAATCGTTCAAGATGGAACACCAAGTTCTTCTTCATAGATTTCGAAGCCCCAATCGCGAAGACCGAACCTCGTCGAACCCCGAGACCCCAAGATCATCGTGCCCCCTCCAATGTGTGACACCCTTTTTCCAAGCCCCGTATTTTTTATAATATATGTTATCCATCTTGTGCATATTAAATCACTCATGATCATGTGGTTTGGGGACTTATGACGATTCACCATATAATTAAATATGGAGACCATATGTGGGCTGTTCTAGTCTTAGTTTGTCTCCATTTAAATTTGTGTAGCGAATCGGTACTATCTTTTGTCTTGTTAAGACAACATTTAAATTGTGGGATATCTAAACAACACGGACCTAATAATTAAATGTCGGGACCCCGGTTCCGCTTAATATTGCCTAATTGCATCGCACCTTTGCCATGTCATACATCATACATGCATCATGCCTGATATTTTGCCGTAGTATTAAATAGTGCATCCGGTGTTTCTTCTAGTACTTTGCTTCTTCACGGATTAGGACGACGAGTTGATGCGAGTATCGATCCGATCTTCGGATGAACCTTCGGTAGTGTTTTCAGGCGATCATTCTCCCCCTTTCTAGGTATTTTGCTTTTATAGTATTTATTTTCTCCCGTTGATCTATTGCTATCTGTGTTGCGATGCTCTAGTTTTCGTACCCGTGATATCCCCTTGCAGCCTTATATTGCCTTGGACACATCCTATTACCTGTTTCTTGGTAGATAGTTGGACTTGCGTGTCGTAGTCGCTTGCTCAAATGCTGTTGCGGGTCGTCAAGTACCACAGTTGTTGGAAGACTACCATATGTTTTATGTTGGAGATGATCATGACTTTAATTACAGTTTAACAACTAAAATTGAAAGTAGATAAATAATGCAGAGGCACAGGTGGGCAATAGATGTTATTTGGTTTTTAACTGTCCACTTGTGTCCCGTAGGACCCCGAGTACTTGATACCTGTTCTTTGAATATTCGCACTATCCGCATGTGGGACCATGAATCCCCCTAGCCAGAGCTTGAGTCATATCTTATGTCTTGGGGCCACAAGTAGTTTGGGGCTTTATTACTATCCTATACTTATGCCATGCTTTACTGCTTTATTTACGATTGCGCGTGGAGCGCCTGTACTGTTTAGGAACAAATGTGGAATGTTTTCGCGGTATCGACAAGCCCAGTCACACTTTCGGGTTCCCAGTCGTTTACAACCATTGACACAAACCTCTGGGTCCGTCTCGGAGCTGGCCAACTTCGTCGCGGGTTGCTTAGTGGGGTGGTGCCCTGAAATTTATATGAATCTTGCAATTGCTCTGTCGTGATGCCTCGTTGGGTTTTCATTTGGTTTTTCCAAGGTTGATCGTGCGTGTGTTGCTATTTGTGCCCCCTGCAGGGTAAAACTTTCTGAAAGCCGTGTCCGCGGTTATGGACGACTTGGAGCACAGTATCTCGATCATAGACAACTATAACTAAAGTAGTGCTATAAATTTGACTTTATAATGACTAGTAGTTAGCTTCACTATAATGGAATGGCTAAATAAAAGTGCCAACAACTGATGGTTTGGGTTGTCACCTGTTACCATTGTATCTGACTAGTAAGTATTGCAACTACAACGGAATGGCTAAATAAAAGTACCAACAACTGCTGGGTTTTGGGATGCCTCATGCTATATGTATCTGACTAGTAAGTACTACAACTATAACGGAATGGTTAATTAAAACTGCCCACTGCTTATTATATCAGGATGACTCATGCTATCTATATCTGACTAGTAATTGTCGCAACTATAACGAAATGAATAAAATTGCCAACTGTGTGAGTTCCTCGGTTGACTTTCTCGGTTGGTATCGAGGGGGAATACCAGGATGGGTATGTTTGGTGTTAGAATCAGGTTGGATCCGAATAGGTCTTTCTTATCCCTATCTGATAGCTGCCAGATGTATTGAGTCTCTATAAGTTGTTTAGTGCATGCTGCGCTGCCGCTTCAGTCCACCATACCTATGTAGGCGAGGACCGCCGAATTCTAGTCTCGCGGTGTACTGGCCTCAGTACTGACCGCTCTCTTTTTCCTTTGCCCTTTGGCGGCACCCCTTTTGTTGAAGCAGGTTTTGAGATCGACGTCGTTAGCAGGGTTACCCTTCCGGCTTGGCCTGGGCAGGGTTATGGATGCCACTGGTTATTCTTCAGGGCTCTTAGCCCCATTTGCATCTTGTCCGTAGTCGGACGCTGTATCATTTTCAAGTTGATTTGGATCTTGTATTGTATATCTGTATTCTTGACTCATGGAATCGCTGTTGTATATATCTATTATGTGGGTTCCATCGTGGACTATTGTGTAATGATATTACTTCATTTTCCACCCGCACGAAAGTGCCTAGTGGGCACCTTTGAATCGTTTCTATGCGGGTTTGGCGGGAATTGTTGAAACCTACATAGGGTCGATTCTGAGGGTGTTACAGCCGGCGAGACAAAAACCTAACATGGCAGGTGGGGGTCATCGGGGGCTCACCGGGGCTCAGGCGAGGGTCGGCGAGGCGGGCGAACGACGAAGTCGACAACGGCGAACCTCCTAGTACCGGCAACTTCTCCTAGGGTGGTCAAAATCGACGGCGCCCTTCTTCTCTAGAGGCGGCCTGCTCCGGCCAAATTCCGGCGATGCGCTGCTCGCCTTGCTCCGGGAACGGGGTGGAACGATCAGTGAGGAGAGGGGAGTGAGATGGTGTGAAGAGTTTGAGCGGGGGAGGCCTCTAATTATAGTCTCGACGACGAGACCGAACATAATGGGCAGGCGATGGTAGCGACATGGCTACGGGCTGCTAGATGCATGGCTGGCGGTGGCGATCGATCGGTGGTCTCCTGGCGATGCTTTATGGCTTTAATGCGCGTGTAGGGGCGGTGGCAAACGGTCTGGAACATGCGATGCTCTGCACGGCACAAGCGTCTTCTTCGACGGCGAGCGGTGGCTGTGAGGCATGGGGCGGCGAACGGGGATGTCTGGCGGTCTCCTAGGACGGTGGTGATCGCATATGCACGCGGCGAGGGCGGCGCGCGGTCTGTGGGCGTGTGTCGAGGGTGGTGCTCTGGCGCATGCTCGGCATGGTCGACAGCGGCACGGGCGCAGCGTTCTTGGTTTCTCTGGTCGATGTCTTCGAGGCAGGGCTGGTCGAGAGGGGCGGTGAGGCATGGGTGATCTCCCAAACAAGGTTGTCACGGCTAGTTCCTCTCCTAGCTTGCTGTCTACACTAGGGTGGCATGGGTGGCTTCGGCTGTTCACTATTGATGACATTGCCAAGCTTACAGTGGTGCTAGATGTTTACAAATGAGCTAGATGATCTACTAAAGCCTAGTTGCAACCAGAGAGGGAACAAGTTAGGCTCAAATCACTGCTCCTAATAGTGTTTGGATTTTATTTGATTTGCATCTGCAAGGTGTTTGATGAAATGGCCGCATGAATTCAAGTTCTGAATTTTGAAAATATTTTTGGTGGGTGTGCTAGGTAGGTGCTGGTGAGTCTGTAGATGCTTGGGTTTTGAAAGTTGAGCTTGTTTGAGTGGTTTTTGAAAAAGTGGGATCTTCCCATATGATATAGATTCAATTTTAAACTGTCCTTTAAACTATGCATTAAAATGTTTTTGGATGATCACAAAGTGGGCCTTGATACTTTGTTATGAGTACTATCAAGGGGTGCAAAGATCCAAACAAGTTTCTATTAAGTTCTGAAAGTTAGAGACAGCCAAAGTAGGCATGGGAGTTAAATTGGTCAAAATGACTATTCCCTTATTTTGTTTTTATTTATTTATTTGTCTTTGGGAAATGTGTGGGGATTGTTTAGATGATGTTTATTTCACCTAAGAATCCTTTTACAAGCAAAGAATCACATAAACAAGGCAATTCAAAAGAGTTCAAAATGGGATGCATACACACATGCATGCTTTCATATTTTTATTTAGAAAAGTTTTTGTTAACCCTAATTTTGATGCATAGAGTTTGATGATTCTAGTTTAATATTTTTGGGATGTTACATCAAGGGGCGGACCATTCGCCCAGAGACGGAAAGTCCCGGGGAAACTCTGCCCCCCTCTCTGAGTGACCTTTGCAAATCTCCTGGGCGGACTATCTGGCCCCCTTGATGGGCGTATTATCCGGCATGGGCAAAAACTCGGGACCTGGCCAAACAATCTGAGAGATATTCTGCCCCCCTCTCTAGGAGGTGCGTCCTTGCGCCCTTTGTTACTGGGGGAGGGGCGGAGTATCTGCCCCCCAAAAACACTTGAGGATTTGCAACACTTCAGCACACATTAAATAATCCTTGATATTGTTATCTAACACACAAAACACTAGGGATCATGAAATGTTCTTTCAGGTTGATCCATGCCACCATGTTTGAATGAATGAAGCGCTTCATTTTTTTCGAGGTTGCTGCTCACACTAAGGAGGAGAGGGAAAGACACAAAACCACAGACATAGTATCTCATGGCTAACTCATGGATAGATGTTTCGCGAACATCTCTAGAGATAATGTCATGAAACATGTCAAGATAACTAAGCAAATAGAAGGAGATGGTTTCAGGTTGGTGATTAATTGATCTTTTTTTTTGAACCTCTAACAGTAGGAAAGGCTCCTACTGCTTTACCATTGAATAGATATCACAGAAGTCTTTTTACATATTTACAATGGGCAATGCCGAGAAGGTAAAGGCAAAAGAAAATTAGAGAGAGGAAATAAAGTTTTGGATCTGAGGATGGAGATCCTCCTTCGTCCTATAGACTAAAAGATTCAAGTCTGAGACTAGTCTAGCCATCCAGGAATCTACAGTTGGTTGAATACCATTGAATAATAAGTTATTCCTTTCTTTCCAGATGTTTCGGGCTCCTAACAAAACAATTTCCATGTACAGCTTTTGGTTCCAAGAAGCCTTCCCTAATTCAATTATGTGCAATCTTGTAGTTCTTGTAGTTCCTGAGGGCCAAGTTATATGGAGAAGGTCCCAACAAGATTTGCTAAAGGAGCATTCAAAAATCATATGCTCGATAGTTTCTTCTGGAGGATTGGCACACATAAGGCAATCATAACCTGAACTTAGAGACAAATTTCTTCTTCTTAGCATATTCTGGTGTTTAGTCTATCTGATAAGACTAGCCATCCAAAAAAATTGACTTTTGGGGTGCATCTAGCTTTCCATAACCATTTAAAGGCGATGTGTGGCTCTAAGTCCTTGAAATAGAACTGATAGTATAGACTTGAAGAGAATTTGTCATTACCCCAAACATATGACCATTTGTCTGAATTATCTTGGGTCATTGTTACTTCTCTAAAGATATTCTGAATGTCTTTTAATTCCTCCAGGGCTTCAGGAGAGAGAGGCGGGAAAAAAGTACTGTGTAGTGAATCTGATGAAAGTAATTCTTGAACAGACATGTCTTCTTTCCTGAGATAGGAGAAAATCCTGGGATGGATGTCTTCAAACACCCCATGTTGCCAATTGTCCTTCCAAAATAAAGTTGAATTGCCATTGCCAATTGAACTCAAAGCAATACCTCTAAAAATGTGAGACAGTTTAAAAACATCCTTCCACCAGAAGGATCCTCTAGGAGATAGAGCATGGGGAATCTTATTAGTATAGTAGGCATTCCAAATCAAAGTGACCCATGGAGTGTCAACTTTATTATAGACTTTATGTAAGTATTTTAATAAGAGCCTATCATTCTGTACCCTAATATTTAGAATTCCCAGTCCTCCTTTCTTCTTTGGTCTACAAATTTTGTCCCATGCTGCCAATGAATAACATTTCTCTCCATCCTCTGCTTTTTTGTTCCATAGACAGTGTCTTTTAATTTTCTCCACAAGATTTATGATTTTCTCTGGTAATTTAATTGAACACATTGCAAAAGTTGCCATGGAAGCCAATAAAGAGTTTATAACTAAAACCCTGCCACTATATGGCATCATTAGAAAAGAAGGTGAAACTTTCCTTTCAATCCTATCCACCAGAGGCATTAAATCATATATAGTAGGTTTGGTAGTCCCCAATGGTAGACCTAGATATGTAAAGGGCATAGAGGCCACAGTACAGCCAATTATATCAGCAATTTCCTTAGTCTTGTCTTCTGACAAATTAATGGGTATCATGTTGGATTTTTGAAAATTGATTGTCAGTCCAGTAGAAGTGGCATATTTCTGAAGAATCTCCTTCATGACATGAACTTGATCTATGCAGGCAGGCATGATAATTAATGTATCATCAACATATTGTACAATTGGGAAATCTTGTCCAAAGTCAGGAGAGAATGGAGAATGCAATATATTTTTCCTGAAGGCTTTATTGATGGCAGACTGTAAGAGGTCAGTAGCAAGAACAAAAATTAGAGGAGAGAGAGGATCTCCTTGTCTGACACCCCTCATACAGTGAAATTGTCTGCCAGGGACCCCATTCAATAAAATAGTTGATTTACCTGTCCCAAAAATAATTTCAATCCAATTCAACCATCTTTCATCAAATCCCATTTGTCTCATAATCTTGATAATAGCAGAGTGATCAATTGTGTCAAAGGCTTTGGCAAAGTCCAACTTTAATAACATGATTTCCTTTTTTGAAGTCTCACATTGGTAAATAAATTCAAAAGCCCAAGACAAGCAATCATATGTTTCTCCCTTTAAGAAATCCATATTGATTTTTGTGCACAATCTAAAGGACTACCTTCTGTAATCTATTTGCCAGTATTTTGGTAATAAGTTTTAGTATACAATTCAGAAGAGTGATGGGCCTATAATCATTAACAGTTTCAAGGGAGCCAACCTTTGGAATTAGAGCAATGTGTCCCATGTTAATGCTTTCCAAGTTTAGATTTTCTTCATGGAACTGGAAACATAATTCATAAATATCCTCTTTGATAATATGCCAGCAACTTTTGAATTGGCCATTGAAACCATCAGGGCCAGGTGCTTTGTCAGTTGGCATTTCCTGAACAATTTTATCAATTTCTTCTTTAGTAAAAGGAGCAGATAGTATATCAAGTCCAGGTGTAGGGGTAATAAGATCTTCTAATTCTTTATATGTTTGATAAAAGATCTCCTCCTTGTCAACATGCTCTTTCACAAGTGACCCATCAGCGAGTCTGATTGAGGCTACATTGTTCCTTCTATATCTTTCAGTAGCATAATTATGAAAAAAAAATTAGTGTTCTCATCCCCAAATTTTGTCCATCTTACTGTACACCTCTTTTTCCAATAGATATTCTGATATTCTAACAATCTGGCCAATTGTGCCTTTAAGATTTTCCTGAAATTCTTTTCATGACAAAAAAGAACTCTTCTGTCTTCAAGATTATCCAATTTAGCTAAAGTTTTATTTGTATTTTCAATACACATTGAAAGTCTGGAGATGGATTTACTCCAAAATTTCAAATCATACCTTAGCCTATTGAACTTAGCATTAATGTTGGCTGCACAATTCTTTTTAAAGGTTGGTTTCTCCCAACTTTTGGACACTGTTTCTAGGAAGCCAGGATGGGCAACCCAGTAATTTTCAAATCTAAAAGTCTTACTTCCAGGAATCTTTGTTTGAATTGTGACAATACATGGGGAGTGGTCTGATGTTGGATTCCCTTGTGAAGTAACCACTGTATTTGGGTAACTTGCAGTCCAATGGATCAAGGTGAAAAACCAATCTAGTTGCTCAAGGAGAGGATCATCCTGCATATTTGTCAAAGTGTATTGCCTTCCCTTAATAGGAAATTCAGTTAGATTTTTCTCCCTTATGAAATCATTAAAAAATAACATGTCATTGACATTTCCTCCAGGTTTGTTTCTGTTATTAGGAGATCTAATAAAATTAAAATCCCCCATAATAATCCAGTCTTCATCATCAGGAATTTTTAGCTGAAATAACCATCTCACAAATTGCTCTCTCCTTTCTCCAGCACATGGTCCATACACATTAATTAATGTCCAAGTTTGAGTAGACTGTGTTGAAGTAAAATGAACAGAAATAGCAAATTGTTCACAATGCATAACCATTCCAGAGAATAAAGAACTATTCCAAATAATGATTGAACCACCAGAAGCACCAGTCGAAGGAATATAGACATAATCATCAAATCTTTTGGGACAACATGATTTAATAAAAGCCACATCAAAATATTCCTTCTTTGTTTCTTGCAGGCATAACATAGAACAACCACTTTCATTTATAGCATTCATACGTGCTAATTGCTTGTCCTTAGCATTTAAACCCATTATGTTCCAACCCAGAATAATCCACTGTTTGAGAAACATAATTATTACAAGAGATAATAATAGATGACAGTTAAACACTGTCAGTGCCTTCTTCCTCCTAGAGAGGGGCCTAGAGCTTTTTAGGAGTTAACTCCTGAAGTGGGACACCACATAGACCAGCACCAATAGCTTGAATCATGGAGATGGTTGTTGGAACAAGTGTAGGGTCAACTCCTTGCACCTGAAAGGGAGTGATCATCTGTTGCACCTCTTCTTCTTTAGTAATCTTCACTGCAGGTACAGTTCTAGGCTTAACTTTTGATTTTATTTTTCTCACATCTCCTATAACAATAGGCTTGAAACCCCTGTACCTTGTTGCCCTTGAACTTCTTCTGATAAGACTGGTTGAGATAGGAGTTACATTTTCAGAGAGTTTCCTTTTCTTTCCCACTTCCCCCATGCTAGTAACAACAGAGTCTTGTGATGGAATGTGAGGGCAGAGTTTCAAAGAAGGTGTTTTGGGAGGAGACAAAAGAGATATCGTCCTAGAGAGCTGCAATGCATTCCACTCTCCAAACAGTTCAAAATGTATAGCAACAGTAATAGGAACCTTGACATTGTGGTCCTCATTCACCAAACTTGGGAGCATGCAATCCTTAAGAGGAGCTCTGGCAAGTGTCATCATAGCCCAAAATTCAGAGTGGACAGAGGAGGCAGAATCACCCAATAGAACAGTATTCAAAGTTAAGTTTGTTTCCACCTGCATATTGTCGAAATCTGAGGAAGTTTTCCCATCTGAAGTTGCAGATAAACTTTCATGCCAAGCTTGCATTGGGCTGTCCACAATGTTAGTGCTAGGTGGATGGACACCAGCATCAAAAGAAACCCCCTGCTCCTGGAGAATAGCTTGAAAGTTAATCAGTGGGAGGTTCAGAGGTAAGGCAACTGCAGCATTGTTGTTCATGTTAGCAACATTTCCCTCTGCCTGTTCCAACACATTATCAGACAAAGCAGCAATGTCTTGGGCATGGACAAAATTCCCCTGATTAGCATGATTACCTTGTTGATTCTGCACCATAGGTGCAACTCCTCCACCTTGCTGATTCTGCTACAGCCAAAGTGCTAACTGATGTTGATATAGTTTCTCAGCTGTGGGCCCTTCTCCAAAAAAAAGGGTGGGGATCATTGTTTGGTGGGTCCTCTGGAGGTGGGGGCACATTATGCACATGTGCATTCCAATCAGCCGACCTGAGAAGGACAATGGGTATAGCCCAGCTACATCTAGCACCTCCTAACTCATGCAAAACTAGACTCTTAGGAACAAACTTAGGATCCACTAACCAAACTTTGACTAAAACAAATTTGTCATTCCCCCTAGGCTCATTCCAGATTGAAAGAAAACCAAAATCTTGCACAGCTCTTTTAATGATGTCCATTGTTTGATAATAGGAAGGGAAGCCTAGCAGTAACATCCACTGTTCACGACCAAAAGCAGTAAGACGCATGTTCCTGGAAGCATTATGCTTCACAAAAGTAATTTATAGCCCTTCCTCAAATCCCTCATTTTCCTCTACCATTAAAGTGACACCCACAACAGTATTTGCCTGCAGTGTCTCAGCCAATCTGAAAATGCCCAACCCAAATGGGTGATCATCAAAAGACCGTACCTCTAGATTGATCTCATGTAACATGCCTGTGACCACATGACATAGATGATGTCGACGATGAACTGGGACTAAGCGGTTGGTCTCTGATAATCAGGCGATCTGTAACACCCTCAGAATCGACCCTATGCAAGTTTTAGCGATTCCCGCCAAACCCGCATAGAAACGATTCAAAGGTGCCCACCAGGCACTTGTGTGCGGGTGGAAAACGAAGTATTATCATTACGCATTAGTCCACGATGGAACCCACAAAACAGATATATACAACAACGACTCCAAGAGTCAAGAATACAGATATACAATACAAAAATCCAAATCACCTTGAAAACGATACAGCATCCGACTACGGATAAGAAGCAAATTGAGCTAAGAGCCCTGAAGAATAACCAATGGCGTCCATAACCCTGCCCAGGCCAAGCCGGAAGGGTAACCCTGCTAACGACGTCGATCTCAAAACCTGCTTAAACAAAAGGGGTGCCGACAAAGGGCAAAGGAAAAATAGAGCGGTCAGTACTGAGGCCAGTACACGGCGAGACTAGAATTCGGCGGTCCTCGCCTACATAGGTATGGTGGACTGAAGCGGCAGCGCAGCAGGCACTAAACAACCTATAGAGACTCAATACAACTAGTGGCTATCAGATAGGGATAAGAAATACCTATTCGGATCCAACCTGAAACTATCACCAAGCATACCCATCCTGGCATTTCCCCCTCGAGACCAAACGAGGAAGTCAACCGAGGAACTCACACAGTTGGCAGTTTTATTTATTCAGTTATCGTTGCAGCCATTACTAGTCAGGTATAGATAGTCATCCTGATATAATAAGTAGTGGGCACTTTTAGTGAACCATTCCGTTGTAGTTGCAACACTTACTAGTCAGATACAATTAGCATGAGATATTCCAAACCCAGCAGTTGTTGGTACTTTTATTTAGCCATTCCGTTGTAGTGAAGCTGATTACTAGTCATATCGGATACAAGTCAAATTATAACAGTAAACTTTAGTTATGGTTGTCTATGATCGAGAACTGTGCTCCAAGTCGTCCATAACCGCGGACACGGCTTCTCGAAAAGATTTAACCCTGCAGGGGTGCACCAAAGTTTCCACACGCACCTACACCCTTGTTGTCAGATCAGGTAGGTACAAGATCACAAAACATACACCCAATGGTATGTCGACGGGGTTTTGGACACGACGTTTCCCAGACCCAAAGCAAGCACATGGGGGCCAGCCCACTAAGCTACCCGCAACGAAGTCGGCCGGCTCCGAGACGGACCCAGAGGTTTGTGACAATGGCTGTAAACGACTGGGAACCCGAAAGTGTGACTGGGCTTGTGGATACCGCGAAAACATTCCACATTGGTTTCAAAACAGTATAGGCGCTCCACGCGCAATCGTAAATAAAGAAGTAAAGCATGGCATAAGTACAGGATAGTAATAAAGCCCCAAACTACTTTGTGGCCCCCGGTACAGTACTTTGAAATCAGGTACTAATCGATGGGGGTGCCCACACACCCCACCTGTGGTTAGCGCGCTCGATCTCGGAACAGGTATCAAGAACTCGGGGTCCTACGGGACACCAGTGAGCGGTTAAAAACCAAATATTGTCTATTACCCACCGGTGCCTCTGCATTTACCTACTTCAATTTTAGTTATTAAACGATAATTAAATCCATGATCATCTCCAACATTAAACATGCGGCACTACTCCAACAATGTGGTACTTGACGACACGCGACAGCACTTGAGCAAGCGACTACGACGCACAAGTCCAACTATCTACCAAACAACAGGTAATAGGATGTGTCCAAGGCAATATAAGGCTGCAAGGGATGTCACGGGTACAAAAACTAGAGCATCGCAACACAGATAGCAATAGATCAAAAGGAAGAAATAAAGACTAGAAAGGTAAAATAGGTAGAAAGGGGGAGAATGCTCGCCTGAAAACATTGCTGGAGGTTCATCCGAAGATCGGGTCGACACTCGCATCAACTCATCGGCCTAATCCGTGAAGAAGCAAAGCACTAGAAGAAACACCGGATGCACTATTTAATACTACGGCAAAAGATCGGGCATGATGCATATATGATGTATGACATGGCAAGGATGCGATGCAATTAGGCCATATTAAGCGGAACCGGGGTCCCGACAATTATTAAGTTCATGTTGTTTAGATACCCCGCAATTTAAATGTTGTCTTAACAAGGCAAAATATTTCACCGGTTCGATGCATAAATTTAAATGGAGCTAATATAAGACTAGAAAAGCCCGAATATAGTCTCTATATTTAATTATTAGGTGAGTTATCCAAATGGCCCCAAACGCCCACAATATATTTGCAAATATGTTCAATTAATATGCAACAAGTATATTGTATGATGCAAACAGTAACAAGAAAGAGATATTATTATTTAGTGCACTTTTCTGAGAAACTTTTGTATATTATACTTTGCAATAGGAACTATATCATAATATATGAATTCAAATAGATTGGCGTAGTAATAAGTAATAAAAAGAAAGGGAAGGACGAGCTACGTCAGGATCCATCTGGTGTGAAGTCTGTTATTCAGAGAACAAAACAAAAAGAAGGGGACGTATTATTTGGGAAGATGTGGGGAATTGATCTTAGGACAGTTGAGAAGAAAAGAGCTGGCCACTCCGGTGGTGCTTACGTATATTTAACAAAAGGAAGCGTGGTTGATTTTGAACATACACAACTAAACTTGTAGAGATAAAACTGAAAGATAAATAGTGCTGTAGAGATTTAAGCCGCTGACAACATCGTAGACGCGAAGGTCCAAACCTGGCGAACTGAACCCTTTGAAAACGCATCAGATCAACAGCAGGTGACCACAGTCTGGCTTTTACCCAACAAAATAAAACAGAGCATGACATGGATAGAAAGGGTGTGATTTTGCAACAGAGAAAAATTGAAAACAGGGCTAAAGGTTGCAACAGCAGAGCGCAATCCATTGGGCTGTTGGAACAATGATCTTGTACCTGTTAGGTGTGGATCCTTTTTAAACAGATCAAGGCCAGGATTTGGTTTCCCTAGAAACTGATGGAAGTGTTAAACTTCTTAAGAGTTTCAGACTTTTAGATACTAGACGGGGATCAAGTTGGGGGTCATGTCGGAATCAGTTAGATCGAGGGATCAGCTACTAGGCTGGTGACAGCAGTGCGGTCTCCGTTTTCTTCAGGTAACTGCGGACGAGGCCGGACATGGGAGTGCTAGGAAACACACACAAAAAACAAAGAACAGGCTCGAGCTTGTGCTCTCTGCCATGGCGACATGCTCACCCGGATTGAAGCGGCAGTGCGGTGCAAAGGGAATGTAGCTGGTAAGGAGACACATGAGTGGAGGTTGTGCTCACCTAGGGCCTGGCAGCCGGAGGTGCGGTTCAGGTACGGTCGAACGAGTCGGCGAGAATAAGTGGATGCCGACGTTAGTCACGGTGGGCGCAGGGACGGCGTCGCCGGAGACGAAGTGTTCAGGTCTCCTCCTCCCTGCTCCCTGTAGAAGATGGTGGCGGCGAGTGTGGTGAAGCTACTGGCGCGAGATGGACGACGACGGCAGCGGGGATCACGTGGGCACAGAGCTCCAGTAGCTTTTGTTTAGTACTGCTACAGGTAAGGAATTGGAGGGGGAAGGAAGACATATGGCGACGGAACTGGGAGGATTGATGCTAGAGTTTGGACGGGATCTCGATGGGGATAAGAAGGAGGGAAGGTGAGGGTGTGGACATGAGGTGGAGGGGAAGATGACGTCAGGGAAGGGAGCACACAGAGCTTGTGCTCTCCTCTCTCTCTTAAGAAGACAAACAGGGACATAAGAGAGAGATAGACACCGGCTGGGCCTTTTGGGCCTGGCTGGTTTAGGTTTTAGGTTTTATTATTATTATTATTATTATTATTATTATTATTTAGTATAGTGTTTGTTTTCCTTTTTTTAGAAATCATTTTGTAAATAGCTTCTCACGATTAAAATATCAAGAAGTATAATTTGAATAAAAGAGGAGATGTAATGTAGAAGACAAAATATTGTTTTCGTGAAAATATTTCTAGGGCAAGATATGCATGATGATGTCACGATGATGCATGAATAAAAATAACACGCGATTTTCTAGTAGTGGATTTACCCGGGGTGCTACACGATCATTCTGCAGAGGCGGCACAGGTGGCACAACAAGATCAGTTCTAGCTTTTCTGTCGGCTGGGCCCGGATCAACCGTCATGCCCTCGGTCAGGAATGCCAATGGGTTGATTGGAAATGTGTCCATGGAAATGTGTCCATGGGTACACAAACGAGCCCAATGTCCCAATTTCTTGCAGCGCTTGCATCGCCAGCCCAAGAGGCAATCAGCAAAAGAGTGTCCCGAGCCGAAACATTTGATACAACTGGGCCCATTAGTACAAGAGCAGACATTCTGATAGCAAATTTTGCACACTCCATTGCATGAGCTAACCAAGTGATCATTAGAGTTACAACGTGAACATTTACCAAGAAATTCAAAGACAAAACTTTTCGGAGGGATGATTGGTATATTTAAAGATTTCATCAAATCCTTGTCTGAATATTTAGCCTGACGCAAATCCTCAAGTAATTCTAGCTCTGATGGGCCCAGATTTTCACAAAGCTCACGATAAAAGTTTGGGCCCAAAAATTTAAAACTTTCCTTTCCCTCCCGATCCACCAGAATTGGATAAATGAAACTACCAAAAAAGATATCATCGCCATTACGAATCTTGATCGGGTAGGAAGGACTTGTACCTTGCTGATCTGTTGAAGGAATAGAGGCAACAAAATTCTTCTTGGGAGGAGTAAACCCATATTTAGAAAATTCCAGAGCTGATGAATTTGAATTATCCCTTGCAGCACTTTCCTTGAGAAAATTTAGATCAGAATGAATTCTTGTGGCACTCCTATGTGAAATCTCCACAATCTCTTCATTGGAACACCAATTAGACTGGTTGATAAACCCTGAGGTAGCTGGATGAATTCCACAAAATAAAGTGAAGTGACAAACAAAGTCTAGCCAAATCCGATCCTTGAGTCCATAGATAAAATGACCCACTTTATTTGAAGCCACCGAGAACCGAAAACGTCGATCACTGAGTTTGAAAACCTTAAATCCTTTAGACACACCACCAATGCAGCATTGGAGTGCAAAACCAACAGATTCTTCAGATAAAGCAAATGAACCCGAGGAGAATGAGACCACAAGAAAGAATTCTTTGGCCCCGGTAGAGGGGGAGAAGTGAACCGTAGATCCAAACCTTGAACGAACCTGTTCGGCCAAGTCTTGGCCAGGTGAGAAATCCCAGTGAATGAGAGCCTCCATGGGGATGAGCATGTAGATCACAGAGAGGGGATTAGAATGGTAGGGTTGAAAAGGCTAATGGATGGCCAGAGAGGGAGATCACTAGCACTGGGTGGCTAGGGGGTGGGAGGGGGTGGGAGCGCCGCCATCGAGTCCATTTTATCATATAATTAACTGATCTTCATAAGGATAGAGACTAGGAAACTACCAAAGAATTTAAAATTTTGAGGAAGAAGGATTCCAACAAAAAGAACAAGACCACATACTTCGAGAGGTAAACCTCTAATAGAAACCTTAGGTACATATTTCATAGTTATGGAGATATGGATCAACAAAACCAAGTTGTTGAACTACTTTTGAAATAGAAGGGTCACTCTTTCATTCAACAGAAAGCCAAGATAGAAAAGTATTTTCATGGAGAGGACTCATAAGAGTCACAAGGAACATGTAGCAAGAGGAACTTTTGATTACCAAAAATCACATTCGCTCTTACAACATGATCAAGGAAACGAAGGGAACTCTTTATTCATCCAGGTTTATCAAATTCTTTGTCAAAGATCTTGATATCACTTTACACCACCAGATGAATAAATAAGAAGATTCCGGATGACAAGAAAAAAAGAAACTTCATTCTCAGACTTCATTTACTTGGCACAACAAGATGCCTGCCGACATAAAAGGGTCTGGAGGATCGATCGAGAGGCATTTAGAAACACTACTTTAAATGTTCTCCTTGATGTTGGAGATACCAATATCAAGTAAAGATCAGACTTCGATAACAAGAAACCATAAGCACAACTCCTATAATAAGTTATAGGAGAATCCTCATGAAGGGTGGTTGTTATTGCTGAATAAAGAGAATATGATAATAGGTCTTCTGGATAATTGTGTCAACCATCACATCAACCTTGTCGGATTTTCAAAGAGACCGACGTCAAAACCTTGAGGAACACCAACCATCATATCTGCTTGAGATTCAGATTTGGTTAGGTGGGGAGATACTTCTGTTGGAGATATGCCCAAGAGGCAATAATAAAGTGGTTCTTATTATATATTTGTGTTGATAAATGTTTACATCCCATTCTATATTTGTATTAACAGTAAAAATTAATACTTATGTGTTTTGTAAACATAAAAGAGTCTCTAGTAAGCCTCTTATTAAACTATCTTGTTCATTAGTAGATGATCATGGTTTCCTGATCATGGACATTGGATATTATTAATAACAAGGTCATATCATTAGGAGAATAATGTGATGGACACACACCCATAGTAAGCATAGCATAAAGATCAACTCATTATGTTTGTTTTGCTACAAGCTTTGAGATACATAGTAACCTAATCCTTCGACCATGAGATCATGTTAATCACTGTCACCATATGAGTACTTTGATGACATCAAACACCACTTCCGTCACTATGTGGTTATAAAGTGGCATTGGGTATTCTTAAAGTATGTGTTGAAGCGCGTGGATCAAGAGTGGGATTTGTACATCCATATGATGGATAGATATACTTTGGGCCCTCTCGGTGGAATGTCATCCAATTGGCTTGCAAGAATGTGACTAGTTCACAAGGGATGTCATATCACGGAATGAGTAAAGAGTACTTATCGGTAACGAGGTTGAACTAAGTATGGAGATACCAATGATCGAACCTCGGATAAGGAAATTACCGCACGACAAAGGGAATCAAGTATCATATGTTAATGGTTCATTCGATCACGAAGTAATTGCATATGTGGGAGCCACTATGGATCTCCAGGTCCCGCTATTGGTTATTGACCGGAGAGGTTTCTCGATCATGTATGCATAGTTCGCAAACTGTAGGATGTCACACTTAAGGTTTGATGTTGTTTAGGTAGATATGGAATATGAGTTAGAGACCAAATGTTGTTTGGAGTCTTGGATTGGATCCAGGACATCCTGAGGACATCTGGAATGGTCCGGAGAATAAGATTCATATAAGTAAAGTCATTTTCTAGGGTTCAGAATTGTTTTCGTTGTTTTGATCGGAAGCTTCTAGAATGTTCTAGAGAGACCACCAGTGGGTCCACCACCCCTGGAGGGGCCACATGGGCCAAGGTTATGTTGAGGGGTCCATGGGCCATCCGCACCATGAACCAAAGGGTGCAACCGGCCAGCACAAGGAAAGGGACAAAAACCCTAAATAAGGAAGGAGGAAAAACTTGAGGGGCAAGTTTCCCCTCTCCCTCTTGGCCGAGCTGCGGAAGGACTCAGCCAAGGGCTAGGAACCTTGGCCGCATCCCCCTCTATATAAATACGGGTGGGGGTGCACCCCTCTTGTCCCTGGCTCCTCAAACCCTAGCCGCATCCCCCTCTCTCCTCCATCGACTGCTCCGACTTAGGCGAAGCCCTGCAGATTTATGACCTCCACCACCACCAAGTCGTCGTGCTGCTGGGATTCCGAGGGGATCTACTACCTCTGCTAACTGCTAGAACAGGTAGAGTAAGGTGTTCATCGAATCTGTATGTGTGACCGAGTGCGGAAGCGCTGCCGGAACGCGACGCCGGAAGGATTGTCTACGCGATCTTGAGATCGACAAGTGATCGACTACTGATGCGCTCAGATCAATGTAGAGATTCGTTGGGAGACCCCAAGAGGAAGGTATAATGATCATAACAGCAAGTCTTCCCTCAGAAAGAAACAAGGGTTATCGAACTAGTAGGAGGAAGGAAACGGCTCAAAGGTGTTGCTAGCAACTTTGCCCCAACGAATAGTGAGGTTGTCAATCTCACCGGTTTGCTGAAAACAAAGGATTAAGTGTATGGTGTGGAAGGTAATAGTGGTTTGTAGAAAGTGAACAGTAGCAGTGGAAGATGTATCAATGGTAAAGATTGGACTAGGGTCCATAGTTCAATAGAGGTGTTCTCCTTAGATAAACAAACATGGCAAGCTAGGTAAACCGATTACAGCAGGGCAATTGATAGGACTTAGCAAGGCATAACAATGCAATACTAGACATTCATCATCCTATGAGATTCGATTGGGCAATACAACAAGATACATAGACCGCCATCCAACTGCATCTATGACTAGTTGTCACATCCCAAAATTTTCCAAATTTTGAAATGTGAAAAATAAATAAACAAAAGAAATAATTGTTGAAATTTAGGGTGAAAAGAAGCTTTTGATTCCAAATGGAAAAAATCAAAACCCATCTTCAACAAACTTTGAATAAAAGGGAATCAAACAAAATTTCAATCAAATGAAATGCATTAATCAATGAATGTATCTTGAAATTTAAACTTGGGAAAATAAACCAAAACCCCAAAACCCTAATGGAATAAATCAT
The DNA here is from genome assembly GCA_916181665.1 of Avena sativa. NCBI lineage: Eukaryota > Viridiplantae > Streptophyta > Magnoliopsida > Poales > Poaceae > Avena > Avena sativa. The sequence continues at coordinate 243,070,708 of OV702283.1, read as the reverse complement.
TCCCAAGACTATGGATTTGTTCCATATAAAAATTGTCAACAAACATTTATAAATGACCAAGAATGATAAATAAAAATATTATAAAACCATAGAAATTGGTTTCATTCAATTTGGAACCATGGATAAAAACTTATGAATTTAATAAGTAAAAAGGAAATAATTTCCAAGGATAAATGCTCCTATCTAAAATCCATACCAAAATTATGAGCAAATTAATCCGAAAAGGATCTAAAAAGAAAAAAATATATTAAATAAAATCATACAAATTGGAATCACCAAGTTTGGATCTTTAAACAAAAAGATATGGATTTTATAAGGCAAATAAAGAAATAAATAAATAAGGAATATTTAAAAGCCAAATTAAATCTTGGCCAAACAAATGAAATGAAAGATTATGGAATAATAAAAGGAGTAAAAGATTATTTAAACAAAATCATAAGGATTAAATAATATCCAATTTTATTTTAATAAAGACACATTGCCTAAACTAAATAAGAAATCCAATAAAATTATTTAGAAGACAATTTAAACCTTGAATTAAATCCATAAGCAAATGGAACAAAGATAATTCACATCCAAATAAAATAAAGGGATAAGAATACTCAAATAAAATAATATGGCATTAACCAAATTCTATTCCATTTGAATGGAGACAAAATCCCTAATAGAAATGATTAATTAAATCATGGGAAAATAATAAAGTGGAATTGCCCAAATGAAATAAAAGTTATTTAATTAACTTAAATGGAATAATAGAACTATTTGAATAAAATTTATGTTGGATTAAAACCATATTTGATTTTATTGGAATAAAGACAAATGCCCAATTTAAATGATTAATAAATCATATTAAAAATATTTCAAATAATTCAAAGTGAATTATTGCACTATCGGATAAATAAAACCTACTGAAAAAGGTTTGGTGAAAATTAGAATTCAAATAAAGAGTTTGAAATTATAATTAAAATCTTGTTTGAATAAAAATAGTTATCTATTTAAATAAAGCCCAAGAAAATACAAAGGAAATATTCTAATTTGGACATTAAAATACTTTGTTAAACAATACTAAAATATACTGAAAGTTTAGAATAGGTTTGACAACAACCTGAATTCAAATTGAGTTTAAATCATATGAATCAAAACAAAACAGAAAAGAAAAAGGAAAAATAAACAGAGAAGGAAAAAAATGAAAGAACCAGCCTAGCCCACTAAGCCCAGCGTAGCCCACCTCCTCTTCCCCCTCCCAAAACATTTTTCTACTCAAACGCGCACCCGCACCGTCCCTGACTTGCTGACCCCACCGCAGCCCCTCTCTCTCTCGCTGACGCACAGGTCCCACTGCCCAGTTGACGTCTTCAACCACGCGCGACGACCACACCCCCTTCCCCAACCGTTTCTTGCCTTTGATTGCCGGCGTGAATACGCATCAATACCGTGTTGATTCAGCCCCCTGAGCATGCCCATTTAATCGCCTGCCTCCGCACTACCTTTCCCCTCACACGCCAATTCCTCTTCGCCACCGGGCTGCCCAAATCTTTGACCACACCGTCGTTGCTCCGTCGAGCTTCTCCGATCAAATTCCGGCCAACCCAGCCACCCCACTGCCCCAGAACGAACGAGCGCACTCCCCATCTCCAGGCGCATCTCTGCCCTAGAGGCTCGACAACAACGACACCTCCTCGCCACTTCCGTCTGCATCATCTCCAGTGAGCTGTTGTCGCCGACTCTGTGCACCCCTTGCTCTCTGGTGAGCAATTCAACACTCCTCGAACCCGTGCGCACCTCGATGACTCCTTACTTTGCTCGGTTTGATCCAGATGCTCGCCTTCAACCACGGCCATGCGCACCCAAGCCAGTGAACAACTCCGGCGAGAAATCCCTGCCGTCCTCGAGCGCCCCTTCGACAACGATAGCAACATTGAGCATCCTCTCGTCACTGTGAATCTGGTGAGCTACTCCTCTCTCTCCCGCACTTCCTGGTTTCGCTGTTACGCCACCATCTGAGCACGCCGCCGTGCGCCACCATCGCAGCGCCGCCCATCTGTGGTCCCACCGTCTGAGCCGTTAGATTTCAATCCAAGCGTTGCGATAGATTGACTTAAAACGAACTGTTATGCTCAATCAGAGACGTGCGATGCACTTTAGATCTAACGATCCAGAGAACGTGATCCGCGTGAACCGGTATGAGCCAATAAGATCATTCCACGTGGCCAGACTTTGTTTTAAAAACTGAAACATTTCTATTAAATGTTAGATTTTGCAAAAATCATAACTTTAAATCTACATGTCCAAATTTTGCAAACTTTATATTATTGTAATAAGGAAAAAGAATTCCATCCAACCATGCCCTTTATTTAATGGTTTGCTTCTGTAAAATTGGTTGTTTTTGCAGAAACATGTATAGGAATATTTTGAGTATAAAATTTATTCTAAAAATGTTTTTAGGGTAAATTATTTTGTAAAAGGTTTGTTTTGAACCTACTGACCATAAAAACCAACTTGTAGATTTAAAAGTATATTTTGTGATTCTAAAGAATTATTCCTTTGATTAAAAGCATTTCTAGTTAAATAAAAATATTGATTATGATTTAAAAATGATTTTTGAGTAAAACCTTTGTAAATGGTTTGAATTAAACTCTCTGACCATAAACACCATTTTTTGGATTTAAAAATGTATTTGATTAACCCTAGTAAAATTATTACTTTGTTCAAAGGCATTTCTAACAAAATAAATGGAGCTTGATTTAAAAAGGGCTTTTGAGTGAAACCTTTTTGTAAATAATTTTGTTTTAAAACACTTTGACCATAAACACTAACATTGGTGTTTAAAAATATATTTGGCAAACACTAGAAATTATTCCTTTGATTCAAATCATTCCTAGCAATACAAAAATGATTTAAAGTGGCCATTTTCACTAAATCAATATCAAATGGTTTTGCCACTTTTATAAGGACCAATAGGTGTTTTAAAAAATTAATAATCTATTAGAAACCACTTTTCCAAATAAAACAATCTTTTGCATGCTTGCATGCATTGTTTCTTTCTTTATTTTATTTGGTGAATGGTTTGAATGCTAGTTTGAATATTTGTGCTTTGATTGTATTGTAGTGAACTTTGAAGAGTGTGTCTTTTGCAAGAACAAGGAGTGAACTTATATTCTCTACTAAAAAGGCAAGTGGTGCTTCATACTTTTGTCCTATGATTTTCACTATGCATTAGTGATGTTTTGAGTAGGACTTGCATGGAATTTTTACCAAGTATGCTATGCCATGGGAAATCCTAGTAGATGATGCCTTAGTAGAATATTCATAAGTTAAGATCCCTACTACTATCATGCTTAGCATAGCTAGTAGAAAACAAGGGTGGATTATATTCATGCTATGAAATATTTCTAAGTCAATGACTTGTGTTTTTGCTTAATAAAACAACTATGTGTATGAATCACCTGGGCGGAATGGTGAGAATGGGATATGTTGAGTGGTTACACAAGGCCAGGGGACTGGTGAACGTTGTGTATCACACTTGTGGAATGCCACCCAGGAACAAAGATATTTGAGATGTCAAATGTTGAGAAGCTTCAAGTGCATCCACTTGGCAATATGGGCTCTGCCTGGATCATATAGGTTGCAATAACTTAGCCAGATGGACAGTTGGTGGTAGGGGATGATAGGTTTGGAGCGCATCCATTTTAGTCTAAGGGAAGGCTTCTGAAAGTTGTTGTCTCGATACATGTCGAGTCTTGTGGGGAAAGTGCACCACCTCTCGAGAGAGTAAAAAACTAAATACTTAGCCGTGTCCCCGGCAATGGACAATCTGAGCATCAAGACATGGAAGCTATCAAGGATCTCTTCATCCCAATTTCTAAGTTAAAAACTTGTGGTTGAACAAGGGTTAAGGGATCTTCAATCAATGATTGGTAGATGCCTTGGGTGATTTTGACAAACAAAAACTTAGTGTTTTCAAATGATAAGGAAAATCTATTTTGAGCAAAGCAAGCCTAAGCTCCACTTAGCCAAATGCACATAGATGATAGATACCACTATTCTACCATAGTATCACTTGACAATACAATTCAAATGTATTGACCCTTGAGGCTGTAACTTATTATGTTGCAGGTTTGTTTGATGTTAGTGAAGTGTGTTGATTAGGATTACAAGTCTACAACCAACATGATTGCCTGTGGCACTTTGAAGATGAAGGACTCCATGCTATATAGTTATTTCTGCTGCATTGTAATGAGATAGCCAAATGAGCTATGAAGATGTAATGAATTATTTTATTCCTGGTTATAAAGTTGTATTATGACCTTTGTTTCTTGATATTACATCTTAAATGTGGATGCTAGCTATTGATCCAGGGACTAGCATTGTAAACACAGGGATCTCTACCTTATTAAAGGTTGGGACCTCTACATATGGTATCAGAGCACTGTGTTGCCTGTAGGATTGTAACCCTAGGATTGGACAAAACCCCTTAGAAAATAGAAGTTGTATTTGTTCAAAATTATTTACAAACAATCTTGTAAACTCTTTTCTCCACCTTTTTGGTTTTAATAATACATCTCTTCTTTTTCAAACTTGATGGACAAAGCCTCCACCATGAGCAAGGACTTCAACATCACCAATGACTTCAACTTTAGTTTCACCAAGGACTTCAATTTGGACATCACTAAGGACTACAAGTGAGACAATAATGTTACTCAAGACTTGAAGACTAAGGAAACACAACCTAGAAGGAACCATCATCACCTTTGAAGTTTTGTGACCAAGATACAAGAATTTTTCCAAGGATACAATGATCTTATTCAAGGAGAAACAACTAAGAAGAATGGAATGATTTCAAGAAAACCATATAGTTCGACCACCAAACTAGTGTTTAGTTTAGATCAAACACACCAACTTGTGTGCTGTAGCAAAAATATTTTGTTGCCTAAAAATGTGCTTGAACTTGTTTTTTGAGTGGAATGTTTGTTTGTGATTTCTTGCACATTGCTTGTATGAATTGTTGTGTGTGATTAGACTTTTCCATAGAAATTTTTTGCCTATTCTAATCCCAATCCAACCCAAACAGATGACTTCTCCAAGAAACTCCAACATCAGGAATGGTGACAACAACAACCAAGATAAGCTTCTAGCAACCCAAGCCCAGTTGAATCATGTGACAACTCAGTTTTTAGCCAACAACAATAAGTTGGACCCAACCTTGCAAAAGATTTTGGAAATACAATCCCAATTGTTGCAAGGGATGACCAATCAAATGATCAACATGAGAGACAACCTTTCCCAAGGAGTTTGTGACAACAATGATGTCAAGGATGATATTATAGAAGGAACTCAATCTTGCAATATTTGTGGAGACATGGAACACACTTCTAAGGAGCATGAGGATTAATGCCCTAATTGTGAAGAGAAACACCCAACTAGATAATGCCCCACATCTCAAGTGACTTGTTTCCAGTGTGAAGGAAATGATCATGTCCCTATACAATGCCCCATCTATCCTATAGTTCAACAAATTAAACAAGGTGGAATGCATCAAAAATTTGGAAACCCCCATCAGGAAACAACTTCTACCAAGAAGGATGAAGGCAAAGTCAGAACCATGCCTCATATGGCCAAATCCAAAGTGCCCAAAAAGTGTTGCTACTCTTGTGAAGAAGAAGGTCATATCTCTAGTAACTGCCCCAAGAAGAGAGAAAGATTTCCCACCTTTGAGGTGAGATATCAAGAGCATGAACTAGAAGAACTCCTAGCTTTGGAGTGACCCAACAATAAGAAGAAGGAAAACATCCAGTTGCAATGTTACAATTGCAAAGATATGGGACACTATGCTAGTGAATGCCCAGAAAAGAAAAAGAGCCAAGAAGACAAACAAAAGCTAGTGAAACCCAAGATGAGGAAGGATATTAGCCAAGTGATGTGCAACCACTGCAAAGAGCTAGGACATTATGCATCACGTTGTCCAGAGAAGCCACCTCAAGATCTCAACCCTATCACATGTTTCAAATGCAAAGATCTAGGCCATTATGCAAACAAGTGTCCAGAGAAGATACATCAAGATCCCAAGTAAGCCAATATGTAATTTAGTTGAAAACCTTTTTAAGGGTGGTAGTACCCTAGTTGTTTTGAAGCTAACTTGTAACCTCTAGCCTTCCCAAATCCCGACACGAGATTTCTTTTAAGGATGGTAGCCTGTCACATCCCAAAATTTTCCAAATTTTGAAATGTGAAAAATAAATAAACAAAATAATAATTGTTGAAATTTAGGGTGAAAAGAAACTTTTGATTCCAAATGGAAACATCAAAACCCATCTTGAACAAACTTTGAATAAAAGGGAATCAAACAAAATTTCAATCAAATGAAATGCATTCATCAATGAATGTATCTTGAAATTTAAACTTAGGAAAATAAAACAAAACCCAAAAACCCTAATGGAATAAATCATTCCCAAGACTATGGATTTGTTCCATATAAAAATTGTCAGTAAACATTTATAAATTATCAAGAATGATAAATAAAATTATTATAAAACCATAGAAATTGGTTTCATTCAATTTGGAACCATGGATAAAAACTTATGAATTTAATAAGTTAAAAGGAATTAATTTCCAAGGATAATGAAGCTCCTATCTAAAATCCATACCAAAATTATGAGCAAATTAATCCTAAAAGGATCTAAAAATATAAACAAATATTAAATAAAATCATACAAATTGGAATCACCAAGTTTGGATCTTTAAAAAAAAGATATGGATTTTATAAGGCAAAGAAAGAAATAAATAAATAAATAAGGAATATTTAAAAGACAAATTAAATCTTGGCCAAACAAATGAAATGAAAGATTATGGAATAATAAAAGGAGTAAAAGATTATTTAAACAAAATCATAAGGATTAAATAATATCCAATTTTATTTAAATAAAGACACATTACCTAAACTAAATAAGAAATCCCAATAAAATTATTTAGAAGACAATTTAAACCTTGAATTAAATCCATAAGCACATGGAACAAAGATAATTCAAATCCAAATAAAATAAAGGGATAAGAATGTTTAAATAAAATAATATGGAATTAACCAAATTATTTTCCATTTCAATGGAGACAAAATCCCTAATAGAAATGATTAATTAAATCATGGGAAAATTATAAAGTGGAATTGCCCAAGTGGAATAAAAGTTATTTAATTAACTTAAATGCAATAATAGAACTATTTGAATAAAATTTATACGGGATTAAAACCATATTTTATTTTATTGGAATAAAGACAAATACCCAATTTAAATGATTAATAAATCATATTAAAAATATTTCAAATAATTCAAAGTGAATTATTGCACTATGGGATAAATAAAACCTACTGAAAAAGGTTTGGTGAAAATTAGAATTCAAATAAAGAGTTTGAAATTATAATTAAAATCTTGTTTGAATAAAAATAGTTGTCTATTTAAATAAAGCCCAAGAAAATACAAAGGACATATTCTAAATTTGGACTTTAAAATACTTTGTTAAACAATACTAAAATATACTGAAAGTTTAGAATAGGTTTGACAAAAACCTGAATTGAAATTGAGTTAAATCATATGAATTAAAACAAAATAGAAAAGAAAAAGGAAAAATAAACAAAGAAGGAAAAAAATGAAAGAACCATCCCAACCCACTAAGCCCAGCGCAGCCCACCTCCTCTTCCCCCTCCCGAAACTTTTTTCTACTCAAACACGCACCCGCACCGTCCCTGGCTTGATGACCCCACCGCACCCCCTCTCTCTCGCTGACGCCCAGGTACCATTGCCCAGTCGTCGTCTTTAACCTCACGTGACGACCACGTCCCCCTCCCCGACCGTTTACTGCCTTTGATTGCCGGTGTGAATACGCATCAATGCCGCGTTGATTCATCCCCCTGACCATGACCATTTAATCGCCTGCCTCCGCCCTACCTTTCCCCTCACACGCCAACTCCTCTTCGCCACCGGGCTACACGAATCGTTGACCACACCGTCGTTGCTCCGTCGAGCTTCTCCGATCAAATTCCGGCCAACCCTGCCACCCCACTGCCCCATAACGAATGAGCGTACTCCCCATCACCAGGAGCATCTCTCAGTACGTCCCTCTCGGCCGCGCATGCCCCAAAGGCTCGACAACAACAACGCCTCCTCGCCACCGCCGTCTGCATCATCTCCAGCGAGCTGCTGTCACTGACTCCGTGCACCCCTTGCTCTCTGGTGAGCATTTCCACACTCCTCGAACCCGTGCGCACCTCGATGAATCCTTACTTTGCCCGCTTGTGATCCAGATGCTCGCCTTCGACCATGGCCGTGTGAACCCGAGCTAGTGAACAACTCCGGCGAGAAATCCCTGCCGTCCTCGAGCGCCCCTTCGACAATGACAGCAACGTTGAGCATCCTCTCATCATTGTGAATCTGGTGAGCTACTCCTCTCTCTCCCGCACTTCCTAGTTTCACTGTTATGCCACCGTCTAAGCGCGTCGCCATGCTCCACCGTCGCAGCGCCGCCCATCTTTTGTCGCCACCGTCTGAGCCGTTAGATTTCAATTCAAGCGTTGCGATAGATTGACTTAAAACAAACCGTTATGCTCAATCAGAGCCGTGCGATGCACTTTAGATCTAATGATCTAGAGAACGTGATCTGCGCGAACCGGTATGAGCCAATAAGATCATTTCACATGGCCAGACTTTGTTTAAAAAACAGAAACATTTCTATTAGATGTTAGATTTTGCAAAAATCATAACTTTAAATCTACACATCCAAATTTTGCAAACTTTATATCATTGGAATCAGGAAAAATAATTATATCCAACCGTGCCCTTTGTTCAATGTTTTGCTTCTGAAAAATTGGTTGTTTTTGCAGAAACATGTATAGACATATTTTGAGTATAAAATTTATTCTAAAATGTTTTTCGAGTAAAATATTTTGTAAAAGGTTTGTTTTGAACCTACTGACCATAAAAACCAACTTGTAGATTTAAAAGTATATTTTTTATGCTAAAGAATTATTCCTTTGATTAAAAGCATTTCTAGTTAAATAAAAATATTGATTATGATTTAAAAATGCTTTTTGAGTAAAACCTTTGGAAAATGGTTTGAATTAAACTTTCTGACCATAAACACCATGTTTTGGATTTTAAAATGTATTTGATTAACCCTAGTAAAATTATTACTTTGTTCAAAGGCATTTCTAACAAAATAAATGGTGCTTGATTTAAAAAGGGCTTTTGAGTGAAACCTTTTTGTAAATAATTTTGTTTTAAAACACTTTGACCATAAACACTAACATTGGTGTTTAAAAATATATTTGGCAAACACTAGAAATTATTCCTTTGATTTAAATCATTCCTAGCAATACAAAAATGATTTAAAGTGGCCATTTTCACTAAATCAATATCAAATGGTTTTGCCACTTTTATAATGACCAATAGGTGTTTTAAAATGTTTATAACCTATTAGAAACCACTTTTCAAAATAAAACAATCTTTTGCATGCTTGCATGCATTGTTTTGTTTTCTTTATTTTATGTGGTGAATGGTTTGAATGCTAGTTTGAATATTTGTGCCTTGATTGTATTGTAATGAACTTTGAAGAGTGTGACTTTTGCAAGATCAAGGAGTGAACTTATATTCTCTAATAAAAAGGAAAGTGGTGCTTCATACTTTTGTCCTATTATTTTCACTATGCATTAGTGATGTTTTGAGTAGGACTTGCATGGAATTTTTACCAAGTATGCTATGCCATGGGAAATCCTAGTAGATGATGCCTTAGTAGAATTTTCCTAAATTAAGATCCCTACTACTATCATGCTTAGCCTAGCTAGTAGAAAACAAGTGTGGATTATATTCATGCTATGAAATATTTCTAAGTCAATGACTTGTGTTTTTGCTTAATAAAACAACTATGTGAATGAATCACCTGGGTGGAATGGTGGGAATGGGATATGTTGAGTGGTTACACGAGGCCAGGGGACTGGTGAACATTGTGTATCACACTTGTGGAATGCCACCCAGGAACAAAGAGATTTGATATGTCAAATGTTGAGAAGCTTCAAGTGCATCCACTTGGCAATATGGGCTCTGCCTGGATCATATAGGTTGCAATAACATAGCCAGATGGACAGTTGGTGGTAGGGGATGATAGGTTTGGAGCGTGTCCATTTTGGTCTAAGGGAAGGCTTCTGAAAGATCTTGTCTCGATGCATGTTGAGTCTTGTGGGGAAAGTGCACCACCTCTCAAGAGAGTAAAAAACAAAATACTTAGTTGTGTCCCCGGCAATGGACAATCTGAGCATCAAGACATGGAAGCTATCAAGTATCTCTTCATCCCAATTTCTAAGTTAAAAACTTTTGGTTGAATAAGGGTTAAGGGATCTTCAATCAATGATTGGTATATGCCTTGGGTGATTTTGACAAACAAAAACTTAGTGTTTTCAAATGATAAGGAAAATCTATTTTGAGCAAAGCAAGCCTAAGCTCCACTTAGCCAAATGCATATAGATGATAGATACCACTATTCTACAATAGTATCACTTGCCAATACAATTCAAATGTATTGACCCTTGAGGCTGTAACTTATTATGTTGCAGGTTTGTTTGATGTTAGTGAAGTGTGTTGATTAGGATTACAAGTCTACAACCAACATGATTGCCTGTGGCACTTTGAAGATGAAGGACTCCATGCTATATAGTTATTTCTGCTGCATTGTAATGAGATAGCCAAATGAGCTATGAAGATTTAATCAATTATTTTATTCCTGGTTATAAAGTTTTATTATGACCTTTGTTTCTTGATATTACATCTTAACTGTGGATGCTAGCTATTGATCTAGGGACTAGCATTGTAAACACAGGGATCTCTACCTTCCTCTACACTAGTAATCCTCCTTCAGTTTATCATCCGAACCCCCTCCAGTATTAAGTTGCAAGCAACGGATAACTGCTTTAAGCAAAGTGTGTAAGGTAAACAATCCACTTGTTCCATGAACAAGAGACCGTTGTTTTCTCCCTAGTAGCAACAACACATATACAACCTTAGAGATTTCTGGCACTTCCCTTATATTAAATAGAGGCATGAACCCACTATCGAGCATAAGTACCCCCTCTTGGAGCTATGAAGATTTAATCAATTATTTTATTCCTGGTTATAAAGTTTTATTATGACCTTTGTTTCTTGATATTACATCTTAACTGTGGATGCTAGCTATTGATCTAGGGACTAGCATTGTAAACACAGGGATCTCTACCTTCCTCTACACTAGTAATCCTCCTTCAGTTTATCATCCGAACCCCCTCCAGTATTAAGTTGCAAGCAACGGATAACTGCTTTAAGCAAAGTGTGTAAGGTAAACAATCCACTTGTTCCATGAACAAGAGACCGTTGTTTTCTCCCTAGTAGCAACAACACATATACAACCTTAGAGATTTCTGGCACTTCCCTTATATTAAATAGAGGCATGAACCCACTATCGAGCATAAGTACCCCCTCTTGGAGTCACTAGCATCTACTTGGCTAAGATAGCTACTAGAAATAGAGAGCATGTTGTAGATATGCCCAAGAGGCAATAATAAATAGGTTATTATCATATCTTCATGCTTATGATAATTGTTTACATACCATGCTATAATTGTATTAACCAGAAACATTAATACTTGTGTGATTTGTAAACATAAAAGAGTCCCTAGTAAAGCCTCTTGTTAAACTAGCTTGTTGGTTAATATATGATCATGGTTTCCTGATCATGAACATTGATATGTTATTAACAACAAGATCATATCATTAGGAGAATGGTGTGATGGACATGCTCCTATAGTTAAGCGTAGCATAAAGATAGAGTCATTTAATATAGTTCATTTGCTATAAGCTTTCTGATACATAGTAACCTAATTCCTTCGACCATGAGATCATGCTAATCACCATCACCAGAATGATGCTTTGATGACATCAAACACCACACCGTAACTGGGTGGCTATAAAGGTGAAATTGAGTGTTTGGAAAGTATGTGTTGAGGCACATGGATCAAGAGTGGGATTTGTCCATCCATATGACGGATAGATATACTCTGGGCCCTCTCGGTGGAATGCCATCCAATTAGCTTGCAAGCATGTGACTGGCTCACAAGGGATCACATATCACGGGAACGATAAAAGAGTACTTATCGATAACAAGGTTGAACTAGGTATGCAGAGATACCGACGATCAAACCTTGGATAAGTAAAATATCGTGGGACAAAGGGAAATTGGTATCGTATGTAAATGGTTCATTCGATCACGAAGTAATCGTAGAAATATGTGGGAGCCATATGAATTCCCAGATTCCTCTATTGGTTATTGATCGGAGAAGAGTCTTGGTCATGTCTGCATAATTCACGAACCGTAGGGAGACACACTTAAGGATTCGATGTTGTTTAGTAGATATGGAAAGTTAATAAAGAGACCGAATGTTGTTCAGAGTCTCGGATGGATCCGGGATATCACGAGGAGATCCAGAATGGTCCGGAGAATAAGATTCATATAAGGAAAGTCCAATTCCGCAGTTCAGGAATGGTTCTGATGTTTTCACCGGAATGTTCTAGAAGGGTCTAGAAGGTTCACCGATCTGTAAGGGGAAGGGCACATGGATGTGTCATGACAAAGTGGAATGGTTGCATCATGTCCTAGGTCACTTGGCTGGACACTTGGAAGAGAGAAATCAAACTCTAATTTGAAAGTCAAAAGGGGCAGTTTGAAAAAGTCAAACTAGGACAATATTTCCAAGTGGAGGGAGAGAAGGATTCTTACCTAGGGAAGGAATCCTCCCTCTCCCTTGGGCCGGCCACATGAAGTGGAGTTTGGGGAGGAGTCCCTCCCCCTTGGCGCCTCCCCACCTATAAAAGGAGGGGTAGGGCGCCCCCTTGCCTACACAAGAAAGCCTATGTTGGCCGCCGCCCCCCTCTCTAGTTGCGACCAATCTAGATCTCCTCTAAACTGCTACCAACTAGCTAAACCCTAGTTTCTAGCTACCTCTAAACCTCGGCCGCTAACCCTAGATCGCCGAGGCTCCCTCTACTCCACCATACCCGCTACAGCTTAGGCGAAGCCCTACGAGATCTCCCCTCTAGTTCTGACACCACGTCGTCGTACTGCCGGAATCGCGAGGATAGATCTACAACCTCCACTGCCTGCTGGAACAAGGGAGAGGAAGGTCTTCATCGAGTACCGTACGTGTGACTGACTGCGGGAGCGCTGCCGGAACGCAGCGCCGTAAGGATCGTTTACGCGATTTTGAGATCATCAAGTGAACGACTACATCACCCACGATAATCTGCTCTCATTAACCGCTTTGGATATTTGAGGGTTATTACTCTATCAACTTGTTGCAACGATCTAGTAGCTAGATCTTGGCTTGATCATAGATTATTTCTTGATTGTGTGTTCATGCGGTAGAATTTTTTTTGCATGCTACGAAACCCTATAGAGCATGCAAGATCTCAAACAACACAGACATGATAGAATCAATAAGAAAAAACCATTAATCAATCTGACATAGTAATCTCAATCTCCATCTGATCCCCACAAACACAACATGCATGATTACAAATAGATGATCTTGATCATTAACGGATCTCACAAGATCTAAACATGGTAGCACATGGACCCGTAGTCCAAGGTGGAACTACTCACGCTTCATACCGGAGGCTGGCATGATGAAGAAGAAGGCCTCCGGCATGATCTCCCCTCCGGCAAGGTGCCGGGAAGAGCTTCAGACCCCCCCCCCCGATCTAGGGATGATGGTGGCAGCGGCTAGAGACGGTTTCGTGGAATATTGATCGGGTACTTAGTTTTTTGGTATCGGGGGGTCTTTATAGGCCAAGAGGCGAGGCAGGGGGAAGCCAGGGCCATCCCCCCCAGGTGCGGGTTGGGCCCAGCCGCACGGCCAGGGGGTGTGGCCTCCTGGTGGCTGTCCTATGTCTCGTATTCAGGCTCCGTGTTCCCCACGGTAAAATATTGACTTTGGCTTTTGTCCCATACCATTCCGAGAAAATTGATTTTCTGCCTTTTCTAGAACCAAAATAGAAGAAAACAGGAAAGTAGCAATATGGCATCTTGTTAATAGGTTAGTATAGAAAAACATATAAAAACACCTCAAAGTGTAGACAAAGCAAAGCAAAGTAGATACTAAACAAGCATGGAACATCAAAAATTATAGATACGTTTCCAACATATCAACTACATCAACAACGAGATTCGATCTCGTTAACGCTTTGGATCTATGAGGTTTAGTTCTCTTCAATCTCGTTGCATAGATCTCGTAGATTAGATCTTGGCTTCACCATAGATTATATCTTGGTCTTATGTGTTCTTGTCATAGAAATATTTTGTTTTCCATGAAACAAACCTTATAGTGGTATAAGATCCATGCCTATACGTAGATCGGTTGCACGAGTAGAACACAATGGTTTTGTGGGCGTTGATTCTCTTGCTGTCTCTTGCTTTTCGTGTACTTTGCATCTTGCGGGATGGTGGGATGAAGTGGCCCGGGCTAACCTTACATGTTGTCATACATGAGACTTGCTCCATGCTCAACATGAAAATTGCAACATACATTGCACAAGTGGCTTTGCAGGTTTTTGTCTCTCCCACCATAGTTAAGATGAAATTTACAATGGGAACTTTACAACACTTGTATAAGCATTGTGGTTATTGTTCGTAGGTAATAACGGTTCTTATTCTAAAGCCCCAAGCCATGTAAAACATGCACAGAAAATTAGAGGCGTCTAACTTGTTATTGCAGGGCCATGTGATGTGATATGGCCATGATGTGTTTGTGATTATATTTGATATATGCAATGATCCTTATTATAATATGGCAACCGGAAGGAGCCTAATGGTTGCCTTTAAATTCTTTAAGACCTGCATGTCTATTCATCATGTAATAGCTTTATTCCATGTAGTTATAATAGTTGTTGGTGCTGGACAACCATGAAGTGGTGCCATTGACCTTGACGCCATGCTGGTGATGATGGAGATCATGTCTGTTCTTTGGAGATGGAGATCGAAGGCACAAGAAGAAGGGACATATCATATCACATATTATGAATTCCATGTGATGTTAATCATTTTATGCATATTGTATTGCCTAGATCCTGACGGTAGCATTATAAGATGATACCTCTCACTAAATATTAAGTAATAAAGTGTTTGTCCTTAGTAGGCACCGTTGCTAAGACTCGTCATTTCGAAGAATCACGTGATGATCTGGTGTTATAGATTCCAAGTGTGCATACAACGGATGCAAGCCAGATTTGCACATGCAGATACCAAGGTTAACCTTGACGAGCCTAGCATGTACATACGTAGCCTCAGAACACGGAATACCGAAAGGTAAAGCATGAGTCAGATGGATGATATGATGAACATATTGATTGTTCGCCTTTGAAGCTACTTCTTCTTTCGTGATGATCGGACTTGGTGTAGTGGATTTGGTTCGTGTAATCACTAAGGCAACATGAGGGATGTTGTTTTGAGTGGGAGTTCAAATAGTAATATGATTAAAGTTGAACACAATTTATCATAAATTAAATCAAAGTGAATTTTCATAATTGGTGTAATCATGGGCATGAATTCACCACCTTTACGCTTAGTTCTAATTGAGATAATAGAACTATAGAATTCAAAGTTCAAGTCCAAAGGTATTAGTATTTGACTATACACACTTTGGACTGTGTGTCATGTGTATGGCGCCACTGTTTATGTTGATAGATTCTTTTGGAAGGGAAAGGAAATGCTAAAAGAGAATCTCAGAAATATTTGGCAGAAAAAGGAATAGACTGGAATTGTCCAGGTTAGGTATATAGATGATATATATGCTATGGTTGTATTCTTTGCTTGTTAAACAATGTGGTTCTTGGGTATTGGATACTGAATTGGTTGTTGTGAAAATGTCATACAGGAAAACACAATTCATGAACTGCAATGGCCTAAGTAACCAACAAGAGAATATGTGATCATGTTCATCAAAGACAAACAAAGTGTTGCTGTGTTTCTCATTGACATCAAAGCTTACCTTTAAGATTTGTTTCAATAATCGTTATTTTGATCAGGTATTTTGAAAACAAAAGGTTGTTCAAATAATTGACGTATTCCATATAAGATGGACGATTTACAGATCTAGTTGGAGACATCACATCCATAAAACTAAATGCTAAAAATGTCACAAGACAAATGATTGAAAGATCACCTATGAAGTGACATTGTCATTTAAATTATATTGGAAATAAAACATGTAGAAACTCCATGTTGATGGAAGTTTGGAGTCTTTCGATTTTGATCAAATGACACTTGTAAGAATTTCCATGAGATAATTGAAATTTCGTTCAAAGGCCAAAGAAGAACAAACGACTCATTGTTCAGAAATTTGAGTGAATATATGTGCATATTTACTTAATGAGGAAGAAGTGTGAAATATTTGAAAATGTTCAAAGACTTTCAAGATGAAGTGGAAAATCATTGAAACAATAAAATAAAGATTTTATGATTGGATCATAAAGGAATATAAGTTACATTTTTAGCATAACATAAAGATTTTAGGAATCGTTCCATGGATTTGCATTTCCTGAAACACCATAGGAGTATGGAGTGTTCGAGATATGTAATGAAACCTTGTTTGACATGGTGAGATCAAAGGTGTCAGTTATAAAACTGCCATTGTATTTTATAGATTAAAGCTTTAGTGACTACCGCTTTTACACTAAAAAGAGCACCATCGTGATCTGTTGAAATCACACCATATAAGTTATGGTTTGGGATAAAACCCAAGTTGTCATTTCTTAAATTTTGGTATGCTAGGCATAATTAAAATGTTTACAACCAAAGTCGGATGAGCATGTTTGTAAGTTATTTCGAATAATCGTTGGGTATTCCTCCATAAAACCAAAGACAAAAGTTTTGTCTCTTAGAACGTCAAGTTTCTTGAGAAGGAATTCTTCGTGAAAAGTTAAGTGGGAGGACAATAGAACTTTGATATGGTTATTGAACCTTAGCTAATATGTGATGAGTTGTGCAGCACCGGAAAGTGTCCCAAAGGCAGCGACAATGCTCATGGCTTATGTGCCTCATAGGTTGTGGTCACGGAGATCTAAGTTCCTATTGAACCGAGGAGGTCGGGTAAAACAATTGTCGTCGGATTATCGACAAGTACGATATAGGGGGTCCTAACGGCGTTGAGAAGATGGAGTGTGAGATGTAGGATGTTCCAGGAGCGGTGAACACAAGTTTACCCGGGTTCATATCCGACTGCAGTGATCAGATCCTACTCCTTCTAGCAACCCAGTAATATATCAGCATAAGCCAAACGTTACAGCAGATTAAAAGAGAGGTTCGCCTATGCGAGTTGTGATTGTGGTTTTTGCCCTAAAGGCTCCAATAGGACCGGTTTATATAGTCACTAGGATCTAGGTTTATAGGAGAGACATATCCGGCTACGTTACAGAGTCGGTAACTAGATACATCTTGGACTACAAGTAATACTACAGTCCTAAGTCGGTAACTCTTCTGGGCCTTGTCGTAGCCGGAACTGTCTCCTCCCCTTTTTCTGACTGGGTTACCCATGAAGAAAAAATCTAACCCGTTGGCGGGCCACCCTGGTCAGCGAGTCTTGTGGGTATACCTAGAAAGTTTATCCCCAACAGTAGCCCCCGGAAGTCTCCAAGATCTAAAGTCGGATAAATCGTCTAGCTTGATGGTTTCTTCATCCTGAGAATCTTGAAGGGTTCCCGAAAACTTCTTTCAATAGTGTAGGATTCCGAGTCATCTGAGTCGGATATGTTTTACTCTGACCTTTAGTCTTTTTCCTGCTCAGTTTGAAACATGAGACGGATTTCAAACAGTGGCGTGATGGCTGACAACTTTTTAGACTAGGTCCTATCACTGACAGGAGTCTCGTCAACACGACCGTTCGTGGGTCCGCTCCCTACGGAATAGAGAACCATTTTAATGATCACGCAATAATCGAGGGGTGGAGGAGTCGCGAGGAAACCACCTCCCTCTCTCCTATACGCGTGGCGTAAATCACGCGATTGAAGCATGAATCTTAGCGTAGAGGCAAATAAAATAGAGGAGAAACTCTTCTCTACCAGATTCATCTCTCCACTATTCTCACTTATTGCCTCCTCATACTCCTCGATCCCTCTGCATCCACTCTCATCTACACGCCACGAGAAAAAACTCCTTCCCTCACCAATTCTTCATCTTCCCCAAGAGCGATGGCTTCTCCATCTAGCTCTGGAGCGGCGGCGGGTACATCGGCGGCGGGCGAAAGGAAGATGCGGGGCCTCTCGGTCCTAAGCGTTATGGACGACGCTGAGCTCCAGGTCATGGAGGATGAGGGCTACCTCGTCGCTGGCGCGTGGCGGAGCGCCGCAGGACACGCTACTCCTACTCCGCCCGACGGCGAGCGAGTGTTGTTCGGCACGCATGTCGACCGCGGCCTTAGCCTGCCACCGTCAGAATTCTTCATCGAGGTCCTAAAATACTACGATGTGCAGCTCCATAATCCTCCTCCCAACTCCTTGCTAGAGCTTAGTACTCATGCAACTTTGTGCGAGGGGTTTCTTGGCATTAGGCCAAGTCTCACCCTTTTCCGGTACTATTATGGTACCCAGAAGAATTCCATTAGTGCCGGTGTTCCTTACACCACTGGCACTCTTAGCTTAGTCCGTAGGAGAAACCAAATCTGTCGTGGTATTGCATGGCAGATGCTACTAGGGGTAGCTTACGTAGAGGGAGCAAGGCGATGTAGGAGAATCCGGGAGCGAGATTGGCACACGATGTACCCATGTTCACGTCCCCTCGGTGGAGGATCGCCTACGTCTTGCTATCAATCCAGTATATGATCAAGATTTGTTTACAAGGGAGCCACCGTAGGCGCAAGGAGAGACTAGATCTAATGAGATGTGGGAGAGCATACCCCTGGGGGTGCCCCTGGTGGCTTTATATATGCAGCCAGCTAGGGTTTACAAGTGCTAGTGGGCTTTGTATACAAATCGCCGTCTTGGGCCTCTAGTCGGCACCAGTCGCCTGAGTCCAGTACGCACCAGTCACTGTATTGGGCGAGTCGACCCACTCAGGGCTAGGTTCCAGTCGGCCCGATCCAGCTGGCGACTCCGCTTCGTGGGTATACCCCGATTGGTATTCCCCCATCAGTAGTCCCCAAGCGCGTTGTCGATTCGACGCAGGCTTGAAGCATGGCGCAGAAAGTCTTGACGATGTGTCGTGGCGAATCGGTGACGAGCTCCTAAATAGAGAAAAGAACCGTGAAGCGAGAGGAGGTCGGCGTGAGAGAGTAGGTGATGGCCAGTTGGTGAAAGACGAAGGGAGTCCGTGAAGCCGCCAGTTGCTGCGAGTCCCCGGTCATGGAGAGTGTCGAGTCCCCGATCATGGCAAGTGACGAGGTTGAGCGACTGGCGAGTGCCAAATCTGGAGCGTGTCGTGTCCCCCAACACGGTGAGTACGCGAGGGCGAGTGTGATTGCAGCGGCGACTCCCCGAGCGTGGAGAGTACGCGAATGGAGAGTCTGCGGTGGAGAGTCCCCGAGCGTGTTGAGTACGCGAGGGCGAGTCCGCGGTGGCGAGTCCCCGAGCACGTTGAGTACGCGAGGGCGAGTCCGCGGTGGCGAGTCCCCGAGCGTGTTAAGTATGCGAGGGCGAGTCCACGGTGGCGAGTCCCCGAGCATGTTGAATACGCGAGGGCGAGTCCGCGGCGGCGAGTCCGCGAGCGCGAAGAGCACGCGAGGGCGAGTCCGCGGTGGCGAGTCCCCGAGCATGGAGAGTACGCGAGTGGAGAGTCCGCGGTGGCGAGTCGACAAGGGCGAGCAACGGCCATGGAACCACACGTACACGCAGCATGCCTAGGAGTAGTCCCCGAGGCTCGAGTTGGCTTGTAGAGGCGACTTGAGGCTCTTTAGATATGCATATTCTGAAAATAGTAGTGGTTGTTGCCGAGCATGGCGAGTGGCGAGGTCGAGCGAGTCCACGAGGGGAGAGTCCCCGAGCGTGGCGAGTCCGCGATGATTGCGAGATCGCGAGGGGAGAGTCCCCGAGCGTGGCGAGTCCGTGATGATTGCGAGTCCACGAGGGGAGAGTCCCCGAGCGTGGTGAGTCCGCGATGATTGCGAGTCCTTGAGGGGAGAGTCCCCGAGCGTGGCGAGTCCGTGATGAAGTTGATTGCGCTGTTTTGTTAGCGAGTCTCTCGTCTTGGCCCGGGGGGCCAGTCGCATGGCGACTCCAAAGATGGCTCTCGGCTGGGTGTTTTTCCTGGACGATCCGAGGCTCGGTTTGTGAGTCCTCGTCCGCAGTACTTCGCCGTGTGAGTCGCACTGTCTAAGGTTGAGGAGGACATGGTGATGTTTATGTAGCACTACCATTTGTCTTGGCCCAGAAGGCCATTCGAGCAAGGTGACTCCAATGATGGCTCTCGGTTAGCGTTTATGGACGATCCGAGGCTCGGTCTGCGAGTCCTCGTCCGCACTACTTGGCCATTGTGAGTCGCTCTTTTAAAGGTTGACAAAGGCGAATTGATTTTTCCCGGGGAGAGAGACACCCAGTCGTGAGTCCATGCAGCATGGCATGCGACCCTCTCTGGCGACTCGGACGATGAGGGTCCCTTAGCAGGCACGGCGTACGTATTCGACGTAGCTAGAAAGAGTCAACGCGGCGGACGTACTGTACGGCGTTGAGCCGGAGAGTGTCGACACGGCGGACACGTAGTCGACGTGGTGGACGAGTTGTATGGCGTTTGAGCCAGAGGGTGTCGACACGGAGGACGCGGGGTCGACGCGGTGGACGATCTGTATGGCGTTTGAGTCGGAGGGAGTCGACACGGAGGACACGGGATCGACGCGGTGGACGAAGGTCGTGTGGCGGACGTGGGTCGCGCTATGGCGAAGTCGACGCGGAGAACGCAGGTCGCGCTATGGCGAAATCGAAGCGGCGGACATAGGGTCGCGCGGCGGATGGAGGTCGCGCTATGGCGAATCCCCGAGTCTAGCGAGTCCCCGAGCCTGGCGAGTCGCCGG
The DNA here is from genome assembly GCA_916181665.1 of Avena sativa. Taxonomy (NCBI): domain Eukaryota; kingdom Viridiplantae; phylum Streptophyta; class Magnoliopsida; order Poales; family Poaceae; genus Avena; species Avena sativa. The sequence goes on along the minus strand of OV702283.1, from coordinate 243,049,650 downwards.
AGGTGGCGAGTCCGTGGCAGAAGGATCCACGACCGTGGAAATTCCGCGATGGACGTGTCGCCGTTAGGCGAGGCGGGTCTCCTGAGCTGGGAGAGTCCGCGATGGCGATGAGCCCGCGACGGGCGAAACGTGAGTCCCTGAGTATGGCGTTTAGCCGGAAGGAGTGGACGTGCTGACTTGGTCGGGTATGCGTCCCGCACGCACCCGGCCGCGAGAGTGCAATTTGCTTCTACTCCATACACATTCAGTAAAGAGATTATCAATATACAAATAAATATTTAGAATAACATCGAGTGGGAGAAATTATCGGCCATAACCGAGTCGTCGCGGAGTTGTAGGAGCCGCGGTGGCGAAAAGTTGAAGAATCTAGCGGTAGAGCGGTTGTTCGATCCTTCGGTCGAGGACGCGATAGCGCGACCGACTAGACCTTCGCAGGGCAGAGTTAGTCGGGCCTGCTTCCTTCGCGTGTTGCCGCCCAAACGCTCGCTCGCCTTATGTGGACGTACCGTGTCGATCGATTTGTTCCTCGTATATAGGACAAATAAAGCAAGAGATTAGTACTCATGCCAAATTATATAATCTCACCTGATTTAAGGGAGTGCAAAGCCTGATCAAACAAACGCGAGGATACAAAGTAGGCAAATACTAGATATTTTATAACTATCTACACATGCTTTGCCATGTTGTGCGAGTACTATTTGCCAATTGATCTAATCGCGGCAGTAGTATTTCATACGTACATATTAATAATTAAAAAGAGGAGCAAAGGAAAGATATTATCGATTATGCATTAGAAAATTGCCTCTCTTATTTCAGAGTTGTCGCTGAGGATGTCGGTGGCAATGATCAACTAGATGATTTCTTTGTTCCGGCGTTGCCAGAACAGATCGTTGCAGCAAGAATATTTCCATCCATATGATCGATCAGTCGTCCGTACAACAATCATGCATGCGAGGGTTAGATCAAAATAAAATAATCAATTAACAATATAATCAATGGGAGAGGGATCAAATTAAAAACCGATCGGTGTGGTTCCGATCATGTATGTTGTACGAGGATGTGCTTTTGCAATTCGAGATCTGCATTGCACGCGCCGTGGTTGTCGATCGGACCTCAATATCTGAGTCCTAGACGGCGATTACCACACGACAGGCCTTAATTGTTGGCCATTACGGGAAACAGCCACCACCAAGATGTGGATGAAGAGACGAAATCTCTGCCAAGATGCCGGTCAACAAATCAGCATGCCGATGCGATCTGATAGAGGTCGATGGTGAGGGATCCCGCCCAGATTATCATCTCCAAACACCGCTTGCCCAACGGTGGGAGCCAACTGTCGTCGTATTGCATGGTAGATGCTACTGGTGTAGCTTACGTAGAGGGAGCAAGGCGATGTAGGAGAATCCGGAAACAAGATTGGCACACGATGTACCCAGGTTCACGTCCCCTCGGTGGAGAATCGCTACGTCCTTCTATCAATCCAATATATGATCATAGATTTGTTTACAAGGGAGCCACCGTATGCGCAGGGAGAGACTAGATCTAATGAAATGCGGGAGAGCATACCCCGTGAGGGTGCCCCTGATGGCTTTATATATGCAGTCAGCTAGGGTTTACAAGTGCTAGTGGGGTTTGTATATAAGTCGCCGTCTTGGGCCTCTAGTCGGCGCCAGTCGCCTGAGTCCAGTACGCGCCAGTCACTGTATTGGGCGAGTCTACCCGCTCAGGGCTAGGTTCTAGTCGGCGCGATCCAGCTGGCGACTCCGCTTCGTGGGTATACCCCGATTGGTACTACCCATCAAAGTCTATCCTAGGATTAACGCTAGTGAATCTATTAAACGCTGGGACAGAACTTTCTTCTATCACAAGGATATTCCGGCTCCTGAAAAGGCGGAAGGTCTTCCGGCCTTCATCGACGGTGCCGCTCCCCACCAAGAATCATGGGATGCGGAGGCGGCGGAATTGTCGGATGTCTTGATCCTGGCCAAGAGGCGGATTGAGTTTCTGATGAAGCATATCCGGCTCCATGGATCCTATTTGATCCACTGTTGCCTGGATCGCTGGATCCAGCCTCTGCAGCATCATGGAGATCGCCTTATGCACACCATCACCGGCGACAAGAAGGCCTGCGGGTCAGCCCAAACTAGATTCCTGCGAAGGATTACAAGACCTGCATGTAGTTTTTGATAAAGGAGAGAGTGGAACAAAAAGTTCAGATGTCTCCCTGAAGATGTTCACGTCTACCTGTCCTCTGACTTCGGTAAATATTTCAACTTTGCATTCGCGTTTTGTCATTATTTTCTGTTTCTTTCTCCTACTCTATTTTCATCGATGCATTTTGACTTTGTCAGCTCGAGAAACTCTCCGAGTCTGAGCTAGCTCCACTAGAGGGCTATCTCTCAGACGATCTGGAGGTGACGATGGATGACGAGGTGCTAGAAGTTCCTGCCTCTGCTTCCAAGAAAAGCAAGGCGAAGGAGGTTGTTATCACTGCTGGCAGCCAAGTGTTGCAAGTAGTTAAAAAGTAAGCACCCTGTCGATGTTTTCAGTACTTTGTACATTTCTTTATTTCCAAAGCACACCTGATATTCGGATTTGCATGCTTTAGAGCAAAACAAGTTTTGAAGAGCAAGGTGAAGCCAGACAGCAAGCCGGGCAAGCAATTGCGTTAGCAGAAGCTTGTCATCTCCCCAGCGATGCCACCGCCAACTCCAACCAGTACCCCATCATCAGCACCACAGGTTTCCGCCTCTCCTGATGCCAGCAACATCTCCAAACCCTGGTTACCGTTGGTAGCCAGGCAACTAACAAGGGTGAACCCGTCAAGGGAAATTATCCCATGGTAATATCTATAGGATAGTTAGATAAAGTGGCTGGCTCTGCTGTCTCTGGCTTAAAGCGGAGTAAGAAGGAGGAGATCCTCAAGCTGGCTCAGTCCAGTCTTGAGAAACAGACCCGCACTCCAGAGGCAGCGAGCCAGGAGACGGAGGACGTGAAGCTGGTCAACCTCCTAGACCAGATTTTGGTCTGGGACATGAAGATAGAGTCTGGCGAACTCCCAGCAACGGACGTTCCCTCCCTTTCCCTTGCAGAGAAAGTGTTTCATAACACCAAACTCGGATTTGAGAAGCTGCACCTGGAACACATTGTAAGTTTTCGATTCTTATTTGCACTGTTTTATTCTCATATCCTCTAGCCCCCAAGCATAAAGTCGGATAAACATCATGGTATTGAATCCGAGTTGATGCTTATAAGATGCAAAAGAACGATGTAGTGTAGCCCCTAAGGCTCGTGCTGTATTTTTACTTAGTTAAATCTGCAGCCCGAGTCTTAGTAGACGTCTGACGGTATTCCTTCTCTAAACTTACAGAAAATTGCATCTTCCAACCAGGAATTGCTTAAGAATATATGAAATAAACGCAAGGAAATTAAGGCCTTGCTCCTTTAGAATTCAAAGTTGAAGGTTGAAAAAGATGAAGCAAAAGGTAAATTTTGCCGACTCCCTCCTTGTCACTTTAGTTATTGTCATAATCAAACTTGTTCTGTCCGACTGATATTTTATCCTTTGCAGAATTGTTATGCGAATCCAGCAAGATGGTGGAGCAATTTGATAACTTCAAGGTCTTGAAGATGGAAAATGCTGAGCTCCGAGACAAGCTTGAGGAGCTTAGTACTGAGTCAGAGAAATCCGTAAATGCTGTCCTGGAGTCAAGCAACATGGAGACCAAGAGGCTCGAGAAGCTGCTAGCCCTCCAAGATAAACAACTAGATGATCTCAAGGACTTTGATAGACAGAGGGATCTAGCCCAGGCCACAGAGAAGGAACTGAAAAGCCTTCGAGAGGAGCATGCTCAGTGGAACCACTCCGTGCTAGGTAAGATTTCTGACTTTATTTCTTTGATTGATTTTATTTTATTTTCTTTCAAATCAAAGATTGATATTTGGTTCTTTCCCAGAACATCTAAACCTTTCTGACTCTACTACCTCTGAACCTTGCCTCGAGCGCATAAAGCTCGTCGGAGATATTCTGTTCGACTTCGGCCAGACTCTTGAAGAGGCTGGCGAGTCGGTCAGACTTTCTTAGTTGCATAAGATGCCAGTGCAAGAGGTGAGGGACAAGGCTAAGGAGATTCCGAATCTTATTGAAGACTGGAAGATCTCCTACGCTTGGACTGCTGCACAGACCACCCTTACCATGGTGATGATCCACCATAGCAATATGGAAATCTGGCACGTCACCAAGGGTATCGCCGATGTGGAAGATGAGGGTAATCCGCAGAACATCAAGGCCATCCAAGAGTCTTGTGCAGGTTACGCTTGCCGTGTGGTGGACATGACCAATTACACGACGCCATTCTTCGAATCCATCGTTGTGCCTCCCTCGCCTCAAGAGCGAGAAGACAACCTCGTTGAAGCAGCTTCCGACGATGTCGACTCCAGCGTTCCACGCTATTCATCACCACCATCTGATTCTGCATCATAAACATTTATAATGCATTATTCTGAACTTGGGCATGTAATGATGGAAACAATATTTTGCTTGGCCTAGTCTATAAGAACTGATGCTTTTACTATCATAGCACTTATGTTTGTATATATTTTATGTGTGTGCTTGAAAATTTCTTAAGGACTACTTTTTATGCTTATACTTGTCATTCATCTGGCTCTCTACCTCGTCCCTTTCATGATCCGGCCAACCTTTAGCACATAAAATTTGCCGAGCAACGGAGCTCAATTGCTAAACCAGTTTAAACTCGAAAACAAAGTCGGCTTCTAGTACAAACAATTCATTACTCGAAAGATACCCATGTGTAAGCAATCAGATAAACAACCAAAGTATAAACAATAAATTGAATTTTTTACCCTAGGGTAACATTTTTTAGATATTCAAAAATCATAACCAGAACAAACATAAGCATAAAATACTTTCAAGCTTTCTAGGATTTCTGAAAACAACATGCTCATTTGGAAATAAGATGGCAAAAAACTTATCAAAGATAACATATGAGGAAACTAATACTTTATTTCACTTTGAACATGTACATATATGATTACAAGGAAATATAACTAAGAACATAAGGGACTTAGCTATGCAATATTCCATGGACGGTCTATCTCATCCTGGTCTGTACTACCACCAGTTCTCTTTCTCTTCCGAGTATCTGGTCTTTCCTTGACTGGTCTCATATCAGTTAAATAATACGACCCATTATGCAGAACTCTGCTGATCATAAAAGGTCCTTCCCAAATCGGGAAAAGTTTGTGCTTTCTTTTTTGCACAAGCCGCAGAACCAAATCTCCCTTCCTGAAAGAACAGTTTTGTACTCTCTAACTATGATACTTGCGTAACTTCTACTGATAGGCTGTAAATCCCTGCTCAGCAACGACGCGAACTTCTTCAATTATATCGAGATCATCTTGTCAAGAAACTTCTACATCTTCTTCGATATACGCTTTGCCTCTAGGAGACTGATGAATTAGATCACTTGGAAGAACTGCTTCTGCACTGTAGACCAAGAAGAAAGGAGTGTATCCGGTTGATCTGTTTGGACTTGTACATAAGCTCCATATCACAGACGGTAATTCTTCCGCCCAAACCCCCGCAGCACGACGAAGTGGTGCCTTGAAACGAGGTCGCAGTCCTTGTAAAATAAGACTGTTAGTTCTTTCGACTTGTCCATTAGCCCGTGGATGCACGACTGATGCAATATCAAGTCGGATCCCTTGCTCCTCGCAGAATTCGGCAAGTTCTCCCATGGTAAAATTGCTCCCGTTGTCAATAATTATACTGTGCGGATATCCAAATCGGATGATCATGTCATGGACGAACTTTCTGGTTGTGGCTCCTTCGCAACTAGTAAATTTATCCACCATCACTAGTAGGTGAGTAAATCCACATTTTGCCATGCGAAATGGCCCTACCATATCAAGCCCCCAGGCCGCAAATGGCCATGTAATAGGGATTGTTCGCAGCTTATCAGCCGGAACATGTGCCTGACGGGCCTATTTTTGACAACCTTTGCATGTTTTGACCAGTTTGTCGGCATCCGCCTTAGCTGTAAGCTAAAAGAATCCGTGTCTAAAATCTTTGCCACTAAGGATCTGGCTGCAGCATGGTGACCACACTCGCCTTCGTGGATTTCTCGTAAGATTTCCACTCCTTCTGGAGAAATACATCGCTAAAAAAACCCCAGAAACACTCCGCTTATAGAGCTCACCATTTATTATCGTGTAGGCTTTTGCTTGTTGGACAATCTGCCAGATCAGGACTTCGTCTTTAGGTAATTTTCCATCTATCAGGAAATCTAGATAGGGTTTTGTCCAGCTGGGAATTATAGCTAGAACTGCTATTAAAGGTGAGTCGGATTTCGTCGGATAGTCCTCATCAACTCCGGTTATGGAGGGGACCCTTGAGTGTTCTAAAAACTCACCATCCGGTACTTGTTTCCTCTCAGAGCCTATCCTCGATAGAGCATCTGCTTCCTCATTTTCTTCTCGAGGTATGTGTTGAACCTCAAAGCCCTCAAATGATTTAGATAATTCATCCACGACAGCTTTGTATTCTGCCATGTGCTTGTTTGCATTGTAGATGTCGGATACTTGTTGAGCAACTAAATCCGAGTCTCCATAACATATAAGTCTTGTTACGCCAATGTTTTTGTCCATGCGTATTCCATGTAACAATGCTTCATACTCGGCAATATTATTGGTCGTCGTGAAGTGTATTTGTAACACATAGAATAGCTTATCTCCTTGGGGTGATTTGAGAAACACGCCAGCCCACGAGCCTCCTCGTTCTTTTGATCCATCAAAATGAAGGGTCCAAAATTCCGAGTCTAGAGAACTTGTATTTTCTGCCGCCTCTGTCCAATCGACAACAAAATCAGCAAGTATTTGGGACTTGATTGCTTTACGCGCTTGTACTCAATGTCGAAAGATGCAAGATCCATTCCACACTTTGCAACACGTCATGTGCCATCGCGATTATTGATTATATCTCGCAGGGGAGCAGTACTCACCATTGTGATCTTGTGCTCTTGAAAGTAGTGTCATAGCTTTCTGGATGCGAAGAACACTCGATAGGCTAGCTTTTTATTGGGTGGATACCGTTGTTTCGACCCTGTCAGAACCTCACTCAGGTAATAAGTTGGACGCTGCACCTTATTCTCATGGCCCTCTTCCTCGCGCTCTACCACTATTATCACACTTATGACCTTGTTGGTATCATAGGCTCCTAAGGTTCTGGCACTGCGAGAACTGGTGGGTTTGAAAGTAGGTGTTTCAAACTTTGTAGGGCAGTATCAGCTTCTTGAGTCCAGACAAATTTGTAGGTTTTCTTCAAGAGTTTGTATAAAGGTGCAGATGTTTCTCCGAGCCGGCTGATGAACTGACTCACTACTGTGATGCAACCAGTGAGGCGTTTTACGTACTTCAGGCGATGAAACCTATATGCCTTGGTCAGAGACGATGATATAGAGTATAGCCTTGATTTTGTCCCGGTTCACCTATATGCCTTGGTCAGAGACGATGAAACCTAACAATTTTCCAGGTGGAATTCCAAAGAAACACTTCCTCGGATTTAGCATCATATTGATTTTTCGTAGGCTAGCAAATGTTTCCTCCAAGTCGGAAATTAAAGTTTCCTTCTTTTTGGACATAACTGCCATGTCATCTATGTATACATGTGTGACACCCCCGGGATCAGGGCTAAACAAATCCTAGAACTCCGTTTGACATAAGCTTAACCTTGAGCTCAAGGATATCCAGTGGAGAATCGGTAACACAACAGTGACCCTACGACACAAAAATTATTACACCAAGCTCATAACTGAGCAGAGAACCAAATTATTACAAGCAGAGGTCACTGACCACAAACATCAAACAACTGAAGGCAAATTATGCTATTAAATATAGCAAACTTAACAAATGGCCTAAGAGGCCTGAAGCATAATGATGACGTCCCAGCCCATAGATTCCAGGCTGCTGGTCGAGAAACCCAAGCTACTCATCGATGTCAATGTAGTACCAAACTGATCTTCAGGGAACACTTACTCTGCCAAAAGTATCAATAAAGCAAGGGTGAGTACAGGGTGTACTCCGCAAGACTTATGGCTGGTGGAGTTGTTTTGCATCAAGCCACTTTTGCTTATAACAAAAGAGAGAGAAGAAGCTCGTCTAATCAGAGTATTTTAAAAGGGGATAAGAGAGCGACCACTCCAAAATATTGATCATCATATTTTGATATCCACCAAGTCATCATCATCTGAACCCTATCTAGGATCACCCCCTCGTACCCATGAGGAAGCATCCTTAAGCACACGTTGATATACAAGTTTTATAGTGGTTAAAGTTATCTATCATCTTGATTCTGGTCGCCAAGTCGTTCATAACCGTGAACACGGCTTTTCAAAAAGATTATTACCCTGCAGGGGTGTACAACTTTACCCACACGTACTAACCTTATCTTATTGTGGTGACCCAGCATACCACTGCATGATGTAGTACACTATAGTCGTTGACATAACACCAATGAAACACCGTTCACTAGTATTACATCCCTCAGAGTAGTACAACAGAAACATAGTAGGTCCAAGACATGACTATAGGTTAGAACTCAACTCTTTACACAAGATCCAGAGAACACTCTAGGTTAAAGATAGAGAAGAAACTTCTTACGAAGAAGAATCAAGAATAAATAACTCATAGCTACCATACTTATAAAACTAGTAGCTGAACTACTGGCTTGCATTGCTGCTATTGCAATACTCTACAGAAGTAGGTTCTATGGTTAGAAATTCTATTCTTATCTAATCAGCAACTTCGTCTTCACTTGAGTTGATGAATATGTTGACTTTCTTGACTTCCTTGAAGATCTTTAGCTTATGATAATGATTCCTGGAGCATAACTTGATGTCGACATCGTCTTTACTGGCGTTAGAACCTAGCAAGTGTTAAGAAGATACTTTGAGTACAAGCGTACTCAGCAAGTCCACTAGAAAAGGAGTGTTTGATGCACTATAACTGCAGCCACAGACCATAGGTCGTAGGCAATGCAAGTTTTCATAAACATTTCTTCAAAGGTTGCTTTTATTCTGAAAAGCTATCTCCGTCAGCCTTCACGGGTTTACTAGAACCTTCATGGGGTTCCTTTCCCGCCGCGTTCGCAGCTCCTTCCCGGAAGAGGGAGTAACAAGTTACAGTCCTTACACTCTGCAGAGGTGCGTCACTTTACCCATGAGAGATCTTAGCTTTGTTGCACATCCGAATTGCAGGTTCGTTCACACTTCCTTGGTGTGAGCCCAGACTAAGATCCAAGCTAATCACTGCCTTCTCCGCGACCCCGCATGTCTCCTTGGTGTACGCCAGCCCACCTATTGAATTACGGCAATGGCAGTACAGACCGTTCAGATGCCGTAACTATCGTGGGACATTGAGGGTTCCCACCCATATGTTGCATATCCTCTACGAATTACCATAAATAATATGCACGCTACGAGTGATAACAGCCACGACCCGCACATCCAGCTCCATGCGAGAGGGAAAAGATACAGCTGAACTCTCCGTCCCATTCCAAATCGCATGGTCAACGCGTAATATACGGCGCAAGAATCACTGGCGACATTGGTTGTTAAGTCCTAGGTAATATGTTCCTTTACCACCGGAACTCTTATAGTAGGTTATTACCTCATGGTAAATAACCTATAATCACTTTATTATGAAAATAGTGTTTTCTGTCCTTTTTCAAATGCAGGTGATGACAACACTGGATTTGTAAAATACTTTACATAAAATAATCAAAGGACATGAGCAAGTGTGAACTTGCCTTTTGTGATTGCAACATTATGCACTCACAGTCTTCAAGACAATAAAAGATCCAATTGCGGAAATCTGCATCATTGGTCCGGTAAGGACTAATGTTTAAAGAAGCAAGATGCTTTTATGCATAAGTAATATGATGCAAGTTGATAAACGCGAATCCCGGGAATAACGTTGTTCTAGGGTTTGGTTACTGGTAAGGTTTCTTTGGAATGTGTTGCCCTTTTAGATTAAGTTTCACACATGTGCTTCTTATTAAGGCTTGTGAGTGTGTGGAATATAACATGTATTCATACAATAATAAAATACATAGTATGGAATGCTACATAAAGTTGCTTACATCTTAATTGTTTACCTTCAAATTTTACTTCACAAGTAATGTTACTTATAAAGAATTTAAGTATTAACACTCTTATTATACAAGTAAAAGTATAAAGTAAAGTGTTTACTATTAATTGTCATGTGTTGATTGAAGTGGCAAAATGAATAACTTTTGAAGAAAATCTTATTCAACTAAGCAGAAGCATTTAAGCTTTAAGATAACCTTATGAGGTGTTCTTTCTATTTATAGTCTTTAAGCTAGAAAGAATTGCCTTAACTGGAATAATGAAATTAGTAGTATTTGGGACTTATCTATCTTGGTTTTTAATTGGGTTAGTTTGGTATTAAGATGCTTTATAATTTAATTGTAACAGACCAAAGTTAACTATAAAGCATATAATAAAGTTTTTAGCATTATACTTAAAGCTTGGTAACTATAAGTAACTTCAAGAATGTAGATAGACTTAGGGTGTATTACTTATGATACTTGTATCCTATTCACTTTATATTGTTTCCTTAGAGTTACTTAAGAATGGCATTACTTTTCTTGGAGTAGTGATTTCTTTACATCATAATGGTATAAAGGGATTGATCTCCTTACAAGGGTGTGGTTAGGGTTTGTGAATAAGTAAATAATATTATGTACTACTTATGAACTCATTTATAGTGTTTTTTATTTTTTTATAAACTTGTGGTTAAAGTAAATAAATAGGTTTTATCTTATTATAATTATTCTTGGAGATTTCATATTAGATAAGGATTCTTTTATAAAATAATTTGCACTTATGGTTGAAGTATAATTTAAATAAATTGCATTTTAAAATGTGTTGAACTATTTTGACTTCATAATATCAATATTGAAAACTTGTATTACTTATTAAATATCAATTCGCAATTTTAGGAATATTAACAAATTTTATTTACCTTTATATGAATTATCTATTAAGGAAATAAGTTTATATTTAAGTTATTAATGTTGTTTAAGTTTTTATTTAACTCAAAAGTGTAATATCACATTTTTAACATGTAGGTATTATTTTTGTGATCATTTTGGTATATTATATTTATTTTTGTGATTTATAAATAATAAGATACGATTTTAATAAGGTTTATTACTTCATAAATACTTAATAAATAATAAATATTTAATTAAGAGGAATAATAATGCATGATTATAGTTTAAAGTCTAATTCTTATTTTTCTAAGATTTTTGGTATTTTATTTAGATTTTTAACATTTATCATTATTAAAATATTAATTATCAAAGTATTAAAACTTGATAAAGTATTTATTAAATAATATTTATTTAAATAATTATCAAAATAATATTTAATAATGGTTTTAAGTTGTAGATTTTATTTTTCTAAACATTTTCATATGTTATATGTATTTTTCTGATTTATAAAACAAAATAAATCAAATTTACAAGATTTAATCATTTTATTTTATTTTGGAACTAATATGATTTTGTTTAATTCCTGAACAGAAAATACAATGCGTACCCAGACTAGTTCTACCCACGGTCACTGCCCAGTGGGCCAGTGACCATGTCACTCTCCATGCGAGCAGTGGACTAAGTCCAACCCGCCGACGTGGTTGTGGATGACGCAGTGATGATGTCAGAGTGACATCATCCCAGCAGGAACCTCCTAGATCGACTACCGATCGAATGATTCAGCTCGCGCGCGGCTGTGATCGTGTTTTTCATAGAGAGAGCATCTCCAGGAACCCAACGGTGGCGGCGCCGCTCGATTTAGGTCGCCGGAGCAGGAGATACGATGGTGGCCGATGGCTGAGCACTGCTACGCACGACAGTGGCTCGATTCAGGAAGCAAGCGAGGCAAAGGAAGACAACGGCGAGTTAAGTAGCTCACCCGGAACGCAAAGAAGTGGTCATGGGAGCGAGGTGCAGCTGGAGACGACGGCGATTGGCGTCGGCGACAGCGTCGGTGTTGGGGAAGACGGCCAAAATCCTACGGCTAGGGATCACCCCGACCAGCGCGCCTTGGGGTAAACGACGAAGTCGAGCGTCGCGGTCCTCGTGGTGGCCTCTGAATGGCAAGGGGTGGCCGGAAGCGAGCACCAGCCCGAACCACATCCAGCTAGGGTTTCGGAAGAACAGAAAAAATGGAGAGAGAAAAAGGTATTAGGGTTCTTCGGCGGCGTTTAGGGCTTCTTGTAGACGACTGGGAACGGTGGCGCGGATCTTGACGCGGCCGTCGACGGTGTGGCCGCCAGCGAGCTGCTTCGCTGCATCGTGGGGTCGCTGGCGTCTGTAACATCCCAAAAATACTAAACTTGGATCATTAAACTCTAATCATCAAAATTAGGGTTAACAAAAACTTTTCTAAATAAAAATATGAAAGCATGCATGTGTGTATGCATCCCATTTTGAATTCTTTTTAATTTCCTTGTTTATTTGTTTCTTTGCTTGTAAAAGGATTCTTAGGTGAAATAAACATCATCTAAACAATTCCCAAACTTTTCCCAAAGACAAATAAATCAAAATAAGCCAAATTGAGTGAATGGTCATTTTGCCCAATTTAACTCCCATGCCTACTTTGGTTGTCCCAAACTTTCAGAACTTAACAGGAACTTCTTTGGATCTTTACACCCCTTGATAGTACTCTTAACAAAGTATCAAGGCCCACCTTGTGATCATCCAGAAACTTTCAAATGCATAGTTTAAATGACAATTCAAAATTGAATCTTTATCATATGGGAAGATCCCACTTTTTCAAAAACCACTCAAACAAGCTCAACTTTCAAAACCCAGGCATCTGTAGACTCACCAGCACCAACCTAGCACACCCACCAAAAATCTTTTCAAAATTCAAAACTTGAATTCTTGCGGCTATTTCATCAAACACCTTGCTGATTCAAATCAAATAAAATCTAAACACTATTGTGAGCAGTGATTGGAGCGTAACTTGTTCCCTCTCTAGCTCACAGCAACCTCAGTAGATCATCTAGCTAACTAAACCAAGCACTAGCCCCACTGTAAGCTTGGCTCACAATGGTGAACATCCTAAGCTCACCATGTCACCCCAGTGCGGACAGCAAGCTAGGAGAAGAAACAAGCCTAGCCAACATGTCTGGGAGCAAGCCAACACCCCACCGCCACTCCCTGTCCAGCGCTCGAACGTTGCCAACCCCTGGACCACACGCACAGACCGTGCCCAGCTCGCCAGCAACCATGCCGAGCATGCGCCAGAGCGCCGCCCTTGACACACGCCCACAGACCGCGCGCCGCCCTCGCCGCGTGCATACACGATCACCACTGTCCCAGGAGACCGCCAGACATCCCCGTTTGCCGCCCCATGCCTCACAACCACCGCTCGCCGTCGAAGACGCCGCCTCGGCCGCGCAGAGCATCGCACGTTCCAGACCATTTGCCACCGCCCCTACATGCGCATTAAAGCCATAGAGTATCGCCAGGAGACCACCAAGCGATCGCCACCGTCGGCATGCCTCTAGCTGCCCGTAGCCGTGTCGCCACCGTCGTCTGCCCATTCCGTTCGGTCTCACCGTCGAGCCTATAAAAGGATGCCACCCCTGCTCAATTTCTTCACACCATTCCACTCCCCTCTCACCCAGAACCACCCCGCCTCAGTCCCGGCGCAAGGCGAGCAGCGCATCGCCGGAATTTCACCGGAGCCCGCCGCTGCTGGAGAAGAAGGGAGCCAGCGATTGGAGCCGCCCCAGGAGAAGCTGCCGGTACCAGGAGGTTCAACATCGTCGACTTCGTCGCTCGCCCGCCTCGCCGAACCTCGCCTGAGCCCCGGTGAGCCCCCGACGACCCCCACCTGCCGTGTTAGGGTTCAGTCTCGCCGGCGTTGCCCGACGTGGACGACGACCCTCAGCCGTTGGATCAGAACTAGATCGAACGCACCATATTGCCCTGTACCGCTTCGCACCCCCTCTTCTCACTGACGCGTGGGGACAGCAACTTAACCAGCCCGCGTAAGCGCTGTGCTTAGCAGGCCGGCCCAGTATCGTTTCCCGCGCAGCCCAGTCGTTTGAATTTAACCTTGTCCATTTTATTTCAAACACAGTTCTGTACCTAGTTTCAAAAATAAACCTAGCTCGATTCAGTGAACCAAATTGAATGAAACCAATTTTGTTAGAAAGTTCTAGAAATGGTGAATCCAAGCCCGTTGGATTCAAGTCATTTGGATCTGTAGATCACCCTTGGTAAAAATAACAAGGCAGAAGCTTTTCTGCATTCAAACATTTTTCAAATTAAAACCATAATAGCTTTTGAGTTGATTCCAACTCTCAAAAATCACATTTAACCATACCTTTCAGAATATAAAAAAATATATAGGTTTACTTGCAGAAATAATGACCAAGTAATAAAAGAATGCCAATTAAGCATTTCTAGTCACTTTATTTAATTAAAAATAAAAGGATAAACCTTATTAAATTGTGACACCACTTTAAATCACATTCCCATGGACTAAAATATGTGGTGATGACATGTGTCAACATGATCCCATGTTTGGTTTGGAGAATATTAAATCTTAAGTAGTTTTTCAATGAGTAGAAATTACTTTTCCAAAAATAAAAGGAATTAAACCAAGCTTTGATCTTGTAAGGTTAGTGATGATGCTAGATCATCTATAGGACCCCCTTTTTTGTGATGATTGCAAGTAGTTAAGTATTGTTTGGTGATTGTGTACCTCGTATTTATTCATAGACGCTAGTACGGACCAAGGATACGAGGAGGAAGGAGGATACTACGAAAAAGAAGCCGAGGAGAACTTCAACCACTGCTCTGCACAAGGCAAGCCTAATACTACTAGTTGAATGTGCAAGCTAACACTTGCAATTTAGCAAGCTTATACTAATACTGATGCAAGCCTTACTAATCAAGTTGACCTATGCAAGTCAATACTTGCTTGTCACCATGCCAACTATATGCCTTAAAGCATATATGATCATAACCACTTGATAAACCAATCCTAGTTTTACTTGCAAGCTTTATACTTTATTTCTTTATCAAAGCTATTACTTAGAGTTTACTTAAGTGAATTTTAGATTCTAGAAGGATAAATGAAGGTTGCATAAAGAGCATAAAATTTGGCCTAAGCTAGATAATCTTGATGTCATCCTAGGGCATGAGATTGAACTTAGTTAAAACTCCACTAGTTTACCACCCCTCATTAGTACTTACCCCCACTTGTAGATGCTAGTCCTAAGCATAAAACTTGATAAAATTTAGATGGGAATACTTGGTGGAAAAATGGTTATGAAACCTTGGAATGATGGATCATTCTATTGAAATGTTTTGGACATGTGTTTCCGAAAACCAGATGATTTATGGTGATAAAAATGTTGAACATGAGCCTTAGACCTTTATAAAACTGATGGTTGTCTGGATGCAATACCATTCCAATTTTATCGTACAACCACAATACCCGAGAATTGGGTAGGGCTTGACTGGAAACTTATATACCTTAGTATTAGTTCCCTCACGGCCAAGGTCTGAGCTGAGGCTACCTTGTGAAGATTGTCCACCTGTGCAGTATCCAAGATGACAGTTGGTCATGGTTGGGAGGCCAAACTCACAGGAGAGGTGCTTATACTAGGGCGTGTAATTGAAAGGTTAGGATTGATTATCCGCATACTAAGTATGGTGAATTCAGGATTTGTTCCTAACGGATGAATCGAATGTTGTGGTGAAAGTGTACAATCTCTGCAGAGTGTCAAACTATTCGAATAGCCGCGTCCGCGGTTATGGACAGTTGGAGTGGCCATACTGTTCCCCCATTAGATGTTTTCAAAATGACTTATGAAATGAATTGAGACTTTGAATTGACCACAACAGAGTTGTGATATGAAATACAAGTTCCCACTAAGGTGTTATCAAACTTCAACTAGTATTCGTTGTTTCCAAAATTAGTAGAGGTAAATCTGGCTTTTGCAAAACAACCCTAGAGCTTAGTGTCCTATTACAAAAAAAACCTTCACTTGTTAGTATTAGTTTGCGAGTACTTAAAGAGTACTCATGGCTTTGTCCCTGGCTATTCCTGTGGCCAGACTATGAAGAGGAGTACCTGGAAGATGGACCCTAGGAAGGTTACGACAACTAGGATCATCTCCCATCGTCAGTGTTGCCTGTGACCCCGAAGATGGAGCTTCGCCTACGCTACCGTTATTATTACGTATTCCGCTGCTTGTGTTGTATTAAGACTGGATCATGAGATCCTTATTTGTGTAAGACCTTATGTATGGTTTATAATGGATGATGTACTATGGTATCCAATTCTGTTATGTCTCGCAAAAATGGTAATCCTGGGATTGCGATGTATGGCATAACAGGCATCTGGGATTAAAAATCCGGGTGTTGACAGCGTCGCGAGGAAGACGACGCGATTAGAAGGTCGAAAGGGTATGGGCCAGTGACGGGCCGCACTTGGGCAAGATGGGTTGTACCTGGCCGCTCGTGAGCGATGGATAGGCGAAGAGGAAATGGGCCATGGGCCACTCTCTAGATTGAGCTAGTTCTTTTAATCTTTTTTTTCCTGTTTTCTGCTTTGTATATCATTTTCTTTTCATATTTGAATAATACTCAATTATTTGAATATTTCTCATAGAAAATTATTAGCTAAATAATTGCTGCAGCAATAAAGTTATTTAAAATCAATTGGTGAACTTTTATTATGTATTGTGATATTTTTTTAATTTCCATTGTATATATTCTTTCCTATAACATTGTTTTCACTTTTATTTGGAGTATTTAAGTTTTTAAATGTTTAATAATATCCATAGGATTTATCGATATGTATTTAATCATAGAGTACAAGATAGAATGGTTTATCCTATTGGATCCCCACTTATTCCATGCTCAAATGGGATGAGTGGTTAGAGAAATGAATTAAAGACTTTGTCTTATGATTAGAGATACAAATATTTATGATATGTTGATGAGAAAACTTATTAATAAGTTTAGAGTTTTTAATAGGGTTAATATCATTCTCATAATTTAGGGAATGGTAATGTATATATTTTTTATTATTACTAACAAAAGAGTTAAAGTTTAAATTAAAAATGCTTACCATAAGTTCTTAGAAGGTTTAATATTCTCATATTTATTTTATTGATGTGAATAAAGATTAATGGTGAATCATATTGTCTTAATGTTTATAATTTTTAATGTTATCACCCTCTGAAGTAAAATAGTGGGATTGTTTTCTAGGCTATCTTATGAGAAACAATTGATGAAGATGGTTCCTAAGCACCTATGATAATGATGGTTGAAAATGATAAAGATGTGCCCTGGTGATTTGATATAGGAAAATATTCCTCTGAAGCATTGTGGAAACAGAATGATAGATCAATTAGATGAAATGGATAATAGGTTTGGTTATAGAATTAGCTTTAGTGTTTTATCAGAATTCCTATCTTCTGTAATTCATAATCCTGGACTTCTAATTAAGGAATTCCTTTCCTAGATATATTACTTCTCTATGTCCATCATCATGTACTAACATGATGAGCTTTGCTTTATAGGATATTCTTATCCACCTTTTATTCTTCTAAATCCATTTGTAAATCCAGTGTTACTCTAGCATCATCTTAATCATACTGTCTTATATCTACTTAACTCTAATATCTAACATTCCAACCTCACATTATATTAATGTGACTTGTAATGACTAATATAGGATAATATATATACTATGGTTTAATCATGTTTTATCCACCAGTGTCACTTATACATGGTATAAGCATTCAATATTGGTGAGTAAGGCATGATCATTATAATCCTTTATGGTTTAGGTTTCCAATTGGCTAATCAAGGCTTCATCAATACAACACTACAGTTGAATTCTAATTATCTTCTATTTAGCTCTATTGGATTAAGAGATATAATTCATTGACTATACCTACTTGATCCAATAGGACTACTCCTGGTAACTTATCTTCAGACTTTATCCTTGTAAACTTCTTTGTTATCATATTGATTTGTTTTTCCCCAATAACTCCCATCCTATAGATGACATCTTGAACTAGCATCACTACTTATCTCTTCTGACTTCTTTCTTTATAAGCCTTAAGTTAATGCTATAATAAGGACAAGAGTTGATAGGTTAAGAATTGGTGAATCAATAGTTGATTACTCAACATTGATGAACAATAGATATGGAGATAGTATTCAATAGGGATGATAAAGATTGATATGGAAAGAAAGATATATGGTGAATGATCTTAACTTTGGTTTCTTTCCTACTTAATCTCACTAGAGAGTTAAAGTTAGGTATTTCCATGATACACATGGTATAAGTAGATAAGATTAAGATATAGTTGTTACATTCTTATTATTTGTGTTATATCCTCAACTTGGTACTCATGAGTGATTATAATGGATACTATGATATGATCACCTAGGGATCAAATATAAACCATTAAGTAATGTATTAGGGTTTAGTTTCATTCCACTTGATCTACCCTTAGATCAAATCATGTTTACCCAAAATAAGGTTTTAGCAAAGGTCATATTGAAACTTATCGCAGTCAACTTGATGATCTCCTTCAATTCCACCAAGTTAAGAGAAGCTTCAATCACTTTGACAAATTTTTATTTAAAAGCGCGAAAATTATTCATATTTTCTATGCATGAATGCGATGCACACACCTATGTTCAGCTTATTTATAAGCTCTAATGTTGTGATGTTAGACTTATGCCACAATGATTAGCCCTCTTCCTTGGAAGGCCGGCAGAGGGTGGTTAGACACGACCTTTACCTTGCTTCGCCGAGACCATGAGTCACGCAATAAGTATGGTTCCGCCGTAACGGGTCAAATCCCGAAGCCAGTACTTAAAGATGTGGGGAAAGGTTGGTTCACCAGGGGCTCCATCGACCCCAAGAAACCTGGTCCATGCTTCCCTACCTGTTATGAATGCACCTCCTTCTTTCGAAAACATTTTCAATGCGTATGTCAAATGGAACGCCCGAACTATGTGACTCATGGAATCTACTTGGAAAGTTAGTTAGTCATGAGGTTGTCCAGGCCCCGTATGGTTGTACGCTCGTCTTGGTTCCAAAGGCAAGAACTCGGGTCCTAATGGTGGCGAGCATGGGACTAGAAAAACCACATCACACCGTGGCCTCCCATACAAGCCTTAGCATGTTTAACTCATATCACTGATCTCATCTCATCACGTTATCCTCTCATACTAGATTCTCTGCATCTGATACATCATCTGGATGGACCAAAACTGACAGCTATGCATGTCTAAGAAGACACATATAAGAGCTCTAGCAGTGCACACAAGCCAAACCTAGTTATGCTAGGAGCAGTGGATCAGATAATATAAGCTCAAAGGGAGTAATGCAATAGATAGGATACTTTATCTATCAATAAAAGACCACAGTAGAATCGTATGCATCATGGCAAGAATTGAAATGCTATTGAAATCATAGGATTATATCATGGTGGGGCTATGCTTGCCTTTGCCAGTTGATAGTAGATAAATAGATCTTCGGAATCATTGTACTTGAATTGATTATAGTTTGCCAAGTATTTGTCTTCGAGCTTCGACGGTGTTGATCTCTGGCTTCGATATCGATCTAGTATTCTACCAGGAAGAACCAAACACCGGAAATAGAGGGAAACAATCAACACATGGAATCGATGCAATGTTCAATCAAGGATGATGATATGACAAGCTAAATTGTACTGAATTGAAACCCTAAAACATGCTCGGTAATTTAATCGGGGTTTTGAGGGGTGCAAACCCTAACTCGGGGAAACTCCGGAATCACCTGTGAGGGTTCATTTGGTTCTCTAAGTGAAATTTTCATGTAAGTTGCTTAACAATGCATAATTATAACTTAACTAGATAATTCTCATTTTTCTGAACATTTTGATATATTATTTGTATTTTTCTGACTTATAAATAGTAAGTCATTGAATTTACAAGTTTATATCATTTTCTGAAAATTTTTAAACCTTTATAATTGTTTTACTGCGTCACTATGACACAGGGCTAATGTCACATGGGGTGGGGGTATTTCATACCGGGGCTGCATCTAGCCCCAGTCATTGACGAATGGGCCCTACGGCCAGGTAATCAGCTACGCGGTCAAGCGGGGTCAGCGCCCACGTGTCTGCCACGCAGGCACCACATAGCGCCACATGGGCGCCATGTTGGCTCCCCGAAGTACACACAGACGGTGGCGATTAGCGGTGCTAGGGGGCGAGCGGGGACGCGCGAAGGGGTGGGTTCGAACGAGTGCTGCAGTGCGAACCTAAATAGGGCGGCGTTGCTCGATCTGGGTCACCGGAGCACGGGTTACAATGGCGAGCGGCGGCGAGGCTCACGGGTCAACGGCGCGCGGCGAATCTAGCAAGCAAACGAGGTGCCATAAGGCGTTGTGAGCACCAGAGGCTCACCGGGAGGGTGTTGACGGTGACGGCGAGGGCTGAGGAGGACTAGAACGATGGCAAGGTCGACGGCGGTGGTCGTCGGTGACGAAGAAGATGGTGTCGAGGGCGACGATTTAGAGCGTCATGGCTCGATTCCTTCTATAGGTCGAATCAGGGGACCATGGCGGTGCGGATGGCTTGCTCAGACGGGCACAGGGAGGCGTAGAACAACGGCGAGCCGGAGCTAGGGTTTCGAAGGAGAGGAACGAGAGAGAGGGAGGTCTATGGGGAGGGGGAAGAATGGATAGGGGAGCAAAGGCGACGGCATGGCGACCTTATCCTCCTCCCCAGCTAGACGGACGGCGAGGATCAGGCGGCGAGATCGACGGCGGCGCTGTGGGCACACAGCAGCTTGTCATCGTCGAAGACGACGAGCGAAGTGGTATCGGGCCTGGGTGGGCCAGCTTGGGCTGAACTGGGCCACTACGAGCGCACGCGAGCGGCAGATAGGGAGAAGAGGGGAGTTGGGCTGGCCGGGGCTGCGGCCTAAAATGGTCTGGCTTTGATTTTATTTCTAGAAACTTTTCTTTTTCTATTTAGCTATTCTCTTTTGTATATTCATTTACAAAATTGTTTTGGGCATTTCAAAAATTACATAGACTTTGTACAACATTTAAAATAATGTGAGGCCCTTATAAAATTTTGGGCTTCACAACTTTTTGCCATTTTAAAAATATTTGAAACCATTTGAAATAGTCACAAAGAGAGGGGAAGATTAGGGTTTACGGTTTTATATATTTCTCTGATGCCCAATTTAAAATATGATGCTCATGCAATGCACAATCAAGCCCTAATATAGGTTTAACTAAAACTGGGGTGTTACAACATGAACGTTGTGTCCGATTTGATCGTTGAGACAATGTTGCATAGTACGTTGATATGTTGCTCTTGAGTTCTTTAAGCCAAAAGGCATAGTTTTGTAGCAGAAGGTGCCCAAAGGAGTGATGAAAGACGTCTTAATTTGATCCGATTCTTTCGTCGGTATTTGGTGATATCCGGAATATGCGTCGAGAAAACAGAGTAATTTCGACCCTGCCGTTGAGTCGATAACCTGATCGATTCTTGGCAAGGGGAACGAGTCTTTTGGGCATGCCTTGTTCAAAGCGGTATAATCAACACACATCCTTAAATACATAGTGCTAGGCAAGTTCCCTAGAGTCCTTTTTAGGGACGAGTATAGTTTTTGCCACCCAATCTGTGTGGATGACCTCTGTTATGAATCTAGCTAATTCTAGTTGGGCTAATTCCTTGGCTATTGCTTTGCGCTTTTCGTCACCAAACCGTCGTAAGGAATGTTTGACGAGTTTAGCGTTAGGGTACACATTAAGAGAGTGCTCGGCAAGTTCCCTAGGTACTCTGGTCATGTCATAAGGCTGCCATGCACTATTAGCTGTGAGGAACTCGATGAGCACGCTTTCCTATGTGATGTCTAAGCCTACCCTTATGTTCGTCATGTTGGAGGGATCATCTTCCTTCAGCGACATTTTCTAAGCCTACCCTTATGTTCGTCATGTTGGAGGGATCATCTTCCTCATGAATTCTCTAATTTTCTCGGGTTCTAAATGCCTATTTCCCTGGTAAAATGCCATGGAATGTTACACTGCTATAACTGAACTGGCTATCGTGGATCTTCATGTGGTGGATCATTTCGATGTAGATGATGTTAATGCTGCTACCACCGTCCATGAGGGTTTTAGAGAATTCATAGCCATCAATAAGTGGATTGACAACCAGAGTATATTTTCCCTAACGATGTGTTTTCCTTGTGTGATCTGAGCGATCAAAGGTGATGGTTACATCCGAGAAATCTAGAAATTGTGGAATAGCCAGAACTATGGCATTGAGCTCATGGAGAACCGCCTTCTTGGCCTTAGCCGGTTGAGATCCAAGGAAGCAGACGTATAGGTCTTTCTTTCTCATAAAATCCTTCTTTCCATCCGACTTGGGTTGTGCGACATCTGCTTCTTGCATGTCAGAATCTTCCTTGGGGTCCTTTCCTTTCTCTGAATTTCTCTTTCCTTTTCGTCGCTTGGCCCTGTAGCCAGTGGATTCATCTTTTTTGGTGTTGTCATTGAAGCGACACTCAGCATTTCTGTGGGTAGATCCTCCATTACTATACAAGTGGTGGACACAGGGATTGTTGGCAATGTCGACCCAGGTATAGGTTCTTCCAGGTTGTTGTTCTCCTCTGCCCAGGATTCGGGAAGTTCCGCGACCTCGACCCCGGCCGCCTCCGCTCCGGATCCAAACGTTGCCTTAACAACTGCGTTCCGGAGCCGGTTTATCTTCCGAGGTGTTCTTGCGCTTCTGAGATTGTTGTTTTAGCTGTTTGGCTGCATTGGGATTGGCCAGAATATTTAGTAGCCCTTCTGAATCATCATCGACACCAACATATTTGCTTTCCGTCTATATCATCTCTCTCAAATCTGTGATGTGGTAACGCTTCAATTTGTGATGCAAAAGTCTGGTTGGGAGTTCTGCAATGAAGGCTTCAATCGCAGTTTGGTTGTTTACTCCTTCACAAGAGTTCTTCGTGTCAATCCTGCGTCTGAGATAATCCTGATAAGTTTCTCCGGGTCTTTGGGTGCAAAGCTACAAGTCTCCGACTGTGTAGGGCCTCCTGTATGTTCCCTCAAAGTTTGAAAAGAACACACTTTGCATATCATACCAGTTATGAATTGAATTCTCTAGTAGTTCATTGAGCCATGATCGAGCCATCTTCCTCAGCATAAGCGGGAGATATCTGACTGCGACTAGGCTATTTCCTCCTTTGGCGATGCAGAAGGCCTGGAAAAAAGTCCTGGAGCCAGGTAACTGGCCGAGCCACGCCGACGTAGGGCTGGATTTGTTTGGCACTACCAAAGTTAACCGGAAATTTTGTCTGACGGATGCGTGGGCGAAAGCACTTTGGTCCCACGTACACGTCTTCTTCCTCATACCGTCGCGCCTCTATGTTTGACTCAATGCGGTGGCGATCATCGTTTGGCGAGAGAGATTTGCGCCTTGGAGGCTCGCGGCTTATGCGTGGCCGAGTCGGATTTCTGTTTCTCCTCTCACCATTGCCGCCTCCGCCCCTCTGGCTTCCATGGCTACAGTGGGATCCTTCATGGTCGCTGCCTGGAGGTGATGGTGGCCCTGGTGGATTGTTTCCGGCTGGGTTACGCAGTGGTGGTGGAGCCTCATTATGATGACTCCGATGTTGGTTTCTTCGGGCTCCGTCCCTACTTGATTCAGGATGGTCGAGATCATCTCTTCGTCCGGGGTTACAAGCCGGACGGCTTGGTGGTGGCATTCTTAGACGATTTTTTCTTGCTGGCGGCGCACTTTCGGGTCTTCTCTATGGGGGTTGTTTTGCCCACGATGGCCCTGATGGGGAACCATTGCCCTGATGGCATCTTGGGACGCAGCCAGAATAACTCTTGCCTAGTCACGTGCGGGCCTATGAGAATGGCCGTTTGTGATGGTCCTTGAATTTTCTTCTTCTCCCTTGGGACGATAGCGTTGATCCTATCCCTGTGGGGTCTTTCGTCAGTGCTTTGGTCGGTGCCAGTGTGGAAAAATTCTGACTTTGAGACCATCTTGCCACTGAATGACGCGGTCGTTTTATGCTGCTTCAATCCTTTGTTTAGCAACGCAACACATTGCCAGACCTTCTCTAGAGACGGATTATTGGCGAGGATAGCTTGAGCTACTACAACGTTATACAGAGGCGTGTTGTAGACTCGGATCTTCTCTCCAGTTTTTCTATCTAATAGATCTCTATGGATATCCGGGTTCTTATTGCCAAGAACAGGACCTCCACTTATCTTGTTTGGTAGTCGCTTGAAATCTGAATGATATTTGGCAGGATCACTGTCTAACTGTTGTTTAAGCTCGACGATGCACGAGGCCTCTTCGATTAAAAACAAACGGTGCTTTTCCAGGTCCTCAACCCTTTTCTCCAGCGCATCCAAAGTAAGATCCGAAGCCGTTGGGATTGGTATTGTGAGAGCATCTCCGTAAATTTCACGTGCACCCTTGGTGACGACGTGTCCATCCATGGAGGGTTGATCTGCATGGTATTAATCGGATCTCCATCCTAATTCTCCATCTCAATCTCTTTAGCAACTTTTTCTTCGTTGGTTCCCTCGACATCTAGCTCTACCAGTGTCGGATTCTTCTTCTTCTTCTTTGACCGCCCATTAGACTTGACGCGCGTACCGGTGGCTTGTAGTAGTTGGCTTGTGGACCTCGGACGAATATCAAGTGTCCATGTCATCCTGTGAGGTGTAACTTTCATCCATGCTATCATATGGACTTGGGGGAGTTTCCGTCTCACGTTGCGTTGGTTTGATGGCGTGCTCTTCTTCGTACTCCTCCATCTCTTTCTCGAAGTCCCTAAGTTCCTGCAACATTATTTGACTCTTGAGGGGAGCCAGGTAAGTCGGCGTTTTCTTCGAATGCGTCAAGAACTGAATCATTCCCGGCTCTAGCATCGACAGAGTCGGATCCAGAGGTTATGTGGTATACGAAATAGTGCTTCTTCTTGTTCATGTTCTTGAGGTAGCGGCACAACTGTGTTTCCGCCTCTTCCATCTCAAAGCTTTCCTTGATATCAGCAATTGCTTTGTAATCGATGTAGGGGTGTTTCGTCATCTTCTCTATCTTGTTCCTCAAGAGTGCTTTTTCTGCTATGGTTTCAGTTGAACTGGATCCGTAGCAGATATATTCCTCGTCCGTGTATCCGATCTCGACAAGGAGATCAGATCCGGATTTTTCCTTCACCGCTTCTTCCACTATAGGAGTGGGTTGGGTGGGTTCTATTTTTTCCGGGATCTTAAACTCTTCTGCCTCTGCGGACAGAGCAGATCCATATTTTTCTTCCGCCATGGTCATCACCTTAAGGGTGGGTTCGGCGGGTTCAGCGAAACCGAGGTAGATATCGATCTCGCCGATGGACATGATCGTGTAGGCTGTCACGGGTTTACTAGACGAAATCCAGGTCTTGTCGAGAAGAACGAGAGGGACATCACTGGCATAGACCACATGACCCATAGAGATTGTTTCGTCGATTCCTGCATGCACAGATTCCGCCTGGAACGAAGATCCAAAAGTCACCCGCCCCACAGTGGGTGCCAACTGTCGTCCGATTGTCGACAAGTACGCCATAGGGGCTCCTAACGGCATTGAGAAGATGGGGTGTGAGATGTCGGATGTTCCAGGAGCGATGAACAAAAGTTTACCCAGGTTCATATCTGACTATGGTAATCGGATCCTACTCCTGCTAGCAACCCAGTAATATATTGGCGTAAGTCGGACGTTTCAACGGATTACAAGAGAGGTTCGCCTGTGCGAGTTGTGATTGTGGTTGTTTCCCTAAAGGCTCCCATAGGACCGGTTTATATAGTCACCAGGACCTAGGTTTACAGGAGAGACCTATCCGGCTATGTTAGAGAGTCGGTAACTAGATACAGCTCGGACTAAAGGTAATACTACAGGCCTAAGTCGGTAACTCTTCTGGGCCTTTTCATAGCCGAAACTGGCTCTTCCTCTTTCTCTGACTGGGACGCCCATGAAGCCAAGCTCTAATCCGTTGGTGGGAAACCATGGTCAGCGAGTCCTGTGGGTATACCCAGAAAGTATATCCCCAACAACAATGAAATACTAATATTTGAGAATAAATCATTATTGTTTGACAATGATGAACCGACTACATGCAAAGAAGCAATGATGGGCCCTGACTCCATCAAATGGCTTAGAGCATTAAAATCTGTGATAGTTCCATACACGAGAAATCACGTTTTTGAACTTGGAAGACCCTCTGGAAAGGTGTAAAACTTTTCGGTCATATTTGGATCTATAAAGAAATGGATATGGATGTTTCACATCTATGAAATAGTCGACATATCGGGGGAAAGATTTTACGTCAATGTTCAAGGAGTTGACTATGACCAGATTTGATCTTTCATAGAAATATTTACTCTAGATAGATTTATATAACAACCATTACATATAATTTTGCTATATGGTAGTTGAACAAACAAAACGAAGTTCGTCTAATAGAATGGTTACCTAGGACGACGATCCTAAGGGTTTTTTTATTTAAAGGATGGTAAAAGCGTATGCGAACTTCAATGGTTGAAGTAAGAATAATGTAGTTGGAATCTTTACCGTGATGAAACTGTTAAAAGAGTTTTATTTCATTGGAGACGATAAAGATGCTTGCATTTGTAAGAAATTAAGTGGGAATGCTAAGTCATATTTCTGATACATTATGTGAAAGACATATTGTTGATTCGAAATAATTTATCTTTTATTGACACAGGTTAAGAATTTCATTTTAATGAAGGACTTAGGCAAAACTCGAACATGTTTGTGCCAAATGTACATAGATGAGATATTGAATGTTTTAAATATGGAAACGAAAAGAAAGGTACTTGTCGCATAGGAAGGATCGAAACAAGATTCAAGTATTTTTGACACTTGGTGAATGAAATCACAAAGAGTATTTTGATCAATCATATTGTGATATGTACACACCAGATATGTCCTATGGTATAAATGTTATGAGCATATACCAGAATGACTCATAATATGATCATTGGATGATAGTAAGGATATTCTTATGATCTTTGGAAGAACTAAGAATATGTTATTTATGTAGAGGTGAAAAATAGATAGATAGTTCATTGTAAAGTGTTACATTGATACTAGTATTGTCATAAGATACAAATTAAGTTTATCTCAGTATTAACTATGGTGGCACAATGTAAAGGAAAGGAAGTTCCATAAATGATTTGGATGATTTCGAAAGTTAAGAAATTATGACAGATACTACAACAAAGGCTAAGTATATGACTGCTATTGTAGTAGCAAAAGAGGACAACAAATAGTTTGTTATCAAACTAGGGGTGGTTCACAGGGGCTAGTAGTATGAAGATATATTGTACGAAAAATGTATCGACATGATTTAACCCCAAGGAACTAAAGGTCTCACCAAAGGACCAAATTTATACAATGCCATCTCATTGGAGAATTAGTGATGCATAGAGACGCAAAGACATGCAAATACACATGTACCTGGAAGTGTTAGATCCGAAGATTATGTTTACCACTAGCAATCATGTATATAGAAAACTAGAAAGCCATACGTGTTGAATACACAAAGTTTTTCAAACTAGATTACTGACTCTAGTGCAAGTGGGAGACTAGTGGAGATATGCAAGAGGAAATAATAAAGTGGTTATTATTATATCTTTGTGTTCATGATAAATTTTTACATCCCATGCTATAATTGTATTAATAGGAAACATTAATACTTGTTTGTTTTGTAAACATAAAAGAGTCCCTAGTAAGCCTCTTGTTAAACTAGCTTTTTGATTAATAGATGATCATGGTTTCCTGATCATGGACATTTGATGTTATTAATAACAAAGTCATATCATTAGGAGAATGATGTGATGGACACACACCCATAGTAAGCATAGCATAAAAATCAAGTCATTAAGTTCGTTTTGCTAAAAGATTTCAGATACATAGTAGCCTAATCCTTTGACCATGAGATCAATGTAATCACCATCATCGGATGAGTACTTTGATGACATCAAATGCCACTTCCGTAAATGGGTGGTTATAAAGGTGGCATTTGTTATTCTGAAAGTATGCGTTGAAGCGCATGGATCAAGAGTGGGATTTGTCCATCCATATGATGGATAGATATACTGTGGGACCTCTCGGTGGAATGTCATCCAATTGGCTTGCAAGAATGTGACTAGGTCACAAGGGATGTCATATCATGGAATCAGTAAAGAGTACTTATGGGTAACGAGGTTGAACTAGGTATGGAGATACCGATGATCGAACCTCGGATAAGTAAAGTATCACGCGACAAACGGAATCATATATTGTATGTTAATGGTTCATTCGATCATGAACTCATCGTTAAATATGTGGGAGCCACTATGGATCTCTAGATCCTGATATTGGTTATTGACCGGTGAGGTTGCTCGATCATGTATGCATAGTTCGCGAACCCTAGGGTGACACACTTAAGGTTGGATGTTGTTTAAGTAGATATGGAATATGACTTGGATATCGAATGTTGTTCGGAGTCTCGTATTGTATCCAGGACATCACAAGGAGATCCGGAATGGTCCGGAGAATAAGATTTATATAAGGAAAGTAAATTTCCAGGGATCGGAATGTTTTTGGTGTTTTGACCGGAAGATTATAGAATGTTCTAGAGGGACCACCAGTGGGTCCACCACCCCGGGCGGGGCAACATGGGCCGAGGGTATGCTGCGGGGGCCATGGGCCAGACACACCATTACCCAAAGGGTCCAACCAACCAGCACAAGGAAAGGGACAAAAACCATAAATAAGGAAGGAGGGAAAACTTGAGGGGCAAGTTTCCCCTCTCCCTCTTGGCCAAGTTGGGGAAGGACTCAGCCAAGGGCTGGGAACCCTTGGCCGCATCCCCCCTCTATATAAAGAGGGGTGGGCATGCACCCACTTTTCCTTTGTCCCTGGCGCCTCAAACCCTATCCGCCTCCCCCTCTCTCCTCCATCGACTGCTCCGGCTTAGGCAAAGCCCTGCAGATTTCTCTCCTCCACCACCACCATCACGCCGTCATGGTGCTGGGATTCCGAGGGGATCTACTACCTCTGTTTCCCACTGGAATAGGGAGAGGAAGGTCTTCATTGAATTCATACGTGTGACCAAGTGTGGAAGCACTGCTGGAACACGTCACCAGAAGGATCGTTACGCATTCTTGAGATAGGCAAGTGATCGACTACATCAACCACGAGATCCAATCTGGTTAAAGCTTTGGATCTACAAGGGTTAGTTCTCTTCAATCTCGCTGGACCTATCACGTAGATTAGATCTTGGATTCACCATATATTAGATCTTGGTTTTATGTCTTCTTGTGATAGAATTTGTTTGCTTTTTACATGCAACAAACCTTACAACTTCAGACTTAGCATATCCGAATAGATAGTGTGCAACATTTACACAGAGGTAAAGTCACTAGATTCTCAAGACATGGACTATAGTGTCAAGCTCCGAAAAATGAGCTAGATTGCTAGAACCATGTTTTAGCGATTTATCAAAAGATAATTGCACCTACATGAATTGTTTGGAACGAAACATAACTATATCCTTGATGGAAACCATTGATAAGATAAGGAAGTATCAAACATCTTCTCTTCATAACAAATTAGTCAGTGGCTTAGTGTGCATCAAGGAACTTCTCGAAATATGATGGTATCAACCTACCATATCAACAACACTTCGCACATGTTTGACTGACTTGAAATGATTCCCGAGAAAACAAAGACAACTCTATTTGAATCCATGGTGACAACTTTCAACTATTGCACGTGAACCAGAGAAGGTCACTTCTAACATCCAGAACACATACTTCGAGATGACACGAAGATGGTTCTCAAAATTTTCCAACATTAATGTTGAACATTCCATATGAATCTGATATAGCACGGAGAGGATAAGGATATCATCGGTGGGCTAAATAACAAACTAGTCAGGATACTTTAAGAAGATGGACTCATATGTTGTATGAACAAGGCATAAATATTGGTCAGTCCAAAGGACATGAAGATGCACCCAAGTGGTACATCACGAATAGATACACCATTAGGATAGTACTTGGGAATGAGTTTGATTTGATGATTACTGATGACTACAAGTTCACAGATCGGATGTAGCTAGTTTTGAAATAAAGATATCGATCCCATAGGGAGCAGGAGTCTAAAGTCTAAGAATTCTTGAAGTAAATACTGAAAATAGAAATGCTAAGCAAAGTTGTAAGTGACAAGATAAAATGCGAGTAATGTGTAAAAGGTGTTTTTGGGTTTTTGGTATAAGAGAACAATACGTAAAATAAATAAAACAGAATACAGAAAATAAGTATCGCATATGTAAAAGAGATTTGAAACTTCAGTGGGAGAAAGCGTTCTTAGGGATTGGCGGATACACCACTAGCATTATATAGGGCTAAGGTAAAGATTATTATCATGAGCATTCTTAACTATGTATGTGTGGGAGGAACTCTGTATTTGGACAAAGAGGCAACAACCATTGCTCAAGACATCCTCATAACCACAGCAATCAACATCAATTGAATTACTGCGCTATTAAGGAACATAATTCCATAGGATGTATACCATGGCATGGATAGTGTTTTGTGAGTTTCCTCGATTCCCATGTTGATATTTAAGGGGTGCCAATAGCTTTATAGTCACTGTAAGTGCTAACATCCCTTCGTCTACCAACAAGTAGTTCCCTACATCAAGTCCCCACAAGAGGCAAATATTGGAGAGGTCGACTTCTCCCAACATCAAGATGCAGACAATCTAACACATGGTCACAGCGATGAATATCATAATAAACTTTATATTATTCCAATATCATACTATGGTTTCTCCATCACCCAAAGAACTAATGATCTAGTCAAACATGGAGGCAGACAACATCATAGTAATGGTAATGGAAGCGATCATTGATGAATAGTACTTGTATAAATCCACAACTAGTGCAAAAATTACAACAAGATCTAGATGGGATGGATGGAGATGATGGTTGTGATGAAGACGCAGCGGTTGATGAATATGGAGATCGATGCCTTTGCCTCCCAGATCTGCGTAGGGAGAAGATGGATCCCTAGGGAAAGTTCCCCCTACAGATGACTTCCAGAGGTTAGGTTTTAGCGATTTCTGGGTGTTCAATATGTCGTCTCCCCGAACCAGTTGCATGGGGTCAAACTATTTGAGGAGGCGGAAGCGACGCCAACTATACGGCGGCCCGCTGTATAGTTTGTCATCAACTCTTCTGTCTCCGCTTCTCGCTTTGGGTTTTCTTATGGTATTATTAATATTCACTAAATAAGCGATATACGTAGTTTTTGGCTCCTTTTTTCTCCAGTACAACTGCTCCAAGAATTGTGTCCTTTGGATCCATCATATGATCTGATCCTGGTGAAAATAAACATCAAAAAGTGCGCACGAACGCCGTAAAATACCCAAATCCTACATCTACAATGCAAAATAACAATGTAAAACACGATACAAATATGCACTCATCAACATGCTAGATACACAGGTGCTGAGATGCACGTCCTTACTGCCAAGGCAATTCATTTATCTCCTCTCTATTTCTCGTTAATTTTCTTCTGTCTGCTCGTGTGTTTCTCGGCATGGCGGGAAGTCTCCTGATTCTGATGTTTGCGTGTCTTCTCGATTCTTCTGGCATATAGATGGTTGTGTGCTTGCTTGATTTTCCAGGCGATGCAGCCCTTTTGACGTGTCGCAGTGCTGTCTAGTGGATAGCATGTTGGGCGCAGTCGAGTTTTCATATCAATGAGACATTAAATTATTTAATTCAATGCACAGCAAGGAGATGATTTATGTGTATGCTGTACATAGGTTATTTTTGAATCAGGGGCTTTGATAGTAGTACTCTATATTTCACTTAATCACTACGAATACATGCGTTTCCCAGGTTTATTACTTTTCGTGGGAGTATTAATTACCTGAAATCACGTGAGTACTAATTGATGTTGCTTTCTCTATATTGGCACCCCTCTTTTCTCGAACGCATGTAGAAATTAAGGGGCAGAAGTATATGGAGTACAAGAGGTTTTATTGTGTCGTAATGGGGGAGGTGAAATGACAAATGTAGTACTTGTGATAGATCACAACACCATTCCAATTTTCCCTTGATGATATTAAATCTCCGAACCTTATTACAAATAGGTAGTAATAGAGGTTAAATTAAGCATAAGACTTCTTCTTCTTGGATCTGGACCTTTCCGCTGCGACCTTCCTGTTGGCTTCGTCTATCCGCTTCCCGTGGCATCCCCTAGCTCTCGCCTTCTTCTTCTTCTTCAAGCCTCCTGCCTCCTTATCCTGCCCCCTAGCAGAGGCGCCGCCAACTATACGGTGGGAACTATACATCGGCCCGCCGTATAGTTGGTCGTCAACTCTTCTGTCTCCGCTTCTCGCTTCGGGTTTTCTTATGGTATTATTAATATTCCCCAAATAAGCGATTTACGTAGTTTTTGGCTCCTTTTCTCTCTAGTACAACTGCTCCAGGAATTGTGTCCTCTGGATACATCATCTGATCCGATCCTGGTGAAAATAAACATAAATAGTGCGGGAAAACGATGTAAAATACCAAAATCTACATCTATAATGCAAAATAACAATGTAAAACATGATGCAAATATGCACTCAACAACTTCCCCAAGCTTAGACTCTTGCTCGTCCCGAGCAAGTTTAGCTTAATGGATGTGATCCTCATATTTATGAAGCTGAGTCGATAAAATAAATGAGACATTTGCAGCATGTATTTATCATAAAGGATACATATAAATAAGTTCATGAATAGTAACTTACTCGAACCATCCGAATAATATTAGTAGGCTTCGACACCTTAGCAATTAATAGTTCACAAAATATTATTGTTAACATGATGTAAAAGTATTCGGTTCAACCAAATGAGTTAGTGAGGTAGTCCCAAGTGTTTTTATGAATGACATATTTAGTTGGGATTCAAAATCTCAAACGTCTCTTTGTCTTACTACAAGATGTTGGTATATGCCTACTTGCTCGTCGCGCATTCTCTCTTTTTCTTCTTCTTTTCATATATATATTTGTGCTCACACTTTTATTTAAGTGTTGTGCAAAGGAGCTAGCCATATAATCCACTTCATGTAGGAAAAGTTTAACGATCTCAATTATCAAATCCCAAATATATATGAAGTATCTTTATAACTTGAGTATTCTACCTCAAACTTGTTCTCACTCTATTTGATAGCACTTATAATTTCTCCTTTGTTCAAGGTTTTTATTTTTAATTTAATTAATTAGATAGTTTCTCCTTTTTGTAAAATCAAACCAATTACCTACAACATATTAATCAAACTATCTTTATATGTTCCATTAATACCAATCGTGTGGAAGACTCCTATTGCTATCATCAAGTGCAAGTTAAATCATACTCAAGTCATTCATATATCCAATAAGACAAACTCAAACGCAAACGCAATAATACTACATTTATTACAATAAACTCATAATTTCATAAGAGGGATCGACTCTTCCTAAAGGGAATCTAATGGTGCAAAATTTATTTATGAGCTCAAACTAATCCAAAGCAAGAATAGAAATAAAAACTTTTAAGATAGATTACAAGGTCTTGAAGATCTCCCCAAGCTTAGAATCAAGCCAGGCGAGATAAAATAATCCCTTGCAATTTTTTGATACCGTGCTTTATTGATGGTCACTGTGGTGCCATGATACGTCCAAAATGTATCTACTTTCCCGAACACTTTTGATATTGTTTCTCCTCTAAACTTGTGTGATTTGGATACAACTAACACTGACTGACACTATTTTCAGCAGAATTACCTTGGTGTCTAGTTTTTGTGCAGAAAATTAACTATCTGGAAAAATATGCCAAAAATCCTATTTCACCAGAAGACTAACGGAGCCAGAAGACGAGGCGGAGTTGGGCCACGAGGGGCCCAAACCCCCTGCCGTGCGGGCTGGGCCTGGCCGTGCCTAGGAGGGGTGTGGCCGCCTCGGGCACCCCCTCGGCCTCCCTCTTCGCCTATGAGATGCCTTCTGGCCTAAAAATTCAGGGGGGTTCAATGTTTTTCCAGAAAGTGTTCCGCTGCGCCGCCACCACCAAAAACCGTGATTCAGAACCAGAAACTCCATTTTGGCACCCTGCCAGGATGGGGAATTTGGAGAGAATCATCGCCATCATCATCACCGACGCCTCTCCGTCAAGCATCCATGTTTCCCCCATCCATGAGTGAGTAATCCCCCGCTGTAGGCTATGGGGATGGTAGGGATTGGATGAGTTCTATCATGTAATCAAATAAGATTGTTAGGGCATGGTGCCTAGTATCTCTATTTGTGGTATTTGACTTTGTTGCAACTTGTTGTGCTTAATGCTTGTCACTAGGGCCCGAGTGCAATGATCTTAGATCTGAACTTATTATTGATTCATGATGATAGCATTGTTTGTTATCTTATCTGCAAGTTGTGTACACATATCATTGTCCAGATCCAAAGGCCTCGAAGTGATAGAAATTGCTACAACCGGAGGCGATGGTTGTGATATGTGGATCACATGTGTTCACGGAGTGTTAATGCTTTGCTCCGGTGCTCTATTAAAAGGAGTGCCTTAATTGCTAGTAGATTCCCTTGAGGCCCCGCTACAACGGGCTAGCTGGACAAAAGATATTGTGCAAGTTCTCATTGCGAGCACGTATGACTATATATGGAACACATGCCTATGATTGTTTAGTACTTGGATTCTTTATCTTGTTTATCTGCAATTGCCCTAGATCTTAAAGTTATATGAATAGTCTCGTCCATGCAACGCCTGTCCATCCATCCCTATGCCAACCGCACTCATATCCTACTATTTGCTACTATTGTTACTACTGCCTTCGTTTTACTGTTGCTGTTACTTTGCTATTACTACTACAAAAATGTTGCTACTGATAAACTCCTGTGAGCAAGACTATTTCCAGGTGCAGCTGAATTGACAACTCATTTGTTAAGGCTTATAGGTATTCTTTGGCTCCCCTTGTATCAAATCAATAAATTGGGTAATACTACCCTCGAAGACTGTTGCGATCCCCTATACTTGTGGGTCATCAAGACTATTTTCTAGCACCATTCCCGGGGAACATAGCTTTATTTGTAAGTTCACTTGGATATATTATTGTTCACTGCTATTCCTTTCATCATGGGGAAGTCTCGTGATGGAAAGTTTCCTATTTTACCATCCACTACAAGAAGAGGTACAGTCCTAAACACCTCTGCTTCTCTTGATTCACCCTCTGTTATAAGTAAGCTTGTTACACCACCACATACACATGCTACACACACTGCTACTACTACTTAGTCTGAAATTGCTTCTGATACTCATGATGTTGCTTCTACTGTGCTTGATGCGAGTGGTTCATTAGGTTCTTTCCTAGAAGCTACTATTGCTAGAACTATTTTGGGAAACACTGAAAATCCTAGTGAAGACACTATTACACCTATTAGCTCACCTGAGTCTAGAGAGAGATATGCTATTAATGATGGTTACATTGAAATGACTGATGAATTTATTGAAGAGTACCAAAACACACGTGGTGCTAGTTCTATTATGAGTCTCCTTGAGAGACGTACTATTATACCTAAATTGTTTCCTGATGCTAAGTTTGCAACTTCTCCCATAGATATTAAAGATAAATATTATGATTTCTCTCTTGATTTATCCTATATAAACATTGTTGAGAAAGAACATTTTTGTGGGACTGAAAATGAAAGTGTTGTAGCTCATATGAATGAGCTTTCCACTATGAGTGCCTTATTCTCTGATTATTTTAAGATGCCCAAGTACTTTTTTACAAAGATCTTCCCTTTTTCACTAAAAGGAGAAGCTAAACCTAGGTGAAAGGCCAAAGGACGACGCCTAGAGGGGGGCGAATAGGCTTTTAAAATTATTACGGTTTAGGCTCAAATAAATGCGGAATAAAACTAATGTTTAATTTATTGAGCACAGAACCTAACCACTAGTTTCACCTAAGTGCAACAACAACAACCTATGCCAAGCAATACAAGGAACAAGGTGATAGAAAGATATAAATACTTCAAGCATGATGGCTATCACAAAGTAAAGTGCATAAGTAAAGGGCTCGATTGAGAGATAACCGATGGACGCGGAGACGAAGATTTGTTTCCCGAAGTTCACTTCTGAAGAAGCTACGTCTCCGTTGGAGAGGTGCGATGTCGCAATGCTCTCTGAACGCCACAAATGGCTCACCTCGAAGTGTGGTGGCTTGATGATAACCCAACTCCACAGAAGGCCTCACCACGGATGCGGAAGCACGCAACTTACCGACACCACAAAAGGTTCACCCTATTCACCCGAGCGCGCCACAAAAGGCGGGCACTCGCTCCACTATGGGACTCTTGAGGGCAGTCACCGAACCCGTACAAGATTGGGGCTATCTCCATAACTCAATTGGAGGCTCCCAACAACAAAGCCACAAAAGGCCAACAAAGCCACAAATGGCTACCAGACCACAAAAGGTCAACAAGACCACAAAAGGTCAATAACCCAACCACACAACCATCTAGGGTTCCAAGAACCCAAGAGTCACAAGCCCACAAGCTTGTACTCGCCGAATCTCCGAGGAGAACTCAAACTTATGCAACAAATGTATGGGCAAGTCCTTCACTCCTAGATACCAACAAAGCTACACAATCTATTGGGGGAATAAGGGAGGAAGAACACAAGAGGAGAACACAAAACTCTCCAAGATCTAGATCCCAATGATTCCTTCACAAACAAGGGATTTGATTTGGTAGGATTGTAGATCTATATCTCCTCTCTCAAATCCCTCAAAGAGATGCAAGAATCATGGGAGGTATAAGGGAAGAGGGCAAGCTTTTAAAGGTCAACAATGGAGGAGAGAGAGTGGAAGAGCTAGCAAAGATGGCCTCAAAATATGGGAAAACAATAGGGGAGAGGGGGCCCTTAAAAAGGGCAAGAGAAATCTGCCCGTTTGGTCCAGATTCACGCACCACCGGAACTTCCGGTGCTCCACCGGAACTTCCGGCAAACCAAAATACAAGTTACTGAACCTGACCAGCACTTGGGTCGGAACTTGGGCCGGAACTTCCGCTCAAGCAAAAACGTAGGATAGCATTGCACAAAAACTTTAATAACTTTTGATTCCGGACTCCGTTTTTGATGATCTTGGGATTGTTTTGAAGAGAACGACAAGCTCTATAAGATTATGCAAAGAAGCATAATAGTCCAACATGGAATGATAAAACCAAATGGAGAAAGGTAAGACCTCTCTAGAAGCGATGAACCGGTAAAACCTGCAAAACCCAAAACACAAGAAGTTGAGCTTGGAAACTCCGATTGGGATGAAACCAATTTTGTTGGAAAGATAGAACCAAGTAGAATCAAACAAAATGTGAAATATTGGATACCACCAAGTGATAAAATATCAAGTATATATATGTGAGATATCTCCTAAGTTGTGGAGCCGGAAAAACCCGCACGATCAAGAATGGAATAAGATATGCAAGGAAAATCCTTATTTGATGAACTAGAGATTGTTATGATGATAAACACAAGCTATAGATCCTCTCATGGAAAAGAACCAAATAATAAACAAGAAAGATGATGCTATGAATGCAAAGGTTTGAGCTCTCTCCGAACAATGCGATCGAGACACCCGCTTGAAAGCCCCTCTTGATAGTATGGATATCTATCCTAAACCCGGTCTCCCAACAACACGAGACCGGAAAAATAGAATCCCTATCAAGATCATACCTTTGCCTTGATCAATCCACTTGAACTTGATGTAGACCGTCTTGTTCTTCTCAAGTGGGAACACCTTTCTTGATTGCTCTTGCTTGA
Source organism: Avena sativa (assembly GCA_916181665.1). Classification (NCBI taxonomy): domain Eukaryota; kingdom Viridiplantae; phylum Streptophyta; class Magnoliopsida; order Poales; family Poaceae; genus Avena; species Avena sativa. The sequence continues at coordinate 243,011,633 of OV702283.1, read as the reverse complement.
TGAAGATGAGGACTTGCAAATTGCTCCCCCATACTACATGGGGAAACTTCTTATTTGAACTTGTATTCATCACTCCATGATCACGAGGATGGCAAGATTCAAGCATGAGGTCTTCTAGAGATGGCGCATCTTGAGCTTTCCCTTCTTCATCCCTTCTTGAGGTTGATCCATATTGATGCAACTCTTTGCACTTGTCTTGATCAACCTTCAAGCTCCTTCTTTCTTCATGATTCAACCTTGAGACCAACACATGCCAAAGCGATGCCAATGGACAAACCTACAAGTGAAACTCCATTTACACATTAGTCCATAGAGATTGTCATTAATTATCAAAACCACACATGGGGGAATACATGCCCTTTAAATATCCCCCATTTTGGTAATTGATGACAATCCCTCAGCAAGGGTTTAAATAAGACAAATAATGACCAAAGCGGTTGCCCCAACATCAAATACTACACAAGTATGTGATGTTGGTACAACCACAATATATAGAGCAAACTATCCAACAATCTATGCATGTGTGATGAACTTGAATTTCGTTGCATAGATTGCCAATCATTACCGTTGATTGAGTTTCCTCTATATATTCGACATGCAAAGCAACCACAAAGATATAATAGAATGAGAGGCAAATGCTTAAGAACACACTCAAAGCAAATGCCAAATTTCCTTAAACCGTCCAAAACTTCTCGTCCATTGGCATCGATTGTCCAAATGGGTGAAAAGTTTTAGACGTCCAATATAGTGAGAATTCCTCCAAAGGTGTTCATATGAAGAGAATTTGGGAGGAAGTAAAACTATATTGAAGACCCAAACATTGCAAAAAAAATATATGAACTTCAACAAATGAAGCGAGCAACCAAAAGATCCAAAAGGACCAATTGAAAGCCCAACAAATGATATCAAATGTAAACAACAACAAAAAAATGTTTAAATGAAAATAGAGAAGCCCCCCAAACTTTGTGCAAAGTTTAGAATACTTGTATTTAAATATGATATGAACAAATATGGAATCCTCGCTCCCCATAAACATTTAAACCACAAGAAATGAGAAGGAAGGAAATTGTGCACTCTTAAATGAATTAGAGAAGCTCCCCAAAGATTGTGCACCAATTATAGTAATTGTATTTGGAAACAACATGCACAACCATGGACTCCTCAAGAAGGGATATATGGAGAAAGGCAACAAGTATCACAAAATAGAAATCAACTTTGTAAAATACTCACTATTTGTAACACCCTCGCCTTATAAGGCTGAGTTCATGTGTATAGTGCCAATCCCTGGATCGGTTCACTGAAACACACACAGTACAAAATAATACCAAATATAACTGCGCATCATAAATACAACGAATATGATCCAGAATTTACATTATTTATTCAAGTACACAGCGGAAAACGAATACAAGGTAGATCTCCATCCTTCAAATGTGCGACAGGCAAACAAATGTTGAGTGGAGTCTCGCGACCTATGAAGGATCACTCAGATACGATATAACCTGCAACATGAAACGTTGCAGCCACGAATGGTCAATACATTGAATGTATGGCAAGTAGGCTAAAGTGGTTAACAACATATCTATCATTCAGGCTCATTTGCATAAAGCAACAGTTTTATCCTAACATTTGTAACAAAGTAGCACTCTGGTTCACTCCCAGGTGCTCCTACCCAATTATGAAATAAGGATGAGTGAGAAATATCATAGCATCAGTATCAGGTCGCTCAAATTGTCCATAACCGGGGACACGGCTAAGCACTTACTTTATACACCCTGCAGGGGTTAGTACACTTTACCCCTGTGACTTGGCCAGCCCAGCTCGTACCACCACACTCATATTGGGTGATGATAGGGAGAAGTCCAAGAAGGAACCGTTCGGGAAGTAGCTCCCCAAACCCGACACGCACCGGTCCAACCTACACTATCTACATATCTGGATACGGTATCAACGAGTTACCACAACCTACTGAGTCCAACCAACAGCCCATTTTATTATTGGCACATGGTTGTACACGTAAGTTACCAAATAAAGAAACCAATCCTTTCTCAGTGTCCTAGGTGCCTTTCCGCAATGATACCACCAAAAATTATCAATCCCATCACACCCAGGAGATTCATTGATTAAGTTGTTTTAGTTTTCACAAACCAACACATTTAGAATCAACATCAGTGATGTAACCCAGCCCTTGTTCATCATAGCATGGCTAAGCACATCTACCAATGGTGGCTCATAAACAAGGAATGCTAGGGAATAATATGGGACATAGCATAGCATATACACATCAATTCCTACATATGCAATTCTACAAAAACATCTACAATGCATAGGAAAACAGTAGGACATTTATGACCAAGATATAACCACTTGCCTTTGTTGTAGATGTAGTCGATTAGATAATCCTCACAATCCTCATATATATAATGGTTGCACTCGTCATAACCACAATACTTGCAATCATAGTAGTTGCAATCACACACGTTGCACTCCTCGCAATCTATCAAACAATCAATTGCATACAATCATAAACAATAGCACATAGAGATCAAAAAAATGCAACAAATGCATGCATGACAATTTAATAAGTCACAATGGTTATTACTTTAGTTCCCTAAACAATATTGAAGTATATGATGCATGAAAGAGACCAATTAATGCAATGGAGTACTTGTTATTAATAATTACTTGCCAATATAGGGTTTTTAATAGTTCTGTTGTAACTCCTATTCTGACTGTCGAATTCAATTTGTTTCTTGGGTTTACTGGATAGAGGACGTTAATACGAACCAGTAGGCGTTCGATTCACCCTAACCGGAGTTATAGATCTCTTTGTATGATTTAAATAGTGTTTAATGAGTTTTAAATAATTCATATAGTTTCTGCGGCCTACAAATCAAAATAAAATTATAAATGTAATCTCCACGGAATTGTGATTCCTGGGACATATTATTTGTAATTTTCTGAGAGGTATTTATTTTCTTATGAATTTATTATTCTAAATAAGCCATTAAACCATTTATTTAATTGCTGCAAAACCTTACAGTATTTGCCTGAACCATTTGTATATTGATGATCTACATGGAACCAGCTTTCCATTGGTATATCATTTATATTATTGTGATATGCAAATAATTTACTATGAATTTAATGATTTATAAAGCCATTAAAACAAATTAATCCACTACGGGGTAAATAATCCGCAAAGGCTGTATCCCACCAAATATTATTAATGTACATTACAGTAGCTTAAATTTGATATATTGTTCATATTTTTCGGAGTTACAGATAATTTTCTATGAATTTATTAACCTAAAATACCATTAAAGCTAATTAAATTACTGCAGTAACCACGTACAGTAAAAGTTGGATCTTTTCGGATAAGATGATTCTACGTAAAATTATCTTCAATTCGATATATTATACGCAATTTTTGGACGTGGTATGAATTTTTAATGAATTTTACAAGTTAGATCTATAATGTGCAATTTTAAATTCGAACGGAATATTCCAGAGAATATTCCGCTGACTGGACAGGTTGACTTTGCATGCTTTTTAAAGCACCTGGACATGTACGTGCGCGCGTGCCTGCATGCTCTCGGCTGGCTAGCTAGCTGGGCCGCCGGCTGGTTGGCCGGCCCAGTTAGTTTTTTTTTTCTTTTTCTTTTTCTTTTTATATTTATTTGTTTTTCTCATATCTTTTGCATACGAACTCCAAATGAGATGGTTCTTGTTTCTAAAATTTTCTAAAATCGAATAGATTATTGTAGGATCATATTTGTAATATTTTTACTAGTTTGCAAGTAGTGGGTTTATAAATCCTTGTATATTTCATTTTATTTATATCTTTATGTGTTTGTATTTATTTCATAACTTTTTCATAATAGCTCCAAATGAGCTCAATTTTGTTTCTAAAATTTTGTAATATTAATTGGATCTCTTTAGGCTATAATTATCAATAATTTATACCTTATCAACACTGGGTTTTATAAAGTCAATTTAATTACCTTTAGGAACATTTGGGCGAATCAACTATACGATTTAGATACCAGGATTTGGATTCAGTTTGTGAGAACTTTGCATGGATGTAATGAAATGCTTATGAATGCTTCATGATTTTCATTTTGAAATCTTGCACACCAATTCTACAATCCATAATCAATCCATGCCCTTTTGCCTATATGGCTACTTAGGTGATAACAAAAGAATATAAGATTTTGAATTCAAGGTTGAGAGGATTTTCTATTCAAAAAGTTTCTTCTCTTTGAGAATTTTCAACATAGTCAAACAATCAATCAAACTTATTTATTTATTTCACATTCCAAAATTAGGAGAATTTTGGGATGTGACACTATTGCACATGAGAGATATTGAGGAAACGATATGCAACAAAATTGCTAGATTGACATATTTGGGATTGGTGAATCATGAGCATGATTTTGTATAGTCCCCGTTATATGCACTCATCTCAACATACACACATTTGAAATAGAGAGAACTCTTCAAAGCCAAATCAAGAAATCCATAAAAGGGGGAACAAAAGGTTGGGAACAAGATATGTATGCATGAGAGAGAGATACTTGTTACCGAGATACAATTGGTAGGACGAAGAAGATATGAATTTTTTGTTCATCCTAGCTTGCACCCAATTGACATGTAGATGTCACTTCTACCTTGTTCAAGATACAAGCACCCAATATATATCCCAATGTACCTAAAACACAATTAAGTACACTATGGTCCCCAAAAATATTGGGTCCAAAGTAGTTAGTGCAACTACAATACATAGGAGAGCCTCCACAAAAATAAATGCATATTGATATGAAATTTAATTTCATGCACATGTTTGCCCATAGGATTTGGTGGAGTTTCCCCTATATATTGGATCAAAGAAAGAAAGCATGCCATAATAAATACAAGTAGTAAATTTGCATGCATAAGACTTTCAAGAACCAAAAAAGATACAATTTGAACAAAAACACCAAGAAAACAATCAAGGCAACAAAAAGTGTGACTTGACACAAGGTGTCCAAATTGTATCAAAGAACCAAATCAACACATGAAGGAACACAATATCAACAAATGAATTAGGTAAAGCCAAAGAGAAAACAAAATAGAGAAAAATACCAATGCTCAAGGGTTTATCTCATTCTAAAAGATCAAAACAAGTAACAAAGAATGAGATAAAACGAACTCCCAAAGAGAGCAAGGTTCCAACAACCAAAAAAAACTCTTCACACTTCTCATGATGGCACACAAAGAACGAACACAAAAAGGATCGAGCTTCCAAGCAAAAAAATTGATCAAATCAAGAAGCATAAAACAATGTTCTAGATAATATAGGAGATCTCCCCAATAAGTAGAGCATTATATATAATTTTTCCTTTGAATGAAAAATTCCCACAAATGATATCATCACTACTACCTACACTAAATAAAACACAAGGGGATACAAATAAAATAAGAAGATCCACAAGAGGCAAGGAAAGCTTGTGGGCAAATAGAAAAACATTTTCTTGGCCAAAAATAAGGCAAATAAGCAAAGGACAAAGTGAATATGATCAATAAAATCTACCATATATGGAGTACCAATTTGTCCAAAGATAGTAAATATAATGGAAATTTTCCCTAGGTACTTTGCAAGGATATCACGATCATATTCACAACAAGAAGCATATAACAAAGCATGAGAAATGAGCTTGATGCTTCGAGAGAGATTCTTGATTGCTTCAAATAGTCACACAATCACTAGTGATTGGATTAAATAGAAGCAAGTGGTTCCCATGAGGATATATAGATCCAAATATGAGGAAACACATTGTAACATCCCAATTTTAGCAATCCTGGTTTGCTGTCCAGAAGGCAAAAATCAGGGGGAACAAAAACTTTTTCTCGTTACAGGTGCAATGTTTGTTTACTTTCTTGCTTGTGTTATGTCAACTGTTTGTGTATTAGATACTATATTCCTTATCTCAACACTAGTTGACAAAAGCTATTTTACAAAAGAGATGTCTTTGCTCATCTTTCATATTCTCAAATGTTCTAGCATTTCAAAACCTGAGGCAAGATGACTTTGACAAAACAAAAATATTTTTACTAGTTCAACTAACAAAACTAAGGAGAACTAAAATATAATCTCCTTATGTTTTCAAGACAGAACTCTCAACTACTCTTACCCCTAGGTTTTTCCAAAACCTCTATTCAAAACCTTTTCATTCCAATCTTGGTAGAAATACCAAGATGGTCCTTATCTTACTTCAAAGTATAACCAACTCAAAATACCTATCCTTACCTCAAACTAGGCTTGATGGTAACTCTAGTGGTAGTTGGATAAGTGATAATATGATTTGCCTTGATCTGCTGTCTGATGAATTGCCTTGATCTGCTGATTGCCTTGTTGCTTAGGAACTAGAATGATCTAATCTAGTAGCTCATACCTTAGGACCCAATCTATGCTTGTGATCATCAATCTCATATCAAGAATCCAAGTCTGGATCTATCCTAAGCCACTAAGGTGATCATCTCCCCTCCTAATCAGATCAATCCAGGGATAATCCTTTCTAATAGTTCCAACTCAGTGAAGACCCAATCTAAGCATGGATCCTATCTACTTAGTTAACACTTCAACATCATCTCCTTGATCATGGATTTGGAACTTGGCCTCCTCTCAAAATCATCTACACATGCACTCTAGTCTAAAACCCTAAATCTGCCCCAAATGGCTAAGTCTAGAATTTCTTATCTATATTCAATCCTTGGAGCTCTACCTTTTCCAACCTATGTGCATCCTTGAGAATGTATTTGAACCATCTTTTATTACATCACTAGTACTACCAAGTACCACTCTTACCCTTTGATAAGCCCTTCTATTTCCAACTCATCCCTGATGGTTTTGTAGTCAAGATAATAATCTTATCTGCAAATCTTATCATCTTGCCTATTTTGCTAGAAGCTCACATCTATACGCCACCTCCCCTTGACCAAATCCTTGATTGTTTATGATCTACCAACCATGTAATATCAAACCCCACTTACCTTGTTCCCATTGAAGCTTTGTGCTTCTTAAACCAACATGGTTTAGGAGGCTACCTGATGTATCTACTATGGCAGCCTTATTTTCAACAAAGTTTGCCATCTCTTCTAGACCACCTAAACCCCAACCAATCCCAACTCTTGATTCCATGATAATCTATATAACCTTGTCTATACACCCATCTACGCCTTGTACCAAGGTGAGATCTGAGCTCCCTGATCCAACCATGTTTTGGTGTCATGAAAATAACAAAACCCTAGATTCCCAAAAATCTAGTTCCTTTCATTTTCACCAAAATACTTCAAAACACAAGTGTAAAATGATGTATAAATCAAGATTTCATCATCTACCTTGGTTAGGCTATTTTCCAAAATAATTACCATAATTATTTGGAGCCTAATATTATTTAAATCCTTTTTCTAACAAAACCCTAAAACCTCTGTCTATAAAGGAAAGTTTTTTTCTTTAAATCACCTGGCCAACTCAATGCACAATTGAGTTCTCTACCTCATACCTTCTCTTTCAAACTCAAAACTAAATATTTTTTAGATTATTTATTATTTCTTTTTGCCCTTTTTCTTAAATGACAGAGACAAGAAATAATTCCTGAAGAATAATTTTCTGTCCAAATAAATCCCAATAAAATTCTCCAATGTGTAATATGGTATTAAGGACCATATCACATAAAAAAGCAACATTGCCCAATGTAAAAATATCAACTTAGCATCTTCAAACCATTTCTGCACTTTTGGCATAAATGTTATTAAGTGAACTTATAATCTTTAGAAAAATCCCAAAGAATTCTTGGTGATGCACATTAACCATATCTATCTACCAGTACCAATTTCCCTACCCTATCCAGTGCAAGATTTCGGACTTCCTTCATAACCCTAGTTTTGTTCAAATGGGCAAACTAACCAAACCATTCAATCAAAACCAAATCCAACCATCCCCAAGCTTGCCAAGCACTTCACTCCAGCACTCAACACTCCCCTGTTCGACACTACTGTAGCACTACAGTACCCTACCACCACCCCTCTTGTCCTTTGTGTTTGTTTATGAGAGAGAGAAAGGCCATGTCCACTCTAACCATCAAAGCTTTTGCAGCTGCTACACCATACCCTTCCACCAGTCCCTGCTCGACTGCAGTACCCCACCCCTCCTCTCCCACAGCGCTTCAAGCACACTCCCGTGCACGGCTCCGCTTGCTGGGCCGAAACCGGCGCAGCGCGGCCCAACTTGCCAGGAAGCTAGCCCGCGAATCCCCTCTCCTTTTTTTTCTTTTTCTGTTTTTATAAATCCAGGAAATAGCTAGTTACATCAATTCAAATTAAAAATGGAAGGTGCATGTATGTTCATAGAGAAAAATACTAACTTGTACCTTATTGTTTTATCTAACATATACAGTGTCCTTAGTTGACTCAAATAATATCCAGAATTTTCACAATAAATCATCAAACCCTAGGTGTCCTTTGGACAAATAAATTCTTTCAAAGAGTTTGGTATTTCCAAATGGCATGAACCCAATTGGTACTGAAAGGTACTGACCATACCTTGCATGTCCCACTGGCCCCACATAAAATAGCTTCCTAGTTTTACCTTAATAAAAACATGGCATTACTGACTTCAGAAATTTCTGTAGGTCAAACCAAATGAGGTTTTGACCTAATTCCAACTTGCAGTAAATCTTTATACCAATAAGTACCAAAACTCAGGAGCCCAGGATTTATTGAGATTTTATTGAATTATGGTGAATTAAACATTTATGTGCATGGTGTGTGCACCAATAAATTCACCATTTGAGTTATGTAAATCCAAAAGGGGTGATTACAATTTATACAAAAAGGTAATCTAAATACCTAACATGTGTCCTTGGTATCAAAATCTTATGTAGTTTAAATTTGATGAAAAAGACAAATCTCACCCAATACTGTCTTTGGGAATTTCTCAAGGGCATTATGGTAAATGTTTTAAGGTGATTCAAACTCCTCTTGAATCAGTACACTAAATATTACCTAATAACCCAAGGAAATAATTTAAGGAGCTCCAGATTATGTTTGGTGAATTATTTCCTAGAACTAGAGTTTTGTCCACTATAAAAATCATTATAAATCAATGGAAATTGATAAAATAGTGAAACCACTTTTGTTGGATTCGTTTTATCAATACCTAGCTGATGGTATCATTCTTAAACAATTTTATCATTCAAAACTTGGCCTTGCTCCAAAACCCTTTATCAAGGTGGTTATGGACCTTGAATCTTAAATAGGGAATCCCCACATGCAACCCAAGCATTCCTTTGCAATCTCCAACCAAATACTCAATCCTTACCGATCTACAAACTTGTTTTGTAAATTGCTTGATGTATGGTTCAAGGCTTGTATGCATTGTATTGATCGGGTGTTGTTTGTTTGCATGTATGCTCCATAACGGCGATAGTTGCGATTGTGTGACACAGAGAAGGAGGAAGCACCGGGATATTCCTATTTTTATTGTTATTACTTGGTTTTCTAGTATTCTAAAGAAGTCACGGGGCGTATTGCGGGTCACAGGCAAACCACCTTCTTGCTCATATGCCTTGTCCTATTATTTTACCTATGCATGTTTTATCTACTCTTTTATGCAAATTGCATTGTTTTACTATATTATGTTTTATATGGGGAATGTTTGGCTCCTCCAATCTATTTCCGTTTGGTACCATTAGGTAAAACCCACTTCTATGATACCTAGATGCCCCTAGAATAATGGATGGTGATTTAACACCATAACCCCTTGGAGACCCTGTTTTAGCCAAAGCAAAAGTATAGGATGGGAAGACCCCGGGAAAAAGGTTTGCAAAATTGTTTTATGAGAAAACCTTGGGAGGCTTGGCCTACCAAGTGATGTTGAAAATAAGAAAGGTTTTGGTTTACGAATGGACAGACAAATGATGGAGGAAAAATGTTTACAAAAACACACATGGTTCTTTGCAGTTCTGCTAGAACAATTAACCCGTGCAACCACATTACTCTGGAATGGGATGGGGCTAGGCTGGAAGTTTTTCTAATCCGGTATGGGTTTCTCAAACACTACGGGGGAGAACAAATTCCCAGAGTCTGGGCCTTCACCTCTAAAGGCCGATGTGAAACATCGGTCTGGTGAAGGTAAATACCGTCTAAATGGCGGCCAGACGATACTATGAACCCCTCATTGAATGCGCACACCCTGCAAGGTGCAAAACGCGCTCTGGTTGGCTTGTGACTATATAGGGCGTCCCGATTTTGAGGGGATTAATCTCATAGGGTTGGCACCTATATCGGAGAGGGCATTCGGAAGGTCTTGACCGGTTATTCGACCCATGATCAGTGTAGATCAGGGACGGGTAATCATATGATGTGGGTAAAGTGTACAACTTATGCAGAGTGTAAATCTATTCGAATAGTCGTGTCCACGATCATGGACGGTTGGGAAGGTTGCTATAGAGCGGTGTTGGTTTTGTTTTCAACAAGGGACTTCGAAAAAGCAATGCTTTGAAAATGTTTTGACAATGGGATGGTCGGGAAAACGAAGGAAGGAGTTTGGTCATGAGATGAGCGAAAGGAAAAACAAAAAATGGGTGACCCAAATCCTAGTGTTTTCTTAAAACTTTTCAAAAGGATTTCCAAATGTTCTACAAAAGTTTTTCAACATAGAAATAGAGATATGCTATACCTACAAGAGAAACTAGTTTATAAAGGAACCTCTTATGGATCCATCCTACCACAGCCATATTGCATATTCTTTACTATTGTTCTCTTAGGGTGGTTTGCGAGTACATTCAAAGTACTCACCGGCATTGTCCCTGTCTATTTACTTGGCCAGACTTTCAGATGATCGAGAGAAAATATGGAGATGTTGACGTCTATGCGAGCTAGGTCGTCTTCCCTGTCAGTCGCCTGTAGGTTAAGGCATGACATGGGCTCTGCGCTTGAATATTTCCGCTATTTATGTTGTATCGCCATAATGGCATTAATGTAAGTACTTGTATTCGTTAATTATGGATGTTGTAATGATACTAGTCGGTTATGCTCACGGGTCACTGATCATGGGAACGTGAATTGCAGGCATAACGGGTATTATCGGACTGTAAATTCGGGGTGCAACAGACTTGGTATCAGATCCATCCTAACTGTAGGAGACCTTAGTTAGCATGGAGGTTAGACATGACAACCCCTATTTCTGAAAACACCGTCTTTCGAAAACTATTTATCAAAAGCTTTTTGAAATATTTCTTATCTTATCTTCTTTGGTTTAAAAGAATTGACAATGGATTACTCTATACCTCGTGTACTTCAAAAGTTCCATTTCCAAAAAAGTCTGATATGGATACTATGTGACGGAGACACCGATACAAGCAAAACAAAGGATCTACCAACGACGGAAGACACTACAAAATTGCCCTACCAATGGAGTCCTTCATCGCCCCACCCCACCGCCCCAAATCGATCAAGTACGACACCGACGACAACAGATGAAAAGACAGAAGCCAAGAAACTCGTATCGTCCGTACTTAGGATAAATAACCCCAAGATAGGATTCCCCTAACGGTGCGTAGTCACCCCTTGTATCTATGGTACGCTCTGCATGCTTGTCATGTGCTTGTGTGATGTTTGAAATGTGTTGCTTGTCTGCCTCGGATCACTCGATCCTATTGTATGACCACCTTGTAGGCGTATCCCTACGCTAACCCTCGCAACACCATAGCTAGACACCTCTCCTCAGCAGGATGGCCACATAAAGAAATCCCTGACAACTTCTACTCGTGCCTTAGTTCTAATTGCCCCCAAAGGAGCAACGACCTAGTCAACTCTCCGCCAAATCAACGGGAAGTCCTCACCATAACACAAACGCCCCAGGAAGCTAGAAGATAAGAAGGCCCAAAGATATCGAGTCTACTCCGTCATCAAACCAAAGAAACACAAAGACTTCAAGTGAAGACAACCCATCTAAAGCCACAAGGCCTCCACCTCAACCAAGGACTAAGAAGAAGTGTCTCTAACCGCTAAAACTACCCCGAGATAACCCATACGGCTTCGTTAGATACCCACCCTAGGAAGGTAGACGCAATAAGGCGTCACTCGAGGATCTCAACTCAAGTGTCACGCCTTGCTCCAAGACGAAGGATTTACCCCCCAACCTCGACGACCCCAAGTAAAGCTCTAAGTTGGAAAGACTGCATCTTTCCACTAAATTCCAGAAGACCGACTATGAGAAGATAATCCCAGAAGATCTCCATGCCAAGAACCCGCTGCAAACACCACCTAGAGAGTCGTTAGAGGAACAGAAGACAGACATCATCAACAATCTTCAGAAGTCTGCTCGATCCTCTCAACAACCAAGACATTCAGAATTTAAGACGGCAAGACTGCTCGACGCCGCCAATACTACCCTCCAAGAAGAATAAAGAAACCCAAAGCATCGAGTTTCTCTGAAGACGTCGCAAACCCCGAGACGGAGAATGAAGAACTGTCCCCTTCACGAGTATTAACCCCTCTTCAATTCACCATCCCGGAAGATCCACTCGTTGAAGCAAAACATCAGAGAAGGCACGACCCTCACTACTGAGAGCTGAATGTCCCTTAGACCCCCGAGTAAATATCGTAACCAAAGTTGGTACCCAACCCAAGGACGGCTATGAGATTCAAGGAGCACTCTTGACATAGTTCCTCGTACCCTACCAACTTACTCCGCTAACCTCTAGCAAGTGATGGATCGTCTCGAAACCTGCTCAGTAAGGCGTCAAGTACCTTCGCCATTGGCCGGTGCAAATCTACTGAACTCTGGATGGACCCTATTGGATGGTATGCAAGAATAATGCTGTTCTTTGCATGTTTTACCCACGACGTTGCATCAGACCGAACCCAAGACGACCCCTTTCTAAAGGACAACTTTACTAGACCGCCAACCTCCAACAAAATCCTCCAACCCATCGGACCCCTAACTAGCTCAGAACTAACTACCCGGAAGCTAGTAGACGCCTTCTCCAGTAGACCTACCCACACAAGAAGTGGTATCGACGTCTCTCATAAAGTGGACTATACAAGACCGACAGAACATAACCACCTCCGGACGAAAGGTGAAGAGCCATCCCCCAGCATCAGTATATGACTCCAACCAAGAAAGTCGGCGACTCCACAAGGAAACCCTAGTGTCACCCTAAGGGGGAAAGACTGTGTCTTTCCCGCCCAAAAACCCGATAGAACCCTAGAGTCGGACACTACTTCTCGTTAAATGATGACCACCCCTGCAAAATCCGAACCATCGACCCTACAAGAAGGACGGGAATCGACACTTCCCCAGAATCAGAAAATACTTCAGGAAAGTTCTCCATCGCAGAATCGACAGCCCAGCCAGCATTTCTGACGTTGCAAGACCAAGAAGGCAGAGAAGCTGATTTCAGCGATAAAGGATTGAGAAAGGCCCAAATCGTCGCCTCGCTATAGGAAGAAAGGACCCTGTCGACACTAACCTACCTAGAATCATCCTAAGGGGAAAAGAAGCTCAACCCAAAGCCACTCAGCTCCGATCCGTAACTACCAATGCTAGTTTGCTTTAAAACTTGTTGATGTCTAATATTTTCCCACCACTGAAATTGTTAGGAGGATCTATCACCCAACCCTAATCCTCCCTAATCTCGGGACGAGATTATTTTAAGGGGGAAAGGTCTGTAATATGCCAATTTCAGCAACCCTGATTTGCTGTCCAGAAGGCAAAAATCAGGGGGAACAAAATCTTTTTCTCGTTACAGGTGCAATGTTTGTTTACTTGCGTGCTTGTGTTCCGGCAACTATTTGTGTATTAGATACTATACTCCTTATCTCGACACTAGTTGGCAAAAGCTATTTTACAAAAGAGATGTCTTGGCTCATCTTTCTCAAATGTTCTGGCATTGCAAAACCTGAGCCAAGATGCCTTTGACAAAACAAAAATATTTTTACTAGTTCTATTAACAAAACTATGGAGAACTAAAATATAATCTCCTTATGTTTTCAAGATAGAACTCTCAACTACTCTTATCCCTAGGTTTTTCCAAAACCTCTATTCAAAACATTTTCATTCCTATCTTGGTAGAAATACCAAGATGGTCCTTATCTTACTTCAAAGTATAACCAACTCAAAATACCTATCCTTACCTCAAGCTAGGCTTGATGGTAACCCTGGTGGTAGTTGGATAAGTGATAAGATTATTTGCCTTGATCTGCTGTCTAATGAATTAACTTGATCTGCTGATTGCCTTGTTTCTTAGGAACTAGAATGAGCTAATCTAGTAGCTCATACCTTAGGACTCAATCTATGCCTGTGATCATCAATCTCATATCAAGCATCCAAGTCTGGATCTATCCTAAGCCACTAAGGTGATCATCTACCCTCCTAATCAGATCAATCCAGGGATAATCCTTTCTAATAGTTCCAACTCAGTGAAGACCCAATCTAAGCATGGATCCTATATACTTAGTTAACACTTCGACATCATCTCCTTGATCATGAGTTTGGAACTTAGCCTCCTCTCAAAATCATCTACATGTGCCTCTAGTCTGGAATTTCTTATCTATATTCAATCCTTGTAGCTATACCTTTTCCAACCTATGTGCATCCTTGAGAATGTATTTGAACCATCTTTTAGTATATCACTAGTACTACCAAGTCTCACTCTTACCCTTGGATAAGCCCTTCTATTTCCAACTCATCCCTAATGGTTTTGTAGTCAAGATAATAATCTTCTCTGCAAATCTTATCATCTTGCCTACTTTGCTAGAAGCTCACATCTATATGCCACCTCCCCTTGACCAAATCCTTGCTTGGTTATGATCTACCAACCATGGCCTATCAACCCCCACTTCCCTTGTTCCCATTGAAGCTTTGTTCTTCTTAAACCCACATGGTTTAGGAGGCTACCTGATGTATCTGCTATGGCAGCCTTATTTTCATCAAAGTTTGCCATCTATTATAGACCACCTCAAACCCAAACAAGCCCAAATATTGCTTCCATGATCATCTATATAACCTTGTCTATACACCCATCTACCCCTTGTACCAAGGTGAGATCTGAGCTCCCTGATCCAACCATGTTTTGGTGTCATTAAAATAACAAAACCCTAGTTTCCCAAAAATCTAGTTCCTTTACTTTTCACCAAAATCCTTCAAAATACAAGTGTAATATAATGTATAAATCAAGCTTGCATCATCTACCTTGGTTAGGCTATTTTCCAAAATAATTCCCATAATTATTTGGAGCCTAAAACTATTTAAATCCTTTTTCTGACAAAACCCTAAAGCCTCTGTCTATAAAGGCAAGTTTGTTTTTCGCCAAATCACCTGGCCAACTCAATGCACAATTGAGTTCTCTACCTCATACCCTATCTTTCAAACTCAAAAATAAATATTTTTGAGATTCTTTATTATTTCTTTTTGCATTTTTCTTAAATGGTAGAGATAAGAAATAATTCCTGAAGAATACTTTTTTGTCCAAATAAATCCTAATAAAATTCTCCAATGTGTAATATGGTATTAAGTACCATATCACAAAAAAAAGTAACATTGCCCAATGTAAAAATATCAACTTAGCCTCTTCAAACCATTTTTGCACTTTTAGCATAAATGCTATTAAGTGGACTTATAATCTTTAGAAAAATCCCAAAGAATTCTTGGTGATGCACATTAACCATATCTATCTACCAGTACCAATTTTCCTACCCTGTCCAGTGCAATATTTTGGACTTCCTTCAAAACCCTAGTTTTGTTCAAATGGGCAAACTAACCAAACCATTCAATGAAAACCAAATCTAACCATCCCCAAGCTTGTCAAGCACTTCACTCCACCACTCAGCACTCCCCTGGTCGACACTACTGTAGCACTACAATACCCCACCACCACCCCTCTTGTACTTTGTGTTTGTTTATGAGAGAGACAAAGGCCATGTCCACTCTAACCATCAAAGCTTTTGAAGCTGCTGCACCATACCCCTTCCACCACTCCCTGCTCGACCCCAGTACCCCACCCCACCTCTCCACCGCCCTCCTTGCCCAATGGATGGCCAGCTTCCTCTCCCCCATCACTTCAAGCACACTCTCGCGCATGACTCTGCTTGCTGGGCCGAAAGCGGCGCAGCGCGGCCCAACTTGCCAGGAAGCTAGCCCGCAAATCCCCTCTCCCTTTTTTTCCTTTTCTGTTTTTATAAATCCAGGAAATAGCCAGTTACATCAATTCAAATTAAAAATGTAAGGTGCATGTATGTGCCCAGACAAAAATACTAACTTGTACCTTATTGTTTTATCTAACATACAGTGTCCTTAGTTGACTCAAATAATATCCAGAATTTATACAATAAATCATCAAACCCTAGGTGTCCTTTGGACAAATAAATTCTTTTAGAGAGTTTGGTATTTCCAAATGGCATGAACCCAATTGGTACTAAAAGGTACTGACCATACCTTGCATGTCCCACTAGCCCCACATAAAATAGCTTCCTAGTTTTACCTTAATTAAAACATGGCATTTCTGACTTTTAGAAATTTCTATAGGTCAAACCAAATGAGGTTTTGACCTAATTCCAACTCCCAGTAAATATTTATACTAATAAGTACCAAAACTCGGGAGCCCAAGATTTATTGTGCTTTTATTGAATTATGGTGAATTAAACATTGGTGTGCATGGTGTGTGCACCAATAAATTCACCATTTGAGTTCCGTAAACCCAAAAGGGGTGATTCCAGTTTCTACAGAAAGGTAATCTGAATACCTAACAGGTGTCCTTGGAATAACATCAAAAGCATCTTTAGTTTAAATTTGATGAAAAAGACAAATCTGAGCCAGTACTGTCTTTGGGAATTTCTCTAGAGCATTCTGGTAAATATTTTTAGGTGATTCCAACACCTCTTGAATCAGTACACTAAATATTACCTAATAACCCAAGGAAATAATTTTTGGAGCTCCAGATTATGTCTGGTGAATTATTTCCTAGAACTAGAGTTTTGTCCACTATAAAAATCATTATAAATCAATGGAAATTGATAAAATAGTGAAACCAATTTTGTTGGATTCATTTTATCAATACCTAGATGATGGTATCATTCTTACACAATATTATCATTAAAAAATTGGCCTTGATCCAAAACCCTTTATCTAGGTGGTTGTGGACCTTGAATCTTAAATAGGGAATCCCCACATGCAACCCAAGCATTCCTTTGCAATCTCCAACCAAATCCTCAATCCTTACTAATCTATAAATTTTTTTTGTAAATTGCTTGCTGTATGGTTTGAGGCTTGTATGCATTGTATTGATCGGGTGTTGTTTGTTTGCATGTATGCTCGATAACGGTGATAGTTGTGATTGTGTGACAGGGAGAAGGAGGAAGCACCGGGATATTCCTATTATTATTTTTATTACTTGGTTTTCTAGTATTCTAAAGAAGTCACGGGGCGTATTGCGGGTCACAGGAAAACCACCTTCTTGCTCATATGCCTTGTCCTATTATTTTGCCTATGCATGTTTTATCTACTCTTTTATGCAATTGCATTGTTTTACTATCTTATGTTTTAGGGAATGTTTGGCTCCTCCAAACTATGTCCACTTGGTACCATTAGGTACAACCCACTTTTATGATACCTACCTACCCCTAGCATAATGGATGGTGATTTAACACCATAACCCCTTAGAGACCCCGTTTTAGCCAAAGCAAAAGTATAGGATGGGAAGACCCCAGGAAAAAGGTTTGCAAAATTGTTTTATGAGAAAACCTTGGGAGGATTGGCCTACCAAGTGATGTTGAAAATGAGAAAGGTTTTGGTTTACGAATGGACGGACAAATGATGGTGGAAAAATGTTTACAAAAATGCACATGGTTCTTTGTAGTTTTGCTAGAACGATTAACCCGTGCAACCACATTACTCCGGAATGGGACGGGGCTGGGCTGGAAGTTTGTCTAATCCGGTGTCGGTGTCTCAAACTACTATGGGGGAGAACAAATTCCCGGAGGCTGGGCCTTCACCTATAAAGGCCGATGTGAAACATTGGTGTGGTGAAGGTAAATACCGTCTAAATGGCGGCCAGACGATACTATGAACCCCTCATTGAAAGCGCACACCCTGCAGGGTGCAAAACGCGTTCCAGTTGGCTTGTGACTATATAGGGTGTCCCTGTTTTGAGGGGATTAACCTCATAGGGTAGGCACCTATATCGGAGAGGGAATTCGGAAGGTCTTGACCGGTTATTCGACCCACGATTAGTGTAGATTAGGGACGGGTAATCAGATGATGTGGGTAAAGTGTACAACCTCTGCAGAGTGTAAATATATTCAAATAGCCGTGTCCATGGTCATGGGCGGTTGGGAAGGTTGCTGTAGATAGGTGTTGGTTTTGTTTTCAAAAAGGGACTTCGGAAAAACAATGGTTTGAAAATATTTTGACCATGGGATGGTCGGGAAAACGGAGGAAGGAGTTTGGTCATGAGATGACCGGAAGGAAAAACAAAAAATGGGTGACCCAAATCCTAGTGTTTTCTTAAAACTTTTCAAAAAGGTTTTCCAAATGTTTTACAGAAGTTTTTCAACAAAGATATAGAGATATGCTATACCTACAAGAGAAACTAGTTAATAAAGGAACCTCTTATGGAGCCATCCTACCACAACCATATTGCATATTCTTTACTATTGTTCTCTTAGGGTGGTTTGCGAGTACATTCAAAGTACTCACCGGCATTGTCCCTGGCTATTTACTTGGCCAGACTTTCAGATGATCGAGAGAAAAGATGGAGATGCTGACGTCTATGCGATCTAGGTCATCTTCCCAGTAAGTCGCATGTAGGTTAAGGCATGACATGGGCTCTGCGCTTGAAGACTTCCGCTATTTATGTTCTATCTCCATAATGGCATAAATGTAAGTACTTGTATTCGTATGGATGTTGTAATGATACTTGTCGGTTATGCTCACGGCTCACTGATCCTGGGAACGTGAATTGCAGGCATAACGGGTATTCTCGGACCGTAAATCCGGGGTGCCACACACATACCAAGAATCACTCTCACACACAAGATCCAAGAAATGAGCAATAAAACATCCAAGCAAATTGGAACTTATATGATAAAATGTGCCACATAGGAGCCAGATAATTCTCAATATCAATTCTAAGTGGAACAACCTCAAAAGTCCATATTTTCTAGGTTTGTAATATGCACAAAGCATACAACTCCCCCATAATGTGATAAACAAAGAAATCTCAACAAGAGGCAAAAGAAGATCAAAATATTGGTACTAATGGACATTTATGGAAATGAGTTTATCATGAGAAACACATACCACATAGAGACTAGATAAACATACAATATAACTATTAAGTGGTTTTCCTGATGTATACACAATTTAGGGTTGTGGAATGCCCAAGCATGACACTCCCCCAAAACGGAATAGTCCATTAATCCCTCATAAGAGCCAACTAGGATACAAACTAGAAACAATAAAGGCTCCAAACCAAGAAACACAAATACATGGTGTGCTAACCAACATACACAAATATAATTCACACATCAATATAAGTAAGTGGGAAGCACAACATGTACAAACATATGCAAGGTACAAAACCAACACATACATGCACAAGGGAGCAAGTAACCATCAATGGAAAGGAGTTAAGCACAAGTTACCGCAAGGAGGAACATTGGATATATGATAGAAGCGAGATAGCCCAAATGACTTGACTTTGATAAACAAGAAATTGATGAGGATCCCTCAATTCTTCATAAGTTATCCAAGTCTCCAATACCCTCCAACAAACACCTATTGATAAAGTTTTAGCTTGTTGGTCCCCAACCAAGTTGGGTCCTAAGAAGTTAGTCACAAATAGGCTTGGCCACCCAAATGGTTCTTTTATTGACACCACTTTGAGCACCAACAAATTTGGCAAACACGTTGCCAACCTCATCCTTACGAAGTGAATAAGCATGATCAATCAAGATAGGATGGGAGGAGGAGTTACCCATGGTGCATGAGGAAGAAAGGTGCCCCTTCTCACGACATATGTAGCAAGTTCTTCTCTTTATATCTTTATTCTTGGGTGGAGCTGCACCATGAAGAAGAGCTTGAGGCTTCTTGGGAAGTGTCCCATCTTCAGCTTGTGGAGGAGCTTGAGGCTGCTTCCCTCGTTGCTTCTCACTAAGAGGTGTAGGGGTTCGTAGCATGGAAAACAAAAAATTTCTATCGCATACAAACAAACAAGCCAAGATCTATCTACTAGATTGTAGCAACGAGTCGATGGAATAACTTACCCTCGAAGATACCAAAGCGGTTAACGAGAGCAGATTCTCGTGGGTGATGTAGTCGTACTCTTTCCGATCTCAAGATCGTGTAGACGATCCTTCTGGCGCTGCGTTCCGGCAGCGCTCCCGCAGTCGGTCACACGTTCGGTACTCGTCGAAGACCTTCCTCTCCCTTGTTCCAGCAGGCAGCGGAGGTTGTAGCACTCTCCTCGCGATTCCGGCATCACAACGGCGTGGTACCGGAAGTAGAGGGGAGATCCCGCAGGGCTTCTCCTTAAGCCGGAGCGAGTATGGTGGAGTATGAGAGAGCTTTAGTGGTCTAGGGTTTAGACACACCAATTAGAAGGCTCTAATCCGAAGGCTAGTGCAATTAGAAGCTCTAAACCAAAGCGGCTCTAAACCGGGGTCTAGGGCTAGGGTTTAGATTTAGAGGATAGGAACTTGTGTGTCTAGAGGAGGGGGCCCTGCCCCTCCTTTTATAGGTGGAGGGGCCGGCGCGCCAAGGGGGAGGGAGAGGAGTCCCTCCCCAACTCGGCTTGGAGGTGGGCCGCCGGTTGGAGGAGGGAACTCCTCCCCAACTCGGTTTGCCCCCTCTTTCCTCTTTCCCTCTCTTTCTTGTTTTAGCCGTTTGATTTTTCAAACTTGCTATTTGACTTTTCAATTAAGGATTCAATTTAATCCTTTATTTGGAACAGCGAGAACACTAAGTACATGATGCAATCATTCCAATATGCAATGACACATTCATGTACCCCTTCCCCTCCGGAGTGCCGGACATTCCGGAACCTTCTAGAACATTCCCGATGAAAACACCGGAATCATTCCCGAACTCCGAAACGGGACTTTCCTTATATGAATCTTATTCTCCGGACCATTCCGGATCACCTCGTGATATCCCGGATCCCATCCGAGACTCCGAACAACATTCGGTCTCTTTCTCATAATACCATAACTACTCAAACAACGTCGAATCCTTAAGTGTGTCTCCCTACGGTTCGTGAATTATGCGGACATGATCGAGACACTTCTCCGAACAATAACCAATAGAGGAATCTGGAAATTCATATGGCTCCCACATATTTCTACGATTACTTTTGCGATCGAATGAACCACTTACATACGATACCAATTTCCCTTTGTCTCACGATAGTTTACTTATCCGAGGTTATGATTGTCGGTATCTCTGCATACCTAGTTCAACCTCGTTACCGATAAGTACTCTTTTCTCGTTCCCGTGATATGTGATCCCTTGTGATCCAGTCACATGCTTGCAAGCTAATTGGATGACATTCCACCGAGAGGGCCCAGAGTATATCTATCCGTCATATGGATGGACAAATCCCACTCTTGATCCATGTGTTTCAACCAATACTTTCCGAACACTCAATGCCACCTTTATAGCCACCCAGTTACGGTGTGGTGTTTGATGTCATCAAAGCATCCATCCGGTAAAGGTGATATGCATGATCTCATGGTCGAAGGAATTAGGTTACTATGTATTAGAAAGCATATAGCAATTGAACTATTGAAATGACTTGATCTTTATGCTACGCTTATCTATAGGAGTATGTCCATCATATCATTCTCCTAACGATATGATCTTGTTGTTGATAACATCTAAATGTTCATGATAGGGAAACCACAATCATTTATCAACCAACAAGCTAGTGAAGTATAGAGGCTATACTAGGGACTTCAAATTAAGTCTACAAATCACACAAGTATCAATGTTTCCTTGTTAATACTATTATAGCATGAATGTAAACATTTATCATAAACACAAAGATATAATAATAACTACATTTATTATTGCCTCTAGGGCATATCTCCAACAGTCTCCCACTTGCACTAGAGTCATCTAATCTAGATTACATGGTAATATACCGAACACCCATGGCAGTTTGGTGTTGGTCATGTTTTGCCCTCGGGAGAGGTTTAGTCAACGGATCCGCCACATTCAGATCTGTGTGTACTTTGCAAATCTTTATATCCCCATCTTGGATATGTTCTCGAATAGCGTGAAAACGTAGCTTGATGTGCTTCAGCTTCTTGTGTGACCTTGGTTCTTGCGCATTGGCTATGGCGCCCATGTTATCACAGTAGATAGACATTGGGTCCAGCGCACTAGGAACCACACCCAGCTCTGTAATGAACTCTTTCATCCATATCGCTTCTTGTGAAGCCTCCGAAGCAGCCATGTATTCCGATTCAGTTGAAGATCTCGCCACAACGCTTTGCTTTGCACTCCTCCAGCTAACTGCTGCACCATTCAAAATAAATACGTATCCAGATTGTGATTTAGAATCATCCGGATCGGTGTTCCAACTAGCATCGGTGTAACCATTAACAACGAGCTGTTCATCACCTCCATAAGAAAGAACCATATCCTTAGTTCTTCTCAAGTACTTAAGGATGTTTTTGACCGCTGTCCAATGATCCACTCCTGGTCACTTTGATATCTGCTAGTTAAACTAACAGCATATGCAATGTCGGGTCTAGTACATAGCATGGCATACATTAGAGATCCTATGGCTGAGGCATAGGGAGTCTTACTCATCCTTTCTCTATCTTCTGCCGATGTCGGACCTTGAGTTTTACTCAAGGTCCTATTGGGCAACATGGGCAAGAACCCTTTCTTGCTATCTTCCATTCCAAACCTCTTTACAACTTTGTCCAAATATGTACTCTGTGACAATGATATTTGGCATTTCGATCTATCTCTATAAATCTTTATGCCTAATATGTAAGCTGCTTCGCCAAGATCCTTCATTGAAAAACTATTATTCAAATATTCCTTGACACTATTAAGAAGGTCTACATCATTCCCAATCAACAATATGTCATCCACATATAGTATTAAGAATGCTACAGAGCTCCCACTCACTTTCTTGTAAATACAAGCTTCTCCATAAGTTTGTATAAAACCAAAACTTTTGATCACCTTATCAAAACGTTGATTCCAACTTCGGGATGCTTGCTTCAATCCATAGATGGACCGTTGAAGTTTGCATACCTTGTTAGCATCTTTAGGATCGACAAAACCTTTGGGTTGCATCATATACAACTCTTCATCAATATCTCCATTGAGGAATGCTGTTTTGACATCCATCTGCCATATCTCATAATCATAATATGCAGCGATTGCTAACATAATCCTCACAGACTTTAGCTTCGCTACCGGTGAGAAAGTCTCATCGTAGTCAACTCCTTGAATTTGTCGAAACCCTTTTGCGACAAGTCGAGCTTTATAGACAGTAAAATTACCATCAGCATCTGTTTTCTTCTTGAAAATCCATTTGTTCTCAACAGCCTTCCGGCCATCCGGTAGGTCCACCAAAGTCCATACTTGGTTTTCATACATGGATCCAATCTCGGATTTCATGGCTTCTTGCCATTTATTGGAATCTGGGCTCATCATTGCTTCCTCATATGTCTCGGGGTCATCGGTGTTGTCCACCAACATGACACTCATAACGGGATCATACCAATCTGGAGTGGTACGAGTTCTCGTTGACCTCCGAGGCTCTGTAGCAACTTCAACCGAAGTTTCATGATCACCATCATTAGCTTCCTCTCTATTTGGTGCAGGCACCACAGGAACTTCTTCCGGTGCTGCGCTACTCGCAATTTCGAGAGAAGGTTCGACAACCTCGTCGAGTTCTACTTTCCTTCCAGTCACTTCTTTCGAGAGAAATTCCTTCTCTAGAAAGGATCCATTCTTGGCAACGAAGATTTTGCCTTCGGATCTATGATAGAAGGTATACCCAATAGTTTCCTTCGGGTATCCTATGAAGACGCATTTTTCCGCTTTGGGTTCAAGCTTGTCCGGCTGTAACTTCTTTACATAGGCTTCGCACCCCCAAACTTTAAGGAACGACAATCTAGGTTTCTTCCCAAACCATAATTCATACGGTGTCGTTTCAACGGACTTAGACGGTGCCCTATTTAAAGTGAATGCGGCTGTTTCTAATGCATAACCCCAAAATGATAGCGGTAAATCTGTAAGTGACATCATAGAACGAACCATATCTAAGAGAGTTTGATTACGACGTTCGGACACACCATTACGCTGTGGTGTTCCCGGCGGTGTCAACTGTGAAAGTATTCCGCGTTTCTTCAAATGCTCGCCAAACTCGTAACTTAGATATTCACCTCCACGATCAGAACGTAGAAATTTAATCTTCTTGTTACGTTGATTCTCTACCTCACTTTGAAACTCCTTAAACTTCTCGAAAGTTTCGGACTTATGTTTCATGAAATAGATATACCCATATCTACTCAAGTCATCCGTGAAGGTAAGAACATAACGATAACCACCGCGCGATGCTACACTCATTGGACCACACACATCGGTATGTATGATTTCCAATAAGTCCGTAGCTCGCTCCATCATACCAGAAAATGGAGTCTTAGTCATTTTTCCCATCAGACATGCTTCGCATCTTTCAAGTGATTCAAAATCAAGTGATTCAAGAAGTCCATCAGAATGGAGTTTCTTCATACGTTTCACTCCAATGTGACCAAGACGACAGTGCCACATATAGGTCGAATTATCGCTTGATTTCAAACGTTTAGCCTCAATGTTGTTGATATGTGTATTTCCACTATCGAGATTCAATAAGAATAGACCATCTACCAAAGGTGCATGTGCATAAAACATATTACTCATATAAATCGAACAACCATTATTCTCGGACTTAAACAAGTAACCGTCTCGCAATAAACAAGATCCCGATATAATGTTCATGCTCAACACAGGCACTAAATAACAATTATTTAAGTATAAAACTAATCCTGATGGTAGATGAAGGGGTAGCGTGCCGACCGCGATCACATCAACCTTTGATCCGTTTCCCACGCGCATCGTCACCTCGTTCTTCGCTAGCTTCCGTTTATTCTGCAGCACCTGTTTCGAGTTACAAATATGAGCAACCGAACCAGTATCAAATACCCAGGCACTACTACGAGTACTAGTGAGATACACATCAATAACATGTATATCAGATATACCTTTCTTCTTGATGTTGCCGTTCTTCAGATCCGCCAAGTACTTTGGGCAATTCCGCTTCCAGTGACCTTCTCCCTTGCAGTAAAAGCACTCAGTATCAGGCTTGGGTCCAGCCTTGGTCTTCTTCGCCGGCGTGGTAACTTTCTTACCACCCTTCTTGAAGTGTCCCTTTTGCTTAGACTTGCCTTTCTTGAATTTGGTGGTCTTATTGACCAACAACACTTGGTGCTCTTTCTTTATCTCCACTTCTGCAGATTTCAACATGGCAAAGAGTTCTGGCAACGTCTTGTTCATGTTCTGCATGTTGTAGTTCATCACAAAGTTCTTGTAACTTGGTGGTAGTGATTGTAGGACACGGTAAATCCCCAAAGCATTAGGAATCACTATACCCAAGCTTTGAAGTTTGTTTGCGTGCCCAGACATCTTAAGCACATGCTCACTGACGGAGCTGCCTTCTTCCATCTTGCAGTTAAAGAACTTTTCAGAAGCCTCATAGCTTTCAATTGCCGCATGAGTCTCAAAAATCAATTTGAGATCCTCGACAATGTCATATGGGTCTGATTCTTCAAACCTTTTCTGAAGCTCCGATTCCAAACCATACAAGATAGCACACTGAACTATGGAGTACTGATTCTTCCGAGCGAGGTAAACATTCTTTACTTCATCGGGAGCATCAGCTGCAGGTGGGTCACCCAGCGGTGCATCCAGCACATAGGTCAAATTACCAGCTGTGAGGACAATCCTCAAATTGCGGAACCAAACCGCGAAGTTGCTTCCATTCTTTTTCAACTTTTCTTTCTCTAGGAACGCATTAAAATTGATGGTAGGGGCTGCCATTGATCTACAACATATTTGCAATAGTTTAGACTAAGTTTATGACAAATTGAGTTCAAATTAATAATGAAATTAAACTAGGTGAACTCCCACTCAAAACAATATCCCTCACATTGTTTTAGTGATCACACGAACCAAATCCACTACATCAACACCGATCATCACGAGAGTTGATATAGTTTCAATGGCGAACAATCATCATGTTCATCATATCTACTATATGATTCATGCTTTACCTTTCGGTGATCCGTGTTCCGAGACCATGTCTGTACATGCTAGGCTCGTCAAGATCAAACCTTAGTTTCCGCATGAGCAAATCTGGCTTGCTCACGTTGTATACACTTGCAGAATCTAACACACCCGATCATCACGTGGTGCTTCGAAACAACAAGCTTTAGCAACGGTGCTAACTAAGGGTGAACACTTTATGACTTGAAATTGATGTGCATGAGGGATCATCTTATAATGCTACCGTCGTCTACTAAGCAATACAAGATGCATAAAGGATTAACATCACATGCAATTCAATAATATGCTATATGATATGGCCTTTCTTCTTTGTGCTTCCGATCTCCATCTTCAAGCACGAACATGATCTCCATCATCACCGGCATTGCATCAAGGTCAATGACGCTTCTCCATGGTTGTCGTCCACCGGCTTCAACTATTACAACTACTTTGAATAGACACGTGGGTCTTAACATAAATTAAAGACAAACATATGGCTCCTGCCGGTTGCCAACTTACAATAAGGAACATTGCATACATCAAATATAATCACAATCATGGCCATATCACATCACTGCACACCCCTGCAAAACAAAGTTAGACGCCTCTACTTTCTTTGCATATTTTACGTGGTTTGGGGCTTTCAATAAGTGTCGTTCTAACTTACGAACAAGAACCACAACATTGATACTAGCATTGTTGATCACCCGTTGTAAATTGGATCTTAACTATGCTAGGAGAAACAGGCACCCGCAAAGCCACTTATGCAATACAATTTGCATGTCAAGCGTGGAGCAAGTCTCATGAACGATGTCATGTAAGGTTAACCCGGGCCGCTTCATCCCAACATACCGCAAGATGCAAAGTACACAAGAAGCAATCGACAATAAAAGCATCAACGCCCACAATGACCATTGTGTTCTACTCGTGCAATAGATCTACATATAGACACGGCTCTGATACCACTGTAGGGGTTCGTAGCATGGAAAACAAAAATTTTCTATCGCATACAAACAAACAAGCCAAGATCTATCTACTAGATTGTAGCAACTAGTCGATGGAATAACTTACCCTCGAAGATTCCAAAGCGGTTAACGAGAGCAGATTCTCGTGGGTGATGTAGTCGTACTCTTTCCGATCTCAAGATCGTGTAGACGATCCTTCCGGCGCTGCGTTCCGGCAGCGCTCCCGCAGTCGGTCACATGTTCGGTACTCGACGAAGACCTTCCTCTCCCTTGTTCCAGCAGGCAGCGGAGGTTGTAGCACTCTCCTCGCGATTCCGGCAGCACAACGGCGTGGTACCGGAAGTAGAGGGGAGATCCCGCAGGGCTTCGCCTTAAGCCGGAGCGAGTATGGTGGAGTATGAGAGAGCTTTAGTGGTCTAGGGTTTAGACACACCAATTAGAAGGATCTAATCCGAAGGCTAGTGCAATTAGAAGCTCTAAACCAAAGCGTCTCTAAACCGGGGTCTAGGGCTAGGGTTTAGATTTAGAGGATAGGAACTTGTGTGTCTAGAGGAGGGGGCCCCTCCTTTTATAGGTGGAGGGGCCGGCGCGCCAAGGGGGAGGGAGAGGAGTCCCTCCCCAACTCGGCTTGGAGGTGGGCCGCCGGTTGGAGGAGGGAACTCCTCCCCAACTCGGTTTGCCCCCTCTTTCCTCTTTCCCTCTCTTTCCTGTTTTAGCCGTTTGACTTTTCAAACTTGCTATTTGACTTTTCAATTAAGGATTCAATTTAATCCTTTATTTGGAACAGCGAGAACACTAAGTACATGATGCAATCATTCCAATATGCAATGACACATTCATGTACCCCTTCCCCTCCGGAGTGCCGGACATTCCGGAACCTTCTAGAACATTCCCGATGAAAACACCGGAATCATTCCCGAACTCCAAAACGGGACTTTCCTTATATGAATATTATTCTCCGGACCATTCCGGATCACCTCGTGATATCCCGGATCCCATCCGAGACTCCGAACAACATTCGGTCTCTTTCTCATAATACCATAACTACTCAAACAACGTCGAATCCTTAAGTGTGTCTCCCTACGGTTCGTGAATTATGCGGACATGATCGAGACACTTCTCCGAACAATAACCAATAGAGGAATCTGGAAATTCATATGGCTCCCACATATTTCTACGATTACTTTTGCGATCGAATGAACCACTTACATACGATACCAATTTCCCTTTGTCTCACGATAGTTTACTTATCCGAGGTTATGATCGTCTGTATCTCTGCATACCTAGTTCAACCTCGTTACCGATAAGTACTCTTTTCTCATTCCCGTGATATGTGATCCCTTGTGATCCAGTCACATGCTTGCAAGCTAATTGGATGACATTCCACCGAGAGGGCCCAGAGTATATCTATCCGTCATATGGATGGACAAATCCCACTCTTGATCCATGTGTTTCAACCAATACTTTCCGAACACTCAATGCCACCTTTATAGCCACCCAGTTATGGTGTGGTGTTTGATGTCATCAAAGCATCCATCCGGTAAAGGTGATATGCATGATCTCATGGTCGAAGGAATTAGGTTACTATGTATCAGAAAGCATATAGCAATTGAACTATTGAAATGACTTGATCTTTATGCTACGCTTATCTATAGGAGTATGTCCATCATATCATTCTCCTAACGATATGATCTTGTTGTTGATAACATCTCAATGTTCATGATAGGGAAACCACAATCATTTATCAACCAACAAGCTAGTGAAGTATAGAGGCTATACTAGGGACTTCAAATTAAGTCTACAAATCACACAAGTATCAATGTTTCCTTGTTAATACTATTATAGCATGAATGTAAACATTTATCATAAACACAAAGATATAATAATAACTACATTTATTATTGCCTCTAGGGCATATCTCCAACAAGAGGCTTCTTCTTCAATGGGCAATCCCTCACATGATGCCCTTGTTCCTTGCACTTGAAACACACAATGTTGGACGGATTATTCACTTGTTCTTGGCCATTCTTCTTGTTGCCCTTGTGCTTCAACTTGTTAGTGGGCTTGTTCTTGATGTTGGAGTTCAATCCAAGCCCACTCTTTTCACTTAGGCATCATCGCACACTCAACATGTTCTTTAGTGTGGTCTTCCCTTCATGACACCTTTTCAAGTCATTCTTCAAAGAAGTGACTTGAGCCTTGAGCTCTTTGATTTCCTCTACATGGTTAGTGTTAACAATGATACTAGAGGAGGTAGATGCTACATTGTTAGAGCAACAAGGCAAATAATGCAATTCATCACAAGATATAACATGGTTATGAGTGGATGATTTACAAGGACTAGAACATGGCAATATAACACTAGGAGTAGATGTAGTGCTAATGTCCACATGAGGCCCACTAGATGTTACCTTTGACACAATGGCCTCATGAGCTAACTCTAGCCTACCATGGGAGACTAGAAGATCCTCATGCGAGCTGGAGAGCTTAACATGACTTTCTTCTAATTTCCCATAGTTTCTAGATAGCAAAGCAAGTTGAACCTTTAGCTCAACATTCTCCTTCAAGATATATGCTTCACAAGAAATAGAGTTAGTAGCACAAGAATCATTATTTAATGCAAGAGGTGAGGGCAACTTGGAAAGCTCTTTAGAATAAGAAACTTTAAGTTGCTCATGTGACTCGGTGAGTTTGATGAGATCACCCTTGATGACCCTAGAGCCATTGTTGAGGTGCTCAAAATCCTCAAGGTGATTAGCATAAGCAACTTCAAGTTCATCATTTTTTATTTGAAGGGCACTTGCCACCTTAAGATATCTATCATGAGAATTCTTCACTCTAGATAGCTCTAGAGCAAAGGTCTCCTCAAGAGATTCCTTAGTGGTTTATTCCTCTTCAAGAGATTCATTTATATTTGCAATTTCATTAGCATACTCATGCTCGAGAATTCTTTTTATCAATTGTGTCCTCATGCTCATATATTAGTTGCTTACTTTCAATAGCGCAAGTCAAGATTTCAATGAAACTAGAGAAAGCATTTTTATTAGGATGAAGAGCACGAAGGACTAGCCCCCTTCTCTTTTAAAGAAGCAACATCATCATTTTCTTCTACATGATCAACATTCACATCAGCATAAGGTATATTGGTGTCCAAAGGAGAGGTTACCTTTGAACCCTTAGCCATGAGGCACAAGTAAACATTGGGAGAAGGTGATGATGGGGGAACACATAAAGCTCCAATCGCAACCTTGCCTTGTCCCAAGAATTCTTCAATTTCCTCTACATGGTTAGCAGCACAAGTACTAGATGAAATAGAAGCATATTTATCATGGCAACAAGGCAAATCAAGCATATCATCATGAGACATATTCAAGGCATTTCTACATGATATGCAAGGGAAATCAACAGTAGGATGTAAACCACATATGTTCCTACAAGTGTTCATGCCAAAAGATACAACATTGCAATGAGATAGAGACAAAGGGTCATGAATGGAAATCTCACTATCTACATTGCAAGTTCTATCACCACTCACCATATCATTACTTTGAGACAAATCATATATTGATGAAGTGGAAGAAGATGAGAACTCATCACGGCCGAAGGTGGAGGGAACACAATCATCCTCATTAGTCTTGGACACATCATATTTTGCTTGAAGCTTGGTCCAAATATCATGAGCATTCCGGAAAGGCATGATTGAAGAAAGAACTACAAAGCTCACAACATTAACAAGCAATTTAGATGCTTGAGCTTCGAGATAAGAGTTTGTCTCCTCCTCCAAAGATAGATTTTGGGGATCCTTAGGAGGAGACAAGCCCATACCTAGAATCCTCTCAATATTTGGGTCAATGGCCCGGAAATGACTAAGCATGCGAGTATGCCAAACATCATAATGAGTTCCAACAAATGTAAATGTGTGAGAGTGCACTAAACCCCTAGGAGACATCTTTACTCTCGAGGCAGTGAAGCCTAAGAAAAGAGAGACCTCGCTCTGATACCAATCGAAAGACCAAAGGACTCCGCCTAGAGGGGGGTGAATAGGCTTTTAAAATTATTATGGTTTAGGCTCAAATAAATGCGGAATAAAACTAACGTTTAATTTATGGAGCTTACATCCTAACCACTAGGTTCACCTAAGTGCACCAACAACCTATGCTAAGCAATACAAGCAACAAGGTGATAGCAAGATATAAATAATTCAAGCACGATGGCTATCACGAAGTAAAGTGCATAAGTAAAGGGCTCGGTTGAGAGATAACTGATGGACGCGGAGACGAAGATATGTTTCCCACAGTTCACTTCCAAAGAAGCTACATCTCCATTGGAGAGGTGCGATGGATAAATGCTCTCCGAACACCACAAATGGATAAACTCGAGGTGTGGTGGCTCGATGCTCACCCAACGCCACACAAGGCCTCACCTCGGATGCGGAAGCACGCAACTCACCGACGCCACAAAAGGATCACCCTATTCTCTTGAGTAAGGACCACAAAAGGCGGGCACTCGCTCCACTATGGCTATCTCCACAACTCAATTGGAGGCTCCCAACAACAAAGCCACAAAAGGCTACAACTCCACAAAAGTCCAACAAAGCCACAAAAGGCTACAAGACCACAAAAGGTCAACAACCTAACCACACAACCGTTTAGGGTTTCAAGAACCCAAGAGTAACAAGCCCACAAGCTTGTACTAGCCGAATCTCCGGGGAGAACTCAAACCTATGCAACAAATGCAAGGGCAAGTCCTTCAATCCCAAATTCCAACAAAGCTACAAAAGCTATTGGGGGAATAAGGGAGGAAGAACAAAAGAGGAGTACATAAAACTCTCCAAGATCTAGATCCCAATGATTCCTTCACAAAGAAGGGATTTGATTTGTTGGGATTGTATATCTAGATCTCCTCTCTAAAATCCCTCAAAGAGATGCAAGAATTATGGTAGGGAGAAGGGAAGAGGGCAAGCTTTTAAAGGTCAACAATGGAGGAGAGAGAGTGGAAGATCTAGCAAAGATGGCCTCAAAAGATGGGGAAATAATAGGGAAGAGGGGTGCCTTAAAAAGGGCAAGAGAAATCTGCCCGTTTGGGCTAGATTCGCGCACCACCGGAACTTCCGGTGCTCCACCAAAACTTCCAGCAAATCAAAATAGAAGTTACTGACCCTAACCGGAACTTGGGTCAGAACTTGGGCCCGGAACTTCCGCTCAAGAAAAAAAGCGGGATAGCATCTGCCCGTTTTGATGATCCTGGGCATGTTTTGAAGAAAACGACAAGCTCTATAAGATTATGAAAATAAAAATCATAGTCCAACATGGAATGATAAAACGAAATGGAGAAAGGTAAGACCTCTCTAGAAGCGATGAACTGGTAAAACCTCGAAAACCCAAAACACACGAAATTGAGCTTGGAAACTCCGATTGGAATGAAAACAATTTTGTTGGAAAGATAAAACCAAGTAGAAGCCAACAACATGTGAAATATTGGATACCACAAAGGAAGAAAATATCTAGTATATATATGTGAGATATCTCCTAAGGTGTGGAGCTGGAAAAACCCGCACGATCAAGAATGCAATAAGATATGCAAGGAAAATCCTTATTTGATGAACTAGAGATTGTTATGATGATAACCACAATCTCTAGATCCTCTCATGGAAAAGAACCAAATAACAACCAAGAAAGATGATGCTATAAATGCAAAGGTTTGAGCTCTCTCTGAACGATGCGATCGAGACACCCGCTTGAGATCCCCTCTTGATAGTATGGCTATCTATCCTAAACCCGGTCTCCCAACAACATGAGATCGACAAAATAGAAGCCCTATCAAGATCATACCTTTGCCTTGAGCAATCCACTTGAACTTGATGTAGACCATCTTGTTCTTCTCAAGTGGGAACACCTTTCTTGATTTCTCTTGCTTGATGAAGATGAGGACTTGCAAATTGCTCCCCCATACTCCATGGGGAAACTTCTTATTTGAACTTTTCTTCATCACTCCATGATCACGAGGATGGCAAGCTTCAAGCATGAGGACTTCTAGAGATGGCGCATCTTGAGCTTGCCCTTCTTCATCCCTTCTTAAGGTTGATCCATCTTGATGCAACTCTTTGCACTTGTCTTGATCAACCTTCAAGCTCCTTCTTTCTTCATGATTCAAACTTGAGACCAACACATGGCCCAAGAGATGCCAATGCACAAACTACAAGTGAAACTCAATTTACACATTAGTCCATATAGATTGTCATTAATTACCAAAACCACACATGGGGGCATACATGCCCTTTCACTTGGTTTAATAGATTACCTCCTGGATCCATTGATAGCCCTGATTTATTTTTGCTTCTTTCTTTCAGAAATATTTCCCTCCAAGTGCTAGACATGCTGCTTTGAAGACACTTTTTGATTTTAAACAGGGAGAAGAAGAGAAATTTCCTGAGTCATGGACAAGGTTCTTTGCCTTGATTCATGCACATCCAGGATGTCCATTACCTAAAAATGAGCTTCTTGGTATCTATTATAATGGACTAACTGATGATTTTAGGACCTACCTAGATAGTTTTGCTGACTGTGTTTTCAGGAAAACAACTCCTGCAGAAGCTGAAGAATTAATGGCTAAAATAAGCAAGAATTATGATGATTGGACTTCAACTGAGCTAAATACACCTGTGTCGTGGGGATGACCACGGCAGATGCTGCAATCAGCAGCGAGTAGTAGAACATGGGGCAAGGGCGGCCAGCCATCTGCGGTGCGAGATGAGGGCTAAGACACAAGGGTTTACCCAGGTTCTGCCCCCCGGAGGGTAAAGACCTACTCCTGCTAGATTGTATTATGATAAGAGTACAATGGGGCGAGCTCGGCGGCTAGGCGGCGAGTCGC
Organism: Avena sativa; assembly: GCA_916181665.1. Lineage (NCBI taxonomy): Eukaryota > Viridiplantae > Streptophyta > Magnoliopsida > Poales > Poaceae > Avena > Avena sativa. The sequence goes on along the minus strand of OV702283.1, from coordinate 242,977,427 downwards.
TAGGGTGTATGATGGAACGTATCCTCTATGCGTCCTCTAGGGAGGTTTATATAGACTCACCTCCCTAGGGTTTACAGATCTCAACCGAATTAGTTAAGGATTCGGTGATTCTACGACCTAGTCCGACTAGGCCTATCTACACTTTTGGGCCTTCAGCTTCCAGTCGCTGGAGTCCACGCCAAATCTCGGGCCAGTCGCCGTCCTGCAGGCCCACTCGCTGGCGCTTGGGCCAGTAGGAAACGTCCTGCTGGGTATACCCCGGTTGGCATATCCCCATCAGTAGTCCCTGAGGCCGTCGTTGATTTGTCGCAGGCGTTGCTGGCAGTCGGAGTATGCGGGTCCAATGCGGACGTCCAGTCGAATCGGCGGCGGACTCCTGAATAAAGGAAGAACTAGTCATTTTAGTCACAATAACGGCGACTAATCGGGTCGCAGCTCGGCGAACGGGTCGGCGAATACTCAGTCGCTGTTATAGTGATCGGGTAGGCGAATACTCAGTCACTGTTATAGTGATCGGGTTGGAGCATCATCGTTCCGCGTAGAGCGACGAGTCGAATGGATGAAGTTGGACCGTCAATTGGGGTCAAACTAGCCGTTGGGGTAATCCAACGGTAACTTCGGCGTAATTACCGCGTAGTAACGGCTCCCGAAATTGGCGGGTAGCAACCGCTATATAAGGAGAATGATAGGCGAACAGGGAAACACTTCTTCGTTCTTCCTCTGATCTCGCTCGTCTCTGTTTTCCACTCCGCATAGCGATCTAAACAATCCAGAGAGCCCTATCCTCCGCGAACTTCCAACCGATGGCCCCCTCCACCGAACCTTGGGGCAGATCCAAGTGTACTAAGGCGCTACTGGCGTCCTTCGAGGAGGTCGGGATCCTCCGCGCCGGCAGATGGCGCATCCCCGCGGCCGGAGAAGTGACTCCGGACCCGCGCGAGGGAGAATTCATCTACTTCACCAGCCACCTAGAGCGGGGGTTGGGCTTCCCAACCTCCCTCTTCTTTCGGCGCTTCTGCGCCTACTACGGGATTCAGCCATCGGATCTAGGTCCGCATAGTATTGAGCAGCTCGCCATCTTCGTGGTGTTCTGCGAGTGCTACCTGGACTGCTGGCCTCACTTCCCCCTGTGGCATGAACTGTTCCATGGGAGAATCAGCCGTGAAGAGTTAGGCGGCCCGATGCTAGCTGCGGGCGGCCTGACATTCCAACTGAAGTCGAAGGCGTCGTTCTTCGACCTGATGCTTCCCTCCAAGGCGGCGAATGAATGGAAGAAGTCCTGGTTTTATGTCACCGAGTCGACTCCAGACGGCGAAGTGGCGCTCCCAAGGTACTCCGCCGATTGGCCCGAACCGCGTCGGCTCCAGGTCGTCAAGCTCCCACTGGACCAATGGATGGTTGTCGACGAAATGCTGCAAACCATCCGTGGCCTAAAGAAGAAGGGCCTCCAGACCATCAACCTCTACAACTGCTGGTTCGGGCGGCGGCTCGTGCCCTTAGCCCACCGCGACCACTATATGTACAAGTATACGGGTAAGGACGATCCGATGAAGTCCTCCTTCGCTGAGTGGAGGCTCGAAGACTACACCCTGGCTCTGAAGAAGATCACCCAGGTGGTGTATCTTGACGCGAAGGCCGGGGTCGCCCCCTATACCACAAGGCGCCCGGCTCCGACGGTAAGCTGTCATTTCGTCACCACTCGCAGTCGCAGATGATGCATTCGCGGTTGTGCTGACGTTGTCTTGTTTTTTATTGAAGTTGTTCCAAGTGGTAGAAGGGTGGCTTCCACCCGCAGACGACAAAAACTCGAGCTCGTCCGTCCAAGACGGGAGCGAGTCACCACCCGTCAAAGGCGACACTGAGAGCAACGAGGGTGATGATGACGACGACGACGAAGACGAGCCCGTGGAGGTTGCCGCCCCCACAGTTCGCAAGACCCGCGGGCAACACCAGCGCGAGCTCGAGGCGAGTAAAAGCCTCGATCCCCACGATGATGATGACGATGAGCTTCCCGAACACACCTCACATCATGAGGCCACGCCGTCGAAGAAGAAGAAGAAGAAGGAGACAAAGGCTCTACCGAAGAAGAAGGCAAAGCCGGCGAAACAGATGTCTCCACCTCGATCTGCGACCAGTTCCCACGCCACCAGCTCCGCTAAGGACGCACCGGCGCGTGCGACCGAGGCACCGGACGCCGCTGCCCCCACGGACGAGGTACCTCTGGCATCATTACCACCTCCATTCGCCCCGGTCTTTAGTTTAGGGGCTGCTCCAGCCGCAGCAGCCTCGCCTCCAAGGGAAGCTTCCGCAGCAGTTATCACGGAAGCTCCTGCAGTGGCTTCTTCTTCGAAGAAGCCCTCAATGTCTTGGGCACACGATGTGTTCGAAACGGACCTCACTCGGAGGTTGGGGCCCGGTTGGAAAAGCCGGCTAGCATCGGCACCGGACTGCGGTTCATACCAGTCGCCAAGTGAGTGTTTTTTCATCTACCTGTTTTTCGTCGTAGTCGGACAATCTTATTCATATCGTTGTTTCACAGGACTGGTGTTAAAAAGATCGGCCATCCTTCCATGGATAAGGTTCCGCCAGTTGTCACCGAGGTAGACTCTTCATGGAAGAGGAAGACCGATGAAGTTGCTGCTCCCACCGAAGGTTTCAAGAGGGCGAAAGGCGACGACGTTGTCATGGTCTCTGATGACCCGGCGGATGCTCCGAGCGAACCTCCAACTGTGGCGGAAGTGACCTTGAAGACCAAAGAGGCTGTTGCCTCACCCGACGTGGCCGATCCGGCTCCAAGTGGCGCCGCGGCATCTGCAGCGACCTTCCCTCGGTTCATGGCGAAGGCGGCCGCAACGAGTGGCTCGGCGCCAGCGAGCCGGATGCTTGGGGTCGCCGAGGTGGAGGTCGAACAGCGTCGCGGCCACACTCCGGTCGTGCTTGCATCTGTGGACTTGCTGGAGCTTCATGGCATGCTAGGCGCTGCCATCCAGGTATGTCCAGTCCCCGAGGATCGGGCCACTGAATTTCAGTGGTCGGATTCTTAATGTTTTTATATCGTCCAGTCCCCGAGTGTCTAGTCGCTGAATTTCAGCGGGTGGGCACTTAAGATTTTCAATGTCCAGTCCCCGAGTGCCTAGTCGCTGAATTTCAGCGGGTGGGCACTTAGGATTTTCAATGTCCGTTGTTGTTGACGTTGCAGTTTGTGCGCAGGGCCTGCAGCGAGAATCGGCCCATCGGCTTGCTGCAAAGTGTCGCTTGGAGAAGGAACTCGTTGCCGTCCAGGAGACGAACAAGGGGCTTCAAGCGATTGCGGACGAGTCGGAGGAAGTCCGCCGGGGCCTTGTCCCGGTAGGTGACTTGATGGCGGCGCAGTCTGCTCTGAGCGTAGCCGAAAAGCGGGTCGCTGACCTAGAGCGTGAGCTCAAGGAAGCGAGGGCGGAAGCGAGTGCAGCGGAGGGTCGTGCGAAAGCGGCTGTTACGGCTGCTGCTGAAGAGCGGAAAGTGTCTAACTCACTCGTTGCTGGGCTACAGGACGACTTCTCCTCTCTTCAAAGCTTCATCACGGGCCTCTGCCGTCCGCTGATTGGTAACCCTTTCTTCCTCTTCCTTCTGCCTACAACAACTGTATTGTGAAATCATTGGTGTGCTTACTGCCTGCTTCTGTTCCACAGGCCGGATTACTGATAGCTCGGAAGAGGCGCAGTCATGCGACGCACGGCAGTGTGTGACCACCCTGATCGACTCGGCCGCGTTGTCCGCGACTTGCATTCGAGCATATCTTCAGGAGATATCGCCCACGGAGGTGATCCCCAGCGACATCGTCGAGGTATGGTGCTACCTGGAGAAGGCTCCGTCAGTCGTCGAATTCATGACGCGGTCGGCCTTCCGGTGCGGGGCAGCGACGGCGCTCAGCCTTGGGCTTGCTCATTTCCCGGAGGACTTCGACCTTGACGATGTGACGAGCGGATACCCCTCATCCACGGGCTCTGTGGAGATTGCCGAGGTGCTGAAGCTGATGGACCGGGCCGCGGTGTATTCCGATCGCATTTGGGCGATGGGCGACCTCCTCCCCTATCAGGAGACGATTGTCGCCCCCAACGATCCCGAACCGAAGCATCAGGACTTCAAGGTCGAGCAGCCGTTCCGTGCAGCGATGGCGGGCGAGTTGACGACGTACCCGTCGAACCCGTACGTGCCCTTCATCCGTAACCGCAGGGGTGGCGGCGAGTCGGCGTCCAAACCTGCGGAGTAGAAGCGTTATGCCCTTGGGCGTTAGTACGAAATAGCTATTGAACTTTCCTTGTATTTTGGAACAACTTTGTGCTGCTATAAAGGAAATTCGTGTTGTTTTGTCATTTGCTTTGTGATTTTGGATTTTGATTGAATGAGTCCCCGAGCGCGTCCGCCCTTTTTATGGGGTTTACCTCGGTTGCTATGTGTTTGTGAATTTTTAATGGTTTGAGGTCGACTCGCTAGAGCTCGGAGAGCCAGTCGCTGGGCGACTCCCATGGGTTCTCTTTACTTGACCGTTTTCCCGTGCGCAAACGAGGTCGGTTAGCCGAGTCCCCGAGTGTGGTACTTGGTGGTTCTAGTCGCATCTCCAAGGTAGGTGAGGACTAAGCGCGTTAGAGTAGGCGCGTCACTCCTGCCTGACCCGAAGGATCAGTCGCGTGTCGAGTCCTGGGCACGCTCTCATACTAGGCGTTTTTTCCTAGCCGCTCGTATTTGATTGGACGTCAGTCCCCGAGCGTGGTATTTGGCCGTTCGAGTCGCTGTGCCAAGGATGCGGAGGACCTTGGTCGCTGTGAGGAGCGAGGGCAGTTGTCTTGGCTCGGTAAGCCAGGCGAGCTAGGCGACTCCAATGGGGCTCCGGGTTGGCATTTTTCGTGGACATTACGGGGCCTGGGGTTTCCCAGTGCGCCCGTACCGCACTACTTGGCCGTGCTGGTCGCTTTACCAGAGGTTGACTTCTGCGAATAGCACAACGCTGTTATTACGAGGTGCAAGTGGCACAAGACGTGGAGAGTAGACACAATTTGCGGTAACCGATCTGTTTTATTTCATAGTGGGTGGAGAGTACATGTATGGAGTTCTAGGATTAGAACTTCCGTAGGAGGTTTACATTCCACGGCCGCTTGACGTCGAGTTTCCCGTCTCCTCGGACGTCGGTGAGGTAGTAGGCATTGTTGCCTAGGACTCGCCCGATGGCGAATGGTCCCTCCCAGGGGGGAGAGCTTGTGCATGCCCTTCTTGTCCTGGATGAGGTGTAGTACCAGGTCGCCTTCTTGGAAAGTGCGAGTCCTTACTCGCCGGCTATGGTAGCGGCGGAGCCCTTGCTGGTAGATGGCGGTGCGGGAGCAAGCTAGGTCGCGTGCCTCGTCGAGCTGGTCGACTCCGTCTTGTCGTGCGAGTTCGTTTGCGGCCTCCGTGTAGTTGACCACCCTTGGCGAGTCGTGCTCGAGGTCGGTGGGCATGACTGTCTCGGCGCCGTACACCATGAAGAAGGGTGTAAATCCTGTCGACCTGTTGACGGAGGTGCGGATGCCCCAGATGACGGAGGGCAGCTCCTCGACCCAGCACCCGGCGGTGCGCTCGAGTGGTACTTGGAGCCGTGGCTTCAGGCCATGGAGGATACTCTGATTGGCACGTTCCGCCTGGCCGTTGGACTCCGGGTGAGCGACTGAGGCGAGGTCGAGTCGAATGTGGTGTTCCTCGTAGAACTCGGCCATGGCTCCTTTGGCGAAATTGGTGCTGTTGTCCGTGATGATGCTGTTTGGGAACCCGTAGCGATATATGAGCTTGCGTAGGAACTTGGTGGCAGTATTTCCATCGCATTTGCGGACTGGATTGGCCTCCACCCATTTTGTGAATTTGTCGACTACGACTAGGAGGTGGGTGAAGCCGGAGGGGGCCCTCTTGAAGGGGCCTACCATGTCCATGCCCCATACGGCGAAGGGCCAGGTGATGGGGATTGTCTTGAGCGCCGACCTTGGCACGTGGGTCTGGTTGGCGTATTTCTGGCATCCGACGCACCGCTGGACAATGTCAACAGCGTCTGCGTGTGCGGTGAGCCAGTAGAAGCCATGCCGCATAGCCTTTGCAACCAGAGAACGAGCGCCGGCGTGGTGGGCGCAGTCACCGGAGTGAATGTCTTGGAGGATTTTTCGTCCTTCAGCGGGCTGAACGCAGCGTTGGAACACGCCGGTCACGCTGCGCTTGTGGAGCTCGCCGTTGATGATGACGAAAGATTTGCAGCGGCGTGCTATCATCCAGGCATCCGTTTCATCTGCTGGCAGGGTGCCTCCCTCCAAGTAGGCGACGTATGGCGCGGTCCAGTCGTCTGGCTCGGCGATGAGAGCAACCAGGGCTGCTTTTGGTTGCAGCGGGATTCCGACGTCGACCTCCCTGGGGGGAGAGACGGAAGGCTTGGTGATGGTGTCGAGGAAGACGCCGGCGGGTGGTGCGAGTCGAGCCGAGCCGATGCGAGAGAGTGCGTCGGCTTCCTCGTTTTTCCGCCTGTCGATCCACTCGACGGAGTAGCCTGCGAAGTATCCACCCAGCTTGTCCACTGCTTGGCGGTATGCCACCATGGCGGGGGAGACGGCGTCGCAGGTGCCAGCGACTTGCCCTACGACGAGATCGGAGTCTCCGTAGCAGCACAGGCGGTTGACGTTCATCTTCTTGGCAGCTCGCATGCCGTGGAGTAGCGCCTCGTACTCGGCCATGTTGTTGGTGCAGGGGGTGAAGTCGAGGCAGAGGACGTAGTGGAGCTTGTCTCCCTTCGGAGAGGTTAGCACGATCCCTACTCCTGCACCGTTCGTGTTCTTGGAGCCGTCAAAGTGTAAGCTCCAGTAATGGAGGTATGGCAGCTTCTCTGGCTGCTGGGCCTCTTCCCAGTCGGCGATGAAGTCTACGAGGGCCTGTGACTTGATCGCCTTGCGCAGATCGTACTTGATGTTGTGGACGCCGATCTCGACGGCCCACTTGGCGACTCGCCCAGTCGCCTCACGGTTGCGGATGATGTCCTGCAACGATGCTGAGGAGACGACCGTTATCGGGTGCTCCTGGAAGTAGTGCGGCAGTCGCCGCTGTGCCCTGAAGACCGCGTATACCAATTTCTGGTATTGCGGGTAGCGCTGGCGCGACTCGGTGAGGACTTCGCTGATGTAGTACACGGGTCGTTGCACCGGGCGCTCCTTTCCTTCCTCTGGTCATTCGACGACCATGACGGTGCTGACGACGCATTTGGAAGCCGCGACGTAGACCAGCATGGGTTCCTTATCGACGGGGGCGGCGAGTAGCGGTGCTGCGAGTACACCTTCTTGAGGTTGCGGAGCGCATCATCTGCATCCTTGTCCCACTTGAAGGTGGGGTTCTTGCGCATTAGGCGGTAGAGGGGCATCGCCTTTTCTCCCAACCGGGGGATGAAGCGACTGAGAGCCGCGACTCGCCCGGCCAGCTTTTGGATGTCGCACAGGCACTCGGGTTTGCCGAGTCGAGCGATCATGTCGATCTTCATGGGGTTCGCTTCGAACCCACGCTTGGAGACAACGTATCCCAGTAGCTGTCCAGCTGGTACACCGAAGGTGCATTTTCCTGGGTTTAGCTTTATCTTGTACTTCCGCAGGTTGGCGAATGTTTCTGCCAGGTCAGCGAGTAGGTCATTCTGGCGAGCGGACTTCACCACCACATCGTCAATGTAGACGTGGATATTGCGGCCAATTTGGCTCGCAAGGCACTCCTGCATGCACCGCTGGTAGGTCGCCCCAGCGTTCTTGAGGCCGAAGGTCATGGCAGTGTAGCAGAAGGCTCCGAATGGCGTGATGAACGTCGTCTTCTCTTTGTCCTCGACGGCCATTTTGATCTGGTTGTACCCAGAGTAGGCGTCGAGGAAGCATAGCGACTCCGAGCCCGCGGTGGAATCGATGATTTGGTCGATCCGCGGGAGGACGAATTGCTCCTTCGGGCAGGCGCTGTTTAAGTTTTTGTAATCGATACACATCCTCCAGGTCCTGTTTTTCTTCTCGACCAGGACTGGGTTTGCCAGCCACTTGGAGTACTTGATCAGCCGGATGAAGCCTGCAGCGAGTAGACGCTGCACCTCCTTGGCGATGGCTCGACGGCGCTCTTCATTGAAGGGTCACAGCGACTGCTTAACAGGTCGCACTTTGGGGTCGGCGTTGAGTTTGTGCTCAGCGAGTTCCCTCGGGACACCAGGCATGTCAGAGGGCTTCCACGCAAAGATGTCCCTGTTCTCACGGAGGAACTCGATGAGCGCGCCTTCCTATGTTGGGCTCATGCCCGTCCCGATCGTCACCGTCTGGCTGGAGTCGCCTGGGACCAGCTCGACGGTGCGGGTATGCGTTGTTGCCTCGAAGGTGGTGGGGTTGCCACCCTCCGAGTTGGGCTTTTTGAGTATGGTGGGGTCGTCGTTGTTGACCCCTCTCGCGTACTTGGCGAGCTCGTCTGCGTGGTTGGCCTCTGCCATGATGACGGCGTAGGCGAGTTCAGCTCCTTTGGCCTCGCACTCGGCGGCCATGTCGGGGTCGCCGTGGATGGTGATGACGCCGCACGGCCCGGGTAGCTTCATCGCGTTGTACGCGTAGTGGGGTGCTGCCATGAATTTGGCGAACGCCTGGCGCCCCAGAACACAGTGGTAAGGGCTGTCGAAGGGCACCAGCTCGAAGACGATCCTCTCGGTGCGGAAGTTTGCCGGTGTGCCGAAGGTGACTGGCAGCGTCACCTTGCCGATCGGGTACGCCTTCCGACCGGGGACGATGTCGTGGAACGTGGTGTAGGTCGTCTCGATCATCGACTGCGGGAGCCGCAGTCGCCTGAAGGTGTCCAGGTACAGGATGTTGATGGAGCTGCTGCCGTCCATCAATGTTTTGGGGAGCCAGTAGTCTCCCACCTTGGGCTTGACCACCAGGGAGACTCGGCCCGGGTACTCGATCCGTGGCGAGTAGTCCGCGCGGCTCCAAGTGATTGGTTGCTCAGACCAGTTGAGGAACTGGGGGATGTCTACCTGGGCCACCGCGTTGACAGCGACGGCGCGGGCGATGACCTTCTTCTCGCACTTCGTGTTGAAGCCTGTGAAGGTGTGGAGCGAGCCAGCGACGCTGCCGAATTTTCCGCCGTTTGGCGGGTTGTCGTCGGGGTCTTCCCGCGCGTGTCGTGCCTTCTTGATCTCCTTGAGAGAGTGGCAGTCGGCGGTCGTGTGCGTGGCGGGCTTTCCTTCCCTGCTGTGGAATACACAAGGTTGGTTGAGAAGGGCCGCGGGGTCGAACCTCGGCTTCGCCTTGTAGTTGCCACCGTCGCGGCGAAAGCTCTTGGGCTCGCGCTACGCGTATCCGGCATTGGCGACGAAGTCGACTCGCCCGTCACTGCGGCGCTTGCCGGTGAGGCGAGCGTTGCTGTAGCGTAGATCGGGTCATCTCCCGTTGTCGTGGCCGCTCGTGCGGCGGTTTCCTCCCGACTCGTCGTCGGTTTCCTGGTTTGGGTCCTCCTCCGCGTACCATTTTGCGATCTCCAGGAGATCCGGTATGTTGTGGAGTGTGCGATACGCTCGTTTGAGCTTGGTGACCAGGGGCTCGTAGCGGCACGAGGTTTTGAAGTAGTGGATCGCGGTGTCTTGGTGGATGCCGACCGCTTTGACCACAGATCTTGCCACCGTTGGATCCAGCTGCGGGTCGACTCGCGGGGTCCCTGGACGCACCGTTCCAGGTCCTCGATGGTGGTGGGGCGGGTGTATGAACCCTCTAAGTGACTGACGAAGGCGTCACGCATCTCTTCCCAGGAGTCAATGCTATCCGCGGGAAGAGTGTTAATCTAATGCATGCACGCTCCCTCCATCATCAGGGGAAGGTAGTGGGCGGCTAGTAGATCAGTGTGGCCAGCGATCCCCATTGCCATGAGGTAGGTGTCCAGCCACACGGAGGGATCGTACGTCGCCGCTTTGAAGTTCGCCGGGTATCTTTTGCCTCGGATCATCAGTTCGAAGCACCGGGGCCCGAGCCGGCTTAGCGATCCCCTCGGCTCACCATCGCGGCGGTTGGTGAGGGTATGCCGCAGGTCGTCGGGCTGGCGTGCGCGCCAGCTCTGGTTGTTGATGATGTGGGTGCGTGCGTCGACGGGTTGCCCGTTGGCGGCGACGAAGTTGGTCGCTGGCCGGGGGTCGTTGGTGGAAACTGCGGGCGTTCGCGGGTCGGTGTTGGAGCTGTAGTGGTTCGGGTGGCGGGCAGTTGAGGGTGTTCGCCGCCATGGGGCGGCCGCTTGAGGCTGCTCTGCTGCCCGATGAACGTGAGTACATCCGACCCTGCGAATCGATGTCTGCGTTTTGTTGCTCGACCGCTTTGGCGAGCAAATCCTTGGCGTATTGGATCTGTAGGGCGCCTTCACCAATGGCCGCGATGTTGTCGACTACTGCTCGGCCCGCGACGAGGTTGTCCATTAGGGTGGAGAACAGCGGGAGGCCGTTCGCGTCTCGCTCTCGTGAGGATACCACGATCCTTGGCTGGTCCCTGGGGGGTGCGCGGTTGGGTGGTGGCGGGGCGCCATTGGCCGTTGCCCCTGGTGGGGGCCGAGTGCTTCCTCCTGGTGGTGTGTTAGGCCGCGTGGGCCGGTGGGGGAAGATCGCGTGCTAGGCCGCGCGGGCCGGGTCGTTCTCGTCGTCGAAATTCAGGGCGCGCCCCTGGACGGTGGGGTTCAGGCGCGACTTGATTCGGAGCTGGTGGTAGCGCGACAGCTCCTACGCTGTCACCTGCTCGAGGTGAAATTTTTCGCGCTCGTCTTGTTCCTTGCGGACTGCTTCCGCCAGCTTCAAGAGGAGTTCCTCGACCTCCGTTGCCGTCGCGTTTGGTGGGATCGGCATGGAGAATGGATCTTCCGGCGGGTCGGCGCCAGTCGCCATGTAGGTCGCGGCGTGGCGGCCGGTTCCGTCGCGGAGGTCGGCGGAGTTCTCCGACCCGGAGTCGAAGTCGAAGATTCCGAGGATAGAGGGATCCTCGAAGTCTCCGACGTTGGAGACCTGGGTGATGGAGCCCGTGGGTGACGCAGCGACAATGGATCCGGTGAGTGACGCCGGGGTCGCCAAATCGTCGTCGTCGTTGAGGTCCGCGTCTTCCGCGGCTGCGGTGGTTTCGGCCACGTTGTTGTGGGACGAGTCGTATTCGGAGGCAAGGCGGTGGATCGTGCGGACCTGGATCTCAGAGAGCCGGTCGCGTGGCGGCGACTTGCGGATGCGAGCCGAGACCTCCGATATGATGACGTCGGTGAGGCCGACGAAGAGGCTGATCATGCCGACCGGCAGGATCATGCTATGCGTGACGGGTCGCGCCGCCGGGACGTAGCTCCTCGGCAAGATCTGGAGCATCTCGCCGATCGCGATCATGCGGCTGGTGGCAATCGACTCGTTGATTGGCAGATTGGATCTCGCCACAGAACACCGGCCTGACCGGCCAGGCCCCACGGTGGGCGCCACTGTCGTGGGGATGAGCACGGTAGATGCTGCAATCGGCAGCGAGTAGTAGAACATGGGGCAAGGGCGTCCAGCCATCTGCGGTGCGAGATGAGGGCTGAGACACAAGGGTTTACCCAGGTTCAGCCCCCCGGAGGGTAAAGACCTACTCCTGCTAGATTGTATTATGATGAGAGTACAATGGGGCGAGCTCGGCGGCGAGTCGCTAGGGTGTATGATGGAACGTATCCTCTATGCGTCCTCTAGGGAGGTTTATATAGACTCACCTCCCTAGGGTTTACAGATCTCAACCGAATTAGTTAAGGATTCGGTGATTCTACGACCTAGTCCGACTGGGCCTATCTACACTTTTGGGCCTTCAGCTTCCAGTCGCTGGAGTCCACGCCAAATCTCGATCCAGTCGCCGTCCTGCAGGCCCACTCGCTGGCGCTTGGGCCAGTAGGAAACGTCCTGCTGGGTATACCCCGGTTGGCATATACCCATCAACCTGAGGCCATTACTCCTGAACCAATTGTGCCTGAACCAACTCCAACACCAACACCAGAGAAGAGGGGAATGATTGCATTAAATGATGAAGTGATGAAAGAAGCTAAGAAATGTCTTAAGGAGAAAGGTATTAGATCTAAAGATGTGAAGAATCTACCTCCTATAGAAGAATTATGTAAGCCAATTCCCCACTCATCCACTTTTGAGGTAACTGGTGATATTCCCTATGGTAAACCTCCTGATCAATGCTTAGAGGAACTTGACATTTTTATTGTTAAACAAGGTAATTTTAATAAACAAGAGTTATTAATGAGTTGAAAGATATTGTGTAAAGAACTGCTAATGATGTTATTAATGCGTGTTAAACACTTCCAAATGGTTCAAACCTAAATTGATCAACTTTCTAAGGTACAAAAACATATGCTAGTTAATGCCTCAGGAGATAAACATGCTTATGGAATTAAAACTAGGGGTGGTGCAGCCACTCAAGATTCTTTATATCCTGAAGGACATCCTAAAATAATTGAGCAGGACTCTCAATAAGGTGAATGTAGTGGTAGTCCTCATAAGAGAAAGAAAAGGAAACATAAAACAGTTGGGGAACCACCTGAACCTGCTGTAGATGCTAATAGTATATCTGTCTCTAATGCTAAAACTGAAAGTGGTATTGATAAAAATGATGCTCCTGATAAGGAAGAAATTGAAGAAGAACCTGAGAAGCACACTAAGAACACTAGGTAGACTAAGGAATATTTTATTGCTAATAAACATGGTAGTGAAAGAGAACCTTGGGTGCAGAAACCTATGCCTTTTCATAATAAGAAACACAAGTCAAAGGAGGAATAACACTATAAGAAGTTTTGTGAGTGGATGAAACCTTTATTTTTGCAAATTCCTTTGACTGATGTTTTTAAGTTGCCTCCGTATTCAAAATATATGAAGGATATTGTCTCTAATAAAAGGAAGATTCCTAATGAGGAAATTTCTATTTTGCTTGCTAATTATTCCTTCAATGGTAAGGTTCCAAAGAAACTTGGTGATCCAGGCATTCCAACTATTCCTTGCTCTATCAAGAATAATTATGTTAGAACTTCTTTGTGTGATTTGGGAGCTAGAGTTAGTGTTATGCCTTTTTCTCTCCACAAGAGACTCCAGCTAGAAAAGTTGATACCAACTGATATATCTTTGAAAATCGATGATCAGTCAACTATTATTCCTGTTGGTGTATGTGAGGATGTTCATGTTCAAGTGGCTCATAATTTCTTGGTTTTAACTGATTTTGTTGTGCTTGAGATGCCTGAAGATGACAATATGTCTATTATTCTTTCGAGACCTTTTCTTAATACTGCAGGTGCTATCATCAATTGTAATCAAGGAAAAGTAACTTTTAATATTAATGACAAATAGCATAATGTCTATTTCCCCAAGAATACTGATAAGAGCTATTGATTGAATTCTATTGAAAATATTGAGATCATCAAAATTGGAGAAATATATTGTCCCATTCCACAAGAAAGTTTTGAAACTATTATGATTGGGACCATTGCTATCAAGTTTGAGGTAACATAATCATTTTGTGGAATGCAAAGTTTTGCTTCATATAAGATTGTTTTGGTAACAAGACTTGATCAACCTTGTTAACAAAGGGATTTTAATGAACAAAACAATGCTTTCACAATGGTTATACTTGCTCACTTTTATTTTTTCTCCTTTCAAGTCTTTGCTCTTCCTCTTGTTAGTTTTAGTTTTGCTAGTTGTTTGCTTTTTAGAGTGTCTTAGAACTTATGTAGTTTTGGTTTTTGTTTGCTCTTTGTGTCTTTAAAAGATCTTTTTCTGTGAGAAAATCAATTTTCATAACCTGAAAATTGGCCTAAAATAAAGTTTCCCGAAAAATTCTAGAAAATTCATATTAAATGTTTCCTCGAAAAAAGGGGCAGAGGGACACCTGGAGTGACCCAGGGACCCACAATTCCAGCACACCCCCTGGTGGCGCGGCCAGCCCTAGGGAGCGCCTGGCCTGGGTGGGGCCCACCTATGGCCCTCCAAAGTGTCTCCTTCCAGCCACTTCTTTCTCTCTCCCGAAAAAAACAGAAAAAATTCTCAATCTCGAGTTCCTACTGTTCTTGCTCCCGATTTCAGATCTCCTTGCTCAGCCCATCTTTGCTGTTGATTTTTGGAGGGATTGCTCCTTGAAAAAAGGGTCATGGAGAACCACATCTTTGGAGAAGTATTTGAGAGTGATGCACCTAGGAGTACAAGGCCTTCGAGATCATCCTCCCGAGCTAGGCCATATACAATGAGGATCTTATTACGCCGCGCTTTGGCAATGAGGGAGATGAGGGGGATGCGCACCCTTCTACCTTCCCCTGTTTTACCTTTTTGCAGGCTGCGGGGATTCTCAATGATTTCCTAACTCTTGTTAGGAGGGTTGGTCTAACTGATTATATGCAGGATGAGAGTGAGTAATATGATATGCTCACCAAAACTTTTGTGGAGAGTTTCTCTTTTTCTAACAACCCTTTCAGGTCAGATGTGTCATTCAAAATCTATGATAGGTGAAAGGACATTTACTGTCATAATCACTTTTGGTGTTTGTTAACAATAAGTAGATAATATAGTATGTTACTATCTACAGGTTGATATAATGCTAAGTGAAAGGGACCCTACACTATGGAAAGATTCCTACAAGATTGACATGTTTCTGGAAATTCCAGAATGGAGTCTCTGGTCTGGCTAGACCGGAGTCTCCGATGTGGACCGAAGTTTCCACAGGAATCCTCAGAGGGAGCTACAGAATTCTGGCTGGGACAGTCTGATAGGGGGTCCGGAGCAAGGTCCGGAGAAACTCTGGAGACTCCTGTCCATGCCTCAGACCGGAGTCTCCGTTGTGGCTGGACCGGAGTCTCCGGTCCACCTGGCTCACAGCTGGGCTTGGTCAGTCACTATGATGGTCCAGAGGCTGGTCCGGAGATGGACCATAATCTCCGGTGTAGACCGGAGTCTTCGGTGTGCAGGTCGGAGTCTCCGGTCTGAATTTTCTCCAACGGTCAGAAAATGGTTTAGTGGAGAGGGCTACTTATAAATAGGGGACCTTATCCCCTTCCTCCAGCAGCTCGACCCACTCAAGAACACTATCCCCATTTGAGCCACCAAATCAACAAGATCTCTTCATCCAACCATCCAAAGTCATTGATCATTGGAGAATCGAAGGAGGGGGCCTTGATCTACAGCTTCACCACTCATTTCCCCCTCATTCACATGAGGGCCCCATGCTCTAGGGTTTCCAAGAAACCATAGCTTTGATTTGGTTCTTACAAGCTTGTCTTTGATTGTTTGACAACTTGCTTGTATTTGGGAGCCTCCAATTCAGTTGTGGATGTGTGCCCCGAACTTGTTGTAAAGGTGCCAGCTTCTACCTCGAAGGTTACCGATATAGTGGAAGAGGTGAATCGAACCCTTTGGGGTAAGGTTCATAGGAGAACAAGGGAGGCCTCTCGTTGTGTTGGTGGTTTGAAACCACCCCCTCTCCAAAGGTAGATGTACTTCCCCTCAAAAGGAAGGAACTATGGGAAACAAATCCTTGTGTCTCCGTGTCCACCACTTTGGTTACTTCTATACTTTACCGCACTTTACTTACTTGTTCTTGCTCAGTGTTGTGCTAGGTAGTGCTTGTTTGAAATATAGGTAAATTCACCTTAGTTGCATAATCTAGAGAATTTACCTCTCTTGTCAAACCATAATTTGAAAAGAAAATTTGAAGTAGCACCTATTCACCCCCCCCCCCCCTCTAGGTGCCCACACGATCATGTCAATCGGTATCAGAACCTCGGCTCTTTATTCAGGCTTTACCGCCTAAGAGTATATGGGTAGCCACTATGGTGTTGGGGATATGCTATATGGGTATCCTCATAGCATGTCCTCTATCCGGATAACCTGGGTGGCCCACAGTTGGTAGCATGGCCCATGGCCTGTTGGGCGGCCCAGTAAGATGGATCCAGAAGGGAGGCCCATGCCGGATAAAGGAAGGCTATGGAGGAGTCACCGACATACCCGAAGCCTTGGAGTGCAAGACACGCTAGACTGATTGTAGGCAATGTAGGACTCTGTAATCTGTCCGGCTAGGACTTTTACCTGTAACCCTAGGACCTGGCGACTGTATAAGTCGGGCCTATGGGATCCTTTAGGGCACGATAACTTAGACTTTCTAGTCACCTCGCACAGCGAACCAATCCCTGTAACTCGGCATATTGCCATTATAGTGATTTATAGCAGGAGTATGATTCCGCCACCGTCGTGGGATCTGAACCTGGGTAAGTTGTGTTACCTCGTACCCATCAACCGCCAGCCTTCCCCCACGTCTCTAAACACGCACTGTGAGGACGCCTCCATGGCGTACTCGTCTCAATACCACGACAGTTGGCGCCCACCGTGGGGCAAGAGGCGCTTCAGGCTCTTCAGCGGGCGAGGACCAGGAACTTCGCAGGAATCAGCAAATCCGTAGACATCGGTCATGTTCTCTTCTCCGGCAACGTTCCGATCGTCCCTCCCGATGAGTTCTGGATCCCGGCAAACACAAACCCTACGCGATGCTCGATCGTCCCCATCGGAGACATCCACCTCTTCATTGGTGAAACCAACTCAGGCAATAGTTCCCGGGCAGTCGGAGGAGCATCAAGACCCACACGGACCGCCTACGGTGTAACAGCCCAAGTTTGTAATATATGTACTCAGTACTTAAGCATGGCATGCATCTGTTTAAATCAATACAATATTTGCATGTGAGCATGTGTTGGAATAAATGCAAATTCAAAACCCTATTTTTACCCCTCTCTTTGAAAAGCAATTCAAAAGGATTTGAATTTGAAAAATTACCAAAATAGTGAAGCCCAAATGGACTAAAAGGGATCCATGGTATTTTATATATTTCACAAAACCTCTCTGGTAATTTTGAATGATTCAAAACAGATTTGGAATTCAAAACTTAAAATAGAAATCAAAAACAGAAAAATAAAACTGTTTTGGCAGAAAAAAATAGAGCCAGAGAGCAAAGCAGGCCGGCCCTTCTCCCCTCTCCCTCTCCCGTGGCCCAGCACCGGCCCACGCCAGCCCAAGTGCGGCCCGTACCCCTTCGTCGCTGCCTGTCGTCGTCTTCCTCCAGACAGGCAGGGAGCTTCATGTCGTCGCCGGCGCCGTCGATCCCCACCGCCTCCTCCCGGTCGTCCGTCGAGCCCGAGCGTGGATAAGAACGACGCGGCCATGTCTCATCACCCACATCCACTTTTTCGCCTCTCCAGCGACCTCCCTCTTCTCTCCCGCGCGAGGCCCCGAAACCCTAGCCTCGGGCTCCGCCCCTCGCCGTCGCTCTGCACTGCCCCGAGGCCAGCCGAGCACACCACGAGGTCCGCCTCGCCTCCTGGAGCTTCCCCACCAACTGAATCGTCTGCGCGCTCGAATTCGAGCCACCCGAGCAGGATTCCACCATAGGCCGCCGCTGCGTCCGTCATCGATTCCGGCTTGCCCAGCCTCCCCTCGCGTAAACGACTACACCACTGCGTTTTCGGTGAGCCGCCGGTCCTCCTGGACCTCTCCTTTCTCTCCCTCCTGCTCTGGTTCGCCACCGCGTCGACCACCACAGTCCGCCGCCGTCGGCCACCACCAGAGCTTGTTACTCCGGTGACCATCCGCGGGCAGCGCCGCCTCTTTTGAGCTTGTCTCGCTCCACTGATTCGAACGAGCTGTCCCGTGTGTCCCCGTTCGCACCCTAGCGCCGCCAGACGCCGTCGTCTGGCCGTTCTCCGACGAGGCCAGCGTGGCGCCACGGTGGCAGCCTATCTGGCCCAGGCCCCACCTGGCAGCCACAGTGGCTAGAGCCAGCCCCAGTGAGAGATGCCCTGACCCTGTTTTGCGCATGTGGCTGCTGATGTGGCTTCGGCCCCACCAGTCAGTCACTGTGGGTAGGATCAGATGTGGTAACAAAAGTTCTGGGTTGGGTTATGACGTCATCCTGTTGCAATAAAGGTTTAAATATTTGAGAAAATGATTTAAATATTGAAAATTCAATAACTTATTAATTATAAGTCAGAAAAATAAAAATAATATATAAAAATATTCAGAAAAATGAGTTCTACCTATTTAAGATGCCTTGGAACCCCGTTTAAATTGCTGAGCAAGTTTTAGGGTTCCATTTCAATGCAATTCAACTTGGCATATCATCATATTTGTTTGAGCATTGCATCGATGCCATGTATTGATTGTTGCCTTTCTTTTTGGTATTGGTTCTTCGCGATAGGATCCGAACCCGAAGCTGAAGTCAACAACACCGACGATCCATACCTGTCTACTGACGGACAAGGCAAGCGTAGCCTCTCATTCTGAACCTATGTTTTATAAAGTATATTACTTTCTCCCTATGATGCACATGATTCGAATGTGGTCTTTTGTCAGTAGCTAGTGTTACCTATTTGCTGCACTATTTCCCTTTGTAGCCTTATACTCATGATCCACTGCTCCTAGCATACTTAGGTCTGGCATCTGAGCGTTGCTAGAGCTTCTGAGACCGACAGCTTACCAATGCATAGTAACTAAGTCTGATTTATCCGAATAATGAATCAGAGATGCCGGAGAATATAGAGAGGTAGGAGATGGTGACATCATATAAGGAGTTAACTAAACATGCTAAGGCTTGTATGGGAGGCCACGTTGGGTGTGGTATTTTTAGTCCCATGCTCGCCACCACTAGGAGCTGAGTTCTTGCCTTTGGAATCGAGACGAGCATACAACAACACGGGGCTTGGGAACCCCTCGACTGACTAACTTGCCTAGTAGATTCCATGAGTCACATAGTTCAGCTTTCCATTTGGCATACGCATTGAAACGTTTTCGAAAGAGGGGGTGAAGGAGGTGCATCATTAACAGGTAGGGAAGCGTGGTCGCGGTTGCTTGGGGTAGATAGCGCCCCTGGTAAACCAACCTCGCCTCACATCTTTAAGTACCGGCTTCGGGATTTGACCCATTATGGCGGAACCATACTTATTGTGTGACTCATGGTCTCGGCGAAAGCAAGGTAAATGTCGTGGTCAACCACCCTCTGCCGGCCTTCTAAGGAAGAGGGTTAATAATATTTGGCATTAAGAGTCGGTTGATATGTGTGGGTAAAGTTGTACACCCCTGCAGGGTATTAATCTTTTCGAAAAGCCGTGTTCACGGTTATGAATGCTTGGTGACCAGATTCTAAGATCATAGATAACTTTAACCATTATAAAACTTGTTGATCCACATGTGCTTAAGGATGCTTCCTCTGGGTCGAGGGGTGATCCTAGATACGAGGTTCTGATGAAGCTGGTGGTTATCGAGATGTGATGAACAAGATGAAGAAGTCGCTATCTTATCCCTTTTAAAAGATTCTGAGTAGACGAGCCTCTTCTCTCTTTTGTTTACAAATAAAGATTGCTTTCCGCAAAAGAAAATCCAGAGAAAGCTTTTCTAGCCAGAGCATGTAGATACTAGGTTATCTAAGTCTTGCGGAGTACATTCTCGTACTCAGCCCTGCGCCATTCTTGTTTTTCTACAGAGGATATGGTTGCAACTGAAGGTGGCTTCTACGTTGACATCGATGAGTAGTTGGGGGTCCCAGGTAGCAGCCTGAGGACTATGGGATGGACGGCACTTTTGTTACTGCCCACTTAGGCCTTTTGCTAAGTTGTTGTGTATAACAACATAATTTTCTTTCGCTGTGTGATGTAATGTTGGGTCTATGACCTCTGGTTTGTAATAACTCTAATATCTCACTCTGCTAAGAGTTTAAACTTATGCTTGTTCATTTCCTGTGTTCTATAATGTTACCGAATCATACTGTGATCTTCCGTGTTTGGGAGTTGAACTTATCTTAGATGGTGATCTGAGGTTAGTTTAACCCTAACCCCGGGGGGTGCTACAAGTTTTGGTATCAGAGCAGGACTGCATGTAGGAAACCCTTTTATTGGTCGATATTTGCAGAAACTCTTACTAGGATTATTTTTACTCCTTCTCTGGTGTGTTTCTGATGCTGGAGTTTTTCTTACCTTATTTGGATTGAAAAGGTTTTCATTCCTTACCTTATATCTCAAAACTTTTAGGATCGTGGTTTTGGGGTGGTTTCTCGAAAGTACTCCGTACTTGGTTGCTAATTCTCAGAGTTCCAAGATACCTCAGTTTTGCTTGGTATGTAACATCTTATCATTCCATCGTTATGGTTTGTAAGTTAGCTAGTTAGTGTATACATTAGTATGCTTTGATACTACCATGCTTGATAAGATGATACGTTTATATCAAGTACCCTTTGTTCATATTTCCGTCTTGCTCCTTTGAATCCTTGGTCTAACCTTCTTTTTGTTATTTCAGGATGGGTGACACCTCTCGTGCTCATACCCGTGCTCATGCTCGGGGTGCCGCAAATGAGGGTGAATATTCCAACCTTCCTCCACCACCGTCCATGGTTCGACTTATGGCCATGTACGAAACCAACCGTGCTGACAATATGAGGCTCCTTGAAAGGACTGAGCGCAACACTGCTCAAAACCAGAACAATCAAGTTGGTATCAAGGACTTCACACGTCTCACTCCGCCAATTTTCAGCTATTCCACCGAGCCACTTGATGCGGACTGCTGGCTTCGCACTATGGAGCGCAAACTTCAGGTTGGAGACTCCGGTCTGGAGGTCCGGAGACTCCGGTCTGGAGCTCAAAAAGTCCGAAGACTCCGGTCTAGGCCGGAGACTCCGGTCCGGGAGATTCCAGGACGTCCAGAACTCGAACGGGACGCGTTTTGGGCGGAAAAACTCGAACCAAAACCTTAGATTGATGAGGGAAATCAAGGAATTAGGCCATGGGAACGCATGGGAAGGTAGATCCACTAGTTTAGCAAGTAATCCACGGATCAAAACCTACCAAAACTCACTCAAATCACAGATCAATCCAAAACACGAATTGGGGCTATTTTTGGTGAAATTTTCGAATTTATGGGGAAAAGACCAAATCGAAGAGAAATCCGTGGCAACCAAAAGCTGCTGATACCAGATGATGGAGGGGTTAACCTCTTGGGTGGCCCGATCTTCATGGATCTCGTGGTCAAATCGATGGGAAAGCGAGGGGAAAGGGAGAAGGTAGTGGAAGCGAACACACACCTCGCGAAGAACACGATGAACACACGCAAAACTCACACGATACAAGGTCGATTGCTCCCAAACGGCGGCCACCAGTCCGATAGAATCCTCGCAAGGAAAGATCGGTCAACGTGCTCCCTCAAATCCACATCGGAGAGGGAACAACACCTTGGGGAGGGTCTTGACAACTTGGAGACGAGACAATGAACTCCAAGGCCTTGTTCAACGATGGATGCGTGATGCAAAGTCCAATCGAGGTTGGTGACGATAGTCGGTCCCCTTGGATAAGGGGATGAGGCAAAACTAGAGATTCCACACAAGGGGGTTGTCTTTAGTCTATCATCTATGCCTAAGGGATACATGAAGGGGTGGGGGCTCTATTTATAGGCCAGCCACATAAACAGGGGTAGTTTAGGGATAAAACTAGGGTTTGGACGAGCTAGAGGGGTACATGGGCCGAAGGCCCAGCTGGCGGCGCGCAGGCCCATCGTGTAGGCCGGACACTCCAGTGTAGGGTCCGGAGACTCCGGTCTAGGCCGGAGACTCCGGTGTCGTCTCCGGAGTGGCGTACTGACTGTCCCCGGGTTGGGTGCTGGGGTCGGTCCGGAGGTCGGTCCGGAGACTCCGGTGCGCAGGACCGGAGACTCCGATGTAACAGGACCGGAGACTCCGGTGTAGGCCGGAGACTCCGGTGGTTCAGCCGTGGCTTCTTCCGCCTCCTCTTCCAAGCCTCCGTCTTGTCGGGCTTGATGTTCCGGGCTTCCTCCCTTGCCTCCGTACTTGTCGGTGTGAACCTATCATGCATATGTGACGGAGTATGAAGTAGCATACCGTTCAATAGGGTAGGAAGTGGGCTCGCATAGAGGAATGGATTCACCTTTGGAGTCCATGACGACTTGGCGTAAGTTGGAGACCATGATATGGTAACGGCCGTAGGTCGGGCTGCATCATCTCCCCCCCCCCCCCTTCAAAAAGAGTCGTCCTCGACTCTCCATGTTCATCACGAAGTAGAAGAGGTTGAAGGTCCTTGATCCTGGGGTTCACCATATAGTCGTCCTCGGGAAGATTGACTTGACAACACTTCAATGTTCCTTCACCCTCCATGAAGCCTACAAAGCTCACGACAAAAGCGAAGCAACACTCAAAGTGTAGCCAATTCATGAACATTATAGCATGAGTCCTCAAGTAGAAGGAAGTCACCTTAGCTTGTAGAGATAGCTCGATGAAGGGTAGCCATAGGTAACTCTCTTCGGTTCTTCTTGTCAACATATAGTCCATAGAGGTTGACGTTTATGCATTTTTGCCTTCACACAACAAAGACCAAGCAAAATATTTTCGTGCGTGATAGAGGAGCATGTCAAATGTGGCATGTCCATTCTTGTTCACAACACTATTAGCACAATACATGGATAGCAAATGGAATGCATATGCAAGGTCAAAGTGCATGGAAATCGTTTGAACATCATCCAAATGTGGAAACTCAAAAACTCCATATAACGTAGTAGTGGGGCATTCAAAGCATTCGATCCAAATTTCAAACAACATCTTTGATGCAAGAATAGGAGAATTTGGCAAAAACACACAAGGAAGAATGTCCAACGAAACATCATTATGTGTGCAAACCAACCATTGGAAAGAGAAATTGTTCAACATGTTGGATGTCACACACAAATCATCAAAAGAAAATTTTATGGGAGTATGGGTATCCCAAGTGGAAGCAAAAATGGCATGTTTGCAAACAAACCAAATGAAAGAGCAAGTGGTCCTTATGTTTTTTGCAACAACAAGACGAGATTCTTGGAAGCTCTCATGACAATACATGCTCTTAATGGAATTGTGGTTGCACACAAAACATCGGAAAGAGAAAATTTTCAACATTTTTGTTACAACACACAAAACATCATTATCTAAAAGCGAAGAAACATGAATGTCACAAGGGAAGATAATACCATTAACATGCTTGTAAGCAAACCATAGGAAAGAGCGATTTGTCAACATGAAAGATGCAAAGCATGCAAAAGGTATCAGAGCTAGGTTCGATCTTGAACTCACTTGTGGGATGCTCTCAAGAGCTCTTTTTGTCAACTCGTGCTCAACCGAGGTTGACATTCTTGTGCGGGTACCTACACACATCATACACAAAAGTAAGAATGTGTGTGCATGGTAGAGATACACATCATCCATCATGACGTATCTCTTCTTGTGCACATCACCATTAATGTCAATCAAGTATGAAATAGATGCATGGTGAGTATGCAAGTGGGGAACATGCTTATCATGGCAATCATCAAAATCTCCAAAAATTGAGAAAGCAATGGGGGCCATCTCATTATAACGCATATGATCAATATTGTTGCAAGCAAAACAAGTGAAATAGCAAGCATTCATCTTATCGCAAGCAACAGAAGAAATTGAATGACTAGCATGACAAGGCAAGTCCAAAGCAATTGGAGGATACACACAAGATGCATATCATGGCATGTTTATGGCAATGATATCGCAATCAAACAATTCCACATGATCAATATTATGCAAAGGCAAAGCATCACATGGGAATATGATTGAAGCATATGTAATGTCACAAGTATCATCTATAGCATGCATATCCTCACAATTCATCATGTCCACTAGTGGGATCATGGCATCATCAACACCCTTATTGTTACCTTGGTCATACCTCTCATATGAAGTGGGTGTTGTGGAAGTAGTGGCCTCCTTGTGGACGACTTCGTTTTCTTGATGTAGCCATGGTGTAGCATCATCTTCGTGCACCATGTACATCTTCTCTAATCGAGGCATCATTGCTTCATGCCTTGGCGCATCTTCCTCCATGGAACCTAGCACAACACAAGAGAACACACTAGAGGTAAAGGGTAAGTTGTTAGAAATCGAGACGGTCTCACTTGACCTATCAACTACTACTCTCAACTCACTAGGAGTATCGCTCATGCCCTCCAAGTGGAAGCACTCAATCTCACATAAGGTGGAGTCACTCATCTCACTCTTGTTCTCACTCAAGTGGGCTAAGTGGCTCTAATACTCACATGGGATTGGTACCACATCATCACTCAAGCATATGGGGATAGGCTCCGTTTCCTCAACTCCAAGCGCCTCCTTTGGTGAAGGGAAAATCACATGCTCACCATTCTTGACCTTGTCGCCTTCAAGGTTGGATGCCATAAGATGGGCATAATTTCTATCCTCCATGGTCGAAGGGAAAATCCCATGCTCGACCGTCTTGTGGCCATCTTGTAGTAGTGGTGGAGGTAGTCTCATGCTATCCAACTTGGCGAAGTAGAGGTCTTTATTTTCCTCGTTCATGAGGTCGCGGAAGTCAAGCGTAGGCATTGAAGCTTGATGGAGTGGGGGAAGGCTTGCTCTTGGTGTCATTATGGTGGTGGCACGATTAGTTGAAGGTGCCCTATGATGGTGTCGACGGAGGTCATTGGCGTGCCTTGCCGATGGTTGATGTTGGTGAAGCACTTGTTCATCCACATGACGCTCATGACGGTGATCATTTGCATTGGCACTCTTCTTGTGCTTGTGGTGCCTTCTTGAGCTTGCTTGAGCATTATGGTTGGTGCTCATCAAGAATTCTTCGTCTTGGTGGCAAATATGCCTTTGACGATGTCTTGTATCCTCTTTATGGTGGCGATGCTCATGAGAGGATGTTTGTCGATGAAGATTCTTGTTTCTTGGCGCCTCTTGATGTATATGATGTTTGGACGCCACTCTTGTTTGGATAGGAGGTGGAGCTTGGCGCCTTGGAGGTGATGGAGCTTGGCGCCTTGGAGATGGTGGAGCTTGACGCCATCTAGGTGGTGGCACTTGATGCCTTGTCGATGGTGGAGCTTGATGCCTTGGAGGTGGTAGCGCTTGTCGCCTTGGAGGTGGATCATCGAAGTAGGTGGTGCCCTTTGGTGTGGCACGCTTGGCCTTGAAGGTCATGGGATCTTGATGATGCGCCTCCGCTTGCTTGGCGTAGTAGGATTCCATCTCCACACGGTGGAGGAATTCTTCATGGCTCATGGAGGAGCCATCAAAGTCGATGAAGTTCTCCGTGTCCTCCATGCTTGGCGAGGCGTCGTCGATGTCGCACTCGAAGTCATCCATGCTTGGGGAGTAATTGTTGGTGTAGTACTCCATATCACCCAAGCATGTGGAGCCATTGTCGGTGTAGTGCTCCATAGGCTCCATGCATGAGGAGCCATTGTCGACGTAGAGCTCCATGTCTTCCATGCATGTGGAGTCGTCGTAGGTGTAGTGCTCCGGGTCCTCAAATCATGCGGAGCCATTATCGGTGTTGTGCTCCGTCATGTCCTCTATACTTGTGGAGTCGTAGTCATGGTGTCTCATCATGGATTCTTCATAGATATCATCCTCTGTTCCGGAGTCCCTAGACATGATGCACAAGACCAAGCGGTGTATATGGAAGTGGTAGTGGGAGTTAGGGATACAACGTCAAACCTTACTTTACCTTGGAAGATCGTATCGTGCAAGTGGCCACACTTGAGAGCAATAAACCAAGCAAAGTGAAGTTCACGCGGAACACCAAAACCAACTACTAACCAAAAAACACACACACACAAGGCCTATGGTGGATAGGTATGGAAAGTGGCATGTCAAGAACCAATCCGAAATCAAGATGTTGTAATGGCAAGTAAAGAACCACAATGATCACGAAGCAAACAAGTCAATCCACAAGATAGGAAATATGTACAAGGAAACACACACGGTGGGATAAATGGGACTTGTGCGACGGAGAAAGTGAGCTAAGAACCAAATGATTACCTAGCGAAGACTATAAGCTCGTGTCACACAAGTACAAGGAGAGACGCTAGTTCGATTGCAATTAATTGGTGGGCTACAAGATATGCACAATAAGTACCACCTATATTATGTTCATCGAGCTTTCGCTTCCTATTCTATGAGGCACATGTATATTTCTTTCTTTTTTTCTCTTTTCGTTTTTCTATTTTTTCCTTTTCTCTTTTTCTTTTTCACTTGCCTCTTGCTTGTGCCAACAACTATACAAGATAACTATATGAGATAGCGCTCACAATGTTTGCTCGGAATCTACAAGGTATCAAATGTGCATAGCCCAAGCAATCATAAGAGGAACTAGTCTCAATAGGTGTTTGTTGCTCGCAAAGATAGTGGGGTTCACAAAGGAATGCAAGTGGGGAAAAGTCGCGGAATGTTATACCTTTCGTCGACGAGCTTCACCCTTTATTGTTGGATTCCGCCTTGCTCACGGAATTTGGATGGAGTAGATAGCATGAACAAAGCGGATGATGATGTAGTGCTCCTTCTCCTCTTCGAAACGAGCTAAAGAACACCAAAATCCGAGTTGATATGCAAAGTTATGCTCAAAACCGTGCTGCAGTTTTTCTGTCTACAGGGAGGGGCGGAGACTCCGGTCTGGAGCTCAAAAAGTCCGGAGACTCCGGTCTAGGCCGGAGACTCCGGTCCGGGAGATTCCAGGACGTCCAGAACTCGAACGGGACGCGTTTTGGGAGGAAAAACTCGAACCAAAACCTTAGATTGATGGGGGAAATCAAAGAATTAGGCCATGGGAACGCAGGGGAAGGTAGATCAACTAGTTTAGCAAGTAATCCACGGATCAAAACCCACAAAAACTCACTCAAATCATAGATCGATCCAAAACACGAATTTGGGCTATTTTTGGTGAAATTTTCGAATTTATGGGGAAATGACCAAATCGAAGAGAAATCCGTGGCAACCAAAAGTTGCTCTGATACCAGATGATGGAGGGGTTAACCTCTTGGGTGGCCCGATCTTCACGGATCTCGTGGTCAAATTGATGGGAAAGCGAGAAGGTAGCGGAAGCGAACACACACCTCGCGAAGAACACGATGAACACACGCAAAACTCACACGATACAAGGTCGATTGCTCCCGAACGGCGGCCACCAGTCCGATAGAATCCTCGCAAGGAAAGATCGGTCAACGTGCTCCCTCAAATCCACATCGGAGAGGGAACAACACCTTGGGGAGGGTCTTGACAACTTGGAGACGAGACAATGAACTCCAAGGCCTTGTTCAATGATGGATGCGTGATGCAAAGTCCAATCGAGGTTGGTGACGATAGTCGGTCCCCTTGGATAAGGGGATGAGGCAAAACTAGATATTCCACACAAGGGGGTTGTCTTTAGTCTATCATCTATGCCTAAGGGATACATGAAGGAGTGGGGGCTCTATTTATAGGCCAGCCACATAAACAGGGGTAGTTTAGGGATAAAACTAGGGTTTGGACGAGCTAGAGAGGTACATGGGCCGAAGGCCCAGCAGGCGGCGCGCAGGCCCGTCGTGTAGGCCGGAGACTCCGGTGTAGGGTCCGGAGACTCCGGTCTAGTCCGGAGACTCCGGTGTCGTCTCCGGAGTGGCGTACTGACTGTCCCCGGGTCGGGTGCTGGGGTCGGTCCGGAGGTCGGTCCGGAGACTCCGGTGCGCAGGACCGGAGACTCCGGTGTAGGCCGGAGACTCCGGTGGTTCAGCCGTGGCTTCTTCCGCCTCCTCTTCCAAGCCTCCGTCATGTCGGGCTTGATATTCCGGGCTTCCTCCCTTGCCTCCGTACTTGTCGGTGTGAACCTATCATGCATATGTGACGGAGTATGAAGTAGCATACCGTTCAATAGGGTAGGAAGTGGGCTCGCATAGAGGAACGGATTCACCTTTGGAGTCCATGACGACTTGGCGTAAGTTGGAGACCATGATGTGCTAACGACCGTAGGTCGGGCTGCATCAGTAGGGAAGCGTGGTCGCGGTTGCTTGGGGTAGATAGCGCCCCTGGTAAACCAACCTCGCCTCACATCTTTAATTATCGGCTTTGGGATTTGACCCATTATGGCGGAACCATACTTATTGCGTGACTCATGGTCTCGGCGAAAGCAAGGTAAAGGTCGTGGTCAACCATCCTCTGCCGGCCTTCTAAGGAAGAGGGTTAATAATATTTGGCATTAAGAGTCGGTTGATACGTGTGGTTAAAGTTGTACACCCCTGCAGGGTATTAATCTTTTCGAAAAGCCGTGTTCACGGTTATGAATGCTTGGTGACCAGATTCTAAGATCATAGATAACTTTAACCATTATAAAACTTGTTGATCCACGTGTGCTTAAGGATGCTTCCTCTGGGTCGAAGGGTGATCCTGGATAGGAGGTTCTGATGAAGCTGGTGGTTATCGAGATTTGATGAACAAGATGAAGAAGTCGCTATATTATCCCTTTTAAAAGATTCTGAGTAGACGAGCCTCTTCTCTCTCTTGTTTACAAATAAAGATTGCTTTCCGCAAAAGAAAATCCAGATAAAGCTTTTCTAGCCAGAGCATGTAGATACTAGGTTATCTAAGTCTTGCGGAGTATATTCTCATACTCAGCCTTGCGCCATTGTTGTTTTTCTAAAGAGGATATGGTTGCAACTGAAGGTGGCTTCTACGTTGACATCGACGAGTAGTTGGGGGTCCCAGGTAGCAGCCTGAGGACTATGGGATGGACGGCACTTTTGTTACTGCCCTCTTAGGCCTTTTGCTAAGTTGTTGTGTAGAACAACATAATTTTCTTTCGCTGTGTGATGTAATGTTGGGTCTATGACCTCTGGTTTGTAATAATTCTAATATCTCACTCTGCTAAGAGTTTAAACTTATGCTTGTTGATTTCCTATGTTCTATAATGTTACCGAATCATACTATGATCTTCCGTGTTTGGGAGTTGAACTTATCTTAGATGGTGATCTGAGGTTAATTTAAACCTAACCCCGGGGGGTGCTACAGGTTTTGGTATCAGAGCAGGACTGCATGTAGGAAACCCTTTTATTGGTCGATGTTGAGTCTAGAAGTTGACAAAACTATTTGAAATTTAAAAACTATTTGCAAAAACTCTGACTAGGATTCTTTTTACTACTTCTCTGGTGTGTTTCTGATGCTGGAGTTTTTCTTACCTTATTTGGTTTGAAAAGGTTTTCATTCCTTACCTTATATCTCAAAACTTTTAGGATCGTGGTTTTGGGGTGGTTTCTCTAAAGTACTCCGTACTTGGTTGCTAATTCTCAGAGTTCCAAGATACCTCAGTTTTGCTTGGTAAGTAATATCTTAGCATTCCATTGTTATGGTTTGTAAGTCAGCTGGTTAGTGTATACATTAGTATGCTTTGATACTACCATGCTTGATAAGATGATACGTTTATATCAAGTACCCTTTGTTCATCTTTCCGTCTTGCTCCTTTGAATCCTTGGTCTAACCTTATTTTGTTCTTTCAGGATGGGTGACACCTCTCGTGCTCGTACCCGTGCTCATGCTCGGGGTGCCGCAAATGAGGGTGAATATTCCAACCTCTCTCCACCACCGTCCATGGTTCAACTTATGGCCATGTACGAAACCAACCGTGCTGACAACATGAGGCTCCTTGAAAGGATTGAGTGCAACACTGCTCAAAACCAGAACAATCAAGTTGGTATCAAGGACTTCACACGTCTCACTCCGCCAGTTTTTAGCTATTCCACCGAGCCACTTGATGCGGACAACTGGCTTCGCACTATGGAGCGCAAACTTCAGGTTGGTCGAGTTGCTCAAGCTGATTGGGTGACTTTTGATGCCTATCATCTGGAGGGAGCAGCTAACTCCTGGTGGGAAAATTTCTTGGCTATGCAAGAAGCTCAACATGTTGTTACATGGAAAGAGTTCATTGAAGCCTTTCGAGCTTATCATATTCCGGAGGGTCTGATGGATCAGAAGAGGGAGGAGTTCCTCAAGCTTAAGCAGGGCACTGGTTCCGTGTGTGATTACCAGCGCAACTTCAATCGTCTTGCCTGCTATGCTACTGAAGAGGTGTCCACTGATGTTTAGAAGCAAGCTCTGTTCCGCAAGGGACTGGATCCCGAGGTTCGTCGTGATCTCCATATCATGAACTTTGTTAACTTCCAAGGTCTTGTTAACAAGGCTATGAAAGCCGAGAGTGGAAAGGTGGAGTATGAAGAAACTCGTAAGCGTCCTCACGAAGGGTATAACAAGGCTGGTTCTGGTAATAATAAGCGTCGTGTCTTCGTACCTTACAACGTTGTGCCACGTGCTCCTTATACTCCAAGGACTTCTGGATATGCACCTCGTCCGAATGCTACTCCAAACAATGTCGGTGGATCAAATTATCCTGATGCTGGTACTGGATCAGGCCTTATATGTTTCAACTGTCGCCAACCTGGCCACTATGCAAGAGATTGTCCTCAAAAGAGTGCTACTGAGAAGGCACAACCAGCAAAGAAGAATGATAAGTACCAAGGTGCTGGAAAAGGACGCCTCAACCATATCTATGCTGAGGAGGCTCGGGAAGATCCAAGCGTCATCATGGGTACGCTTCGTATCAATCAAATTCAAGCTAAAGTTTTGTTTGATTCTGGAGCATCGCATGCATTCCTGTCACAAACTTTTGCTCAACTGCATGGGATAAGCTTTGAAGGGTTGTCAGTTCCTATGCAAGTTCATTCTCCTGGTTCTAGTTGGCGTTCCACCATGGTTAGTCATGGGAATCTAATCGAAGTTGCATTTCGACTTTTCCCCACTTCTTTGATCGCCCTCAAGTCAACTAACATTGACATTATTTTGGGCATGGACTGGTTGACCCGTTACCAAGCCATCCTCGATTGTACAACCACTACTGCAGAATAGGCTATCAGTGACATGCTTAAATGGCGCATTGGTGATAGGCAAGCCGCCTATCACTGATAACTAGTCACTAATATGAGGTTACTAGTGACAGGCATGTGTCCGTCACTAGTATTTGTATACTAGTGACGGGCAAAAAAGATGCATGTCACTAGTTGCGATCAAAGGCTGTAGCCATTATGAGGTTTTGTAGCGACAAGCTCATTATCCTGCCCATCACTGTTTTGAATTTCGATAATAAAAAAATTAAATATATTTTCCACAAATTCCTAGATACCATAATAAGTTGTTATAAAAATATTAAATGTAGTTTACACAGATATTTTAGATAGCACAATACACATAACCTAATATGACATAATATTCACATAGATAACACAATGGCATGGGAATTTGCAATCTATCTTAAACTAACGATGGATAGTTCTTTGATCAGTTATCTAGCAAGAAGTTTAAACTCCAAAGAACAGCACCACCAACGTACATTATTATAGTCATATACATAGCTGCAAGTTCGTTGCCCTATTCTATATTTCCATCATCTTGTTGAGGTGTAAACTCTTTGGTTATGTCTTCTGTGTTTGGACGTGAATCATGCAGGACATTGATGGCGTGGATAATCTGATACAAATAAGAAAATGAGCATATAATTGTGAGCAGTGACACTAGGTAGATAAGCACATGTTAGAAAATAAAGAGATTCTAAATAAAAAATCAAATAGTGGCATAAAACTCATCTTTCTCTATTATTTGTCCCTATATTCATAAGAGTATATAAATATTTCTAAGAAACATAGAATAACGAATGACATCATGAAATGAGGTAGTATGTACTGTTCATATATTTAAGATGGAAATTCTAAAATGTTTACTAGTTCATTTTGCTTTTGTGCTAAGTGCTAAGTTGGAAAAGAAATGAAATGGATCAATACAGGGTGTCCATGTTCTTTCCTGTGGGAAATGAATATTTATACAAATATCGCCATTTCAAGAAATTCTAGTTAGTATATTAACATACATCTTTTTTTACAGTTTGCAAGAATATATCCCTATGCACAAGCACTAGCCGCTACTATTTATCATTTAGCTTCACAAGGTGAGGCTCATGAGCAGAAAGAGTGAGTTGAGCATGCATGGCATCACATCCTAGCATAGCTCGTTATACCCTGTGACTCATGAGTACTGGATATCATTTGTAAATTTGTACAGATGTTTAATTTACAACCTTGGATGCATTTATATTCTCCTAAAACAGAGACAAATTTTAAGTTCTATAGGCTCTTATTTAAACCATCAACATATATATACACTCGCTAGTCAAAACGGGTGGACAATTTATAACCAAAATGAAACTCCAAATATGTTTAGTTATCCCTTCCTCAATCATCGAGCATTAACACATCAATAAGCACACTCAAGTACATGTATACCATGACTACACGAGTGTTTTACCATCAGAGGCTGTACAGAACTATTTCTTCACTTCCATATTCCAGCTTCTTACTAGCATAGTCTATACCTACAGACAAAAATATGGAACATGTAGACATGCTCTAGCAACTAGTGCTAACAATTACTCCCTCCGTCGCAAAATAGATGTCTCAGATTTATCAAAATTTGGATGAATATAGACACTATTTAGTATATAGATTCATTCAAATTTTAGAAAACTTAAGACATCTATTTTAGGACGGAGGGATTACAATACTTAAGATAATATAAGAGGGGACATGCAAGAACATGTGACGGTGAAAGAGATTCATTTTCTGAACATGTACATCTATATCGAGCAGCCCCTCACTTGGGATACAGTATTTTTCTGAGAATTAATCGATTTCATCATCATCTAATCCACCAATAAAGAACAAAATTTAATAAACAAAATCCTGACAAAAGAGCCGGTGATGCATCTAGTAGGATTTGTATTTATATGAGAGTCTGGAGGAGGTTTGGTACCTTGTGCCATCATTTGGATAGTAACAAACTTTGTACCAATGAAGCCTAGCAGCTATTAATTGACAGAAGATAATTTTGGCAAACCTAATGCAACGTTAACACTGAAATTTTCTAGACCCTATATGCATGTCGTATATAGGATAGAAAGCAATAAAACAAACCTGATGATAGACCCCTATGCGAGCAAGAAAATCCCAGCCACATTGTGGGCCGCAAAAATCATAGGGTGCTTGATCAAGAAAATGGATCCGTCCGTAGCGGCCGTCGGAGCGCCATGACCGCTATTGTAGGAAAGAAAAGTTACCTTTTTGTGGAGCTTGCATCGCACGGAGAAGGCGAGATTTTTTCTGGAGGACGGCGAGGGTCGGGTACCGCTATCTTGCCGATGACGAGAGGTGGCTCCTATGGATCTCGTTGCTGGGGAACGGCATGGTCCCCTCGGCCTCGGGGTCGGGCTTGATCGAAAATACCTCCGCCCTACCGAGGAAGAATTCGCCGTGGAACCTCCATTAGCGTCTTCGTGGATGCGCCCCCCTCGAGAGGCGGGGCGGCACAACATCGCCATCGGCAAATCAGAGGAGATGTAGAAGAGGGCGGAAGAGCATGACAAACGCAATGGCCGCTGTCGCGCCCTAGGGGAGAGAACGAACAGGAGATGTGGCGGCTGCTCTAGGTCTTTTATTATGGTTTTATTAGTATTTTCTAAAGTCACGGGAAGGGGATAAGTGGATATTGATCGATCATATTATCTTTTTTTATATGTCTATGAGTGTCGTGATAAATCTGCCTTGGGCGTGTATTTTGGGAAGACATGGGCTGCGTCTCACAAAACATCCCCATACAGCGTTTCACTGCTTGCATGGAAGGTATATAAAAGCGACGATTGTATAAACTATTTTCTCTATATTAATGATCTCATCTTTATTTAGATTCATGTGTATCTAGTTAAATATTTAGGCTGGATGCATTGGTATCTGAGGCCATTAATTTGAACCGGAGGAAGTACTGTTTCAGCGGGTGTCACCGGTCCAGACGGCACGTGCATTTATCATTTCCGCTGCGTAGAAAAATAAGGTCACGGTCACCGGTGAATGGCAATTATGCATGTCCATCACTAAGAAGAAATTTGCTTATTTTAGAAGGTCTTGACAAAAATACTAGTGACTTGCATATTTTGAGTCTGTGTTTCCAGTGACAAGCATTTATATATGCCCGTCACTAAGTAATTTTCCCATTGCGTCGGTCTTTTTAAAAATTACTAGTGACAGTCACATTTATACGTCTGTCACTAGCATCTTTTACTAGTGACTGGTCTATCTTTGCCCGTCACTGGTAAGTAAATCAGTGACTGATATAGTTTTGCCTGTCACTAATCACCAGGAGGCTATAAGCCTTTCTACAGTAGTGAACCAAGTCTGTGACTCTGATTAGTCCTGCTAGCATAGAAGTCAAGTATTGGACCGTAGGGTCACTATCTCCTTCAGTTGTTTCTATTCCTGAAGCAGAGTTGTATGCTCTTGAAGTTCAACCTCCGTTAGAGATCCAAGATGTTTCCGTGGTCTGTGAGTTTCCGGATGTCTTCCCTGAGGAGTTGCTTGGCAAGCCACCTGATCGAAGTGTGCAGTTTGTCATAGAGTTAGTTCCTGGAACTGCTCCTGTTTCTAAAAGACCCTATTGTATGCCTCCTCATGATCTTGTGGAGTTGAAGAAGCAATTAGAGGAGTTAGAAGGAAAAGAATACACTCATCCCAACACATCTTCTTGGGGATGTCCTACCATCTTTGTCAAGAAGAGGGATACCAATATACCGCGCCTGGTTGTGGATTATCGCCCACTCAATGCTGTGACTATAAGGAATAAGTATCCTCTCCCTAGGATCAACGATCTATTTGATTAGTTAAGTGGTGCCACTGTCTTTTCCAAAATGGATTTAAGGTCAGGGTATCACCAGATAAAGATCCGTAAGGAAGATATTCCAAAGACTGCTTTCACTACTCGTTACGGCCTTTACAAGTATACAGTCATGTCCTTCGGTCTTACCAATGCTCTAGCCACTTTCATGTGGCTTATGAACTCTATCTTCATGGAGTATCTTGACAAGTTCGTCGTGGTCTACATCGATGATATTCTAGTTTACTCCAAGACTGAAGACGAGCACGCTGAACATCTTCGTTTGGTGTTGACAAAACTCCGAGAACATCGTCTCTATGCCAAGTTTTCCAAATGTGAGTTCTGGTTACAAGAGCTCGTATTCCTTGGTCATGTTGTTTCCACTTAAGGGGTTGCTGTTATCCCCGATAAGGTTCAAACTATCCTCGACTAGGAGTCTCCTAAATCTATGAAGGATGTCCAAAGTTTTCTTGAAATGGCTGGTTATTACGGTCGATTCATCGAGAACTTCTCCAAGATTGCAAAGCCGATGACTGATCTTCTTAAGATGGATAAGAAGTTCGAATGGTCTGATAAGGCTGAAGAAAGCTTCCAGATGCTAAAAAACCAAGTTAACAACTGCTCTGGTGCTGGTTCTTCCAGACACTAGTAAGGACTTTGTTGTCTTCTGCGATGCCTCTTACCAAGGTCTCGGATGTGTGCTAATGCAAGATGGGCATGTGTTGGCTTATGCCTCCCGTCAGCTAAAACCACATGAGAACAACTACCCAACTCATGATCTTGAGCTTGCAGCTGTTGTTCATGCTCTTAAGCAATGGCGACATTACCTTCTCGGTAGTCGTTGCGAGTTATACTCGGATCATCAGAGTCTGAAGTATATTTTCACACAACCTGATCTGAATCTCAGACAAAGAAGATGGTTGGAACTCATCAAGGACTGTGATTTGGGTCTCAACTACCAACCTGGCAAAGCCAATGTCGTTGCTGATGCGCTGAGCCGTAAATCTTATTGCAACACCCTGATGATCAAACAAGCATAACCTTCTCTTCATGAGGAATTTTCTCGATTGAATCTTGAAGTAGTTCCTCGTGGATTCCGTTCTACTCTTGAAGTGAAGTCTTCTCTAGAGGATCAGATCAAAGCTGCTCAAAGGCAAGATCCTGAGATGGATACAATTAAAGACAACATTGCTAGCGGAATTGCTAAATGTTTCTCTGTTAATGAGGAAGGTGTACTATATTTTGGTACACGTTTGTGTTGGAATTATGCCCTAGAGGCAATAATAAAGATGTTATTATTATAATTCTTGTTCATGATAAAGTTTATATTCCATGCTAGAATTGTATTAAGCGGAAACTTTGATACTTGTGTGGTTTATGAACAACACCGTGTCCCTAGTATGCCTCTATGGACTAGCTCATTGATTAATGATGGTTAAGGTTTCCTAACCATAGGCATGAGTTGTCAATTAATAATGAGATCATGTCATTGGGAGAATGATATGATGGACAGACCCAAATTAAGCAGAGCAATTAGATCAAGTCATAGTGTTCATCTTTGCGAAGCTTTTTCTTATGTCAAATATTGTATTCCTTAGACCATGAGATAATACAACTCCCTGGTATCGGAAGAAAGCTTTGAGGTCATCAAACGTCATCCTATGAGAGGGTGATCATAAAGGTGTCTCTCAGGTGATCGGAAAGTACTTGTTGGGTTGTATGTATCGAGATGGGATTTGTCCCTCCCAAGTCGGAGAGATATACTTCGGGCCCACTCTGTAATCGATATCAACACCGCTTGCAAGCAAGTGGTTAAGGAGTTAGTCACAAAGTGATATCGAATTATGGAACGAGTAAAGTACTTGTTGTGAACGAGATTGAACTAGGTATTCCGATGCCAACGATCGAATCTCGGGCAAGTAAAATATCGCGTGACGAAGGGAATATATATATATGGGATTAATTGAATCCTGTCATCGTGGTTCATCCGATATGATCATCGATGAATATGTGGGAGTCAATATGGGTTTCCAGACCCCGCTGTTGATTATTGATAGAATATCATGTCTGCATATTCTCGAATCCGTAGGGTCACACACTTAACGTGTCTCGATGCTAGGATAGAATGGATAATTGGTTTATGAGTTTTTGTTCAGAGTCTCGGATGAGATCCAGGACGTCACGAGAGGTTCCGGAATGGTCCGGAGAAAAAGATTCATATAAGAGAAAGCAGTTTTTGGATTTCGGAATTGTTTTGGAATGTTCGGTATTGTACCGGAAGGTTCTATAAGCTTCCGGAGTGGGACCAACGTGGCCCCACTTGTCGGGAGGGGGCGTGGGCCTACGAGGGAGTGCCCTGGCCGCATTGGGCCAGGGGCACAAGGCCCCATAGGCCCAGCCGGACAAGCCCTAGGGGAAACCCTAGGGAGAGCTTCTAGAAGGGGGGAACTTGCCCCCCACTCCACCCCATGTGGCCGCCGGCCCTAGGGCTTGGAGGAGGGGCAAGGGCAGCCGGCCAGCCCTCTATATAAAGAGGGCAGGGGCGTACCCTCCCCCCACACCTCCTCCAACCCTAGCCGCCTACCTGATGCCATCCTCTCTCTCTCTCTCTCTCTCTCTCTCTCTCTCTCTCTCTCTCTCTCTCTCTCGACTGCACGTAGGCGAAGCCCTGCTGCAGAAACTCTCCACATTTGCACCACGCCGTCGTGTTGTAGATCCAATCTATCTCTCCACCCCACTTGCTGGACCGAGGAAGGAGGAGACGTCGAGGTGCCGTACGTGTGCATCTCTAGGAGGCGTCGCCACTTGTGGCGTTGGATCGGATCGGATCACGAGGAGGAGAAGGCTAGTACGACTACATCAACCACGTTCCGTTGAACGTTCCGTTGTGCGATTTCTTCAAGGGTATGAAGATCTCATCTATCCCCCCTCGTTGTTTGCATCTCCTAGATTAGATCTTGGCTTCCCCATTCGCATCCGTAGAAAATTTTGATTTACTATGCTGCGAAACCCTTCAGTGGTATGAGAGCGAGATCTATGCGTAGATGTGTTTCACGAGTAGAACGCAACATGCTTGTTGCGGGCATTGATGTTTTATGTTGCAAGCCTCTTGTTGTGTACTTCTTATGATGCGGGATAGTGAGATCGAAGCGGTCCAGGCCAACTTTACGTGACCTCGTTCGCGAGACCGGCTCCGCACTTGACGTGTGGCTTGTTCCACACATGCGGCTGGTGGATGCCAGTTTCTCTCACTATAGTTGTCATGGGATTTACACCGGATGTTGGCAACCATAATATCACCGTTGTGGCTTTCCTTAGGTAAGAATCGTTCTTAGCTTGCTACTCCCATAAGCCACGTAAAACATGCAACAACAAAGTAGAGGCGTCTAACTTGTTTTTGCAGGGAGTGTTTCTGTGATATGGTATGGCCCAAGATGTGTATGTTGTATGCAATGATCATGTTTTGTAATATTTCACGACTTGCATGTCGATGAGTACACAACCGGCAAGAGCCATATGGTTATCTTTATAATTGTGTATGACCTGTGTGTTAACTTCTTATACGCCATGTAATAGCTTTACTTTATCGCTAAGTAGTTAGCAACAGTTGTAGTTGCTATTCGTGGTGGAGGCAATCATGGTGGAGTGATGGAGATCATGCTGGCACGCACAAGATGGAGATCATTGCGCGGAGATTGGCTATACCATGTCACATAAAATTATATGCATGTGATGTTTATCCTTTTATGTATCTTAGTATGCTTAGATCGCGACGGTAGCATTATAAGATGATTCCTTACTTAAAGATCAAGATAAAACTGTGTTCTCCCCATGTATGCACCATTGCGAAAGTTCGTCGTGTTCAAGCACCATGTGATGATCGGGTGCTATAAACTCCACGTTCACATACAACGGGTGCAAGCCAGTTTTGCACACGCGGAAATACTTGGGTTTGACTTGACGAGCCTAACATGTACAGACATGGCCTCGGAACACACGAACCGAAAGGTTAAGCATGAGTCATATGAATGATATGATCGACACTTTGTTGTCAACCATTGAAGCCACATCTCTTCTCGTGAAGATCGGATTAGGTGTGGTGAATTTGGATCATGTTCACTAAACAACTTGAGGGATGTTGAATTTAGTGGGAGTTCATCTAGTAATTTGATTAAGTTGAACTAGTTATCATGAACATAGTCTAAATTGTACTTGCAAATTCTGTAGATCAAATGGCTGAGTCCAACTTCAACTTCAACGTTTTTGCTGAGAAATAAAAGCTTAAGAACAATGGGTCTAACTTCACCAACTGGTTCCGCAATCTGAGAATCATTCTCGCTGGCGGACAAAAGGACTATGTACTTGAGAAAGCGCTAGGTGACGCCCCTGCTGTAGATGCGCCGGCTGATGAAAAAGTTGTTCATCAGTCGCGCAAAGATGATTATGGTGTGATTAAGAGCGCCATGTTGTTCGCTATGGAATCGAACCTTCAAAATCGTTTTGAGGAGTTCGCCGGGCCCTTTGAGGTTCTTGAGGAACTGAAAACTATGTTTCAGACTCAGGCCCGTTCTGAGAGATACGAGATCTCTGAGAAATTCTTTAACTGCAAGATGGAGGAAGGGAGTTCCGTTAGTGAGCAAGCCATTAAGATGTCGGGCTACACTCAACGCCTTGAGAAACTGTACTGCAAGATTCCAGAGGAGCTCAAGATTGACAGAGTTCTGCAATCACTCCCTCCTAGCTACAAAGGTTTTGTAGTTACTCATAATCAGATTGGTTCCACTGATACGATCACTGAGCTCTTCGCTAAGATGAAAGTTGCGGAGGTGGACATCAAGAAAGATAATCATGTGTTGATGGTCAACAAGCCCCCCAGCTTTAAGAAAGGTAAGGGTGCAAAGAAGTCCTTCAAGAAAGGTAGCGGCAAGCGCGTTGCCCCTGCTGAGAAGAAGCTCAAGTCTAGACCTAAGCCGGACACTGAGTGCTTCTATTGCAAGGACAAGGGTCACTAGAAGCGCAACTGTCCGAAGTACTTAGCGGACAAGAAGGCTGGCACCATCAAAGGTATATTTGATATACATGTTATTGATGTTTACCTTACTAGCGCTCGTTGTAGTGCCTGGGTATTTGATACTGGTTCAGTTGCTAATATTTGTAACTCGAAACAGGAGCTACGGAATAGACGGCGGCTAGCGAGGGATGAGGTGACGATGCGCGTTGGCAACGGATGAAGAGTTGATGTGATGGCCGTCAGCACGCTCTCCTTAGTTTTACCTTCGGGATTAGTTTTAAACCTTAATAAATGTTATTATGTGCCTGCGTTGAGCATGAACATCATATCTGGATCGTGTTTATTGCAAGACGGTTATTCATTTAAATCGGAGAATAATGGTTGTTCTATTTATATGAGTAACATCTTTTATGGTCATGCACCTGCTATGAATGGTTTATTTCTTCTGAATCTCGAAAGCAATGAAACACACATCCATAACATTGAGGCTAAGAGATGCAAGGTAGATAGTGATAATACAACTTATTTGTGGCACTGTCGTCTAGGTCATATTGGTGTAAAACGCATGAAGAAACTCCATTCTGATGGACTTTTGGAGTCTCTTTATTTTGAATCATTTGACACGTGTGAGCCATGCCTCATGGGCAAGATGACCAAAACCCCGTTCTCCGGAATAATGGAGCGAGCAACGGACTTACTGGAAATCATACATACCGATGTATGCGGACCAATGAGTGTTTCGACGCGCGGTGGTTATCGCTATTTTCTCACTTTTACTGATGACTTAAGTAGATATGGGTATATCTATTTAATGAAACATAAATCTGAAACATTTGAAAAGTTCATAGAATTTCAGAATGAAGTGGAAAACCATCGTAACAGGAAAATTAAATTTCTACGATCCGATCGTGGAGGCGAATATTTGAGTTATGATTTTCTCACGCATCTTAAAGCAAGCGGTATAGTTTCTCAACTCACGCCACTCGGAACACCACAACGCAATGGTGTGTCTGAACGCCGGAATCAAACTCTATTAGATATGGTACGATCAATGATGTCTCTTACAGATTTGCCGTTATCATTTTGGGGTTATGCATTAGAAACCGCTGCATTTACTTTAAATAGGGCACCATCTAAATCCGTTGAGACGACACCGTATGAACTGTGGTTTGGTGCTAAACCTAAGTTTCATTTCTTAAAGTTTGGGGATGCGAAGCTTACGTTAATAAGTTGATGCCGGACAAGCTCAAACCCAAAGCGGAGAAATGCGTCTTCATAGGATACCCTAAGGAAACGATTGGGTATACCTTCTATCACAGATCTGAAGGCAAAGTGTTTGTCGCAAAGAACGGGTCCTTTCTTGAGAAGGAGTTTCTCTCGAAAGAAGTGAGTGGGAGGAAAGTAGAGCTAGATGAGGTTATTGAACCTTTTCTTGAGTTGGAGATTAGCGCATCACCTGAAATTGTTCCAGTGCCGTCTGCACCAACAATAGAGGAAGCTAATGACAAGGATCATGAAGCTCCGGATGATGCTAGTATTGAACGTCGCAGGTCGACAAGGTCACGTGCCCCTCCTGAGTGGTACGACAACCCTGTCTTAACTGTCTTGTTAGTAGACAACAGTGAACCTGCGAACTATGAGGAAGCAATGATGAGCCCAGACTCTGAGAAATGGCTAGAGGCCATGAAATCCGAATTAGGATCCATGAGCGAAAACCAAGTATGGACTTTGGTGGACCCTCCTAGCGACCAAAAGGGCGTTGAGTGCAAATGGATTTTCAAGAAGAAAACGGACGCGGACGGTAATGTTACTGTCTATAAAGCACGACTTGTCGCGAAAGGTTTTCGACAAGTTCAAGGTGTTGACTACGATGAGACTTTCTCTCCCGTAGCGATGTTTAAGTCCATTCGGATTTTATTAGCAATTGATGTGTTTCATGATTATGAAATATGGCAGATGGATGTCAAGACTGCGTTCCTCAATGGCAACATTGATGAAGAGTTGTATATGATGCAACCCGAAGGTTTTGTCGATCCTAAGGATGCTGATAAGGTGTGCAAACTTTAGCGTTCCATTTATGGACTGAAGCAAGCATCTCGGAGTTGGAACCTTCATTTTGATCAAGTAATCAAGAGCTTTGGATTTGTTCCAAATTGCTACGAAGCTTGTATCTACAAGAAAGTGAGTGGGAGCTCAGTGACATTTTTGGTACTATATGTGGATGACATATTGATTATTGGAAATGACATTGACATGCTTAACGATGTGAAGAGTTATTTGAATAAATGTTTTTCAATGAAATACCTAGGGGAAGCTGCTTATATATTGGGCATCAAAATCTATAGGGATAGACAACGCCTGATAGCTTTAAGCCAAAGTACATACCTAGAGAAAGTTCTAAAAAGGTTCAGAATGGATAAGGCAAAGAAAGGTTCAATTCCTATGTTGTCAGGTAAGATATTGAGCAAGGCTCAGTGTCCAGCTACGGTAAACGATAGAGAAGCTATGAGCAAAGTGCCTTATGCCTCGGCCATAGGTTCTATCATGTATGCCATGTTGTGTACTAGACCGAATGTGTCCAATGCTCTTAGTTTGACGAGCAGATACCAAAGTGATCCAGGAGTGGAACACTGGACAGCCGTGAAGAACATCCTAAAGTATTTAAATAGGACTAAAGAAATGTTCTTAGTCTATGGAGGTGATGAACATCTCGTCGTAAAAGGTTACGTCGACGCTAGTTTCGACACCGACAAGGATGATTCTAAATCTCAGACAGTATACGTTTATGTTTTGAATGGAGGAGCTGTGAGCTGGAGAAGCTGCAAGCAAAGCGTGATCATGGGATCTACAGTAGAAGCGGAATACATGGCTGCTGCAGAAGCGTCAAGTGAAGGAGTTTGGATCAGGAACTTCATCACTGAGCTTGGTGTGGTTCCAAGTGCCTTCGACCCACTGGAGATATTGTGTGACAACACTGGCGCCATAGCACTGGCTAAGGAACCAAGATATCATCCAAAGACCAAGCACATCAACCGCAAGTTTCATATAATTCGAGATTATATAACAGATGGAGATCTGAAGATTAGCGAAGTACATACGGATCTGAATGTCGCAGATCCATTGACTAAACCTCTTCCACGAGCAAAACATGATCAGCACCTTAGTGCCATGGGTGTTAGATTGTTGCCAGCTGTAAACTAGATTATTTACTCTAGTGCAAGTGGGAGACTGTTGGAATTATGCCCTAGAGGCAATAATAAAGATGTTATTATTATAATTCTTGTTCATGATAAAGTTTATATTCCATGCTAGAATTGTATTAAGCGGAAACTTTGATACTTGTGTGGTTTATGAACAACACCGTGTCCCTAGTATGCCTCTATGGACTAGCTCATTGATTAATGATGGTTAAGGTTTCCTAACCATAGACATGAGTTGTCAATTAATAATGAGATCATGTCATTGGGAGAATGATATGATGGACAGACCCAAATTAAGCAGAGCACACTACTAGGAAAACGGCTATAGGTAATCAGCACATCCGTGGCTCACATGGTTGAAGTGCCCCACGGCTAAAACAGGCGTGGCTCACCTGTGGGCAGTGCCCTACTAGTAACTAGAACAACCGTGGTGCACATGACTATAATGCGCCACAGATATGTGTGGGCCAGGGCCCTGTTCGCCGCACGCCAAACATCTATAGCGCACTATAGTCATGTGCGCCACGGTTGTTAGTGTCAACCGTGGCGCACATGGGGGGTGCGCTACGCCCCCCCCCCCCCTCCTCTGCTGTGAAAAGGCCACAAACATCTGTGGCGCACTCTGCCTAGTGCGCCACAGGGAGTAGGAACATCTGTGGCGCACATGGCATAGTGCGCCACGGATGTTTCTACTCCCTGTGGCGCACTAGGGCCGTGTGCGCCACGGATGTGTCGATTTTTTAGGACAGCACTTTATGTGCACATGTGTGACCACGTCCACCACCCCAAACTTCACTTTCCCCTTCTTCCTCCTTAGATCTAGTCGGGATCTTCTCCTTCCCACCTCAATTTCTCCACCCATTCACCATTTTTAGCATGTAAAACTTGCTTTGGATGTTACATAAGTAATAGAGGAAGGTCTCCGGTCGCTCATCTCCTTCTCCGGTCGACGCGCGCACCTCTCCTTTCCATCTTTCTCGCGATCGGTCTCTCATCTCGGTAAGTTGTCCATGTAAGGATGTGTTCATGTGTATATGGATGATGTGCTCATATGTATGTAGATGATCGATGCTCATGATGTGTGTATGGAGAGGATCGATGGTCATATATGTGTGTGTATATGGAGAGTATCGATGATGCTCATGCATGTGTGTATGGAGAGGATAATGATATGTTCATGTGTGTATGGATCGGTCTCTCTCTCTCTCTCTCTTGTGTTTGTATGTGAACAAGTTGCCATTTGTTTTGCCAAAATGTTGATTCATTTCCATTTTGGCAAGACTTTGGCATTTGATAAAGGTCCTAATTTTAGGATAGGTCATGCCGAAATTTTCTATCGACCATTGCATGCATGCATTCATTATGTGGTTCTAATAGACTTCAAAATTGTACCGTGTACACCGTGCAGGCAAAAATGGTCCGCATAATAAGCGAAGGCATTGTGGCTAGATTTTTGAAATGTGCGACGGCCGACATGATACGAAATAACAAGACAGATATAAGATGTCCGTGCAGAAGATGCAAACTCAACTGGGTGATCGACCCAGATTCCGGGAATCTGCAAGCGCACCTACTCCACCATGGTTTCATGGATGGATACACTCGTTGGATAAGCGATGACGAAGACGATGGAGGCGGTGAAGGTGGCCAACATGACGATGATCATCATCACGGCGAGAACGGGCGAGATGATGAAGAGTCTCCTGGAGATGGTGAAGGTGCGGAAGCAGACCGGGATGATGATGATCTAGATGCCGGAGGAGCAGACGACGATGGAACAACGTCAGGCTGGGTGCGGGACCCTTATGTGCAAGAGCTGCTTCTCAAGCAGATGAGTAACGCCAGGTCTGCCGCTAGAGAGAAAGCCAAGCTTGCGCAACTTGAGAAAGACGTGGTTACTCCATTGTATGAAGGATGCAGGCCCGATGATACCCGGTTGAATGTAACGCTCAAGGCTATGGAGATGAAGGCAAAACACAAATTGAGCGACGCAAACTTCGACGATATGATGGCATTCTGGGACGATCGTCTCCCGGAGGGGAACACATGTCCAACTAGT
This sequence comes from Avena sativa, assembly GCA_916181665.1. Classification (NCBI taxonomy): domain Eukaryota; kingdom Viridiplantae; phylum Streptophyta; class Magnoliopsida; order Poales; family Poaceae; genus Avena; species Avena sativa. The sequence goes on along the minus strand of OV702283.1, from coordinate 242,932,538 downwards.
ATCGAGGATGCCAAGAAAATCGTCTGTCCTCTCGATCTACCGCACGTTAGATATCACGTATGCATCAACGATTGCATCATTTATCGGGGCGAGGACGCGGAGAAAACCACATGTCCGGTGTGCGGCGTGAGTCGATACAAGAAAGGGAAGAAAGCACCTCGAAAAGTGGTATGGTACTTTCCTATCACTCCTCGTCTGCAGCGCTATTTCGCGGACCCTAAGGAAGCGAAGCTCATGCGATGGCATGCGGAAAGGAAGAAGCCAGGAGATGATGATGACCCCAAAAAGGATGAGCTGCTGACGCACCCTTCAGATGCTAGCCAGTGGAAAGCATTGGACCTCGAATTCCCAGAATTCGGTGGAGATTCGAGGAACATCAGGCTTGGTGCGAGCACCGATGGACTCAATCCGTTCGGTAGCCAGAGCAGCACGCACAGCACTTGGCCCGTGTTTGTATGGATGTACAACCTCCCTCCATGGTTGTGCATGAAGAAGAAGTACATACAAATTAGTATGCTAATTCAAGGGCCAAAACAACCTGGTACCAACATCAATCTATATCTCGGGCTGTTGAAAGAGGAGCTAGCCACGTTATGGGAATCTGGAGCCAATACTTACAACGCCGTCGCACAAGATTATTTCACTATGAGAGCCGCGTTGGTCACTACAGTGCAAGACTATCCAGGTTGCGGGTATATCTCGGGGCAGGTTATCCAAGGATTCTGCGCATGCGTTAGGTGCATGGATAACACAAGCTATCTCCAACTAGAGAAAGATCCAGGGTCATCGAAAACCGTGTTCATGGCACACCGGAGGTGGCTCGGCAAGAATGATCCATGGAGAAAACGTGGAGACCTGTTCGATGGCAAATCAGAGACCCGAGGAATCCCAGAGCGTAGGAGCAGCGAAGAAGTGGAAGAGTTGCTGAAAAACTGGAAAGATTGTCCTAAGCCTGGAAAGAAGCGAAAGAGGTAGCAACAAGACAAGCCGCTGATGAAGGTATGGAAAACAAGGTCTGTTTTCTGGGAGTTGCCATACTGGAAGTTTCTCCGCAAGCCTCATAGCCTCGACATCATGCATATCACGAAAAACGTGTGCGAGAGTCTGGTCACCACCATAATCAACATGCCAGATAGGACGAAAGATGGTCCGAAAGCAAGGAACAACCTGATATGCTTGGGTATCCAGAAGGAGCTTCACGGAGGACGCACTACTCCTGATGATCAGGAAGATGATGATGATCATGAGTCGGAGACGACACAAGGTCGTCGGAAGGGTAAAAAGTTCAAGAAGAACGAATATTACTGCCCTCCTTCTTGCTTCACTCTAAGCCAGGATGAGATCAAACAGTTTTTCAAGTGCCTTCTAGGAGTCAAATTTCCTTACGGCTACGCGGGCAAGATAAGAAGATACCTAGACGAGGCGAAGCAGAGGTTCAGTGGCATGAAGTCTCACGACTGTGCCGTGCTAATGACGCAGGTACTTCCGGTCGCACTAAGAGGGATAATGGATGAGCACGTCCGTGAAACGTTATTTGGCCTATGCAAGTTTTTCGACGTCATCTCTAGGAAGTCGATTGGCGTGAATCGGCTCGGGAGGCTACAGGAGGAGATCGTGGTGATACTATGTGAGCTTGAGGTCTACTTCCCACTCGCATTCTTCGACATTATGGTGCATCTGCTGGTCCATGTCGTGGAGGACATCGTACAACTCGGGCCGATGTTCCTCCGCAGCATGATGGCGTTCGAAAGGATGAACGGACACATCAAAGGATACGTTCGCAACAGGTCCCGTCCAGATGGAAGCATAGCCAAGGGCTTTCTGGCCGAAGAGTGCATCTCTTTCTGCACGAATTATCTAGACATCGAGAACCCTGTCGGTCTTCCCGTCAAAAGGCACCTTGGCAAGCTCGACGGATCTGGTCACCGAGAGGGTCGTCGCATACTGCATGCAGACTTCGATTTTCGACGCGCAGACTTTGATCGAGCAAACCTTGTCGCGCTACAGCATTTAGAACTGGTCGATCCTTGGGTACAGAAGCACAAAAGGTTAATCGAGAAGAAGTACAGTGACCGGGGCATACAGAGGACGCAGGGAGAAATAATCAAAGAGCACAACTCAGATTTCACGCGTTGGTTTATGCAGACCCTCCTTGATAATCCCCTGCGATCGCATTCTTCTGACACGGAAAATATCATATTCACCTTGTCACAGGGACCGATGCAAAACCCGGTGACCTATCAGGCGTATGATATCAACGGCTACACATTCTACACGGAGGAAAAGGACAACAAGTGTGATTATCAGAACTCAGGCGTAACGTCAGAATTCTACACCGATGACAACGTGAAGGAAAGATTCTACGGAAGAATCGAGGAGATCTGGGAGATCGACTACTGTGGAGAAAAGGTGCCGATGTTCCGTGTCAGATGGGCAAAGAGCGTCGAAAGAGAAGACCGGTATTTCACAACCATGGTTATACCCGAAGCAGCCAAATCCAAGGCCGCCGGTGCAAACGTGGCCGCGAAAAATGAATCGTGGGTACTGGCTACCAAAGTGGACCAATGTTTTTTCATTACCGACCCGACAAAGCCTAGTCGTGTTGTCGTGAGGAGAGGAAAAAAGAAACATCATCGGAATGGATGGAGTCGCCAACGAGCAAGACTTCGACTAGTACGGCGATCCAAAGATTGAAGATGACGACGACTACGATGCAGCAACATACATCACAAGAAGAAAAAGGACAACCCTAACGAAAAAAGGTAGCCCGTTCGAAAGAAGAAACATTAAAGTGCCGGGGCTAAATTATTCAACTGTGACAAAGAAGGGAAAAAAGATTGTAAAACGCTAGCTCAAAAAATATTGTAAAACGCGTGGTCGAAAAAGATTGTAATATTCATGGACAAATTATTATAAAATTTAGTTATACTTTGAATCATATTTGTAACACTTTTATGACATATATCACCACTTTTGGGCATTTTTGGAATATTTAAAAGTATTTTAAAAACAAAACAAAACTTGTATGGCATATATCACCACTTTTGGGCATTTTTTGGAACATTTAAAAGTATTTTTAAAATAAAAATAAAAAAGTGGAGCACCAGGATTTGAACCTGGGTGCTCATAGTTTAGAATAGAGCTAAGGGGCAGAACCAGTGGGATAAGGCAGTACTAGTGTTAACTACTGGGGTGGCCGCCCTCTTATCTAATAGTCCAACACACATAGGTGTAGCGCACCCTGGCCAAGTGCGCTACGGTCCGTAGCGCACTTGGCCAGGGTGCGCTACACCTATGTGTGTTGGACTAGTCAACCGCGCGTGCCACGTCCGCCTCTCATCCCCGCATCTCACAGACACCGCCACCGCCGCGCTGCGCTCTCGATCCGCCACCGCACCGCTGCTTTCTCGATCCGCCACCGCCACGCTGCGCTCTCGAGGAGGAGGAGGCCCGCGCCGCTGCCGATCCGTGGAGGAGGAGGAGGCTCGCGCCGCTTGTGGAGGAGGAGGATCTCGCGCCGCTCGAGGATGTGGAGGCCGCCGTCGTCCGCCCGCCGTCGTCCGCCCGTCGTCCGCCCGTCAGAGGTGAGCGTCGCCCCTCCCCTGTCTCTCCCTCTCTCCCTCTCTCTCCCTCTGTACCTCTCTGTCCCTCTGTATGGTGTATTAGTTAGATGGTCCAGCGTGTCATGCCTCATGACTGAATCTTGTATGGAATGTGTCTGTTGTTGGAAAAACGATTGTTGTTTCAATCTGAACATCACTGTCACTTGTTCCTAGGCTGTTGGCATGTCCCCTCTGTGTTCCTAGTTCAGTGTTTGGTTCAAGATGCAGGTGCACGCCATAGTCCGATGTTCGAGTTTGTTCTTGTAAGGAATGCTTTCTTGTGGGACTGCAGTGCATTTCGATCTAAAGAAACTGTCCTTTGTTAATGCGATTACTCCTCTGTTTATTTTTTAGGTAGCGGGTTCTGATCCTCTGTTTATTTTTTGGTATGCCCTGGTGTAAATCTCGGCAGATGCAGCCTCTCAAGTTGTAGATTTGTTTAGTATCTCCTCCCTCATTGTAAAGCATCTGGATCTGAGATTTATTTTGCCTTGAGCATTTTGTTAGTACTATTTGTTTCTATTTTTTCCATGTCCATTTTCTTTCAAACCGTTCTGCCACTTTTGGAAAGTAGTTTGTTTTAAGATGTCTAAATGGAGGGTAAGAATGTCTTGCATTTGTATTTGGTTATTAATGACTACTTCATGTTATGAAGTTAGATAAGTGTATATTACATCAGGAAACACCAGGGGCACCACCATAGAGGGTCATGTGATTTGCGTCTTCTGTATACGTCTTGAGGAAATGTTTGTGTCGCTAACTATGAGCAGTATTCTCATGATGTCTCCATTGGCCATCAGAACTTCAGATTTTGCATTGCTCTTCCACGCAATACTAAATCTATATTTTCTCTCATTTCTCCACCGCTTTAACATTAGAACTAGCATAAGTAAATATAGAACCACGAAAACATATGGCATGTCCTTGTATTCATTTGTTTGAATCCATCGGTTTCGATATAGATTTTTTGGGGGGGAGAATCTGTCGGGTTTCTTTCGATTGTGATAGTTAATTATCTATTTCTTTTGCACAAACTACAGAAGCATGCTGGTATGTGGTACTCTTATCATGGTGTACTTTTGTGGATCCTAGTTCTCTACCCCCTGCCCTTTCCACATTATGAGCTTCCCTCCAAATAAATCTTGGAGGGAATAGATTGTGCAACATGTAGCAAGTACTAGCAAGTATATGTATGTGTGTAGAAGGAATAGATTGGATCGGAAGCAACATGTAGGTCATATGTGGTATAGTGCTAGAATAGATGGATTATAATACTAATGATGGTTGATAAGTGGTGGAGTAATTAGAAAGAGAGTAGAAGTAGTGGCATGAATTAGCATCTGGGAACTAAAAGAATAAGTTATTTTCTCTGTTCAGGTCATTTCCATCATATGAGCACAACTGAATGCTATTTTATTTTTTCAAGAGACCTAGCAGGCTTTAGTTGACAGAAACATGTATGCTTGGGTTTTAGTTGCTGTTGTGTATGCTCATATGTGTTATTTTCTTTTTTCAAGAGACCTAGCAGGCTTTAGTTATTTTCTTTCCATCATATGCTTGGTGCCTGGTGAATCCAGATGATAACTGTAAATGCCCATTGCTTGATGTGGCTGGGCATGTTGATGCATTCTTAACCAATGTGTTTTCTACCTAGATGTTTATGTGCTGGCTGTGTTGGCCAGATTATCCTATGTGACCAGATTATGTGCTGGCTGTGTTGGCCATTTATTGTGTGCTGGTTGTGCTGGCTATGATGGCCATTTATTGTGTGCTAGCTATGCTAGCCATATATATGCAGGTTCTTGTATGAAATGAGTCCCGATTTTTGCCGGAATGTTGATTAACTTCCGTTTCGGCAGAAATCGGGCTAGTTTAAGAAAATTAGCAAAGGTCATGCCGCATTTTTTCGTGCATTTAACCAATTATTTGTTTTTTATTAGTGCAAATATGTGTGACAACGACGAGGCTGGGTGTTCTAAGCGCATCAGCGCTGAAGGAGAACTCAGACCTCCGAATAAACAATTGACATTCTAGGAGGCAGCCCAGCGGCTAGAAGACGATGAAGAATACCATCCTTCGGAGAGCGAGGATGATGAGATGGAAGACGCGGAGGAAGAAGCCGAAGGAACGGCGGACGATGAAACCACTGATGGCGGCGAGGGCACAGGGAGTGGTAGCAACCCTCCTAAGAAGAAGAAGAAGAAGCCGAAGGACCGGCGCCCGAACACGGTCGGCACGGTCAGGGATGAAATTACCGAAGTGAGCCCAATAGGGGTTCCTTTGGAGCCCGACCTTGTCGTCAAAGGGTACGGTGGGCAAGTGGCGGCGATCACCCGGACAACCATCTCGATCAACACCGAGAATCTCCGGCATAAAGATAATGGCCACTTGCGCACACTCCTCTTCGAGAAGCTGCACGCAAGATACAAGTTCCCCGCTAAGTATCAGAACACAAATTATCATGGGAACGAAGTAAACAAATCTGCCCTCACAAAGATGAGCACCGCCCTGGCCAGCTGGAGAACCCGGATAAAGAAGAAGATCTATAAAGAAGGCAAAAGTCTCGAGGAGATCCAGAAGATTGACCCACAGATCACCGAAGATCAGTTCCGGGAGTTCAAGGAGAGGTGTGAATCCGAAAGAGCCCTGGCCAATAGTAATCGGGGAAAGGTGCTGCAGGCGATGAATATAGGTCATCACCATCTTGGATCTGGTGGATACAGAACCGCGGAGGCCAAATGGAATAAGGAGGACGAAGAGTATAGATCCAAGGGGATAGAAAACCCCTTTGCTAAATTCGAACCCGGGCAGGTTCGAAACTTCATCAGGGCCCGTTACCATGTGGACCCAAAAACCAAACAACTCACCGTGGATCCTGCGGTGAAGGAATTCGAGGAAATTGTGGTAAGTATAATCTAATTACCGCGGATCAACTCGATTGCAATCTAATCGATGATCTAAATGATTCACTGTTACTTCTTCTGCAGGAGGAGGAAATTGTTTCTAGTCATGGATCCCAGGGTTCCTCATCCCAGGGGTCGACGGCGGCCACCCGGTGGGATAACCCTTTTAACAGGGCGATGAACCGGGCCAAGAAAATAGAGCCGGTTACGAAGAAGTCGTCGTCGGCTGGCCGTCTGGCCGGCCTCGGGGGTAAGAATTGGGTGGATCATTTTGGTCCACCGCCGAGGACGCATGTGGCGCCGTCGGGAAGGAGCGAGGAGGAAAACCGCGAGGTTCAAGAACTTAAGGCACAAGTGGCGCGGATCCCGCAGATCATCCAAGACAATCTGGCAATCACCCTCACGTCCTTCCTGCCTACCTTGGTCGAGTCAATAGCGAACTGGAGTGCGGGTGGTCGAGTAGGGCCGTGCCCGATTCCAAGCATGGTCAGCAGCCACTCGAACAACGCGGCACCGACGAATCAGGCGAACTACGTGTTCGTGACTCCGCCCGCTAGCACCGCGGTGCCGCAAGTGTTGGTGACTCCCCCTGCCATCACCGCGGCACTGGAGTACATGTTGGTGCCCCCCTTCCATCGTCGCGGCGGCACCGGAGCTCCAAGCACCCGTCGGTAGGGAGAATACACCGGCGGCCAGCACCGCGCCATCAAGCAGCCCTTCCGTCTCTTGCACGCCTGTCGCCGTATGCGGTGCGTCGACATTAGCCGATCTCGATGCCATCACGGTAAACAAATTGCTTTAATTACCGCCTTTCATGCCATCTATTACTCTTATGGCATCTCTGACGACGCCGTACATGTTTTCCGCAGACGGATGTTCCTTGCACTCTCTTATGCTACGTGAACAACGAGCTGAGGGATGTTGCCAAGGGTACCATCGTTCAACCCTTGCAGCGCACGTTCCACTCAAGGCCGATGTCAGATAGCGTGCACAGGGTTAAAATTAGTCGGGTGCTAAGGGGCTGCGACGACCTGGAACCTCCCATTCAACCCCCAGGAGCGGATGAAGAAGAGCCGTCTGTCCTCAGAACTTGCTTCGGCTTATTCTTGCTATGGCCAAAGAGCATGATCCGTTTGGGGACGGCGGGGGCCATCACGCCACAGACAACAGCACCGCCTGTCGTGCCAGCGACAAGCGGTGGCAAGGCCCCCTTACCGCCCTCGCCGTCACCTCCACGCGGTGGGTCGGATGATCATGTTGATGATATGCACATGGCGCAGGATCCGGCCGAGGACGATGAAGACTGGAATGTCACTTCTTCAACACTCAGTTTGGCAACGAAGAAGACCTAGCTGGTGGCCCCATAGAGAAAGCCACTATCACCAAGCGTCTGTTTGGTTCTCAGGAGACGCCTCCAGCTTGCGCCTTTACAGAGCCACCAGCTGATACAACCAACCGGCCCTTTATTCTAAGCCCTGACACACTACATAGGGCGGCCGGTGCTCAGATTGTGGTGCCTGCCCGCTCTCCAAAAGGAAAAAAGGGCAGGAAAAGAAAATCTAGCAGCTCGAGCCAGCCGGTGGCGTCAACAACTGCGAATCCGATCAGGTTTCGGGAAGGGCCACCAAGACCCGAGGGTATTATGTGGAGGATTCATGTGGCGGGTGAGCCCATGCTACCTAAGAATTTGCGGAAGCTTGCTAGTTCGGAACTGCAGAGTGTGCATGACGGCATGCTGACAATAGAGAGACGCCTTCTATCGGAGAAAGATCCCTCGCACCCGGTATTCGTGGTTAAGGTGCCACCAGGCTTGGGCTTCGTCGACAATGCCCCTGCGGATCTGTTCTTCCTGCGGTTCGACGACATCTTCAATATGTTCCACCTATACCGGTTGCACTATACCATGGTCCGTCTGTTTTCTCTCAGCCTGGCCATGCAGATCATTAGAGAGAACACACCGGGCATCGCTATAGTGGACCCCTACTACATGCGTGACGGCTGCTTGGGTTCCCCCGCCGAACGACGTATCGTGGCCTTGTACCTAAAAAGAATCCTCGTGGCGAACAAGACAAAGGAATACATTCTCGTGCCTTACTTTCCCGAGTAAGTCGTTATTCACTTGCCACCGTCGATTGGCTTTATTAGATCATCATCATTCTTTTTCCAACACATTCCATTTGAATTTTTTGCGCAGAGATGAACACTGCACGCTCATCTCCTTATCGTCGAAGCATTCCCACGCCACGTATTTCGACTCGGGGAGTCTAGAAAAGAAGAAAAACTACGACAAGATCAAGGAAGTTCTGGATGATGCTCTCACTGGCTTTGCCTCGACGGAAGGCACCACCTTCGTGCGTACGAAGGTCAAGTTTGGCAGGCACGTCTTCAACCACGTAACGGAGTTCCCCTGCGTGAAGCATCTGGAAAATAGTAAGAAGGAAGCCTTCTACGCACTCCATCACATGAGGGCGTTCCTACTTGACCAGCAGAATTCTACGCTGCCAGATCATCTCAAACAGTGGGCCGAAGCAAAGGCCAAGATCAATGATTCGGATATTAGACAAGAGATGTATCGCATCCAGCAGCAGTTTGGGGCAATCATCTTTCGTGATGTCATGACTTTGGGGGGATCTTCTACGGAGGAAATATCCCGAATAACCGTGACATAGAAGATCGCCTAGAGATGCAGGGTGACTATAGGAAGTTCATGACGAGACAAGGCGTCCTCCCGTTCCCTAAGCCGAGCAGAAGGCTTGATGTTGGCCTAGTTGTAGTTACAAACTATAGATGACCTTTGTGTGTGTGTGGACAAGTGTACTTATCTTATTAGGTTTATGAATCATCGCTTACTTATTTTGCTTATTCTTATTATATATCAATCAATGCTTGGTTTGTTTGCTTACTCTTTGGTCCTTTGCTCAATTTGGTCCTTCTTTTTTTCCTTACTCTTTTTTCGAGAATCATGCCGATGATTGAAATGTCGTGGCACACTATATATGTGAATGTGCTACGATGGGATTGTGAGCCTTGTGATATGCACAAGTCCAGGTCTTGTGCATCCTACTTGGCTCACCGTTCCATCGTAGCATATTCCTGTGTCCAACGACCTATGTATATATATGAGGCATTCTTTTCGAGTTATTTTTGTCTTTTTAGAGAATAATGCCGATGATTGAAATGTCGTGGCACACTATATATGTGAATGTGCTATGATGGGATTGTGAGCCTTGTGATATGCACAAGTCCAGGTCTTATGCATCCTACTTGGCTCACGGTTCCATCATAGCATATTCCTGTGTCCAACGACCTATGTATATATATGAGGCATTCTTTTCGAGTTATTTTTGTCTTTTTCGAGAATATGCCGATGATTGAAATGTCGTGGCACAATATATATATGAATGTGCTATGACGGGATAGTTAGCCTTGTGATATGCACAAGTCCAGGAATTGTGCATCCTACTTGGCTAACCGTTCCGTCATAGCATATTCCTGTGTCCAACGACCTAGCTAGTTATATATGAGGCATTCTTTTCGAGCTACTTTGGTCTTTTTCGAGAATAATGCCGATGATTGAAATGTCGTGGCACACTATATATGTGAATGTGCTACGATGGGATTGTACGCCTTGTGCTATGCACAAGTCCAGGTGTTGTGCATCCTACTTGGCGAACAGTTCCATCGTAGCATATTCCTGTGTCGAACAACCTAGTTATATATGAGGCATGTTTTTTGAGTTTGGTCTTTTTGATTTAGGAGTACTTTCTATAAGTGTATCTTCATATGCGACTTTAATTATATATGTTTTTTTTCTCAATCACCGGTTAATTATTATTGTCAACTTATAGATGACGTGGTACGTCGTGTACAAGGGACGGGTTCCCGGAGTCTACGATGATTGGGAAGACTGCCGGAGACAGGTGCACCGTTTCAGCGGCAATAGCTACAAAGGGTACAATACTATGGCGGAGGCGGAAGCTAGATACACGCGCTATCTAGCGGGAGTTAGGACAAGGAACCGGATGAAGACCTACACCTTCGTCGCGGCGGTGATCATGCTTATCTTCTTTGGTTATTTATCCCGTGTTTGTGTCTAGCTAGTTTAGATGTCTAGGCGAGCTTCCGAGCTCTAACTTGTTCGATCGACACATGTATTCGCATGTCACCAACTACTACTTTGTAACTTGATCGAAACAATGTAACTTAGACTATGTATTCATGTATGAGACTTGTCTATATGTATTTGTTTCAATCTTGTTTTTCATATTGTGTATTTATATATATAATTGTATATCTTGTATCTGTGTGTGTATATCTGCTGTAATATTATATATAATCTGGCTCGGAAATTAAAAAAAAAACATCGGTGGCGCACATGGTCTACCTTCTGTAGCGCACTACGACTAAAGTGCACTATGGAAGCTTAGTGGCGCACTAGGTAGTGCGCCACAGAAGATCCTAGGGGTAGCGCACCTGCCCAAACATCTGTGGCGCACTAGCAGGTGCGCTACGCCTGTCTCTACACAACCGTGGCGCACTAGGCAGTGCGCCACGGCTAAGAGATAGCTGTAGCGCAAGGCCCGTGGCGCACTGCTAGTGCGCCACAGATGATGTTTCCAGGTGCGCCACTAAAGGCCATTTTCCTAGTAGTGGCAATTAGATCGTGTCATAGTGTTTATCTTTGCGAAGCTTTTTCTTATGTCAAATATTGTATTCCTTAGACCATGAGATAATGCAACTCCCTGGTATCGGAAGAAAGCTTTGATGTCATCAAACGTCATCCTATGAGAGGGTGATCATAAAGGTGTCTCTCAGGTGATCGGAAAGTACTTGTTGGATTGTATGTATCGAGATTGGATTTGTCCCTCCCAAGTCGGAGAGATATACTTCGGGCCCACTCGGTAATCGATATCAACACCGCTTGCAAGAAAGTGGTTAAGGAGTTAATCACAAAGTGATATTGGATTACAGAACGAGTAAAGTACTTGCTGTGAACGAGATTGAACTAGGTATTCCGATGCCAACGATCGAATCTCGGGCAAGTAAAATATCGCGTGACGAAGGAAATATATATATGGGATTAATTGAATCTTGGCATCGTGGTTCATCCGATATGATCATCTATGAATATGTGGGAGTCAATATGGGTTTCCAGACCCCGTCGTTGATTATTGATAGAAGATCATGTCTGCATATTCTCAAACCCGTAGGGTCACACACTTAACGTGTCTCGACGTTAGGATAGAATGGATAATTGGTTTATGATTTTTTGTTTGGAGTCTCGGATGAGATCCAGGACGTCACGAGAGGTTCCGTAATGGCCCGGAGAATAAGATTCATATAAGGGAAAGCAGTTTTTGGATTTCGGAATTGTTTCAGAATGTTTGGTATTATACCGGAAGGTTCTAGAAGCTTCTGGAGTGGGACCAACGTGGCCCCACTTGTCGGGAGGGGGCGTGGGCCTACGAGGGAGTGCCCTGGCCGCATTGGGCCAGGGGCACAAGGCCCCATAGGCCCATCCGGCCAAGCCCTAGGGGAAACCCTAGGGAGAGCTTCTAGAAGGGGGGAACTTGCCCCCCACTCCACCCCATGTGGCCGCCGGCACTAGGGCTTGGAGGAGGGGCAAGGGCAGCCGGCCAGCCCTCTATATAAATAGGGCAGGGGCGCACCCTCCCCCCATACCTCCTCCAACCCTAGCCGCCTACCTGCTTCCCTCCTCTCTCTCTCTCTCTCCCGACTGCGCGTAGGCGAAGCCGTGCCGCAGAAACTCTCCACCTTTGCACCACGCCGTCGTGTTGTAGATCCAATCTATCTCTCCACCCCACTTGCTGGATCGAAGAAGGAGGAGACGTCGAGGTGCCGTATGTGTGCATCTCTCGGAGGCGTCGCCACTTGCGGCGTTGGATCGGATCGAATCGCGAGGAGGAGAAGGCTAGTATGACTACATCAACCACATTCCGTTGAACGTTCCGCTCTGCGATTTCTTCAAGGGTATGAAGATCTCATCTATCCCCCCTCGTTGTTTGCATCTCCTAGATTAGATCTTGGCTTCCCCGTTCACATCCGTAGAAAATTTTTATTTACTATGCTACGAAACCCTTCAGTTTGGTAGTACCAAATGGAAAGGACTTGAAGCAGATAATTCTTACTGAAGCTCATGAATCACTTCTTTATATCCACCCTAGAGGTACCAAGATGTATCGGGATCTTCGTCAAAGATTCTGGTGGTCTGGTATGAAGAAAAACATCGCTCGTTTTGTTGCTGAATGCGACGTTTGCCGTCGCGTCAAGGCTGAGCACCAAAGACCCGCTGGTCTCCTGCAATCACATAAAATCCCTGAGTGGAAATGGGATGAAGTTGGTATGGATTTCATTAATGGTTTACCTAAGGCCCAAAAGGGAAATGATGCCATATGGGTAATCGTTGACTATCTGTCCAAGGTTGCTCACTTCCTACCTGTTCGCGAGAGCATTACCGCTAATCAACTGGCTGATCTGTATATCTCACGAATAGTTGTCCTTCATGGGGTACCGAAGAAAATTGTCTCTGATCGAGGGAGTTTGTTCACCTCAAGGTTATGGGCAAGTTTCCAACAAGCTATGGGAACTCTCTTATCATCCTAGCACCGGTGGTCAAACCGAAAGAGTGAATCAAATCCTTGAAGACATGCTAAGAGCGTGTGTCATATCTTTTGGCAAGGAGTGGGAGAAATGTCTTCCTTTTGCTGAATTCTCCTACAACAACAGTTATCAGTCCAGTATAGAAATGGCACCTTTCCAGTTTTTATATGGAAGAACCTGCCGCACTCCTTTGAAATGGTCAGAAACCGGCGAAAGAAAGTTCTTTGGTCCGGATATGATCCAGGAAGTAGAAGATCAAGTTCGTATCATTCGAGATTGTATGAACACTGTTCAGTCTCGTCAGAAAAGCTATCATGATCATCACCATCAACATATGGAATATGAAGTCGGTGATCAAGCTTATCTCCGGGTCACTCCTCTGAAGGGTGTCCATCTTTTCGGTATCAAAGGCAAACTGGCTCCTCGCTATGTTGGTCCTTTTCGCGTTCTATCCAGGCAAGGTAACCTCGCATACAAGTTGGAGTGGCCTGCAAACTTCCATGAGGTGCATGATGTCTTTCATGTGTCACAACTCAAGCGTTGCTTCAAAGATCCTGTCTGTGGTGTTGATCACCAAACTCTTGATCTCCAGAAGGATCTGACTTATCGTGAGTATCCTGTTCGTATCCTTGATGAAACTGAGCGCAAAACCCGTCGTCAAAACATCAAGTTCCTGAAAGTTCAGTGGTCTCATCACTCTAAGGATGAAGCAACCTGGGAACGAGAAGATCGTCTTAGATCTGAGTACCCTGCCTTCTTTTCTAAAACTTAGGAATCTCGGGTCGAGATTCTTGTAAGGGGGTAGAGCTATAACAGCCCAAGTTTGTAATATATGTACTTAGTACTTAAGCATGGCATGCATCTGTTTAAATCAATACAATATTTGCAATGTGAGCATGTGTTGGAATAAATGCAAATTCAAAACCCTATTTTTACCCCTCTCTTTGAAAAGCAATTCACAAATGGATTTGAATTTGAAAAATACCAAAATAATGAAGCCCAAATGGACTAAAAGGGCTCCATGGTATTTTTTATATTTCAACCAAACCTCTTTGGTAATTTTGAATGATTCAAAACAGATTTGGAATTCAAAACTTAAAATAGAAATCAAAAACAGAAAAAGAAAATTGTTTTGGCAGAAAAAAATAGAGCCAGAGAGCAAAGCAAGGCTGGCCCTTCTCCCCTCTCCCTCTCCTGCGGCCCAGCAACCGGCCCATGCCAGCCCAAGTGCGGCCCAATACCCCTTCGCCGCTGCCTGTCGTCGTCTGCCTCCAGACAGGCAGGGAGCTGCCTGTCATCGCTGGCGCTGTCGATCCCCACCGCCTCCTCCCGGCCGTCCGTCAAGCCCGAGCGTGGATAAGAACGATGCGGCCACGTCCCGTCGCCCTCATCCACCTTTTCCCCATCTCCAGCGACCTCCCTCTCTCTCTCCGCGCGAGGCCCCGAAACCCTAGCCTCGGGCTCCGCCCCTCGCCGTCGCGCTGCACCGCCCCGAGGCCAGCTGAGCACGCCACGAGGTCCGCCTCGCCTCCTGGAGCTTCCCCACCAACTGAATCGTCTGCGCGCCGCTCGGAATCGAGCCACCCCGAGCAGGATTCCACCGTCGGTCGCCGCCAGCGTCCGTCGTCGATTCCGGCGTTGCCCAGCCTCCCCTCGCGTCAATGACCACACCACTGCGTTCTCGATGAGCCGCCGGTCCTCCTGGACCTCTCCTTTCTCCCCCTCCTGCTCTGGTTCTCCACCGCGTCGACCACCACAGTCCGTCGTCGGCTACCACCATAGCTTGTTGCTCTGGTGACCATCCGCGGGCGGCACCGCCTCTTTTTGAGCTTGTCTCGCTCCACTGATTCGAACGAGTTGTCCCGCGTGTCCCCGTTCGCCTCCTAGCGCCGCCAGACGCCACCGTCTGGCCGTTCTCCTACGAGGCCCGCGTGGCGCCACGGTGGCAGCCGATCTGGCCCAGGCCCCACCTGGCAGCCGCAGTGGCTAGAGCCAGCACCAGTGAGAGATGCCCTGACCCTGTTTTGCGCGTGTGGCTGCTGATGTGGCTTTCGGCCCCACCAGTCAGTCACTTGTGGGTAGGATCAGATGTGGTAACAAAAGTTCTGGGTTGGGTTATGACGTCAGCCTGTTGCAATAAAGGTTTTAAATATTTTAGAAAATGATTTGAATATTGAAAATTCAATAACTTATTATTTATAAATCAGAAAATACAAATAATATATCAAAATGTTCAGAAAAATGAGTTCTACCTATTTAAGCTATAATCATACATTGATCAACAACTTTAATGACAAATTTAATTAGAGAACAAAATCAACCCCTCTCATGTGTCTCCGGAGTTTTTCGAGTTAGGGTTTTCAACCCTCGGAAACCCCGTTTAAATTTCCGAGCATGTTTTAGGGTTCCATTTCAATGCAATTCAACTTGGCATATCATCATATTTGTTTGAGCATTGCAATCGATACCATATCATCATATTTCGGTATTGGCTCTTCGCGATAGGATCCGAACCCGAAGCTGAAGTCAACAACACCGACGATCCATACCTCTACTGAAGGACAAGGCAAGCGTAGCCTCTCATTCTGAACCTATATTTTATAAAGTATATTACTTTCTCGCTACTAGTAAGAGTGCACATGCAACACATGTCATATAATTTATAATTAGAAGATAAATCACAAATTTTATTTCTCTTTTAGCTAGCATTTTAAGGCACTCCAATGTGTCTTGTGCCCAAAGATATGAGGTGCGTGTAAACACACGATTCTCTCACATGTCTTCACGTAAAATTCATGATAACTAAGAAAAGGGCACCTAGAAGAAATTTGAGGCTGGACTAACATAATATGTTTTTTGTTTCGAATCGCTAACAAAATCTGTTTGCTTTTATCCGAATGTTGCATGATTGTGTATTGTTTTTTTACAAATACGATCGTGTATTGTTGCTCCTCCACATGTTGACCACATACCACAAGTGAGACTGCGGCGTCGCCAGTTTCCTTACCGCAAGACCTCACTCTTTTTTTTCTTGCTACTATAATCCGCATGCCCTGACTCCCATCCAAGCCGAAAGAAAAAAACTCACTCATCCCATCGTCTCCCTCACCGCCGGCGACCGGATCTACTCCCCCGCCTCCGACGACCGGCCTCTCCGCCGCTGGCGTCGACCTTTCAGTGCGTCCCATCACAACATGCCCCTGCAGTTCCAGCGCGACCCCCGCCTACACCCGCGCGTGCGTGCTCCAGCCTGAGGTTCCATGCCCGCCCCCCCCCCCCCCCCCCCCCCCCCCCCCCCCCCCCCGCGCGCGTCCACCTCACCACTCCTGCCCTCTGGCCGCCGGACGACCACATCGCCTTGCCCTGTCCAGGACGCCAGTTGACCCAGCGGGAGGCGCCAACGGAGGTGGAGGGGCGGACCCTCGTCTCCATCGGGTCCGCGGCCACGCCCACCACCACCGGCGTTCGATCGCTCCGCCTACCATCATGTTGTCACAACCTCGCCTCTCGCGTCGCTCCTCCATACGACGAGCCTAGCTCCTGGCCTCTGGATTCACAACTGAGCAACGAAATTGGTTTTGGAGTTGAGCCAGATGAGTAGTGCCGCCCGGCCGCCCGGGACCTCCTAATTCACGCCAACGTGCTGCCTTGGGCCTCCTCGAGCTCGGCACCCGCAGGGAAGGGATTGGGGTGCTACTACCCTGGGCCTCCTTGATCTCGACACCCGCGACGTAGGGATTGGGGTGCTGCTGGGTCTTCAACAATAAGGAGCGTCATCGCATCCATCAGTGGATACCCCTGCTCGGAATATTCGTCGGCGGTGAGAAACCCAACAGAATCTAGCATTTGTGATGTAGCGACCAGTTATTGTAAAAGGCATGCAGTATGTTTGGTTTCCAAAAAGGCATGTAGAATCTGCATTTGACATTTGACGTTTTTTGTAGTCAGTAGCTGCTCCTACACTTGATTGAGTCAGCATTCAATTATTAGTCTCTGAATTCTACGGTTAATGGTGTGATTTGCATAATACTCCAAACTTGGGATGGTCGTTTGGTGCCTCCTGGCCAGTTTCACAACTTGTTGAATCATATTTCCTCTTTAGTTAAGTTCAGTTTTGCAAGTAAAAATCCTCTAGAAAATTTAGTTTATTATAGATTTGCTATATGCTCCAAACGTCTGGGAGGACCGTTGTGATGTGTCAGTGTGCCACCAGATTTATAAGAGTTCACAGGTTGCTGAAAATCATATTAAGAAAGTTAAGCTTATTAACATTATCTAATAGGCTCAAATGAGTCTCCTTCATATTAAGCTTCATCTAAATAGAGATAAAATCATTCTCCTTCATATTAAGCTTGATCTAAATAAATCTCAAATGAAATGAGTATCCTTCATATTAAGCTTGATCTGGCACATGCTTTTCTTTTTTGATCATTTCCTCTTTTATAATACCCCACATAAGTTCTTTCACCATTTTCTGAAGTGCAATTTGAACTCCTTTCCGCACTTTAGCTATTTAAATAGGTGTATGTTATTTCTGAATTCATGAAATCTAGTGAAATTGAAAGATTCAAGGGTGTCATTTATCGACAGGCCGCGGCATGATTTTATGAAGTGTTGGCAGAAATCCTTTGCATTTGGTGACATCAAACATATGGCGACGGGGTTTCTAAGGACAGTGTGTATCCTTACTTTTTCCTTTTAATATTATTATGACATAGTGCATACCGTTCTTTGTCCCTCTGCCTCTTTCTTTCTTTAGGATAGCAAATACACACGACTCACTTCAGAATTTGTTCAACAATTAGGATTTTTGAGTGATTGGTTGTTGCTATTTACCTAAGGAGAGAGTGTTGCTTATATCGTGGAACAGGGTACGTGTCCCGTTGGGATTGGAAGATGCCATATCAATAGCTTTATTCCTGCAATTCAGAATGATTATTTATGAGACATTATATATTATATAATAGCGTTCCATGGGTGCAGGCAAGTCTAAAAGACCAGACGGCTATGGTTTATCTCTACTACTTTTCTCTATGTTTAAGAGCACTTTTGAGTAGGCGTTCTCTTCGTGTGAGTTCAGTCCAGCTGTTTCGAACAAATTCAGTTGGTTCTTTTATCAAGATCTTACACATTCTTGGATCAAAATAGTGCAGGAGACACTAAGTGTTCTTTGATCAAAATATTGCATTCTTCATAAGTTGGTTCTTTCATCAAAATCTTACATTCTTTGATCAAAATCTTGTAGGAGACAGTAAGTATTCTTTGATCAAAATATTGCATTCTTCATATTGAGAAGTTTCTTGTCTTCCTCAGTTATTTGAAACGTATTTCTCTATACGTATACCTCTTGATTTGCATTACATACACAACTTATCTCTACTACTATCCGTATGCCCATTCTATCAGTGCATTGTTATTCTTTATACTTTAGCTACATGACTGTGCAATGCACTATAGTGATCCAATATATTTATGTGATTAATGTAGCACCATCATACACGTACAGAAGATATAAATTGAAAGATGAATTTGTACTATGTTTGCATAGTTTATTGTTCATGGCTCTATGTAGTGGTTCTCAAATAATTCCACCTTGAGTACATCAACTATTCTTAACATATTTATGTTTTATGCCTACCCATAAGTTCTATATTGTACCGGCTACGTGTGAGTGTCAAGATTTGAAGATTTCATATATCAACCTTAGATCGTTGTCAACAAAATTTGGTTGTATGAACTGGCATACTGATTACCAGAATGTCAATGTTGCAGGTGCTGAGGTGCTAACAATTTGGTAGAAGAGAAGAGCACGCACGGTCGAGGTTTTTGGATGCGCACGACAGGTCACGGCGGCGATGATGCAAGAAAAGCTGGGCGGCGCGTGCCTTGCATGAATATAAGAGTAGAGCCTTCACGGGGCGTTAGGGAGAAGCTGGTCATCGTTGAGGTCGGCGGCTGCACGGAGGATGAGGTGTGTGTTAGTACAGCGCGGCCTGCCTACGGAGGCAGAGGATCGGATCAGATCTAATAGTTATCAGTCCGTTAATTTAGCTTTATTTTTATTGACCGTGATCAGACCTCTTAATTTAGCCTTATTTATTGCTTGGTTGCACTACGTATTTGATGGAGGCGGCAGATCGGATAGGATCCGGTGATTATCAGTCCCGCTAAATTAGCCTTATTTTTAGTCACCGTGATCGGTCCCGTTAATTTTGCCATATTTATTGGTTGGTTGCACTACATATTTAGTGGAGGCCGATGGTGGGAGCGGAGTTTTCCGTCCGCAGGCAGGGTTGATATGACAAAAGTGTCCGATCTTTCGATGAGATGGAGATAGTCGATTTGGTGGAGTTCGGGCTTGACGATCCGACTACACGTGCGAGCACGAGCGTCAATGCAATCGCTAGGCCAATCTCCTGAAGGTTACCGATCCTGCGGGAACACGATCAGCCTGACCAGCGAGGGTCTTAATTCCTACCTGAAATCGAGAACAAGTAAGAACTAATATTGCAATCAAGATATTGCGCATTAAGATAAAAGCTTTATTGAAAAGGTGGGATCTTGTATAGGTGCGAAGTACAAGAGGCCTCTGCGACGCTCGAGCCTTGGCGAAGTTGCTATGATGGCTAACTTTATGTCTAAACAAAATCCAAGTCTATGGTGACGGCTATGGGGAGTATTTAAGGAGAAAAAAGTGGGGTTTCGGCCAGCCATAGAAGTGGTGGCTGAATCCAATCCCAGAGGTCTTTTTCTCCTCAAATACGGACTCTAAAAAGTTGCTAATTAAAATCCTGCGAAAATTATATGGGTCTGGCCCAAAATAAAGGTGTCGCAGCACCATATTAAGCTATGGACGAATTTGTGAAGTATTAATCTTGAATATTTCGTCCAAGCCTTCTTTCTTCATTATGGTGGCCTCAAAGTTCTGAAATCTTCATCCATGGCCTTCTCTTGAATCATCACATGCTTGCTGCCATCTCCATGCATGGCCATGCTCCAATGCTTGTCCCTCGCATCCATGCTTGGTCCATCATTCCTAAGAGGCAGCATCATATTCTCATGTATGTGAGGAATAGTTCCAAGAAACGAAAGTACCTGATAGTTAAGTTGTTTGACACGAGATCTTGTGATAGGTCCTTGTATGTGTGTAGCTGTAGGTACAACGGTTGTATCAATAGATGGAATGTCCACATAATGCTCCCCTTCTTGAATTGAAGTTGTCCTCGACGCAATCTCATCTTTCTCACCAAAGTAAGACTTCAAATCTGGAATGTTAAACGTAGGACTAACCGTACCAAAGTCTGCAGGCAACTCAAGTTTATATGCATTATCGTTTATTTTCTCTAACACCTTAAAGGGACCAGCAGCACGCGACATTAACTTAGACTTGCGTAAATCAGGAAAACGATCCTTACACAAATGTAACCAAACAAGATCTCCAACATCAAACACAACATGCTTTCTCCCTTTATCCCCAGCAAGTTTATACTTAGCATTCATGTGTTCTATGTTATCTTTAGTAGTCTTATGCAAGTTTAATATCATTTCAGCGCGTTGTGTAGCATCCAAATTATTTTGCACCGAAGTAGGTAAAGGCAATAACGTAATAGGTGCACGAGGAACAAAACCATACACGATCTCAAACGGGCACATCTTTGTGGTAGAATGCAGCGAACGATTATAAGCAAATTCTATATGAGGTAAACACTCTTCCCACAATTTTATGTTCTTCTTTAAAACAACCCGCAACATAGTAGACAAAGTTCTATTTACTACTTTAGTTTGTCCATCAGTTTGGGGATGACATGTAGTACTAAACAGCAATTTAGTCTCCAACTTAGCCCATAAACATCTCCAAAAGTGGCTAAGAAATTTAGTATCACGATCAGAAACAATAGTATTTGGCACACCATGTAAACGAACAATTTCACGAAAGAACAAATCAGCAATATGCGCAGCATCATCCGTTTTATGACAAGAAATAAAGTGTGCCATCTTAGAAAACCGATCCACAACAACAAAAATACTATCCCTCCCCTTCTGTGTACGTGGTAATCCCAAAACAAAGTCCATAGAAATATCCTCCCAAAAAACAGTAGGAACAGGAAGAGGCATATATAAACCATGTGGATTAAGGCGAGACTTAGTTTTTTGACAAGTAGTGCAGTGTGCCACAAATCTCTCAACATCTCGACGCATACGTGGCAAGAGAAGTGTGCAGCAAGAACATCCTCCGTGTTCTTGACACCAAAGTGTCCCATCAATCCTCCTCCATGCGCCTCCTGTAACAACAAAAGACGAACAGAACTATCTGGAATGCATAGTTTGTTAGCACGGAACACAAATCCATCGTTGAAGACGAACTTGTTCCATGTTCTACCATCTCTACAATTCTGCAACACATCTTTAAATTCAGCATCATGCACATATTGTTCCTTAATAGTTTTCAATCCAAATATTTTGAAGTCAAGTTGAGATAACAAAGTATAACGGCATGACAAAGCATCAGTAATAATATTATTTTTACCCTTTTTGTGCTTGATAACATAAGGAAAAGACTCAATAAATTTAACCCACTTTGCATGACGACGATTCAACTTAGCTTGACTACGAATATGCTTCAAAGATTCATGATTAGAATGTATAACAAATTCTTTAGGCCATAAATAATGTTGCCAAGTTTCTAATATTCGAACCAACGCATATAATTTTTTATCATAAGTATAATAGTTCAGACTAGCCCCACTTTCTCACTAAAATATGCAACAGGTTTTCCCTCTTGTAATAACACACCTCCCAAACCAATTCCACTAGCATCACATTCAAGCTCAAAAGTCTTAGTAAAATTAGGAAGTTGGAGTAAGGGAGAATGTGTTAGCTTATCTTTCAATATGACGAAGGCCTGTTGTTGTGCATCGCCCCAAACGAAGGGCACATCCTTCTTGGTAAGTTCATTCAGCGGCGCGGCAATTGATCCAAAGTCTTTGACAAAGCGCCTATAAAAACCAGCGAGGCCAAGAAAACTCCTCACTTGTGTGACCGTCGTGGGCTGTGGCCAATTCTCAATAGCTTCAATCTTGGCTGGATCCACTTCAATACCCTGTGATGTAACAACATAGCCAAGAAATGCAACTCGATTGGTGCAAAAGGTGCACTTCTCAAGATTACCAAACAAACGTGCATCACGTAAAGCATTGAAAATAGCACGTAAATGGTCCAAATGATCCTCTAAAGATTTGCTATAAATCAGAATATCATCAAAGTAGACTACCACAAAACGTCCAATGAAAGCACGTAAAACTTCGTTCATTAATCTCATGAAAGTGCTGGGTGCATTAGTTAAACCAAACGGCATCACTAACCACTCATATAAACCGAACTTAGTTTTAAATGTTGTTTTCCATTCGTCTCCAATTTCATACGAATCTGGTGGTAACCACTACGCAAATCAACTTTAGAAAACATGGTAGAGCCACTCAATTCATCAAGCATGTCATCCAAACGTGGAATAAGATGACGATATCGAATAGTAATATTATTTATAGCTCTACAATCAGTACACATGTGCGAAGAACCATCTTTCTTAGGTACCAAAATAATAGGAACAACACAGGGGCTAAGGGACTCACGAATATGATCTCTGTCGAGTAGTTCCTAAATTTGGCGTTGTATCTCCTTTGTCTCCTCTGGATTGGTTCTATATGGCGCGCGATTGGGCAACGTAGCACCAGGAATTAGATCAATCTGGTGCTCAATTCCTCTAATAGGAGGAAGTCCTGGTGGCAGCTCAGCGGGAAAAACGTCCTCATATTCCTGCAAAAGGTTAGCAACAACTGGTGACAAAGAAGGAGGCATATCCTCAAATGAAAACAAAACCTCTTTGTAGATAATTGCATAACATTGAGTAGTGTTTACATCTAGTGCAGCAATATCAATTTTATTTGGACTCTTCAAACGTATTTCAGTAGCATGTTTAGAATCAGATTTAGTGGTCTTTGGTGGTACAAAATCTGCAGCAACAATTTGATTCTCACTTTTATTTTTCTCCTCAGTTTTAGCTCTACTAGCTCTAGCAAGATCATCTTTTAAAATTTGTTCGGGAGTCATAGGTTTTAGACCAATTTTCTTTCCATCATGCATAAGAGAATAGTGATTAGTTTTGCCATTATGAACAGATTCTCTATCAAATTGCCATGGTCTACCAAGTAACAAAGAACAAGCTTGCATAGGTACAATATCACAATCAACAAAATCAGAATATGTACCAATAGTAAAATGCACACGTACCGTTCTTGTTACCTTGATCTTGCGAGAACTCTCAAACCATTGGATGTAATATGAATGTGTGCGTTGTCTTGTTGGAAGTGCAAGCTTCTCTACCATGTCAACACTAGCCATATTATTACAACTCCCTCCATCAATGATGATTCGTATAGCTCTTTCCTTGACAACACCACGTGTTTGGAACAGGTTGTGGCGTTGATCTTGCTCAGATTTGCTCAATTGCACACTCAACACACGTTGTGTAATTAAGCTCTTGTATTGATCAGCAGCTTCAGCTCCCATTACCTCTGTCTCTTCATCAGAATCACAATTGTCTCCATCTCGAGCAGAAATAAGGGATAATGTATCTTCATCAAAGTCACTCGCTGAATCGTATTGACCATCATCATGCACCATCATAACACGTTGTGTTGTGCACTGTCTCTCAATATGACCAAAACCCCAACACTTGCGGCATTGTATATCCTTTGTTTTACCCGTGGAAGCCATAGAAGATGCACTACGAGCAGGAGCATTGGATGACGATGGAGGAGCAGCTGGAAATCTTGTGGTGGCCTTGTATGTGGTAGTAGCTGGTGGTGAATCACGAGAAGGAGGCGCTGATTGACGGGATGTCCAAGTGGATGTGCGACCTGCAGAATTATTAGTCCTCCTCCATGGTGTTTGGCGCTCCTGCACTTCACGTTCAGCTTTGCAAGCAAGATGAAACAAACGAGTGATAGAATTATATTCCTTATAATCTAATATGTGTTGAATGTCCTTGTTTAATCCACCACAGAAACGTGCAAGCATTTGTTCAGTAGATTCAACAAGACCACACCGAACCATCCCCGTTTGCAATTCCTGATAATACTCTTCTACAGAATTTTTCCCTTGTTCTAAACGTGTCAGATTCTTTAGTAAATCACGTTGATAAGTGGGAGGTACAAAATGAACATGCATAGCAGTTTTTAAAGCAGTGCAAGTACTAGGAATAGTAGTAGGATTTAAACGACAATACTCAGACCACCAAAGGGAAGCAAATTTAGTAAATTCACATGTAGCAGCACTAACACGCATATTCTCATGATATTTTAAACATGCAAAACGTTGTTCTACTTCCATCTCCCATGTAAGATATGCATCCGGATTATATTTACCCTCAAAAGATGGAATATTTAATTTAAGCTTTGCAACATGATCATTATCACGTACCGGTGGTCGAGCATTGCGGTAGTAATGTCGGGGACGACCAGCAGGGTGTGGAGGTTGTTCAACCTCCTCGTCAAACAGATCGTCGTCGTCGGGGTCATAGTAGTACCCGTCGTCTGTCCCCAATGTCGCAGCAGCCGCGGTGCAAGTTTGAGGCGCCTCAGCTGCAGCGGTAGCCACCGGAGGTGCGGCGGCAACCGAACCAGCAGTACGACCCGTGATCGGAATGCGTCGTGCGCCATGCCGAGGTGCCAATTGGGCGGGTGCGGGTGCGGGTGCCGACAATCTGTCCAAAACCTCCTTGAACCGAGCGTCAAGCTTGTCGTTGAAGGATTTCTCGAGTCCATCGATCTTTTCCATGGCGTTGGTGAGCTTGGTGTCAAACTCCCCTAGTCGTGCATCCACATCTTCAGCGCGACCGACCAAGAGCTCGGAGAAGTGGGCATGTAGTTCTTGGTTCGTCATTGCTGCAGGGTTATGCGAAGTATCTGCCATGGTTAGTCCTTTAAAAAGCACAGGTATATATGCCTATAACTATGAAAATATGGTGGAAGGCACGCGTAATCCGTCAAGTAATATACGAAGATCTTACAAGTTCTTACCAAACAGCAGGAAAAGGCGATGTGCAACCGCGAGGATCAGTGGGTCCAGAGATTAAACCGAGCGATTACCAGGATTTGAGACACCGGACGTGGAGAAATCTGTGGAGCTCTAGGAAGGCTTAGCAAAGGGGTTAGCAATTATCCAAACAGCAATGCAAATGTTGAAAGAATGCTCAACGACGGTACTGTGCTGGTCCTAGGCTAGACCGTACTAGAGACGCGAGCCTAGAGCACCAACGATGTCACGACACGACACAACAAGCAATGTATGATGATATGGTACCCTGAAAAGCGAACCGAGATGTCGAAAATCACTATGATGGCAAGTGTCTAGAACTGATCTACGGGGTCTAAAAACAGGTTAGCCCCAATTTTTTTTTCGAAAATTTTGTGTTATGCTCTGAAAAGCGCGCAGGCGCAAAAAAATATCGCTATAACGGCCGATGGAGAAAAATGATCCCCGAGGCCGAAAATCAGTATAACCAGAATTTTTTTTGGAGGCGGTTCCAGCTTTTTTTTTTGCTCTCCTTCTGGACTTACGACCGAACTCTGAGCTCGACACGGACTTTATCTTAACACGGAAACAACAAAGAAGGAAAGTAAAAAGAAATAACTAGGAAACAATAACTCAACTCGGAGTCGTGCCGCGGCAGTAAAGGTGATCGGATCCGTGTCGCGGTAGGAAGGCGGTGGCGGAGTTTTAGGGTTTATGGTGGCTGGGTGTATGGCGGTGGAATATGGTGGCGGAATATGGTGGCGGTGATCTGCGAGGGTGGCGGTGACTACTGTGAACAGAACTCGAAACTCTAAGGGACGAGACACTAAGACCAGCAACTCGACGCGACGATGCAGACACAAATTCAACAATGCAAAACTGAAAAGATAATGCGAGGCGTAGATTGGTGATGGGATGGATCTAAACTCTAACTGTGTTTTTGGCTTTTTCGTGGGTTATTGGTAAAACAGATCTAATCTTCGAAAACAGTAAAATCTCACCGAGCAACCTGAAATCTGATACCACTTGATAGGGCAAACGTGTCCGATCTTTTGATGAGATGGAGATACTCGATTTGGTGGAGTTCAGGCTTGACGATCGGACTACACGTGCGAGAACGAGCGCCAATGCAATCGCTAGGCCAATCTCCTGAAGGTTACCGATCCTGCAGGAACACGATCAGCCTGACCAGCGAGGGTCTTAATTCCTACCTGAAATCGAGAACAAGTAAGAACTAATATTGCAATCAAGATATTGCGGATTAAGATGAAAGCTTTATTGAAAAGGTGGGATCCTGTATAGGTGTGAAGTACAAGAGGCCTCTGCGACGCTCGAGCCTTGGCGAAGTTGCTATGATGGCTAACTTAATGTCTAAACAAAATCCGAGTCTATGGTGATGGCTATGGGGAGTATTTAAGGAGGAAAAGGTGGGGTTTCGGCCAGCCATAGAAGTGGTGGCTGAATCCAACCCTAGAAGTCCTTTTCTCCTCAAATACGGACTCTAAAAAGTGGCTAATTAAAATCCTGCGAAAATTACATGGGCCTGGCCCAAAATAAAGGTGTCGCAGCACCATATTAAGATATGGACGAATTTGTGAAGTATTAATCTTGAATATTTCGTCCAAGCCTTCTTTCTTCATTATGGTGGCCTCGAAGTTCTGAAATCTTCATCCGTGGCCTTCTCTTGAATCATCACATGCTTGCTGCCATCTCCATGCATAGCCATGCTCCAATGCTTGTCCCTCTCATCCATGCTTGGTCCATCATTCCTAAGAGTAATAAATACATCTGATTTAGGCAGCATCATATTCTCATGTATGTGAGGAATAGTTCCAAGAAACGAAAGTACCTGATAGTTAAGTTGTTTGGCATGAGATCTTGTATAGGTCCTTTTATGTGTGTAGCTGTAGGTACAACGGTTGTATCAATAGATGGGATGTCCACATCAAGGGTGCTCCGCCCCATCGAGTGATTTGCTAACTGCATATGGTGCTGAGTAGATCAATCTGTATGATGAGATTTCATTTATTGTATCCGATCCTGTGGTGGCGATAGAATCATGTATCTTAACCGAGGTGCACATAGCAAAGATCATGTTTGCTCCTTTATAAGTAGTAGTAGATGATGCACACGATTCCAATGTGGTCTTTTGTCAGTAGCTAGTGTTACCTATCTGCTGTACTGTTTCCCTTTGTAGCCTTATACTCCTGATCCACTGCTCCTAGCATACTTAGGTCTGGCATCTGAGCGTTGCTAGAGCTTCTGAGACCGACAACTTAGCCATGCATAGTAACTAAGTCTGATCTATCCGAATAATGAATCAGAGATGCCGGAGAATATAGAGAGGTAGGAGATGGTGACATCATATAAGGAGTTAACTAAACATGCTAAGGCTCGTATGGGAGGCCACGTTGGGTGTGGTATTTGTAGTCCCATGCTCGCCACCACTAGGAGCTGAGTTCTTGCCTTTGGAACCGAGACGAGCGTACAACCACACGGGGCTTGGGAACCCCTCGACTGACTAACTTGCCTAGTAGATTCCATGAGTCACATAGTTCAGGCTTTCCATTTGGCGTACGCATTGAAAACATTTTCGAAAGAGGAGGTGAAGGAGGTGAATCATAACAGGTAGGGAAGCATGGCCGCGGTTGCTTGGGGTAGATAGCGCCCCTGGTAAACCAACCTCACCTCACATCTTTAAGTACCGGCTTCGGGATTTGACCCGTTACGGCGGAACCATAGTTATTGCGTGACTCATGGTCTCAGCGAAAGCAAGGTAAAGGTCGTGGTCAACCACCCTCTGCCGGCCTTCCAAGGAACATGGTTAATAATATTTGGCATTAAGAGTCGGTTGATACGTGTGGGTAAAGTTGTACACCCCTGCAGGGTATTAATCTTTTCGAAAAGCCGTGTTAACGGTTATGAACGCTTGGTGACCAGATTCTAAGATCATAGATAACTTTAACCATTATAAAACTTGTTTATCCACGTGTGCTTAAGAATGCTTCCTTTGGCTCGGGGGGGTGATCCTAGATAGGAGGTTCTGATGAAGCTGGTGTGTATCGAGATGTGATGAACAAGATGAGGAAGTCGCTATCTTATCCCTTTTAAAAGATTCTGAGTAGATGAGACTCTTCTCTCTCTTTTTTACAAATAAAGATTGCTTTCCGCAAAAGAAAATCCAGAGAAAGCTTTTCTAGCCAAAGCATGTAGATACTAGGTTATCTAAGTCTTGCGGAGTACATTCTCGTACTCAGCCTTGCGCCATTGTTGTTTTTCTATAGAGGATCTAGTTGCAACTGAAGGTGGCTTCTACGTTGACATCGACGAGTAGTTGGGGGTCCCAGGTAGCAGCCTGAGGACTATGGGATGGACGTCGCTTTTGTTACTGGCCTTTTGCTAAGTTGTTGTGTAGAACAACATAATTTGCTTTTGCTCTGTGATGTAATGTTGGGTCTATGACCTCTGGTTTGTAATAACTCTAATATCTCACTCTGCTAAGAGTTCAAACTTATGCTTGTTGATTTCCTGTGTTATGTAATGTTACCGAATCATACTGTGATCTTCCGTGTTTGGGAGTTGAACTTATCTTAGATGGTGATCTGAGGTTAGTTTAACCCTAACCCCGGGGGGTGCTACATACGGGCAGGATACGTTCGCGGAAGGATCGATGTCGGATCTCTCCTCGGAGTTTGCCGGCAAAGATCGGAAAAATTCAAGGCCCACCCAAACCGCCCTTGTGCAGGATATAACGGTGGAAGATCACTGCAAGTCCGCCGGCATCATCCGCTTGTCTGGACAGCAGAGATCCAAGTTCGTCGGCATGGTAACCATCTTCGATCTGGTGTGTTGCGTTCAGAGAGAGGGCGAAACCCCCCCGCGATTACCTGGCCAGGTGGCTCCGTATACGAGCCGACCTGGCACACTACCCCAATGATGATGCCATGTATCACTTTCTCGAAGGACTGGACCATGGTACGCATCTATGACATTCTCTAAGGCGGCAGCATGCTTCGGGATGACTCACCTTCGAAAGCATGGTGAACACCATCGACAACTACATGGAGGACGAGGAGGCAGCTCAGTCAGCGCTTCCGCTCATTGACGGAGCCCCTCCGATTCAGCCACTGCCACCACCGCCTCCGGCCGCCATCGCCGCAGCTGTGCCACCGCCTCCAGTCATCGTCGCTCCTATTTCACCTCCACCCCCCATCATCGAGGAAGCCTTGGCACCCTCCGAATCTGTGATTGACACACTCTACGCTGACTTCAGTGCAGATTTTGAGGATATATATTTCAGCCCGGAGGAGCTAGACTCTGCCATGTAGGATATGGAGGAGGATTACCAGCGTGACGAGCAGGCCAACAAAGCCGTAGCGTCCCGAGAGGTATTCGTCACCATTGGGATGGCGATGGATGAAGATCAACCCGGAAGAGATCCGCCTACAACGCTGGACAAAGGGAAGGGACCACTTCTTGCTGCCGACAATGATCGCGCAAGAGACATGCCCCCTTCGCCTAACCCAGTGCAATAGCCGAAGGATCTTGGCACCGGCCCGATCAACAACAACACCGCAAACCCGCCGCCTCCGGCATCTACGTCTGCTGCTGCCCAAGTTACTCCAGCTGATAGAGTGATGTACGGCAATCTCCTCGTCGAGCCATTGACCGTAGCTCATATCCAGAACGTAACCCATCTTGACGAGAAGCGCCATCAGCTGCTGGAGGAAGCACAGGCCATCGCGGAGCAAGGCGCAAAGCTAGATCAAGATCTGGTCAACGCGCAGAAATCCATAGAGAAAGCTAGAGCAATGGAGGCCGAGTACAAGATTCTGCTGCAGTAGCAGAAGGCCAAGAAAGCTCCGGCTCACGTCATCAATGATCCTGGTGTGCGGCTACACCTAGGATGGGCTCCCCCAAAACCTGCACAAGCCAAGCCATACATTGACAGTGAAGGCAGGCATGTGATGCCCACTCCTCACCTCAGCCTCGCTGTCGCCAAGACCCTTCTAGAGCACGATAGATCGCCTGAGGCGGTGGACCAGGTCTAGGACCTAGTGGCCAAGGTGGTGAAACAGCAGGAAAAGGCCACCTCTCAGAGGCTTGAGTCTGACCCAGCGTTTTGCCAGTCTAGCCAGCATAAGCCTCCAAGGGACAGATCTCCTCTTGATGTCGGGTCTCAGACGGGTTCATCAGAATGAAAACGGAGTGATGCGCGCAACATGAAGGATGCTATCCCCATATCCTCCAACCACAGAGGCAAAGCCCAACCTCATCGCCCATCGCCACCGCCCCGCTCCCCCGACATCGCGAAGACACCAAGGCTCACCGTCGTACGGATATTCCCCGGCCAAGGCAGAGCGGCATCGTGATCCGCGACAATGCGGATCAGACCCGTCATGACGGAGAGCGCAACCAAGGACACAAGAGCAGGTCGCGCCATGACCCTCCGTGTCTGACAAGCAACCGCGGCAAGCGTGAGGTGTCGCATGAGGGTAACAGCAAGAAGTCTAACCCACCGCCACCTCCGCCTCCGTCGCCACCTAGCAGCCACCATGGCGGAGGGGGTCTGCGTCTTTCACGCAGCCCATCCCCTGTTGGCAAGAAGAAAAGAAGACCGAAGCCATATGATGCATGTTCGCGGATAGACAAGATCCACGAAGCCCGGGAAGGACCAAACCTGGGACCACGTTGCTTTGGACCTGTCATACGGTTCGCAACTTACCCCAAAGGTTTCCGGATTGACAAGACCATCAAGCCCTATGACAGCACCGCCAAGCCAGCCACATGGTTGCAGGACTACGGTAAAACGGTGGAGATCGCCTAGGGTAGCCCCAACATCGCCGTCAAGTACCTCCCATTAATGTTGGCGGGCACGACCCGTCAATGGATCGATGACTTGCCGGAAAGATCCATCTGCAATTGGTTGGACATGCAAGAAGCATTCACCAAGAACTTGGAGGGTACGAACAAACGTCCCTGCACTGTTAGCGATCTACAGCGGTGCATGCAAGAGAAAGACGAGACATATCGCGCCTACCTCTCCCGCTGGCTGGATATGAAGAATTCCTGCACAGGAGTGCACGTTAAGACCGCCATGGCCGCCTTCATTGATGGGTTGGAAAGGGGCACGTTGCTCTAACATAAGCTGAAGCGCTTGAAGGACAATCACCAGCTAGACTTGAACCAGATGATTCAGTTGGCCAGTGAGTTCGCAGCTGCCGATGACGATGCTCGCGGCTCTCTGCCAGCAATGGTCTTTCCAACTCAAGCTCGAAGGAACAACAGCAGAAAGCGGAAAACCGCACCAGAAGAAAAGAAAACTCCCGACATGGTCGCTATGACCTTCACAGGACGAGGTGATGGCGGACATCATGGCCGAGGACGGGGAGCTGGTCGTGGGCAGCAACGAGGAAGTGAAACTACCTCGGTAGCGCTCTGTGTTCCCCAAACCTACGAGGAGTACCGCGATATGCCGTGCCTCGTACACCTCGATGCCAACTGCAAGGCCACCCAAACCAATCGCCACTGCAAGTTCGTCAACGACCTCAAGGAGGACCCGGAGTCCAGCTACAAGCGAAGTCGGAAGTACAGACCGCGAGGCAAGGCAAGGGGAAGAAGAAGAAGGATTCAAGTGACATGGATGAGGACATTGACCCCAAGCACGCCGCCAAGAGCGACGGCAAAGGCAAGAAACCCTTCGAGAAGAAGGCGACAGTTTTCCACACTTTCCTTGGCACCCCCACCGTCCGACAACAGAAGACCTCCATGAGGATACTCTACCCCCAGTTCCCCAGTTCCTGCATGGAGATTCCAATTACTTGGGACAGGAAGGATCACCCAGACCTCATCCCTACGGAGAACCAACACACCATGGTCATCAACCCCTTGATTGACGACAATGAGTTCACCAAATGTATGGTGGATAGTGGAAGCATCATCAACATCATGTACCTGGATACACTGCAGAAGATGAACTTGACGGAGGCAAACCTAAGGCGTACCAACACCATCTCCCACGACGTATTTCATGGTCGGGAGGCTCGGTCCCTTGGGTGCATCACACTTCAGGTAGCCTTTGGTGATGTTAATAATTACCGCCAAGAGCGCATGACCTTTGAGGTGGTCCCCTTCAAGAGCGTGTACCACGTCATATTAGGCCGCGACATATTCCACACCTTCATGGCCAATCCATGCTTCGTCTACAACAAACTCAAGATACCCGGACCAAACAGTGTCATCATCGTATCCGGAAGCTTTACCAAGGCAAGGGACTGCGAGATTGGAGAAGCAGCCTACGCGGAAGCTATCCTCTACAACGAAGAATTCAAGGAGATCCAGAGCAAGGTTGATGCCTCGAAGATGCCCGCGTCGAAGAAATAGATTTCTGACTCTGCTCCAGCATTCAAGGCCGCCATCAAGACCAAGACGGTGGAACTTTTGGTAGGCGATGCCTCCAAGACTACCGCCATTGGGACGAACCTGGATCCCAAATAGGAAAGCGCGCTCATCGAGTTCCTCCATGAGAACAGGGACATCTTTTCCTGGCAACCTGCCGACATGAAAGATGTACCTAGGGAACTTGCCGAGCATAGCTTAAACATTGATCCAAAATGCAAACCAGTGAAGCAACCTCTACGACGCTTTGGAGATGAGAAGGGACGCGCCATAGGCAAAGAGATAGCTAGGTTACTTAAGGCTGGTTTTATCCAAGATGTCCTTCACACCCAATGGGTGGCCAATCCTGTACTTGTCCCCAAAAAGGGAACCAAAGAATTAAGAATGTGCGTTGATTACACCGGCTTGAACAAAGCATGCCCCAAAGATCTGTTTGCTTTGCCTCGCATTGACCAAGTCATTGACTAGACGGCTGGCTCGAAACTTTTGTGTTTTCTCGATGCATACTCAGGATACCACCAGATCAAGATGAGGAAGTCCGACCAATTGGCCACTTCGTTCACTACTCCATATGGCACGTTTTGCTATGTTACGATGCCCTTTGGGCTGAAAAACGCAGGTGCTACGTACCAGCGGACAATGCAACGTTGCCTGCACGACCAAATTGGTCGGAACGTTCACGCCTATGTGGACGATATAGCGGTGATGTCTAAAGAGTCAAATGACTTAACCTCCGACTTAAAAGAAACCTTTGTTAATCTCCGGAAATACAACATGATGCTTAACCCTAAGAAGTGCGTCTTCGGGGTTCCAGCCGGCAAATTGTTGGGCTTCATCGTTTCCCAGCTGGAATCGAGGTCAACCCGGAGAAAATCAAGGACATATTTAACATAAACCGTCCGACATGCCTAAAGGACATTCAATGACTAACAGGTTGTGTTGCAGCAGTTAGTCGGTTCGTCATCCGACTTAGATAGAAGGCCCTGCCGCTGTACAAGTTGCTGAAGAAGGCGGAAAAAATTACGTGGACGGACGAAGCAGATGCAGCATTGAAGCAGCTCAAGGAGATTCTTTCCTCAGCGCCCATCCTTGCAGCACCTGAGCCTGGAGATCCCATGTTAATTTACATGGCGGCAACCAACCGGGTAATCAGCATCATCGTCGTGGTAGAGCGGAAGGAACTAGGCTATGAGCACGGAGTTCAACGACCAGTTTACTATGTAAGCGAGGTCTTGATGGAGTCCAAGTAGCGTTACCCGCACTACCAGAAGATAGCTTATGGAGTATTCCTTGCTTCTAGGAAGCTGAGGCATTACTTTCAGGAGCACCCAATCACAGAGGTGAGCAAGACTCCACTATCCAACATTATCAACAACAGTGACGCTACGGGAAGGGTCGCGATGTGCGGCATTATCTACAAATTATCCCCGCCATGGGAAGGACCGTTCATCATAAGCAAGGCGCTACTCAATGGGTCTTACTACCTCGTTGACAATCGTGAACTAAAGGATAGACCCAACGAGGATCATAAGCGTAAGCGACGTGACCCGGATGATGAATACCCGGAGCTTGATCGGCCATGGAACATAGCACAGCTATGTCCTTTTTACACTTAGCATTTTTTATCTAATTGTGTACCTCTTATATGATCGATGAAATAAAGATCTTTGGTTCACTCATATTTCTGAGTCTTTTACCTCCTTTAATGTTCATTTTTGGATCATATAAAACATTTTATGCACAAGCTTTGCAATTGCACTTGTGAAAATTCCGCCTACGAGCATTAGCTTAAGTTTTCTGGTCTACACGTTCTTTGTTGTTTTTATGTGGATTCTGGAGTAGTGACTTTTGGCACTTATTGTCGGCGATTTTGTGCTTAGGTTATTGATGGTGCCATTGGGCATCATCACCTGAGGGCATGGTTCCAACAACGAGTCTTCCGACTCACGAAAAGTCAAGCATAAAAACCAAAGTAATGGATAAGCCAGCACTTGCTTAAAAATATATACATGCTGGAAACAGTTCTTAAGTGGCAAGACATACACCATTGTTTTCCACCTTAAGTTAACACATAGTTTTTCCGCATAACATGTTACAGAGGAAACAAATATTACAAATTGTTTTTCATTCCTCTTGCGCAGGCGACTTGGAAGCAACATCATCGGCAGCAGGAGAGTCGCCCTCGAAGTCGGCAGTGTGGAGGGACTCAGAGGATCTTTGGTTGCCGCCATCGATGGTGTTCATTGGCACGAAGACATTAACGTCGACCAACTCTGTGTCATAACCCGCGAGTGACGACAAGATAGATTCGTGGTTTATCTTGTGGCCTTCGTCATCTACGTCGGGGATGCCAGAGGTTACCGTGTCGATGTCAGCATTCTCGTAGTGTGCCTTGACCATGGACAACGCCATCCTTGCTCCGGCCCTTGCACATGAAGCTTTCCAGCTTGTGATACGCTCGGGAGCTCGACACAGGATCTCCGAGAACTTCGCCACAGAGTCTGATGCCTTGATATTAATCTGGAGGGGCTTGGCAATCTCTTTGGCTTGCGCGATGGCGATTTTCATGAAGTTGCCGGCAAGAACCATCCATTCCTTTGCCGGAGGAGGCGACCGGATTAAACCCATAGGAGCTACGAATTCCCGACAAGGAAGCACATGAGTTCAAAAATTCAGAGTATTCAGACTACAAAAATCCAAGACGGAGAATCACTTACTGAAGATGCTAGCCTGAGCTTGCCAGAGGGTATCCGCCAAGGAGTCCCGTTCTTGTTGGAGGAGCTTGTACGCTTCATGATGGCGTTGATTCTGCTCATCGGCAGCTTTCTTCTGATCTTTTAAGATCGAGATCTCCTCCTTCAAGCGGTTCATCTCCTCGGTGGCGGAGTGCTGCATGGCTATCATTGATTCTTCATGCATCTTCAACATTTCCTTCCTCTCCTGCTTAAGGATCTTGTTCTCGCTATCCAGCTCCTGAATATGCTTGGATTGCTCGACAATGTCCTTAGCCTAGGCAATGGTTTCTGCAAGTCGGAGAAAGCAAAGTACACAGTGAGTACTCGGAGAATACACAAGTTCAAGTCGGAATACAAAAAAGAAAGGAAAAACAGACGCTTGCTCTTGATGATCTGTTCCTTCAAGAAGGCAGTTTTACCCTTTTCGGCTTCCAAGTCCGCGTGCATTTTCTGGTACTTTTCGTTGGCCATGCCCCTCTGAGCATTCTCATTCTGTAGAAAAAAGAAATGTTAAACGTTGTTTGGTCGACTTGGAGCATCTAGCCGGAAAATTTCCACCTAGACGCTCGGGGGCTACAGCGAGAGTTTTTAACTTAGGAATATGCTTAGTATTTCTTTAAGCATCTAGTCGGAACTAATTCAGTTTTTGATTAGAAGCTTGGGGGCTACAGTATAAAAGTTTTTAACTCGGATGTTTGCTTAGCTTCTCTTTAAGCATCTAGTCGGAACTAATTCAGTTACAACTAGAAGCTTGGGGGCTACAGTATCGAAATTTACAAACACTGCATATGTTACTCTTAAAGCATCTAGTCAGAATAATTCATTCCACCTATATGCTTGGGGGCTACAGTGAGAAGTTTTCTAGCTTAGTCATTCTTAGAGCATTTAGACGCAAAGACCTATGGTTTTCCGTCTAAATCCTCGGGGGCTACAGTGGGATACTCATATGAAATGCAAAAAGGCAAAAATAACTTACAAGTGCAATGATCTTGAGGTTGGTAGCACTCTCAGCCAGCAGCTTGCCGAAGGATACACTGTTTCCTTCCAAGATCTCTGCTTGCCGGAGAAGCTCCTCTAGACCGCACGTCAGAGATGTCGGCGCCGCACCAGGAACCAGAGCAGTGCTACCCGGCGTAAGTATCAGATAGACTATCTTCAAAAACTGAATGGTTTTCTTGGGTGCGGGGGCGCCGCCTGTAGCACCCCCCGGGATTAGGGTTAAACTAACCTCAGATCATCATCTAAGATAAGTTCAACTCCAAACACGGAAGATCACAGTATGATTCGGTAACATTACAGAACACAGGGATTCAATAACATAAGTTTAAACTCTTAACAGAGTAAGATATTAGAGTTATTACAAACCAGAGGTCATAGACCCAACATTACATCACACAGCGAAAGCAAATATGTTGTTCTACACAACAACTTAGCAAAAGGCCTAAGAGGCCATTAACAAAAGTGATGTCCATCCCATAGTCCTCAGGCTGCTACCTGGGACCCCCAACTACTCGTCGATGTCAACGTAGAAGCCACCTTCAGTTGCAACCAGATCCTCTGTAGAATGGCCGCAAGGCTGAGTACGAGAATGTACTCCGCAAGACTTAGATAACCTAGTATCTACATGCTCTAGATAGGAAGGCTTTCTCTGGATTTTCTTTTGCGGAAAGAAAACTTTATTTGTAAACAAGAGAGAGAAGAGGCTCGTCTACTCAGAATCTTTTAAAAGAGATAAGATAGCGACTTCTTCATCTTGTTCATCACATCTCGATAACCACCAGCTTCATCAGAACCTCCTATCTAGGATCACCCCTCGACCCAGAAGAAGCATCCTTAAGCACACGTGGATCAACAAGTTTTATAATGGTTAAAGTTATCTATGATCTTAGAATCTGGTCACCAAGCATTCATAACCGTGAACACGGCTTTTCGAAAAGATTAATACCCTTCAGGGGTGTACAACTTTACCCACATGTATCAACCGACTCTTAATGCCAAATATTATTAACCCTCTTCCTTAGAAGGCCGGCAGAGGGTGGTTGACCACGACATTTACCTTGCTTTCGCCGAGACCATGAATCACGCAATAAGTATGGTTCCGCCATAATGGGTCAAATCCCGAAGCCGGTACTTAAAGATGTGAGGCGAGGTTGGTTTACCAGGGGCGCTATCTACCCCAAGCAACCGCGACCATGCTTCCCTACCTGCTATGATGCACCTCCTTCACCCCCTCTTTCGAAAACGTTTTCAATGCGTATGCCAAATGGAAAGCCGAACTATGTGACTCATGGAATCTACTAGGCAAGTTAGTTAGTCGAGGGGTTAGCCCGAACTATGTGTGGCTGTACGCTCATCTTGGTTCCAAAGGTAAGAACTCAGTTCCTAGTGGTGGCAAGCATGGGACTACAAAAACCACACCCAACGTGGCCTCCCATACAAGCCTTAGCATATTGAATTAACTCCTTAAATGATGTCACCATCTCCTACCTCACTACCAACCTTGCACCTCTGATTCATCATTGGATAGATCAGACGTTGTTGCTATGCATGGCTAAGCTGTCGGTAACAGAAGCTGTAACGATGCTCACATGCCAAACCTAGGTATGCTAGGAGCAGTGGATCAGGAGTATAAGGCTACAAAAGGGAAACTGTGCAGCAGATAGGTAACACTAACTACTGAAAAAAGACCACATTGGAATTGTGTGCATCATAGCGAGAAAGTAATATACTTTATAAATCATAGGTTCAGAATGAGAGACTACACTTGCCTTGTCCGTCAGTAGACAGATAGGATCTTTGGTGTTGTTGACTTCACCTTCGGGTTCGATTCCTATTGGCGAAGAACCAAATACCAGAAAGAAAGGCAACAATCAAGACATGGCATCGATGCAATGCTTAAACAAGGATGATGATATGGAAAGTTAAATTGCATTAAAATGAAACCCTAAGGCATGCTTTACAGCTTAAACAGGGTTCCGATGGGTGAAAACCCTAACTCGGGGAAACTCCAGAATCACCTATGAGGGGTTACTCTATTGTTCTAATTAAACTTGTCATGAAAGTTGATTAGCAATGCATGATTATAGTGTAGTTAGATAGATCTCATTTTTCTGAACATTTTGATATATTATTTGTATTTTTCTGATTTAAAATGAATTAGTTATGATTTTCCTCAATTTAAATCCATTTTAAATCATTTTAGGAAATTATAAAACAATTTTAGATTAAATTAAATATTTATTCACTTGGGCCCACATGTCATAGTTTTATTCATTTTTGAAAAAATTTGTGAAAATTATTAAAACCTGACAGGTGTGGCCCACAGGGTTTTATTTATATTCCAGAAAATAATTAAATAAACATTTAAGAAAATAAATTAACTTATTGAATCACTGTGACGTTAGGGTGACGTCATCAATGGCGGGCTCTCAGATCGGATGCGGGGCAGGCGATTGAGGGCTCGCGCGCGTGCATGGTTAGCCTCGTTCGAAATAGGAGGCCGAGGCGAACGTTATAGTGGCGGCGCCGCCTTGGTATGGTCACCGGAGCGACGACGGCGGCAACAAACAGCGACAGCAACGTCGGGCGATCATCGGGCCAGCAGCACATCGCGAGAGGGGAGAAAAGGAGAGGTCCAGGAGGTCCGCTAGCTCACCACGATCATGACGATGAGGTCGATGAAGCGAGGGGAGGCCGGACGGCGAGGAATCTGAGCGATGACTGCGGCGGCCGGCGTCGGGGTCGAGCTTGATTCCGGCTAGGCGATGTCCTCCTAGCTTGCGTGGCTTGACAGAATCGACGACATCGACGTGGCGCTTCTCCCAGACCACTCCACGGTGCACGGGGCAGCCGGAGACGGCGGAGCTCGCCGGAGCCCGAACGGCTAGTGTTGGCCTAGGAGGAAAAATAAGCGCGCGAGGGGGAGAAAGAAGGTTAGGGTTCTCCATGGAGGAAGGGGGTTCTTGTAGGTGTCGGCGTCGTCGGTGGCGCGAATCTTGGTGTGGCACGGCGGCGGACGGCGAATGCAGTGACAAAGAGCAGCTTCTTCGTCGGGGACGAAGACGACGATGTGTTCTCGGGGCCGAAGAGGTACGAGGCCGCTAGCGGGCTGGTGTGGGCCGGTTACTTGGGCTACACGGGTTGCTAGCTGTGCGGCTGAGCGGCAGGGAAGAGAGAGGAGAGTTGGGCTCGACCCAGAGGCGCTGGATTGCTTACTTTTTTAGACAGATCCTTTTTCTATTTCATAAATTCCTTTTCTCTCTTTTGTATAATGATTTGGATACTGTTTTAGATAATTCAAAATACCAGGACTTTGTAAATATGTTGAAAACAATGTGGGGCCCTTTGACACTATTTGGGCTCCACTATTTTTGTACTTTTCAAAATTCAAACACCATATTGAATGGATTCCAAAAAGAGGGGGAAATACTAGGTTTTAGGGTTTTACACTTGTACTTTGGTTCACACACTCGATAAAATGCAATATATTATTGAGTTTAACACATGCATGCAATGCTTAGGTACTAATTACATATATTACAAGCTTGGGCTGTTACACCGCCTTCGGCAGAAGTACCACCTTCCACCACCGCCTTACCGCTACCGTTGGCATCCTTAGCCGGAGCTTTAGCCATTTGGTGTGTGGCACTCTCCAGCATCACCTGTTCGCCGACAACAGCAAGCTCGGTAGAGGCACCTGAGTCCAGTTCCATGGTGGAAGGGCCAGCTGCTTCCTTGGCTTGAGAGCTTGTCGGAGCGGATGAGGCCTTGACGATGGGAGTGACAGGGGAAATGGCGAGAGATGCATCACGATGCAGCATATCCTTGATGGTTCTAGAAGCCCTCGAAGTTTTCAAGGTCTTCTTCAAGCTGGTCGTGGCTTTCTTCCTGAAACGTGCGAAATGCATAAGTACAGGAACAAGACAGATAAATGGACAATGTCGGAGAGAAAGAAGCTTACACAAGAGGGGGTGCTTTGTCAAAGGGGATCCCAGTAACCTTTCTTTTCTCCGCCTCCAGGGCGGCGGTAGTCTTCTTGGAGGCTCCACCCTCCGCTTTCTTCTTCTTGCCTCCGTCGCCAGCGTCAGAGGTGGAGCTCTTCCGCTTTTGCAAAAACGGAACATCGTCGTTGGACACGACCATGACTTGCTTCATCTTTGGATCATAGATTTGGACAGCCATGGTATCCTCCTCTAGATCGCTAAGCTCTTAAGTGAGAAGTTACCATGTTAGACAAGATGGTAATGGTTAGACGGAAGAACTGGAGTATATGTCATACACGAAAAATAAACAGTTACCTTTGGGCACTTGCTCTCTACGAACATGTCGTAGGTGATGGTGAAGCCACGCTTCTTGTCCTTCACCTTGACGATGTCCTTGAGGCGAAGCTTGACGGAGTCGCTCGAAAAGTTGTCCACGGAGATGCGGAGGCTATCCCTTCTATCGTTGGTATACTCGTGCATCAGCTTTGAGCGGTGCTGCAAAGGCTAGATCCGCCTAATGAACCAGCACATGGCTAGGTCCAATCCGGTCAAAACCGTCTCTACGAACCACTCTATCCGCCTTATAGCGCGGGAAGCATCGATGTCGGAGGGAAGGGAGGCCTAGGGTCTCCATGTCGAAGTTTCGGCGGCTGCTCCATCGACGAAGTCCGGGTACGTTACTTCTCGGCCGGCCAGCGGGATATCTGGGCCGTAGAAGTAAGTATGCTGCCAGTTTTTGCAGGACTCGTGGCCGACGATGTCGGGAAAGCGCCGGCCAGGCCGGATCTTGAAGCTAATGGTGCCACAATTTCTAAGTTCATCCTTGCTGGCCCCGTCTTCGCGCTTGACGATGAAGAAATAGATGAAGAGATCTAGCCTAGGCTTAATCCCTAAGTAACCCTCACAAAGCGCCGCGTAATTGCTAAGCGCTAGGATACTATTGGGAGAGAGGTTTTGGGGATAAACTCGGTAATGATTCAGGACAGTAAGGAAGAAATTGGAGATGGGCAGGGAGACGCCGTGTACCATATGTGCTTTGAGGTACACCTTTTCTCCGGCTTGGGGAGAAGGTGTGACCTCGCCGGCCGGCGCCGCCCGCCAGGCGAGCCCCTCCGTTGCAAGGAGGTAGCCTTCGACGATCAACTCTTTGATGTCACGGTCCGTGATGTTCGAACCGCGCCAGTCGCCTTTGTGGGAGTCGTTTTCCTCCTCCAGCAGCTCTAGCGCCACTGGATTGTGGTCGCCGTCGGTGGCCTCGACCACCGCGGACATGGGGATGACCAAGCCCTCTGGGGGCACGATGACGGAGCTCGCCGGCTTCGCCGCGGTTTCGCCCGACGCCGCCATCGAAGGGGAGGAGCTACTGCTGGCCATTGTCTCTCGTTGAGTTATTCTCCTTTTCTTATTTTAACTCATATGACATTCTTTCGTGTAGATCATTTTCCAGAAGCTAAACCTGTGAGCTCAAGGCTGTGATTTCTGCTCGCGAACACCGAGGTGTTCCCGTTGCTTCGAGTCAAGAGTATTCCATGGAAGATTTCCTGATTTCCGTCGGCGCTGCTATTGGACCAATGAAGATTATGGGAAGAGATCTGGTGCAAGAAGCTATTCGAGCCTACCATGTTC
Source organism: Avena sativa (assembly GCA_916181665.1). NCBI lineage: Eukaryota > Viridiplantae > Streptophyta > Magnoliopsida > Poales > Poaceae > Avena > Avena sativa. The sequence continues at coordinate 242,890,599 of OV702283.1, read as the reverse complement.
TCTGGCCGAATTCGCTGGATATTGATGAAGTTGAAGTGCTTGTGGCGAGGCTAATGGCATCTCAGACTCAACTTAACCTCTAGAGGGAATCTGCTGGAAGGGCTGGTGCTGATATGGCACTTACAGCTGTTTTGTCCTTGTACGAGGATATCTCCCTCGATATTCTTATGAATCTGCGCACTGGATCTCCTTGGGTTGAGAATCCGGAGTTTGTTACTCGCCGTCAAACACGTGCCTTCCTGCTTATCGAGTATGCTGATGTGCATCATTGGATCGAGGGGCCGAGTTTACTTCCCAACCCGGTCGATGATGCCGAAGCTGAAGATGCATCTGGTGGTGACTCGGCTGATCAAGATGAATCAGAGGATGGTTCGGATAATGCCGATGATTCCAATGACAGCTCAGATGGGGATGGCGACGCTCGATCGTCTTCCAAAGGAACTGAAATCTCTAGAGCCCAAGTTGGCGTCTCCCAGCAGCCAGAGCTTTCCCTAGAGGTTACTACGGCCTCCGTCGATGCCGAGGTAACCTCTGTAGAGGCCCAAACAACCTCGGAGCGCCCAGTTCCTAAAGATACCCCTCTGAAGGCATACGAGGTCATTCCGCCTGCGTCCGAGACACCCACGTCTGAAGTTCCTGATGCTGCTACTGCCCCTCCTATGGGTGATTCGGCCTCTGCCGGTGTCTAGGTTCAAAAACTCTTAGTCGTTTAAGTCCTCGGTATGCCAGGTGTATGCTGCCTTTGAAACAATTATCCGCCTTTTGGTATAATGTGAACCGTTTTGCATTTGGCCTCTGAGGCCCTGGTAATTGTTGCTAGTCTATCTAATTGAGTTTATGTGAATCGTATCTTTGGTTTGCCCAACTTTAACTTCGTAGATCCAGATCATATTTTCTCATATGACTGTTTTTGTTCGGCATCCATCTTGTGTTTCTTATGTAAACTTGGTTGTAGAGTTGTTGTTTTCGCAATTTCTCCTTGAAGTACTATGTTCTAAGCCCATAGATTGACTTACTATCCTCCCCACGGTATTCATTGGTAAAATCATATAGATAGGGTACTTCCCTCATTATACCCCGACTTGCTGATGTTGTCATTCTTGTTACTATGATTTTAGAAATCGTTAGTTGTTTCCTCCGTGTTATTCCTCCGATGGCCGAGGCAAGCTTATATCGCATCGTGCGATTTATGATTGATTAGTCAGGGAAGTACCTAGGTTATTGCTTGAGTTACCGAACTCTTATGTGTATGCCAAAAATCAGCAGACAATATGAGGCAGTCCCCGAGTTATTGCTCGGGTTACTGAAGTTTCACACATGCTCAAAAAATATCAAACAACATGAGGCAGTCCCCGAGTTATTACTTGGGTGTCAAAATGTAATACATAATTCAACACAAAGAACATCATGGGGCAGTCCCCAAGTCACTGCTCGGGGTGCCGAAGCTAAATACATAGTTCAAAATAAGAAATAACATGGGGCAGTCCCCGAGTCACTGCTCGGGGTGCTGAAGTTTGATACATAGTTCAAAATAAGAAATAATATGGGGCAGTCCCCGAGTCACTACTTGGGGTGGCAAAGTTTGATACATGCTTGATATTCTGATTTGGTGCATCACATCACAATATGCAATATAGGGCTTCTGAGTGTAGAACGGGCGAAGTAAGGCTATGTTCCATGGTCTTTTTGATTCATCTCCGGCCTTGTTTGCCTTGTTCTTTTCTGGTGGCTGAGCGTCGATCAGGTAGTATGCATCATTGTGTAATGCTTTACTAACAATAAATGGTCCTTCCCATGGGGGTGAGAGCTTGTGCATGCTGGCTGTGCGTTGCACTAGCCAAAGAACTAAATCTCCTTCTTTAAAAACTCTTGGACTGACCTTTTTGCTATGATATCGTCTGAGCTCTTGCTGATAAATAGCTGATCTTGATAATGCCAATTCCCTTGCTTCCTCCAGCAAATCCACATCGTCTTGCCGCGATATTTTGTTTACCTCGGCACTCGTGTACTGTACCACTCTTGGGGAGTCATGCATTATGTCGGCTGGAAGTACAACTTCTGCCCCGTATACTAGAAAGAATGGGGTATACCCCGTCAATCTATTTGGGGTGGTCCTGAGGCTCCACAGCACTGCTGGAAGCTCCTCAATCTAGCATCCTGCCGACCTTTGTAGTGGTTCGATTAGCCGATGTTTTATTCCTGAAAATACCAGTCCATTTGATCTTTCTACTTGCCCATTCGATGCCGGGTGAGCCACCGAGGCAACATCTAGTCTTATGTGTTTCTCTTGCCAGAATCTAGCAAAAGCTCCTTCAGCGAAGTTTGTGCCATTATCCGTGATAATACTGTGTGGGTATCCATATCTCAAGATAATATCTTTGAGGAATTTCACAGCTGTGGGTCCGTCACATTTGGTTATCGGTTTCACTTCTATCCCCTTTGTGAATTTGTCCACCATGACCAGAATATGAGTCATTCCGCCTCGGGCAGGCTTGAATGGACCTACCATATCCAAACACCATACATAAAAGGGCCAAGTGATTGGTATTGTTTTTAACTCGGACGAAGGCAGATGTATCTTGCTGGCGTATCTCTGGCAACCATTACACCTCTCTACCAATTCCTTTGCTTCCTTCAACGCAGTTGGCCAATAAAATCCATGCCTAAATTCTTTAGCCACTAGGGCTCTGGATGAGGCATGATTCCCACATTATCCTTGATGTATATCCAAAAGGATTTCCTGCCCTTCTACCGAGTCAACGCATCATTGCAGTATGTTCGTGACACTTATCTTATACAGCTCATTGTTTATGATTGTGTAGGGTTTTTCTCTTCTCACTATCTTTCTAGCTAGGACCTCGTCACCCGGCAAGATTTCCTCTTTAAGGAATGAGAATAGGGTTTGTGCCCATGTCGGCGTAACTTTCTCCGAGAAAACTATATTGTCAATTTCCATAATTTATGCTGACAAAACATCTTTGGGATTTTCCCTGTTCACCCGTGGGTCGGCCGAATTAACCCTTAAATAATTCGGGTCATATTCTTTGTAAATTTCCATTGGGACATTTCGTTTTAACTGTTCTGTCGAGATACGAATTGACTCGGATTCTGGAGAAGGTGTAATCGATGGTTTTCTCAGGTGCTCCATAGCTATGCTTGGGGGAATTGACTGCCTAGTCGATCCGAGTTTTGACAGTGTATTCGCAGCGTCATTTTCCACCCGAGTTATGTGATGAAACTCACACCCGTCAAAATAACCACTGATTTTTTGCACATGAAACCTATACAGGGCCATATTCGCATCTAGTGCGTCCCAATTTCCTAATACTTGCTGTACCACGAGGTCTGAATCCCCGTAACATAGAATCCGACGTATGCCAATCTCTTTTGCCATCTTCAGGCCATGGACCAGTGCTTCATACTCGGCAACATTATTTGATGTAGCGAAATATATCTGCAGCACGTATTTCAGCTGATCTTTTTTTTGGTGAAGTTAGTACTATTCCTGCTCCTAGCCCATTTCTTAGCTTGGACCCGTCAAAATGCATTGTCCAATAGTTCGGATCTGGTAATGGGGGCTCATACTGTACCTCGGCCCAATCCACAAAGAAGTCGGCCACTGCCTGAGACTTAAATGCATCTCGCCTATCAAACTGTAGAGCATAAGGCAATAACTCAATTGCCCATTTTGCTATTCGGCCACTTGCATCTTTGTTGATTAATATCTCGGCTATGGGTGCTTCACAAATCACTTTTATCGGATGTTCTTCGAATTAGTGTTTGAGTTTTGTCGCCGACATGTATACTCCATAAGCCATCTTCTGGTAGTGTGGGTAGTTTTGCTTTGAGGCCGATAATACCTCACTTAGGTAATATACCGGCCTTTGTACCGATTTATTCTCTTCGTTCCGTTCCACAACAACTACCGCACTTACCACATTGTTAGTAGCTGCCACATAGAGTAGCATAGGCTCTTTTGACAATGGAGAAGCCAAAATCGGTGCTGTGACCAACATCTTTTTTAACTCATGAAATGCATTATCGGCTTGCAGCGTCCAGATAAACTTGTCGGATTTTTTCATCAATTGGTATAGAGGTAATGCTTTTTATCCTAGCCGACATACGAATCGACTCAGAGAAGCAAGACATCCTGTAAATTTTTGTACATCATTCAGGCACCTCGGTAGTTCCATTCTGTCAACTGCTCGGATCTTAGTTGGATTTGCCTCTATACCCCGGCTAGACACGAGGAAACCGAGTAATTTTCCAGCCGGCACACCGAAGGTACATTTTTGTGGGTTAAAAGTTTCATTCGGAACCTTCTTAGGTTTGCGAATGTCTGCCGAATATCTTCAAGGAGCATTTTGCTCTCTTTGGTTTTTATAACCACATCGTCTACATATACTTGCACATTTTTTCCTATCTGGTCGTGTAGACACTTTTGCATGCATCTTTGGTATGTTGCTCCTGCATTACGCAGGCCGAATGGCATGGTGCGATAGCAATAAGCCTCGTACGGGGTCATAAACGCAGTCTTTATTTGATCAGCCGGGTTTAACGGCATCTGGTGGAAACCAGAATACGCGTCTACAAATGATAACATCTCATAGCCTGCGGTCGAATCAATGACTTAGTCTATCCTAGGTAAAGGAAAAGGATCTTTGGGACACGTCTTATTGAGGTTCGTGTAATCGATGCACATTCGCCATACGACGGCTACATTTGGGTCATCCTTTTTCTTTTCTACTAACACCGGATTTGACAGCCAATCCGGGTGAAGCACTTCCATGATAAACCCAGCTGCAAGGAGCCGAGCTATCTCATCCCCTATTATCTTTCTCCTATCTTCAGCGAAGCGGCGGAGAGGTTGCTTCACCTGCCTTGCTCCTGGCCTTACATGCAAAGAGTGCTCAGCCAACTCCCTCGGAACACCTTGCAGGTCCTGAGTTGACCATGCAAAGATATACCGATTGTCACGGAGGAAGTTGGTGAGCTTGCTTTCCTATTTGGCATCTAGGCCAGCACCAATCGTGATGGTGCGCTCTGGGAACTGATCATCAATCTGGATCTTCTTTGTCTCCTTAGTCGGCTGGAACGATATACTCCCATGCAGATTGGCTAATGCCGGCATATTAAGTTGTGCTGACTGAGCCAGAGCTGCCACTTCCTGAATCCTTCTTTTCTCTCTTGCAATTACCAATGACTCGGCCAGGTTTGACCCGGCCGAAGCACATTCCATCGATTTTCTGTAATCCCCTACCACTGTTATTACCCCCTGAGGCCCTGGCATCTTCATTTTCAAGTAGGTGATGTGGCAGCTTCTCATAAATTTAGCCAATGCTGGCCATCCGAGTAAGGCATGATAGCAAATTTCTAGGTCTACCACCTTAAACTCCAGATTCTCAGCTCTGTAATTCTCTCTTGTGCCGAATAACACATCTACTCGGACCTTCCCAATGGGTTCGCAGGAGAGCCCCGACACTATCCCATGGAATGTGGTCCTTGTGGGCTGCAGCATATTCTGCGTTATTCCGAGCTTATGCATTGTATCCTTGTACATGATGTTGATATACTTCCATTATCAATGAGTACCTTTGAGAACTTCACATTAATGCTAGGCCCGACAAACGTCGGATCCAGTACCAATGCATACGATCCTGGGTTCTGTTGGGGATATGCTATATGGGTATCCTTATAGCATGTCTCTTATCCGACTAACCCGGGTGGCCCATAGTCGGTAGCATGGCCTATGGCCTGCTGGGCGGCCTAGTTAGGTGGATCCAGAAGGGAGGCCCATGCCGGATAAAGGAAGGCTACGATGGAGTCACCAACGTACCCGGAGCCTTGGAGTGCAAGATACACAAGACTAGTAATAGACGGTGTAGGACTCTGTGACCTGTCCGGCTAGCACTACTAGGAAAACGCCTGTTCGTGGCGCACCTGTAAACAACATCTGTGGCGCGCTACGGCTATCTCCTAGCCGTGGCGCACTGCCTGGTGCGCCACGGTTATATCGAGATAGGCGTGGCGCACTACCAGGTGCGCCACGCGTAGGGGTACAGGGTGCGCCACGGATGTGTTTTTCAAAAAACAAAAAAAATGCAAAAAACACCCTCGTTTTGAATTGTAAAATCAATCGGGTCCGTGCATCGCCGCCGCAGTCGTGTCACCTCGCCGGAGCATGGCCGTGGCAGGGAGGTGCGGGAGGCCGTGGCCGCTCTAGTCCTCGCCGGTGTCGAGGTGATAGGAAGGGTGTGGTTGGAGAAAGAGAGGTAGGAAGAGAGGAAGGAAGAGAGAGAGGAAGAGATGGAGGAAGAGAGGGAGGAAGGAAGAGATGGAGGAAGAGAGGGAGGAAGAGAGGGAGGAAGGGAGGTCGGACGCTGCCATCACTGCAAGGAGAGGAGGAGGCCGCCATTGTGCCTCCGCCGTGCCACCGTCACTGCAAGGAGAGGAGGAGGCCGTCGTCGCGCCGTCACTGCAAGGAGATGAGAAGGGGAAGGAGGAGAAGGAGAAGGCATAAGGAAGAAGGAAGAAGGAGAAGGAAGAAGGAGAAGGGAGAAGGAAGAAGGAGAAGGGAAAGGAAAAGGGAGAGGGAAAAGGGGGAGGGAAAAGGGGGAAGGGAAAGGTAGGTGGGCGGGGCGAGGATTGAAATTTTGAATCCTGCCCAACTTACTCGTAGCGTACTATGTGGTGGTGCGCTACGGGTAAGTTGCCCTCTATTTTTTTTTGCAGGAAAAACGGTCTTTTGACCGTAACTTTTTACTCTTTTCGAATTTTGAAAAATTAAAAAATCGCTAAATGACCAGAGGTCGTTGCGAGCGGATGCGAAATCTCGTTCTCTTCATTTTGGTATATTATACAATTTTTTTCGACATCGTATGCAAAAGTTACGGCCATTTTACCGTGGCATGACTTTTTTTACAGAAAAAGTGGAAAATCTTGTTTGTTAATTTTCCTAGAAACTATACCACATTACCTACCTAAATATGAAAGGATTTTATTTTTTGAAGTGTTTATTATTTTTGTTTATTTTTTTAAAACCTAAAAAGGCGATCCACGGGGGGGGGGGGGGGGATGGAGTTGGTGCAGGCCACTTAGCGCACTAGGTCAAGGTGCGCTACGGCTAAGTGGCACATCCGTAGCGCACCTTGACCTAGTGCGCTACGGGTATGTGTGCTGTGGCCACATGTAACCTGGCCCACACATAGCCGTGGCGCACCACCCACATGTGCGCCACGCTTACGACAGTTAGCCGTAGGGCACCTATGGGCAGTGCGCCATGCCTATTTTACCCGTGGGGCACCACTAGCAAGTGCGCCATAGAAGTGTGGATTACCTATAGCCGTTTTCCTAATAGTGTAGGACTTTTCCCTGTAACCCTAGGACCTGGAGACTATATAAGTCGGGCCTATGGGAGCCTTTAGGGCACAACCTGGTATCGATTGATACAACCTCGCACAGCGAACCACTCTCTGTAACTCGGCGTATCGCCCTTATAGTGATTTATAGAAGGAGTAGGATTCCACCATCGTTGTGGGATCTAAACCTGGGTAAGCTGTGTTACCTCGTACCCGTCAACCGTCTGTCTTACCCGACGTCTCTAAACACGCACTATGACGACCCCTCCATGGCGTACTCGTCGGCAATACCACGATAGTTGGCGCCCACCGTGGGGCAAGAGGCGGTTCAGGCTCTTCAGCGGGCGAGGACCAAGATCTTCGCAGGAATCGGCGAACCCGTAGCCATCGGTCGCGTTCTCTTCTCCGGTAACGTTCCAATCATCCCACCTGATGAGTTCTGGATCCCGGCGAAGACGAACCCCACGCGGTGTTCGATCGTTCCTATCGGAGACATCCACATCTTCATTGGCGAAACCGACTCGGGCACTAGTTCCCTGGGAGTCGGAGGAGCATCAAGACCTGCATGGACCGCCTACGGGCAGGATACGTTCGCGGAAGGATCAATGTCGGATCTCTCCTCGGAGTTTTCCGGCAAAGATCGGAAAAATTCAAGGCCCACCCAAACCGCCCCTATGCAGGATATAAAGGTGGAAGATCACTGCAAATCCGCCGGCTTTGTCTGTGCGTCTAGACAGCAGAGATCCAAGTTCGTCGGCGTGGTTACCATCTTCGATCTGGCGCGATGCGTTCAGAGAGAGGGCGAAAACCCCGGGATTACCTAGCCAGGTGGCTCCGTATACGAGCTGACCTGGCCCACTACCCCAATGATGATTCTATCTATCACTTTATGGAAGGACTGGACCATGGCACGCTCCTCCGACATTCTCTAAGACGGCAACAGGCGTCAGGACGCCTTACCTTCGAAGGCATGGTGAACACCGTCAACAACTATGCGGAAGCAGAAGCGGCAGCTCAGACAGCGCTTGCGCTCATTGACGGAGCCCCTCTGTTTTAACCACCGCCACCACCGCCTCCGGCCGCCATAGTCGCAGCAGCACTACCACCTCCAGTCATCGTCGAGCCCGTTGCACCTCCACCGCCCGTCATCGAGGAAGTCCTGGCACCCTCCGACTCTGTCATTGACGCACTTTATGCTGATTTTAGTGCAGATTCAGAGGAGATAGACTTCAGTCCAGAAGAGCTAGACTCCACTATGCAGGAGATGGAGGAGGAGTACTTGCACGACGAGCAAGCCAACAACGCCGTCACATCCCGAGGTGTGTTCGTCACCATTGGGATGGCGATGGATGAAGATCAACCCGGACGAGCTCCGCCTACGGCGCTAGAAAAGGGGAAGGGGCCACTTGTTGCTGCTGATGATGATCGCGCAAAAATCATGCCTCCTCCGCCTAACCCAGTGCAGTAGCCGCAGGAACTCGGCACCGGCCCGAGAAACAACAACACCGCAAACTTGCCGCCTCCAGCATCTACGTCTGCAGCAGCCCAAGTTACTCCATCTGATAGAGTGATGCACGACAATCTCCTTGTCGAGCCACTAACAGTTGCTCATATCCGGAACGTGACCCATCTTGACGAGAAGCGCCAGCAGCTGCTGGAGGAAGCGCAAGCCATCGCGGAGCAAGGCACTAAGCTAGATCGAGATCTGGTCAATGCACAAAAGTCCATAGAAAAAGCTAGAGCAATGGAGGCCGAGTACAAGACTCTGCTACAGTGGCAGAAGGCTAAGAAAGCTCCAGCTCGCGTCATCAACGATCCTGGTGTACGGCGCAACCTAGGATGGGCTCCCTCGAAGCCGGCACAAGCCAAGCAATACATTGACAGTGAAGGCAAGCAGGTGATACCCACCCCACTCCTTAACCTTGCTGTCGCCAAGACCCTTCTGGAGCAGGATAGATCGCCTGAGGCAGTCGAACAAGTCTATGACCTAGTGGCCAAGGCGGTGAAGCAGCAGGAAAAGGCCACCTCTTAGAGGCTTGAGTCTGACCCAGCGCTCTGCCAATCTAGCCAGTACAAGCCGCCAAGGGACAAATGTCCTCTTGATGTCGGGTCCCAGACGGGTTCATCAGAACGAAGAGAGAGGGATGCACGCAACAGGAAGGATGCCATCCCCATATCCTCCAACCACAGAGAAAAGGCCTGACCTCGTTGCCCATCGCCACCGCCCCGATCTCCCCGGCATCACGAAGATTACAAGGCTCACCATCGTACGGATATGCCCCCACCAAAGAAGTGCGGCATCGTCATCCGCGACAACGCGGAGCAGACCCGTCATGACGGAGAGCGCAACCAAGGACACAAGAGCAGGTCACGCCAGGACCCTCCGCGTCCGACAAGCAACCGTGATAGGCGTGAGGCGTCGTAGGAGGGTAATAGCAAAAAGGTTAACCCACGCCACCTCTGCCTCCGTCACCACCAAGCAGTCACCATGGCGGAGGAGGCCCGCGTCGTTCACGCAGCCCATCCCCTTTTGACAAAAAGAAGAAGAACCCGGAGCCATACGATGCACGTTCACGGATCGATAAGATCCACGAGGCCCGGGAAGGACCATACCTGGGACCATGTTGCTTTGGACCTGCAATACGGTTCGCAACTTACCCCAAAGGTTTCCGGATTGACAAGACCATCAAGCCCTATGACGGCACCGCCAAGCGGTGGAGATTGCCGGACTACGGCAACACGGTGGAGATTGCCGGAGGCAACCCCAACATCGCCGTCAAGTACCTCCCGTTAATGTTGGCTGGAACGACCCATCAATGGATCGACGACTTGCCGGAGAAATCTATCTACAACTAGCTGGACATGCAAGAAGCGTTCACCAAGAATTTTGAGGGTACATACAAGCGTCCCTGCACTGTGGGAGGTCTACAGCGGTGAGTGCAAGAAAGAGACGAGACATCTCGCGCCTACCTCTCCTGATGGCTGGATATGAAGAATTCCTGTGCAGGAGTGCACGCTCAGACCGCCATGGCCGCCTTCATCGATGGGTTGGAAAGGGGCACGTTGCTCCGACATAAGATAAAGCGCTTGCAGGACAATCACCAACTTGACCTGAATTAGATGATTCAGTTAGCTAGTGAGTTCGTAGCTGCCGCCGACGATGCTCGCGGCTCTTTGCCGGCAACGGCCGTTCCAACTCAATCTCGGAGGAATAGCAGTACAAAGCGGAAAACCGCTCTAGAAGAAAAACAATCTACCGACATGGTCGCTATGACTTTTGCAGGACGAGGAGAAGGCGGACAACGTGGCCGAGGAAGGGGAGCTGGCCGTGCCTCGTACACCTCGACGCCAACGGCAAGGCCACCCATACCAATCGACACTGCAAGTTCATCAACGACCTCAAGGAAGATCCGGAGTCCGGCTACAAGCGAAGTTGGAAGAACATACCGCGAGGCAAGGGCAAGGGGAAGAAGAAGGAGGAGTCCAAGGATTCAAGTGACATGGACGAGGACGTCGACCCCAAGCACGCCGCCAAGAGCGACGACAAGGGCAAAAACCCCTTCACAAAGAAGGCTCTAGTCTACCACACTTTCCTTGGCACCCCCACCGTCCGACAATAGAAGACCTCTCTGAGGATCATGATGGCCACTCTCCCGCCAGTCCCCCAGTACCTACGCTGGTCGGAAGTTCCAATAACTTGGGACAGGACGGACCACCCAGACCTTGTGCCCACGGAGAACCAGTACGCCATGGTCATCAACCCTTTGATTGACAGCGTGGAGTTCACCAAGTGCATGGTGGATAGTGTAAGCAGCATCAATATCATGTACTTGGATACACTGCATAAGATGAACTTGACGGAGGCAAACCTAAGGCGGACCAACACCATCTTCCACGGCGTAGTCCCTGGTCGGGAGGCTCGGTCCCTTGGGTGCATTACACTTCAGGTTGCCTTTGGCAATGTTAATAATTACCGCCAAGAGCGCATGACCTTTGAGGTGGTCCCCTTCAAGAGCGTGTACCACGTAATATTTGGCCGCGATATATTCCACATGTTCATGGCCAAGCCATGCTTCATCTACAACAAACTCAAGATACCCGAACCGAACGGTGTTATCACCGTATCCGGAAGCTTTACCAAGGCAAGGGACTGCGAGATCAATGAAGCAGCCGTTGCAGAAGCTGTCCTCTACAACGAAGAATTCAAAGAGATCCAGAGCAAGGTCAATGACTCAGAGCTACCCGCGTCGAATAAGCAGAGCTCCCACTCCGCTCCTACGTTCAAGGACGCCATCGAGACCAAGCCGATGGAACTTGTGGTAGGCGATGCCTCCAAGACCATCGCCATTGGGACGAACCTGGATCCCAAATAGGAAAGCGTGCTCGTCGAGTTCCTCCGTGAGAATAGGGACATCTTTTCCTGGCAACCTGCCGACATGAAAGGTGTACCTAGGGAACTTGCCGAGAACAGCTTAAACATTGATCCAAAATGCAAACCAGTGAAACAACCTCGACGACGCTTCGGAGATGAGAAGAGATGCGCCATTGGCAAAGAGATAGCTAGGTTACTTAAAGCTGGGTTTATCCGAGAAGTCCTTCACACCCGATGGGTGGCCAATCCTGTACTTGTCCCCAAAAAAGGGAACCAATGAATTAAGAATGTGCGTTGATTACACCGGCTTGAACAAAGCATGTCCCAAAGATCCGTTTGCTTTGCCTCGCATTGACCAAGTCATTGATTCGACGGCTGGCTCGGAACTTTTGTGTTTTCTAGATGCATACTCAGGATACCACCAGATCAAGATGAGGAAGTCGGACCAATTGGCCACTTCGTTCACTACCCCATATGGCACGTTTTGCTATGTCACGATGCCCTTTGGGCTAAAAAACGCAGGTGCTACCTACCAGGGGACAATGAAACGTTGCCTTCACGACCAAATTGGTCGGAACGTTCACGCCTATGTGGAAGATATCGCGGTGATGTCTAAAAAATCAAACGACTTAACCTCCGACTTAAAAGAAACCTTTGATAATCTCCGTAAATACAACATGATGCTCAACCCTAAGAAGTGCGTCTTCCGGGTTCCAGCGAGCAAATTGTTAGGCTTCATTGTTTCCCAACGTGGAATCGAGGTCAACCCGGAGAAAATCAAGGCCATCTTAAAGATAAACCGTCCGACATGCCTAAAGGACATTCAACGACTAACATGTTGTGTTGCAGCAGTTAGTCGGTTCGTCAGCCGACTTGGAGAGAAGGCTCTGCCTCTATACAAGTTGCTGAAGAAGGCAGACAAATTCACGTGGACGGATGAAGCAGATGCAAGATTGAAACAGCTCAAGGATATTCTTTCCTCAGCGCCCATCCTTGCAGTTCCCGAGCCTGGTGAGCCCCTGTTAATTTGCATGGTGGCAACCAACCGGGTTATCAGCATCGTCGTCGTGGTAGAGCGGAAGGAACCAGGCTATGAGCACGGAGTTCAACGACCAGTTTACTATGTGAGCGAGGTCTTGATGGAGTCCAAGCAGCGTTACCCCCACTACCAAAATATAGCTTATGGAGTATTCCTTGCTTCTCGGAAGCCGAGGCATTACTTTCAGGAGCACCCAATCACAGTGGTGAGCAAGACTCCACTGTCCGACATTATCAATAACAACGACGCTACAGGAAGGGTCACGAAGTGGGGTATTGAACTTGCCGCCTTCGAGATCACCTACAAGAGACGCGAGGCTATCAAGTCACAAGCCTTGGCGAATTTTTTGCAGATTGGACGGAGATGCCAGACGCTACTACGTTGCCAGAACCAGAGTACTGGGTGATGCACTTTGACGGATCAAAGCTGCTCAACGGCTCGGGGGCAGGTGTATTGCTACAGTTGCCAACAGGAGACAAGCTACACTACGTTCTGCAGATCCACTTCGAGGCTACAAACAACATGACGGAGTATGAAGCACTCATTCACGGACTACGTGTAGCCAAAGATATTGGCATCAAGCGCATAGTTTGCTGTGGAGATTCCGACTTGGTTGCCCAGCAGGTGGCTGGCACCTGGAACGCGCGGAACCCTATGATGGCGGCATATCGAGACGAAGTGGACGAGATAGCCAAGAGCTTCTTGGGCTACGAAGTCAAGTATGTACCTAGGGAACAAAACGAGGCGGCTGATCTGCTGTCCAAGCTTGGATCAGGGCGCAAGCAAATTCCACCGGGAGTTTTCCTAGAGCACCTGCGTGCACCATCCGTGAAGGGGGCCGACATCGACAACCCGGATAGAGCTGATTCTTTTGTCAACATGGTGACTAAGGTCTCTCCGGCTTGGACAAAACCGTTCATGGAATATCTCGAACACGGAACTTTGCCCGACGACGAAGTCGAAAGACGACAAATAGTACGACGAGCAAAGGGTTATACCATAATCAATGGGCAACTCTATGAAAGGAGCACTACTGGTGTATACCTAAAGTGTGTTTCCCAGCTAGAAGGTATGGAAATCCCGCGCGAAATCCATCTCGGAGATTGCGGGCATCATGCCGCTCCCTGATCGTTGGTCGCGAAAGCCTTTCGGCAAGGATTCTACTGGCTGACCGCGAAGGCGGACGCCGACAAGATGGTTGAGACATGCACGGGATGCCAGTATTATGCCCGACAACCACATGTTCCTGCTGAAGAATTGCGAACAATACCAATAACTTGGCCGTTTGCAGTCTGGGGGCTAGACATGGTGGGACCGTTACAGACGGCACCTTGTGGGTTTACGCATCTGCTTGTAGCAGTTGACAAATTCACCAAATGGATAGAAGCTAAACCCATTAGAAATCTTGATGGGGCAGCTGCCCTCAGATTTGTCCAGGATCTAGTGGTGAGATTTGGTCTCCCACATAGCATTATCACCGACAATGGAAGCAACTTGTCACTCGGAGAAGTGGAGGCTTATTGCTGGGACAAAGGCATTCGACTTGACCTGTCATCTGTGGCACACCCACAATCCAATGGTCAGGTTGAGCGAGCCAATGGATTAATTCTGCAGGGAATCAAGCCATGTCTTGAGGCACCGCTACATAGAGCAGCTGGAGCTTGGGCGGAAGAATTGCCATCTGTGCAGTGGAGTTTACGAACTACACCCAACAGATCCACTGGCTACACCCCTTATTTCATGGTATATGGAGCAGAAGCCATCCTTCCTTCCGACATCCTCCATGATGCACCAAGAGTTGCCGCCTACGACGAGGATGACTCTGAAGAATCCAGACGCCTGGATGTGGACCTTCTCGAGGAGGAGCGCGTTTTGGCATGCCAAAGATCCGCCATCTACCAGCAGAAGCTACACAGCTACCATAGTCGCCGCGTTCGGCATCGCTCGTTTAAAGAGGGGGATTTGGTGCTCCGACTTAAGCAGAAGAAGTCACACAAATTATCCCCTCCATGGGAAGGACCGTTCATCATAAGCAAGGCGCTGCTCAATGGGTCTTACTACCTTGTTGACAATCGTGAACTAAAGGATAGACCCAACGAGGATCATAAGCGTAAGCGACGTGACCCGGATGATGACTACCCGGAGCTTGATCGGCCATGGAACATAGCATAGCTACGTCCTTTTTACACTTAGCACTTTTTATTTAATTATGTACCTCTTATATGATCAATGAAATAAAGCTCTTTGGTTGACTCATATTTCTGAGTCTTTTACCTCCTTTAGTGTTCATTTTTGGATCATGTAAAACCCTTATGCACAAGGCTTGCATTTGCACTTGTGAAAATTCCTCCTACGGGCGTTAGCTTAAGTTTTCTGGTCTACACGTTCTTTGTCATTTTTATGTTGATTCTGGAGTAGTGACTTTTGGCACTTGTTGTCGGCGATTTTGTGCTCGGGTTATTGATGGTGCCATTGGGCATCATCACCTAAAGCGCATGGTTCCGACAACGAGTCTTCTGACTCACGAAAAGTCAAGCATAAGAACCAAAGTAATGGATAAGCCAGCACTTGCTTAAAAAATATATACACGCTAGAAATTAGTTCTTAAGTAGTAGGACATAACAACCATTGTTTTCCGCCTTAAGTTACATTGCCAAGTTTTTCGCGCACACACCAAAGGTGAAACAAATGTTACATAGTTATTTTTTGATTCCTTGGGCGCAGGAGACTTGGAAGCAGCATCGTCACCAGCCGGAGAATCGCCCTCAACGTCAGCACTATGATGAGACTCGGAGGAATCTTGGTTGACGCTGTCGATGGTGTTCATGGGCACGAAGACGTCGATGTCCACCAACTCGGCAACTCTGGTGTCATAACCCGCGAGTGATGACAAGATGGCTTCGTGATCAATCTCTTTGCCTTCATCGTCAATGTCGGGGATACCAGAGGTCACCGTGTCGATGTCGGCACCTTCGTAGTGTGACTTCACCATTGAAAGCGCCATCCTTGAGCTAGCCCGTGCACATGAAGCTTTCCAGCTTGTGACACGCTCGGGGGCTCGACGCAGAATCTCCGAGTACTTCGTCATGGAGTCCAAAGCCTTGATGTATATATGGAGGGGCTTGGCAATCTCTTTGGTCTGGGTGATGGCGGTGTTGATGAAGTTGCCGGCAAGAACCATGCATTCCTTGTCCGAAGGAGGCAAGCAGGTTAAACCCATAGGAGCTGCAAATTCCGACAAGGAGCACATGAGTTCAATAAACTCTAAGTATACAGACTACAGAAATACAAGGCGGAGGAAACTTACTGAAGATGCTGGCCTTAGCCTGCCAGAGGGTGTCCGCCAGGGATTCTTTCTCTTGTTGGAGGAGCTTAAACGCCTCGCTGTGGCGTTGGTTTTGCTCATCAGCAGCTTGATTCTGATCTTTTAAGATCGCAAGATCCTCCTTCAAGCGATTGATTTCCGCAGAGGCGGAATCCTGCAGGGCCTTCATGTAATCCTCATGCATCTTCAGCATCTCTTCCCTCTCCTTAAGGATTTTGTTTTCGCTATCCAGCTGCTGAATGTGCTTGGACTGCTCGACAATATCTTTGGCCTTGGCGACATGTTCTGCAAGTCGGAGAAAACAAAGTACACAGTGAGTACTCGGAGAAATTGGGCACAAAAACAAGACGGAATGCGCAAAAAGAAAACAGACTCTTGTTTTTGATGATCTGTTGCTTCAAGATGGCAGTTTTACCCTTTTCGGCTTCAAGATCTGCGCGCATATTCTGGTACTTGTCGTTGGCCATGCCCCTCCGAGCATTCTCGTTTTGTGGGAAAAAGGAAAAAGTTAAACCGTTGTTTAGTCTACTTGGAGCACCTAGTCGGAAATTTTCCACCTAGACGCTCGGGGGCTACAGCAAGAGTTTTTTACTTAGCAATATGCTTAGCTTTTCTTTAAGCATCTAGTAGGAGCTAATTCAGTTCTCGATTAGAAGCTTGGGGGCTACAGTATAAAGTTTTTAACTCGGAATCTGCTTAGCTTTTCATTAAGCATCTAGTCGGAACTAATTCAGTTATAACTAGAGGCTTGGGGGCTACAGTTTTGAAAATTATAAACACTGCATATGCTACTCTTAAATCATCTAGTCGGAATAGGTCATTCCATCTAAATGCTTGGGGGCTACAGTGAGAGTTTCTTCTAACTTAGTCACTCTGAGAGCATATAGATGCAAAACCTATGGTTTTCCGTCTACATCCTCTTGGGCTACAGTGGGATACTCATATGAAATGCAAAGGGCAAAGTAAAGCTTACAAGTGCAATAATCTTGAGGTTTGTAGTGCTCTCGGCTAGCAGCTTGCCAAAGGAGATGCTATTTCCTTGCAAGATGTCCGCTTGACGGAGGAGCTCCTCAATACCACACATCGGAGATGACGGTACTCCTCCAGGAACCAGAGTTGTGTTACTCGGCGTGAGCGCCGGGTAAACTATCTTCGGAAACTCAAAGGGTTTCTGGGGAGCAAGGGCACCGCCTTCGTCAGAAGTACCAGCCTTCACCACTGCCTTGCCGCTACTGATGGCATCCTTAGCTAGAGCTTTAGCCATTTGGTGAGCGGTGCTCTCCTGCGTCGCCTGCTCGCCGACAACAGCGAGTTCGGTAGAGGCGCCAGAATCCACTTCCATGACGAAAGGGCCTGGTGCCTCCTTAGCTTGTGAGCTTGTCGGGGTAGATGAGAGCTTGACAGCAGGGGTAGCAGGGGCAATGGCGGGGGAGGCGTCGCGATGCAGCATGTCTTTGATATTTCGAGATGCCCCCGAAGTCTTGGAGGTCTTCTTGAGGCTGGTCGTGGCTTTCTTCCTAAGACGTGCAAAATGCATAAGTACAGGAACAAGATAAACAAATAGACAATGTAGGAGAATGAGAAGCTTACACTAGGGGGGGTGCTTTGGCAAAAATCCCGGTGACTTTTCTCTTTTCCGCCTCCAGGGCGGCGGTAGTCTTCTTGGAGGCTCCACCCTCCGTCTTCTTCTTCTTGCCTCCGTCGGCAGCGTCAGAGGTGGAGCTCTTCCGCTTTCACGCCAACGGGACATCGTTATCGGACACGACCGTGACTTCCTTCATCTTTGGATCATAGATTTGGGCAGCCAGGTTGCCCTCATCTAGATCGCTAAGCTATTAAGTAAGAAATCACCGTGTTAGATAAGATGGTAGTGGCAAGACGGAAAAACTGGAGCATATGTCGTACACGGAAAATAAATACCTACCTTTGGGCACTTGCCGTATACGAACATGTCGTAGGTGATGGTGAAGCCGCGCTTCTTATCCTTCACCTTGACGATGTCCTTTAGGCGGAGCTTGACGGAGTTGCTCGAGAAGTTATCCACGGAGATCCGGAGGCTATCCCTTCGATCACTGGTATACTCGTGCATGTACTTCGTGCGGTGCTGCAGAGGTTGGATTCGCCTGATGAACCAGCACATGGCTAGGTCCAAGCCGGTAAAACCCGTCTCTACGAACCATTCGATCCGCCTTATAACATGGGAAGCGTCGAGGTCGGAGGGAAGGGAGGCTTGGGATCTCCATGTGGAAACTTCAGTGGCGACTCCATCTGCGAAGTCCGGGCACGTCACTTCTCGGCATGCCAAAGAAATGTCGGGGCCGTAGAAGTACGTCCACTGCCAATTCTTGGAGGACTCGTGGCCGACGATGTCAGGGAACCGCCGGCCAGGTCAAATCTTGAAGCTTATGGTGCCGCAATTCCTAAGCTCCTCCTTACTATGTCCGGCTTCACGTTTGATGGTGAAGAAGTACACGAACAAGTCTAACCTAGGCCTTATCCCTAGATAACCCTCGCAAAGTGCCGCGAAGTTGCTAAGCACTAAGATACTATTGGGGGAGAGGTTATGGGGCTGGACCTTGTAGTGGTTTAAGACGGAGAGGAAGAAGTGGGAGATGGGCAAGGAAACGCCGCGTACCAGCTGAGCCTTGAGGTACACCATTTCTCCGGCTTGGGGAGAAGGTGTCACCTCGCCGGCCGGCGCCGCCCGTCAGGCGAGCCCCTTCGTCGCGGGGAGGTAGCCTTCGACGACCATTTCTTGAATGTCGCGGTCGGTGATGTCCGAGCCGCGCCAGTCGCCCTTATGAGAATCTGGTTCCTCCTCCAGTGGTTCCAGCGCCGCCAAATTGTGGTCGCCGCCGGTGGACTCGATCACCACCGATGCGGGGATGACCAAGCCCTCTGGGGGCACGACGACGGAGCTCGTCGGCTTCTCCGTAGCTTCGCTCGACGCCGCCATGGATGGGGATGTGCTGCTGCTTGCCATGGAGTAAAGGATGGGTGCGACTGACGCAGATGGAAGCTAGGGTTTTCGAGGTTTCTCGCGGAGAGCTCGAGGAGACGCGCGGCTGGAGGAAGAAGATGATGACGCGATGAGAATGAGGTAAAAAGTGGAAGATGCCCCACGGTTACTATTTATCATCTTCGGCGTCAAGATTCGTGCAGCTTAATCGGACGGTTGCCGCGTAGACGACGTGTTCCGAAACATGCGCAGAAATTTCGCCACGTCTCCAACCGCCACCGCCAACGGTTCATATCGCTCGCGTGGGAAAATCGGATATGATTGCGTTCTCTGCATGTGTGAGTTACGAGGTGTCGCTGACCTAAGCCTACGTCGTCCTAGCTGACACGGGTAGATGAGCCGTCACATCGAAGATTCCGGCATGGACGGATTTAATCCGACTACGGAAGAGTACGATGGAAGATTCAGCATTTCTCCGACATACAAATCGAAGACGTAGAAAACCTTGCAGGGTTCTTTGGGAGGACTACAAGATATTGCTTGACGATTTGTCAACATCCATCTAGACGGAGCATTCCACGTGAAGAGGCAAGACGGCGCAAGATCTCAGAGTTCTCCGGGGGCTACTGTTGGGGATATGCTATATGTGTATCCTTATAGCTTGTCTCTTATCCGACTAACCCGGGTGGCCCATAGTCGGTAGCATGGCCTATGGCCTGCTGGGCGGCCCAGTTAGGTGGATCCAGAAGGGAGGCCCATGCCGGATAAAGGAAGGCTATGATGGAGTCACCAACGTACCCGGAGCCTTGGAGTGCAAGATACACAAGACTAGTAATAGACGGTGTAGGACTCTGTGACCTGTCCGGCTAGGAATTTTCCCTGTAACCCTAGGACCTGGCGACTATATAAGTCGGGCCTATGGGATCCTTTAGGTCACAACCTGGTATCGATTGATACAACCTCGCACAGCGAACCACTCTCTGTAACTCGGCGTATCGCCCTTATAGTGATTTATAGCAGGAGTAGGATTCCACCACCGTTGTGGGATCTGAACCTAGGTAAGCTATGTTACCTCGTACCTGTCAACCGTCCGCCTTACCCCACGTCTCTAAACACGCAATGTGAGGACCCCTCCATGGCGTACTCGTCGGCAATACCACGACAGGTTTGGCATTATGTTTGGGTGATCTTTTATGCTCCAGGTTATCTCTTGATCAGACCATGGCACGTACCATGGTACTGCCGGCATAACTGCATTCACTTCCATATGCCGGCACTGTGCGCTCTGTCTATCTTGTTGTTCGGTTGTGAACACACAATAGGATTGGTGATGTTCCCTGTAATCATTACGTCCATTGTTCCCGGGGTTTCCCCTTCTGTCTTGATTTTGATTTACCACTTGGTGTACTACATCCCTCCGATCCGAGTTATCGTACCTCGGAGGGGGTGGTGGTAACATTAGATATTGCGCATTTGCCCCGGTTAGCTGTGGCTGCTACTATTGATGTACTTGATGAGGAGGTGCTTGTATGCCCGCCGGGTTTCCCATTGCATTTTTCATCCAAACACACTGGCGGGTAGTGTGATTGGCTGGTTTGGCCGGGTTAGGCGTGTGGAACTTACATGGTTGATCCAACATGGATTAAAATGTGTACTTTGGCCTTTCCTGCCATTGCTTCTTCTGTTCTGGCGTCCACTGCCTTTTCCCTTCATTCCTCGGCGTCCCCTGCTGAGGAACATTCTTCTGTCACTGATTGTTCTCATGACTCGGCTGATCCTGCACAACTGCTGCCACCTGATTGGAAACATATCTATAATCCGGCCTCTAGTCCCTTCTTCTGCCTCAGTATTCGTTGCGCCGTGATGATCCAGCTCCATCTCTAGCATAATGATCCTGCTGCTCCCCATGTTCTGCCGACATTAACTCTGGTTGAGTCCGATCCCCTAAGGCGTACGAATCTGCTATCCTGATGGTTTCCGCCAATGTGGTTGGCATATCTCTCTGCAACCTCTGCCATAACACGTTTGCATATCTGCAGCCCTGAGCAAACCAGACTATCGCTTGAGATTCTATGACCCCTTCGCATGAGTTCCTGAGGTTGCACCACCGAGTCAAGAATTCTCGATCTATTTCATTCGGCTTCTGCTTGTACATTGCGAGCTGTTGTGGCCTGTTTGGCCTCTTATATGTACTGGTGAAATTGCTGACAAACATTTCTTCAAAATCCAACCAGCAGTTGATACTTCCTGTTGGTAAATTGTTCAGCCATACTCTGGCTGGTCCTTCCAGCATCTATGGGATGTATCATACCGCCCATCGTAAATTTCTGCCAGCTATTTTCACTGCCGCGGCATAGTCAATTAACCAATCTTGTGGCTTCATACTCCCATTGTACGTTTTCATGCCCCTTGCCAACTGGAAGTTCGGCACGGGTGGTTCGCCCATGATCCGAGGCCCAAAACGCGCCGGACCAGGTGGACCCTGTTCTTCTAACAGCTCAGACCGATACAATCTGTCCAGCTTCAATCTTGCGTCAGTTGATGGCAAGTTTCTATAGATAACTCTCTCTTGTACTCCATAGTGATTTTGTCCACCATGCTCTGCATAATCCATTTCCGAGTAGCCATCATTGTATCTATCATTCACCTGATTTTGCAGAGCTGGTCTCGCTTCTTGCTCTGCCCGAGGCTCATACCTTGGCTAGGGCTCCTGCGGGGGGTACCTCCTCCCTTCCGCCGGGTTATTGTTCTCATGGTTTCCCATTCTGGGGTTTCCGTGCTCTCTGTTTGCACGGCCGGGGTTTCTATCACCACTGTTACCTCGGCTCATATTGCCTCTATTCTCATTGACCTTCCCGACCACCGCCGGATCATACGAGACAATTTTCTTATTTATTTTCCCCGAAGTCACTGCTCTATCTTTTCGTGCATTGTTTTCGAGTGAGGACGCTGCTGCCGTAGATAGTGCGGCGGCAGCTCCCGCCGAATGAACCATGCGAGAAGCTCCTGGCTTCGCCAGCTCAGCCCTAAGCATTTCCTCATTCTGCTGGTTCGCAATGCGTACTAGCTCATTTACTCTTTCTTGTTGTTTTTGTCGGGCTTCCCTACTTAACCCTTCCAACTCTAGGGCCGCGACATTTGCTGCCCTGAGGTTCTTTGCTGGGGTACTATACCTCGGCAAGTCTGGATCGGCTGACTCGTCTGGATGAGCCTCGTGCTCCTTGTTGATATCATTCAGGAGGTTCTTTCCCCTTAATCTCAACTCATCTACTCGTTCAGGGGCCACATCTAGTTTGTTTGCCCTAGCGTATTCTCGCAGGGTCCTGTTTAAGGATTCCCGCAAGGCTGACACCTTTTTTTGCCTCTACTAGCACTTTCTGTCTAGTTTCTTCTAATTCCGCCTGTGTTTGCCGGGTCAAGTATCGGCGCTACATGCGTAGTTAAGTTATCTATAGTTGCTTGAAGGATATTCTCTGGTCTCTCTAGAGGTGGCCATCTTACCCTTGCCGCCTTTGGAGTCACATCCTGTACCTTGGCTACCCTGGTTGCCGGTGGATCTACCTCGGTGGGTTTTGGAGCTGCCTGCCTCGTGATTACCTGTCCTCCTGTCGCCGGGTCCTTGCTTGGTCCGGCGCCTGCTCCTGCTGCTATTGCCGAGGCCACATCATCACCTCAATGCTGCCTGCGGGGCGAACTCCACGCGGACTGCTAGCAGCACAGAGGGGAGGTTCTCCCGCCTCGATGACTCGACGTGGGTAGAAGCAGGAAGTGTCGACACCGACGTAGACCTTGTGAGCTCCCAGGTTGATGAAGACTCTGTTGCGCGGGGGTGCTTTCGTCCTAAAGCTGCCGGCGTTATCGCTGACATAGTCCCAGATATCAAATCTCTGGACTAAGCCAGAAACAACCCGCTCGCCGGTGTGGATGAAGTTTCCCGTCCGGATCTTGACTCCAGCTAGCACCACTGCTGGCCCCACGGTGGGCGCCAACTGTCATGGTGGTGGCACGTCAGATGCCATGGGTAGGCTAAAGTATGGGGCCAATGGATGCTAGAGGGATCTAGGAAGGGAATATGTAGTGATTTCTACACTCAAATGACTAACAGGTAGATCTTTATTCCTCCTCTCAAGGACTACAAATTCTCCTCGCGCTGTATCAAAGAGAAGAAGAGACCTACTACACGAGCCCTTCGGCCGAGAATGAATCGATCCCTCTCTCTGGATCCTGTACCCCTCCTTATAAAGGGGTTCCTTGACTCCTTCTAGGGCTGACGTGGCAAGCATATTCTTGGAATATGCTTGTCCCAAAGTGGTAACTCGGCGGGCTCCTTTCGTGTCCCCATTCTATCGGTGGCAAGGTTCCAGAGGCCCTCACATGTGCGCCTCGGGCTTCCTCACTATCACCTCCGTGACGCTTTTCTGCCCCTCTGCAGCTCTGCTCTTTGTCCTTAGAACTTGGCTCTGTCTAGATTCCTCCTAGCCAGCAACTAGGGTTTGACTATAGGCTCCTCCTTCTCCTGCAAGTCTCATGTTACTCGGCCTTATCTCGCATAACTCGGCTCGGCCTTCACCTGTATACAAGTCGATCAGCCTTATTCGGCCGACATAGCTCATACGTCGGCCGAGTAATGCGTTACTCATTTTATATTTGCCAAGGCTCAACCTATCTCAGCCGGATCTTGCATGATTCGGCCGACACAGTCAGTAATTTGGCTTAAGGTGAGGGAGATTCCTTTCTTCTTTCCCCTATGTTGACCCTATCCGAGGTCACCCCCCAACACAGATGATGAAATGCCTTAGGATGCCATTGGGTGTGGGATATATCCACCCTGTTGAGGAACCCCTTATGGCAGATCGAGAAGAACTATGCTCTACTCAAGTGGAGCCCTCATCTTCACAACAGCAACAACAAGAACAAGCTCCATCCACTGAGGAGGACAATGACCCAAGCCTAAGACAAGCTGTGGACTCTCAACATGTTGATCAAGGTGATGGGGATATGCCGAGTGGGGTATAGCCAGCAGGACGTTTCCTACTAGCCCATAATGCCAGCGAGTGGGCCTACAGGACGGCGACTGGATCAAGATTCAATAAGGAGCCAGGCGACTGGAAGCTGGAGGCGTAGAAGCGTAGCTAGGCCTAGTCGTATTAAGCCAAATACCCTCCGGATCCTTAACTAATTCGGTTGTAGATCTGTAAACCCTAGCAAGGTTAGTCTGTATAAACCTCCCTAGGGTACGCATAGAGGACACATTCCATCATACACCCCCTATGACTCGCCGCCGAGTCGTTGAGCTCGCCCTTGTACTCTCTCATCAATATAATCTAGCAGGAGTAGGTCTTTACCCTCAGGGGGACCGAACCTGGGTAAAACACAGGGTCTCCGCCCTCATCTCGCACTACAGATGGCTGGCCGCCCTTGCCCCTCGTTCTACTACTCGTTGCCGATTGCAGCATCTGCCGTGGCCATTCCCACGATAGTGGCGCCCACCGTGGGACCTGGCCGGTTAGGCCGATGTTGTACGGCGAGATCTAATCTGCCAATCAACGAGACGATCACCACCGGCCGCATGATCGCCATCGGCGAGATCCTCCAGATCTTGCCGAGTAGCTACGTCCCGACGGCATGCCCCGTCACGCATAGCATGATCATGCCGGTCGGCACGATCAGCCTCTTCGTCGGCTTCACCAACGTTATCGTCTCGAAGGACTCGACTCACATCCGTGAGTCGCCACCGTGCGATCGGCTCTTTGAGAGTCAGGTCCACACCATCCACCGCCTCGCCTCCGAATACGACTCGGACAAGAACGACGTGGCCGAGACCAGCACGTCCGCGGACGACGCGGCCCTCAACGACGACGCCGAATCGGCGACCCTGGTGTGAGTCGCTGGATCCATCGTCGCAGCGTAACCCGCAGGCTCCATCACTCAGGTCTCCAACGTGGGGGACTTCGAGGATCCTTGCATCCTCGGGATCTTCGACTCCGACTCCGGGTTGGAGAACTCCAACGACTTCCACGTTGGATTGGGTCGCTTCGTCGCGACCTACATGGAGAGCGGCACGAGCGCCCCACAAGACCCCTTCTCTACACCGATCAAGCCAACTGCCATGGCGACGGTGGTCGAGGAACTCCTCCTCCGACTGGAGGAGGCGGTCAGCAAGGAATAGGCCGAGCGCGAAAAATTTCTCCTTGAGAAGGTAAAGGCGGAGGAGCTCTCGCTCTACCACTAGCGCCACATCAGGTCGCGCCTGAACCACACCGTTCAGGTCTGCGCCCTGAACTTCAACGACGAAAAAGACCCGGCCCGCTTGGCGGACCCCGTGGTCTGCGAGAACGCGCCACCAGGAGGAAGAGCCCGGCTGCCACCGGGTGCAACGGTGAATGGTGCTCCCCTACCGTCGCCCGGTCGCAAACCACCCCCGGATCAACCAAGGATTATGATCTCCCCGCAGGAGCGAGATGCGTACGGCCTCCAGCTATTCTCTACTGCAATGGACAACGTCATCGCGAGACGAGCCGCAGTCGACAGCATCAACGTGATGGGTGAAGGCACGTTGCAGATCCAGTACGCCAAGGCCCTACTCGCCAAGGCCGTCGAGCAATAAACCGCGGGCTCCGATTCGTGGGGGCGCATGTACTCCCGCTCGTCAGGAAGCAGGGCGGCCTCGAGCGGCCGCCCAAATATGGAAAATACTATCAATTGCCCACCTCCCGAGCCCTTGCAGCTCTAGCCGCGACCCGCACACACGGCACTCTCCACTAACGACCCTCGACCGAAGAACAACATGGTCGCTGCCAACAGGCAGCCAGTCGACGCACGGACCCACATCATCAACAACCAGAGCTGGCGCGCACGTCAGCCTGATGACTTGAGGCACACCCTCACCAACCGCCCCGACGGCGAACCAAGGGGATCGCAGCCGAGTTGACCCCCAGTGCTTCGGACCAATGATCCGAGGCAAAAAATACACGGCGAACTTCAAAGCGCCAAAGGAGATCGAGAAGTACGATCCCTCGTACGACCCGTTCGTGTGGCTGGACACGTACCTCATGGCGATGGGAATCTCCAGCCACACCGACCTACTCGCCGCTCGCTACCTCCCCGTGATGATGGAGGGAGCGAGCCGGCAATGGATCAACACCCTCCCGGCGGACAACATCGACTCGTGGGAGGATATGCGCGACACCTTCGTTAGTCACTTTGAGGGTTCCTACACCCGTGCTACCACCATCGAGGACCTGGAGCGATGCGTCCAGGGACCCCGCGAGTCGACCCACAGCTGGGTCCAGCGGTGGCAGGACCTGTGGTTCAAGCGGCCGGCGTCCACCCGGATACAGCGATCCACTGCTTCAAGACCTCGTGGCGCTACGAGCCCTTGGTCGCCAAGCTCAAGCGGGTGTACAAGACACTCGATAACATACCGGACCTCCTCGAGATTGCCAAGTGGTACATGGAGGACCCGAACCAAGAAACCGACGACGAGTCGGGAGAAAATAGCCGCCCGAGTGGCCACGAAAACGGGAGATGACCCGAGCTACGCTATAGAAACACTCGCCTCACCGATAAAGGCCACATTGATGGGCGAGTCGACTTCGTCGCCAACGACGGCTACGCGAAACGCGAGCCCAAAAGCTTCCGCCATGACCGAGGCCAGCGCCGCAACAGCGGCAACTACAAGGCGAGGCCGAAATTCGACCCTGCGGCTCTCCTCAACCAGCCCTATGTGTTCCACAGCACGGAGGGGAAGCCCGCCACGCACTCGACCGCCGATTGACACTCCCTGAAGGAGATAGAGAAGGCACGGTGCGCACGGGAGGACCCCAACAACCACCCGCCGAACGGCAGGGCATTCAGCAATGACGTGGGGTCGCTCCACAACTTCACTGGGTTCAACACCAAGCAGGAGAAAAAGGTGATCGCCCGCACTGTCGCCATCAATGCGGTATCCCAAGTCGATGTCCCTCCCTTCCTCAACTAGTCTGAGCAGTGGATCACCTAGAGCCGTGAGGAACACTCGCAACGAATCGAATATCCGGGGCGAGTCGCCTTGGTGGTCAAGCCCAAGGTGGGCGACTACTGGCTCCCCAAGACGTTGATGGACGACGAAAGCTCCATCAACATCCTCTACTTGGACACGTTCAGGTGACTGCGGCTCCCGCAGTCGATGATCGAGACGACCTACACCACTTTCCACGACATCATCCCCGGTCGAAAGGCATACTCGATCGTCAAGGTGACGCTGCCAGTCACCTTAGGCACACCAGCGAACTTCCGCACCGGGTAGATCGTCTTCGAGCCGGTGCCCTTCAACAACCCCTACCATTGCATCCTAGGGCGGCAAGCGTTCGCCAAATTCATGGTAGCTCCCCACTATGCGTATAACGTGATGAAGCTCCCAGGGTCGTGCGGCATCATCACCGTCCACGGCGACTCCGACATGGCCACGGAGTGCAAGGCCAAGGGCGCCGAGCTCGCCGACGCCGTCATAGCCGCAAAAGCCAACCATGCGGACAAGCTCGCCAAGTACATGAGCGGGGTCAACAACGACGACCCCATAATACTCAAGAAGCCCAACTCGGAAGGCGACAACTCAACCGCCTTCGAGGCAACCACACACACGCGTTCCGTCGAGCCGGTCCCAGGCGGCTCCAGGAAGACGGTGACAATCGGGACGGGCATGAGCCCAGTATAGGAAGGCGCCCTCATCGAGTTCCTCTCTGAGAATCGCGACATCTTCGCATGGAAGCCATCCGACATGCCTGGTGTCCCGGGGGAACTCGCTGAGCACAAAATCAACACTAACCGCAAAGGGCAACCCATCAAGCAGTCGTTGCGGCCCTTCAATGAAGAGCGCCGCCGAGCAATCACCGAGGAGGTGCAACGTCTACTCGCTGCAGGCTTCATACAACCAATCAAGTACTCCAAGTGGCTGGCAAACCCAGTCCTGGTCGAGAAGAAGAATGGGACCTAGAGAATGTTTATCGATTATACAAACCTCAACAGCGCCTGCCCAAAGGAGCAGTTCATCCTCCTACAGATCGATCAAATCATCGACTCGACCGTGGGCTTGGAGTCGCTGTGTTTCCTTGACGCCTACTCTCGTTACAACCAGATCAAAATGGCAGTCTAGGATGAGGAGAAGACGGTGTTCATCACACCATTCGGAGCATTATGCTACACCACCATGACCTTCAGCCTCAAGAACGCCGGGGTGAACTTCTAGAGGTGTATGCAGGAGTGCCTTGCGATCCAAATTGGCCACAACATCCACGTCTACATCAACGACGTGGTGGTGAAATCACTCGCTAGGGTGATATACTCGCCGACTTGGCCGAAACCTTCGCAAATATGCGGAGGTACAAGATCAAACTAAAACCAGCAAAGTGCACCTTCGGCATACCTACTGGACAGCTGCCGGGGTACGTAGTCTCCAAACGAGGCATCAAGGCGAACCCCACCAAGATCAACACGATCACCTGACTCGGCAAACCCGAGTGCCTACGCGACGTCCAGAAGTTGGCAGGGCGAGTCGCAGCTCTCAGTCGCTTCATCCCCTAGCTAGGTGAGAAGGCAATGCCTCTCTACCGCCTAATGCGCAAGAATCCAAAGTTCCAGTGGGACAAGGAGGAAGACGATACGCTCCACGCACTTAAGGAAGTGCTACTCGCGGCCCCGCTACTCACCGCCCCCGTCGACAAGGAGCCTATGCTCGTCTACGTCGCGGCTTCTGAGCGAGTAGTCAGCGCCGCCATGGTCGTCGAGCGACCAGAAGAGGGCAAGGAACGCCCGGTGCAACAACCTTTCTACTACATCAGCGAAGTCCTCACCGAGTCGCGCCAGTGCTACCCGCAGTATCAGAATTTGGTATATGCGGTCTTCCGAGCCCAGCGGTGATTGCCGCACTACTTCCAGGAGAACCCAATCACGGTCGTCTCCTCAGCGCCATTGTAGGACATCATCTGCAATCGCGAGGCGACTGGGAGAGTCGCCAAGTGGGCCGTCGAGATCGGAGTCCACAACATCAGGTACGAGCCACGCAAGGCAATCAAGTCGCAGGGCCTGGTAGACTTCCTTGCCGATTGGGAGGAGGCGTAGCAACCGGAGAAGCTGTCGTACCTCAACTACTGGTCGCTACACTTCGACGTGTCCAAG
This sequence comes from Avena sativa, assembly GCA_916181665.1. Lineage (NCBI taxonomy): Eukaryota > Viridiplantae > Streptophyta > Magnoliopsida > Poales > Poaceae > Avena > Avena sativa. The sequence goes on along the minus strand of OV702283.1, from coordinate 242,861,391 downwards.
AACACAGACGGCGCCGGGGCAGGGATCATCTTCACATCTCCAAAGGGCGACAAGCTGCTCTACGTCCTATACCTCGACTTCACCCCCTGCACCAAAAACATGGCCAAGTACGAGGCCCTCCTCGACGTCATGCGAGCAGCCAAGGAGATGAACATCAACTGTCTGTGCTGCTATAGCGACTTCGACCTTGTCGCCGGGCAAGTCGCCGATACCTGCGATGCAGTCTCCCCTACCATGGCGGCATACCGCCAAGCAGTGGACCAACTGGGGGGCCACTTTGCCGGCTACTCCATGAGTGGATCGACTGGCGAAAGAATGAAGAGGCCAAAGCCCTCTCCCGCATTGGTTCGGCCCGTCTCACGCCACCCGCTGGTGTCTTCCTCGACACCATCACCAAGCCGTCCGTCTCTTCCCGAGGGAGATCGACATCGGGATTCCATTGCATCCAGAACCAACCCTAGTTTCCATGGTCGTGGAGCCAAGTGACTAGACTGCGTCATACGTCGCCTACCTGGAGGGAGGGACCCTACCCGCCAACGAGACAAAGGCCTAGATGTACACCATTGCAAGTCCTTCGTCATCATCAGCGGCGAGCTCCACAACCGCAACATAACCGGCGTGTTCCAACGCTACGTGCAACCTGCGGAAGGTCGCAAAATCCTCCAAGAAATCCACGCCAGCGACTGCAGCCACCACGCTAGCGCTCGATCCCTGGTCGCCAAGGCCATGCGACATGGCTTCTACTGGCTCACCGCACACTAGAACTACGCCAACCAGACTCACGTCCCAAGCTCGGCGCTCAAGACCATCCCCATCACCTGGCCATTCGTCGTGTGGGGCATGGACATGGTAGGCCCCTTCAAGAAGGCCCCCTCTGGCTTCACCCGCCTCCTAGTCGCAGTAGACAAATTCACAAAGTGGGTGGAGGCCAAGCCAGTCCGCAAGTGCGAAGGGAAGACCGCCACCAAGTTCCTACGCGAGATCATCTATCGCTACGGGTTCCCGCACAGCATCATCACAGACAACGACACCAACTTCGCCAAGGGATCCATGGCCGAATTCTGCAAGGATCACAACATACGACTCGACCTCGCCTCAGTCGCACACCCGGATTCCAATGGCCAGGCGGAACGCGCTAACTAGAGCATCCTCCATGGCCTGAAGCCACGACAGCAAGTTACCGTCGAGCGAACTCCCCTCTGTCATCTGGGTCGAAGAGCTCCCCTCTGTCATCTGGGGCATCCGCACCTCCATCAACAGGTCAACAGGGTTCACCCCTTCTTCATGGTGTACGGCGCCGAAGCCGTCATGCCGACCGACCTCGAGCACGACTTGCCTCGTGTGGTCAACTACGCGGAGTTCGACAACGAGCTAGCACGCCAGGACGGGGTCGACTAGCTCGACGAAGCATGCGACCTAGCTCGCTCCTGCACCGCCATCTACTAGGAAGGACTTCGCCGCTACCATAGCCGACAAGTCCGGACTCGCACCTTCCAGGAAGGCGACCTGGTCCTGCGACTGATCCAGGACAAAAAGGGCATGCACAAGCTCTCTCCCCCTTGGGAGGGACCATTCGCCATCGGGCGAGTCCTGGGCAACGACGCCTAATACCTCATTGACCTCCGAGGCGACACACAACTCGATGTCAAGCGGCCGTGGAATGTAAATCTCCTACGGAAGTTCTACTCCTAGAACTCCAAACATGTACCCCCTACCTGCTATGAAATAAAGAAGTTCGATTCGCACAAATTGTGTCCACTCTCCATACCTTGTGCCACTCGCACTCGTAATAACAGTGCTACGCTACTCTCGGAAGTCAACCCTTGGTCACGCGACTATCACGACCAAGTAGTGCGATACGAGGGCACCAAAAAATTTCAGGCCTTGTATCGTCCATGAAAAATGCCAACCCGGAGCCCCATCGGAGTCGCCTTGCTCGACTAGCTTTCCGAGCAAAGCCGAACGCATTCGCTTCTAACAGCGTCCAGTCCTCCACATCCTTGGCGCAGCGACTCGAACGGCTAAGTACCACACTTGGGGACTAACACCAGCCCAAACCTGAGTGACTAGGGAAAACGCCAAGTATGAGAGTGCGTCCTGGACTCGCCACGCGACTGATCCTCCGGGTCAGGTGGAGCGACGCGCTTAATACTACGCGCCTCGTCCTCACCTACCTTGGGCATGCGACTAGAACGGCTAAGTACCACACTCGGGGAATCGGCCAACCGACCTCGTTCGCGCCCAGGAAAACGGCTAAGTATAGAGCACCCCTTGGGGTCGCCATGCGACTGGCTTTTCAAGCCACGGCGAGTCGACCTCAATTGACTAACAGTATAACAACAAACATACACATAAAAATGAGGTAAACCCCACAAAAGGGCGGACGCGCTCGGGGACTCGCACAACTCAACAATTCACAATCAAACCAAACACTGACAAAAGCATCCATGCATTCCTTATGGCAACAAAATTTGTTCGCTTACAAGGGCAGGCACATTTTTTATTTACGCCTAATGCCACTCCACAATCTCTCCTACTCGGCTGGCTTCGACGACGACTTGCCACCACTTCCGCAGACGCTGATGAAGGGCACCCACGGGTTCGATGGATACAATGTCAAGGTGCCCGCCATCGCCAATCGGAATGGCTGCTCCACCTTGAAGTCACGCTTTGCCGGCTCCTTGTCATTTGGGGAGACGATTGTCTCCTGTTATGGTAGGAAGTCGCCCAGCGCCAACACCCGATTGGAGTAGAACGCTGCCTCGTCGGTGAGCTTCGGCACGTCGGAGATCTCGACTGCGCCCTTGGATGAAGGATAGCCGCTGGTGACGTCGTCGAGGCCGAAATCGTCGAGGAAGTGCGCGAGCCCAAGGCTCAGCGCAGTCGCCGCCCCACGACGAAAAGCCGACCGTGACATGAACTCCACAACCGTTGGAGCCTTCTCCAGATACCTCCAGACCTCGATGATCTCGCTGGGCATAACCTCCGTCGGCGAAATCTCCTGAAGGTACGCGCGGATGCAAGTCGCCGACAGAGCGGCAGAGTCCACCAAACATAGTGACACACTGCCGCGCATCGTACGACTGTGCTTCGGCTTCGTCGTCAAGAATCTTCCCTAAAGAGCACAAGTACACAATCAGAAAAGCTCCAACAAAACGAAGGAGACTTGCAAGCTCGGGGACTCGCCAACCATTTGAAAGATAGAGGAGCTCACCAATCAAGTGATGGCAGATCCCCGTAATAAAATCCTGCAGACCGGAGAAGTCAGTTTGCAGACCGGCGACGAGCGCATCCGACACCTTCCGCTCCTCGACAGCAGCAGTAACGGCTGCCTTAGCTCTCTCCTCCACCGAGGTCGCCTCCGCCTTCATGGCCTTGAGCTCTCGCTCCAGTTCGGCGACCCGCTTCTCCATGGCGCTGAAGGAAGACTGGGCAGCCGTCAGGTCGCTCCGGGGACCATACCCTCGCGAGCCTTATCCACCGCAGCCGGATGACTCTCTGCATCACCACAACTATAAGCACGACGTAAAAAGACGACCCTGACCAAGGGCATATCAAATTCTTACCAGCAGTCGCACAAAGCTGCTCGTTCACTTCTCGGACGGAGCGGGCTTCCTCTTCAAGACGTTCATTGGCCGCTAGTTGCTCCGCTGACTCGCGTTGGAGGCCCTGCAAAACCATGGCGAACATCATCTAAACACTCATGAAGCACTTCCTAAGTGCCTAGCCGCTGAAATTCAGGGACTAGCCACTCGGGGACTGGGTAACGAAGAAATCATCAAGTGCCTAGCCGCTGCAACTCAGCGACCAACCACTCGGGGACTGGACAATGAAAAGAAAGAATTTACCCGCTGGAATTTATCTACTAGATCCTCGGGGACTGGGCATACCTGGATTGCCGCAACCAGCATATTGTGGAGATCGACCGAGTCCACTGACGAGAGCACAAGAGGTGTGCGCCTGCGATGCTGCTCGACCTCCGCCGATTGAACCGAAGCACTCGCCATGGAGGCCCTCGCCACAAAGCGAGGGAAGGTCCCACCGCCGCCCATACGGCACTCGCCGTCGGGCCCGTTGCCCCGACTGGCGATGCAGGCTCTAACCGCTGCGACTCCGCGTCCACTACGGCCTTCGTGGACGCATCCTCTCGAGTCGGAGCCTTTCTTGGGGCGTCCGTCGGCTCGTCCGATATTGTGACGACCTCGTTGACCTTTGCCTTCTTCGCGCCCTCAACGGGCACCTCGATCTCGTCATTCTTTCTCTTCTTCGAGGGATTAACTCCCCTCCCCCGTGGTACCCAATGGGACCTTAGCCACCGGAGGGTGGCCAATTTTTTTCATGCCAGTCCTGCAAAATAACATTGTCAGCTTGCAAGACAAGTTCGATCCGATCACCCAAAGGAATACATCAGAATATTGACTTAGCGATCGGGATGAAGCGCAAAGCGTTGTGGATACTTGCTGGTTTCTCCAACTCCAGCCCAAGCCTCCGGATGAGGCCCGTCTCGAACAAAATCGGTGCCCATGACACGGACGCCTTCTTCGAGGAGGAAGCCGCGGTAGGAGGCTCCTCGACGGTCGATTCAGGCGCTTCCCGTCACAGCGACGCTCCTGCGGGTGGGGCGGCCGCGAGCCCGGCGACTACAGAGAAGGGTGGTGGCAGCAACGCCAATGGAACTTAATCCTCTACCATAGCCGCATCAGCAGCCGCAGTCGCTTGCATCGGCACGCTAGCCCCAGCCTTGTCGTCCGTGCTGGACACTTCGGAGCTGCTCGTGGACCGAGGTGGCGACACCACCTTGGCCAGCTCGTTCTTCTTTTGCGGTGACTTCTTCTTCGACGGTGTGGCCGCGCGTCGAGAAGTATGCTCGGGGCCCCCGCCCTCGCCCCCGTCATGATCCTTGAGGCTCTTGCTAGCCTCGAGCTCGGATTGCCGCTGCCTGCCGGTCCTCCGGACCGCGGGTGCGGAGACCTCCACAGCCTCGCCGTCGTCTTCGTCATCGCCAACGATGTTGCCTTTGTCGGGGGACGACACGCTCTCGTCCTTGGCGGACTCGCTCGAGTCTTCATCATCGGCGGGTGGAAGCTAACCTTCCACCACTTGGAAGAGCTACACAAATGAAACACGACCAGTAAAGGCCGCGACTGCGACTCTGCGATTGCGAAATGGACAAGGGAAAATGAGCTTACCGGTGGCGCCTTGCGCTTTGCAGTGTACGGGGGAATCCCGGCCTTCGAGTCGATATACTCCGCATCAGTGATCTTCTTCAAATGCGAGCGCATAGTAGTTGGCGCTCCATTCAGCGGTGCAGGACTTGGTCGGGTCGTCCTTGCCCGTGTACTCGTACATCCAGTGGGCGTGGCTGGCCAGAGGCACTAGTCGCGGCCCAAGACAGCAGTTATACAAGTTGATAGTTTGGAGGCCCTTCTTCTTCAGGTAGCGGATTGTCAGCAGCATTTCGTCGACCACCATCTGCTGGTCGTGCATGATCTTGGCGACTTGAAGCCGACGTGGCTCGAGACGGTCTATGGCACCTCAGATTTACGGTCCGGGAGGACAATTATGCTTAACCACCACGATCCCATGATTAGTGACTCGTGGAGCATAACCTACATAATATCAAAGTACACCTCCATTACATTACCGGAACACCAAGTCTTACATAGATTGTCTTACAAAGGGGCCACTTGTGCACAAATAGATAGTAGCAGCGGAAACACTTAAACGCAGAAGGCTCGAGTCACGCCATAGCCCATAGGGTGCCTGCCTCGGAGCAACACCCTAGTTCGCGAAGTTGCTGTCGTAACCTTCGTTATTTCCATCATCCTGCTCAAAATTTGGCCATGTAGATAGCAAGGGACAATGCCGGTGAGTACTTTGAATGTACTCGCAAACCACCTTAAGAAAATAATAACAAAAGGTATGCACTATGGCTGTGGTAGGATGGCTCCAATGGAGGTTCTTTCATAAACTAGATTCTTTTGTGGAGACCGCCTATTTCTCTATCTTGGTTTAAAAGATTTTGTAAGATATTCTCGTAATCCTTTTGAAAAGTTTTTCGGAAACATTAGGATTGGGTCACCCTTGTTTCTCCTTCCGATCATCTCATGACCTAACTCCTTCCTCCATTTTCCCGACTATCCCATGGTCAAAACATTTTCGATCCATTGCTTTTCCAAAGTCCTTTTTGAAAACTAAAAACCATTACCGATGTACAGCTGACAGCACAACCGTCCATGACCAAGGACTCGTCTATTCGAATAGATTTACACTCTATAGAGGTTGTACACTGTACCCACACCATCTGATTACCCGTCCCTGATCCGCACTGATCGTGGGTCAAATAACCGGTCAAGACCATTCGAATGCCCTCTCCGATACAAGTGTCTACCCTATGATGTTAATCCCCTCAAAACCTGGATGCCCTATATAGTTCACTAGCCAACCAGAGCGCGTTTTGCACCCCTCATGGTGTGCGCTTTCAATGAGGGGCTCATAGTATCATCTGGCCGCCATATAGACGGTATTTACCAACCCCAGACCGATGTTTCACATCGGCCTTTACAGGGGAAAGCCCAGCCTCCGGGAATTTGTTCTTCCCCGTAGTAGTTTGAGACACCTATACCGGATTAGCCAAACTTCCAGCCTAGCCCCGTCCCATTCTAGAGTAATGTGGTTGCACGGGTTAATTGCGCTGGCTTCACAACTGGCTATCCCAGTTGTTTTCGTAAACATTTTTCCTCCCATCATTTTGTAAAATAAAACCGTTTTTATTTTCCAAACCACTTGATAGGCCAAGCCTCACCAAGGTTTTCTCATAAAACTTTTTTGAAAGTCTTTTTCCCGGGGTCTTCCCATCCTACACTTTTGCTTTGGCTAAAACGGGGTCTCCAAGGGGTTATGGTGTTAAACACTATCTACCATACTAAGGGAAGGTAGGTATTATACAAATGGGTCGTACCTAAAGGTACTAAGGGATAATTATTTTTAGGAGCCAAACATTCCTCATATAAAACATAGTATAGTGAAGCAATGCAATTTGCAGAAATGAGTAGATAAAACATGCATAAGTAAAATAATGGGACAAGACATATGAGCAACAAGGTGGCTTGCCTTTGTTGGTAACTTGTCCCTGGTCTCCTTCTTCAAGATACTCCCAATCACCCTCCTCGTACCCTTCCTCGTTCATATCTAACGTCGTAAAGAAGATAAACAAATCAAGCAATACACCATACATCAAACAAGGATCAAACAAATCAAATAGTATAGAACAAGTATTCAGTTAAGCCAGTAAAAGCACATATTTGTAGCTACTGAAATGATCAAGCCAAAATCCTAGGAATCAACTAATTTGGATACTCCTAGAAATAATGGTGAATTTAAAAGTGAGCCTTAACCTAGCGAGCAAAATAGTTCCTCACCATTGTTCTGCAAGAGAACAAGGATCCAAAATAATATTTCTGGGTAGGTAACAGAAAACTAAGCTAACACAATTGGATTCATAATTTTAGCTTATAAGGTTGATTTATGGCATTTTTAATACTGCATCAAAGGCTAATCACTCAATAAATTCTCAGTTCAGAAATAATCATCCTAAAAATATACCCTTCTAGGGTTAGGTAGGTGTAGATGGTGTTCAAATCCAAGAGTTGGAATTACTCAAAAAGGAGTTTCACAGAGGCCTCTATAATTTATGCAAACAACTTCTGTTCCAAACTTGTACAAATTACTACATGTGCTAATCTACTGAAAAAGGGTTGATTCTAGTTTTCCTGGATAGGTTGTTTGAAAAGGAAGGCCTGGGAGTTGGTTTCACATTTTCCTGACTAGCAGAAAATTTACTAAGATTAAAATAGTGAAAACTGTCTATTATTATGCCAAGATTTACTGGGGAGGCTACAAGCATTATTTTGGGCAGCTTCTAGTGGGAGGTGGTAGGGATTTACAGAGGCTACCCTTCAGAGTTTGAATCATGTCAAAACATGGTCCTAGTGATTTTTGGTGGATTTAAAGCTACAACACCACTTTCTGGGATTTAATTAGAAAGGAAAAAGAAAAAGTTGCTGGGCAGATCTGAGCCTGGTTAAGGCCTGCGCAGCAGCTGGGCCGGCCCATCAACGCAGCAGCGCGCGCGGGAGCTGGGGATTCAGATCCCCGGCGGGGACCCCGCGCGTCAGCGCCTGCGGCTAGGGAAGGGGTACCCAGCGCCGTGGGTCATCATATCTATATAGATCCGACGAACCCAGTCCTTTCTTCCTCGCGAGGGTGATGTCGCCGGCGGCAAACCCTAGCGGCTACGGGAGAGGCTCTGGGAGGCTCAACTAGGTGCGTAGCGGCGTTGGGAAGGGCGTGGCTCGACGTGGGCGACGGTGCTAGTTCTAACGAGGGGCGACAGTAGCAGCCTTGGGCTCTGCGGACGTCATGGACGATCTCGCGACATCGGCATCCTCGGCTCGTCTCTGGCAAAGCTCCCAGGGTGCCTGTGAGAGAAAGACACGGGGAAGGAGAGTGTGGTTAGACTTTTGCATGCATGCAGAGCCAATGGGGAAGAAAGGGGAGAGCGTGGCTTCCTCAACCTTCACCTTCCCACGTCAGTGCCGTGGCGGTGCGGTGGATGGAGAGGGAGAGAGAGGATCCGAGGAAGCTCGGGTCCTCCCAGAGGTGGAGTGGGAGGGGTTTGGGGTGGAAATGAACGGGGAGCGAGGGCGGTAGGTGGCGACTAGGCTTTTAAGCCGAGAAGGATCGGCTCATTGTGCATCGCGTGTAGGTGTCGTCTAGGGCGATCTCGGGGAGTGTGGGTGGACTAGGGGAGAGGGGGTGTGTGTCGCTGAGGTTGGGGTATGGACCGTGGAGGCGTGAGAGCAGGTGCACGGCCTCGGGACAGCGCGGCTCGATCCAATGGCGCCTTTGCCCGGCAGGTGTTCGACGCTCGGTCTTGTCCTGGTCGCGCTAAGAGCAGGCTAGGGGTGGCTAGGTTTAGACGTGGGGTGGGGGAGGTGGCAGTGGGTGGTGCCCTCCTCGCGATCGCGCCATGTTTTCTGCACCACGAAGCGGAGGGATGTGGGGGCGCGCGACATGGCCACGGTGTCGTGGACGGCGAGGGTTGGGGGTAGAGGGGGCGTTTGGTGAGTGAGCGAGGAAGGGGTGGGCAGTGCCTAGGGAAGACGCGGGTTGCGCAGGCCCAGGGACAAGATGTTGCAGGGGTTAGTGGGGCTAGGGTGATCATGGCAAGATCTTGCCAATTTGCCGCCTAGCCACTCCCTCTCTCTCTCGCGTGGGTGATCAGGGTCGGGCAGGGTGAGGGAGAGGGGTGCGTTGCAGTGCTAGATACGTGACAGGGGCCAACGTGCGTGACGATCGGGTTTGGAGAGTAGGGGAGGGTTTTAGATGATCTAGGGCGGAACACGCTCGGGGTCGATTTTGATCATTGCCCTAGTCGAGCACAAACCACTAATGGCGGGTGTAGGGGCATGGGGATGTAGAGAGAGGTGGGGTGAGTGAAACCAGACCCCGGTTGCCTCCTAGATCCTCTCTAAGAGTTTGAAAAGATCAACCAAAGTGGGCAAGAATTAAGGTGACCATTTGATGAAGTGGTCACATGTGATCATAGCATCAACATGGTAATTGGGCAAGGTTGGATATTTAAATCCTTGTACATTGTGTGCTGGTTTGGGGTCAAACATAAAAGAGTCATAGGGTGTAACACCCCCGGCCACTCTGGACCGACGGCTGTCACTTCTGGCAGCTCAATAGGATCTCTAGACTAGCCCCACGGACCAACACTAGTCTTTTCTGCGCACTTTGTCCTCACTTATGCGCACCCGGTTACCCACTTCCCGGTCGGTCACCCATCCTAGAATTGCTCTAGGCCAAGCACGCTTAACCTTAGAGTTCTTTTCGAATGAGCTTCCAGAAAAGAAGTTGCAACTTGTTGGTATGGGTTTTCCTATCAATCCTATTGAGCCATGCGCCAGGGTCTCACATACACCCACCCTTAGAAGATCGACGTCCTCGTCGATCAACCACAAGCCAGGAACGTCCCCTCTTGGCACACGTCTGTGCGTCCAGTGCTGGCACATGTGCCATGCCGTGTCCACTCTGGGCCACACGCGCCATGCGCCACATGTCTGCCACTGACCCGCACACGCCCGTTTAACCGCGAGGGTCGGCTCTGATACCAACTTGTAACACCCCTGGCCACTCTGGACCGACGGCTGTCACTTCTGGCAGCTCAATAGGATCTCTAGACTAGCCCCACGGACCAACACTAGTCTTTTCTGCGCACTTTGTCCTCACTTATGCGCACCCGGTTACCCACTTCCCGGTCGGTCACCCATCCTAGAATTGCTCTAGGCCAAGCACGCTTAACCTTAGAGTTCTTTTCGAATGAGCTTCCGAAAAAGAAGTTGCAACTTGTTGGTATGGGTTTTCCTATCAATCCTATTGAGTCATGCGCCAGGGTCTCACATAGGGTTTTTAGGGCCTAGGGGTTTTTGTGCTCTCCTTAAAGTGGTGCTAGGGTTTTAAGCATAGTCAATATTACTGTAAGATCTACTAGGTCACACACATCAAAGCAAGCAAAAGATTTTAAACTAGACAAGGCTAAAGATCAGACAAGTAAGTGAGTACACATAGGGGTTATGTTACTTAAAAGTTTTATTTCCCCCTGAATTTTGGATTTCATATTTAAAAATTTCAGGGAAGAAAAGTTGGGATGTTACAGACCTTCCCCCCTTAAATAAATATCGTCCCGAGATTTGCAAGTTGAGGAGTGAAGAGGTTGGGGTATTCCTTTCGAAGGTAGTCTTCGCGTTCCCAGGTAGCTTCATCTTTGAAGTGGTTGCTCCATTGAACCTTGTAGAGGGGTATGTTACGATGTCGGGTCAAACGGTTTGCCTTCTCTAGGATGTTGATAGGGACTTCTCTGTAGGTCAGGTCTTGGTTGAGATCAATCGCCTTGAAATCGATCTTCTTGAAGACTTCCGGCTTGTCGGGCACTTGGAGGCACTTCCGGAGTTGGGACACATGAAAGACATCATGGAAGTCAGATAGTTCGGTTAGCAGCTCTAGTTGTTATGAGACTCGACCCTGTTGGGCCAGGATTTTGAAAGGCCCAATATAACGGGGAGCGAGTTTTCCCTTCTCGTGGAAACGCTGCATTCCCTTTTGGGGAGAGACACGAAGGTATGTGAAATCTCCTTTGTGGAAGGTTACTTCTCGATGCTTAGCATCGACGTAGCTCTTTTGGCGGGATTGCGCAGCCTTCAAACGATCACGGGCTAGCTGGACTTGTTCTTCGGCAGCCTTGATCACATCTGGACCAAAGATTTGGGTTTCTTCGGTTTCGGCCCAGTTGAGGTGTGTTCGGCACTTTCTCCCATAGAGGAACTGGAATGGGCCCATCTTGAGGCTAGCTTGGTATCTGTTATTATAGGAGAATTCAGCAAACGACAAACAATCCTCCCACTTGGTTCCGTAGGCCAGAACACACGAACGAAGCATATCCTCCAGGACTTGATTGACTCTTTCGGTCTGTCCTCCCATGGAGGGATGATAGGCAGTACTGAAGGACATTTTAGTTCCCAAGGCTTTGTGCAGACTTCTCCAGAAGTGCGATGTAAACTGTGGTCCTCTGTCCGACACGATTTCTTTGGGTACCCCATGAAGGCTAACAATCCTTGAGATATATAGCTCCGCCAATTGTTTCCCGTTGTAGTTAGTTTTCACTGGAAGGAAATGCACAACTTTGGACAAGTAGTCCACAATAACCCAGATGGAGTCGTGCCCTTTACTGGACGTGGGTAGTCCTATGATAAAATACATTCCTACTTTTTCCCACTTCCATTCGGGAATCTTCATTGGTTGCAGTAATCCTGCGGGGCGTTGGTGTTCGGCCTTAACTCTCTGACAGATATCGCACTTGGCTACGAATAGGGCAATCTCTCTTTTCATCCCATGCCACCAGTATTGTCCCTTCAGATCTTGGTACATCTTGGTACTCCCTGGGTGGATGGAATAGAGAGTCTCATGAGATTCTTTCATAATGGTTTGCTTCAGATCATGCTGACTTGGCACGCAGATGCGTCCTTTGTACCACGGGATGCTCTTATCATCAACCATGAATCCGGGAACATTCTCTCTCTCCATATGCCGCTTGATTCCTTCAATACTGGGGTGACCCTTCTGGGCTTTTTTTATCTGGTCCAATAAGGTCGGCTTTAACTCAAGGTGGGCTAGGAATATTCAGCTGACTAGCTCTAACCCGAACCTTTTGAACTCTTTGGCTAGGCTCTAATCATGATGTTTAGGGAGCATGGTTCGCGACTAAGGGCGTCAGCTACTACATTTGCCTTTCCGTGGTGGTAGTGGATATGTAGATCATAATCCTTGATCAGTTCTATCCATCTTCTCTGCCTCATGTTTAGCTCCCTCTGGGTGAAGATGTACTTCAGACTCTTGTGGTCGGTATAGATCTCACAGCGGTTTCCCATTAGGTAGTGGCGCCAAGTTTTTAGGGCGTGCACCACGACGGCCAATTCTAGGTCACTATGTACATGAGAAGGTCAAGAGGGACACTTTCTAGGAGAGGACCATGTGTTGCATGAATGTAGACATCCTTAAGCAACAACATGCCTCCTACCAAAGCAACCGGCGCATTGAGAAGCTCCTCAAGGAAATTAAGGCTCAGGGAGAAGAGGATGATGAGGAAGGTGAGGGTTAGTACAATGATGAGGATGGTTCTCAACAGTCCACTGAGTCAGATCACACTCTCTCTTTTAGGGCATGGAATGCCCAACAAGACAGCTTGGTGGACTGGAAGACTTTCTCAAATGTCACCTCTGGATATGGGTACAAGGGTACCTCTTCTTCTCGCCCTCACGGCAAAGGGCCTGCAGCTCCTGATGATGATGATGACTATGATGAGGGTGATGAGGATCAGGACATGGATGAGGATGAGGGTGACGAGGAATACTGAGTTGTTGGGGCGCTAGCTTAGGTCTTTTCCCTTTTTGGCATTTTGATGCCAAAGGGGGAGAAGACATTATCATTGATTTGCATGGGTTTGGGTTGGATTTGATGTTTATTTGCTATCTCGAACTTCGTGCTTTATTTGCCTTATTATGTGCTTGTGAGACTATTTGCTATTTGTGTGTGACTATGTGGTTGTGAACCTATTATGGTAACTGATGTCAGAACTGTGTGATTTATCTATGAACCATCTATCATGCATGATTTACTTGTTTACCTTAATGCACATAGTCAGGGGGGCTTAATACAAATTATTCCATGCAAAATCACTTGTTGTCACCGAACACCAAAAAGGGGGAGATTGAAAGGGCATTTACTGTCATAATCACTTTTGGTGTTCGTTAACAACAAGTAGATCATTTTATAGTATGTTACTGTCTACAGGTTGATATAATGCTAAGTGAAAAGGACCCTTACACTATGGAAAGATTCTTGCAATATTGACATGTTTCTGGAAATTCTAGACCGAAGTCTCTGGTGTGGACCCGAGTTTCCGCAGGAATCCCTGGAGGGAGCTACAAAATTCTGGCTAGGACAGTCTGATAGGGGGTCCGGAGAAACTCTAGAGACTTCTGTCCATGCCGCAGACCGGAGTGTCCGGTGTGGCTGGACCGGAGTCTCTGGTCCACCTGGCTCACAACTGGGCTTGGTCAGTCAGTATGCTAGTCCAGAGGCTAGTTCGGAGATGGACTGGAATCTCCAGTGTGCAGGCCGGAGGCTTCGGTCTGCCTTTTCTCCAACGGTCAGAAAACGATTCAGTGCAGGGGTTGCTTATCAATAGGGGACCTTATCCCCTTCCTCCAGCATCTCGACCCACTCAAGAACACTACCCCCATTTGAGCCACCAAATTAGCAAGATCTCTTCATCCAACCATCCAAAGTCATTGATCTTTGGAGAATCGAAGGAGGAGGCCTTGATCTACAGCTTCACCAAGAGAGATCTTCATTTCCCCCTCATTCACTTGAGGCCCCCATGCTCTAGTGTTTCTTTGGAAGCCCTAGCTTTGATTTGGTTCTTACAAGCTTGTGTTTGATTGTTTGATAGCTTGCTTGTATTTGGGAGCCTCCAATTCAGTTGTGGATGTGTTCCTCGAACTTGTTGTAAAGGTGTCGGCTTCCACCTCGAAGGTTGCCGATATAGTGGAAGAGGTGAATCGAACCCTTTGGGGTAAGGTTCATCGGAGAACAAGGGAGGCCTCTCGTGGTGTTGATGGTTTGAAACCACCCCCTCTCCAAATGCAAACGTACTTCCCCTCAAAAGGAAGGAACTATAGGAAACAAATCCTTGTGTCTTCGCGTCCAACACTTTGGTTACTTCTATCCTTTACCGCACTTTACTTACTTGTTCATGCTTAGTGTTGTGCTAGGTAGTGCTTGTTTGACATATAGGTAAATTCACCTTAGTTGCATAATCTAGAGAATTTACCTCTCTTTTCAAACCCTAATTTGAAAAATAAAAAAATTTGAAGTAGCACCTATTCATCCCCCTCTAGGTGCCCACACGACCTTTTCAATTGGCCTATCACCATGACATTGAAGAAATTTTGAGAAATTTTGGGTATTGGCATGGCTGGGACGGTGAAGAAGATTCTAGCTCAACCCGCTGATTTGTTGGAGCTCTACCGCGGGATAACCAATGATGATGACCATAGAGCCTAGCGCAGAAAGATAAGAAATATTCAACTCCCAGCTGTCAGATATTTTGCTTATTATCTTTCCACTAGTATTCTTGGTAGGGAAAACACTAGAAATATTTCCAACTATCATTTGGCCTTTCTAGATGCTTCTCTCAACAATGAAACCAGGTATAATCTTGGTTCTCTCATTGCTCGTCGCTTAGCTGCTAGAGGACCCATTTATGGGGTTATTGTTGCTCCACGTGTAGTTGTTGCCCTAGGACTTTTTGTTGATCCAAATGATACAATTTTGGCTCCTCAGAGGCTTGATCTTGCTGCCATGAAAGCGCATCACTCTGTCACTTCTAGCTCTACCATTGAGAGTTTGGTTTATAGGATGATGTTTACTGATGGGGAAGAGAGGGAAATTCTTTTGCCACAAACTACTTTTTTCAGTATTTGCAGGGGACCTTGGTCACGCTCCAAGGAGGAGATGGATGATCAGCTGCGCATTCGTGGTTTTCATGGACACTACCAGGGGGACGCACCCTCTTACGACCACTATGTGCACTACACAGGGGCGTCCTCGAGCACGTACCAGGACGAAGGGGCCTCTTCGTCGCATTATGGAGGCACACCCTCTTGGTCACCATGGGATTAAGCCCCACTTAGGCAAAAATCCTAAACTTGGGAGGAGGTATACCGACATCACACTCATCTATATATCATGTTCAGTCGGTTCTTTGTGTATCCATGTTTCGCTTTATTTTTGTTTTTTGTTTCTGCTTTCCCAAAACACAAAAAGAGCAAAAATAATTTCGGTGTTTCTCTTGGTTTGTTTCTTTGCTTTTTAGCTTTGGTTTTCCTTAAGAAAAATCCAAAAATATTTTTCTTTGTTTGTTTTTTCTTTGTGTGCTTGTTTTAAAAAAATCAAAAACACCAAAAATATTTGTTGTTCTTCTTTGGTTTTGTGAAATTATTTGCAGGGTTCAGCAGTCCTCAGTGGAGTCTGGTTTCATGTTATTATTCAAGCCACACAAGTGAAGGGAAATAATCAAGGTTAATGATAACTAGAGGTGTGGTAAGAGGCTAGTAATGAACTCTGTTTGTTTTCATTTTTGTACATATACTCATCATTGTGGGCATGCTTAGTCTGTTCTTGTAAGGTGTATGTTATTTATGGATGCTTACTAGTTCTTTATCTCTTATGATTAGCTCCAGCTTGCTAACAGTTTGTAGCATGTCATATGAATGTTTGCTTGCATTGTTCTATTCATAACTTGGTATGACATTGTGGTATCCTCCTCTAAATGTTTCATTTGAATCGACTTGGCACATGCTCACGCATGAATATGACTAAACAATAGTCAGTTAAGCCTCGGTGGTTTATTTTGCCTCAGAGTTCTTTATCACTTTTATGCCATAATTAGCCCTTTTTTGTTGCAAGCATGATTATGACAGTTATTGCTCTCTCGTTTGTCACTCCCTTTCTATTGCTAGCCTTCATTTGCACTGAGTATGATCTCTATTGGTGTTTCCAATTCCCCAAAACAAATATTGCCAAAAGTGTCCACCATATCTACCTATTAGCATCTTTTGCTATTCCGTGCATATTCATTATGCCTTGTTTCATCCAAATAAAATGTTTGCTTGTTATGAGAAAGTTGGTTAGTAAAGCTCTCACAAACTTGATGGCACACTTTATTTCTTGCACTTAATAAACCTAAACCATTGTGACTGTCCATGAAAGTTATATTCTTGCAAATTATAGGCTGGGAGTTAGCAGAACCATGCAGTTACGGGGAACGCTTTCAACATTGCACTTGTACATTGTACCCAGTTGATATCATGCTCTTTTGTTTATGAATGTCGTCTGTGCGAAATAAAAGGGGAGCTTTTAAGTTCATGGAGTTATATATATGTGTTAGAGAAACGCCTGGGCCGCTAGCCTAAGTCATGCCTAATCATGGTGGAAACTTGTAGCATAACCATAATGAGCAATCTGTGAAGCATCCTCAATAAAAACCTATGCAAATAGCAAATAAAAAGATCGCTGAGATGCTCATTGTCTGCTTGCCTTGTCATTTTGATATGGGATAGCTCATGTATCATGTGCAAGGGGTACCCCATTGGCGGTTCTCTATGATACACATGTATTTACAATGAAAACAACTTACCGGTAACTAAAGTTGAGTACCATGAGGAGCGGCCCGCGTAGGCAAGGGACATGAGATTTCTAGTTTATGGTCTATTAAGCATATAACTCATATTGGACCTCACTTTATCCTTAACCATCTAAAGATGCCTATGATAGGGGAAATGAGAACTCAAAGCTAATGAGTACCATACTTTCAGCATTGGGAAGCGTTTCAAACTTTTCAAAACCTTTTTCACTTCCTTGCTGAGTCACCACTTATTCTATGAGCACCTTCTTGAGAGCATAGTTTTCATTCTTAGTGTAATGTGCTTTTCTCAAAACTTAGTTAATTATGTAATGACTTTGATGCTAGTATCTCTGATATCTTTACTTCTAGTCTTCACTTGAACTTCATAGGTGCCTTGGCATTTATGTGGTGCTCCACCATCAAAGGTAAGCGAGATACCACTCTATAATACCTTTTTATGAGCATTGAAATGTTGCTTATGTTTATGTTTCATGCTACTTATTATTATTCTGTTGGAATATCTTCATAGCTTGCAATGACTATTAAGTAGACTTAGTTGCATACTCCTTATTATGAATTTTCTAAGTATCTACTCACGTGCTGAGAATATTTACATCATATGAAGCAAATGAGTTCATGAAATTTCTTTTATCACACTCAGTTTTCAACTAAGCTTGGGGGAGTTGATACGTACAAAACGTATCTACTTTCCCAAACACTTTTTCTATTGTTTCTCCTCTAAACTTGTGTGATTTGGATACAACTAAAACGGACTGACGCTGTTTTCAGCATAATTACCTTGGTGTATAGTTCTTGTGCAGAAAATCAACTATCAGGAAAATCCCTGAAAATATGCCAAAAATCCTATTTCACCAGAAGACTCACGGAGCCAGAAGACGAGGCAGAGGTGGGCCACGAGGGGCCCACACCCCCTGCCGTGCGGGCTGAGCCTGGCAGCGCCTGGGAGGGGTGTGGCCGCCTCGGGAAACCCCTCGGCCTCCCTCTTGCCTATAATATGCCTTCTGACCTAAAAACTCAGGAGGGTTTGACGTTTTTCCAGAAAGTGTTCCGCTGTGCCGCCACCCCCAGAAACCGCGATTTGGAACCAGAAACTCCGTTCTGGCACCCTTCCGGGACATGGAATTTGGAGAGGATCATCGCCAATATCATCACCGATGCCTCTCCATCAACTATCTTTGTTTCCCCATCCATGAGTGAGTAATCCCCGGCTATAGGCTATGGGGATGGTAGGGATTGGATGAGTTCTATCATGTAATCGAATAAGATTGTTAGGGCATGGTGCCTAGGATCTCTATTAGTGCTATTTGACTTTGTTTCAACTTTTTGTGCTTAATGCTTGTCACTAGGGCCGGAGTGCCATGATCTCAGATCTGAACTTATCATTGATTCATGATGATAGTATTGTTTGTGATCTTATCTTCAAGTTGTGTACACATATCATTGTCCGGATCCAAAGGCCCCGAAGTGATAGAAATTGGGACAGCCGGAGGGGATGGCTGTGATATGAGGATCACATGTGTTCATGGAGTGTTAATGCTTTGCTCCGATGCTCTATTAAAAGGAGTGCCTTAATTGCTAGTAGATTCCCTTGAGGCCCCGTTGCAACGGGCTGGCAGGACAAAAGATGTTGTGCAAGTTCTCATTGCGAGCACGTATGACTATATATGGAACACATGCCTATGATTGTTTAGTACTTGGATGCTTTATCTTGTTTATCTGCAATTGCCCTAGATCTTGAAGTTATATGAATAGTCTCGTCCATGCAACGCCCGTCCATTCATCCCTATGCCTACCGCACTCATATCCTATTGTTTGCTACTATTGTTACTACTGCCTTCGTTTTACTACTGCTATTACTTTTCTATTGCTACTACAAAATTGTTGCTACTGATAAACTCCTATGAACAAGACTATTTCCAGGTGCAGCTGAATTGAAAACTCAGTTGTTAAGGCTTATAAGTATTGTTTAGCTCCCCTTGTGTCGAATCAATAAATTGGGTAATACTACCCTCGAAGACTGTTGCGATCCCCTATACTTGTGGGTCATCATGCCATAGCATGTAGAACTGCCATGTGTAGCTTCTTGTTGGTGTCCTCCAATGCGGTTATTGCACCTGCGTAAATCAGATTGCAGTGTATCATCCTATCAATGATCCTGGTCATCATTGGGAGAAGATCATCCTTCTCCTCTATCTCCTTGAGGCGGTGACGGACATCCATGTGATGGAGTAGCTCATGCTTCTGATATACCTCTAGTGCCCCCACGCAATCCTTTGTTCTGGGGACAACTTCCTCTTCCTCATCCATTATTGCCGGATCGGGGAAGTAGAAGCTGCTCCTCCACTCCTCTTGAGGCTTCACCCTTATGCTAGAGCCGGTGGTAGGCCTTGAGTGGGGAAATGCCGGTTCCTTTCTAGCACCTACACCAATGTTAGGAATTTCCTTACGCTTATGCGACTTTGGATCTGTAGTGATGAACTTGACCGTCTCTACACATCCTTTTACGTGCGTCTTGTGACCTTCTCTCTCTTCATGGATCTTTTCATCGCCACCCAGTCGATATCCAGAGGATCGTAGACGTCGTGGCATATGTAAACGTCACTCACTCGTTCATCGGGGTCGCTATGGTAGAAGCTTGGCTCGACGTACTCTTTGTACCCTAGGATAAACCTATCCACCTCCTCATCGCCGTCCTCCATCGACGGGCAGCTAGAAAGGTCCCTAGGAGCAATGAGCCCCATAGGTTTTCCACGGCCTGCGACAGGATAGCGCAGAGCTGGATTTGTTCCTATTGATTTGTGATTATATAGAGGCACAAGGGAAGTATATAAGAGCGGTCAGGGGTCGGTAAAACTCGCGATAAACACCTTGTCGTCCAAGAAAGCAATCCAAACCGACTAGAAAAAGAAATCTTGGATTTGGAGGAGTCATGTGCCATAGTGACCAACTATACGATCGCGGACCGTATAGTCGTGGACGTATAGTTGGTTCCGGGCAGGTACTTCCAACGATTTCCAGCCCAAGTTGGTTAGGTTACCAACTAAAAACCGACAAAAACGATTTTTAATCATAATAAATAACGAAAACAGGTCGAGGGTACTGAATATTTGACGAGCAACTATATGGCGGGAGAATTTTCTATGGCCATATAGTTGTGGTCGTATAGGTACGGTACCCAAAAAATTCTTTCATAAAAAGGATACAGAACATTTGACGACCAACTATATGGCGGGTGATTTTTCTCTGGCCGTATAGTTGTACACGTATAGTTACAACATCCGAAAATTATTTTGCAAAGGGGATAAAGAACGTTTGACGACCAACTATACGGCGGGAGAATTTTCTCCGGCCGTATAGTTGTAGAAATCCCTTAAAAACATCAGAAAAATAAGACGAATTCAAAGGAAACAATTTTAATAGTAGAAACTGTGAAAACAAAGAACTTATTAGAGTTAGAAAACTTATCTTCCACTTTCCGTTTATTTAGTTGGGAGTAACAAGCTCCTCCAACAACAAGGACTTCTTTTTGGTAGGATCTGGCTTTAGCTCATATAATAATTCTTGAAAGCAAAAATCATCAAGACTAAAACTCCTGTCAATAAAATCGATGTCTTGCCGGGTAAATATAGGTGATGCATCCACTATCTTTGCTTCCTGTCTCTGCATAATCTGCAACTCAAATTCTTGAAGTAAAAGGATCCAACGTATCAATCTTGGCTTATGAAACTTCCTCTCGAGGAGTTCTTTTAAACCATCACAATCCGTATGATACCTCACTTTTGCATCAACAATATAAGAACAAAACTTATCACAAGAGAAAAATACAGCAAAGAGTTCCTTTTCTTCCTTAGGATAATTCTTTTGAGCACTATTGAGAGTTCTACTAGCATGATGTATAATATTAAAGCTGTGACCTATGTGTTGTCCCAGAGTCACTCCTACAGCATCATCACTAGCCTTGCATATTAAGTCAAAAGTTATATCCCGTATAGGTGGTTTAATGATTGGAGCACGAGATAAAGCATTTTTAAGTTTATCAAAGGAAATAAGGCAATTATCATCAGAATTAAATCTTACTCCCTTCTGCAACAGATTAGTTAAAGGTTTAGAAATTCCTAATGAACCTTCTATAAAAGCCTACGTGACCAAGGAAACTTCTTATACCTTTTATGTCCCTTGGTTGTTTTATTCTTTCTATTGCTTCAACTTTAGCCCTATCTACTTCAATACCCTTACCTGATACTTTGTCTCCAAGGACTATGCCTTATTTGTGGCACTTCTCCAAGACAAGATTAGTTGCTTTGCAACGCTGCAAGATTATTTTGAGATTATCCAAGCAACTAGTAAACAAAGTTCCATAGACAAAACATCATCCATAAATACTTCCATTATAAGTTCTATAAAATCTACAAATATAGCAGTCATGCATCTTTGAAAAGTAGCTGGAGAATTAGATAGACCAAAAGGCATACGTCGGTGAGCATGTAAACCATAAAGACTGATGAAAGTTGTTTTAAGTTGGTCTTCAGGATGAACAACTATTTGGGAGAAACCAGAATATCCATCCAAGTAAAAAAGAATGAGTGCGGTTTGCTAACGTCTCTAAAGTTTGATCTATGAATGGTAAAGGATAGTGATCTTTCCTAGTCTCCTTATTCAATTTTATGAAATCTATGCACATCCTATGTCCAACAACAGTTCTAGTAGGTATCAATTCATTGTTTTCATTAGGAACAATTGTAAAGCCGCCTTTCTTCGGAACACAATGAATATGACTTACCCATTCACTTTCTTTTACATGATAGATTATACCTGCATCAAGTAGGCATACTATTTCTTTTCTTACCACTTCCTTCATTTCAGGCTTCAGTCTTCTATTAAATTATGCAACTGGTTTAGACCTTCCTCCATGAATATCCGATGGGTGGCTATCATGGGACTAATACCCTTTAAGTCATGCATTGAGTACCCAAAGTCCTTGAGGTGGTCCTTTAGTACCTTCATCAGTTCTTCTTCTTCTTCCCCTGAAAATTTAGCACTAATAATAATAGGAAATTTATTAGTATCATCTAAGAATCTATACTTAAGATCATCTGGTAAAGTCTTTAATTCTGGGGGTGGTACTTCCTCATCCCCTCTCTTTTCTGGTTCTTCAAAAGCTTCATCAGTTGGAGGTTCTTCATTGGGAAATGAATCAAATTAATTTTCTAATTCTTCTAGAGTTTTATCCTCCATAATTATTTCTTCACAATTTGGGTCTTGATTTATTTCTTTAGCTTCAATATTTAATAATAGAGCTGCCATTTCATAAATATTTTTATCCTTCTCTTCTTATTTCATGAATAGAGGTATGTCTTTAAATTTGGAAAAATGGAATTCTTTTTCCACTTCCCCAAGCTTAAGGGATACAACCTCCTTTATAAAGTCAATTGTGGCACCTATATCACTCAAAAAATTTCTTCCAAATATAATTGGGCAAAGAGTGTCAATTAGCATATCAACAACTACAAAATCAATAAGAATTTTTTTATTGTTAATTGTGATAATTGCATCTTCAACTACTCCCATTGGAATTGTAAGATTTTTATTGGCTAACATGATTGTCATGTCAGTATTTTCTATTGTAGCCGGTGCTATTTCTCCTTGTATTTCTAGATAAAAATCATAAGATATAACATTAACTTTAGTGCCAAGATCACATAAACCGTAATGCTAGGTTTATTTAAATATGCAGGGAAGAATAGGCTTACCCACATATTTTACCTTAATTGTACCTTCAACCAATATAGAAGTCTCTTCATCAAGTTCAACTATGTTACAATTTGCATACATAGCCATGATTGCTTCCTTGGTTACCTCTTCATCTTTGGTCTCATCTAGATGTTTTTCAATTATTGGCGCACTTTCCTCTTGTTTCTCCTCTTGTACTGCTTTGACCTGTTCATAATCTAAAATATGCTTTTTTGTAGTGTTAGGAAAAGGTATCTCATACATTGGTTCAAGGGAGGCTACAGTTGCTTTAACTTCTCTTTTATTTTTAGATTCACGTGGTAATTCAAACTTGGTCGGACCCACCTTTGGAGGTTCGATGTGTTCTCTAAAAGCTTTAACAACTTGCAATACAAGATCTGAATCTAAATAAAGATCTTTAGATAATTCATTAACATGGCCTTTTTTATTATATTCGTGAATACATTCATGATCTATTTTCGTGCCTCCTTTACTTCCTAGACCAACATTACATGAAACTCTATGATCGCGAATTCTATTAAGTAAAGCCTAAGCTTTAGTTATAGGTAAATCAATAAAAACTCCTCTCGTGCAAGAGTCTAGTTCAATCCTATTAGGTTGAATCAAACCGCCATAAAATATATGCAATAAGTACCATTCATATAAATCATGATGAGGACATTGTCTAAGTAAATCTTTAAATCTTATATAAGCTCTTACTAGTCCTTCATTGGGACGGTTCTTCCAAGTCATTATAAGACGCCTGATTCCAAAAGATTTTGATAATGGGTAATATTTAGTAAGAATTCACAAGCTAAATCATCCCAAGTAGTAGTGGTCTCTGAGGGTAAAGATCTATACCATGAGAGAGCTGTACTTGTCAAGGTTTGACTAAAAAGTTTAACCCTTACCTCATCGGTAGTATAACCCGTTAATCGAAACATGCCACAAATATCTTAGAAACATGCAATATGATCATATGGATTAATGACCCACAAGTATAGGGGATCGCAACAGTCTTCGCGGGTAGTATTACCCAATTTATTGATTCGACACAAGGGGAGCCAAACAATACTTGCAAGCCTTAACAAATGAGTTGTCAATTCAGCTGCATCTAGAAATAGTTCTTGCTCACAGAAGTTTATCAGTAGCAACAGCAAAGCAACAGCAAAAGTGAAATAGGAGCAATAGTAATAGTAATAGTAAACAGTGGGATTCGAGTGCGGTAGGCATAGGAATGGATGGACGGGCGTTGCATGGACGAGTCCAAACATGTAACTTCAAGATCTAGGGCATTATAGATAAATAATAACAAGCATCTAAGTACTAAATAATCCTAGGCATGTGTTCCCAATATAGTCATATGTGCTTGCAATGAGAACTTGCACAACATCTTCTGTCCAGCCAGCCCGTGGCAGCGGGGCCTGTAGGGAACTACTAGCAATTAAGGTGCTCCTTTTAATAAAGGACCGGAGCAAAGCATTAACACTCCGTGAACACATGTGATCCTCAAACCACAACCGTCCCCTCCGGTTGTCCCAATTATTGTCACTTCGGGGCCTTTGGATCCGCACAATGATATGTGCACCAAACTTGCAGATAAGATCACAAACAATACTATCATAATGATTCAATAATAAGTTCAGATCTGAGATCATGGCACTCGGGCCCTAGTGACAAGCATTAAGCACAACAAGTTGCAACAAAGTCAAATAGCACTAATTGAGATACTAGGCACTATGCCCTAACAGATCTTATTTGATTACATGATAGAACTCATTCAATCCCTACCATCCCCAAGCCTACAGCGGGGGATTACTCACTCATGGATGATGGAAACATCGATGGTTGATGGAGATGCATTGGTGATGATGATGGCGATGATCCTCTCCAAATTCCCCGTCCCGGCAGGGTGCCATAACGGAGTTTCTAGATCCGAATCTTGGTTTCTGGTGGCGGCGGAGGCGGAGCGGAACTCTTTCTGGAAAACTATCGACCCCCCCTGAGTTTTTAGGTCAGAAGGCAACTTATATGCGCGGAGGGAGGCAGAGGAGCTGCCTGGGGTGGACAAACCCCCTCCAGGCGCGGGGTCAGGTGGGCCCGCACATGGGGTGGGTCTGGGCCCCCCAGGCCTCCTCTCTATCTCCCCTTCTGGCTCCGTGGATCTTCTGGTGAAAAATGGTTTTTGGCATACTTTCCGGGATTTTTCCTGACAGTTGATTTTCTGCACAAAAACAAGACACCAAGATAATTCTGCTGAAAACAACGTCAGTCCATGTTAGTTGTATCCAAATCACACAAGTTTAGAGAAGAAACAATAGCAAAGTATTCGAGAAAGTAGATACTTTTTGGACGTATCAACCCCCCCTAAGCTTAGCTTATTGCTTGTCCTCAAGCAATTCAGTTGAAAACTAAGTGCCATAAAAGAACTTTCACGAACACTTTGCTTCATATGATATAAATATTCTCAGCACAGGAGTAGATGCTTATACAATTCATAATAAAGAGTATGCAACTAAGTCTACTCAATAGTCATTGCAAGCTATGAAGAGAAACCAACTCAATAATAATAATTAGCATGAAACATAAACATAAGCAACATTGCAATGCTCATAATAAGGTATGATAGAGTGGTATGTCGCTTGCCTTTGTTTGATGAGCACAATATAAATGCCAAGGAACCTCCGAATTTCACATGAAGACTAGAAGTAAAGATATCAGAGATACAAGCATCAAAGTCATGACATAATCAACCAAGTTTTGGAACAAACACAAGAATGACAACTATGCTCTCGAGAAGGTGCTCATAGAATAAGTGGTGACTCAACAAAATTGTGAAAACGGTTTTGTGAATGTTTGAAAGGCTTCCCAATGCTGAAAGGAAGGTACTCATTATCTTTGAGCTCTCATTGCCCTTATCATAGGCATCTTCATGTGGTTAAGGTGAAAGTGAGGTCCACTCTGAATCATATGCTTAACAGACCATAGACTGGAAATCCCAAGTCCCTTGAGTATGAGGGTCACTTCGCATGCTACTAAACTTTGGTCACCTGAAAGTTCTTGTCATTGTAAATACATGCATATCATCGAGAACCGCCAACGGGGTACCCCTTGCATATGGTACAAGAGCTTTCCCATAACCAAAATGACAAGGCAAGCTGACAATGAGCATCTCAGCAATCTTTTTATTTACCATATGCATAGCTTTTTATTGAGGATGCTTCCTAGATGCTCATTATAGTGATGCTGCAAGTTTCCACTATTATTAGGCATGCCTTAATCTAGCGGCCCAGGCGTTTCTCTAACACAATGTATAAACTCCATGAACTCACAACCTCCCCTTTTATTTCACATCGTCGACATCCATAAACAAAAGAGCAAAGTATCAACTGGATGAGATATCCAATAGGTGTTGAAAGCGTTCCCCATGACAGCACGGTTCTGCTGACTCCCAACATATAATAAGCAAGCATATAACTTTCATGGACTAGTCACAATGGTTCAAAATTATTAAGCGCAAGGAATAAAGTGTGCCATCAAGTTCGTGAGATCTTTACTAACTAACTTTCTCAAAACAGACAAACATTTTATTTTGGAAGAAAACATGGCATATATACAATATGCACTGAAGTAGCAAATGATGCTAATAGGTAGGTATGGTGGATACAGCTGGCAATATTGGTTTTGGGGAGTTGGAAGCACGGGTAGAGCATGTACTAAGTGCAAGTGAAGGCTAGCAATAGAGAGGGAGCGACAAATGAGAGAGCAATAGCTGTCATAATCATGCTTGCAACAAAACACGACTAACTATGGCATGAAAGTGATACAATAACTCTGTGGCAAAATAAATCATTGAGGCTTACTGACTATTGATTAGTCATCTGCATGTGTGAGCATGTGCCAAGTCGATTCACATGAACAGTCAGAGGAGGATACCGCAATGTCATACCAAAGTATGAATAAAACAATGCAAGCAAATATTCATATGTCATGCTACAAACTATTAGCAAGCTGGAGCTAATCATAGACAAGCAAGAACTACTAAGCATCCATAACGACATACACCTTACACAAACAGGCTAAGCATGCTCACAATGATGAGTATATGTACAAAAATGAAACAAATAGAGTTCGTTACCAGCCTCTTACCACACCTCGAGTTGTCTGAATCTTCATTATTGCCCTTCACTTGTGTGACTTGAATAATTAACATGAAACCAAAGTCCACTGAGGACGGCTGAACCCTGCAAAGAACTCACAAAACCAAAGAAGAAAACCAAATATTTTTGGTGTTTTCGATTTTTTTAGAAACAAGCAAACAAAGAAAAACCAAACAAAAACAAAGCAAACCAAACAAAGCAAAATCTTTTTGGATTTTTCTTTTAAGGAAAACCAAAGCAAAGAAACAAAGAAACAAACCAAGAGAAACAACGAAAATATGTTTGTTATTTTTGTGTTTTTGAGAAAGAAGCAACAAGAACCAAAAATAAAGTGAAAACAATGGATATACAAAGAACCGACCGAACATGATATATATATGAGTGTGTGATGTCGGTATACCTCCCCCCAAGCTTAGGCTTTTGGCCTAAGTGGGGCTCAATAACGCGGATAGTACCCCCATGCTGGTGGGTCATCATAGGAATGATCATAGTCAGGCACCTGCAATGAAGAAGAAGACGCGCCCCAATCAAATGAGGGCTGCTGGTATGAAGACTCTCCCAGGTTAGAGGGCTGAACCGAATTGTCTTCGGCATCCTCTTCAACATTCTCTTCTTGCTGGGAGAGTTCCCCCACATAAGTGTCAAGCTCCTCCTCCGTAAGTGACCATCCTTGCAAGTTATCAAAGTTAAACAAAGCAGGTGCAGGCAAATAAACTATTTTCTCAGTCCTACCCTTTCTCCGACCTTGCTGGGCAAAAGATAATTCATATGGTAAGATTCTCACATTATCCCCCAAAGAAACAAAACCATGCTGAATCATAGATTCAATATCAAGCCTCTCTATGGGGGACTGAAAATCTGAATAATGAGGCTCTAAACCATGGAAATATAGCAACCTAGAAGCAATGCGACCTCCACAAATTCCACCCTTCTCACGATTGGTGGTGAGACGGTGAGCTATCAAAGCACCCAAACTATAAGAACTATTCCTATTCAGAGCAGCTGCAATAAAAGCTAGATCAAAAGAAGACAACTTTCTAGCAGTCTTTCTAGCAAGAACATACTTGGTAATGAAATAGGCAAAGTATCTAATAGGTGGGAGCCGAATGTTCCGAATTTTACCACTTTCCTTTGAGAAGTCAAAACCTTGGCAAATCTCAGCATACAAATCAATAAGTAACTTGGGCCTCTCCTTGATCTTCTCACAAGATCCCCACTGAGGTACTCTAATTGCTGCACAGAATCAGCAAAAGGCAGGTCGACAGGTATATTATATATTTTGTAATGGACCATGGGATTAGTAGTAGACCAACTGAACTGGACGTCTTGCATAAAAGCCATGGTTAGCTTAACATATTGGATTGGTTCACCTTCAACAAAGTGTCCAACCCTGCATTTGTAACCAAAGTTTGGAAATCATGGAGGATCCCCGCAACTCTCATAAATTCATTGCATGGATATATGTAAGGAAAAACTACCCCCTCGCGATGAAGCTTCATTGGCTCATGCACCATCAAGTGATATTGATTCAGTGGATAAGCACTCATCTTCCTTGCTGAAATTTTTAGACAACCATCAAACCAAGTGATTTCTAAGTTGATAGATGATGAGCAACTACTATAGGAACTTGCTAGAGGACTACACATGCATCAAAACAAATTTTCAAAGCATAGAACAATCATGCAAGCTCAAACAACCTGTCACCTATAGCAGCAAAATACTCGAGATACAATCTACCAATCACAAATATAATTGGACAAGTGGAGAAGGCACATACCAAGGAGCAAACCCTCCAAAAATCAGCACTTGAGATGGAGTGAACACGGAGATCGAAAATCGCGAGCAAGAACAGCAAAAACTCGAGCTTGAGAAAGTTTTCCGGTGTTTTTTGGGAGAGAGAAAGAAGGTGGCTTTGAGGAGGCATCCTGGAGGGGCCCAGGTGGGCCAAACCCCCCTAGGCGCCACTAGTGGTGGGCCCGCACCTACCACAGGTCTGGTGGCCTAGGGTGGCCCCCAGGGTCACCTCTGGTGCCTCTCTGCCCCTTTTTTCGAGGAAAATTTTATTTTGAATTTTCTGGGATTTTTCAGGAAACTTTATTTTTGGCCAATTTTCAGGGTATGAAAATTGATTTTCTCGCAGAAACAGTTTTTTTCAGAAGAAGCAAAAGCAAACCAAAATCCAAACTACAGGATCTCTAAGGAACTCAAACAAGAAAACAACTAGCAAAACTAAAGCTAAAGCAAAGACTAGGAAGGAGAAAGGAAAAAGAAAGCAAGTATAAACACAGTGGAAACATTATTTTGTTCATTAAAATCCTTTTGTTAACAAGGTTGATCAAGTCTTGTTACCAAAACAATCCTATATGAAGCAAAACTTTGCATTCCACAAGGTGATTATGTTACATCATACTTGATAGCAATGGTCCCAATCATAATAGTTTCAAAATTTTCTTGTGGAATGGGACAATATATTTCTCCAACCTTGATGCCCTCAATATTTTCAATAGAATTCAAGCAATATCTCTTATCAACCTTCTTGGGGAAATAGATAGTGTGCTCTTTGTCATTAATATTGAATGTTAATTTTCCTTGATTACAATTGATGACAGCAGCTGCAGTATTAAGAAAAGGTCTCGCAAGAATAATAGACATATTATCATCTTCAGGCATTTCAAGCACAACAAAATCAGTTAAGACCATGCAATTATGAGCAACTTGAACAAGAACATCCTCACATATACCAACAGGGACAGTAGTTGACTTATCAGCCATTTGCTAAGATATATCAGTTGGTATCAACTTTTCTAGCTGGAGTCTCTTATAGAGAGAAAAAGGCATAACACTAACTCCAGCTCCCAAATCACATAAAGCAGTTCTAACATAATTATTCTTAATGGAGCAAGGAATAGTAGGTATACCTGGATCACCAAGTTTCTTTGGAACCTTACCATTGAAGGAGTAATTAGCAAGCAAATTAGAACTCTCCTCATTAGGAATCTTCCTTTTATTAGAGACAATATCTTTCATATACTTTGAATAAGGAGGCAACTTAATAGCATCAGTCAAAGGAATTTGCAAGAATAAAGGTTTCATCCACTCACAAAACTTTTTGTAGTGTTCCTCCTCCTTTGACTTATGTTTCTTACCTAGTAAAGGCATCGGTTTCTGCACCCAAGGTTCTCTCTCTACCATGTTTATTAGCAATAAAATTTTCCTTTGTGTACCTAGTGTTCTTAGTGTGTTTCTCAGGTTCTTCCTCACCTTCCTCCTTATCAGGAGACTCATTATTATTACCGCTCTTAGTTTCTGCATCAGAGACAGATATACTATTAGGATCTACAGTAGGTTCAAGTGGTTCCTCAACTACTTTATGTTTCTTTTTCTTTCTCTTATGAGGACTACCACTATCTTCACTCTGTTGAGAATCCTGCTCTATTCTTTTAGGGTGTCCTTTAGGATATAAAGGATCTTGATTAGCAGCACCACTCCTAGTTCTAATTCTATAAGCATTAACTAGAATAACCTTTTGTACCTTAGCAAGTTGATCAAGTTGGGTTTGAACCATTTGAAAGTGTTTAAAAAGCATTTTAATATCATTAGAAGTTCTTTCCACAATATCTCTCAACTCATGGATAGCTCTAGAGTTTTCCAATAAATGATTCTGAATTTGTTTATTAAAATTACCTTGTTTAACAATAAAAATGTCACGTTCCTCTAAACATTGATCATGAGGCTTACCATAAGGAATATCACCTTCATCAAAGTGTTGGAGAGACTGTACCTCAATAGTGGATGAGTGGGGAATTGGCTTACATAATTATTCTATAAGAGGTAGATTCTTGACATCTTCAGCTCTAATACCTTTCTCCTTTAGACACTTCTTAGCTTCCTTCATCACTTCATCATTTAATGCAATAAATCCCCTCTTCGTTGGTGTTGGTGTTGGTGTTGGAACTGGTTCAGGAACATATGGTTCAGGAATAATAGTCTCAGGTGTATTTAGCTCAATTGAAGTCCAGTCATCATAATTCTTGCTTATTTTAGCCATTAATTCTCCAGCATCTGTAGGAGTCCTTTTCCTCAAAACACAATCAGCAAAGCTATCTAGGTAGGTCCTAGAATCATCATTTAGTCCATCATAATAAATATCAAGAAGCTTATTCTTAGGTAATGGACATCCAGGATGTGCATGAATGAAGGAACATAACCTTGTCCATGACTCAGGCAATTTCTCTTCTTCTCCCTTTTTAAAATCAAAAAGTCTCTACAAAGCAGCATGTCTAGCACTAGGAGGAAAATATTTCTGGAAGAAAGAAGCAATCAGGGCTAGCAATGGAAAAAAGAGGTAATCTATTAAACCAAGCCCTAGTGTGGCGCCCCGCAAAATCACTACTAGAAAATCGCGTTGTTTTTGTGCATTGCATCATCATGACCTCATGCTCATGTCATCATGCCACCTTGCATTTGAGCATCGTCATCATCATGCATTTGTTTGTCTAAAACTATTTCCGAAAAACAAATTTGGTTTTCTAAATACCCCGCCTTTATTTCAAAATCCAAAACCCGGGTCTCCGGAATATTTTGTTTCGTCTATCAACGGATTTCAAATGCCCCGTTTTAAATAATAAAACTTTTATTTTATTTTTAGGGGCAGCCGTACCGGGCCGATCCAACCCAGTCGGCCACCCCAGTACAAAACCGGGCTACCTAAACCCTTTTCCTACCCCAACCTAATCTACCCAGCCCCCTCCACCTCACCCTGACCAATCCCCTCCCTCCACCTCACACCTCCACCTCACCCCAGCCTATCACCGCTCGCCACCTCATCTTCCCTGCCTACCACATCATCCCTCCACAAGCAGCCGCATGTGCCAGTCCCGCCGCTAGCCTGGACCCGGGTCCACCCCGGGCCCGCGCCCCACCGGCCACCTGCCATTCCTCCTCTCCCTTCCACCCCGGTCCCACCGACCCCTCCTCGACCCTGCTCCTCGTCTTGCTCCTTCTCCCTCCCCAACCCGACGCTCCCTCTGGCCTCTGCTCGATCCCTCCTCCAGGTCGCCTTCTCCCTCTCCCCGCGAGGCAGCGCCGCTGGCCCCACTCTTCGATCCCCGGCCTCGCCCTCTCCAGC
Organism: Avena sativa; assembly: GCA_916181665.1. Classification (NCBI taxonomy): domain Eukaryota; kingdom Viridiplantae; phylum Streptophyta; class Magnoliopsida; order Poales; family Poaceae; genus Avena; species Avena sativa. Next base: position 242,829,542 of record OV702283.1, on the reverse strand, counting down.
TCGACCTCGCCGTGCGCCGCCTCGCTCGCCCCGCTCCCTCTCTGCTTTGCCGTTGCCGCCTGCCCCCCCTCTCCTTCAATCCCCGCCGCCAGGGCATCTCCCCTCCGTCTCGCCTCTCCGTCCTCCTCGCAGGCGTCCTCCGCCGCCGCGTGGACCCGTCCTCGCCCGGCCGGCCTCCCCTTCCCCCAGGTCGTCGCCCGCCCCCGCCGGTCGCATCCCGTGTGAGGCCCCTCTGCACGGCCTCCAAGCGCCTCCTCTGCTTCCCTCCGACGCCGACAAGCACCACCGGGCCGCTCAACGTCCAGCGCCCCTGGGGCCGCCCCCTCCTTCTCGAGACGGTTCCTCCACCCGAGCTGCCCCCGTCGCTTCTTCCTCTGCATCTGGCCACCCCGCGTCGCTCGACCTCCGGCCTCCATGTCGCTGGCCACCTCCCTCCACTCCTGCTCCTCCTCGAACCGCCTGGGACAAGCGCCTCCTTGCTGGTTCGGCCCTGCGGCTTCGCTGCTCGAGCCCCCATGTCCGAGAGCGTCACCTCATGCCCTCTCTGCTGGCACGCGTGTATGTCCTATGTGCATGTGCCTATCGCATGTCCCAGCGTGGTACCTCATAGTTGAAATCCCTGATGAGAAATTGATCGTGTTGTGAAGACCCAACAAATGCCAAGTTCGCCAACATGGCAAGTCCGAACCCGGAGATCTCCGTCACGTAACCACAAGGCCTTCGGGGGTGGAACCGACAAGATCTACCTCACGGAACACCATGATCTCCAACCCGGAACACCGAGTGCACCGACATAAACCCGAAGACCAATCCCGCCGAACGCCAAGATCTTCAATCGGATCCAAGGACACCAAGACCCCGGTGTGACAAGTACTCCTTCCCGGACGCCGAGATCGCCGAGAACCCGGATGCCAAGGTCACCAACACGGAACGGCAAGACCTCTTTCCCGCACCGATGCCGACGACGTCGCACGCCAAGTTCTTCTTCCCGGATCCGAAGACCGATCTCATCGAACCGAACCTTGCCTTCCCGTCGAACCCTGAGCCCGATCCCTCGAGGCCCCAAGTTCGCCGAACCCTAATGTGATTCCCTATCCGAGACCCCATTATTTTATAATATGACATTATCAACTGATGCATATTAAATTGATCATGCATGCATACTTGTCTGTGGTTTGGGGGCATTATGCCAATTCATCTCATAATTGAATATGGAGTCGATATTCGGGATATCCTTGTCTTATTCCGGACTCCATTTAAATTGGCATAGCGAACCGAAGCCATGTTTTGTCTTGCTAATCCAACATTTAATTTGCGGGGTAGATAAATAACTTGAACCGTTTAATTAAATGTCGGGACCCCGGTTTCCGCTTAATATTGCCTTATTGCATTGCACCTTTGCCATGTCATACATCATACATGCATCATGCCCGATCTTTTGCGGTAGTATTAAATAGTCCATCCGGTGTTTCTTCTAGTGCTTTGCTTCTTCACAGATTAGGCCGATGAGTTGATGCGAGTGTCGACCCGACCTTCGGATGAACCTTCGACAATGTTTTTCAGGCGAGCATCTCCCCCTTTCTACCTATCTTACTTTTATAGTATTTATTCCCTCCTGTTGATCTATTGCTATCTGTGTTGCGATGCTCTAGTTGTCGTACCCGTGATATCCCTTGCAGCCTTATATTGCCTTGGACACATCCTATTACCTGTTGTTTGGTAGATAGTTGGACTTGCGCGTCGTAGTCGCTTGCTCAAGTGCTGTTGCGTGTCGTCCAGTACCACAGTTGTTGGAGTATTGCCGCATGTTTAATGTTGGAGATGATCATGGCTTTAATTATCGTTTACTTTAATTATTGTTTAATAACTAAAATTGAAGTAGGTAAATGCAGAGGCACAGGTGGGCAATAGATGTTATTTGGTTGTTAACCACCCACTAGTGTCCCGTAGGACCCCGAGTTCTTGAGACCTGTTCCGAGATCGAGCGCGCTAACCACAGGTGGGGTGTATGGGCACCCCCATCGATTAGTACCTGATTTCAAAGTATTGTACCGGGGGCCACAAGTAGTTTGGGGCTTATTACTATTCTGTACTTATGCCATGCTTTACTGCTTAATTTAAATTGTGTGAGGTACTGCACCTGTACTGTTTAGGATCGTGACACGTTTTCGCTGTATCGACAAGCCCAGTCATCTTTTCGGGTTCCCAGTCGTTTACAGCCGTCTCCACAAACCCTGAATCCGTCTTGGAGACCGGCCGACTTTGTTGCGGGTAGCTTAGTGGGGTGGCCCCCATGTACTTGCTTTGGGTCTAGGAAACGTCATGACTTAGGACCCGCCGACATACCGATGGGTGTATGTTAACTGATCTGGCAAAAAGGGTCGAAGTGCGTGTGGATACTTTAGTGCACCCCTGCAGGGTTAAATCTTTTCGAAAAGCCGTGTCCGCGGTTATGGACGACTTGGAGCACAGTTCTTGATCATAGACAACCATAACTAAAGTTTACTGTTATAATTTGACTGGTATCCGATATGACTAGTAATCAGCTTCACTACAACGAAATGGCTAAATAAAAGTACCAACAACTGCTGAGTTTGGGATATCTCATGCTAATCGTATCTGACTAGTAAGTGTTGCAACTACAACGGAATGTTTAACTAAAACTGCCCACTGCTTATTATATCAGGATGACTCATGCCATCTTTATTTGACTAGTAATTGCCGCAACTATAACGGAATGAATAAAACTGCCAACGGTGTGAGTTCCTCGGTTGACTTCCTCGTTTGGTCTCGAGGGGGAAACACCAGGATGGGTATGTTTGGTGGTAGTATCAGGTTGGTTCCGAATAGTCTTTCTTACCACTCTCTGATAGCCGCTAGTTGTATCGAGTCTCTATAGGTTGTTTAGCGCATGCTGCGCTGCCGCTCAGTCCACCATACCTATGTAGGCGAGGACCGCCGAATTCTAGCCTCGCCGTGTACTGGCCTCAGTACTGACCGCTCTCTCTTTTTCCTTTGCCCTTTGTCGGCACCCCTTTTGTTTAAGCAGGTTTTGAGATCGACGTCGTTAGCAGGGTTACCCTTCCGGCTTGGCCTGGGCAGGGTTATGGATGCCATTGGTTATTCTTCAGGGCTCTTAGCTCAATTTGCATCTTGTCTGTACTCGGACGCTATATCGTTTTTAAGGTGATTTGAATCTTTGTATTGCATATCTGTATTCTTGACTCTTTGAGTCGCTGTTGTATATATATGTTTTGTGGGTCCCATCGAGGACTATTGTGTAATGGTATTACTTCGTTTTCCACCCGCACGCAAGTGCCTGGTGGGCACCTTTGAATCGTTTCTATGCGGGTTTTGGCGGGAAGCGCTGAAACTTGCATAGGGCCAATTCTGAGGGTGTTACAGAGTGGTATCAGAGCTCAGCAGTTGCGATACCCCACAAGTCCAGCCTGTAGGATAACCTAGCTAACGGCCGAAGTAGAGTGTCAAAACTATTTTTGCAAAATCGGTTGGATAGTTCTGATTAGGTCTGATTTTACTCCTTACCCCTCTGCTGCTCTCCTCTCACCTCTTCGTGTTTTGAATCCGCTCTCTTCTCTCTCTTCGAGTCCAGGATTTCTCGTGGTTGGGTTCCATCGTACCTTCAGGGTTTCGCTTCCTCCTTTGGTAACGGTGTTGCTACATCAGGTCTTCATGCTATCCGAGGAATCCTTTGTCTGGTGGACTTCTCTTTGTTCCTTCTCGTGCCTTCCGGTGTTTTCCGACGCGACGACATCATCTACGCCAGATCCGATGCAGAGTCTGCATCACTCCTTTGTTTCTGAACCTCGATTGTCGAGATCTTCAGTCTGATTCCGAGAATGGTTGCACGCTTTTCTACTGATTGTGCAGAGTAATAGTTTGGGTGCGTGATGGATTGGCCCCAATGCCGACTACTCACTCTATTCGCTTGTGTACATTGAAGTGGATGAGAATGCATCGGTTCCCTCTTTCCATCGAAGCTAGAGGTGGCTTTATTTGTTGATACCTCTACCTTCGACCTTTTGTTCCCGGAGTGTTCTCTCGACGATCACGGGCAACGACCTCTTGTTGGTGGTGTCGCAAGGATCTACACGATGCGAGAAGATTCATATCGTCGGCTTTCGTCCCTGTACTAGGAGGCGGATCTCGAGGGCGAGATCCATTGTTAGTGGTGTCGAATTGTGGCGCCCCGCAAAATCACTACTAGAAAATCGCGTTGTTTTTGTGCATTGCATCATCATGACCTCATGCTCATGTCATCATGCCACCTTGCATTTGAGCATCGTCATCATCATGCATTTGTTTGTCTAAACTATTTCCAAAAACAAATTTGGTTTTCTAAATACCCCGCCTTTATTTCAAAATCCAAAACCCGGGTCTCCGGAATATTTTGTTTCGTCTATCAACGGATTTCAAATGCCCCGTTTTAAATAATAAAACTTTTATTTTATTTTTAGGGGCAGCCGTACCGGGCCGATCCGACCCAGTCGGCCACCCCAGTACAAAACCGGGCTACCTAAACCCTTTTCCTACCCCAACCTAATCTACCCAGCCCCCTCCACCTCACCCTGACCAATCCCCTCCCTCCACCTCACACCTCCACCTCACCCCAGCCTATCACCGCTCGCCACCTCATCTTCCCTGCCTACCACATCATCCCTCCACAAACAGCCGCATGTGCCAGTCCCGCCGCTAGCCTGGACCCGGGTCCACCACGGGCCCGCGCCCCACCGGCCACCTGCCATTCCTCCTCTCCCTTCCACCCCGGTCCCACCGACCCCTCCCCGACCCTGCTCCTCGTCTTGCTCCTTCTCCCTCCTCAACCCGACGCTCCCTCTGGCCTCTGCTCGATCCCTCCTCCAGGTCGCCTTCTCCCTCTCCCCGCGAGGCAGCGCCGCTGGCCCCACTCTTCAATCGCCGGCCTCGCCCTCTCCAGCTCGACCTTGCCGTGCGCCGCCTCGCTCGCCCCGCTCCCTCTCTGCTTGGCCGCTGCCGCCTGCCCCCCTCTCCTTCAATCCCCGCCGCCAGGGCATCTCCCCTCCGGCTCGCCTCTCCGTCCTCCTCGCAGGCATCCTCCGCCGCCGCGTGGACCCGTCCTCGCCCGGCCGGCCTCCCCTTCCCCCAGGTCGTCGCCCGCCCCCGCCGGTCGCATCCCGTGCGAGGCCCCTCTGCCCGGCCTCCAAGTGCCTCCTCTGCTTCCCTCCGACGCCGACAAGCACCACCGGGCCGCTCAACATCCAGCGCCCCTGGGCCGCCCCCTCCTTCTCGAGACGGTTCCTCCACCCGAGCTGCCCCCGTCGCTTCTTCCTCTGCATCTGGCCACCCCGCGTCGCTCGACCTCCGGCCTCCATGTCGCTGGCCATCTCCCTCCACTCCTACTCCTCCTCGAACCGCCTGGGACAAGCGCCTCCTTGCTGGTTCGGCCCTGCGGCTTCGCTGCTCGAGCCCCCATGTCCGAGAGCGTCACCTCATGCCCTCTCCGCTGGCACGCGTGTATGTCCTGTGTGCATGTGCCTATCGCATGTCCCAGCGTGGTACCTCTTAGTTGAAATCCCTGATGAGAAATTGATCGTGTTGCGAAGACCCAACAAACGCCAAGTTCGCCAACATGGCAAGTACGAACCCGGAGATCTCCGTCACGGAACCACAAGGCCTTCGGGGGTGGAACCGACAAGATCTACCTCATGGAACACCATGATCTCCAACCCGGAACACCAAGTGCACCAACATAAACCCGAAGACCGATCCCGCCGAACGCCAAGATCTTCAATCGGATCCGAGGACACCGAGACCCTGGTGCGACAAGTACTCCTTCCCGGACGCCGAGCTCGCCGAGAACCCGGATGCCAAGGTCACCAACACGGAACAGCAAGACCTCCTTCCCGCACCGATGCCGACGACGTCGCACGCCAAGTTCTTCTTCCCGGATCCGAAGACCGATCTCATCGAACCGAACCTTGCCTTCCCGTCGAACCCTGAGCCTGATCCCTCGAGACCCCAAGTTCGCCGAACCCTAATGTGATTCCCTATCCGAGACCCCATTATTTTATAATATGACATTATCAACTGATGCATATTAAATTGATCATGCATGCATACTTGTTTGTGGTTTGGGGGCATTATGCCAATTCATCTCATAATTGAATATGGAGTCGATATTCGGGATATCCTGCCTTATTCCGGACTCCATTTAAATTGGCATAGCGAACCGAAGCCATGTTTTGTCTTACTAATCCAACATTTAATTTGCGGGGTAGATAAATAACTTGAACCGTTTAATTAAATGTCGGGACCCCGGTTTCCGCTTAATATTGCCTTATTGCATTGCACCTTTGCCATGTCATACATCATACATGCATCATGCCCGATCTTTTGCCGTAGTATTAAATAGTCCATCCGGTGTTTCTTCTAGTGCTTTGCTTCTTCACGGATTAGGCCGATGAGTTGATGCGAGTGTCGACCCGACCTTCGGATGAACCTTCGGCAATGTTTTTAGGGCGAGCATCTCCCCCTTTCTACCTATCTTACTTTTATAGTATTTATTCCCTCCTGTTGATCTATTGCTATCTGTGTTGCGATGCTCTAGTTGTCGTACCCGTGATATCCCTTGCAGCCTTATATTGCCTTGGACACATCCTATTACCTGTTGTTTGGTAGATAGTTGGACTTGCGCGTCGTAGTCGCTTGCTCAAGTGCTGTTGCGTGTCGTCCAGTACCACAGTTGTTGGAGTATTGCCGCATGTTTAATGTTGGAGATGATCATGGCTTTAATTATCGTTTACTTTAATTACTGTTTAATAACTAAAATTGAAGTAGGTAAATGCAGAGGCACATGTGGGGAATAGATGTTATTTGGTTGTTAACCGCCCACTAGTGTCCCGTAGGACCCCGAGTTCTTGACACCTGTTCCGAGATCGAGCGCGCTAACCACAGGTGGGGTGTATGGGCACCCCCATCGATTAGTACCTGATTTCAAAGTATTGTACCGGGGGCCACAAGTAGTTTGGGGCTTTATTACTATTCTGTACTTATGCCATGCTTTACTGCTTAATTTAAATTGTGCGAGGTACTGCACCTGTACTGTTTAGGATCGTGACACGTTTTCGCTGTATCGACAAGCCCAGTCATCTTTTCGGGTTCCCAGTCGTTTACAGCCGTCTCCACAAACCCTGAGTCCGTCTCGGAGACCGGCCAACTTCGTTGCGGGTAGCTTAGTGGGGTGGCCCCCATGTACTTGCTTTGGGTCTGGGAAACGTCATGACTTAGGACCCGCCGACATACCGATGGGTGTATGTTAACTGATCTGGCAAAAAGGGTCGAAGTGCGTGTGGATACTTTGGTGCACCCCTGCAGGGTTAAATCTTTTCGAAAATCCGTGTCCGCGGTTATGGATGACTTGGAGCACAGTTCTTGATCACAGACAACCATAACTAAAGTTTACTGTTATAATTTGACTGGTATCCGATATGACTAGTAATCAGCTTCACTACAATGAAATGGCTAAATAAAAGTACCAACAACTGTTGGGTTTGGGATATCTCATGCTAATCGTATCTGACTAGTAAGTGTTGCAAGTACAACGGAATGTTTAACTAAAACTGCCCACTGCTTATTATATCAGGATGACTCATGCCATCTTTATTTGACTAGTAATTGCCGCAACTATAACGGAATGAATAAAACTGCCAACGGTGTGAGTTCCTCGGTTGACTTCCTCATTTGGTCTCGAGGGGGAAACACCAGGATGGGTATGTTTGGTGGTAGTATCAGGTTGGTTCCGAATAGGTCTTTCTTACCACTCTCTGATAGCCGCTAGTTGTATCGAGTCTCTATAGGTTGTTTAGCGCATGCTGCGCTGCCGCTCAGTCCACCATACCTATGTAGGCGAGGACCGCCGAATTCTAGCCTCGCCGTGTACTGGCCTCAGTACTGACCGCTCTCTCTTTTTCCTTTGCCCTTTGTCGGCACCCCTTTTGTTTAAGCAGGTTTTGAGATCGACGTCGTTAGCAGGGTTACCCTTCCGGCTTGGCCTGGGCAGGGTTATGGACGCCATTGGTTATTCTTCAGGGCTCTTAACTCAATTTGCATCTTGTCCGTACTCGGACGCTATATCGTTTTTAAGGTGATTTGGATCTTTGTATTGCATATCTGTATTCTTGAATCTTTGAGTCGCTGTTGTATATATATGTTTTGTGGGTCCCATCGAGGACTATTGTGTAATGGTATTACTTCGTTTTCCACCCGCACGCAAGTGCCTGGTGGGCACCTTTGAATCGTTTCTATGCGGGTTTTGGCAGGAAGCGCTGAAACTTGCATAGGGCTGATCCTGAGGGTGTTACACCTAGCTTCTCCTTTTAGTGAAAAAAGGGAAGATCTTAGTAACAAAGTACTTGCGCATCTTAAAATCATCAGAGAACAAGGCACTCATAGTAGAAAGCTCATTCATACGAGCCACTTCACTCTCATTTTCAGTCCCACAGAAAGGTTCTTTCTCAACAATATCTAAATAGGACAAATCAAGAGAGAAATCATAATCTTTATCTTCAATATCTATGGGAGAGGTGGAAAACTTAGGATCATAGGAGAGTTTAGGAATAGTAGTACCCTAGCAAGGAGACTCTTAATATCACTAGTACCATGTGTGTTTCCGCACTCTTCAACAAACTCATCAGTGAACTCAATGTAACCATCATTAATATCATAACTTTCACTAGACTCAGGTGAGCTAAAAGGTGTAACAGTGTCTTCATAGGAGTTCCGGTATTTCCTAGACTAGCCATAGTAGGATCTAGGAAAGGACCTAATGAACCACTCGTATCAAGCACGGTACAAGTAACATCATGAGAATCAAAAGCAGTTTCAGACTCAGCAGTAGTAGTAGTGTGTGTAGCATGAGTATGTGGTGGTGGTGTGACAAGATTACTTATAACAGACGGTTAATCAAGAGCAACAGAGGTGTTTAGGACTGTACCTCTTCTTGTAGTGGATGGTAAAATAGGGAACTTTCCATCACGAGACTTACCCATGATGAAAGGAGTAGCAGTGAACAATAGTAGATCCAAATGAACTTACAAATAAAGCTATGTTCCCCGGCAACGGCGCCAGAAAATAGTATTGATGACCCACAAGTGTAGGGGATCGCAACAGTCTTCATGGGTAGTATTACCTAATTTATTGATTCGACACAAGGGAGGCCAAAGAATACTTGCAAGCCTTAACAACTGAGTTGTCAATTCAGCTGCACCTGGAAATAGTTCTTGCTCACAGAAGTTTATCAGTAGCAACAGTTTGGTAGTAGCAACAGCAAAGCAACAACAACAGTGAAACATGAGCAATAGTAACAGTGACGGTAACAGTAGGATTCGAGTGTGGTAGGCATAGGGATGGATGGACGGGCTTTGCATGGACGAGTCTAAACATGTAACTTCAAGATCTAGCGTATTGCAGATAAATAATAACAAACATCCAAGTACTAAACAATCATAGGCATGTGCTCCAAATATAGTCATACGTGCCCGCAATGATAACTTGCACAACATCTTCTGTCCAGCTAGCCCGTGGTAGCGGGGACACTAGGGAACTACTGGCAATTAAGGTGCTCCTTTTAATAGAGCACCAGAGCAAAGTGTTTACAAAGAATTTTAATATCATTAGAAGTTCTTTCCACAATATCTTTCAACTCATGGATAGCTCTAGAGTTTTCCAATAAATGATTCTGAACTTGTTTATTAAAATGACCTTGTTTAACAATAAAAATGTCAAGTTCCTCTAAACATTGATCAGGAGGCTTACCATAAGTAATATCACCTTCATCAAAGTGTTGGAGAGAGTGTACCTCAATAGTGGATGAGTGGGGAATTGGCTTACATAATTCATCTATAGGAGGTAGATTCTTAACATTTTCAGCTCTAATACCCATCTCCTTTAGACACTTCTTAGCTTCCTTCATCACTTCATCATTTAATGCAATAACTCCCCTCTTCTCTGTTGTTGGTGTTGGAACTGGTTCAAGAACAACTGGTCCAGGAGTAATAGGCTCAGGTGTATTCAGCTCAGTTCAAGTCCAATCATCATAATTATTGCTTATCTTAGCCATTAATTCTTCAGCATCTGTAGGAGTCCCTTTCCTCAAAACACAATCAGCAAAGCTATCTTGGTAGGTCCTAGAATCATCAGTTAGTCCATCATAATAAACATCAAGAAGCTCATTCTTAGGTAATGGACATCCAGGATGTGCATGAATCAAGGCACATAACCTTGTCCATGACTCAGGCAATTTCTCTTCTTCTCCCTGTTTAAAATTAAAAAGTCTCAGCAAAGCAGCATGTCTAGCACTGGGAGGAAAATATTTCTGGAAGAAAGAAGCAATCAAGCAATCAGGGCTAGCAATGGAACCAGGAGGTAATCTATTAAACCAAACCCTAGCTTCTCCTTTTAGTGAAAAAAGGGAAGATCTTAGTAACAAAGTACTTGCGCATCTTAAAATCATCAGAGAACAAGGCACTCATAGTAGAAAGCTCATTGATATGAGCCACATCACTCTCATTTTCAGTCCCACGGAAAGGTTCTTTCTCAACAATATCTAAATAGGACAAATCAAGAGAGAAATCATATTTTTTATCATTAATATCTATGGGAGAGGTGGCAAACTTAGGATCATAGGAGAGTTTAGGAATAGTAGTACCCTAGCAAGGAGACTCTTAATAGCACTAGTACCATGTGTGTTTCGGCACTCTTCAACAAATTCATCAGTGAACTCAATGTAACCATCATTAATATCATAACTTTCACTAGACTCAGGTGAGATAACAGGTGTAACTGTGTCTTCACTAGGAGTTTCGGTATTTCCTAGACTAGCCATAGTAGGATCTAGGAAAGGACCTAATGAAACACTCGCATCAAGCACGGTAGAAGTAACATCATGAGCATAAAAGGCAGTTTCAGACTCAGCAGTAGTAGCAGTGTGTGTAGCATGAGTATGTGGTGGTGGTGTGACAAGATTACTTATAACAGACGGTGAATCAAGAGAAACAGAGGTGTTTAGGACTGTACCTCTTCTTGTAGTGGATGGTAAAATAGGGAACTTTCCATCTCGAGACTTACCCATGATGAAAGGAGTAGCAGTGAACAATAGTAGATCCAAGTGAACTTACAAATAAAGCTATGCTCCCCGGCAACGACGCCAGAAAATAGTATTGATGACCCACAAGTGTAGGGGATCGCAACAGTCTTCGCGGGTAGTATTACCTAATTTATTGATTCGACACAAGGGAAGCCAAAGAATACTTGCAAGCCTTAACAACTAAGTTGTCAATTCAGCTGCACCTGGAAATAGTTCTTGCTCACAGAAGTTTATCAGTAGCAACAGTTTGGTAGTAGCAACAGCAACAGTGAAACATGAGAAATAGTAACAGTGACGGTAACAGTAGGATTCGAGTGTGGTAGGCATAGGGATGGATGGACGGGCGTTGCATGGACGAGTCTAAACATGTAACTTCATTATCTAGGGCATTGCAGATAAATAATAACAAGCATCCAAGTACTAAATAATCCTAGGCATGTGCTCCAAATATAGTCATACGTGATCGCAATGAGAACTTGCACAACATGTTCTGTCCAGCCAGCCCGTGGCAGCGGGGACTCTAGGGAACTACTGGCAATTAAGGTGCTCCTTTTAATAGAGCACCAGAGCAAAGTGTTTACAAAGCATTTTAATATCATTAGAAGTTCTTTCCACAATATCTTTCAACTCATGGATAGCTCTAGAGTTTTCCAATAAATGATTCTGAACTTGTTTATTAAAATGACCTTGTTTAACAATAAAAATGTCAAGTTCCTCTAAACATTGATCAGGAGGCTTACCATAAGTAATATCACCTTCATCAAAGTGTTGGAGAGAGTGTACCTCAATAGTGGATGGGTGGGGAATTGGCTTACATAATTCATCTATAGGAGGTAGATTCTTAACATTTTCAGCTCTAATACCCTTCTCCTTTAGACACTTCTTAGCTTCCTTCATGACTTCATCTTTGATGCAATAACTCCCCTCTTCTCTATTGTTGGTGTTGGAACTGGTTCAAGAACAACTAGTCCAGGAGTAATAGGCTCAGGTGTATTCAGCCCAGTTGAAGTCCAATCATCATAATTCTTGCTTATCTTGGTCATTAATTCTTCAGCATCGGTAGGAGTCCTTTTCCTGAAAACACAATCAGCAAAGCTATCTAGGTAGGTCCTAGAATCATCGGTTAGTCCATTATAATAAATATCAAGAAGCTCATTCTTAGGTAATGGACATCCAGGATGTGCATGAATCAACGCACAGAACCTTGTCCATGACTAAGGCAATTTCTCTTCTTCTCCCCGTTTAAAATCAAAATGTCTCTGCAAAGCAGCATGTCTAGCACTGGGAGGAAAATATTTATGCAAGAAAGAAGCAATCAAGCAATCAGGGCTATCAATGGAACCAGGAGGTAATCTATTAAACCAAGCCATATCTTCTCCTTTTAGTGAAAAAGGGAAGATCTTAGCAACAAAGTACTTGCGCATCTTAAAATCATCAGAGAACAAAGCACTCATAGTAGAAAGCTCATTTATATGAGCCACAACACTCTCATTTTCAGTCCCACAAAAAGGTACTTTCTCAACAATATCTAATAAGACAAATCAAGAGAGAAATCATAATCTTCATCTTTAATATCTATGGGAGAAGTGGAAAACTTAGGATCACAGGATAACTTAGGCATAATAGTACGTCTAGCAAGGAGACTCTTCATAGCACTAGTACCATGTGTGTTTCGGCACTCTTCAACAAATTCATCAATGAACTCAATGTAACCATCATTAATATCATAACTCTCACTAGACTCAGGTAAGCTAACAGTGTATTCACTAGGAGTTTCGGTATTTCTTAGACTAGCCATAATAGCATCTAGAAAAGGACCTAATGAACCACTCGCATCAAGAACAGTAGAAGTAACATCATGGGCATCAAATCAGTTTCAGATTCAGCAGTAGTAGCAGTGTGTGTAGCATGAGTATGTGGTGGTGGTGTAACAAGCTTACTTATAACAGACAGTGAATCAAGAGCAACATAGGTGTTTAGGACTATACCTCTTCTTGTAGTGGATGGTAAAATAGGGAATTTTCCATCACGAGACTTCCCCGTGATGAAAGGAGTAGCAGTGAACAATAATAGATCCAAGTGAACTTACAAATAAAGCTATGCTCCCCGACAATGGAGCCAAAAAATAGTCTTGATGACCCACAAGTATAGTGAATCGTAACAGTCTTCGCGGGTAGTATTACCCAAATTATTGATTCGACACAAGGGGAGCCAAAGAATACTTGCAATCCTTAACAACTGAGTTGTCAATTCAGCTTCACCTAGAAATAGTTCTTGCTCACAGAAGTTTATCAGTAGCAACAGTTTGGTAGTAGCAACAACAAAGCAACAGCAACAGTGAAACAAGAGCAATAGTAATAGTAATAGTAAACAGTGGGATTCGAGTGCGGTAGGCATAGGGATGGATGGACGGGCGTTGCATGGACGAGTCTAAACATGTAACTTCAAGATCTAGGGCATTGTAGATAAATAATAACAAGCATCCAAGTACTAAACAATCCTAGGCATGTGCTCTAAATATAGTCATACGTGGTCGCCATGAGAACTTGCACAACATATTCTGTCCAGCCAGCCCGTGGCAGCGGGGCCTCTAGGGAACTACTGGCAATTAAGTTGCTCCTTTTAATAGAGCACGGGGGCAAAGAATTAACACTTCGTGAACACATGTGATCCTCAAACCACAATCATCCCCTCCGACTGTCCCAATTATTGTCACTTTGGGGCCTTTGGATCCAGACAATGAAACATGTACACAACTTGCAGATAAGATCACAAACAATACTATCATAATGATTCAATAATAAGTTCAGATCTGAGATCATGGCACTTGGGCCCTAGTGACAAGCATTAAGCACAACAAGTTTCAACAAAGTCAAATAGCACTAATAGAGATACTAGGCACTATGCCCTAATAGATCTTATTCGATTACATGATAGAACTCATCCAATCCCTACCATCCCAAGCCTACAACGGGGGATTACTCACTCATGGAAGAAGGAAACATCGATGGTTGATGGAGATGCGTTGGTGATGACGATGATCCTCTCCAAATTCCCCGTCCTGGCAGGGTGCCAGAACGGAGTTTCTGGATCCGAATCTTGGTTTTTGGTGGCGGTGGCTGAGCGGAACTCTTTCTGGAAAACTATCGAACCCCCCTGAGTTTTTAGGTCAGAAGGCAACTTATAGGCGCGGAGGGAGGCCGAGGAGCTGCCTGGGGTGGCCAAACCCCCTCCAGGCGCGGGGTCAGGTGGGCCCACGTCTGGGGTGGGTCTGGGCCACCCAGGCCTCCTCTCTGTCTCCCCTTCTGGCTCCGTGGATCTTCTGGTGAAAAATGGTTTTTGTCATATTTTCCGGGATTTTTCCTGATAGTTGATTTTCTGCACAAAAACAAGACACCAAGGTAATTCTGCTGAAAACAGCGTCAGTGAGTGTTAGTTGTATACAAATCACACAAGTTTAGAGAAGAAACAATAGCAAAGTGTTTGAGAAAGTAGATACGTTTTGGACGTATCATGGATCAGGATCTTCTTCATCTCTAGTAACTTGCTTCTTGTATAGAATACCAAGTAGTAGAGGATTTATTTCAAATCTCCTTGTCTTCTCATTGGAGTTGTCTCTTTTATAAATATCATAGGGCTTTCCAAAACGGTTTAGTGGGTTAGCACTAGTCATATGGTCAAAATGCATCATTTTGGTGGAAACCTGTAACTCAAAACAAAACTTAACAAAACTAAAGTAAATAAGGAAAAACTAAAAGACCTACAATACTTAGCTCCACGGCAACAGCGTCAGAAAATAGCTTGATGATTACAAGTGCACAGATCATATGTAGCTAGTTTCAAAATTAAGATATTGATCCCACAGGGAGCGGAAATCTAAAGTCTAAGAATTCTTGAAGTAAATACTAAAAATAGAAATGCTAAGAAAAGTACTAAGTGACAAGATAAAATGCGAGTAATGTTTAAAAAGGTGTTTTGGAGTTTTTGGTACAAGAGAACAATACGTATAGTAAACAAAACTGAACATAGAAAATAAGTATTGCGTACGTAAGAGATTTGAAACTTTAGTGGGAGAAAGCATTCTTAGGGATTAGCGGATACACCACTAGCATTATAAATGGCTAAGGTAAAGATTACTAGATGGATACGCGAGCTTCGCCTCGCCGCCTGCAAGGTGGCGTGGTTACATTGTATTTAGAGGCGGTAAATGTTTTTTATATTTTGTCATATAGATTTTGTGGTTACTATGTGAACAGATAACTGAACACCATTATACTTGCGGGATCAACATATATGTCTGGTGAAAGGTTAGTCAGAAGGATTTCTAAACTTTGTATAACTGAACCAAACGCTGTTTCTTTTTCGTGCAATTTTATTCTTAAAGTGAGTCTTGCAATCCTTAAATATCCGCCTATTTTGTACAAAAACGAAAATCAATGCAAAATAACCCTTCACCATGCATCAAAACCTAGGCATTTTAACAAGATTATCATGATATGCTACAGGTTTCTACATATAGTGCAAGCATGGGTCATAAACACCACAAGTTCAGGTCATGGAAATAGTTGCTAGATGATAATAAGAATAATTCGAGTAAAATGTCCCTGATCTGAACAAATATGAAACTTAGCAGATCTAGATAAATATGCAATTTATCATTCACATGATCTAATTTCCTATGCATTCAACAATGCAAGTGCTTCTATACAGAGGGGAAACAACATTTAAGAAGAAAAATTCCAGAGAGCAAAAGTAAGTCAAAATTTGTTCCAACATGAATCATGGTTACTTGGTTCTCATTTTTGTTAGTTTGTATGCCTGCAAACTGGAAGATCATTTGAAAGTCGAACACTGAAACAATATTAATTGGTAATTAGATAAAACAAAAATAGCATAGTAATATAATATATATCTTAATTGAGAGCATTGAGGAAATCATATGCTACTATGCTGTCAAAAACAAAGGTGAAATACATGTCAATGTAAACTGATAATATAATAGAAGAGTGGAAGTTTCAAGAAGTTTGGCAGAAATATGTAAAAACGATTTACATCCTTTCAAAAACACTACTCGAACTGATCAGTACTATAATGCATATATGAAATCCATTTCCACAAGCCATATTAATGGATGAAATTGTATATTAGAAATTAATGAATGATGAAAAGTCAAAATAACTCTGTAATGTAAAACCTATGAAAATTTCGGTGGGATTATGCAGAATGGTGTTCCTTCCCCCATAGAAAAACAAATGGAACATGAGTCGTTGGATTTAAAGAACTATATTTGGTAAAGATATTCGTCTTCAAAGATTTCTAATTGTATGAAATCAAGATGAAACTTCTATCAGAAAACTTATAAGGTTCAAATCTTACAATACTTTCGAGTCAAATTGGCTATGCGTGTGTTTTCCACAAAAAAATGAATTAGAATGATAGAGAAAAAGAATGCAATATGTAATAATCCAAATTAGAGACCACTTAATTGAGGGCATGTGCATCCAGTTACAGTTTACATGCACATCCAGGAGCTAACTGCTAACAAAAACTAAATGTAATATATCTATAATATTATCTAGACAGCCTTTTCTGGTAACACATCAACTCTAATAGATAGCTCGAGTACTGAATGTCTGTAGCTATGGAAAGCATATATTAGGCTAGGCACTAAATGTCTACAACTGTCATCTACATATATGAGGCATATCTGCGTCTACAATAGTAGAAACATAATCAAAGTTAGGTAGCATTTTCGAGAAGCAAGTGAAGATCCAGTCTCGTGGCATTCCCAAACAAACACTTCTATTATCGTGAATCGAGCGACATGAAAGTGAATATACAGTTACACTCATAAATTTGTTTGGAAAGCAACATACCTTGCAATATAGCATGTAAATAAGAAACAATTTGAAACCCCTTTCATGGTATACCTCCCCATTGGAGGTACAACAACCTCTTGAGAAAGTTCCATTTATGTCTGCAAATGAAATCTCATATTGTCAATAAATTAAATTATATTTTTCTTAAATACCCCTAATCAGCAACTATCTCTTTGAAACTAAAATTGAACAGTTAAATCAACCTGAGCATTGTTAACCCAAAACAACTACTATTATTTGTTTTAAAATGCTAGTTATTAACCTCCTAATACAGATTTTACATAAAGGTTAATAGCCAATGCAGCTGATCTAAGAATATCATGTTAATGTGAAGCCATCACTTGATATCTTTTATTTTCATTTGTCTTATACATATAGCAAGTTTGTGTGCCCCATGATGTAATCATTTCTACTGCTACTTTGAATAATAAATAAAGAAGGCCCCGTCTAGGAAGATATCGAGGTCGGGTTACACCCCATTTAAAAAATTATATTACATAGAGGTAGAACATGTGATGTCGTCTATTTCTTGTAAGGAAAACTGAATTAAAATTTGCAAACATGGATAGTTTATTTTTTTGATAGCATTAGAAAATGCAAACACAACTACTCCCTCTGTTTCAAAATGTAAGATGTTTTAGGTTTGTGAAAAAAATATCTAGACATTTTTCAGTGTGTAGATTCACTCCAAATCTGAGTGAACCTACATATTAAAAAAAATCTAGATAAATTTGCGTCACAAAGCTAAAACATCTTACATTTTGAAACATAGGGAGTAATAAGAATCATTCTATTATTTAAATTTCTCAGAACATGTGAAGCTATTTAGAAAAATATTCTGTATAGCCTCATAAATGATTGGCTTACCATGTCAGCACACACGTAAACTACCGTTATTTGTGGCTAAGAAAATTTATTACCATGGACTTATTACCAAATAGCGAGCATTTTTATAGATAGGAAATGTAGTTTACATGGACTGAACGAATGTTCCTAGAAAATAGTACCTAGAAAATAGAATATATTTCACTATTGGAAGCTCAAATATGCACAAACTACAACGTGAATGCTGCAAAATAGTAGTCTCAATGGTTATTAATAGCAATAATATACCAAGGACAAAACTGTATGCTAATTAGTAATTGGACTATATTCAAAGACTAAAGGTGGATCCAATACTAAATGCCTACTTAGTACAATCCTAATTCCTTATGAAAGCAACATATTCTGCATGGCCAGGAAAATACACCTTCTTTTGATACATGAATAGACAGAACAAAGGAATAAATCAAAACTGATATGAAGCTACAATATTATTCGTTTGAGAAAAAATATCATGTATGCATATCATTAAGCATCCTTTTAAGTAATGTCATGGGAAAAGAATCAATATAGTCCTCAATTCACATATATTTTTACCGAATAAAAAAAGTTTGGTAAACGCCAGAAATTTCATATTCTCATCACACCAAAATTATGCATGAGAGTAAAAATACGAACCTTGTCAGCTGGTACACGTACAGAGAGCAGTGATTGTATCGCTTGTATTTTGTTTGAGAGTTACAATAATATTGATCTTGTCTTTGAAAATGTTTTCCTAGATGCACATCTCCTGTTCTTTTACTCCAGTAGTGCTAGTGTCACTCTGCAGTATAATGAAACTACCAGAAAAGCTCCTTTATTTGTTAAAAAAATATGCATTCATACTGACCTCGTTGCATCCTGAATCTTATATCGCATCAGCCTGCAGTGTCATCTTCATTGGCGCTGCTAACCTGAATTGAAAACAGGCTAACTTTCATGCCAACAAACTGGATGTTGCCTGACGTGCTCACTCCACAAAGTAACAATGGTTGTTTTTCTGCATAAAATATAGTATTTGATTAATATCTTACCATGGCATGTTTCAAAAACCAGTAAGGTTTAGAAATGCCTAATACTAATCACACTTGATAGACCTTGAAGACTCTGTAATAATCTAACGGACATCTTAAAAACCATCTAAATCCACATCAATACTTTTTTTCACGAAAAGTCGAAGGCAACCTCAGAGGACAGCTAACTCAGAGGCTAACCTGTGGCCAATGCTTTTTTTGTTGGATATGCATCAAAGGGCAGCCTCTAGCTTGTCGGCTCACTGTTAGGAGGGGGAGGCAGGGAAGCTTACCCAATCCAGTCGATGTTTTCATCATGAAGCGCCGTCAACCAGCTATAATAGTGTAATAGTCGAGACCAACACACAACAACATACTTTGCAAGCCATCCTGCGAACAGCAGCACAATAGAGGAAGGGGATAGTGCGCCCCATCAACCGACCATGCCGAGCATGCTGTCATAGGAAGAAGCAGAGAACGATAATGGTGGTTGCGTCCAGCAACACGAGGGTGTGGGACTGGCCGCGACCCCAAAAAACAATGTGTCTGCACAAGAATTACACCCTCGTGTAATGTACAGATTAATGCAAAGATGGGTCTATAAGGCTAATCTAGGAACAATTTATAGAGCTAAGGAAAATATAGAGAAAAAGCACAGCAAACTGATCACAATTTCTGATCGCCTAGCTCATATAATAGATTTCATGCCATCAGATAAGAATAGGTAGCCTGCATCGCTTCCTTGAAAATATATGATGACATTCTTTGTATTCCTCTTTTCCTCCACTTTTAGATAATTGCAGTTACCTTCAAATACAATAAGGAAATATCAGCAAGAGGGTGGTATGAATAACATACATTGTAATTTAAATTCAGCAAAACTAGGTGGTATGAATAACATACATTGTAATGTAAATATCACCGGTTATCTAGAAAGCACTGAATTTCGATCTGCATCACAACTTTTGAACCTGCACATTATGATATAGTTGCAAATCCAAAAGGAAAAACCAGCTTAGATCCACATGAATCTTCTCTTATATAAACTCAACAAAGATGACCTATTGAAGATCAAAATCTCTTGAATCAAAAACATGGATGTACAGCATGGTCACACATACTCTATGGAGTGAGCACAACCAGAAGAAAGGAAAATAAGACTTGAACAACAATTCCCAATCCCCATCTCGATTACCAGATACATTCTCATATTCCCGCACAAAAGCATTCACACGCACATGCCCTGCTCGGGCCGGCGCCACCCAGACCGACCTCCAAAATCTTTCTGCCGGCATACATATGCCGAGACCTATTTTGATTTCGTGCCGCCGTGGCGCGATACCAAGCCCGGCCGTCCACGTCCTTCTCGAGGGTCAGTCGACATGAGAGACAGGTGCGGCCACCACGCGAGACCAGCCAAACCAGGCCATAGAGACGCAGAGTATGGCGCGGCCCAGTCACGCAACCACCTGACCTGGCCTGCCCCCATAACACCCTTGCTCACCTTATTGGGAGGGATGCACGAACTCCTAATCCTTCCATGCATGCAGCACTGCCTGCCAGCAGCGATGTGCAGAGAGGAAGAAGGCGCCCATGGCACAATGGATCTGGCCACCTAGATCCGTTGACCGACCCTCAGACTCCATATAGGTAAAATCTAGACAAATACAATACCTAAAACTATAGCCGCAACCATCCCACCGCTCTCGCCGCATGGCAGCGTCGTCTGGAGAAGCTCTGGTCTGGCCCGGATTCATGGAAGAAGAGAACAGAGACGAGCGGTTTCTAGGGAGAACATAGAGAAAGAAAGGGGGCGTCGATGCCGATCGTGGAGGCCAGCGAGTCCACAACGACGCAACAACGCGTCCACAGGCCCACTTCCAGCGAGAACAAAAAGATAGGCCCACATACAGAGAAAGAAGACTGCCTTGCGCGCCACAAGAGCGCTGAGAACGCTTCCTGCCGCTCACGCTTAAACAGTTAAATAATTATCATGAGCATTCTTAACTATGTATGTGTGGGAGGAACTCCGTATTTGGACAAAGAGGCATCAACCACTGGTCAAGTCATCCTCATAACCACAGCAGACAGAAATCAATATTAATTGAATTACTGTGCTATTAAGGAACATAATCCCGCATGACGTATCCCATGGAATGGACAGTGTTTTGTGAGTTTCCTCAATTCCCAAGTTGATACGTAAGGGGTGCCAACAACTTTATAGTCACTATAAGTGCTAACATCCCTCCGTCTACCAACAAGTGGTTCCCTACATCAAGTCCCCATAAGAGGCAAATATTGCAGAGGTCGACTTCTCCCAACATCAAGATGCATACAATCTAACACATGGTCACAGCGATGAATATCATAATAAACGTTATCTTATTCCAGTCTCATACTAGGGTTTTTCCATTTCCCCAAGAACTAATAATCTACTCATACATGGAGGTAGACAACATCATAGTAATGGTAATGGAAGCGATCATTAATGAATAGTACTTGTATAAATCCACAATTGTGCTAGAATTACAATAAGATCTAGATGGCATGGATGGAGATGATGGTGGTGATGAAGATGCAGCGGTTGATGAAGATGTAGATCGATGCCTTGGCCTCCCATATCTGTGTATGGCGAAGATGGATCCCTAGGGAAAGTTCCCCCTCTAGATGTCTTCCGGAGGTTAGGTTTCGGCGATTTCTGGGTGTTCTATATGTCGTCTCCCCGAACCAGTTGCACGGTGAAACTATCTGAGGAGGCAGAGGTGGCGCCAACTATACGACGGGAACTATATGGAGGCCCACCGTATAGTTGGTCGTCAACTCTTCTATCTCCACTTCTCTCTTCGGGTTTTCTTCTGGTATTATTAATATTCCCCAAATAAGCGATTTACGTATTTTCGGCTCCTTTTCTCTCTAGTACAACTACTCCAAGAATTGTGTCCTCTAGATCCATCATCTGATCTGATCTTGGTGAAAATAAACATAAAAGTACATGCGAACACTGTAAAATACCAAAATCCTGCATCTATAATGCAAAATAACAATGTAAAACATGATGAAAATATGCACTCATCAATTACCCAAATCAAATCTAAGGAGAGGGGAAGATAACATGTCCTCAAAGGAAATACTATATTGCTTCAATATGAACAAAACTAGACATCCCTTTTAAGAAGGAACAAGGTAGGATAGAACATTTATCTTACAACTCTCCAAATTGTTGTTTAAGCTCAACCAACTAGCTCAGGGGAATCCTTGGAGAAAGGAGCAGTTTAAAGAAACAACTCACTCAAGAACTTGACATCACGGGCATGTGGCAACATGGCAATGCTTCTAGTAGGACGTCTAGAATATCACGAACCACCGATGTGTCACTTAGTTCGAGAGGGAAGTTACATGGTAATGCAAGAAGGCATAATCTCATAGCTTTAGCATGAGCCTAACTCTTTTACCAAAGACAGTGCACCAGAAAAATATACATGGTAGCACAATCAAACTTCGCTTAGTGATAGGGTTAACCAATCACTCTAGGAATGATACAAAGGTCCTTAAAGTTCAATGCATTAAGAATTGCAAAGAATCTCATATAACCACATCAATACGCAAACACAACAATCTTGACCACGGACATCTCAAATGGATGGGTGGGTAAAAATGTGTAAGAGCATCACTTCATTAAGACAGTCATGATACTAAGCATGAGATATTGATATAAAGGAGTTTGATACTTCAAGGTATAAAAGAACAGAAACTAATCAACGGCTCTTGATGTGCGGATTACAACATTTTGACCCGGTCATGGAAATAATGAGGTATTGGAGTTTGTTTCTCCTGACATCCTAGAATGGGTTGTCTTGATGGACCACAAGAGTATCTTGCATTGGAAGGTACCAATGCACATTTACTACTTGGCTACCAATTGGTAGAAAAGGTCAGAAACAACAAGAAAGAGAAGGAACATGCTCACGATAGAGTCCTGAGATGTGGATGCATAAGTCAAGAAACCTTCCGAAGACCAATACAGAAAAGGGAAGATGTCGCAAAGTCACGAATATAG
The DNA here is from genome assembly GCA_916181665.1 of Avena sativa. Taxonomy (NCBI): domain Eukaryota; kingdom Viridiplantae; phylum Streptophyta; class Magnoliopsida; order Poales; family Poaceae; genus Avena; species Avena sativa. The sequence goes on along the minus strand of OV702283.1, from coordinate 242,806,589 downwards.
AAGTGAGACTCATGAAGAAAACTTTTGTCGTGATCTATTAGGTTCCTTTAAAGAACATCTGCCATAGCATGTGGTAGGGGAAGTCCATAATTGTCACAACTTAATCACAACAATAACCACAAGATTAAAGGCTAGAGTAAAATGTACTAGCCATCCCGGATTAATGTTTGAGCATAAACAACAGGAATCAACAAAGTTGATCTTGGGCTAAAGGTCATCTTCATGTACAAGATTCACAACACTAGAATCTAGCACAATGAGGGATCTTTGATTCAAGTCCAAGGGTTAATACCCAAAGAAAGGAGTAACTACTATTTGAGTGATAGAGAGTACATTGCAATATAGTAATCACTAGGTAGCTTCCAAGAGAAGAAACAACTTTTGAAGTAGCCAAACAAATAAAAAGGAGGCATACGAGGCGAAAGGAAACCTCAAAGCCTACAATAGAACATTGTGGGACCATAAACATGACATTGTGGGATATCACGATGGAAAGAGATCTCATAGGCGAAACAGAACAAGGGCGCAAGGAACACACTCACACCCTACTATAGAGAACTCGACACTAGGTCAAATGGTTGAGAAATGACATGCCTAAAAGGCACCTAAACATTGAAAGACGAGATGAGATAGCAAAACTTTTCCAAATCAACACTTGATAAGATGACCCAGATTTAGAGAAAAACCAGGTAGGGAGTAAAAATAAGCATACTACAATTTTCGCAAATACTTTTCAACTTTCAAATAGATTTCACAAACTCTAGACTCAACATCGACCAGTAGAAAGGTTTTCCTACAGATGGTACTGCCCTGATACCATAACATGTGACACCCTCGGGATCAGGGCTAGACAAATCCCAGACCTCCTTTTGACATAAGTCTAACCTAGAGCTCGAGGATATCCAGTGAGATAATCGGTAACACAAAAGTGACCCTATGACACATAATTAGTACAGTGAGCTTGTAACTGAGCAAAGAACCAGAATATTACAAGCAGAGGTCACTGACCAAAAACATAACAAGGAAAGGAAAATTATGCTATTAAGTATAACAAACTTAACAAATGTACTAAGAGCCTGAAGCATAAGGATGGTGTCCAATCCATAGATCCCAGACTGCCGACTGGGAACCCCAAGCTACTCATCGATATCGATGTCATAATGAACTCATATTCTATGGTAACACTTACTCTGCTACAAAAGTATCAATGAATAAAGGGTGAGTACAGGGTGTACTCTGCAAGACTTATGGCTGTTGGAGTTATCTTGCATAAAGCTATATTTATTTGTAAAATAGGTAGGAGAACAAGCTCGACTAAGTAGAACCTTTTAAAATGGGATAAGAGAGCGGTATCTCTAGCTTTGATCATCTTTTGATATCCACTGAATCTTTATTAGCTAAACCTACCAACGTGGAGCACCCCCCTCGATCCCTGAGGAAGCATCCTTAAGAACACATTACTTAGCTTGGCAAGTTTTACGATTAGGTTCAAGTTCTCTATGATCATCATGTCCGTTCCTAAGTCATCCATAACTGCGAACACGGCTTGTCAAAAATATTAATACCCTACAGGGGTGCACATCTTTACCCACATGTACCAACCGACTCTTAATGCCACTATAGATTAGCCCTCTTCCTTGGAAGCCCGACAGAGGGTAATTGGACACGACCTTTACCTTGATTTTTCCGAGACCATGAGTCACGCAATAAGGAGATGCCACCATAATGGGTCGATTCCCGAAGCCGTTCCCTAATTATGTGTCTAGGGACGACAAAGATTACGGAGGCCGTGTCTCTCTTGTTCTCGGCCATTCTTACTTACATGTTATGAATACACCTACTTCACCTACTTCGAGAACAACCAAAATGCATATGTCAAATGGAACACCCGAACTATGTGACTCATCGAATCTACTAGGAAAGTTAGTTGGTCGAGGGGGTTTCCAGGCCCCCCGTGTGGCTGTACGCTCGTCTTGATTCAAGAGGAAAGAACTCAGGTCCTAGTTGTGGCAGGTATGGGACTTCAAAAACCACAACCCACCATGGCCTCCCATTGAAGCCTTAGAATGTTTACCTTTCATTTCTAGTCGTACCCCCTCATCCTATCATACTACAATCATTCACAACTCTGACTCATCAACCGGATGACCAGCAGTAACACTAAGCATGGCTAAGCACAACCAAAATAAACAACTCTAGTGATGCTCACAAGCCAAACCCTAGTTATGCTAGGAACAGTGGACCAGGGAATATAGGATACAAAGGAACATGCATCAGATAGGATTACTCTATCTATTGAAAAAATACTTTGGAATCGTATGCACATGGAAATAATTGAAATGCTTGAAATCATAGGACTATATCATGTGTGGGGCTTTGCTTGCCTTTTCCTGTTGATACCCAACTATAGAGCTTCACATACATCAGATGGACTTGTTCATCAATGATCCAGTACTTCTCTTCAGGTACATCAGATGGACTTGTTCGTCAATGATCCAGTACATCAGATGGTGTTGATATCTGAATTTGATCTCGGTCTCGAATCGTTTCTCACGTTCAACTCCGAGGACTACCGAGAAAGACTAGAAAATAAATACAACAATCAACACAAGAATCTAGGAAATGCGCATAATGGATGGCATGACATATTAAAGGCATTGGATTTAAACCCTAAAGGCATAAGAACAATTTAAATGGGGTTGGAATGCTCTAGATATAGAATTTCCCAAAATCCCACATGCATAAAGAACATTTGAGATCATTTTAGTTGCAATGATGCATGACTATGATGCTACATTGTAGATCTTATTTTTTTGATGATTTTGATATATTATTTGTATTTTTATGATTTAAAATGAATTAGTTATGAATTTATCCATTTTAATACATTTTAAATCATTGTTGGAATATTATAATATATTTACACATTTTGGAATTATCTTTAACATTTTTATTAACTAGAAAACATTTCTAAAAAAATTATTTAAATTACAGAAGGGCACACATGTCATATAATTCTTATTTACAGAAATTATTATAGAAAATAATAGAAAAAAAAGAAAAAGGGACTTGAGACTTCATGATGACATCATCCTGAGGTCAGCAATGGAGGTGCTCCGGATCGAGCACGAGGCTGGCGACAGGGCGCGCGGGCGAGTGGGAGTGGGGTGCGCTGGATGCGCGGGAGCGTGTTGAGCCTAAAACTGGCGGTGCGGTGACAAAATGGTCACCGGAGCATCGTCCCCAGAGAGCTCCTGCGACGGCGGACATCACCAGTCATCGACAGAGCAATAGGAGGCAAGGAGATGAAGAAGAGGTGCACAAGCACTAGGGGCTCACCAGGAGGGCTTGGAGAGAATGGACGAGGTCAGGAGGGACGACTATGTCACAACGGGGATGGCAATGTCGATTGGCCCAATTATAATCTCCCACGGATTCGTACATCGGCTAGGAGGTAGAGGACGAAGATGGGGTGCTAATGGTGGCCTCAGAGAAGTTTGGAGAGGTTGGGAGAAACAGGGCCCGATGGTGACCGTGAGCTTAGGGTTAGGGTTTGCCTCGCAGGGAAGAAGAGGAAGGGAGACTGGCGGGTTAGGGTATCCACTGCGGCAGGGTGTGGCTTTCTAGATGACATCAGGCGGCATGCATCTTGACGTACGCCGGTGGCGGACGACAGACGGTGCACCAGCGACCTGCTTGTCTCTCTCAAGGAAGACGGCAAACTAGAGGAGGCCGAAATGGTACGAGGCAGCGCTAGGCTGAAGTTCCGCCGACACTAGGCCACGAAAAAGCTTCCAGGAGGAAAGGAAGGGAGTGGGATGCGCAGCCTGTTGCTGCTAGCTCTGCATTTTTTTAAAAACCGTTTTCTTTTCTGTTTTCTCTTCTTATTTTTGTATTTCAAATTAAGAACTATTTTGAACATTTCAGAAGTACCAGAGGGTTTGTAAAACTATTGAAATATGGTGAGTCCCTTTTAATCCATTTGGACTCCATATATTTTTGTTTTTTTAATATGCAAAACCATTTGAAGGTTTTCAAAGAGAGAGAGAGAAAATAGCGTTTAAAGTTTTGATCCATTTGTTACATGCATTTAAGTTCATGATGCTCATGATGAACAAATCAAGTCTGAAATAAAGATTACCTAAAATTTGGGTGTTACATGGTACAGATCTATGCAGAAGATCCTGGAGGAGATGCCGAGGCGTGCATGCGTGGTTACCAAGAAACTATAGTGGCAGGGCAAGTGTCCAAGTTACCTAAGGAATCTAAAGTGATGGTATGTGCATTAGAACCGCTGGTCATGGCTGGCGTAGGCACTGACCTCAGCGGCCAGACCATTCATCTCCCCTCTCTGGTTCCACAAATAGGCCGCTTTCGTCGTTGTTTTCACCCAGTGAGTGGACACCAACTCCGTATCCAGTTGAATCCAGCTGGGAAGCAACAAGAACAATGGGCAAAAGGGACAGTCGGCTTCATCGCGAACCACTCCATCTCAATCATGAGCACACAAGAACTTCCCTGCAAGATGAAGCCTCAACGCGCTCGGGAACTAGTCTCGGGGGATGAATCCCGGATGGGATAAGCTAGGACAAACTGGCCGGCTCCAGAGATATCAGGTTGGATGGCCAGGAGACATAAGAACTACATCCGGGTGGAATGCTACAACCGGTCCACCCTCAAGCTTTCCCTACTGGCCCGTCAAGCCTGGTAACCAGAAGATCCTGCCCGGTGGCCGACTCCACTCGGTCGCCTCAGATTCGCTGGCGAGGATACGGAGGGCATGATGCTCCCTGCAGAGAACGCCTCTAGGGCCTCGTGTCACCAGACAGGATGGTGCGCCACCTAGATGGTGCTACATGAAGACTACACTAACCAGGGAAAAGTTGGCGACTGAGCATAACGTTGTTGGCTGACCTCTATAGCTCTGGTGCCTAGGCACTGTAGCATTGTAGCCTTACACTGTAGTGTTCACTGGGTCCTGACTCAACGGATGGGCCCCGCCAGCCAGCCAGCTTTGTAAACCCAAAACCCATTCTATAAACTCTAGAACCTACTCCTCCTAGCCAGTATATAAGGGAGGTTAGAGCTAGGGTTTTGGGGAAGACTCTGCTAGTTCATCTTCTTCCTCGAGTTCTCACTAGTAGACTAAGGAAAATAGCTCAAGGAGAACTTGTATTGGGCATACACCCCTGAGATAGTAGATCCTTGCAGGAGTAGGGGAGTTACCTCGCCAAGAGGAACCCGGACAAGGGTACTTTGTTGTGTTTGTAGTGCTTGTTACCAACCCATTGTGATAGCCATCGATAGCATCCCGATTGTCCCTTCTTAATACATCCTGATGGCACTGCAGTGTTCCACACCATGACATGATCCATACTCCTTCTTTTGCTGCCTCTGAGCAGAAACATACTCAGCTCCCGTAGTGGAATCGGCCATCGATTCTTGCTTGGAACTTTTCTAGCTCATTGCACCTCCATTCACTATGAACACATAGCCGGTTGGCGAGCGTGAGTCATCTAGGTCGGTCTGAAATCTAGCATCATGTAACCCTTTACACCTAGCTCTTCCTCACCACCATAGACTAGGAACACATATTTAGTACATCTTAAGTACTTAAAGATATTATTTACTGCTATCTAGTGGCCTTCACCAGGATTCGACTGATATCTGCTCGTTACACTTAGAGCATAGGAAATATATGTCCTAGTACATATCATCACATACATGATCGATTCTAATGTCGAAGCATAAGGGATCCTCTCCATCCGACTTCGCTCATCAGCCGACGCTGCGCACTGAGTCTTGCTAAGTAGGATTCCATGCGCCATCGACAAGAACCCCTTTTCTAAGCCGAATCCATATTGAACCTCTTAAATATCATATCTAGATATATATACTCTAACTCAAACCTATGAGCGTCCAGGATCTATTTCTATATATCTTAATTCCTAGTATAAATGCCGCCTTACCCAAGTCCTTCATATGGAAACACTACTACAATAAAAGTGTTGACTAGTGACCTTTTCTTAACGACCATGCTTTTTTGACATAGATTTATGACCATTTCAAACCAAATGGTGGTAGGCCATTTAGAAGGGTCCGGGTCCTGAAAAACTATGAATTTTTTTAAGAAAGGTCATAACTTATTTACATCATAGACATCACTGGTCTATGACCTTAATTTGAGATGACTACAACGAATATAAATGATCGATGCCATTAATTTGTGAGGTGTTAAATCCAACTCAGCAGTAGCCAACGTGTCAAGCTCACATGTCAATTTTTTGCATATGTATCATCTCCATGTGTCAATTTACGCTTATGTAGAACTAGGTATGTCCATACCACTAACATGTGGGACCGTACATATATTATTGATGAAAAACAAATAGCCCATGTCGGAGTCAAACACAGCACCTCACGATCATGGTATGAAGCTAAACGATCGCACAACCAGTGCATTTATGATTCTACATGAGCCTGGTGATTACTCCATTACGTACGTGCCCCCTCGCATCGCCCTCCTCCTGGCGACCAAGGGAGACTTTCCCTAGCGCCGCCGCCACCTCCTCCCTCCTTGACCCTCCCTCCTCGTCGTCCCCGGAGGCCCGCCAGCCTAAGAGCATGCCGCCGGTGATGGGGGCGGCGGGGATCCGGCCTCCCGGCCCCAGTGTGGTGGAAGGGAGGGATTTTCCGGCGTTGGACGGGGCCTGCGTATGGAGGTGGTGCCATGGCCACTCTTGTCGAGATGGAGGGCCGGTGGTTAGGGTGGAGCGGCGATGCGGCGGCCTCAGATCCGGTTGGCGGCGCGGCGGACTAGCGGACCATCTGATCCGATCTGGGACGGTGGGCTGCGGATCGGTGCTCGTTCATCTAGTCTCCACCTGCGGTGTTGTATCTTCGTCGAGATAGCGGTTATGGCGGCCTGGGTCACCATGGATCGGCCGTTTTTTCAGTGGGTCTTGGTGACCGGTGAAGACCGGCGGTGTGGGGGCTTCCGGTCTGGCATTGAATAAAGGGGGTTTGTCCTAGGATCCCTCTCGCACCAGGACGAAGATCTACCTGCTCCATGACTTCATCGATCTGGTCGGAGTGTTGTGTTCCGGAAGATTCCGCTGGTGAACACCAATGGACGACATGTCGGAGTTCGCCAGATTGGATGGATCTCGGTCGCGCGCAACCATGTTTTTTATGACCGTTTGGTTCCAGAGGGAGTGCTATGAAGCTTTACAGACTGTTGCCATCAAGGACATGCCATTAGTCCCATGGTGAAGTCATTCGTGGAGAATGACATGAAAGCCAAGGTCTGAAGAATAGTAATAGTGGTGTGAATCCTGTTTGCGATGAGGTTTTGGCTTGGTGTTCTAGGTCTTGGAGCAGCGACATTGGAAAATGGGGGCGACAGTACAGGAGATTTCCAGGGTTCAAGCTACAGGGAGAAAATCCAAGGTCTGCCCTTAATTGATTACGCCTGGCAATGACCTTGTTAAAGGCATTGTTTTGTCAGCGCGGACTTTCTCCAGGGTGAAAACCTATGATCGTTGATCAGGGCGATGACGGCGCTAGTGCACTGTTCCCTTCTTGAAGGCGTCGCTTTTGGAGAGGATGGATTTCTGATGCTGTCTTGGTGGTGTTTGGTCGTTGTTGTAGGACATAGATCACTAAAGCGGGACTTTTTTTTCCTGTAATTCTTCTTTTATTTTTTGGCTGTGTGCATCCGTAATGCCATTAGGGTAATGTGTTGTTGTAGAGGCTGGGTATAATTGGTATCGTGCGATATTAATATATGCTCCTTTCAAAAAAAAACATGAGCCTGGCTCCTTTGGTCCGTTTATGATTCTACATAAGCCTGGCTCCTTTTACAGACGCTCTGTTTATGATTCTACATCAGCCTGGCTCCTTTTACAGACGCTCTCTTATTTTTTTATTCAAAAATAAAAAAGGACAGGATATCAAACCGACGACCTCAACAACCACAGTCAAACAATAACCTTGGTAACCACCAGACCAGAACACCATTTCTGAATACAAAAGTAGCCTGACCTATTTTGTAGAGACAACACCTTTCTTCACTTATTAAAGCAAAAGATCCTTGATAGGGACTCGAACCATCGCCCTCAAAAGCCATCACGGACACCTCCTTCCTAACATATTCATTGGTGATTAGACAAGCGTTTGTAAGTTATTAAACAGATTATTTCTGACGTTCGTCCTGGCCACATTTCGATAAAAGCCTTAGACTTTTTTATTTTACACCGTTTCCCACAGAATGGGCCAACGGCTCATAGGACCATTTGAAGGGGAAAAGGGTCGTCTTTCTATATAGTTTGAGTTCACAAAAATAGAGAAATTTTTATTTTTTTGGGTAAGGATAAAAATACAATTTCAATGTCAAGTTTGGATATCACATCGAATCGATATTGTACAAAAATCAATTTCGTTCATATTGAAGAGCTGCATAACTTCATTATTGGTAATTTTCTAATTTTACATCATCTAGAGTGCATGATAAATGTGATCAAAAGGGCAATATTCTTTCATAGGCGTTGAGTCTTTCTAAACTTTCAGGACATCCCTTCTAAAATAGCATATTGTAAATCTTAAAATGGTTTTCGCAAAAAAATCATGAGCACTATATCATGTATCTGTAGTTCTAATCAGACCCACTTCCTACCGATTTGGGAGGAATTTGTCTTTTTCACCAGGGGTGGACGGAAAGGTTTGAGATACCACGGTCGGGAAATTCTCCATGTAAGGTGGTAGAGTATTTTTGAAAAATGGGGTCTTGGCATTTTGAAACTTTCATTTTGTGGTTCCTTAACAAAACCTCCTGATTTCGGCATTCGTAAAATGGAAAATGGCTTTTTGGTGTGATGAAAGGAAAAACTTCCTCCTAAAACAATGTTCGCCATCCCATAATGAACATGCATGCACAATATGGGCATATTATCACAAAATATGCCACAATTCCGGTCATAACATTGGTCGTTTCTCCTGAAAGCCATGAAATCTCAAACATGATATGTCATTTCTGAGAAGATTTTTTTTAGATGCAATCAACTTACCAGATTTGATATTTTTTCTTGCAACTATTTCACATATATGACACCACATGAAGGTTTTACATTGTTTGGAACATTTTTTAATTTTTTATGCCCATTTCAAACTATTGTAAAAAGGCTAGCATGAAGGATCTTAGATAGGGATTGAGTCTCGCTGAATTTGCACTGGATCTCTGATAAAATAGTATATTGTGATTCTAAAAATTATTTGGACCCACTTCTGGCCTATTCGGCAAACATTTGTCTTTTTTGCAAGGGGTGGATGGAAAGGTTTGAGATATCCTGGTTGGGATATTTTTCATGTAATATGGTCTAGTATTTTTGAAAAAAATTGGTGTTATCATTTTAAATTAGCCCTTTGGTGGTTGCTTCACGAAACGCCACTTTTTTGGTACTCAAAAAATGGAAAATGTATTTTTTGTGCGAGAAAAAGGAAAACTTCATCCTGCAACATTGTTCGCCATCCCAAGAAGCACATGCACGCACAATATGGACACATTATAAACACTATGCCGCGATTCTGGCCGTAACATTGGTTGTTTGACCTAAAAGCAATGTAACCTCGAACATGATATGTCATTTCTGCGAAGGTTTTTGAGATATTTACGGTATGCCAAGTTTGGTATTTTTCTTTGCAACTATGTAACATAACATGACACCACGTGACGGATTTACCTTATTTGGACCATTTTTGAAATTCTTATGTCGTTTCCAAAATATGGTAAAAACATCGGGCATGAAGGTTCTTATCTAGGGGTTGAGCCTCGCAAAACTTGCATTAGATCTCTGATAAAACATCATATTGTGAGCCCAAAATTGATTTTGGCAAATAATTACGGACATTAGATCATGCCTTTTTCATGCACTCGGAAAATGGAAAATGCCTTTTTCATGCAACAAAGGGAAAACTTTCTCCTGTAATACTGTTTGCCATCCCAAGATTCACATGTATGCACAATATGGGTAATTATCACAAACTATGTCATGATTCATGACATAACATTGGTCGTTTGGACTAAAATCCATGAAACCTCGAACATGATAGGTTATTTATAAGAAGGAATTTTTGAGATATTTACAATATATCAAGTTTCGTATTTTAATTGCAAATATATCACATAATACGACACCACGTGAAGGATTTACCTTATTTGGACTGTTTTTGAATTTCTTATGCCCATTTCAAACTATGGTCAAAACAGCGAGCATGAAGATTCTTAGCTAGGGAATGAGCCTCGCTAAACTTGCATTGGATCTCTGATAAAACAACATATTGTGATCCTAAAAATTATTTTTACAAAAAATCATGGACAATAGATCATGTACCTGTAGTTCAATTCGGACCCACTTCCTCTCGATTCGGCAGACATTTATCTATTTCATGATGGGTGGGAAGAAAGGTTTAGGATACCCCGGTTAGGACATTGTTGATGTAATATCGTCTAGTATTTTTTAAAAATAGAGTGGTAGCATTTTGAATTAGCCCTTTGGTGGTTTCTTCACAAAATGGCACGTTTTTGGCACTCGAAAAATGAAAATGCCTTTTCCGTGCAACTAAAGGGAAAACTTCCTCCTGCAACATTGTTAGCCATCTTAAGATGCACATGTATTCACAATATGGGCACATAATCACAAACTATGTCGCAATTCTAGCCATAACATTGTTCATTTGGCCTAAAAGACATGAAACCTCGAACATGATAGGTCATTTCTAAGAAGGATTTTTTGAGATATTTACAATATACCAAGTTTGGTTTTTTCCTTGCAACTATTTCACAAACATGACACCACATGAAGGATTTACGTTGTTTGTACGGGTTTTGAATTTCGTATGCCTGTTTTAAACTATGGTGAAAAAGGCGGGCATCAATGTTATTAGCTATGGGATGAGCCTCGCTAAACTTGCACTGGGTCTCTGTTAATACAACATATTGTGAGCATAAAAATTATTTTTCAAAAAATCATGGATATTATATCATGTACCTGTAGTTCAATTCTGACCCACTTCCTACCGATTCGACAGACATTTGTCTTTTTCATGAGGGATGGACGAAAAGGTTTAAGATATCCCGGTTGGGACATTGTCCATGTAATCTGGTCTATTATTTGAAAAATAGGGTGGTAGTATTTTGAATTATCCCTTTGGTGGTTTCTTCACAAACGCCCTGTTTTTGGCACTCGGAAAATGCATATGTGTGCAAAATAGACCCAACCAATCAGAACAGATTATGAGGCTACCCATGGTTCAGCCTGCCAAAGCATATCTCAGCCATCCAGCTAGCCTCTATCCAACGTCCGAAGTTTCATTTCAGTTTCTCTCGCCTCCACCTCCTCCCACACACTTTGGACATGAAAGTGACCGAAGCGCCCTGCCATTCTCTAGTCAGGCAGCACTGGTGTGATCAGGGGCAGTTCCATGAAATCATACCATCAATCTAGTTTAAGGTCGAGAAGGACACCCAAACCCTAATGCCTTGCTCCTCTTCCTAGACCTATCGCCCTGCGCGAGTACCCCGCCTCCCTCTCTCTGCTTTGCCTACTAGCTCCCTACCCCATCGCACCGCCTTGTGTGCTCGCACGAGCAAGAAAGTGCGCCACCCCCAGTTGCTGCCTTGTCCTCCCTTCACTCTCGTCTACCCAAGCCTCCTCTCCCAAACACTAACATCTCCCTCCGCCGCCACATATCATGAACACAAGCTGTCGTTCTCCCCCTCTTCCCTCGCCTCCCACTTGTCCATTGACCCGAGCTGACGCGAACTCACATACGCATCGCCCTACCCCCAATTTTCCATTAACCTGAACCACCCCAAGATCCCACGTGAGTCGTCGATGACGTCCTACAAGGAGGGTATCCAGAGCCAATGGTTGATTCGCCCTAGTAAGCCTAAAAGATTCCTACATGTATTAACAGGAAACATTAATCCATGTGTGTTCTATAAACATAAAAGAGTCCCTAGTAAGCCTCTTGTTAAACTAGCTTGTTAATTAATATATGATCATGGTTTCCGGATCATGGACAATGGATGTTATTGATAACAAGATCATACCATTAGGAGAATCATGTGATGGACAAACCCCCATAGTAAGAATAGTATAAGATCAACTCATTAGGTTTGTTTTGCTACAAGCTTTCAGACACATAGTAACCTATTCCTTCGACCATGAGATCATGTTAATCACCGACACTGGATGAGTACTTTGATGACATAAAACACCACTTCCATAACTGGATGGTTATAAAGGTGGCATTGGGTAATGTGAATGTATGTGTTGGAGCACATGGATCAAGAGTGGGATTTGTCCATCCATATGATGGATAGATATACTCTGGGCCCTCTCGGTGGAATGTCAACCAATTATCTTGCAAGCATGTGACTAGGTCATAAGGGATGTCATATCATGGAACGAGTAAAGAGTACTTATTGGTAATGAGGTTGAACTAGGTATAGAGATACCGACGATCGAACCTCGGATAAGTAAAGTATCATGCGACAAAAGGAATCGGTATTGTATGTTAATGGTTCATTTGATCACGATGTCATCATTGAAATATATGGGAGCCATTATGGATTTCTAGATACCTCTATTGGTTTTTGTCCGGAGAGGTATCTCGATCATGTCTGCGTAGTTAGCGAACCATAGGGAGACATGTTTAAGGAATCGATGTTGTTTAAGTAGATATGGAATATGAGTTGGATAACAAATGTTTTTCGGAGTATCGGATTGGATCTAGGAAATCATGAGGAGATCCAGAATGGTTTGGAGAATAATATTCATATAAGGTAAGTGGTTTTCCAGGGTTCGGAAAAGTTTCTGTGTTTTGACCTGATACTTCTAGAATGTTCTAGAGGAACCACCAGTGGTTCCACCATCTCTAGAGGGGGTTACTTGGGTTGTGGGATGCGCACCAAGCCCTATAGAGCCAGCCGGCCAACACTAGTAGAAGGGTCAAACCCTAGTTTGAATAGTCAAATCCTAGTTTGAAAAGTCAAACTCTACTTTTGGTGAGAGGGAAGACTTGGTGGGAATTATCCCAACTCTTCCCCTTGGTCGGGAGGGCACAACTAGGGCTGGAACCTTGGCCGACCACCTCCACCTATATAAGGAGGAGTGGGGGCGCACCCCACACACCCTTTTCCATTGGCGCTTAACCCTAGTCGCCCCCTCTCTTCTCTCTCGTCCACCATCCTACTCCAGCTTAGGCGAAGCCCTACAGAAATCTCTCATCCTCCAGCACCACCACTATATCGTCATGCTATTGGGATTCCGAGGAGATCTACAACCTCCGCTGCCCTGCTGGAACCGAGAGAGGAAGGTCTTCATTGACTCTGTACGTGTGACCGACTGCGAAAGCGCTCTCAGAAAATGGTGCCGGAAGGATCATCTACACAATCTTGAGACCAGCAAGTGATCGACTACATCAACCACGAGATCTGAATCTCATTAGACTCTTTGGATCTACGAGGGTTAGTTCTCTACAATGTCGTCGCACCAATCTCGTAGATTAGATCCTCGTTTTGTGTGTTCATGCAATAGATTTTTTTTTTGTTTTCCATGCAACGAACCCTACAGTGGTACTAGAGCCAACTCTATGCGTAGACCTGTTGCATGAGTAGAACACAAAGGTTTTGTGGGTGTTGATTCTTTTGTTGTTGCTTTCTTTTTGTGTACTTTGCATCTTGCAGGATGGTGGGATGAAGTAGCCGGGCTAACCTTACATGTCATCGCACATGAGACTTTCTCCACCCTCAACGTGTAACTTGTATTGCACAAGTGGCTTTGCGGGTGTCTGTCTCTCCCACCATAGTTAAGATTCAATTTACATTGGGCACTTCAAAACACTTGTAGCATCATTGTGTTTCATGTCCATAGGTAAGAACGGTTCTTATTCGAAAGCCCCAAGCCACATAAAACATGCAAAGAAAATTAGAGGCGTCTAACTTGTTTTTGCAGGGGCATGTGATGTGATATGGCCATGATGTGATTGTGATTATATTTGATGCATGCAATGATCTTTATTGTAAGTTTTGCAACCAGAAGGAACCTAATGGTTGTCTTTAAATTCGTTAAGACCTGCGTGTCTATTCATCATGTAATAGATTTATTCCAAGTAGTTGTAATAGTTGCTGTTGGTGATGGACAACCATGAAGTGGCGCCATTGACCTTGACGCCATGCTGGTGATGATGGAGATCATGTTCGTGCTTTGGTGATGGAGATCAAAGGCACAAGAATAAAAGCCATATCATATCATATCATATCACATATTGTGAATTGCATTTGATGTTAATACTTTTTATGCATCTTGTATTGCTTAGATCGTGATGGTAGCATTATAAGATGATCCCTCTCACTAAATATCAAGTAATAATGTATTCATCCTTAGTAGGCAGCGTTGCTAAGACTTGTCGTTTCGAAGCATCTCCTGATGATCGGGTGTGATAGATTCTACGTGTGCATACAATGAGTGCAAGCCAGATTTGCACATGTGGATACTAAGGTTAATCTTGAGGAGCCTAGCATGTACAGACATGGCCTCGGAACATAGAGTACCTAAAGGTAAAGCATGAGTCATATGGATGATATGATGAACATGTTTATTGTTCGCCTTTGAAGCTACATCATCTCTCGTGATGATTGGACTTGGTGTAGTGGATTTGGTTCGTGTAATCACCAAAACGACTCGAGGGATGTTGTTTTCAGTGGGAGTTCAAATAGTAATATGATTAAAGTTGAACACAATTTATCATAAACTAAATTAATGTGAATTTGCATAATTTTTTGTAGTCATTGGCATCCGTTCACCACCTTATACTTAGTTATAATTGGGATAATAGAAGCATAGAATTCTGGATAGTTACTTTCTAACTAGTATCATTTTGTTTTGACTATTAATCTAAAGTTTAAAAGTCTGATTAAAAAGTTTCAGCAAACTTCGTTTACTCCATGAAGTTTAATAATTAGTATTAAATCAAGAGTAACAATTCCAATGTTAGTATCTAAAGTATCATGTTTGCCTCCATGATTCTTGATATTCAAAAGATTGTTTTAATACCAAGGTTATCTAGGACCTGGAAGAATTGTTTTAGAAACCATCATGTGTGGAAGATATTGCGACATCTAAAACAATGGATTGGTTGCAAAATGATAGAATATAATTTGGAAAATTTATGTTCTCATATTTGATGAGAATTTGGGAAGGTTGGAGATGCTAGATATCCTAATCCTCCAAAAGGTTTTAGAAAGAAAATTTATACTCGCGATTCATGTTTATAATCTATAGTAGCTAGATCATGATAGTTGTCATGATAAGGATGAATATAATATGTAGGTAAAATATTTACTCCACTAAAAGATTACTAAAGAATGGATTTTGAAACAACACCAAAAATTTGATGATGGTGATCTATTTCAAAGTGCAAGTCCAAAGGTATTAGTATTTGACTATACATGATTTGGACTATGTGTCATGTGTACGGATCCATTGTTGATATTGATAGATTCTTTTAAAAGGGAAAGGAAATGCTCAAAGATAATCTCATAAATATTTGGCAGAAAAGGAAAGACTAGAATTGTCCAGCTTAGGTATATAGGTGATATACATGTTATGGTTGTATTTTTTTTCTTGTTAAACAATATAGTTCATGGGTATTGGATACCGAATTGGTTGGTGTGAAATTTCATGAAGGACAACACAATTCATGACCTGCAATGGCCTAAGTAACCAGAAAGGGAATATATGATGATGTTCATTGAAAACAAACAAAGTGTTGTTGTGTTTCTCGTTGACATCAAAGCTTGACTTCAATATTTGTTTCAATAATTGTTATTATGATCAGGTATTATGAGAAGAAAAGGTTGTTCAAATAATTACCATATTCCATGTAAGATGGATGATTTACAAATCTGGTTGGAGAAATCACATCCATAAAGCTAAATGCTAAAAATGTCGTAAGACAAATGATTGAAAGATCACTTATGAAGTGACATCGCTATTTAAATTATATTGGAAAGAAAACATGAAGAAAATTATATTGATCAAATGATGCTTGTGAGACATTGCTAGAGATAATTGAAACTTTGTTCAAAGGCCAAAGAAGAACAAACGACTAACTTATTGGAATTTGTGCATATTGATGTATGTAGTCCATTATATGTAGTTATGAGCGATAGATTTCAACTTCATATGCTTTCTCAAAAATTTTGAGTGAATACATGTATATATTTACTTAATGAGGATGAAATATGAAATATATGAAAATGTTCAAAGACTTTCAAGATGAAGTGGAAAGTCATTGTAACAAGAGAATAGAGTTTATGATTGGATCATAAAGGAAGATATTTGAGTTATAAGTTTAGAATAACACCTAAGATTTGAGGAATCATTCCATGGATTTGCATTTCCCGAAACACCATATGAGTATGGAGTGTTTGAGATAAGTAATGAAACCTTGTTTGACATGGTGAAATCAAAGGTGTCAGTTATAAAACTGCCATTTTATTTTAAAGATTAAAGCTTTAGTGACTATCGCTTTTACACTCAAAATAGATCCATCTTGATCCGTTGAAATGATACCATATAAGTTATGGTTTGGGATAAAACCCAAGTTGTCCTTTCTTAAACTTTGGTATGCTAGGCATGAGTAAAATGTTTACAAACAAAGTCGGATGATCATGTCTTTGTATGTTATTTTGAATAACCATTGTGTGTTCCTCCATAACACCAAAGACAAAAGTGTTTGTCTCTTAGAACATCAAGTTTCTTGAGAAGGATTTTTTTCGTGAAATGTTAAGTGGGAGGACAATAGAACTTTGAAAAGGTTATTGAACTTTAGCTAATATGTGATGAATTGTGCAGTGCCAGAAAGTGTCTCGGAGGCAGTGACAATGCTCATGGGTCACGTGCCACAAAAGTTGTGGTCACGGAGGTCTAAGTTCCTATTGAACCAAGTAGGTCAGGTAAACAATGAAATACTAAGATTTGAGAGTAAATCATTGTTGTTTGACAATGATGAACCGATTGTATGCAAAGAAGCGATGATGGGCCCTGACTCCGTCAAATGGCTTGAAGCCATAAAATCCATGATAGTTCCATAGACAAGAAATCAAGCTTTAAACTTGGAAGACCCTCTAGAAAGGTGTAAGACCTTACAGACGTATTTGGATCTATAAAAATATAGACATGGATGTTTCACATCTATGAAATAGTCGACATGTCGTGAAAGAGTTTATGACAATGTTCAAGGAGTTGATTATGACAAGATTTAATCTTTCATAGCGATATTTAGTCTGGACGTATTAATGTATCAACTACTACATATATTGGTATATGGTAGTTGAACAAACAAAAAAAGTTCTTCTTATAGAATGGTAACCTAGGACGTGTACATGACACGATCCAAAAAAGTTCTTTAATGGTTGAAGTAAGCATCACAGAGTTGGAATCTTCACCATGATGAAACTATTAAAAGAGTTTAATTTCATCAAAGACGATGAAGATGCTTGCATTTGCAAGAAATTAAGTGGGAGCGCTAAGATATAGTTCTAATACATTATGTGAAAGACATATTGTTGATTGGAAACAATGTATCTTTTATTGACATAGGTTAATAATTTCATTTCGATGAAAGACTTAGGCAAAACCTGAATATTAGGTATCAATGTCTATATGGATAGATTGAGATGCTAATATGGTTGTGCCAAATGTACATATATGATATATTGAATGAGTTCAATATGGGAACGACAAGAAAGGTACTTGTCGCACAGGAAAGATTGAATCAAGATTCAAGTGTATTAATACTTGGTAAGTGAGATGAGATCCAAGTGTTTTTGACACTTGGTGTATGAAATCACAAAGAATATTTTGATCAATCATACTGTGATATGTACACATCCAGATATGTCCTATGCTCCAAATTTTATTTATGATCTTTGGAAGAACTAAGGATATTGTTATGATCTTTGGAAGAACTAAGAATATGTTATTTTGTAGAGGTGACAAATAGTTAAATAGTTCATTGCAAAGTGTTACATTGATACTAGTTTTGTCACAAGATACAAATTAAGTTTATCTCAATTTAAACTATGGAAAGGAAGTTCCATAAAGTATTTGGATGAGTTCCAAAGTTAAGACATTGTGACTGATACAACAAATTTCCAAGTATATGCCTGATGTTATCAAACCAGGCGTGGTTCACAACGGGCTAGTACTATGAAGATATATTGTACGACAATTGTATCGACTTGATTTAACCCCAAGGAACTAAAGGTCTCACCAAAGGACCAAAGTTATACAATGTGATACGTTGAAAACGTATCTATAATTTTTGATGCTCCATGCTTGTTTTGTATCTACTTTGCTTTGCTTTGTCTACACTTTGAGGTGTTTTTATATCTTTTCTGGAACTAACCTATTAACAAGTTACCACAGTGCCAGTTGCCTATTTTCTTCTGTTTTTGGTTCCAGAAAGGTAGAAAATCAATATTCTCGGAATTGGACGGGACAAAAGCCAAAGTTATTATTTTCTTGGAGCAACATGGAACCACGAAGCAGAGCCGGAGGGGGGCCACAGGGTGGCCAAACCCGCCTAGGCGCGGGCAAGCCCTGGAGGCGCCTGGAGAGGGTGTGGGCCCCTTGGACCCCCACCGACCTTTATTCCTGCGCCTATAAGAAGCCTCCGACCCAAAAACCCTAAAGAATCCAGAAGAAATCCACGAAAACCTCCACAACGCTGCCACCACCGAAAGGGAGATTCGGGGGACAGAAAGTCTCTCTTCTGGCACCCTGCCGGGACGGGGAAGTGCCCCCGGAGCCATCTCCATCGATCTCCACCACCATCTCCATCACTGTTGCTGATTTCCATGCTGAGGAGGGAGTAGTTCTTCCTCAGGGCTAAGGGCTCTACCGGTAGCTATGTGTTCATATCTCTCTATGCATGATCTTGTTGTGGTAATGAGCCTTGTAATCAAGTAGATCTAGCTTGCTACTCAAGTGCTTAAATAGATCTCTGCTCTCCCCATGTGTGTGAAAGTGACAGCGTGCACGCCATAGTGGCACTTAGGTTTGAGTCTACATAAATACTCTTTGTGCTTTAATAGATCTATGCTTTTCCCCACGCGTGTGAAAGTGACAGCGTGCATACAGTGTGTGGCACTTTGGCTAGATTGAATATTTGTTACGAGTTATATTTGGAGTTGGATGTCTTTATGAAATTGTGGTGTTTGTTGGAACCATCTAGCTCTCAAGGTGACAGTGTGGGGTTATCTAGATTGGGGAAGGCCCTACCGTGGATTAGAGTGTCCAACCGGAGAGTAGTAAAGAGTAGTATCATTAAGAGAAGATATTTATATGAGAGATTCTTCAATAGTGAATGTATGATCCCTAGGCCTTGTTTCTAAGCATTGAAACACCGTTTGCTACTAGATCTGTCGCATGTTTGTTTGCTTCCATCTTTGTTCCTTTTGCCGAGGAGGTTTTGGGGTTTTACCTTTCCTCCACGCCATCAACTCTTTTCTGGCACCGTTACCACTTGTATTTTACTATCTCTTCGCCGAACTAGTGCACCTATATTGGGTGTGTTGGGGACACAAGAGACTTCTTGTATCTTGATTGCAGGGTTGCTTGAGAGGGAATACCTTTGACCACTTCCTCCCTGAGTTCGATAAACCTTGGGTAATCCACTTAAGGGAAACTTGCTGCTGTTCTACAAACCTCTACACTTGGAGGCCCAACAACTGTCTACAAGAATAGAAGTGCGTAGACATCACAATGCCATCTCAATGGAGAATGAGTGATGCATATATACACAAAGACATGCAAATACACACAGACCTGGAAGTGTTAGATCCTAAGATTATGTTTACCACTAGCAATCGTGTATCTACAACACCAGAAAGCCATAGGTGTTGAATGTACAAGTTTTTCCAAACTAGATTATTGACTCTAGTGCAAGTGGGATACTGTTGGACTTAGCCCAAGAGGCAATAATAAAGTGGTTATTATTATATCTTTGTGTTTATGATAAATGTTTACATCCCATGCTATAATTGTATTAACAGGAAACATTAATACTTGTGTGTTTTGTAAACATAAAAGAGACCCTAGTAAGCCTCTTATTAAAATAGCTTGCTGATTAATAGATGATCATGGACACTGGATGTTATTAATAACAAGATTATATCATCAGGAGAATGATGTGACGGACACACCCCCATAGTAAGCATAGCATAAGATCAAGTCATTAAGTTTGTCTTGCTATAAGCTTTCAGATACATAGTAACCTAAACCTTAGACCATGATATCATGTTAATCACCATCACTAGATGAGTACTTTGATGACATCAAACACCACTTCCGTAACTAGGTGGTTATAAAAGTGGCATTTGGTAATCTAAAAGTATGTGTTTAAGCACATGGATCAAGAGTGGGATTTTTCCATCCATATGATGGATAGATATACTTTGGGCCCTCTCGGTGGAATGTCATCCAATTGGCTTGCAAGCATGTGACTATGTCACAAGGGATGTCATATCACGGAAAGAGTAAATAGTACTTATTGGTAACGAGCTTGAACTAGGTATAGAGATAACAATGATCGAACCTTGGATAAGTAAAGTATCGTGTGACAAAGAGAATCCATATTGTATGTAAATGGTTCATTCTATCACGATGTCATCATTGAAATATATGGGAGCTATTATGGATTTCTAGATACCTCTATTGGTTATTGTCCGGAGAGGTGTCTCGATCATGTCTGCATAGCTCGTGAACCATAGGGAGACACTCTTAAGGAATCAATGTTTTTTAAGTAGATATGGTATGAGTTGGATACCGAATGTTATTCGGATTGGATCCAGGACATCACGAGGAGATCCAGAATGGGTTGGATAATAAGATACATATAAGGAAAGTGGTTTTCCGGGGTTCGAAAAAGTTTCGGTGTTTTAACCGGATACTTCTAGAATGTTCTAGAGGAACCACCAGTGGTTCCACCACCCTGGGAGGTGGTCACTTGGGCTGTGGCATGCCCTAGGGGCAAGCCGCACAAAGCCCTAATGGTCCAGCCAACCTACACTAGTAGAAGGGTCAAACCCTAGTTTGAATAGTCAAATCCTAGTTTTGGTAAGAGGGAAGACTTGGTGGAAAAGTTCCCATCTCTTCCCCTTGGTGGCCAAGTTGGGGGGATACGGCTAGGGCTGGAAACCCTTGGCTGGCCGCCCACACCTATATAAGGAGGGGTCAGGAGCACCCCCCACACCCTTGTCCATTGGAGCCTAACCCTATCCGCCCCCTCTCTTCTCTCTCGTCCACCGTCCTTCTCCGGCTTAGGCGAAGCCCTGTATAAATCTCTCCTCCTCCACCACCACCACTACACCGTCGTGCTGTTGGGATTTCGAGGAGATATACAATGTTCGCTGCCCTGCTGGAACAGGGAGAGTAAGGTCTTGATTGATTCCTTATGTGTGACCAACTGCGGAAGCGCTGTCGGAACACGGCGCCGAAAGGATCATCTACACGATCTTCAGATCGGAAAGTGATCGACTACATCAACCACGAGATTCGAATCTCGTTAAACGCTTTGGATCTATGAGGATTAGTTCTCTACAATCTCATTGATTAGATCTTGGATTTGCCATATATTAGATCTTAGTTTTGTGTGTTCACGCGATAGAATTTTTTTCCATGCAACGAACCCTACGCTGCGTCCCTCGGACCTGGCAGACCCGGGCCTCAAGCAGGGCTCACACTATGGAGGTCGTCAAGGAGGGCTCGCGCATGCGTTGTCCTTCGCTTCGATGCACACGCCTTCATCGACATCGCCAACAAGCACTCCTCCATAGTGAGTTATTTTTTGTCAATACATGGTTGTTCTTTAACTTGAGATATTTTCTAGAATAATTTTCTTTGTTCTTCATAGCTGACTATGTATTGTAGAAGCTCTACTTTGTGCTAATTGCTGCTTGTATAATTGTGCTACTATCTATGTGATGATGAACAATATGTGGCGCTACTGCAAGAACATGACTAGTTGTCGTGGTTGATTCTACTATCCGTGTGATGCTGACATTTGTATATTGCATTAAGGAATGGTTCTCTACTACCTATGATAGAACAGTTCAATTGTGGTTCTACTATCTATCAATTTGCTTAATATTACTAGGAAAATGTATATGTCTTTATAGTACAATCATATGACCAAGTCATGTTTGACCTCGAGGAAGCGGGTTAGCTTTTGTGGACATAGAGAAAAGTTCTAATTGGTTCTCATCTTCTATTTAGAATTCATGAAACTGAACTCTGTCTTTATGAACTTTTGTTTGAGGTGATCGTGTACCAAATACAAGATGGTTGTCAACCTCTCGATGATACAGTGTCTACACCACCTGCTGTTGTTGGCTTCCACACGGTGTAGAAGTCGGCGTCTTCCCCAAGCTTCAGCTACAGGCCAGCACATCGACTTGATGTTGCTCCTGCTACCGGGCACCACTAGGTCTGCACCACCACTCCCTCTCTATAACATGCACAGGCAATTAGATCAGAAGTTAGTTCATGAGAATAAGGGGAAGTGATTACTTCTAGTTCGTACACAACAAAGAAGGTGTTGATACATCCTGTAATTTCATGGAAAAATGGATTTACTACTAGTAGTCGACCTTCAAATTAGTGATGAACTATGATAGCTATAATATATTCTCTGGCTGTGCATGCTACTTCTGTGTTAATAGATCCTACATATGCTTTGTGATATATATTATATGCCATGGGCTCCAAAGGTGATTAGATGGTGGAATGTTCCCTACGGTTACGCATGCCACATGCAATGTGCGCCGACATGTTCTACTTTTTGCAATAATAGCTTCCCTACAAGTTGTCTTTCTGTTATCACAACTACCTTTTCATCTCCCTTAAGTATGTCAGTTATTGCTTCCGAAGTTTCCGAAGTTCCACCAGCTCTGCTAATGGCACTGATTACCCAGGCTTTGAAATGGAAACAACACAAAGGTAATACCTTGGTCACATACTATCCACTTGTGGTGCTACGGCGATCTCAGTATGTCAAGTGTGAAAGTTCATGATATTTGTGTGGTTGTGTGGTCTTGGGATTTTTTACTCTACAGTTGACATTACTATGAGTGGATTCCATTATTCATGAATACAAAATGTGCTTTTTCTTGATTATATGTTCATGATATCTATGAGTGGAGTCCATTATTGATCGGCCTCCAATGTCCATTTTACTATATTTGTTGCTGTGAATAGAAAATGGGTTTGATATCACCATTATTTGGAGATCACTTCATATACGTCTGATTGGTTGCTACACACATATTGCCATTATCTTGTCCCCTATCATTTTATTTGCTCTCAATTATTGAATGCAGCACTCTCATTATACTCGTTAGTGTAGATCAAAGGCTATATGAACATGAAATAGTAATACTTTAGAGGGAAAACTGCTACCGAGTTTGTAGAGCCAAGAGGAAACAACCATGAAAGAGAAACCATAATGAACTACTTCATACAAGAATATACATGTAGGATATGCTAAATATATTTCCGCCTTTGTTGATATTAATAGAAAGTTCTATATTTCTACCGTCTTTGTGAATATATTTCCTTCCAGTTTTTACTGTCTCTGTCGCTACTAATAGAAAGTTCTATATTTCTAATATCAGATTCATACCATTCTACTTATACATGTAATATGTGCTTATTCATATTTTACTTGTGCTATTGTTTTTGCCATACTGAAGTTGCAAGAGCTCCAGGATGAAGTTAGAAGAAAATCCTAAATAGGATGTATTGTATAATTAGAGCATGTTTATAGATAGCAGCAGTACTATGATTAATAAGAACTATTGGATGATTGTAATAGAGTTCGTTTTGCTAACATTTGAAATGTTTATCCGTTTTCATTATCTATTCAAAATATTTGTTGTTTACTTCTAAATCATAACAATTTAAATCATGATAGTGTGTCTCTGAGTAATGAAATCTGATAAGTAGGGCATGTATGGAATGTTGTGGAATTTATACCTGACGTGTGGAACCATTAGGAAACTTGTACTGATAAGTGGGACCCAACTAACATGTGGGACCAATTTGACAAGTGGGATCCATCTGAAACTTGGGACATTCTTTAAAATAAAATGGAAAAAAAGAAATGTTGGGCGAACAAAAATGCGACGGACCTAAAATATATGGGCTAATGTTTGGGCTTGGACCATGAAATAAATGGAAAGCAAAATACTAGAATTGCTGGACACTAAATTGGACTAGGCTAATTTTGATCTATAACCATTTGGATTGGTCATATATATGCCACATAGGACGTAGGATTATCCACGTGGAATCTAACGTGGACAGGGCATATAACCCTTGACCAATTTTTTTGGTCGTAGGTTTCATGACCATCTATTTTGGTCATAGTTGTCCATGACCAATTAAAAAAAGGTTGTTATCTATCTATAGTGATGCTTGGTTATTTGACCTACTGCTTTTGGTCATAGGAAATTCATAGATGAATTACTATGACGTTTCAGTGACCAATATTTGGGGTCACTAGCTATCATATTTATTGTAGTGCAACTTTCCAAAGAATTATGGTTTCTTGCAACATGATAACGTTGTTTCCGACTAATAATATGTCATCTACAAATAATAGTATAATTACAACTCAGCTTTTATCAAAGTGAATGTTCATGTTTAGTTTTGATGAAGCCAAACGATTTGACTACTTCAACAAAGCGAATGATCTAACTCCGACTTGCTTGATTCAATCCATCAATGGATTTTCGAAGTTTGCAAACACTACAAGAAATATGTTGAATAGTGACCTTTTTTAACGACCATGAGTTTTATGGTCATAGATTTAGGACCATTTCGAAATAAATGATCGTAGGCCATTAATAAGGGTCTGAGTCCTGAAAACTATGAATTTCCTTAAGAAAGGTCATAACTTGTTTATATCAATTGGTCATAACATAGACATCACTAATATATGACCTTAATTTGTGACGACTACAACCAATATAAATGGTCGTTGCCATTAATTTGTGATGTGTTAAAGCCAACTCAGCAATATCGCAGAAGTGTCATGCTCACGTATCAATTTTTGCCTATGTGTCATTTTCATATGTCAATTTACGCTTATGTAGAACTAGGTATGTCCATACCACTAACATGTGAGACCGTACTAATATTATTAACAAGTGGTACCATAAATATATTATTGATGAAAAAACAATAGCCCTTATGGGAGTCGAACACATCACCTCACGATCGTGGTATGGAGCTAAAGCATCGCGCAACCAGTGTGTTTATGATTCTATATGAGCCTGGGTCCTCTAGTCCGTTTATGATTCTACATGAGCCTGGCTCCTTTTACACACGCCCTCTTGTTCGTTTATTCACCATAAATTAGGATGGGATATCGAACCCACGACCTCAACACCCATAGTCGAACACTAACCTTGCTAACCACTGGACCAGATCACCATTTGAAAATAAAAAATTAGCCTGAACTATTTTGTAGAGACAACATGCTTGTTCACTTATTAAAGCAAAAAAATCCTCGACATGGACTCGAACCATATCCATCAATAGCCACCATAGAGACCTCCTTCTTAACCATCGTACCACATATTCCTTGGTGATTACAACGGTGCTTGTAAGTTATTATACATATTGTTTGTGCGTTTGGCCTGCCCAACATTTTGATAAAAGCCTCACAATTTTTCCTTTACACTGACTCCCACCGAATGGGACAATGGTCCATAGGGCCATTTGAAAGGGAAAATGGTGGGCTTTTTATATAGTTTGAGTTCACATAAATAAAGAAATTTTTACTTTTTTGGGTAAGGCTAAAAATTTAATTTCAGTGTCAATTTTGCATATGACCTCGAATCAAGATGGTAGAAAAATCAAATTGGTTCATATTGAAGAGTTGGATAACTTCATTGTTCGTAATTTTATCATTTTACATCATCTTGAGTGCTTGATTTACTTTTTTTGTGTGTTCTTGAAATGCGATCAAAACGGCAATATTCTTTCATAGGCGTTCAGTCTTGCTAAACTTTTAGCACATCCCTTATAAAATAGCATATTGCAAAAAATCATGAGCATTATATCATGTACATGTAGTTCTAATCGGACCCACTTCATGCCGATTTAGAAGGAATTTTTTTCACCAGGGTTGGCCGAAAAGGTTTGAGATAACACGGTTGGGAAATTATCCATGTAAGGTGGTATAGTATTTTTCAAAAATAGGGTGTTCGCATTTTGAAACTATCATTTGGTGGTTGCTCGACAAAACACCTTGTTATTGGCTCTCGGAAAATGGCTTTTTGGTGTGAAGAAAATAAAAACTTCCTCTTGGAACACTGTTCGCCATCTATGATGCACATGTGTGCACAATATGGTCACAATATCGCAAACTATGCCGCAATTCTGGCCATAACATTGGTCGTTTGGCCTAAAATTCATGAAACCTCGAACATAATAGGTCATTTCTGAGAAGGTTTTTTTAGATGCAATCAACATACAAGGTTTGATATTTTTCCTTGCATCTATGTCACATAATAGGATATCACGTGAAGGTTTTATATTGTTTGGACCATTTTTGAATTTCTTATGCCTGTTTCAAACTATCGTCAGAACGGCTAGCATGAATGTTCTTTCCTAAGGGTTGAGCCTTGCTGAACTTGCATTGGATCTTTGATAAAAAAAATAGTGTGATTCTATAAATGATTTTTGCAAAAAATCATGAGCATTCGATCATGTACTTGTAGTTCAAATTAGACCCACTTCCTACCGATTTGGCAGACATTTGTCTTTTTTGCGAGGGGTGGATAGAAAAGTTTGAGTTATCCCAAATTGGGATATTATAGATGAAATATGGTATAGTATTTTTTGAAAAATATGGTGGTAGCATTTTGAATGAGCCCTTTGGTGGTTTCTTCACAAAATGCCCCTTTTTGGTACTCAGAAAATGGAAAACAATTGCGACGAAAAGGAAAACTTCCTCCTACAACATTATTCGTCATCCCAAGATGCACATGCATAAATAATATGGGTACATTATCAAACACTATGCCATTGGTTGTTTGACCTGAAAGCAATGAAACCCATGATAGCTCATTTATGAGAAGGTTTTTTGACATATTTACCATATACCAAGTTTGCTATTTTTCCTTGCAACTATGTCACATAATATGACACCATGCGAAGGATTTACCTTGTTTGGACCGTTTTTAAATTTCTTATGTCCGTTTCAAACTATGGTCAAAACGACAGGCATGAAGATTCTTAGATAGGGGTTGAGCCTCGCTAAACTTGCATTGGATTTCTCATAAAACATCATATTGTGAGCCTAAAAATGATTTTTGAAAAAAATCATGGACATTAGATCATATAAACGTAGTTCAATTCTGACCCACTTCCTACCGATTCGGCAGACATTTGTCTTTTTCACGAGGGGTGGACAGAAAGGTTTAATATACTCCAGTTCGGACATTTGTCCATGTAATATGGTCTAGTATTTTGAAAAATAGGTTGGTAGCATTTTGAATTATCCATTTGGTGGTTACTTCACAAAACGCCCCTTTTTTGCACTCAGAAAATGGATAATGCATTTTTGGGCAACAAAAGGGAAAACTTCCTCCTGCAAGATTATTCGGCATCCTAAGATGCACATGTGTGCACAATGTCAGCAAATTATCACAAACTATGGCACAATTCTGGGCTTAAAATTTGTCGCTTGGCCTAAAAGCCATGAAACCTCGAACATGATAGGTCATTTTTTAGAAGGATTTTTTGAGATATTTAAAAGATAGCAGGTTTAGCTTTTTCCTTGCAACTATGTCACATAACATGACACCACGTGAAGGATTTACCTTGTATGGACTGTTTTTGAATTTCTTATGCCCTTTTCAAACTACGGACAAAATGACGGGCATGAATGTTCTTAGCTAGGGGATGAGCCTCGCTAAACTTGAATTGGATCTTTGATAAAACATCATACTGTGAGCCTAAAAATGATTTTTGCAAAAAATCATGGACATTAGATCATGTACCTATAGTTCAATTCTGACCCACTTCCTACCGATTCGACAAACATTAGTCTATTTCACGAGGGGTGGAAGGAAAGGTTTAAGAAACCCCAGTTGGGAAATTTTCCATGTAATATGGTCTAGTATTTTTACAAATAGAGTGGTAGTATTTTGAATTAGTCGTTTGGTGGTTGCTTCATAAAACACCCTGTTTTTTGCACTTAAAAAATGGAAAATGCCTTTTACATGCAACGAAAGGGAAAATTTCCTCCTTCAACATTGTCCACCATCCAAAGATGCACATGTATGTACAATATGAGCATATTATCATAAACTATGCCACGATTCTAGCCATAACATTGGTCGTTTGGCCTAAAAGCCATGAAACCTCGAACATGGTAGGTCATTTCTGGGAAGTATTTTTTGAGATATTTACAATATACCAAGTTTGGTATTTTTCTTTGCAACTATGTCACATAACATGACACCACTCGAAGGATTTACCTTGTTTGGACTGTTTTTGAATTTCTTATGCCAGTTTCAAACTATGGTCAAAATGGCAGGCATGAAGGTTCTTAGATAGGGGATAAGCCTCGTTAATATTGCATTTGATCTCTGATAGAATATTATATTTGAGCCTAAAAATGATTTTTTCAAAGAATCATGGACATTAGATCATGTACCTATAGTTCAATTCTGACCCACCTCCTACCGATTCCGCAGACATTTGTCTTTTTCACGAGGGGTGGATAGCAAGGTTTAAGATACCCCGGTTGGGACATTGTCCATGTAATATGGTATAGTATTTTTAAAAAATAGGGTGGTAGAATTTTGAATTTTTCTTTTGGTGGTTGCTTTACGAAACGCCCCGTTTTTGGCACTCGGAAAATGCATATGTGTGTAAAATAGACCCAACCAATCAAAACATATTGTCAGACTAACCATGGATCACCCTGCCAAAGCAGATCTCAGCCATCAAGCTAATCTCCATCCAACGTCCGAAATTTCATTTCAGTTTCTCCCGCCTCCACGTCCTCCCACACACTTTGGCATGAAGTGACTAAAGTGCCATGTAATCTCTAGTCAGGCGCCACTGATGTGATCGGGGCCAGTTCCGTGTAATCCTACCATCAATTAGATCGCGATCGAGAGGGACACCTAAACCCTAATCCCCTCTCTCTTCCCAGATCCTCCACCACGTGCGAGTACCCTGCCTCCCTCTCTCTGCTTTGCCTGCTAGCTCGCCGCAACATCGCGCCAACTTGTGCTCTCGCATGAGTAAGCACACGTGCGCCACCCCCAGTTGCTACCTTGTCCTCCCTTCACTCGCGTCTACCCAATCCTCCTCTCTCTCCCAAACCCTAACATCTTCCTCCACCGCCACAGATCATGTGCAAAAGCTGCCGTTCTCCCTCCCTCTTCCCTTTCCCCTACTTCTCCATAGACACGACTTGCCACGAGCTCGTGAACGCACCGCCCCTACCCCCAATTTTCCATCGACCTGAACCACCCCAAGCTCGCATACGATTCGTCGATGAAGTTCTACAAGGAGGGTATCCAGGTGTAACTTCCCAATTGTCTAGCAATTGCAATGCTACTTTCCTAGTCTATATATTGCTACTTCCTACATGTCATTTATTGGATAATAATTATATCATGCTCATTTCACCATGCCACCTTGGATCTGAGCATCATATAAAAACCCTCTATTTGGTTCTTATCCCATATGCATTATATATTATGTCACTTGTATTTGCCTCTTGAAATATTGCATTTGCTTCTTGATAAATTGCTTCATGCCCAAGTTGAGTTGGGGTCACATCTCTTATAATTCCACCACCTTTCCTTGTCACCATGTTATAATCCCTCCATACAAACTATATATGGGCATTTGAATTCTTTGGTATCTTACATCTAGATCATGTGTGTTGGTATGGATTCAGTTCTAGTTCTACATGCTCCCATATATGAAGCATGTTGTTTTCACAGTATTGAATATGTGAAGCCACATGGCCAACTTTGCATGCTATGTTAGTAGAATACCTTCTCAAGATTCCACATGGTTGGTATTTGGAGATATGATCATGCTTGGATATAATTATGGCTATATGTGGGTCTAGTGGATCACACACACTAGCTTGGCCACCTTATCTTCATGCATGCTCTCTTTCATCTATACCATATGGTAAGGCAAGTTGCTTTCCTTTGCAAGGCCATAGTTAAAATTTGAGTGCATGGTTGAACTAATGACCATGTGTACTTATAGTTGTTTTCACAACTAGTAGAGACATTTATCACCCATGCATGGCCCATGCAAAGATTGATCAACTTATTCTATTTTTGTTGTCCCTTGAATTTGTGAGGAGCTTGTGATTTTAAAACCACTCAAGTTTTCTCAAATTCATATGGAACCATGATGGATCCCCTTCCTCTCTCCACCTTTGTTCTTTTGGGATTTATTGACCTTGATCTTTTGAGAGATCATGTTTTAGGTTGATCTAAATGGTAAGAAAACAAATGAAAGAAATAAAAATAAATATACCTACATAACCTAAACCGCTAATCAAATCGGATCTAGCCTCTTAGCCTAATCCCAACCTATCTACCCCCTGTTCGTAACCATCTGATTTTAAAAATGGTTTTGTATTAGTAAATTGCTTTGGATTGGAATAAAACAAAACATAACACAGAATAAAAATAAGAGTAGAAACCCTACCTAGGCCAACCTTGGCCGCAGCTGCCCTATAGCCCACCAGTTCTCCCAAGTCCCTCCTTTTGAAATCAGCCCACGCGGGGCCATCCTGGCAGCCCAACAACCACCACCTCCACCTTTTGTCATCTTCTCTAGGGAGTCACGCGAGAGGCATGATCCCCTTCTTCTGTCGGACGTCAGCCGCACCAACCACCCGTGTGAGCCCGTCCCCTGCTTTTAATAGCCCCCCAAATCCATCCCTTAGCAACCCTAGCAGCCGCATCTTCCTCACTCGCGCGGTCGTCACTCTTCTCCCTCCTTAGTCCACCTTC
This sequence comes from Avena sativa, assembly GCA_916181665.1. Lineage (NCBI taxonomy): Eukaryota > Viridiplantae > Streptophyta > Magnoliopsida > Poales > Poaceae > Avena > Avena sativa. The sequence continues at coordinate 242,775,451 of OV702283.1, read as the reverse complement.
CCGTGTGCGGCCACCATGGCCGAAACTTGGCCCTGTTGGTGTCATCACCTTGGTCCACGCGGGTGCAGCCCTAGGCTAGGGATTGGTTCGTATAGTCTCTGTAGTTCATCTGCAGCGAAAGAAGGAGCTGGATCCGACATGACCACCTCAGTATCGAGATTGTCTCTTTCAAGCCCACCAGGATCACCATCTGCTACCTCTTCTAGACGTCTCCGTCACCTCGAGCTATGCGAGCGTCCTCTGAAGTAGCCTAATGAGCAACCTCGTGACCTCCCTGCCTCCTTGCTTGTGCCTTGCGTGCGTACCCTTGCTGCATCCACTACGCTCGACGTGCATCGTGCTCACTGCTCGCACCCGCATCGTCGACGCCTATCTTATCAGAAACACCGCAGCACCTCTGATCTCGTCAACTTACGGAGAGACATGTACCTCTTTCGATGATGACCCCTTGGCAGTTTTTGTTTCCGGAAGATCCTACTTCACCCCAGCAAAAACCTCACATCAAACCAAGAATCACAGCCGCAATCATCTACTGAAGATTGAGCAAATCTCTGAATTTTGAAATGCTATCTGACAGTGTGAAATCCTACTAGATCACCTATGTTCATCGATGTTTTCTGTGTCCTACAATCCTCTTCTTGCGAAACTCTCTTAACAAACTTTGTATCCCGTTGTTCCCTCTTCAATTAACATCTTTAAATCTTGTCCTAATTCTCTCTATATCCGTTGTCATCTTCCTCCAAAGTTCAGCCAGTTCACTATTTTCGCGCGACACAGCCTGACCCCTCCTCCTCCCGCACCTGTGCGGCAGCGTCACGCTGCGCCGAGCGGCCTCCCTTCCCCGCCAAGCCCTTCCTCCCGTGGTCTCTCCTCCTTGCTGCCGCTGCCCGGATCGTTGCTAGGCAAAGACCTGGGGGCATGGCGGCGGTGTCGTCCCTGATCGCGATATGGCGGGAAGGCGACCGCGTCTGTCGTAGCTGGTTTGGCGGTGGTGTTGTGGCGAGCGGCGGCCGGTGATCCTCGGCCCAGATGGCGGCAGGCGGCGGCGGGGATATGGACCTAGCCACGATCTGTCCCTATGTTGTCCTCGACGCCAGCGCCTAGGCGACCCGGGCCTTGTCCGTCACACTAGGGCGCTTGGGGCATCTGCCCCCGGCAGGGTGGTGGTAACCTCCTTCTCCATCGGAATGGTCGGCCGGGTAGTCTTGTCGTCTTGCGGCGGATACTGCTAGTTCCGGTGGGTGGCGTGGGGGCTGCTGGCTCGGTTTCAATAAAGGAGGTGGTCCTAGATCCCTCTCAAGCCAATACGATGATCTGCCGGATGTTGGTCTCCATTGATCTGGTTTCTATGTCGTGTCCCGGAAGGCTCCACCGGTGAACTCCATAGTGCTATCATGCTGTGAGATTGCTGGAAGGATTGCATTTGCTCATACGCACCCATGTTTTATCCTGACCGTTTGGTTTCAGAGGGTGTGCTTCAAAGATTTGTTGGTTGTTATTATCATGGGGCATGTTCTCGTTCCATGGTGCTGACGGAGCAAGTCATGGAGACCGAGATATGAGGACAATGGTTCGAGTCTGGGTGGTGATGAGAAATTTGCTAGGTGACTTGTGAATTGGAGTAGTGGCATGCAAGTGGGGGCGACTGCACATGCGAGGTTCATGGTCCTACCTCTCAGGGTGAAAACCCAGGGTCTGTCCTTAATTGATTGTGTCTGGCAATGGCCTTGCTGAAGGTATTGTTTTAAGAGCGCGGGCTTTCTTCAGGGTGAAAAACTAGATCTTTGATCGGGCGATGACGGTGTTTGTGCACTATTCCCTTCTTGAAGGCGTAATTTTTGGAGAAGCTGGACTTCTGGTGTTGTCTTGGTGGTGGTAGTACTGCTGTTTCAATGAATGAGTCACTGTAGCCGGACTTTTCTTTTTTGTATCTCTTCTTTCTTTTTTTTAGCTGTGTGCATCCATGTGGCCGCTAGGGCAATGCAATGTTGCAGAGGCTGGGTGTAATTGGTATCATCTGATATTAATATATGCTCCTTTCAAAAAAAAATTGTTTTCGCGCGCGTGTTTTTCAGTTTTGTCAGGTTCTGATCCGTAGTTTTCTTTTAGGCCCCTGCGTTTTACTCAAGCTCAACCCGTAGTGCTTTTAGCCCACGTGTTAGCCCGCGCAAGCGTGGACGCCCTTTTCCTTGGCCCGACTAATCAGCTTCAGTGGGTATATGAGTCTGAGTAGAAAAAGGATCTGCTATTTTCAAAAATCAAAAATAAAACCAAAATATGAATACATATGAATTAGTTCATAACTATCAAATACTTTTGAATATGAATATTTCTCCAACATAAAATATGTTTTATTTCTATAAGTGACTTCAAATGCCAATTCAAATGTTTTCAAATCTAATTCAAACTAGTCAAACCTTTGACTTTGACCCAATTTAAACAATTTTGACTTTAATATAAATTTAAATTGAGAATTCTGAATATTATGTATAATATATGTTTTTAAATCAGAAACCATAAGGAATCTATTTATGCTATTTATAATATCATTTGGCAATTTAAAATTTTGAAATAATTTATTTGCTTATAAATGCCTTTTATTAGTAAATGAGTAACTTTAAATATGTAACTTCAAATTCGACAAATGAAATGTCTAAGTCGATTAGCTCGACGAGCCCGTTCTAACTATACATTCCATGACATGAATTGAAGCATGCATCATATAGATATTAAGTATACAACAATGTTTATGGGAGCAAAACATGTCTAAAAACTTAATAAAATGCTTTATTCTTGTACCCCACACCTCACTCATGCCATGCTATTGTTATACCATGTAATTATGCATCATTCCATCATGGCATACCTTGTTTGCTTGTTTCATATGATTTATATGATAGTGCAATGTATTTATTTCATCCCCTTGTGTGTTTGGATTTTATCTAGATAGACACTGGGCAAGGAGAATATCAGGAGCCTCAGGAGTATTAAATGGATTCTTCTTATTCTGCAACTAAACTTCATATTACCCGGAGTATTATAGCCATTGTCGCAAACCCCTCGATCCGTCGCGGAGCCGGCCAACTTCGTAGCTGCAAGCTTAATGGGGTGGCCCCCTGAAATCATTTATGAATCTTGCGAATGCTTTGTCGTGATGCCTCATTGGGTTTTTATTTCGTTTTTCCAAGGTTGATCGTGCGTGTGTTGCCATTTGTGCACCCCTGGAGGGTCAATCTTTCTGAAAGCCATGTCCGCAGTTATTGACAAGCATAACTTCAAGCATAGTTTCTCGATCATACAAGCATAACTAAAGTACCACTTTTAAATTGACTAAAACTTGACTAGTAATAGTGAAATATTCATGGATTAATAAAACTGCCAATTGGTGTGATGTTCTTCCGCCTTCTCCACTACAAGAAAAATATACTTTTACAACGGACAATTTTCGTGGTAGAAGGACCATTTTTTGTGGCTGAAGAGTGTTCTATGATGGATGCCCTTCGTGGTAGAAGCCCAGTCACAAATGAATCTACCACGGATTTTTTCGACCGTGGAGGATCGTGCCCTTGAGCCACGAAAATTCGTTTCGTTATAGATCTGTTCGTCAGCCCCATTGACTGATGGCGTCATGCAAACTGCCATGTGGCGAACACTGTTAACTGCCAATTAGCGCCGTTAGGTGTCAATAAAACCATGGTAGAAGCCAAGCCCAGCCAAGGCCTGGTAACTATTAAGTCGGAAGAGCCATTAAAAGAGCCCAATAATATATTGGTCCGTTACTATTTTGTTCTACACTGTTTGAATTGGGACCATTTGTGCTTCCCTTCGTGGCCCATAGACTTTCAAGCCCATTACAATTTCGGCCTACTAAAGGCCCGCTGGACTCGCTACCGTACGATCCATTGGTGGCCTGCACAATTTTGGCCAGGTAATGTTAAGGCATGTGATCGGCGTGACACTATTCTTACAGACCGTAATGCACTACCAACTAATGGCCCATTTGTAGGAAGGCCCATTACTATTATGGCCCATAAAGTGGCCTTATCATTTTCTGGCATGTTACTATTCTAAACCAGATAGGCTTTCCGGCATTCTCCTGCTCTGACCTACTACTATTCTGGCCTGCTCATATTCTGTTCTATACTGTTCAGGCTTGTTACTATTAAGGCCTATTACTGTTCTGGTTTGTTACTGTTCTGGCCTGTTATAGTTCCGGCATGATACTGTTCTGGCCTGTTACTGTTTTGTCATGTTTCTCTTTTGCTATTGGCTTGTTATATTTTGGCAGGTACATTTTAAGGCCTATGGCAGCTTATGCGGCCTGCCATGATTCATGCGTTTTACTATATATTGAGCCCGTCTGCTGGTCAGCATATCGTATTCTATAATTATGGCACAATACTTCTTGAAAATAGTCCGTTAATATTTCTTCTTATTAATGTCGCGCGAGAATCAGCATATTACATCAACAGGAAAATACTAAAATTTATTACACACCAGAATTTCAGTAGAAACAAAATGATGCATTACACAGACATCTCCAGTCATGGGTCGGAACAGGGTTTCTGCTACAGCTTACATCGCCATACAAGTAACAACAGGCTTACGATGACAGTTGTAGAAGAAATTATCAAGTAGACGGTTAGTCCAATCTTGTCGATCTTTTAGTTCATGTATTTGTTCGCGTGTAATCGTGATTATTTGATCTGCTTCTTGTTTAATTAAATCAATTGTTTCGAGTGCAGATATAATACCTGTTTGTGCTAGAAAAACTAGAATACTAGGTCGATGCAAGCAATAACCACTACCACTGCTGCTTTGTGAAACAACCTCAATACTTAACGTAGGAGTCCTCGCTTCTGCCTCCATAGCTTCATGTGTAGCCTGAAACAAAGAAAACAAGTCAGCACAGCATACCAGCAAACTGGCAGCCAAATTATATTTAAAATAATTGTAATACATCATTGGCTAGGAATAATCAATCGTGTGCCTGGTACATCTCTTTTCGGAATAACAGGAACAGTCGACGTCCTGGACCGATGCAAGCATGTGCATGTATCATAGCCGCTCTGTGGAACAAACAATATAGATTATTTGCAGGCTGAAACTAATACATACTAGCAAAATGTTCGTGCGTTGCAACGGTCTTAAAATGAATGAATACATGTTCACAACCCTAGAATAAATTATATTTCCTTTTGATTAGGTTTTACTTATTTGAAATATGTTAGAATTGACTTGACATGTAGTTCTTTTGTTCCGCCATAAAGCATTTTTTGTTGGAAAAGATAAAATACTCGCCACTTACTTTTCACAATTTTGTGTTTGCATCATGGTCCAGAATCAATAGTGACTACAAGACCTACCTAAGAGCTTCTGAACTCAAACACCAAGAATAAAAGTTAATAAATAATTTGACTGAGCCAAATGTATATTCTCAGCAAAGAGTTTGTCCGTCTTTCCATTGCCCAGCTTCATAATATGCCCACGAAAGGTATATGTGCATTGGCAGGCAATTTTGGCACATTTTAACTGCTTGTTAAAAAAGGCCTCTAGCAAAACATATATTTGCCCAATTAATCCATATAGCTCATAACACAAGTTGACGTTATATACTTTTGTAGATGAGAGCATCATACAAATGTAAATTGCATAAAAGATCAATCTCAAGTAAATTCCTCTGTAAACTATGAGATAGTGGATAGTCAATTTTGTGGACGTGTACTTAAAGGTACTTTTGGTATCAAATGTTATACTCCCTCTGTTCAGAAATAACTGATTTGAGTTGTATAGATTTGAATGTATCTATACACTAAAATGCGTCTAGATACAGTCAAATCTAAACAAATCGAAGCCAGTTGTTTTTGGACGGAGGGAGTAGAGATTCCTGGAAAATAACAACATCATTAGGAATGCACTTTTGAATAAGGACAACAAAGAGATGACTACTTAATTGATGATGTAGAGTACATAGGAAAGTACTTATATGTCATTCTTGATAGATTTCAGATTCTTAAGTATACACTAAAATGCGTCTAGATACAGTCAAATCTAAACAAATCGAAGCCAGTTGTTTTTGGACGGAGGGAGTAGAGATTCCTGGAAAATAACAACATCATTAGGAATTCACTTTTGAATAAGGAAAACAAAGAGATGACTACTTAATTGATGATGTAGAGTACATAGGAAAGTACTTATATGTCATTCTTGATAGATTTCAGATTCTTAAGTACAATTTCACATAATTGTGTGGCAGCGATTCCCTTAGCAGTCTGAAATCCAAGAAGAAAGAGAAAAATGTGTACCAGATTGGTCTCTATAAGACAATATTTGGGCTGCATTTGGGCTTATCAGCCTGACAGCTTCATCGCCACACATTCCTTTCAGCAACTGAATATCAACAATCAGTGCATTGGGCATTGTTGATAAAGAGAAACACGTAATCAAACTTCTTTGCCTAACACGCTCATAAATCCCCGCAAATCCCAGCAGTGCAAGCGACTTCTGTAGGATGACAGCCCAACGCAACATGGTAGAACAAATCTCTGATGTCTTATCCTCTCCGTGGACACGGCAAGCTTGCCAAAGAAAAACTTGCCAAAAAAATATCCCCAAATCGAACAAGACGATCCAACGCAAGGAATCTGTCTCGCCCACGACCCAGCCAACACCCCGTTCCGCCGAATCGCCCCACACGCGGCCCGCCGCCGTTCGCACGCCCGCTCGTCAGGTTTCGCTGTCCCGGGGCTTCACGTGATTGGATCTCCTGCGATGTACTGGAGCAAGGTGACGGCTGTTTCGAATCTGGGATTTCGATTGCTATTCCGATCGAAGGATACGGGCGCTCTAGCCTCCATGGCCGCGTGTTCGAGCATAGTCCAACTTGGAGCTTAGTTCCTATAGGAATCGTAGCAACCAAGACTTGGCAGGTTCGAGATCTCCCAAAGCAGTAGCCGGGCAGGCAAGGCAGCCTCCGCGACCTCCCCATCGCCGTCTCCACCCCCCTATGGCCGAGATCCCATCCTAGGATTCACGCGCCGCCGCTTGGGTCCGATGCGGAGCTCGCCGGCGATCTGCTCATGGCTCGGCAGTCGGCCCTGCCCTCGAGTCCCTTGGCTCTCTCTGTCCTTTCAAAGATGTTCAGACAAAAACAGAGAAGAGAAAGACAGGAGGAGGAAAAGGGAAGGTGTCGATGCACCGCTGCTGTTCCGTGTCGCTACTCGCTTCGACAGCTAGACGGACTCGGTTTTGACTTGGCGGTGGCAAGTGGTGTAATACCCTCGAACTTATACGGGTAAATTCGTCAAACTACGACAGACGGAAATTTTGGCTGGGTGACGAATGGTCCCAGTCTTTTTAATAGTATAGATTAAGTTAGTGCAGCAAAGAAGACGAAGAAACACTGTGTTTGTTGTCAAAGATTTTCAAAATCAGTATTGTCCTAATATAACAAATCAAGAAATCAACATGTGTCTCACGCAGTCTAACTAAACTAGTTTGGAAGTGAATGTAGTGAACCAAGCAACTACTCTTTCCCTCATAAACAAATCATATCACTGCCTAATAGAAATATAGAAAATATAACAAAAATAGGTGCCTGAGATCCCTTGAGATGCTTAGAATTGGTCAAGACAACAAGTATTAACCTATAATTTTTTAAAAAATGGTCTATTGTACGAACTAGACAGATCAATGTGCAGTTCGAGAAATTATGGTTGGACCTCCAACCACATAAGGTGGCATTGTTTTAATCATTAGCAAACTAATATAGTACCTTAGAAAAACAAGCAATAAATAAGGTGTGTGTCTTAAATAGACTACCAACAAATTTTTAAAGAAACAAGATATCAACCACTTCTTTTTAGTAGCCAGATCATTCAAATATTTGATCGTCGGGCCAGTATATATAAAAAAAGAGAAACAAAGAGATGAGTCATTTGCTACCAAAACAATAGTTGGATGAAGCCAAAAAGTAGCAGAAACCTTCTTTGTAATGCCTACAACTATTGTATTTCCAACTGCTGACAGTATCATTGTGCATATAATCAGGAAACTTAGAAAATCAAGTAGACAAACAAGCAACTGATACATTGTGCACCCTGCAAGATCAATGAAGTATATGAACAATATATGGCTGGTATGAAGTGGAAGATCAAATTAAGCAGAACGTGACATTCTTTCAATAGAAGCACTTTGTTCACCATATAGAGTTGGTAGCTAGGAAATGTAGCAACGCCGTACGCATCATATAAACTACTATTTGAAAAAAAGCTATCCAACATATATAATATCAAGTAAACGTGTACGAGCTCTGTTATCCACATTATATCCATAGAAACCATGCCACAATATCGCATTGTTGCAATCACAAGTCAACTAAAAATGCAAAAGACTCATAACCAATTGAACCATCTGGTGGCTAATATTAAACTAGCAAGATCATATGATCATCTATAGATTAAATCGAACAGACATGAGTCGGAACATATGGATAATTTCTCATGTTTCTTAGTAATCAACAATTGTATTCTCAAAGAAATTTCCATCATTTAATTTAAGAAATCATGACATTGCTTTAAACATGAGAAAATAATCAAATTGACAATAGAATCTATATGTGCATCATGTAGAGTAGCTAGTGAGGTAATGAATTAAGCAATCAAAAACCAGGTGCACGATAGAGTTCTAGATCATAGTAAGATGGTTATAGTACATATATATAGTAACTAAGTATCATATGAAGCTTAATTATGCTTTTTATATCTAGGGAGAACATTGCGTTAATGGTCATCTTGTTCTAATCATTGGCCAACTCATGTGTTTCCAACACTAGACAATGCGATTACCTCCAGGGTTCATACAAACTCTTAATAGCAGAAAAATACTACAATAGACTATAAATTATCATAAAGTGGATATACTTAAATTCCCACCACCTAATAATAGTCTAGTTAACACATAGATTGATAGATTTGATGGTGAGTCAAATATAGAAAATAATAGAGCATCACCATGATTGAGTGAGATAATAGAATTATATATCGAGATATTTACTTTTGTTGTTTGTTACATAACAGAAAATATAGCATAAAATTAGATATAGTTAAATCACCACCACCAAATCATGGTCTAGTTAACGTATAGATAGATAGATAGATGAACATAAGTCAAATATAGAAAGAATAGATCAGAACCATGATCGACTGAGCACATTGAATTATAATCGAGGGATTAATGTTTGGTTTTTTCCAGTCTTTTTAAGGTCAATCGTGTTCTAATCATTAGCCAAGTCATGTGGTGCCTCGTACAAACAAGCATCTGACACTAATCTCATCTCGGTAGAAACAAGGGACTTACTATTTCTCTTTGTGCAGTCTTGTTGGAGGACATCCTGTTGTCAGTTTGTTTGTTGAAGACATCCATTGCATCCAACACTTGAATAGATGATTCATCTGCTTTATTGTTGCTCCTCTTCATATACATTCCGGCCACTCATTAACATAAAACAGGTTTGCATCCAGCAATACAAAGCAATAGGTACTTACAAGATTGTAGGGGCGATTCACTCTATGATTCTCCGTGTTCCTTGTGAGAGGAAATAATATCAGATAATGGGTGTTGTTATTTACAAACATCTAGATAGACATTATAGTATAATCACTTGTGAACAAGTAAAAAAAGTTGCCAACAGGGGAATGATCCCTCCCTTGGTTATACGTTGTTAGGTAGGTGAGACACCCGGTTTATTCATGCCTCAGTGGTGACTCAAAAGTCTGCCCATGCTAGGACTCGAACCCAGGCGTCCACACCCGGAGTATCAGCTACCAGGTAGAGAAGGGAATGGTGGAATATAAAAAAACATTTTAATGACATAAAGTTTGCCATGTTGACAAAATATAATGCAGATACAGTTAGTCCTTAGCACGAATAGGAGATAAATTACAAGGGAAAATGGTTTTAACTTGTGAAATGGGATTGCAACCAAATATGTGAAGTGCCATAAAATTTTCCATGATCTAAGGAGCAGGAAGATATTATATTAACATTATTACAAACAAGATAGACATTACAATGGTATACCTCGTGAACTTATACAGCAGGGAATGCAAACACATGTGAAGTGACACAAAATTCCATGAACAACATGATAGAAGGTAGATACTACTGCTCCAGAAATTTTAAATTATAGAGCACGTCATGCAGATAACCATGTTAAGTGCCTAAAAACTTCCCATCTAATACTACATCTAATCCAAAAACTAAGGCATATAATTTGTTCACAAGTTAGTCGACACAAAATTCGACCAAGTTTGTAGAACATACAAGGAACATCTACCATGCCAAACCAATACCATTCGATACATCAGGACATGTATTTTCATAGTCACTAATGACACAAATTAACCGTTAATATATTTTATATCAGCCTGGTCAAAGTCGTCATTGTTTGACTTTAAGAAGTATAGGCCTTTGTTTACGGAACAAATGTAGCATATAATAGGAGCCATCTACTGTTGGAGGTTAATTGAAATGAGATAGGAATAATAATGACATACCTTGAAGAGGGAATGCAAAACCAACATAAATTTTTCGATGAATTATATAAAAGAAGGAAGTTACTGTGGTTGCTTAGTACAAACCATATTGAAATTAAAATAGCATAAATTCTGAATTTGTAGAGCAGGGAATGAATTACCTACATTTTTAGTGGCTTAAAACTACCAATGAACTCCAAAATTACATATAGTCAGTGTTGTAGCAATGGACAAAGAAAATGCTCATTATGATGACATAACTTGCGGACTTGTAGAACATATAGGCAGCTTTAAATGTTGAGTGAACTAATATTTTCCATGAACTGCATAACAGCAATGAGCTCCAATGATGCTAGTTTTGTACTACCAAAATTGTTTATATATTAAGAGTAATTGTTGGTCAAAGAAAAAACACGGAAAACAAGGACGCCTTATTCCTTGAAACAGAGGGAGTAGTTGAACGCCTGGATTTAACATACACTACACCAGATTTATTAAGCAAGAGTCGGATATTAATTAAGCCAGTATTAACGTAGGAATTTATCACCAATATGGAAATGTAGTTCCCTGTCACAGGCTTATACCTACTATACTGAAATGAGCAAGAAGAACTTGTTTACCTAGGTCACGGCATTATCTACGCATACACGACATCTTTGCGGGTCATGTCAAGGACGACGAGTGTGCCCCATAGTGGTGAGTCGCTCTGAAGCAGATAGATCACAGCGGCGTTGGTGAAGCATATCTGCGAAGGTTGTTGATGGGTCTCGCTTGGTTGATAATATGGCCGCTGGAGGAGATCCGGTGTAGTGCACGACGTCATCGGTGGAGCAGATCTGTTACTACCGATTATGGACTCGAGGTTGCTCTCAAGAGCGTCGGTGAAGTAGATCTGGTGTACTAGACTGTTGAGTCCGTGAATTAGATCGAATGTAGCACACAACGACAAAGGTGTAGTAGGCCAGGTGATGTGGAAGAGGGAGTCAGCGAACTAGGTTCGGTAAGGAGGACGTCGGCTGATCCAGTAGACTGGTGAGGAGTATGTGGTATCGCGAGGTATGGCGCGTAGGCCGGTGAAGTGCGGCGGTGCAGAAACTAGAGGTGGGATAGGGGGTTTGGAGTGGTGTCTGGACCGGCGAAGTGCACCGGTGATGTTCCGGTGCGGTGGTTTAGGAGCTGCAGGTGAGATAGGGGGTTGGGTGGCGTGTACGGCGGGCTGCAGCGGGGATGTTCTAGTGCGGTGGTGCAGGAGCTGTAGGTGAGATAGGGGGTTGGGTGGCGAGTAGGCCGGCGAACTAGGACGGGGATGTTCCAATGTGGTGGTGCAGGAGCTGGAGGTGAGATAGGGGGTTGGGTGGAATTTATGTCGGTGAACTGGGCGGGGATGTTCTGGTGCGGTGGTGCAGGAGCTGGAGCTGAGATAGGGGGTTAGGTGGCTTGTAGGCCGGCGAAGCGTGGCAGGGATGCTCCAGTGCGGTGGTGCAGGGGCCAGAGGTGAGATAGGGGTAAGGGTTTTTTGGAGTGCTATGGGGGAAATGGATTTGGTGGAAGGTGGACTACCCAGCTTCAGAGCTGTGGGGACTGGGGGAGAAAAATTACGAAAGATACCCATTCCCCAACATTCGTATTTAGGCCATTTTCAGGGGTAGAAAAGGAATTTCGTACGGCTAAAACTTGGTGCGTGACCACTCGAAATATTTTGATGGAGGTGTGGCGGGAGAATTTGGCGCTCTGGGATTTTGAATTTGTCTATACAACACAAAAGATATAGAAAAATAATAACCTACTCCAAGAACTATAAAAATTACTAGTTTACTGTAATGTTCTAGCCTTTGTAGGTACAAAGTATTTCCTAACATATTTATGCAAAAATAGGGTCTCTGCCTTTCGCTTAATTACGTACACACATGTTACACACTATAAAGGTAGTACTAACATGAACTATCTAGTAATACTCTGTCATTACACTCGCCAATGGATTAATATCTCTTATATGCATGCATCTGATTGTGCTACTAGATTTTTTTTGTCTATACCTGCGTGCAAGAATACTAGTCTAGCTAATGTACTAGTAGTACCCGAGTACTCCTCATTGGTACCTATAGTTAGCCTATGATACTACGCTAATAGACTCTCATTGTTGTGATGAATGGCCTAAGGCTGGTAAGAGTGGTAACTTGGAGTATGCATATGATAGTGGGTACGTACTAGTAGTTTGTACACTAAACACATTTTGTATTGAAAAACGCGATGTGATGCTCCTCTTTAGTAAGTTACACATGCCATGCACACGTGTGAGAATTGATGACCCACAAGTATAGGGGATCGCAACAGTCTTCGCGGGTAATATTACCCAATTTATTGATTCGACACAAGGGGAGCCAAAGAATACTTGCAAGCTTTAACAACTAAGTTGTCAATTCAGCCGCAGATGGAAATAGTTCTTGCTCACAGAAGTTTATCAGTAGCAATAGTATGGTAGTAGCAACAACAAAGCAACAAGCAACAGTGAAACATGAGCAATAGTAACAGTGACAGTAACAATAGGATTCGAGTGTGGTAGGCATAGTGATGGATGGACGGGCGTTGCATGGACGAGTGTAAACATGTAACTTCAAGATCTAGGGATTGCAGATAAATAATAACAAGCATCCAAGTACTAAAAAATTCTAGGCATGTGCTCCAAATATAGTCATACGTGCTCGCAATGAGAACTTGCACAACATCTTCTGTCCAGCCAGCCCATGGCAGCGGGGCCTCTCGGGAGCTACTGGCAATTAAGGTGCTCCTTTTAATAGAGCACTAGAGCAAAGCATTAACACTCCACACATGTGATCCTCACACCATAGCCATCCCCTCCGGTTGTCCCAATTATTGTCACTTCGGGGACTTTGGATCCGGACAATGATATGTGTACACAACTTGCAGATAAGACCACAAATAATACTATCATAATGATTCAATAATAAGTTCAGATTTGCGATCATGGCACTCGGACCCTAGTGACAAGAATTAAGCACAACAAGTGGCAACAAAGTTAAATAGCACTAATAGAGATACTAGGCACTATGCCCTAACAATCTTATTCGATTACATGATAGAACTCATCCAATCCCTACCATCCCCAAGCCTACAATGGGGGATTACTCACTCATGGATGAGGGAAACATCGATGGTTGATGGAGATGCATTGGTGATGACGATGGCGATGATTCTCTCCAAATTCCCCGTCCCGGCAGGGTGCCAGAACGGAGTTTCTGGATACGAATCTTGGTTTCTGGTGGAGGCGGCGGAGAGGAACTCTTTCTGGAAAACTATTGAACCCCCTCAGTTTTTAGGTCAAGAGGCAACTTATTGGCGTAGAGGGAGGCCGAGGTGGTGCCAGAGGTGGCTGCACCCCCTAGGCGCGGCTAGAGGTGGGCATGCGCCTGGTAGGGGTGTGGGTCCCCCAGGCCCCTTCTTCATCTCGTCTTCTGGCTCCGTGGGTCTTCTGGTGAAATATAATTTTTGGCATATTTTCTAGGATTTTTCCTGATAGTTGATTTTCTACACAAAAACAAGACACCAAGGTAATTCTGCTGAAAACAGCGTCAGTTCGTGTTAGTTGTATCCAAATCACACAAGTTTATAGGAGAAACAATAGCAAAAGTGTTCGGGAAAGTAGATATGTTTTCGACGTATCAACTCCCCCCAAGCTTAGCTTATTGCTTGTCCTCAAGAAATTCAGTTGAAAACCGAGTGCGATAAAAGGACTTTCACAAACACATTTGCTTCATATGATGTATATATTCTCAGCACAGGAGTAGATGCTTAAACCATTCATAATAAGAAGTATGCAACTAAGTCTACTCAATAGTCTTTGCAAGCTATGAAGATAAACCAACTCAATAATAATAAGTAGCATGAAACATAAACATAACCAACATTACAATGCTCATAGTAAGGTATGATAGAGTGGTATCTCCCTTGCCTTTGTTTGTAGAGCATAATATAAATGCCGAGGCACCTCTGAAGTTCAAGTGAAGACTAGTCAGAGATACAAGCATCAAAGTCATGACATAATTAAGCAAGTTTTGGAACAAACACAAGAATGAAAACTATGCTCTCAAGAAGGTGCTCATAGAATAAGCGGTGACTAAACAAGGGAGTGAAAGAGTTTTGAAAAGTTTGACAGGCTTCCTAATTCTGAAAGGAAGGTACTCATTAGCTTTGAGATCTCATTGCCCCTATCATAGGCATCTTCATGTGGTTAAGGTAAAAGTGAGGTCCAATCTGAGTTATATTCTTGACAGACCATAAACTGAAAATCCCAAGTCCCTTGAGTACGAGGGCCGCTCCGCATGCTACTCAACTTTGGTTACCTGCAAGTTCTTGTCATGTTCATACATGCATATCATAGAGAACCGCCAATGGGGTACCCCTTGCACATGATACATGAGCTATCCCGTGATCAAAATGACAAGTCAAGCAGACAATGAGCATCTCAGCGATCTTTTTATTTACTATATGCGTAGCCTTTTTTTAGGATGCTTCATAGAATGCTCATTATGGTGATGCTGCAAGTTTCCACCATGATTAGGCATGTCTTAGGCTAGTGGCCCAGGTGTTTCTTTAACACAATGTATAGACTCCATGAACTCACAAGCTCCCCTTTTATTTCACATTGTCGACATCCATAAACAAAAGAGCAAAGTATCAACTGGATAGGATATCCAAAAAGTGTTGCAAGCGTTCCCCGTGACAGCACGGTTCTGCTGACTCCCAGCATATAATTTGCAAGCATATAACTTTCATGGACAAGGCACAATGGTTCAAGATTATTAAGTGCAAGGACTAAAGTGTGCCATCAAGTTCATGAGATCTTTACTAACTAACTTTCTCAAAACAGAGAAACATTTTATTTGGAAGAAAACAAGGCATATTGAATATGCACCGAAATAGCAAATAATGCTGATAGGTAGGTATGGTGGACACAGTTGGCAATAATGGTTTTGAGGAGTTGGAAGCACATGTAGAGCGCATACTCAGTGCAAGTGAAGGCTAGAAAAAGAGATAAATCATCAATGCTTACTTACTATTGTTTAGTCATATGCATGCGTGAGCATGTGCCAAGTCGATTCACATGAACAGTTAGAGGACTGTCGTGGGAATGGCCACGGCAGATGCTGCAGTCGGTAGCGAGTAGTAGAACAAGGGGCAAGGGAGGCCAGCCATCTGCGGTGCGAGATGAGGGCAGAGACACAAGGATTTACCAGGTTCGGCCCCCTGGAGGGTAAAGACCTACTCCTGCTAGATTGTAATGATGTGAGAGTACAAAGGGCGAGCTCGACGACTAGGCGGCGAGTCGCAGGGGGTGTATGATTGAACATGTCCTCTATGCGCACCCTAGGGAGGTTTATATAGACTCGCCTCGCTAGGGTTTACAGATCTACAACCGAATTGGTTAAGGATTCGGAGGGTGTTTGACCTAATCCGTCTGGGCCTAGCTATGCTTCTGGGCCTTCAGCCTCCAGTCGCCTGGCTCCCCGTTGAGTCTTGATCCAGTCGCCGTCCTGCAGGCCCACTCGCTGGCAGCTTGGGCCCATAGGAAACGTCCTGCTGGGTATACCCCACTCGGCATATCCACATCAGTAGTCCCCGAGGCCGTCGCATATTCGTCGCAGGTGTTCATTGGTAGTCGGAGTATACGGGTCCAATTTGGATGCCCAGTCGAATCGGCGGTGGGCTCCCTGAATGAAAGAGGGAACTTGTTATCTTGGTCACAATAACGGCGACCAATGGGTCGGCGAGTAGTCGAATCACTGCTTCAGTGATCAGGTCGGCGAGTAGTCGAATCGCAGCTAGGGCGATCTGGTCGGCGAGTTGTCGAGTCGCTGAAACCGGCGAGTCGAGTAGACGAAGTTGGACCGTCAGCACTGGTCAAACTAGCCGTTGGGCAATCCAACGGTAATATCGGCGTAATCACCGCGTGGTAATGGCTCCTCGAAAATGGCGGGTAGCAACCGCTATATAACGAGAGTGACGGGTGAAGGGCGATCATTTCCCACACTTCCTCCGACCTCGCGCATCTCCAGTCTTTCGTTCCCCCGTAGCGACCAGAGCGACCCAGAGCAACCCACAGCCCTAGATCTTCCAAGTGATGGCGCTTTCGACGGAACCATGGGGAGATCCAAGTGCATGAAAGTGCTGCTGAAATCATTCAAGGAGGCAGGGATCCTCCGCGCCGGGAGATGGCGCATCCCCGCGGCCGGAGAAGTGGTACCAGATCCGCGTGATGGAGAGTTTATTTGCTTCATCAACCACCTGGAGAGGGGGCTCGGATTCGCCACCTCCCTCTTCTTTCGCCGCTTCTGTGCATACTACGACATCCAGCCGTCAGATCTAGGTCCGCACAGCATCGAGCAACCCGCCATCTTCGTGGCATTTTGCGAGTGCTACCTAGGCTGCCGGCCATACTTCCCCATGTGGCAAGATATATTCCACGGGAGGATCGGGCGTGAAGAAACAAGCAGCCTAATGTTGGCCGTGGGCGGCCTCACCATTCATTTGAAGTCGAAGGCCTCCTTCGACCTGATGCTACCAAAGAAGGCAGCAAACGAGTGGAAGAAGCATTGATTCTACGTGACCGAGTCGCTGCCAGACGATAAGGTGGCGCTTCCGATGTATTCCGCCGACCGGCCCGAGCCACGTCAACTCCAAGTCGGAAAGCTTCCGCATGACCAGCGGATGGTGGTCGACGAAATGCTGTAGACAATCCGCAGCTTGAAGAAGAAGGGCCTCCAATGATCAACTTGTATAATTGATGGTTTGGGCGACGGCTAGTGCCTCTGGCCAGTCACGCCCACTGCATGTACGAGTACACGGGCAAGGACGGCCCGACGAAGTCTTGAACTTCCGAGTGGAGGCTTAATGATTATACCTTGGCCCTGAAGAAAATCAGTGTCGCAGAATACCTCGACGCGAAGGCTGGGGTTCCCCCTTACACCGCGAATCGCAAGGCTGCAATGGTAAATTCATACTTTCTTGTACATTTCGCAGTCGCAGATATGCATCCGCGGTTCGTGCTAATAGCATTTTATCATTGCCGTTGTCCCAAGTGGTGGAAGGTTGGCTTCCACCCACTGATGACGAAAACTCCACCGAGTCCGCCGAGGACGAGAGCGAGTCCTCGTCCGACAAGGGCCACACCAGAGGCGACGATGGCGATGATGGTGATGATGAAGATGATGAAGATGATGATGAAGCCGTGGAGGTCGCCGCACCCACGGTCCGTAAGACCCGTGGGCAGCGGCAACACGAGCTTGAGGCCAGCAAGAGCCTCGAGGCTCAGGACGGGGACGATGACGAGCTCCCTGAACACACTTCACGGCGCGTGGCTATGCCATCGAAGAAGAAATCGCCACAGAAGAAGAAGATGCTGGCTAAGCCGGCGTCACCGCCTCGGTCCGCGAGTAGCTTCGACGCTACCAGCACGACCGAGAAATCTGGGGCCGGCGCGCCAGCGCATGCGAATTCTACGGCCGACGCGGCCGTGGTAGAGGGTGAGGTGTCGTTGGCGTCGCTGCCACCACCCTTCACCATAGTCACCGGGCTCAGGGCCGCTCCATCCGTGGGGGCCTTGCCGCCGAGGGGAGCGCCTGCGGTGATCGCCGCTGATCCTCCTGCCGCGGTTTCATCCTCGAAGAAGCCCTTGATACGTCCAAAACGTATCTAATTTATTGAACACTTTGCTATTGTTTCTTCTCTAAACTTGTGTGATTTGGATACAACTAACATGGACTGACGCTGTTTTCAGCAGAATTACCTTGGTGTCTTGTTTTTTTTTCAGAAAATCAACTATCAGGAAAAATCCCGGAAAATATGCCAAAACCATTTTTCACCAGAAGATCCACGGAGCCAGAAGGGGAGACAGAGAGGAGGACTGGGGGCCCAAACCCACCCCAGGCGCGGGCCCACCTGACCCCACGCCTGGAGGGGGTTTGGCTACCCCAGGCAGCTCCTCGACCTCCCTCTGCGCCTATAAGCTGCCTTCTGACCTAAAAAATCAGGGGGGGTTCGATAGTTTTCCAGAAAGAGTTCCGCTCTGCCGCCGCCACCAGAAACCAAGATTCGGATCCAGAAACTCCGTTCTGGCACCCTGCCTGGACGGGGAATTTCCATCAACCATCATCGCCATCGTCATCACCAACGCATCTCCATCAACCACCGATGTTTCCCTCATCCATGAGTGAGTAATCCCCCGTTGTAGGCTTGGGGATGGTAGGGATTGGATGAGTTCTATCATGTAATCGAATAAGATCTGTTAGGGCATAGTGCCTAGTATCTCTATTAGTGCTATTTGACTTTGTTGCAACTTGTTGTGGTTAATGCTTGTCACTAGGGCCTGAGTGCCATGATCTCAGATCTGAACTTATTATTGAATCATTATGATAGTATTGTTTGTGATCTTATCTGCAAGTTGTGTGCACATATCATTGTCCGGATCCAAAGGCCCCAAAGTGACAATAATTGGGACAACCGGAGGGGATGGCTATGGTGTGAGGATCACATGTGTTCACGGAGTGTTAATGCTTTGCTCTGGTGCTCTATTAAAAGGAGCACCTTAATTTCCAATAGTTCCCTAGAGGCCTCGCCGCCACGGGCTGGCTGGACAAAAGATGTCGTGAAAGTTCTCATTGTGAGCACGTATGACTATATATGGAGCACATGCCTAGGATTGTTTAGTACTTGGATGCTTCTTATTATTTATCTACAATGCCATAGATCTTGAAGTTACAGGTTTAGACTAGTCCATGCAATGCCCGACCATCCATCCCTATGCCTACCGCACTCGAATCCTAATGTTTCCGCTACTGTTACTATTGCTCTTGTTCCACTGTTGTTGTTGCTTTGTTGTTGCTTTGCTGTTGCTACTACCAAACTGTTGATACTAATAAACTTCTGTGAGCAAGAACTATTTCCAGGTGCAGCTGAACTGAGTATTCTTTGACTCCCCTTGTGTAGAATCAATAAATTGGGTAATACTACCCTCGAAGACTGTTGCGATCCCCTATACTTGTGGGTCATCAAGAATATTTTCTGGCGCTATTGCTGGGGAGCATAGCTTTATTTGTAAGTTCACTTGGATCTATTATTGTTCATTACTATTACTTTCATCATGGGGAAGTATCGTGATGGAAAGTTCCCTTTTTTACCTTCCACTACAAGAAGAGGTACAATCCTAAATACCTCTGTTGCTATTGATTCACCGTCTGTTATAAGTAATCTTGTTACACCACCACCACATACTCATGCTACACACACTGCTGCTAATGCTAAATCTGAAACTGCTTTTGATGCTCATGATGTTACTTCTACTGTGCTTGATGCGAGTGGTTCATTAGGTCTTTTTCTAGATGCTACTATAGCTAGTCTAAGAAATACCGAAACTCCTAGTTAATACACTGTTACACCTGTTAGCTTACCTGAGTCTAGTGAGAGTTATGATATTAATGATGGTTACATTGAGTTCACTGATGAATTTGTTGAAGAGTGCCGAAACACACATGGTACTAGTGCTATGAAGAGTCTCCTTGCTAGACGTACTATTATAGCTAAGTATCCTCTAATCCTAAGTTTGCCACTTCTCCCATAGATATTAAATATGAAGATTATGATTTCTCTCTTGATTTGTCTTATTTAGATATTGTTGAGAAAGAACCTTTTTGTGGGACTGAAAATAAGAGTGTTGTTGCTCATATGAATGAGCTTTCTACTATGAGTGCTTTGTTCTCTGAAGATTTTAAGATGCGCAAGTACTTTGTTGCTAAGATCTTCCCTTTTTCACTAAAAGGAGAAGCTAGGGATTGGTTTAATAGATTACCTTCTGGTTCCATTGATAGCCCTGATTGCTTGATTGCTTCTTTTTTCCATAAATATTTTCCTCCCAGTGCTAGACATGCAGCTTTGCAGAGACTTTTTGATTTTAAACAGGGAGAAGAAGAGAAATTGCCTGAGTCATGGACAAGGTTCTGTGCCTTGATTCCTGCACATCTTGGATATCCATTACCTAAGAATGAGCTTCTTGATATTTATTATAATGGACTAACTGATGATTATAGTACCTACCTAGATAGCTTAGCTGATTGTGTTTTTAGGAAAAGGACTCCTACAGATGCTGAACAATTAATGACCAAGATAGGCAAGAATTATGATGATTGGACTTCAATTGAGCTGAATACACCTGAGCCTATTACTCCTGGACCAGTTGTTCCTGAACTAGTTCCAACACCAACAACAAAGAAGAGGGGAGTTATTGCATTAAATGATGAAGTGATGAAGGAAGCTAAGAAGTGTCCAAAGGAGAAAGGTATTAGAGCTGAAGATGTTAAGAATCTACCTCCTATAGAAGAATTATGTAAGCCAATTCCCCACTCATCTACTATTGAGGTACACTCTCTCCAACACTTTGATGAAGGTGATATTCCTTATGGTA
Organism: Avena sativa; assembly: GCA_916181665.1. Lineage (NCBI taxonomy): Eukaryota > Viridiplantae > Streptophyta > Magnoliopsida > Poales > Poaceae > Avena > Avena sativa. The sequence continues at coordinate 242,754,442 of OV702283.1, read as the reverse complement.
AGCCTCCTTATCAATGTTTAGAGGAACTTGACATTTTTTTTAAACAAGGTCATCTTAATAAACAAGTTCAGAATGATTTTTTGGAAAACTCTAGAGCTATCCATGAGTTGAAAGATATTGTGGAAAGAACTTCTAATGATATTAAAATGCTTTGTAAACACTTCCAAATGTTTCAAACTCAACTTGATCAACTTGATAAGGTACAAAAGGATATGCTAGTTAATGCTTCAGAAAATAAACATGATTATGGAATTAGAACTAGGAGTGGTGCAACTACTCAAGATCCTTTATATCCTGAAGGACACCCTAAAAGAATAGAGCAGGATTCCCAACAAGGTGAATATAGTGGTAGTCCTCGTAAGAGAGAAAAAGAAACATAAAGTAGTTGAGGAACCACTTGAATCTGCTGTAGATCCTAATAGTATATCTGTCTCTAATGCTGAAACTGAGAGTGGTAATAATAATGAGTCTCCTGATAAGGAGGAAAGTGAGGAAGAACCTGAGAAACACACTAACAACACTAGGTACACAAAGGAAGATTTTATTGCTAATAAACATGGTAAAGAGAGAGAACCTTGGGTGTAGAAACCTATGCCTTTTGTAGGTAAGAAACACAAGTCAAAGGAGGAGGAACACTACAACAAGTTTTGTGAGTGGATGAAACCTTTATTCTTGCAAATTCCTTTGACTGATGCTATCAAGTTGCCTCCTTATTCAAAGTATATGAAGGATATTGTCTCTAATAAAAGGAAGATTCCTCATGAGGAGATTTCTACTTTGCTTGCTAATTACTCCTTCAATGGTAAGGTTCCAAAGAAACTTAGTGATCCAGGTATACCTACTATTCCTTGCTCTATTAAGAATAATTATGTTAGAACTGGTTTATGTGATTTGGGAGCTGGAGTTAGTGTTATGCCTTTTCTCTCTATAAGAGACTCCACCTAGAAAAGTTGATACCAACTGATATATCTTGGCAAATGGCCGATAAGTCAACTACTGTCCCTGTTGGTAAATGTGAGGATGTTCCTGTTCAAGTTTCTCATAATTGCATGGTCTTAACTAATTTTGTTGTGCTTGAAATGCCTAAAGATGATAATATGTCTATTATTCTTGGGAGACCTTTTCTTAACACTGCAGGTGTTGTCATCAATTGTAATAAAGGAAAGTAACATTCAATATTAATGACAAAGAGCATAGTGTCTATTTCCCCAAGAAGGTTGTTAAGAGCTATTACCTGAATCCTATTGAAAATATTAAGGGCATCAAGGTTGGAGAAATATATTGTCCCATTCCACAAGAAAATTTTGAAACTATTATGATTGGGACCATTGCTATCAAGTATGAGGTAACATAATCACCTTGTGGAATGCAAAGTTTTGCTTGATATATGATTGTTTTGGTAACAAGACTTGATCAACCTTGTTAACAAAAGGATTTTAATGAACTAAATAATGTTTCCACTGTGGTTATACTTGCTTTCTTTTTCCTTTCTCCTTCCTAGTCTTTGCTTTAGCTTTAGTTTTGCTAGTTGTTTGCTTGTTTGAGTTTCTTAGAGCTCCTGTAGTTTGGCTTTGGGTTTGCTTTTGCTTCTTCTGAAAAACTGTTTCTGCGAGAAAATCAATTTTCATACCCTGAAAATTGGCCAAAAATAAAGTTTCCCGAAAAATCCTAGAAAATTCAAAATAATTTTTTCCTCGAAAAAGGGGCAGAGAGGCACCAGAGGTGACCTGGGGGGCCACCCCAGGCCACCACTCATGTGGTAGGCGTGGGCCCACCACTGGTGGCGCCTAGGGGGGTTTGGCTCACCTGGGCCCCTCTAGGATGCCTCCTCAAATCCACCTTCTTATTCTCTACCGAAAAACACCGGAAAACTTTCTCAAGCTCGAGTTCTTGCTGTTCTTACTCGCGATTTTCGATCTCCTTGTTCAGCCCATCTCAAGTGCTGATTTTTGGAGGGATTGCTCCTTGGTATGTGCCTCCTCCACTTGTCCAATTAGATTTGTGATTGGTAGATTGTATCTCGAGTATTTTCCTAATATAGGTTACATGTTGTTTTGATGCATGTGTAGTCCTCTAGCAAGTTCCTATAGTAGTTGCTCATCATTTATGAACTTAGAAATCACTTGGTTTGATTGTTGTTTAAAAATTTCATAATAGGGAAGTCATGGACCACCACACCTTTGGTGAGATATTTGAGAGTGATGCACCTAGAAGGGCAAGGCTTCCAAGGTCATCCACCATTTCTAGACTCTCATACAATGAGGATGTCATCACTCTGCGGTTTGGTGACGAGGGAGATGAAGGGGATGCGCACCCCTCCACCTTTCCTTGTCAAACTTTCTTGCGAGCTGCTGGGATTCTTAACGATTTCATGACTTTGATTGAGAGGGATGCTCTAACAAGTTTCATGCAGGATGAGAGTGCACAATATGCTTTACTTACTAAAACATTTGTGGAGAGTTTCTCCTTTAACAATACTTTGTTCAATCCTTCTGTGTCTTTCAGACTTTATGGCAGGGCTCATTCTATGACATTAAAGAAATTTTGCAAAGCCCTGGGACTTGGTACAACTTTTTCATCAAAGAAGATTACAAATCTACCCGCTGATTTGTTGGAACTATATTGGGGAATAACTAATGATGATGACCGCAGAGCTCTACAAGGGAAGATAAAGATTATTCAACTTCCATCCATCAGGTACTTTGCCTACTATCTTACCACCAGTGTTCTTGGTAGGGAGAACACTAGTAATATCTCCAACTATCAATTGGCCTTCTTAGCTGCTGCGCTCTACGATGAGGATAAGTATAATCTTGGTTCTCTCATTGCTCGTCGTTTAGCCGCTAAGGGACCCATTTATGGGGGAATTATTGCTACTCGTATCGATGCTGCCTTGGACATTGCTATTGATCCACATGATACAGTATTGTCTCCTCTAAGGCTTGATCTTGCTACCATGAAGGCACACCACTTTGTCACCAATGTCTCCACCCTTGAGAACTTGGTTTATAGAATGTTGTTTACTAATGGGGAAGAGAGAGAGATCCCTCTACCCCAAACCAATTTGTTCAGTATTTCTCAGGGACCTTGGTCACGCACGAAGGCGGAGATGGATGCCAAGCTGCGCTATCTCAACTTCCACAACCACTACTAGGAGGAAGCGCCCACATATGACCCCGCGTTACATTATACAAGGGAGGCCTCGAGCTCGTACCAGGACGAGGGAGTTTCCTCGACATACTATGGAGGTGCATCTACTTGGGCACCATGGGATTGAGCCCCACTTACGCCAAAAGCCTAAGCTTGGGGGGAGGTATACCGACATCACACACTCATATATATATATATATCATGTTCGGTCGGTTATTTGTATAACCATTGTTTTTGCTTTCTTTTTGGTTCTTGTTGCTTATTTCTCAAAAACACAAAAATACCAAAAATATTTTCGTTGTTTCTCTTGGTTTGTTTCTTTATTTCTTTGCTTTAGTTTTCCTTAAAAGAAAAATCTTTTTTGTTTGGTTTGATTTGTTTTGTTTGGTTTTTCTTTGTTTTCTTGTTTCTAAAAAATCGAAAACACCAAAAATATGTGTTGTTCTTCTTTGGTTTTGTGAGTTCTTTGTGGGGTTCAGCCGTCCTCAGTGGACTTTGGTTTCATGTTAATTATTCAAGTCAGACAAGTGAAGGGCAATAATGAAGATTAAGACAACTCCAGGTGTGGTCAGAGGCTGGTAACAAACTCTATTTGTTTCATTTTTGTACATCTACTCATCATTGTTAGCATGCTTAGCCTGTTTGTGTAAGGTGTATGTCATTATGGATGCTTAGTAGTTCTTGCTTGTCTATGATTGGCTCCAGCTTGCTAATAGTTTGTAGCATGACATATGAATATTTGCTTGCATTGTTTTATTCATACTTTGGTATGACATTATGGTATCCTCCTCTGACTGTCCATGTGAATCGACTTGGCACATGCTCCCGCATGCATATGACTAATCAATAGTCAGTAAGCCTCGATGATTTATTTTGCCTCAGAGTTCTTGTATCACTTTCATGCCATAGTTAGTCCTATTTTGTTGCAAGCATGATTATGATAGTTATTGCTCTCTCGTTTGTCGCTCCATCTCTATTGCTAGCCTTCACTTGCACTGAGTATGTGCTCTACCTATGCTTCCAACTCCCCAAAAGCAATATTGCCAGCTGTGTCCACCATACCTACCTATTAGCATCATTTGCTATTTCAATGCATATTCCATATGCCGTGTTTTCTTCCAAAATAAAATGTTTGTCCGTTTTGAGAAAGTTAGTTAGTAAAGCTCTCACGAACTTGATGGCACACTTTATTCCTTGCGCTTAATAATTCTGAACCATTGTGACTAGTCCATGAAAGTTATATGCTTGCTTATTATATGCTGGGAGTCAGCAGAACCGTGCTGTCACGGGGAACGCTTTCAACACCTGTTGGATATCTCATCCAGTTGATACTTTGCTCTTTTGTTTACGGATGTCGACGATGTGAAATAAAAGGGGAGGTTGTGAGTTTATGGAGTTTATACATTGTGTTAGAGAAACACCTGGGCCGCTAGCTTAAGCCATGCCTAATCATGGTGGAAACTTGCAGCATCACTGTAATGAGCATCTAGGAAGCATCCTCAATAAAAAGCTATGCATATGGTAAATAAAAGGATTGCTGAGATGCTCATTGTCTGCTTGCCTTGTCATTTTGGTTATGAGAAAGCTCCTGTACCATATGCAAGGGGTACCCCGTTGGCGGTTCTCGATGATATGCATGTATTTACAATGACAAGAAATTTTAGGTGACCAAAGCTGAGTAGCATGCGGAGCGACCCTCGTACTCAAGGGACTTGGGATTTCCAGTTTATGGTCTATTAAGCATATGATTCAGAGTGGACCTCACTTTCACCTTAACCACATGAATATGCCTATGATAGGGGCAATGAGAGCTCAAAGCTAATGAGTACATTCCTTTTAGCATTATTCTATGAGCACCTTCTTGAGAGCATAGTTGTCATTCTTGTGTTTGTTCCAAAACTTGGTTAATTATTTCATGACTTCGAAGCTTGTATCTCTGATATCTTTACTTCTAGTATTCATGTGAACTTCGGAGGTGCCTTGGCATTTATATTGTGCTCTTCAAACAAAGGCAAGCGAGATACCACTCTATCATACCTTATTATGAGCATTGCAATGTTGCTTATGTTTATGTTTCATGCTAATTATTATTATTGACTTGGTTTCTCTTGATATCTTGCAATGACTATTGAGTAGACTTATTTGCATACTCTTTATTATGAATTGTCTAAGCATCTACGCCTGTGCTGAGAATATTTACATCATATGAAGCAAAGTGTTCGTGAAAATTCTTTTATCGCACTCATTTTTCAACTGAATTTCTTGAGAACAAGCAATAAGCTAAGCTTGGGGTGAGTTGATATGTCCAAAACGTATCTACTTTCTCGAACACTTTGCTATTGTTTCTTCTCTAAACTTGTGTGATTTGGATACAACTACCACGGACTGACGCTGTCTTCAGTAGAATTACCTTGGTGTCTTGTTTTTGTGCAGAAAATCAACTATCAGGAAAAATCCCGGAAAATATGCCAAAATCCATTTTCACCAGAAGATCGACCGATCCGGAAGGGGAGACAGAGAGGAGGCCTAGGGGGCCAGACCCACCCCTGGCGCGGGCCCACCTGACCCTGCGCCTGGAGGGGGTTTGTCCACCCCAGGCAGCTCGTCGGCCTCCCTCCGTGCCTATAAGTTGCCTTCTGACCTAAAACTCAGGGGGGTTCGATAGTTTTCCAGAAAGAGTTACGCTCCGCCGCCACCAGAAACCAAGATTCAGATCAAGAAACTCCATTCTGGCACCTTGCCGGGACGGGGAATTTGTAGAGGATCATCGCCATAGTCATCACCAACGCATCCCCATCAACCACCGATGTTTCTCTCATCCATGAGTGAGTAATCCCCCGCTGTAGGCTTGGGGATGGTAGGGATTGGATGAGTTCTATCATCTAATCGAATAAGATCTGTTAGGGCATAGTGCCTAGTATCTCTATTAGTGCTATTTGACTTTGTTGCAACTTGTTGTGCTTAATGCTTGTCACTAGGGCCCGAGTGCCATGATCTCAGATCTGAACTAATTATTGAATCATTATGATAGTATTGTTTGTGATCTTATCTGCAAGTTGTGTACACATATCATTGTCCGAATCCAAAGGCCCCAAAGTGACAATAATTGGGACAACCGGAGGGGACGACTGTGCTGTGAGGATCACATGTGTTCACGGAGTGTTAATGCTTTGCTCCGATGCTCTATTAAAAGGAGCACCTTAATTGCTAGTAGTTCCCTAGAGGCCCCGATGCCACGGGATGGCTGGACAGATGATGTTGTGCAAGTTCTCATTGCGAGCACGTATGACTATATATGGAGCACATGCCTAGGATTGTTTAGTACTTCGATGCTTGTTATTTATCTGCAATGCCCTAGATCATGAAGTACATGTTTAGACTCGTCCATGCAACGCCTGACCATCCATCCCTATGCCTACCGCACTCGGATCCTACTGTTTCCGTTACTGTTACTATTGCTCTTGTTCCACTGTTGCTGTTGCTTTGCTGTTTCTACTACCAACTGTTGTTACTGATAAACTTCTGTGAGCAAGAACTATTTCCAGGTGCAGCTGAACTGACAACTTAGTTGTTAAGGCTTGAAAGTATTATTTTGCTCCCCTTGTGTCGAATCAATAAATTGGGTAATACTACCCGCGAAGACTGTTGCGACCCCCTATACTTGTGGGTCATTAGCCCTCAGTGTCCTGGGCACAGAGTCTATTCGAGACGGGCCTTAGTCGGAAACCGGGGCTGGAGTTGGAGAAGCCAACCATCATTCGTAATGGTTTGCGTTTTATCCCAGTCGCCAAGTGAGTACCCTTTAGGTTATGCGTTTATCCAATCGGTTCATATCTGGCTGGCGAGTTTGCTGATGGCATTGTGTTGCAGGACTAGAGTGAAGAAAATAGGTCACCCTTCGGTGGACAAGGTCCCGTTGGGTGCCGCGGAAACGCGAGGTCGAGGCGCCCGTTGAGGGCGCGAAGAAGGCAAAGGGCGGAAGTCATCGCAATCTCGGACGAGCCAGTTGGCGCCCCGAGTGAGGCTCCGATTGGAGCGGGTGCGGTTGTGACGGTCGTGGTGGACGTGGAGTCGCAGCAGGTCAAGCCCATGGCCCTAGCTGGAGTGACGGGCCCAACGGTGAGTGCCGCGGGGGTGGCGGTGGCTACCTTCCCTCACTTTGTGGCGAGGGCCTCCACGACGAGTGCTCCAGCGTAGTCAGCGGATGTGGAGCAACGTCGTGGGCGCACACCTGTTGTTCTCCCATCGGTGGACGCCGTTGAACTCCACAACATGCTAGGTGCAGCGATCCAGGTATGTCCATGTGACAGCCCCGGGTTCAGGGTTAAACAAATCCCAGACCTCCGTCTGACATAATCTTAACCTTGAGCTCGAGAGTATAGAGTGAAGAATCATAGCACAATAGTGACCCTATGATACAAAATTTATTACAGCAAGCTCATAACTGAGCAGAGAACCAAATTATTACAAGCAGAGGTCACTGACCACAAACATCAAAAAACGGAAGGCAAATTATGCTATTAAGTATAGCAAACTTAACAAATGGCCTAAGAGGCCTGAAGCATAACGATGACGTCCTAGCCTATAGATTCTAGGCTGCCGGCCGGGAAACCCAAGCTACTCGTCGGTGTCGATGTAGTACCAAATTTATCTTCAAGGGAAAACTTACTCTGCCAAAAGTATCAACAAAGCAAGGGTGAGTACATGGTGTACTCCTCAAGACTTATGGCTGGGAGAGTTGTTTTGCATAAAGCCATCTTTTTTTTATAAAACAAGAGAGATGAGAAGCTCGTCTATTGAGAGTATTTTAAAAGGGGATAAGAGAGCGACATTTCTGAAATATTGATCATCATATTTTGATATCCACCAAATCATCATCAACTCTAAACTAGGATCACCCCCTCGTACCCATGAGGAATCATCCTTAAGCACACGTTGATCAGCCAAGTTTTATGATTAGGTTATAGTTCTCTATGATCTCACATCTGTTCCCAAGTCGTCCATAACCGTCGACACGGCTTTCCGGAAGATTATTACCCTGCAGGAGTGTACAACTTTACCCACACGTACTAACCTTCTCTTAATGCCACTTAAGATTAGCCCTCTTCCTTGGAAGGCCGACAGAGGGTGGTTAGACACGACCTTTGCCTTTCTTTCGCCGAGACCATGAGTCATGCAATAAGGATGGTTCCGCCGTAACGGGTCAAATCCCGAAGCAGGTCCTTAAAGATGTGAGGCGAGGTTGGTTTACTAGGGGCGCTATCTACCCCAAGCAACCTCGGCCACGCTGACCTACCTGTTATGAATGCACCTCCTTCAGTGCCTTCAAGAAGATCTAGAATGCATGTCGAATGGAATGCCCGAACTATGTGACTCATGGAATCTACTAGGCAAGTTAGTCACTCGTGGGGTTTTCCATGCCCCGTGTGGTTGTACGCTCGTCTTGGTTCAAGAGGCGAGAACTAGGGTCCTAGTGGTGGCGAGCATGGGACTAGAAAAACCACATCCCATCATGGCCTCCCATACAAGCCTTAGCATGTTTAATCTCATATCACTGATCTCATATCATCACGTTCTCCTGTCATACTAGATTCTCTGCATCTGATACATCATCTGGATGAACCAGCACTGACAACTATGCATGGCTAAGCAGGACACAGATAATAGCTCTAGCAGTGTACACAAGCCCAACCTAGTTATGCTAGGATCAGTGGATCAGGTAATATAAGCTCAAAGGGAGTAATAAAACAGATAGGATACTCTATCGATAAAAGACCACAATAGAATCGTATGCATCATGGCAAGAATTGAAATGCTTTTGAAAAACGTAGGACTTTATCATGGTGGGGCTATGCTTGCCTTTGCCAGTTGATAACCAATAAGCAGGTATTTGAGAATCTTGTACTTAACTTGGTTACAATTGGTCAAGTATTGTTCATCGATCGTCGAACTTCGACAGTGTTGATCTCGGGCTTCGATCTCGATATCGTATTCTACCAGAAAGAACCAAACACCGGAAATAATGGGAAATAATCAACACATGGCATCGATGCAATGGTCAAGCAAGTATGATGATATGGAAAGTTGAATTGTATTGAATTGAAACCCTAAAACATGCTCGACAATTTAACCGGGGTTCCGAGGGGTGAAAACCCTAACTCGGAGAAAACTCCAGAACCACCTATGAGTGTTACTATGTTGTTCTAATTAAACATGTCACTGAAGTTGTTAATCAATGCATGATTATAGCTTAGATAGATAGTTATCATTTTTCTGAACATTTTGATATATTATTTTTATTTTTCTGACTTATAATTATTAAGTTATTTAATTTATAAGATTATATTAATTTCTGAAAATATTAAACCAATTTCTAGATTTATTAAACCACACTGAAACTTTTCACACCAGGGCTTCTGCTAGCCCTAGAGGCCGACATATGAGCCCTAGGCCACCTCAGCATCCTCGTGGTCAAGTGGGACACGGACCGGGGTTTGACTGGGTCAGACCCGTGTGTGCTGACATCAGGGCGATGTCATGGTGACGTCAGCCAGTGGGGGCTCATCCTAGGTCGATGATGGTGACGGTATTCGGGGGCGAGCGGGGACGGGTGGGGGTGTGCGTTAGGAAGAGGAGAATGAGGCGAGCCAAAAGGTGGAGGCACCGCCCTAATTGGGTCACGGGAGCTTCAGCTCCGACGAGCTCTAGCGGCGGCACGCGCAGGTGCTTGTGGAAGAGACGATAGAGAGGAAGAGGGAGGGATTGGAGAGCACTAGTATGCTTAGGGGCTCACCAGGTTTGTGACCGTGCGACCGGGAGGGCGTGGCATGGCCGGAATCGACGGTGACGACGACGGCCGGAGCTTGGGAAGGAGCTGTCGATTGCGGCGTCTTGGGCTTCTCATGCATGCACCGTTTGGGGTAAAAGATAGAGAAGGTCAAGGCGGTCACGGGGGCACGCTCGATGGAGCTCGGGGTGACCGGAAATGGCGGGCCGCTGGTGAAGTCCGAGGCTAGGGTTCGGGCCAGAGAAGAAAATCAGGGAGGAAGAGAAGATAGGGTTCGTCTCTGCGCAGGAGGGGGTCTTGTAGACGTTCCGGATGACGGTAGCGTGCATCCTGGCGCAGGCGGGCATCGTGGCGCGGATGGACGGCGGCAGAAGTGACAGCGAGCAGCTTTGCCGCGTCAGACGCGAGGAAGAAGAAAAGAAATGGACGCCGAAGGGGTATGGGCGGCAACGGGCCGCATTGGGCTTCGGCTGGGCTATGGCTTGCACTGCGCGGGCGACAGAGAGAGGAGAGGGAAGAGATGGGCTCGACCTAGATTAGCTTAGGATCCATTTTTTAGCAGAAATTCTTTTTCCTTTTCTAAAATCTGTTTCTCTTTGTAATTTCAGTTGAAAATTGTTTTTGAATTATTTCAAAAATACAAGATGCTTTTTAAAATAACTGAAACACTAAGGGACCCTTGTAAACAATTTGGGCTCCACTATTTTAGTAACTTTTCAAATTCAAAATCATTTGAATGCTTTTCAAATAGAGGGAGAGAGTAGGGTTTAGGTTTTGGCATTATTTTCTTTAATGCAAAGTTTAAAGGTATGATTCTCATGATGCACAAACAAAGCCCTAAATATGATTAACTAAAACTGGGGTGTTACAGCTCTATCCCCCTTACGATAATCTCAACCCGAGATTCCAAAGGTAGGAAAAGAGACAGAGAGAGAAAGAAACAAGGCCATTCTAAGGATAAGAGGGAAACACACTAAACAACACACCGAGTAACTGATGGTCAACTCATGTATGGAGTGTTTAGAAACAACTCTGAGATGACAAACATGAAACACGTCAAGGTAACGGAGGAAACAAGAGGAGAAGGTGTCAAATTGTTAGATATATGGTCTTCATAAGGATTGAGACCATTAAACTCACAGAAGAGTTTAAGCTTCCGAAGAGGAAGGTTCCAACAGAAAGAATATAACCATAGACTTCGACAGATGAACCTCTACTAAATGACTTAAGTAGAGATTTCAGGTTGCAGAGATATGGATCAACAAAACCAAGCTGTTGAACTACTTTTGAAACAAATGGGTCACTCTTTCATTCAACAGAAGGCCAGGACGGAAAGATGTTTTGGTTGAGAGGACTCATAAGAGTCGCAAGGAACATGTAACGAGAGACACTACTGATTACCAAAATCATAGTCACTCTTGAAACATGGCTGAGAAAAACGAAGGAAACTCTTTATTCATCCAGACCTATCAAATCTTTGCCAAAGATCAGGATATCACTTTACACCACTAGTAAGAAGATTCCTGATGACACGAGAAGAAAGAAACTGCATTCTCATAATTTCATTACTTGGCACAACGAAGTGGTTGCCAACATAAAAAGGTATGGAGGACCGACCGAGAGACATTTAGCAACTCTACTTTAAATGTTCTCCTTGATGTTCGAAGAAGCAAACATCAAGTAAAGGTCAGATTTCGGATACAAAGGAAACCATAAGAACATCTCCTATAATAAATAATAGAAGAAGCCTCACGAAGAGTGGTTGTTATTGCTAAATCAAGAGAATATGATAGAAGGTCTTTCCAGCTAAGTGTGTCAAACGTTACATAAATCTTGCCAGATTAACAAAGAGACCTATGTCAAAACCTTGAGGAACACCAACCATCATATCTGCTTGAGATTCAGATTTGGTTAGGTGGTATGATATTTCAGACTCAGCATGTCCGAATAGAAAATTTGCAACATTCACACAAAGGTAAAGTTACTAGATTCTCAAGATATTGACTATAGTGTAAAGCTCCAAAATATTGAGCTATATTGATAGACACAAGTATTTAGCATCTTGTCGAAAGACAGCTGCATAATATAAAGTGCTAACAATAAAACACACATGCATGCTTAAAAGAAATAGATAACTGTTCTCAATTCACGGTGACATCTTTCAGCATTTGCATGTGAACCAGAGAAGGTTACTTCTAACATCCAGAACACATACTTTGAGATGACTCAAAGATGGTTCTCAAAATTTTCCAACATTAATACCAAATGTTCCATATGAATCTAATCTAGCAAGGAGGATATAAGGATGTCATCGATGGGCTCAACAAAAAACTTATTGAGACACTTCAAGAAGATGGACTCATATGTTGCTTGAATAAGGCAACAGTATTTGGTCAGACCAGAGAACATGAAGATCCACTCAAGTGAAACATCACGAGAATAAACATCATGTCAACACCCGGATTTTTAATCCCAGATGCCTGTTATGCCATACATCGCAATCCTAGGATTACCATTTTTGCGAGACATAACAGATTTGGATATCACAGTACATCATCCATTACAAACCATACATAAGGTCTTAAACAAATAAGGATCTCATGATCTAGTTCTTAATACAACTCAAGCAGCGGAATAACGCAATAATAAAGGTAGCGTAGGCGAAGCTCCATCTTCAGGGTCATAGCAATGCTGACGATGGGAGATGATCCTAGTTGTCGTAACCTTCCTGCGGTCCATCATCCTGGTACTCCTCTTCATAGTCTAGCCACGGGAATAGCTAGGGACAAGCCATGAGTACTCTTTAAGTACTCGCAAACTAATACTAACAAGTTAAGGGGGTTTTTGTAGTAGGACACTAAGCTCTAGGGTTGTTTTGCAAAAATCCAGATTTACCTCTACTAAGTTCAGAAGCAAGAAAACTAGTTGAATCTTATACTGCCTAAGTGGGAACTTGAATTTCATATCACAACTCTGTTGTGGTCAAGTCAAAGTATCAATTCATTTCACAAGTCCTTTTGAAAACATCTGACGGGGGAACAATATGGCCACTCCAACTGTCCATAATCGCGGACGCGGCTATTCGAATAGTTTGACACTTTGCAGAGATTATACACTTTCACCACAACATTTGATACATCCGTCAGGAACAAATCCTGAATTCACCATACTCAGTATGCGGATAATCAATCCTAACCTTTCAATTACATGCCCTAGTATAGGCACCTCTCCTGTGAGTTTGGCCTCCCAACCATGACCAACTGTCATCTTGGGTACTGCACAGGTGGACAATCTTCACAAGGTAGCCTCAGCTCAGACCTTGGCCATGAGGGAACCCATACTAAGGTCTATTAGTTTCCAGTCAAGCCCTACCCAATTTTCGGGTATTGTGGTTGTACAGTAAAATTGGAATGGTATCGCATCCAGACAACCATCAGTTTTATAAAGGGCTAAAGCTCATGCCTCAACATTTTCATCATCAAAATCATCTGGTGTTCGGAAACACATGTCAAAACATTTCAGTAGAATGACTCATCATTCCAAGGTTTTCATAACCATTTTCACCAAGTATTCCCATCTAAAGTTGATCAAGTTTTATGCTTATCACTAGCATCTACAAGTGGGGTAAGTACTAATGAGGGGTAGTAAACAAGTGGAGATTAATTAAGTTCAATCTCATGCCTTAGGATGACGTCAAGATTATCTAGCTTAGGCCAAATTTAATGATCTTGATGCAACCTTCAATTATCTTCCTAGAATCTACAAGTCACTTAAGTAAAATCTAAGAGAAAGCTTTGATAAAGAAATAAAGTATAAAGCTTGCAAGTAAAACTAGGATTGGGTATCATCAAATGTGTCCACCCAAGCATGCTTAGTGCAATGCATAGGTTATCTAACTTTCATAATTGCAAGTGTTATCTTGCAAGGTTTCAAATATTGGCTTGCATAAGTATCAATATAAGCTTGCCTTGAGCAGAGCAGTGGTTGAAGTTTTCCACGGCTTCTTCCTCGTAGTATCATCCTTCCTCCTCGTATCCTTGGTCGGTACTAGCGTCTATAAATAAATACGAGGTACACAATCACCAAACAATACTTAAATATTTTCAATCATCAGACAAAGGTGCACTATAGATGATCTAGCATCATCACTAACATTACAAGATTAAAGCTTTTGTCTTATTTATTTTATTTTTAGAAAAGTAATTTATACTCATTGAAAAACTACTTAAGATTTAATATTCTCCAACTCAAACATGGGATCATGTTGACACATGTCATCACCACATATTTCAGTACATGGGAATGTGATTTAAAGTGGTGTCACAATTTAATAAGGTTTAACCTTTTTATTTAAATAATTAAAATGACTAGAAATTCCTATGTGGCATTCTTTTATTACTTGAACATTATTTCTGTATGTAAACCCATATGTTTTTATATATTTTGAAAGGTATGATCAAATGTGATTTTTGAGAGTTGGAATCAACCTAAAAGCTATTCTGGTTGTATTTTGAAAAATGTTTGAATGCAGAAAAGCTTCTAACTTGTTATTTTTACCAAGGGTGATCTACAGATCCAAATGATTTGAATCCTACGGGCTTGGATTAAGCATTTCTATACCTTTCTAACAAAATTGGTTTCATGCAATTTGGTTCACTGAATCGAGCTGGGTTGATTTTTGAATCTAGGAACAGAACTGAGTTTGAATTAAAATAGAAAAATCTAAATTCAAACGGTTGGGCTACGCGGGAAAGGTTGATGGGCCGTCCTAGTGTCACTCCGCAGCGCGGGGCTCAGCTGATAGGGGGTTCCACCAGTCAGTGGCTCATAACACGCGAAGCGGTACGGGGCTGTGTGGTTTGTTGGATTAGAAGGAAGATCGACGGCTGGGGATCGTCGTCGACGATGAACATGTCACCGGCGAGATCGAACCCTAACGGCTCAGTGGGGGTGCATAGGGGGCATACCAGGGCTCCAGCAACGACGGCGAGGCAGGCAAACGAACGAGTGGTCGATGGCGAGCTCAGGATGGTCGAGGCAGCTCCGGGGGTAGTCGAAATCAACGACCCCTTCTTCTCCAAAGGTGGCCTGCTCCGGCGCAATTCCGGCGAGCTGCTGCTCCTCGTGCTCTGGCTAGAGGTTGGAATGATCAGTGAGGTGCGGGGAGTGGAATGGTGTGCTTAGAACGGCTAGGGGTGGCCTCCTTTTATAGGCTCGACGGCGAGACCGAAAGGGATGGGCAGGCGACGGTGTCGACATGGCTACGGGCGGCTAGAGGCATGGCTGAGGTTGGCGATCGACGTGCTGTCTCCTGGTGATGCTCTAGGACTTGAATGCGCGCTTAGGGGAAGAGTAAAACGGTCGGTAACGTGCGGTTCTCTGAGTGGTACCGGCGGCGAACTCTACAGCGTGCGGTGGCTATGGGGTATGGGCGAGGAAACGATCATGTCTAGTGATCTCCTGGAACGGTGGGGTTCATGCTGGCGGGCGGCAAGGGCTCGAGGCGGTCAGGTTGAGTGGGAACGGTGCGTGCACGGTGGTGCGCCTGGGCATGGTCGACAGCGGCGTGGGCACGGCGTTCCTGGCGGTTCTTGCCTCTGTCTTTGAGCTAGGGCTGGTCGAGAGGGGCGGTGAGGTGCTGACTACCTCCCAAACAAGGTTGGCAAGGCTAGGGTGGCTGCTAGCGGGCTGGGACAATTTGGTGGCATGGTGAGGCTCGGCCTGCTCACCATTGATGGCAAGGCAAGCTCATAGCGGTGCTAGATGTTTACAAATGAGCTAGATGATCTACTAAGGACTAGTTGCAACCAGAGAGGGAACACGTTAGGACAAATTTACTGCACACTATAGTGTTTGTGATTTGTTTGATTTGAATCTGCAAGCTGTTTGATGAAATGGCCGCAAGAAACTTACTTTCAAATTTTGAAAATATTTTTGGTGGGTGTGCTAGGCATGTGCTGAGGATTCTGTGGGTGCTTGGGTTTTGAAAATTGAACTTGTTGAAATAGTGGGATCTTCCCATATGAGATAGATTCAGTTTTAAACTGTCATTTAAACTTAGCATTTGAATGTTTTTGGATGATAACAAAGTGGGCCTTGGTACCTTATTATGAGTACTAACAAGGGGTGCAAAGATCCACAAATATTTCTGTTGAGTTTTGAAAACTAGAGATAGACAAAGTAGGCATGAGAGTTAATTTGGCAAAAATGACCATTCACTTCATTTATTTATTTTGAGTTGTTTGTCTTTAGAAAAAGTTTGGGGATTGTTTAGATGATGTTTATTTTACCTAAGAATCCTTTTACAAGCAAAGAAACACAGAACCATGGCAATTCAAAAGAATCCAAATTTTGAATGCACACATATGAATGCTTTCATATTTTTAGTTGGAAAAGTTTTTGTTAACCCTAATTTTGATGATTAGAGTTTGATGATCCAAGTTTAATATTTTTGGGATGTTACACATCATCAAGATAGTACTTGGAACTAAGTTTAATTTGACGATAGCCCAAATCAAATCAATGTTGGGGAAGATAATATATCCATAAAGGAAATATTATCATTCTTCAACACGAACAAAACTAGACATCCCTTTACCAAGGAACAAAGTTAGATAGAACTTTTATCGTACAACTCTCCAAGTTGTTGTTTAAGCTCAACCAACTAGTTCAGGGGTACCCATTACGGATCCTTGGAGAAAGATGCAGTTCAGAGAACTTGCTTGCTCAAGAACTTGACAACACGGTCATGTGGCAACATGGCCATTCTTCTAGAAGACATCCAGAATATCACGAACCGCCGAGATGTCACTTAGTTTGAGAGGAAACTCTGTCCTGATGTGATCTTCGCGCTCCCAGGTAGCTTCTTCTTCTGTGTGGTTGCTCCATTGAATCTTGAGAAACTTGATGCTTCGGGTTCTGGTAGTTCTGAAAGCTTCTTCCAAAATACAGATGGGCACTTCGGGATAGGTAAGGTCATCGTTGATCTCTATGGTCTGGTGATCAATGTTCTTGAACACTTCAATCTTCTCCGGAACTTCGAGGAACTTGCGAAGTAATGAGATATGGAACACATTATGCACTGCTGACATCTCTTCTGGCAGTTCCAATTGATACGACACTTCTCCTCGACGGTTCAGAATCTTGAACGGGCCGATATATCTGGTGGCTAACTTTCTCTTCAGTTGGAAACACTTCATTCCCTTCAATGGCGACACTTTTAGATACACGAACTCTCCAATGTTGAAGGCGAGGTCTCGACGTCTCTTGTTGGCGTAACTCTTCTGTCTTGACTGGGCGGTCTTGAGGTTCTCACGAATCTTGTGAACCTTCTCTTCTGCTTCTTGTAGGATGTCGGGTCCGAAAATATGACTCTCTCCTACTTCCGACCAGTTCAAAGGGGTGCGACACTTCCTTCCATACATGAATTCAAATGGGGCCATTTGCAAACTAGCTTGAAACTGTTGTTGTATGAAAATTCTGCGAACGGCAGACAATCTTCCCATTTAGATCCATACTCTAACACACATGCTCTGAACATGTCTTCGAGTATTTGATTTACTCGCTCCATTTGTCCGTCGGTCTGAGGGTGATAAGTTGTGCTAAAATCTAGTCGGGTTCCTAAACCTTCTTGGACTTTCTTCCAGAATCTCGAGGTAAAGTGAGTTCCTCGATCAGATACGATGTTCTTGGGGACTCCATGCAAACTGACGATTCCAGCGATGTATAAATCCGCTAGCTTCGAACTCTGATACGTGGTCTTGACTCGTAAGAAATGGGTGACTTTGGACAATCTGTCCACTATGACCAAGATAGAGTCATTTCCCCTACTAGAAGTAGGCAATCCGGTGATAAAGACCATTCCAACAGAATCCCATTTCCATTCCGGAATCTGCCATGGTTGCAACAAGCCTGCGGGTCTTTGATGTCCTGCCTTGACTCACTTACATATATCACACTTGGCGATATAGCTTCAGATTTCTCTCTTCATCTTATGCCACCAAAATTGCTCTTTCAAATCTTGATACATCTTTGTTCCTCCGGGGTGGATAGAATAAAGAGTATCATGAGCTTCCTTCAGAATAACTTCTTTCAACTCAGAATCTGCTGGTACACAAAGGCGTCCTTTATACCACAGAACTCCTTCTTCGTCTTCGGTAAATCCGGGAACTTTGCTTGTACCTATATGACGCTTGATTCCTTCGATACTAGCATTTTCTTTCTGCGCCTCCTTGATCTGGCCGATCAAAGTGGGTTGAAGTTCTATGCTAGCCAAAAATCCTTCACTCACTAATTCCATTCGGAAATCTTCCATTTCCTTGTACAAGCTTGGTTGCTCTTTCAAAATCATGGAGTTCAAGCGGCATGGCAATCTACTAAGGGCATCTGCTACCACATTGGCTTTACCAGGGTGATAGTGAATGTCCAGGTCATAATCCTTGATTAGCTCAATCCATCTTCTCTGTCTCATATTCAGCTCCTTCTGAGTGAATATATACTTCAGGCTCTTGTGGTCCAAATAGATCTCACAACGGTTTCCCATAAGGTAATTCCTCCATGTCTTCAGGGCTAGAACTATGGCTGCGAGCTCGAGGTCATGGGTTGGGTAGTTTTGCTCATGCTGTTTCAGTTGTCGGGATAGGTAGGATATAACTTTTCCTTCTTGTATTAGCACACATTCGAGACCGATCTTGGACGCATCACAATACACGTCAAAGGGCTTCGTGATATCCGGCATGATTAAGATTGGGGCTGAAATAAATTTTCTCTTGAGTTCTTGAAAACTCGCTTCACATTTGTCCGTCCATTCAAACTTCTTGTCCTTCTTCGGCAATTGGGTCATGGGTCTGGCGATACTCGAGAATCCTTCTACGAACTTGTGGTAGTATCCCGCCAATCCGAGAAATGCACGAACTTGGGTTTGAGTGATTAGGGCTTGCCAATCTTCGACATCTTTCACCTTTGCAGGGTCAACGGCAATTCCTCCGACTGATACAATGTGACCGAGGAATCCTACCTCCTGTTACCAGAATTCACATTTGCTAAACTTGGCATACAACTGATGCTCTCTAAGGGTTCCAAGAATGGTCCATAGGTGTAGCTCATGTTCTTCTTCTGATTTGGATTAAATCAGAATGTCATCGATGAAAACAACGACAAACTTATCCAGGAAGTCCATAAAAATCTTATTCATGAGATTCAAAATATAAGTGGGGGCATTGGTTAAATCAAAAGACATGACAGTATACTCGTATAATCCATATCTGGTGGTAAAGGCAGTCTTGGGAATATCCTCCGCGCGAATCTTTAGTTGATGATAGCCAGTTCTAAGATAATTCTTAGAAAACACTTTGGCACTGGTCAACTGATCAAACAAATCTTCTATCTTGGGCAATGGGTATTTGTTCTTGATAGTGACATCATTTAGCTTCCGATAATCCGTACACAAACGGTTACCTCCATCCTTCTTATCCACAAACAAGATAGGTGATCTCCATGGTGACACACTTGGTTGAATCAATCCAATTTCCAGCATGGCTTGCGCTGCGCGGGTGACTAAGGGACCCTTGTAAACAATTTGGGCTCCACTATTTTAGTAACTTTTCAAATTCAAAACCATTTGAATGCTTTTCAAATAGAAGGAGAGAGTATGGTTTAGGGTTTGGCATTAATTTCTTTAATGCAAAGTTTAAAGGTATGATGCTCATGATGCACAAACAAATCCCTAAATATGATTAACTAAAAATGCAGTGTTACTGTCCAGCCCCGAGGATCTAATCGCTGAATTTCAGCGGTCAGATCCTTATTGATTTCGCTGAATTTCTTTTGCTACCCAGTCCTCGAGTGGCTAGTCGCTAAATTTCAGCGGATAGGCACTTAGGAATTTCTTTTCCTGCCCAGTCCCCGAGTGGCTAGTCACTGAATTTCAGCGGCTAGGCACTTAGGAATTTGTTTTGCTGATGCTTTCTTGGTTGTGTAGGTCCTGCAGCGCGAGTCGGCGGAGCGACTTGCCGCCAGGGAGCGTCTGGAGAAGGAGCTGCACCTCGTCCAAGGGGCGAACGAGCAGCTTCGGGGGACTGCTGGTAATTATTTGTTGTGCTTGTTGTTGGAAGTATCGCTTGCTTTCTTCGTACTCATGGTTTTGTTGACGCGGAGGGTCATGCGGCCGCGGTGGAGAAGGCTCGTGAAGGCATGGTCCCTGCGAGTGAGCTGACGGCTGCTCAGTCGTCCTTGAGCGCCACGGAGAAGAGAATCGCCATCTTGGAGCAGGAGCTCAAGGAGGCGAAGGCGGAGGCGACCTCGGCGGATGAGAGGGCCAAGGTAGTTGTTGTTGCTGCTGCTGCTGCTGCTGAGGAGCGGAAGATGTCAGATGCACTCATTGCCGGGCTGCAAGATGACCTCTCCGGTCTGCAGGATGCCGCGCTGTCGCCCGTTGATCGGTGAGCCCTTCTGATTTTTGTGTGATTGGTCTTGCGACACCTAAACACGTAGGTCGGCTTTACTCTTTTGCGCGTTTCTGATTTTGAGCTTCTCCTAGTTTGCAGGGAGGACTCTTGACGATGAGGCTGAAGCGAAATCATACGACGCTCGGCAATGTGTCACTATGTTGGTGGACGTAGCCGCTCTGTCGTAGACTTGCATCCGCGCATGCCTCCAGGAAATTTCACCGACGGAGGTGATCCCCAGCGAGCTCGTCGAAGTTTGGCGCTAACTGGAGAAGGCTCCAGCGGTTGTGGAGTTCATGTCGTGTTCGGCCTTCCGACGTGGTGCTGCGAATGCGCTGAGTCTTGGACTCGCGCACTTCCGCGACGACTTCGACCTGGACGACATCACCAGCGGGTACCCTTCATCGACGGGCACGGTCGAAATATCTGAGGTGCTAAAGCTGACCGAGCGGGTTGTGGTTTACTCCGACCGAGTGCTGGCGATGGGTGATCTCCTACCGTACCAGGAGACGGTCGTTGCGCTCAATGACCCCGAGCCCGCGAGCCTCGACTCCAAGGTGGATCAGCCCTTCCGCTCGGCGATGGCTGGTACTCTGATGACATACCCATCGAACCCGTGGGTTCCCTTCATCTGTGTTCGCGGGAGTGGCGGCGCGTCGTATTCGAAGCCTACAGAGTAAATTGAGTTGCCGAGTGGCATCAGTTGTAGTAACTATGTAACTGCCCTTGTAAGAGAACAAATATTGCTGCTGTAAGGAATGCATGGATGTTTTTGTCAGTGTTTTGATTTGATTGTGGGTTGTGCGAGTCGCCGAGCGTGTCCGCCCTTTTGTGGGGTTTACCTCGTTGTTATGTGTATGTTTGTTGTTAAACTGTTACTAAGTTGCGGTCGACTCGCCATGGCTTGGAAAGCCAGTCGCGTGGTGACTCCAAGGGGTGCTCTGTACTTAGACGTTTTCCCGGGCGCGAACGGGGTCGGGTGGCCGAGTCCCCGAGCGTGGTACTTGGCTGTTCTAGTCGCATGCCCAAGGTAGGTGAGGACGGGGTGCATTGTATTACGCGTGTCGCTCCACCTGATCCATGGGAACAGTCGCGTGGCGAGTCTAGGACGTGCTCTCATACTTGGCGTTTTCCCTAGTCGCTCAAGTTTGGACTGGCGTCAGTCCCCGAGCATGGTACTTAGCCATTCGATTCGCTGCGCCAAGGATGTGGAGGACTAGGTCGTTGTGGGAAGCTAATGCGGTTGTCTTGGCTCGGAAAGACAGTCGAGCTAGGCGACTCCGATGGGGCTCCGGATTGGCTTTTTTCGTGGATGGTACAAGGCTCTAATTTTTTTGGTTCCCTCGTACCGCATTACTTGGCCGTGCCGGTCGCATGACCAAGGGTTGACTTCCACGAGTAGCATAGCGCTGTTATTACGAGTGCGAATGGTACAAAGTATGGAGAGTGGACACAATTTGTGCGAATAAATCTTCTTTATTTCATACAGGGTAGGAGGTACATGTCTCGAGTTCTAGGAGTAGAACTTTCGTAGGAGGTTTACATTCCATGGCCGCTTGACGTCGAGTTTCCCGTCGCCTCAAACATCGATGAGGTAGTAGGCGTCGTTGCCAGGACTCGCCCGATGGCGAATGGTCCCTCCCAAGGGGGAGAGATCTTGTGCATGCCCTTCTTGTCCTGGATCAGACGTAGTACCAGGTCCCCTTCCTGGAAAGTGCGAGTCCGGACTCGCCTGCTATGGTAGAGGCGAAGTCCTTGCTGGTAGATGGCTGTGAGGGAGCGAGCTAGGTCGCATGCTTCGTCGAGCTGGTCGACCCCATCCTGGCGTGCGAGCTCGTTGTCGTCCTCCGCGTAGTTGACCACCCGAGGCGAGTCGTGCTCGAGATCGGTCGGCATGAAGAAGGGGGTGAACCCTGTCGACCTGTTGACAGAGGTGCGGATGCCCCAGATGACGGAGGGGAGTTCTTCGACCCAGCACCCTGGAGTTTACTCGAGGGGTACTTGCAGTCGCGGCTTCAGGCCATGGAGTTCGCTCTGGATGGCGCGTTCCCCCTGGCATTTGGACTCCGGGTGGGCGACTGAGGCGAGGATGAGTCATATGTGGTGCTCCTCGCAGAATTCGACCATGGCTCCTTTGGCGAAGATGGCGTTGTCCGTGATGATGTTGTGCGGGAACCCGTAGCGATGGATGATCTCACGTAGGAACTTGGTGGCGGTCTTCCCATTGCACTTGCGGACTGGCTTGGCCTCCACCCACTTTGTGAATTTGTCAACTGCGACTAGGAAGTGGGTGAAGCCAGAGGGGGCCTTCTTGAAGGGGCATACCATGTCCATGCCCCACACAACAAATGTCCAGGTGATGAGGATGGTCTTGAGCGCCGAGCTTGGGACGTGCGTCTGGTTGTCGTACTTCTGGCATCCGACACAGCGTTGGACGATGTCGACCGCGTCGGCATGCACGGTGAGCCAGTAGAAGCCATGTCGCATGGCCTTGGTGACCAGGGATCGAGCGCCAGCGTGGTGGCCGTAGTCGCCAGCATGGATATCTTGGAGGATCTTGCGACCTTCTGTGGGTTGGACGCAGCGTTGAAACACGCCATTCACGCTGCGTTTGTGGAGCTCACCGTTGATGATGACGAAGGACTTGCAGCGGTGCACTATCATCCGGGCCTCCGTCTCGTCAGCGGGTATGGTTCCTCCTTCCAGGTAGGAAACGTATGGCGCCGTCCAGTCGCTTGGCTCCGAGAGCATGGCGACCAGGGCTTCTTCTGGTTGCAGCGGGATTCCGATGTCGATCTCCCTCGAGGGAGAGACGGAAGGCTTGGTGTTGGTGTCAAGGAAGACACCAGCGGGCTGCGCGAGGCGAGCCGACCCGATGCAACAGAGAGCGTTGGCCTCCTCGTTCTTGCGCCGATCGATCCACTCGATGGAGTAGCCGACAAAGTGGCCTTCCAGCTGGTACACGGCTTGGCGGTATGCCGCCATGGTGGGGGAGACTACATCGCATGTGCCGGCGACTTGCCCAGCGACGAGGTCGGAGTCGCCATAGCAGCGCAGACGATTGATGTTCATTTCCTTGGCTGCCCGCATGCCATGGAGTACCGCTTCGTACTCGGCTATATTGCTGGTGCAGGGGTTGAAGTCGAGGTACAGGACGTAGCGTAGCTTGTCGCCGTTTGGGGATGTGAGAACGATCCCTGCCCCTGCGCCATCTGCGTTTTTGGAGCCGTCGAAATGTAGCAACCAGCAGTGGAGGTATGGCAGCTTCTCTGGCTGCTGTGCCTCCTCCCAGTCGACGAGGAAGTCTACCAAGGCCTGCGACTTGATCGCCTTGTGTGGCTCGTATCTAATATTGTGGACTCCGATCTCCTTTTCCCACTTGGCGGCTAGCCCGGTCGCCTCGCGGTTGCGGATGATGTCCTGCAACGGCGCTGAGGAGATGACCGTGATTGGGTGCTCCTGGAAGTAGTGCGGCATTCGCCGCTCGGCTCGAAAGACCGCATATACCAGTTTCTGGTACTGCGGGTAGCGCTGGCGCGACTTGGTGAGGACTTCACTGATGTAGCAGACAGGTCGCTGCACCGGGCGTTCCTTCCCCTCTTCTGGTCGCTTGACAACCATGGCGGCGCTGACGACCCGCTTAGAGGCCGCGACGTAGACAAGCATGGGCTCCTTGTCGACGGGGGTGGCGAGTAGCGGGGCCGCGAGTAGCACTTCCTTGAGTGAGTGGAGCGCATCGTCTGCCTCCTTGTCCCACTGGAACATGGGATTCTTGCGCCTTATGTGGTAGAGAGGCATTGCCTTCTCGCCTAGCCAGTGGATGAAGCGACTGAGTGCCGTGACTCACCCGACCAACTTCTGGACGTCGCGCAGGCACTCGGGTTTGCCGAGCTGGGCGATCATGTTGATCTTGGTGGGGTTTGCCTCGATCCGTCATTTGGAAACGACGTACCCCAGTAGTTGTCCAGTAGGTACACCGAAGGTGCACTTTCCTGGGTTTAGTTTGATCTTGTACCTCCGCAGGTTCGCGAAGGTTTCGGCCAGGTCGGCGAGTAGATCGCCCTGGCTAGTGGATTACACCACCACGTCGTCGATGTAGATGTGGATGTTGCAGCAAATTTGGCTCGCAAGGCACTCCTGCATGCACCTCTGGTAGGTCGCTCTTGAGGCCAAAGGTCATGGCGGTATAGCAGAATGCTCCAAGTGGCGTGATGAACGCCGTCTTCTCCTCATCCTCGACTGCCATTTTGATCTGGTTGTAACCAAAGTAGGCATCAAGGAAGCACAACGACTCCGAGCCCACGGTCGAGTCGATGATTTGATCGATCCGCGGGAGGACGAACTGCTCCTTGGGGCAGGCGCTGTTGAGATTTGTGTAGTCGATACACATTCTCTAGGTCCCGTTTTTCTTCTCGACCAGGGCTGGGGTTGCCAGCCACTTGGAGTACTTGATTGGCCGTATGAAGCCTGCAACGAGTAAACACTGCACCTCCTCGGTGATAGCTTAGCGACGCTCTTCATTGAAGGGCCGCAACGACTGCTTGATGGGTCACGCTTTGGGGTCGGTGTTGAGTTTGTGCTCAGCGAGTTCCCTCGGGACACTAGGCATGTGACATGTCTTCCATGCGAACATGTCGCGATTCTCAAGGAGGAACTCGATGAGCGTGACTTCCTATGCTGGGTTCATGCCCATTACGATCGTCACCATCTGGCTGGAGTCGCCTAGGACCAGCTCGACGGAGCGCGTGTGCATGGTTGCCTCGAAGGTCGTTGAGCCGCCACCCTCCGAGTTGGGATTCTTGAGTATTGTGGGGTCGTCATTGTTGACCCCACTCATGTACTTGGAGAGCTCGTCCGCGTGGTTGGCTTCAGCGGCTATGACGGTGTCGGCGAGCTTGGCGCCCTTGGCTTCGCACTCTGTGGCCATGTCAGGGTCGCCATGGATGGTGATGATGCCGCACGGCCATGGGAGCTTCATCGCGTTGTACGCGTAGTGGGGCACTGCCATGAACTTGGCAAATGCCTGCTGCCCCAAGACGCAATGGTAGGGGCTGTTGAAGGGCACCATCTCAAAGACGCACCGCTCGGTGCCGAAGTTCGCTGGTGTGCTGAAGGTGACTGGCAGCGTCACCTTGCCGATCGGGTACGCCTTTCGACCGGGGACGTTGCCGTGGAAGGTGGTGTAGGTCGTCTCAATCATCGATTGTAGGAGCCGCAGTCACCTGAACGTGTCCAGGTAGAGAATGTTGATGGAGCTTACACCGTCCATCAGCGTCTTGGGGAGCCAGTAGTCTCCCACCTTGGGCTTGACCACCAAGGCGACTCGCCTCGGATATTCGATCCGTGGCGAGTGATCTTCGCGGCTCCAGGTGATCCGCTGCTCGGACTAGTTGAGGAAGCGTTGCACATCAACCTGGGACACCGCTTTGACGGCGACAACGCGAACGATGACCTTCTTCTTGTGCTTGGTGCTGAACCCGGTGAAGGTGTGGAGCGATCCCACGTAGTTGTCGAATGCCCCATCGTTTACCGGGTAGTTGTTGGGGTCCTCCCGTGCGCGCCGTGCCTTCTCGACCTCCTTCAGGGAGTGGCAGTCGGTGATCATGTGCGTGGCGGGCTTCCCATCCCTACTGTGGAACACACAGGGCTGGTTGAGGAGACCCGCGGCATCGAATCTTGGTTTCGCCTTGTAGTTGCCGCTATCACGGCGCTGGCCTCCGTTGCGGAAGAAGCTCTTGGGATCGCGTGGCGCGTAGCTGGCATTGGCGACGAAGTCGACTCGCCCGGCACCGCGGCGCTTGCCGGTGAGGCGAGTGTTGCTGTAGCGTAGCTCGGGTCGTCTCCCGTTGTCCTGGCCGCTTGTGTGGCGATTTCTTCCCGACCCGTCGTCGGTTTCTTGCTTCTGGTCCTCCTCCGCGTACCGTTTGGCGATCTCGAGGAGATCCAATATGTTGTCGAGTGTTTTTTGCACCCGCTTGAGCTTGGAGACCAAGGGCTCGTAGCGGCGAGAGGTGTTGAAGAAGTGGATCGTGGTGTCCGGGTGGATTCCGGTCGCGTTGTACCACAGGTCCTGCCACCACTGGACTGATGAAGGCGTCGCACATTTCCTCCCAGGAGTCTATGTTGTCTTCGGGGAGGGTGTTGATCCATTGCCGGCACGCTCCCTCCATCATTAGTGGGAGGTAGCGGGAATCGAGTAGGTCGGTGTGGTCGGCGATTCCCATCGCCATGAGGTACGTGTCCAGCCACATGGATGGGTCATACGAGGGGTCGTACTTCTCGATCTCCTTCGGCGCTTTGAAGTTCGCCGGGTACTTTTCGCCTCGGCGCTTTGACGAAGGCGTCGTGCATTTCGCCGGCTGAGCGATCCCCTTGGCTCGCCGTCGGGGCGGTTGGTGAGGGTATGCCTCAAATCGTCAGGCTGGCGTGCACGCCAGCTCTGGTTGTTGATGATGTGGGTCCGCGCGTCAACTGGCTGCCCGTTGGCGGCGACCGTGTTGTCCGTCGGTCGCGGGTCGTTGGTGGAGAGTGCCGCGTTCGCGGGTCGCGGCTGGAGTTCCAGGGGATCGGGGGGTGGGCAATTGAGAGTATTTGCCATCGTCTGGCGGCCGCTCGAGGCCGCTCTGCTTCCTGACGAGCGGGAGTAGACGCGTCCCCACGAGTCTGCTCCCGCAGCTCGTTGATCGACGGCCTTGGCGAGTAAGGCCCTGGCGTACTGGATCTGCATGGCCCCTTCCCCGACCACGTTGATGTTGTCGACCTCGGCTCAACTCGCGATGACGTTGTCCATCAGAGTACAAAATAGCGGGAGGCCGTTCGCGTCCCGCTCCTGCGCGGAGATCATGATCCGCGGTTGGATTGGGGCAGGGAGCGGCCGGGCGGTGGTGGGGGACCGCCGTTCGATGATGCGCCTGGTGGTGGTCGAGCACTTCCTCCTGCCGGTGCATTCTCACAGATCACGCGATCGGCCATGTGGGCTCGGTCAGTCTCGTCATCAAAGTTCAGGGCGCGGCCCTGAACGGTGGGGTTCACGCGCGACCTGATGCGGAGCTGGTGGTAGCGCGAGATCTCCTACGCCGTTACCTGCTCGAGGCGAAATTTTTCGCGCTCGGCTTGTTCCTTGCGGACCGCCTCCTCTAGTCATAGGCGGAGTTCTTCGCCCTCCATCGCCGTCGCAGTCGGCGGGATTGGCGTGGAGAAGGGGTCTGGCGGGGAGTCCGTGCTGCTTGCCATGTAGGTCACGACGTTGCGACCGAATCCATCGTGGAAGTCGCCGGAGTTCTCCGATCCGGAATCGTAGTCGAAGATCCAAAGGATGGAGGGATCCTCGAAGTCCCCTACGTTGGAGACCTGGGTGATGGAGCCCGCGAATGACGCGGTGATGATGGATCCGGCGACTGACGCCGGGGTTGCCGACTCGGCGTCGTCATTGAGGGCCGCATCATCCGTGATGACGCTGGTCTCGGCCATGTTGTTGTTGGCCGAGTCATACTCGGAGGCGAGGCGGTGGATGGTAGATCATGCGGACTGGCATAATCACGCTGTGCGTGACAGGGCGCGCCGCTGGGACGTAGCTTCTTGGCAAGATCTGCAGGATCTCGCCGATCATGATCATGCGGCCGGTGGCGATCGTCTCATTGATGGCCAGATTGGATCTCGCCACAGAACACCGGCCTGACTGGCCAGGCCCCATGGTTGGCGCCGCTGTCGTGGGAATGGCCACGGCAGATGCTGCAATCAGCAGCGAGTATTAGAACGAGGGGCAAGGGCGGACAGCCATCTGCGGTGCAATATGAGGGCAGAGACACAAAGGTTTACCCGGGTTCGGCCCCCCGAAGGGTAAAGACCTACTCCTGCTAGATTGTATTGATGTGAGAGTAAAAAGGCCGAGCTCGACGACTAGGCAGCGAGTCGCAGGGGGTGTATGATGGAACGTGTCCTCTATGCGCACCCTAGGGAGGTTTATATAGACTCACCTCGCTAGGGTTTATAGATCTACAACCGAATTAGTTAAGGATTCAGAGGGTGTTTGACCTAATCCGACTGGGCCTAGATATGCTTCTGGGCCTTCAGCTTCCAGTCGCCTGGCTCCCTGTTGAGTATTGATCCAGTCGCCGTCCTCCAGGCCCACTCGCTGGTAGCTTGGGCCCATAGGAAACGTCCTGCTGGGTATACCCCACTCGACATATCCCCATTAAGGAGGATAAAACAATATCATACCAAAATATGAATAGAACAATGCAGTCAAAAATCCATATGACATGCTACAAACTATTAGCAAGCTAGAGCTAATCATAGACAAGCAAGAACTACTAAGCATCCATTAGTAGCATACACCTTACAATGAACAGATTAAGCATGCTCACAATGATGAATATATGTGCAAAAATGAAAACAAAATAGAGTTCGTTACCAGCCTCTTACCACACCTCGAGTTGTCTTAATCTTCATTATTGCCCTTCACTTGTGTGACTTGAATAATACATGAAACCAAAATACACCGAGGATGGCTGAACCTTGCAAAGAACTCACAAAACCAAAGAAGAACAACAAATATTTTTGGTGTTTTTGATTTTTCAAACAAGCCAACAAAGCAAAAACATGCAAAGCAAAAACAAACCAAACAAAGCAAAATCTTTTTGGGTTTTTCTTTTAAGGCAAACCAAAGCAAAGAAACAAAGAAACAAACCAAGAGAAACAACGAAAATATTTTTGTTATTTTTGTCTTTTTGAGAAAGAAGCAACAAGAACCAAAAATAAAGCGAAACAATGGATATACAAAGAACCGACCGAACATGATATATAAATGATTGTGATGTCGGTATACGTCCCCCCAAACTTAGGCTTTTGGCCTAAGTGGGGCTCAATCCCATGGTGCCCAAGTAGGTGCACCTCTGTAGTACGCGAGGATGCTCCCTCGTCCTGGTACGAGCTCGAGGAATCCCCTGTGTAGTGTACCGCGGGGTCGTAAGAGGGAGCTTCCTCCTAATAATGCCCATGGAAGCTAAGAGAGCGCATCTTCTCATACATCTCCTCCCTGGAGCGTGACAAAGGTCCCTGCGAAATACTGAACAAGGTTGTTTGGGGTAGAGGGATCTCTCTCTTCCCCGTCAATAAACAACATTCTATAAACCAAGTTCTCAAGGGTAGAGCCAGTGGTGACAAAGTGGTGCGCCTTCATGGCAGCAAGATCAAGCCTCTGAGGAGCTAAAACTGTATCATTTGGATCAACATCAATGTCCAAGGAAGTAGCAACACACATAGCAATAATTCCCCTATAAATGGGTCCCTTAGCAGTTAAGCGACGAGCAATGAGAGAACCAATATTATACTTGGTATCATTGTTGAGTGCAGCATCTAAGAAGGCCAAATGATAGCTGGAAATATTACTAGTGTTCTCCCTACCAAGAACACTAGTGGGAAGATAATAAGTGAAGTACCCGATGGCTGGAAGCTGAATGTTTCTTATCTTTCCCCGTTGAGCTCTACGGTTATCATCGTTTGTTATCCCGCGGTAAATCTCCAACAAATCAGCGGGTTGAGCTGGAATCTTCTTTGCTGAGCCAGCTGTACCAAGTCCTAGAGCTTCACAAAATTTCTTCAATGACATATGGTAAGACCTGCCATAAACTTTGAAAAAAAATCCGGACTGAAGCTGTTAGTAAAGGAGAAACTCTCCACAAATGTTTTAGTGAGCGTAGCATATTGCACGCTCTCATCCTGCATAAGGATTGTTAGTCCAGCCCTCCGAACCAAGGTCATAAAATCATCAAGAATCCCAGCAGCCCGCAAGAAGGTTTGGCAAGGAAAGGCGGAGGGATGCGCATCCCCCTCATCTCCCTCATCACCAAATCGCGGAGTAATGAGATCCTCATTGTATGAGGTCCTAACACTGGTGGATGATCTTGGAAGCCTTGCCCTTCTAGGTGCATCACCCTCAAATATTTCTCCAAATGTGTGGTTGTCCATGACCACCTTATTTCTGAAATTTTTAGACAAACACAAAACCAAATGATTTCCAAGTTGATAAATGATGAGCAACTACTATAGGAACTTTCTAGATGGCTACACATGCATCAAAATAAAGTTTCTAAGCATAGAACAAGCATGCAAGCTCAATCAACCTGTCACCTATAGCAGCAAAATACCAATCACAAATCTAATTGGACAAGTGGAGGAGGCACATACCTAGGAGCAATCCCTCCAAATATCAGCAGCAAAGATGGGATGAGAAAGGAGATCAATAATCGCGAGCAAGAATAGCAAGAACTCGAGCTTAATCAAGTTTTCTAGTGTTTTTCGGGAGAGAGAAAGAAGATGGCTGTGAGGGGCACCTTGAAGGGGCACAGGTGGGCCAGACCCCCCCTATACGCCACCCATAGGTAGGCCGCGCCTACCATGGGTTTGGTGGCCTAGGGTGGCCCCTGGGTCACTTCAGGTGTCCATCTACTCCTTATTTCGAGGAAAAATTTATTTTGAATTTTTTGGGATTTTTCGGGAAACTTTATTTTTGGCCAATTTTCTGGGTATGAAAATTGATTTTCTCATACAAATAGTTTTTTCAGAAGAAGCAAAAGCAAACCAAAGGCCAAACTACATATGTTCTAAGACAAACTAACCAGCAAACAACTAGCAAAACCCAAGCTAGCAAAAGAAAGGCAAAGACTAGGAAGGAGAAAAATAAAAGAAAGCAAGTATAACCATAGTGAAAGCATTATTTTCTTCATTGAAATCCTTTTGTTAACAAGGTTGATCAAGTCTTGTTACCAAAACAATCTTATATCAAAAAAAAACTTTGCATTGCACAAGGTGATTATGTTACCTCATACTTGATAGCAATGGTCCCAATCATAATAGTTTCAAAATTTTCTTGTGGAATGGGACAATATATTTCTCCAACCTTGATGCTCTCAACATTTTCAATGGAATTCGGGCAATAGCTTCTAGCAACCTTCTTGGGGAAATAAACAGTATGCTCTTTGTCATCAATATTGAATTTTACCTTTCCTTGATTACGATTAATGACAGCACCTGCAGTATTAAGAAAAGGTCTCCCAAGAATAATAGACATATTATCATCTTCAGGCATCTCAAGCACAAAAAAATCAGTCAAAACCAAGCAATTATGAGCCACTTGAACAGAAATATCCTCACATATACCAACAGGAATAGTAGTTGACTTATCAGTCAATTGCAAAGATATATCAGTTGGTATCAACTTTTCCAGCTGGAGTCTCTTGTAGAGAGAAAAAGGCATAACACTAACTCCAGCTCCCAAATCACATTAAGCAGTTCTAACATAATTATTCTTAATAGAGCAAGGAATAGTTGGTATACCTGGATCACCAAGTTTCTTTGGAACCTTACCATTGAAGGAGTAATTAGCAAGCAAAGTAGAAATCTCCTCATTAGGAATCTTCCTTTTATTAGTGACAATATCCTTCATATACTTTGAATAAGGAGGCAATTTAATAGCATCAGTCAAAGGAATTAGCAAAAATAAAGGTTTCATCCACTCACAAAACTTGTTGTAGTGTTCTGCCTCCTTTGACTTGTGTTTCTTACTTGGAAAAGGCATAGGTTTCTACACCCAAGTTTCTCTCTCTTTACCATGTTTATTAGCAATAAAATCTTCCTTGGTGTACCTAGTGTTCTTAGTTTTCTTCTCAGGTTCTTCCTCACCTTCATCCTTATCCGGAGCATCATTTGTATCATTACCACTCTCAGTTTCAGCATCAGAGACAGATATACTATTAGGATCTACAACAGGTTCAAGTGGTCCCTAAACTATTTTGTGTTTCTTTTTCTTTATCTTACGAGGACTACCACTCTTCTCACCTTGTTGAGAATCCTTCTCAAATCTTTTAGGGTGTCCTTCGGGATATAAAGGATATTGAGTAGCTATACCACTCCTGGTTCTAATTCCATAAGCATGTTTATCTCCTGAGGCATTAACTAGCATATCCTTTTGTACCTTAGCAAGTTGATCAAGTTGGGTTTGAACCAGTTGAAAGTGTTTACAAAGCATTTTAATATGATTAGAAGTTCTTTCCACAATATCTCTCAACTCATGGATAGCTCTAGAGTTTTCCAATAAATGATTCTGAACTTGTTTATTAAAATTACCTTGTTTAACAATAAAAATGTCAAGTTCCTCTAAACATTGATCAGGAGGCTTACCATAAGGAATATCACCTTCATCAAAGTGTTGGAGAGAGTGTACCTCAATAGTGGATGAGTGGGGAATTGTCTTACATAATTCTTCTATAGGAGGTAGATTCTTCACATCTTCAGCTCTAATACCTTTCTCCTTTAGACACTTCTTAGCTTCCTTCATCACTTCGTCATTTAATGCAATAAATCCCCTCTTCTTTGGTGTTGGTGTTGGAACTGGTTCAGGAACATATGGTTCAGGAATAATAGTCTCAGGTGTATTTAGCTCAATTGAAGTCCAGTCATCATAATTCTTGCTTATTTTAGCCATTAATTCTTCAGCATCTGTAGGAGTCCTTTTCCTCAAAACACAATTGTAACATCCCTAAAATCATGATTTCAAATATTGCATATCATTCATGCATGCATATAGAATTAAGATCAATTTCAAACTCATTTCAGAAAACAGAAGCACATAGTGCTATCATTTTATGTGAGCAAACTTAAATCAAATGGCCATCCCCATTTGAGAGCTTGAATGTTTTAAACCTAGATTGTTTGTCTCCCTTGTTGATTGGTTTGAGTGTGGAGTTAGAACAAAATTTTAAAAAATAGAAATGGTTTCAAAAATCATTTTCAAACATTTGCAAACCTAGTGCAATGTCCCTGTTATTTTGTTTCTCCAAAAATGACCAAGCCTTTTCAAAGTAACCACATGGTTTTATGCCTAGAATTGAGACTGTTGCACACTGCAAAAATCCCAAATAAGATTTGAATTCAAATGGAGTTTGAATTCATTTGAAAACCAATCCAGAAAACCAAAACAGAAAAAGAAAAGGAATAAAGAATTGGAAAAGGGCCGGCACCAGGAATTTGACCCAGCAACAGACGCAGCCCAACTAGCCCACCCGGGCCACCTCTCTCTCTCTCTCTCTCGCACGCGTGGACACACCCAGCAAGTCGCTGACAATCGGACCCCACTTCCCCTTTGCTCTATTCGCTGACAAGCGGGCCCCGTCCACGACGTCATCGTCTTCCCCAAAATTCCGCGCATGAACTCCGCCGCTGCCCGTTGCTGCTTTGATTCCGCGAGGTAATTGGCATTGAATCACTGAGCGTTTCTTGTCGAGCCTCTGCCTATTTAATCCCCTCTCTCGCGCGGCCATTTCCCCTCAACCAATTCCCTCTCCACGCCACCAGGCTGCTCGAAACTCGCCAGACGCCGCCGCTGTCCCGACGATCTCCGGCAGCAATTCCGGTGAGTCCCGACCGCCCCTGTGCCCCTGGTTCAAACGATTATGCTCAGCATGAGCTCGTGCATCTTCTGACACCCGTCGCTTGCCTGCTCGTGACCCAGGACGCCGTCCCCGTTCGTGCCCGCAACCGACAGAGCCGCCGCTCTACTCCGGCGACCAATTACGGTAAGCAGAGCGCGCCCCTTGCCCCCTCTTGCATACTAGGTTGTTCGCCTTCATCTTGTGCGTCTTCTAATCCCTCTGGTTCATGATAGGGCGACGCGAAACCTCGGCAAAAACTCCGACCGCAACCACCCGACGCCGTGCACGACTCCGACGAGCTCCAGCAGCCCCTGCCGTGCGCCCCTTGCCAAGCCACCGCCACGTTGAGCTTCAGCACACCACCGCGGTTCTGGTAAGCCTCTTCCCCCACTCCCGCGCGACCTAGAATGCCAGCGCCGCCCCTGACAGACGCGCCGCCGCCAGTCGCCGCCGCTAGCGCCGCTCAGTTTTGGTCAGTTGATTCGTAGCCGTCAGATCCAGATCCAGCGCGCAGGATTAGTTCACTTATCGAACCGTTAAGTTTAGATCTGAGCTGTGCGTGTTAGTTAGATCCAACGGTAGCCGAGCGTGATCCGGTGCGAAGCGGTACGCACCAATAGGAAACAGACGCGTGGCTAGGGTTTGTTTAAAAACATAATTTGAAAACAGATTTGAATCCAAATTTGATTTAGCTATAACTTTTGATCCACACGTTACAATTTGACAAATTTTATACCGTTGGAATCAGGAGGACAAGCCCTTTCTGTTTATGCAATGTGTTTAGTGTTTAGTTTCTGTTAAAATGTCTTTATTTACAGAAACTTGTTTAGGACTATTTTTAGTATAGGAATTGTTTAGGAAATTGTTTTAGTGTAAAATAAACTTGGTTTAGCAAGTTTTTAACTTGGTTATGATTCAGTACTATGCACTTGCTTGGTTGGGTTTTAAAAATCATCACTTAGAATTTTGCATTCATGCATATATTTATGATTGTATATGAATTGTGTGTAATTTTGTGCTACTATTCTTTGTGTAGACTTTGGTGCTAGTGATTGTGATTGTGAAGAGTGCTACTCTCCAAACTACCAAGGCAAGTGGTACTTCATGAATATGTCTATCCCTATATTTTATACAAGCATTAGAAATATTTTGCTAAGTCTTGCATGTTACTATTTTTCCAAATGCCATGTTGGGAAATCCTAAGTAGTTGTAGAATTGCTAGGAAATTTTTATGTTAAGATACTATCTATGCCATGCTTAGCCTAGCTAGTAGCAAACAAGGGTTGGTAAAATATACATGCTATGGTGAAAATATTTCTAAGTCTTTGGACTTATGTTTTTCTTAATAAAACAACTAAGTCAATGAATCACCTGGGTGGAAAGGGACTTGATTGGTGGTTTTTGGTTGAGTGGTTACACAAGGCCCATGGATATGGTTTACCTTGTGTATCTCACTTGTGGTATGACACCCAGGAGCAAAGTGATTTTAGAGGCCAAGTGTTGAGAAGCTTCTGTGCAGCCACTTGGCAATATGGGCTCTGCCTGGACCACATAAGTTGCTAGAACTTAGCCATTTGGACAGTTGGTGGTAGTGGGAATGATAGGTTGGAGCGCGTCCATTTGGTCTAAGGAAAGGCTTCTGAAAGGTCCTGTCTTGGGAAACCAAGTCTGGTGGGGAAAGTGCACAACCTCTGCAGATGGAAAAATCTAAGTACTTAGCCAAGTCCATGGCAATGGACAACTTGAGCATCAAGACATGGAAGCTATCAAGAATCTCATCACTCCAACTTCTAAGTAAAAACTTGTGGGTGAACAAGGGTGAAGGACCTCAATGTCTATTGATGGTTTTTGGGAAAAAATTTGACAAAGAAAAACTTAGTGATTTCAACTAATAGGAAAAACCTATTTTGAGCAAAGAAAGCCAAACTACACTTAGCCAAATTGCATATAGTAATATAGTCCACTTAAAATTTACTAAAGTATCACTTGCCAATACTATTCCAAAGTATTGACCAACTGTGGCTGTAACTTGTGATGTTGCAGGTTACTCTGATGAGGATTAGGTGTCATGAGTCTACACTCAACATGTTTGCCTATGGCACATGAAGAAGAAGACTTATATTTATTTACTTATTCAAACTCTTGTATTAGGCCTGTGGCCTTGAGTTGTAAAGACTATGTTTATCTCTGGAATGGATGTAATAAATGACCTTTGTATCTGTGTACTTCATTTTAAACTGTGGATGCTAGCAATGATCCAGGGACTAGCATTGCAATCACAGGGATCGTTTTCCTTTACAAAGGAGGGATCTTAAAGATGGTATCAGAGCACTGTGTTGCCTGTAGGATTATGACCCTAGGATTGGAAACCACTAAGGAAAAAATTTCAACTACTTCTATACTTGTCTATTCTTCTCGTAAAAGTTTTCTAATCTTCTCTCTCATCTCTATTTGTAGATGAACTCCATCAACGAAGCCATAAGGAAAGGACCACTCATGACCATGACCTTGGAGTGTGAGACAGAGTTTCCCAAAATTCTCAAGGACCTCATGGATGCATTAGAGATACAAGGTGCAGCTGTGTACAAGGGTTTTCCAGTGATGGATGAAGGAGTTGAGTACTGGTGGGTGAAACTTCACTTGTACAAAAACAAGGAAGACAACCACAAAGAAACAGGATTCTACATGTACACCAACACTGTGGTGCACACCACATTCTTTGAGTTAGCAAGAGAAGCAGCTTGGAGGACTATCAAAGAACTTAGTGCTAGAATCAAGTGCAGAATGCTCAACCTCCAAAAATACTTGAAGAAAGAGAAGGAACATACCCAAGAGTTGGAAGCTACCAACCAAACCTTAAGAGGAGATATTATAGACTTAGTGATGGAATCATGTGAGCAAGATAGGCTGATTGCCTCTAGAAACATTGTGTTAGCCAACAGATCCAGTGAGATAGGATTGTAAACGTACTTCGTTAGTTGGACCACCACCTATCACCTTATTTTCCCAAAATGTTACCTTAAAATAAGATTGGACCTTGGTTTATGTAATGGATTCATGTATGCATGACTTGTGTGATTTTGCTTTCCAAGGATATGTATGTGGTGTTTTGTCTTTTGTTTTATCTTGATTTGTGTTGTTTTAACTTTTCTATCTTATAAATAGATGCCTATTACCATCAGCACTGTTGAGGAGTTCCAGGTTACCCGCTTTGGTCCTCGTATCGTTGAGCTTACTACCTTGCTCAATCTCCCTCTTCCCACCATCATGGTGCATCCCCTCACCAAGTTCGAGAGGAAGGACCTATGGGGCTTCAAGGTGAACCAGCCCGGACGTCAGACAGAGCCTACTACGGAGGCCATCGTCTTCAAGCTTATGCATGATGACAGGGAGAGAGGCATGGAGGTAGTTATGCAGGATCTAATAGGACGTCTGCTAGGACGACACTCCCGATAGGTTAGAGGCACCCACTTCCACGTCTTCGGAAGACGTGATGAGGACGGAGAGTCCATCGACTTCGAGGACGACTCGAGGGACGCAGCAGAGCCGATACGCCTGTACCTCCAGGACTTAGAGTCTCTCATTAGGCACGTGGACACGGACAGGACCAATGTCATGCTCAGCAACGATGAGCTCCAGGTGCAGCTTCGCGAGAAGGACAAGATCTTCGCGCAGTAGGACAAGATAGTCAAGGAAATGGAGGCGAAGTTCGAGAACTAGGACAGGAAGTTCAAGAGTCAGGAGAAGCGTGTCCAGGATAGGAACAAGAAGATCCGGGATATGACTGAAGAACTGCAGTCCAAGGACTTCGAGCTAGAGCAGCAGCAGATGGTGATAGAGAGGCTTCGTTCCCAAAAGAGGGCTCTCAAGGCCAAGATAGAGTCCTTGACCACCACCATTGAGGAGAACAAGGCCGCGATGGAGAACGCAGGTCTTACCTTTGTCGAGGAGGAGATTGATGCCGATGAGTAGATTTGACTACTCGTTTATCTTTTATTATCATACTTGTTATTTGAGAACTTGTTATTGGACCATCTGACATGTGGATGGCTTGCTACTTGTGTGTTTTAGTTTGTGAACTTGTTATCTTGTTGTTGAACTCTTATCTTGTGTTTCATGTTATGTGTTTTCTTATGTGATGTAATGTGCATGAAAACATCTATGGGTATCTCATTCTTATCTCTATTTGAACAAACCACAGATGCCTCCCCGTCATGCAAACCCCAACCCCAACAACAACAACAACATCACTCCAGAAATGCAACAAATGATGACTGCTCAAACACAGCTGATGCAGATGATGACAACATTCATCCAGAACCAAAACAATAACAACAACAACAACCCCAATAACAACAACAATAACAACAACAACAACCCTCCGGGCTTTGATATGCTCACCAGGTTCTTGAGATTGAGGCCAGCTAAGTTCTCAGGAACGACTAATCCCATGGTGGCCAATGATTGGCTACGTTCCGTGAACAAGGACTTAGTAACCGTGGGCTGCACGGATGCTGAAAAGGTCAGATTTGCAGCACATCTGCTGGAAGGGCTAGCCGCCACTTGGTGGGACAACTTCCAAATCACCACTCCCATAGATGAAGTGACATGGGCAATCTTTGAGGATGGCTTTCGCACTGCTCATATCTCATCAGGGGTGATGAGTCTGAAAAAGAAGGAGTTCCACAATCTGAAGCAGCGCCACCGCAGCATGGCTGAATACATTGAAGAGTTCAACAATCTGGCATGTTATGCACCGGATGAAGTGGACACTGATGCCAAGAGAAAGGAAAAGTTTCTGGAAGGCTTGAATGATGAGCTGAATCTGCAACTGGTTGTGGCATATGTTCCCACTTATCAGTCGCTCTGTGACAAGGCTGCTATTTTGGAGAACAAAATGAAGCAAGTTGAGAGTAGAAAGAGGAAGCACTCCGACAAGCACAGCTCGGGATCGTCTCACAAACGATCTCATTATGATGACAGTGGAAGCTCAGGATCCCACAAGCATGGGAAATTCAACAAGCACCACAACCACAACCGTCATGACAACAAGCATCATCGCAGTCATGACAATGATAAGTACAAGAACCACAAGAGTGGACATAAGAGCCACCACAGTGGTAATGGAAGTGGAAGTGGAAGTCAGCCTGTTAAGAGAGACATCAGTCAGGTTGAATGTTTCAAATGTGAGAAGATGTTGCACTATGCAAATGAGTGTCCTGAAAAGAAAGTTGAAGGACCTATCAAGCCCAATTATTTTCCAGAAAGGACAGGTGAACCACATTAGTGTGGAGGAGGTCTATGAGGAGCCTGACGCTGTTGCTGGTAAGTTCAGACTCAATTCTATTCCAGCATTTGTTCTTTTTGATACTGGAGCATCGCATTCATTCATATCAAAAGCATTTGTTGATAGAAATGGGTTTCCAACTTAAAACATTGGGTGTCCAATAAAAGTTAGTTCTCCGGGTGGAGATATGATAGTAAGTATTGGATGCCGGGATCTAGTAATAGAGTTTGGAAAACATAAGTTTCCAGTGAGTCTGATAATCCTAGATTCCCAAGGACTGGACGTAATATTGGGAATGGATTGGATGGCTAAGTATGAAGGAGTCCTAGATTGTGCTAATCGTACTGTTGCACTCACAACCCCGGAAAGAAAACGGATTAAGTTCAAGTCCAACTTTGAATCTAAAGGAAGTAAGCTAAAATCTCTTAAGGGGGTTATCATGGACAGTGTGCCAATTGTGAGTGAGTATCCAGATGTGTTTCCGGAAGAACTGCCGGGGATGCCACCAGATAGAGATGTGGAGTTTCTGATAGATTTGGTACCAGGGTGTTGCTACATCTGGTAACGGTGTTGCTACATCTGGTCTTCATGCTATCCGAGGAATCCTTCATCTGGTGGACTTCTCTTTGTTCCTTCTTGTGCCTTCTGGTGCTTTCTGACGCGACGACATCATCTACGCCAGATCCGATGCAGAGTCTGCATCACTCCTTTGTTCCTGAACCTCGATTGTCGAGATTCTTCAGTCTGATTCCGAGAATGGTTGCACGCTTTTCTACTGATTGTGCAGAGTAATAGTTTGGGTGCGTGATGGATTGTCCCCCATGCCGACTACCCCTTCTATTCGCTTTGGTACATTGAAGTGGATGAGAATGCATCGGTTCTCTCTTTCTATCGAAGCTAGAGGTGGCTTTATTTGTTGATACCTCTACCTTCGACCTTTTGTTCCCGGAGTGTTCTCTCGACGATCATGGACAACGACCTCTTGTTAGTGGTGTCGCGAGGATCTACACGATGCGAGAAGATTCAGATCGCCGCCCTTTGTCCCGGTACCATGAGGCGGATCTCGAGGGCGAGATCCATTGTTAGTGGTGTCGAATTGTGGCGCCCCGCAAAACCACTACTAGAAAATCGTGTTGTTTTTGTGCATTGCATCATCATGACATCATGCATATTTCTGCACTAAACTATTTTTCAAAAACCTTACTTTGTTTTCTACATTAGCCCCTCTTATTTCAAATTAAAAGGCCCAACCTTTTCGGGTATTTTATTTGTCTAATAAACCGTCTATAAATCTTTTAAACAAAAATAAATAAACTTATATTATTTTCTGAGAGGTAGTCCAGTCGGCCGGCCCAAAGGCCCAACTGGACATACCACCTACTACCCAAACCCTAAACCCACTCCAAAACCTAACCCTAATCCTCTACTCCCTCCACCCCTGCCGCCGCTACCCTCTCTTCCTTCCGCGTATGCCAGCGGCACACCACACACACGCACGCCAGATCCTTGCCATCAATTTTTCCCCAGCCCTGGACCCACGTGGCCCCAACCACTCCCGTCTCCAGTATCCTCCTGTCATTCTCCCTCCGATCCCCACCAACCCCGCCTCCTTCCTGAGCCACAACTCCCTACCCGATGCTCCTCTCTCTCCCACCTTCCTCGACAACCAACGCCGCCGCCTCCCCTCATCCTCCCGTCCCCGTCCGCCACCAGGGGCTCCCCACACCTTCGCCTCTCCACCAGCCTCGGCCTCCCTCCTCGACCACCCCTGCAGCCCGGTGCCCTGTCCCCGGTCTTCTGCACCATCGCCCACAAGAACGTCGCCATGTGCTGCCCCTTCACCTTGCGACCGCGCGTGCGAGCCAAGCCCGGCGTCTCCGTATAGAGCCCCGTCGCACCTCCGCTCGGGCCGCCGCCAGGAGGACCCCCCGCCGCCAGAACCCCCGCCTCCTGAGCCCACCTCGCCTCTCGATCTCCGGTCGCCGTCTCCTGCGGCGTGTCGACGTCCCCGACGACAACTGGCGCAACCGTCGCCGGCGGGCCCCTCCGCGAGCGCCCCTCCCTGCAACCTCCTTCCGGCCGCAGCATCGTG
This sequence comes from Avena sativa, assembly GCA_916181665.1. Taxonomy (NCBI): domain Eukaryota; kingdom Viridiplantae; phylum Streptophyta; class Magnoliopsida; order Poales; family Poaceae; genus Avena; species Avena sativa. Next base: position 242,713,251 of record OV702283.1, on the reverse strand, counting down.
GCCACCCCTGCGTCTCCTCCGTGCGCCCATCATCGTCACCGCATCCCTGACCTCGCCCTGCTCCGCCACCAGCAGGCCCCGTGCCTGCCGCCTCCGGTCGCCACCGCACCTCGGCCTGGCCGTCGCCACCGGCGTCCATCTCCTCCTCGCGTGCGAGCTCCGTCACCTTCCCGTCGAGCGCGTCGCCGCCAAGTTCCCTGTCAGGTTCCCCTGCACGCGAGTGCGCCCAACCGCCTCATGGCCCTTCTCTGGCCACTGGGGCGCCTTCTGCTGCAAACAGTGCTATAGCCAGGTTCACTGCGGCCAGGAACGCCTCCTGTGCGTGCTCGTGTGGGCATGCGCCTAGTGGCTTGCACCACTGAGTGCCATAGTTGGTATGTGTTGTAGATGCGTGCTATGTTGTTCATGCGGTGCCGTATGTGTCTCTCTGTGCAAGCCTAAGGCAATTGTGTCGACAATCTTGCTCGTGTCTGTGTACCATGTCTTCAACATGTTCGACCGAGCCACGAGAGGTACCTCCATTGATACCAAGATCGGCCACCCACGAGACCCGACGACGAACCAAGTCCGTCAACGATGAACAAGTTGGAACCCCAAGATCTCCCCCGAACCTCGAAGGCGATGCTACTCAAGTGCTCCTTCCGGACTCTGAAGACCGATCCCGGCGGGCCGAACTCCGTCGAACCCCTGAACCAAGATCGCCAAACCCCTATGTGTGACCCCTCCGAGCCCCAAGTTCGCCGAACCCCAAAGTGTGACCCTCTTTTCCGTGACCTATATTTTATAAATAATATTACTTGTTGCATATAAAATTGCCATGCTTGCATACATATTGTCATGTGGTTTGGGGGCCTTATGACGATTCACCACATAATTAAATATGGAGACCATATGCGGGCTATTCTAGTCTTAGTTTGTCTCCATTTAAATCTGTGTAGCGACCCGATGCTATGTTTTGCCATGTTAATACCACATTTAAAATGCGGGGTATCTAAACAACTAGAACCATATATTTAATTGTCGGGACCCCCGGTTCCGCTTAATATTGCCTAATTGCATCGCACCTTGCCATGTCATACACCATACATGCATCATGCCCGATCTTTTGCCGTAGTATTAAATAGTCCATCCGGTGTTTCTTCTAGTGCTTTGCTTCTTCACGGATTAGGCCGATGAGTTGATGCGAGTGTCGACCCGATCTTCGGATGAACCTTCGGCAATGTTTTCAGGCGAGCATCTCCCCCTTTCTACCCATCTTACTTTTATAGTATTTATTCCCTCCTGTTGATCTATTGCTATCTGTGTTGCGATGCTCTAGTTGTCGTACCCGTGATATCCCTTGCAGCCTTATATTGCCTTGGACACATCCTATTACCTGTTGTTTGGTAGATAGTTGGACTTGCGCGTCGTAGTCTCTTGCTCAAGTGCTGTTGCGTGTCGTCAAGTACCACAGTTGTTGGAGTGTTGCCGCATGTTTAATGTTGGAGGTGATCAAGACTTTAATTATTGTTTAATAACTAAAATTGAAAGTAGGTAAATGCAGAGGCACCGGTGGGTAATAGACAATATTTGGATTTTAACCGCTCACTGGTGTCCCGTAGGACCCCGAGTTCTTGACACCTGTTCCGAGATCGAGCGCGCTAACCACAGGTGGGGTGTGTGGGCACCCCCATCGATTTAGTACCTGATTCCAAGTACTGTACCGGGGGCCACAAAGTAGTTTGGGGCTTTATTACTATCCTGTACTTATGCCATGCTTTACTGCTTTATTTACGATTGTGCGAGGAGCACCTGTACTGTTTAGGTAAGCGGAGTGTTTTCGCGGTATCGACAAGCCCAGTCACACTTTCGGGTTCCCAGTCGTTTACAGCCACTGACACAAACCCTGGGTCCGTTCCGGAGCCAGCCAACTTCGTTGCGGGTAGCTTAGTGGGGTGGCCCCCTGTGCTTACTTTGGGTCTGGGAAATGTCATGTCCGAAACCCCGTCGACATACCGTTGGGTGTATGTTTTGTGATCTTGTACCTACCTGATCTGACAACAAGGGTGTAGGTGCGTGTGGAAACTTTGGTGCACCCCTGCAGGGTTAAATCTTTTCGAGAAGCCGTGTCCGCGGTTATGGACGACTTGGAGCACAGTTCTCGATCATAGACAACTATAACTAAAGTTTACTGTTATAAATTGACTTGTATCCGATATGACTAGTAATCAGCTCCACCACAACGGAATGGCTAAATAAAAGTACCAACAACTGCTGGGTTTGGGATATCTCATGCCAATTGCATCTGACTAGTAAGTCTTCCAACTACAACGGAATGGTTAACTAAAAGTGCCCACTGCTTATTAAATCAGAATGACTCATGCTATCTATATTTGACTAGTAATTGCCGCAACTATAACGGAATGAATAAAACTGCCAACCGTGTGAGTTCCTCGGTTGACTTCCTCGTTGGGTCTCGAGGGGGAAATACCAGGATGGGTATGTTTGGTGGTAGAATCAGGTTGGTTCCGAATAGGTCTTTCTTATCCCTCTCTGATAGCCGTCAGTTATCTCGAGTCTCTATAGGTTGTTTAGTGCATGCCGCGCTGCCGCTCAGTCCACCATACCTATGTAGGCGAGGACCGCCGAATTCTAGTCTCGCCGTGTACTGGCCTCAGTACTGACCGCTCTCTTTTTCCTTTGCCCTTTGTCGGCACCCCTTTTGTTTAAGCAGGTTTTGAGATCGACGTCGTTAGCAGGGTTACCCTTCCGGCTTGGCCTGGGCAGGGTTATGGACGCCATTGGTTATTCTTCAGGGCTCTTAGCTCGATTTGCTTCTTGTCCGTAGTCGGATGATGTATCGTTTTCAAGGTGATTTGGATCTTTGAATTGTATATCTGTATTCTTGACTCTTTGAGTCGCTGTGGGTTCCATCGTGGACTATTGTGTAATGATATTACTTTGTTTTCCACCCGCACGAAAGTGCCTGGTGGGCACCTTTGAATCGTTTCTATGCGGGTTTGGCGGGAATCGCTGAAACTTGCATAGGGCCGATTCTGAGGGTGTTATAGTACCAGGGGCTGGACCAATAGCAAAGAGACCATATAAAATGTCAGTTGATGAACTGAAAGAGCTCAAGAAGCAACTTGGAGAACAGTTGCAGAAAGGATTTATTCAACCTAGTTCTTCATCTTGGGGAGCCCCAGTTTTGTTCGTGGAGAAGAAAGATAGAAGTCAAAGGTTATGCATAGATTACCGTTCACTCAACGAGGTAACTATCAAGAACAAATATCCTTTGCCAAGAAACACTGACTTGTTTGATCAGCTTAAAGGAGCATGTGTGTTCTCAAAGATTGATCTAAGGTCAGGCTATTTTCAACTCAAGATAAGAGAACAAGACATACCTAAAGCAGCATTCACCACAAGGTATGGATTGTATGAGTATACCGTAATGCCTTTTGGCTTGACCAATGCTCCAGCATATTTCATGAACATGATGAACAAGGTGTTCATGGAATTTCTTGACAAGTTTTTTGTCGTTTTCATCGATGACATCTTAGTCTACTCCAAGAGCAAAGAAGAACATGAAGGACACTTGCGTTTGATACTTGAGAAGTTGAGAGAGCATAAACTCTATGCCAAATTTAGCAAGTGTGAGTTCTGGTTGGAAGAAGTTGGTTTTCTTGGTCATGTTATGACAAAGGATGGTGTAGCAGTTGATCCTGCTAAAGTTTCAGCTGTGACTGAATGGGAATCTCCCAAGTCCGTGAAAGAAGTTCGCAGTTTCCTTGGCTTAGCAGGTTACTACATAAGGTTTATTGAAAATTTCTCTAAGGTAGCTAAGCCCATGACTGAATTGTTAAAGAAAGACAAGAAGTTTGCTTGGTCTGAAGGTTGTGAACTCAGCTTTCAGGAATTGAAGAAGAGACTTGTGACAGCACCAGTCTTGTGTCTGCCAGACTTGGAAAAAGATTTCCAAGTATATTGTGATGCATCTCATCAAGGTTTGGGAGCAGTACTTATGCAAGACGGTAAAGTTGTAGCTTATGCCTCGAGACAACTCAAAACTCATGAAGTAAACTATCCTACTCATGATTTAGAGTTAGCCTCTGTCGTCCATGCACTCAAAACATGGAGACACTATCTTTTGGGAAAGCGTTGTGAAGTGTTCACGGATCACAAAAGTTTGAAGTATATCTTCACCCAGAAGGAAATTAATATGAGACAAAGAACATGGCTAGAACTTATCAAAGACTATGACCTAAGTTTGCAATACCATCCCGGTAAAGCAAATGTTGTAGCAGATGCTCTAAGTCGTAAGGTATTTGTGAATGGCCTTACCAAAGGAGAATTGCCTGATGATCTGTGTACCCAATTTAGGAAACTCAGATTGGAGATAGTGCCTGAAGGACATCTCATGTCTTTGGATGTTCATGTAGGGTTCGCAGCATAGAAAACAAAAATTTTCCTACGATGTGAACTATATACCAAGATCTATCTACTAGATACAAACAACGGGCGGATGTATATCCGTAGAGAACATACCCTTGAAGACCGACAAAGCTTAACGAGTTCAACTCGTGGTTGATGTAGACGATCTCTTGCCGATCTCAAGATCGAGAGGAAGTCCTAGCGCCGCAAATCAGCAGCGCATCCGTGCTCGCACACACGTTCGAGGCACCGAGCAACCTCCGCCTCCTCGCTCCAGCGATGCAGCGGAAGCACAACTCTTTCTTGCCAAATAGCCACCGGGAACATGTATCTCGCTAGTCCGAGACCATGGGGGATAAATTCTAGAGGGGGAGAGAGATCCTTCACGAGGAGGTGTGAGAGACAAGTGAGGAGGGGGGCTCCTTTTATAGGAGGAGGGGGGGGAACCCCAAGGGGGTGGTCGGCGCATGGGGGCTGCCCCCTTGCCCTCCCCTCTTCATGTGGGTGGACACTCCACTCACAAATCTCCTTTAAATTCCCTCCACTCAAAAGTCCACTCAAATTCCCATTAAATTTCCACCAAATTTAATGCAAACTCTCATTAAATAAAACTCTTTTATTTTATTCAGAATTTTGTCAATTACTTTAATGAAAAACATTCACAAATAACCCCTTGCTAGAATTCTATTTCACATGCATAACCACTTTATGCAATTTCACCCGAAAACCTGTTTCGGTATCTAGTGAAATAAATTCCTGCGCTGGTTCATTCTTTCGGCATGAAACATTTGCTCCAATTGGATGTCGGTGTCTCTTAAGTGTGTCACCCTACGGTTCGTGAATAATGCGGACATGATCGAGACCCCTCTCGGATCAATAATCAGAAGCGGGATCTGGAGACCCATACTGACTCCCACACATTCAACGATGACTTTCTTGTGATCGTCGGAACCTTTTACGCTAGTATATCTTAATCCCTTTGTTTCATGATATATTACATGTCCGAGATTCGATCATCGGTATCTCCATACCTAGTTTGATCTCGTTACCGACATGCACTCTTTTCTCGTTCCTGTGATATAACATTCTAGTGATCAAATCACTTGCTTGCAAGCTAATCAATGTGATATCACCGAGAGGGCCCAAAGTATATCTATCCGTCATCGGGATGAACAAATTCCACTCTCGATCCATGAGCCTCAACATAACACTTTATTAGTTCTGAATCCATCTTTATAATCACCCTGTTACGGTGTGATGTTTGATGTTATCAAGAAACTCTTCCGGTGTTAGTGATTGACATGATCTCATGGTCTAAGGATTAGGATCACTTCGTAAGTTGTTATAGCAATATAAACTCAATGACTTTGATCGTAATGCTATACTTCGGATGAATGTTCATCACACCATTACACTAATGTTGTGATCCCGTTATTAACAACATCCAATGTCCATGATCAGGAAACCTTGATCATCTTGTTAATCAACGAGCTAGTTTATGAGAGAGGCATAACTAGGAACTTTCTGTTTGTTTATTAAACACACATGTATTATCGTTTCCGTATTAATACAATTATAGCATGCAAAATAAACATCTATCATATACTTGGAATACACATAATAAACACTTTATTATTGCCTCTCAGGGCATATTCCCTTCAGTCTCCCACTTGCACTAGAGACAATAATCTAGTTACATAGTGATAAATCTAACACCCATTGAGTTCTGGTGTTGATCATGTTTTGCTCTAGGGAGAGTTTTAGTCAACGGATCTGCTACATTGAGATCCGTATGTACTTTACAAATCTTTATATCTCCATCCTTGACATGCTCGCGGATGGAGTGAAACCGGCGCTTAATATGTTTGGAATGCTTGTGACACCTTGGCTCTTTGGCATTGGCAATGGCACCATTGTTGTCACAATAGATCACCATTGGGTCCAACGCGTTTGCCACCACTCCTAGTTCGGATATGAACTCCTTCATCCAAACTGCTTCCTGAGCCGCTTCTGAAGCAGCAACATATTCGGCCTCCGTTGTTGATCCCGCTACCACAGGTTGTTTGGAGCTCCTCCAACTAACCGCTCCGCCATTCATGAGAAATACGTATCCGGATTGAGACTTAGATTCATCCGGATCGGTGTCAAAGCTAGCGTCGACATAACACTTAGCGACGAGCTCTTCTTCACCTCCGTATACAAGAAACATATCCTTAGTTCTTCGTAAGTACTTAAGGATATTTTTGACCGCTATCCAGTGTTCCGAACCTGGATCCGATTGGTACCTACTAGTCAAACTAATAGCATGTGCCACATCCCGTCTTGTACATAGCATGGCGTACATTATAGAGCCTATGGCTGAAGCATAGGGGACTTTGTCCATTATCTCTCTTTCTTCCGCCGAAACCGGACTTTGAGTCTTACTCAATGTCTTGCCTTGCAACATAGGTAAGAACCCCTTCTTACTTCCGTCCATTTTAAACTTCTTTAAAATCTTATCAAGGTATGTACTTTGCGATAGCCCTATTAGGCGCCTAGATCTATCTCTATAGATCTTTATGCCTAATATGTATGACGCTTCACCTAGGTCCTTCATTGAAAATTTGCTGTTTAGATAACTTTTAACACTGTTTAAAAGATCTATATCATTTCCGATCAATAATATGTCATCCACATATAATATCAGAAATGCCACATTGCTCCCACTCACTTTCTTGTAAATACAAGCTTCTCCATAAGTTTGGACAAATCCAAACTCTTTGATCACCTCATCAAAGCGGAGATTCCAACTTCGTGATGCTTGCTTCAATCCATAGATGGATCGCTGAAGCTTGCACACCTTGTTAGCATCCTTAGGATCGACAAAACCCTTTGGTTGTATCATATACAACTCTTCTTCAATATTACCATTGAGAAACGCGGTTTTGACATCCATCTGCCATATCTCATAATCGAAATATGCAGCAATTGCTAACATAATCCTAACTGACTTTAGCATCGCTACGGGAGAGAAAGTCTCATCGTAGTCAACTCCTTGAATTTGTCGAAACCCCTTTGCGACAAGTCGAGCTTTATAGACGGTCACATTACCATCAGCATCAGTTTTCCTTTTGAAAATCCATTTGTTCTCCACGGCCTTTCGGTCATGAGGTAGTTCCACCAAGTTCCAAACTTGATTTTCATACATGGATTCCATCTCGGATTTCATGGCTTCTAACCATTTGTTGGAATCCGGGCTCATCATCGCTTCTTCATACGTCACAGGGTCATCATTTTCATCAACCATGAAATTCATGACAGGATTTCCGTACAGCTCGGGAGCTGCACGCGTCCTGTTTGACCTGCGAGGTTCGGTAGTACTCTCTTTCGGAGTTTCATGATCATTATCATTAGTTCCCTCTTCAACAGGTGGAGCCAACTCCGGAACAACTTCCGGCGCTGCGCTACTCGCCATACTTTGAAGAGAAGGTTCCACAACCTCTTCGAGTTCTACCTTCCGACTACTCACACCTTTCGCGAGAAACTCTTTCTCTAGAAAGGATCCATTCTTGGCAACAAAAACCTTGCCCTCGGATCTGTGATAGAAGGAATACCCAATAGTTTCTTTAGGGTATCCTATGAAGACGCATTTTTCCGCTTTGGGTTCGAGTTTATCCGGTTGAAGTTTCTTCACATAAACATCGCATCCCCAAACTTTAAGAAATGACAGCTTAGGTTTGTTTCCAAACCACAATTCATACGGTGTCTTTTCAACGGATTTAGATGGTGCCCGATTTAAAGTGAATGCAGCAGTTTCTAGTGCATAACCCCAAAATGACAACGGCAAGTCCGTCAGAGACATCATAGATCGAACCATATCTAATAAAGTACGATTACGACGTTCTGACACACCATTTCGCTGTGGTGTTCCGGCAGGTGTGAGTTGTGAAACAATTCCACACTCTTTCATGTGAGTGCTAAACTCGTAACTTAGATACTCACCTCCACGGTCGGACCATAGAAATTTGATCTTTATATTACGATGATTTTCCACTTCATTCTGAAATTCCTTGAACTTTTCAAAGGTTTCAGACTTGTGTTTCATCAAGTAGATATAACCGTATCTACTCAAATCATCCATGAAAGTAACAAAATAACGATATCCACCTCGCGCCGATACACTCATTGGACCACATACATCAGAATGTATGATTTCCAATAAATCTGTCGCCCGTTCCATTGAACCGGAAAACGGAGTTCTAGTCATCTTGCCCATAAGGCATGGCTCACATGTACCAAATGATTCATAATCAAGTGATTCCAAAAGTCCATCCGAATGGAGCTTCTTCATACGTTTAACGCCAATATGACCTAGACGGCAGTGCCACATATATGCGGATATATCATCATTAAGTTTAATCCTTTTAGCATCAACATTATGAATATGTGTAACATTATCATCGAGATCTAATAGAAATAAACCATTCATCATCGGTGCATGACCATAAAAGATTTCATTCATATAAATGGAACAACCATTGTTCTCGGATTTAAATGAATAACCACTTCGCATCAAACACGATCCAGATACAATGTTCATGCCCAGTGCAGGCACCAGATAACATTTATTTAAGTTTATAACTAATGCCGACGGCAAGTGGAGAGGCAGCGTTCCGACGGCGATCACATCAACACTTGATCCATTGACGACACGCATCTTGACCTCACCCCTTGCTAGCGGTCGCTTGTTCCGCAGCCCCTGATTCGAGTTACAAATATTAGCAACTGAACCGGTATCAAATACCCAGGTGCTACTGCAAGCACTAGTCAAGTACACATCAATAACATGTATATCTGATCTCAAAAAAAAATAACATGTATATCATATATACCTTTGTTTGCCTTGCTGGCCTTCTTGTCTGCCAGATACTTGGGGCAGTTGCGCTTCCAGTGGCCAGTCCCCTTACAATAGTAGCACTCGGAATCAGACTTAGGTCCAACTCGGGGTTTCTTTTCAGGCGCGGCAACTGGCTTGCCGCCCTTACTTCCCTTCCATTTTCCCTTCTTGTCTTTCTTGAAACCAGTGTTCCTATTGATCATCAACACTTGATGTTCCTTTTTGATCTCCACTTCTGCAGTTTTAAGCATTGACAGAAGCTCGGGGAGAGACTTCTTCATGCCTTGCATATTATAGTTCATCACGAAGCTCTTATAGCTAGGTGGCAGAGACTGCAGAACACGATGGATGCCTAAGTCAATGGGAATCGATATTCCCAAGGACACAAGCTTATCGGCGTAACCCGACATCTTGAGTACATGGTCACTAACGGAGCTGTGCTCTTCCATCATGCAGCTAAAGAACTTTTCTGAAGCATTGTAGCTCTCTACAGCAGAATGTGTGTCGAAAATCATTTTCAACTCACCCATTGTATCAAATGCATTGCCGTTTTCGAAACGCTTTCGAAGTTCCGGCTCTAGCCCATACAATATGCCGCAATGAACTAAGTTGTGGTCCTCCTGACGAGTCTGATAGACATTCTTCTCCTCGTCAGGGGCATCATCAAAAGGTGGGGGGCCTAACGGAGCTTCTAGCACATATTGCTTTTGTGCAGCAGAGAGGAGAATCCTCAAATTCATGGCCCATTCGGTAAAGTTGCTACTCTTCGTTGCTAGTTTCTCTTTCTCCATGAACACATTGAAATTAAAAGCAGGTGGTGCCATCTACAACAGAATTTGTAAAGTTTAGACTAAGTGTATGATAGATTGAGTTCAACTAATCTTTATTACGAATGAACTCCCACTCAAAAACGACATCCCTCGTGCCTTTTTGGTGATTACATGAACCAAATCCACTACACCAAGTCCGATCATCACGTGAGTCGGTATAGCTTCAAAGGCGAGCATCAAATGGGCATCATATCAACTATATGACTCATGCTTAACGTTTCGGTCCATGTTCCGAGGCCATGTCTGTACATGCTAGGCTCGCCAAGTTAGAACCTTAGTATTCGCATGTGTAACTGTTTTACACCCGAAATATGGTCGTGGATCCAAGAACACCCGATCATCACGTGATGTCTTGGAGCGACGAAAACATAATCGGTGCATACTAAAGGAAGAACACATTCTTATCTTGATATTTAAATGAGGGATCATCTTATTATGCTAACAAAGTGCTAAACAAGCAATATAAGATGCTATCAAACATCATATGTTTATTAGTGAAATTATATGGTTCCCGCAGATGATCTCTATCATGTGCATCGTGGTATGATCATTATCATACCTATATGTGTAAATCCAAGGTCTATGGATTTTACACGCTATGTGTGTTGTAAGAGTATCATCTCATACTTCTACTTACAACACTACCATATCATAACACTAGCCCAGCAACAATCTAAACTAGACGCCTCTAATTTATCCATTGCAAGTTTTACGTGGCTTAGGGCTTTCGAGATAGAACCGTTCTTACCTACGAACATGAACCACAACGAGGATAATCAAATTGTTGACAACTCGCTTGCAAAATAGATATTGACTATAGTAGGAGAGACAGACACCCGCTAGCCACTTATGCAAACTAGTTGCATGTCAAGCGTGGAACAGGTCTCATGTGCGAGGACATGTAAAGTTTGTCCGGACCGCTTCATCCCACTATGCCACCAATATCCAAAATTACAACAAAGAAGCAACAACATGATCATCATCGCCCACATACTCATATGTGTACTACCCGTGTAAAGTATCTACGCATAGATCCGGCTCTGATACCACTGTAGGGTTCGCAGCATAGAAAACAAAAAATTTCCTACGATGTGAACTATATACCAAGATCTATCTACTAGATACAAACAACGGGCGGATGTATATCCGTAGAGAACATACCCTTGAAGACCGACAAAGCTTAACGAGTTCAACTCGTGGTTGATGTAGACGATCTCTTGCCGATCTCAAGATCGAGAGGAAGTCCTAGCGCCGCAAATCAGCAGCGCATCCGTGCTCGCACACACGTTCGAGGACCCGAGCAACCTCCGCCTCCTCGCTCCAGCGATGCAGTGGAAGCACAACTCTTTCTTGCCGAATAGCCACCGGGAACATGTATCTCGCTAGTCCGAGACCATGGGGGATAAATTCTAGAGGGGGAGAGAGATCCTTCACGAGGAGGTGTGAGAGACAAGTGAGGAGGGGGGCTCCTTTTATAGGAGGAGGGGGGGAACCCCAAGGGGGTGGCCGGCGCATGGGGGCTGCCCCCTTGCCCTCCCCTCTTCATGTGGGTGGACACTCCACTCACAAATCTCCTTTAAATTCCCTCCACTCAAAAGTCCACTCAAATTCCCATTAAATTTCCACCAAATTTAATGCAAACTCTCATTAAATAAAACTCTTTTATTTTATTCAGAATTTTGTCAATTACTTTAATGACAAACATTCACAAATAACCCCTTGCTAGAATTCTATTTCACATGCATAACCACTTTATGCAATTTCACCCGAAAACCTGTTTCGGTATCTAGTGAAATAAATTCCTGCGCTTGTTCATTCTTTCGGCATGAAACATTTGCTCCAATTGGATGTCGGTGTCTCTTAAGTGTGTCACCCTACGGTTCGTGAATAATGCGGACATGATCGAGACCCCTCTCGGATCAATAATCAGAAGCGGGATCTGGAAACCCATACTGACTCCCACACATTCAACGATGACTTTCTTGTGATCGTCGGAACCTTTTACGCTAGTATATCTTAATCCCTTTGTTTCACGATATATTACATGTCCGAGATTCGATCATCGGTATCTCCATACCTAGTTTGATCTCGTTACCGACATGCACTCTTTTCTCGTTCCTGTGATATAACATTCTAGTGATCAAATCACTTGCTTGCAAGCTAATCAATGTGATATCACCGAGAGGGCCCAGAGTATATCTATCCGTCATCGGGATGAACAAATTCCACTCTCGATCCATGAGCCTCAACATAACACTTTATTAGTTCTGAATCCATCTTTATAACCACCCTGTTACGGTGTGATGTTTGATGTTATCAAGAAACTCTTCCGGTGTTAGTGATTGACATGATCTCATGGTCTAAGGATTAGGATCACTTCGTAAGTTGTTATAGCAATATAAACTCAATGACTTTGATCGTAATGCTATACTTCGGATGAATGTTCATCACACCATTACACTAATGTTGTGATCCCGTTATTAACAACATCCAATGTCCATGATCAGGAAACCTTGATCATCTTGTTAATCAACGAGCTAGTTTATGAGAGAGGCATAACTAGGAACTTTCTGTTTGTTTATTAAACACACATGTATTATCGTTTCCGTATTAATACAATTATAGCATGCAAAATAAACATCTATCATATACTTGGAATACACATAATAAACACTTTATTATTGCCTCTCAGGGCATATTCCCTTCAGTTCAACCCACTTTTTTGGACAAGATGAAAGAAGCCCAGAAGATTGATAAGGAAATTGAAGAGATTAAAGGAAAGATTGGCATGGGAAAAGACAAAGGATTCCACGAAGACGAACAGGATACTTTATGGCATGGGAAACGTATCTGTGTTCCATGAGATCCGGAGCTATGGAAACTGATTTTGCAAGAAGCACACAACTCTCCGTATTCTATTCACCCGGGTAACACCAAAATGTACATGGACATGAAGGAAATATTTTGGTGGAATAATCTCAAGAAGGACATCGCCGAACATATTGCTTTGTGTGACATGTGTAGTAGAGTGAAAGCGGAGCATCAGAAACCAGCAGGTTTGCTTCAACCACTACCTATTCCTGATTGGAAGTGGGACAAAATTGGTATGGATTTCATTACCGGATTACCAAGGACCAGGTCAGGATATGATTCCATATGGGTAGTAGTGGATCGCCTAACTAAAGTGGCTCATTTCATACCCGTGAAGACAACCTATACAAGTGCTAAGTTAGCCAAAATCTACATGAGTAGAATTGTATGTCTACATGGAGTGCCCAAGAGTATTGTGTCTGATAGGGGAACTCAATTCACTTCCCATTTTTGGAGACAGCTACATGAATCATTGGGAACGAGGTTGGAATTCAGTACTGCTTTTCATCCTCAAACCGATGGACAAACAGAAAGAACTAATCAAATTCTTGAAGACATGTTGAGGGCATGTGCCCTAGACTATGGAGCCAGTTGGGATGAAAGTTTGCCTTACGCAGAATTTTCTTATAACAACAGCTATCAAGCCAGCATTGAGATGGCACCATTTGAGTTTCTCTATGGAAGAAAGTGTACCACCCCATTGTTATGGAATGGTGTGGGAGAAAGAAGTTTATTCGGGCCAGATCTTATCAAAGAAGCCGAAGAGAAGGTTAAGTTGGTTAAGGACAGGTTGAAGATAACACAGTCCCGACAGAAAAGCTACGCGGATCCTAAGCGTAGAGAAGTCACCTACGAAGTTGGTGATAGAGCCTATCTTAGAGTGTCACCACTTCGTGGAGTGAAAAGGTTCGGTGTCAAAGGAAAATTGGCACCAAGATATGTTGGGCCATTCAAGATTTTGAGTCGCAGAGGAGAGGTTGCGTATGCAATAGAACTGCCAGAATCTCTATCAGCTGCCCATAATGTGTTTCATGTGAGTCATCTTAAGAAATGTCACCCAGAAATGGAAGAAACTTCATTGAAGGATACTATACCTTTGGAGGAGGTGCAATTGGAAAGTGATCTCACCTATGAAGAAAAACCTATCAAGATTCTTGAGACTACAGAAAGAGTCACAAGGACTAAGACTATCAAGTTTTGCAAAGTACAGTGGAATCATCATTCCAAAGAGGAAGCAACATGGGAAAGAGAAGATGATCTTCGGAAAGACCACCCTCACCTATTTGCTAGCCAATCCGAATCTCAAGGGCGAGATTCACCTTAAGGGGGTTAGATTTGTAACATCCCTAAAATCATGATTTCAAAGATTGCATATCATTCATGCATGCATATAGAATTAAGATCAATTTCAAACTCATTTTAGAAAACAGAAGCACATAGTGCTATCATTTTATTTGAGCAAACTTAAATCAAATGGCCATCCCCATTTGAGAGCTTGAATGTTTTAAACCTAGACTGTTTGTCTCCCTTGTTGATTGGTTTGAGTGTGGAGATAGAACAAAATTTTACAAAATAGAAATGGTTTCAAAAATCATTTTCAAACATTTGCAAACCTAGTGCAATGTCCCTGTTATTTTGTTTCACCAAAAATGACCAAGCCTTTTCAAAGTAACCACATGGTTTTATGCCTAGAATTGAGACTGTTGCACACTGCAAAAATCCCAAATAAGATTTGAATTCAAATGGAGTTTGAATTCATTTGAAAACCAATCCAGAAAATCAAAACAGAAAAAGAAAAGGAATAAAGAATTGGAAAAGGGCCGGCGCCAGGAATTTGGCCCAGCAACAGACGCAGCCCAACTAGCCCACATGGGCCACCTCTCTCTCTCTCTCTCGCACGCGCGGACACACCCAGCAAGTCGCTGACAATCGGACCCCACTTCCCCTTTGCTCTATTCGCTGACAAGCGGGCCCCGTCCACGACGTCATCGTCTTCCCCAAAATTCCGCGCATGAACTCTGCCGCTGCCCGTTGCTGCTTTGATTCCGCGAGGTAATTGGCATTGAATCACTGAGCGTTTCTTGTCGAGCCTCTGCCTATTTAATCCCCTCTCTCTCGCGGCCATTTCCCCTCAACCAATTCCCTCTCCACGCCACCAGGCTGCTCGAAACTCGCCAGACGCCGCCGCTGTCCCGACGATCTCCGACAGCAATTCCGGTGAGTCCCGACCGCCCCTGTGCCCCTGGTTCAAACGATTATGCTCAGCATGAGCTCGTGCATCTTCTGACACCCGTCACTTGCCTGCTCGTGACCCAGGATGCCGTCCCCGTTCGTGCCCGCAACCGACAGAGCCGCCGCTCAACTCCGGCGACCAATTACGGTAAGCAGAGCGTGCCCCTTGCCCCCTCTTGCATACTAGGTTGTCTCCTTCGTCTTGTGCGTCTTCTAATCCCTCTGGTTCGTGCTAGGGTGACGCGAAACCTCGGCAACAACTCCGACCGCAACCACCCGACGCCATGCACGAATCCGACGAGCTCCAGCAGCCCCTGTCGTGCGCCCCTTGCCAAGCCACCGCCACGTTGAGCTTCAGCACACCATCGCGGTTCTGGTAAGCCTCTTCCCCCACTCCCGCACGACCTAGAACGCTAGCGCCGCTGCTGACAGACGTGCCGCCGCCAGTCGCCGCCGCTAGCGCCGCTCAGATTTGGTCAGTTGATTCATAGCCGTCAGATCCAGATCCAGCGCGCAGGATTAGTTCACTTATCGAACCGTTAAGTTTAGATCTGAGCCGTGCGTGTTAGTTAGATCCAACGGTAGCCGAGCGTGATCCGGTGCGAAGCGGTATGCACCAATAGGAAACAAACGCGTGGCTAGGGTTTGTTTAAAAACAGAATTTGAAAACAGATTTGAATCCAAATTTTATTTAGCTATAACTTTTGATCCACACGTTAGAATTTGACAAATTTTATACCGTTGGAATCAGGAGGACAAGCCCTTTCTGTTTATGCGATGTGTTTAGTGTTTAGTTTCTGTTAAAATGTCTTTATTTACAGAAACTTGTTTAGGACTATTTTGAGTATAGGAATTGTTTAGGAAATTATTTTAGTGTAAAATAAACTTGGTTGAGCAAGTTTTTAACTTGGTTATGATTCAGTACTATGCACTTGCTTGGTTGGGTTTTAAAAATCATCACTTAGCATTTTGCATGCATGCATATATTTATGTTTGTATATGAATTGTGTGTAATTTTGTGCTACTATTCTTTGTGTAGGCTTTGGTGCTAGTGATTGTGATTGTGAAGAGTGCTACTCTCCCAACTACCAAGGCAAGTGGTACTTCATGAATATGTCTATCCCTATATTTTATACAAGCATTAGAAATATTTTGCTAAGTCTTGCATGTTACTATTTTGCCAAATGCCATGTTGGGAAATCCTAAGTAGTTGTAGAATTGCTAGGAAATTTCTAAGTTAAGATGCTATCTATGCCATGCTTAGCCTAGCTAGTAGCAAACAAGGGTTGGTAAAATATACATGCTATGGTGAAAATATTTCTAAGTCTTTGGACTTATGTTTTTCTTAATAAAACAACTAAGTCAATGAATCACCTGGGTGGAAAGGGACTTGATTGGTGGTTTTTGGTTGAGTGGTTACACAAGGCCCATGGATATGGTTTACCTTGTGTATCTCACTTGTGTTATGCCACCCAGGAGCAAAGGGATTTTAGAGGCCAAGTGTTCAGAAGCTTCTAATGCAGCCACTTGGCAATATGGGCTCTGCCTGGACCACATAAGTTGCTAGAACTTAGCCATTTGGACAGTTGGTGGTAGTGGGAATGATAGGTTGGAGCGCGTCCATTTGGTCTAAGGAAAGGCTTCTGAAAGCTCTTGTCTTGGGAAACCAAGTATGGTGGGGAAAGTGCACAACCTCTGCAGATGGAAAAATCTAAGTACTTAGCCAAGTCCATGGCAATGGACAACTTGAGCATCAAGACATGGAAGCTATCAAGAATATCATCTCTCCAACTTCTAAGTAAAAACTTGTGGGTGAACAAGGGTGAAGGACCTCAATGTCTATTGATGGTTTCTTCGGAAAAGATTTGACAAAGAAAAACTTAGTGATTTCAACTAATAGGAAAAACCTATTTTGAGCAAAGCAAGCCAAACTACACTTAGCCAAATTGCATATAGTAATATAGTCCACTTAAAATTTACTAAGGTATCACTTGCCAATACTATTCCAAAGTATTGACCCACTGTGGCTGTAACTTGTGATGTTGCAGGTTACTCTGATGAGGATTAGGTGTCATGAGTCTACACTCAACATGTTTGCCTGTGGCACATGAAGATGAAGACTTATATTTATTTACTTATTCAAACTCTTGTATTAGGCCTGTGGCCTTGAGTTGTAAAGACTATGTTTATATTTGGAATGGATGTAATAAATGACCTTTGTATCTGTGTACTTCATCTTAAACTGTGGATGCTAGCAATGATCCAGGGACTAGCATTGCAATCACAGGGATCCTTTTCCTTTACAAAGGAGGGATCTTACAACAATTAGCAAAGCTATTTAGGTAGGTCCTAGAATCATTAGTTAGTCCATTATAATAAATATCAAGAAGCTCATTCTTAGGTAATGAACATCCACGATGTGCATGAATCAAGGCACAGAACCTTTTCCATGACTCAGGCAATTTCTCTTCTTCTCCCTGTTTAAAATCAAAAAGTCTCTGCAAAGCAGCATGTCTAGCACTGGGAGGAAAATATTTCTGGAAGAAAGAAGAAATCAAGCAATCAGGGCTAGCAATGGAACCAGGAGGTAATCTATTAAACCAAGCCCTAGCTTCTCCTTTTAGTGAAAAAAGGGAAGATCATAGTAACAAAATACTTGTGCATCTTAAAATCATCAGAGAACAAGGAACTCATAGTAGAAAGCTCATTCATACGAGCCACTTCACTCTCATTTTCAGTCCCACAGAAAGGGTCTTTCTCAACAATATCTAAATAGGACAAATCAAGAGAGAAATCATAATCTTTATCTTTAATATCTATGGGAGAGGTGGCAAACTTAGGATCATAGTAGAGTTTAGGCATAATAGTACGCCTAGCAAGGGGACTCTTAATAGCACTAGTACCATGTGTGTTTTGGCATTATTCAACAAATTCATCAGTGAACTCAATGTAACCATCATTAATATCATAACTCTCACTAGACTCAGGTGAGCTAACATGTGTAACAGTGTCTTCACTAGGATTTTCGGTATTTCCTAGACTAGCCATAGTAGCATCTAGGAAAGGACCTAATGAACCACTCGCATCAAGCACGGTAGAACTAACATCATGAGCATCAAAAGCAGTTTCAGACTCAGCAGTAGTAGTAGTGTGTGTAGCATGAGTATGTGGTGGTGGTGTGACAAGCTTGCTTATAACAGACGGTGAATCAAGAGCAACTGAGGTGTTTAGGACTGTACCTCTTCTTGTAGTGGATGGTAAAATAGGGAACTTTCCATCACGAGACTTACCCATGATGAAAGGAGTAGCAGTGAACAATAGTAGATCCAAGTGAACTTACAAATAAAGCTATGCTCCCCGGCAACGACGCCAAAAAATAGTCTTGATGACCCACAAGTGTAGGGGATCACAACAGTCTCCGCGGGTAGTATTACCCAATTTATTGATTCGACACAAGGGAAGCCAAAGAATACTTGCAAGCCTTAACCACTGAGTTGTTAATTCAGCTGCACCTGGAAATAGTTCTTGCTCACAGAAGTTTATCAGTAGCAACAGTTTGGTAGTAGCAACAGCAATAGTGAAACATGAGCAATAGTAATAGTGACGGTAACTGTAACATCCCTAAAATCATGATTTCAAAGATTGCATATCATTCATGCATGCATATAGAATTGAGATCAATTTCAAAACTCATTTCAGAAAAACAAAAGCACATAGTGCTATCATTTTATGTGAGCAAACTTAAATCAAATGGCCATTCCCATTTGAGAGTTTGAATGTTTTAAACCTATATTGTTTGTCTCCCTTGTTGAATGGTTTGAGTGTGGAATTTGAACCAAGCCTTACAAAATGGAAATGGTTTCAAAAATCATTTTTCAAACATTTGCAAATCAAGTGCAAAGTCCTTGTTATTTTGTTTCTCCAAAAAATGACCAAGCCTTTACAAAGCAACCATATGGTTCTATGCCTAGATTTGAGACTGTTGCACACTACAAAAACCCCAGAAAGATTTGAATTCAAAAAGAGTTTGAATTCATTTGAAAACCATTCATGATCAAAACAGAAAAAGAAAAAGGAATAAAGAAAAGAAAAGGGCCAGGCGCTCCTATTCTAGCCCAGCAGCAGAACCGGCCCAGTTAGCCCACCCGGCCACTCTCTCGCTCGCTCGCACGCGCAGACGCACCCACGCAGTCGCTGACACCCAGACCCCACCCCCTCTTCGTCTCACTCGCTAACTGGTGGACCTCGAGAGCTCACCCTCGTCTTCCCCAAATCGCGCCCGACCCCGTCGCCGGCCGTTTCCTCCGCCCATCACTGCCGCGATTGATTCCTCGCTTAATTGCCCTTGATTCCGCGCTTAATCGCCTCTCCCCTCTCGCCTATAAGAACCCCTCGCCGCCGCGGTCATTTCCCCCCACTCTCCTCGCTCACTCCGCCACCAGGCTGCGCGCATTTGACCTCGAAACCCCGCAGTACCGACGACTCCGGCGACTAATTCCGGTGAGCCTCGACCGCCCCCCTCCCTCTGGTTCAAACTATCGTGTCCAGCGTGGTCTCGTGAATCCCCTGACACCTTTCTTTTGCATCCTCGTGACCCAGAACACCATCCCCGTTCGTGCCCGCAACCGACCGAGCCGCCGCTCAACTCCGGCAACCAATCGCGGTAAGTCCCGAGCGCCCCTTGCCCCCTCTTGCATACGAGGATGTTCGCCTTCGTCTTGTGCATCTCCTAATCCCTCTGGTTCGTGCTAGGGCGACGCAAAACCTCGGCAACCAACTCGACAGCAACCTCCCGATGCCGTGCGCAACTTCGACGAGCTCCAGCAGCCCCAGCCGTGCGCCCCTTGCCCAGCCACCTACATGTTGAGCTTCGCCTCGACCTCACGGTTCTGGTAAGCACACCCTCCCCTCCCTGAGCGATCTAGAACACTAGCGCCGCCGCTGACAGAGCGCTCCGCCGCTCGCCGTCGCTGCGCGCCGCCAGAACGTGGTCGCTTGATCAAGAGCCCTTGGATCTAGATCCAACGTGTGCGATAGAACCACTTAGCGAAGCGGTATGTTTTTATCTGAACCGTGCATCGTTAGTTAGATCCTACGGCTCAAAGAGCGTGATCCGGAGCGAAGCGGTATGCGCCAGTAAGAATATGACGCATGGCTAGGGTTTGATTCAAAAACAGATTTGAAATCAGATTTATATCCAAAATTGAAATGGCCATAACTTTTGATTCCCACGTTAGATTTTTGCAAATTTTATACCGTTGGATTCAGGAAGACAAGCTCTTTCTGTTTCTGCAATGTGTTTAGTGAAAAGTTTCTGTTAAAATGAGTTTTTATGCAGAAACTTGTTTAGGACTAGTTTGAGTATAGAATTTGTTTAGTAAATTGTTTTAGTGCTAAATAAGTTTATAGAAAGTTTTTGACTTAGTTATGTTTCAGTATCATCCACTTTCTTGGTAGAGTTTTAAAAATCATCACTGAGCATTTTTGCATTGCATGCATATATGTTTATGTTTGTATATGAATTGTGTAATTTTGTGCTACCATTTTTGTGTAGACTTTGCTAGTGACTGTGATTGTGAAGAGTGCTACTCTCCCCACTACCAAGGCAAGTGGTACTTCATGAATATTTCCATCCCTATATTTTGTACAAGCATTAGAAATATTTTGCTAAGTCTTGCATGTTGTTATTGTGCCAAATGCTATGTTGGGAAATCCTAAGTATTTGTAGAATTGCTAGGAAATTTCCTAAGTTAAGTTACTATGCCATGCTTAGCCTAGCTAGTAGCAAACAAGGGTTGGTAAAGTATATACATGTTATGATGAAAATATTTCTAAGTCTTTTGACTTATGTTTTCTTAATAAAACAACTAAGTCAATGAATCACCTGGGTGAAATGGGAATTGAATGGTGGTTTTTGGTTGAGTGGTTACACAAGGCCCATGGACATGGTTTACTGTGTATCTCACTTGTGGTATGCCACCCAGGCACAAAGGGATTTTAGAGGCCAAATGTTGAGAAGCTTATAGTGCAGCCACTTGGCAATATGGGCTCTGCCATGATCACATAGGTTGCTAGAACTTAGTCATTTGGACAGTTGGTGGTAGTGGGATGATAGGTTGGAACGCGTCCATTTGGCTAAGGGAAGGCTTCTGAAAGGTCCTGTCTTGGGAAACCAAGTCTGGTGGGGAAAGTGCACAACCTCTGCAGATGGAAAATCTAAGTACTTAGCCAAGTCCATGGCAATGGACAACTTGAGCATCAAGACATGGAAGCTATCAAGAATTCATCACTCCAACTTCAAAAGTAAAACTTGTGGGTGAACAAGGGTGAAGGACCTCAATGTCTATTGATGGTTTCATGGGAAAAGTTTTTGACAAAGAAAAACTTAGTGATTTCAACTAATAGGAAAAATCTATTTTGAGCAAAGCAAGCCAAGCTACACTTAGCCAAAATGCATATAGTAATATAGTCCACTTAAAATTTACTAAGGTATCACTTGCCAATACTATTCCCAAAGTATTGACCCACTGTGGCTGTAACTTGTGATGTTGCAGGTTAATCCGATGATGATTAGGTGTCATGAGTCTACACTCAACATGTTTGCCTGTGGCACATGAAGATGAAGACTTATGTTTATTTACTTATTCCAAACTCTTGTATTAGGCCTGTGGCCTTGAGTTGTAAAAGACTATGTTTTATCTCTAGAATGGATGTAATAAATGACCTTTGTATCTGTGTACTTCATCTTAAACTGTGGATGCTAGCGATGATCCAGGGACTAGCATTGCAATCACAGGGATCCTTTTCCTTTACAAAGGAGGGATCTTACAGATGGTATCAGAGCACTGTGTTGCCTGTAGGATTATGACCCTAGGATTGGAAACCACTAAGGAAAAAATTTCAACTACTTCTACACTTGTCTATTCTTCTCGTAAAACTTTTCTAATCTTCTCATTCTCATCTCTATTTGTAGATGAACTCCATCAACGAAGCCGTAAAGAAAGGACCACTCATGACCATGACCTTGGAGTGTGAGACTGAGTTTCCCAAAATTCTCAAGGACCTCATGGTGGCAATGGAAATACATGGTGCAGCTGTGTACAAAGGCTTTCCAGTAATGGATGAAGGAGTTGAGCACTGGTGGGTGCAACTTCACTTGTACAAAAACAAGGAAGACAACCACAAAGAAAAAGGATTCTGCATGTACACCAACACTGTGGTGCACACCACATTCTTTGAGTCAGCAAGAGAAGCAGCTTGGAGGACTATCAAAGAACTTAGTGCTAGAGTCAAGTGCAGAATGCTCAACCACCAAAAAGACTTAGAGCAAGAGAAGGAACATACCCAAGAGTTGGAAGCTACCAACCAAACCTTAAGAGGAGATATTATATACTTAGTGATGGAATCATGTGAGCAAGATAGGCTGATTGCCTCTAGGAACATTGTGTTAGCCAACAGATCCAGTGAGATAGGATTGTAAACGTACTTCGTTAGTTGGACCACCACCTATCACCTTATTTTCCAAAATGATACCTTAAATAAGATTGGACCTTGGTTGATGTAATGGATTCATGTATGCATGACTTGTGTGATTTTGCTTTCCAAGGATATGTATGTGTGTTATGACTTTTGTTTATCTTGAATTGTGTTGTTCTAACTTTTCTATCTTAAATAGATGCCTATTACCATCAGCACTGTTGAGGAGTTCCAGGTTACCCGTTTTGGTCCTCGTATCGTTGATCTTACCACTTTGCTCAATCTCCCTCTTCCCACCATCATGGTGCATCCACTAACCAAGTTCGAGAGGAAGGACCTCTGGGGCTTCAAGGTTAACCAGCCCGGACGCCAGACAGAGCCTACTACGGAGGCCATCGTCTTCAAGCTTATGCACGATGACAGGGAGAGAGGCATGGAGGTAGTTATGTAGGACCTGATAGGACGTCTGCTAGGTCGACACTCTCGACAGGTTAGAGGCACCCACTTCCACGTCTTCGGAAGACGTGATGAGGATGGAGAGTCCATCGACTTCGAGGACGACTCGAGGGACGCCGCAGAGCCGATACGTCTGTATCTCTAGGACATAGAGTCTCTCATTAGGCACGTGGACACGGACAGGACCAATGTCATTCTCAGTAATGACGAGCTCCAGGTGCAGCTTCGCGAGAAGGACAAGCTTTTCGCACAGCAGGACGAGATAGTCAAGGAAATGGAGGCGAAGTTCGAGACCCAGGACCGGAAGTTCAAGAGTCAGGAGAAACGTGTCCAGGATAGGAACAAGAAGATCCGGGACATGACTGAAGAACTGCAGTCCAAGGACTTCGAGCAAGAGCAGCAGCAGGCGGTGATAGAGAGGCTTCATTCCCAGAAGAGGGCTCTCAAGGCCAAGATTGAGTCCTTGACCACTACCATTGAGGAGAACAAGACCGCGATGGAGAACGCAGGTCTTACCTTTGTCGAGGAGGAGATTGATGCTGATGAGTAGATTTGACTACTCGTTTATCTTTTATCATCGTACTTGTTATTTGAGAACTTGTTATTGGACCATCCGACATGTGGATGGCTTGCTACTTGTGTGTTTTACTTTGTGAACTTGTTATCTTGATGTTGAACTTTTATCTTGTGTTGCATGCTATGTGTTTGCTTATGTGATGTAATGTGCATGAAAACATCTATGGGTATCTCATTCTTATCTCTATTTGAACAAACCACAGATGCCTCCCCGTCGCGCAAACCCCAACCCCAACAACAACAACAACATCACACCAGAAATGCAACAAATGATGACTGCTCAAACACAGCTCATGCAGATGATGACAACATTCATTCAGAACCAAAACAACAACAACAACAACAACCCCAATAACAACAACAATAACAACAACAACCCTCCGGGCTTTGATATGCTTACCCGATTCTTGAGGTTGAGGCCAGCTAAGTTCTCAGGGACGACTGATCCCATGGTGGCCAATGATTGGCTACGTTCTGTAAACAAGGACTTAGAAACCGTGGGCTGCACGGATGCCGAAAAGGTCAGATTTGCAGCACATCTGCTGGAAGGGCCAGCCGCCACTTGGTGGGACAACTTCCAAATCACCACTCCTATAGATGAGGTGACTTGGGCTATCTTTGAGGATGGCTTTCGCACTGCTCATATCTCATCAGGAATAATGAGCCTGAAAAAGAAAGTGTTCCACAATCTGAAGCAGCGCCACCGCAGCGTGGCTGAATACATTGAAGAGTTCAACAATCTGGCGCGTTATGCACCAGATGAGGTTGACACAGATGCCAAGAGAAAGGAAAAATTTCTGGAGGGCTTGAATGATGAGCTGAATCTGCAGCTGGCTGTGGCATATGTTCCCACTTATCGGTCGCTCTGTGACAAGGCTGCTATATTGGAGAACAAAATGAAGCAAGTCGAGAATAGAAAGAGAAAGCACTCCGACAAGCACAACTCGGCATCGTCTCACAAACGATCTCACTATGATGACAGTGGAAGCTAAGGATCCCACAAGCATGGGAAATTCAACAAGCACCACAACCAACCGTCATGACAACAAGCATCACCGCAGTCATGACAATGAAAAGTACAAGAACCACAAGAGTGGACATAAGAGCCACCACAGTGGTAATGGAAGTGGAAGTCAGCCTGCTAAGAGAGACATCAGTCAGGTTGAATGCTTCAAATGCAAGAAGATGGGACACTATGCAAATGAGTGCCCCGAAAAGAAAGTTGAAGGACCTGTCAAGCCCAATACTTTCCAGAAAGGACAGGTGAACCACATCAATGTGGAGGAGGTCTATGAGGAGCCTGATGCTGTCGCTGGTAAGTTCAGACTCAATTCCATTCCAGCATTTGTACTCTTTGATACTGGTGCATCTCATTCATTCATATCAAGAGCATTTGTTGAAAGAAATGAACTACCAGTAGAAACTATTGGGTGTCCTATAAAAGTAAGTTCTCCTGGTGGAGAAATGATAGTGAATTCAGGATGCCATGATCTAGTCATAGAATTTGGGAAGTATAAGTTTCCCGTTAACTTGATAATACTAAACTCCCAAGGATTGGATGTCATTCTGGGAATGGACGGGATGACTAAGTACAAAGGAGTGACAGATTGTTCTAGCCACACTGTCTCACTCACAACTCCAGAAAATAAAAGGATCAGATTCAAGACCATCTTTGAAACAAAAAGGAGTATGCTTAATTCTCTTAAGGGGGTTAGCATGGACAGTGTGACAATCGTGAGTGAGTATCTAGATGTGTTTCCGGAAGAATTGTCGGGAATGCCACCAGATAGAGATGTGGAGTTTCTAATAGATTTGGTACCAGGGTCTGGACCAATAGCAAAGAGACCGTATAAAATGTCAGTTGATGAACTGAAAGAACTCAAGAAGCAACTTGGAGAACAGGTGCAGAAAGGTTTTATTCAACCAAGTTCTTCATCTTGGGGAGCCCCAGTTTTGTTCGTGGAGAAGAAAGATAGAAGTCAAAGGTTATGCATAGATTACCGATCACTCAACGAGGTAACTATCAAGAACAAATATCCTTTGCCTAGAATCAATGACTTATTTGATCAGCTTGAAGGAGCATGTGTGTTTTCAAAGATTGATCTAAGGTCAGGCTATTTTCAACTCAAGATAAGAGAACAAGACATACCTAAAACAGCATTCACCACAAGGTATGGATTGTATGAGTATACCGTAATGCCTTTTGGCTTAACCAATGCTCCAGCATACTTCATGAATATGATGAACAAAGTGTTCATGGAATTTCTTGACAAGTTTGTTGTCGTTTTCATCGATGACATCTTAGTCTACTCCAAGAGCAAAGAAGAACATGAAGGACACTTGCGTTTGATACTTGAGAAGTTGAGAGAGTATAAACTTTATGCCAAATTCAGCAAGTGTGAGTTCTGGTTAGAGGAAGTTGGTTTTCTTGGTCATGTTATGACAAAGGATGGTGTAGCAGTTGATCCTGCTAAAGTTTCAGCTGTGACTGAATGGGAATCTCCCAAGTCCGTGAAAGAAGTTCGCAGTTTCCTTGGCTTAGCAGGTTACTACAGAAGGTTTATCGAGAATTTCTCTAAGGTAGCTAAGCCCATGACTGAATTGTTAAAGAAAGACAAGAAGTTTGCTTGGTCTGAAGGTTGTGAAGTCAGCTTTCAGGAGTTGAAGAAGAGACTTGTGACAGCACCAGTCTTGTGTCTGCCAGACTTGGAAAAGGTTTTTCAAGTATATTGTGACGCATCTCACCAAGGTTTGGGTGCAGTACTTATGCAAGACGGTAAAGTTGTAGCTTATGCCTCGAGACAACTCAAAACTCATGAAGTAAACTATCCTACTCATGATTTAGAGTTAGCCTCTGTCGTCCATGCACTCAAAACATGGAGACACTACCTTTTGGGAAAGCGTTGTGAAGTGTTCACAGATCACAAAAGTTTGAAGTATATCTTCACCCAGAAGGAAATTAATATGAGACAAAGAAGATGGCTAGAACTTATCAAAGACTATGACCTAAGTTTGCAATACCATCCCGGTAAAGCAAATGTTGTAGAAGATGCTCTAAGTCGTAAGGTATTTGTGAATGGCCTTACCAAAGGAGAATTGCCGGATGATTTGTGTACCCATTTCAGAAAACTCAGATTGGAGATTGTGCCTGAAGGACATCTCATGTTTTTAGATGTTCAACCCACTTTGTTGGACAAGATCCGAGAAGCTCAGAAGACTGATAAGGAAATTGAAGAGATTAAGGAAAATATTGGCCAGGGGAAAGCTAAAAATTTCCATGAAGACGAACAAGGTACTTTATGGCATGAGAAACGTATCTGTGTTCCACAAGATCCGGAGTTGCGGAAACTGATTTTGCAGGAAGCACACAACTCTCCGTATTCTATTCACCCGGGTAACACCAAAATGTACATGGACATGAAAGAAAGATTTTGGTGGCATAATCTCAAGAGGGACATCGCCGAACATATTGCTTTGTGTGATGTATGTAGTAGAGTAAAAGCGGAGCATCAGAAACCAGCAGGTTTTCTTCAACCACTACCTATTCCTGATTGGAAGTGGGACAAGATTGGTATGGATTTCATTACCGGACTACCAAGGACCAGGTCAGGATACGATTCCATATGGGTAGTAGTGGATCGCCTAACTAAAGTGGCTCATTTCATACCCGTGAAAACAACTTATACGAGTGCCAAGTTAGCCAAAATCTACATGAGTAGAATTGTATGTCTACATGGTGTGCCCAAGAGTATTGTGTCTGATAGGGGAACTCAATTCACTTCCCACTTTTGGAGACAGCTACATGAGTCATTGGGAACGAGGTTGGAATTCAGTACTGCTTTTCATCCTCAAACCGATGGACAAACAGAAAGGACTAATCAAATTCTTGAAGACATGTTGAGGGCATGTGCCCTAGACTATGGAGCCAGTTGGGACGAAAGTCTGCCTTACACAGAATTTTCTTATAACAATAGCTATCAAGCCAGTATTGAGATGGCACCATTTGAGTTTCTCTACGGAAGGAAGTGTACCACCCCATTGTTATGGAATGGTGTGGGAGAAAGAAGTTTATTTGGGCCAGATCTTATCAAAAAAGCCGAAGAGAAAGTCAAGTTGGTTAAGGACAGGTTGAAGATAGCACAGTCCCGACAGGAAAGCTACGCGGATCCTAAGCGTAGAGAAGTCACCTACGAAGTTGGTGATAGAGCCTATCTTAGAGTGTCACCACTTCGTGGAGTGAAAAGATTCGGAGTCAAAGGAAAATTGGCACCAAGATATGTTGGACCGTTCAAGATTCTGAGTCGCAAAGGAGAAGTTGCCTATGAAATTGAATTGCCAGAATCTCTATCAGCTGTCCATAATGTGTTTCATGTGAGTCAGCTTAAGAAATGTCACCCAGAAATGGAAGAAACTTCCTTGAAAGATACTATACCTTTGGAGGAAGTGCAACTAGAAAGTGATCTCACTTATGAAGAGAAACCTATCAAAATTCATGAGACTGCAGAAAGAGTCACAAGGACAAAGACTATCAAGTTTTTCAAAGTGCAGTGGAATCATCATTCTGAAGAGGAAGCAACATGGGAAAGAGAAGATGATCTTCGGAAAGACCACCCTCATCTATTTGCTAGCCAATCCGAATCTCGAGGGCGAGATTCACCTTAAGGGGGTTAGATTTGTAACATCCCTAAAATCATGATTTCAAAGATTGCATATCATTCATGCATGCATATAGAATTGAGATCAATTTCAAAACTCATTTCAGAAAAACAGAAGCACATAGTGCTATCATTTTATGTGAGCAAACTTAAATCAAATGGCCATTCCCATTTGAGAGTTTGAATGTTTTAAACCAAGATTGTTTGTCTCCCTTGTTGAATGGTTTGAGTGTGGAATTTGAACCAAGCCTTACAAAATGGAAATGGTTTCAAAAATCATTTTTCAAACATTTGCAAATCAAGTGCAAAGTCCTTGTTATTTTGTTTCTCCAAAAAATGACCAAGCCTTTACAAAGCAACCATATGGTTCTATGCCTAGATTTGAGACTGTTGCACACTACAAAAACCCCAGAAAGATTTGAATTCAAAAAGAGTTTGAATTCATTTGAAAACCATTCCTGAAAATCAAAACAGAAAAAAGAAAAAGGAATAAAGAAAAGAAAAGGGCCAGGCGCTCCTATTCTAGCCCTGCAGCAGAACCGGCCCAGTTAGCCCACCCGGCCACTCTCTCGCTCGCTCGCTCGCACGCGCAGACGCACCCACGCGGTCGCTGACACCCAGACCCCACCCCCTCTTCGTCTCACTCGCTGACTGGTGGACCTCGAGAGCTCACCCTCGTCTTCCCCAAATCGCGCCCGACCTCGTCGCCGGCCGTTTCCTCCGCCCATCACTGCCGCGATTGATTCCTCGCTTAATTGCCCTTGATTCCGTGCTTAATCGCCGCTCCCCTCTCGCCTATAAGAACCCCTCGGTGCCGTGGTCATTTCCCCCCACTCTCCTCGCTCACTCCGCCACCAGGCTGTGCGCATTTGACCTCGAAACCCCGCAGTACCGACGACTCCGGCGACTAATTCCGGTGAGCCTCGACCGCCCCCCTCCCTCTAGTTCAAACTATCGTTTCCAGCGTGGTCTCGTGAATCCCCTGACACCTTTCTTTTGCATCCTCGTGACCCAGAATGCCATCCCCGTTCGTGCCCGCAACCGACCGAGCCGCCGCTCAACTCCGGCGACCAATCGCGGTAAGTCCCGATCGCCCCTTGCCCCCTCTTGCATACGAGGATGTTTGCCTTCGTCTTGTGCATCTCCTAATCCCTCTGGTTCGTGCTAGGGCGACGCAAATCCTTGGCAACCAACTCGACAGCAACCTCCCGACGCCGTGTGCAACTTCGACGAGCTCCAGCAGCCCCAGCCGTGCGCCCCTTGCCCAGCCACCTACACGTTGAGCTTCGCCTCGACCTCGCGGGTCTGGTAAGCACACCCTCCCCTCCCCGAGTGATCTAG
Source organism: Avena sativa (assembly GCA_916181665.1). NCBI lineage: Eukaryota > Viridiplantae > Streptophyta > Magnoliopsida > Poales > Poaceae > Avena > Avena sativa. The sequence goes on along the minus strand of OV702283.1, from coordinate 242,683,528 downwards.
AACGCTAGCACCACCGTTGACAGAGCGCTCCACCGCTCGCCATCGCCGCGCGCCGCCAGAACGTGGTCGCTTGATCAAGAGCCCTTGGATCTAGATCCAACGCGTGCGATAGAACCACTTAGCGAAGCGGTATGTTTTTATCTGAACCGTGCATCGTTAGTTAGATCCTATGGCTCACGAGCGTGATCCGGAGCGAAGCGGTACGCACCAGTAAGAATATAACGCGTGGCTAGGGTTTGATTCAAAAACAGATTTGAAATCAGATTTAGATCCAAAATTGAAATGGCTATAAATTTTGATTCCCACGTTAGATTTTTGCAAATTTTATACCGTTGGATTCAGGAAGACAAGCTCTTTCTGTTTCTGCAATGTGTTTAGTGAAAAGTTTCTGTTAAAATGAGTTTTTATGCAGAAACTTGTTTAGGACTAGTTTGAGTATAGAATTTTTTTAGTAAATTGTTTTAGTGCTAAATAAGTTTATAGCAAGTTTTTGACTTAGTTATGTTTCAGTATCATGCACTTTCTTGGTGGAGTTTTAAAAATCATCACTTAGCATTTTTGCATTGCATGCATATATGTTTATGTTTGTATATGAATTGTGTGTAATTTTGTGCTACCATTTTTGTGTAGACTTTGCTAGTGACTGTGATTGTGAAGAGTGCTACTCTCCCCACTACCAAGGCAAGTGGTACTTCATGAATATTTCCATCCCTATATTTTGTACAAGCATTAGAAATATTTTCCTAAGTCTTGCATGTTGTTATTGTGCCAAATGCTATGTTGGGAAATCCTAAGTAGTTGTAGAATTGCTAGGAAATTTCCTAAGTTAAGTTACTATGCCATGCTTAGCCTAGCTAGTAGCAAACAAGGGTTGGTAAAGTATATACATGTTATGATGAAAATATTTCTAAGTCTTTTGACTTATGTTTTCTCAATAAAACAACTAAGTCAATGAATCACCTGGGTGGAATGGGACTTGAATGATGGTTTTTGGTTGAGTGGTTACACAAGGCCCATGGACATGGTTTACCTTGTGTATCTCACTTGTGGTATGCCACCCAGGCACAAAGGGATTTTAGAGGCCAAATGTTGAGAAGCTTATAGTGCAGCCACTTGGCAATATGGGCTCTGCCTTGATCACATAGGTTGCTAGAACTTAGTCATTTGGACAGTTGGTGGTAATGGGATGATAGGTTGGAACGCGTCCATTTGGCTAAGGGAAGGCTTCTGAAAGGTCCTGTCTTGGGAAACCAAGTCTGGTGGGGAAAGTGCACAACCTCTGCAGATGGAAAATCTAAGTACTTAGCCAAGTCCATGGCAATGGACAACTTGAGCATCAAGACATGGAAGCTATTAAGAATCTCATCACTCCAACTTCAAAAGTAAAACTTGTGGGTGAACAAGGGTGAACGACCTCAATGTCTATTGATGGTTTCTTGGGAAAAGTTTTTGACAAAGAAAAACTTAGTGATTTCAACTAATAGGAAAAATCTATTTTGAGCAAAGCAAGCCAAGCTACACTTAGCCAAAATGCATATAGTAATATAGTCCACTTAAAATTTACTAAGGTATCACTTGCCAATACTATTCCCAAAGTATTGACCCACTGTGGCTGTAACTTGTGATGTTGCAGGTTACTCCGATGATGATTAGGTGTCATGAGTCTACACTCAACATGCTTGCCTGTGGCACATGAAGATGAAGACTTATGTTTATTTACTTATTCCAAACTCTTGTATTAGGCCTGTGGCCTTGAGTTGTAAAAGACTATGTTTTATCTCTGGAATGGATGTAATAAATGACCTTTGTATCTGTGTACTTCATCTTAAACTGTGGATGCTAGCAATGATCCGGGGACTAGCATTGCAATCATAGGGATCCTTTTCCTTTACAAAGGAGGGATCTTACAGTAACAGTAGGATTCGATTGTGGTAGGCATAGGGATGGATGGACGGGCGTTGCATGGACGAGTCTAAAAATGTAACTTGAAGATCTAGGGCATTGCAGATAAATAATAACAAGCATCGAAGTACTAAACAGTCCTAGGCATGTGCCCCAAATATACTCATACGTGCTCGCAATAAGAAATTGCACAACATCATCTGTCTAGCCAGCCCGTGGCAGCGGGGCCTCTAGGGAACTACTGGAAATTAAGGTTCTCCTTTTAATAGAGCACAAGAGCAAAGCATTAACACTCTATGAACACATGTGATCCTCACACCATAGCCATCCCCTCCGGTTGTCCCAATTATTGTCACTTCGAGGCCTTTGGATCTGGACAATGATATGTGTACACAACTTGAGATAAGACCACAAACAATACTATTATAATGATTCAATAATATGTTCAGATCTGAGATAATGGCACTCGGGCCCTGGTGACAAGCATTAAGCACAACAAGTTGCAACAAAGTCAAATAGAACTAATAGATATACTAGGCACTATGCCCTAACAATCTTATTCGATTGCATGATAGAACCCATCCAATCCCTACCATCCCCAAGCCTACTGTGGGGGATTACTCACTCATGGATGAGGGAAACATCGATGGTTGATGGAGATGCTTTGGTGATAACGATGGCGATGACTCTCTCCAAATTCCCTGTACCGGCAGGGTGCCAGAACGGAGTTCTCTGGATCCGAATCTTGGTTTCTGGTGGTGGCGGCGGAGGGGAACTCTTTCCGGAAAACTATCGAACACCCTTGGTTTTTAGGTCGAGAGGCAACTTATAGGCGCAGAAGGAGGCTGAGGGGGTGCCTGGGGTGGCTGCACCCCCCCTAGGCGCGACTAGAGGTGGGCCCGCACCTGGCAGGGGTGTGGGCCCCCCAGGCCCCTTCTTCGTCTCGTCTTCTGGCTCCGTGGGTCTTCTGGTGAAATATAATTTTTGGCATATTTTCCGGGATTTTTCTTGATAGTTGATTTTCTGCAAAAAAAAACAAGACACCAAGGTAATTCTGTTAAAAACAACGTCAGTTCGTGTTAGTTGTATCCAAATCACACAAGTTTAGAGCAGAAACAATAGCAAAAGTGTTTGGGAAAGTAGATAGGTTTTGGACGTATCATGAATTAGATAATAGAAGTATGACATATCATTTTTTATATAAAATCATACTAGGTGGTAAGATAAGATGTGTTGAGTAAACACAATCTAAATAAAACAGAGAGAGTACTACTGCTTCTGTACAAAAATGTACAGTAAAACTGATCCATAAATATTCCATAGGAGTACGTGGGCGGGGCCGGGGGAAACTGCATACCCTTTGTTTCCACAACCGCTTATGCATGCATGCATATCCCAATCTTTCTAGTGGTTCCTTTCATCTTCTAGATCCCATTCATTTTCTGTCATTTTCCACACCCAGACGGACCTCTGCAAAACAAAAGAAGCCGCCAATCATCGTACATGGCACTGCCGTTCAAAAAGCTGTACTCCTTCCTGGACCCCCGCAACACCACCATACTACGGGTGGCGTATACCAACAGAGCACCAGCGGTGAACGATTACATCGAGAAAACCAACTGCTCCTGGAGGAACCAGACAAAAATATTGTTGGCCTCGACATCGAGTACACCAACGATCAATCATTGATGTAGAAGGCTGCCGTCGTCCAACTGTGTGTGGGCACGGATTGCCTGGTCTACCAGATCTTCCAGGCCGACAAGTCATGCTCCAAGATAGCAGAGTTCCTCGCGGATCCTAACATTTCCTTTGTCGCTGTCAACACTGGCAATGAAAGTATCAGGCTCAGGCGTTCTCTAGTGCAAGTGGCGAACTTCATGGACATCTAGAAGAGGTGGAAGCCTATCGGCTCCATGAATGAGAAGGATTCTTTAGCTGGCTACACTGTGTCCCTCATAGATAGCCGTTACAATGTCATGAAGGAGACAAAGAAGGATGTGGACCACAAGCAGTGGGAGAACATGCCCCTAACGGAAGAGCAGCTCCAGTATGCAAGCCTTGACGCCTACGCGATCTAGGAGGTATACAAGAGGATAGTGAAATTCGAGAGGGGCCAACAAACTCTCGAAATGTTCAACAAAAATAAACAACTAAAGAAGAAGGGCAAGGGCAAGTGCAAGTAAACTCTCGAAATGATATCTATGCACGCTTCTATTCTTGTAGACAGTGTTGGGCATCCAAGTGCAGAGGTTTGTAGAACAACAACTAATTTCCCTTAAATGGATCACCCAAGGTTTATCGAACTCAGGGAGTAAGAGGTCAAAGATATCCCTCTCAAGCAACCCTGCAATTAAGATACAAGTCTCTTGTGTCCCCAACACACCCAATACACTTGTCAGGTGTATAGGTGCACTATTTCGGCGAAGAGATAGTGAAATACAAGTAATATAGATGGTTATAAGTGGTAATTGCAATCTGAAATAAAAGTGGCAGCAAGCAAACATGTAGCAGGACTGGTTATAAATGGTGTTTTAATGCTTAGAAAGAAGGCATAGGGATCATACTTTAACTAGTGGACACTCTCAACAATGATAACATAATTGAACACATAAATATCTTCTCTTAACTATGCTACCCTGAACTACTCTCCGGTTGCATAACGAACACCAATTCACTGCATAGGGCTATAAAAGCACAACCTAAAGTTCGCATTCCCCATATAGGTAACCCCCACAGTGTCACTTTGAGCGCTAGATGGTTCCAGACAAACACCACAATTTCATAGAGACATCCAACTCAAATTATAACTCATGATAAGTATTTATGTAATGTTTAGCCTAAGAGCCACACACGCTGCGCACAGTGTCATGTTCACACACTGGGACAAGGTGTCTCTGGGATGAAATTTATAAAAGCACTTGAGTAGCATAATAGTCAAAGAGTAGCATCTACTTATTCAACTAGAATACAAAGCTCATGATCACACTAAGATTACACCATGGAGAGAGAGATGAACACATATCTACCGGTAGAGCCCTTATCCTCGGGGGAGAACTACTCCCTCATCATCATGGGAGTCAGCAACGGCGATGGAGATGGCGGTGGAGTCGATGGAGATGGCTCCGGGGCAAATTCCCCGTCCCGACAGGGTGCTAGAACAGAGACTTCTGTCCCCGAATCTCGTCTTCGGTGGCAACGGTGCTGCAGAAATTTTCATGGAATTCTGATCTGGTGCCTAGGGTTTTCTCGGGGAGGCGTATATATAGGCGGAGAGGCATGGTCGGTGGACGCCCGAGGGGGGACCCATGCCACCCTATGGTGTGGCTGCCTCGGTGCCCTCCTCCGTCTCTGCTTTTGACTTCGTCTTCGTGTTGGGAAAATAGGAGGTTTGGATTTTGTTTCGTCCAATTACGAGAACATTTCCTTTGGTAAAAACTTGGAATAGAAAAACATCAGAAAACAGGAACTGTCACTATGGCATCTTGTTAATAGGTTAGTTCTAGAAAATGCATAAAAATGCCACAAAGTGCAAGCAAAACATAAAGCAATTGGTGTAAAACAAGCATGGAGCATAAAAAATTATAGACACGTTTTCTATCAGCATCCCCAAGCTTAACTCCTGCTCGTCCTTGAGTAGGTAAGTGATAAAAAGAATTATTTTTGAGGTGACATGAACAAACACAACCTTGATCAAGGTATTGCAAAGCATTGAAAGATGGGATCAAAGTACTCTAGACATACGCATGAAGGATATATTTCTAACAATAGGACATAGCAACTATGTTACAACATGAAAGGCAACATAAACAAAAGATCATGCATAATATTTTGAAAGACATTTGTTTGTTTCACATAGAGAAAACATGTCAAGAGTGGTATTCAGCTTGTCCTTCATGGAATAGCAAAACATAAATGCATAAGACACCTTCAAAGTTCATAAGGGTGACTAGATACAAATATTTTAAGAACAAGCAATACCATAATTATGAATCAATCAACAAGTTTTGGGACAATGCACATTGAACTCTGAATGACAACTATGCTCTCTTAGCTGGTGCATAAAGATAGAAGATGGAGACTCAACAAAAAGGTAAAAAGAAAGGCCCTTCGCAGAGGGAAGTAGGGATTAAATGGTTTTATAAATCTTCGAAAAAATATGTTACTTATTAGCTTTGAGCTCTCATTACCCCTATCATAAGCATCTTGAAGTGATTAAGGTTATAGTGAGGACAAATATGAGTTATATGCTTGACAAATCACAAGTTAAAAATCTCACGCCACTTGAGTACGAGTACCGAGACCTCATGCTACTAAACTTTAGTCCCAGGCAAGTTCTTGTCATTGTAAGTATATGTGTATCATAGAGAACCGCCAACGGGGTACCCCTTGCCCCGTGACACAAGAGCTATCCCATATCAAAATGACAAGGAAACAGACAGTAAGCATCTCAGCAATCTTTTTATTTGCTATTTGCATTGTTTTTATTGAGGATGCTTCATAGAATGCCACTATGGTTTTGCTGCAAGTTTCCACCATGATTAGTCATGGATTAGGCTAGCCTCCCAGGCGTTTCTCTAACACATATACAAAATCCATGGACCTGCAAGCTCCCATCTTATTTCACACCGGTGGCATCCATAAACAAAAGAACATGATATCAACTAAATAGAATAAGTGCAATGTTGAAAGCGTGCCCCATGAAACATGGTTTTGCTAATTCCCAACTTATAATTTGCAAGCATATAAGCATCATAAGATAGTCATAATGGTTCAGGTTTATTAAATGCAATAAATAAAATATGACTTCAAGTTCGTGAGAGCTTTAATAACTAATTTTCACATAACAAAAATTTAATTTGGATGGTATATAAAAACATGAATATACTTGGAATGGTGTAATACACCATTCATAGGAATTTATAGTGGACTCTTTGGAATAACTTGGTTTCTTGGGAGTTGGATGCACGAGTAGAGGTCATACTTAGTACAGGTGGAGGCTAGTAAAAGACTGGGAGTGACCAACTAAGAGAGCAGTAATGGCCATAATCATTTAGAGCGAAAAAACATTATTTATCAAAGCAAAAAGTGATACCACAAGTCAAAAAATAAATGATCATAGAGGCTAAGGTGACTGGTTCATAGTCATAACATGGTGTAAGCATGTGCCACGTCAACCCAAATAAAGCAACAAAGGAGAATACCACAATATTATGCTTTTGTATGCTAAGACAACACATTATTATTTCATGGCACATTAAGCAATCTAAATTGTTTGAAACAAGTCATGCTACAGTAATAATCACTAATCATATGGTCAAAGAAACATCTAACATGACATGATAAAGTCTAAGCCACAGTCAAAACAAGCTTCTTTTTGAACCACCGTAAGCATGAAACATTCTACTCTTTTCCAACACCAATCAAATTATTTGAAACAACTCAAAAAGATAATAATCAATAAATACCAGAGAGCTTGTTTCATGTAACTAGAAAGAAGAACTAAAAAGTTCTAAGCAAAAAGAAGAAGAAAACTAAAGCTAAACGCAGTGCTAGCAAAAGTGAACACTCGTAGAACAATAAGAGTGAAAGCTACAGTGTTCTAGGCAATGAATAACGGGGTGTGTATTCTCCAAAAGAAGTGTGCCGGGATCCATCCAACTTATTGCAGCAAATAAAAAAATAAAACTAAAAACAAAAATAAAGATGCTCCAAGAATAACACATAGTATATGAAGCAATAAAAATAGTGTCTTGAAAGATAAACTGATATTTTTGTTGATGAAGAAGGGGGTGCCTTGGTCATCCCCAAGCTTTGATGCTTGTACTTCTTGGATATTTCTTGGGGTGACATGGGCATCCCCAAGCCTGATCTTTGTCCATCCTTCATCTCATCACGTCATTCCCCTTTCCCTACACTTGGAAACTTCCTTCATACAAAATGTTTCCTCCCTCCTTTAACTCCTCCTGTTCTTATTCTTCTTCTTCCCCTATTTAGGAGGGAGAGGCTTGAAAGGAAGATTCTCCACATACCCTGGTTTATTATTACAATATAAGAGACTTTGGAGGATTCCTCCTTTTCATTAATAAGAGCAAAACACAAATTAGTCCTATCATATTTTGGTAAAATCTCATCTTTTATAATATTTTTTATGTAAGTATTTGCGTGGAAATTATCAACACAGTAAATATGACAACCATGCAGGACACTATTCATATCAAAAGCACTCATATCTACCAAAGAAGTTTTTCTTGATAACTCTTCACACCCCAAAAATAATTTAAGTTCATCATGTTGATTAGGAGTGATGATGTCATCACAATACAAAGTTGAAGTACTCATTGGATTAGAAAGGCTATTATCATAGCTTGAGCATTGAAAATTGAAATGACTCACTTTATGGCAAAGTTCACAAATAAAAGGATAGAGGGCACAAACTTTTTCACCAAGATCATTTAGAGGCCTATCCCACGTTCTAGTTTTTTCATTCCTGTGGTGGATACAATATTATTCTTCAGTTTGATTCTTTTAACAAGGTCTAACTACTCCACAAAAATTAACATGCTTATAAGAAATAGTACTTTCAGAGGTTTGAGCATGTTTATTGCAAACGTTAATAGCAATTTCATGTTTTCATGCCAGTGTCCTTAAAAGGTTCATGATACATGTCCCAATTTTCTTTAGGATCATTAATATGAGAAGAAAAGGCTCTACAATATTCCACAAGAATTTGAGGATCAATACCATATTTAGCACTAAGCTCTTGAAAATATACAATTTCAGCAAAAAAAACTTAATGCAATCATACTCATAGTTTATATCCGGTTCTTTACCTTTATCGTTATGCCAATCTTCGATATTTCTTTGAATTGTTTCAAGAAGATACCACTTAGCTTTGACCTCCTTACTTGTTAAGGATACCTCTAAATAGGCATCTAGATAGCCCTTGTAATGTCCTGAAAGCCTTCCACAAATATTATTAATAACAATATTACTAGGGAGATCATGAATGGGACATTTGAGCATTAGTGACTTTAGTCTCCCCCATGATTGGGCAATACTTTCTCCATCATGAGGATGAAAATTATAAATATAATTCCTATCTTTATGAATTTCATGAGGAGGATAAAATTTAGAGAAAAAGAGAGATTCAAGTTCCTTCCACTTTGAATGATGAGGATCATCTAGTTTCTCATAGCACTCCCTTGCTTTGTCCTTAAGTGATAAAGAGAATAGCTTCCTCTTAACTTCATCCATTGAAATACCTGCACACTTGAACAACTCGCATAATTCATGTATAAAGAGTAAATGATCACCAGGATGGACAGTTCCACCTCCAAAATAGCAGTTATTCATAACACGTTCAACAATTTTCATAGGTATTTTAAAAGGGACACTTTCAGTATGTGGATTTAAAATATCACAAGAATCATTAGAATTACCACATATGGGAGATAAAGTATCATCAGAGCAAATTTTCTCCTCTAAATCTAGGGAACTAAAAATATCATTTTCATAAAAACTAGCTTCCCCAAGCTTAGACATTTCCATAGCATTAGCAACAATGGTGTTCAAAAAATTCATACTAATAACATTGCTATTAGCACGCAAAGGAAGTTCCATAGGTTTTTTAATTTTCTATTCAAACACTTCATGTCCTAACTCAGGAAAAATACTATAAAGCTCTCTAATTTTGTTGTTGTTTTCCATTAAGACTAACTAGTGAATATAAAAAAAAGAAACAAAAATATATAATTGCACAATCTAAAGGAAGTAACTTCGAGCACTCACACACCAGCAACAATACTAGAAGAAAGCTTAGCAGCCAGAGGATGTGAGTACTTTTTACCTTACCTCCCCAGCAACGGCGCTAGAAAAGAGGTTGATGGCTACACATTCTTATATTCTTGTAGACAATGTTGGGCCTCCAAGTGCAGAGGTTTGTAGAACAGTAGCAAGTTTCCCTTAAGTGGATCACCCAAGGTTTATCGAACTCGGGGAGGAAGAGGTCAAATATCTTTCTCTCAAGCAACCCTGCAATTAAGATACAAGAAGTCTCTTGTGTCCCCAACACATCCAATACACTTGTCAGGTGTATAGGTGCACTATTTCGGCGAAGAGAGAGTGAAATACAAGTAATATGGATGATTATAAGTGGTAATTGCAATCTGAAATAAAAGTGGCAGCAAGCAAACATGTATCAGGACTAGTTATAAACGGTGTTTTAATGCTTCGATACAAGGCCTAGGGATCATACTTTCACTAGTGGACACTCTTAACAATGATAACATAATTGAACACATAATTATCTTCTCTTCACTATGCTACCCTGAACTACTCTCTGGTTGGATAACGAACACCAATTCACCGTGTAGGGATATAAAATCACACCTTAAAGTTTGCATTCCCCATCTTGGTAACCCCACACTGTCACCTTGAGCGCTAGGTGGTTCCAGACAAACACCAAAATTTCATAGAGACATCCAACTCAAATTATAACTCATGATAAGTATTTTTGTAATCTTTAGCCTAAGAGCCACAGATGGTGCGCACACTGTCACCTTCGCACACATGGGACAGGGTGCCTCCGAAGATCACATTAATAAAAGCACTTGAGTAGCATAATAGACAAAGAGTAGCATCTATTTATTCAACTAGATTACAAAGCTCATGATCACAATAAGATGAAACCATGGAGAGAGAGATGAACACATAGCTAGCGATAGAGCCCATAGGGAGAACTACTCCCTCCTCATCATGGGAGTCAGCAACGGCGATGGAGATGGCGGTGGAGTCGATGGAGATGACTCCGGGGGCAATTCCCCATCCCGGCAGGGTGCCGGAACAGAGACTTCTATCCCAGAATCTTGTCTTCGGTGGCAGCAGCGCTGTGGAACTTTTCCTGGAATTCTGATTGGTGCTTAGGGTTTTCTCGGGGAGGCGTATATATAGGTGGAGAGGCGAGGTCGGTGGACTCTCGAGGGGCCCACACCATGGACATGCGCGACCAGGGGGACCCGTGCCACCCTATGGTGTGGCTGCCTCGGTGCCCTCCTTCGTCTCTACTTTGGATTCCGTCTTCGTGTCGGAAAAATAGGAGGTTTGGCTTTTGTTTCGTCCAATTCCAAGAATATTTCATTTGGTAAAAACTTGGAATAAAAAAACAGCAGAAAACAGGAACTGGCATTGTGGCATCTTGTTAATAGGTTAGTTCAAGAAAATGCATAAAAATGCCACGAAGTGCAAGCAAAATATAAAGAAATTGGTGTAAAACAAGCATGGAGCATCAAAAATTATAGATACGTTTGCAACATATCAGTACACCATGTGAGACATACGAGTACTATATTTGCGTTTTACTCTATCCTTGCATGATACTCCATACAAGTTAATGCATGTAGTATATATACTACAATAGGAGTACATGATTTGTACTACATCATGCAAGGGGTGGATGTAAGAATTAGATGAAAGGAATCAAAAAAGTTTCTTTTAACTTCAATGTAGAGTGCTAGGAGTGCAGGTTTAGGCATCGTAGCATGCCACCACACTGCAAGGAATCGCAGCAGTTTATTCTAATTTGTGGTAGAGACTTTCTTTGAGTAATTCTATTTATTATACAGCTGAAGGAGTAGTAGCATTGTGAACTGGACTATAAGAGGGAAGAATCATACAAAACAAACAATAGCAGTAGAATAACAATATGAAATTTTGACGATTTACCGAATGTATGTTGAGTATAAACATATATACCTGCTACTACTACGAGCAAAAAACCACCATCCCTACTGCGGAAAGGATATGATTTCTTCCAACCAAACTACAGCTACTACTAATCCACTACCATACTACCACAAATTAACTACGTACTCCATACAGCTTACTACTCCAAAATCCACCCTTACTCGTATGCGAACGATCTTTCTGCAACTAAACCAATTAATAGCAGGTGACATAGCCACTAAAAGCGACACGAATGAAGAAACGGAGATCCTTTGCCGTATCAGGACCGAGAAGGTAATGCGGCCACGCCGACAGGTAAGACGTAAGGTCCTCGATCGCAACGTCACTGGCTTAGTGGAGCTCGACGCCTCGAGATCCACAGTCACGCTGTCAGTCATCCTCCTACCGTGAGGACACGAGAGCACCGACGGGCATTCCGCCCACATCCTCACCCTGTACACCGGCGAGTCGGACATCGCGGGCCTAACGCATACCACAGACATGATGGAGAACACGAATTATCATCCTCTAGCTTCTGTCGTCATCTTCTTTGTCGAGATAAGGACCATTGTGTCTAGCATGCAAATCGTCAGGACAAACACGGCATTTTCCTGCTCCCCGACGAGGATGAGCTGGCGGGATGCCTCGCCCGCCAGCGGTACCGGTTCCTGGAATGCTTTGTTGGTGGCATATTGCATCTTGTGCACTTGGATCGAGTGGACCACTGTGAGGTGGGCGACGAGCACTAGAAGCAGGGCAACGAAGTAGCAGCCGGTCTCGTGCAAGTGCAGGGTGCGTACCGACACATGATTTCATGCTCGTGGAGTTCGTAGTAGGGAAGCAAGCTCCCGCATCCGTTGTGGGCACACTGGACCCTAGCCGCTGATAGGACGGCGTCCATGGCGGGCTCGTGGGTGAATCCTCCGCTAGCGTACTCGCACTTCGATAGGAGGTGATCTTGCGGATGCAACTGTGGAAGATTATATGAATATCCACGCACTAGAGAAATGCAAGTTCGAAAAATAAGATAGTTGCATGGATGAACCGAAAAAACAAAAATCAATGGATTTGTGAGGGAGAAATGGAGCAACCTTGTAGACCCGCCGGGGCTTGAGGGGCTGGTAGCAGGAGGAACAGTTGAGCACGGTGGCTTCCATCTGAAGTGTAAGCATTCCAAGCATTGCGATTTGGGAGGGGGGAAATGTGTACTCTCTGATCCGTCATCGAGCCGTGCCCTTCTTTTTATACCACCGTTGATAATCAATGAAGCTCTACCTGATTGCTTTCTTCCTGTCCTAGGGACCTTGTTTGTATATTTTGAGGCCTTATCTTTATGGGAGAGAAGGAAAACATCCAGCCAAAGCTCATTTTTCGGTGCAAGAACGAGGCAAACAGAAGCAAAGTTGGGCTAGACCAAGACGGGCCCCAACTTTTTCTGCACTGATGTGCATGCACAGTTGTGCGCCATTGTGCGAAAGCTTACATGGGAAGGAAGAGATGAACATTGTGCGGAAGATGTGATGCTTTCCACCTGAACAAGTGCCATTAATAAAAGGCATAGAGACACCAAATGCAGAGTGGAGCAAAGAAGGCAATGCTGGATTGAAGAGGAGAGAGGGAAGATGTTCTCCTTCGTCCAGGTGGCTTTGCTCTCCCGAAAGACAACAACGAGACATAATTTTGGGTGGAGGAGCCCTTTATTTTTGAAACAAGGCAAACTATTTGCGGTGGAAAGAGCCTTTGCTCGCCTTGCCAGTAGTACGAGATCGACTGGGCACCAAAAGCCGAGTACTAATATAAATAGGAGTACTAGTAGTTTCTCAGTTCCATAGTTCCATCCAGGAGCAATAGTGGTTAATATAAGTATAGTAGTTTTCAGGAACCTTCTTGGTTCCTAGAATTCCTCCTGGTCACATAGGAGTAATACAAGTTCGATGAATTTCATATCACAACCTCAAGTTAATCGGGATACCGCTGAAAAGGTTGAGACAAAATCCATGCGGGAGTTCCTTGAACCAGAAGAGAGCCATTTTGCGTTCTAAGAGCTTCGCGTCCCTGAAAACATATCGCCAGCTTCTAGGAGTAGTGATCACCGCACGCCCGTCATCGCCCATGTCAATCACGACTTCATGATAACCTTTGTACAACTCATTGGTCACATGCAGATTTCTTTCTTCACGTAGATGATTCTTCAAGACGCTTTGACTGTAATCCAGTGAGAAGCACTGAAACTAGAAGAAAATAGTTATCTGAAGTTTAGGGCTAGTTGACTAGTGAAATAGTAAAAAATATTTGTGCTTGATTCAAAGTACGATAGAGAAAATAAATGTAGGTTTGCAATGTTATGCCCACTCCAATCCTATGGGAATTCATCTGAACCCAAGTTTGTTTGACTCTTATTGTAGTAGGACAAACACAAGATTCTAAAAAAGAGGTGTGAGTGGATATTTGATTTCCAATGAAATCTAGTGCAAAGGAATCCTTAGAAACAATTCCTATGGGAATCAATCCTACAAATGTAACAACCATCTTGGTAAAATTTCCTATATACAGATTTAATCCTACAATTTTCTTAGGCAAATCTTTTGAATCAGACGGCTACTTACCATCCTTCCACCTCCCTCGCCGAGTAAAGAAGAGGTGAGCTCGCATACATAGAAAGGTAAGTCAGGTTTGATCTAGGAGACTTTATTCTCGAGAAAATCCCACCTTCTGTATGATAAATGCACATTATTGCCGTAAATAATGTAACTTTTGAACCAATCTTTCTGCTCATAAGAAGGACCTACATGAAAGAAAAATAAAGCATAGAGAGGAGTATATTGTTGCATAGTCTAATTAATATTACAATCCAAGTAAAACTTTACCCATTATAGCCGCAAGTTCTTCCCAATCACTATCAGTTACATAAAAGTCAGTGTAGCAGATCTCATCATCGCTGGAACTGTCCATGATCTTCTACCTTGCTTGGAATCAGAACCTATAAATGGCATTGCAAGATACTTATTATAGCACTAAAATTCATGGGATTATAACCAGTTCAAGTGACAAAATGATATCCCATCAGCAAGCAACGTCTTTCGTCAAGTATTCACTTTGAAAGACTACATCAATCTCAATATATTTGTATTTATGCACGTTTAAACTATCAGGAATGAAATAGAGGGGAAAGAAAGAGATCCGCAAAATTGGTTTAGAGACATAAAATGGAATCAGTACAAAAAAGATTAAGATCATACCTCGCTGTTCGGGTCGCAGTCGGCCTTGCGGTGAGAGGCAGATTGATCTGCGCAGCGCTAGAGATGACGGCTGTGGGGATGGGAAGCGGTGGTGAGAGGAAGCGGCGGCGAGAGGAGGAGTTTTTTTTTCTTGTGGGTATATGAGTAAAAAAGTACGGACTTGTGAGCCCAACTTACGCTGGGTCCATGTGAATGCGGCTGTTGCTTCCTCAGTGCATGGTGAGAAATGGAATAACTTGAGTATATAAGAGTAAAATATAGGAAGGCTGGCCAGATCCTGATGAAGTGCATTAAAAAATGTAAGTTGGAATATTTTAAGCATGGAAGATTATAGAAGGAAGGAGAAGTCGTACCATGCTGTGCATGTCAAGACGTGCCATGGCTAGTGGAGCGCGGATGATGAGGCGGATCGCGGTCGCCTTAGAGCCACCCCAAAATTATGACTGTGCCCATCGAGTGAGAGAAGCAGATGCAGCGTTCCATCCCATCGTCTTACCCTAGTATTCGTTATTGACATTTGCCACATGCATCGGTTTCATCAGAGACATTGATTGCCCCTCGGTTCAGCTAATCTACCACATTAATCTCGGATCACCTCCTTATTTATTCTCTATCCTTCCCCACGATCCTAGAGAACCAAAGCATCTCCAATCCCTAGCTTCCATCAATCATCTCTTTCCCCGTAAGTCAACCAGGCTACCTTCCGGCTGCCACCCGCCATACTGGAGCAGAAAGACATCAAGGTCGCTACACATGAGGACAATGCCCTGTGCATTTGGGTCGTCTCCCCGCGGAAAACACCGTGGAAGATAGCATGCACCTTCCTCAAAGACGGCTACAGTCGCCGGAAGTACCGTATGTATGGCCTCCACAGCACTCCGGACGGTGGGACGTTGATTGTCAAGTTCGTCAACTTCAAGGACGGCCATCTCCTGTATGGCCAGGCCTTCTACTGTGGCTGCGAGATGGTTGCGTTCACCGACGCCAACTTCTTCACCAACTACTGGGACCAGTTCCCCAACAACGGCAACTTCATCCACAGGGTCGTCCAAGAGGTGCCGCCGGCTTATCCGGTGCCACCGGATTAGGAGCCAGCGGCAGCGCTGGAGTTGTCGTTGCTTCCGGTGTCTAACGAGTTGCCGCTGGCGGCGCGGGACTAGGTGGTAGGAGGCGCCAAACCTGCACTAGTTCAGCAGCGAGTCCTATATATGTAAAACCGTGTCGTTATGTTAATGGTTGAATGAAGTTTCTTTTGAGATGATAACTGATGAACCTTAGCTAACTAGGGCTATCAAAGGAAATAAAATGCCTCACTAACCACCGGCGGCCACGGCAAGCACACGCGGATGCGTAGTAGGCATGCGGGCACTTGCACATGAGCTGCTCAAGCAGGCACACGCGGAGGCGCAGCAGGCACGCGGGTGGCGTAGTAGTTGAAAACATGTGGGGTCAGAGCAAGCAATGATGGGCGGTTGCTGCTACTCCCTCCGATCCAAATTAATTGACGTGGATTTGTCTAGATATGGTGTATTTTGATTTTGGGCTAGCTATGCATCGGATTTTGCCTCGATTGTACCGATTTGTGCCTCGATTCATCTGATTTGGCTTATGTGTATTCCAATTTTGATATAAGATGATCCCTAATTAGATGTTAGCTACTCAGTTTTGGACCAAAAAAAGCTACTCAGTTTTGGACAAGATGAGTAAAAATCTAGCCATTATGTTCCATGTTTTTGTCCCAACTGAACATAAATCAGATCCTTTGTGCTCATAGACTCTTCACCCTAATACTCCTATGGAGTAGGAACTAAGTATAAATTCATTTTGATTTTACCACTTACTTTTAGGTTAAAAGTTTACACGAGCGGTGGAAGTATATTATACATCAAGGACCTAAAAAGGGGAAAATTAAATCGAGGTCCATACATTTAGCATAAAGGACCATAAAATTAAGCAAGGAAAACATTTGGGTCCTGCTCCGACTCGAGAGAGCAACTGATCGATCCATACTCTTCATATTACTACTTCCTCTTCGATTATTTTCAAAATATGGCCAAATTTGTCGGCATGCAAATTCTTGGATACGGGATCATCAATATAAAGTATGATGTAGATATGTCCATGAACTTGCTCATTTGCCTTCAAAACCAAGAATGTTCATACCCGTTGACAACTAAGCTTAAGCTCATTTAGATCTTACCGCTTACTTTCAGGTTGGAATTTTACACGGGCGGTGAGATTATTTTTTAAGCCAAGTACCTAAAAAGAGGTAAAATTACATCGAGGTCCATACATTTAACACCAATGACCTTAAAATAATTAAGGAAGGAAAACAATCGAGTTCGGCTCCTTCTCGAGAGACCAGAAGATCGAGCCAAGCTCTTCATGCTACTTCCTCCTCAATTGTTTTTAAAATATGTCCGTATTTGTTGGAATGCAAATTATTGGCTATTGGATCATCAATATAATGTATATGATGTAGATATGGCCATGACCTTGGTCGTTCGACTTCAAATCCAAGAATGTGCATACTCATTGACAAGTAAGCTTTAAATTCGTTTAGATTTTACCTCTTACTTTTAGGTTAAAATTTTACCAGTGCGGTGGGAGTACATTTTACATGAAGGACCTAAAAAGGGGAAAATTACATAGAGGTTCCATACATTTAGCACAAAGGGCCCTAAAATAATTAGGCAAGGAAAACAGTCAGGTTAGGCTCCTTCTCGAGAGAGGAGCTAATCGTGACATACTCTTCCAAATACTACTTCCTCTTTGATTGTTTTAAACATATGGACATATTTGTCGGCATGCAAATTCTTGGATATTGGGATCATCAATATAAATTATGATGTAGATATGGCCATGACCTTGGTCGTTCGACTTCAAATTCAAGAATGTTCATACTCACTGAAAACTAAGCTTAAATTTGTTTGGATTTTACCACTTACTTTTAGGTTAAAATTTACTTGTGCGGCGGGAGTACATTTTACATCAAGGACCTAAAAAGGGAAAATTACATCAAGATCCATATATTTAACACAAAGGGCCCTAAAATAATTAAGCAAGGAAAATAGTTGGGTTCGGCTTCTTCTCGAGAGAGAAGCCGGTCGAGGCATACTCTTCAGGCTACTTCCACTTTGATTGTTTTCAAGTATGTCCATATTTGTCATCATGCAAAATCTTGGATATGGGATCATCAGCATAAAGTATGATGTAGATATGGCCATGACCTTGGTAATTTGATCTTGAAATCCAGGAATGTTCATAATCGTTGATAATTGAGCTTCAATTCGTTTAGATCTAACAACATACTTTTAGGTTAAATTTTCCACGCGCGGTGGGAGTACATTTTACATCAAGGGCCTAAAAATAGGAAAATTACATTGAGGTCCATACATTCATCACAAAGGACCCTAGAATAATTATGAAAGGAAAACTGTCGGGTTCAGATCCTTTTCTAGAGAGACCAGCAGATCGAGGCATACTCTTCATGCTACTTCCTCTTCAATTGTTTTCAAACAATGGCCAGATTTTTTAGCCCAAAAATTCTTGGATATGGAATCATTAATGTAAAGTATGATGTAGATATGGCCATGACCTTGGTCGTTCTTCTTGAAATCCAAGAATATTCACACTCATTTACAACTAAGCTTAAATTTGTTTAGATTTTGCCATTTACTTTTAGGTTAAAATTCTACACGTGCAGCGGGAGTACATTTTACATCAAGGACCTAAAAAGGAAAATTACATTGAGGTCTAAATATTTAGCACAAAGGACTCTAAAACAACTAAGCAAGGAAAACAATCGGGTCCGGCTCCTTCCCGAGAGAGCAACTAATCGAGGCATACTAGCTCTTCATGCTACTTCCTCTTTGATTGTTTTCAAAGTATGGCTAGATTTTTCGGCATGAAAATTCTAGGATATAGGATCATCAACACAAAGTAAGATGTAGATATGGCCATGACCTTGGTCGTTCGGCATGAAATCCAAGAATGTCCATACTCGTTGACAACTAAGCTTAAATTCATTTAAATCTTACCACTTACTTTTAGGTTAAATTTTGCACACGCGGTGGAAGTACATTTTTCTTAAAATACCTAAAAAGAACCCAAAATTATATCGAGGTCCATACACTTATCACATTGGTACCTAGAGTAATTAAGCAAGGAAAACAGTCGCGTTCGGCTCCTTCTCGAGAGAACAGCTCATCGAACCATACTCTTCATGCCACTTCCTCTTCCATTGTTTTCAAGATATGGCGAGATTTGATGCCATGCAAAATCTTAGATATGGGATCATAAACACAAAATTCGAGGTAGATATGGCAATGAACGTGGTCGTTTGGCTTGAAATCCAAGAATGTTCATACTCATCGACAACTAAGCTTAAATTCATTTAGATTTTACCACTTACTTTTAGGTTAGAATTTGACACGGGTCGTGGGATTACATTTTAATCAAGGACCTAAAAAGGGGGAAATTACATTGAAGTCCATATATCTAACACAAAGGGCTCTAAAATAATTAAGCGAGGAAAATAGTCGGGTTTAGGTCATTCTCGAGAGACCAGCCGATCGAGCGATTCTCTTCATGCTACTCCATCTCTCGGTTGTCTTCAAAACATGGCCACATTTTTCGGCATGAAAATTCTTGGATATGGGGTCATCAACACAAAGTATGATGTTTAATTGCTTTCCAAACAAGGATAGAAATTTTTACATGCAAATTATTAGCAAGATGTGAAATATTTCAAAAACAACCTCCATGTTTTTTGATATATTGAATGCTTGGTGGGTACTACCGTCAAAATATATTTTATTTGTAGAACTTTGAGAGTAATATACCATATACTTTTAGGTTAACATTTCACCTAACATTGAGAACAAAGGATAAATTTGTTTAAATGGTTGAACGTAGCTAGGAATCTTAATAACTTGTTAAACTTGGTGTAAATGTTGGTGAAACATGGTCCAAACTTTGTCTCAGAAATGGGCTTGTGGTATTCTGAGCCATATTCTTCGTACTTTCTTTAATTTAAAGGAAAACACATTATTTTTACAGCAAAAATACAAAAATGTTTTTTCCTAAAAGTTGGAAACTCCTATTATTGGCAGCATTATGGTTTACCATGCCAAGATGCACCCATCTACCAACATCGGAACATTTCCATAAAGTATTATGTACATATATGGACATATATTCACCCATGTTGTTCTGCTTGAAGCCTAATAATTTCACACAATGTAGGCCATATTGCCAAGAAGATTTATTTTTTCAAAAGTTGTGAAGAGTAGTGATTGTCAACATGCAAGTGATTTGAAAGAAATCAAATATTTCAAAAATCTTGTTGGTGGCTACCATAAAAATATAATTGTAAAACTTTAAGAGCAATCTACCACTTACTCGTATTCCAAATTTTACATAATATTGGCAAATTCACATAAATTCTATGGGATGGAGGGAGTACTACTACTTGCTTCACGAGAAAAAAAGCACCCCTCACTTTCGAACGAGCTTGCTACAGGGTCTTCCTGGTGCTTCCTCTTCCTAGGGTGGAATGAATGAAGATGGAGTTTTTGGGGGTAGGAAGGCAGGCCAGATCATAGTGGTGTCCCCTGCAAAATTAAAAATAAAAGATCATAATGGTGTGCATCCAATGCGATGGGACATCTCTTGTCCATCACTTCACATAGTACTAGTACTGCGCATGGAGATCTTCTGACTATCACCCCCCCTAAAATTTACTAGTTATTACTCACTGTACGTGTGCCTCGGGTCAGGAATTCATCGCAGCTTTTCTCTGACATCGCACTACCTTCAAATCCTCCTCTTTGCTGCTCTCGCGCTGCCTCCTCCATGCTCTTCGTCCCTTTTCCCTCCTAGTTTTTTTCAATAGGGGTGAAACTCCAAGTGGCAATATTGTTTACCATGAAAAGATTTTACCACCACTTAATTTTAGGTTAGGAAGGCAGGTTAGATCATAGTGGTGTCCCCCGCAAAAATAAAAATAAAAGATCATAATGGTGTTCATCCAATGCGATGGGACACCCCTTGTTCACCACTTTAAGGAGTACTAGTACTTCCCATGGCGATCTTTTGACTATCCCCCCCCCCTAAAATTTACTAGTTACTACTCGCTGTACATGTACCTCATGTCAGGAACTCATCATAGCTTTTCTCTGACATCGCACTGCTGTCAAATCCTCCTCTTTGCTACTCTCGCACTGCCTCCTCCATGCTCTCGGTCCCTTCTCCCTCCTAGTTTTTTTCAATAGGGGGAAACTCCAAGTGGAAATATTGTTTACCATCACAAGATTTTACCACCACTTAATTTTTGGTTAGAATTTTAAACTGGCGGTAGGAGTACTTTTTACACCAAGGACCAAAAAAGGAGAAAATTACATCGAGATCGATACATCTAGCACAATGGACCCTAAAATTACATTGAGGAATGCAAATTCTTGGATATGGTATCATCAATATAATGTATATGATGTATATATGGCCATGACCTTGGTCGTTCATCTTCAAATCCAATACTCATTGACAACTAAGCTTAAATTTGTTTAGATTTTACAACCTAAATTTAGGTTACATTTTACATCAAGGACCTAAAAAGGGAAAATTACGTCGAAGTTCCATACATTATTACAAAGGGCCCTAAAATAATTAAGCAAAGAAAACATGCGGGTTTGGCTCCTTCTTGAGAGAGTAGCTGATCAAGGCATACTCTTCTAAATACTACTTCCTCTTCTATTGTTTTCCAAATATGGCCATATTTATTGGCATGACATTTCTTGGATATTGGGATCATCAATATAAAGTATGATGTAAATATGGCCATGACCTTGGTCGTTCGAGTTCAAATCCAAGAATATTCATGCTCATTGACAACTAAGTTTAAATTCGCTTAGATTTGCCACTTAATTTTAGGTCAAAATTTATTTATCCGATGGAAGTACATTTTACATCAAGGACCTAAAAATGGAAAATTACATCAGGGTCCATATATTTAACACAAAGGGCCCTAAATTAATCAAGCAAGGAAAACAGTTGGGTTCGGATCCTTCTCAAGAGAGCATCCAATCGAGGCATACTCTTCATGCTACTTACTTTTCGATTGTTTTCAAAATATGGCCAGATTTGTCTGCATGCAAATTTTTGGATATGGGATCATCAACATAAAGTATGATGTAGATATGGCCATGACCTTGGTCGTTCAGCTTTAAATCCAAGAATGTTCATACTCACTAACAACTAAGCTTAAATTCGTTTAGATGTCACCACTTACTTTTATGTTAAATTTTACACGCGTGGTAAGAGTACATGTAACATCCCAAAAATATTGATCAAGGTTATCAAGTTCCAATCATCAAAATTAGGGTTAACAAAAAACTTTTGTTAATTTAAAATCATATGAATGCATGTGTGTATGTGATGATTGCATGAATGCATGAATGGACTTCTGTGATTATTGTGAATAGCAAGGAATGGTTTAAAGATAAAAACAACATCATCTAAATCAAATCCAAGAAGAAACAAATCAAGAGAAATTCAAAAACAAAAAAATCAAGCAAATGGTCATTTTTGCCAAGCTTGCTCACTAGGCCACTTTGAGTGTTTCTATCACATCCCAAAATTTTCCAAATTTTGAAATGTGAAAAATAAATAAACAAAATAAATAATTGTTGAAATTTAGGGTGAAAAGAAACTTTTTGATTTCAAATGGAAACAACAAAACCTATTTTAAACAAATAGAATCCTAAAAGGATTTAAAAGGATAAACAAATATCAAATAAAATTTTACAAATTGGAATCACCATTTTTGGATCTTTAAATAAAAATATATGGATTTTATAAAACAAAGGAAGAAATAAATAAACAAGGACTATTTTAAAAAGACAAATTAAAACTTGGCCAAGCAAATAAAATAAAATATTTTTGTTTAGTAAAAAGAGTAAAGGATTATTTAAATAAAATCATAAGGATTTATTAATATCCAATTGCATTTAGGTAAAGACCTTTCCCAATTTAAATGAACATTAAAACATATTAAAGTATTTTAAATTATAATTCAAAGTGAATTATTTAACACCCTTTTAAATTAATGAAACCTACTGAAAAGGTTTAGTGAAATTTTGATTTCAAATAAGGGTTTTGAAAATTTAACTAAATCTTATTTAATAAAGGAAAGTGTCCTTTTTAAATAAAATATAAACGCTAAATAAATAAAGGACTTCAAACAGATGTTTAAAACATATTAAAAACTTACTGAAAAGTTTGGAGGGTTTGGAATCCAAATGGTTGTTTGAAATGTTTAAACAAATTCAAAACAGAAATGAAAATAGAAAAAGAAAAATAAACCAGAACAAAAAAAAGGGAGAAACAATCAACCCAGCCCAACCAGTCCAACTGGCCCAGCAAAACCCCATCTCCCCCTCTCTGCCGAACCGTTTTCCTTCACATGCGAAACAACCCGCAGCGCCACTGACCGCTGGACCCCACCTCTTCTCTCTCTCTTACGCTGACACCGTTGCCCCACCTGTCAGTCTTCGTTTACACCCGCCCGCGACTGCTTCCTCCTTCTCCCTGCTGTTCTCTATCATTCAAACCTCGATTAAATTTGTGTCAATGCGGCCTTGATTCCTCCCAATGATTATGCCCTCTTAATCGCCCCTCTCTCCCCTCCTTTCCCCTCAGACACCGCGGCAAGAGAGCCCCTAGGGCGTTCCCATTTTCGTTTGCACCGCCGCGGCCTCCGACAAGCTCTCCGAGCGATTCCGGCCGCTCCCCGTCTCCCCTTGCCCCCTCGACCACACGAGACTGATCTCCAGACTCCTGCGCACCTCCCAGCACCAACCACTCGCCCACAGTTGATCCACAATGTCAGCAACAACGAAGACACGACGTCGCCGCCCACTGCCTCGACTCCGGTGAGCACAGACCCCCCCTTGCCCTCCTTTTGATGCTCACTTGTTTGCCACTCGCTTACGAAGCTAACGGTACCCTCCTCTTGCCTACCCGAGCCTTGCAGCCTCGTCTCCGTCGACGACAGAGCGTGCCCGACAGCGACATCAACTCCGGCGAACAATTATTGTCAACCCCGTGCGCCCCCTGCCCTACGACAACGATGTTGAGCATCAGCATCGCCCTGCGAACCCTGTGATATACCTCTCTCCCTCTCTTGCTTCCTGAACCACCGGGAACACCACCGTCTGACTGTGCCGCCGCTCTCCGTTGACCCAGTGCCGCCCATTAGTGGTCAATTGATCTGGAGCATTGGATCTTGATCCATTGGTTAGGATATAACGACTTATCGAAGGGGTATGATTGCTTCTGTGCCGCACAATCCACTTTAGATTCTATGGCCAGTATCTCTTGATCCGTGCGAATCGGTATGGACCAATGAAAACACGACGCCTGGCCTAGAGTTTGTTTTAAAACCAGAATTTGTTCTATTAGATGTTCAAATTTGTAAATGCATAACTTTTGATCCACACGTTCAAATTTTGTAAATTTTATTTCAATGGAATCAGCAAAGCAAGTAACATCTATGAACTTTGTTTAATGAATTTCTTCTGTTAAAATAGTTGTTTTTGCTGAAACATGTGTAGGCATAAATTGAATATAAAAATTGTTCTAGAAATATTTTTAAGGTAAAATCTTTGGCAAATGGATTGTTTTGAACCTACTGACCATATAAACCAACTTTTGGATTGAAACACATATTTGGTGAAGCCAAAGAATAAATCTTTGAATTGGAACATATCTAGTCAAACAAAAATATTGTTTATGTGTTAAAATGCTCTTTGAGTAAAACCTTTGGAAAATTATTAGATTTAAACTCTCTGACCTTAAACACCAAGTTTTGAGATTTAATAATATATTTTATGAACGCTATAAAATTATTACTTTGCTAAAAGGCATTTCCAACAACATAAAATATTGTTTTGGTATAAAAATGGTTTATAGGTGAAACCTTTTGCAAATGGTTTTAATATTAAACACTTGACCATAAAACACTAACATTTGTGTTTAAAATGTATTTTTCAAACACTAGAAAATATTACTTTTGTTTGAACCATTTCTAGCAAAACAAAAATGACTTAAATGGCCATTTTCACTAACTTGATATCAAATGGTTTTGCCACATTTATAAATGATCTTGACACTTCTATAAATTACCGATAGGTGTTTTCAAATGTTTATAACCTATTAGAAACCACTTTTTCTAAATAAAACAATCTTTGGCATGTTTGCATGCATTGCTTTGTTTTTATTATTCTATGTGATGAATTGCTTGAATGGTAGATTGAATTTGTACCTTGATTGAATTGTAGTGAATTTTGAAGAGTGTGACTATTGCAAGATCAAGGAGTGAACTTATAATCTCTACCAAAAAGACAAGTGGTGCTACATACTTTTGTCCCATTATTTTCACTATGCATTAGTGATATTTCTAAGTAGGACTTGCATGGAATTTTTGCTAAGTATAAACTATGCCATGGGAAATCCTAGTAGATGAAACCTTAGTAGAATTTTCCTAAGTTAAGATTCCATATAATATCATGTAGCTTAGCTAGTAGAAAACAAGGGTGGATTATATTCATGCTATGGAATATTTCTAAGTCAAGGACTTTTGTTTTGTTTAATAAAACAACTAAGTGAATGAAACACCTGGGTGGAATGGTAATTGTTTGGTGGTTTTTGGTTGAGTGGTTACACAAGGCCCATTTATATGGTATACCTTGTGAATCTCACTTGTGGATTGCCACCCAGGAACAAAGAGATTTGAGATGTCAAATGTTGAGAAGCTTCAACTGTAGACACTTGGCATTATGGGCTCTGCCTGGATCATATAGGTTGCAGCAACTTAGCCAAATGGACAGTTTGTGGTAGGGGATGATAGGTTGGAACACGTCCATTCTGGTCTAAGGGAAGGCTTCTGAAATATCTTGTCTCGATGCATGTCGAGTCTTGTGGGGAAAGTGCACCACCTCTGTAGAGTGTAAAATCTAAGTACTTAGCCGTGTCCCCGGCAATGGACAATTTGGGCATCAAGACATGGAAGCTATCAAGAATCTCCCCATCCCAATTTTTAAGTTAAAAACTTGTGGTTGAACAAGGGTTGAAGGATCCCAAATTTCTATTGGGAGATGCCTTGGGTAATTTTTGACAAGCAAAAACTTAGTGTTTTCAAATGATAAGGAAAAATATATTTTGAGCAAAGAAAGAATAAGCTCCACCTAGCCAAAATCATATAGATGATAGACTCCACTATACTACCATAGTCTCACGTGACAATACAATTCAAATGTATTGACCCTTGTGGCAGGAACTTATTATGTTGCAGGATGTTTGAGGTTAGTGAAGTGTGTTGATTAGGATTACAAGTCTAAAACCAACATGATTGCCTGTGGCACTTTGAAGATGAAGGACTCCATGCTATAGTTATTTCTGATGCATTGTAATGAGATAGCCAAATGAGCTATGTAAGATGTAATGAATTATTTTATTCCTGGTTATAAAGTTGTAATATGACCTTTGCTGCTTGATATTACATCTTAACTGTGGATGCTAGCTATTGATCCAGGGACTAACATTGTAAACACATGGATCTCTACCTTATTAAAGGTTGGGACCTCTACAGATGGTATCAGAGCGATGTGTTGCCTATAGGATTGTAACCCTAGGATTGGACAAAACCCCTTAGAAAAATACGAGTTTTATTTGTTCCAAAACTTATTTACAAACAATCTTGTAAACTCTTTCCTCAACCTTTTTAGTTTTTATTCTACATCTCTTCTGTTTCAACTTGATGGACAAGGCTCTCAACCATGAGAAAAGAGTTCAACATGAGCAAAGAACTTCACCAACTCAAACAACTTCAACTTCAACATCACCAATGACTTCAACTTTAGTTTCATCAAGGACTTCAACTTGGACATCACTAAGGACTACAAGTGAGACAAGATATAATGCTCAAGACTTCTATGGAAACACAACTTAGAAGGAACCATCATCACCTTTGAAGTTTGTGACCAAGACACAATAATTTTCCCAAGGAAACCATGATCTCATTCAAGAAGAAACAACAAATAAGAATGGAATGATCTCAAGTAAACCATATAGTTGGACCACCATACTAAAGTTTAGATTAAACCCACCAACTTATGTGGTGTAGCAAAAATATTTTGTTGTCTAAAAATGTGCTTGAACCTTGTTGTTTGATTGGAATGTTTGTTGTGATTGCTTGCACATTGCTTGTGTGAATTGTTGTGTGTGATTAGACTTCTTCCTTAGAAATCTTTGCCTATTCTACTCCCAATCCAACCCAAACAGATGACTTCTCCAAGAAACTCCAACATCAAGAATGGTGAAAACAACAACAACCAAGAGATGCACATGAGAGAACTCATAGTAACCCAAACCCAGTTAAACCAACACACAAGTCAATTTTGGGCGAACAACAATGAGTTAGACCCAAGCATGTAAAGGTTTATGGAAACCCAAACCCAATTGTTGCAAAGGATGACGAATCAAATGATCAACATGGGAGACAACCTTTCCCAAGGAGTTTGTGACAACAATGATGTCAAGGATGATATTATAGAAGGAACTCAAGCTTGCAATATTTGTGGAGACATGGATCACACTTCCAAAGAGCATGAAGATCAATGCCCCAATTGTGAAGAGAAACATCCAACTAATCAATGCCCCACATCTCAAGCTACTTGTTTCCTATGTGAAGGAAATAATCATGTCCCTATCCAATGCCCCATCTATTCCATAGTTCAACAAAGGAAGCAAGGTGGAGTGCATCAAAAGTTTGAAAACCCCCATGAGGAAACAACTTCTATCAAGAAGGATGAAGACAAAGGCAAATCTCAGCTTGCACCTCCATGCATTATGACTCACATGGATGGACAAAAGAAGAAACATATGTGAAACGATTAAGGAAACCAAGAGACTTTCCTACCTTTGAGGTGAGATATGAAGAGCATGAACTAGAAGAACTCCTAGCTTTGGAGAAACCCAAGAAGAAGAAGGACAAAAGCGAAGTGCAATGTTGCCATTGCAAAGAGATGGGACACTATGTCAATGAATGTCCAGAGAAGAATAAGAAGTATAAGGAAATTAGCCAAGTGTGGTGCAACAACTGCAAAAAGCTAGGCCATTATGTATCAACTTGTCCACAGAAGATACGTGAAGAACTCAATCTCGTCACATGTTACAATTGTGGTAACCAAGGACATTATGCAAGCAATTGTCCAGAAAATATGAAGTACAAGACCAACAAGCCTATGAAGGATCTCAGCCTTGTCACATGTTTCAAGTGTGGAAACAAAGGACACTATGCAGATGTCTGCCCAGAGAAGTTTCATCAAGACCCCAAGCAAGCCAAGATGTAATCTAGTTGGAAATTTTTAAGGGTGGTAGTACCCTAGTTGTTTTGAGCCAACTTGTAACCTCTAACTTTCCCAAATCTCGGGACGAGATTTCTTTTAAGGGTGGTAGCCTGTCACATCCCAAAATTTTCCAAATTTTGAAATGTAAAAAATAAATAAACAAAATAAATAATTGTTGAAATTTAGGGTGAAAAGAAACTTTTTGATTTCAAATGGAAACAACAAAACCTATTTTGAACAAATAGAATCCTAAAAGGACTTAAAAGTATAAAAAAATATCAAATAAAATTTTACAAATTGGAATCACCATTTTTGGATCTTTAAATAAAAAGATATGGATTTTAAAAAACAAAGGAAGAAATAAATAAACAAGGACTATTTTAAAAAGCCAAATTAAAACTTGGCCAAGCAAATAAAATAAAATTTTCTTGTTTAGTAAAAAGAGTAAAGGATTATTTAAATAAAATCATAAGGATTTATTAATATCCAATTGCATTTAGGTAAAGACATTTCCCAATTTAAATGAACATTAAAACATATTAAAGTATTTTAAATTCTAATTCAAAGTGAATTATTTAACACCCTTTTAAATTAATGAAACCTACTGAAAAGGTTTAGTGAAATTTTTATTTCAAATAAGGGTTTTGAAAATTTAACTAAATCTTATTTAATAAAGGAAAGTGTCCTTTTTAAATAAAATATAAACCCTAAATAAATAAAGGATTTCTTCCTAAAAAGGACTTTAAATACATGTTTAAAACATATTAAAAACTCACTGAAAAGTTTGGTGGGTTTGGAATTCAAATGGTTGTTTGAAATGTTTAAACAAATTCAAAACATAAATGAAAATAGAAAAAGAAAAATAAATCAGAATAAAAAAAGGGAGAAACAACCAACCCAGCCCAACCAGTCCAACTGGCCCAGCAAAAGCCCATCTCCCCCTCTCCGCCGAACATTTTTCCTTCATACGCGAAACAACCCGCAAAGCCACTGACTGTTGGACCGCACCTCTTCTCTCTCTATCTTAAACTGACACTGTTGCCCCACCTATTAGTCTTCGTTTACAACCACCCGCAACTGCTTCCTCCTTCTCCCTGCCGTTCTCTATCATTCAAACCTCGATTAAATTCTTGCCAATGTGGCATTGATTCCTCCCAGTGATTATGCCCTCTTAATCGCCCCTCTCTCCCCTCCTTTTCCCCTTAGACACCACGGCAAGAGAGCCCCCAGGACGTTCCCATTTTTTTTTGCACCGTCGCAGCCTTCGACGAGCTCTCCGAGCGATTACGGCCGCTCCCCATCTCCGCTTGCCCCCCTTGACCACACAAGGCTGATCCCCAGACTCCTGCGCACCTCCCAGCAGCAACCACTCACCCACGCTTGATCCACAACATCGGGAATGACCAAGACGCGACGTCACCGCCCACTGCCTCGACTCCAGCGAGTATCCCCGGTGAGCATAGACCCTCCTTGGCCTCCTTTTGATTCTCACTTGTTTGCCACTCGCGTACGAAGATAACGGTACCCTCCGCTTTCCTACCCGAGCCTTGCAGCCTCGTCTCCGTCGACGACAGAGCGTGCCCGACAGCGACATCAACTCCGGCGAACAATTATTGTCAACCCCGTGCGCCCCCTGCCCTACGACGACGATGTTGAGCATCAACATCGCCATGGGAACCATGTGAGCTACCTCTCTCCCTATCTTGCTTCCTGAACCACCGGGAACACCACCGTCTGACCGCGTTGCCGCTCGCCGTTGACCCAGCGCCGCCCATTCGTGGTCAAATTGATCTGGAGCATTGGATCTTGATCCATTGGTTTGTATAGAAGAACTTATCGAAGGGGTATGATTGTTTCTGTGCCGCACGATCCACTTTAGATCCTACGGCCAGTATCGCTTGATCCATGCAAATCAGTATGGACCAATGAAAACACGATGCATGGCCTAGAGTTTGTTTTAAAACCAGAATTTGTTCTATTAGATGTTCAAATTTGTAAATTGCATAACTTTTGATCCACACGTCCAAATTTTGTAAATTTTATATCAATGGAATCACCAAAGCAAGTACTTTCCGACCATGCGCTTTGTTTAATGAATTTCTTCTAGTAAAATAGCTGTTTTTGTAGAAACATGTGTAGGCATAAATTGAATATAAAAATTGTTCTAGAAATAGTTTTCAGGTAAAATCTTTGGCAAATGGATTGTTTTGAACCTACTGAGCATATAAACCAACTTTTGGATTGAAAAACAAATTTGGTGAAGCCAAAGAATAAATCTTTGGATTAGAACATTTCTAGTCAAACAAAATATTGTTTATGTGTTAAAATGCTCTTTGAGTAAAACCTTTGGAAAATGATTAGATTTAAAGTCTCTCACCCTAAACACCAAGTTTTGAGATTTAAAAATATATTTTCTGAACACTATAAAATTATTACTTTTCTAATAGGCATTTCCGACAACATAAAATATTGTTTTGGTATAAAAATGGTTTATAGGTGAAACCTTTTGCAAATGGTTTTAATATTAAACACTTGACCATAAAACACTAAAATTTGTGTTTAAAATGTATTTGTCAAACACTAGAAAATATTACTTTGGTTTGAACCATTTCTAGCAAAACAAAAATGACTTAAAATGGCCATTGTCACTAACTTGATATCAAATGGTTTTGCCACATTTATAAATGACCTTGCCACTTTTATAAATGACCAATATGTGTTTTCAAATGTTTATAACCTATTAGAAACCACTTTTCCACATAAAAAAATCTTTGGCATGTTTGCATGCATTGCTTTGTTTTTATTATTCTATGTGATGAATTGCTTGAATGGTAGATTGAATTTGTACCTTGATTGAATTGTACTGAATTTTGAAGAGTGTGACTATTGCAAGATCAAGGAGTGAACTTATAATATCTACCAAAAAGGCAAGTGGTGCTACATACTTTTGTCCCATTATTTTCACTATGCATTAGTGATATTTCTAAGTAGGACTTGCAGGAATTTTTGCTAAGTATAAACTATGCCATGCGAAATCCTAGTAGATGAAACCTTAGTAGAATTTTCCTAAGTGAAGATTCCTACTACTATCATGCTTAGCTTAGCTAGTAGAAAACAAGGGTGGATTATATTCATGCTATGGAATATTTCTAAGTCAAGGACTTGTGTTTTGTTTAATAAAACAACTAAGTGAATGAAACACCTGGGTGGAATGGTAATTGCTTGGAGGTTTTTGGTTGAGTGGTTACACAAGGCCCATTTCTATGGTTTACCTTGTGTATCTCACTTGTGGATTGCCACCCAGGAACAAATAGAATTGAGATGTCAAATGTTGAGAAGCTTCAAGTGCAGCCACTTGGCATTATGGGCTCTGCCTGGATCATATAGGTTGCAGCAACTTAGCCAAATGGACAGTTTGTGGTAGGGGATGATAGGTTGGAACGCGTCCATTCTGGTCTAAGGGAAGGCTTCTGAAAGATCTTGTCTCGATGCATGTAGAGTCTTGTGGGGAAAGTGCACCACCTCTGTAGAGTGTAAAATCTAAGTACTTAGCCGTGTCCCCGGCAATGGACAATTTGAGCATCAAGACATGGCAGCTATCAAGAATCTCCTCATCCCAATTTCTAAGTTAAAAACTTGTGTTTGAACAAGGGTTGAAGGATCCCCAATTTCTATTGGGAGATGCCTTGGGTAATTTTTGACAAGCAAAAACTTAGTGTTTTCAAATGATAAGGAAAAATCTATTTTGAGCAAAGCAAGCCTAAGCTCCACCTAGCCAAAAGCATATAGATGATAGACTCCACTATACTACCATAGTCTCACTTGCCAATACAATTCAAATGTATTGACCCTTGTGGCTGTAACTTATTATGTTGCAGGTTGTTTGAGGTTAGTGAAGTGTGTTGATTAGGATTACAAGTCTACAACCAACATGATTGCCTGTGGCAGTTTGAAGATGAAGGACTCCATGCTATAGTTATTTCTGCTGCATTGTAATGAGATAGCCAAATGAGCTATGTAAGATGTAATGAATTATTTTATACCTAGTTATAAAGTTGTAATATGACATTTGCTGCTTGATATTACATCTTAACTGTGGATGCTAGCTATTGATCCAGGGACTAGCATTGTAAACACAGGGATCTATACCTTATTAAAAGGTTGGGACCTCTACAGTTTCTAGTCCAAGATTTCAAACAGTAACAATTCCATTTCTTTGCACCCCTTGTTAGACCAAGTAAAAGTGAACCCGAGCCCACCTTTCAAACCCACAGAAACATTTGGCAACTTGATTCAAGTGACATTTGAAAATTGAATCTATATCATATGGGAAGATCACCAATACTCAAAAACCAACGAAACCAGTGCACCTTGACAAAACCAACTAACCAGAGACTATCTAGTATGTGACTAGTACACCCACCAATTTTCATCCAAAAATTCAAATTCAAATCTCTTTCGGCCATTTCATCAAACACCTTGCAAACACAAATCAAACAAAACATAAAACACTATACTGAGCAGTGTTTGTGCCTAACTTGTCTCCCCTCTAGCTCACAGCACACTCTTAGTAGATCATCTAGTTCAATTAACAAGCTCCAGATCACTATAAGCTTGACATTGCCATCAATGGTGCTAAATGGCCACCCCATGGTCGACAGCAAGCTAGGAGTAGCTCTAGCCTAGCCAACCTTGTTTGGGACACAGACCACCTGTAACACCCTCAGAATCGACCCTATGCAAGTTTTAGCGAAACCCGCCAAACCCGCATAGAAACGATTTAAAGGTGCCCACCAGGCACTTTCGTGTGGGTGGAAAACGAAGTAATAACATTACACAACAGTCCTCGATGGGACCCACAGAATAGATATATATAACAGCGACTCAATGAGTCAAAAGTACAGATATAATTATACAAAGATCCAAATCACCTTGAAAATGATGGAGCGTCCGACTACGGACAAGATGCAAATGGGGCTAAGAGCCCTGCAGAATAACCAATGGCGTCCATAACCCTGCCCAGGCCAAGCCGGAAGGGTAACCCTGCTAACGATGTCGATCTCAAAACCTTCTTAAACAAAAGGTGCCGACAAAGGGCAAAGGAAAAAGAGGAGCGTCAGTACTGAGGCCAGTACACGGCGAGACTAGAATTCGGCGGTCCTCGCCTACATAGGTATGGTGGACTGAAGCGGCAGCGGCAGCATGCACTAAACACCCTATAGAGACTCGATACAACTGGCGGCTATCAGAGAGGGATAAGAATGACCTATTCGGATCCATCCTGAATCTAACACCAAACAAACCCAGCCTGGTGTTTCCCCCTCGAGACCAAATGAGGAAGTCCACCGAGGAACTCACACAGTTGGCAGTTTTATTTATTCAGTTATCGTTGCGGTATTTACTAGTCAGGTATAGGTAATCATCCTGATAAAATAAGCAGTGGGCCGTTTTAGTTAACCATTCAGTTGTAGTTGCGACTCTTACTAGTCAGATACAATTAACATGAGATAACCCAAAAACCAGCAGTTGTTGATACTTTTATTTAGCCATTCCGTTACAGTTGCAATACTTACTAGTCAGGTACAATGGTCGCAAGCGACATCCAAACAAGCAATTGTTGGAAGTTTTACTTAGCCATTCCGTTGTAGTTGAAGCTGATTACTAGTCATTATAAAGTCAAATTTATAGCACTACTTTAGTTATAGTTGTCTATGATCGAGATACTGTGCTCCAAGTCGTCCATAACCGTGGACACGGCTTTCAGAAAGTTTTACCCGGCCGGGCTGCACCAATAGCAACACACACTCGATCAACCTCGGAAAAACCAAATCAAAACCCAACGAGGCCTTCACGACAAAGCAATCACATGATTCAGAAATATTTCAGGGGGCCACCCCTTAAAGTAGACCCGCAACGAAGCCGGCCGGCTCCGAGACGGACTCAAGGTTGTGGGGACGGCTGTGAACGACTGGGAACCCAAAACTGGGCTTGTCGACACCGCGGAATCATGCCACGATCCTAAACAGTACAGTGTGCTCCTCGCACAATCGTAAATAAAGCAGTAAAGCATGGCATAAGTACAGGATAGTAATAAAACCCCAAACTAGTTTGTGGCCCCAAGAAATAAGACTGAATCAAGCTCTGGCTCAGGGGGGTCCCATAAGCCTCCCGGATGTGGATAGCGCGATAAATCAAGGAACATGTATCAAGCACTCGGGGTCCTACGGGACACAAGTGGACGGTTAACAACCAAATAACATCTATTGCCCACCTGTGCCTCTGCTTACCTACTTCAATTTTAGTTGTTAAACAATAATTAAAGTGAGCAATAAATAAAGCCATAACCGTCTCCAACATTAAACATGCGGCAATGCTCCAACAACTGTGGTACTTGACGACACGCAACAACACTTAAGCAAGCGACTACGACGCGCAAGTCCAGCTATCTACCAAACAACAGGTAATAGGAAGTGTCCAAGGCAATATAAGGCTGCAAGGGATTTCACGGGTACGAAAACTAGAGCATCGCAACACAGATATCAATAGATCAACAGGAGGGAAATAAATACTATAAAAGTAAGATAGGTAGAAAGGGGGAGATGCTCGCCTGAAAACATTGTCGGAGGTTCAACCGAAGATCGGGTCGACACTCGCATCAACTCAACGGCCTTATCCGCGAAGAAGCAAAACACTAGAATAAACACCGGATGCAATATTTAATACTACGGCAAAAGATCGGCATGATGCATGACATGGTAAGATGCGATGCGATTAGATCATATTAAGCGGAACCGGGGGTCCCGACAATTAAATATATGGTTCTAGTTGTTTAGATAACCCGCAATTTAAATGTTGTGTTAACATGGCAAAAGATAGCACTGGTTCGCTACACCAATTTAAATGAGGCCAATATAAGACTAGATTTGCCCGCATATGGGCCCCATATTTAATCATGAGGTGAATCGGCATAAGGCCCCCAAACCACAGACAAGGATGCATGCATGAACAATTAATATGCGACAAGTTGTATTATATTATGAAATAGGGTTTCGGGAAG
Organism: Avena sativa; assembly: GCA_916181665.1. NCBI lineage: Eukaryota > Viridiplantae > Streptophyta > Magnoliopsida > Poales > Poaceae > Avena > Avena sativa. The sequence goes on along the minus strand of OV702283.1, from coordinate 242,648,201 downwards.
GGTTTCACACATTAGGGTTCGACGACCTTGGGGTTCCGGGGGTTCGGGGTCGGTCTCAGGTTCAGGGTTCGACGGAAACGTTCTCGGGGTTGGACGCAAAGTGAAGAGCTTGGCGTTCCGGGAAGAAGGACTTGGTGTGGCGTCGGGGGCGCATCGGACTCGCCCTGGTCGGTGTCGTTCTTATCGGGGCCGCGCAGCTGATCTTGGTGTTTCCGGATGATCTTGCCGACTCCATGCGAAGGCCTTGGCGCTCTAGATCGGTCTTCAGGGTCTCGGCCATCGGATCCTTGAAGGAGGTCATGGCGTCCGTGAGGCGATCTTGGCGTTCACCGAGAGGGGTTCGACAGGGTTCGGGTCTTCGGACGCCGCGAGGGAGATCTCGAGGTACCGGCGGGTTCGTTGTCGGATCGGTCTTCGGAGGCTCGGGATCTCGACGCCTTTGGGTCGGGGAAGGCGATCTTGGGGTTCGCGACTCCACTTTCGATGACGCTCTTGCTTTGATTGTCGGGGCCTTCGGAAGATCTTGTCGTAGGGGAACTTGGAGTCACATGGGTCCTCGACTCCTGGCTTGGGAAGCATCATCACGTCTGAGGGAACCTCACAACAAACAAGGCAGAGGCCGACGTGGTGCAGACTCGCGCGCGGGACCTTGATGGGGCCGAGCGACGGGGGCGGCGAGGAGACCGGCGGGGAGGCGGAAGCAGGGACGAGGCCGGCCGGCGAGGGTTGCGCTCGGGAAGGCGCTGGCGAGGTCGTCGGAGGCGGCCGGAGGTCGACGCACAGGAGGCAGAGAGGGTGACGCCGGGGCGGAGGTCACGGCGGCCAGAGGGAAGCTCCGGTGGCGAGGGGAAGGGGCGCCGACGAGGAGGGGCGTCGGGCCAGGGCGAAGGGCGGCGCGCTCGCGCCGGCGACGGGGACGAACGGTGAGGAGGGAGGTGGCCCGCGGGCCACGTCGGAGGAAGGGGTCGCGGCTCGCCGGAGGGCGGGCTCGAGCGCGGGGGGGGGAGACGATTGAGGACGGTGGGGCGACGGGGACGCGGGCCGGAGCACGCGGGGCCGGCGAGGTGGAGGAGGAAGCGAGCGGCGGTGGCGAGCTCGCCGGCGCGGTGGAGGCGGCCGCGGAAGGGGTGAGCAGGTGGGGAGGGGAGCCGGCGAGCGCCGGCCGGAGAAGGGAGGGGGAGCGGTGGCCGGGGGCGCGCGGTGGCCGGCGCCGGAGGTAGAGAGAAGGGATGGAGGCGCGCCGGTGATGGACGGGAGGAGGAAGGAGGAGGGAAGGGAGAGGCGAGCGCGTGCGGGGTGGGGGAAACGCGTGGGGCGCGTGGGGTCCAGGCGCGGGGTCGGTTGGGGAGAGGGTGGACCGGGTCCAGGTGGGGGTGGGGGACAGGCAGGTGGGCCTGGGGCGTGTGGGGTGGGGTGGGCCCCAGGGGAAGAGAGAGGGGGGTAGGAGTGGCTGGGTGAGAGAAGGAGAGAGGGTGGGGCTGGCGGGTGAGGGAGATGAGAGGGATGGGGTGAGGTGTCAAAGCACGGTTGGCTGGGGGTTGAGGGCAGGGTGATGTGTCGACCAGGGATTGGAGGGGGTGAGGTGGAGAGGGGCTGGGTAGAATAGGTTGGGTAGACTAGGGATTTTGGGGTGGGCCGATTTTATTTCTGGGGGTGGTCGTTCGGGTCGAATCGGCCCGTTCGACTGCCCCCCTAAAATAATTTAATATTTTATTTGTTTAAAACAAAGCTTCTGCAAACCCATAGCGGACAAAACAAAATAATCCGGAGACCCAGGTTTTGCGTTTGAATAAAGATGGGGCGTTTAGAAAACAAATTAGGTTTTTCTGCAAATAGTTTTATGCAAGCAATTGCAAGATGATGACGATGCTCAAATGCAATGTGGCATGATGACATGAGCATGCGGTCATGATGATGCAATGCACAAGAACAACGCGATTTTCTAGTAGTGGTTTTTGCGGGATGCCACACCACCGTCCATCGCCACCCCCTGTCCAACGCCAAAGCCCTGCCAGCCCCTGGACCACTCAGCCCGAGCATGCCTACATTCTCTGCAAGCATGCCGAGAGCGCGCCAAAGCGCCGCACTCGACACGCAAGCACAGACCACGCACCGCCCTCGCGGGTTGCGTGCGTGATCACCATCGCCCAGGAACCGCCAGGACATGCCTGTTTGTCGTCGGACCCGTCCCGAGCGTCGCAATGTTCCGACTTTATTGCACCTCCCCACACCTCGTGACCATTCTGTTGAGCTTTGCTAGGGAACACATCACCGGCCCCCTACCGTCGCCCATGCCATTAGCTCACTGTGATGACGACCCTAACGAACTCAGACCGCGCCCTTTGGTCCCCTCGATGCACTATAAATAGAGGCCACCCCCGCTCGAACTTCACACCAACACACTCCCCTATCTCTCAGAACCACCCCACCTCATCCCCGGAGCAAGGCAAGCAGCAGGTCGACGGAAGTTTGCTGGAGTCTGCCGCGGAGGAGGAGAAGAGGATCCAGCGATTGGAGCCACCCACGAGAAGCGACCGGAACTAGGAGGTTCGCCGTCGTTGAGTTCATCGTTCGCCCCCATCGCCGACCATCCCCTGAGCCCCGGTGAGCGTCACACGACCCCCACTGGCCGCGCTAGGTTTCAGTCTCGCCGGCGTTGCCCGATGGAGACGACAAGCCCCAGCCATTGGATTAGACGTTGATCATATGGTTTAGATTGCCTTGTACACCTTCGCACCCCCTGTCTCACTAACTGGTGGGAACAACCACTTAAACCCACCCGCGCGCGTGCTGTGCGCCGTGGGCCGGCCCAGTTACACTCCCGCGCAACCTAGTTAGTTTAAATTTAGATTTTCCAATTTAGTTCAAAACCTAGTACTACCCGTTGATTCAAAAATCAATCTAGAGAGATTGACTGAACCAAATCGGATGAAACTAATTTTGCTAGAAAGGTACTAAAATTCTTAATCCAAGCCAGTTCGATTCGAATCATTTGGATTTGTAGATCACCTATAGTAAAAATAACAAGGAATAAGCTTTTCTGCATTCAAACATTTTTCAAAATTCAACCACAAATCCTTTTGAGTTGATTCAAACTCTCAAAAATCACATTTGACAAGACCTTTCAGAATATATATAAATATCTAGGTTTACTTGCAGAAATAATGGACAAGCAATAAAATAATGCCTCATAGGCAATTCTAGTCACTTTATTTAATTAAAATAAATGGGTTAAACATTATTAAATTTTGACACCACTTTAACTCACATTCCCAAGTACTGAAATATGTGGCGATGACATGTTTCAACATGATCCCATATTTTAGTTGGATAATATTAAATCTTAAGTAGTTTTTCAATGAGTAGAAATTACTTTCCTAAATAAAATAAATAAGACAAGTGCTTTAATCTTTGTGATAATAGATATGATGCTAGATCATCTAGTGTGAACCTTTGTGTTCTAAATACAATAGTTAAGAATTGTTTGGTGATTGTGCACCTCGTATTTATTTATAGACGCTAGTACCGAACAAAGATACGAGAAGGAAGGAGAATACTACGAGGAAGAAGCCGAGGAGAACTTCAACCACTACTCTGCACAAGGCAAGCTAACCTAGCAAGCTTATACTTGCAATTATGCAAGCTACCACTTGCATGTTACCTATGCAAGCTAACACTTGCAACTGTGAAAGTTAGATAACCTATGCAATGCATTAGGCATGCTTGGTTAGATTAACTTGATTATACCCAATCCTAGTTTTATTTGCAAGCTTAGTAATTTTATTTCTTTATCAAAGTTTTTATTGGAGTTTACTTAGTGACTTGTAGACTTTTAGAAAGAGGTTTAAAGGTAGCATAAAGAGCATAAAAATTAGCCTAAGTTAGATAATCTTGATGTCATCCTGAGACATGAGATTGATCTTAGATAAGTCACACTTAGATATCACCCCTCATTAGTGTTTATACCCCACTTGTAGATGCTAGTGCTAAGCATAAAACTTGATCACTTTAGATGGGAGTGCTTGGTGAAAATTGATATGAAAACCTTAGAATGATGAGTCATTCTACTGAAATGTTTTGACATATGTTCTTGAACACCATATGATTTTGATGATGAAAATGTTGACATGATCCTTATCCCTTTATAAAACTAATGGTTGTCTCGGTGCGATACCATTCCAATTTTACCGTACAACCACAATACCCAAAATTTGGGTAGGGCTTGACTAGAAGTTTATATACCTTAGTATGGGTTCCCTTGCGGCCAAGGTTTGAGATGAGGCTACCTTATGAAGATTGTCCACCTGTGCAGTTCCCAAGATGACTGTTGGTCATGGTTGGGAGGCCAAACTCACAAGAGAGGTGCCTATACTAGGGTGTGTAATTGAAAGGTTAGGATTGATTATCCGAATACTGATTATGTTGAATTCAGGATTGTTCCTGATGGATGTATCGAATATTGTGGTGAAAGTGTACCACCTCTGTAGAGTGTCAAACTATTTGAATAGCCGCGTCCGCGGTTATGGACAGTTGGAGTGGCCATACTGTTCCGTCGTCAGATGTTTTCAACATGACTTGTGAAATGAACCATGAATTTGACTTGACCACAATAGGGTTATGTTATGAAATTCAAGTTCCCACTTAAGTGTTATAATATTATCAACTAGCTTTCTTTGCTTCTGAACCCAGTTAAGGTAAATCTGGCTTTTTGCAAATCAACCTAGAGCTTAGTATTTCCTACTCAAAAACCACTTCACTTGTTAGTATTAGTTTGCGAGTACTTAAAGAGTACTCATGGCTTTGTCCCTGGATATTCCCGTGGCCAGACTATGAAGATGACTATCAGGATGATGGACCACAGGAAGGTTACGACAACTAGGATCATCTCCCATCGTCAGCATTGCCTTTGACCATGAAGATGGAGCTTCGCCCATGCTACCGTTATTATTACGTTATTCTGCTTCTATTATTTTTTTAAGACTAGATCATATGATCCTTATCTGTTTTAAGACCTTATGTATGGTTTGTAATGGATGATGTACTATGATATCCAATCTGTTATGTCTCACCAAAATGGTAGGCATCTGGGATTAAAAATCCGGGTGCTGAGAGTACATTTTACATAAAGGGCCTTAAAATAGGAAAATTACATCAACATCCATACATTTAGCATAAAGGACCCTTGAATAATTATTCAAGGAAAACTTTTGGGTTCGGCTCATTCCCGAGAGACCAACCGATCGAGCCATACTCCTCATGCTACTTAATCTATGGGTTGTTTTCAAAACATGGCCACATTTGTCGACATGCAAATTCGGGACCATCAACATAGGGTATGATGTAGATATCACCATGACCATGGTTGTTCGGATTGAAATCCAAGAATGTTCATACTCATTGACAACTAAGCTTAAATTCGTTTAGATCTTACCACTTACTTTTAGGTTGCAATTTTACACATGCGGTGGGAGTGCATTTTCCATCGAGGACCTAAAAAAGGGAAAATTATATCGATGTTCATGCATTTATCACAAAGGGCCCTAAATAATTAAGAAAGGAAAATTGTTGGGTTCATATCCTTCTTCCCGAGAGAGCAGCTGATCAAGGCATACTCTTCATGCTACTTCCTTTTTAATTGTTTTTAAACTATGGACAGATTTATCGGCCTACAAATTCTTGTATATTGGATCATCAATGTAAAGTATGATGTAGATATGGCCATGACCTTGGTCGTTCTTCTTGAAATCCAAGAATGTTCACACTCATTGATAACTAAGCTTAAATTTGTTTAGATTTTACCACTTAATTTTAGGTTAAAATTATACCCGTGCAGCAGGAGTACATTTTACACTAGGGAGTTAAAAAATTATAATAACATTGAGGTCCATACATTTAGCACAAAGGACCCTAGAGCAACTAAGCAAGGAAAACAATCGGGTTTGGCTCCTTCTCGAGAGAGCAACTAATTGAGGCATACTAGCTCTTCATGCTACTGCCTATTTGATTCTTTTTCAAAATATGGCTTGATTTGTTGGCATGCAAATTCTTGGACATGGGATCATCAACATAAAGTTAGATGTAGATATGGCCATGACCTTGGTCGTTCGGCTTGAAATCCAAGAATGTCCATACTCGTTGGCAACTAAGCTTAAAATCCTTCAGATCATACCAATTACTTTTAGGTTAAATTTTACACGCAAGGTGGGAGTACATTTTTCTTTAAAGACCTAAAAAGAACCAAAATTAAATCGAGGTCCATACACTTAGCATAGTGGGCCCTAGAGTAATTAAGCAAGGAAAACAGTCAGGTTCAGCTCCTTCTCGAGAGAGCAGCTCATCGAACCATACTCTTCATGCCATTTCCTCTTTGATTGTTTTCAAGATATGGCCAGATTTGACACCATGAAAAATCTTGGATATGGGATCATCAACCCAAAGTGCAATGTACATATGGCCATGACCTTGCTCGTTCGCCTTGAAATCCAAGAATGTTCATACTCATCGATAACTAAGCTTAAATTCGTTTAGATTTTACCACTTACTTTTAGGTTATAATTTTACACGAGCTATGGGTGTACATTTTAATCAAGGACCTAAAAAGGGGAATTACATTGAGGTCCATATATCTAACACAAAGGGACCTAAAATAATTAAGCAAGGAAATCAGTCGGGTTCGGATCATTCTCAAGAGACCAGCCAATCGAGCCATGCTCTTCATGCTACTTCATCTCTCGGTTGTTTTTAAAACATGGCCAAATTTGTCGGCATGCAAATTCTTCGATATGGGATCAGCAACACAAAGTGTGATGTAGATATGGCCATGACCTTGGTCGTTTAGATTTAAATCCAAGAATTTTCATACATATTAACAACTAAGATTAAATTCATTTAGATTTTACCACTTACTTTTAGGTTAAAATTTTATAGACGTGGTGGGAGTACATTATTCATCAAGGACCTAAAAAAGGAAAATTACATCGAGGTCCATACATTTAGCATAGAGGACCCTAAAATAATTAAGCAAGGAAAACATTCTTCTCATTCTCGAGAAGCAGCTGATCGAGCCATGCTCTTCATGCTACTTCCTCTCTTGACTGTTTTCAAAATATGGCCAGATTTTGTCAGCATGCAAAATTCTTGGATATGGGATCAGCAATAGATTTATTTTTTCAAAAGTTGTGAAGACTCGCGATTTTTAACATGCAAATACTTAGCAAGAAATCAAATCTTTCAAAAACCTCGTAGGTTTTGGGTACATTGATTGCCTGGTGGCTACCATCAAAATATATCTATAGAATTTAAGAGCAATCGACCACTTACTCGCATTTAAAAATTTACATAATATTGGAAAATCGGCTTAAATTCGTTGGGAAGGAGGGAGTGCTACTTTGTCATCGTGAAAAAAGGGCTCCTCACTTTCGAACCATCTTGCTGCGGGGTGTGCTTGGTGCTTCCTCTTCCTAGGGTGTGAAATGGAATGAATGGAGGTGGAGTAGTTGGGAGTAGGAAGGCTGGCTAGATCATAGTGGTGTGCCCCACAAAAATAAAAAGATCATAATGGTGTGCATCCAAATCCAATGGGATGGAACATACAGTAGTATCAACGCCAAGCGCCGCCATTCCTCTCCTCCTCCATGCCGCTTTCCGATCATGTCCACCACACAATATGAGAGTGTTTATTCTTCTTCCTGCCCCACCTACTGCAATTGATCTTCCCTCTTTTCCAGAAAACCAAATCAAGCCATTGTCCCAACTTCCAGTAGCTCCCTTGCGATGGCTGGACCGATGAAGGATATTGATAATTCTCAGCTATTCCAGGAGGTTTTTACTGAAGGCTCGCTTGAAGAACTCATAATGATATGCGGCATCATCACCAACGCAAGTCTCGTTGGTTTGTCAAAACATCTTATGGATTCGGCAAAATAGAGTTCAACTTTACATGCTTCTCAGCCGTTGGCCTCCCCTGGGTTCTTCATTCTCACCCGACTAAGAAACCATGGGAATGCAATGAGTACTTCGAGGGCAAGGGAAGGACATGCAAGCTTATGCTGCTGGACAAGTTCTCCTCCCGTGCTGTGTTCCCGAATTTTATGGGTAAATAGTGGGTAGGTGCCAATGGAGATTGGATTGCCACTGTTGGGTGCGAGTTTAAGTGGGAGATTTTCAATGTGTATACTCATCAACGCGTTCCTCTCCCACAAGTCCATGAGTTTGTACCGAGCAACAATCCGTTTACATTCATGCATAATGATCGCACCATTGTTCTCCAAAAGGTTGCTATTTGCCGAGCTCCCAAAGCTGCTGCGGATTATTTAGATTTCTCTTTTTTCACTATCTTCAACTACTCAATTGCTACCCTTCATGGCGATGAGTATACATGAATAGTTCTTAAGGACCAGCTCTAGTACTTTTTCAGATACAACGATGCAGTTATCCACAAGGGTCTGGGGTTTGCAGCCACTGATAGTGGCAGTGTTTATGTCTGGAATCATATGTATTTTGGTAAGTTTGATCCACACATGTTGTAATCACTAGTTTCAGTTTTTCTGGATGTAAACTAGTTTTGGCTGATTTGGCCGTCATTTCTTTTTCAAGGTCCTATTCTGCTCCCGGCACCACCTAGTGTGCATCTTGGGGAGGGATACCTTAATGACATAGATGATGAGGAGTACAAACCTAGTTTATGGTTCTTAGCAATATCTACAGACGAACCTTGCCTTCTTCTTGTCCATACTAAGGGCGTAACTGATGAGGAGTTTTATGGCGGTAATTAATATGGCCATGGCAATCCTATTGCTGATCATAGTGTTGATCGCTGCGGTCGCACTTTTGGCACCTATGCTACTGGGTTTGGCTGCAAGGTGTACTCAAAGGACACTGCTTACTTGTTTCCACCTAAGCCATGGATAACAATCGCTGACCTTGGAGCATATTCCCTTTTCCTTGGATTCAACTATCTGATTAACATTGCAGTAGGCGGTGTAGATTTTGCCCAGGATATCTGACGAGAAGCAACTATGTCTACACCTCCCACCATGCAATAGGACTTGGATATACGTTGTTTCCTAAAATATGCCGCTTCAGTCTAAATACTAAAGAAGCTGTTGGTTTCTCAACCAACGTTGTATGGAAATCTCCAGGGACTCCATTATGGTTCATCCCGAGCTTCGCCAATGCCCAGGATTGGAACCTATCTACCATAAGTACTTCTAATACTATGTAATAAGATAGTTTAGTTGGTATTAGTCCCGTTGAACTATTTTGGCTGGAAAGTAGTACTAGTATAGTAATAGGTCTTGTATTTCAGAGTATTTTGTACTATATACTAATAATTGTTTAGATCAAGGGAAGGAGATGGTACTGCTTTGCCTTTGTTCTGTCGTTGCTATTACTAAAGTATTTAGTACTAATGTACTGGTACTTGTTTAGATCAAGTGCAAATGGTACTTGTTTAGATAAAGTGCAAATGGTCTTGCTTTTCTTTTGTAACTTGGCCTTGTCATAAACTCATAATCTAGACGAGGCTTGGGCATTTTTAGTTGCCTATGGAGGTCACACACACAAGCATTAATGTGAGAAGGAGCTATGCACACAAAAGTAGACTTGATCGTCAGTTTTGCTTGCTCCAATAATCTTTGTACTGCTATTGAATTTCAATGTATGTATTGCTGAATCAGCCACTTGAAATGTTGCTGAACATGTTAAGTGCGGCTGATTACAAACTAGGAATCTGTCGATATTTTTATTTCTTATTTTGTACTGCTGAATATTTCCAATGCTAGTAAGAATAGTAGTTCCTGGCTTAAGGCAGTTCTGAGTATATTGTATGGAGTTCTTCCTCTGCTAATCTATTTTGCACTAATAACCATGTACTTTTACTTGTTCACATCAACCTATCGAGTGCAGAATATGGTCTCGCTTTCCTTTTGAATCAGGCCTTACTGAATCTATCAATTCTTATGATTATTGTCTATGTACTGCTAATCGATCAATTTGTGATGCTGAATATGAACTGACAGTCTGTCGATATTTTTTCAGTCTTATTCTATACTGCTGAATTTCTCAAATGTTCTGTCGATACTACCAGTCCAATATTTTGACAACTAACTGTGATGTAATTGGAGTACTTCATTAGATCAGGTGTAGCAGATTATCTTTCTTTTCTTTTAAAACTTAGCATTATCACAATTATCTAGATGCGTCTTAGGCATTTTGGGTTGCATATAGGAATCACACAGGCATTGACATAAGGAGGAGGTATTCACACAGAAGCAGACTTGATCGTCAGTTTTTTGAGATGGAACAGGGCAAACTGATCGTACGCCAAGGTTTATTAAGCCGTAACAAGAACCGATTCTCTCTGTACTCCTATTGAATTTCAAGAAGGAAAGCTACTGAATCTCTCAATTGTTCTCTCTTTGCTATTACTAAAGAATTTTGTGGACCTAATACTGATGTATTGGTACTTGTTTAAATCAAGGGCAGTAGATAGTCTTGCTTTAGTTTTAAAACATGGCCTTGTCACAATCTAGATGATACTTCAGCATTTTGGGTTGCATACGGGGGCTGCACAGGCATTTTATGTGAGAAGACGGTACTCAAAGCAGACTTGATCGTCAGTTTTGCATGCGCCAATGGTCGAGTGTGTTTGAAGAAAAGGTTAAATTGATCGGGTGACAAGGTTTTAAGAGCTGAAATAAGAACTGGTTCTCTCTGTACTGCTACTGTATTTTACTGTATGTATTGCTGAATCGCTCACTTTGACATGCTGCTGAATTGGTCAAGTCCTGCTGAATGTGAACTGCGAATATGTTAATAATTTTTCTATCTTTTTCTATACTATAGAGTTTATATAAATATCTTCCAAAAAGAATTATCGATTTCTTTCCCTACCTCTCTCAGGTCTTTGTTTTGAACCCGGCTAAGCCACATCAAAATGCAATTTTTATATACCAGGAGAAGAAATCAAGCTCATTCGAACCCTCTTTAACCCAGAACATTTTAATTTAGCCTTTTAGGGGTAAGAGGACTGCTGAACACATGATGACCCACAAGTATAGGGTGTGTATCGTAGTACTTTCGATAAATAGGAGTGTCGATCCCAACGAGGAGAAGAAGGTGTTGACTAGTGGTTTGGATCAGGAATTCTCTGTAAATACTTAACAAACGTATTATTAGGAGTTTTTGATAAATCAAAGAAATAAAGTGCAAGTAAATAAAAACAACAAATAATTGCAGCAAGTGGTCCAATCCTTTCTTAGCAAAGGACAATCCGGTTGTGTTACTAATGAGGACCAAACGTTCTCGAGGACACATTAGAATACTGTAAAGTGCTTTCGCTTCATATAGTTGACTAATCTTCTTTGGTTGCATAAGTGTTGTGTGGGTGAACCTGTGCTAATGTACCGACCTTACTTGGACTAATACATACTTGTGATTAAAAACCCCTGCAAGCAACCGCAAGTACAAGAAAGTAATTAAGATAAAAACCTAACCACAACATTAAACTCTGAGATCCTACACTCCCTTGTGCAAAGGTTTCCTAACGGGGGTTCATGTTTGTGTCACTCTGGAAACCCCACAATTAGTAGACAAATACACAATGCATTCCCCTAGGCCCATAAATGGTGAAGTATCAAGTAGTCGACGTTCACATGACACCACTAGAAGAATATCACCGCAACTTAAATATCAAACCATTGAATATTATTTCAAAACAATTCCACTACTAACAACATGACTTCTCGCATTTCCTCAAGAACTAAACGAACTACTCATGATACATCATTTGGATCAAGATCAGAGATGATATAATGATGAATAAAAATCTGAACATAAAAAATAATTCAAAGGTTCCACTCACAAGCATTAACTACAAAAGTAGTCAACACCGGGAAAGTTTCCCCTAAGAACTATGCAAGATTCAACACAATTGTTACAGCGGGATGGAGTGGCGATGATAGTGCAGGTGGATATGGTGGTGAGGATGATGATGATGATCTTGATGAAGTCTATCTTGATGACAGTGTTGATAGCAACGATCTCCCCTCTCCGGGAAGGAATTTCCCCGGCAGAAATCTGCCTGCCGGAGAGCTCTTTCTCTCTCTATAGTTTCTGCTCCGCAGAGGCGGCGGAATCTTTCTGTGGTTGCTCCCCTCTTATTAGGGTTTAGAGGAGAAGATATATGCGAAAGGGCGAAGAAGGATGTGGGCCAGGGTGGCCACACCCCCTGCTGCCGCCGCCCAGGGTGGGCCCGTGCTAGGGGGTGGTGTGGGCTCCCTGTGGCCCATCTCCGCCTCCCCTTCTGGCTTCCTTCGTCTTCTAGAAAAATAGGATTTTCCGTATATTTTCTGGAATTTTCTGATCTTCGCAAATAGTGCATCTTGACACCACTTTTTCCATCAGAATCCTGACTGTGGCAGTTCATCCTCCAAATGTCATCCAACATGCAAAAATAGATGAAATAACATAAGTATCACCTCTTAATCAGGAATATATCAATCAATAGCAGTAAATTATGACCTAGAATAGTGATGCAAAATGGACGTATCAACTACCCCCAAGCTTAGACCTTGCTTTTCCCCAAGCAAAAACTGAGCTCTATAAACATGACCAAAGGTTTATGGAGTGAAGTGTCGATAAAAATAATACTGACAAGAAGCATCACATTCACAAAAACACAACTCATAATTGAAAGCAACCTTGTTGGGGATATACTTTCCGGGTTGTCACATCCCAAAATTCTCCTAATTTTGGACTGTGAAATAAATAAATAAGTTTGATTGATTGTTTGACTAAGTTGAAAATTCTCAAAGAGAAGAAACTTTTTGAATATAAAATCCTCTCAACCTTGAATTCAAAATCTTATATTCTTTTGTTATGACCTAAGTAGCCATATAGGCAAAAGGGCATGGATTGATTATGGATTCTAGAATTGGTGTGCAAGATTTCAAAATGAAAATCATGAAGCATTTATAAGCATTTCATTACATCCATGCAAAGTTCTCACAAACTAAATCCAAATCCTGATATCTAAATCCTAAAGTTGATTCGCCCAAATGTACCTAAGGGTAATTAAATTGACTTATTAAAACCCACTATTGCTAAGGCATAAATTATTGATAATTATAGCCTAAAGAGATCCAATTAATATTACAAAATTTTAGAAACAAAATTGAGCTCATTTGGAGCTATTATGAAAAAGTTATGGAATAAATACAAACACATAAAGATATAAATAAAATGAAATATAAAAGGATTTATAAACTCACTACTTCCAAACTAGTAAAAAGATTATAAATATGATCCTACAATGATCTTTTCGATTTTAGAAAAATTTAGAAACAAGAATCATATCATTTAGAGTTTGTATGCAAAAGATATGAAGAAAAGAAGTAAATAGAAAAAGAAAAAAAAACCTAAATGGGCCGGCCCAGCCGGACCGACCGCAGCACCAGCACGTACGTACACAAGGATCGATCCCATGGTTGCTTTAAAATACGTGCGAGTTAGTTTTTCTCTAACCTATCTCTATTCAAACTCTCATAACTTTTTATCTACAACTCCGAATCAACTTCCGTTTGTTTCTACTTGTTCCCTACTTCAAGGCCTATATCTACACCATACTAAATCTCCATATAAACTCGTGGAGCCACAGCTGTACGAGTTTTTCTTCTTGAAATCCCGAATTTACATATGCCCGAATCTTATTTCGCTTTTTAACCCATCTAGACTTTGTTGTTTGCCTTCGGTCAAAAAACGAAAGTTGTAGAACGCGTCGAAATCTTTCAATCCCGATAAACCTCACCTCTTTTCATCCACCACAGCCGGAGAATTTCGCATCGCAATATTTCAGATCTAACGGTGTAAATCCAAGATGTACTCGCGCTCGTTTCTTCAAATCCAAATTCCTTTGGTGATAAGGTAGGAATAATGATTCCCCACAACTTTCGTGTTCTAAGTTTTTCAATTTGACCTACGGATTTGTCTCTCTAACACAGATCTGTTTCTTGTCTATTCTGAGCCAAAATCGGGTCAATCTCTTCTTTTAGCCACCGGATCCTATCCAGACGGTCGAGATCCAATCAAACCGGTGCGTGCCATGTCGTCATCCCGGTCAGCTTCCTCATCAACGCCACGTCAACGTCAGGTCAACATCTAGTCCCAGTCAGCATGCAAAGTCAACCTGTCCAGTCAGCGGAATATTCCGTAGAATATTCCGTTCGAATTTAAAATTGCATATTATAGATCTAACTTGTAAAATTCATTAGAAATTCATACCACATCCAAAAATTGCGTATAATATATCAAATTGAAGATAATTTTACATAGAATCATCTTATCATAATAGATCCGACTTTTACTGTATGTGGTTACTGCTGTAATTTAATTGGTTTTAATGGTTTTTTAGGTTAATAAATTCATAAGAAATTATCTGTAACACCGAAAAATATGAACAATATATCAAATTGAAGCTACTGTAATGTATATTAATAATATCTGGTTGGATCTACCCTTTGCCGAATATTTAATCCGTAGAAATTTAATTAGTTTTAATGGCTTTATAAATCATTAAATTCATAGTAAAGTAATTGCTTGTCACAAAATATAAATGATATACCGATGGAAAGATGGTTCCATGTAGATCATCAATATGCAATTAGTTCAGCCTTTGACTGTAAGGTTTTGCAGTGAAGATTTAAATGGTTTAATGGCTTATTTAGAGTAATAAATTTATAAGAAAATAAATACTATTCAGAAAATTGCAAATAATATGTCCCTAGATTCACAATTCCGTGTAGATTACAGATATAATTTTAGTTTGATTTTTAGGCAAAAGAAACTATATAAATGAATTAAAACCCATTAAACACCATTTAAATCATATAAAAAGATCTATAACTCCGATTAGGGTGAATCCAACGCCTACCGGTTCGTATTAACGTCCTCTATCCAGTAAACCCAAGAAACAAATTTAATTCTACAGCTAAAACAGTCGTTACAACAGAACTATTAAAAACCCTATATTGGCAAGTAATTATTAATAGCAAGTACTCCATTGCATTAATTGTCCTCTTGCATGCATCATATAGTTCAATATTGTTTAGAGAACTAAAGTAACAACCATTGTGACTTATTAAATTATCATGCGTGCATTTGTTGTATTTGTTTGATCTCTATGTGCTATTGTTTATGTTGTATGCAATTGTTTGATCGATAGATTGCGAGGAGTGCAACATGTGTGATTGCAACTACTATGATTGCAAGTATTGTGGTTATGACGAGTGCAACCATTATATCTATGAGGATTGTGAGGATTATCTAATTGACTACATCTACAACAAAGGCAAGTGGTGCTATCTTGGTCATAAATGTCCTATTGTTTTCCTATGCATTGTAGATGCTTTTGTAGAATTGCATCTGTTGGAATTGATGTGTATATGCTATGCTATGTCCTATTATGTGGTAGGGTTTTCCTGTAGATGAACCACCATTGGTAGATGTGCTTAGCCATGCTATGATGAACGAGGGCTGGGTTACATCACTGATGTTGATTCTAAATGTGTTGGTTTGCGAAAACTAAAACAACTTAATCAATGAATCTCCTGGGTGTGATGGGATTGATAATTTTTTGTGGTATCATTGCGGAAAGGCACCTAGGACACTGAGAAATGATTGGTTTCTTTGTTTGGAAGCTTTCGTGTGCAACCATGTGCCAATAATGAAATAGGCGGTTGGTTGAACTCAGTAGGTTGTGGTAACTCGAACCCGTGTATCCAGAGATGTAGATAGTGTAGGTTGGACCGGTACGCGTCGGGATTGGGGAGCTACTTCCTGAACGGTTCCTTCTTGGACTTCTCCCTATCATCACCCAATATGAGAGTGGTGGTACGAGCTGGGCTGGCCAAGTCACATGGGTAAAGTGTACTAACCCCTGTAGGGTGTATAAACTAAGTGCTTAGCCGTGTCGCCGGTTATGGACAATTTGAGCGACCTGATACTGATGCTATGATATTTTTCACTCATCCTTATTTCTTAATTACTTAAAACTTGTTGGGTGAACATAATTGGGTAGGAGCACCTGGGAGTGAACCAGAGTGTCATATTTATCGTATTGGAAAACTACTTTGTTACAAATGTTAGGATAAAAATGTTGCTTTATGCAAATGAGTTTGAACTCCACTTGGCCAAATAAGCATGTAGTTGATAGATCTGTTGTTAACCACTTTAGCCTACTTGCCATACATTCAATGTACTGACCATTCGTGACTGCAATGTTTCATGTTGCAGGTTATATCGTATCTGAGTGATCGTTCATAGGTCGCGAGAGTCCACTCAACAATTGTTCGCCTGTGGCACATTTAAAGGATGGAGATCTACCTTGTATTCGTTTTCCGCTATGTACTTGAATAAATAATATAAATTCTGGATCATATTCGTTGTATTTATGATGCAAAGTTATATTTGGTACCATTTTGTACTATGTGTGCCAGTGAACCGATCCAGGGATTGGCACTATACACTTGAACTCAGCCTTATCAGGCGAGGGTGTTACAAGATGGTATCAGAGCTGTGTGTTGACTGTAGGATCGTGATCTTAGAAATGTATTATCAATAAAAGACCTCTATTAGGAGAACTATCATATTTTATACTTATTAGAGTTCTTATATTCCTTGTCTATCTTTTCTATAACCTCTTCCTATTCAAACATTTATAGTTGTCCATTCTTTTGATACCTATATGAGAGTTAGATAAGTAAAAAAACAAATAGTATGACATAAATGAACATCTCACCAAGTTTGGGTTGGACTGGACCACCATATTTTATCTCTTTAGGAGATCATCGCTATCGTGTTAGCATATTGTTCTTACCAACTTATGTGGTATGACAATATAGGTTGTTTGCTTGGTTGTATTGAGCTATCTTGTGTGATGCCTTGTTTAGGATCTGTTGTTTAGAAACTCTAAAGTTGCTGGAGTTTTCGTGTGGTTTTAAAATTATTTTAATGGTGTGAATTGATTGAAATTCGTGGAATTACTACTGTAGTTTTCTGCCTGACCTGTTGTACCGCGCGATTTTTCATATTTTACTGGTAACTCAGAAAAATCTCAAAAAATAGGATCTGGAGCGTAATTACCTTTAGTATATGCAAAAAAATTGGCTAAAATTCCTGACGCACTTAAGTCGGTCAGAAAAATTCGTGAAGTCTGTTGTACCGTTTTGACAGATTTTATTTATTGCTTATATGTTGCTCTATTTTACTCTAGTATTGTTCCCAATGCTTTCAAACTATTTTGTGGTTATATACTACTAAGTTTAGACCTATGTATTATTGTTATGCAAGTGCTTTCTTGTGTGTTGATTTCTTATGATTGTTTCCTTGTTTGTAACATTGATTTCTTCATATAGTTATGGGTAGGATTATTTTCTTAGTCGTTTCTTTCCTATAGAATCTATTCTTCCCTATCTTGAACCCTGGGAGATATAATGATGTGTTAAGCGGAAGGTTTGACAACACAACGCATTTAGGAAGTAGAATGCTTTATCTAATGGAAAAAATGTGGGAGTATGAAGTGTTGAAATGATGTTATGTAGTACATTACCCAACCTGAAAGTTGAAGTATCGTTAGTTTAGTTTTACTAGTAGCTTTGTTGATTGAATACATGGGAGTATATATCGAGTATTAGTTCGTGCCCATGGAAACATTCTTCAAGGCAAGTGAGAATGCCCGAGTGATAGAAAAACGTGATTCACCTATCCTCATACAGGGTAATAATTTGGGTGCAGGATGGATTGATCACCATTCCTACTACTCTTATCATTCGCTCTTGTACTGTTGGCTTTGCGAATCTTGAGTGGATTTTTAGCCTTAGCAAAGAGCCGACGTTGAGCGTAGACCATATAATGGTATATTGTTCCACCTTTACAGAAGCATTCATTGCTAAGCGTAGGAATGAACAGTAAGGATGAATTTCAACCGTGTTTAATGGTTATCACGAAGCAAACGTTTCCTAATTGCCCACCATGAGAGTTCCACTAGTTTAAGAAGTGCTTCCTCAGAAACTATCAATCATGGAATTAGAATGTGCAATGAAAACCAATTGAGCCAAGTGAACATTCAAAAAGCAATCTAGTCGATTTTATTTTAAGGGTGGTAGCTCCCTAGTGAATCCTTAACCCCTCTTTCTTTCTAACCTTCTCAAATCTCGGGACGAGATTTCTTTTAAGGATGGTAGTCTGTCACATCCCAAAATTCTCCTAATTTTGGAATGTGAAATAAATAAATAAGTTTGATTGATTGTTTGACTAAGTTGAAAATTCTCAAAGAGAAGAAACTTTTTGAATAGAAAATCCTCTCAACCTTGAATTCAAAATCTTATATTCTTTTGTTATGACCTAAGTAGCCATATAGGCAAAAGGGCATGGATTGATTATGGATTCTAGAATTGGTGTGCAAGATTTCACAATGAAAATCATGAAGCATTTATAAGCATTTCATTACATCCATGCAAAGTTCTCACAAACTAAATCCAAATCCTGATATCTAAATCCTATAGTTGATTCGCCCAAATGTTCCTAAGGGTAATTAAATTGACTTATTAAAACCCACTGTTGCTAAGGCATGAATTATTGATAATTATAGCATAAAGATATCCAATTAATATTACAAAATTTTAGAAACAAAATTGAGCTCATTTGGAGCTATTATGAAAAAGTTATGAAATAAATACAAACACACAAAGATATAAATAAAATGAAATATACAAGGATTTATAAACCCACTACTTCCAAACTAGTAAAAAGATTATAAATATGATCCTACAATGATCTATTCGATTTTAGAAAAATTTAGAAACAAGAATCATATCATTTGGAGTTTGTATGAAGGAAACAAGTAAATAGAAAAAGAAAAAAAACCTAAATGGGCCGGCCCAGCCGGACCGACCGCAGCACCAGCACGCACATACACAAGGATCGATCCCATGGTTGCTTTAAAATGCGTGCGAGTCAGTTTTTCTCTAACCTATCTCTATTCAAACTCTCATAACTTTTTATCTACAACTCCGAATGAACTTCCGTCTGTTTCTACTTGTTCCCTACTTCAAGGCCTATCTCTACACCATCCTAAATCTCCATATAAACTCGTGGAGCCACAGCTGTACGAGTTTTTCTCCTCGAAATCCCGAATCTACACATGCCCGAATCTTATTTCGCTTTTTAACCCATCTAGACTTCGTTGTTTGCCTTCGGTCAAAAAACAAAAGTTGTAGAATGCATCGAAATCTTTCAATCCCGATAAACCTCACCTCTTTTCATCCACCACAGCCGGAGAATTTCGCATCGCAATATTTCAGATCTAACGGTGTAAATCCAAGATGTACTCGCGCTCGTTTCTTCAAATCCAAATTCCTTTGGTGAGGAGGTAGGAATAATGCTTCCCCACAACTTTCGTGTTCTAAATTTTTCAATTTGACCTACGGATTTGTCTCTCTAACACAGATCTGTTTCTTGTCTATTCCGAGCCAAAATCGGGTCAATCTCTTCTTCTAGCCACCGGATCCTATCCAGACGGTCGAGATCCGATCAAACCGGTGTGTGCCATGTCGTCATCCCGGTCAACTTCCTCATCAACGCCACGTCAACGTCAGGTCAACATCTAGTCCCAGTCAGCATGCAAAGTCAACCTGTCCGGTCAGCGGAATATTCTCTGGAATATTCCGTTCGAATTTAAAATTGCATATTATAGATCTAACTTGTAAAATTCATTAGAAATTCATACCACGTCCAAAAATTGCGTATAATATATAAAATTAAATATAATTTTACGTAGAATCATCTTATCAGAATAGATCGACTTTTACTATACGTTGTTACTGCAGTAATTTAATTGGTTTTAATGGTCTTTTAGGTTAATAAATTCATAAGAAATTATCTGTAACTCCGAAAAATATGAACAATATATCAAATTGAAGCTACTGTAATGTAAATTAATAATATCTGGTTGGATCTAGCCTTTGCCGACTATTTAACCCATAGCAATTTAATTAGTTTTAATGGCTTTATAAATCATTAAATTCATAGTAAATTAATTGCTTGTCACAAAAATATAAATGATATACCGATGGAAAGATGGTTCCATGTAGATCATCATTATGCAATTAGTTCAGCCTTTGACTTTAAGGTTTTGCCGTGAAGATTTAAATGGTTTAATGGCTTATTTAGAGTAATAAATTTATAAGAAAATAAATACAATTCAGAAAATTGCAAATAATATGTCCCTAGATTCACAATTCCGTGTAGATTACATATATAATTTTATTTTGATTTTTAGGCAACGGAAACTATATAAATGATTTGTAACCCATTAAACACCATTTAAATCATATAAAAGATCTATAACTCCGATTAGGGTGAATCCAACGCCTACTGGTTGGTATTAACGTCCTCTATCTAGTAAACCCAAGAAAGAAATTTAATTCTACAGTTAAAACAGTCGTTACAGAAGAACTATTAAAAACCCTATATTGGCAAGTAATTATTAATAGCAAGTACTCCATTGCATTAATTGGCCTCTTGCATGCATCATATAGTTCAATATTGTTTAGAGAACTAAAGTAACAACCATTGTGACTTATTAAATTGTCATTCGTGCATTTGTTGTATTTGTTTGATCTCTATGTGCTATTATTTATGTTGTATCAATTGTTTGATCGATAGATTGCGAGGAGTGCAACGTGTGTGATTGCAACTACTATGATTGCAAGTATTATGGTTATGACGAGTGCAACCATTATATCTATGAGGATTGTGAGGATTATCTAATTGACTACATCTACAACAAAGGCAAGTGGTGCTATCTTGGTCAGAAATGTCCTATTGTTTTCCTATGCATTGTAGATTCTTTTGTAGAATTTCATCTGTAGGAATTGATGTGTATATGCTATATTATGTCCTATTATGTGGTAGGGTTTTCATGTAGATGAACCACCGTTGGTAGATGTGCTTAGCCATGCTATGATGAACGAGGGCTGGGTTACATCACTGATGTTGATTCTAAATGTGTTGGTTTGCGAAAACCAAAACAAATTAATCAATGAATCTCCTGGGTGTGATGGGATTGATAATTTTTGGTGGTATCATTGCGGAAAGGCACCCAGGACACTGAGAAATGATTGGTTTCTTTGTTTGGAAGCTTTCGTGTGAAACCATGTGCCAATAATGAAATGGGCGGTTGGTTGAACTCAGTAGGTTGTGGTAACTCGAACCCGCGTATTCAGAGATGTAGATAGTGTAGGTTGGACCGGTACGCGTCGGGATTGGGGAGCTACTTCCTGAACGGTTCCTTCTTGGACTTCTCCCTATCATCACGCAATATGAGAGTGGTGGTACGAGCTGGGCTGGCCAAGTCACATGGGTAAAGTGTACTAACCCCTGTAGGGTGTATAAACTAAGTGCTTAGCCGTGTCCCCGGTTATGGACAATTTGAGCGACCTGATACTGATGCTATGATATTTCTCACTCATCCTTATTTCTTAATTACTTAAAACTTGTTGGGTGAACATAATTGGGTAGGAGCACCTGGGAGTGAACCAGAGTGTCCTATTTATCGTATTGGAAAACTACTTTGTTACAAATGTTAGGATAAAACTGTTGCTTTATGCAAATGAGTCTGAACTCCACTTGGCCAAATAAGCATGTAGTTGATAGATCTGTTGTTAACCACTTTAGCCTACTTGCCATACATTCAATGTATTGACCATTCGTGGCTGCACCATTTCATGTTGCAGGTTATATCGTATCTGAGTGATCGTCCATAGGTCGCGAGACTCCACTCAATAATTGTTCGCCTGTGGCACATTTGAAGGATGGAGATCTACCTTGTATTCGTTTTACGCTGTGTACTTGAATAAATAATGTAAATTATGGATCATATTCGTTGTATTTATGATGCAAAGTTATATTTGGTATCATTTTGTACTATGTGTGCTAGTGAACCGATCCAGGGATTGGCACTATACACATGAACTCAGCCTTATCAGGCGAGGGTGTTACACGGGTATACCCACAGGACTCGCTGACTAGGGTGGCCCACTAACGGGTTAGAGCTTTGCTTCACGAGCAGCCCAGTCAGAGAAAGAGGAGGAGCCAGTTCTGGCTACGACAAGGCCCAGAAGAGTTATCGACTTAGGCCTGTAGTATTACTTGTAGTCCAAGTTGTACGTAGTTACCCACTATGTAACATAGCCGGATAGGTATCTCCTTGTAACCCCAGGCCCCGGTGACTATATAAAACGGCCCTATGGGAGTCTTTAGGGAAACAACTCAATAGACAACCACAACCAACTCTTGTAATCCATTATAAGATCCGGCTACGCTGATATATTAATGGGTTTCTAGCAGGAGTAGGATCCGATCACCACAGTCGGATCTGAACCTGGGTAAACTTGTGCTGACCACTCCTGGAACATCCGACGTCTCACACCCCATACTTCCAACGCAACTAGGAACCTCTATGGCGTACTTGTCAACAATCTGACGACAAACCTACCATTATATAACTTAACTTGCAACGAGTATGGGAGTCACAATAAAGATGCATAAAGACAAGTCGTAATTGGTAATGGCAAGCTTTCTTCTTGGTCAGAGAACAGTTGACAAATCATACATAGTTTTCAAGCAAAGCTTTTGTAATGAATTTTATAAAAAGAGTCATTTTGCTCAAACATAAAAGACTTTTCACAATGATGGCTTTCAAAGTAATATTCATTGAGATAAGAGTTTTGTGCAAAACAAGGAAGATAAGAAACATGATTAAATAAATCATCATATGAATGATTGAAACACAACAACTCAAATGCTTGCTGGAGATAGAAAGTAATAGGTTTACTGACTCGACTAAGAAGTAAAAGATAGGCCCTTCGAAGAGGGAAGCAAGGATTTCAAGTTTCATAAAGATCTTTCAAAAGATTATGGTACTTACTAGCTTTGAGCTCTCATGTCCCCTATCATAAACATCTTGAGGTGATTAAGGTTAAAGTGAACAAAGATGGAGTATATGCTTGATGAAATATAACTTGGCAATCTCATGTCCCTTAATTACGAGGGTCGTTCCTCATGCTACTCAGCTTTAGTTACTGATAAGTTCTTGTCATTGTAAATATATGTGTATCATAGAGAACCGCCAACAGGGTCCCCCTTTCCCCATGACACAGGAGCTATCCCATATCAAAATGACAAGGCAACAGACAATGAGCATCTCAGCGATCCTTACCATGAGAATGGTGCATATATTTTTTTCTCTTCTCTCTTTTTCTGTATATATTTTCTTTTCTGACGATGCTTCATAGATTGCTCACTATGGTTATGCTGCAAGTTTTCACCATGATTAGGCATGGATTAGGCTAGTGGCCCAGCCGTTTCTCTAACACATATACGTAACTCCATGGACTTACAAGCTCCCCTTTTATTTCAAAATGCCGACATCTGCAAACAAAAGATCATGATATCAATGGGGTATATTTACAGGTGTTGAAAGCGTTCCCCATGACAGCACGATTCTACTAATTCCCAACTTATAGGTGCAAGCATATACAACATATATGACACAATGGTTCAAGTTTATTAAGTGAAGGAAAAATAAGGTGTGCCATCAAGTTCGTGAGAGATTTACTAACTAGTTTTCACATGACAAAAGAATTTTTAATTTGAAAGGTAGTTGAAAATCTAGAATTTGCTTGGAATAGCAAAAATTATAATAGGTAGATATGGTGGACACAAATGGCTTAGGTTTCAGTTAAAGGATTGGATGCACGAGAAGTATTCCCTCTCAGTACAGATTTTTGGCTAGCAAGGCTAGGTTGCAAGAAAAAGAGTTGAAGGAAATAAGAAAACATACAAGTGATAAAAACAATCATGCAATCTTACTTGAAAACACAAAAGATCTTAAATAAATAATACTAAGCTTATGAGCCAATCAAGAAAGAAAGAAAATAATTAAAATACATGTAAGTGCTTTTCTCTTTTCCATTCAAACCTTGCTACTAACCAGAGATCGGTTTTACAAAACCAATTTAGATTTACTTGATGCTCCAAAAGTCATACCAATACTAATCAACAAGATCAATCATATAATAGAGATTCCAAATTAAAAGAATATGTGCAAAAAGAAAATGATGAAACTTCTCATTAATATTCCATAAAGGCACTCACACCAAGGGATACATAGATAACCAACTAGAGGAGAGATACTTCCACAATGCAAACCATCCTATATGATAACTTCTCTAATCATGATATGACTCTACTAAAAAGGTAAAAAGATGAAAGATAATGATGTGATACCGCGGAACTCCCCCAAGCTTGAAACAAACCAAGGGGATGCCAAAACCTGATGACGAATCACTCCTTCCGTGGTGGTGGTGTTCCCTCGTCATCGTCAGACTTCCAAGGTAAAGGCTCCCCATCCACAAAGGATGTCTTGGTTTTCAGAATCCTGAAAATAGTAGCAGAGCTTATGCGTTTAAACCTAGCCTCATACTCATAGTTTGGATTTTGTATGTCGTAGAATTGTGCTTGTAATTGGTTGGTGGCCTATTGGAGAAAGAGGATATCATCTCGAAGATTGGCAATCTACTTCTTATACTCCACGAACAGTTCTGAACTTATCTTGTGGATGACGTCCACTTCACGTTCCACCATATTCTTGTACCTAAAAACTTATTTCTCCAATGCTTCCATCCTATCCTCCAGACTGCCTTCTACTTTAGGCCCCTGATCTTCTTTTATATGTAACTTCCCATCCTTGAGTAACAATTCCTTGGGGTGATTCTTCAACTCATACATATATGGGTTGATGACGTCCGTGGAGGAATCCTCCTTGGGTGATCCAGAAGAAGACATTGTGGCTCCAAAACTGAAAATCTACCTTACAGAAATAGATCGAAACAAAAACACGACGAGAACACGATATA
This sequence comes from Avena sativa, assembly GCA_916181665.1. Lineage (NCBI taxonomy): Eukaryota > Viridiplantae > Streptophyta > Magnoliopsida > Poales > Poaceae > Avena > Avena sativa. The sequence goes on along the minus strand of OV702283.1, from coordinate 242,623,227 downwards.
CGTACCTCGGGGGATCTAGGGGTTATATATTACGAAGTTTTACGACATAAGGAAGGTACTGGGCGAAAACGGGATGAAGACGGAGTCCGGGGTGGTCACACCCCCTGGTGGCGTGGCCAGGCAGGGCCCCTGCCACTAGGTGGTGTGGGCCACCCGACTCCGTTTCCTTCCCTATTTCGTCTTGTTACCTTCCATATGGAATAAAAACTGCTAAAACATAAAAAGAAAAGTTTCGTGCTAACCTTTTATTTCCAGCATTTTTACCTATTCGGAAATGGACTCTGCAGATTCCTTCTCTCAAACACTTGAAAATTCCTTTCATACAAAGCCTCACACAATCTTTATTAGCAACATTAGTGTATGCAAAAACAATAAACCTTTTGGTTCAATTTCAACTGAAGTCCATCAAAACAAAAGCCATTGTGGAAACTCCTTCCAAAAGCCCAAAACACATTTAAAAGGAAATCGATTTAAGAGGCAAATGCAAATAATGGAAGAAATTCGTCAAAACAGAACAATAGGTAAAGATTGATTTTTTTGAAAGTCTTCTGTTGCTCAAATCAAAAAGTGCAAAATTAACAAAAGTTGGATAACAACTTGGGCACAAACACAGAAAATTACAGCTCCCTATCTATAACATATATACAAGACAATTAGATTAGTAGTTAGTTCATGAGAATAAAGGGAAGTGATTACTTGTGGTTATTACAAATCAAAGAAGGCATTGATAAATCATGTAATTTCATGGAAAAATGGATTTACTACTAGTAGTCAGCCTTCAAATTAATGATGAATTGTGATAGCTAGAATATATTCTCTGGGTGTGCATGCTACTTCTCCATGAATAGATCCTGCAAATGCTCGGTGATATATATTATTTGCCATGGGCTCCAAAGGTGATTGTATGGTGGAATGATCCCTACAGTTAGGCATGCCATATGCAATGTGCGCATACATGTTCTACTTTTTGCAATAATAGCTGCCCTGCAAGTTGTCTTTCTGATACTCACAACTACCTTTTCATATCCCTTAACTATGTTAGTTATTCTTCTGAAGTTTCAGTAGTTCCACCAACTCTTCTAATGGCACTAATTACCTAGGCTTTGAAATGGAGACACCACAAAGGTAATGTATTTGTCACATACTATCCACTTATGTTGTTGCGATGATCTCAGTATGTCAAGTGTGAAAGTTCATGATATTTGTGTGGTTGTGTGGTCTTGGGATTTTTTTAGTCTATAGTTGATCTTACTGTGAGTGGGGTCCATTATTGATGACTACAAAATGCGCTTTTCCTTGATTATTTGTTCATAATATCTATGAGTAGAGTCTATTATTGATTGACCTACAGTGTCCATTTTTTACTATATGTGTTGATGTGAATAGAAAATGTGTTTGATGTCACCATTATTTGTAGATCACTGCATATATGTCCGATTAGTTGCTACACACATATTGTCATTATCTTGGCCCCTTTCATTTTATTTTCTCTCAGCAAAATCTTATTATTGACTGCAGCACTCTCATTATAATTGTTAGTGTAGATCAATGGCTATATGAAGATGAAATAGTAATACTTTATAAGGAAAACTGCTAGCGAGTTTCTACAGCCAACAGGAAACGACCATGAAAGAGAAACCATACTGAACTACCTAATGCAAGAAAATCCATGTAGGATATGCTGAATATATTTCTGCCTTTGTTGCTGCTAATAGAAAGTTCTATATTTCTACCAACTTTGTGAACATATTTCCTTCCAATTTTTATTGTCTTTGTCTCTACTAATAGAAAGTTCTACATTTATAGTATCAAATTCATACCATTCTACTTATAACTGTAATATGTGCTTATTCATATTTCACTTGTGCTTTTGTTTTTGTTAGATTGAAGTTAGAAGAGCTCTAGGTTAAAGTTAGAAGAAAATCCCAAATAGGATATATTGTATTATTATAGCTAGTTTATAGATAGCAGAAGTACTATGATTAGTAAGAACTATTGGATGATTGTAATAGATATCGGTTTGTTAACATTTGAAATGTTATAGCCGTTTCCATTGTCTATTGGAAATATTTGTTGTTTACTGTTAAATCGGGTCAATCTAAAGCCTGATAGTGTGTCTATGAGTAATGAAATCTGATAAGTAGGGCATGTATGCAATGTTGTGGAATTTATACCTGATGTGGGGAACCATTAGGAAACTTGTACTGATAGGTGCGACCCAAGTTACATGTGGGACCTATTTGACAAGTGAAATCCATCTGATATGTGGGACATTCTGTAAAATAAAATGGAAAAAATGAAAATGTTGGGTCAACAAAAATGTCACGGACCTAAAATATATGGGATAAGTCCCATGAAATAAATGGAAACCAAAAGACTAGAATTGCTGGGCTTAGCCCACGTAAAGCACTAAGTTGGACTGGGCTAATTTTGATCTACAACCATTTGGATTGGTCATAGATATGCCACGTAGGATTAGCCACGTGGAATTTCACGTTGACAGGGTAGATATCCCTTGACCAACTTTTTTTGTCATAGGTTCCATGACCATCTATTTTGGTCATAGTTGTCCATGACCAATAAAAAAAAGATCATTATTTGTCTATAGTGAGGCTCGCTATGTGACGTACTGATTTTGGTCATAAACATGGCATAACTGAATTAATATCACCTTTTAGTGACCAATATTTGGGGTCACCAGCTAGCACATTTCTTGTAGTGAAGCCTTTTTATGACTATCCGGATTGAAAAAACCCTCGGGTTGTATCATATACACGTCCTAGGTTAAATTTCTATTATGGAAAGACATTTTAACATCGATCTGCCATATCTCCCAATCAAAATATAAAACTAGTGCTAACATGATCCTTACCGAATTAAGAATCGCTACTAGCGAGAAAGTCTCTTCGTAGTTAGCTCCTTGAACTTGTCGGAACCCTTTTGCGACAAGATGTGCTTTATAGAAAGAAACATTTTCGTGATGGTCAGTTTTCCTCTTAAATACCCATTTGGTCTCGATTGATCTTTCACCATCTGGCAGATCGACCAAGTTACAAACTTAATTGTCATCCATGGACTATAACTCGGATCGCATGGATCCAAGCCATGACTCAGAATCAGTACTTCCCATCGCATCCTGACAAGTAGTCGGATCATCATCGTCTAGTAGAAGTACATCTCCATGTAATCTTGTTGATATTCGTGGCACTAGTGAATTTGCTGGCTTAGGCACAACGTCCGGCTCAACCTCCAAGGTTTTCGACTTTTCCTAAGTCGGTGAATCATGAATTTCTTCAATATGCACCCTATTCCCACTATGTTTCTGGCTTAGAAACTCTTTCTCCAGAAAGATACCGTTTTGAGATACAAACACTTTGCCCTCTTCTCGGTTGTAGAAATAGTAACCCAAGGTTTCCCTAGGATAGCCTCTACAAACACTTTATCTAACTTGGGGTTGATCTTATCGGATTGCAATCTCTTGACAAAAGCTTCACATCCCCAAATATTGAGAAAAGTCACGGCTGGCTTCTAGCCCATCCACATATTATGTGGTGTCTTTTCTACCGACTTAGGTGGTACTTTGTTTAGTGTAGTCGCTATCGTCTCTAGAAAAAAACCCTAGAATGATAAAGGTAGATATGTATTACTCATCATTGACCTCACCATGTCTAACAAGGTTCGGTTCTGCTATTTCGACACACCATTTATCTGAGGTGTTCCTGGCAGGGTGAGCTATGGAGCTATTTGTAACATCCCTAAAATCATGTTTCAAAATCCATGCATATCATCCATGCATCCATGATCATTTAGGGTTCCATTTTCAAAACCATTTCAAAACAGGAGCATATGTTGCTCATTGTTTTATGTAAGTATGCTTAAGACTTAGTGCTACTTTATAATGAGAAGAGTACCTATTTTGTTCAGTAGTGTTTTGAATTCAAACTTAAGTACTATCCAAAGCTTGAGCAAAGTTTCAAAACAAAGTATGAAATAAAACAAAATTTATGCCTATTTTTATATCTCATAAAGGCTTGGTTTTATTTTATTTTTCAAATGACCCAAGTATGTTTGAGTAAACAGAAGTGTTTGACACTTATTTGAGTACAAATTTCACTGTACAAAACTCCAGAGAAGGTTTGAAATCAAACTGATTTGAAATAGAGTTTGAAAACCATTTCTAGAAAATGAAACAGAAAAAGAAAAGGAGTAAAGAGGAAAAAAATAAGCAAACAGCCAATATGGCCCAACCCAGCCCAACTCGACCCACCTAGCCCAGATACTCCCTCGCGCGAATCGTTTTTCTTTACTCGCAATCAAACCCACAGAGTCACTGACCGCCTGGACCCATCCCCTCTTCCTTTCTCTCGCTGACAACCGCGGCCCACATGGCAGTCGTCGTCTCCACCCCCCAGCGACCAGTTCATCCCCAAATTATACCGGGCGTTTCCTGTTTAAATTCGCGGCTTCAATTCACGATCAATGCTCGAGTAAATCTCGCCCGCGCCCTTGCTACTTAAACCCCCTCTACCCCCTCTCCATTTTCCCCCAAACCCCAAGCACAGAGCGCCCCCAGGCTGCAAGAATTCCACGCCGCGACCTCGCTGCTCCGACGAACCGCAGCCTCAATTCCGGCCAACCCCGACCACCCCTCTGCTCCTGGTTCACACGAGCAGGCTCCACTTCACCTTGCGCACCTCCCAGTACCACTAGCTCCCCCGCGCGTGACCCAGAGCGTCGGCAACACCATCGACTGAGCGCCACCATCTTTGGCTTCAACTCCGACGACCTCCAGTGGTAATTTCCGACCGCCCCTTTTCCTCTTGTTGACACCCGCGTGACTAGCATCGTCTTGCGCATCTGACCCACCCTACTTTTTCCTTGGCATGATCTGCATCCTCGCCAACGTCGACGAACAGAAGCATCCACCGCCAGAGCCTTATCCGACAAGCAATCCTCGACGACCCCAAGCGCCCCTTCGCCAACCGAGCACACGTTGAGCTTCAGCACATTGCCGCGAGTCTGGTAAGCCTCTCCGACGACCCCAAATCCCTCTGTAGCCACCACGCCGCCGTAGACAGAGCGTGCCGCCGCTCACCGCCGCCGCGCGTCGCCAGACTTTGGTAGGTTGATCGAGCACCGTTGGATCTGGATCTGACGTGTAGGATAAATCACTTAACGAAGGGGTATGAGTCAGATCTAACCGCGCGTTTTAGTTAGATCTAACGGCTCGGAAGCGTGATCCAGAGCAAAGCGGTACCAGCCAATTAGAAAGCGCCGCGTGGCTGTGAGTTAGATTTAATATCAGAAATTTGATCTATTAAATGTTTAAACTTGTTTAATTCATAACTTTTGATTCCCACATCCAAATTTGACAAATTTTATATCAATGGAATCAGGAGAGAAAGCCCTTTCCATTTATGCAATGTGTTTAATGTTTTGCTTCTGTTAAAATGGGTGTTTTTGCAGAAACATTTGTAGGCATAATTTGGGTATAATAATTATTTGAAAAATGTTTTAATGTTCAAATAAAGTTTATTTAGCTTGTTTTGTACTTGTTTATGATTCAGTACCATGCACTTGTCTTGTTTGGTGTAGAAAATCATCATATGGCATTATGCATGCATCCATATATTTTTGCTTGTATTTATTTTGTATGTGATTTTGGTGCTATCATTTTATGTGTAGATTTTGGTGCAAGTAGTGATTGTGAGGATTGTAGCTACTCTCCAAACTACCAAGGCAAGTGGTGCTTCATGATTTTATTCCTATGTTTTTCAACTATGCATTAGAAATATTTTGCTAGTCTTGCATGGATATTTTGATCTATATGCTATTCTTGGGAAATCCTAGTAGTTGTAGAATTTCTAGAAATTTCTAAGTTAAGATGCTTATCTATGCCATGCTTAGCCTAGCTAGTAGCAACCAAGGTTGGTTAAATATTCATGCTATGATAAAATATTTCTAAGTCCTTGGACTTGTGTTTTGCTTAATAAAACAACTAAGTGAATGAAACACCTTGGTGGAATGGAAGGAATGGTTTATGTTGAGTGGTTACACAAGGCCCATTTCTATGGTTTACCTTGTGTATCTCACTTGTGGAAAGCCACCCAGGAACAAAGGGATCTGAGAGTCCAAATGTTAAGAAGCTTCTAGTGCAGCTACTTGGCAATATGGGCTCTGCTTGGATCACATAGGTTGCAATAACTTAGCCATTTGGACAGTTGGTGGTAGTGGGAATGATAGGTTGGAACGCATCCATTTGGTCTAAGGGAAGGCTTCTGAAAGGTCCTGTCTTGGTGAAAATCAAGTCTTGTGGGGAAAGTGCACAACCTCTGCAGATGGAAGAATCTAAGTACTAAACCATGTCCCTGGTACTGGACAATTTGAGCATCAAGACATGGAAGCTATCAAGAATCTCCTCATCCCAATTTCTAAGTAAAAACTTGTGGTTGAACAAGGGTGAAGGTTCACCAATGTCTATTGGTGGTTCCTTGGGAAAGATTTTGACAAAGAAAAACTTAGTGTTTTCAACTAATAGGCAAAACCTATTTTGAGCAAAGCAAGCCTAAGATACACTTAGCCAAAATGCATATAGTATTTATTCCACCAATATTCTACTAAGGTATCACTTGCCAATAATATTCCAATGTATTGACCCACTATGGCTGTAACTTGTGATGTTGCAGGTTATTCTGATGATGATTAGGAGTCATGAGTCTACACTCAACATGCTTGCCTGTGGCACATGAAGATGAAGACTTATTTATCATATTACTTATTTAAACTCTTGTATTAGGCCTGTGGCCATGGAGTTGTAAAAGACTATGTTTGTCTCTGGGATGACTTGTAATAATGACCTTTGTTTCTGTGTACTTCATCTAAAACTGTGGATGCTAGCATTGGTCCAGGGACTAGCATTGCAATCACAGGGATCCTTTCCTTTACAAAGGAGGGACCTTACACTATTCCACATCTCTTGAGATGGTTATCAAACTCATGGCTAATATATTCGCATCCACAATATGATCGCATAAACTTTATATTATTGCCGAGTTGGTTTTTCACTTCACTCTAAAACACTTTGAACTTTTCAAAGGTTTCCAACTTGGATTTCATCAGGTAGACATAGCCATATCTACTGAAATCATCCATGAACATGAAAAAATAGTCATGACCACCTCTGTCCATCATGCTCATTGGATCACACACATCCCTATGTATCAGTTCCAACAAGTCGTACGCCCTCTCACAACTATTTGCTAAAGGTGTCTTGGTCATCTTTCGCATCAAACATGATTCGCATGTTTTGAATGTCTCCATGCCGAACGAATCCATGAGCCCATCACCATGGAGCTTTTGCATATGTTTCCAGCTGATGTGACCAAGGCGACAGTGCCATAAATAAGTAGAACTAAGATCATTTAGATTCAACCTTTTAGCATTCAAGTTATAGACTGATTTACATTCAAGATCAAGCAGAAAAATTCCGGCTTGGGTAGGTGCATAGCCATGAAACACATTATTAAAATATAATTAACAGCCATGGTTCTTAATATTTGACTCATAACCCTGCTTCATCACACATCAGGCGAAAATGTTGTTTCGTATTACTACATGAACATAATAACACTTATTTAGTTCTAGTACAAATCCTAAAGGTAACTGGATTTGCATCTTCCCTACGGCAAACGTAGCAACTCTTTCTTTGTTTCCGACTCTGATGTCCATCTCCCCTCTTTCCACACTCCTATGCCTTACCAGTCCATACATCGAGTTGCACACATGAACAACCGATCCGGTATCATATACCCAGGTACTTCTAGGGGTGGCGGCAAGATAAATGTCTATAACATTCACAACAAGTGTACCTGAGTCATACATTATACTTCCACTACTGGCTTTATCCGCCTTGTACTTGTCACACTTCCTCTTAATTGACCCTCTCCTTTAGAGTAAAACATACTGTTCCTGGAGATTTTGCTGGCTTACCAGTCACTTAGCTAGCTATGGGACTTGGATACAGCATGTTGTCTCCCTTCTTTCACTTCCCTTCACTGAAGTGGGAAACGGTCTTGGCTTTCTTAGACCAATACTTCTTATTGATCTTGGTAGCATTCTGCACCATTAACACTTGATTAGTGTCGCCCCTCTTGATGTTGGCTTCTGTTGTCTTGATCATCCCTTGCAATTCTTCTATTTTCTTATACGTGCCGTGCATATGGTAGTTCGAAATGAACATGCAATAGGCACTAGGAAGAGAATTCAGGAGAATGTTGATAGCTAACTATTTGCTCAGAGGTAAAACCCAAATGAACCAATGACTACACATGTCCGACCATCTAGATCATGTGTAGTCCTAGTGGATCTCCATATTTCATCTTGCAACCAACCAAGCTCTAGAGACATTGTACCTCTCCATCCTAGCCCCCGTCTCAAACATGCTCTTGAGGTCAACAATCATATCATATGACTCAATATTCTCGAATTCCTGCTGCAATAATTTTGGATCCATGTGAGCGATAATGAGGCAGCTCACTTCCGTTGGCTCATCCTGAGCATGGAGAAAAGCGATTCTTATAGTAGTAGGCTCATCACTGCCAGGACATGTTGCTTCTTCTCTTGCTTGAGAATGATTCACAAGTTACGATACCATTTGGTAAAGTTGGTTCCATTAAGCTTGTCCTTCTCAAGGATAGTACGCAACACAAAGCTAGAAATCTGAATAGTGCTAGTAGGTTCCATCTACAAACGGAAGATGCAAAACACTTAAGACAATGTATCTATAACATGAGAAGGAGGATAAAAATCTTTAATCATGCACACTCCCACTGAAACTGACATGCCCCCAATAGTCGACAATGATTTAGGATCCCGGTCAGTTATCTGACTAGTGAGCCTTTGTGTCACTACTAGCCAAAGAACCTTCCGAGTAGGCAACACCTTGCAAATCAGATCTATATCTGATTCCTGTTGGATTATCCGACAACCCTCCTTACACCAAAGCCCACAACTATTGTGATAGCTTCATCCAAATACCAAGTGCTTTACAGAGAGAGTCTGAATCTCTCACACTTTATTAAATAAAAATGGTAGTTTCCCCATAATATGGGCCAAGTAACTAAGATTTTCCGACTTGTAGTGTTACAACAAACGGTGGGGTAATCCGACTAGACCTTCTATGAGGGAAAAAGAACCTTTGCGACTTACACGAGCTAACTTTTAGCTTTCAATTTTGATAGGGTACAACTATCATATTGTTGTCCAACAAGAAAAGAGACATTAGTGGTCGAACATGGACGTGAGCCACGTGATCTCCCACTCAGATCTGGACCAGTTTTGACCAACTTCTTGGCCAAGAAAACCAGAATGTTCACTGCCATAGACTAAAACTGATCAAAAGGGCAAACGAAAATCTATGAAAAGATCCAATCTTTCCCACTAGCGCATTACATGTGCAAGAACTAGGACAAAAACCTAGAGCCATGCTCTGATACCACTATTGGGAAACACGTAGAGCCAGGCCAACAACAAAAACTCTTCTTCTTCGGTGAGCTTCCCGAAGATCCAGCCAAGGTCAGAGGAAATAGTTCATACCTCTCTACACGTAGGTGCGGAAGCTAAGGAAGCACGTCGCAGTGGGTTTTTCCATTCCCCTCGTCTGGCCCGGCTCCAGCAAACTGCTCGATCCTAGGACAACCTTGTCGGCGGAGCCGATGCTCCTCCTCCTTCTTCCTATGAATTCGCCGCCCAATGCCACCGACAAGCAACGCAAGTGTTTATGCAAGTGCCCTTAATGCGAAGATACGTCTGAGTCCCTTTGCCTCCCAATATTGGTGATAAACTGTAGGGGAGATTCCATCATCCCAGTGCGAGTTTAAGTCTCTTTTCGTTGTAGTGACAATTTATTCCGTCTAGCTTCACTAAGTCGGACTACCTCGATCAACACTTGATCGAATAGTGCATGGCCATGCTTCTGAATCATATAACATGAGAGGGCCTAGAGAATATCTGTCCGAGATGGAGGGGAAATTTCATCTTGGCTGATCCATGTCATGCAGCTTGCTTAGAAGTCGTCCCAATACCACGCCTAGTACTCCCATTTAGGGTGAGCATTAGATGGAGTCAAAGCCAGATTTCCCACAACTCGGATGGTGCGATCCCCTTAGGTCTAAGGATTCCATTGTGTTAGTCAAGGCGTTTGACGGTTTTCTCACGTTCTACTAACATTTGGATCGATCTGACTATCGTACCTCTTCTGAATAGACAATGCAAGGCAGATAGTATCTCCATGTACATGACACGTGAAACATTGTCATCTTCCGACTTACAAATTAGTCTCGGTAGTGGGTTTCCCTCCCAACCTCAAACGACTAAGAAAAAATGGCTGGAGCTAGATACAAGTATGTAGTTCCACACCTGCAACAATTGTAGTGACACATACCACTAGATCTAATCCGGGATTCAGGGTATTTACAATGTAAGAAGTCACTAAAGTATTTAAGAAACTTGATATTTTCTAGAGCTATGCAGAGAACTTGCCATCGTCAAGGAAACCAGTACATGGTTAAGATAATTCATCAACCACATTCATGAATCAAGTCCACTATATAAGGTAATGAATTATCCACACTATATAAATATAAGAAAATTTATCAAAACATCTAACCAAAGTAGTAAATGATTAATGCATCAGCCGTGCTAATTCATAACTTAGCTAACAAAGGAGGCAGAATAACTGCTAGCGGAATGTGACATGGGTATGCCCTACGGGTGCTTAATATTGGCCTATCCGGTTTGGCCTAGCATAAGCCCACATAATGATGAACCCCTGATGACGAAGCCCAGGAGGAATTTGGGTGGCCCAATCCCAGGAGGGATTTGACTACTTGGAGGACATGTTTTATTTAGATAGAAATTGAAAAGGGAAAAATCTTAAACTTGTAACCAACTCATCCTATCCCCGAGACATGGCCTATCAATATAAAGGTCAGGAGGGCACGGCAAGGAGGACACATCATAACGCTAGCACACACACCTCCAGATCTCATCTGCGCACCCATTGTAACCTTTGGCTTATCCATTAATCAAGAGTAGACAAGCAGGAGTAGGGTTTTCCCTCTGAGGGCCTGAACTTGGGTAAACATTGTGTTATGTGTTGTTTGTCGTTTAGCTGTTTCGTGATCTCCAGCATCCCCTCCTTCTCCAAAACCCAAGCCCATAACAATGGGCATTGACGAGTCGAACCCTCGTCAATTGGTGTCGTCTGTGGGAACTGGGGATGCTGATATTGCGGTCGTCATGGCCCTATATGCTACAATATTCAATTCATCTGAGACGGAGAACCACCTCCTTTTCATCACCATTGACTTCACTGTCCACTCGCCAGCGACGCGAAAAGACTTCGATTGAGATGGAGTCGACATGATGCTTGGGAGCATATGCTTCCAGGTGTGTTAGGTCGGCACCCTTCGCCTCCCTGAGTGGTTGGTGCCTCCGGAAATCACACCTCCTTCATGGGTGCCGCCAATCGGTGTCCTCGGCACACCCTCGCTGACGTATGATTCAGATGACAGCAACAGCTGCAACTCCGATCTGTGTGACCCTCCTACGAAGGAAGGAACCTACAGTTCTGAAAGCTGCGATAGGAACAACCTCCCTTATCGCTTCATGTGCACGGTCGTCATTGACGGCCATGTCACCCGCGCTAACGTTGGCAATGGTACTGATACGCCAAACCCTGATGCCACCAATGAAGGCCACACCACAAACCTCGACGCCAGTGGCTCCCAGATGGAAATGTCCCTCCCGAGGGCGCTAACAACGGCGATGTAGCACGCCAACAGGTCCACCTCAATGAGGCTCAATGGGAAAGAGTTCGGGAGGCCATACATGGCATCTACCCTTTGACAATCGACACCTACTGTGATATGCTAATCGGCTATCATTGGCTCCTTATAAAATACCACAACCTACCAGTGGTGCAACACAAGGAGCTTGAGCAGCGCAAGACGGCAGCTGATGAGTCAAGCGCCCGATGGGCGGCACTCTCCTCTATCGATGGGTCCTCTTTGAAGGTTAACGGTGGCTACACCTCCCACAAAAGCCACTCTTGACTGGATCACATGGGCATAAACGTCAGGCGCAAGGCCACTAAGGCACTCTATCTTTCGTTCATGCCAGTCGACTTGCAGGGCAACATGATGCCCAAGACACCGCAAGCCGCAGTCATAGCAGCTACGACGTACCTGCTGGCCAACTAACTGCCTGTTGAGGATCCACGATCCGCCATCCACAAGTCCGCAATCACGGTCTCGAGCTTGTCGGAGCCTCACTAACCAAAGAGGCACCTCCGGAACCAAAGAAGGTAGCGGTGAAGTTCGTGAGGAATCGCACACCCTCATCTGACAAGGAGGACCATGACCTGTCGAGGCGACGCCGCAGCCCACGATGGAGGAGCCACAACTACGATGCTCGTGATGAACTCACGCAGCGCAAGATCGACAAATCACGCACCAAACATGTGTGCTCCATGGAGTAAAAATATTAAGATACTAAGATCTATGGTGTCAGGTGCTTTAGCCGAGTAATACGGAAGTCATGAATGCCTAAGGGCTTGAAGCTCCCATCGTACAATCCAAAGTTTGACCACCTACATGAGCCAAAGATCTGGCTGGACAACCATATTTCATCGGTCAAGCTGCATAGTGGGAGCAAGAACACAAGCGCGGCCGGGGCCTAGCTCAACAACCTTCCCTCCAGATCCATCCACATCTAGCAGGAGCTAGTCTATAGATTCATCTGAAACTTCAAAGGCACCTGCAAGTGGCCGGCCTCAATCAAAGAGCTACATGCCTGCTGCCAAAGGTCCATAGAGTCCATATTCTCCTACGTCAAACATTGGACGGTGATCAAGAACTTCGTAGAGGACATCTAAGAGGAAAGAGTAATCGACGCTTTCAGTGGCAGCGTAAGGCGTCGCGAGCTTAGGGAGGAGCTAGGACGCATCAAGCCCAAAACCATCGATCAACTGATGGACATCGCCAACCGCTGGGCCGATGGTGAAGATTCCATCAACCAAACACGTTCGGATGACAAAGACGATCTCCTCCACAAACGCGATTGCCAGGGAAAGATAAGAGAGCGTGTTTACGATGATGGCAAAGAAATCTACATGGTCACGGATTCTACGTCGATTTCCATGAAGATGGGAACCGCAACAGTGGCTACGGCAGCAGCAGCTAGGGCGATATAGGAAAGACCACACTATCATGGAAATGTTGCATTCGTGATGATGAACCATATGCAATCGACAAGAAGTGGAGTCCCTGCAGCATTCAATTGTACATCGACAAACAGGATGGAAAAAAGAACTCTAGCCACCTTATCAAGGACTACCGGGAGTTCTAGAAGCTCCACGAAGGATACGCCCAGTTGTGGCGTGACGCAATGAATCAGGGTTTCGGTTCCGCCCCTCGGCTCGTTGCATATGCGCCCCACCAACACCACCCGGAGGACCCGTGCAGCCTGCGGCTATGCCGACCTAGAACAATGGAGTAGAGAAATACCCACGACCGTTGTGATAGGGAAAAGGTGTCCGATATTTCGATGAGATGATGATAATCGATTTGGTGGAGTTCGGGCTTGACGACCCGACTACACGTGCGAGCACGAGCGCCAATGCAATCGCTAGGCCAATCTCCTGGAGGTTACCGATCCTGCGGGAACACGATCAGCCTTACCAGCGAGGGTCTTAATTCCTACCTGAAATCGAGGACAAGTAAGAACCAATATTGCAATCGAGATATTGCGGATTAAGAGGAAAGCTTTATTGAAGAGATGGGATCCTGAATAGGTGCGAAGTACAAGAGGCCTCTGCGACGCTCGAGCCTTGGCGAAGTTGCTATGGTGGCTAACTTAATGTCTAAACAAAATCCGAGTCTAGGGGGACGGCTATGGGGAGTATTTAAGGGAGAAAAGGTGGGGTTTTCGGCCAGCCATGGAAGTGGTGGCCGAATCCAACCCTAAAAGTCCTTTTCCCCTCAAATACGGACTCTAAAAAGTGGCTAATTAAAATCCTGCGAAAATTACATGGGCCTAGCCCAAAATAAAGGTGTCGCAGCACCATATTAAGCTATGGACGAATTCGTAAAGTGTCGCAGGACCATGTTAAGCTATGGACGAATTCGTAAAGTATTGATCTTGAATATTTCGTCCAAGCCTTCTTTCTTCATTATGGTGGCCTCAAAGTTCTGAAATCTTCATCCGTGGCCTTCTCTTGGATCATTACATGCTTGCTGCCATCTCCATGCATGGCCATGCTCCAATGCTTGTCCCTCTCATCCATGCTTGGTCCATCATTCCTAAGAGTAAGAAATACATCTGATTTAGGCAGCATCATATTCTCATGTATGTGAGGAATAGTTCCAAGAAACGAAAGTACCTGATAGTTAAGTTGTTTGGCACGAGATCTTGTGATGGGTCCTTGTATGTGTGTTGTTGTAGGTACAACGGTTGTATCAATAGAAGGGATGTACATATCATGCTCTCCTTCTTGAATTGAAGTCGTCCTCGATGCAATCTCATCTTCCTCACCAAAGTAAGGCTTCAAATCTGCAATGTTAAATGTAGGACTAACCGTACCAAAGTCTGTAGGCAACTCAAGTTTATATGCATTATCATTTATTTTCTCTAACACCTTAAAGGGACCAGCAGCATGTGGCATTAACTTAGACTTGCATAAATCAGGAAAACGATCTTTACGCAAATGTAACCAAACAAGATCGCCAACATCAAACACAACATGCTTTCTCCCTTTATCGCCAGCAAGTTTATACTTAGCATTCATGTGTTCAATGTTATCTTTAGTAGTCTTATGCAAGTTTAATATCATTTCAGCGCGTTGTGTAGCATCCAAATTATGTTGCACCGAAGAAGGTAAAGGCAATAAATCAAAAGGTGCACGAGGAACAAAACCATAAACAATCTCAAATGGGCACATCTTTGTGGTAGAATGCAGTGAACGATTATAAGCAAATTCTATATGAGGTAAACACTCTTCCCACAATTTAAAGTTCTTCTTTAAAACAGCCCGCAACATAGTAGACAAAGTTCTATTTACTACTTCAGTTTGACCATCAGTTTGGGGATGACATGTAGTACTAAAGAGCAATTTAGTCCCCAACTTAGCCCATAAACATCTCCAAAAGTGGCTAAGAAATTTAGTATCACGATCAGAGACAATAGTATTTGGCACACCATGCAAACGAACAATTTCACGAAAGAACAAATCAGCAATATGCACAGCATCATCCGTTTTATGACAAGGAATAAAGTGTGCCATCTTAGAAAACCGATCCACAACAACAAAAATACTATCCCTCCCCTTCTGTGTTCGTGGCAATCCCAAAACAAAGTCCATAGAAATATCCTCCCAAGGAACACTAGGAACAGGAAGAGGCATATATAAACCATGTGGATTAAGGCGAGACTTAGCTTTTTGACAAGTAGTGCAGCGTGCCACAAATCTCTCAACATCTCGACGCATACGTGGCCAAAAGAAGGTTGCAGCAAGAACATCCTCCATTTTCTTGACACCAAGGTGTCCCATCAATCCTCCTCCATGCGCGTCCTGTAACAACAAAAGACGAACAGAACTATCCAGAATCCATAGTTTGTTAGCACGGAACACAAATCCATCATTGAAGACGAACTTGTTCCATGTTCTACCATCTCTACAATTCTGCAACACATCTTTAAATTCAGCAATAATAGTTTCTTAAATTCATGCACATATTGTTCCTTAATAGTTTCTAATCTAAATATTTTGAAGTCAAGTTGAGATAACAAAGTATAACGGCGCGACAAAGCATCAGCAATAATATTATCTTTACCCTTTTTGTGTTTTATAACATAAGGAAAAGACTCAATAAATTCAACCCACTTTGCATGACGACGATTCAACTTAGCTTGACTACGAATATGCTTCAAAGATTCATGATAAGAATGAATAACAAATTCTTTAGGCCATAGATAATGTTGCCAAGTTTCTAATGTCCGAACCAACGCATATAATTCTTTATCATAAGTAGAATAGTTCAGACTAGCCCCACTCAATTTCTCACTAAAATAAGCAACAGGTTTTCGCTCTTGTAATAACACCCCTCCCAAACCAATTGCACTAGCATCACATTCAAGCTCAAAAGTCTTAGTAAAATCAGGAAGTTGGAGTAAGGGAGCATGTGTTAGCTTATCTTTCAATATGACGAAGGCCTGTTGTTGTGCATCGCCCCAAACAAAGGGCACATCCTTCTTGGTAAGCTCATTCAGCGGTGCGGCAATTGATCCAAAGTCTTTGACAAAGCGCCTATAAAAACCAGCGAGGCCAAGAAAACTCCTCACTTATGTGACCGTCTTGGGCTGCGGCCAATTCTCAATACCTTCAATCTTGGCTGGATCCACTTCAATACCCTGTGATGTAACAACATAGCCAAGAAACGCAACTCGATTGGTGCAAAAGGTGCACTTCTCAAGGTTACCAAACAAATGTGCATCACGTAAAGCATTGAAAACAACACGTAAATGGTCCAAATGATCCTCTAAAGATTTGCTATAAATCAGAATATCGTCAAAGTAGACTACCACAAAACGTCCAATGAAAGCATGTAAAACTTCGTTCATTAATCTCATGAAAGTGCTAGGTGCATTAGTTAAACCAAACGGCATTACTAACCACTCATATAAACCGAACTTAGTTTTAAATGTTGTTTTCCATTAATCTCCTAATTTCATACGAATCTGGTGGTAACCACTACGCAAATCAACTTTAGAAAACATGGTAGAGCCACTCAATTCATCAAGCATGTCATCTAAACGTGGAATAGGATGACGATATCGAATAGTAATATTATTGATAGCTCTACAATCAGTACACATGCACGAAGAACCATCTTTCTTAGGTACCAAAATAACAGGAACAACACAGGGGCTAAGGGACTCACGAATATGATATCTGTCGAGTAGTTCCTGAGTTTGGCGTTGTATCTCCTTTGTCTCCTCTGGATTGGTTCTATATGGCGCGCGGTTGGGCAATGTGGCACCAGGAATTAGATCAATTTGGTGCTCAATTCCTCTAATAGGAGGTAGTCCTGGTGGCAGCTCAGCGGCAAAGACGTCCTCATATTCCTGCAAAAGGTTAGCAATAGCAGGTGGAAAAGAAGGAGGCATATCCTCAAATGAAAACAAAACCTCTTTGCAGACAATTGCATAACATTGAGTATTGTTTACATCTAGTTCAGCAATATCAATTTTATTTGCAAGCATACATGGACTCTTCAAACGAATTTCAGTAGCATGTGTAGAATCAGATTTAGTGTTCTTTGGTGGTATAAAATCTACAGCAACAATCTGATTCTCACTTTTATTTTTCTCCTCAGTTTTAGCTCTACTAGCTCTAGCAAGATCATCTTTTAAAATCTGTTTGGGAGTCATAGGTTTTAGACCATTTTCTTTCCATCATGCATAAGAGAATAGTGATTAGTTTTGCCATTATGAACAGATTCTCTATCAAATTGCCATGGTCTACCAAGTAACAAAGAACAAGCTTGCATAGGTACAACATCACAATCAAGAAAATCAGAATATGTACCAATAGTAAAATGCACGCGTATCGTTCTTGTTACCTTGATCTTGCGAGAACTCTCAAACCATTGGATGTAATACGAATGTGGGCGTTGTCTTGTTGGAAGCGCAAGCTTCTCTACCATGTCAACACTAGCCAGATTATTACAAGTCCCTCCATCAATGATGATCCGTATAGCTCTTTCCTTGACAACACCACGTGTTTGGAACAGGTTGTGGCGTTGATCTTGCTCAGATTTGCTCAATTGCACACTCAACACACGTTGTGTAATTAAGCTCTTGTATTGATCAACAGCTTCAGCTCCCATTACCTCTGTCTCTTCATCAGCATCAGAATTGTCTCCATCACGAGCAGAAATAAGGGCTAATGTATCTTCATCAAAGTCACTCGCTGAATCGTATTGACCATCCTCCCGCACCATCATCACACGTTGCGTTGTGCACTTTCTCTCAATATGACCAAAACCCCAGCACTTGCGGCATTGTATATCCTTTGTCTTACCCGTGGAAGCCATAGAAGATGCACTACGAGCAGGAGCATTGGATGATGGTGGAGGAGCAGCTGGAAATCTTGTGGTGGCCTTGGATGTGGTAGTAGCTGGTGGCGAATCACGAGGAGGCGCTGATTGTCGGGATGTCCAAGTGGATGTGCGACCTGCAGAATTATTAGTCCTCCTCCATGGTGGTTGGCGATCCTGCACTTCACGTTCAGCTTTGCAAGCAAGATGAAACAAACGAGTGATAGAATTATATTTCTTATAATCTAATATGTGCTGAATGTCCTTGTTTAATCCACCAAAGAAACGTGCAAGCATTTGTTCATTAGATTCAACAAGACCACAACGAACCATCCCTGTTTGCAATTCCTGATAATACTCTTCTACAGAATTTTTCCCTTGCTCTAAACGTGTCAGATTCTTTATTAAATCATGTTGATAAGTGGGAGGTACAAAACGAACACGCATAGCAGTTTTTAAAGCAGTTCAAGTACTAGGAATAGTAGTAGGATTTAAACGACAATACTCAGACCACCAAAGGGAAGCAAATTTAGTAAATTCACATGTAGCAGCACTAACACGCATATTCTCAGGATATTTTAAGCATGCAAAACGTTGTTCTACTTCCATCTCCCATGTAAGATATGCATCAGGATTATATTTACCCTCAAAAGATGGAATATTTAATTAAGCTTTGCAACATGATCATCATCACGTACCGGTGGTCGAGCGTTGCGGTAGTAATGTCGGGGACGGCCAGCAGGTACCTGTGGAGGTTGTTCAACCTCCTCATCGAACAGATCGTCGTCGTCGGGGTCGTAGTATAGTACCCGTCGTCTGTCCCCAATGTCGCTGCAGCGGCCGCGGCGGAAGTCTGAGGTGCGTCAGCTGCAGCGGTAGCCGCCGGCGGTGCGGCGGCAGCCGAACCAGCAGTCCGACCCGTGATTGGAATGCGCCGTGCGCCAGGTACGGGTGCGGGTGCGGGCAATCTGTTCAAAATCTCCTTGAACCAAGAGTCAAGCTTGGCGTTGAAGGATTTCTCGAGTCCATCGATCTTGTCCACGGCGTTGGTGAGCTTGGTGTCAAACTCCCCTAGGCGTGTATCCACGTCTTCAGCGCGACTGACCAAGAGCTCGGAGAAGTGAGCATGTAGTTCTTCGTTCGTCATGGTGGCAGAGTTCCGTGAAGTATCTGTCATGGTTAGTCCGTAAAAAGCATAGGTATATACTACGGGAATATGGTGGAAGTCACGCGTAATCCGTCAAGCAATATACGAAGCTCTTACAAGTTCTTACCAAATAGCAGGAAAAGGCAATGTGCAACCGCGAGGATCAGTGGGTCCATAGATTGAACCAAGCGATTACCAGGAGTCGAGACACCGCACGTGGAGAATATCTGTGGAGATCTGGGAAGGCTTATCAAAGGGGGTTAGCAATTATCAAAACAGCAATGCAAAAGTTGAAAGAATGCTCAACGACGGTACTATGCTGGTCCTAGGCTAGACCGTACTAGAGATGCGAACCTAGATCACCAACGATGTCATGACGCGACACAACAAGCAATGTATGATGATATGGCACCCTGAAAAGCGAACCGAGAGGTGGAAAATCACTATGATGGCGAGTGTCTAGAACTGATCTACGGGGTCTAAAAATAGGTTAGCCCCAAAAAAAATTTTTCGAAATATTTTATTTTGCTCCGGAAAGCGCGCAGGCGCCAAAAAAATATCACTATAACGGCCGATGGAGAAAAGTGATCCCCGAGGTCGAAAAACAGTATAGCCAGAAATTTTTTTTTTGCTCTCCTTCTGGACTGACGACCGCTCGACATGGACTTTAGCTTAACACGGAAACAACAAAGAAGGAAAGTAAAAGAAATAACTAGGAAACAATAACTCTACTCGGACTCGTACCGCGGCAGGAAAACTGGTCGGATCTGTGTCGCGGTAGGAAGGCGGTGGCGGAGTATTAGGGTTTATGGTGGCTAGGTATATGGCGGCGGAATATGGTGGCGGAATATGGTGGCGGTGATCAGCGAGTGTGGCGGTGACTTCTATGATCAGAACTCGAAACTCTAAGGGACGAGACACTAAGACCAGGAACTCGACGCGACGAAGTAGACACAAATTCAACAATGCAAAAACTGAAAAGATAATGCGAGGCGTAGATTGGCTATGGGATGGATCTAAACTCTAACTGTGTTTTTGGCTTTTTCGTCGGTTATAGGTAAAAACAGATCTAATCTACAAAAACAGTAAAATCTCACCGAGCAACCTGAAATCTGATACCACTTGATAGGGCAAAGGTGTCTGATCTTTCGATGAGATAATGATAATCGATTTGGTGGAGTTCGGGCTTGACGATCCGACTACACGTGCGAGCACGAGCGCCAATGCAATCGCTAGGCCAATCTCCTGGAGGTTACCGATCCTGCGGGAACACGATCAGCCTGACCAGCGAGGGTCTTAATTCCTACCTGAAATCGAGAACAAGTAAGAACCAATATTTCAATCGAGATATTGCGGATTAAGAGGAAAGCTTTATTGAAGAGATGGGATCCTGAATAGGTGCGAAGTACAAGAGGCCTCTGCGACGCTCGAGCCTTGGCGAAGTTGCTATGATGGTTAACTTAATGTCTAAACAAAATACGAGTCTAGGGGGACGGCTATGGGGAGTATTTAAGGGCGAAAAGGTGGGGTTTTCGGCCACCCATGGAAGTGGTGGCCGAATCCAACCCTAAAAGTCATTTTCCCCTCAAATACGGACTCTAAAAAGTGGCTAATTAAAATCCTGCGAAATTTACATGGGCCTGGCCCAAAATAAAGGTGTCGCAGCACCATATTAAGCTATGGACGAATTCGTAAAGTATTGATCTTGAATATTTTGTCCAATCCTTCTTTCTTCATTATGGTGGCCTCAAAGTTCTGAAATCTTCATCTGTGGCCTTCTCTTGGATCATCACATGCTTGCTGCCATCTCGATGCATGGCCATGCTTCAATGCTTGTCCCTCTCATCCATGCTTGGTCCATCATTCCTAAGAGTAAGAAATACATCTGATTTAGGCAGCATCATATTCTCATGTATGTGAGGAATAGTTCCAAGAAACAAAAGTACCTGATAGTTAAGTTGTTTGGCACGAGATCTTGTGATGGGTCCTTGTATGTGTGTTGTTGTAGGTACAACGGTTGTATCAATAGAAGGGATGTCCACATCACGCTGGGTACCATGATGATACAAAAGGGGCGTCCATCCAATAGGATCCAGAAGAAGAACACCCGCTAGATAAACCTATCCATCACCTTCCCAATAGCCATACCTGAGTACCTCAGTGGCTCAGTGTCGTGAATCACCTTTGCCCGATCTAACCATCCTCATAAAATTCCTTGCCCAGGACATTCTGCCCTGGTGCTTGAGGCTCAAATCGACGGGTTCGAGATGAGTCGTGTATTCATGGACGGTGGTAGTGACATAAATATCATGTTCGCTAGTACCCTGGAGGCCATGCGGATCCCGCTCTGCTGCCTAGAGGCATCTGACACAACCTTCCACGACATCGTCCTAAGGAAAGGTGTCTACCCCCTGGGCAAGATATGGCTCGACGTCATCTTCAGCACCACCAAGAACTTCATGTGTGAGTGGCTTGAATTCGAGGTGGTCTACTGGCCCTCGCAGTACAACGCCATCCTCGGACGCGTGGCATTCGCGCGGTTCTTGGCGGTACCGCATTACACTTACCTTCTGCTGAAAATGCTAGGACCCAATGGTGTCATCACCGTCTCGGGGAGCTTCACCAAATCCGATAGATGCGACAGAGACTTCAACAGAATATCCCATTCTTTTGGCATGCCGAACGAACTTGCAAGGCTGAAGGAGTCAACACACACCAGACTACCTCCTGTGACCAAACAAAATGCTCCAGACCTATCTTTCGACTCCACGGTCAACACCAAGGTGGTGCAGGTCCACCCGACGGACCCACCAAGATAGCTCTCATCACCAACGATCTAAGTTCCGCATAGGAACTCGTGCTCGTCAAAATCCTCCATGAGCGCTTAGAAATCCTCGCATGGTATCCTACGGGCATGCCAAGAATTCTTAGGGAATTCGCCGAGCACGCACTCAACATGTACCCAGATGCATGACCGTTCAACCAGTCGATGCATCGACTGTCCGAAGGAAGGGTTGAAGCAATTGCCATCAAAGTTAACAGAATCCTTGATACTGATTTCATAAGGGAGATCAAGGAAAGCACCTACGTGGCACACCACGTTGATGACTGCAAGTGCACAGATCAATTATAGCAAGTTTCGAAGTAAAGATATCAAACCCACAGAGAGATATTGGTAAAGATCTTAATGTCCCTCGACACTATCTACCAAAGGATACTTATAAGTTGCCTTTGATCTCAAGTAAAGAGTGTTTGAAAGGTTTTTAATTGTGTGCATAAAAGTAATTAAAACAATTAAAAGAAAGCAAGTAACAAGATTGTATTAAAGCGTGTTGGAATGCAATAGGTATAAAATATTCTCAGGGATTTAGGATACTCCTCTAGCATGGTGTTGTCATTTTTAATAATTTAGGATAACATACTTGTTCGGTCATGAAATGTGTGGCGACAGCTCCATAATAATATGTTCACTACAAGGCTCGTAGGAAGCCACTTTGTAGAGACAAGAGTGAGGTGACCTCTAAATAACCACTACGATTCCTAAGAGAATTCACCCATACAGACCACCGCAATTAAGGATTTCCCTATGGATATCGTAATTATCTTAGGGAGTCCCTCTTTATTCCCCTTTGACTGCATAGTTCACGAGTCGGCGCCAATCTGTCACGAGGACAATTTGGGTACGATCCCAAAGAACATACAAAGGGTTTCTCCCTCCCTTTAGTCCCAAGGGCAAATGGTATGTGGTCGACTTTCACATACCATCTAAAGAGAGAGATCAAACACAAATCAGAAATCAATCATAGACCTATGGACACAAGAATATATCATCTTTATTGCAAATTTGCTAGGGTTTTTCCATCTCCCCATGAACAAAGGAACTACTCACACATGGAAGCAATAAACAACATCATCATAATCAAATGGATGGATGAAAGTACTGAAATGGATCTAGTGTAAACCACAATTGGATATGGAATTACAACAAGATCTAATGGATGAAGGATGGGGGAAATGGTGGTGATGTAGATGCAGCAGTTGATGATGAAGGAGATGATGCGCTGTGCTCCAATGATCCGTCGATTAGCAGGGATTTCTCCCCATCCAAGTTCCTCCTTCAAATCCCTTTTAGATGTGGTTTTTCGTGATTTATGGTGGCTATGATTGTCGGATCCACCTGCCGTCTTCGCCCAGGGAAAGTATTTGACGAGACGGTCCCGATGGCACCTGGTACGTGCGGATGTTATGGGCAGGCCCGCCCCGTACCACAGGTTGTTATCGGCACTGGTTGCCTCTCCTGAATTGGTATTTTCCCAGGAGCGAAGGTAATTTCATAAAATGACTTTTATCACTTAAAAATATCATATTATAGTATAATATGATAGCTCTAATTGATATGTTCATAATAGACTTAATGATTTTGGATCTTGTTGAAATAAAGACAAAAAGGTGTGTGTTAACGCCATAAAATACAAAGATCCCTACTCTATTTATGCAAAAACAAAAGGTAAATATGCTTCAATTTTGGACTCATCACCCGTTCTAGTCCCCAAGAAAGACAAGGATATCCTACGGATGTGTGTGGAATTCACCGCCCTCAACAAGCACTGCCCGAAGGACCACTTTCCATTACCAAAGATCGACCAAATCATCGACTCCACCGCAGGATACGAACGCCTCTCGTTCCTTGATGCCTACTCAGGCTACAATCAGATTGGACTGAAGGTCAAAGATCAGGAGAAAACCTCGTTCATTACGTTGTTCGGAGTCTTCTTCTATGCCTTTCGGGCTCAAGAACACCGGCACGACCTATCAAAGATGGAGGCATGCCTCCTTGAAAAACCAAATTGGTCGAAACATCCAAGTATATGTCGATGACATAGTGGTAAATACCAAAGAGAGGCGAACACTGATCGACAATCTCCGTGAGACGTTTGACAACGTAGATCGCTACAGGATCAAACTGAATCCGGAAAAGTGCGCCTTCAGTGTCCCATCCGGGAAACTAATCAGGTATTTCATCTCTATGAGAGGCATCAGGGCTAAACCCGAAAAATATAAAGGCCATAATGGCCATGGAGAAGCCAAAGAACGTCAAAGGAGACCAGCAACTAGCTGCGCGAATCGCAGCGCTCAGCAGATTCATCAGCCACATGGGCAAAAAGACTCCCCTTCTATTAGCTCCTCTGCAGGAGGTTGACCTTCTCACACAATTCTGTGCTTGCAAGATTGTGGAATCTCCCTCCATCGATGACAACTTTGATGGATTTCCCATTGATACCGGCACATGTTTGAAAGATGTTTGATCTTTGGTCTTCATTCTCATTGTTTTGAGGCCCTCCTTTGTTGATGGCTCGTCTCTATCCTCTCCTCTCTCCCACGGCAGGGGTGGGTGTCCCCCGTGATCACCCTGCTTTGGCAGGGAGTTGGAGGGCCATAATCAGGGAAGTTAATGGTGAAACAATCAAGTTATGTAGGCGGGGTTCGATCTCGCGGGATGGTTCAGGACAGGTGTCGCTGCGAGATGAATCGGGGCAGGATTTGGTGATCTGGAGCTCGACTTTGGATATTATGTTTGGGTCGCGATTGGTACACAGGGGTTGGCACATTCTCGTGGGACCGGCGGTTGTGTCGCAGGGCGCACGTTCTCGCGGTATCACCGGCGCGCCTCCCTATGCGCGTACGTGTCGGGTGATACGGCTAGGCGGTTCTAGGAGGCGTACGGGCGCTGACGGTGGGTCGTTGGTGGAGGAGGGCCACTGGCCAGTAGAGGGGAGGGGTACTAGTACACCGGAGCGCGCAATCTAGTCAGTTCCCCCACCTCCCATTTACATTAATCCTAGATCGAGACTCGGTTCCACTTCGTCTCTCATGAATCCCAGATCGAGTGAGGTGTGCAAGGTGGTTTTCGTTCGGGGTTTGCCAGTTCTTTGTCCTTTGTCGCCGCAAGCTGTTTGTCCGGTGAGGTGGAGTGGTGTTAGTTTGGGTGATTGCAGATCATTTGCTCAGATTGTGGTGGCGGATTCCATTATGGATTGTCGTTTTCGTGGTGGGCGCGGATCCCCTTCTCGTCCTCTAGTCAGATTTGGTCCCTATGCGAATAGATCTGGATCTGGGTATGGACAAGGGCACCAGCCTGTGGATCGCAGAATGGTGGAGGAGAATCCCAGGGAGAGTGAGCGGATCCGGGAGTAGGATCGTCGTCGCGATGCACGGCGATGGGATGTGAGGCGCAGGGATGATATGTTGCGGCAGGTGGAGAACAAGGCCGGATTGGAAGATCAACATCGTGAAGCCATGGCACGGGACTGGGCTCTGGCAAAAGTGCGCCATCAAGAGACAGATCAGGCCCGCAATCGAGGCCGATGGAGTCATCGTCCTGAGATGCAGCAAGGTTCTGGGTCAGATGCTATGGCTTCTTCGTTTCTAGGCAGATCAGGTAACTCCGACGCAAACCCTAGAAGAGGAGAGCCAGTTTTTGCTCGCACCGTGGAGCAGGTTACCATTCCTAGGCCTGCGGTGAATCCTTCCATTTCTATGAGTCGTCCTGTGTCTAGTTTGAACACATCTGCATCCACTTCTGTTATTGTGCCTGTTGGGGAAGTCGTCCTATGAGTTTGTCGCTGATTATGACAGTTAATCAGTCTGATGTTGTGGCCACTACTCTGGTGGGGTCCTCTGTACCACCACCAGTAGTAAGTGTTCAGAGGAATGCGAATGTTGCTGGTGATTCAGGTGATTTGCAGCTGCTTGATGTGGTGCAGGAAGAGAAGGTTGGTGAGAATTGTGGCAAAGATCATAGTATTTTGGTCTGTCAAGAGAAGAAGACCTGGGAGTATGTTCCTCTATTTTTTCGCAGTGCTGATTTTGAGCAGGGTTTTCATTCTATTCCTGTTGTGGAATCTAATGTTCAGTCCATGGAACAGTTGCATTATGGTCATATAAGTGTGGTCAGGGGTGATGTCACTGGGAAGGACCTTGAAAAAGAAATCCAGATATGGCTGATGCTTTGGGGTCTGGTTGGAGATTCAATGCTAGACCTATCAATGATGTGGAATTTCTGATGAGGTTTCCTTCAACTAGATCCATTGATGACTTCCATTTTGGAAAGGTGTTTATGAAGGCAATTCTAGAGGTTGTTTCAGTTGTCTAAGTGGAATGGGGATTTGGAGCCAGTAAAGTGGTTGGAAGAAGCTGTAGGGGTTCGTAGCATGGAAAACAAAAAATTTCTACCGTATGCAAACAAACAAGCCAAGATCTATCTACTAGATTGTAGCAACGAGTCGATAGAGGAACTCACCCTCGAAGATTCCAAAGCGGTTAATGAGAACAGATTCTCGTGGGTGATGTAGTCGTACACTTCCGATCTCAAGATCGCGTAGACGATCCTTCCGGCGCTGCGTTCCGGCAGCGCTCCCGCAGTCGGTCACACGTTCGGTACTCGACGAAGACCTTCCTCTCCCTTGTTCCAGCAGGAAGCGGAGGTTTTAGTACTCTCCTCGCGATTCCGGCAGCACAACGGCGTGGTACCGGAAGTAGAGGGGAGATATCGCAGGGCTTCGCCTTAAGGCGGAGCGAGTATGGTGGACTATGAGAGAGCCTTGGTGATCTAGGGTTTAGACACACCAATTAGAAGGGGCTAAACCGGCGGCTAGGGCAATTAGAAGCTCTAACTCGGCGGCTTGGGAGAAATCCCTAGGCTGTGGCTAGGGTTTAGGTTTAGAGGGAGGCAACTTGTGTGTCTAGGAGGGGAGCCCTGCCCCTCCTTATATAGGTGGAGGGAGGCGCCGGCCAAGGGGAGGGAGTCCCTCCCCAAGTCGGATCCCTAGTGGGCCGGCGGTGGAGGAGGAACTCCTCCCCAACTCGGTTTCCCACTTCTTCTCCACTTTCCAAAATAGCCGTTTGACTTTTCAAATTTGCGTTTGACTTTTCAAAATAGGATTTTATTAAACCCTTTATTTTTTACAGCGATGACACCTAGTACATGATGTAATCATTCCAACTTGCAATGACATATTCATGTACCCTTCCCCTCCGGAGTGCCGTACATTCCGGAACCTTCTAGAACAATCCCGATGAAAACACCGGAATCATTCCCCAACTCCGAAACAGGACTTTCCTTATATGAATCTTATTCTCCGGACAATTCTGGATCTCCTCGTGATATCCCGGATCCCATCCGAGACTCCGAACAACATTCGGTCTCTTACTCATCATTCCATAACTACTCAACAACATCGAATCCTTAAGTGTGTCTCCCTACGGTTCGTGAATTATGCGGACATGATCGAGACACTTCTCCGAACAATAACCAATAGAGGAATCTGGAAATTCATATGGCTCCCACATATTTCAATGATTACTTTGCGATCGAATGAACCACTTACATACGATACCAATTTCCCTTTGTCTCACGATAGTTTACTTATCCGAGGTTATGATCGTCGGTATCTCTGCATACCTAGTTCAACCTCGTTACTGATAAGTACTCTTTTCTTGTTCCCGTGATATGTGATCCCTTGTGAGCCAGTCACATGCTTGCAAGCTATTTGGATGACATTTCACCGAGAGGGCCCAGAGTATATCTATCCATCATATGGATGGACAAATCCCACTCTTGATCCATGTGTCTCAACCAATACTTTCCGAACACTCAATGCCACCTTTATAGCCACCCTGTTACGGTGTGGTGTTTGATGTCATCAAAGCATCCTTCCGGTGAAGGTGATAAGCATGATCTCATGGTCGAAGGAATTAGGTTACTATGTATCAGAAAGCATATAGCAATTGAACTATTAAAATGACTTGATCTTTACGCTATGCTTATCTATAGGAGTATGTCCATCACATCATTCTCCTAATGATATGACCCTGTTGTTAATAACATCTCTACGTTCATGATCAGGAAACCATGATCATATATTAACCAACAAGCTAGTTTAACAAGAGGCTTTACTAGGGACTCTTTTATGTTTACAAATCACACAAGTATTAATGTTTCCGATTAATACAATTATAGCATGGTATGTAAACATTTATCATAAGTATGAAGATATGATAATAACCACTTTATTATTGCCTCTTGGGCATATCTCCAACAGTCTCCCACTTGCACTAGAGTCAATAATCTAGTTTCAAACCTTTGTGTATTCAACACCTATGGCTTTCTGGTGTTGTAAGTACACGTTTGCTAGTGGTCAACTGATCTCCGGATCTGACACTTCCAGGTCCTTGTGTAATTGCATGTCTTTGCGTCTCTACGCATCACTCATTCTCTAATGAGATGGCTTTGTATAAATTTGGTCCTTTGGTGAGACCTTTAGTTATTTGGGGTTAAAACATGTTGATAATATTGTCGTACAATATATCTTCATAGCATTATCCCTGCTGTGAACTACACCTAGTTTGATAACAAACTACTTGACACAAATGCCCTCTTCTGCTGCTATAAAATAGCAGTCATATACTTAGCCTTTTGTTGTAGTATCTATCACAATGTCTTAATTTTGGAACTCATCCAAATCCATTATGGAACTCACTTTCCATTATATTGTGCCACCCTTAGTTTAGATTGAGATAAACTTAATTTGTACTTTGTGACAAAACTAGTATCAATGTAGTACTTTTACAATGAACTAACCATCTATTTGTCACTTTTACAAAACAATATACTCTTAGTTCTTCCTTAAGATCATAAGAATATCCTTACTATCGTCCAATGATCATCTTATGAATCATTCTGATATATGCTCACAACATTTAGACCATAGGACATATCTGGATTTGTACATATCACAGTATGATTGATATAAATACTCTTTGTGATTTCATGCATCAAGTATCAATCTATACTTGAATCTTTGTTTCACTTACCAAATGTCAATACACATGAATATATCATCGATATTGAACTCATTCAATCCTTTCTGTGCGACAAAAACCTTTCTTGTAGTTTCTATATTGAACTCATTCAATATCTTATCTATGTACTTCTGGCACAACCATATTGGCGTCATAATTTATCCATATAGACATTGATGCCAAATATTCGGGTTCTGCCTAAGCCTTTCATCGAGATGAAATTCTTATCCTGTGTTAATAAAAGATACATCATTTCCAATCAACAATATGTCTTCCACATAATGTATTAGAAACATGTCTTAGTGCTCCCACTTAATTTCTTGCAAATGCAAGCATCTTCATCATCTCTGATGAATTTAAACTCCTTTAACAGTTTCATCATAGTGAAGATTCCAACTCCGCGATGCTTACTTCAACCATTGAAGTTTGCATATGCTTTTTGCATCCTTTGAATTAACAAAACCCTATGGACCATGTTATGCACATGTCCTAGGTAACAATTCTATTAGAAGAACGTGTTTTGTTTATTCATCTACCACATAACAAAATTATATGTAGTGGTTGCTTTCATTAATCCGTCTAGAATAAATATTATTATGAAAGATCAAATCTTGTCATAGTCAACCTTTGAACATTGTTGTGAACTCTTTCCCAACATGTCGACTATTTCATAGATGTGAAACATCCATGTCTATTTCTTTATAGATCCAAACACAACTGTAAGGTCTTACACCTATCTTGAGGGTCCTTGAAGTTCAAAACTTGATTTCTCATGTATGGAACTATCACGGATTTTATGGCTTCAAGCCATTTGACGGATTCAGGGCTCATCATCGCTTCTTTTCATGTAGTCGGATCATCATTGTCAAATAATGATTTAACTCTCAAATCTTGGTATTTGATTGTTTACCCGACCTACTTGTTTCAATAGGAACTTAGACCTCCGTGACCGCAACCTTTGAGGCACGTGAGCCATGAGCATTGTTGCTGCCTCCGGAACACTTTTCGGCGCTGTGCAACTTTGCACATATAGCTAAGGTTCTTTTAACCTTATCAAAGTTCTATTTTCCTCCCACTTATCTTTTCACGAAAAATTCCTTCTCAAAGAAACTTGACGTTCTAAGCGACAAACATTTTTGTCTCCAATGTTATGGAGGAATAGTTATTCGAAATAACATACAAAGACAGGTTTATCCGACTTTGGTTGCAAACATCTTTCTTATGCATAGCACACCAATGTTTAAGAAAGGACAACTTGGGTTTTATCCCAAACCATAACTTTATATGGTGTCAATTCAACGGATTATGATGAAGCTCTTTTCAGTGGAAAAACGGTAGTCTCTAAAGCTTTTAATCTTTAAAATATTATGGCAGTTTTATGAATTATACCTTTGATCTTACCATGTCAAACAAGGTTTTAATCACATATCTCGAACGCTCCATACTCTTATGGTGTTTCGGGAAATGCAAATCCACGGAACGATTCCTTAAATCTTAGGTATTATGCTAAACTTGTAACTCAAATATCTTCCTTTATGATCTTATCATAAACTATTTATATTCTTGTTACAATGATTTTGCACTTCATCTTGAAAGTCTTTGAACTTTTCAAATGTTTCATACTTCATCCTTATTAATTAAATATTCATATATTCACTCAAATTTTCGGAGAAAGTATATGAAGTTGAAATCCATCGCTCTTGACTACACATAATAGACTTCGTACAACAATATGTACAAGTTCCAATAAGCTAGTCATTCGTTCCCTTTTGGCCTATGAACGAAGTTTTAATTATCTCTAGGAAAGTTTCACAAGCGTCATGTGATCAAAAATCAAAAGACTCCAAAATTCCATCCACATGGAATTTCTTCATGTTTTCTTTCCAATATAATTTAAACGGCGATGTCACTTCCTAAGTGATTTTTCAATCAATTTGTCTTTCGACATTTTTATCACTAGTTTTATGGATGTGATTTCTCCAACGAGATTTGTGAATCATCCATCTTTTATGGATTACGGTATTTATTTGAACAACCCTTTTGTTCTCTTAATACTTGATAAAACAAATCTTGAAGGCAAGCTTTGATGTTTAAGGAGCAACACAATAACCCTTTATTTGTTCTCGATGAACATCATCACATATTCTTTTGCTAGTTACTTAGGCCATTGTAGTTCATGAATTGTGTTGTTTCGTATGACAATTCACACCAACAAATTCAGTATCAAATACTTAAGAACCAAATTTTTTAATAAGCAAAGAATATAGCCATAACATGTATATCATCTATATACTTAAACTGAACAATTCTAGTCTTTTCTTTTCTGCCATATATTTATGAGATTCTCTTTCAGTATTTCCTTTTCTGTTTGAAAGAATCTATCAACATCAATAGTGGAGTCATACATATGACACATAGTCCAAAGCGTGTATAGTTAAATACCAATGTCTTTGGACTTGCACTTTGAAGTAGATCACCATTATCAAATGTTTGGTGTTCTTTCAAATTACTTTCTTTAGTAATCTCTTGGTGTAGTAAACATTTTACCTACATCAAATATTCACCCTTATCATGGAATTATCCATGATCAAGCTACTTTTAGCTTGTAACGGTGAATCGCGAGTATAATGTTGCTCTCCAAAACCTTTTGGAGGATTAGGACAACTAGTGTCTCCAACCTTTTGCATAACCTTGATATTGAAACTATCTTTCGAATATCAAGAATCATGGAGATAAACATGATACTTATATACTAACATTGGAATTGTTACTCTTGATTTAATACCAACTATTAAACTTCATGGAGTAATCGAAACTTACTGAAAGTTTGCAATGGGACTTTTAAACTTGAGATTAACACTTCAAAACAATACGATACTAGTTCGTAAAGTAACTAACCAGAATTCTATAGTTCTATCATCTCAATTATAACTAAGCACAAGGTGGTAAATGGATGCCAATGACTACAACAACAATGCAAATTCACTTTGATTTAATTTATGATAAATATTGTTCAACTTTTAATCATATTGCTGTTAAACTCCCACTCAAAACAATATCCCTCACATTGTTTTAGTGATCACACGAACCAAATCCACCACATCAAAACCGATCATCACGAGAGTTGATGTAGCTTCAATGGCGAACAATCAACATGTTCATCATATCTACTATATGACTCATGCTTTACCTTTCGGTGATCCGTGTTCCGAGACCATGTCTGTACATGCTAGGCTCGTCAAGATCAAACCTTAGCTTCCGCATGAGCAAAAAACTGGCTTGCCCACGTTGTATACACTTGCAGAATCTAACACACCTGATCATCACGTGGTGCTTCGAAACAACAAGCTTTAGCGACGGTGCTTACTAAGGATGAACACTTTAGAACTTGAAATTCATGTGCATGAGGGACCATCTTATAATGCTATCGTTGTTAACTAAGCAATACAAGATGCATAAAGGATTAACATCACATGCAATTCATAATATGTGATATGATATGGCCTTTCTTCTTTGTGCTTCCGATCTCCATCTTCAAGCACGAACATGATCTCCATCATCACTGGCATTGTATCAAGGTCCATGATGCTGCTCCATGGTTGTCGTCCACCAGCTTCAACTATTACAACTACTTTGAATAGACACGCGGGTGTTAACAGAATTAAAAGACAACCATACGGCTCCTGCCGGTTGCCAACTTACAATAAGGAACATTGCATACATCAAATATAATCACAATCATGGCCATATCACATCACAGCACACCCCTGCAAAACAAAGTTAGACGCCTCTAATTTTCTTTGCATGTTTTACGTGGTTTGGGGCTTTCGATAAGTGTCGTTCTAAATTACGAACAAGAACCACAACATTGATACTAGTATTGTCAATCGCCGGTTGTAAATTGAATCTTAACTATGTTGGGAGAAACAGGCACCCGCAAAGCCACTTATGCAATACAAGTTGCATGTCAAGCGTGGAGCAAGTCTCATGAACGATGTCATGTAAGGTTAGCCTGGGCCGCTTCATCCCACCATCCCGCAAGATGCAAAGTACACAAGAAGTAATCGACAATAAAAGCATCAATGCCCACAATGACCATTGTGTTCTACTCGTGCAATAGATCTACATATAGACATGGCTCTGATACCACTGTAGGGGTTCGTAGCATGGAAAACAAAAAATTTCTACCGCATGCAAAAAAACAAGCCAAGATCTATCTACTAGATAGTAGCAACGAGTCGATAGAGGAACTCACCCTCGAAGATTCTCGTTGGGTGATGTAGTCATACACTTCCGATCTCAAGATCGCGTAGACGATCCTTCCGGCGCTACGTTCCGGCAGCACTCCCGCAGTCGGTCACACGTTCGGTACTCGACGAAGACCTTCCTCTCCCTTCTTCCAGCAGGCAGCGGAGGTTGTAGTACTCTCCTCGCGATTCCGGCAGCACAACGGCGTGGTACCAGAAGTATAGGGGAGATCTCGCAGGGCTTCGCCTTAAGCCGGAGCGAGTATGGTGGACTATGAGAGAGCCTTGGTGATCTAGGGTTTAGACACACCAATTATAAGGGGCTAAACCGGCGGCTAGGGCAATTAGAAGCTCTAACTCGGCGGCTTGGGAGAAATCCTGTCACATCCCAAGATTTTCCAAATCTTGTAATGTGAAAAATAAATGAATAAAATAAAACTTTGTTTGATTTTCAGGGCCAGAAGAAACATTTTGAATTCAATTGGAAACTCAAACCAATTTGGATTAAATAAAATCCTAAAGGAATTTAAAAAGATAAACATTTTAAATAGAGGAAAATAAAATGTTTTGGAAATACCATTATTGATCTTTTAAATAAAAGATTTTGTTTTTAAAGGAAAAGGTGGATTTATAAATAAAGATTATTTTATAAAGCCAAATTAAACCTTGGCCAAGATTTGGAAATAAAATGTTTTGTTTTGTTTAAAAATAGTAAAGGTCTATTTAAATAAAATAATAAGGAATTAATATCCAAATTTTATTTAAATAAAAGGTTTTACCATTTTAATAAAAACATCAAAACTTATTAAGTTATTTTAAATAAGTTTTCCAAATATTTTATATTCTCAAATAAAACCTACTAAAGTGTTTTGTCTCTATTTTTAGATTCAGAATAAATATTTTAAATAAAATAAATCCTATTTGATTTAATAATGAAAGTCTACTTTATTTAAATTAATGGACTTAAAGTAAAAGGTTATTTTATTTTAAAGCAAGATTTCCAAATATTCTTTATTTCCAAATAAAACCTACTGATTTGGTTTTGAAAATATTTGGATTTTAAATGGAGATTCTATTAATTAAATCAAACCCTATTGTATTAAATAACTAATGAACCATTTTATTTAATTAATGAATGGTCCTAAAAATAATAAAAAAATTATTTTATTATATGGTTTTTGTTGATAAACAGAACCAAAAACCCATTATAAGTTTGAATTATTTGAATGGTGTGAGTGAATGAATAATTCATTCAAATTCAAAACAGAAAAATAGAAATATAAAAGGAAAAGAAATCAGACAGAAAAAAATAGAACAAAACGAGCAGCCCAACCATCAGGCCCAGCCCAACAGCCCAACAGCCCAAATTCCCCTCTCCCCGAAAGAAAATAATTTGCACCCAGATTCAGACCCACAGAACCAATGACCAGTGGACCCTCCCCCTCGTTTCTTTTCCCACTGACCAGCGGACCCCACTCCTTCTGTTCTTCCTCCCCACCCGCACGACCCTTCTTCCCCCTCGTCGCCGTTTCCTGCAGTAATCCCGCGGCTTCAATTCGTCATAATCCCGGGCCTTTACCTCGCCTTGACCATGCACCTTAAATCGCTCGCCCCTCCTATCCGTTTCCCCTCTGTCACCCCGCAGTATCGCGCCCCCAGGCCGCCTCAATTCCTCCCCGAGCCTCTCTGTTCCGACGACCTTCCTCGTCAAATTCCGGCCAAGTGTCACCACCTCCTGCCTCTCCGAGCACACTAGCAGACTCCCCACTCCCATACAATCCTCCCTGTGCTCTTCATTCGACCGCGGGAGCCCCAGAACACCGTCCTCGACAAACTCCGAGCACCGCCGCGTCTGTCTCCAACTCCGGCGCGTTCCCCAGGTGAAACCAGACCGTCTCTGCACTTCTCGATCACGCACATAGCATTGTCTTGATCCTGCGCATCTGACCACGCCTCCATTTTGCCATAGGGCGAACTCCAGCGACGTCCTCGACCTCGACCGCGCGCGTCCGTCGCCAGAACCAACTCCGGCGAAGAATCCTGCCCGTTCCCGTGCGCCCCTCGCCACGACGACCACACGAACAGCATCACCTCATCCTCGCAACCTCGGTTAGCTTGCTCCCTCCCTGTTTCTCTTCCCGCCTCGCCAGCGCCGCCACCAACTGGCCGCTCCGCCGCTCGCCGTTAACATATCGCCGCCAGCTTATGGTCGGGCACTGAGGGCCATCCGATCTTGATCCAGTGGATAGGATAGGAAGTAGAACGAAGCGGTAAGAGCCCGCCTGTGCCGCACAATTTAACTGAAATCCAACGGCTGTCGTCGCGTGATCCAGCCGAATCGGTATCGTCCAGTAAAAACACGCCGCGTGTCACCTAATCTGTTTAAAAACAGATTTGAAAACAGAATTATTTGCAAACTTCAAACCCCTGTAACTTTCAAACCACACGTCCAAAATTTACAAATTTTATATCAATGAATTCAGGAGAGCAAGCCCTAGCCAACCATGGAATTAGTTTAGCAAATAGTATCTGTTAGCTTGTTTGTTTTAGCAGATTCTTTTGTGAGCTTGTTTATAGTATAAAAATTGTTTAAAATTGATTTAAGGGTTAAAACTTTTGCAAAATGGTTTGTTGTGTCCTTACTGACCCTAGGAACCAACTCATGGTTTTGGAAATGAAATTGGAAAAATTTAGAATGAATTAATTGAATTAGTCTAATTCTAGCTAAGTAATGTTAATGGTTGTATTATGAAAAAGGATTTTGGAATAAAAACTATTGGGAAAATATTATAATTCAAAGCTACTGACCTAAAACACCAAGTCTTGAGAGTTAGAAACTTTTGATGAGAAACTTAAAATTTTTGATTTGATAAAACCATTGAATGGATTTTAAAACAGTTTGGGGCAAAACCCTCTAACTAATGACTTTCCCATTTTGGTAAATGACCAATTTGGACTTTACAAAGTTTATAAACCTAGTGGAGACCAACCTTGCAATGGAACCATCCTTTGCATACTTATGCATGACTTAGATTCCATTTGCTTTATGTGTGTGAGATTGTTTGTTTGACTTTGGTTTGGAATGTTAGTTGATTTTGTGTTTGTTTGATTGACTTGTAGTGAAATTAGCAAAGTGTGAGACTAGCAAGATCAAGGAGAGAACCACCATTCCCTACCAAAAAGGCAAGTTACACTATCATACAAAAGTCCTACTATTTTCATTATACTTAGTGGATTTTGAAAACATGCATGAAAAG
The DNA here is from genome assembly GCA_916181665.1 of Avena sativa. Taxonomy (NCBI): domain Eukaryota; kingdom Viridiplantae; phylum Streptophyta; class Magnoliopsida; order Poales; family Poaceae; genus Avena; species Avena sativa. The sequence continues at coordinate 242,586,560 of OV702283.1, read as the reverse complement.
ATATTTCTGTACTTATGCTATGCTAAATCCTAATAGGATTCCCTATACACTCCTTAGTGAAAATATTGAAGTTGTACATGCTTAGCCATGCTATGTTTTGAAAAGAGATACATGTTGAGATTTTACAAAGGTTGAGAAAAGGACTTGTGTTTTACATAATAAAACAAGGACTCAATGAACCACCTAGGTGGAGGATACTTGAAGTTTTGGAGAAGGTGGCAACAAAAGGAACCATGTCTATGGCAATCACTTTGTGTTGTGCTCCAAATGAAAACCACCTAGGAAGCTTAGATATTGAACATGTTTCTCCAATTGTGGCTTTCGTGTGCAACCACATGCTATTATGGCTCTGGCTTAGTCAACTACATTGGGAAGACCCATGCACTGTCTTCAGTTAACTGGACATGGGGATCTGGAATGATTCATGGGTGCTGAAGGCAAGCTAGCAATGGTGTATGGGAGGACCCTTTGGAAAGACTTCGTCACATTCTCAATCTGCCAGTACTCCATCTTGGTGAGCACTAATCCAGTAGGCCACTGGTGGCAACAAGATGGGATTGTGACATGTGGGTAAAGTGTACTCCTTCTGCAGAAGGTAATAAAATCTAAGTACTTAGCCGTGTCCCCGGTTATGGACAATACTGAGCAACTAAATTTTGAACCATGGGAGATCTCGACATTCCAACTTCTAATATAAAAACTTGATGCACTTGGGGGTACCAAGGAATTCAAAGAGATTTTGTTAAGTTTGATGCACTTGGGGTTACCAAGGTGCTCAAGAGCATGATGTACTTGGGGTTACCAAGGAACTCATGAGATTTTGATAAAACTTGTTGCACTTGGGGTTACCAAATAGCTCAAGAGATTTTTGACAAGGACTTGAACACTTGAGTTTCTACCAAGGAGTTCAAGGAACTTGGACAAGAGATTTGACAAAGGACCAAAACCATTTTTGAAAAGATAGGATAAATGTTGCTTTATGCAAATAAGCCTTAAACTCTACTTAGCCAAATATGCATGTATTGATAAGATCCACTCATCATATACAAAGTAGCGAAACTTGCCAATAAAATTCAAATGTATTGACCCATGTGGCTGTAACTTGTAATGTTGCAGGTTTGAATGTCTTTAGTGAAGATTGATTGATTAGGATTACAAAGTCTACAACCAACATCTGCCTGTGGCACTTTGAAGATGAAGGACCCATGACTATAGTTATTCCGCTGCAATGTAAATTAATAGCCAAATGAGCTATGTAAGATGTAATAAAAATTATGTTATTCCTGGTTATAAAGTTATGTTATGACCTTTGTATCTTGATATTACATCTCAACTGTGGATGCTAGCTATTGATCCAGGGACTAGCATTGTAAAACACAGGAGGAATCTACCTTATTGGGTTGAGACCTCTACAGATGGTATCAGAGCATTGTGTTGCCTGTAGGATTTGTAAACCTAGGATTGGACAAAAACCCTTAGAAAAATAGGAGTTATATTTTGATCCAAAACTTATATACAAAAACACTTGTAAACTCTTTCCTCAACCATTTTGGGTTTCAACTCTACATCTTTTCTATTTCAACTTGATGGAAAAACCTACCCCATGGCCAAAGACTACACCATGTGCAAAGGACTTCTCCAACTTCTTCAACTCTAATGACTTCAACTTCTTCAACTCTAATGACTTCAACATCTTCAGCATATTCACCAAGGACTTCCAACTTGGAAACCACTAAGGACTACAAGTGAGACAAGGAAATCTTACTCTAGATTTGGAGACTGAGGGAATGCAAAATAAGGAGCCATCAACAACTTTGAAGTATTATGACCAAGAGTTTTTCTCAAGGAAACCATGATCCCAAGTAAGAAGAAGCAACCAAGAATGATGGAAAGATCACAAGTGAACCATATAGATGGACCACCATATACTAGTTAAGACAAAACCACCAACTTATGAGGTGTGAACAAAATATTTTGTTGCCTAAGTATATGCTTGAACTTTGTTGTTTGAGTGAAAAGTTGTTTGATTGCATGCACATTGTTTGAATTGTGATGTGTGTGATTAGAATTGAGTTCTTAGAAATATCTTGCCTATTCTAATCTCCTTTCAACCCAAACAGATGACTACTCTAAGAGACTCCAACATCAAGGATGATGACACCAACACCAACCAAGAGGACAGCATGAAAGAGCTCATAGCAACCCAGAACCAGTTAAACCAACTGACAGCTCAATTCATAGCCAACAATAGTGATAAAGATCCAGCACTGCAAAGGTTTTTGGAAGAACAATCCCAACTGATGCTCAAGGTGACTAATCAAATGATCAGCATGGAAGAAAACTATCCCAAAGGAGTGTATGATAACAAGGATGACAAGAATGTTATTCTAGATGGAGCCCCAGCTTGCATTACTTGTGGAGACAAGGATCATACTTCCAAGGAGCATGAAGGACAATGCCCCAATTGTGAAGAAGAACATCCTATTGGACAATGCCCTACCTCTCAAGCTACTTGCTACCTATGTGAAGGAAGTGATCATACTCCAAACCAATGTCCCATCTATGCCATGGTGGAACAAAGGAAACAAGAAGGATCCAAATCTAACAAAGAAAAAGGACCACTTATACCTCCAAACAAGACAACTCAATTCAAAGGATCAAAGAAACCCAAGAAACCAAGGCAAGACATGAGCCTTGCACAATGTCGTAAATGTAAGGAAATGGGACACTACTCCAGTGGATGCCCAGAGAACAAGAAGAATAAAGAGATTGACCAAGTGTGGTGCAACAACTGCAAGGAGTTAGGCCACTATGTAGCCACTTGTCCACAAGAGCCGCGTAAAGAACTCAAGGACATTCATTGTTTCAACTGCAAGAATCCAGGACATTATGCAAGCAACTGTCCAGAAAAGATGAAGAACAAGTTGAACAAGCCTATGGAGAAAATCAACCTTGGCCCATGAGTCAAGTATGGAAACCAAGGACACCATGCAAATGTTTGCTTAGAGAAATTTTCCCCAGGATCCCAAGAAGGACAATATGTAATTTTTGTTTGAAAAATTTATAAGGGTGGTAGTACCCTAGTTGTTTTGAACCTGCTTGTAACCCCAGCCTTCCCAAATCTCGAGACGAGATTTATTTTATGGGTGGTAGCCTGTCACATCCCAAGATTTTCCAAATCTTGTAATGTGAAAAATAAATGAATAAAATAAAACTTTGTTTGATTTTCTGGGCCAGAAGAAACATTTTGAATTCAATTGGAACCTCAAACCAATTTGGATTAAATAAAATCCTAAAGGAATTTAAAAAGATAAACATTTTAAATAGAGGAAAATAAAATGTTTTGGAAATACCATTATTGATCTTTTAAATAAAAGATTTTGTTTTTAAAGGAGAAGGTGGATTTATAAATAAAGATTATTTTATAAAGCCAAATTAAACCTTGGCCAAGATTTGGAAATAAAATGTTTTGTTTTGTTTAAAAATAGTAAAGGTCTATTTAAATAAAATAATAAGGAATTAATATCCAAATTTTATTTAAATAAAAGGTTTTACCATTTTAATAAAAACATCAAAACTTATTAAGTTATTTTAAATAAGTTTTCCAAATATTTTATATTCTCAAATAAAACCTACTAAAGTGTTTTGTCTCTATTTTAGATTCAGAATAAATATTTTAAATAAAATAAATCCTATTTGATTTAATAATGAAATTCTACTTTATTTAAATTAATGGACTTAAAGTAAAAGGTTATTTTATTTTAAAGCAAGATTTCCAAATATTCTTTATTTCCAAATAAAACCTACTGATTTGGTTTTGAAAATATTTTTATTTTAAATGGAGATTCTATTAATTAAATCAAACCCTATTGTATTAAATAACTAATGAACCATTTTATTTAATTAATGAATGGTCCTAAAATTAATAAAAACATTATTTTATTATATGGTTTATGTTGATAAACAGAACCAAAAACTCATTATAAGTTTGAATTATTTGAATGGTGTGAGTGAATGAATAATTGATTCAAATTCAAAACAGAAAAATAGAAATAGAAAAGGAAAAGAAATCAGACAAAAAAAAATAGAACAAAACGAGCAGCCCAACCATTAGGCCCAGCCCAACAGCCCAACAGCCCAAATTCCCCTCTCCCCGAAAGAAAATAATTTGCACCCAGATTCTGACCCACAAAACCAATGACCAGTGGACCCTCCCCCTCGTTTCTTTTCCCACTGACCAGCGGACCCCACTCCTTCTGTTCTTCCTCCCCACCTGCACGACCCTTCTTCCCCCTCGTCGCCATTTCCTGCAGTAATCCCGCGGCTTCAATTCGTCATAATGCCGGGCCTTTACCTCGCTTTGACCACGCACCTTAAATCGCTCGCCCCTCCTCTCCGTTTCCCCTCTGTCACCCCGCAGTATCACGCCCCCAGGCCGCCTCAATTCCTCCCCGAGCCTCTCTGTTCCGACGACCTTCCTCGTCGAATTCTGGCCAAGTGTCACCGCCTCCTGCCTCTCCGAGCACACTAGCAGACTCCCCACTCCCAGACAATCCTCCCTGTGCTCTTCGTTCGACCGCGGGCGCCCCAGAACACCGTCCTAGACAAACTCCGAGCACCGCCGCGTCTGTCTCCAACTCCGGCGCGTTCCCCAGGTGAAACCAGACCGTCTCTGCACTTCTCGATCACGCACATAGCATTGTCTTGATCCTGCGCATCTGACCGCGCCTCCATTTTCCCATAGGGCGAACTACAGCGACGTCCTCGACCTCGACCGCGCGCGTCCGTCGCCAGAACCAACTCCGGCGAAGAATCCTGCCCGTTCCCGTGCGCCCCTCGCCACGACGACCACACGAACAGCATCACCTCATCCTCGCAACCTCGGTGAGCTTGCTCCCTCCCTGTTTCGCTTCCCGCCTCGCCAGCGCCGCCGCCAACTGGCCGCTCCGCCGCTCGCCGTTAACATATCGCCGCCAGCTTATGGTCGGGCACTGAGGGCCATCCGATCTTGATCCAGTGGATAGGATAGGAAGTAGAACAAAGCGGTAAGAGCCCGCCTGTGCCGCACGATTTAACTGAAATCCAACGGCTGTTGTCGCATGATCCAGCCGAATCGGTATCGTCCAGTAAAAACACGCCGCGTGTCACCTAATCTGTTTAAAAACAGATTTGAAAACAGAATTATTTGCAAACTTCAAACCCCTGTAACTTTCAAACCACACGTCCAAAATTTACAAATTTTATATCAATGAATTCAGGAGAGCAAGCCCTAGCCAACCATGGAATTAGTTTAGCCAATAGTATCTGTTAGCTTGTTTGTTTTTGCAGATTCTTTTGTGAGCTTGTTTAGAGTATAAAAATTGTTTAAAATTGATTTAAGGGTTAAAACTTTTGCAAAATGGTTTGTTGTGACCTTACTGACCCTAGGAACCAACCCATGGTTTTGGAAATGAAATTGGAAAAATTTAGAATGAATTAATTGAATTAGTCTAATTCTAGCTAAGTAATGTTAATGGTTGTATTATGAAAAAGGATTTTGGAATAAAAACTATTGGGAAAATATTATAATTCAAAGCTACTGAACTAAAACACCAAGTCTTGAGAGTTAGAAACTTTTGATGAGAAACTTAAAATTTTTGATTTGATAAAACCATTGAATGGATTTTAAAATAGTTTGGGGCAAAAACCTCTAACTAATGACTTTGCCATTTTGGTAAATGACCAATTTGGACTTTACAAAGTTTATAAACCTAGTGGAGACCAACCTTGCAATGGAACCATCCTTTGCATACTTATGCATGACTTAGATTCCATTTGCTTTATGTGTGTGAGATTGTTTGTTTGACTTTGGTTTGGAATGTTAGTTGATTTTGTGTTTGTTTGATTGACTTGTAGTGAAATTAGCAAAGTGTGAGACTAGCAAGATCAAGGAGAGAACCACCATTCCCTACCAAAAAGGCAAGTTGCACTATCATACAAAAGTCCTACTATTTTCATTATACTTAGTGGATTTTGAAAACATGCATGAAAAGATATTTCTGTACTTATGCTATGCTAAATCCTAATAGGATTCCCTATACACTCCTTAGTGAAAATATTGAAGTTGTACATGCTTAGCCATGCTATGTTTTGAAAAGAGATACATGTTGAGATTTTACAAAGGTTGAGAAAAGGACTTGTGTTTTACATAATAAAACAAGGACTCAATGAACCACCTAGGTGGAGGATACTTGAAGTTTTGGAGAAGGTGGCAACAAAAGGAACCATGTCTATGGCAATCACTTTGTGTTGTGCTCCAAATGAAAACCACCTAGGAAGCTTAGAGATTGAACATGTTTCTCCAATTGTGGCTTTCGTGTGCAACCACATGCTATTATGGCTCTGGCTTAGTCAACTACATTGGGAAGACCCATGCACTGTCTTCAGTTAACTGGACATGGGGATCTGGAATGCTTCATGGGTGCTGAAGGCAAGCTAGCAATGGTGTATGGGAGGACCCTTTGGAAAGACTTCGTCACATTCTCAATCTGCCAGTACTCCATCTTGGTGAGCACTAATCCAGTAGGCCACTGGTGGCAACAAGATGGGATTGTGACATGTGGGTAAAGTGTACTCCTTCTGCAGAAGTTAATAAAATCTAAGTACTTAGCCGTGTCCCCGGTTATGGACAATACTGAGCAACTAAATTTTGAACCATGGGAGATCTCGACATTCCAACTTCTAATATAAAAACTTGATGCACTTGGGGGTACCAAGGAATTCAAAGAGATTTTGTTAAGTTTGATGCACTTGGGGTTACCAAGGTGCTCAAGAGCATGATGTACTTGGGGTTACCAAGGAACTCATGAGATTTTGATAAAACTTGTTGCACTTGGGGTTACCAAATAGCTCAAGAGATTTTTGACAAGGACTTGAACACTTGAGTTTCTACCAAGGAGTTCAAGGAACTTGGACAAGAGATTTGACAAAGGACCAAAACCATTTTTGAAAAGATAGGATAAATGTTGCTTTATGCAAATAAGCCTTAAACTCTACTTAGCCAAATATGCATGTATTGATAAGATCCACTCATCATATACAAAGTAGCGAAACTTGCCAATACAATTCAAATGTATTGACCCATGTGGCTGTAACTTGTAATGTTGCAGGTTTGAATGTCTTTAGTGAAGATTGATTGATTAGGATTACAAAGTCTACAACCAACATCTGCCTGTGGCACTTTGAAGATGAAGGACCCATGACTATAGTTATTCCGCTGCAATGTAATGTAATATCCAAATGAGCTATGTAAGATGTAATAAAAATTATGTTATTCCTGGTTATAAAGTTATGTTATGACCTTTGTATCTTGATATTACATCTCAACTGTGGAAGCTAGCTATTGATCCAGGGACTAGCATTGTAAAACACAGGAGGAATCTACCTTATTGGGTTGAGACCTCTACAAATCCCTAGGCTGTGGCTAGGGTTTAGGTTTAGAGGGAGACAACTTGTGTGTCTAGGAGGGGAGCCCTGCCCCTCCTTATATAGGTGGAGGGAGGCGTCGGCCAAGGGAAGGGAGTCCCTCCCCAACTCGGATCCCTAGTGGGCCGGCGGTGGAGGAGGAACTCCTCCCCAACTCGGTTTCCCACTTCTTCTCCACTTTCCAAAATAGCCGTTTGACTTTTCAAATTGGCGTTTGACTTTTCAAACTAGGATTTGATTAAACCCTTTATTTTGTACAGCGATGACACCTAGTACATGATGTAATCATTCCAACTTGCAATGACATATTCATGTACCCTTCCCCTCCGGAGTGCCGGACATTCCGGAACCTTCTAGAGCATTCCCGATGAAAACACCGGAATCATTCCCCAACTCTGAAACAGGACTTTCCTTATATGAATCTTATTCTCCGGACCATTCCGGATCTCCTCGTGATATCCCGGATCCCATCCGAGACTCCGAACAACATTCGGTCTCTTACTCATCATTCCATAACTACTCAACAACATCGAATCCTTAAGTGTGTCTCCCTACGGTTCGTGAATTATGCGGACATGATCGAGACACTTCTCCGAACAATAACCAATAGAGGAATATGGAAATTCATATGGCTCCCACATATTTCAACGATTACTTTGCGATCGAATGAACCACTTACATACGATACCAATTTCCCTTTGTCTCACGATAGTTTACTTATCCGAGGTTATGATCGTCGGTATCTCTGCATACCTAGTTCAACCTCGTTACTAATAAGTACTCTTTTCTCGTTCCCGTGATATGTGATCCCTTGTGAGCCAGTCACATGCTTGCAAGCTAATTGGATGAAATTTCGCCGAGAGGGCCCAGAGTATATCTATCCATCATATGGATGGACAAATCCCACTCTTGATCCATGTGTCTCAACCAATACTTTCCGAACACTCAATGCCACCTTTATAGCCACCCTGTTACGGTGTGGTGTTTGATGTCATCAAAGCATCCTTCCGGTGAAGGTGATAAGCATGATCTCATGGTCGAAGGAATTAGGTTACTATGCATCAGAAAGCATATAGCAATTGAACTATTAAAATGACTTGATCTTTATGCCATGCTTATCTGTAGGAGTATGTCCATCACATCATTCTCCTAATGATATGACCCTGTTGTTAATAACATCTCTATGTTCATGATCAGGAAACCATGATCATATATTAACCAACAAGCTAGTTTAACAAGAGGCTTTACTAGGGACTCTTTTATGTTTAAAAATCACACAAGTATTAATGTTTCCGATTAATACAATTATAGCATGGTATGTAAACATTTATCATAAGTATGAAGATATGATAATAACCACTTTATTATTGCCTCTTGGGCATATCTCCAACAGAAGCCTGGTTTAGGATTGTTGGTATCCCTATGAAATATGGAGAAATCAACTGTTTTCTATGTTGCTTCTCTGGTGGGCAAACCTTTGGCCCTAGACAGGAACAACTTGAGGAATCTAGCTTATGTGAGGGTGAGGATTGCCTGTTTGGATGTTACTTTGGTTCCTAATACCAGAAGGGGGGAGATCCAGGGGGATTTATGAATTCAAATACACTAGAGAGATTTTTGCTCCTGATGCAGTACCAACCATTCCTGTATCAGTAGGTGCTGAGGGGCAAGATGATGTCAATGTGCTTGATGGGAGGAATGAGGGAGAGGCTAGGCAAAATAGGCCTGATGGTGGTGATGGTCAAGGGCCTGGGGTTGGTGTAGGTGCAGGTGGTGTAAGTGGTGGTCGCCAACATGCTGGTGGTAGTACTGGTGGGGCTGGGTTAGAGAAAGGTAAAGGGTTGCTGGTGGAACATGAGGATTCTGGTGAAATTTCATTTGGAACTAGAATGGCTAATATCTAGGCCAGTTCTGGAAGTGGTGGAAACACAAGGGGAATTGTCATCAGGGAGAATGTGGAGGGTGGTAATACTGATCATGTTAATGTTCTGAACAAAGAGGTTGTTGTGGGTCAACAAGATGATGTCCAGGAAGCCGATGTGGGTAGTGTTGGGTTAGGTGATGTTCACATGGAGGTCATCCAGAATTTGGCTCCTCCTTTTGTTAATGAGATCATTCCTCATGTTGCTGCTGGGCCTTAGAGCTTTGAAGATTTTATCAGAGGTTTGTTGAGGGACAGGGGTGGTGATAAGTATTATGAGCACAAAAAATAGTATGGCCATTTGCTGGAGGATGAAGGAGAACAAGGTGATGCTCATCAACAAAGGGGTGATGATGTTTCTGCTGAAGAATCCTTTGGCTCATCTACTGATAGTGGCAAAAAAGTCAGTGGTGAAGGTTCTGTGATGGGTGGTGTTCATAATATGGAAGTTGAGATCCAAGATCAGGAGGTAGTAGCTGTTGGGTTGTCTCAGCCTGATGTTGTCTCCACTCAAGAAAGTGTGGGTTCTCAATCTAAGAATGTGGATGGTGTGGATGAACAATTGGTAAGGATGAGTTCAAGGGTGGCTTCTCAAGGCGGGGCTAGGAGAATGGAAGAAAGGCATCTGTCTCAACAATCTGCTAGAGATTTGTCAGGTACCAACTTAACTTTTTATAATTCTTTTGCTGCCCTGGATGATGATGTTATTATGCATAGAGCTTTGGAGATGGGAGTTGATGCTATATCTATATCTTTAGAACATATTAATTCCTTGAGAGATTTAGAAATTGCTAGACATAGTCTATAGGATAGGAAACAGGTTGAAGCTATGATAGAGGTTGATTTGAGTGAGAAAGTTCTGTTTCTTGATTGGAAGGAGGATAGTAATGATGAAGGGGAATTTACTCCTGTGATTTGTAGAAAAATAGGAAGAAGATGAAAACTGGTTCTGGTCGGAAGAATAGAAAGTTAAAGGCTGCTGCTGTGAAGGTCCACAAGTATCACCCTATGAGTGGTGTTGTGACTAGAATAAGAGAGAGAAAAACTGTATTATGATAGGTGTTATTTTGAACATTAGAGGTGTGGGGAAAAAGGTGTGAGTGCTTATTTGAATAATTTGTTGAGACAGGAAAAAAGTGGATTTCATTGGTTTGCAAGAGACTATTAAGAAGGATTATTCTACTGACTTTTTTAGGAGAACTGATCCTATGAATCAATTCTCCTGGAGTTGGTTGCCTTCTGTGGGGAGATCTCGGGGCATTTTGGGGGGTCTACGTTCCTCCAAATTGACCCAGATGGATGTGTCTGTGGGCAGGTTCCATGTTAAGATGAGGGTGTTTGATTTCAAGAAACAGGTTCAGTGGCATTTGGTTGTGGTATATGGGGCTGCTCAAGAGGAAAATAAGGAGGAGTTTTTGATAGAATTAGCTCATGTTTATCAGGACCAGTCGATTCCTTTACTGGTGGGTGGTGATTTTAATGTGATTAGATTTGTTTTTGAGAAAAACAAAGGTCATTCTTTGAACAAGTGGGGGCACATGTTTAACTCTATTATTAATGCCTATGGTTTGAGGGAAATTCAAATGTCTAGGGGGCAGTTCACTTGGTCCAACAATCAGAAAAATCCTACTTTGGAGAAACTTGATAGGATACTAGTTTGCAAGGAGTGGGAGAGGTTATTTCCTCTTACTACAGTACATAAGCTGACTAGGGAGGTTTCTGACCATAGTCCTTTGATTCTGGACACTATGGAAGGGCAGGAAGGTGGCAGCAAAGAGTTCAGGTTTGAGAAAAGTTGGTTGCAGAGTGATGAATTTTTATTAAGAGTAGAGAAGATCTGGAAAAAACCTGTCAGAGGTAAAAACAGTCTTGATAGTTTTCAGAAAAAGCTAAAGAATGTCAAGAATGATCTGAAAGGGTGGGGTTCTCATATCAGGGAGTTGGAGAAAAAGAAGAAGAGAGAGTTAGTGGAAGAGATTCAGGAACTAGAAAGTATAGAGGAGTTGATTTTGCTTAATGCAGGGCAGTTGAAACGAAAAGCGTCAATTCATAAAGAACTGTTGGAAGTGTATGAGAACGAAGAGAGATTCTGGCAGCAAAGGTCGAGAGATAACTGGTTGTTGAAAGGTGATAATAACATTGAATACTTTCACAGGATTGCTAATGGGGTGAGGAGAAAGAAAATGATTTTTTCTATGAAAGATGGGGAGAATGAGATTCAAGGAACTCATGATCTCTTGTTGCATGCTACCAATTATTATAAAACATTGTTTGGTCCTGCTGGAGGTTTTTCTGTTAGACTTTCTGATGATAATTGGCAGGCTTGGGAGAAACTTAATGATGAAGATAGGGAGAAGATGGGTGTGCCTTTTACTGAGAAAGAGGTGAAGGAGGTTATTGATCAGATGGAGAATAATAAAGCAGCTGGTCCTGATGGGATTCCTATTGAATTCTATCAGCACTGCTGGTTGATTATAAGAAAAGATATTATGGCTGTGTTTGATGATTTTTATGCACATAAAATTGATCTGAAGAGTATTAACTATGGGGTGATTACTCTTTTGCCAAAGGTGATGATGCTGATAGAATTCAGAAGTATAGGACCATTTGTCTGCTTCGGGTGTTGTTTAAATTTTTTACCAAGACACTGACAGTTAGAACAGAACCTGTGATGGGGAAATTGATAAATACATGCTAGACTATTTTATCTATTGCTGATGGGGTTACTTTGTTGCATGAAATCCTAAAAGAATCAAAATTTCAGAGGTAGCAGGGTGTGATCCTGAAGATTGATTTTGAAAAGACCTATGATAAGGTCAATTGGGACTTCCTGTTTTACTGCTATAAACAGAAAGGTTTCAGTGAAGACTGGTTGATTTGGTTGAAGAGTGTTGTGACTCAGGGTACTCTCAGTGTTAAGGTAAATGGGGAAGTTGGTCCTTATTTTGGCAGCTTTAAAGGTGTTAGGCAAGGAGATCTTTTTTCTCCCTTCTTATTTAATCTGGCAGGGGAATGTTTGGCTAGGATGGTTCTTAATGCCCAAGCTAGTGGTTTGTTTACAGGGTTGGTTGATAATCTGTTTGATAAAGGGATTGCTATTTTGCAATATGCTAATGATACTATCCTTTTCATTAAGGATGATGTTGAGGGGGCCAGAAATTTGAAGCTGTTGTTATATTTGTTTGAATCCATGTCTAGTCTTAAAATTAACTTTGAGAAAAGTGAGGTGATGATGGTGTTGGATGATGAGGATAAGCTGTCCAATTATGCTGAGTTGTTTAATTGTCAGAAAGGTAGTTGGCCTATTAAATATTTGGGGCTGTCGGTTTGCAGTAGAAGATGCATAGTGGCTGAGATGGGATTTATTGGGGATAGGCTGAAAAAGAAGTTAGATGGCTGGATGGGTGGAGCTTTATCTCTGGGAGGTAGGCATGTTAAAACTAGTGCTTGTGTATCTAGTGTGGCTGTTTATCCCCTGTCTATGTTCCTTTTTCACAAAACAAATGTAGAGGAGGTTGAAAAGAAGACCAGAGCCTTTTTCTGGTATGGCAGGGTGGTAAAAAGGAAGTATCATCTGGTGAAATGGAAATTTTTCTGCAAACCCAGGAAAAAAGGAGGCTTGGGGATCAAGAATATTAGGTTGTTTAACACCAGCTTGCTTTGCAAGTGGTGGTGGAGGCTTGAGGCTGAGGAAGGACCCTGGCATGTTTTTGTGAGGAAAAAGTATATAAAACGAGGAGGGATCAGTGCTGTGAAAAACAAACAGAGTGATTCTCCTTGTTGGACTGATCTGCTTAAGATTAGGGACCTCTATCTGGCTGGCAGAAGAATGAAAGTTGGAAATGGGGAGCTGACTGATTTTTGGCATGATGCTTGGTGTCTAGATATTCCTTTGAAACGTACGTTCCCTGATCTGTTTGATGTTTGTCAAAATCAATTGATTATTGTTGCTGATATGGCTAAAAGATGGTGGAGATGATCTTTTAGAAGATGGCTAGATGCTGATGGGATGAATCATCATGATCAACTAAGGTGCTTGGTGAATGGGGTGTGCTTGAATCAGGAAAAACATCGACCTGTTTGGTTGTGGAATAAATCTGGCAGGTTTCTTGTCAAATCTATGTATTCTCATCTTTCGAATGTTGGGATTGACAGGAGTTTTAAACATTTGTGGAAAGCAAAAATCCCTCTGAAGACTAAGATCTGGATGTGGTTGATTTGGCACAATGCTATTCTCACTAAGGATAATATGAAAAAGATAAGATGTGAAGGGGATTTTACTTGCAGATTTTGTCGAGAGGGAGAAACCATTGGGCAACTGTTCTTCACATGTGCGGATGCTAAGTATGTGTGGGGTGTGGTTGCTAAATCTATCGTTGCTGGGAATAAACCTGGGTCCTTTTCTCAGTATTTCTAGTTGGCTCCTCAGTTTTTGGGAGTTAGCAGAAATGTGCAAATTACGGTGTTAGAAGCGATCTGTTGGGCTATCTGGAAGCTTAGGAGCAGAGCTTGCTTTGAAAAGAAACTTATTAATTCCCTTGTTGATTTGGTTATATATGCATGTGTTTTCATTCATTATTGGGCAGGTTTACATGGGGAGGAAGAACGGGAGATGTTGCATGTTGGGGCTGATGTTTTGCAACAGAATGCGCTGGCTGATGCTGCGGCTATGGATGTGGCTCCTGTTCCTTTCTTGGGACTGCCAGCGATCCCTGAAGATCGTGCCCACGAGGCCCCTGAACTTGAGAGGGGCGGGAGAAAAGGAGGAGGATTTTATGCTGTTTGGGGAGAAAAAAGTCTTTGAGCCTTTCCTGTCATATTGGGATGTTAGTTTTGTTTCGCACTAGGTGATTAGCATGGCACTCGTTGTCGAGCGACCCGAAGAGGGAAAAAATCATGGGGTACAACACCCAGTGTACTCCCTCAGCGAGGTACTGACACCTACACGGTAGAAGTACCCTCACTACCAGAAGCTAGCCTATGGCATGTTCATGACTACTCTTCGACTGAGCCATTACTTCTAGGAGCATGAAATAGTGGTCGTCAATGACGCTCCACGGTCACACGTACTCAACAACCCTGAAGCAAACGGGGCGAGTGGCCCTCTAGGGCATAGAACTATCCCCATAGGACATCATCTACGAGCAGTGCACCGCCATCAAATCGCAGGTACTCCCTGACTTCCTAGTCCACTGGATGGAGCTACAGCTGCCGGACACCCCAGACATGTCCCAGCTCTAGACAATGCACTTTAACGGAACCAAGCGTGTGGAAGGAGCTGGAGCCAGAGTAATCTTGACGTACCCACAAGGGGACAAGACGAGATACATGTTATAGATGAGATTCCGTGCATCAAACAATGAGGTTGAGTACAAGGCGCTGATCCATAGCATGCAGATGGCTAAAGTCTGCAGTGCCACTTGACTGGTCATCTACGGCGACTCCAAACTCATCGTCTAGCAGACGATGAACCAATGTGACACCGTCAGTGACAACATGATCTCCTACTGCAACCTCTACAACACACTCGAAGGAGACTTTGAAGGCTGCGAACTCTGGCACATTGGTTGAGACAGCAACGAGGAGGCCAACAAACTCACCAATATTGGTTCCACCTGCGCACCAGTACCACCAGGTGTGTTCCTCGAACAAATCTGCGAGTGCTCCATCAAGCACAAGAACTCCAAAGGCACACCAGACGCTGCGAACCACTTGGGGCTTGCGCCACCTAAGAAAACCGAGGCACATGAAGAATCAAAGACAAACGTCGAACTTGTGAACCTCATGCAAGTCCTAGCAATCGAGCAAACATGGACTCAATCGTACGTACAGTACTTGTTGATAAAGCAATTGCCAGACGACCTAACCGACTCTAGGAAGATCGTCAGCCGCTCCAAGGCCTTCACCATCATCAAGAGCAAACTCTACAACGAAGCATCACCGTCGTTCTCTAGCAATGTGTCACCAACGGTTATGAAAAGAGAATCCTCCTCGACATCCACGAAGGAATGTGCGGCCACGACGCGGGCAGTCGCGCCTTGGTTGCCAAAGATCTACGAGCTAGCTTCTACTGGCCAACGGTGATGAGCGACTCCAAGGACATAGTTGAAAAATGCAACGCCTGCCAAATGTTTGCTGACAAGCCGCACAGGCTTAGAGACACGACCCATACCGCTGGCCTAGCCCTTCACTCAATGGGTACTCGACATGATCGGCAAGCTACAGAAGTCCCCGCTTGGAGGCTACATCTTCCTCTTGGTCGCATTCGACAAGTTCACCTAGTGGATCAAATCCATGCCCGTCACCAACCAAACTAGCACCACTGCTGTCAAGTTCTTCGAGTCCACTGTCTACAGGTTCGGGCTGCCACATAGCATCATCACCGACAACGGAATGTGCTTCACTTCAAAAAAGTTCCAGGACTTGTGCGACGGCCTCGGCATCAATGTCACCTACGCCTCGGTTGTGCATCCATAGACCAATGGCCAAGTCGAAAAGGCCAACGGCCTTGTCTACAATGGGATCAAGAAATGACTCCCACGCCCTCTTGAATGAGTGGCGGGAGCCTAGGGAGACGAACTACCCTCCTTCCTCTGGAGCTTGCGCAGAATGCCAAACAGTGCCACCGACTACACACATTCTTCATGGTGGACGGAGCCAATGCTATGCTACCTTCTCAAGTAGCTACATGGCCCCACGGGTCATCCCTTATAGCGAGGCCCAATCAATGGCCGCACTCAAAAACTCCATTGATCTGCTGGACGAGGAACACGACATCGCCGCCACCCGATCAACGGTCTACCAGCAAAGCCTCCGCAACTACCACAGCCGACGGCTGTGGCCACGGTCCTTCGTCGAAGGGGACCTCCTCCTATGACCCAAGAAAAAGGGGCACCTAAAGCTCGAGTCACCCTGGGAAGGACCCTACATGGTCACCGAAGTAATTCCAGGTGGCGCCTACCGCCTCAAGGACCTCGAGTCAGGTGTAGCATACTCCAACCCTTGGAACGTCGCACAACTACGACACTTCTACCCTTAGCTGTTTTTTACTTACAATAAGGCTTTTCAACCATGCTACATAGCCAAACCTTATACTCTCCTCTATATGATGAATAAAATCTAATTCCCTTGGACAACTTGTTTTTATCATGTGAATTTACATTCATAAAACACACTCGGGGGCTACGCCTCACCCGATGACTTTGTCGACTCCTTTACTACTTCATTCACCTGAGTAGCTGACCATGTCATCGAATCCTTGAAAATTCCAGCCTAGTTGCAGCCCAACTGATAGGATGGCAAGGAGTAGAGATCGACAGAGTGTCAGGCTAAAAAAGGGACATGCACCTCTACAATAAAAGCATCACATGCAATACATTATATAATTTTTTTAAGGGTAGCAGGCAGCCCAATCAAAACTATACAAACATTACATCATTTTACATGGTAATCATCGGAAAAATGACTACTATCCATGCTATAGCAACATGTTAGTCCGCTCATCAATGAGCCGAATAATATCCTCTTCGTGATGGGCAACTTCTTGGTAATGCGGAAGAATGTTCCACGACATGCCACCCGGAGGAACAGGTGGCCCCACCGCTATCTCCGCCATATCTACATCACGATGGTGCAGCCGAACAAGGGACAACACTGCCTTGGTACTTGAAAGAAGTTGCTACTGCACAAGTTTCTTCGCGGCATCCTGATGACTGGGTTCCTGCACCAACAACAGGGTTATTGCAGTACTTGTAGATCAAATATTTAAAGAGTTTGTCCCGATGATATTTTGGCAAACAGAAACAACATGACCCCGCAGCCACATTGACAATGCGGCCATGCTCGCACCCAAACCATGGTTTGGAAATAGCTTATTCTATAAGTTACTAGGATAAATGAATTTAAGATGATTTTTAACAACTACTACTAGGACTAGAAGAAAACTAGAACAAAAGTAAAAGTAGAAAGAGGTGAATGAAATGAGATGAAATATTAATGCTATGATTCCTCAAGTAATATTCTGTATACCAGTGTGTATGATAAATGCTTATGGAATAGCTATTAACTATAATTGTGGATGTCCATCATATACCGTTGTCTCCAACCATTGTAAGTGGCAACCAGACAACTCAGTTGTCTACAACCTCTTTTGAGTTGGTAGTCAAATTGTGTATTAAGGCAACAAGACCAGACAAAAGGCATTAAGTTTTATGGACAACCGTAGTCCTAGGAATATGTGCTCGTCACAAGATATCCCGAATGTCACTATGGGGTCAAGCAATTTGCAACACTATACCTATCTATATCATGAGTGATCTTGGGGAATTGAATCTTAATGGGAGGTGCATCCTAAGCCACTATTTCCTCCGCAGACCCACTTATAGCAAATAGCCTATTAGTTATACCCATAGAAGAGCAAAGACTAATGATAAGTTTTGTGACAACATCGTTCATCCCTATCTAATTCCTCAACAATGGATCGGACATATCCAATCACTAGAATGATATCATGAATAGATCAATGTAAAGAGAAAGCATAAACATATTAATTATCAAGAACACACCACACTTAAATTACTCAAATCATCATAACATTAATAAAAGGGGGTTCAAGCCATATTACAACCCATCTCGGAAACCATGATGGGGGGAGAAGAAGGAGTAGCGGTGATGGAGATGGTGATGGAATGACGGCGGCGCATGGAGGAGCCTCCTCTTGGTATTCTTCCCTAGCATTCCTTTAAGGTTGAGATTGGATCTTGTTGGCTGGCTATGGCTGCAGGGCTCCGCCTTGGTGGTGGATGATGGAGATTGGATCTAGATCTGATAGATGTGTTGGTGGTGGGTTGGTTCCTCTCCCTTGACTCCTCCCTCCTTTATATAGGCCTTGGGGGTGCCCTGGGTTCCCTCAATACCGTCATATGACTTAGCGAAGGTTCTGGAGCTTGTAGGGGGCGAAATACCGTCGTTGCCGACCCTTTTTGCAACTATACAGGCACAACTATACGGCCGGAATATTTTCTCCGATCGGATAGTTGGTTGTTGAACTTTCAGACTCTTCAGTATTTTGGTCACCATTTCTTCATATGAACTCTGTTTTGGGTGTTCTTGGGCTCGTTGGATTTATCTCGATGAGTGATACAACCCCATTGTATTAGATCTTCATTTTTATAAGTGTAAAAATTCACATTTCCAACCTCTCAAATGGCTAAGTCTGATGCCTGTAGCTCCTCCATATTGCATCCTTATGACATCCTTCCCCGGGCTTTAATCCTTTATTCTTCGTTAAACCTAAACACAAACCAAAGACAAGGAAAACTAATAAACTACTAATTATTCAAAGATAATATTGAATTTAATGAAAACAAGTAATCATGCATATCAGGCATAGCAATAGTTAGATGGATCATGATATGATTGAAAAATGACACAATTTATATAGCTAAAAGGTCTTGTATTATCACAGCCATCACATCCACACTTCAAAACTTCCCGAGGAAACCTATGAAACTAGAGGGAGCTGCATCCAAGGGAAACATGGTGGCCCAGATGGACGCGAATGACGACCTCACGTTCTTCAAGACATAAAGAACCTGATGGAAACGGTCCTGCATCATTGCCACCACGACTGCTCGGTCGTGGTCCATCCAGAAGAACCCTCCAGCATCCAGCTCCTACTAGTTCAGGTAGCTGAGTCGAATAGTGACCCGCTCATTCTTTTCCTTCGAAAGATTATTCACAACTGCAAAGAGCGGCAGCTTAGAAGCTAAAAAGAGTAAAAACAATTACGTCATTGTATAAAGCATTCCACTATAACTCACATTGAAGGAGATCACCGATTTTCCGAAAATCATCAAGGAGATACCTCTCCCTCGTGATGGCATGCTCGGTCTTCGACTTCCACACATCCGCGTGGACACAGATAATGATGATATCTTTCTCCAAACTTCGGATGCGGTCACGCAGCAGTGGCAGCTGCGACGTCTCACTCGCACTCGGTTGGGAGCTATCTAGTGGAATAGCAGGGACCACCAGATCACGCGTGACTGGTCAAATCCCAGTCAGAATGTGGGACCCATGACCGTCTCGTCCCATCAACTTAGTCACCTCATATGGTTGAGGTCACCAGGCGTTAGCAATGACAATAATAATCGCAAACACAAAATGTTTACAATGGCTCCAAATTTTTGACTCAAAGCGAAGTACTTACTCGAGTCTGCGACTCTACCAAATAGTCGGGGGCTACTCCTATCAGGAGCACTGGTCACGCACCTAAAAAATTGGTTAGGTCCCTAAGGCACTCAAAGAAACTTGACAAAACTTTTCCAGCATCATTTTTTATGCTTCGAGTCCTCCTTCGAGTCCACGACTCTACCACAGACTCAGGGGATACTCCCATAGGGAGAGTTTGTTACATCATTTCAGTAAAGGCATTCGCAAGGTTGAAGTCTCCGCTCGAGTCTGCGACTCGAACAAACACTCGGGGGCTACTCCCATAGGGAGCGCTGGCTGCGCACCCAATGATTCAATTTACCGTGATCCTTCAGATCCTTTACATTTACAGCAAAACAACCTTCGAAACAACTGGCGACTCTTCCAAAAATAATGCTAACAGAGATAACGTCTGCTTGGTCACCCGAAACGCCTCCATGGCGATAAACTTTCGGATGCTGCATCTGCGACGCAAAGAAAAGACCTACAAATGCAATCTAATGGCCTGGCAACCCACCCGACTACGCTCTGCCAGTAACATTCCATGTTAGCAGGTGAAAGGATCATATGGGCACTGATGGCTGTGAAATATATCCATCCACGTCCACATTTAGACTAGATATTATTCATATTTTTTAGGAAATATCTCTCTAAATCCTGCCACTAATGCCTAATGATCAAAGGGGTAAGCAATCCTTTCTTTCTATTTTTCCCTGCGCAGATACTGACGTTTGATGATGGGAATAACAACATTAAAGTAACACAACATTAAATTCAAAGTTTCGAGATTTCCAACAACCTAATGAAACCCGGAGTCATGAAGTGGAGGCAGTTCCCTTAACGACCAACTATTCGGCGGGAATGTTATTCCGGCAGTATAGTTGGCACCGACATCGCTAGGTCAAACAGAACAACTTTCGTGAAGAGACACCTATATAAAGATGCCTCAGGCGACGAGAAAACCCTCCTCGACCTCTTCTTTTCGATCTCACTCTCCCTGCCACCACAAGCCACCACATTGGAGGGATAGATCTAGATCTAATCTCTAAACCCTTCTCCACCACCATAGCCATATTCCATAACTTGTAATAGTTGATCTCATCTCCGATTGGCGACATTGTAAGACTATTGTTATCAATCTCATGATTTCCATTACAATATTTTTGATGTTGATTTCATCTCTGTGTGTGAGTAATTCTCCTTGGGCTAAGGGCTTCGGCCTAGCCATGTAGATTTTGTGCATGTTATTTATCATAGATGGGATCATGTATTAGTTCGTATGACATGATGATTATTGTACCCTATCTTTCCTCAATATAAGGACTTGTCAGGTACCCAAGACCCCAAGGATTGATCCAGGTATAGGGAGTGTGAGTAATGACTGATCTGTAGGTTGGGAACACTAGTGACAGAAGGGGTAGTATGGCTGTATGTGAGGTATTTACTTGGGATTAACAGTGACATCACTATGCATATCATTAGTTCCGTTTCTTCTATGGATGAGACTAGTAGTTTATTGCTATAAGCGGTTGCGGAGGCAATAGCAATTATGGATGCACTGCCCACATATAATTATCTAGCTCTATCAATTACATGCATACTTTATTATTATGTTATATTCCCATCATATGTTATGCACAGCTACTGGTGAAACAGAAAGCCCCATGCCCTTTCTCTCTCCATCATCAACAACAATAAAAAGATCGCAAACTCTTAGTCCGGTGAAAACACAAAAGGAGTTCTAAAACTCTCGAAGGTTCGTTTAAGTAACCTTACTAAGCTTTCTGCTTCCCGAGGATTCGATAACCTAGGTCTACTAGGTAAATAGAGCTATACTACATCCATAATCTGGATCAAAGGTATCAACCCTTTTTCTGGCTCCGTTGTCGAGGAAGCAATAGCTACCCTAGTGTGGTTAGTAGGAAACTTGCTAGTTTTAGTTCTTGTTTTTTAAATTTTGTTAGTTTGCTTTCAGTCTTTATTTGAAAACCCAAAATAATAAGTTAAGTCTTTTAATTCTTGTTTTTACTATTATAAGTTTTTATTTAAGAAAATCCAAAAACATAGGAAATATGGCTGAAATGAAGCTTAGGGAGTTTGCAACTCCCAAAAATGATTATTTGCGTACACCTATTACCTAGCCAGCAATTACTGCTGAGGACTATGAAATTAAGCCCCCTTATTTAAGTCTGGTTCAACAGAATCAATTTGGAGGCTCTGATATTGAGGACGCAGGTATGCACTTGAATACTTTCACTGAAATATGTGATATGATGCACATTAAAGATGTTGACATGACGCGGTCAAATTGCAATTATTTCTTTTCTCTCTTAGAGGAAGATCAAAAGAATGGTTTCTATATTTGCCTAGAAATACTATTGCATCATGGGTGGAATGTACTTCTTTATTTATTACTAAATTCTTTCCACCTACAAATATTATACAACTAAGATCTAATCTTACTAGTTTTAGACAGAAAGAGCGTGATCCACTAGTGCTTGCATGGGAGAGAATGAAAGAATGCATGAGAAATTGTCAGCCATGGGATGGAAGATTGGTTAATTCTCCATTTATTTTATAATGCTCTTAACCCTGTATCTAAGTCTATGATTGATACTGCAGCTGGAGGAACATTTATGGGCAAACAAATTACCGAAGCAAAGCATCTGCTAGACAATATGCAAGACAACCATGCCCAATGGCATGTGGAAAGATCAAATACAAAGAAGGTGAACTCTGTCACACCTCAGGAAAATGAAGAACTCAATGCTAAGCTGGATGAGCTCATATGATCCATCAAAGGTAAGGAAACCCAGGTAAGAGCTACCCCCGAGTCAAATATTGAAGAAATAGACTTCATAGCTCGTAATGATTATAACCCTGCTTGGAAGAAGAACTATAATCCAAATTTCTAGAAACACTATTCTAGTCCTATAGTTAACTATACTAATAATATGGGATCAAGTAATGGTAGTCTCCAAGAGACTAATAAGTCTTTATAGACTCACAAAATGAGCAAAATAATATCCTTGTTAAGATAACATAGAACCATGATAATATGCTTGGAAAACTATCTAACCAAGATGTAAGTTTGAGGAATGATTTATAGGCCCTCCAAGAAAGAACAAGGATTGCTGAGGCACAGCTAGGTAAGATAACCGAGAGTCAACTCTCATTCTAGCTAAATTTGCAGGAAAAGCTGAGCCTAATCCAGTTGAAGACCTAAAGATGATAAGAATCCAGAGGGAGGAGCCTAAAGAACTTGACTATAGCAATGCTCCTTCCCCAAATTAAACAGTTGAAGATCTTGTGAAAAGGATTAGTATCAAGATTCTAGTAAGTGAAGGAAATGAGGAATCCATGTATCAACACTTCGCTAATCAGGTAGCAATTAAGGTACCTGAGCTTGATGAAGAATATAAGATAATCGCTAAAAAATTACCTGTTAAACTTGCCGATATATTTGAGCCTACTATTAATATTAAAATTGGGACTAATGAGATAGCAACACTTTGTGATTTAGGTGCAAGTGTTTCAACAATCCCAAAAAGTCTTTTTAATAAGTTAAATCTTGGCTCTTTTGAAATCACCGAGTTAAAATTACATTTAGCAGATTCTACCTACAAACAAGCAGTACGAATTAAAGAGAATACTTTAGTATACATTAAAGGTTGTCCTTCTCTTACTCATTTTGTTATTGTTGACATGCCTAAATATGCAACTGCTCCTATCATATTAGCTCGTACTTTCTTAAGAACTATTAAGGCTTTGATTAATCTGCATGAAGGGAACGTGAAGCATCAATTACCTTGGTGGGACCCTTTTTTTATTCATTTTCCCAGGAAAAAGAAATCCAAGCATGATGAGAAGGATGCCATCACTTTGAAGGCCAACTATTTTTGCGTTGGTGTTCCACTCATCTGGCCTAAGTGAGCAACATCAAGGTCAAGCTATTTGACCATAAAAGAGCGCTTCATGGGAGGCAACCCATGTGAAATAAAGGTTTGAGTAAATTTTTTAGTTTTAGTTTAAGTTTTAAGTTGAATAAAGAGTGTTAGAAAACTCTAGTTTAGGAGGAGAGATTCAGTGGTACTAAAATTCCTCTTTTATACATGCTAATATTGGTCGACAATTTAGTCTGTCATTTTTCTGTCAAAACATGGTGTTTTGCTAAGTTTCAGTTTAAGAAAGAATTATCGAAGAAATAGAAATTTTTTGACGACTACAGTACCTTTAACGACTAGCTATATGGCGGGAATAAAAATTCCAGCATTATAGTTCCGGCCGTATAGATATTTATCTCATTGACAAATTCTCTTCTCCGGATAAAGAAGGTTTAACGACCAACTATACGGTGGGGATAAAACTCTCGGTTGTATAGTTCCGGCCATATAGATATCGTTGCCAGGAAAGAAACCCTAGAAACCCTAAATTTTTGCCGTCAGACCAACTATACAGCGGGAATATATGTTCCGACCATATAGTTGTGACCGTATAGTTGTGTCCGAACACTTAAACGCACGGGAAAGTACCCCCAACACCTACAATCCTTTTTCTCTCTTCTACCTCCAAACTATGTCAAAATCTCAAGGGATCTTCATCTCTACTCAAATTCGTTCGATTTCCTCGCACAGAAGTGATCTACAGTATGTTTCTCGGCTGATCCTCCATTTACTTTTTTGCAAATTCATCTCCGATCTGTTGTCATTATCAATCTAGGGTGAGACCTATTATGAACTAATTGCCATGTTTCTCTTGCCTAGATTATTATTTCGAGGAGTTTATTTAGTGTGCTATGATGAGTAATATGTTATGCTTATTATTGTTGGATCAAAAAGTTTTATTTTTGTCTTTCTTATTATTTTAGAAGATGAACACAAGGAGCCAAATGCGTGCTCGTGCTGATGCGAGTTCTTCTCAAGCTACTATTGTAGCTTAGAACCGCATGGGAATACAGTTCAGCAATGAGCTCCAATGTGATCTCTTCGACAGGATGAAGAACCGAGAAGTGAAGGCAACCAAGTGGGATTCCCTGTTATATTGAACCAAGTCGGTATTTCTAATGAATTCAGGGTTGGCCTGCAAGACTTGAGATTTTTAACTTGCGGCCCGAAAGTTGAACCGCCAAGGCAATGCGGGGTCTGACTTCTCGGTATTGGATCGCTCCATCGACCCCAAGCAACCGCGGCCACGCTTCCCTACATGTTATGATGCACCTCCATCACCTCCTCTTTCGAAAACATTTTCAATGCATATGCCAGATGGAAAGCCTGAACAATGTGACTCATGGAATCTACTAGGAAAGTTAGTTAGTCGAGGGGTTGTCCAGGCCCCGTGTGGTTGTACGCTCGTCTTGGTTCCAAAGGTAAGAACTCAGTTCCTAGTTGTGGCGAGCATGGGACTACAAAAACCACACCCAACGTGGCCTCCCATACAAGCCTTAGCATATTTATTTATCTCCATCGATGATACCTTCACATCCTACCGTTCTAGTGCGGTGACCCAGCATACCACTGAATGATGTAGTACACTATAGTCGTTGACATAACACCAATGGAACACCGTTCCATCCGCATTATATCCCTTACAGTGGTACAACAGAAACATCGCGGGTCCAAGATAACACTTTAGATTACATATAACATATTACACAAGATCTATAGAATCTTCCTTGAACAGTGAGGAATATTATACAGAAAGAACCAGAAAGATCCATTTGGAGTTTATCTTAAGAATACTACTTATACGTATATATATAAGGCTTGAAAGTGCTACTATAGTCCTGTTCTACAGAAGTAGGTTGTAGATTCTAGGAGTTTTATTGATATTCTATGCTTCAGCTTGTCTTCGATAGCTTCCAGTAAGGTATTAGACTCCATTGATCTCCCTCATATATCTTCAACTCCTCAAGTAACTTATTTCCTAGGAACTCCATTGGTTTCTCCGAGATCTAGCAGTGGTTAAGAAGATACGTTGAGTACGAGCGTACTCAGCAAGTTAACTAAAGAGGAGTGTTTGATGCACTATCTACAGCAACAGACCATAGGTCGTAGGCAATGCAAGTTTTCTAAAACATTTCTTCAAAGGATGCTTTTATTCTGAAAATCTATGTCCATCAGCCTTCAAGGGTTTACCAGAACTTTTATGGAGTTCCTTTCTCGCAGCGTTCGCAGATCCTTCCCGAAACAGGGAGTAAGAAGTTATAGTTCTTACACTCTGCAGAGGTGCGTCACTTTACCCATGAGAGATCTTAGCTTTGTTTCACATCCGAGTTATAAGCTCGTTCACACTTCCTTGGTGTGAGGCCCAAACTAAGATCCAAGCCAATCATTATCCTTGTCCGACCCCGCATACTCGACAGATTGCACATCAGACCTAGGATAAAACTTGTTTCCATTATCAGCCTAAGGTGTACAACCCTCATAGATACCAGAAGCCGTGGGACGTTGAGGGATCCCACCCATAACTGGCTAACCCTCTACAAGAGGAGTTGCAACAACGGCCCGATCATCCGTTGGCATGCGAGAGAAAGCCGATCTAGCTGACTTCTCCGTCCCATTCCAAATCTCATGGTTAACGCGTAATATACAATGCAAAAATCACTGGCGACATTGGTTGTTAAGTCCTAGATAATATGTTCCTTTACCACCGGAACTTCCATAGAAGGTTATTACCTTATGGTAAATAACCTATAATCATATTATTATGAAAATAGTGTTTTCTGACATTTTTGAAATGCAGGTGATGACAACACTGGATTTGCAAAATACTTTATAGAAAATAATCAAAGGACATGAGCAAGTGTGAACTTGCCTTTTGTGATTGCAAGATTATGCACTCACGGTCTTCGAGATAATAGAAGATCCAATATCTGAAATCATCATCATTGGTCCGGTAAGGACTAATGTTTAAAAAAGCAGGATGCCATTATGCATAAATAATGCTATGCAATTTTATAATTCCCAAAGTGAAACCCTCCGCATAAAAAATAAGGTGATCTTAGTTATCTTCTTTAAGATAGGGTTTATCTTTAAGTTTAGTTTATAAGCAATGGTATTGATAAGGAACTTAAGTGTTAACAATCCAAAATATACAAGTACGGATATAGTAATGTGATTATGATTAATTGTTATCTGGTGACTAGGATAAGAAGTCCTTGGGTTGAGTTCTTAAGAGCTGAAGGAACTATTATAGACTTGTTTCTGTGAAGTGGCAAAAAGAATAACATTTGAAGAAACTAGTATTTAGTTAAGGTTAATTAGTCTTAAGGGTTATTAGGTTTTACATTAGGGTTTGTGAGGGTTACAAATGATGTTGATTTATCATATTTCAATTGATGATAGTGACTAAAGTTAACTTTAAAACATGAAGTGAATTTTAAGACATAATGAGTTTTAGAATATCATCTAGTTTTAGGGTTTTGACAAATATGATTATGAATGATCCTCTTTAATGTAAGTGAAAGATGAGTTTAAAAACATGCAATTTATTAATGGGAGCATAATTAGATGATCTTATAAATTTATTAGAGTTTAGAGTCATTTTGAAGAGTGGTTAAAAGATGGAGATTATTCACCATCTTATACATGAGTGATATATAATATTTATTTAAAAAGAGTTTTATTAGAATTTAAGATTTAATAAGAGTATTTAAAAGTAAATAGGTATACTTAAGTTTTATTATGAATTATAATTATGGAATTAGTCTTAATAATTAAATTTAAAGGATTTAGTGTTTTTACTAAGAAATGTGATTATTTCTTTCTTAGTAAATAATTTTAGAGAATTAAAAAAGTGGTTATTTTATTTTTGTAAAATAAGTAAATGAGTTTTATTACCTAATGTTATTTAAATATTTATTCAAGATCTTAAAAACGAATTTTATTTATTTTTAAGTATTACCTTTATTTTTATAAAATTCTTCAAAGAATTAAGTGTCTTTAAATATTTGCTTTATATTTTATTTGTAAAAACTCTAAGTTAGTATTTTTATAAAATAGTAGAGTTATTTTTATACACAAAAATGATTTTTATTATTGTAAAAATAATAATTTATGAAATTTTACTCAGAATTTAATGATGTTAATATTTATGTGCTTTATATTTATTTTGAATAAAAAAAGTTATATTTTTATTAGATAGATCTTATTTTTATGATAATTGTAACATTAAATGTATTTTTATGATTTTTCTATAATTTTCTATAGCTGAAAATGTTTAAAGGTTATTTTGGTAATTTATTTGTTTTACTTTTATTTCATTTCTTACTCTAATGAACTTGGGCCTTTTGTTTGGGTATATGGGTTGGCCTGGCCCAGCTAGACCAGGCCTAGTACTACACACCGACCCACCCCTCTCCACACCACCACGCACGCACACAGACACAAACCTTATCTCTTTCGCGTTGCTCTTCCGTGCGCGATGCGCCGCCAGCGCTGCCGCTTGTCGCCCCGGCCGCCGCCAGCCGCCTCCGGTGCATTCGTCCATCAGCGCTGCCTCTCCATCTACACCTATCCTATTTCCCCCAATCGATTTGGTTGGTCCACGCCCTTGTGAGCGCGCCTGGCCGAAACCCTAGCCCCGTGGCCGTTGGCTCGGCACCAGCGCCCTAGTGCTTGCGCTCTAGTGGTGTCGTCGCTGCTAAAACTACTATGACTGACCGTGGTTTTCAGTTGATCCTCTAGGTCTCACACTCTACTCCAACGCCAGAGGGACGGAAGCTTGGGTTGTAACCCCGGCGCCCATGGATGCGTTGTTGTGCTGCCTCACTGTGGTGGTGATGTATCGGTGTTGTGGCGAGGAGGTGCCGTGTCGTCACCTCCACCTCGACGCCAGTGGGACGGTGCAGAAGTAACAACACAACCCCGGGACGACTACCGTGACTTCGACAAGCCTCCTCTCCAGATGCGCGGCATCCATTGGTGAGTTTCAATTTTCCCATGATCATCCTTTGGTGTGATGGCTCTGGTTCACAGCTATGCTATGGTTGTGTGCTGTTGATCTATTGCTAGTTGAGGTTCCTTTATTTGGATGAATAAATGCCCAAGTGGTACTGTTTGGTTAGTGATAATGTGGTTAAACGTTGATTGATCATTGTATTACCATTGTTTGATCTATGGATAGTTTTGTTGTAATTGATTTGTTGGTTCACATATGATGAATATCTATGACTTGTTGAGGTATCTTAGCTCTGGCTTGATGCTCAATTGACGTGCTTGGATATAATTTCTTTGGGACTAAAACCCCAGATTGGAATCCAATTGTTGTGAAACATTTATGTGTTGTCAATATGATATAGAATAACTTTTGATTTGACTCCTCATATACTCTAGGAAGATGATATGAATTTATAAGTGAGATTGTGGCTTTATTTGATAAGGTCATACACCGTATGATTCCATGATGAAAAGTAAGGTGGATTATTGCATTGCCAATGATGTGGGAAAACTGAACTAAAGTTGTGATGCTTGTTTTATAGTGTGCACAGCAGCAGGATCATCTATACATGAACTGCTTTGGTTGATCATTGATTCATGTACTTATATGATCTGATTCATCTATTGTGAGTATTGAGTACAAAATGGAAATGTTGTCTCTAAGACAGATCCAATGCTGAGTAACACTATGATAAAAACATATATTGTGCTTGTCATCTAATCTTAACCAATGATTCAGAGCTGAGGTTTAGAAGCATATGCTAGTTTAAGATGACCTTATAATGATTCCTAGACTACCTGGCTAGGAAGATGATTTTTATATCAATCCTATTTGATTGTATATGATGGCGGCACGCAACTCTCTGCCTGTCTGAAGGTAGACGACATGGAGTAGGGGTGCGGAGCGGTATGGGCTGGCTCCTGGGCCCCGGGTGGGACGAGTTGGCCGTTGGCCTGCGCGCATGGGTGGCAGGGAAAGGAGCTAGGCCGGCCTGGGCTGCGGCATGGCTCGGCTCTGGCTCTATTTTTTTAGAACTGAAGCTTTTCTATTTCTGAAATCTTTTTCTCTCTTTTGTTTAATGAATTGAATACTGTTTTAAATAATTCAAAATACCTGGATTTTGTAAATATGTTGAGAACAACGTGAGGGCCCTCTTAATCCATTTGGGCTCCATATATTCTGATAGTTTTCAAAATATCAAAACTATTTGAATGTGTTTCAAAGAGAGGGAACAACTAGGGTTTAGGGTTTTGTGCTAGTATTTTGGTTCACACACTTGATCACATGAAAATATTTTATTGAGTTTAACACATGCATGCAATGCTTAAGTACTAGTTACATATATTACAAACTTGGGCTGTTACAGCTCTACCCCCATTACAGGAATCTCGACCCGAGATTCCTAAGTTTTAGAAAAGAAGGCAGGGTACTCATATCGTAGACGATCTTCTCATTCCAAGGTTGCTTCATCCTCAGAGTGATGAGACCACTGAACTTTCAGGAACTTGATGTTTTGACGACGAGTCTTGCACTCAGTTTCATCAAGGATACGAACAGGATACTCATGATAAGTCAGATCCTTTTGGAGATCAAGAGTTTGGTGATCAACACCATGGACAGGATCTTTGAAGCAACGCTTGAGTTGAGACACATGAAAGACCTCATGCACCTCAGGAAAGTTGGCGGGCAACTCTAGTTTGTTTGCGAGGTTACCTTGCCTGGACAGAACGTGAAAAGGACCAACATAGCGAGGAGCTAGTTTGCCTTTGATGCCGAAACGATGGACACCCTTCAAAGGAGTGACCCGGAGATAAGCTTGATCACCAATTTCACATTCAACTTGTTGATGGTGATGATCATGATAACTTTTTTGGCGAGACTGAGCAGTTTACAAATGATCTCGAATGATACGAACTTGATCTTCTGCTTCCTGGATCATATCCGGTCCAAAGAACTTTCTTTCGCCGGTTTCTGACCAGTTCAAAGGAGTACGACACGTTCTTCCATATAAGAACTGGAAAGGTGCCATTTCTATACTGGACTGATAACTGTTGTTGTAGGAGAATTCAGCGAAAGGAAGGCATTTCTCCTAGTCCTTACAAAAGTATATGACACATTCTCTTAGCATGTCTTCAAAGATTTGATTCACTCTTTCGGTTTGGCCACCGGTACTAGGATGATAAGATGTACTGAAGGAGAGGCGAGTTCCCATAGCAGTATGGAAGCTTGTCCAGAACCTTGAGATGAATAAACTCCCTCGGTCAGAGATGATTTTCTTCAGAATTCCATGAAGAACAACTATTCTAGAGATATATAGATCTGCTAACTGGCTACCATTTATACTCTCACGAACAGGTAGAAAGTGAGCAACCTAGGACAGATAGTCAACGATTACCCAGATGGCATCATTTCCTTTTTGAGTCTTAGGAAGACCAGTGATGAAATCCATACCAACTTCATCCTATTTCCACTCATGTATTTTATGTGGTTGAAGGAGACCAGCGGGTCTTTGATGTGCAGCCTTGATGCGACGGCAAACGTCACATTCTGCAATGGAACGAGCAATATCCTTCTTCATACACAGACCACCAGAATCTTTGACGAAGATCCTCATACATCTTAGTACCTCCAGGATGGATAGAAAGAGGTGATTCATGAGCTTAGGTAAAAATTAAATCCCTCGACTTTGTTCTCTTTTGCACTACCAGACGGTTACCAAAACAAACTACTCCTTGATCATCAATTGAGAAACATTTAGCAGCTCTGCTAGCAATGTTCCTTTTTATCTCAGCAATCTCAGAATCATATTTCTAGGCAAGCTTAATTTCATTCTCTATAGAAGACTTCACTTCAAGAGTAAAAAGGAATCCACGAGGAACTACTTCAAGATTTAATCGAGCAAATTCCTCATGAAGAGAAGGTTGATCTTGTTTGATCATCAGATTGTTGCAACAAGAGTTATGACTTAGCGCATCTGCAACAACATTTGCTTTGCCAGGTTGATAGTTGAGACCCAAATCATAGTCCTTGATGAGTTCCAACCATCTTCTTTACTTGTGATTTATATCAGGTTGTGTGAAAAGATACTTTATACTCTGATGATCCGAGTATAACTCACAACGACTACCGAGAAGGTAATGTCGCCATTGCTTTAGAGCATGAACAACACAAGCTCAAGATCATGAGTCGGGTAGTTGTTCTCATGTGGTTTTAGCTGACAGGAGGCATAAGCCACCACATGCCCATCTTGCATTAACACACATCCGAGACCTTGGTGAGAAGCATCACAGAAGACGACAAAGTCTTTGCTAGTGTCTGGGAGAACCAACACCGGAGCAGTTGTTAACTTGGTTTTCAACATCTGGAAGCTTTGTTCAGCCTTATCAGACCATTCGAAATTCTTAGCCTTCTTAAGAAGATCAGTCATCAGCTTTGCAATCCTGGAGAAGTTCTCGATGAATCGACGGTAATATCTAGCCATCCCGAGAAAACTTCGGACATCCTTGACGGAATTAGGAGACTCCCAGTCGAGGATAGTTTGGACCTTATCAGGGATAACAACAACCCCTTGGGCGGAAAAAACATGACCAAGGAATACGAGCTCTTGTAACCAGAACTCACATTTGGAAAACTTGGCATAGCGACGATGTTCTCGGAGTTTTGTCAACACCAAACGAAGATGTTCAGCGTGCTCTTCTTCATTCTTGGAATAGACCAGAATATTGTCGATGTAGACCACAACAAACTTGTCAAGGTACTCCATGAAGACAGAGTCCATAAGCCGCATGAAAGTGGCTGGAGCATTGGTAAGACCAAAGGACATGACGGTGTACTCGTAAAGACCATAACGATTGGTGAAAGTAGTCTTTGGAATATCTTCCTTACGGATCTTTATCTGGTGATACCCTGACCTCAAATCAATTTTGTAAAGACATTGGCACCACTTAACTGATCAAAGAGATCGTTGATCCTAGGGAGGGGATACTTATTCTTGATAGTCACAGCATTGAGTGGGCGATAATCCACAACCAGACACGGTATATTGGTATCCCGCTTCTTAACAAAGATGGTAGTACGTCCCCAAGAAGATTTGTTGGGCTGAATGTATCCTTTTCCTTCTAACTCCTCTAATTGCTTCTTCAACTCCACAAGCCCATGAGGAGGCATATGGTAGAGTCTTTTAGAAACAGGAGCAGTTCCAGGAGCTAACTCTATGACAAACTCCACACTTCAATCAGGTGGCATGCCAGGAAACTCCTCACGAAAAACATCCGGGAATTCACAGACCACGGAAACATCTTGAATCTCAAGTGGAGGTAGAACTTCAAGAGCATACAACTCTGCTTCAGGAATAGAAACAACTGTAGGAGATAGTGACCCTACAGTCCAATACTTGACTGTTATGCAAGCAGGACTGGTCAGAGTCACAGACATGGTTGTACAATCGAGGATAGCTTGGTAGCAGGTCAACCAATCCATGACCAAAATGATGTCAATGTCAGTTGACTTGAGGGAGATCAAGGTAGTGGGAAAGAGTTGAAATGCAACTTGGATTAGATTCCCATGGCTAACAATGGTGGAACGCCAACTAGAACCAGGAGATTGAACCCATAGAGGAACGGATAACCCCTTAAAACTTATCCCATGCATTTGAGCAAAAGCTTGTGACATGAATGAATGCGATGCTCTAGAATCAAACAAAACTTTAGCTGGAATTTGATTGATACGAAGCGTACCCATGATGACGCTTGGATCTTCCTGAGCCTCCTCAGCGGAAATATGGTTCAGGCGACCTCTTCCAGCACCTTGGTACTTATCATTCTTCTTTGGTGGTTGTGCCTTCTTAGCGGCATTCTTTTGAGGACAATCCTTTGCATAGTGGCTAGGCTGGCGAAAATTGAAGCATATAAAACCTGATGCATTGACAAAAGAAGGATAGTTTGATCCACCAACATTGTTTGGAGTAGCATTTGGACGAGGAGCATATCCATAAGACCTTGGGGTGTAAGGACCACGTGGCACAAAACTGTAAGGCACAAACACATGGCGCTTCTTATTGCTTGAACCAGCCTTGTTGTACCCCTCTTGAGGACGCTTACGGGTTTCTTCATACTCTACCTTTCCACTCTCGGCTTTCATAGCCTTATTAATAAGACCTTGGAAGTTACCAAAGTCCATGAGGTGGATATCACGGCGAACCTTATGATCCAGTCCCTTGCGGAACAGAGCTTTCTTCTTAACATCAGTGGGGACCTCTTCAGTAGCATAGCAGGCAAGACGATTGAAGTTGCGCTGGTATTCACACACGGAACCAGTGCCCTGCTTCATCTTGAGGAACTCCTGTATCTTCTGGTCCATCAGACCCTCCGGAATGTGGTGAGCTCGGAAGGCTTCAATAAACTCTTTCCATGTAATAACATGTTGAGCTTCTTTCATTGCCAGGAAATTTTCCCACCAGGAGTTTGCTGCTCCTTCCAGATGATAGGCAGCAAAAGTCACCCAATCAGCTTGAGCAACATGACCAACCTGAAGTTTGCGCTCCATGGTGTGAAGCCAGTAGTCCGCATCAAGTGGCTCAGTGGAATAGCTAAAAACTGGCGGAGTGAGACGTGTAAAGTCCTTGATACCAACTTGATTGTTCTGGCATTGAGCAGTGTCAATCCTTTCAAGGAGCCTCATGTTGTCAGCACGGTTGGTTTCATACATGGCCATAAGTTGAACCATGGATGGTGGTGGAGGAAGGTTGGAAGATTCACCCACATTTGCAGCACCACGTGCATGAGAAAGGGTACGGGCACGAGAGGTGTCACCCATCCTGAAAGAACCAAAAAGGTTAGACAAGGGATTCAAAGGAACAAGACGGAAATATGAACAAAGAGTACTAGATATAAACGTATCATCTTATCAAGCATGGTAGTATCAAAGCATACTAATGTATACACTAACCACCTGACTTATAGACCATGACAATGGAATGCTAAGATGTTACACACCAAGCAAAACTGAGATATCTTGGAACTCTGAGAATAGCAACCAAGTACGGAGTACTTTGGAAGAACAACCCCAAAACCACGATCCTAGAAGTTTTGAGATATGAGGTAAGGAATGAAAACCTTTTTCAAACCAAATAGGGTAAGAAAAACTCCAGCATCAGAAACACACCAGAGAAGGAGTAAAAAGAATCCTAGTCAGAGTTTCTACAAATAATTTTTAACTTTCAAGTAGTTTTGTCAACTTCTAGACTCAACATCCACCAATAAAAGGGTTTCCTACAGGCAGTCCTGCTCTAATACCAAAACCTGTAGCACCCCCAGGATTAGGGTTAAACTAACCTTAGATCACATCTAAGATAATCTCAACTCCAATCATAGAAGATCACAGTATGATTCGGTAACATTACAGAACTCAGGGATTCAATAGCATAAGTTTAAACTCTTAACATAGTACGATATTAGAGCTATTACAAACCAGAGGTCATAGACCCAACATTATATCACACAGCGAAAGCAAATTATGTTGTTCTACACAACAACTTAGAAAAGGGCCTAAGTGGCCATAAACAAAAGCAACGTCCATGCCATAGTCCTCAGACTGCTACCTGGGACCCCCAAATACTCATCGATGTCAACATAGAAGCCACCTTCAGTCGCAACTAGATCATCTATAGAAAAATAACAATGGCGCAAGGCTGAGTACGAGAATGTACTCCGCAAGACTTAGATAACCTAGTATCTACATGCTCTAGCTAGAAAGGCTTTCTCTGGATTTTCCTTTGCATAAAGCAATCTTTATTTGTAAACAGTATAGAGAATAAGCTCGTCTACTCTGAATATTTTAAAAGGGGATAAGATAACGACTTCTTTAGCTTGCTCATCGTATCTTGATAACCACCAGCTTCATCAAAACCTCCTATCTAGGATCACCCCCTCGACCCAGAGGAAGCATCCTTAAGCACACATGGATCAACAAGTTTTATAGTGGTTAATGTTGTCTATGATCTTATGTCTGGTCGCCAAGCGTTCATAACCGTGACCACGGCTTGTCGAAAAGATTTAACCCTGTAGGGGTGTACAACTTTACCCACAAGTACAAACCGACTCTTAATGCCAAATTATTAGCCCTCTTCCTTGGAAGGCCGGAAGAGTGTGGTTGACCACGACCTTTACCTTGCTTTCGCCGAGACCATGAGTCACGCCCTAGGCATGGTTTCGCCATAACGGGTCAAGTCCCGAAGCCGGTCCCTTAAGATGTGAGGCGAGGTTGGTTCACCAGTGGCTCCATCGACCCCAAGCAACCGTGGCCACGCTTCCCTACCTGTTATGATGCACCTCCTTCACCACCTCTTTCGAAAACGTTGTCAATGCGTATGCCAGATGGAAAGCCCGAACTATGTGACTCATTGAATCTACTAGACAAGTTAGTTAATCGAGGGGTTGTACAGGCCCCGTGTGGCCGTACGCTTGTCTTGGCTCCAAAGGTAAGAACTCGGTTCCTAGTGGTGGCGAGCATGGGACTACAAAAACCACACCCAACATGGCCTCCCATACAAGCCTTAGCATATTTATTTATCTCCATCGATCATACCTTCACATCCTACCTTTCTAGATTCTCCGACATCTCTTATTCATCATTCCGACGGATTAGACGTTGTTACTATGCATGGCTAAGCTGTCGGTCATAGAAGCTCTAGTAACACTCAAATGCCAGACCTAGGTATGCTAGGAGCAATGGATTAGGAATATAAGGCTACAAAAGGGAAAACTATGCAGCAGATAGGTAACACTATCTACTGACAAAAGACCACATTGGAATCGTGTGCAACATAGCGAGAAAGTAATATACTTTGTAAAAGTAGGTTCAGAATGAGAGGCTACGCTTGCCTTGTCCGTCAGTAGACACGTATAGATCTTCGGTGTCCTTGAATTTGGCCTCGGGCTCGGATCCTATCGCGAAGAACCAATACCGGAAAGAAAGGCGACAATCAATACATGGCATCGATGCAATGCTCAAGCATGGATTATGATATGACAAGTTAAATTACATTGAAATGAAACCCAAAGGCATGCTTGACAGTTTAAACGGGGTTCCGAGGGGTGAGAACCCTAACTCAGGGAAACTCCGGAATCACCTGTGAGGGGTTAGTATGTTGTTCTAATTAAACTTGTCACGAGAGTTGATTATCAATGCATTATTATAGTGTAAATAGATAGATCTCATTTTTCTAAACATTTTGATATATTATACATATTTTTCTGACTTATAAATAATAAGTTATTGTATTTATAAGATTTAAACCATTTTCTGGATTTATTAAATCATTTAAAAGGGTTTATTGCGTTGTATGACATCAGCATACCCTAACCCTAAACTTTTCTCACCCGAGCCTGAGTCAGCCAGTGACACTGACTGCTGGGCCCTGGGCCACGTATGCGGCCACGTTGGCCAGGCGGGGTCGACACTATGGTGGGGATGATTTTCACTAGGTCAAAACCTAGCCCCAGAGGCTGACGGGTGGGGTCGGGCCACGTCGGCAAGCCATGCGGCTCCACGTCGATGCCACATGGGCTCGCCGGAGACACGTCGGATGACAGTGAGGGACGATGCTAGGGGATGAACTAGGGATCGAGGGAGCGCGCGTTCGAATCAGTGGAGCGACACGAACACGAAAGAGGCGGCGCCACCCTTTTTGGGTCACCGGAGAAGCAAGCACGGCGAGGAGCGGCGGCAGTGGAGACAGAGTGATGGCAACCTACGGCTAGAGACTACACGTAGGAAAACGAGGGGCACAGGGAGGACCGCGAG
Source organism: Avena sativa (assembly GCA_916181665.1). Taxonomy (NCBI): domain Eukaryota; kingdom Viridiplantae; phylum Streptophyta; class Magnoliopsida; order Poales; family Poaceae; genus Avena; species Avena sativa. Next base: position 242,549,224 of record OV702283.1, on the reverse strand, counting down.
CTCACCCTTGACGCGTTAGGAAGATCGAGGAGTCCAGGCGAGGTCGGAGGCGAGCTATTCTACGGTGGCGAGATTCATCGGGGTCGAGGAAGACGGCGTCGATGGCGACGATTCAGTGCACCCCTCTTTGATTCCTTCTGCAGGGAGGTAGAGTGAAGCGAGGCGGAGCTCAAGGTGGTCTCAGATGGCCTCGGGGTGTTCGGGAGCGGCAAGGCGACGGCGAGCCCGTCGGCTAGGGTACGGCCATGCGAGGGAAAGAATGCGGGCGAGATAGGCGCGAGGGGGAGTGGGAGGATAGGGTTGAGATGGTGATGCTGCGGCGGTCTTATCCTCGTCCAGAGCTCGTCGGACGGTGCAACGCGGGCGGTGGAGATCGACGGAGGCGGCACGCAGCTCTCTGCCTGTTTGAAGGTGGAAGACAGGGAGTAGGGGGCCAAAGCGGTATGTGCTGGCTCCTGGGCCCCAGGTGGGCCGAGCTAGCCGCTGGCCTACGCGAGCGGGATGCAGGGAAAGGAGGGAGAGGAGCTGGGCCGGCCTGGGCTACGGCCTGGCTAGGCTCTAGCTCTATTTTTTTAGAACTGAAGCTTTTCTATTTTGGAAATCCTTTTCTCTCATTTGTTTAATGAGTTGAATACTGTTGTAAATAATTCAAAATACCTGAATTTTGTAAATATGTTGAGAACAATGTGGGGCCCCTCTTAATCCATTTGGGATCCACAAATTCCTATAGTTTTCAAAATATCAAAACTATTCCAATGTGTTTCAAAGAGAGGGAAGAACTAGGGTTTAGGGTTTTGTGCTAGTATTTTGTTTCACACACTTGATCACATGCAAATATTTTATTGAGTTTAACACATGCATGCAATGCTTAAGTACTAGTTACATATATTACAAAGTTGGGCTGTTACAGGAAACAAGAAGCATGATTCGTCGTGGGCTCATCTCCCTGTGGGATTCGTGCAGAAGATAGGTGAAATCTTCCTGTCGACGGATGACTTCGACTACTATGCAGCCTTCCGGGCAGTCTGCAGCGCCTGGCGCGGCTTCACGGAGGAGCGCTTTATACCGGCCATTTGGACTGTTCTAGAGCACCAGTTGTTGGTGCCTTATCGGGTAGACGAAACCGCCATCACGTTGCTGAACGTGAGAATCGGCCGCCACCTTGAGAAGAACATTAGTTGGGTTATTCGCAGGTGCTTTCTTGATATTCATCTGTATATGTGCGCCCTTTTTTGCATTCACCTCCTATACAATATGTTTTTCAAGTTTTGTTTCTCCATCTACTTGTTTACCTTGATTGAATCTCTGTCTGTTTACCTTGACTGAATCTCTGCCTCTCTTTCCCTTTTTATGTCTCTGGAAGGTACTTTTACGTCGGTAGCAGAACCAGCGGCCTCCTTGTGCTTGGACAGAGGGTGCAGGCGTACAAGACACGGTTGTACAACCCTTCTCGGACACTATCAAGCGCCTGAGGGTGGAGATACCGACCGAGCAGGTGGCTTCTGGCGCTGTGACGATGTTCCCGTCATTGATGGTGTTTACATCAAACCTTCGGAACACCATCATTCAGTGGGCGGACGAGGGCACGAAGGAAGGCAGTCGCTCAGTCTTTGGTGAAGGGTGGTACATGCCGAATGACTTCACGGAACTCCAGAGCATGACTTCTTACGCCGGTGATGTTTTTGTCGCAGACAGATATGGGTCTGTCCTCTCGACTATGCCTGGTGCTTCTCATGGAGTTGTCCAGATGCAGCGCTCCGCATGGACCCTGAAGATGCATGACACTGTTACAGGCCCTGTTCTGGGTTGCCGGTACCCGGAGAATCGTTTTTACCTCGTCGAGTCCGACGGGGAGTTGTTGTTCGTTGTGAGTGGACCGGTCTACGGCGGAAGGCCCATTGTTTACCGGGTTGATACACAGAACCGTGTCCTTCAGTTGGTCAGAGGCATCGGTATCCGTGCTCTCTTCATTGCTGACAATCTTGTGCATGTGAGTTGACAGTTCCAGGGTTCCCGCGGTGCAGGCTGGCAACATATACTATCCGAACCTATACCAGATTAGATCTTACAACTTTCAGGTTCTTGCATGGAAGAGGAGTCAAGGGTTGTCCATGGGTATGGAGCAGGAGGATTATGGCACAATGACCGTCCTTTCGAACTCGATCGATTGCTGGAAGTGTATTGCAACACCGTCGAGCTTTCTGAGCTGCAGATGGTGCCGCCTTATGGCGAATATGGCACCACCCACTATGATAACTACGGCGGCTACCCGTCAGATTAGATTTATGGATCATGTGTGTCTGGTCCAGTTGTATTCTCTGTCTGTGAATTATATGCAAGTGCAACTTGTATGGTGTGCCTGTAATACAACGGATGAACTTGTTTCAAAAAGATCATGTGTTGTACCTCTTTCAATTTCACTGTTTTTCTATGTACGTGTAGTAATTCTGGTCCATGAGCGATTGAATGCAAATACACGAAGAGAAGCTAGATCCATGTCATTAATCATCAATAGGTGGCACATTATTCTTCAAATACGTACACATTCATAAAAATAAAACTATATGCAGTATTTCCAACTTCAAACGGCAATTAACTTGATGTGGTTGTTATCTCGAGCAAAATGTGTGGTATACACATGACACTTGTATGTTCTATGCTGCAATTCTTCTGTTGTGGGCAGGGAAAGAAAAGCTAGGCTTCACTGAATGTTACACTATTAGGCATAACTTAGTCTTAGGCTAGTCATATTGGTAGTAACTTATCTAGTAGCATGCATGTACATGCAATGCCAAGTAAGCAAATTGGTGACATGGCATGGTATTTAATGAGTTAAAAGAGATAGGTAGTAACTTAGCTTGTTACCATAACATCACACATACCAAGACCATATGAGTCTACAACCTAATTAATTAGTCATTGCATGACATCACACACATGTTACTTTCCACTATGAAGATAGTAACATCAAATAGTAACATGCGCATGTTACTAGGCTAAGTTACTTAGCACTATGACTAGCCTTACACACATATTCTTAACTTGTTCTTACACAAATAAGCAAAGCAGTCTTACACCACTGGAACTTCTGGCGAGCCAACCGGTGAACCGGCCTTTGTAGCTCGTGGCATCGTTGGAACGAACCATAGTGATGCGTTTGGACGTCTCTCATTCTCTATCAAATTGTATGACCCCACTAATGAGCCAATGGCAGGCCCCTCCCCCCGACGTGGAATCAGCTCCAGGTCGGATCTTGAGTGTCAACATAACAAATTCGTGAGTGCGTGGCAAACACACAGTCTGCTATCAACACTAGAAGTGCTGGCACCTCAGCAACAACAGCACCATGTTCTCCCTGGACTCTAGCAGTAGCCTCAGCCGGTATCTCGTTAGCTTCACCAGCTGCAGCATCAGCAAGTATTTCGTCATCTTCACCAGCAGCAGCATTAGCGAGTATTTCGTCACCTTCACCAGGAGCAGCAGCAGCTAGTTCTTCGTCAGCTCCAGCATCATCAGGATCCGGGGCTGACTAAGCAATTATAGGTTCAACAGCTTCAGGGGCTCCGACGAAGAAAGAATAGTTGATCCCAAGAAATAGAGATTGTCCCTTCAGATTGTCGACTCTGCTCCAGACCTATTCTACTGGGAGTTTTGATGGACATGCGGATCTCAAGAAAACGTGACACCGTAGTGATGGGTATGTAGAAAGTTGTTTACCCATATGTTCTATTGTATCACCAACGTTGTTTAGTGCTCCCCTTATATGAATCCACATGAGTTCAGCATCCTGGTTGACATCGCCTCTAAGAGGTGCGAGGAACCAGCGCCATGATACAAGATCAGCATCTACTACTGCATCTTCGATCACTGGAGCTAGACTGACGCGTGGGGCTGCGTGTGTACCTTCATGTTACCTTCAGTCAGTAAGGAGAATTTTGAATGGGAATTTACATGCTATATGACACCATGACTCACCCCAGGTGAACAGATCACAAACACGCTCGTCGCCTCTAGGTTCAGTGACCGTGTAAATGCGTTGCGGTGTGTCGTCATACACGCTGGAGGTGAAGACCGCATCGACATACTTCTCCGGACGCAGATGGTCATCGCGTAAGATTGTCCATTCATTGTCATCTGGGCATCTAATGAATGTGATTGCCTTGTCGAACACCGCTAAGAGGTTGTAGTTCCAAGTCTTCCACATCAGGAGAGGCTTCTGTGGGAGATGTACCTCCAGGAGCTCAAGTTCTGCCATGTTGAACCTATAAACGAATTCAGATTTTGGTGGCGACCACCCATGGTGGAATGCAGTAATACCAACATGTATTACAGATGGAGGTGTAAGTCTCAACGATCCGTAGACATTTTTTAGAGTCCAAGTACTCCCGTCCTGGGATAAAAGGACCAGCCACTCGCCGTTTCCACCCACCCAGTTCTGCTCATCATCCGTTTCCGCCTCCTCTGTCTCCTTGATATTCACCACTACTAATTGAGACCACTTATCCAGCAACATTGGTTTTGTATGAACATTCTACAAAAGTTTGTTGTCAGTTGGTAGAATCACCTAGCATGGATTCCATTGCAAATACAATTTGACACCACTACGCATAGATTAAAGTATTATATATGACTATCTCATCAGGTCTCGACTAAATTGTGCCTGTGTCACTATGAAAATACCCAATATATCAAGTAGGAGCAGAACTTCCCCCGAACAAACTCCTGACGGTGATCATAAACAACTAGGGACATAATAGTCTTAAATCGTCTAGTTTGTTTATTTTTTTAGAAAACAGAATATCACCTAGCAGGAATTCCTTTGGAAATCCAAATTGACACCTCAGGTATCACCTAAATTAAGACTGTACCACTACGAAAATACCAGAATATCAAGTGCAAGCAGAGCTTCCTCTGTACGCAATAGTCTTAAATGGTTCAATTTATTCAAACTGTGCATGCACACAACACATTCAATGAAAGGAACGTAGGATTCCGACGAAAGTTCAGCACATATGAATTAACGGTATGACTGAGTCAATAAGCAAGATACTGGAACTTACGTGGCCATCATGGTCATTTTTCCATACGCTGGTATCGGGGTAAAGAAGGCCTAGCATGCCGAACGGCTGTTCTTCCATTTCCCGGATCGGCGGGCGGAAGCCAGGGATGCAGCGACCGAGGTGACCGGTGGTGATAATGTCCAACTCCTTGGCGACCCTCTATACGTTCGCAGCGCTTAGGTTCGGCCATCCCTAATCCTCGCGGTGGAGGTCGCCATGGCCAACCGTATCATCATTGTCGTATGCCTTACGCTTCAGCCTATAGTGGTGCCAGCTGCACGGTTTACCCATGGTGGCAAATGGAGGCTGGAATCAGGTAGATTAATGGAGTCGGTGTGATCCGGAGGAAGATGGATTGTGAGGGGATGGAATCAAGGAGGGCAGAAGTTGTTCAAGTAGGGAGTGAGGAACCGCCGCCTCTGTCTCGTCCGCGTGGAATACAAGGAGGGGTGGGGGGTTGTAATTAGTTAGGGTGGGCATGGGGACCGTATAAAGGGGGTGCAAAAATAAATCGTGAGGGTAAATGTATGGTCCCACCTGTCGGCAAGGGAAGGTTGGCATGTGCAAACGTGAGTATGCATTGACTTGGATCGTGCATGGCGGACGTCGATTCCACTACATGCAACTGGCGTGGTACCAATTTCATCCAGCGCTTGGGTCACCATGTAAAGAGCATCACTAGTAATGCAGTTGCCACATGGAAATATGGAATGATGAACCGGTGTGATATAAGTTGCATCACCATATCCACTTGAGTGTGCGTGGTCATGTGGATCATAGTGGTTTGGTAAAAAACACATGCAATGAATCTATGGAGTCCATGTGTCAAACCATGGTCATGAATCCCTAGAAAGCCACTCGAATGGTGATGCCACATGGAATGATGCACCCGTGTGACAGAAGTTGCATCACCACAACATTGTAGTGTGTGTGGTTGTGTGGATCATTGTGGTTTTAAAATCACATATGCAAATGACTCTTGGGACTCCATGTGTCAAAACATGGTCATAAATCCTTAGAAAGCCACTATGATGCAGATGCCACATATGGAATGATGCACTAGTGGGACATAAGATGCATGACAACATCCACTTGAGTGTGTGTGGTCATGTGGATCATTGTGGTTTGGTAAAAGAATCTGAAAAGTACATTTGATCTTATGTGATCCCAATGTGATGTAAACCACACAAGCATGCAACTAGAAGGTTTCAAATTGTAGTTTTGGTACTTGCTTCACAAATGAAATCCCTTTTTGAGTTTGAGGGTGAAAATTTTGAAACTTTCAAACCAAAATGGCTAGATACAATGCTACCATCATTAGGAATGCGGTGATACCCCCTTGTTCCAAATTTGAGTCCATTTGAAGAATGGCAGATGAAAACATGGTAGAGTGGACTGCTCTGGGGACATTTTTTGAAAACTTTGTCATTTTTATTCAATGTATTTTCCACACAATGAACAAATTTGATGGTTTCCAGGAGAATTTCTCAATTTATTATGCAATTTACAAGGCTTGGTCAACCCAGGGTTGACCAAAGTCCTTCGAGAGATTGTGAAAGCATCTGAAAAGTACAAGTGATCTTATGTGGTCCCAATGTGATGTACAACAACAGAAGCAACTAGAAGGTTACAATTTTAGTTTTGGTACTTGCTTGACAAATGAAACTATGTTTTTGAGTTTGATGGCGATTTTTTCAAATTTTGAAACCATAATGGCTAGATGGAATGCTAGCATCATTAGGGACATGGTGATACACCCTTGTGATAAATTTGGGTCCAATTGAAGAAAGGTAGATGAGAAAATGGCATAGAAGTGGTTGTATCGAGTAGTCGGACATGTTCGTTGACCTAACTAGCCCACATTTGATAGTGGACCGCTAGGGGGCATTTTTTTCCATGTTTGACTTTTTTTGCAAAGTATTTGCCACACAATGACCAAATTTCAAGGTTTCACAAGAATTTGAGAATTTCTAATTTTATTATGAAATTTACAAGGTTTGGTCAAACCAGGGTCCAAATGTGATGTACGACCACACAAGCATGCATCTAGACCGATTCAAATTGTAGTGTCTGTACTTGCTTCACAAATTAAATCCTGTTTTTCAGTTTAGGGTGAAATTTTTAAAAATTTCAAAACAACATGGCAAGATAGAATGCATGATATCATCATTACATACCATGGTGCAAACACAGGTATATAATTACACAATAAGTCACGATGATTCCCATACATATTAAACATGGTTTGTACACTAATAATTCCACATGACCAACAGAAGTTCTTGACAAGCTACCAAACATATACAGAAACATATCTGAAAGTAGTAAAATTTAATTCACTCCTCATCAAACCACTTGATGCGCTTGCCATCTTTCCTAGGAGACCAACGGCCATCATTCCATCTGTTGCTTGTGTTATTGGCCTCCCACTACTGACGATATGAAAGTTCATCCCACCTGGAAGGGGCCTTGGCTTCCCTATCTTTAGCTGCAGCCTCTCTGTTTGCGACATTAGCTGTAGCCTCTCTATTTGCGGCTTCGGCTGCAGCCTCTCTCTTTGCAGTTTCAGCGTCACCCTCAGCTATTCTGCATTTCCGACAAAGTCCTCCCTCTTGCTTGTCTTCCCTCTTGCAACTGGGGAAAAACACGAGGGTAGTTTGAAAGAAATGGTCATGAGCACAGCTGGTAGGTCACGTAAGCATCTATGGCTTCATACTTCATGTTTATATCATACACCAGCGTGTCCTCCAAAAAATGGTCCCTATCTTCAGGGAAATCTTCCTTCATTTTGGTATACAACGGATTGATGATTCTAGCCGCGAGTCTAGCCATTCCATCCCTCTTCCAGTCCCCTTTGATCTTGACAAGATCTTGAATATCGATCCACTTGTGCTCAGGAATTTTGATTCCTGCATAAGAAAACTTGACATAATCAGATGTTTTGTCGACAGTGCAGAAAACATTTCCTTTATGCAAAAGGAATTGGCGCAGCGCCGGACACTTCTTGTTAGTCCTGGAAGTAAGTAGTTTGTCATCATAAAATGCATGACCAAAATAATGACAAAATGAGTAACTACAAATGTTGTCCATGCAAGATCATCATCTCTAAATATATTTTTAAGGTACAAAAGTTTAGTAAATGCAAAATCAAGACTCTCAAGTATGGCTTGTCATAATTTTTTTGGTCCTCATAAAATTAAGTAGTTGCAACAGGACCAAATGGATAGATTCCATATGCAATAAAATTCACTAGTTGCAAAAATGCAGTACATACAAGATCCCCACTATAATAAAATTTGGGACTACGACTATTTAGACAATGCAATACCACATCCTGAATAAAAATTGAAACTACAAAAATTTAGTAAATCCAAGGTGAACACTCTGAAAGTTATATAGTCACATTTCATTTGGTACTAACAGAACTTAGTAAATGCAATATGAGCATATGGAAAGATTATAGTACTTGCGGGAACAACATTTGAGAAAAAATTATGACTAAGACTGTTTAGTAAAGGCAAGATCAAATGATTAAAATCATGCAAGGACCATTAAAAGTAAGAAAACCCTGAAACTGGTAAACTAAATAGATCGGATCTACAAACCAGGAGTAGTGGTAGACGAGGACGTGTTGCCTCATTGCCATTTGAACGACGGCGACCTCGTTTTCATAGTATTCTCCTCTTTGGTGTACTCGAGGTACAGTCTGACAAACATGTCCTCGTCCTTCTCAAGCCATTCCTCGTACATCCTCAGGACTCGCACAACTATATCCTCCTTGTTGGTGTAGACGACATGTATCTTTGTATTACCATGGGCAGTGAAGTTTGTCTCTCGAGTGTAACCTTCCATGGCGCCAAGGAGTAGACAGAAAGAACAATAGATGGGACGCAAAAGATAGAGGATAGGAGTAAAAGAAGGCTTTCAACGAAACAAAGGAAAATCTGGAATCGTCGCTGCGATTCAGACATCCTTGTGGAGAAGGGTGGTGAAGGCAAGGAGAAGACAAAAAGAACAATAGATAGGAAGCAGAAGACAGAGGACAAGAGGAAGAAGAAGAGGGCTTTCTTCGAAACAGGGGATATGCTGGAACCGTCGCTGCCATTCAGATGAACTTGTGGGGATGCGTGGCGGAGGCCGTACCATCTTCTGAGTAAACAAATATTTAAAAGGAGCCCTCATTAAAAAGAATAATAACAAGGATATATGCATCTTGTGCTGTCACATAAATTCAAGCTATCGGTGGTTTAGTCTTGTCCATTGCGTCACCTATATCTCCTGTGCTTTGCATCACTACTTATCACGTGTCAAATCCTAGCATGCAAATTAATTGCGCATACACAGGTCTCGTCCGCGTGGAAGGCAAGGAAGGGGGCGTAATAGTGACGGTGGGCACGGGCGTCGTCTAACGTGAGTACATTTGACTGCATGCAAGTGGCGCAGAACCAATTTCATGCAAGGAAGTGAAAAAATTAATCTTGAGGGGAACATGGGGTCCCACCTATCAACGAGTGAATACACGAGAAAACGTGAGTACATTTTACTTGGATCGTGCATCGCGGACCTCGATTCCACTGCATGCAAGTGGCATAGAACCAATTTCATCCAGTGCTCCGCCTTTATTTCCCGTCGCTTCCCGCGAGTTCTCGGCATTTCCCGCCATGTCCAGGCGCGGCCATAAAAGGGGGAGGTCGTCGAGCTATCCTTGACCATACCCGCACAACTCAAACACAAAAAAACCACCATTCCTGGCTGTTGGCATCGACACGACGAGATCCATGGCAACCCCGATGCCGGCAGAGAAGAGGTGCCCGAGCGGCCACTGGAGTCGTGGTGGCCGAATCTGCCGGAGTTGCCATTCGTGCTGGCTCCTCTGATTCTGGGGTGCCCGCTGATTTACAGGATGGGCACACCACCGGTTCTCAAGGGATACGGGTAGGCTACACTAGCGCAAATCAAAAAATTTCTACCGCGTATACCAGGATTACTGTTCTCATAGATCACAAGATTACCACTAGATGCGCAGTTGTGGAATTGATGAAGCGCGTCGAAGCAGTGCGGACGTTCCACGTCTCCTCCTTGTCCTCGTCCCACGATCAGCTCCCCTTGCGCCGCTCGTCCAAGCGCTACAGATGCAGCGCCTCCGAGGTATCCACACGTACAAGGTGGAAGTGTCAGACGCCGGACTGCTAGGTCCGCGCGTGCAACACAGGCGTGAGGAGTGGCAGCTGGGAATGATCTGATGTCTAAGGTCTAACCCTGGTCAGCTCTCCCCACCCTCTCTTATATAGGCGTCCCTAGTGGGCTTCTACATTAGCAGCCCATTAGTACCCTAAGCCTGGTCTAATTCGGATCCAATCCTCATTAGGCTTCCAGCCCCTTAAGTGTGTGACCCTATAGGTTCATATGCATATAGACATGACACGAATATACTTATTCTGTCAATAGTTGGTAGCGGCCTCTAGCAAGACGTGCCAACTCCTAAACGCATACAAAGATCATATCGGACGAACCATCACAAGGTTTAGTACATATCTTTCCCTTTGCCTCACGATATTTGGTCTAGCTCCAAGATGACCTCCCTTTCTCGATACCGTGATTCGGAATCCCTTTACTAGGTTAACTCTTAACCATATGTAGCACGGCCATGCATTTCTGGATCCGATCACTCGAGGGGCCCAGAGATATCTCTCTCAAGTAGAGAGGGGCAAATCCCATCTTGATTGACCATGCCTTGCAACATGCTTCAGGAAAAACCCGAAAGCTACCTTTATAACTACCCAGTTACGGTGCAGCGTTTGATAGCCCCAAAGTAGGTCGATCCACATATCAAGTACATGCGACAATCTCAGGTCTAAGGACAAAACGTACACGATGTGTAGAGAGAGAGAGCTGCAACTAATTGCTAGTCTCAGGTTGGGTCAGTCCAACCCCATGTTCATAACATGTGTCCACGTCATTGGTTTGACATCTCCATGTCTATGACTTGCGAAACATAGTCATCAACCAATCGATGTGCTAGTCTAATATTCACGTGTGTCCTCACATGAACTCCGACTAGGGACAACTCTTTAATAACCATACAAGTATAGAGTTTCACAAAAAATTCACGTAATTGCCAATCAATACAAGTTGCCTGCTATGGATATTCAAGGAACATTACAATAACTCATGGATACATATGAAATATCATCATCTCTATGATTGCCTCTAGGGCATATTTCCTTTAGGTTCGCCTTTTCTACAGCCATCATGTGACCACCGGCGAGCCTTTCATGATGGCAGTGGTGGAACGCGTCTTTCTGCTAGAATACCGGCGATTGTAGCATATCAGATTGGTGCGTGGTGACCTTCGGGAAGTGGTGCAGGCCAATCCTGACGATGCTTTCCTGCGTGCCCGCCTCGACCGAGCTGAAGAGGGGGTGGAGACGCAACGAGCGGTCATCAATTCTCTCAATGACGAATTGTGTATCTGACCGGCCGTAGCCGTCGCCCTAGCGCCGGCGGCCACGCGTAGTCTTAGGTTGTAACGATGTTTTAGGGCGGCGTGAGTGTAACAATGTTTTAGAGTTTAAATAAATATTTTCATTTCAAATGGCCAATGCCTACATTCATACATCATACATGGCGCGCGCATAACCTAGCCTACTCATCGGAGTTGGAGGATGAGACAGAGCAGTAGCAGCAGCGGCACATGGTGTGGTTGAAGACGCTGACGCGGAACTTTCCTTCGTCGTCGTACTTGAAGATGACGATGTTGCCCGCTTCGATCTGGTGCGAGTAGGTGGAGAACTCCAAGCCGTTGCCGAAGTACAGCTGGCCGAGGTGGTCAAATTGCAGATCGACTGGGTACTTGATGGCCCTGAAGCCGTTTGCCCGCAGCATGGCGAGCGGGGGCGGCTCGTCGCCGATCAGCGTCACAAACCCACGGGGCAGGAGCAGCTTGTCACGCGGCATGCCGAGTTGGATGGCCACGGCGAATTGGGTTCCTTGGTCGACGACGGCGTTGAGGGAGAGCGTGGTGGCGCGGTGAGTTGGCCACGTCCTCCATGCCTCCCTCGACCCAGCACGGCCGGACATGGCTAGCTACAAGAAGTGGAGAAGGAAAAGGGGAAAGAGGAGAGAGATGGTGTTCTGTGTGGAATAAGATGGCTGCGGGTGGCCGGTTAAAAGGGGGCTGCATCAGATGCCGACGCGGAGGCCGAAGAGGGGCATTGAAGTGTCCAGTCAGTATGGCAGGCATAGGGCAGCGCCTGCAGCGGTGGTGGAGAGCGTGTCAGCCAGTCAGTCAGCGTGCCGTCACGTCGCCAATGATGGCGTAGGCTGCCGCTCGTCAGCCTTCTGCCAGCACCTCTGAGTCTCCTCACCGGTTCACTGACTGGTCCGGTTTTTAAAAAAAATGCACGTATGCGACTACCAAACGTAGGGACCCACATGTCAGAGAGTGAAGGTCGGAATGCGACTAAGTTTGACTTAGATCATGCATGGCAGACCTTGAATCCACTGCATGCTAGTGGCGCAGAACCAATTTCAGGCAGCGCTAGCGTCACCTCGTAGAACCGCCAATTTCCTCCACTTCCACCTGACTATGAACGATCATGCACTGTTGCACATACTAGGAAGGGCAGTTGAAATCTTGCAATAAGTAGTTTCTCTCTTCTCTGTCTCCTTTCGTTCTCCACGGCCTCATCATCTTCCTCCTCCACGGCCCTATCCATTTCCACCTCCATGGCATCAGCCTCTTCCTCTGTGCCCTTTCCCTCTTGCCTGTAGTCATGGACCGGAGGCATGTAAAAAATGACGGCATGCGAGGGACCACGTACTTCGACATAGAAGTCCATGGTGGGAAGAAACTCAGTGTCGTCTACAAAACTGACCCTGAGACGGTGAACCCCACTATTGCCCAGTACAAGAATTGGTTGCCATCGGAAGAAAGCGGGTTCAGGTTTGTGGGTCTCGACCTCGAGTATAGCCGAGAATGCTGTAGGATCACCGTGTTGCAACTCTCCATGAAGGAGCACGTCCTCGTTTACCAGCCTTTTCAAAAAGGTAAGAGGTACATGTTGCTGTCATTTTGTTCCTGAGCCGTTTGTTTGCAAAAATTCATGCTACATTATTTGTTTGAATCCTTTTTCATGCAGGCAGGGCGAAAGAATTAGGTCGCTCTTTGGTGACTTTCTCGTGAACCACTAGATAACATTTACTAGTGTTGACACTAGGTCTGACAATGGCCTGCTTACCAGCCCAACTGTCTGAATTTTCATCCTAGAGGAGTACATAGTGGACATCTAGGATATTTAATGGATTTGAGGGACGAGAGGCAGAAAGACTGGGATGGCCGATATTATCGCCGATCTCATCGACCCATGGTACGCTGACATGAAGGACAAACTCCCGAGATGTTGGTGGAGGCGTTTAGGGCACGATTACTAGGAGGATAAGCCACTTTCTAAACCTAACCTGAAGTATGCTGCTATTGACGGGTATGTCAGCCACGAGCTGTACCACCAGATCAAAGTGTTTCGTTCTAGGCAACGCACCCTTGAACCACCACCAAGGAAAGTGGGTGACCATAGATACCATGATGGAGAGGAATCTATAGCTGGGGCAAGTGCCCGAAGACATCCTTGGATCGGTCGCCTTCTCCGCCAATCATTCCAATCGGCCGGGATGTCCAGTTTTAGTGCATGATTGTTGTGTTTGTATGGGGCTTCTTATGTTTACAAAAACATGTTCGTTCACAAGTACAATGTGTGATAGCTATGTGTGAGCACTTCCGAACTATTGTATATTACATTTTGAACTATAATCTAGGTGTGTTTATGACTGTAACCTTCATTATAACAATAATTATGTCTGTGCCACTACTTACAAGCACGATGTCCAAGTTTTTCAGCATCTTATATTATGAATGTGTCCTTAGATTGTGCCCATTTGTTGACAGTGGCATCTGATCTTGTGGATCCCACCATAATCTCAGGTAGCTATATTCAGTAATACTCCCTCCATCCCAAGGCTTAAGGCCTATATAATGTTTTTTGAATGGTCAAGCCACAAAAAGTTTGGCCAAACTTTTAGAAAAATCAAGCCACGGAAAGTAAACCCAGGCATTACATGGCAGTTCTGGATGTTGTCACATGCAAATGGCACCGACAAAATTTGCACAGCGCAGGCCTGCGGGGCCGGAAGGCCCTTCATTAAAAGGGGAGGGGGAGGAGGGCCGGGGAGATCACATTTAACATCACTACGGTATTTACCTATCATGAAGCAAGTTTTACCGGTCGAGCACCATCGGTTCGACATCGCAGGGCTACGATTGCGTGGTCGCGCCGGGCAGGAAGGGTGTGCGTGTGACTTGGTGATGGTATGGGGATCGAGAGGGCAGCGACACGGATGCAACGCACACACACATGAAGACATTGCGTCCGATACAACACACCACATATATTATCATGTTCTCGAAACGACAGAAACAACTTGAAATTATTAGGTGTCGTAGGAGGCAGCAAGGTCACTTCTTGGCCGGCTTGGAGCGGCGGATCCGGCCGATCCCGAAGGATGGGGATACAAGGCCAGTCCTAACATACTCCCTCATTAATTTGCCATACACAGCGTTCTTAGCCTTCGTCACTTGCTTGAGTGAAGCATTGGGGCTTTTCCGATGCCAACCGCATGCTCAGTAATGTTGTCAATCCTTGGGTTGACTCTTTTGCTACAGACGGGGTAACTGAACTCCCCACTTAGAGTGCGGAAAGGGACCTTCCCTCTCTTGATACTCTTCAAGACGTGGCGGCTCTTGTCGTCCCTGTACTCCTTGTCAGCGCCCACCTCAGTTGAATCATCCTGTAATGTGCAAAAAATGCAAAACAATTGAGAAAAATAAATTTACTTAGTCTACTTGTTCTCAAAAACCGCACAAACTAGTAGTGCATTTACCGGTCATGCATAGATATTTGAACAACCATTTCAAGTTACTTTGAAAACCACAGCACAATTTTACAGGTTTATTACGGTTGTCTCCACAGCTCGCTCCTAAATGTAGAATGTGGAGTAATTCATAACAGACTAAATCTCTGCATGCAGCGGGTTGTATGGTCCATCTGATCATGATCGGTAGAATACAGATCACTTGAACAGATTTAGTACTAGTACATCTACAACCCGACCAGAAAATTTGAACAGTAAACTAGAAAGATAGAGAAATAAAAGTACCTCGGGGTACACGAGCGGAACGTGCTCATCGAACTCCTCGCCCTCATCGGGGGCTCTAAAGTCTTCTGCACCCGCGAGCACATAGTCATCGTACGGGTCAAACTAGACGTCCTCCTCTCCCTAGGCTTCATGCATCTCCTCCAGATCTGTGGAGGGAGGCGTCGCATTGCCCGTGGCAGGCGCAGACAGCCCGGCGGAAACACCCGATGACTCACCAACAAGCACTCGCTTCATGGCGTCAGAAGGGAGAAGGTGGCTGTTCGGCCTCGAGTAGTATAGTGAGGTTTATGGGTTTTGCTAGATTGGGGATAATGGGTTAATTCGTGGGAGGGAGACGATGCAGAGGAGTAGGTTTTAAGGACGGGGCTTTGTTAAGTCTCCTCCTAGGGCCCTCCGCCTCGAGGCTCATCAGTTGGGTGCCCCGTTAGGGCTTCTGGTTGATGCGTGGACGGGTCGTGCCATGGGCCCTAGCTAGAACTGAGATTGAAGTCATGGTACTGTGAGGCCTGTTTCTGTTTGCATCTGGAGCAGTAGTACGCTTTTTATAGGCGTGACATGACCACTCGAAGGATTCTTTAATCTATGGCTCGATCGATTGCTTCTCATAGAAGGGTTGATAGGAGGGACGCCTAAAAACACAACGGTTA
This sequence comes from Avena sativa, assembly GCA_916181665.1. Classification (NCBI taxonomy): domain Eukaryota; kingdom Viridiplantae; phylum Streptophyta; class Magnoliopsida; order Poales; family Poaceae; genus Avena; species Avena sativa. The sequence continues at coordinate 242,533,305 of OV702283.1, read as the reverse complement.
AAGCATGGCTAGCCAGACCCGTGTGAAGTCATGCTCTAATGTGAAGGGTGCGACGCGTGTAGAGGATGCATCGTTCGACCCCCGCTGACATGACATTACAGTGCACCGTACTGGACGCGTTGCAACCGTTTAGACGAGCGTGCCGCCGTGTTTCCCCTTCGCTGCACTAGAAAATACACACATTTTTTATATTTTTATATACCCTCATGTATATAAATCCAAATACTTTATAATTTTCAGAGAATTAAAGGATATGCATAGACACGCATATACGAAAATTATACGCCTTTGTACACTTTCCTTCTAGATTATGGAAGTAAAGTATCGGTGGCAAACTCGTTATTTCGTGTGGATAGAGGGGTCCGTCCAGAGAGAGAGAGAGAGAGGGAGAGAGAGAAGGAGGGGGGCTATCTTGTCCGTTAGGTCACAGAGGATCAACATTGGGTGGGCACGATCTACGTGACAACCGTCTCGACCAATCAGGGTGTACTAACCAAAGGAGGACGAGTTACCATGAGAGAGGGCAAACCGACTACTACCGTTTTCATATCAACCCTAGACACAACAAACACACAATGGGAAATTCATCAAAAATAAAAAAATATGAAACCAGCTCGAGTAGCCCCTGTGTGTCACCCACTACCAACATAAAATCATAAGCGAGACAAACCGGGAGTTTTGGCACACGGCGCACCCCCCAGATAGCTATCGAGTAGGAGTTAACATGGCTTTCAACCCTAGACCTCCCCCTCACTGCCCAGAATGTGGATCCACTGCGCGGATTGAGCCCAAAACCGGCACCTAGATCCCTCTCGGCATTCTAAGCAACTTCTCCAACTAGAGATTCCAGGTTTCCATGGAGAAATCCAGAGTTTCCATTTACCGACTCCGAAAAACCGGTGATTCTGCAAAGGAGGTGCGAGAATTGAGCGTGCCCTAGGTCCCGAGGTATTTACACGCATGCTACGTCGTGGCGGACCGCCATCCTCGGGAGGTTCGTGCTCATCTCGTGGTGCAACCATATACTGTAGTTTTCCCGAGTTACGTCCCGGTAATTGCCGTTTCTAACTATAGGTACCCTATAAATTGCCCTGGATTCTCAGGAAAAAAGTTTTGGGGTGCCCCATGGGGTACCTAGGCTGGGAAAGTGCCTAGGTTCAAAGCTAAAATGGACCTCACGTGCCTGCACATTCCGGCGGGTTTGCCAATTTTACCCACCCGCCGAACCCCGGGAATGTGAAATTCATCAAATATAAAAAAAATTATGAAACCAGATTGAGTAGCCCCTGTGTGTCACCCACTACCAACATAAAATCATAAGAAAGACAAACCGGGACTTTTGGCACACGGCGCACCCCCGGATGGCTATCGAGTAGGAGTTAACATGGCTTTCAACCCTAGACCTCCCCCTCACTGCCCAGAATGTGGATCCACTATGCGGATTGAGCCCAAACCTGGCACCTAACTCCCTCTCGGCATTCTAAGAACTTCTCCAACTAGAGATTCCAGGGTTCCATTGCGAAATCCAGAGTTTCCATTTATCGACTCTAGAAAACCGATGATTTTGCAAAGGAGGTGCGAGAATTGAGCGTGCCCTAGGGCCCGAGGAAATTTACACGCATGCTACGTCGCGGCGGACCGCCATCGTGGTGAGCTTGATGCTCATATCATGGTGCAAGCATATACCGTATTTTCTTGAGTTATGCCCTGGTAATTGCGGTTTCTAAGTGTAGGTACCCTAGAAATAGCCCTAGATTTTCTGGAAAAAATATTTTGGGGTGCCCCATGGGGTACGTAGGCTGGGAAAGCACCTTGGTTTCAATGTGGCAATGGACCTCGCGTGCCTGCGCAGGCCTGCGGGTTTGCCGATTTTGCCCACCCCGAACCCCGGCAACGTGAAATTCATCAAAAATCAGAAAAATTATGAAACCAGATTAAGTAGTCCCTTTGTGCCAACCACTACCAACATAAAATCATAAGCAAGACAAACCTGGACTTTTGGCACAGGTCGCACACCCCGGATGGCTATCTAGTAGGAGTTAACATGGCTATCAACCCTAGACCTCCCCTCTATGCCCAGAACATGGATCCACTGCGCGGATTGAGCCTAAACCGGCACTAGCTCCCCCTCGGCATTCTTAGCAACTTCCCTAACTGCCCAGAATGTTCATCCACTATGCGGACTGAGCCCAAACCCGACACCTAGCTCCCTCTCGGCATTCTAGGAAACTTCTCCAACAAGAGGTTCTAGGGTTCCATGGAAAAATCCATAGTTTCCTTTTACCGACTACAGAAAACCGGTGATTCTGCAACAGAGTTGCGAGAATTGAGCGCACCCTAGGGCCTGAGGCAATTTACACGCATGCTACATCATGGCGGATCGCCATCCCCGGGAGGTTGGTGCTCATATCATGGTGCAAGCATATACTGTATTTTTCCAGAGTTAGGCCCCGGTAATTGGGGTTTCTAACTATAGGTACCCTAGAAATTATCCTGGATTTTCTGGAAAAACATTTTTGGGGTGCCCCATGGGGTACCTAGGCTGCGAAAGTGCCTAGATTAAAGGTTTCAATGGACCTCGCGTGCCTGGGCACGACAGCGGGTTTGCTGATTTTGCCAACCCTCTGAATCCCAGCAATGGGAAATTTATCAAAAATCAAAAAAATATGAAACCATCTCAAGTAGCCCCTTTGTGTCACCTACTACCAACATAAAATCATAAGCAAGACAAACCGGGACTTTTGGCACACGGCACACCCCACGGATGGCTATCGAGCAGGAGTTAACATGGCTTTCAACCCTAGACCTCCCCCTCACTGCCCCGAACATGGATTCACTGCGCGGATTCAGCTCAAAGCCGGCACCTAACTCCTTCTCGGAATTCTAAGCAACTTCTCCAACTTTATATTCCAAGGTTCCATGGAGAAATCTAGAGTTTCCATATACTGACTCCGGAAACCGGTAATTCTGCAAAGGAGGTGCGAGAATTGAGCGCTCCCTAGGCCCCGAGGCAATTTACACGCATGCTACGTCGTGGCGGACCGCCATCCCCGTGAGGTTGGTACTCATATCATTGTGAAAGCATATACTATATTTTTCCCAAGTTATGCCCCGGTAATTGTGGTTTCTAACTATAGGTACCCTAGAAATTGCCCTGGATTTTCAAAAAAAAATTTTTTGGGCTGCCCCATGAGGTACCTAGGATGGGCAAGTGCCTAGGTTCAAAGTTGCAATGGACCTCACGTGCCTGCGCGTTCCGGTGGGTTTGCCGAATTTTCCCACCCACCCCCCTCCCCCCCCCCCAACCCCGACAATGTGAAATTCATCAAAAATAAAAAAAATATGAAACCAGATCGAGTAGCCCCCGTGTGTCACCCACTACCAACATAAAATCATAAGGAAGACAAACCAGGAATGTTGGCACACGGCGCACCCCCAGATGGCTATCGAGTAGGAGTTAACATGCCTTTCAACCTTAGACCTCCCCCTCACTGCCCAGAACATGGATCCACTATACAGATGGATCCCGAACCAGGCACCTAGCTCCCTCTCGGAATTCTAAGAAACTTCTCTAACTAGAGATTCCAGGGTTCCATGAAGAAATCCAGAGTTTCCATTTACCGACTCCGGAACCAGTGATTCTGCAAATGAGGTGCGAGCATTGATCGCGCCCTAGGGCTCGAGGTAATTTACACGTATGCTACATCGTGGCGGACCACCATCCCCGTGAGGTTGGTGCTCATCTCGTGGTGCAAGGATATACTGTATTTTTTCTGAGTAACCCCCCGGTAATTGCGTTTTCTAACTATAGGTAACCTATAAATTGCCCTTGATTTTATGGAAAAAATGTTTTGGGGTGCCCCATGGGGTACCTATGATGGGAAAGTTCCTAGGTTGAAGGTTGCAATGGACCTCGCGTGCTTGCGCGCGCCGGCGGGTTTGCAAATTTTTCCCACCCTCGAACCCTGGCAATGTGAAATTCATCAAAAATGAAAAAAAAATGAAACCAGCTCGAGTAGCCCCTGTGTGTCACCCACTACCAACATAAAATCATAAGCTAGAAAAACCGGGAGTTTTGGCACACGTCGTACCCCTCGGATGGCTATCAAGTAGGAGTTAACATGGATTTCAACCTTAGACCCCCCTCACTGCCCAGAACATGGATCGACTGCACGGAATGAGCGCAAACTCAGCACGTAGCAACCTCTCGGCAATCTAAGCAACTTCTCCAACTAGATATTCTAGGGTTCCATGGAGAAATCCAGAGTTTCCATTTACCAACTCCAGAAAACCGGCAATTCTACAAAGGAGGTGCGAGAATTGAGCGCGCCCTAGGGCCCGAGGCAATTTACACGCATGCTACAACGTGGCGGACCACCATCCCCAGGAAGTTGGTGCTCATGTCGTTGTGCAAGCATATACTGTATTTTTCTCGATTTACGCCCCGGTAATTGCGGTTTCTAACTGTAGGTACTATAGAAATTGCCCTGGATTTTCTGGAAAAAAATGTTTTGCGATGCCCCATGGGGTAACTAGGCTGGGAAAGTTCCTAGGTTCAAGGTTGCAATGGTCCTCGCGTGCCTGCGCGCGCTAGCGGGTTTGCTGATTTTGCCCACCCCCCGAACCCCGGCAATGGGAAATTCATCAAAAATCAAAAAAATATGAAACCACCTCGAGTAGACCCTCTGTGTCCCCCACTACCAACATAAAATCATAAGCTAGACAAAATGGGACTTTTGGCACCTAGCGCACCCCCTGGACGGCTATCGAGTAGGAGTTAACATGGCTTTCAACCCTAGACCTTCCCTCATTGCCCAGAACGTGGATCCACTATGCGGATTGAGCCCAAACTCGACAGCTAGCTCTCTCTCGGCATTCTTAGCAACTTCTCAAACTAGATATTCCAGGGTTCCATGGAGAAATCCAGAGTTTCCATTTACCGACTCCAGAAAACCGGCGATTATGCAAAGGATGTGCGAGAATTGAGCGCGCCCTAGGGTCGGAGGCAATTTACACGCATGCTACTTCGTGGTGGACCATCATCACCGGGAGGTTGGTTCTCATCTCGTGGTGCAAGGATATACTGTATTTTTCCCGAGTTATGCCTCGGTAATTGCGGTTTCTAACTGTATGTACCCTAGAAATTGCCCTGGATTTTCTGGAAAAAATGTTTTGGGGTGCCCCATAGGGTACCTAGGCTGGGAAAGTGCCTAGGTTCAAGGTTGCAATGGACCTCGCGTGCTTGTGCGCGCTAGTGAGTTTGCCGATTTTGCCAACCTCTCGAATCCCGACAATGGGAAATTCATCAAAAATAAAAAAAATATGAAACCAGCTTGAGTAGCCCCTGTCACCCACTACCAACATAAAATCATAAGCAAGACAAACCAGGACTTTTGGCACACGGCGCACACCCCAGATGGCTATCGAGTAGGAGTTAACATGGCTTTCAACCCTAGACCTCCCCTCACTACCCAGAACGAGGATCCACTACGCGGATTGAGCCCAAACCCGGCAGCTAGCTCTCTCTCGGCATTCTAAGCAACTTCTCAAACTAGAGATTCCAGGGTTCCATGGAGAAATCCAGAGTTTCCATTTACCGACTCTGGAAAACCGGCGATTATGCAAAGGATGTGCGAGAATTGAGCGCGCCCTAGGGTCGGAGGCAATTTACACGCATGCTACATCATGGCGGAACATCATCCCTGGGAGGTTGGTGCTCATCTCGTGGTGCAAGGATATACTAAATTTTTCCCGAGTTATGCCTCGGTAATTGCGGTTTCTAACTGTAGGTACCCTAGAAATTGCCCTGGATTTTCTAGAAAAAATGTTTTGGGGTGCCCCATAGGGTACCTAGGCTAGGCAAGTTCCTAGGTTCAAGGTTGCAATGGACCTCGCATGCCTTGCGCGTGCCGGCGGGTTTGCCGATTTTGCCCATCCCCCGAATCCCGGCAATGTGAAATTCATAAAAAAAAATATGAAACCATCTCGAGTAGCCCCTGTGTGTCACCCACTACAAACATAAAATCATAAGCAAGACAAACCGGGACTTTTGGCACACGGCACACCCCCCGGATGGCTATTGAGTAGGAGTTAACATGGCTTTTAACACTATACCTCCCCTCACTGCCCGGAATTTGGATCCACTGCATGGACTGAGCCCAAACCAGGCACCTAGCTCCCTCTCGGCATTCTAAGAAACTTCTCCAACTAGAGATTCCAGGGTTCGATGGAGAAATCCATATTTTCCATTTACCAGTCCGGAAAACCAGCAATTCTAGAAAGGAGGTGCGAGAATTGAGCGCGCCCTAGGGCCCCAGGAAATTTACACGCATGCTACGTAGTGGCGGACCACCATCCCTGTGAGGTTGGTGCGCATATCGTGGTGAAAGCATATACTATACTTTTTCCCATCTTATGCCCCGGTAATTGCGGTTTATAACTATAGGTACCCTAGAAATTTCCCAGGATTTTCTGAAAAAAATGTTTTGTGGTGCCCCATGGGGTACCTAGGCTGAGCATGTGCCACGGACCAAAGTTGCAATGGACCTCGCATGCCTGCGCGTTCTGGCGGGTTTGCCGAATTTCCCACCCTCCCAAACCTCGACAATGTGAAATTCATCAAAAAAATATGAAACTAGATCAAGTAGCCCCTGTGTGTCACCCACTAACAACATAAAATCATAAGCAAGACAAACCGGGAGTTTTGGCACACAGGGCACCCCCGGATGGCTATCGAGTAGGAGTTAACATGGCTTTCAACCTTAGACCTCCCCCTCACTGCCCAGAACATGGATCCACTGCGTAAATTGATCCCAAACCCAGCATCTAGCTCCCTCTCGGCATTCTAAGAAACTTCTCCAACTAGAGATTCTAGGGTTCCATGGAGAAATCCAGAGTTTCTATTTACTGACTCTAGAAAAGCGGCAATTCTGCAAAGGAGGTGCGAGAATTGAGCGCGCCCTAGGGCCCGAGGCAATTTACACGCATGCTACATCGTGGCGGACCACCATCCCCAGGAGGTTGGTGCTCATGTTGTTGTGCAAGCATATACTGTATTTTTCTCGAGTTACGCCCCGGTAATTGCGGTTTCTAACTGTAGGTACCCTAGAAATACCCCTGCATTTTCTGGAAAAAATGTTTTGGGGTGCCCCATGGGGTAACTAGGCTGGGCAAGTGCCTAGGTTCATGGTTGCAATGGACCTCACGTGCCTGCGCGCTAGCAGGTTTGCTGATTTTTCCCATCCCCTGAACCCCGGCAATGGGTACTTCATCAAAAATTGGAACACAGTGATGACCCACAAGTATAGGGGATCGCAACAGTCTTAGCGGGTAGTATTACCCAATTTATTGATTAGACACAAGGGGAGACAAAGAATACTTGCAAGCCTTAAAAACTAAGTTGTTAGTTCAGCTGCACCTGGAAATAGTTCTTGCTCACAGAAGTTTATCAGTAGTAACAGTTTGTAGTAGCAACAGCAAAGCAAGAGTAACAGCAACAGTAGTAACAGTAACGGTAACAGTGGGATTCGAGTGCGGTAGGCATAGGGATGGATGGACGGGCATTGCATGGACGAGTCTAAACATGTAACTTCAAAGAACTATGGCATTGCAGATAAATAATAACAAGCATCCAAGTACTAAACAATCCTAGGCATGTGGTCCAAATATAGTCATACATGCTCGCAATGAGAACTTGCACAACATCTTTTGTCTAGCCAGCCCGTGGCAGCGGGCCTCTAGGGAACTACTGGCAATTAAGGTGCTCGTTTTAATAGAGCACCGGAGCATACCATTAACACTCCGTGAACACATGTGATCCTCACACCACAGCCATCCCCTCTGGTTGTCCCAATTATTGTCACTTTGGGGCCTTTGGATCCGGACAATGATATGTGTGAACAACTTGCAGATAAGATCATAAATAATACTATCATAATGATTCAATAATAAGTTCAGATCTGAGATCATGGCACTCGGGCCCTAGTGACAAGCATTAAACACAACAAGTTGCAACAAAGTCAAATAACACTAATAGAGATACTAGGCACTATGCCCCTAACAGATCTTATTCGATTACATGATAGAACTCATCCAATCCCTACCATCCCCAAGACTACAGCGGGGGATTACTCACTCATGGATGAGGGAAGCATTGGTGGTTTATGGAGATGCGTTGGTGATGACGATGGCGATGATCCTCTCCAAATTCCCGGTCCCGGCAGGGTGCCAGAACGGAGTTTCTGGATCCGAATCTTGGTTTCTCTTGACAGCGGCGAAGCAGAACTCTTTCTGGAAAACTATCTGATGGGGATATGCCTACCGGGGTATACCCAGCAGGACATTTCCTACTTGCCCAAGCGCCAGCGAGTGGGCCTGCAGGACGGCGATTGGATCAAGATCTGGCGTGGACTCAAGCGACTGGAAGCTGAAGGCCCAGAAGCGTAGATAGGCCCAGTCGGATTAGGTTAAAGAATCACTGAAACCTTAACTATTTCGGTTGAGATCTGTAAACCCTAGGGAGGTGAGTCTATATAAACCTCCCTAGAGGACGCATAGAGGATACGTTCCATCATACACCCAGGCGACTCGCCGCCTAGCCGTCGAGGTCGCCCATTGTACTCTCACCATAATACAATCTAGCAGGAGTAGGTCTTTACCCTCCGGGGGCCGAACCTGGGTAAAACCTTGTGTATCAGGCCTCATCTCGCACCGCAGATGGCTGGCCGCCCTTGCCCCATGTTCTACTACTCGCTGCCGATTGCAGCATCTTCCGTGGTCATTCCCACGACAGTGGCGCCCACCCTTGGGCCTGGCCGGTCAGGCCGGTGTTCTGCGGCAAGATCCAATCTGCCCATAAATGACACGATCGCCACCGGCCACATGATCGCGATCGGCGAGATGCTCCAGATCTTGCCGAGCAGCTATGTCCCGATGGCGCGACCCGTCACGCATAGCATGATCCTGCTGGTCGGCATGGTCAGCCTCTTCGTCGGCCTCACCGACGTCATCGTCTCAGAGGACTCGGCTCGCATCCGCGAGTTGCCGCCACGCGACCGGCTCTTTGAGAGTCAGGTCCGCATGATCCACCGCCTCGCCTCCGAGTACGACTCGGCCCACAGCAACGTGGCCGAAACCACCGCGGCCACGTAAGACGCGGCCCTCAACGACGACGTCGATTCGGTGACCCCGGCGTCACTCACCGGGTCCATGGTCATCGCATCACCCGCGGGCTCCATCACCCAGGTCTCCAACGTCGGAGACTTCGAGGATCCCTCTATCCTTGGGATCTTCGACTTTGACTCCGGGTCGGAGAACTCCTCCGACCTCCGCGACGAAACCGGCCGCCACGCCGCGACCTACATGGCGACTGGCGCCAACCCGCCGGAAGATCCATTCTCCACGCCGATCCCTCGCAACGCGACGGCAACGGAGGTCGAGGAACTCCACCTGAAGCTAGTGGAAGCAGTCCGCAAGGAACAAGACGAGCGCGGAAGATTTCGCCTCGAGCAGGTGACAGCGCAGGAGCTGTCGCGCTACCACCAGCTCCGAATCAGGTCGCGCCTGAACCCCGCTGTCCAGGGGCGCGCCCTGAATTTAGACGACGAGAACGACCCGACCCGCGCGGCCGAGCGCGCGATCTGCGAGAACGCGCCACCAGGAGGAAGCACTCGGCCCCCACCATGGTCAACGGCCAATGGCGCCCCGCCACCACCCAACCGCGCACCCCCGGGGACCAGCCGAGGATCGTGGTATCCTCACGGGAGCGAGACGCGAATGGCCTACCGCTATTCTCCACCCCAATGGACAACCTCGTCGCGGGCCGAGCAGCAGTCGACAACATCGTAGCCACTGGTGAAGGCGCCCTGCAGATCCAGTACGCCAAGGCCCTGCTCGCAAAAGCGGACGAGCAACAAAAAGCAGGCGTCGACTCACAAGGTCGGATATACTCGCGTTCATCGGGCAGCAGAGCGGCCTCAAGCGGCCGCCCCATGGCGGAAAATACCCTCAACTGCCCGCCACCCGAACCACTACAGCTCCAACAACGACCCGCGAACGCGGCGCTCTCCACCAACGACCCCCGGCCGGCGACCAACTTTGTCGCCGTCAACGGTCAACCCGTCGACGCCCGCACCCACATCATCAACAACTAGAGCTGGCGCGCACGCCAGCCCGACGACCTGCGGCATACCCTCACCAACCGCCGCGACGGTGAGCCGAGGGGGTCGCTAAGCCGACTCGGGCCCCGGTGCTTTGGACCGATGATCTGAGGCGAGAGATACCCGGCGAACTTCAAAGCGCCGAAGGAAATAGAGAAGTACGACCCCTCGTACGATCGCTCTGTGTGGCTGGATACCTACCTCATGGTGATGGGGATCGCCGGCCACACCGATCTACTAGACGCCCGCTACCTTCCTCTGATGATGGAGGGGGCATGCAGGCAGTGGATTAACACTCTTCCTGCGGATAGCATCGACTCCTGGGAAGAGATGCGCGACGCCTTCGTCGGGCACTTCGAGGGTTCATACACCCGCGCCACCACCATCGAGGACCTGGAATGGTGCGTACAGGGACCTCGCGAGTCGACCCGCAGCTGGATCCAATGGTGGCAAGACCTGTGGTACAACGTGGTCGGCATCCACCCAGACACCGTGATCCACTGCTTCAAGACCTCGTGCCGCTACGAGCCCCTGGTCGCCAAGCTCAAACGAGCGTACCGCACACTAGACAACATACCGGATCTCCTGGAGATCGCAAAAAGGTACGCGGAGGAAGAACCAAACCAAGAAACTGACGACGAGTCAGGGGGACAACGCCGCACGAGCAGCCATGACAACGGGAGATGACCCGATCTACGCTACAGCAACACTCGCCTCACCGGCAAGCGCCGCAGTGACGGGCGAGTCGACTTCGTCGCCAATGCTGGATACGCGCAGCGCGAGCCCAAGAGCTGCCGCCGCGACGGGGGATAACGCCGCGACAGTGGCAACTACAAGGCAAAGCCGAGGTTTGACCCCACGGCCCTTCTTAACCAACCTTGTGTATTTCACAACAGAGAAGGAAAGCCCGCTACACACACGACCACCGACTGCCACTCTCTTAAGGAGATCGAGAAGGCACGGCGCGCGCGGGAAGACTCCGACAACAACCCGCCAAATGGCGGAAAATTAGGCAGCGTTGCCGGCTCGCTCCACACCTTCACAGGCTTCAACACGAAGCGCGAGAAGAAGGTCATCGCCCGCGCCATCGCCGTCAGCGTGGTGGCCCAGGTGGACATCCCCTAGTTCCTCAACTGGTATGAGCAACCAATCACTTGGAGCCGCCAAGACCACTCGCCACGGATCGAGTACCCAGGCCGAGTCGCCCTGGTGGTCAAGCCCAAGGTGGGAGACTACTGGCTCCCCAAGACATTGATGGACGGCGGCAGATCCATGAACATCCTGTACCTGGACACCTTCAGGTGACTGCGGCTCCCGCAGTAGATGATCGAGACGACCTACACCACGTTCCACGGCATCGTCCCCTGTCGTAAGGCGTACCCGATCGGCAAGGTGACCCTGCCAGTCACCTTCGGCACACCGGTAAACTTCTACACCGAGCGGATCGTCTTCGAACTGGTGCCCTTCGATAGCCCCTACCACAACGTCCTGGGGCGCCAGGCGTTCGCCAAGTTCATGGCAGTGCCCCACTACGCGTACAAAACGATGAAACTACTCGGGCTGCGCGGCGTCATCACCATCCACGACGACCCTGTCATGGCTGCCGAGTGCGAGGCGAAAGTGGCCGAACTCGCCGACGCCGTCATCGCCGCAGAGGCCAACCACGCCGACGAGCTCGCCAAGTACGCGAGCAGGGTCAACAACGATGACCCCACCATACTCAAGAAGCCCAACTCGGAGGGCGGCAACCCCTCAACCTTCGAGGCAACGACGCATACCCGCACCGTCGAGCTGGTCCCAGGCGACTCCAGCCAGACGGTGACGATCGGGACGGGCATGAGCCCAGCATAGGAAGGCACGCTCATCGAGTTCCTCCGTGAGAACAAGGACATCTTCGCATGGAAGCCCTCTGACATGCCCGGTGTCCCTAGGGAACTCGCTGAGCACAAACTCAACGCCGACCCAAAAGTGCGACCTGTCAAGCAGTCGCTGCGGCCCTTCAATGAAGAGTGCCGCCGAGCCATCGCCGAGGAGGTGCAGCGTCTTCTTGCTGCAGGCTTCATCCGACCAATCAAATACTCCAAGTGGCTGGCAAACCCAGTCCTGGTTGAGAAGAAAAACTTAAACAGTGCCTGCCCGAAGGAGCAATTCGTCCTCCCGCGAATCGACCATATCATCGATTCCACCGCGGGCTTGGAGTCGTTGTGCTTCCTCGACGCCTTCTCTGGGTACAACCAGATCAAAATGTCCGTTGAGGACGAAGAGAAGACGGCGTTCATCATGCCATTCGGAGCCTTCTGCTACACGGCCATGACCTTCGGCCTCAAGAACGCCGGGGCGACATACTAGCGGTGCATGGAGGAGTGGCTTGCAAGCCAAATTGGCTGCAATATCCACGTCTACATCGACGACATGGTGGTGAAGTCCGCTCGCCAGAGCGACCTACTCGCTGACCTGGCGGAAACATTCGCCAACCTGCGGAAATACAAGATAAAGCTAAACCCAGACAAATGCACCTTCGGTGTACCAGCTGGGCAGCTACTGGGATACGTTGTCTCCAAGCGCGGGATCGAGGCGAACCCCACCAAGATCGACACGATCGCTCGCCTCGCCAAACCCGAGTGCCTGCGCGACGTCCAGAAGCTGGCCGGGCGAGTCGCGGCTCTCAGTCGCTTCATCCCCCGGTTGGGCAAAAAGGCGATGCCCCTCTACCGCCGGATGCGCAAGAACCCCACCTTCCAGTGGGACAAGGAGGCAGATGATGCGCTCCACGAACTCAATAAGGTGCTACTCGGAGCACCGCTACTCGCCGCCCCCGTCGACAAGGAACCCATGCTGGTCTACGTCGCGGCTTCCGAGCGCGTCGTCAGCGCCGTCATGGTCGTCGAACGACCAGAGGAAGGAAAGGAGCGCCCGGTGCAGCGACCAGTGTACTACATCAGCGAAGTCCTCACCGAATCGCGCCAGCGCTACCCGCAATACCAGAAACTGGTATACGCGGTCTTCAGAGCACAGCGGCGACTGCCACACTACTTCCAGGAGCACCCAATAACGGTCGTCTCCTTAGCAACGTTGTAGGACATCATCCGCAACCGTGAGGCGACCGGGCGAGTCGCCAAGTGGGCCGTCAAGATCGGCGTCCACAACATCAAATAAGAGCCGCGCAAGGAGATTAAGTGACAGGCTCTCGCGGACTTCATCACCGACTGGGAGGAGGCCCAGCAGCCAGAAAAGCTGCGACACCTCCATTACTGGAGCTTACATTTCAACGGCTCCAAGAACGCGGACGGTGTAGGAGCAGGGATCGTGCTAACTTCTCCGAAGGGCGACAAGCTCTACCACTTCCTCTGCCTCGACTTCACCCCCTGCACCAACAACATGGCCGAGTACGAGGCGCTACTCCACGGCATGCGAGCTGCCAAGGAGATGAACGTCAACCGCCTGCGCTGCTACGGAGACTCCGACCTCGTCGCCGGGCAAGTCGCTGGCACCTGCGACGCCGTCTCCCCTACCATGGCGGCATACCGCCAAGGAGTGGACAAGCTGGGTGGACACTTCGCAGGCTACTCTGTCGAATGGATTGACAGGCGGAAGAACGAGGAGGCCGACGCACTCTCTCGCATCGGCTCGGCTCGACTCGCACCACCCGTCGGTGTCTTCCTCGACACCATCACCAAGCCTTCCGTCTCTCCCCCAAGGGAGATCGAGATCGGAATCCCGCTCCAACCAGAGGCAGCCCTGGTCGCACTTATCGCCGAGCCAGACGACTGGACTGCGCCGTACATTGCCTACTTGGAGGGACGCACCCTGCCAGCGGAAGAAACGGACGCCCGAATGATAGCACGCCGCTGCAAATCCTTCATCATCATCAACGGCGAGCTCCACAAGTGCAGCGTGACCGGCGTGTTCGAACGCTGCGTTCGACCCGCTGAAGGATGCAAAATCCTCCAAGACATTCACTCCGACGACTGCGGCCACCACGCCGGCGCCCGCTCTCTAGTCGCAAAGGCTATGCGACACAGCTTCTACTGGCCCACCGCACACGCAGACGCTGTCGACATTGTCCAGCGGTGCGCCGGATGCCAGAAATACGCCAACCAGACCCATGTGCCGAGCTCGGCGCTCAAGACAATCCCCATCACCTGGCCGTTCGCCGTGTGGGGCATGGACATGGTAGGCCCTTTCAAGAAGGCCCCCTCCGGCTTCACCCACTTCCTGGTCGCAGTCGACAAATTCACAAAATGGGTGGAGGCCAAGCCAGTCCGTAAATACGACGGGAAGACCGCCACCAAGTTCCTACGCAAGCTCATCTATCGCTACGGGTTCCCAAACAACATCATCACGGACAACGGCACCAACTTCGCCAAAGGAGCCATGGCCGAGTTCTGTGAGGAACACCACATCCGACTCGACCTTGCCTCAGTCACCCACCCCGAGTCCATAGGCCAGGCGGAACGCGCTAACCAGCGCATCCTCCATGGCCTGTAGCCACGGCTCCAAGTACCACTCAAGCGCACCGCCGGGTGCTGGGTCGAGGAGCTACCCTCCGTCATCTGGGGCATTCACACCTCCGTCAACAGGTCGACAGGGTTTACACCCTTCTTCATGGTGTACGGCGCCGAGGAAGTCATGCCCACCGACCTCGAGCACAACTCGCCAAGGGTGGTCAACTACACGGAGGAGGAAAACGAACTCGCATGACAAGACGGAGTCGACCAGCTCGACGAGGCATGCGACCTAGCTCGCTCCCGCACCACAATCTACCAGCAAGGGCTCCGCCGCTACCATAGCCGGCGAGTAAGGACTCGCACTTTCCAGGAAGGCGACCTGGTATTACGCCTCATCCAGGACAAGAAGGGCATGCACAAGATCTCCCCCCTTGGGAGGGACCATTCGCCATCGAGCGAGTCCTAGGCAACGACGCCTACTACCTCACCTACGTCCGATGATACGGGAAACTCGACGTCAAGCGGCCGTGGAATGTAAACCTCCTATGGAAGTTCTACTCCTAGAACTCCATACATGTACTCTCCACCTGCTATGAAATAAAACAGATCGGTTACCGCAAATTGCGCCTACTCTCCGTGTCTTGTGCCACTCGCACTCGTAATAACAGCGTTAAGCTATTCGCAGAAGTCAACCTCTGCTAAAGCGACGGCACGGACAAGTAGTGCAGTATGAGGGCACTGGGAGACCCCAGGCCTCGTAACGTCCACGAAAAACGCCAACCCGGAGCCACATTGGAGTCGCCTAGCTCGACTAGCTTACTGAGCCAAGACAACTGCCCTCGCTCCTCACAGCGACCAAGGTCCTCCGCATACTCGGCATAGCGACTCGAACGGCCAAGTACCACGCTCAGGGACGGACGGCCAGTAAAATACGAGCGACTAGGGGAAAACGCCCAGTATGAGAGCATGCCCAGGATTCGCCATGCGACTGATCCTTCAGGTCAGGAAGGAGTGACGCGCTTACCTTAACGCGCCTAGTCCTCGCCTACCTTGGAACTGCGACTAGAACCACCAAGTACCACGCTCGGGGACTCGGCTACACGACCTCGTTCATGCACGGGAAAGCGGTCAAGTAAAGAGAATGCAAGGGAGTCGCCCTGCGACTGGCTCTTCGAGCCATGGTGAGTCGACCTCAATCCATTAAAAATTCGCAAACACATAACAAACAAGGTAAACCCCATAAAAAGGGCGGACGCGCTCGGGGACTCGTCCAATCAACATTCAAATCGCGAAACAAATGACAAAACAACACGAATTTCCATTATAGCAGAGCAAAGTCGTTCCAAAATACAAGAAAAGTTCAATGGCTATTCTTTACTAACGCCCCAGGGCACAACGCTTCTACTCCGCAGGTTTCGACGCCTACTCGCCGCCACCCCGTCGGTTGCGAATGAAGGGCACGTACGGGTTCGACGGGTACGTCGTCAACTCTCTCGCCATCGCCGCACGGAACGGCTGCTCGAATTTGAAGTCCAGATGCTTCGGTTCGGGATCGTTGGGGGCGATAATCGTCTCTTGATTGGGGTGGAGGTCGCTCATCGCCCAAACACGATTAGAATACACCGCGGCCCGATCCGTCAGCTTCAGCACCTCGGCAATATCCACAGAGCCCGTGGACGAGGGGTAGCCGCTCTTCACATCGTCGAGGTCAAAGTCCTCCGAGAAATGGTCAAGCCCAAGGCTGAGCGCCGTCTCCGCCCCACGCCGGAAGGCCGACCGCGTCATGAATTCGACGACTGACGGAGCCTTCTCCAGGTAGCACGATACCTCGACGAGGTCGCTGGGAATCACTTCCGTGGGCGATATCTCCTGAAGATATGCACGAATGAGTCGTGGACAACGTGCCTGAGTCGACCAAAGTGGTCACACACTGCCGAGCGCCGTATGACTTCGCCCCCTCGAGCTATCAATAATCCGGCCTGTGGACAGAAGCCGGCAGTGAGTACACCAACGACTCCACAACGCAGCTGTTGCAGGCAGAGGAAAGAGGAAGATAGGTTTACCAATTAGCGGACGGCAGAGGCCCGTGATGAAGCTTTGAAGCGAGGAGAAGTCGTTCTGCAGCCCAACAACGAGTGCGTCAGACACTTTCCGCTCTTCAGTGGGAGACGTAATAGCAGTTTCGCTCGCCCCTCCGCCGAGCTCGCCTCCGCCTTCGCCTCCTTGAGCTCACGCTCTAGATCAGCGATTCGCTTCTCGGCCGTACTCAAAGCAGATTGAGCCATCGTCAGGTCACCCGCCGGGACCTCCTCCGCCTCGGCTGCAATTGCTTGGAGTCCCTTGTTCGTCTCCTGGACGACAACGAGTTCCTTCTCCATGCGACACTTTGCTGCAAGCCGATCGGCCGATTCGTGCTGCAGGCCCTGCGCACAAACTAAACCGTCAATGACATTGAAAATCCTAAGTGCCCACCCGCTGAAATTCAGCGACTAGGCACTCGGGGAGTGGACATTGAAAATCCAAAGTGCCCACCCACTGAAGTTCAGCGATTAGGCACTCGGAGACTGGACGCTACAAAAACATTAAGAATCCGACCACTGAAATTCAGTGGCCTGATCCTCGGGGATTGGACATACCTAGATGGCAGCGCCTATCATGCCGTGAAGTTGCAGCGCGTCCACAGACGCAAGCATGACCGGAGTGTGGCTGCGACGCTGCTCGACCTCCGTCTCGGCGACCCCAGGTGTCCGGCTCGTTGGCGTCGTGCCACTAGCTGCGGCCGCCTTGGCCATGAAGCGAGGGAAAGTTGCTTCGGACGTCGCGGCGCCACTAGGAGGCACGGCCACGTCGGGCGAGGCAACAGCCTCCTTGGTCTTCGAGGCCACTTCCGCCGCAGTCGGAGGTTCGCTCGGAGCAACCGCCGTGTCATCAGAGACCGTGACGACGTCGTCGCCTTTCGCCCTCTTGGCACCATCGGCGGGAGCAGCAACTTCGTCGGTTCTCCTCTTCCGTGAGGGTTCCTCCTCGGTGACGGCTGGCGGAACCTTAGCAACGGAAGGATGGCCGATCTTTTTAACACCAGTTCTGTGAAACAACGATATGAATAAGACTGTCCGACTACAACGAAAGACAAGCAGATGAACAACACTTACTTGGCGACTGGTATGAACCACAGACCGGTGTGGATGCTGGCCGGCCTTTCCAGCTCGGGCCCCAACTTCCGACTGAGGCCCGTCTCGAACACACCGTGTGACCAAGACACAGAGGGATTCTTCGAAGACGAGGCCGCGGCAGGAGCCTCCGTGATGACAGCTGCGGGAGCATGTCAACACCCGGATTTTTCAATCCTAGATGCCTGTTATGCCATACATCGCAATCCCAGGATTACCATTTTTGCGAGAGATAACAGAATTGGATACCATAGTACATCATCCATTACAAACGATACATAAGTTCTTACACAAATAGGGATCTCATGATCCAGTTCTTAATACAAGTTCAAGCAGCGGAATACATAATAATAACGGTAGCGTAGGCGAAGCTCCATCTTCGGGGTCACAGGCAATGCTGACGATGGGAGATGATCCTAGTTGTCGTAACCTTCCTGTGTTCCATCTTCCAGGTACTCCTCTACATAGTCTGGCCATGGGAATAGCCAGGGACAAAGCCATGAGTACTCTTTAAGTACTCGCAAACTAATACTAACAGGTAAAGGGGTTTTTGGATAATAGGACACTAGGGTCTAGGGTTGTTTTGCAAAAGCCAGATTTATCTCTACTAGGTTCAAAAGCTAGTCACAATTTTATAACTCATTTTACAAGTCATTTTGAAAAGTCTGGCGGGGGAACAGTATGGCCACTCCAACTGTCCATAACAGCGGACGCGGCTATTCGAATAGTTTGACACTCTACAGAGATTGTACAATTTCACCACAACATTCGATACATCCGTCAGGAACAAATCCTGAATTTACCATACTCAGTATGCGGATAATCAATCCTAACCTTTCAATTACACGCCCTAGTATAAGCACCTCTCCTGTGAGTTTGGCCTCCCAACCATGACCAACTGTCATCTTGGGTACTGCACAGGTGGACAATCTTCACAAGGTAGCCTCAGCTCAGACCTTGGCCATGAGGGAGCTAATACTAAGGTATATAAGTTTCCAGTCAAGCCCTACCCAATCTTCGGGTATTGTGGTTGTACGATAAAATTGGAATGGTACCGCATCCAGACAACCATCAGTTTTATAAAGGGCTAAGGCTCATGACTCAACATTTTCATCACCAAAATCATCAGGTGTTCGGAAACACATGTCCAAAACATTTCAATAGAATGATCCATCATTCCAAGGTTTTCATAACCATTTTTCCACCAAGTATTCCCATCTAAAACTTGATCAAGTTTTATGCTTAGCACTAGCATCTATAAGTGGGGGTAGGCACTAATGAGGGGTGGTGGACTAGTGGAGTTTCAACTAAGTACAACCTTATGTCTCAGGCTAATATCAAGGTTTCTAACTTAGGCCAAATTTTATGCTCTCTATGCAACCTTCACATATCTTTCTAGTATCTACCAATCTCTTAAGTAAACTCTAAGTAATCTTTGGTAAAGAAAATAAAGTAAGAAGCTTGCGAATAAAACTAGGATTGGATTATCAAGGGGGTATGATCACATATGCTTAAGGCATATGGTGGGCATAGTAACAAGTAGTGGTTTGTTGCATCAGTAGGGTATCTTGCAAGGATAGCTTGCATTGGTATAGTATCATCTTGCAGAGGTAAAGTATCTTGCAAGTGTTAGCTTGCCTTGTGCAGAGCAGTGGTTGAAGTTCTCCTCGGCTTCTTCTTCGTAGTATCATCCTTCCTCCTCGTATCCTTGGTCGGTACTAGCGTCTATGAATAAATACGAGGTACACAATCACCAAACAATTCTTAATTACTTGCAATCATCACACACAAGGGTCCTATAGATGATCTAGCATCATCTCTAACATTACAAGATTAAAGCTTGGTTTAATTCCTTTTATTTTTAGAAAAGTAATTTCTACTCATTGAAAAACTACTTAAGATTTAATATTCTCCAAACCAAACATGGGATCATGTTGACACATGTCATCACCACATATTGTAGTCCATGGGAATGTGATTTAAAGTGGTGTCACAATTTAATAAGGTTTTACCCTTTTATTTTAATTAATTAAAGTGGCTAGTAATGCCTATTGGGCATTCTTTTATTACTTGAACATTATTTATGTAAGTAAACCTATATATTTTTATATATTCTGAAAGGTATGGTTAAATGTGATTTTTGAGAGTTGGAATCAACTCAAAAGCTATTATGGTTTAAATTTGAAAAATGTTTGAATGCAGAAAAGCTTCTGCCTTGTTATTTTTACCATGGGTGATCTATAGATCCAAATGACTTGAATCCAACGGGCTTGGATTCAGCATTCACATACCTTTGCAACAAAATTTGTTTCATTCAATTTGGTGCACTGAATCGATCTGGGTTGATTTTTGAAGTTGGGTATAGAAGTGTGTTTGAATTGAAATGGAAAAAGTTTAATTTGAATAACTGGGCTGCGCGGGAAAAGTAAACGGGTCGGTCTGCTAAGCGCAGTACTCCCGCGGGCTGCTTAAGTGGGTGTCCCCACTCGTCAGTGACACGGGGCTGCGCGAAGCGGTATGGGGCAACGTGGATCGTTCGATCTAGTTCTAATCCAATGGCTGGGAGTCATCGTCGACGCGAGACAGCGCCGGTGAGAACGAAACCTAGCGCGACCAGTGAGGGGTGCTGGGGGCTCACCGGGGTACGGGCGAGGGTCGGCGAGGCGGGCTAACGACGAAGTCGACGACGGCGAACTCAGGGGTGGTCGCGGCAGATGCTGGGGTGGACGAAATCGATGGCTCCCTTCTTCTCCAGAGGCGGCGGGATCCGGTGAAATTCCAGCGGGGTGGTGCTCGCCTTGCTTTGAGAACGGTGTGGCACGATCAGTGAGGAGAGGGGAGTGAGATGGTGTGAAGAAATCGAGCGGGGGTGGCCTCTATTTATAGTCGAGCGAGGGGACCGTCGGGGCGCACGGTGAGCTCGTCGGGGGCGATGTTACAGGCGGCTAATGGCATGGGCAAGGGTAGGGGACGGTGCGGTGTCTCCTGGCGATCCTCATCGACATGGTTTCGAGGCATGGGGCGGTGCGGCTTGGTCCAGAACGGGTGATGCTCTGCGCGGCAGAGGCGGCGTCTTCGACGGCGGGCGGTGGCTGTGTGGCACGGGGCGGCAAACGGGGATGTCTGGCGGTCTCCTGGGTCGGTGGCGATCGTGTGTGCACGTGGTGAGGGCGGCGCGCGGTCTATGGGCGCTGGTCGAGGGTGGTGCTCTAGCGCACGCTCGGCATGGTCTCTGGCGGTCTGGGCGCGGTTCGTGCGCGTTGTCCAGGGCTTGGCAACGCTCGCGGTTGGGCTGCCTCCCAGACATGCTGGCTAGGCTTGCTGCTGCTCCTAGCTTGCTGTCGACTATGGGGTGGCAAGGGTGTGCTCGGCTGTTCACCATTGATGGCAATGGCAAGCTCACAGTGGTGCTAGTGCTTGGCTAATCTTCCTAGATGATCTAGTGAGCTGGTTGTGAGCTAACTAGGGAACAAGTTAGGCAAGAATCACTGCTCACAATAGTGTTTGATGTTTGTTTGATTTGTGTCTGCAACCTGTTTGATGAAATGGTCGCATGAAATCAAGTTTTGAATTTTGAAAAGATTTTTGGTGGGTTTGCTAGATTGGTGCTGGTGAGTCTGCAGATGCTGGGGTTTTGAAAGTTGAGCTTGTTCGAGTGGTTTTTGAAAAAGTGGGATCTTCCCATATGATAAAGATTCAATTTTGAATTGTCATTTAAACTATGCATTTGAAAGTTTCAGGATGAGCACAAAGTGGGCCTTGATACGTTGTTATGAGTACATTCCAGGGGTGCAAAGATCCGGAAAAGTTTTTGTGAGGTTCTGAAAGTTTGAGACAGCCAAAGTAGGCATGACAGTTAAATTGGTCAAAGTGACCATTCATTTAATATATGTGTTTTGATTTACTTATCTTTAGGAAAAGTGTGGGAAATGTTTTAGATGATGTTTATTTCACCTAAGACACATTTTACAAGCAATGAAAAAAACAAACAAGGTGGTTTGAAAAGAATTCAAAATCCATGCATACACATATGCATGCATTCATAATTTTATTTAACAAAGTTTTTGTTAACCCTAATTTTGATGATTAGAAATTGATGATCCAAGTTTAGTATTTTTGGGATGTTACAAACCTTCCCCCCTTAAAAAAAATCTCGTCCCGAGATTTGAAAAAGGACGAAAAGATTACCTAGGATTTGAAGAGATCGGGAAACTCCGTCCTCATGTGATCTTCGCGCTCCCAGGTAGCTTCCTCTTCTGTGTGGTTGCTCCACTGAATCTTGAGAAACTTGATGCTTCGGGTTCGGGTAGTTCGAAAAGCTTCTTCCAAAATGCGGATGGGTACTTTGGGATAGGTTAGGTCATCGTTTATCTCTATGGTCTGATGGTTGATATTCTTGAACACTTCGGTCTTCTCGGGGACTTCGAGACACTTGTGAAGTAACGAGATATGGAACACATTGTGTACTGCTGACATCTCTTCGGGTAGTTCCAATTGATACGATACTTCTCCTCGACGGTTTAGAATTTTGAAAGGTCCGATATATCTGGGGGCTAACTTTCCTTTGAGTTGGAAACGCTGCATTCCCTTCAATGGCGACACTTTCAGATAAACAAAATCTCCTATACTGAAGGCGAGGTCTCTACGTCTCTTGTCGGTGTAACTCTTCTGTCGGTATTGGGCGGTCTAGAGGTGCTCACGAATCTTGTGAACCTTCTCTTCTGCTTCTCGTAGGATGTCGGGTCCAAAAATCTGACTCTCTCCTACTTCCGACCAGTTCATAGGGGTGCGACACTTTCTTCCGTACATGAATTCAAATGGGGCCATTTGCAGACTGGCTTGATAACTATTGTTGTAAGAAAATTCTGTGAACGGCAGACAGTCTTCCCACTTGGATCCATATTCTAACACGCATGCTCTCAGCATATCTTAGAGTATTTGATTTACTCGCTCCGTTTGTCCATCGGTCTGAGGGTGATACGCGGTACTGAAATCTAGGCGGGTTCCTAAACCTTCTTGAACTTTCTTCCAGAATCTCGAGGTAAACTGAGTTCCTCGATCCGATACTATGTTCTTGGGGACTCCATGCAAACTGACGATTCTAGCGATGTACAACTCCGCTACCTTCGAACTCTGATATGTGGTCTTGACGGGCAAGAAATGGGCGACTTTGGACAATCTGTCCACTATGACCCAGATAGAGTCATTTCCCCTACTAGAAGTAGGTAGTCCAGTGATAACGTCCATTCCTACAGAATCCCATTTCCATTCCGGAATCTGCAAACGTTGCAACAATCCAGCAGGTCTTTGATGTCCTGCCTTGACTCGTTGACATATATCACACTTGGCGATATAGCCTCCGATTTCTCTCTTCATCTTATGCCACCAAAATTGCTCTTTCAAATCTTGATACATCTTAGTTCCTCCGGGATGGATAGAATAAAGAGTATCATGAGCCTCCTTCAAAATAACTTCTTTCAACTTAGAATCTGCTGGTACACAAAGGCGTCCTTTGTACCACAACACTCCTTCTTCGTCCTCGGTGAATTTGGGTACTTTGCCTGTACCGATACGACGCTTGATTCCATCGATACTAGAATTTTCCTTCCGCGCCTCCTTAATCTGAATGATCAAAGTGGGCTGGAGTTCTATGCTAGCAAAAAATCCTTCACTTACTAATTCCATTCGAAAATCTTCCATCTCCTTGTGCGAACTTGGTTGCTCCTTCAAAATCATGGAGTTCAAGCGGCACGGAAATCTGCTAAGGGCATCGGCTACCACGTTGGCTTTACCAGGGTGATAGTGAATGTCCAGGTGTGAATATATACTTTAGGCTCTTGTGATCTGAATAAATCTCACAATGATTTCCCATCAGGTAATGTCTCCATGTCTTCAGGGCTAGGACTACGGCTGCGAGTTCGAGGAAATGGGTTGGGTAGTTTTGCTCATGTTGCTTCAATTGTCGAGATAGATAAGATATAACTTTGCCTTCTTGCATTAGCACACATCCGAGACCAATCTTGGATGCATCACAATACACATCGAAGGGCTTCGTGATATCCGGCATGATCAAGATTGGGGCTGAAATCAATCTCCTTTTGAGTTCTTGAAAACTCGCTTCACACTTGTCTGTCCATTCAAACTTCTTGTCCTTCTTCAGCAATTGGGTCATGGGTCTGGCGATACTCGAGAATCCTTCTATGAATTTGCGGTAATATCCCGCCAATCCGAGAAAAGCACGAACTTGGGTTTGAGTGGCTGGGGCTTGCCAATCTTCTACATCTTTCACTTTGGCAGGGTCAACGGAAATTCCTCCGGTGGATACAATGTGACTGAGGAATCCTACCTCCTATAACCAGAATTCACATTTGCTAAACTTGGCATACAACTGATGCTCTCTAAGGGTTCCAAGAATGGTCCTTAGGTGTAGCTCATGTTCTTCATCTGATTTGGAATAAATCAGGATGTCATCGATGAAACGACAAACTTATCCAGGAAGTCCATAAAAATCTTATTCATGAGGTTCATGAAATAAGCGGGGGCATTGGTTAATCCGAAAGACATGACGGTATACTCATACAATCCATATCTGGTGGTAAAGGCAGTCTTTGGAATATCCTCTGCACGAATTTTGACTTGATGATAGCCAGTTCTAAGATCAATCTTAGAAAACACTTTGGCACCGGTCAACTGATCAAACAAATCTTCTATCTTGGGCAAGGGGTACTTGTTCTTGATGGCGACATCATTCAACTTCCGATAATCCGTACACAAACAGTTACCTCCATCCTTCTTGTCCACAAACAAGACAGGTGATCTCCATGGGGACGCACTTGGTTGAATCAATCCGATTTCTAGCATGGAATCCAGTTGCTTCTTCAGTTCTTCTAGTTCCGACGGGTTCATACTATAGGGTCTCTGGGCTATGGGTCCGGTTCCGGGGATTAGTTCAATGATAAACTCGATATCCCTATCTGGTGGCATACCGGGCAAAACATCTGGAAATACATCGGGGTATTCACAGACTATCCGGACTTGGTCAATGGTAGGTTGGGCTATACTCTTGTTGCATGTAAATTGGGGAGGTAAGGTTTCAGATATATGCTCGACTGATATTCCGGCTGTACTGGTCATGGTGATGGATTTCTTGGCACAGTCAATCAATCCTTTATGTTTGGACATCCAATCCATTCCTAGTACTACTTCCAAACCTTTAGTTCTGAGTACTATCAGATTAGCATAAAAATCTATGCCATGGATTCGGATAGGGACGACTTTGCAAATTTTCCTAGCCTTGGTGGTTGATCCGGGAATTTGCACAATCATCACATGCTTCAATTTGGTTGGTTGAATTTTACTAGTGCATGCAAATTCTTCGGTGACAAATGAATGCGATGCACCAGAATCAAACAACACTCTTGCAAGTACTGAATTAACAGAAAACATACCCAGCACGACGTCTGGCGCTTCCTGAGCTTCTTTAGCATGCATGAGAAAAAGACGGCCATTGCGGTTGAGTGAATTCCCTGGGGCAAATCGTCTTCCGGGCTGAACACGAAGCTGCTGTTGAGCTGGGGCATTGGCATTGGGGGCTGTAGCATTCTTCTTGTTGGGGCACTCGTTAGAATAGTGGCCTTTATTTCCACAGTCATAACAAGTCACTTGCGACTTGTCCTTGGCTGCTGCAGGCACAACATTGCTTCCAGTCCTCGGGGCAGTGTTGGTGTTGGCGGTAGCATTGTTGGTGTTGAACTTGGGTGGGGCACAGGTGAAATTGCTAGAGTTGCCGGGGTTGTTGTGATTTCCTCCTGGTCTAGGGTTTCCACGGTTGGGATAGGTCGGACGGTTCATCGGGGGTCTGTTGGTTCATGGGGCAAATCCTGGAGATGGGTTGGGGCGGTACTTTGGGTTCTGATGGGTTCCTGGCTGATGCATCATACGACGCTTGCAGTTCTCATTGGCTTGGTTGATCTTTCCTTCCATCTGGATGGCAGAGTCGACAAGGGCTTCAATATCCGCAAAGGGGATATTTACTAACACTGTCTGCATCTCATCATGCAAACCATTCAGGAATCTTTCTTTCTTCTTGGCTTCGGTGTCTATCTCGTCCGGGGCATACCTATCTAATGACAAAAATTTGTCACGGTATTCCACTACAGTCATTCTTCCTTGCTTCAGCTCTCTGAACTCGTCTCTCATTCTCTTGATCAAACCTGGTGGCACATGGGTTCTGCTAAACTTGACCTTGAATTCCTCCCAGGTCATCATCTGGCCTCCGGTCATTGCGCGAACACTGTTCCACCATGCTCTGGCATCTCCGGCTAGATAATGGGTGGCGAACAGGACTTTCTCGTTGGCTTCCACTCCGGCGACTTCTAGGTTATTTTCCATGGTTTGCATCCAATCATCGGCGTCTAGGGGCTCTTCTGACTTAGTGAAAACAGGTGGGTTGGTGTTCTGGAAATTCTTGAGCTTAGATCCATGGTGGTCCTGATTTCCGTGGCCTTGATTGTTGTGGGCTAGCTGGGCTATCTGTTGCAGGGTGGCTAGGTTGGATTGACGTTCCGCTCTTTCAGCTTCGCGGTCAGAAGTCAACAGTTGCAGGATCTACAACATCAGGTCCGGGGATGAACCACTTCCTCCACGTGGCATCTGAAGATTTAGATTGATAATGAGAAAAGAGGGAAATTTCTAAGGTTTTGGGTCTTTGAAAAGTTTTTAAAGTTTGACTCAGGTTTTTTTAGCAACTTTCTTTTTCATTCATTCATTCATAGCACACAGTACAACACACACCACAACAAAGAAAAACAGATGGTTTTAAGAACCATTCTGGAAACTACGATACAGTGGGACCGAATACTACTCACTACGCTAGTGCTCAAGTGCTACTACTCCTCGGAGTCTGTGGCTTCATCATCTTCATCATCATCGATGAAGGCGAAATCATCCTCATCGGTGAAGAAGTCCATGGCCTGATCCTCCAGAAAATCGTCGTCATCGCTAAGATAGGAGTAAGGGTCTCCACGAAGATCCTCTCTGACATTCTCCCTTTCTTCCAACTGCATGTCTCTCTCGTGGATGGTCTCCTCCAAAGATGAGATGCGGTGGCGAAGACGGGAAATAATGCGCTCCTTCTTGTCGAGCTGATGGCGGCAAGACTTGCGATCCCTTGCTAGCATGGCGATGGTCTGGTCCTTTGTCTTGATGATGGCAGACTTGTGGTTGCAGTAGTCACGGCAGTTGTCCAACTCCTGCTGATGATCATACATCATGAAGCTAAGGTGGTCCAATTGGGTCTTCAGCTCGGGGTGGTATGGGGCTTCCAGTGGTTGTCCATTTGCATCACGCCTTGGGCAAAACTCAAAGCGAGTACCCTTGATTTGATTGATGCTCTTCCCACACAAACGGGAAAGAGCTTCCTGCATTGCTCTGGCAAGTCCATCGAGCCAGTTGTTCTCCCTCAAGGTAAACTGAATTCCCTCCGCAGTGGGAGGTTCAATCTTTCCTCGGAGACTTGCAACAATTAGCCACTGCAGGTCTTCTCCTCCTTGATCATTGAGCTGAGCTCCGAAGAACTCGGGGTGCGGACGCTCCAGAAGTTCCAAAAGCTGGTCCAGATCCCTCTCAAAGATAAGGTCTCCTCCATTCCCAAGTTGGTAAAACTTGTTGTACTTCACGTCCATCTATAAAAATAGAGGATGAGTAGATTATCAGGGTGATCAAGTGTGTCAAAATTTTATGTATTTTGCAAGAGTTTTTAAGGAACATGAATTTTTAGGAAAGAATTAAAGAGATAAGAATAAGAATAAGTTTTTGTAAATATTTATTTTCTTTGGTTTTGAAACTAAGTTTTTGGGTTCAAACGTCCAGTCTAACTAGGGTCTCCTATGGTCAGGATGGCTCTGATACCAACTTGTCAACACCCGGATTTTTCAATCCTAGATGCCTGTTATGCCATACATCGCAATCCCAGGATTACCATTTTTGTGAGACATAACCGAATTGGATGCCATAGTACATCATCCATTACAAACGATACATAAGTTCTTACACAAATAGGGATCTCATGATCCAGTTCTTAATACAACTTCAAGCAGCGGAATACGTAATAATAACGGTAGCGTAGGCGAAGCTCCATCTTCGGGGTCACAGGTAATGCTGACGATGGGAGATGATCCTAGTTGTCGTAACCTTCCTGGGGTCCATCTTCCAGGTACTCCTCTTCATAGTCTGGCCATGGGAATAGCCAGGGACAAAGTCATGAGTACTCTTTAAGTACTCGCAAACTAATACTAACAGGTAAAGGGGTTTTTGGATAATAGGACACTAGGCTCTAGGGTTGTTTTGCAAAAGCCAGATTTATCTCTACTAGGTTCAAAAGCTAGTCACAATTTTATAACTCCTAAGTGGGAACTTGTATTTCATATCACAACTCTGTTCAAGTCAAAGTCTCAATTCATTTCACAAGTCATTTTGAAAAGTCTGATGGGGGAACAGTATGGCCACTCCAACTGTCCATAACCGCGGACGCGGCTATTCGAATAGTTTGACACTCTGCAAAGATTGTACACTTTCACCACAACATTCGATACATCCGTCAGGAACAAATCCTGAATTTACCATACTCAGTATGCGGATAATCAATCCTAACCTTTCAATTACACACCCTAGTATAAGCACCTCTCCTGTGAGTTTGGCCTCCCAAACATGACCAACTGTCATCTTGGGTACTGCACAGGTGGACAATCTTCACAAGGTAGCCTCAGCTCAGACCTTGGCCGTGAGGGAGCTAATACTAAGGTATATAAGTTTCCAGTCAAGCCCTATCCAATCTTCGGGTATTGTGGTTGTACGATAAAATTGGAATGGTATCGCATCCAGACAACCATCAGTTTTATAAAGGGCTAAGGCTCATGCCTCAACATTTTCATCACCAAAATCATCAGGTGTTCGGAAACACATGTCCAAAACATTTAAATAGAATGATCCATCATTCCAAGGTTTTCATAACCATTTTTCCACCAAGTATTCCCATCTAAAAGTTGATCAAGTTTTATGCTTAGCACTAGCATCTATAAGTGGGGGTAGGCACTAATGAGGGGTGGTGGACTAGTGGAGTTTCAACTAAGTACAACCTTATGTCTCAGGCTAATATCAAGGTTTCTAACTTAGGCCAAATTTTATGCTCTCTATGCAACCTTCACATATCTTTCTAGTATCTACCAATCTCTTAAGTAAACTCTAAGTAAGCTTTGATAAAGAAAATAAAGTAAGAAGCTTGCGAATAAAACTAGGATTGGTTTATCAAGGGGGTATGATCACATATGCTTAAGGCATATGGTGGGCATAGTAACAAGTAGTGGTTTGTTGTATCAGTAGGGTATCTTGCAAGGATAGCTTGCATTGGTATAGTATCAGCTTGCATAGGTAAAGTATCTTGCAAGTGTTAGCTTGCCTTGTGCAGAGCAGTGGTTAAAGTTCTCCTCGGCTTCTTCTTCGTTGTATCCTCCTTCCTCCTCGTATCCTTGGTCGGTACTAGCGTCTATGAATAAATACGAGGTACACAATCACCAATGAATACTTAACTACTTGCAATCATCACACACAAGGGTCCTATAGATGATCTAGTATCATCTCTAACATTACAAGATTAAAGCTTGGTTTAATTCCTTTTATTTTTAGAAAAGTAATTTCTACTCATTGAAAAACTACTTCAGATTTAATATTCTCCAAACCAAACATGGGATCATGTTGACACATGTCATCACCACATATTGTAGTCCATGGGAATGTGATTTAAAGTGGTGTCACAATTTAATAAGGTTTTACCCTTTTATTTTAATTAATTAAAGTGGCTAGTAATGCCTATGGGGCATTCTTTTATTACTTGAACATTATTTCTGTAAGTAAACCTATATATTTTTATATATTCTGAAAGGTATGGTTAAATGTGATTTTTGAGAGTTGGAATCAACTCAAAAGCTATTATGGTTTAAATTTGAAAAATGTTTGAATGCAGAAAAGCTTCTGCCTTGTTATTTTTACCATGGGTGATCTATAGATCCAAATGACTTGAATCCAACGGCCTTGGATTCAGCATTCACACACCTTTCCAAAAAAAATTGTTTCATTCAATTTGGTGCACTGAATCGATCTGGGTTGATTTCTGAAGTTGGATACAGAAGTGTGTTTGAATTGAAATGGAAAAAGTTTAATTTGAATAACTGGGCTGCGCGGGAAAAGTAAACGGGCTGTCCTGCTAAGCGCAGTGCTCCCGCGAGCTGCTTAAGTGGGTGTCCCCACTCGTCAGTGACACGGGGCTGGGCGAAGCGGTATGGGGCAACGTGGATCGTTCGATCTAGTTCTAATCCAATGGCTGGGAGTCATCGTCGACGTGAGACAGCGCCAGCGAGAACGAAACCTAGCGCGGCCAGTGAGGGGTGCTGGGGGCTCACCGGGGTACGGGCAAGGGTCGGCGAGGCGGGCGAACGACGAAGTCGACGACGGCGAACTCAGGGGTGGTCACGGCAGCTCCTGGGGTGGACGAAATCGATGGCTCCCTTCTTCTCCCGAGGCGGCGGGGTGGTGCTCGCCTTGTTCTAAGAACGGTGTGGCACGATCAGTGAGGAGAGGGGAGTGAGATGGTGTGAAGAAATCGAGCGGGGGTGGCCTCTATTTAGAGTCGAGCGAGGGGACCGTCGGGGCGCACGGTGAGCTCGTCGGGGGCGATGTTACAGGCGGCTAATGGCATGGGCAAGGGTAGGGGACGGTGCGGTGTCTCCTGGCGATGCTCAACGACATGGTTTCGAGGCATGGGGCGGTGCAGCTTGGTCTGGAACGGGTGATGCTCTGCGCGGCAGAGGCGGCGTCTTCGACGGCGGGCGGTGGCTGTGCGGCACGGGGCGGCAAACAGGGATGTCTGGCGGTCTCCTGGGTCAGTGGCGATCGTGTGTGCACGCGGTAAGGGCGGCGCGCGGTCTGTGGGCGCTGGTCGAGGGTGGTGCTCTGGCGCACGCTCGGCATGGTCTCTAGCGGTCTGGGCGCGGTTCGTGCGCGTGGTCCAGGGCTTGGCAACGCTCGTGGTTGGGACAGTGAGTGGCGGTGGATGGTAGGCTTCCTCCCAGACATGCTGGCTAAGCTTGCTGCTGCTCCTAGCTTACTGTCGACTATGGGGTGGCAAGGGTGTGCTCGGTTGTTCACCATTGATGGCAATGGCAAGCTCACAGTGGTGCTACTGCTTGGCTAATCTTCCTAGATGATCTACTGAGCTGGTTGTGAGCTAACTAGGGAACAAGTTAGGAAAGAATCACTGCTCACAATAGTGTTTGATGTTTGTTTGATTTGTGTCTGCAACCTGTTTGATGAAATGGCCGCATGAAATCAAGTTATGAATTTTGAAAAGATTTTTGGTGGGTTTGCTAGATTGGTGCTGGTGAGTCTGCAGATGCTGGGGTTTTGAAAGTTGAGCTTGTTTGAGTGGTTTTTGAAAAAGTGGGATCTTCCCATATGATAAAGATTCAATTTTGAATTGTCATTTAAACTATGCATTTGAATGTTTCTGGATGATCACAAAGTGGGCCTTGATACTTTGTTATGAGTACATTCAAGAGGTGCAAAGATCCAGAAAAGTTTCTGTTAGGTTCTGAAAGTTTGAGACAGCCAAAGTAGGCATGAGAGTTAAATTGGTCAAAGTGACCATTCATTTAATATATGTGTTTTGATTTACTTGTCTTTAGGAAAAGTGTGGGAAATGTTTTAGATGATGATTATTTCACCTAAGACTAGTTTACAAGCAATGAAACAAACAAACAAACAAACAAGGTGGTTTTAAAAGAATTCAAAATCCATTCATACACATATGCATGCATTCATAATTTTATTTAACAAAGTTTTTGTTAACCCTAATTTTGATGATTAGAAATTGATGATCCATGTTTAGTATTTTTGGGATGTTACAGAGCTCTCTTGGGAGGTGAAGCTGCTGCGGCTGGAGTTGCTCCCAACCCAGAGACTGGGGCGAATGGAGGTGGTAGCGATGCCAGAGGCACCTCGTCCAGGGGGGCGGCAACGTTCGGTGCCACGGTCGCGCGCGCCACCTTGCCCTTAGCCGAGCTGGTGGCGTCAGAGCTGGTCGCAGATCGGGGCGGAGACGTCTGCTTTGCCGGCTTCGTCTTCTTCCTCGGCGGAGCCTTCACCTCTTTCTTATTCTTCTTCTTCGATGGTGTGGCCTCACAATGTGAGGTGTTTTCGGGAAGATCGTCGTCATCATCATCGTGAGGTTCGAGGCTTCTACTCGCCTCGAGCTCGCGCTGGTGTTGACCGCGAGTCTTGCAAACTGTCGGGGCAGCGTCTTCCACGGGCTCGTCCTCGTCATCATCGTCATCACCCTCATCGCTCCCGACGTCGCCTTTGGCGGGTGGTGACTCGCTCCCGTCTTGGACGGACGAGCTCGAGTTCTCGTCATCTGCGGGTGGGAGCCACTCTTCCACCACTTGGAACAACTACAATAAGCATGAGACAACGTCAGCACAACCGCGAATGCATCATCTGCGACTGCGAGTGGTGGTGAAATGACGACTTACCGTCGGAGCTAGGCGCCAGGCAGTATAGGGGGCGACCCCGGCCTTCGTGTCCAGATACACCGCCTGGGTAATTTTCTTCAAGGCCAGGGTGTAGTCGTCAAGATGCCATTCGGCGAAGGAGGACTTTGTCGGATCGTCCTTACCCGTATACTCGTACATGTAATGGTCGCGGCGGGCCAAGGGCACGAGCCGCCGCCCGAACCAGCAGTTGTAGAGGTTGATGGTCTGGAGGCCCTTCTTCTTTAGACCGCGGATGGTTTGCAACATTTCGTCGACAACCATCCGCTGATCTAGCGGGAGCTTGCCTACCTGGAGCCGACGCCATTCGGGCCGGTCGGCGGAGTACCTTGGAAGCGCCACCTCGCCGTCTGGAGTCGACTCGGTGACGTACAACCAGGACTTCTTCCATTCGTTTGCCGCTTTGGCGGGCAGCGTCAGGTCGAAGAACGACGCCTTCGACTTCAGCTGGAATGTCAGGCCACCCGCAGCCAGCATCGGGCCGCCTGACTCTTCGCGGTTGATCCTCCTGTGGAACAGATCTTGCCACAGGGGGAAGTAGGGCCTGCAGCCCAGATAGCACTCGCAGAACGCCATGAAAATGGCGAGCTGCTCGATACTATGCGGACCTAGGTCCGACGACTGGATCCCGTAGTAGGCGCAGAAACGCCGGAAGAAGAGGGAAGTGGGAAACCCCAGCCCCCGCTCTAGGTGGCTGGTGAAGCAGATGAATTCTCCCTCGCGCGGGTCCGGAGTCACTTCTCCGGCCGCGGGGATGCGCCATATGCCGGCGCGCAGGATCCCGGCCTCCTCGAAGGACGCCAGTAGCTCCCTCGTACACTTGGATCTGCCCCATGGTTCGGTGGAGGGGGCCATTTGTTGGAAGTTCACGGAGGTCGGGGCTCTCTGGATTCGTTGGATCGCGATGCGGAGTCGGGAACAGAGATAGGCGAGATCGGAGGAAGAACGAAGGAGTGTTTCCCCGTTCGCCTGTCATTCTCCTTATATAGCGGTTGCTACCCGTAAATTTTGGGAGCCGTTACTACGCGGTAATTACGCCGAACTTACCGTTGGATTACCCCAACGGCTAGTTTGACACCGATTTACGGTCCAACTTCATCCATTCGACTCGTCGCTCCACACGACTCGACAATTCGCCGAACCGATCACTATAACAGTGACTGAGTATTCACCGACCCGTTCGCCGAGCTGCGACCCGATTGGTCGTCGTTATTGCGACTAGAATAACTAGTTTTTCCTTTATTTAGGAGTCCGCCGCCGATTCGACTGGGTGTCCGCATTGGACCCGTATACTCCGACTTCCAGCGAACGCCTGCGACCAATCAACGACGGCCTCGGGGACTACTGATGGGGATATGCCTACCGGGGTATATCCAGCAGGACGTTTCCTACTGGCCCAGGCGCCAGCTAGTGGGCCTGCAGGACGGCAACTGGATCAAGATCCAACGTTGACTCAAGCGACTGGAAGCTGAAGGCCTAGAAGCGTAGATAGGCCCAGTCGGATTAGGTTAAAGAATCGCTGAAACCTTAACTGATTCGGTTGAGATCTGTAAACCCTAGGGAGGTGAGTCTATATAAACCTCCCTAGAGGACGCATAGAGGATACGTTCCATCATACACCCAGGCGACTCGCCGCCTAGCAGTCGAGCTCGCCCCATTGTACTCTCACCATAATACAATCTAGCAGGAGTACGTCTTTACCCTTCGGGGTGCCGAATCTGGGTAAACCCTTGTGTCTCAGCCCTCATCTCGCACCGCAGATGGCTGGCCGCCCTTGCACCATGTTCTACTACTCGCTGCCGATTGCAGCATCTGCCGTGGTCATTCCCACGACACTATTGAACCCCCCTCTGTTTTTAGGTCAGAAGGAAACTTATAGACACGGAGGGAGGCCGAGAAGCTGCCTAGGATGGCCAAACCTCCCCCAGGCGCGGGGTCAGTGGGCCCGCGCCTGGGTTGGGTCTGGGCCCCCAGACCTCCCCTCTGTCTCCCCTTCTGGCTCCGTGGATCTTCTAGTGAAATATTATTTTTGGCATATTTTCCTGGATTTTTCCTCATAGTTCATTTTCTGCACAAAAACAAGACACCAAGGTAATTCTGCTGAAAACAGCGTCAGTCCGTGTTAGTTGTATCCAAATCACACAAGTTTAGAGAAGAAACAATAACAAAGTGTTCGAGAAAATAGATACATTTTGCACGTATGAACTCCCCCCAAGCTTAGCTTATTGCTTGTCCTCAAGCAATTCAGTTGAAAACTGAGTGCGATAAAAGAACTTTCACGAACACTTTGCTTCATATGATGAATATATTCTCAGGACAGGAGTTGATGCTTAGACAATTCATAATAAGGAGTATGCAACTAAGTCTACTCAATAGTCATTGCAAGCTATGAAGTGAAATCAACTCAATAATAATAAGTAGCATGAAACATAAACATAAGCAACATTGCAATGCTCATAATAAGGTATGATAGAGTGGTATCTCGCTTGCCTTTGTTTGAAGAGCACAATATAAATGCCAAGTCACCTCTAAAGTTCTCATGAAGACTAGAAGTAAAGATATCAGAGATACAAGTATCAAAGTCATGACATAATTAACCAAGTTTTGGAACAAACACAATAATGACACCTATGCTCTCAAGAAGGTTCTCATAGAATAAGTGGTGACTCAAAAAAGTTGTGAAAACGGTTTTGTGAAGGTTTGAAAGGCTTCCTAATGCTGAAAGGAAGGTACTCATTAGCTTTGAGCTCTGATTACCCCTATCATAGGCATCTTCATGTGGTTAAGGTGAAAGTGAGGTCCACTCTGAATCATATGCTTGACAGACCATAGACTGAAAATCCCAAGTCCCTTGAGTACGAGGGCAGCTCCGCATGCTACTCAACTTTGGTCACCTGAAAGTTCTTGTCATTGTAAATACATGCATATCATCGCGAACCGCCAACGGGGTACCCCTTTCACATGGTACAAGAGCTTTCCCATAACCAAAATGACAACGCAAGCAGACAATGAGCATCTCAGCAATCTTTTTATTTACCATATGCATAGATTTTTATTGAACAAGTTTCATAGATGCTCATTATAGTGATGCTGCAAGTTTCCACAATGATTAAGCATGGATTAGGCTAGCGGCCCTGGCGTTTCTCTAAGACAATGTATAAACTCCATGAACTAACAACTTCCCCTTTTATTTCACATCGTCGACATCCATAAACAAAAGAGAAAGGAATCAACTGGATGAGATATCCGAAAAGTGTTGAAAGCGTTCCCCGTGACAGCACGGTTCTGCTGACTCCTAGTGTATAATAAGCAAACATATAACTTTCATGGACTAGTCACAATGGTTCTGAATTATTAAGCGCAATGAATAAAGTGTGCCATCAAGTTCGTGAGAGCTTTACTAACTAACTTTCTCAAAACAGACAAACATTTTATTTTGGAAGAAATCACGACATATATAAAATATGCACTGAAATAGCAAACGATGCAAATAGGTATGTATGGTGGACACAGCTGGCAATATTGGTTTTGGGGAGTTGGAAGCATAGGTAGAGCATGCACTCGGTGCAAGTAAAGGCTAGCAATAGAGAGGGAGCGACAAACGAGAGAGCAATAGCTATCATGCTTGCGACAAAACAGGACTAATTATGGCATTAATGTGATACAAGAACTCTGAGGCAAAATAAATCATCAAGGCTTACTGACTATTGATTATTCATATGCATGCGTGAGCATGTGCCAAGTCCATTCACATCAACAGTCAGAGGAGGATACCACAATGTCATACCAAAGTATGAATAGAACAATGCAAGCAAACATTCATATGACATGCTACAAACTATTAGCAAGATGGAGCTAATCATAGACAAGCAAGAACTACTAAGCATCCATAATGACATACACCTTACAAAAACAGGCTAAGCATGCTCACAATGATGAGTATATGTACAAAAATGAAACAAATAGAGTTCGTTACAAGCCTCTTACCACACCTCGAGTTGTCTTAATCTTCATTATTGCCCTTCACTTGTGTTACTTGAATAATTAACATGAAAACCAATATCCAATGAGGACGGCTGAACCCCTGCGAAGAACTCACAAAACCAAAGAAGAACAACAAATATTTTTGGTGTTTTCGATTTTTTAGAAACAAGCAAACAAAGAAAAACCAAACAAAAACAAATCAAACCAAACCAAACAAAGCAAAATCTTTTTGGATTTTTCTTTTAAGGCAAACCAAAGAAAAGAAACAAACCAAGAGAAACAACGAAAATATTTTTGGTATTTTTGGGTTTTTGAGAAAGAAGCAACAAGAACCAAAAAGAAAGTGAAGCAATGGATATACAAAGAACCGACTGAACATGATATATAAATGAGTATGATGTCGGTGTACCTCCCCCCAAGCTTAGGCTTTTGGCCTAAGTGGGGCTCAATCCAATGGTGCCCAAGTAGATGCACCTCCATAGTATGTCGAGGAAGCTCCCTCGTCCTGGTACAAGCTTGAAGCCTCCCTGTGTAGCGTACAACGGGGTCATAAGCGGGAGCTCCCCCCTGATAGTTCCCGTGGAAGTTAAGAGAACGCAACAACTCATCCATCTCCGCCTTCGAGCCTGACCAAGGTCCCTGAGAAATACTGAACAAAGTGGTTTGGGGTAGAGGGATCTCTCTCTCTTCCCCGTCAGTAAACAGCATTCTTTAAACCAAGTTCTCAAGAGTAGAGCTAGGGGTGACAAAGTGGTGCGCCTTCATGGCAGCAAGATCAAGTTTCTAGGGAGCCAAAACTGTATCATGGGGATCAACATCAATGTCCAAGGCAGCAGCGATACGAGTAGCAATAATTCCCCCATAAATGGGCCCCCTAGCAGCTAAACGACGAGCAATGAGGGAACCAAGATTATACTTATTCTCACCGTAGAGCGCAGCAGCTAAGAAGGTCAATTGATAGTTGGATATATTACTAGTGTTCTCCCTACCAAGAACACTGGTGGTAAGATAGTAGGTGAAGTACCTGATGGCTGGAAGTTGAATATTCTTTATCTTCCCTCTTTGAGCTCTGCGGTCATCATCATTGGTTATTCCTCGGTATAGTTCCAACAAATCAGCGGGAAGAGTTGTAATCTTCTTTGATGACCCATTTGTACCAAGTCCCAGGGCCTTGCAAAATTTCTTCAAAGGCACAGAATGGGCCCTGCTATAAAGTCTAAAAGGCACAGAAGAATTGAACAAACTATTGGCGAAGGAGAAACTCTCCACAAATGTTTTAGTAAGTGAAGCATACTATGCACTCCCATCCTGCATGAAACTTGTTAGACCAACCCTCTCAATCAAATCCATGAAATCATTAAGAATCCCAGCAGCTCGCAAGAAAGTTTTACAAGGAAAGGTGGAGGGGTGATCATCCCCTTCATCTCCCTCGTCACCAAACCACGGAGTGATGAGATCCTCATTGTATGAGGGTCTGGAGCTTGTAGATGCTTGTAGATGACCTTGGGAGCCTTGCCCTTCTAGGTGCATCACTCTCAAAATTTCACCAAGGGTGTGGTGGTCCATGACTTCCCTTTGCTGAAATTTTAAACAACCATCAAACCAATTGATTTCTAAGTTGATAAATGATGAGCAACTACTATAGGAACTTGCTAGAGGACTACACATGCATCAAAACAAAGTTTCTAAGCATAGAACAAGCATGAAAGCTCAAAAAACCTGTCACCTACAGTAGCAAAATACCCAAGATACAATCTAACAATCACAAATCTAATTGGACAAGTGGAGGAGGCACATACCAAGGAACAATCCCTCCAAAAATCAGCACTTGAGATGGGCTGAACAAGGAGATAAAAAATCGCAAGGAAGAACAGCTAGAACTCGAGCTTGAGCAAGTTTTCCGGTATTTTTTGGGAGAGAGAAAGAAGGTGGCTTTGAGGAGGTAGCCTTGAGGGGCCTAGGTGGGCCAGACCCCCTAGGCGCCACTAGTGGTGGGCCCACGCCTACCACAGGTGTGGGGCCTAGGGGGTGGCCCCCCGGGTCACCTCTGGTACCTTTCTGCCCCTTTTTTCGAGGAATTTTTTTTTGAATTTTCTGGGATTTTTCGGGAAACTTTATTTTTTGCCAATTTTCAGGGTATGAAAATTGATTTTCTCACAGAAATAGTTTTTTAGAAGAAGCAAAAGCAAACCAAAAGCTAAACTACAACATCTCTAAGAAACTCAAACAAGCAAACAACTAGCAAAACTAAAGCTAAAACAAATACTAGGAAGGAGAAAGGAAAAATAAAGCAAGTATAACCATAGTGGAAACATTATTTTGTTCATTAAAATCCTTTTGTTAACAAGGTTGATCTAGTCTTGTTACCAAAACAATCTTATATGAAACAAAACTTTGCATTCCACAAGGTGATTATGTTACCTCATACTTGATAGCAATGGTCCCAATCATAATAGTTTCAATATTTTCTGGTGGAATGGGACAATATATTTCTCCAACCTTGATGCCTTCAATATTTTCAATAGAATTCAGGCAATAGCTTCTAACAACCTTCTTGGGGAAATAGACAGTGTATTCTTTGTCATTAATATTGAATGTTACTTTTCCTTGATTACAATTGATGACAACAACTGCAGTATTAAGAAAAGGTCTCCCAAGAATAATAGACATATTATCATCTTAAGACATTTCAAGCACAACAAAATCAGTTAAAACCATGCAATTATGAGCAACTTGAACAGGAACACCCTCACATATACCAACAGGGATAGTAGTTGACTTATCAGCCATTTGCAAAGAAATATCAGTTGGTATCAACTTTTCTAGCTGGAGTCTCTTGTAGAGAGAAAAATACATAACACTAACTCCAGCTCCCAAATCACATAAAGCAGTTCTAACATAATTATTCTTAATGGATCAAGGAATAGTTGGTATACCTGGATCACCAAGTTTCTTTGGAACCTTACCATTGAAGGAATAATTAGCAAGTGGAGTAGAAATCTTCTCATTAGGAATCTTCCTTTATTAGAGACAATATCCTTCATATACTTTGAATAAGGAGGAAATTTAAAAGCATCAGTCAAAGGAATTTGCAAAAATAAAGGTTTCATCCACTCACAAAACATCTTGTAGTGTTCTTCCTCCTTTAACTTGTGTTTCTTACCTAGAAAAGGCATAGGTTTCTGCACCCAAGGTTCTCTCTCTTTACCATGTTTCTTAGCAATAAAATCTTCCTTGGTGTACCTAGTGTTCTTAGTGTGTTTTTCAGGTTCTTCCTCAACTTCCTCCTTATCAGGAGACTCATGATTATTACCACTCTCAGTTTCAGCATCAGAGAGAGATATACTATTAGGATCTACAGCAGGTTCAAGTGGTTCCTCAACTTTCTTATGTTTATTTTTCTTCCTCTTAAGAGGACTACCACTATCATCACCTTGTTGGGAATCCTGCTCTATTCTTTTAGGGTGTCCTTCAGGATATAAAGGATCTTGAGTAGCTGCACCACTCCTAGTTCTATTTCCATAACCATGTTTATTTACTGAAGCATTAACTAGCATATCCTTTTGCACTTTAGCAAGTTGATCAAGTTGGTTTTGAACCATTTGAAAGTTTTTACAAAGCATTTTAATATCGTTAGAAGTTCTTTCCATAATATCTTTCAACTCATGGATAGCTCAAGAGTTTTCCAATAAATGATTCTGAACTTGTTTATTAAAGTGACCTTGTTTAACAATAAAAATGTCAAGTTCCACTAAGCATTGATCAGGAGGCTTACCATAAGGAATATCACCTTCATCAATGTGTTGGAGAGAGTGTACCTCAATATTAGATGAGTGGGGAATTGGCTTACATAATTCTTCTATAGGAGGTAGATTCTTCACATCTTCAGCTCTAATACCTTTCTCCTTGAGACACTTTTTAGCTTCCTTCATCACTTCATCATTTAATGCAATAACTCCCCTCTTATCTGTTGTTGGTGTTGGACCAGGTTCAGGAGTAATAGGCTCAGTTGAAGTCCAATCATCATAATTCTTGCTTATCTTGTTCATTAGTTCTTTAGCATCTGCAGGAGTCCTTTTCCTGAAAATACAATCAGCAAAGCTATCTAGGTAGGTCCTAGAATCATCAGTTAGTCCATTATAATAAATATCAAGCAACTCATTCTTAGGTAATGGACATCCAGGATATGCATGAATCAAGGAACATAATCTTTTCCATGACTCAGGCAATTTCTCTTCTTCTTCCTGTTTAAAATAAAAAAGTCTCTGCAAAGCAGCATGTCTAGCACTGGGAAGAAAATATTTATGGAAGAAAAAAGCAATCAAGCAATCAGGGCTATCAATGGAACCATGAGGTAATCTATTAAACCAATCCCTAGCTTCTCATTTTAGTGAAAAAGGGAAGATCTTAGCAACAAAGTACTTGCGCATTTTAAAATCATCAGAGAAGAAAGCACTCATAGTAGAAAGCTCATTCATATGAGCCACAACACTCCCATTTTTAGTACTACAAAACGGTTCTTTCTCAACAATATCTAAATAAGCCAAATCAAGAGAGAAATCATAATCTTTATCTTTAATATCTATGGGAGAGGTGGCAAACTTAGGATCATAGGACTTCTTAGGTATAATAGTATGTATAGCAAGGAGACTCTTAATAGCACTAGCACCATGTGTGTTTCGTCACTCTTCAACAAATTCATCAGTGAGCTCAATGTAACCATCATTAATATCAAAACTCTCACTAGACTCAGGTGAGCTAACAGGTGTAACAGTGTCTTCACTAGGAGTTTTGCTATTTCCTAGACTAGCCATAGTAGCATCAAGAAAAGGACCTAGTGAACCACTCGCATCAAGCACAGTAGAAGTAACATCATGAGTATCAAAAGCAGTTTCAGATTCAGCAGGAGTAGCAGTGTGTGTAGCATGAGCATGTGGTGGTGGTGTGACAAGCTTACTTATAACAGACGGTGAATCAAGAGCAACAGAGGTGTTTAGGACTGTACCTCTTCCTGTAGTGGATGGTAAAATAGGGAACTTTCCATCAGGAGACTTCCCCATGATGAAAGGAGTAGTAGTGAACAATAATAGATCCAAGTAAACTTACAAATAAAGCTATGCTCGACACCAACGGCGCCAAAAAATAGTCTTGATGACCCACAAGTATAGGGGACCGCAACAGTGTTCGTGGGTATTATTACCAATTTATTGATTCGACACAAGGGGAGACAAAGAATACTTGCAAGCCTTAACAACTAAGTTGTCAGTTCAGCTGCACCTGGGAATAGTTCTTGCTCACAGAAGTTTATCAGTAGCAACAGTTTGTAGTAGCAACAGCAAAGCAACAGTAACAGCAAGAGCAACAACAACAATAGTAACAGTAACGGTAACAGTGGGATTCGAGTGTGGTAGGCATAGGGATGGATGCACGGGCATTGCATGGACAAGTCTAAACATGTAACTTCAAAGAACTAGGGCATTGCAGATAAATAATAACAAGAATCTAAGTACTAAATAATCCTAGGCATGTGCTCCAAATATAGTCATACGTGCTCGCAATGAGAACTTGCACAACATCTTTTGTCCAGCCAGCTCGTGGTAGCGGGGCCTCTAGGGAACTACTGGCAATTAAGGTGCTCCTTTTAATAGAGCACCGGAGCAAAGCGTTAACACTCCGTGAACACATGTGATCCTCACACCACAGCCATCCCCTCCGGTTGTCCTAATTATTGTCACTTTGGGCCTTTGGATCCGGACAATGATATGTGTACACAACTTGCAGATAAGATCATAAATAATACTATCATAATGATTCAATAATAAGTTCAGATATGGGATCATGGCACTCGGGCCCTAGTGAAAAGAATTAAGCACAACAAGTTGCAACAAAGTCAAATAGCACTCATAGAGATACTAGGAACTATGCCCCTAACAGATCTTATTCGATTACATGATAGAACTCATCCAATCCCTACCATCCCCAAGCCTACAGCAGGGGATTACTCACTCATGGATGAGGGAAATATCTGTGGTTGATGGAGATGCGTTGGTGATGACGATGACGATGATCCTCTCCAAATTCCCCGTCCCGGCAGGGTGCCAGGACGAAGTTTTTGGATCTGAATCTTGGTTTCTCGTGGCGGCAGCGGAGTAGAACTCTTTCTGGAAAACTATCTAACCCCCCTCTGTTTTTAGGTCAGAAGGCAACTTATAGACGTGGAGGAAGGCCGAGAAGCTGCATAGGGTGGCCAAACCTCCCCCAAGCGCGGGGTCAGTGGGCCCGCGCCTGGGGTCGGTCTGGGCCCCCCAGGCCTCCCCTCTGTCTCCCCTTCTGGCTCCGTGGATCTTCTAGTGAAATATAATATTTGGCATATTTTCCTGGATTTTTCTTGATAGTTCATTTTCTACACAAAAACAAGACACCAAGGTAATTCTGCTGAAAACAGCGCCAGTCCGTGTTAGTTGTATCCAAATCACACAAGTCTAGAGAAGAAACAGTACCAAAGTGTTCGAGAAAGTAGATACGTTTTGGACGTATCACACAGCGCACCCCCCGGATGGCTATCGAGTAGGAGTTAACATGGCCTTCAACCCTATACATCCCCCTCACTGCCTGGAATGTGGATCTTGAGGATCAATGCAGGGAAAGAATTGACCAAGTGCAAGCAGGATGCCAAAAATATGGCGCTAACGATTCAAACCCTGGAGTGGAAGAATGAAGGGCATTGTACTAAGGTTAG
This sequence comes from Avena sativa, assembly GCA_916181665.1. Taxonomy (NCBI): domain Eukaryota; kingdom Viridiplantae; phylum Streptophyta; class Magnoliopsida; order Poales; family Poaceae; genus Avena; species Avena sativa. The sequence goes on along the minus strand of OV702283.1, from coordinate 242,490,207 downwards.
GAAGATAATGTATGTGTGTGAAAACTAGGTTTGTTCAGATTGAGCTCTCTGGTGTTAATTATAATAGTATTTGTCGACCAAGTGGTCTGAAGTCTGAACTAGTAGGAGCCCAAGCTGAATCGTGTCCGTGTATTTTCAATTGTGTGTGGGAATGCTCGGAACAAAATGTAATAGTATTTGTCGACCAAGTGGTCTGAAGTCTGAACTAGTAGTGTATGCTTGGAACAAATTTGGCGTCTCTTCGTCTATCTTATGCCTTTCTTTATTCATTTTGTCCGATGGTGGTAATCTAACTTTGTTGGTTTGTTTAAGCGGAATCTACGTGTATTTTGCCGCATGCAAAGGGAACATACACAATTTCTATTGTGGAAGCACGAGCAACTGTTATTGCGCTGAACAAAGCTATCCATAATTCCCATTGCAGCCTGCTAAACCCATTACAATAATTGTACTCCCATTAAACAGAAATGAAATTGCAACCAACCTAAACAACATCTAGACCCAGATCACAACACTGTCATCGGAGTCCACCTCGATTGGTGACCCCTCCACGCCCTTCCCAGCAACATCCACTCCCGCCCATGGCTTGCCTGTTGCCAAGGAGTCTTCAATGGCGTTCTGCATTGCTTCATTGCTTCATTGCATTGCTTCATTGCCTGTTGCCAAGGGGACGGGGTGGCAACGATCGAGCCCCTTTGTGCCTGGAGGCTCCTGCTCGAGCTCGATGTTGCAGCAGTACGTCTGCAGATAGGAGGGGCCGAGCTCGTATAAATAGCGCAAACATTCGGCTCAAGAAACCATGGCCATTTTATACTACGATGGTAGGATCTAGGGGTGCATCCGCCTTGGTGAGCCCGACCGCGAGTGCTGGAGTGGATGGATCTGCCACTGCGAGCCATGAAGGCAGATTTTTCCTGATACAGGGTGTACGGGGAGGGTGGAAAACTATGGGACCAAGGGTGTGACGGCTACTCGGCAAGGCCTCCGAGCGATATGTAGGTGGGCATGAGGCCAAAATAAATCGGTCAATGACCGCGAAAGGGCCTTTGAACAACGAACGTGCGAGCTTTGGAGGAGCCCCACCTGTCAGCCCAAAGTGGACGGTAGGATTCTCCTCGAGTTACTGGGTGGGATAAATCACGCTTCACCGTTCCCCTGCTCTGACATCCAAGGCTCCTCCACCGTCGCATATTTCCTCTTCCCTCTCTCCCCTAGCCCATGTCTTGCATCTCATGCAGTTCGTCTCGGGCGGAATCAGGGTCGGCTCAACGCCGCCAGGCAGGTGCCCCCATCAGGTACCGGAAGACGCCCTACGATTACTACCCCGAGATGTTGTGTTTGTGCGGTGAGAAGATGCCGAGATGGATTTCTTGGACTGACGAAAATACTGCAGGAATTCAGAAACTACAGCATCAGAGCGGTAACCTCATATTCTATGCGCAGTTGGTAACCCCGATCCAGGAACAATTATGTAATTTTGTGTTTGTTTGCTTCGATTTTTCACAAGAAGGGAGGGGACTGGGATGTGACAAGTTTGTGTGGATCTAAAATCCCCTTATAGGAAGGATCTTGTTCAGGATCTTCATGATGCTATGTGGGACAAGAAGGAGGAGATCCGTGTGCTGGAGCGAGAGTTTCGGGAGCTTCGCCAGATGGAGGGGAGGTAGGAGCAGGGAGGAGGCATGCATTCTAAGTTGCGGAAGCAACCTGGTGAGATAGACGAGCTAAAGATTGGGCCAAAAGTGGAAACAATTTCCTCATTATCTGGGCATTATCTGTTTCCTTTGTTTTTTATGTTGCCATGGCGTTTTCCAGTAGCTGAAATAAATTGTCGATTCATGGGATTTTAGCAGCTTAGAACTTGTTTTTCAGCTAAGAACCTTTTAATAAGTGAAATGCTAAAAACGGGCATTTAATCCGACTAGCGCAACCAGTAAGCGCTTATGTAAATTATGTTTGCGCCACTACCATCCATCGAACTAGAGAAGCAATGTCCATCGGCTCTGGTGCTGCGACTGTATAGATAGTAGTGGCACATTCACAATTTCGGCTTTAATAAGTGTCTTCAGCCTTTACCAAATCTCAAGTCGCTATGAGAGCAGGATTACATAGTCAATGAATGGATAAGTACGAGAACGTGAAATAACTCATATTGTCTTAAGACACCGCTGCACACATGTTTCGTCCGACAATTCCCACGAACACAGCTCCAGAATATTACAGAATACATAGTCAGGTTCGACATTAACACATTACTGTGCTTCTTCGGTGCCAGGCTGCTTACCCTTCCTGGGTGCCACTTCTTTGCCTTGGTGTCCTCTGTCTAGTTCACTGCCCGCCTTCCTCCTCTTCCTGGGTGCCAGCTTTCTTACCTTCACATACTCTGCATCTCCGGGTCGAGGGAAGTCAGGCCAATCAGCATCAGAATCGTGTTCAGCCTCATCAATCCACTCATTTTGATTTTCTTCCCGCAGCAAAATAACTAAGTCCGCAGTCATGTTTCTTACCTTGCACTTCCTATAAAAAAAACAGGACACGGTTAAGCACCTAATATCTATAGAGTACGACCGATTTTTTTTGTATAGGTATCATCTCATACCTAGGTTTGGGTGCATTAAGAGGACACCCCGCTGCTCTATGGGTTATAAGACGGCAGGTCTTGCATCGGTTTTTGCTCTTCTTGCTACCACTAAAAGCTGAACCAGCCCTCTCCAGAAAATTCTTAAACCTCTTCACTTGTGGTCTACCTCTGCCCCTTTTTGTTACTGGCTGGCACAACTCAAAACTAAGTTGGACTTGAGGCCACTGAGATGGGTCAGTCAAGGGCTCGACGGAACCAGCGTACACAGCTCTGAACTTTTCCAGAGAGAAGTAGTCAGACAAATATTGATCCAAATGTGGTAGAGTTCTTTTCTTCACCAAGAAGACCAATGCGTGGTTGCATGGTTTCCTGGTATGTTGCCACTCTAAGGAGGTGCATTCCCGCCACTCGATGTTCACAACATCCATATGGCCATTTTTGGAAATATCAACCACCTCACAGCTGCTGTTGTTTAAAGGGAGAACCCTAAGATGACCAAGTCCTTGGCTTCTCTTATGCAGTTGTTGTACAACAGGTGGTAGCATATGGCCTCTAAGTCTCCGACCAATCTATCACCTTATATTTAACAGCTTCATGATCATACCCCGTATGCCTTCCATCAGCATATGAACAGGACAGACTTTTCTGTCCTTCACCCAGTTATCCAGGCATTCGGCTAGGTTGTTGTTTATGTAATCAACTTTGATGTCAGGGTTGAATTGACTCCTCTTCCATAGCTGCGAATGATGTGTGGCCAAGTACTGGGGAAGATCTGGGGCTTCTGCAAAAATCTTGCTCATGAAATATTCACAGCGCCCGGCTCTGTAAGATCTAGCAAAAGAAAACATGTAACCAAATATGCTGCCTACGTAGTGTCTGTACAGGTTGAGCATCAGATAGGAATGGCATTCTCTACCCTCAGATCACGGAAACATCTCCATCACTTCATTCGTCAACCCTTTGCATACATCTGTGGATATAGCCAATGGATGCATTTGTCCTATAGATCTCCTGAGCTACCTCATAAACCAGACCCAGTTTTCCTCTATCTCTGTATTGAACAACCCGAATGCCACTGGGAACATCTAGTTGTGACCATCCAATGCTATAGCAGATGCCAGGCAACCTTTCCATTTGCCAGTTAAGATAGTACTATCTACGCTCAGATAAGGCCTACATCCGTCCTTGAATCCCTGGATGCAAGGTTCAAGCGCCATGAAAAATCTGTTGAAATAAATCTTACCACATTCTGATTTAGTGTCGATATCCACAACACTCCCTAGACACCCAGCCTGTACCTCAGCCTTGAAGTTGTACAGCATCCTGAAGCTATTAGTCCAATCCACATGCAAGATTTTTAGAGCTTTCTCTTTACCTTTCCAAACCGTGTAATATGGTAGGACAATGTTGTACTAAGCAACGAGTTATTCTGAATATTGTTCGCATTCTCCCTAGGGTTATGCTTTAGTATGGACATAGCTTGTAAAGCCACCCACTCTATATCAGCCATCGAGGATTTCAGCATGCTCCCTATCACACACATGTGGGGAGGGCCCAATTTGTTCACCTACAACACAGATTAATTAATAGCATAAGTAGAGTTGCCAGATAGATCTTGCACATCAACTTTACATATATTATAGAGTGAAAAATGAGAAAGTTGAAATGGTTTGCTCCATTCATTGCGAGGATACCCTAATTGCCTTTGACGCGGGTAGGGATCAGGCTACGATCCCCCACGGACAAGGTATCACCACCTATCCATTCTTCCACTTTAACCTGCAAACGGCCTCATACCTCTGTGCAGTGTTCTTTAGTCTATGAACATCGAACTCCCCTTGATACAAAAATGCCGGAACGATATCCTAAACTCATGCATGCTGTTGAACTTGGTACCAATAGAAATTATAGGATCCTTGTAGTCATGTATCACCTCGTCTATGTCGGGACCCAAGTCATCAAATGTAATGCTAGCCCCATCCATAAGTGTGTCGTCAATCTCATCATCACCGGATTCTTGATGCTCCATAGTGCCATCTGCTATATCTGATTCAGAATCTTCACCATCCTCACCAATTCCTAGCACTACACACATCGTATTGACTCCTAGGGTTGGGGCTGCACCATCATTTTCACGGACATGGACCAGAACATTGGCGCAACTACCTGCCTGGCAACTCTGTTTTCTCCCAGACGTTCTGTTGGTGCTGCTGCAACCATAGGGGGTGGTCTTACACTATCATGCATCACATGTTCGTCAGCAGACAAATAGTAATCATATTCTATTTCATCTCGACTGTACAGAACCCTCTTGCTCTTCTTGTGTACATCCTCCTTTCTGATGGAATCCTTCCTGATGGTATCATTCATGATGGTAGCCCCATTAGGGCTTGACCTCTGCGTTGCAATCCTCACCGAATTAACCTTTTTGCTGCAACTCCTCTGTGTGATCTCCTTCCTGTTTCCCCTCACGGGTGTTGTCTCCTGCGTGCCGGCATCATTGCCTGACCTCTGCGGCGTGTTCCCCTTCGAATGAGCCATTTTGCTGCCACTATTGGGTGTTTTCTCCTTCCCATTGGCATTATTTCCGGACCTTTGCAGCGTGTTCTTCATCAAGCAAGTATTTTTTCTGCCACAATTGCGTGTGTTCTCTTTCACGCCGGCATTATTACCGGACCTCTACAGCGTGTTCCTCTTCAAGATAGCATTTTTGCCACTACTATTGGGTGTGGTATCCTCCTTGCGAGCCACCTTAGCCTTTTTGATGCTTCTCCTGGGTGTGTTTACCACCTCGTTCACCATCGGTCTGGCCCTCTTATCTTTTTTGCTGCTATTGTTTGGTGTTGCATTATGATCGGATCTCAGGGGTGTACTGCCGCGTGGTTCTTTTTTTCATGCAACTCTTGTGTGTCCTCTCCTCTGGCGTGGTCTGCTTGGTGATGCCCTTCTTCGAGGTGCTCTTTCTAGGGATGCTATTCCTGCTCCTCTTTATGTTGCTCCTTTGTAAGTCTCTCCTCTGTTCGAAGCCACTGTCACTCAAACCATGTTGAGCGAGGTCCTCCATCAGGTCAATCATGTTTTCTACAAGTTCATCTTTATCATTTCCAACCTCAAATTCCACTCCAACCGTTAGCAGGCGCACAAATAGGTACACTTTCCATCTAGTTCGACTTGTCCTACTTATCGATACAGCTAAATTACTGTCAATTTTTAATTCTATAGCCTTTTTGTTGTTGTAAGAAAAAATGCCGAATGATCTTCCTACGAGGACCCCCACTGCACCTTCTCATGTAACGCTGCTATCAGTTCAAATATCTGTACCACTTCAGGATCGTATGTGCCAATGGATACACAATGTTGTCGACTATTTTTTTCTGTGCCATCATCTAATTTTGCGGTGAACTTGTCGACACTGATACGAAAGTGTACCTTGCCATCACTAGTTTCCTCAGGACCGAGAACACCGAGAGGTTCGATGAAAGTATCAGAGTAAAGACCATGGGCTTGTTCCTCAACAACTGGTCTTTGATTAGCCTCGACGGCGGTAGAAGCAGCAGCACGCTTAACTTCACCACGGGTTCAAGGAGGATCAGTGCCCAAGACAACGTTTCTGGAAAATAGCACAAGGGATTGGGTCAGTAGCAGGCTGAGCAACAACACCAGCAGTTCTGGCAACAGCGGGGCGGCCTCCGAAAGCCTTAATTTGCACAACAGCAGTAGGGATTGGTTCAGTAGTAGGTTGAGCAACAACACCAGCAGATTCCACAACAGTGGGGCGGCCTCCCAAAGACTTAGTTTGCACAACAGAAGCATTGATTGGTTCAGTAGCAGGCTGAGCAACAACACCAGCAGATTCCACAATAGCGGGGCGGCCTCCCAAATCCTTAGTTTGCACAACAGCAACAGGGATTGGGTGAGTAGCAGGCTGAGCAACAACACTGGCAGTTCTGGCAAAAGCAGGGCGGCCTCCCGAAGCCTTAGTTTGCACAACAGCAGTAGGGATTATTTCAGTAGAAGGCTGAGAAACAACACCAGCAGATTCAACAACAATGGGGCGGCCTCCCGAAGTGTTAGTTTGCAAAACACCAGCAGTTCTGGCAACGGAAATACAAACTGCATCCACAACAGGGTCTTGCACCACGGCAAATGGGCACTCCGTCGAGGAGGTTGCGCTGCAGAAGCATCGCGCAGATGAGGAACCACATTTTGCTTAACATCTGCGGGGCTTCGAGTCAGACCACCCTAAGCTTGAATAGCATGGCCACTAGGAGTGGAAGCAGCTTCCACATCCACTATTCTACTACAGGAGAAACATTCAAATGTGCGGACACCATTTCAGCAACCCGAACATCTGATTGTCACACTTTATAGTAACCTTTCTGCATTGTTCATCCATGAAGTTGAACTGTGCAGTCTGTGTCAGCCCCATCTCAATATGTTTACGCAGAGCAGCAACCATACCAGAGATAGTGCAAATCTACGTCGGTGCTTCTTTAATCATGACATAAGTACCACAATTACACTTGGCCTTCACATTTGGTATTTGCGGTTGGTATCCATTGACGCGTACCAAAACCACCTAAGGGGCCTCTAGGGGGGCCCTAGTTGACAGAAATTTGGAAAAAAATAAGAACTTGCCTGTCAGCGTTTGGCCAGCAAACAATTCTAGGTTCGATCTATATCTTTAAGGTCAATAGACAAATTGCAGTTATAGTTAGTGCGAAAAGCAAAGATAAGAGTATCTCACCCGCATGTATCCAACACTTCTTTCAGGGTACAATGATCTGCCATCCTCCGTGCTGCTCAGCTCGTCCGGTGGCAGAGGCGGGCTAGATCCTTGGAACGGTGGGCATAGCATGCAACATTAGAGATCGGGATAAGCGAGAGGGCGCAACAACTTGGTGCCAGAAGGCAAATGTCCCAAGGGATCGTTCTGGGTGGAGGGTCAATTTTTCCGCTGCTAGAGCTAGGGTTCATGCGAGGGAGTGAGTGAATTTGTGAATTTTGTCAACACTGGGTGGGGTCTAGTTCCTCGTTTTGCCTACGTGGTTGCCGACTTGGCGCTCGCGTCATGGACACAGTAGTGACATGGAGGTCCCGAACGTCTCCTTCACGGGGCAGTTGACGGAAAGTTTATATTTGGCAGGGGTGGGACGAATTCGGCTCGAAATTGGCCATCTGAGTGATTGGCAGCCCAAGTTTATGAAACCCAGTGACTACACGGAACTTGGACCCCGCGTTGCACTCGCACGGGAAGTCAGACCCCGCGAGTTGAAATCCCCGTAAAACTTTGTATTCCATGATGTGCCTACTTATCGTAGGTTAACTCTTGAATTTTTAAGTTCTTTAAAAAGCACCATTAAAACATGGCAAGCAGAGGACACGATTTCTTTCTGACTTATGAACCACAATTATACATTATCACTTGATGAATGGTGCAATTGTCTTAGTTTACCAAACAATGATTTTGATGCCTTGTGTGCATCTTATGCCGATATGGACCCTTGCCCAGATCACTATTATAATGGAATAAGTTTCACTTCTAGAGTCAACAAGGGGAAGAATATTCAGCATCCTCCTATTCTCTATATGTTCTATGGTATTTATAACACCTTGCAGGCACAAAATGAGTTTAGAAGACTCAATGAAGAGGACATCTTGGTCCTCACAAAAGCTTCTTTCAACAACAACTTGTCACTCATCTTGGGTGCAATTCTTGTGCGCTATTTGGATCACCAGTCCTCCCAAACCAAAGGACCCCTCACAGGTGGAGGTGTCGTCACCGTGCTTTCCATTGCCCTAGGAATCGACCTAGATGAGTTGCAACTAGTGATAGGTGAGCGATGTGTTGGTTTCTCTAATTTAAAAGCTTGTGGAATGCTCACTAGGAGAGGTGGTGTTTATTACTTGCATTTTGCAGGAGCTGGGCGTTTGTACCCCGCACCTATGCCTAATGGTCTCTTCTCTATCGAGGAGGGACGTTTGATATATGATGTGCAGGTTGAACAACATCAACCCGAGGAGGAGATCCCCGATGAGGATGAAGACCAAGAAGAGGAGCCAAAAGTTCCTTATCAAGAGGAGCAGCCACTGAACCAGGTCACTACATATCAAGACTTCCAAGAACTTGGAGGGACTATGGAGTGGATGCATAATATCGCCCTGAACCTCCAAGAAAACACTAGTATCTTATCAAGTCAATTTGTGGACTGGAGTTACAACTTTTTCCCGCGACCTCAATGATTTGAAGGGCTTGCAAGAGCCTAAGCTTGGGGAAGTTTTCTATTTATTTTTATTTGGCGTTCATTTGCTTTATTTTATTTTGAGGTTGTGCTTTTGATTTGAGTTTATAAGAACTTGTGTTGGTTTCCCCAACACTTTATCTTTAGTTATTTTATTTGTCTTCGATATTTTCAACCCGAGCTTTGCCGCCAATTATCTATTCTTTAATTCCCTATCTCAAAAACAACAAAAAGATTTTTCATTTATCTTTATTTTCCTTTTTTCTTTTCTCCTCGAGGTTCTCACGTATTTGCAGGAGAGTGGTCGACTTCAAGTTTCCAAGAAAAAAATCAAAAGGGAAGAGAGAAGTGGAACTAAACATGAGAGGTATGCCTTATGACTCCCCACTTTTGAATTTTGAGAACCCATGCTAGTTAGTAGTAAAAGTTAAGATATTATATTGGTTGAGTGAGTCTATATATTGGAGTAAAATCTTGTTTGCATGGGTATTTAGTTGAGTATGTTTTGTTCCAACGCTTGTAGTTAACCAAGTCTTGCCTAAAAATTTGCTAAACAACTGAAATAAGAAAAAGTCTCACAATTGAAGGCTTGAGTGTTGTAGTGTTTAGTCTTGAAAGCTTATTCTTAGAGACACTCAACACCACAAAAAATAATGATTGACTTGCTAGCTCCCTTTGAAAGGATTTGTTCAATTGAATTAATTTTTAGCGGTTTTTTTGAGCATGCCAAAGTTTGACTTGTGAATCATAATAATGATATAGCTTTATGCGTGTCAAACTTCATGGGATTCCAACAACTCTGCTAGCCTACGAACGATCTTCATGGAGGAAACTCCTAGATTTCAGCTATGAGTTGATTAGCTGCAATGCTATAATGGGTAAGATTTTGGCACTCTCAAGTAGTTGTGTTCACGATGGAATCACTCCTCTGGCTGATATGAGTAATAATTATGCAAAAGGAACAAAACCTTAGTGTGTCCATGAGTGTCCATCACAGCCCGATAAACTAATGAATTTTTTTGGCATGCTCTCAGTTAGTTAAGAACTAAAATTCTTGAAGGACAATGAATAGAAAGGTAGTGCTTGAAAAGTCTTGACTTATTGATGTGGGAGAATTGAGATACTTTAGTGTATATACTTTTTATGACAAACTCTCACACTCTCAATTTTACATGATTATATTTTATTGCTCAAAGGCAAGCTTAGGAGTTGATTACATGACATGGAATAAAGTTTACTCATTTGAATCATCCATGCTAACAATACTTTTTTTGCGCTATAAGGATTCGTGAAACTCGTATATATGCTTGCCATTACAAAATCTATGGTGATGTTTTCCAGATTAATAAAGTGGAGGAAACATGAGACTACCAATCATGAGTAAGATCATCATCTCATTACTTTAGTTTAAATGCTCAGTTCCATTTTGGTTTTGGTTTTCTTGCTCGAGGACGATCAAGTTTAAGCTTGGGAAGGTTGATGGCTATGAAATATAGCCATCCACGTCCGCATTTAAACTAGATATTATTCATATTTTTGAGGAAATATCGCTCTAAATCCTGCCACTAATGCCTAATGGTCAAAGGGGTATGCAATCCTTTCTTTCTATTTTTCCCTGCACAGCTAATGATGTTTGATGATGGGAATCACAACATTAAAGTCAAAGATACGAGATTTCCAACAACCCAAAGAAACATGGAGTCGTGAAGTGGAGGCAGTGCCTTTAACGACCAACTATACGACGGGCATTTTATTCCGGACGTATAGTTCCGGCCGTATAGTTGGCACCGACATCGCCAGTTCAAACAGAACAACTTTCGTGAAGGGACCCCTATATAAAGATTCCTCGGGCGACGAGAAAACCCTCCTCGACCTCTTCTTTTTTATCTCAACTCTCCCTGCCACCAAAAGCCACCACACCGAAGGGATAGATCTAGATCTAATCTCCAAACCCTTCTCCACCACCATACCCATATTCCATCACTTTTAATAGTAGATCTCATCTCCGATTGGTGACATTGTAAGACTATTATTATCAATCTCACGATTTCCATTTTAATGTTTTTTATTGTTGATTTCATTTCAATGAGTGTGTAATTATCCTTGGGCTATGGGCTTCGGCCTAGCCATGTAGCTTTTATGCATGTTATTTATCATAGATGGGATCATGTATTAGTTCGTACCCCAAAGATTGATCCAGGTAAAGGGAGTGTGAGTAATGACTGATCTACAGGTTGGGAACCCTACTGATAGAAGGGGTAGTACGGCTGTATGTGAGGGATTTAATTGGGATTAACAGTGACATCACTATGCATATCATTAGTTCTCTTTCTTCTATGGATGAGACTAGTAGGCTATTCCTAAGTGGTTGCGGAGGCAATAGCAATTATGGATGCACTGCCCACATATAATTATCTTGCTCTAACAATTACATGCATACTTTATTATTATCTTATATTCTCTTCAGATGTTGTGCACAGCTACTGGTGAAACCGAAAGCCTAGGCCCTCTATCTCGCCATCGTCAACAACAATAAAAAGATCGCAAACTCTTGGTCTGGTGAAAACACAAGAGGAATTCTAAAACTCCTGAAGGTCCATTTAAGTAACCTTACTACGCTTTCTGCTTCCCGAGGATTCGATAACCTAGGTCTACTAGGCAAAAAGAGCTATATTACATCCGTAATCCGGATCGAAGGTATCAGGCACATAGAGGGGGGGGTGAATAGGTGCTACTTCAAATTTTACTTTTTTTCAAGTTAGGGTTTATCACAAAGGTAAATTCTCTAGGTGATGCAACTATGGTGAATTTACCTATATGTCAACCTAGCACAAACACTAAGAAAGAACAAGATAATTAAAGTGTGGTAAAGGTTAGAGGTAACCAAAGTGGAGAACACGGAGACACAGGGATTTGTTTCCCGTAGTTCCTTCCTTTTGAAGGGAAGTACGTCTCAATTGGAGAGGGGGTGGTTTTAAACCACCAATGCCACGAGAGGCCTCCCTTGTTATATGATTAACCTCACCCCAAAGGGTTCGATTCACCTCTTCGACTATATCAGCAACCTTCAAGGTGGAAGATGCCACCTTTACAAAAAGTTTGAGGCACACATCCACAACTAAATTGAAGGCTCCCGAATGCAAGAAAGATGTCACACAATCAAAGAAAATCGTGTAAGAACCAAATCAAAAACTAGGGTTTCCAGTGAAACACTAGAGCAATGGGACCTCAAGTGAATGAGGGGGAAATGAAGATCTCTCTTAGTGAAGCTATAGATCAAGGCCTCCTCCTTGGATTATCCAAAGATCAACGAATTTGGATGGTTGAATGAAGAGATCTTGGTGATTTGGTGGCTCAAATGGTGGGGCACTTCTATTCTGGAACAAGCAGCTGGAGGAAGGGGATGAAGTCCCCTATTTATAGCCCTATAGCTTGTGAATCATTTTCTGACCGTTGGTGAAAGTTCCACACCGGAGACTCGAGTCTGTAGACCAGAAAATCTAGCCCACAACGGAGACTCCGGCTAATATCCAGTCCATCTCTGGACCACCATACAGAATGTCCCACCTAAGATAGATAAGTCCACTCCGGAGATTCTTCAGAGACTCCGGACTCGAGCACACCGGAGAGTCCGACGTTTCCACACCGGAGACTCCTGTCTGGGAGGATGCACCGGAGATTCCGGTCTAGCTCCGGTCCATCTCTGGAACCCCATACAGATTGTCCCAAGCATGTTTCTGAAGGACCCTTCGGGGACTTTGGGGGAAGCATGTTTATAAAGGCCCCATGCAGATTATCATACCTTGCCCTCTTTGCCTGATTTTGTTCCTCAATGCGGTCAAGATCCGTCCTTATAAAGGTTGCATCTATGGCATGTTGTTTCTAGTTGAACGGGGAAATAACATACCGACCTTCAGCCTCATCATACTGCGGACCAGCCCTCCTTTACTTAGACTTGGTGCGAGGCGGACGACGAGAACCAGAGCCACCTATGAAAATAGAAGGAGGGGGACAGCATGGAGGTAAGCATATATGTCTCAGAGATGATAACACTACCCTTAAACCATTGCAGGATATGATAGGTACAAACCACACTGGAGTCTCCGTAGTGCACACCAGAATCTCCATTCTTGACCGGAATCTCTGGCCTGGAGGACCAGATTCTCCGGTCTGGAGATTAAGGTTTGCACAAGGAGGCTGCGGGTGGCATTGCAACTAATAAATTGGGCAATGATTTGAGACTAATGTGATAGTGTGCACGCATAAAACTGTTTCCAGTGGAAACAATCAGTACAAAACTCCAAAATACACGAAGGGGATGAACCCTAAGTTCATGAGGAGAAAAGAGGTACCAGATTTGTCCATTGGAGAGATTCCACCGGTGGGAGGGGCCCGAGGGTGGAGAGGTTGGAGTTGGACGGCGGCACGGCGGATCCCGGGGGCTTCAAGACCTCTGGGGCGATGATTTGGAGGAGGAGGCGACATGTGAGAGAGGAGAGATAGAGGGTTTTTGGTAAGGTAAGGGCTTGGGTTAAGATGCCAAACTGTGAAGAATCAATGAAAACCATAAAAACTCCTAGAAGATGTTCAATAAAGCTCCAAATAGAACGAACCAAGAACCAATATCTTCAACAAGAAGAGGGCGGTGGTAGAGGCCACCATGTAAGAGTTTGTGGCATGACACCGCAGAGAATTATCCTTGGGTTCATAGCCACTACTCCTAAATGAAGCTCACATATCACGAAAATGATATTAAGAGAATTGATTTTCATTAATATTGGCATTATGGGGGGAGGGATAGCCCAATGTATTAGGACCGCACTCCCCCTATCTCCATGCATGCATCTAAACACAATAAGGGTCAAGACATAAGTGAGTATGCAAGGTAATCAAGTCAAGCTCCTTGAATCAATGGTATTTAGTTCATTCCGCAAATAACAAAACCTTGCTTCATCAAGTGGCTTCGTAAATATATCAGCAAGTTGGTCTTTTCTTGACACATAGGCTAGCTCAATATCTCCGCGAGCAACATGATCTCTAATAAAGTGATGGCGGATATCAATATTTTTTGTCCTTGTATGATCCACCGGGTTGTAGGCAATTTTGATGGCACTTTCATTGTCACATAGAAGTGGAACTTTGTCACAATGGACCCCATATTCCTTTAAAGTTTTCCTCATGCATAGCAATTGACTTCAAGCACTAGTAGTATCCACATATTTAGCTTCGGCGGTGGAGAGAGATATGCAATTTTGCTTCTTAGAAGATTAACACACCAAGGACCTACCAAGGAATTGGCAAGCCCTGAAGGTTGATTTTCTATCATACTTATCACTAGCCCAATCTGAATCCATGTACCCACAAAGATAGAATGTTTAGCCCTTAGGATACCAAATACCATAGTTTGGGGTATGAACCAAATATCGAGGATTCTCTTGACCGCAATCAAGTGGCTTTTCTTAGGATCCGCTTGATATCTTGCACACACTCCTACACTAAAAACAATATCGGGTCTAGATGCACAAAGGTAAATCAAAGAGCCAATCATAGATTAGTATACCATTTGATCTACATCTTTACCATTTGGATTTAGTTCAAGATGAGTCCATGGGAGTAGGAGCTCCATTTAGATCTTTCATGTTGAACCTCTTGAGCATGTCTTGAGTATACTTGTCTTGATTGAAGAAGGTTCCTTCTCTCACTTTTTTAATCTCAAAACCAAGAAATAACATTAATTCTCCCATCATAGACATCGTGAACCTATTAGTCATAAGCTTTGAGAATTCATCACTAAAAGCCTTATTAGATGAGTCAAAGATAATATCATCAACATATATTTGGCATACAAAAAGCTGCACATTAACCTTCTTAGTAAAAAGAGTGGGAACAATTTTCCCAACCTCAAACCCATGGTCTAGCAATTTTTTTGAAGGTTGAACAGTAGGAAAGGCCCCCACTACAATTTTTATAATAATAATCAGAGAAAGTTACATATCTCCAATATAAATGGGAATTGATCCAGGCTTCAAGATCCTGGGTGTATTTTCTCTTAATTCTAAACACAAACCATCTCAGTTCTTGGGTTATAATGGCCTTCCATTCTCCCAAGGAAGTTCTTTGATTATTGAAGATCATGTTGTTTATGCATATCCAGATGTCCCATGCCACCAAGATTATAATCTCCGTTGCAAAAGGAACATTCAACTTGCTTTTTATGTCTGAGAAGGCCTCTTTTAGCGAGAGATCAATGGTCCTGGATGGAAAAAATTTATCCCAGCATGCTTTTGCAAAAGGGCAATCCCAGAAGAGATGAACCAGAGTCTCCTCAGAAGAATGTCCAGGAGTAGCACACTTATAAGAAGGTAAGGAGAACTTCTTTCTCCTCAGCAGAATCCTAGTATTCAATCTGTCCAATATGAGCAAAGAGAAAAAAACTTGTTCTTTTGCTGACAGGAAGATTTCCAGAGCCAAGAGAAATGTGGTGGGCCAGTTACATGCCCAAAGAGAGTAGAGTATGCTTTTTGACAGAAAAAGAGTCACTTCCCCAAATGTAACACCACTTATCCACATTTCAGTCATGGTGTGGAACACGACAGTGCCATTGAGGATGGAAAAAGAGGAACACTCGGATGCAATCGGTGGCTCATGCAACGGGTTGGGCACAGTGAACTGCAAACACAGCAGCGTACCCAGGTTCGGGGCCCTCTCGGTGAGGTAACACCCCTACTCCTACAAGATCAACTATGTGGGGGGCGAATGCCCACTACAACTTCTCCTAGAGCTGTTTCCTTAGCTACTATCGACGGCTAGAGGAAGAAGAAGAACTAGAGGCAAGGTCTCACTACCATCGATGTTACTTGCCTAGAATCCCAGCTCTACCCGCCCTTAATAAACTGGTCGGGGAGGTAGATTACAATTTGGGCTCTAGGGTTTACTCTTTGGATACGGGCTTCCAGGGCAGGGCCGGCTGCAGGGTCCAGCCGGTGGGCCAGGAACCAGTCCGCCCTTCTTTTAGCGTCATTCCCTTCTTTAACGGTCACCCAGGCTTCCTTTGGGGCATCACCCTTGCTTTAACGGTCACCCGGACTGCTTTGGCAAACAACCAACCACTTTGCCTTATCTTCGTCGGGTAGAGCAGGTCGTGACGGCACGCCAGCCTGTCTGATGATGAAGGGAGCTAGAGGCGTACCCCGCAAGGAGCATCTCCTTCTCTGCGCTTTCCATCGAATCCGAGGTTAGCCGGGTGGGAGCGGCCACCCGTCCGGTTCTTCTGGTTGCCCGGCTAGATGGGCCAGCTGGGAAAGCTTTAAACCCAGCCTGGAGGTACTAGTCAGGCGGCTGGAGTTGTCCTGCTTGATGGCCAGGTGGCCTGTATCTTCAGGAGCCGACCTACTTAGGCTTGGCTTTCCCCACCCGGGGGTTATCCCCCCGACACTAGTACCTGAGCGCGTAAGGACTTGGCCGGTAGGTAAGGTCTTGCGAGCTCCTTTGTATCTTGATGTCGTTCGTTGACCGGGTCCGACTATAGCTTTTATGTTTGCTTTCGGGCAGGATTCAACCGGCTGCGGAGTCAATGGTCGCCCACTGGGTGTAAATAACGAAGGCAGCGTTTGTCTAGCGAAGCTAGAGCCGAAAAGTCAGTTTGATGAGGTCAGTGGTGTCGTCAGCCACGACTGTTGCTGTAACACCCCAGTTTTAGTTATTCATGTAATAGGGTATGTTTGTGCATAGCATGAGCATCATATCTTAAAATTGCATTGAATAAAACAGAAATAAAAATCCTAAACCCTAGCTTTCTCCTCTCTCTTTGAAAGCAATTCAAAATAGTTTTGAATTTTGAAATGACAAAAATAATGGAGCCAAATTGAATATAAGGGCTCTTGAGTACTTTATATATTTCACAAAACCCCTCTAGTATTTTTGGAATATTTAAAACATATTTGAATATGAAAATAAAAAAGTAAAAGTCAAAATATAAAATAAAAAGGTTTTGTTTTTAAAAAAGAGCAGCTCTGCAGCTACATCTAACCTGTGCTGGCCCATTCCTTCCTCTCTTTCTCTCCATCGCTCAGCATGCAGTGTGCAGCAGCCGCTTGCAGCCCACTTGGCCCAACTGCGGCCCAGCTAAGTCCCGTACCCCTTCGGCCTCTCTTGCTCGTCGTCTTCCTCGCTGCAGTGAAGCTGCTGGCTGTCGCCGCCTCTGCCGCCCGATGACGCCGGCCGCGCCACGATCCCTGCCGCCGCCTGGACCGAGGATAAGGTTCCACCACGTTGTGCACTGTCAACACCCGGATTTTTAATCCCAGATGCCTATTATGCCATACCTCGCAATCCCAGGATTATAATTTTTGCGAGACATAACAGAATTGGTACCACAATACATCATCCATTACAAACCATAATAAATGTCTTACAAATAAAAGATCTCATGATCTAGTCTTAATACAATCTAGGCAGCGGAAATTAAACGTAGCGGGGCTTCATCATCAGGGTCACATGCAATGATAACGATGGGAGATGATCCTAGTTGTCATAGACCTCCTACTGTCCATCATCTTGGTAGTCCTCTTAATAGTCTGGCCATGGGAGTAGCCGGGACAAAGCCATGAGTACTCTTTAAGTACTCGCAAACTATCACTAACAAGTAAAATAGTGCGAATAGGAATTCTAAGCTATAGGTTTATTTGCAAAAAGCCAGGTTTATTTCAAACTGAGTTCAAAAGTAAAGAAAACTACTTTAATGTTCTATAACACCTAAGTGGGAACTTAGTTTTCATGTTCACAACCCTGTTGTGGTCAAGTAAAAGTCAAAGTTCATTTCACAAGTCATTTTGAAAACATCTGACGACGGAACAGTATGGCCACTCCAATTTTCCACGACCACGGACGTGGCTATTCGAATAGTTTAACACTCTGCAGAGGTGGTACACTTTCACCACAAGATTCGATACATCCGTCAGGGACAACCCTGAACCATCATACTTAGTATGCGGATAATCAATCCTAACCTTTCAATTACACACCCTAGTATAGGCACCTCTCCTATGAGTTTGGCCTCCCAACCATGACCATATGTCATCTTGGGTACTACATAGGTAGAAATTCATCACGAGGTATCCTCAGCTCAACCTCTTCCGCAAGGGAACCCATACTAAGACATATAAACTTCTAGTCAAGCCCTACCCAATTCAGGTAATGTGGTTGTACGGTAAAATTGGAATGGTATCGCATCCGAACCCAACCATCATTTTTTATAAAGGGTCAAGGCTCATGCCTCAATATTTTCATTATCAAATCATCTTGTGTTCATAACACATGTCAAAACATTTCAATAGAATGAATCCTCATTCCAAGGTTTTCATAATCATTTTCACCAAGTATGCCCATCGAAAGTGATCACCGTTTATGCTTAGCACTATCCACGAAAGTTGAGGGTATTCACTAATGAGTGGTGCTAATCAAGTGTGACTATCCAAATCTAGTCTTATGCCTTTTGATGACATCTAGTTCTAACTACTTAGGCGTAGTTTTATGCTATCTATACTAGATTTCCAAAACTCACAAACCACTAACTAAAAGTAATAAAGAACTTTGGTAAAAAAAAAGAATAAAGCTTGCAAGTAAAGCCGATAATTGGTATAATCAAGGTTGCATTTCCAAAGAATACCTGATTCATATTGCATAGGTTAACTTGAAGTGTTAGGATTGCATAGGTAGCATGCAAAGTTCTAGCTTGCCTTTATTGGTGAAGTGGTTGAAGTTTTCTTCTTTTTCTTCATAGTACTCCTCCTCCTCCTCGTAACCTTGGTCGGTACTAGCGTCTATAAATGAATACGAGGTACACAATCACCAAACAATACTTAACTACCTCTATTTGGCACACAAAGCTTTACACTATATGATCTAGCATCATCACAATCATCACATGAAATAAAGACCTAGTCTTATCTTTCTTATTTTAGAAAAGTAATTTCTACTCATTGAAAGTACTTAAGATTTAATATTCTCCAATTAAAATATGGTATCATGTTGACACATGTCATTACCACATATTCTAATACTTGGGAATGTGATTTAAAGTGGTGGTCATATTTTACAAAGTTTAAATTTACTATTTTCTAAAATTAAAGTTACTAGAAATGCCTATATAGCATTCTTTTGGTACTAGTCCAATGTCACTACATGTAAACCTAAATATGTTTACATATTCAGATAGATCTTGTCAAATGTGATTTTTAAGAGTTGGAATCAACTCAAAAGCATTTATGGTTGATTTTTGAAAAATGTTTGAATATGGAAAAGTCTCTATTTTGTTATTTTTACTATAGGTGATCTATAATTTCAAATGGTTTTGAATCCAACGGGCATGGATAGATAATTTGAATATATTTCTAACAAAATTGGAATCATGCAATTTGGTTCAGTACATCTCCTTGAATTTATTTCTGAATCTACTAACGTAATATAGGTTTATCTAAAATGGAAAATAAGTATTTGAATCACTGGGCTACGCGCGGGAATGATACTGGGCCTGCCCAACTGCACTGGTTGCGCAGTGGGCTGCTAATAGGCTAGTCCCATGCGTTAGTGGCTCTATCTAACCGAAATGGTAAGTTTCAATCTTAGTCCTACGATTAGACTAAGATCGACGGTGATGGTTCGTCTTCTCCGTCGCACAGATCCGGCGAGACCGAACTGTAACGACGATGGTGGGATTCTGTAGCGGCTTACCAGGGCTCCAGCTAGGGTCGGCGATGGGGGCGAACGAACGTGTCGACAACGACAGTTCGAATGGTGGTTGCGGCGGCTCCCGGGGTGGCTCCAATCGACGGCTCCTCTTCTCCTCTGCAGCAGCGGACTCCGGCCAAATTCCGGCGAGGCGGTGCTCTCCTTGCTCCGGGGAGAGGTGTGGGAGGTTATGTGAGGAGTGGGGAGTGAGATGGTGTGGTGAATTGAGGCGGGGGTGGCCTTTATTTATACACTGGCGATGGGGACCGAGCGGGGTGGCGCGAGCTCGTCGGTGACGATGATACAGGGGGCTAATGGCATGGCTGAGGGCGTAGGACAGGGCGGTGTTTCCTGGCGGTCATCGCATGCTTAATGGCTCAGCATGGGGCGGACGAGGATGGTCGTGAGCAGTCTGTGCTCTGTGCGGGAACGGCGGTGTTCGATATGGTGTACAGGGGCTACTGGTCGCTCTGCGGCAAACGGGCATGTATGGGGGTAGCTAGGGTCGTGGCGCGTGTAGGTAGGCGAGGTGAGGGTGAGGCATGTGCGCGTGTGTTGGCTGTGGCGCTCTCGGCATGGTGACAGAGAAATGGGCGCGGCAGTTTTCTGGTGTTCCACGGATGGGCTATGCTCGAGGGGTGGACAAGGAGTGGCGGTGGACGGTGGCCTGTCTCCTAGACATTGTGGACGGACGCGAGGCGGCTTGTGGCGAGTTGTGCATGCTCGATCGGCAAGTGAGCGTCGGGAGGCACGGCACTGGTGCAAACGGTAGAGGGGGTGCTGGTCGGCTGCGTTGCTAGGTGCTGGGGGAGACCAGGGGAGTGAAATGGGGACAATTGGTAGACAAAGCATTGATCAAGAACAGTAATAGTTTGGCAGTGGTTACTGTGCTCACCTGGTATTTGATGAAATGCCCGCATGAATTCAAAGTTTGAATTTTTGGATGAAATTTGGCGTGTGATCTTGTCATAAGCTTGGTAGTCTATGGTTGCTAGGGTTTGCCAAGGGGAATTGGTTTGGTTGGTTTTTGAGAAATGGCCATCTTAGTACCTATTAAGGAATCAATTTTTGAATGCCTCTCAAATGGATTTGAAAATAGGTTCTGCAAAGTTTGTTAGTTTTCTTGGGTTAATTATTACTTTATCTAGCAAGGGGTGAAAAGAATTGGATTTGTTTCTGTTTGAAATCATTTAATAGAAATCTCGTAAGTGGGCTAGAGGCTAATTTTGGTCAAAATGACCATTTGATCATATTCCTTCTTATTTGAATTTCCTTTTGATTTGTTTTGTTTGGAAATGACCTATATGATATTGTTTTCATCTTCAAACCAATCCTTAGGATTCATAGCAAACAAACATGGCAATTTGCAATCATTCATTCATAAATCACACACACACATGCATTCATATTAATTTTAATAATAAAAGTTTTTGTTAACCCTAAACTTGGGTGATTGGAACTTGATAACCTTGTTTAATATTTTTGAGGTGATACAAACCTTCCCTCCTTAAAAAGACTCTCGTCCTGAGATTCAAGAAAAATAAAACTAGGAACTAAAGAGATCTAGAAACTCAGTCCTAATGTAATCTTCTCGCTCCCATGTAGCTTCTTCTTCAGTATGGTTACTCCACTAGATCTTGAGAAACTTGATACTCCGGGTTCTGGTGGTTCTGAAGGCTGCTTCCAAAATACAAATGTGTACTTCATGATATGTTAGGTCCTTGTTGATCTCTATGGCTCGGTGACCAATATTCTTGAAAACTTAGGTCTTCTCCGGAATTTCTAGGAATTTTGTAAGTAACGAGATATGGAACACAACATGCACGGCTGACATCTCCTCCGGCAGTTCCAGTTGATATGATACTTCTCCTAGGAGATTCAAAATATTGAAGGGTCCAATATATCTGGGGGATAACTTTCCTTTGAGTTGGAAACGTTACATTCCTTTCAAGGGTGATACTTTCAGATGCACAAAATCTCCGATAGTGAAGGCTAGATCTCGACGTCTCTTGTCGGCATAACTATTCTATCTGGATTGGGCGGTCTTAAGGTGCTCACGGATCTTGTGAACTTTCTCTTTGTCTTCTCTTAGGATGTCGGGTCCAAAAATGTGACTCTCTCCTACTTCCGACCAATTCAGTGGGGTACGACACTTCCTTCCATACATAAACTCAAATGGGGCCATTTGCAAACTTGCTTGGTAATTGTTGTTGTATGAGAATTTTGCGAAAGGAAGACAGTCCTCCCATTTAGATCCATATTCCAACACATGAGCTCTCAATATATCTTCGAGTATCTGATTTACTCGCTTCGTTTGTCCATCAGTCTGCAGATGATAAGCTGTGCTGAAATCCAGTTTGGTTCCTAATCCTTCTTGGACTTTCTTCCAAAATCTCGAGGTAAACTGGGTTCCTCGATCCAATACAATGTTCTTGGGGATTCCATGCAAACTGACTATCCTACCAATGTACAACTCTGGTAGCTTCAAGCTCTGATAAGTGGTCTTGACCGGTAAAAAATGAGCTACTTTAGAAAGTCTATCCACTATGACCGAAATAGAGTCATTTCCCCTACTAGATGTAGGCATACCGGTGATAAAATCCATTCCCACATAATCCCATTTCCATTCTGGGATCTGCAATGGTTGCAGAAGTCCTGCGGGTCTTTGATGTCCCGCTTTGACTCTCTGACAGATATCACACTTGGCTATGTAACTTCTAATTTTTCTCTTCATCTTGTGCCACCAAAATTGCTCCTCCAAATCTTGATACATCTTGGTTCCTCTAGGATGGATGGAGTAAATAGTATCATGGGCTTCTTGCATAATAGCTTGTTTCAACTCTAAATCCGCGGGCACACAGATTCATTCTATACCATAGAACTCCTTCTTAATCTTCGGTGAATCCGGGTACCTTCCTTGTACCGATAAGATGTTTGATTTCATCGATACTAGCATTTCCTTTCTATGCCTGCTTGATCTGACTGATGAAAGTGGGTTGAAGTTCTATGCTAGCCAAAAATCCTTCACTAACTAGCTCCACTCTGAAATTTTCCATCTCCTCATGCAAATTTGGATGGGCTTCTTTTATCATGGTGTTCAATCGACACGGCAATCTGCTAAGAGCATCTGCTACCACATTGGCTTTGCTGGGGTGATAGTGACTGTCAAGGTCATAGTCCTTGATTAACTCTATCCATCTCCTTTGCCTCATATTTAGCTCCTTTTGGGTGAAAATATACTTCAGACTGTTGTCATACGAATAAATCTCACAGCGGTTACCCATGAGGTAATGTCGCCATGTCTTCAAGGCTAAAACTACGGCTGCTAGTTCGAGGTCATGGGTAGGGTAATTCTTCTCATGTTGCTTTAGTTGTCGGAACATATATGATATGACTTTTCCTTCTTGCATCAACACACATCCGAGACCAATCTTGGATGCGTCACAATACACATCAAAAGGCTTCTTGATATCCGGCATAATCAAGATTGGGGATGAAATCAATCTCTTCTTGAGCTCTTAAAAACTTGCTTCACATTTGTCCGTCCATTCAAACTTCTTACCTTTATTAAACAACTGGGTCATGGGTATCGCGATGCTCGAGAATCCTTCTACGAACTTGTGGTAATACACCGCTAATACGAGAAATGCGCAAACTTGGGTTTGAGTGGTTAGGGCTTTCCATTCTTCAACATCCTTAATCTTGGTGGGATCGACAGCAATTCCTCCTGCCGACATGATATGTCCTAGGAATCCTACTTCCTTTAATCAAAACTCACATTTGCTAAACTTGGCATACAATTGATGATCTCTAAGGGTTTCAAGGATGGTCCTCAAGTGTAGCTCATGGTCTTCTTCTGATTTGGAATAGATTAGAATATCATCGATAAAAACAACGACAAACTTATCCGGGAAGTTCATAAAATTCTTATTCATGAGGTTCATGAAATAAGTGGGTGCATTGGTTAATCCAAAAGACATGATAGTGTACTCATACAATCCATATATGGTGGTGAAGGCAGTCTTTCAAATATCCGTTGCGCGAATCTTGAGTTGATGATAACCAGTTCTAAGATCAATCTTAGAAAACACTTTGGCACCGGTCAACTGGTCAAACAGGTCTTCTATCTTTGGTAGTGGGTACTTGTTCTTAATGGTCACATCATTCATCTTCCGATAATCCGTGCACAAACGGTTACATCCATCTTTCTTATCCACAAACAAAACAGGTGATCTCCATGGCGACGCACTTGGTTGAATCAAAGCCTGTCTCCAGCATAGCATCTAGTTGCTTCTTTAGCTTCACTAATTTAGACGAGTTCATACTATAAGGTCTCTAAGCTATGGTTCCAGTTCTAGGTATTAGATCAATGATAAACTCGATATCCCGATCTGGGGGCATACTGGGCAATTCATCTAGGAATACGTCGGGGTATTCACAGACTACTCTGACTTGGTCAATGGTTGGTTGGGCTAGACTCTTGTTGCACTTGAATTGACAGGGCAAAGTCTCATATACATGCTCTACTGATACTCTAGTGGTACTAGTAATGGTTATGGGTTTCTTGGCATAGTCGAGTAATCCTATATGTTTCGACATCCAATCCATTCCTAGTACTACTTCCAAACCCTTGGTTCCAAGTACTATTAGATTAGCATACAAATCTATTCCATAGATTCTGATAGGTACTGCCTTGCAAATTTGTCTAGCTTTGGTGGTTGAACCAGGTATTTGAACTATCATAACATGCTTCAATTTTGTTGGTTGAATCTTACTAGTGCATGCAAATTCTTCTATAACAAACGAGTGTGATGCTTTAGAATCAAACAACACTCTTGCAAGTACTGAGTTAAAAGAAAACATACCCAACACGACATCCGGCACTTCTTGACCTTCTTCAGCATTCATGTGAAACAAACAGCCATTACGGTTGAGCGAGTTCCCTGGGGCAAATATCCTCCTAGGCAGAACACGGTGTTGCTGCTGATCTGGTGCATTCACATTGGTGGTTGCTGCCAGCTTCTTGGGGCACTCGTTGGAGTAGTGACCCTTGACTCCATATTCAAAACAAGTAATCAGAGACTTGTCTTTTCCTGCAACAGGCACGACATTTCTTCTAGTCCTTGGGGCAGTATTGCTATTTTTGTTGTTGTCGTTGTTGGACTTGGGTAGTGCACGGTTGAAATTGTTGGAGTTGCCGGGATTGTTGTTGTGGTTTCCTCCGGGCCTTGGGTTTCCTCCTCCACAGTTGGGATAGTTCAGACGGGACATAGGGGGTCTATTGTTTCTCGGGGCATATCCTGCAGACGGGTTGGGCGATACTTTGGGGTATGGTGGGATCCTAGTTGATGCATCATTAGACGGTTGCGATTCTCGTTGGCTTGGTTGATCTTTCCTTCCATGTGGATTGCAGAATCCACTAAGGATTCAAGGTTAGTGAAGGGAATGTTGACCAGCACTGTCTGCATCTCATCATGCAGACCGTTCAAGAATCTCTCCTTCTTCTTGGCTTCAGTACCAATCTCATCAGGGGCATACATAGACAAAAATAGAAATCTGTCACGGTACTCTACTACAGTCATCCTTCCCTGCTTCAGCTCCTTGAATTCATCCCTCATCTGCAGAATCAAACATGGTGGTACATGGGTTCGACTGAACTTGAGTTTGAATTCATCCCAGATCATCATCTGTCATCCATTCTTGTTGCGAATGCTATTCCACCAAGGTCTTGCATCACCTTTCAGATAATGGGTGGCAAATAGTACTTTCTTATTGGCCTCCACTCCTGCGACCTCTAAGTTGTTCCCCATGGTCTGCATCTAATGGCTCTTTAGACTTACTAAATATGGGGGGATTGGTGCTTTGAAAGTTCTTGAGCTTGGATCCATGGTTATCCTGGTTTCTATGGCCTTAATTATTATGGGCCATCTGAGCTATCTGTTGAAGGGTGGCTAAATTATCTTGACGTTCACCTCTTCCAGCTTCACGGTCAGCAACCAACATTTGTAGGATATGGAGCATTGCATCCTGAGATAAACTGCTTCCTCCGGGATTTCTGCGAGTCATCTGAAGATTGAGATA
The DNA here is from genome assembly GCA_916181665.1 of Avena sativa. Classification (NCBI taxonomy): domain Eukaryota; kingdom Viridiplantae; phylum Streptophyta; class Magnoliopsida; order Poales; family Poaceae; genus Avena; species Avena sativa. The sequence goes on along the minus strand of OV702283.1, from coordinate 242,464,575 downwards.
GATAGTGAGACAAGAGGGAAATTTCTAAGGTTCATGGCTTTGGTTTTGAAAATCTTTTAAACTTTGAGTTTGACTCTGGTTTTGCAAACTAGCAACTTTCTTTTCATCCATTCATTCATAGCACCCAATACAAACACACAACACACTAGGGTAACAGATGGTTTTAGGAACCATTCTGTGAAGCTACGATACAGTGGGACCGGATACAAATAACACCTACGATAGTGCTCAAGTGTTACTACTCATCAGAACTGGTGGCTTCTTCATCATCAATGAAGTCGCGATCCTCATCATCAGTGTGGAACTCCTTGTCCATGTCCTCCAAGTAGTCATCATCATCACTGAGATATGAGTAGGGATCTTCACGGATATCTTCCCCTTTGTTCTCCCTCTCCTCAAGCTGCATGTCCCGCTCATGGATGGTGTCCTCCAAAGATGACACCTTGTGACAAAGGCGGGCAATGATGTGATCCTTCTTGTCATGCAGACGGAAAAGTGACTTGCGCTCCTTCACAAGGATGGAGAGCGTCTCGTCCTTCCTGACTGCAATGGCATGGTTGTTGTTGGCGTAGGCGCGGGCGTTGTCCAACTCCTTCTGCCTATCATACAACATGAAGTCGAGATGATCCACCTGATGCTTCAGCTCCGGATGGCCTGGCACCTCGATTGGCTGTCCCATAGAATCATGGCTTGCGTTGTAAGAAAAGCGAGTTCCATTGATCTGGTTTATGTTTTGCCCACATAGACGGGCAAGAGCCTCCTGCATAGCCCTGGCGAGCCCTTCTAGACAGTTGTTCTCCCTCAAGCTGAATTGGATCTTCTCTGAGGTGGGTGCCTCCATCTTGCCTCTGAGATCTTCAACTATCAGCCACTGTAGTTCTCCTCCTTACTGATCATTGAGTTGTTCTCCAAAGAACTCGGGGTGCGGGCTTTCAAGGAATTCAGAGAGTTGTCTTAAATCTCGCTCGAAGATGAGTTCTCCTCCATTGCCCAACTGGTAGAACTTATTATACTTGACTTCCATCAAAAAGAATGTAGGATGACTAGGTTAGTGGGGTGATCAAGTGTGTCAAATTTTATGTAGGATTGCAAGAATTTTTGAGGAACATGAATTTTCTTAAAAGAATCCCAGTGATAAGAATGAGAATAGGTTTTCATAAATACTCACTTCTTTTGTTTTGAAACTTAGTTTTTCCATTCTAACTAGGGTCTCCTATGGTCAGGATGGCTCTTATACCAACTTGTCAACACCCGCATTTTTAATCCGAGATACCTGTTATGCCATACCTCGCAATCCCAGGATTATCATTTTTGCGAGACATAACATAATTGGTACCACAGTACATCATCCATTACAAACCATAATAAAAGTCTTACAAATAAAAGATCTCATGATCTGGTCTTAATACAATCAACGTAGCAGAAATTAAACATACCGAGGCTTCATCTTCAGTGTCACAGGCAATGCTGACGATGGGAGATGATCCTAGGTGTCATAGACCTCCTGCTGTCCATCATCCTGGTAATCCTCCTCATAGTTTGGACATGGGAATAGCCAGGGACAAAGCCATGAGTACTCTTTAAGTACTCGCAAACTATCACTAACAAGTAAAATAGTGCGAGTAGGAATCCTAAGATCTAGGTTTATTTGCAAAAAGCCAGGTTTATTTCAAACTGAGTTCAGAAGTAAAGAAAAGTAGTTTAACGTTCTATAACACCTAAGTGGGAACTTAGTTTTCATGTACACAACCCTGTTGTGGTCAAGTCAAACTCATAGTTCATTTCACAAATCATTTTGAAAACATATAACGACGGAACAGTATGTCCACTCGAACTTTCCATGACGCGGACACGGCTATTCGAATAGTTTGACAATCTGCAGAGGTGGTACACTTTCACCACAACATTCGATACATCCGTTAGGGACAACCCTGAATCCTCATACTTAGTATGCGGATAATCAATCCTAACCTTTCAAATACACACCCTAGTATAGGCACCTCCCCTATGTGTTTGGCCTCCCAACCATGACCATATGTCATCTTGGGTACAGTATAGGTGCACATTCATCACGAGGTAGACTCAGCTCAACCTCTTCCACAAGGGAACCCATACTAAGACATATAAACTTCCAGTCAAGCCCTACCAAATTTAGGTATTATGGTTGTACGGTAAAATTGGAATGGTATCGCATCCGAACCCAACCATGAATTTTTATAAAGGGTCAAGGCTCATGCCTCAATATTTTCATCATCAAATCATTTTGTGTTCATAACACATGTCAAAACATTTCAATAGAATGAATCCTCATTCCAAGGTTTTCATAATCATTTTCACAAAGTATTCCCTTCTAAAGTGATCAACTTTTATGCTTAGCACTAGCCACTAAAGTTGAGGGTATTTACTAATGAGGGGTTCTAATCAAGTGTGACTATCCAAATCTAGTCTTATGCCTTTTGATAACATCTAGTTATAACTACTTAAGCCTAGTTTTATGCTCTTTATGCTATCTATAATAGTTTTTCCAAAACTCACAAAGCACTAACTAAAAGTAATAAAGAACTTTGGTAAAAATAAAACTGGGAACTGGTATAATCAAGGTTGCATAACAAAAGCATGTCTAATGCATCTTGCATAGCTTAACTTTTAGTGTTAGGCTTGCATAGGTAGCATGGAAAGTGCTAGCTTGCCTTGATTGGTGAAGTGGTTGCAGTTTTCTTCTTCCTTTTCATAGTACTCCTCCTCCTCGTAACCTTGGTCGGTACTAGCATCTATAAATGAATTGGAGGTACACAATCACCAAACAATACTTAACTACCTCTATTTGGCACACAAAGGTTCACACTATATGATCTAACATCATCACAATCATCACATGAAATAAAGAACTAGTATTATCTTTCTTATTTTAGAAAAATATTTTCTATTCATTGAAAGTTCTTAAGATTTAATATTCTCGAATTGAAATATAGGATCATCTTGACACATGTCATCACCACATATTCTAATACTTGGGAATGTGATTTAAAGTGGCGGTCATATTTTACAAAGTTTAAAATTACTATTTTATATAATTAAAGTGACTAGAAATGCCTATATAGCATTCTTTTGGTACTAGTCCAATGTCACTGCATGTAAACCTAAATATTTTTACATATTCAATTATATCTTGTCAAATGTGATTTTTGAGAGTTGGAATCAACTCAAAAGAATTTATGGTTGATTTTTTAAAAATGTTTAAATGTGGAAAAGTCTATGTCTTGTTATTTTTACTATAGGTGTTCTATAATTTCAAATGGTTTGAATCCAACTGGCTTGGATAGATAATTTGAATATCTTTCTAAAAAATTGGAATCATGCAATTTGGTTCAGTACATCTCCTTGAATTGATTTTTGAATCTACTGACAGAATCTAGGTTTAACAAAACTGGAAAATAACTATTTGAATCACTGGGCTACGTACGGGAATGATACTGGGCCGGCCCAACTGCACTGCGCGTGTAGCGGGCTGCTGACAGGCTGGTCCCATGCATTAGCGGCTCTATCTAACCGAAACGGTAAGTTTCAATCTCAGCCCTACGATTAGACTAAGATCGATGGCGGTGGTTCATCGTCTCCGTCACACATCTCCGGTGAGACCGAACCCTAACGGCGACGGTGGGGGTCTGTAGCGGCTTACCAGGGCTCCAGCTAGGGTCGCTGATGGGGGCGAACGAACGTGTCAACGATGGTGGTTCAAACGGTGGTCGCGGGGGCTCCCGGGATGGCTCCAATCGACGGCTCCTCTTATCCTCTGTAGCGGCGGACTCCGGCCAAATTCAGGCGATGCGGTGCTCGCCTTGCTCCGAGGAGAGGTGTGGGAGGTTCTGTGAGGAGTGGGGAGTGATATGGTGTGGTGAATTAAGGCGGGGGTGGCATCTATTAATACACGAGAGATGGGGACCGAGTGGGGTGGCGTGGGCTCGTCGGTGACGATGATACAGGGGGCTAACTGCATGGCTGAGGGCGTAGGATGGTGCGGTGTTTCCTGGCGGTCATCACATTCTTAATGGCTCAGCATGGGGCGGTGGAGGATGGTCGGGAGCGATCCATGCTCTGTGTGGGAACGGCGGTGTTCGAGACGGCGTACAATGGCTACTGGTCGCGCGGCGGCGAACGGGCATGTCTGGGGGGTAGCTAGGGTCATGGCGCGTGTAGTACGCGCGGTGAGGGCGAGGCGCGGCATGTGCGCGCGTGTCGGCTACAATGCTCTCGGCATGGCGACAGAGAAATGGGCGCGGCGGTTTTCTGGTGGTCCACGGCTGGGCTCTGGACACGAAGTGGCAGTGGACGGTGGCCTGTCTCCGAGACATCATGGACGGGCGCAGGATGGCTTGTGGCGAGTTGTCCATGCTCGACCGACCAGTGAGCGTCGGGAGGCACGACACTGGTGCAAACAGCAGTTGGCGTGCTGGTCGGCTGCGTTGCTAGGTGCTAGGGGAGACTAGGGGAGTGAAATGGGGACAATTGGTAGATAAAGCATTGATCAAGAATAGTAATAGTTTGGCAGCTGTTACTCTGCTCACTAGGTGTTTGATGAAATGGCCGCATGGATTCAAAGTTTGAATTTTTGGATGAATTTTGGTGAGTGATCTTGTCATAAGATTGGTAGTCTGTGGTTGCTAGGGTTTGCCAAGGGGAATTGGTTTTGTTGGTTTTTGACAAATGACCATCTTAGTACCTATTAAGGATTCAATTTTTGAATGCCTCTCAAATGGATTTGAAAATAGTTTCCGCAAGTTTGTGAGTTTGCTTGGGTTCATTGTTACTTGGTCTAGCAAGGGGTGAAAAGAATTGGATTTGTTTCTATTAGAGATCATTTAATAGAGATGCCCTAAGTGGGCTAGTGGTTGATTTTGGTCAAAATGACCATTTGATCATATGCCTCTTCTTATTTGAATTTCCTTTTAATTTGTTTTGTTTGGAAATGACTTAGATGATATTGTTTTCATCTTTAAACCAATCCTTAGCATTCATGGCAATCAAACATGGCAATTGCAACCATTCATGCATTAATCACACACACACATGCATTAATATTAATTTTAATAATAAAAGTTTTTTTAACCCTTAACTTGGGTGATTAGAACTTGACAACCTTGTTTAATATTTTTTAGGTGTTACATGCACGTCCCTCCTCCCCTGGTCTTATCTACCCCCTAGCGCACGCCTCTCTTCCTCTCCAAGTGGACCTGAACCCTAGCCCCGCCAGTTACCGACAGTCGTCGTTGTTTGGAGCTTCGCTACCAAAAGAATCGAAGAGGGGAGCGTGGAATCGAGCTCCAACAATCGCTTCTTCCCCGACCCCGACGAGGCTCACCGCCGTTGATTAGCCTCTTTCCGACCTTGCCCCGACTCCCCGTCACCACCGTCACACTCGTGGTGAGTCGCTGGTGCTCAGGCACCCCTAATTTACCTCCCTCATGCTCTCTATCGCCCCCACGTTGTGCAACTGCCGCCCGCCGCCACGGTAGGGGTCGCTGGAGCTCCTCCGGTAGTAAAAATCTAGAGGCGCCACCACTAAATGGTTTCCTGCGTCATGCCGATCCAGCCACGTCCACTCCTGCTTGTTCGCGTGCACCCAGTCGTCCTCCCCATGACGCCAGCCGGCGCGTGGTCAAGGTGCTCAACTCGCTATGGGTCCCTTTTGCCCACGTGGCTGTTGATGTGGCCTAGGGTCCATCAGTCAGTCACTGTGAGTAGCCTCTGCCACTGTGTTAAAAGTATCTGTTCGATATGATGACATTAGCCTTGCATCATGCTGATGTAGTAAACGTTTTTAATGATTTCAAAAATTGTTTTAATATTCTAAAATAAATAACTTTTGATTTATAAGTCAGAGAAATACAAATAATATATCAAAATGTTTAGAAAAATGAGAACTACCTATCTAAGCTATAATCATGCATTGTTAAGCAACTTACATGACAATTTTAATTAGATGAACATAGTAACCCCTCATAGGTGATTTTGGAGCTTTCCTGAATTAGTGTTTATACCCCCTCGGAACCCCGCTTAAATTGCCAAGCATGTTTAGGGTTTCGATTCAATACAATTTTAACTTGTCATATCATCATTCTTGTTTGAGCATTGCATCGATGTCATGTGTTGATTTTTTTCCTTTCTTTCTGGTGTTTGCTTCTTCCCGGTAGAATATGATATCGAGATCGAGATCGAAGATCGAGATCAACACCGTCGAAGATAGAAGATCAATACTTGACCAACTGTAACCAAGTTAAGTACTAGATGCCCGAAGCTCTGTTTTCTAGTTATCCATAGGCAAAGGCAAGCATAGGCCCACCATGATATAATCCTATGATTTCGAAAGCATTTCAATTCCTTCCATGATTCATATGATTCTACTGTGGTCTTTTATCGATAGATATAGTATCCTATCTGTTGCATTACTCCCTCTGAGCTTATATTACCTAATCCACTACTCCGAGCATAACTAGGTTTGGCTTGTGTGCACTGCTAGAGCTTTTATCTGTGTCCTGCTTAGCCATGCATACCTGTCAGCGCTGGTTCATCCAGATAATGTATCAGATGCAGAGAATCTAGTATGACAGGAGAACATGATGATGTGATATTATAGGTGATATGAGTCTAAACATGCTAAGGCTTGTATGGGAGGCCACGGTGGGATGTGGTTTTTCTAGTCCCATGCTCGCCACCACTAGGAACCGAGTTCTTGCCTCTTGAACCAAGACGAGTGTACAACCACACGGGGTTTATGGGGACCCCTTGATTCACTAACTTGCCTAGTCTGATCCATGAGTCTGTAGTTAGCTATTTGGCATATGCATATTTGGATGGGTTGAATATGGTGCATCATATAGGGCGTGACCAAGGAGGAAGGAGGCTCCGGGAGTACTCCCAATCCTTGGACATAGAGATATGGGCTGATGGAACCCTTTCTTGGAGACTCATGGATTTAGGCGAAAGTAAGGTAAAGGTCGTGGTGAACCACCTTCTATCGGCCTGCCAAGGAAGAGGGCTTATGTACTAGCATTAAGAGTCGGTTGGTACATGTGGGTAAAGTTGTACACCCCTATCGGGTAATAATCTTTCGGAAAGTCGTGTCCACGGTTATGGACGACTTGGGAACGGACGTGATGATCATAGAGAAAATGTACCTAATTGTAAAACTTGGTAGATATACGTGTGCTTAAGGATGCTTCCTCATGGGTACGAGGGGGTGATCCTAGTTGGTAGATGATGATGATTTGGTGGATATCAAAAGATGATGATCAATATTTTGGATATGTCGCTCTCTTATCCCCTTTTAAATACTCTGATTAGACGAGCTTCCTCTCCCTCTTATTTTATAAACAAAGATGGCTTTATGCAAAAAAACTCCACCAGCCATAAGTCTTGCGGAGTACACCCTGTACTCACCCTTGCTTTGTTGATACTTTCGGCAGAGTAAGTGTTCCCCTGAAGATCAGTTTGGTACTACATCAACACCGACGAGTAGCTTGTGGTTCCCGGCCGGCAGCCTGGAATCTATGGGCTAGGACGTCATCGTTATGCTTCAGGCCTCTTAGGCCATTTGTTAAGTTTGTTATACTTAATTGCATAATTTTCCTTCCGTTGTTTTATGTTTGTGGTTAGTGACCTATGCTTGTAATAATTTGGTCCTTTGCTCAGTTATGGGCTTGCTGTAATAAATTTTGTGTCGTAGTGTCACTTTTGTGTTACCGATTCTTCACTGGATATCCTCGAGCTCAAGGTTAAGCTTATGTCAGATGGATGTCCGGGATTTGTTTAGTCCTGATCCCGGGGGTGTCACAGTTTCTCTGGCTCCCGTCGTGTCCGTTTGACTTCTGCGTTGTTGCGCCAGTTTTCGGTAACTGTGCACGCCACTTGTCGCAACGGTTTCTCGGGGCAAGAGCGCACGCCTAGTATCCTGGTAACACCTGCGGATCTTCTGTGCTGGGTCGCGGCGGTACAAAGGGTCTGGAGCCGTGTAACACCCCTGTTTTTAGATAATCATTATTTAGGGTTGATTGTGCATCATTAGCATCATCTCTTAAAATTGCATGCAAAGACTTAAAGGTAAAAACCTAAAACCCTAATCTTCCTCTCTATTTAAAAGCATTCAAAATGGTTTGAATTTAAAAAAAATACCAAAATAAATCGAGCCAACTTGTTAAAGGGCCCCATACTATTTTATTTAGATTTACAAAGTTTCTGGTATTTTTGAAATGGATCCAAACAGTATTTGAATTCAAAATACAAAAACAGATTTGAAAACAAAAAATAGAAAATGTTCTTGGAAAGAAAAAAATAAAGTAGCAACCAGTGGGCCGCTGCCCATTTCCCTCCTCCTTCCCTCTCTCCCGCGTGTGCAGCAGCCGCGGCCCAAGCCAGCCCAAGCCGGCCCGATACTGCTTCGTCGTCCGCTCGTCGTTTTCGTCCCCGACTTTAAGCAGCTGCGTGCCCGTGCTGTCGCCGTCGATCTCCCCCGGCTGTCGCGATGCATCCGCCGCCCCAAACGCCAGGATAAGATTGCCACGACGCGTCTCGCTCTCCCCCTTATCCTCTCACTCGCTCCAGCGCCCTCCCTCTCTTACCCGCTGATCCCCTCTGTGAGATCAACCCTATCCCCGGCTAGAGACGCCCGTTGCCGTCATTCTGCGCCTCCCTGTGCCTCTCTGAGACCACCACCACAACCGCCAAGATCGACTGACTCGAGTGCCCCCACACGCGCAAGCCGGAGAGGCTCTCGGACGCCCAATCGCCAGCACCTCCCCGAACTCTAGCCAACGTCTCCATCGTCGATTCCGGCCGCGCCTCGCCTCGTCGACCCTCTACTCGCGCTCAGGGTGAGCACGCGGTGCTCCAGCACCACCTCTCGTCTCTCGTCTTCCTCTGGCTTTCTTAGTTGCCGAGCGCTCCCGTCAGCCGCCGCGTTTGCTTGTCGTCTAGGCCGCTCCGGTGACCACCCCATAGCGGCGCCGCCCCTTTTAGGTCCGCCTTCATGCGCTGAATCGAACGAGCCAAGCCGTGCAGCCCCACTCTCCCTCTTCCGCCGTCCCCTGCTTGTCTGGCGTGTCTCCGGCGAGTAGCACGTGGCGCCACCGTGGCGTCGATGTGGCGCCTGCGCATGCCTGACGTGGGCGCTGACTAAGTCGTGCTCGCGTGGCCGTGATCTGGTCCTGGCCCCACCTGTCTCTGACTAGGGCTATACTCAGCCCCAGTAAGAAACAACCCCACCCCTCTGCTGACGTCATAATGATGCGATAACCCTTTTAATAATTCCAGAATTTGATTAAATATTGTAAATGCAATAACTTTTATTCTGTAATTCAGAAAAATACAAATAATATATCAAAATGTTCAGAAAAATGAGAACTATCTAATAGAGCTATAATCATGCATTGTTCAACAACTTAAATGGCAAGTTTAATTAGAAGAACAAACTAACCGCTCTCATATGTTCCGGAGTTTCTCCGAGTTAGGGTTTTTACCCCTCGGAACCCCGATTAAATGGTCAAGCATGTTTTAGGGTTACTTTGCAATACAATTTAACTTGTCATATCATCATTCTTGTTTTCGTATTGCATCTATGCCATGTGTTGATTGTTCCCCTTTATTTCTGGTGTTTGGTTCTTCCCGATAGAATACGATATCAAGATCGAGATCAAAGACCAAGGACCAGACCATTGAAGATCAAAGATCGACGAACAATAATTGACCAATTCTAATCAGGTCAAGTATAAGGCTTCCGAAGATCTATTTATCTGCTATCAACAGGCAAAGGCAAGCATAGCCCCACCATGATATAATCCTATGTTTTTCGAAAACATTTCAATTCCTGCCATGATGCATACGATTCTACTATGGTCTTTTATCGATAGATAGAGTATCCTATCTATTGCATTACTCTCTTTGAGATTATATTACCTTATCCACTGCTCCTAGCATAACTAGGTTTGGCTTGTGTGCACTGCTAGAGATTTTATATGTGTCTGCTTAGCCATGCATAACTGTCAATTCTGGTCCATCCAGATGATATATCAGATGTGGAGAATATAGTATGACAGGAGAACGTGATGAGATGATATCAGAGGTGATATGAGTTAAACATGCTAAGGCTTGTATGGGAGGACACAGTGGGATGTGGTTTTTCTAGTCCCATGCTCGTGACCAGTAGGACCCAAGTTCTGGCCTTTGGAACCAAGACGAGCGTGCAACCACACGGGGCCTGGAAAACCTCACGAGCAACTAACTTGCCTAGTAGATTCCATGAGTCACATAGTTCGGGCGTTCCATTCGACATATGCATAGAAAATCTTTTGAAATATTTGTCGGGTGAAGTTGGTGCATTCATAACAGGTAGGTAAGCGTGGCCGAGGTTGCTTAGGGTAGATAGAGCCCCTAGTAAACCAATCTCGCCTCACATCTTTAAGTACCGTCTTTGGGATTTGACCCGTTACGGCGGAACCATACTTATTGTGTGACTCATGGTCTCAGCGAAAGCAAGGTAAAGGTCGTGTCTAACCACCCTCTGCCGGCCTTCCAAAGAAGAGGGCTATTACTAGTGGCATTAAGAGATGGTTAGTACGTGTGGGTAAAGTTGTGCACACCTGCAGGGTAATAATATTTTCGAAAAGCCGTGTTCACGGTTATGAACGACTTGGCGAACAGACTCAAGATCATAGATAACTTTAACCTAACCGTAAAACTTGGCAGATCAATGTGTGCTTAAGGATGCTTCCTCATGGGTACGAGGGGGTGATCCTAGTTGGTAGATGATGATGATTTGGTGGATATCAAAATATGATGATCTATATTTCGGAGATGTCGCTCTCTTATCCCCTTTTATAATATTCTGAATAGACGAGCTTCTTCTTCTCTCTCTCTCTCTTGTTTTATAAACAAAAGTGGCTTTATGCAAAACAACTCCACCAGCCATAAGTCTTGCGGAGTACACCCTGTACTCACCCTTGCTTTGTTGATACTTTTTGGAGAGTAAGTGTTCACCTGAAGACGAGTTCTGTACTACATCGACATCGACGAGTAGCTTGGGGTTCCCGACCGGCAGCCTGGAATCTATGGGCTGGGACGTCATCATTATGCTTCAGGCCTCTTAGGCCATTTGTTAAGTTTGCTATACTTAATAGCATAATTTGCCTTCCGTTGTTTGATGTTTGTGGTCAGTGACCTCTGCTTGTAATAATTTGGTTCTCTGCTCAGTTATGAGCTTGTTGTAATAAATTTTGTGTCGTAGGGTCACTGTTGTGTTACGGATTCTTCACTGGGTATTCTCGAGCTCAAGGTTAAGCTTATATCAGACAGAGGTCTGGGATTTGTTTAGCCCTGATCTCGGGGGTGTCACAGTTCTTGGTATCAGAGCAGTACCGACCGTAGGAAAACCTTGCTATTGGTCGATGTGGTGTCTAGTGTTTGTGAAAACTATTTTAAAGCTGAAAAGTATTTGCGAAAACTCTAGTATGCTTCTTATCCAGGTTCGATCTAACTCTGGGTTATCTTACCTGGTGTTGATTTTGGAAAACCTTTGGTATATCTTCTAGTCTTTCAAACCTTAGGTGCCTTCTGGGCATGACGTTTCTTAGCCAGTTGACCTAGTGTTGAGTTATTTATAGTTGTGTGTGTTGTGAATTCCTTGTTTCCCTTTGCTCTTGTTCATCTGAGAGATTACTTTCTATCATGATCTCTCTATCTTTGGGACCCACAATATTATATTGTTCATCCACAATACTCTGTTCTAGGCTTCGAGGTTTCCTTTCGCCTCGTGTGCCTCCTTTTTGTTGTTGGGTACTTCAGAAGGTGTTCCTTTTCCTGGAAGTTACCTCATGATTACTATTTTGTAGTGTACTCTTGGTCACTCAAATAGTAGTTATTCTTTTCTTTGGGTTTTAACCCTTGGACTTGAACCGAAGATCCCCGATTGTGCTGGATTCTGGTGTTGTGAATCTTGTACATGAAGCTGACCTTTAACCCAAGATTCTTTCTTTGACCTCTGTCGTTAATGTTCACACATTACCTCAGGATGGCTGGTATTGCAATTCTAGACTTCAAGCTTGTAGTTATTGTCACGATTGAATTGTGACAATTAAGGACTTCCCTACCACATGCTATGGCAGATGTTCTTTAATGGAATCAAATAGATCATGACAAGAGTACTCTTTGAGAGTCGTGCATCTATACTCGTGACTCTGCCACACTTTACCCCTTCTATGCATTGGTTTTCGGAAGATTGTTAAACTATGCATCCATATCTCGGGATTCTATCCTGAGCATGTTCGTTTCACCTTGTTGTTTTCTAACCTTTCTCGACCGGTTGGTAGACAAGTAGTACATGTGCATCGGTGTCTTTTGATGCAAGATACTCTTGTGGTCCGTCAATACAAAACATTTCGGAATGCCTAGGAGAAACAAACTCCAGTACCTCGTCATTTCTAGGACCAGGTCAAAGTGTTGTAACCCGCAGATCAAGAAGCACTAATTAGTCTCTGTCTGTTCTACCTTAAAGTATCACACTCTTTTATACTAAGAGGTCGTGCTGAGTTTTATGATCCCTTAATGAAGCGATGCTCTTACACATATTACCCACCCTTCCTCAAGCTTTCGCGCTCATGAGTGATGCATGTGCATAATAATGTGACTGTCTGAGATTCTTAGCAATTTTTATTGTTTTGATCTCCAAGGACATTTGAGTCATTCTTAGCGTGATTGGTTAATCCTATCACTAAGCAAAGTTTGATTGTGATACCAAGTCCGTATTCTGGTACATTCTCTTCGGTAAAAGAGTTAGGCTTGTGCCGAAGCTCTAAGACAATGTCTTCTTGCCTTACAAAGCAAGTTTCCTCTTGAACTAAGTGACATATCGGTGGTTCGTGATATTCTAGATGTCTACTAGAAGTATCTCCATGTTGCCACATGACCGTGTTGTCAAGTTCTTGAGCAACCAAGTTCTCTGAACCGCTTCTTTCTCTAAGGATCTGTCCCCGATACCCCTAAACTAATTGGTTGAGCTTAAACAACAACTTGGAGAGTTGTAAGACAAAAGTTCTATCCGACTTCGTTCCTTCCTACAGGGATGTCTAGTTTTGTTAGTGTTGAAGCAAGATAGTATTTCCTTTGTGGATATATTATTGTCCCCAATCTTTGATTTGATTTGGGTTATCGTCAAATCAAACTCAGTTCCAAGGACTACCTTGATAATGTTTCTTCCCGTGATGTTTCACTTGAGTACATCTTCATGTCCTTTGATCTGACCACTACTTTTTCCTTGTTCAAGCAACATGTGAGTCCATCTTTTTGGAGTGTCTTGATAAGTTTGTTGTTGAACCCATCAATGACATTATTATCTTCTCCATGCTAGACAAAATTCATATGGAATAATTGACATCAATGTTGGAAAATTTCGAGAATCGTCTTTGAGTCATCTCGAAGTATATGTTCTGGATGTTAGAAGTGACCTTCTCTAATTCACATGCAAATGCTGAAAAATGTTGCCGTGGATTTGAAAATAGTTAACTCTGTTCCTTAAGGACACATGTGTGTTTTATTGTTAGTACTTTATATGTATGCAGTTGTCTTCCGACAAGTTGCTAAATACATGGGTCTAGCAATCTAGCTCAGTCTTTTGGAGGTTTACACTGTAGTCCATATCTTGAGAATCTAGTAACTTTACCTTTGCGGTAATTTTACAAACTTTCTATTCGGATATGCTGAGTCTGAAGTATCATCTCACCTAACCAAATCTGAATATCAAGCAGCAACGATGGTTGGTGTTCCTCAAGGTTATGACTTAGGTCTCTTTGTAAATCTGGCATGGTTGATGTAATGGTTGACACACTTAGCCGTAAAGATCTCTTGTCATATTCTCTTGAAGTCAGCAATAACAACCACTCTTCATGAGGCATCTTCTATGATTTATTATAGGAGTTGTGCTTATGGTTCCTTAGTATTCGAAGTCTGACCTTTATTTGATGTTTGATTTCTCGAACATCAAGGAGAACATTTAAAGTAGTGTTGCTAAATGTCTCTCGGTCGATCCTCCAGACCTTTTATGTTGGCAAGCTTTTGTTGTGCCAAGTAATTAATGTTTGAGAATGAAGTTTCTTTCTTCCCGTGTCATCAGGAATCTTCTTAACTCTTCATCTTAGTGGTGCAAAGTGATACCACAATCTTTGGCAAAGATTTTGGTATACCTGGATGAATAAAGAGTTTCCTTCGTTTTCTCAAACATGATTGAAGAGTGGCTATGATCTTGATAATCAATAGTTTCTCTTGTTACATGTTCCTTGACTCTTATGAGTCCTCTCCACAAAACACCTTTCTGTCTTAAGCCTTCTGTTGAATGAAAGAGTGATCCTTCTGTGTCAAAAGTAGTTCAACAGCTTGGTTTTGTTGATCCATATCTCTGAACCTGAAATATCTACTTAAGCTGTTTAGTAGAGGTTCCCTATCGAAGTCTATGGTCAAGTTCTTTTTGTTGGGAGCTTTCTTCTTCCGAAGCTTCAAAACCTCCTGTATGTTCCATGGTCTCAATCCTTATGAGGACCATCTATCTAAAATCTTGAAGCCATCTCCTCTTGTTCCTCCTTTAACATGACGTGTTTCAGAATTGTTTTTGAACACTCCATCCATGAGTTGACCATGAGATACTCTATGTATCGTTTAGTGTGTTCCCTCTTATCTTTAGATTGGCCCTGTTCCTTTCTCTCTCTCTGTCTCTTCCTACCTTTGGAATCTTGGGTCGAGATTCTCGTAAGGGGGATAGAGCTGTAACACCCCTATTTTTAGATAATCATTATTTAGGGTTGATTGTGCATCATTAGCATCATATCTTAAAATTGCATGCAAAGACTTAAAGGTAAAACCCTAAAACCCTAATCTTCCTCTCTATTTGAAAAGCATTCAAAATGGTTTGAATTTTAAAAAACAAATACCAAAATAAATGAGCCCAACTTGTTAAAGGGCCCCATACTATTTTATATAGATTTACAAAGTTTATGGTATTTTTTAAATGGATCCAAATATTATTTGAATTCAAAATACAAAAACATATTTGAAAACAAAAAATAGAAAATGTTCCTCGAAAGAAAAAATAAAGCAGCAGCCAGTGGGCCGCAGCCCATTTCCCTCCTCCTTCCCTCTCTCCCGCGTGTGCAGCAGCCGCGGCCCAAGCCAGCCCAAGCTGGCCCGATACCGGTTCGTCGTCCGCTCGTTGTCTTCATCCCCGACACCAAGCAGCTGCGTGCCCGTGCCGTCGCCGTCGATCTTCGCCGGCCGCCGCGATGCATCCGCCGCCCCAGACGCTAGGATAAGATCGCCACGATGCGTCTCGCTCTCCCCCTTATCCTCTCACTCGCTCCAGCGCCCTCCCTCTCTTCCCCGTTGATCCCCTCTGTGAACTGAACCCTAGCCCCGGCCAGAGCCGCCCATCGCTGTCGTTCTGCGCCTCCCTGTGCCTCTCTGAGACCACCACCACAACTGCCAAGATCGACTGATTCGATAGCCCCCACACGCGCAAGCCGGAGAGGCTCCTAGACGCCCAATCGCCAGCTCCTCCCCGAACTCCGGCCAACGCCTCTGTCGTAGATTCTGGCCACGCCTCGCCTCATCGACCCTCTACTCGCGCTCAGGGTGAGCATGCGGTGCTCCAGCACCACCTCTCGTCTCTCCTCTTCCTCTTGCTTGCTTAGTTTCCGAGCGCCGCCGCGTTTTCTTGTCGTCTAGGCCGCTCCGGTGACCACCCCACAGCGGCTCCACCCCTTTTAGGTCCGCCTTGATGCTCCGAATCGAACGAGCCAAGCCGTGCAGCCCTGCTCGCCCTCTGTCGCCGTCCCCCGCCGCGTCTGGCGTGTCTGCGGTGAGTCCCACGTGGCGCCACCGTGGCGTCGATGTGGCGCCTGCGCATGCCTGACGTGGGCGCTGACCAAGTCGTGCTCGCATGCCCGTGACGTGGTCCTGGCCCCACCTGTCTGTGAATGGGGCTAGACCCAGCCCCAGTAAGAAACGACCCCACCCCTCTGCTGACGTCATAATGATGCAATAACCCTTTTAATAATTTCCAGAATTTGATTAAATATTGTAAATTCAATAACTTTTATTCTGTAATTTAGAAAAATACAAATAATATATCAAAATGTTCAGAAAAATGAGAACTATCTAATAGAGCTCTAATCATGCATTTTTCAACAACTTAAATGGCAAGTTTAATTAGAAGAACAAACTAACCCCTCTCATATGTTCCGGAGTTTCTCCATGTTAGGGTTTTTACCCCTCGGAACCCCAATTAAATGGTCGATCATGTTTTAGGGTTACTTTCCAATACAATTTAACTTTTCATAACATAATTCTTGTTTGATCATTGCATCGATTCCATGTGTTGATTGTTCCCCTTTATTTCCGGTGTTTGGTTCTTCCCGGTAGAATACGATATCAAGATCGAGATCGAAGACCGAGGACCAGACCATCGAAGATCGAAGATCGACGAACAATACTTGACCAACTCTAATCAAGTCAAGTACAAGGCTTCCGAAGATCTATTTATCTGCTATCAACAGGCAAAGGCAAGCATAGCCCCACCATGATATAATCCTATGTTTTTCGAAAACATTTCAATTCCTTCCATGATGCATACAATTCTACTGTGGTCTTTTATCGATAGATAGAGTATCCTATATATTGCATTACTCCCTTTGAGCTTATATTACCTTATCCACTGCTTGGGGTAGATACCGCCCCTGGTAAACCAATCTCGCCTCACATCTTTAAGTACCGGCTTCGGGTTTTGACCCATTACGGCGGAACCGTTCTTATTGCGTGACTCATGGCCTCGGCGAAAGCAAGGTAAAGGTCGTTTCTAACCACCCTCTACCGGCCTTCCAAGGAAGAGGGCTATTACTAGTGGCATTAAGAGAAGGTTAGTACGTGTGGGTAAAGTTGTACACCCCTACAGGGTAATAATCTTTTCGAAAAGCCGTGTTCACGGTTATGAACGACTTGGCGACCGACTCAAGATCATAGATAACTTTAACCTAACCATAAAACTTGGCAGATCAATGTGTGCTTAAGGATGCTTCCTCATGGGTACGAGGGGGTGATCCTAGTTGGTAGATGATGATGATTTGGTGGATATAAAAAGATGATGATCAATATTTCGGAGATGTCGCTCTCTTATCCCCTTTTAAAATATTCTGAATAGACGAGCTTCTTCTCTCTCTCTTGTTTTATAAATAAAAGTGGGTTTATGCAAAACAACTCCACCAGCCATAAGTTTTGCGTAGTACACCCTGTACTCACCCTTGCTTTGTTGATACTTTTCGCAGAGTAAGTGTTCACCTGAAGACGAGTTCTGTACTACATCGACATCGACGAGTAGCTTGGGTTCCCGGCCGGCAGCTTGGAATCTATGGGCTGGGACGTCATCGTTATGCTTCAGGCCTCTTAGGCCATTTGTTAAGTTTTCTATACTTAATATCATAATTTTCCTTCCGTTGTTTGATGTTTGGGGTCAGTGACCTATGCTTGATTTAATTTGGTTCTCTGCTTAGTTATGAGATTGATGTAATAAATTTTGTGTCGTAGGGTCACTGTTGTGTTACCGATTCTTCACTGGTATTCTCGAGATCAAGGTTAAGCTTATATCAGATGGAGGTCTAGGATTTGTTTAGCCCTGATCTCGGGGGTGTCACAAGCCGTATCTCCGTGCGGCTAGAGTGCCTCATGGCGACATGTCGTGCGGGGCATGAGGAGGCGACGGTGCCCCCGCAGGGATAAATAGAGCCCTAGAGGGGAACGGGGCTCGCACTTCGTCTTCCTAAAGCTCCTCCTTCCCTTTCTTTCTATGCTCTACTATTTGCGCCTCCTCTTTGTGGTTGCCGAAGGCACTTAACACCTTCCGTCATGGCCGCTCCACCTACCAACATGCTGTCAGAGCAACATGGAGGCTGGTGCGGGTCCTTCGTGACCCACGATCTTGTCTACAAGTACTGGAGAGGGAAGTTTATCCCCTCATCGATGTTGTTGAAGCACTGGCTCGCGCCGGAGGGAGAGCGGATGCCTGACCCCCGGCCAGGGGAGCGCTTTGTATTCCTCGCGCACTTCGCTCGCGGCTTCGGCCTCCCCGTCAACCCCTTTCTCCTTCATCTCTTCATCTTTCGTCGACCTCCAACTCCACCACCTCGGCGCCAACGCCATCGAGCAGCTATCGCATCATGTGGCATTCTGAGAATCATACCTTGGGGTGTGGCTCGAGGTGGCAAACTTCCTCAAGTTCTTCCAATTCAAGGCCCAAAACACCATCAAGGACGGCCCATTGACGGAGACGGGCTGCTGCGCCATCTACCCGTGGCCCTCATTGTTGATGCCGCGGTTCGAGATTCCCGACACCGTCAAGCTATGGCAGCGCTCATATTTTT
This sequence comes from Avena sativa, assembly GCA_916181665.1. Lineage (NCBI taxonomy): Eukaryota > Viridiplantae > Streptophyta > Magnoliopsida > Poales > Poaceae > Avena > Avena sativa. The sequence continues at coordinate 242,446,132 of OV702283.1, read as the reverse complement.
ATGTGAGAAATTCCACGGAGGTGGACTAGATCAGCCTGCCGACCTTTGTCAACGTGCCCTCGACAGAAAAGGCCTGTACGGTGAAGGGGATGGGGGCCCAGGCGGACATCGACCGGATCGACACCCGGGTGGAGGCGATGGCGGCGACGGAGCGGCTCCCCGCCCAGGATATCGCGCTGTCATAGATGGCACACCGCGTGCTTCCGCTGCAGAAGCGGTCGCACATGATGTGCCACCTGTCGACTGTCAACGACCCGACGCGGACGTCACGGAAGGACGTCCCATACCAGGACCTACGGAACTGGATTTCCATCATCTCCAAGTTCCGTGTGGAGGCGAACTGGGCGTACTCCTACCCGCCGTACCACCACGGCCGCCTACCTCCTTGGGTGAGTTGCTCTTGGTTTCTCCCCTTTTTGTGTATATCTTTCTCCCTGGTAGTTTTTTCTTGGGTGCCTTACGCTTCCCTTTTTGAGTAGTTGTTTACGGTGCAGAATGCTGAGGACTGCGTCGGCGACCTCACGCTCCCCAACTTCATGGTGGACCAGAAGCCGAAGAAGTACCCCAGACGGAGCCCGAAGGGTTTCCCGTCCGGTAAGATGATGGCCCCTCGGATTCTCTTGGTAATTTTTGGGTGCAGCTTCCGCCATTGTCCTGCCCATGGGGTTTTTGGTTGAAACTTGTTTTTGTTGCAGTCTACTGTCACATCCCAAAATTTTCCAAATTTTGTAATGTGAAAAATAAATAAACAAAATAAATAATTTTTGAAATTTAGGGTAAAAAGAAACTTTTGATTTCAAATTGGAAACATCAAAACCCATCTTGAACAAACTTTGAAGGCGCCTTCCTTCCCTCTACCTTTCCCCTCAGACCCCACTTCCCCTCCGCCACCAGGTTGCACTGATTTTGCCCGAGACCACGCTCTATTCCGACGAGCCACCATGCCAATTCCGGCTGCTCCTCGCCTCCCCTTCCCCCCCTCGACCACTCGAGCCTACTCCCCACCTCTCTACGGACCTCCCAGTACCTTTTCCTCGCTCTCGCGTGCCCCCTATCATCGGCAACCGCCTCTACTCCGGCAAACTACTGACGCCAACCCCGTGCACCCCGCGCGCACCTCACTGACACCTTCCCTCGATCACTTGCGTTCCAGGTACTCGTCCCCGACAAGAACCGTGCGTGCCTGACGCTGTCATGAACTCCGGCGAGCAATCCTCTCCGTTCCCGTGCGCCCCCTACCCAACGGTGACCACCTTGAGCACCACCGCGCCACTGAGATCTCGGTGAGCATATTACCTTGCTCTCTCGCTTCCTGTATCGCCGGCACCGTCCTCGTCTGAGCGCGCCGCCGCCAGCCACCGTCGCGCGCCACCCATCTTTGGCCAAGCTCCTGTGCGCCGTTCGATTTAGATCTGACGAGTACGATAGATTCATTAAACTAAAGGGTATGCGTTGATCTATGCCGCACGATTAACATTAGATCTGACGCTCCATGTTAGCTGATCCACACGAACCGGTATGAGCCAATGAAATCATTCCACGTGGCCAGTGTTTTGATTTAAAACCAGAAACTATTCTATTAGATGTTAGATTTTGCAAAAATCATAACTTTAAATCTACACGTCCAAATTTTGCAAACTTTATATCAATGGAATCAGCAAAAATAATTCTATCCAACCATGTACTTTGTTTAGTAATTTGCTTCTGTAAACTTAGTTGTTTTTGCAGAAACTTGGGTAGGCATATTTTGTGTATAAAATTCATTCTAAAAATATTTTTAGGGTAAAATCTTTAGAAATGGATTGTTTTGAACCTACTGACATAAAAACCAACTTATGGATTTAAAAGTGTATTTTGTAAAGCTAGAGAATAAATCTTAGAATAAAAGCATTTCTAGTTAAATAAAAATATTGAACATGTTTTAAAAATACTTTTTGAGTAAAACCTTTTGGAAAAAGATTTGAATTAAACTCTCTGAACCTAAACACCAAGTTAGGATTTAAAAATATATTTGGTGAACCCTATAAAATTATTACCTTGTTTAAAGGCATTTCTAGCAAATAAAATATTGCTTGGATTTAAAAATGGTTTATAGGTAAAACCTTTTGCAAATGGTTTTAATATTAAACTCTTGACCTTAAAAGAACTAACATTTGTGTTAAAAATATATTTGGCAAACACTAGAAAATATTCCTTGGATTTAAATCATTTCTAGCAAAACAAAAATGATTTAAAGTGGCCATTTTCACTAACTTAATATCAAATGATTTTGCCACCTTTATAAATGACCAATAGGTGTTTTATAATGTTTATAACATATTAAAAATCACTTTTCCAAATAAAACAATCTTTGGCATGCCTGCATGCATTGCTTTGTTTTTATTATTCTATGTGATGAATTGCTTGAATGGTAGATTGAATTTTTTGCCTTGATTGAATTGTAGTTGAATTTGAAGAGTGTGACTATTGCAAGATCAAGGAGTGAACTTATATTCTCTACCAAAAAAGCAAGTGGTGCTTCATACTTTTGTCCTATTTTTTTCACTATGCATTAGTGATATTTTGAGTAGGACTTGCATGGAATTTTCTAAGTGTTAACTATGCCATGGGAAATCCTAGTAGAAGAACCCTTAGTAGAATTTTCTCTAAGTTAAGATTCCTACTACTATCCTTCTTAGCCTAGCTAGTAGAAAACAAGGGTGGATTATATTCATTCTATAAAATATTTCTAAGTCAAGGACTTGTGTTTTGTTTAATAAAACAACTAAGCGAATGAAACACCTAGGTGGAATGGTAATTGCTTGGTTGGATTTTTGTTGAGTGGTTACCAGGGCCCATTTTTCAATGGTTCACCCTGTGTATCTCACTTGTGGAATGCCACCCAGGAATAAATAGATTTGAGATGTCAAATGTTGAGAAGCTTCAAGTGCAGCCACTTGGCATTATGGGCTCTGCCTAGATCATATAGGTTGCAATAACTAAGGGAAGGGGATGATAGGTTTGGAGCGCGTCCATTCTGTTCTAAGGGAAGGCTTATGAAAGATCTTGTCTCGATGCATGTCGAGTCTTGTGGGGAAAGTGCACCACCTCTCGAGATAGTAAAATCTAAGTACTTAGCCATGTCCCCTGCAATGGACAATTTGAGCATCAAGACATGGAAGCTATCAAGAATCTCCTCATCCCAATTTCTAAGTTAAACTATTGTGGTTGAACAAAGGTAAAGGATCACCAATGTCTATTGGTAGATGCTTTGGGTGATTTTGATAAACAAAAACTTTGTGTTTTCAAATGATAAGGAAAATTTATTTTGAGCAAAGCAAGCCTAAGCTCCACTTAGCCAAATGCATATAGATGATAGTTACCACTACACTACCATAGTATCACTTGCCATTACAATTCAAATGTATTGACCCTTGTGGCTGTAACTTATTATGTTGCAGGTTTGTTTTATGTTAGTGAAGTGTGTTGATTAGGATTACAAGTCTACAACCAACATGATTGCATGTGGCACTTTGAAGATAAAGGACTCCATGCTATATAGTTATTTTTGCTACGTTGTAATGTGATAGCCAAATAAGCTATGTAAGATGTAATGAAATATTTTATTCTTGTTTATAAAGTTGTACTATGACCTTTGTTTCTTGATATTACATCTTGACTGTGGATGCTAGCTATTGATACAGGGACTAGCATTGTAAACATAGGGATCTCTACCTTATTAAAGGTTGGGACCTCTACATCGACGCTGCCGAGGACGAGGCCGGTCGGTATAAAGCCGCGGCAAAGGCTTGGGTAAAGAGGGTGGTAACCGTTGCTGCTCCGGCTTTCTCTGAGCAGAAGAGGGCTCCGAACGCGCCAAGCTACCGCCGTGCCGTCCGTCGCCGGGTGAGTATTCTCCCTGGCTCCGTTTGGCTTATTTTCCTTTTCTTTCTACTGAGCCTTTCTTACTCTTGCCTCTTGTAGCGAGGCGATGTCGCTGGGCGGCTCTGGTGCTGCCGTCGTTGCCCCTCCCCCGCCTCTGGAAGTTAAGTATGCGGCAGGGTCTCCGGCTGCACCCGCACTGGCTGCGCCTGCCCCGCTGACTCCGTCTGCGGCTCCTCAAGGCTCCCCAGCTGTGGGAGTGTTGCACCAAGCGTCCGTGTCTTTGCGGGTGGGGAAGCTCTTCGCGGCCGCTCAGGACCCCGAGACCCCCCTCCTTCGTCCTAGGGCTGGCGTGAACCCGGCCTGCATCAATGCTCTAGCCAGGTCTGCCAGGCCCATCATCATGGAAGTGACGGAGGAGGCCGCGGTGGTGCCGATGGCTACGGCGGGTGGCGGCCAGCCGGGTGCCTCCGGCTTGGCAGGGAGGGAGCTGGTGGTAGCTGCGCCTTCGGGAACGACCATTGTTGAAGACGAGGTTATAGTGACCGGCTCGAGGCCAGCTCCGGCTGTGCTGACGCCGGGTGCCATCCTCGCCTAGCTCTCAGGCGCGGCGCCCGTCGCACTCAGCCAGGTTCGCCACCTGGTCGAGGGAATGGAAAAGGGCCTTGGCAATGCCAAAAATTTGTCTGTTTTGATGGAGGTAGGTGTCTCTCCCCATTCTCTTTTGCCGCACCCATTTTTTGCAGCCGGATCTCCGCTCTTTTCCTTACTCCTTTCCTTTGCAGAAAGCATTTTCGGAGTCTGTGAAGAACACTCAGGAGCTGGGCTGTAAGATTGCTTCATCTGACATGTCTTAGCGGTTGGCCTTGTTTTCCAATTTTTTGTTGACCATTGGGTATCCTCCTACAGCCATGACCTTGGAAAAGGAGAGGGAGGTGGAGCACCTCAAATCTCAAGTTGCCCGGCTAGAGGAGTCGAACAAATCACGACAGGTGCAGTTCGATCAACTGGTCGTGGCCAAACACAAGTTGGAGGTCGCTGTGGAGAAGAGCAAGAAGGCGGCTAACATCCGGGGGGATGCGCTGAAGACCTTGGAGTCGACCTCCGCCCAAAGGGAGGACATGGTTAAGGCACTCCATTCCCGGGAGGAGGAGCTGACCCAGCAGCTTCAAGGAATCGCCGAGCTGGTGATTAGTAAGTTTGTTTCTCCTTGCCTCTTCTATACTGTGGTTAACCAATCCGTTTCTTGCCGTTTAATCCTTCCTTAGACGACAGCTCATTACCCAGAGTCGACCGAGATGGCTCTCGAAAAGATGCCGGCAGAGGAGGCTGGCCATGATCTGACCGCCTGGGACCTGGTCAAGATGCTGGCGGTGGAAAGCGTTGGTCTTCGCGGTGTTGCCAACGACTTCTTCCAGTATATCTGGCCGGAGACGGGAGAGCCACATGACATTGCTAGCTTCGCTCTTGCCCTGACCCGCGTTATTGATTTGGTGGAGATCCACAACGAGTGGGCGGCGCGTAGCGGCGTGGATATGGCTCTGGCCTTGGTGAAGTCCTGGTATCTGGATGCAGATCTGGGCGTACTCACTCGTGGCTTCTAAACTAGGACCAGCTACGAGAGCCTCCGCGATAGCATTCCGGCGATCAGGTCCTGCAGGGTGAAGATCGGCACGTACGTGGATTTGGAGCGTGACTTACGCGACCCCTCCGAGCCGGTGCCATACCACTGGATCCCGTCTCCCACGAACGCCGACGATTTTCCTCCTCCAGCCAAGTTCCTGCGGCCAGCACCAGTTCTCCTTCTGCAGGACCGACTCCTACTCCGGCAGTCGATGCTCCTTCTAGAGTCCAAGTACTGAGCCTTGATCCCTAGGATGCCAAGAGTATTTGTCTTGAAAAATTGCCATGAATCAGTTACGCCTGGCGGTGAACCTTGTTGTAAGACTTTGAATCTTGTGCGGAACATTCGTGTTCCGCTTATTGGCTTGACACCCCTTTTGGCTTAAGTTGAATTTGTCTCTTTTCTTCTTGGATGTTTTTGTCCTTGCATTTTTGTCCGAGCGCGTGGCCGCGCGATCGTCGGGTGTAGTCCTCGAGGTTCGGGCCGGCTGGGGCATCCAACCGGGTCGAAGCTCTTTGCCGCCCTTACTTGTTGTGATGGGCGCACGGGAGCACCACCACTGGGTGTAGTCCCCGAGGTTAGGGCCGGCTGGGGTAGCCAGCCGGGTCGTAGCTCTTTGCCACATTATTTCCTGTCAAGTTGTGGCTCGTGCAGTACAAGACTGAGCGTCGTTTGAGTTAGTTTCATTACTTGTGCATTCGTTCATAGATAAGATAGAACACGAAAATGATGCCCTTTCGAAATATGCCGTTAACATGTTCCTTTTCTCAGCAACCATTGGCCTTTCAAATTTTGACCTCGCTGGCTGCTAGCCGGGTTGCGATCTGCAGTTGGAACCGAAGGGGTAGCTAGGTTGGCGTGCCTCGTGATACTTCGGTGTATTGTTATTGGCTTAGCTCGAGCAGGCGCAGTCAGTTCGCCCAGGCGCCCTTGCTTTCTCCTTTGGTACTTTGTTGTAGGGAGTACTTCGAGCTTTTTCTCTTGCTGGGTCAACAGCCGGCTTGCGGTCTGAAGCCAGAACCGAATAGTGAGCTCTAGGTGCCCCGTATAGAACTCAACCGCCTGTTGAAATCGCGGGTGTCCGGGCCAGCCCGCAACCTTGTGGTAAAGATTGCGGAAGCCGATTTGAAGGCGGAAGTGGTGCGCAAATTGGGACAAAGCCATCGGGGCTGTGCCGAGGCTTCCAAGATTGTTCATTTATTACATGAAAAGGAAGATACTTACACTTCTCGCTCAAGTGTAAAATGGACGGAGTAGGTTCGCGTTCCATGGGCGTTCGGCTTCCTCGTCAGAGCGATCTGCCTTGTTCTTCACCGGTTGTTGGGGATCGATCAGGTTGTATGAGTCTTTGTGCAGCACTGATGATGAATGGCCCCTCCCAAGGTGGATATAACTTGTGCATTCCCTTCGTGCTATGGACCAGGCGCAGCACCAAAACCCCCTCGCGAAAAGAGGTTGGACGGATCCGGCTGGCATGGTAGTGGCGCAAGTCCTGCTGCTAAATTGCTGATCTGGACAGGGCCAGCTCACACGCATCCTCAAGAAGGTCCACGATGTCCTCCTGATGGGGGAATACCAACCGGAGTATACCCATGAAGAGGAGTCGCCAGCTGGATCGAGCCGACTGAAACCTAGCCCTGAGCGGGTCGACTCGCCCAATACGACGACTGGCGCATGCTCGACCAAGGCAAGTGGCGTCGACTGGAGGCCCAAGACGGCGACTCCAATAGAAAGCACACCAAAGCACTTGTAAACCCTAACTGGCTGCATATATAAAGCCACCAAGGGCACCCCCAAGGGGTACGTCATATTAGATCTAGTCTCTCCCACCGCCTCCGGTGGCTCCATTGTAAACCAATCTATGATCATATACTTGATTGATAGAAGGACGTAGCGATCCTCCACCGAGGGGACGTGGACCTGGGTACATCGTGTGCCAATCTCGCTCCCGGATTCTCCTACGTCGCCTTGCTCCCTCTACTTAAGCTACCCCTAGTAGCATCTGCCGTGCAATACCACGACAGTTGGCGCCCACCGTGGGGCAAGCAGTGTTTGGAGGGTGATAATCCGGGCGAGATCCCTCACCATCAACGCCGACCGGATCGCATCGAGCTAGTTCTAGGTGACTTCCGTCCAACGTCGCGTCGACAAAGCTCTGTCATGCATGAAAATATTCCTCAATTAGGAACGATCCGTCCGTACGCTGATCCAATCTGGGCGGCGGCGTTTGGCCTTGTGTGGATCGATGCGGTGACGTTCCAGCTGAAACGAAAGCCAATTCACTCCCTGGCACCGATCGGCGATCCGCTATTTGAGTCAGTGAAGCTAGATTGCTGAATACCACAAATTCACGCATGACATAGCACAAATATCGACATGACTCACCAAGCAAAAGGAGTGTACAAGATTGCCAGACTCATCGTTGATTCCAAAGGCAGTTTCGGAGCAGCGCCGCAAATCGCACGCGCCAAGAAGACCTGCGTCCGGCCATTGCGTAACGCAATAATGGATTGTTTGACATCTCTCTGATCTCTTTCTCTCGTCGCTTACCCTGTCAATTAATTAATATGTTATTTTATCTAATCATTTGCACCTTATTTTATAATACATGTACTGCATAACATGAAATTGGCGTGTACACGGCGCAAGGACCCGATGCCTCCTAGTCTAGCAACAAGAACGACAAAGACATGGAGACAACCCTGTCCACCGACTCGCCGCCACGAACCCGGCATCATGAAATCACCCTCGCGCAACTCGCCATTCTTCGGAACTCACCTAAACATGGACACGCTTAAACGCGGACTCGTTGGGCTTGGGGACTCACCTAAAGCGAACTCGTCATGCCAACAGCTAAGTTTCTTTACACTCGTATATGCTATGAGTCCAAAGCATATATTCATCTTCATTCATTCTCCAAACCCGACCATGCAGTCTCATATGACCCTATCAAGGACCAAAATCATACTTGGGATCGGTTTCAGTGTTGTCTGATGTTTATTCGCGTCTGTCCAACTAGTGAGGCTGGGTACCAAAAGGCCAACCTTGTCTCCGGGTTCAATAGTCTAGCATCGTGTTCCTGTTACCCGGCAAGCATTTGATGCTGGAGGTTTTCCTACTCATGAAAGGACACGCATAAACCTTACATACTGCCCATCGATCCTAATAGCAAAAGTGCATTTTCTTCAACATCTACAATTTGCACATCTTACAAATGTTCAATATATTTCATAAATACACCTTATTGCAGTCGTACTTTTTCCTCCTTTTAGCAAAACGACATCTTTCTCAACACTCGCCGCGCTCGGGGACTCGGCGCCCGCCGGTCTCTCGGCCTCGCCGTTCGCCGCGCTCGGGGACTCGGCGCCCGCTGGTCGCTCGGCCTCGCCGCTCGCCGCGCTCGGGTACTCGGCGCCCGCCGGTCGCTCGACCTCGTCACTCTCCGCGCTCGGGGACTAGGTGCTCGCCGGTCGCTCAACCTCGCCACTCTCCGCGCTCGTGGGCTCGGCGCTCACTGGTCACTCGACCTCTCCGCTCGCCGCGCTTAGGGATTCAGTGCTCACTGGTCGCTCGACCTCGCCACTCGCCGTGCTCGGGGACTCGGTGCTCGCCGGTCGCTCAACCTCGTCACTCGCCGCGCTCGGGGATTCGGCGCTAGCCGGTCGCTCGGCCTCACCGCTCGCCGCGCTCGGGTACTTGGAGCCCGTCGGTCGCTCGACCTCATCACTTGCCGCGCTCGAGGACTCGGCGCTCGCCGGTCGCTCGACCTCGCCACTCGCCACGCTCGGGGACTCGGTGCTCGCCGGTCGCCCGACCTCGTCACTTGTCGCGCTCGGGGACTCGGCGCTCGCCGGTCGCTCGAATTCGCCACTCGTCGCGCTCGGGGATTCGGCGCTCGTCGGTCGCTCGACCTCGCCACTCGCCATGCTCGGCAGCAACCATTACTATTTTCAGAATATACATCTCTAAGGAGCGTCAAGTCACCTCTACAAGCCAACTCGAGCTTCGGGGACTACTCCTAGGCATGATGCGTGTATGCGTGGTTCCACGACCGCGGCTCGCCCTCGTCGACTCGCCACCGAGGACTCTCCATGCTTGGGAACTCGCCACCGCGGACTCGCCCTCGCGTACTCAACATGCTGAGGGACTCACCCTTGCGTACTCAACGCGCTCGGGGACTCGGCGTGCTACAGACAGCGCCACTCGCCGGTCGCCAAACCTCCCCACTCGGCACGCTCGGGGACTCGCCACTCGTCGGTCGCTCGACCTTGCCACTCGCCGCGCTCGGGGACTCGGCAGGCTCCACGTTCGGTGACTCGCCGCAACTGGCGGCTTCACCGACACCCTACGTCTTTCGCCAACTGGCCGTCACCAATTGGCTCACGCCGACCGCCTCCCGCTTCACGGTTCTTTTCTCTATTCAGGACCTCGTCGTCGATTCTCCACGACCCATCGTCAAGACTCTCCGTGCCCTGCCTCAAGCCCGCGTCGAATCGACAACGCGCTCGGGGACTACTGATGGGGGAATACCAATCGGGGTATACCCATGAAGCGGAGTCGCCAGCTGGATCGAGCCGACTGAAACCTAGCCCTGAGCGGGTCGACTTGCCCAATACGGCAACTGGCGCATGCTGGACCCAGACGAGTGGCGCCGACTGGAGGCCCAAGACGACGACTCCAATAGAAAGCCCACCAAAGCACTTGTAAACCCTAACTGTCTGCATATATAAAGCCACCAAGGGCACCCCCAAGGGGTACGTCATATTAGATCTAGTCTCTCCCACCGCCTCCGGCGGCTCCATTGTAAACCAATCTATGATCATATACTGGATTGATAGCAGGACGTAGCGATCCTCCACCGAGGGGACGTGAACCTGGGTACATCGTGTGCCAATCTCGCTCCCGGATTCTCCTACGTCCCCTTGCTCCCTCTAAGTAAGCTACCCCCAGTAGCATATGACGTGCAATACCACGACACCTCCCGTGCTTCATTGGCATATTGCTCCGTGTAGAGCTGTTTGCAGGGTGCGTCGAACTGGATGTATGTGGGAAGGACGGCCTCTGCCCCATAAACGAGGAAGAACATCGTGAAGCCAGTTGAGCGGTTCGGGGTGGTGTGCAGGCTCCATAATATAGCTGGCAGTTCCTCTTTCCAGCATCCAGGTGACCTGATGAGTGGCCCGACCAGTCTTGGTTTGATTCCAGCTAGGACTAGGACATTAGCATGCTTGCACTGCCCGTTCGACTAAGAGTGCGCGACCGAGGCTAGGTCCAGGCGGATGCCCTTTTCTCCACATAAGCGAGCGAAAACCCCCTTGGCAAAATTGGTGTCGTTGTCCGTGATGATGCTGTGTGGGTAACCGAACCGAATGATGGTGTCCGTGAAGAACTTGGTCACTATTGCTCCTTCCAGCTTCTTTATGGGCTTTGCCTAGATCCATTTGGTGAATTTTTCCACGGCTACGATCAAGTGTATCATGCCAGATCGAGCTGTCTTGAATGGTCCAACCATGTCTAGCCCCCAGACTACAAACGTCCAGGTAATCGGTATCATCTTGAGCGCTGCAGACGGCATGTGCTTCAGCTGGCCGAATCACTGACAGCCATTGCATGCCTTGAATAGTTCTTGATCATCCTTTAGTGTTGTTGGCCAATAGAAACCATGGCGAAGATCTTTGGCTGCTATTGCTCTTGACGAAGCGTGGTGGCCGCATTCGCCCTGGTGTATGTCCACTAGGAGCTTGATTCCTTCCTCTTGGCTTACACATCGTTGATAGATGCTTCTGACGCTGCGCTTGTACAACTCGTTATTGATAATGGTGTATGCGCTTGCCCTTCATCTCACTTGTCACGCCGCCATTTCCTCCTCTGGTAGCTCATCCTTGGCCAAGAAGTTCATGAATGGTGTTGCCCAATCGGGTGTTTCCCGGATGGCATACACCGTTTGCATGATGATCTTGATCTCCTTGCGAGCAGCTGGCTCCGGAGCGTAGGGGGTTTTGCCGAGTGGAATCTCGCTGGCGGCAGTCCCCGGGTGTGGTGGAGCGGTCCCCAGGTGCGACGCAGCAATCCCTGGGTGCGACGAAGCAGTCCCCGGGTGTGGTGGAGCAGTCCCTGGGTGCGGCGAAGCAGTCCCCTGGTGCGGTGGAGCAGTCCCCGGGTGCGCCGCTCCGGCTGCCCCTGGGTCTGCGTCGACCACTATGGAGTCGGAATCCGGGGAGGGAGTAATAGAAGGATTACGCAGGTGCTCGAGGGGGACTCTAGGAGGTATGACATGTCTTGTTGAACCGACTGTGGCCAAGGCATCAACGACTTCATTGTTGGCCATGGGTACGTGGTGGAACTCGCACCCTTCAAAGCAAGCGCACAACTGCTGAACGAAGAAATGGTAGAGGGCCATGTTGGCATCCCTCGCGTCCCATTCGCCTGAGACTTGTGGCACCACCAGATCTGAGTCTCCGAAGCAGAGTATCCTTTGAATGCCTATCTCCTTGGCCATCTTGAGCCCATGGATGAGTGGTTCGTACTCAGCGACGTTTTTTGATGCCTTGAAGTGGATCTGGAGCACATACTCCAGCTGATCGCACTTGGACGAGATTATTGTGATTTTGGATTCGAGTCCTCCCCGCATCTTGGAGCCGTCGAAGTGTAGCTTCCAGTGTCTTGAGTCAGGGACTGGTGGCATGTACTGTGTCTCTGCCCAGTCGATGATGAAATCGGCCAGCTCCTTGGATTTGTGTGTAGCGAGCTCTATGGACCATTTCGCCACATGCCCTGTAGTGTCCTTGTTGCCGATTATCTCTATGAGCGGGGCCAGCACGACCACCCGGATGGAATGATCTTGGAAATAGTTCTTGCGTTTCTTGGCGGCCATGTACATGCCATACACCAACTTCTGGTAGTAGGGGTAGTTCTTCTTGGAGAGTGACAGCACCTCACTCAGATAGTACACCGGGTGCTGGACCGGCTGGGCCTTCCCCTCTTTTGGTCTTTCCACCACTAGCACCATGCTGACGACCCTGTTGGTGGCCGCGATGTACATTAGCATTGGCTCCTTTGCAGCCGGGGTCACCAAGATGGGAGGTGAGGTGAGCATGTGCTTGAGGTCGAGGAAATCTTCGTCCGCCTGAGCCATCCAGACGAACTTGTCCGTCTTCTTCATGAGTAGGTATAGGGGGAGGGCCTTCTCACCCATTCGGTTGAGGAACCGGATGAGGGAGGCCAAACACCCGGTAAACTTCTGCACGTCGTGCAAGTTCTCCGACAGCTCCATGCGCTTGATGGATCCTATCTTCTCGGGGTTCGCCTCGATTCCTCGCTTCGAGACAAGGAAACCGAGGAGTTTACCGGCTGAGACGCCGAAGACGCTTTTCTCCGGGTTCAGCTTGATCTAGAAGCGGCGGAGGTTGTCGAACGTTTCCTTCAGGTACTCGAGCAGCGTGTGCCGCTCTTTGGTCTCGATGATGACTTCGTCGACGTAGGTGTGCACATTTTTACAAATCTGCGCTTGCAGGAATTACTGCATGCAGCGCTGGTACGTGGCTCCTGCGTTTTTTAGACCAAAGGGCATGGTGGTGTATCAGTATGCCCCGTACGGGGTTATGAATGATGTCTTTATTTGATCGGTTACACTGATCTTAATCTGGTGATAGCTCGAGTAAGCATCAAGGAAAGACAACAAGTCACATCCGGCCGTGGAATTTATGACCTGATCTATCCACGGAAGAAAGAAAGGATCCTTGGGGCATGCCTTGTTGAAGCTGGTGTAGTCAACACACATGCGCCACGCGAGCAGCCGTGTGATCTCCTCACCAATGGTTCTTCTCTTTGCTAATGTGAAGTGGCGTAAATATTGTTTGACCGGCTTCGCATCCGGTCGAACATGGAGAGAGTGCTCGAAGAGTTCCCTCGGGACACATGGCATGTCTTTGGGGCACCATGCGAAAATGTCCAGATTCTCTCGGAGAAAGTCGACAAGCGCGCTTTCCTATTTGCTGTCAAGGCCATCTCCGACCAGGACGAACTTGCTTGGGTCCTCCTCGTTCAGCAGGATCTTCCTTGTGCCCTTGGATAGCTTGAACTGTGACTCGCCAGCCGGCTTGGGTTCCCCAGCCGGCATAGCCGCCTGCAGGGCCGCCATGTTCTGCATTATGACGCGCTTCACTTCTACGATGATCATCACCTCGGCTGGCTTGGAGCCGTCTGTGGCGCACTGATCGAATGCTTGTAGCAGCCGTCAGCGGTGATCACTCCTTTTGGGCCTAGCAGCTTCATCTTGAGGTATGCGTAGTGCATCACTCCTATGAATTTTGTGAGTGTCGGGCGCCCTAGTATGGCGTGATAGGCGCTGGAGAGGTTCACCACTTCGAACCAGATCGGATCGCGATGAAAGTTGTTCTCGTTGACGATGATGACGTCCAGCCGGATCTTGACGATTGGCGAGTGCGATGGACCTGGGACCGTCCCGTGAAACGAAGTGCTTGCGGGATGCAGCTGGGACTCACTGATGTCGAGCCGCTCGATGCTGCTGCGGTACAGGAGGTTGATGCTGCTGCCTTCGTTGATGAGCACACGGGAAAATCGGCACGAGTGCTTGTTGGAGACGACGATTGTTGGGGATATACTTTCCGGGTATACCCACAGGTCTCGCTGACCAGGGTGGCCCACCAACGGGTTAGAGCTTTGCTTCACGGACGGCCCAGTCAGAGAAAGAGGAGGAGCCAATTCAGGCTACGACAAGGCCCAGAAGAGTTACCGACTTAGGCCTATAGTATTACTTGTAGCCCAAGCTATATCTAGTTACCGACTCTGTAACGTAGTCGGATAGTTCTCTCCTGTAACCCTAGGCCCCGGTGACTATATAAACTGGCCCAATGGGATCCTTTAGGGCATAACACAATACACTCAACCACAGCCAACTCGCACATGCGAACCTCTCTTGTAATCCGCTATAACATCCGGCTTACGCCAATATATTACTGGGTTGCTAGCAGGAGTAGGATCCGATCACCGCAGTCGGATCTGAACCTGGGTAAACTTGTGCTCACCGCTCCTAGAACATACGACGTCTAACACCCCATCATTCCAACACCACCAGGACCCCCTATGGCATACTTATCGACAATCCGACGACAGTTGGCGCCCACCGTGGGGCAGGTGACCTTTGGAGCATCGTTCCAGGCGGAATCTGCGCGTGCAGGAATCAGCAAAACAATCGCCATGGGTCGCGTGGTCTAAGCCAGTGATGTCCCTCTCGTCCTTCTCGACGAGACTTGGATTCCGTCTTCTAAACCCGTGATGACCTAAACGATCATGTCCATCGGCGAGATCGACATCTATCTTGGTTTTGCTGAACCCGCCCGACCCACCCCTGAGGTGATGACCATGGTGGAAGAGAAATCCGGATCTACTTTGTCCACAGAGGCGGAAGATTTCAAGGTCCCGCAGAAAATCAAACCCGCCCAACCCACTCCTGTAGTGGAAGAAGAGGTGGAAGAAAAATCTGGATCTGATATCCCTGATGATATCAGATATACGAATGAGGAATATATCCACTACGACTCCTCCCTTCCAGACGTCATAGCAGAAAACTACACTTGAAGCATAGGATAAAGGAGATGATGAAACGCCCCTACATCAATTATGAAGCAATCGCTAACATCAAGGAGAACTTTGAGATGGAGGAGGCGGAAACCCAGCTGTGCCACTACTTCAAGAACATGAACAAGAAAAGGCACTGTTTCGTGTACCACATAAGCACTGGATCTGACTCTGTCGATGCTGGAGCTGGTAGTGATTCGGTCCTAGACTCAATCGAAGAAAACGCTGACTCACCTGGCTCCCCTCAGGAGTCAATCACGTCGCAGGAACTTCTTGACTTCGACAAAGAGATGGAGGAGTATGAACAAGAGCACGTCTCCAAACAAACGCAAGGTGAGCCCAAAAATCCTCCTAGTCCATATGATAGGATGGATGAAAGCTACACCTCGCAGGATGATATGGATACCGGAGATTCCTCCGAGGTCCACAAGCCAACCATGACGGAAAGTACCGACGGAAGTTTATACCCCGGTACCGGATCGAAAGCCGTCTTTGCCACCGGTACGCACGTCAAGGCTACTGGGTGGTCAAAGAAGAAGAAGAAGAAGAAGAATCTGACACCGGAAGAGCCGGACGTCGAGGAAACCAATGAAGAAAAGTTGATGAAGAGATCGATATGGAGAATCAGGACGGAGATCCGATCAGTACCACCCCGATAGATCCTCCCGTGGATGGACACGTCGTCACCAAGGGGTGCACATGAAATTTACGGAGATGCTCTCACGATTCCAATCCCAACGGCTTCGGATCTCACATCGGAGGCGCTGAAGAAAAGGGCCGAGGACCTGGAAAAGCACCATCTGTTTCTACTCGAAGAGGCCGCGTGTAACATCCCAAAAATACTAAACTTGAATCATCAAATTTAGGGTTAAGAAAAACTTATATAAATAAAAATATGAAAGCATGCATGTGTGTATGCATCCCATTTTGAATTCTTTTGAATTGCCCTGTTTATGTGTTTCTTTGCTTCTAAAATGTTTCTTAAGTGAAATAAACATCATCTAAACAACTCCCAAACTTTTCTTAAAGACAAATAAATCAAAACAAAGCTAAATGAGTGAATGGTCATTTTGACCAATTTAACTCCCATGCTTACTTTGGCTGTCTCAAACTTTCAGAACTTAACAAAAACTTTTCTGGATCTTTGCACCTCTTGATTATACTCATAACAAAGTATCAAGGCCCACTTTGTGATCATCCAGAAACTTTGAAATGCATAGTTTAAATGACAATTCAAAATTGAATCTTTATCATATGAGAAGATCCCACTTTTTCAAAAACCACTCACACAAGCTCAACTTTCAAAACCCAAGCATCTGCAGACTCACCAGCACCAACCTAGCACACCCACAGAAAATCTTTTCAAAATTCAAAACTTGAATTCTTGCGGCCATTTCATCAAACACCTTGCAGATACAAATCAAACAAAATCCAAACACTATTATGAGCAGTGATTGAAGCCTAACTTGTTCCCTCTCTGGTTGCAACTAGGCTTTAGTAGATCATCTAGCTCAATTGCACACCCTTAGCATCACTGTTAGCTTGGCATTTCCATCAATGGTGAGCAGGCCGAATGCACCCTTGTCACCCCCATGTCGACAGCAAGCTAGGAGGAGAAACCAGCCTAGCCAGCATGTCTGGGAGCAAGCCAACATCCCACCGCCACTACCTGTCCAGCGCTCGAACGTTTCCAGCCACTGGACCACACGCACGAACCATGCCAACCTTGCCAGCAACAATGCCGAGAGCGCTCCCCGTGCGCCACGCTCGACCGACGCCCACAGACCGCGCGCCGCCCTTGCCGCGTGCATACGTGATCACCACCGTTCCAGTAACCCCGCAGACACGCTCGTTCGCCGCCGCGCGGACCACGCACGCTGTGCGCCATTAAATCTTCCGTCGGGCACGCGCAGAGCACCGTCGCGTTCCGACCAAACCACACCGCCCCACGTCTCGCCACCGTGTCGTTGAGCATCGCCAGGGAGCACCGCACCGCCCCCTACCGTCGCCCACGCCGATAGCCGTCTGCACCGTGGACCACGACGAGCTCACCTTGCGCCCCGTCGGTCCACTCGCTCCACTATAAAAGAGGCCACCCCAACCGAATTGAGGACACCATCTCACTCCCCTCTCCTCACTGATCGTGCCACCCCGTTCCCGGAGCAAGGCGAGCAGCATTTCGCCGGAATTTCACCGGAGCCGCCGCTACTAGAGAAGAAGGGACCCAGCGATTGGAGCCGCCCCAGGGGAAGCTGCCGGTACCAGGAGGTTCGCCGTTGTCGACTTCGTCGTTCTCCCGCCTCGCCGACCCTTTCCTGAACCCCGGTGAACCCCCAACGACCCCCACCGGTCGCGCTAGGTTTCTGTCTCGCCGGTGTTTCCCAACGTCGACGATGACTCTCAGCCGCTGGATTAGAACCAGATCGAACGCACCACATCGCCCCATACCGCTTCGCACCCCCTCGTCTCACTGACGCCTGGGGACAGCAACTTAACCAGCCCGCGTAAGCGCTGTGCTTAGCAGGCCGGCCCAGTATCGCTTCCCGCGCAGCCCAGCTATTTGAATTTAACCTTTTCCATTTTATTTCAAACACACTTCTGTACCCAGTTTCAAAAATCAACCCAGGTCGATTCAGTGCACCAAATCGAGTGAAACTAATTTTGTTATAAAGTTCTGGAAGTGCTGAATCCAAGCCCGTTGGATTCAAGTCATTTGGATCTATAGATCATCCATGGTAAAAATAACAAGGCAGAAGCTTTTATGCATTCAAACATTTTTCAAATTTAAACCATAATAGCTTTTGAGTTGATTCCAACTCTCAAAAATCACATTTAACCATACCTTTCATAATATATAAAAATATATAGGATTACTTACAGAAATAATGTTCAAGTAATAAAAGAATGCCCCATAGGCATTTCTAGTCACTTTATTTAATTAAAATAAAAGGTAAAACCATATTAAATTGTGACACCACTTTAAATCACATTCCCATGGACTAAAATATGTGGTGATGACATGTGTCAACATGATCCCATGTTTGGTTTGGAGAATATTAAATCTTAAGTAGTTTCTCAATGAGTAAAAATTACTTTTCTAAAAATAAAAGGAATTAAACCAAGCCTTAATCTTGTAATGTTAGAGATGATGTTAGATCATCTATAGGACCCTTTTTGTGTGATGATTGCAAGTAGTTAAGTATTGTTTGGTGATTGCGTACCTCGTATTTATTCATAGACGCTAGTACCGACGAAGGATACGAGGAGGAAGGAGTATTCTACGAAGAAGAAGCCGAGGAGAACTTCAACCACTGCTCTGCACAAGGCAAGCTTTACTAACCAAGTTGACCAATGCAAGCTAACACTTGCAAGATACCCTACTAATGCAAGCTTATACTGATACTTATGCAAGATAATACTTGCTTGTTACCATGACCACTATATGCCTTAATTATATGTGATCATATCCACTTGATAAACCAATCCTAGTTTTACTTACAAGCTTTATACTTTATTTCTTTATCAAAGCTAGTACTTAGAGCTTACTTAAGTAAATTGTAGATATTAGAAAGATAATTGAAGGTTGCATAAAGAGAATAAAATTTGGCCTAAGCTAGATAATCCTGATGTCATCCTAAGGCATAAGATTAAACTTAGTTAAACTACACTAGCTTACCACCCCTCATTACTGCTTACCCCACTTGTAGATGCTAGTGCTAAGCATAAAACTTGATCAACTTTAGATGGGAATACTTGGTGGAAAAATGGTTATGAAAACCTTGGAATGATGGATCATTCTATTGAAATGTTTTGGACATGTGTTTCCGAACACCTGATGATTTTGGTGATGAAAATGATGAGGCATGAGCCTTAGCCCTTTATAAAACTGATGGTTGTCTGGATGCGATACCATTCCAATTTTATCGTACAACCACAATACCCGAAGATTGGGTAGGGCTTGACTGGAAACTTATATACCTTAGTATTAGTTCCCTCACGGGCAAGGTCTGAGCTGAGGCTACCTTGTGAAGATTGTCCACCTGTGCAGTACCCAAGATGACAGTTGGTCATGGTTGGGAGGCCAAACTCACAGGAGAGGTGCTTATACTAGGGCGTGTAATTGAAAGGTTAGGATTGATTATCCGCATACTGAGTATGGTGAATTTAGGATTTGTTCCTGACGGATGTATCGAATGTTGTGGTGAAAGTGTACAATCTCTGCAGAGTGTCAAACTATTCGAATAGCCGCGTCCGCGGTTATGGACAGTTGGAGTGGCCATACTGTTCCCCCGTCAGATGTTTTTAAAAGACTTGTGAAATGAATTGAGACTTTGACTTGACCACAACAGGGTTGTGATATGAGATACAAGTTCCCACTTAGGTGTTATAAAATTTCAACTAGCATTCTTTGCTTCTAAATTTAGTAGAGATAAATCTGGCTTTTGCAAAACAACCCTAGAGCCTAGTGTCCTATTATCAAAACCCCCTGCACTTGTTAGTATTAGTTTGCGAGTACTTAAAGAGTACTCATGGCTTTGTCCCTGGCTATTCCCGTGGCCAGACTATGAAGAGGAGTACCGGGGGGATGGACCCCAGGAAGGTTACGACAACTAGGATCATCTCCCATCGTCAGCATTGCCTGTGACCCCAAAGATGGAGCTTCGCCTACGCTACCGTTATTATTACGTATTCCGCTGCTTGAAGTGGTATTAAGAACTGGATCATGAGATCCCTATTTGTGTAAGACCTTATGTATGGTTTGTAATGGATGATGTACTGTGGTATCCAATTCTGTTATGTCTCGCAAAAATGGTAATCCTGGGATTGCGATGTATGGCATAACAGGCATCTGGGATTAAAAGTCCGGGTGTTGACACCGCGCGCATCGTCGAGATGAGGCAACAGTTAGACAGTGATCCTGCCAAATATGAGTCAGATTTCAAGCGACATCCAAACAAGACAAGGGGAGGTCCGTTTCTTGCTAAAAAGAACCCGAATATCCACAAAGATTTATTCGACGGAAAAGATGGAGAGGAAATACGAGTCTACAGCACGCTGTTGGAAAATCCTGCAGCAGCTCGAGCCATCCTCGCCAACAACTCGTCTCCGCAGCAGGTCTAGCAGGGCGTTGTGTTGCTGGACAAAGGATTAAAGCAGCAGAAAACGACCGCGTCATTTAGTGGCAAGTTGGCCTCAAAATCCGAGTTTTTCCACACTGGCGCTGACGTAAGGTTCGTAGGGATACTACTGAACGCTACCATCCCCGTGGAGAAGAAGAGAATTCAAGAACCGGCTCAAACGACCACTCTCGCCGGCCGGCACATGATTGGGCAAGAGTTATTCCAGCTGCGTTCGAAGATGCCATTAGGGAAATGGTTCCTCATCAGGACCATCATTGGCAAAACAACCGCTATAGATAAGACCCGGAAATACGTCGCCAGCAAGAGGAGCAAGATTGGCTAAGGATGACACCACCGAGCCGTCCGGCTGTCAATGCCGGACGAAGAGATGATCCGGATCGTCCTGAGTCAAGTAGGGACGATGCCCAAAAAAATAGGCATCAGAGTCAGCATAATGAGGCTCCACCGCCACCACCGCGTAACCAAGCCAAAAATAACCCACTAGGGCCACCATCACCTCCTAGCAGCGACCATGAAGGATCCAGGCGTAGCCATGGAAGTCGCAGGGGTGGAGGCGGCAATGGTGAAAGGAGAAGCAGAAATCCAACACCGTCGCTCAGAAGCCGTGATCCTCCAAGGTGCAGATCTCTCTCGCCAAATGACGGTCGCCATCACATTGAATCGAACATAGAAGCACGGTGGTATGAGGAAGAAGACGTGTATGTGGGACCCAAGTGTTTTGGACCACGCATACGTCCTAACAAATTTCCGGTTGAATTTGGTATTGCCAAACACATTCAGCCCTATGATGGCGCAGCCTGGCCAGATACCTGGCTCCAGGATTTCTTCCAATCCTACTGCATCGCCAAAGGAGGAAATAGCCTAGTTGCAGTCCGATATCTCCCGCTCATGCTGAGGAAGACGGCTCGATCATGGCTCAATGAACTTCCAGAGAATTCAATTCACAACTTGTATGATATGCAAAGTGCATTCTTTTCAAACTTTGAGGGAACATACAGAGGGCCCTGCATAGTTGGAGACTTGCAGCGTTGCACACAAAGACCCGGCGAAACCTGCCGGGATTACCTCGGACGCTGGATCGACACGAAGAATTCATGCGAAGGAGTAAATGAACAAACTTCGATAGAAGATTTTATTGCAGGACTTCCAGTCAAACTTTTACGTCACAGACTTAAGCATGAGCATGTCACATATATGGGAGGAATGATAGAAATTGCAAGCAAATATGCTGATGCCGATGATGATTCAGAAGGGCTGCTAAATATTCTGGCCAATCCCAATGCGGCCAAATAGCAATAGCAATCTTAGAAGTGCAAGAACACCTCGGACGAAAAGGCTGCTCCGGAAAACGCAGCTGTCAACGCAACGTTCGGATCTGGAGGACCAGGAGGGCGTGCAGGAATCCGGGGTAGAGGTCGTCGAACTTCCCGAATCCAGGGCAGAGGAGACCAGCAACTTGGAAGAACCTACACCTGGGCCGACATTGCCAATAATCCCTATGTCCACCACTTGGATAGTAACAGAGGATCTACACACACAAATGCCAAGTGTCATTTCAATGACGACATCAAGGAAGACGAATCCGCTGGCTATAGAGCCAAGCGACGAAAAGGAAAGAAAAATTCCGAGAAAGGAAAGGAGCCCAAGGAAGATTCCGAAATGGAAGAAGAGGAAGATGTTGAAGAGCCCAAGTCAGATGGAAAGAAGACTTTTCTGACTAAGAAAGAGGCATACGTCTGCTTCCTTGGATCCCAACCTGCTAAAGAAAAAAAGGCGGTTCTTCGTGAGCTCAATGCCACGATTCCGGCTATTCCACAGTTCCTAGACTAGTCAGAGGTAACCATCACCTTTGATCGTTCAGATCACCCGAGGAAAACAAATCATTGGGGAATGTACCCTCTGTTCATCAACCCTCTTATTGATGCCTATGAGTTCTCTAAAACACTCATGGATGATGGAAGTAGTATTAACTTCCTCTACATTGAGACGCTCCACCGCATGAAGCTACATGAGAGCCAGTTGAGTTACAGCAGTGTAACTTTCCATGGCATTGTACCAGGGAGACAGGAGGATTGTCTGGGTGAGATTACTCTGGACGTGACATTCGAAACCCGAGACAATTACCGGACCGAGCCAATCTCTTTTGAGGTGGTACCGTTGAAAAGTGCTTACCACACCATCTTTGGACGTCTGGCTTACTAGGCATTCATGGCTCGTCCCTGCTACATCTACAACATGATTAAACTTCCAGGTCCAAACAGCGTAACCACCATATGGGGAAATCCGAGGAAGGTGCGAGAGTGCGACAAAGGATCTACTACCTTCACCGAAGCCGTGCTGCACGCCCAGGAGTACTAGGATATCAAGAAGACCATCAATCCGTCTGAGATGCCCGCTACGAAGAACGAGGTGTTGAAGCCAAGTTTGTAGTTCAAGGCATCGAAAGAGACAAAGAAAACATCTCTGAAGGTAGATGATCCCTCTAAGACGACAAACATAGGGGTAGGCTTAGGCCACACATAAGAAATCACGCTCGTCGAGTTCCTCAAAGCTAATAGTGATATCTTCGCATGGCAGCCATCTGACATGACCGGAGTACCTAGGGAACTTTCCGAGCACTCTCTTAATGTGTACCCTGACGCTAAACCCGTCAAACAGTCCTTACGACGGTTTGGTGATGAAAAGCGCAAAGCAATAGCTAAGGAATTATCCCAACAAGAATTAGCAGAATTTATAACAGATGTCATCCATACAGATTCGGTGGCAAATCCTGTACTCATCCCTAAAAATGACACCATTGATTTAAGGATGTGTGTTGATTATACCGCTTTGAACAAGACATGCCCAAAAGATCCCTTTCCTTTGCCAAGAATCGATCAAGTTATCGACACAACGGCAGGGTCAGAACTACTCTGTTTTCTCGACGCATATTCCGGATATCACCAAATACCGATGAAAAAGTCGGATCAAATTAAGACGTCTTTCGTCACTCCTGTTGGAACCTTCTGCTACAAAACTATGCCTTTTGGCTTAAAGAACGCAGGAGAAACATATCAACATACTATGCAACGCTGTCTCAACGACCAAATCAGACGCAACGTCCATGTATATGTAGACGACATAGCAATTATGTCCAAAAATAGGAAACGTTAATTTATGACTTGGATGAAACATTTGCTAGTCTACGAAAATTCAATATGATGCTAAATCCGAAGAAGTATTTCTTTGGAATTCCAGCCGAAAAATTGTTAGGTTTCATCGTCTCTGAGCGAGGCATAGAGGTGAACCGGGACAAAATCAAGGCTATCCTAAACATTTGAGGCCGACTCGCCTCAAGGACGTATAGTGTCTCACTGTTTGCATTGTAGCGGTGAGTCGGTTCGTCAGCCGGCTCGGCGAAAGAGCCGCACCTTTGTACAAAATCTTAAAGAAAACTGACAAATTTGTCTGGACTTAGGAAGCCAAAACTATCCTGCAAAGTTTAAAAGATCTACTTTCAAACCCACCAGTTCTCGCAGTGCCAGAACCTCAGGAACTTATATTACTTTACATTGCAGCGACCAACAAGGTCATAAGTGTGGTAACAGTAGTTGAGTGTAAGGAAGAAGGCCATGAGCATAAGGTGCAGCGTCCAACTTATTATCTGACTGAGGTCCTGACAGAATCAAAACAACGGTATCCACACCATCAAAAGCTATCCCATGGAGTGTTCTTTGCATCCAGAAAGCTACGCCACTATTTTCAAGAGAACAAGATCACATTGGTGAGCACCGCTCCACTGCGAGATATAATCAATAACCGCGATGCCACATGACGTGTCGTAAAGTGGGGAATAGAGCTTGCAGCTTTTGACATTGAGTACAAACCACGTATAGCAATCAAATCCCAAATACTTACCGACTTTGTTGTTGATCGGACAGAAACGACAGAAAACATAGGCCCTCCAGATTCGGAATTTTGGACCCTTCACTTTGACGGATCAAAAGCACGATGAGGCTCGAGGGCTGGCATGGTGCTCAAATCACCCCAAGGAGATAAGTTGTTGTATGTGTTGTAAATACACTTCACGGCAACCAATAATATTGCCGAGTATGAAGCATTGTTGCATGGAATACGCATGGCCAAAAACATTGGCATATCAAGACTCATGTGTTACGGAGACTCGGATTTAGTTGCTTAGCAAGTATCCAATATATGCAACGCAAACAAGCACATGACAGCATACAAAGCTATTGTGGATGAACTATCTAAATCGTTCGAAGGTTTTGAAGTTGAACACATCCCTCGAGCAGAAAATGACAAAGCAGATGCTCTATCAAGGAGAGGCTCTACACGGAAACAAGTACGGGATGGCACTTTTTAGAGCATTTAAGGGTACCCTCCATAGTCAGAGTTGATGAGGAACATACGACAAAATCTGACTCACCTTTAATAGCAGTTCTGGATGTAATTCCCAGCTGGATAAAACCCTATCTGGATTTCCTGATAGATGGAAAACTACTCAAAGACGAAGTCTTGAGCCGGCAGATTGTCCGACGAGCAAAATCCTACACTATAATAAATGGTGGCGGAGTGTTCCTGGCGTGTTTCAGCGATGTATTTCTTCGGAAGAAGGAGTGGAAATCTTAAGGAAAATCCATGAAGGCGAGTGTGGTCATCATGCTACAGCCGTATCCTTAGTGGCAAAAGATTTTCGACACGGATTATTTTGGCTTACAGCTAAGGCAGATGCCGATAATCTGGTCAAAATGTGCAAAGGCTGCCAAAACTACGCTCATCAGGCACATGTTCCAGCTGAACAGCTGCAAATAATCCCTATTACGTGGCCATTTGCGGTCTGGGGGCTTGATATGGCAGGGTCGTTTCACATGGAAAAATGTGGATTTACTCACCTACTAGTGATGGTAGATAAATTTACAAAATGGATTGAGTCTAAACCCGTAACAAGTTGCGATGGAGCCACAGCCAGAAAATTCATCGAGGACGTAATCATCCGATTCGGATATCCGCACAGTATAATTACTGACAATGGGAGCAATTTTTCCATGGGTGAACTTGCCAAATTCTGCAAAGAACAAGGGATCCGACTCGATATTGCATCAGTCGCACATCCACAAGCTAATGGACAAGTCGAAAGAACTAACGGCCTTATTTTACAAGGAATCCGACCTCGCCTCGAGGCACCGCTTCGTCCGGATGCGGGGGCTTGGGCGGAAGAATTACCGTCTATGATATGGAGCTTACGTACAACTCCTAACAGATCAACTGGCTATACTCGTTTCTTCTTGGTCTATAGTGTAGAAGCAGTTCTTCCAAGTGATCTGATTCATTTGGCTCCATGGTTCAAAGCGTATATTGAAGAAAGATGCAGAAGTTTCTCGATAATATGATCTTGATATAATCGAAGAAGTATGTGTCATTGCTAAGCAGAGATCTACGGCCTATCAGCAGAAGTTGCGCAAGTATCATAGTCAGAGAGTGCAAAACCGTTCTTTCAGAAAAGGTGATTTGGTTCTCCGACTTGTGCAAAAGAGAAATCACAAACTTTCCCCAATTTGGGAAGGCCCTTTTATGGTTAGCAGAGTCCTGCATAATGGGTCATATTATTTAACCGATATGAGACCAGTCAAGGAAAGACCTGATACGCAGAAAAGAAACAGTGTTGGTGGCAGCACAGACCCAAATGAAATAGACCGTCCATGGAATATTGCACAGCTACGTCCCTTCTATTCTTAGTATATTTCCTTGTAATCATATATATGTACATGTTCAAAGTTAAATAAAGTGTTGGTTCCCTCATATGTTATCTTTGAGAAATTTTTGCCATCTTATTTCCAAAAGAGCATGTCATTTTTTCAAAAATCCCGGAATGCTTGAAAGTACTTTATGCTCATGTTCATTCTTGTTACGATTTTTGAATATCTAAAAGTGTTACCTTAGGGTACAAAATTTAATTTATTGTCTATACTTAGGTTTTCTATCAGATTGCTTAGACGTGGGCATTTTCTGAGTAATGAGTTGTTTTGGTACTGGAAGCCGACTTTGTTTCTGAGTTTAAACTGATTTAGCAATTGCGCTCCATTGCTCGGAAAAGTTTTCGTGCTAAAGGTTGGCCGACCCATCAAAGGGACGAGGCAGAGAGCCAGATAAAATGACAAGTATAGGCACACAAACACAAAGTGCTTCAGAAATTTTCAAGCAAATGCATAAAAAAATATAAGCAAAGTGCTACGATAGTAAAAGCAGTATTTTTTACAAGACCAGCACAAAATAAAACATTGTTTCTATCATTACATTGTCATAAGTTCAGAATAATGCATAAAAATTATCTATGTTGCAGAATCAGGCGGTGGTGATGAAGCAGGTGGAGCGCTGGAGTTGACAGCATTGTCGCCCTCTGTCTCAGACTTGGAAGCAATACTGGCTTCTGTCTCTTGGGGCGAGGGAGGCACGGAGACGGATTCGAAGAACGACGTTGTATAGGTAGTCACCTCCGCCACACGACAAGCATAACCTGCACAAGACTCTTGGATGGCCTTGATGTCTTGTGGGTTACCCTCATCATCCTCGTCGGCAATACCCTTGGTGATGTGCCAGATTTCCATCTCCCTGTGGTGGCTCATCACCATGGTAAGGGCAGTCTGGGCATCAGTCCGAGCGTAGGAGATCTTCCAGTCTTCGATAAGCTTTGGAATCTTCTTTACCTAGTCCCTCACCTCGTGCATTGAAATTGCGTGCAAGTTGGAAAGCTTGACGGACTCGCCAGCCTCTTCAAGAGTTTCGCAGAAGTCGTACAAGATATCTCCAACAAGTTTAAAGGCGAGGTTCAGAAGTAGGAGAGTCGAAAAGATTCAAGGAGGATGGGAAAGAATCAAAAAGTCAAAATTCGACTGAAGAGAATGGGAAAAACCAACAAAAAGAATTTTTTTGGAAATCTTACCTAGCACACAGTGATTCCATTGAGCATGATCCTTGCGGAGGTTGTTTAGTTCACTGGTTGTGGCCTCGGCAAGATCCCTCTAAATATCCAAGTCCTTCTTGAGATCAGCTAGTTCTTTATCTCAGAGGGATATGAGCTTCTCGAGCCTCACGGTCTCGTGATTGCTTGACTCCAGGATAGCAGCTACGAATTTCTTCGACTTAAAATTTAGCTTCTCAAGCTTGTCCCGGAGCTCAGCATTCTCTATCTCCAAGACCTTGAAGTTCTCAGATGGCTCCACCATTTTGCTAGACTGACACAACAGTTCTGCAAAGGAAAAAATATCAATCGGACAGAACAAGTTTGACTATGACAAAAAGATAACTGACAAAGAGGAAGTCGGAAAAGTTTACCTTCTGCTTCATGTTTCTCAATTTTCAAATTTGAATTCTCAGCGCAAAGCTTTGATTTCTTTGTGTTTATTGCTAATGTTCTTGAGCAATTACTGGTTGGAAGTTGCAATTTTCTGTAAGTTTAGAGATGGAATACCGTCAGACGACTACTAAGACTCGAGCTGTAAATTTAACTAAGTAAAATTATAGCACGACCCTTGGGGGCTACACTACATCGTTATTTTGCAACCTAAAAACATCAACTCGGATCCAAAGATGTTTATCCAGCTTTATGCTTGGGGGCTAGAGGATATGATAATAAATTCAAGTAAGAATCGGAAACTTACAATGTGTTCCAGGTGGAACTTTTCAAATCCGAGTTGGTGATGTGAAACACCTTCTCAGTAAGGGTGAGGGAAGGAACATCCGTCGCTGGAAGTTTGCCAGATTCGACTTTAGCGTCCCGGACCACAATTTGGTCCAGGAGGCTGACCAGCTTGACATCCTCCTCCTCCTGGCTCACTGCCTCTAGGGTCAAGGTTTGCTTCTCAAGACTGGATTGAGCCAGTCTGAGGATCTATTCTTTCTCTTTACTCTTCAGGCCAGAAACAGCGGAGCCGGCCACTTTATCCATCGTTCCTGTAGATATTAGCATGGTATCTTTACCCTTGACGGGTTCACCCTTGTTAGTTGCCTGATCATCAATGGTGACCAAGGCTTTCGACGATGCCAGCATCAGGAGAGGCAGAAGCTTCCTGTGATGATGGAGTACTAGATGGAGTCGATGGAGGCACAACAGGGGAGATAACAAGCTTTTGCTGACGCATCTGCTTGCCCGGCTTGCTTTCCAGCTTGGTCTTGATCTTCAAAACTGATTTATCTCTACAACACGAAAATCCTAAATATCATGTGTGCTCTGTAAGGAAATAAAGGTACAGAAGTACTGAAAATAAAAGATAGGGTGCTTACTTTTTAACTACTAGCAGCACTTGGCTACCAGCAACAACAATAACTTCTTTCGCCTTCCGCTTCTTGGAGGTGGGGGCGGCAACTTCCTGCACCTCATCATCCTCCGTCGCCTCCGGATCACCTGAAGGATAGCCCTCTACTGGAGCTAGCTCAGACTCGGAGATTTTATCGAGCTAACAAAGTCGAAAAGCATCGATGAAAATAGAGTCGGAGAAAGAACAGAAAAGAACGACGAAACAAAAAAGCAGAGTCGAAATATTTACCGGAGTTAGAGGATAGTTGGACGTATAAATCTTCAGGGAGACATCCGGAACTTTTTGTTCCACTCTCTCCTTGATCAAGTACTGCATGAGGGTCTTGTAGTGCTTCGCCGGAATCCGGTTTGGGCTAACCCGTATGTTGTCCTTCTTGTCACTGGTGACGGAGTGCATGAGGCGATCTCAGTGATGTTGTAGAGGCTGGATCTAGCGCTCCAACCAGCAATGGATCAAGTCGGATCCGCGGAGGCCCTTATGCCTCATCAGAAACTCAATCCGCCTTTTGGCGAGGATCAAGATATCCGACAGCTCCGGCGCCTTTGTGTCCCATGAATTCTGGTGGGAAGCGGTACCGTTGGTGGACGCCGGAAGAACTTCCGCCTTTCCAGGAGACGGAATATCCTTGTGATAGAAGAAAGTTCCAGCCCAACGTTTGACGGATTTACTAGCATTAATCCTAGGATAGACTCGGTTTCTCCTAAGGCTAAGGGTGCCGATGTTGTAAGGCACACCGGCGCTAATGGAATTCTTCTGAGTACCATAATAGTACCGGAAAAGGGTGAGACTTGGCCTAATGCCAAGAAACACCTCACACAAAGCTGCATGGGTACTAAGCTCAAGAAAGAAGTTGGGAGAAAGGTTATGGAGTTGCACACCGTAATGATTGAGGACCTCGACAAAGAAGTCCGACGGTGGTACGCTGAAGCCACGATCGATGTGCATGCCGAACAGTACCCGTTCGCTATCACGCGGGGCGAGAACAGCATGCCCTGAGGTGCTCCGCCACACGCCGGCGATGATGAGTCCCTCGTTCTCCATGACCTGGAGCTCGGTGTCATCCATGGTTCTAGGGATCCAGAGGCCCCACATCTTCCTTTCATCTGCTGCCGACGAACCCGCCGCAGCTCCTGAGGTCGAGGCAGGTGCCATTGATCTTGGAGAAAAAAGGACTGGTGGGGGAGAGAGATTTTTTGATATGTGCCGATAGGAACGGGTGCGGAGTGCTCGACGAGTATGAGGAGGCAATGAATGAATCGATCGAGAGATGAATCTAAGAGAAAGGGTTTTCTCCTCTCTTTTATTTGTCTCTGCATCAAGATTCGTTAGTTAACACGCGCGATTATCGCCACGTGTATAGGAGAGGGGGAGTTATCTTCCTCGCGACTCTTCTGCCCCCATGATTTTTGCGCAGGCATTAAAACGGCGTTCTGTTTCATAAGGAACGGACCCACCAACGGTCATGCTGATAGGACTATTGTCAGTGACAGGACCTGGTGTGAGACCCTGGCGCATGGCTCAATAGGATTGATAGGAAACCCATACCAACAAGTTGCAACTTTTTTTCCGGAAGCTCATTCGAAAAGAACTATAAGGTTAAGCGTGCTTGGCCTAGAGAATTCTAGGATGGGTGACCGACCGGGAAGTGGGTACCGGGTGCGCATGAGTGAGGACAAAGTGCGCAGAAAATACTAGTGTTGGTCTGTGGGGTTATTCTAGAGATCCTATTGAGCTGCCAGAAGTGACAGCCGTCGGTCCGGAGTGACCGGGGGTGTTACAAAGTGGTATCAGAGCCGACCCTCGCGGTTACATGGGCGTGTGCAGGTCAGTGGTGGACATGTGTAGCATGGCACGTGTGGCCCGGAGTGGACACGGCATGGAAATGTGCCGGCACTGGACGCACAGACGTGTGCCAAGAGGGGACGTTCCTGGCTTGTGGTTGATCGACGAGGACGTCGATCTTCTAAGGGTGGGTGTATGTGAGACCCTGGCACATGGCTCAATAGGATTGATAGGAAACCCATACCAACAAGTTGCAACTTCTTTTCCGGAAGCTCATTCGAAAAGAACTCTAAGGTTAAGCGTGCTTGGTCTAGAGAATTCTAGGATGGGTGACCGACCGGGAAGTGGGTACCGGGTGCGCATGAGTGAGGACAAAGTGCGCAGAAAAGACTAGTGTTGGTCTGTGGGGTTAGTCTAGAGATCCTATTGAGCTGCCAGAAGTGACAGTCGTTGGTCTGAAGTGACCGAGGGTGTTACACCTGGTCTGCACGTCGCTGAAAAATCCGGCTTATGTTTAAAACTGAGC
Source organism: Avena sativa (assembly GCA_916181665.1). NCBI lineage: Eukaryota > Viridiplantae > Streptophyta > Magnoliopsida > Poales > Poaceae > Avena > Avena sativa. Next base: position 242,415,283 of record OV702283.1, on the reverse strand, counting down.
AAGGAAAAGACTAAGGTCAGAGCAAATCATATCCGACTCAATTGACTCGGAATCCTACATTACTGAATGAAGTTTTCTGGAATCCTTCAAGATTGTGAAGATGAAGAAACCATCAAGCTAGACGATTTATCTGACTTTGGATCATGGAGACTTTCGGGGGCTACTGTTGGGGATATACTTTCTGGGTATACCCACAGGACTCGCTGACCAAGGTGTCCCACCAACGGATTAGAGCTTTTCTTCACGGGTGGACCAGTCAGAGAAAGATGAGGAGCCAATTCCGGCTATTACATGGCCCAGAAGAGTTACCGACTTAGGCCTATAGTATTACTTGTAGTCCAAGCTATATCTACTTACCGACTCTGTAACGTAGCCGGATAGGTCTCTTCTGTAACCCTAGGCCCCAGTGACTATATAAACCGGCCCTATGGGAGCCTTTATGGAATAACGCAATACACCCAACCACAACCAAATCGCATAGGCGAACCTCTCCTGTAATCCACTGTAACATCCGTCTTACACCGAAATATTACTGGGTTGCTAACTAGAGTATGATCCGATCACCGCAGTCGGATCTGAACCTGGGTAAACTTGTGCTCACCGCTCCTGGAACATCAGACGTCTCACACCACATCCTTCCAACGCCACTAGGACCCCCTATGTCATACTGGTCGACAATACGACGACAATGATGGGATCAAGGACCAACGCATAGCTGCCAGGGATTGGCAGCACGGCCGGCTAGTCTTCTTTGCTCCAGGTGATTGCCTGGTCAGACCAATGTAGGTACTGAGGAACAGGGGGAACAATTGCGTTCACCTCCACCTCGCGCCTCCGCTTGCTGTGCTTGGTCTCTGGCTCCGCAAGGAATATGTGATAATGGCCCACTTAACGATGGTAGCCATCTTCGTCATCCTCACAGCGGTTGTGCCGTTCCCTGTTGTCTGGCGGGCGTCCGGCTGGGGGTGGAGGTGGTGGTGGGAGACCGCGGGCTTCAGCCACCTTCTTTGTCCAGCTACACTGGTGCATCGTATGGTTCGCGGGCTTGCTGCCGCCGCTATGGATCTTGCACGACCCATCAAGCATGGACTTCATGGTTTAATTCGGTCGTGGTGGCTTGTCATCCGTTCTCGGTCTTCAGCTGCTGCCTGCAACCGGGTCCTCGTGCACCGCCGCTACTTGCTTGGTTCTGTACCGGCTTTCGGGTTGGTCGTCTTTCCTCTTGCCATGGCGGTTTTCATGGTCGTGCCGCCTGGAGTGATGGTCACCCGGCTGGCGACGCTCCGCATGCTCGTCTGTCATGATCTGTCCTTGGTCGTCCACCATGATGGGCATTTTCATGGCCGCGTCGGCAGTGGAGTACTTGTTTGTAATGGACATGACCTGGGCCATGGTTTGCGGGTCTGCCCGGCTGAGCTTGTGCTTCAACATGGTGCCGTCTCGGCAGCCGTTGGTGAAGAAGTCGATTTCCTGATGCTCGCGCACCCCTTCACACGAATTGTGCATGCTCGTCCACAAGGTGAGGTACACGCGGTCGGAATCATATTTGCCTTTTAAACAGAGGGCAAGCTCGCGAGGTCAACCCGACCGCTTTTATGTTGCGATGAAGTTGTGAATGAACGCTTCTTCGAAGTCCAACCAGGCATTGATGCTGTTGTCCGGGAGGCTGTTGAGCCACGTTCTTGTCGAGTCGACGAGCATGAGGGGGACGTAATGAACGGCCATGTGGAGGTTTCCTTTGGCGATTCCCACGATGGTGGTGTAGTCCACCAGCCAATCCTCAGGCTTGACCGTGCCATTGTAATTTGGCGTGTCCCTTGGAAGCGAAAAACCCTTTGGAAACGGCTCGTTCCGGATGCGCAGGCCGAAAAATTTGGGTCCAAACCCAAATTTTGCCAGACTTTCTTCTTCTAGCGCACGCGACTGCACCAGGAGATCGATGCACTCGCGCGCGTCAGCCGGCTCTCGGGGGCCAAACCGCTCGTTCAGCTACGACGCGGGCAGGTCCTTGTTCGTGCCAGCTCCCTCCTCCAGCGCGCATGCTTTCTTTGCTTGGGAGTCTCCTACAGCCGGTGCGCGGCTCACGCTGGAGGCGGTGGCATCGTGGTTATGGTGGCCGCGATTGCCGGATCCGCTGTGTAGGCGGCTATTTTGGCTGGCACCGCCTAGGGAAGACGCCTGCTGGTGGTTGCTTCCTCCGTGCTCCGCCGTCTGTTCCGCGCCTCTACAGGGGACTATGTATCGAGTGTCGCCCGCTTGACTGGGGCCCCCTTCGGCCTGCTTCTTGTTGGCGGTGGGGACGAGGAGCTAGACGCGTTCTTGCTGGCGACAAAGCTCTTCTCCCTTGAGGTGTCTCAGCTCCACGGCTGCTACTTCAGACACTCTCATGTTTTTGGCGGGGGTTCTATCGACGATTGCGCCACGCCAGTGCTCGAGTCTGCGGCGCGGTCTAGATCCGACGCGAGGTCGCGCCCCCGTTGCTGGATTTTGCTGGCGAAGCCGAGGGCGGCGTTGTACTCATGCATGGTGGCGTTCAGTCGGCGCTGGTTAGCGGCATCCTTGATGGCCTCCTCCAGGAGCTTCTGGCGCGTGGCTTCGAGTGTGGCCGCAGCGGCTGCTGGGTCCGCCTCGATGACGATGGGGGCGCGAAGGTGCTGGATGCAGGCGGTGAGCGGTTTTTTTCCTGCTCGAGCACGGAGCTCTCCCCTCCCACTCGGCAATCCTGAGGCGGGCAGTGGTTCTCGCGGGCGTTCACCACCATGACCTTGACGCAGCTGTTCTCCGCGGCCAGGCTGCGGGCGAGGTGGTCGAGAGGCACATCAGAGGTGGTGTTGACCGTGCTGGGGAAACCTCGGTGACGGTGGCGACGTAGACATGGAGGTCCCCGAAGTGCATGATGGAGCCGTTGGCAGGGAAGGTGTTCTCGGAGAAGCACGCGACATTGTCGACGATGCAGTCGAAAGCGCCGAGTGTGAGGACAAGGACGGAGGCCACGCGTTCACCGGCGACGAGCGGAAGTGCCATGCGGAAGATGATCCCAGCCGAAGCGATATGCTCCACGGTGGGTGTCAACTGTCGTGGTGTGGAACACGGAAGTGCCATCGGGGATAGCTAAAGAAGGACACTCGGATGCAATCGGTGGCTCACGCAATGGGTTGGGCACGGTGAACTGCAAACACAGTAGCGTACCCAGGTTCGGGGCCCTCTCGGCGAGGTAACACCCCTACTCTTCCATGATCAACTATGTGGGGGGGGCGAATGCCCAGTACAAGTGCTCTTGGAGCTGTTTTTCCTTAGATACTACCGAAGGATAGAGGAAGAAGAAGAACTAGAGGCAACCTCTCGCTACCATCGATGTTACTCGCCTAGAACCCCATCTCTACCTGCCCTTATATACTGCTCGGGGGAGGGAGATTACAATTTGGGATCTAGGGTTTCTATTTGGATACGGGCTCATAGGGCAGGGCCGGCCGCAGGGTCCAGCCGGTGGGCCAGGACCTAGTCCGCCCTTCTTTTAGCGTCATTCCCTTCTTTAATGGTCACCCGGGCTTCCTTTGGGGCGGCACCCTTGCTTGAATGGTCACCCGGACTACTTTGGCGGTCAACCGACCACTTTTCTTTATCTTCGTCGGGTAGCACAGGTCGTGACGGCACGCCAGCTGGTCTGATGACGAAGGGAGCCAGAGGCGTAGCCCGCAAGGAGCATCTCCTCCTTTGCGCTTTCCATCAAATCCGAGGTTAGCCGGCTAGGACGGCCACCCGGTCGGTTCTTCTGGCTACCCGGCTAGACGGGGTAGCCGGGAAAGCTTTAAACCCAGCCGGGCGGTACTAGCCAGGCGACTGGAGTTGTCCTACTTGATGGCCAGGAGGCATGTATCTTATGGAGCCGGCCTAATTAGGCTTGGCTTTACCCACCTGGGGATTATCCCCCAAACAATTTCCATGCTGCATTGAACTATTAACGTCATGACAAATCAGCTCTAGTCTGAGAAATTCAGAGTAAGCCTGCTAAGAGAGTGGCAAAAAAATGGTACTGAACATGAGTAATTTGAATGAACTTCTGGAAAAAAATACTTTTGCTCTTTGCAAAGGACAACAAATGAGGGAATTGATGCTGCAAACATTACTCCTGCCACATATCAGTACAGAATAATGTGGTTTTACCATTCCTCACAGAACATTTTGCAATTCCTTTGAACATGTCAATAAATTTCAGATGGGCCTTCCACCAAAATGATCCCTCCATACATCTACCTGGAAGCTTTCCATTATTATTGTAATAAGTGTTCCAAATAAGATGAACCAAACGGATATCATGATGGTTGAAGAACTTGTACATATTCTTCAAAAGTAAAGCAGGGTTTTGAATATTGAGATCTTGTACCCCAAACCACCTTGAGTCTTGGGCCTGCAATTTTTTTTCCAAGCCACTAAAGCTTGTCCTCTATCTTGGACATCCACTGTCTTCTTCCTCCATAAAAAATGTCTGATGTATTTGATCAACTGATCTTTAATGGAGACAGGTAGCTCAAAGAAGCTCATGTAATAAATGGGAAGGGAGGACAAAATTGATTTCACAAGTTGTAACTTTCCTCCATAATTTAGAAAGTATACAATGCCACAAAGTCTTCTTCAACTCTTTCCACTATAGGCAAAAACTGCTCAACTATAGGCTTTTTAAGGCTTAATGGCAAACCAAGGTAAGTAAAGGGGAGAGACCCTGCCTGACAAGAGTTTGTCAAGGAAAAATGGTTAAGCCTTTCAGTGTCCAAATTTATTGGCATCATGCTAGATTTTGAGTAGTTTACTTTAAGGTCATTGGACATAGAAAAAGTATGCAGCAAGACTTTAAGATAGAGCAGTTGACCAGAATCAGCTTTGAGAACCACCAAAGTACCATCGGCATATTGTATTACTGGGAAATCTGGACAAAAAAACACCCCCTAAAGGAGGAGACAGCAACCCCTGGTGCATTTCCCTATTGAGAATGGACTGAAGAAGATCAGCAGCAAGAACAAACAAAAGGGGGATAAAGGGTCCCCCTGTCTAACCCCTCTTTTGTAGTAAAAAATTTCCCAGTCACACCATTTAGAAGGACAACAGAACATGCAGATCCAAAAATCAATTGAATCCAATTAATCCATTTCTCACCAAAACCTCTAGCTCTGAGGATACTGATAATGGTAGAGTGCTTAATCTTATCAGAAGATTTCTCAAAATCCAATTTTAGAATTACAATTCCTTTGGAATTATGACACTGGTAGAGAAACTCAAAAGCCCATCCTAAGCAGTCCTGAATGGATCTTTTCTTAAAAAAAACATATTGATTCATGTGAACAAGCTTTAGGATAACATTTTGAAGCCTATTAGCCAGAATTTTGGTGATAATCTTGAACACACTGTTCAACAGAGAATTTGTCCTGAAATCTACAGGTGTCATAGGGTTTTCAATTTTTAGAATTAGACTGATAAATGAGGAATTAATGCTTTCCAAGGAAATCCTGCCTTCATAGAAATCAGCAATAAGCTGCTTAACATCCTCTCCAATAATAGGCCAATAGTGCTTAGCGAATTCATTGTTAAAACCATCAGGACCAGGAGATTTGTCATTTGGAAGGTCCCTAATCACCTCCTCAATCTCTTTATCAGAGAAAGGCCTCTCCAGATCAACCCTAGCTTCAGAAGACATGCCAACACCAAAGAGTTCATGTAGGTTAAAATGCATGTCCGGCTTATCAGAATTACCCATTCTTTCTTTAAAGGCATGCCAAAGTAAGTCAGCTTTGTCAGAGTGCTCATGAACTTCCTGATTATTTTCATTCTTCAGTATAGAGATGTAATTATGTCTATACTTGATGGTAGCTTTGGAATGGAAGAATTTGGTGTTTTCATCACCAAATTTGACCCATTTAATTTTTCCTCTTTGTTTCCAATAAGCATTCTTGTTTTGAAGAGAAAAAATGACATGGGTTTTCAGCAAGTCTCTCAGGTTCCACTCAACAGTAAGAGTTCTTATCTCTTCTAGGACATCTAAGAGTTCAATTGTTGCATTGACATTGCTGATTTGAGATTTGAGACAGGGTAGTTTCTTTGCCCAGAGCTTCAGACCCCTACTCACATTTTTTAGTTTAGCATTAATTTTTTTTTGCAGAGTCACTATATCCAACTGGAATGTTCCAAGCATTTTGGGCAATTTTCTTGAAATCACTATGCTGCATCCAAAAGTTTTCAAGTCTGAAAATATGTGCCTTTGGAATCCTTGTGCCAATTGAGATAACACAAGGTAAATGGTCAGAGGTGGGTTTGGAAAGAGGGAAAACAAAATATGAAGGATAATTCTGGGTCTAGGAGGCAGAAGTGAAGAACCAATCCAATCTCTCAAGAAGAGGATCCTTGTGCATGTTACTCCAGGCGAATTTTCTTACTTTGAGGGGCAACTCAACGAGACCCAGATTGCTGATTGTCTCATTAAAGAGGAGCATATCATTAACATCCCCACCTTGTTTGTTTCTATTAGAGGGCTTTCTTGTGAAATTTAAATCACCCATAATCAGCCAAGCCATATCATCAGGCATATCAATGTTGGTAATCCACTCAATGATATCTGCTTTTTTCCCAGGTTGGCAAGGACCATAAACATTTGTAAGAATCCAGACATCATTCGAAAGTAGTGAGGTGAATTTCATAGAAATGGAAATTTTATTTTGAAAAGATATCTGTACAAAAAAGAGAGAGCTATTCCAAATGATAATTAATCCTCTACAAGCCCCATCAGAAGATAGGAATTCAAATTTATCAAATTTCCTAGGGCAGAACTTTCTTAGATAAGAAAGATCAAAATCTTCTCTTTTAGTTTCCTGAAGACAGATGATGTCACACTCAGATTCATCAATCTTATTACTGAGAAACACCCATTTTATGTCAGAATTTATGCCTCTAATATTCCAATTTAAAATCTTCCATTTTCTTTTGCTATCCATAAGAAACAATATAGCAGAGTTGATTTTGGGGTGGCACAACATATGAAACCACCCACAAGCATTGGCAGAAGAGACACAACCAGTTGATAATCTAGAAGACATTCACAGAGTCATGGTTCACACCAAACAGCACAATATTCAACAGGCCAGCCATGTAAATTCTATTACAATACCATAGGTAGGGAACCAACAAGGTCCCAACAAAATAACATGTGTAACACAGTTAAAACCTATTTGGGAGATTTCTTCTTGTCTTGCTGTCCACATGTTCCAGGAGCCACAGACTTCTTCTTGCCACCCAGGTTAATACTTGGGATGCCATTGCTTTTAGTGCTACCATTTTCAGGGGCTTTGATGGCAATATCAATGGCTTTGCCCTTCTTTAGCAACCTATTATCCAGGTCCCCTTCCTTGCTTACAAAAAGAGGCAGCAAGATTTTTAACCACTTTAGGATTCAAGCAAGGAGGAGCAGCATTACAAGTAAGACAATCTAAAATAGTGCAATTAATATAACTCTTGAATCCCCCATTTAATTCCATAATTATAGGACTCCTTTCCCTTTCTCTTTTTAGAGGGAGTAGATGGAGTACCAGCAGACTTGTCAGCACCCAAGCAAGGAGGAGCCATCTGGATAAATCTCTCATTAGGAATGATGAAAGAAATTGTATTCTCTTTAGTAATAGGTTCTTTGGTAATTTCCCAAAGAGTAGAAACAAGGAAATTTCTTGCCCAATTGAATTTTTCAGGAGTAGCAAGCATGAGGGTAATTGTAACACCCTCAGAATCGACCCTATGCAAGTTTTAGCGCTTCCCGCCAAACCCCCATAGAACCGATTCAAAGGTGCCCACCAGGCACTTGCGTGCGGGTGGAAAACGAAGTAATAACATTACACAACAGTCCTCGATGGGACCCACAGAACAGATATATATACAACACGACTCCATGAGTCAAGAATACAGATATACAGGACAAAGAGCCAAATCACCTTGAAAACGATAGTTCGCCCAGCTACGGACAAGATGCAAATGGGGCTAAGAGCCCTGAAGAATAACCAATGGCGTCCATAACCCTGCCCAGGCCAAGCCAGAAGGGTAACCCTGCTAACGACGTCGATCTCAAACCTGCTTAAACAAAAGGGGTGCCGACAAAGGGCAAAGGAAAAAGAGGAGAGTCAGTACTGAGGCCACTACACGGCGAGACTAGAATTCGGCGGTCCTCGCCTACATAGGTATGGTGGACTGAAGCGGCAGCGGTAACATGCACTAAACAACCTATAGAGACTCGATACAACTGGCGGCTATCAGAGAGGGGTAAGAAAGACCTATTCGGAACCAACCCGATTCTTACACCAAACAATCCCATCCTGGTATTTCCCCCTCGAGACTAATCGAAGAAGTCCACCGAGGAACTCACACAGTTGGCAGTTTTATTTATTCGGTTATCGTTGCAGCAATTACTAGTCAAGTATAGATAATCATCCTGATAAAATAAGCAGTGGGCCGTTTTAGTTAATCATTCTGTTGTAGTTGCAACACTTACTAGTAAGATACAATTAGCATGAGATATCCCAAAACCCAGCAGTTGTTGGTACTTTTATTTAGCCATTCCGTTATAGTTGCAATACTTACTAGTCAGGTACAATGGTCGCAAGCGACAACCCAAACAAGCAATTGTTGGCAGTTTTATTTCGCCATTCCATTATAGTGAAGCTGATTACTAGTCATTATAAAGTCAAATTTATAGCACTACTTTAGTTATAGTTGTCTATGATCGAGATACTGTGCTCCAAGTCGTCCATAACCGCGGACACAGCTTTCAGAAAGTTTTACCCTGCAGGGGTGCACAAATAGCAACACACACTCGATCAACCTCGGAAAAACCAAAACAAAACCCAACGAGGCTTTCACGACAAAGCAATCACAGGATTCAGAAATATTTCAGGGGGCCACCCCATTGAGTACACCCGCAACGCAGCTAGCTGACTCCGAGACGGACTCAAGGTTTGCGTCAATGGCTGTAAACGACTGGTAACCCAAAACTGGGCTTGTCGATACCGCGAAAACACTCCGCTTACCTAAACAGTACAGGTGCTCCTCGCACAAACGTAATAAAGCAGTAAAGCATGGCATAAGTACAGGATAGTAAATAAAACCTCAAACTAGTTTGTGGCCCCAAGAAATAAGAATGAATCAAGCTCTGGCTCAGGGGGGTCCCATAATTCCCCCGTATGTGGATAGCGCGAATATTCAAGGAACAGGTATCAAGTACTCGGGGTCCTACGGGACACAAGTGGACGGTTAACAACCAAATAACATCTATTGCCCACCTGTGCCTCTGCTTACCTACTTCAATTTTAGTTGTTAAACAGTAATTAAGGTTATGATCATCTCCAACAATAGACATGCGGCAATACTCCAACAACTGTGGTACTTGGCGACACGCAACAGCACTTGAGCAAGCGACTACGACGCGCAAGTCCAACTATCTACGAAACAACAGGTAATAGGATGTGTCCAAGGCAGTATAAGGCTGCAAGGGATATCACGGGTACGAAAACTAGAGCATCGCAACACAGATAGCAATCGATCAACAGGAGGGAATAAATACTATAAGAGTAAGATAGGTAGAAAGGGGGAGATGCTCGCCTGAAAACATTGCTGAAGATTCAACCGAAGATCGGGTCGGCACTCGCATCAACTCAACGACCTTATCCACGAAGAAGCAAAACACTAGAATAAACACCGGATGCAATATTTAATACTACGGCAAAAGATCGGGCATGATGCATGTATGATGTATGACATGGCAAAGATGCGATGCGATTAGGCAATATTAAGCAGAACCGGGGGTACCGACAATTAAATATATGATTCAAGTTGTTTAGCTACCCCGCAATTTAAATGTTGTAATAATAGGGCAAGATAAGTTACCGGTTCGCTACACAAATTTAAATGGAGTCCGGAATAAGACAAAGACATCCCGCATATAGACTCCATAATTAATTATAAGGTGAATTGGAAAAAGCCCCCAAACCACATGACAATATGCATGCGAATATGGCAATTTAATATGCAACAAGTTTATATTACATTTATAAAAATAGGGTTCAAGAGAGGGGTCACACATTAGGGTTCGGAAGATCTTGAGGTTTCGAGGGTTCGGGGTCCGGTCTCAGGGTTCGGATCTGGGGTTCGGTCTCAGCGGGATCGTTCTCGGATAACGGGGTAGATCTTGGCGTTCGGGGAAGAAGGACTTGGTTCGGCGTCAGGGCGCATCGGACTTGCCCTGATCTGTGCCGATCTTGTCGTCGATGGCGAACTTGAGTGGATCGGGTTCCGGGGTCTTCGGATCCGTGAAGTAGTCCTTGGTGCACGAGCGTCAGTGCTTCCGGGAAGGAGAACTTGTCGCTCAGGGTCTCGATGTCCGGGGTGAAGTACTTGGCGTCCGGGTTCTCGACGAATTTGGTGTTCGAGACGAAGGGCTCGTCGTCCGGGGATCCTCCGAGTCCGTGTTGGCGACCTTGGGGTTCCGACTTTGGTTGTTGGCCGTGAACTTGTTCCGCGAAGGTACGGTCTTCGGGTCCGGGAGGTAGATCTTGGCGTCCGAGGAGAAGTTCATGTCGTTCCGTGACGGTGATCTTGGCGTCCGGGTAGTCGATGTCGAACTCGAAAGGGTATCGGGGTTCACCGGATTTGTTCGGGTCGGTCATTTGGTCGAACACCTTGCAGGCGCGGTAGAGTAGAACTGCGGCTGGAGAACGACGAGCGGGGACGAGGTGAAGAGGAGGCGGCGCCTGTGGGGTGCTGCAGGGACGAGCCGGGCGGTCGACGAGCAGAGACAGGCGGCGATGGAGGCCAAGGTGGCGACGGGGTCCGCAGGGCGGCGAGCCCGGCGGCGGCAGGACTCGAGCAGGGGGGGAGCTCGGGCTCGAGGAGGAGACGCGGCAGGGACGCGCCGGCGGCGGTGGCTCGCTGCGGCGGTGCTGCTGCGTGGGGGCCCCAGGGGCGAGGACGACGAGGAGCAGAGAAGACATGCCCGAGGTGGAGGAGGAAGGGGCGGGGCCGCGCCGACAGAGGGGGGGGTTGCCCGTGGTGGCCGGAGGCGGCGCCGGCAGAGGGCCGACGTGCGGAGAGGCGGGAAGGCGTGGGGGCCACGAGGTCGCGGGTGGCGGACGATGGTCGACGGGGACGTGGCGTGCTCGGCCGCGGGCTAGAGGAGGCGGGGAGGAACGCGGGCGGGGGCGTGCTCGGCCGCGCCGGCAGAGGAGGCGGGGAGGATCGCGGCGGTGGCGGTTGCTGAGGCGAGCTCGGGCGGGCGGCCGGAGAGGGGGACCCGAGGTGGCAGCGGGGAGAGCTTGCGGGAGGGGACGGCGAGCGGGGAGGCGACGGGGAGGAGCCGGGGTCGGCCGGCGGGGCTTGCAGAGGGCGGCTGGAGCGGGGTCGGGGGACGCGGTGGCGGGGAGGGTGGTCGCCGGCGGGCGGAAGGCGGAGGGGCAGGCCGTGGCGGCGCTAGGGCGGCGGGGAGGAGGAGCAGAGGCGCCCGGCGGGAGCGGGAGCGAGGCAGGGAGGAGGGAGGGAGCTGCGGGGCGGGAGGAAGGAGACAGGCGGGGGAGGGAAGAGAGGCAGGTGGGGGCGACCAGGGGAGTGGGGCCAGGCGGGGCGGGACCAGGCAGTCGGTGAGGAAGAGAGAGAGGGGGGGTAGGTGGGCGGTGTGTGAGTGAGGAAGGGAGAGAGGCAGGGGCCGGGTCCAGGGAGTGGGTTCGGTGGGACCCGCGGGGCAGGGAGGTGGGTTGCTGTGGGTGGATTGGTGAGGTGGCAGGTGGGTAGGGAGTTGGGGGTCCAGGGGGTGAGGTGGACTGGGGAGGTGAGGTGGAGGGCTGGGAGTGGCTGGGTAGGTTAGGAGTGGGTGGGAATAGATTTAGGGGGGGGCTGGTTTATGACTAGATATTTGACTAGGTTTTCTTTTATTATTATTATTTTTTTTAAAAAAAATAGATTTTTGTAATTGGTTTTAGATGAATGAAAAATCCGGCTGGACCGACGATTTGGATTTGAAATTAGAGGAGGGCTAGTTTAGAAAAATAACATAGTCTTTCGCAAATAGTTTTTAGGCAAAAATAATATGCATGATGATGACGATGCTCAAATGCAATGTGGCATGATGACATGAGCATGCGCTAACGATGATGCAATGCACAAAAACAACGCGATTTTCTAGTAGTGGTTTTGCGGGATGCCACAATTCGACACCACTAACAATGGATCTCGCCCTCGAGATCCGCCTCATGGTATCGGGAAGAAGGCCGACGATCTGATCCTTCGCGCTTCGTGTAGATCCTCGCGACACCACTAACAAGAGGTCGTTGTCCGTGATCGTCGAGAGAACACTCCGGGAACAAAAGGTCGAAGGTAGAGGTATCAACAAATTAAGCCACCTCTAGCTTCCGTGGACGGAGTAAAATTTCTGGATCCACTGATTCGATGTACAAGAGCGAATGATAAGAATAGTCGGATGGTGATCAGTCCATCGCGCACCCAAACCATTACTCTGCACCCGAATAGACGGATTATGCAACCAACTCTCGGAAGCAGACTGAAGATCTCGACAAGCGAGGTTCAGAAACAAAGGAGTGATGCAGACTCTGCATCGGATCCGACGTAGATGATGTCGTCGCGTCAGAGAACACCGGACGGCACAAGAAGGAACAAAGAGAAGTCCGCCAGACGAAGGATTCCTCGGATAGCATGAAGACCAGATGTAGCAACACCGTTACCAAAGGAGGAAGCGAAACCCTGAAGGTACGATGGAACCCAACCACGAGAAATCCTGGACTCGAAGAGAGAGAAGAGAGCGGATTCAAAACACGCAGAGGTGAGAGGAGAGCAGCAGAGGGGTAAGGAGTAAAATCAGACCTAACCAGATCTATCCAACCGATTTTGCAAAATAGTTTTTGACACTCTACTTCGGCCGTTAGCTGGGTTATCCTACAGGATGGACTTGTGGGGTATCGCAACTGCTGAGCTCTGATACCACTCTATAACACCCTCAGAATCGACCCTATGCAAGTTTTAGCGCTTCCCGCCAAACCCGCATAGAACCGATTCAAAGGTGCCCACCAGGCACTTGCGTGCGGGTGGAAAACGAAGTAATAACATTACACAACAGTCCTCGATGGGACCCACAGAACAGATATATATACAACACGACTCCATGAGTCAAGAATACAGATATACAGGACAAAGATCCAAATCACCTTGAAAACGATAGAGCGCCCAGCTAAGGACAAGATGCAAATGGGGCTAAGAGCCCTGAAGAATAACCAATGGCGTCCATAACCCTGCCCAGGCCAAGCCGGAAGGGTAACCCTGCTAACGACGTCGATCTCAAACCTGCTTAAACAAAAGGGGTGCCGACAAAGGGCAAAGGAAAAAGAGGAGCATCAGTACTGAGGCCAGTACACGGCGAGACTAGAATTCGGCGGTCCTCGCCTACATAGGTATGGTGGACTGAAGCGGCAGCGGTAACATGCACTAAACAACCTATAGAGACACGATACAACTGGCGGCTATCAGAGAGGGGTAAGAAAGACCTATTCAGAACCAACCTGATTCTTACACCAAACAATCCCATCCTGGTATTTCCCCCTCGAGACCAATCGAGGAAGTCCACCGAGGAACTCACACAGTTGGCAGTTTTATTTATTCGGTTATCGTTGCAGCAATTACTAGTCAAGTATAGATAATCATCCTGATAAAATAAGCAGTGGGCCGTTTTAGTTAATCATTCTGTTGTAGTTGCAACACTTACTAGTCAGATACAATTAGCATGAGATATCCCAAAACCCAGCAGTTGTTGGTACTTTTATTTAGCCATTCCGTTATAGTTGCAATACTTACTAGTCAGGTACAATGGTCGCAAGCGACAACCCAAACAAGCAATTGTTGGCAGTTTTATTTCGCCATTCCATTATAGTAAAGCTAATTACTAGTCATTATAAAGTCAAATTTATAGCACTACTTTAGTTATAGTTGTCTATGATCGAGATACTGTGCTCCAAGTCGTCCATAACCGCGGACACGGCTTTCAGAAAGTTTTACCCTGCAGGGGTGCACAAATAGCAACACACACTCGATCAACCTCGGAAAAACCAAAACAAAACCCAACGAGGCTTTCACGACAAAGCAACCACAGGATTCAGAAATATTTTAGGGGGCCACCCCATTGAGTACACCCGCAACGAAGCTAGCTGACTCCGAGACGGACTCAAGGTTTGCGTCAATGGCTGTAAACGACTGGGAACCCAAAACTGGGCTTCTCGATACCGCGAAAACACTCCGCTTACCTAAACAGTACAGGTGCTCCTCGCACAAACGTAATAAAGCAGTAAAGCATGGCATAAGTACAGGATAGTAAATAAAACCTCAAACTAGTTTGTGGCCCCAAGAAATAAGAATGAATCAAGCTCTGGCTCAGGGGGGTCCCATAATTCCCCCGTATGTGGATAGCACGAATATTCAAGGAACATGTATCAAGTACTCGGGGTCCTACGGGACACAAGTGGACGGTTAACAACCAAATAACATCTATTGCCCACCTGTGCCTCTGCTTACCTACTTCAATTTTAGTTGTTAAACAGTAATTAAGGTTATGATCATCTCCAACAATAGACATGCGGCAATACTCCAACAACCGTGGTACTTGGCGACACGCAACTGCACTTGAGCAAGCGACTACGACGCGCAAGTCCAACTATCTACCAAACAACAGGTAATAGGATGTGTCCAAGGCAGTATAAGGCTGCAAGGGATATCACGGGTACGAAAACTAGAGCATCGCAACACCGATAGCAATCGATCAACAGGAGGGAATAAATACTACAAGAGTAAGATAGGTAGAAAGGGGGAGATGCTCGCCTGAAAACATTGCTGAAGATTCAACCGAAGATCGGGTCGGCACTCGCATCAACTCAACGACCTTATCCGCGAAGAAGCAAAACACTAGAATAAACACCGGATGCAATATTTAATACTACGGCAAAAGATCGGGCATGATGCATGTATGATGTATGACATGGCAAAGATGCGATGCGATTAGGCAATATTAAGCGGAACAGGGGGTCCCGACAGTTAAATATATGGTTCAAGTTGTTTAGCTACCCCGCAATTTAAATGTTGTAATAACAGGGCAAGATAAGTTACCGGTTCGCTACACAAATTTAAATGGAGTCCGGAATAAGACAAAGACATCCCGCATATAGACTCCATAATTAATTATAAGGTGAATTGGCAAAAGCCCCCAAACCACATGACAATATGCATGCGAATATGGCAATTTAATATGCAACAAGTTTATATTACATTTATAAAAATAGGGTTCAAGAGAGGGGTCACACATTAGGGTTCGGAAGATCTTGAGGTTTCGAGGGTTCGGGGTCCGGTCTCAGGGTTCGGATCTGGGGTTCGGTCTCAGCGGGATCGTTCTCGGATAACGGGGTAGATCTTGGCGTTCCGGGAAGAAGGACTTGGTTCGGCGTCAGGGCGCATCGGACTTGCCCTGATCTGTGCCGATCTTGTCGTCGATGGCGAACTTGAGTGGATCGGGTTCCGGGGTCTTCGGATCCGTGAAGTAGTCCTTGGTGCACGAGCGTCAGTGCTTCCGGGAAGGAGAACTTGTCGCTCAGGGTCTCGATGTCCGGGGTGAAGTACTTGGCGTCCGGGTTCTCGACGAATTTGGTGTTCGAGACGAAGGGCTCGTCGTCCGGGGATCCTTCGAGTCCGTGTTGGCGACCTTGGGGTTCCGACTTTGGTTGTTGGCCGTGAACTTGTTCCGCGAAGGTACGGTCTTCGGGTCCGGGAGGTAGATCTTGGCGTCCGAGGAGAAGTTCATGTCGTTCCGTGACGGTGATCTTGGCGTCCGGGTAGTCGATGTCGAACTCGGAAGGGTATCGGGGTTCACCGGTTTTGTTCGGGTCGGTCATTTGGTCGAACACCTTGCAGGCGCGGTAGAGTAGAACTGCGGCTGGAGAACGACGAGCGGGGACGAGGTGAAGAGGAGGCGGCGCCTGTAGGGTGCTGCAAGGACGAGCCGGGCGGTCGACGAGCAGAGACAGGCGGCGATGGAGGCCAAGGTGGCGACGGGGTCCGCAGGGCGGCGAGCCCGGCGGCGGCAGGACTCGAGCAGGGGGGGAGCTCGGGCTCGAGGAGGAGACGCGGCAGGGACGCGCCGGCAGCGGTGGCTCGCTGCGGCGGTGCTGCTGCGTGGGGGCCCCAGGGGCGAGGACGACGGGGAGCAGAGAAGACATGCCCGAGGTGGAGGAGGAAGGGGCGGGCCACGCCGACAGAGGGGGGGTTGCCCGTGGTGGCCGGAGGCGGCGCCAGCAGAGGGCCGACGTGCGGAGAGGCGGGGAGGCGTGGGGGCCGCGAGGTCGCGGGTGGCGGACGATGGTCGACGGGGACGTGGCGTGCTCGGCCGCGGGCTAGAGGAGGCGGGGAGGAACGCGGGCGGGGGCGTGCTCGGCCGCGCCGGCAGAGGAGGCGGGGAGGATCGCGGCGGTGGCGGTTGCTGAGGCGAGCTCGGGCAGGCGGCCGGAGAGGGGGACCCGAGATGGCGGCGGGGAGAGATTGCGGGAGGGGACGGCGAGCGGGGAGGCGACGGGGAGGAGCCGGGGTCGGACGGCGGGGCTTGCAGAGGGCGGCTGGAGCGGGGTCGGGGGACGCGGTGGCGGGGAGGGTGGTCGCCGGCGGGCGGAAGGCGGAGGGGCAGGCCGCGGCGGCGCTAGGGCGGCGGGGAGGAGGAGCAGAGGCGGCCGGCGGGAGCGGGAGCGAGGTAGGGAGGAGGGAGGGAGCTGCGGGTCGGAGGAAGGAGACAAGCGGGGGAGGGAAGAGAGGCAGGTGGGGGCGACCAGGGGAGTGGGGCCAGGCGGGGCGGGACCAGGCGGTCGGTGAGGGAGAGAGAGAGGGGGGGTAGGTGGGCGGTGTGTGAGTGAGGAAGGGAGAGAGGCAGGGGCCGGGTCTAGGGGGTGGGTTCGGTGGGACCCGCGGGGCAGGGAGGTGGGTTGCTGTGGGTGGATTGGTGAGGTGGCATGTGGGTAGGGAGTTGGGGGTCCAGGGGGTGAGGTGGAGGGCTGGGAGTGGCTGGGTAGGTTAGGACTGGGTGGGAATAGATTTAGGGGGGGCTAGTTTAGGACTAGATATTTGACTAGGTTTTCTTTTATTTTATTTTTTTTAAAAAAAATAGATTTTTGTAATTGGTTTTAGATGAATGAAAAATCCGGCTGGACCGACAATTTGGATTTGAAATTAGAGGAGGGCTAGTTTAGAAAAATAACATAGTCTTTCGCAAATAGTTTTTAGGCAAAAATAATATGCATGATGATGACGATGCTCAAATGCAATGTGGCATGATGACATGAGCATGCGCTAACGATGATGCAATGCAAAAAAAACAACACGACTTTCTAGTAGTGGTTTTGCGGGATGCCACAGTAATGAAGTTGAACCAACTTACAGGAATGTCACATTTAAAAGAGCCCTTGGAAGATGAAGGCATGTGCATGTGAGGAGCAAAGTATCTTTCCCACAAATCAAGCCCTTGCTTGGAAAAAGGTCTGCTTAGCAGCATGAACATTAGGGATGGTAACAAAGGTTCTTGACAGGCAAATCTAAAGATGTGCTTCATTGGGAGATAAGAGATTGTGATCTTCCATCATCCAGTCATTATTCTCCATAGTTTCATCCCCATGCATAATAGGATTTTCTTCATCTTCATCATCCAGATAGTTTTGAAGGATATCCTGCAATCCTTCACCTATGCCAACCCCCTTCACTTCCACATTGACCAGCTGCTCCACTTCACAATAGGCTTAGCATTAATAGATTCGATATGATCATCAGAGTTCCAGTCTTGTACAAGCATAGTACCAGTGACAACACTATTAGCTTCCTAAGGTGGCAGATCAAGGTTGTCCATAGGCATATCTTCTCCTGGAGCCACAACAGGACCTTGCACAGGAGCAGCAACAGCCTCTCATTGATCCCAGCCAGCAGCTCCCCTAGCAGGTGGTGGTGTGTCTACACCCGGATTTTTAATCACAGATGCTTGTTATGCCATACATCGCAATCCCAGGATTACCATTCTTGCGAGACATAACAGATTGGATATCACAGTACATCATCCATTACAAACCAAGCAGCGGAATAACGTAAGGATCTCATGATCCAGTTCTTAATACAAATCAAGCAGCGGAATAACGTAAAGATAACGATAGCGTAGGTGAAGCTCCATCTTCAGGGTCATAGGCAATGCTGACGATGGGAGATGATCATAGTTGTCGTAACCTTCCTATGGTCCGTCATCCTGATACTCCTCTTAATAGTCTGGCCACAGGAATAACCCGGGACAAATCCATGAGTACTCTTTAAGTACTTGCAAACTAATACTAACAAGTGAAGTGGTTTTGAGTAGGATATGCTAAGCTCTAGGGTTATTTTGCAAAAAGCCAGATTTACCTCTACAAAGTTCAAAAGCAAAGAAAGCTATTTGAAATTTTTATAACACCTAAGTGGGAACTTAAATTTCAGATCACAACTCTGTTGTGGTCAAGTCAAAGTCATAAATCATTTCATAAGTCATTTTGAAAACATCTAACGACGGAATAGTATGGCCACTCCAACTGTTCATAACAGCAGATGCGGCTATTCGAATAGTTTGACACTCTGCAAATATTGTACACTTTCACCACAACATTCAATACATCCTTCAGGAACAATCGTGAATTCACCATACTCAGGATGCGGAAAATCAATCCTAACCTTTCAATTACACGCCCTAGTATAGGCACCTCTCCTGTGACTTTGGCCTCCCAAGCATGACCAACTGTCATCTTGGGCACTACACAGGTGGACAATCTTCACAAGGTAGCCTCAGCTCAGACCTTGGCCAAAGGTAACCCATACGAAGGTATATAAATTTCCAGTCAAGCCCTACCCAATTTTCGGGTATTGTGGTTGTACGATAAAATTGGAATGGTATCGCATCCAGACAACCATCAGTTTTATAAAGGGCTAAGGCTCATGCCTTAACATTTTCATCATCAAAAATCATCGGGTGTTCGAGAACGCATGTCAAAATATTTCAGTAGAATGACTCATCATTCTAAGGTTTTCATAACCATTTTCACCAAGTATTCCCATCTAAAGTTGATCAAGTTTTATGCTTAGCACTAGCATCTACAAGTGGGGGTAAATACTAATGATGGGTAATAAACTAGTGTGGATTAGCTAAGTTCAATCTCATGCCTTAGGATGACATCAAGATTATCTAACTTAGGCCAAATTTTATGCTCTTTATGCTACATTCAATTATCTTCCTAGCATCTACAAGTCACTAAGTCAACTTTAAGAAAAAGCTTTCATAAAGAAAATAAAGTATTAAGCTTGCAAATAAAACTAGGATTGGGTATCAAGTGGTGTAAGATTGCAAGTAAAACTTGCATGGTTTAGCTTGCTAAGATAGTAGTATAAGCTTGATAAGTTGCAAGGGTTAGCTTGCCTTGTGCAGAGCAGTGGTTGAAGTTCTCCTCGGCTTCTTCCTTGTAGTATCCTCCTTCCTCCTCGTATCCTTGGTCGGTACTACCGTCTATCAATAAATACAAGGTACACAATCACCAAGCAATACTTAACTATTTATAATCATCACACAAAGGTTCATACTAGATGATCTAGCATCATCACTAACATTACAAGTTTAAGCACTTGTCCCATTTATTTTATTTGAGAAAAGTAATTTCTACTCATTAAAAAACTACTTAAGATTTAATATTCTCCAACTCAAACATGGGATCATGTTGACACATGTCATCACCACATATTTTATGAAATGGGAATGTGATTTAAAGTGGTGTCACAATTTAATAAAGTTTAACCTTTCTATTTTATTTAATTAAGATGACTAGAAATAAGTATGTGGCATTCTTTTATTACTTGATCACTATTTCTGTAAGTAAACCTATATATTTTTATATATTCTGAAAGGTATGGTCAAATGTGATTTTTGAGACTTGGAATCAACTCAAAAGCTCTTATTTAATTTTGAAAAGTTTTTGAATGCAGGAGAGCTTCTGCCTTGTTATTTTTACCATGGATGATCTATAAATCTAAATGGTTTGAATCCAACGGGCTTGGATTAATCTTTCGAGTACCTTTGTAAAAAAATTACTTTCATGCATTTTGGTTCAGTGAATCGACCTGGGTTGATTTTTGAATCTAGGTACAGAACTGGGTTTGAAATTAAATGAATAAAACTAAATTTGAATTAGTGGGTTGCGCGGGAGTTTTAACTGGGCCGGCCCACTACGCATAGCGCACGCACGGGCTGGTTAAGTGAGCGACCCCACTCGCCAGTGAGACAACGAGGGGCGAAGCTGTATGGGGCGATTAGGACCATAGGATCTAACTCTAATCGAACGGCTTTGGTTCATCGTCCACGTCGGGCAGCGCCAGCGAGACAGAACCCTAGCACGGCCGGTGGGGGTCGTGGGATGCTAACCGAGGCTCAGGCGAGGGTTGGCGACATGGGCGAACGACGAAGTCAACGACGGTGATTCTCTTGGTACCGGTAGCTTCTCCTGGGGTGGCTCCAATCGACGGTGCCTCTCCTCCTCTGCAGCAGCGAACTCCGGTGAAATTGATGTGAAGAAAATGGGAGTGAGTGAGTGTGATCAGTGAGAGGTGGGGAGTGAACTGGTGTGCAGAAAACGAGCGGGGGAGGCCTCCTTTTATAGTGGCTGAAAGGGACCGAATGGCGCGGGTGGACCTCGTCGACGGCACAGAGGGCTAATGGCATGGGCGACGACAGGGAGCGGTGCTATGCTCCTTGGCAAAGCTCAACAGCGTGGTGGCGAGGAGTGGGGCGGTGCGAGATGGTCGGAATGTCCCGGCGCTCTAGGCGGGTCCGACGGCAATTTTAATGGTGCACAACATGCATGGTCCGCGCGGCAGTGAACGAGCATGTCTGGCAGGTTCCTTGTGAAATGGTGATAAGGTATGCGAGCGGCAAAGGCGGGGTGCGGTTTGTGCGAGCGTGTCAAGCACGACGCTCTAGCGCGCTCTCGACATGGCCGCAGAGAGAATGGTTGCGCGCGTTCTGGATGGTCTAGTGGATAACTGCGCTCGGGGCTTGGACAGGGAGTGGCGCTGGACGGTGGAGTGCCTGCTAGACAAGGTTGGCGAGACTAGTTAGGCTTGTAGGTTGCTGTCGACATTGGGGTTGGCAATTGGTCTCGGCCATGGTCACCATTGATGGCATTGTCGAGTTTACAGTGAGCTAGAGGTGGTTAAACTAGTTATATGTTCTACCTAGAGTGTAGTGAGAGCTAGGGAGGGGACAAGGTTGGCACAACACTGCTCACTATAGTGTTTGTTGTTTAATTTGATTTGTGCCAAGAAGGTGTTTGATGAAATGGTCAAAAGAAATTCAAATTTTAATTTTGGATTCAAACTTGGTGGGTTTGCTAGGCACATACTAGGGTGTCTCTGGTTAGTTGGATTAGTCAAGGGGCACTGGTTTGTTGGGTTTTGAAAATGTGTGATCTTCACATATGTTAAAGATTCAATTTTGAATTGTCATATGAATGGGGTTTCTAAATGTTTGTGCGAGTTTTAAAGGTGGGCATTGATTCATTTTTACTTGGTCTAGCAAGGGGTGAAAAGAATTGGAAAAGTTTCTATTTGAAATCTTGGACTAGAAACACTCAAAGTGACCTAGTGAGCAAGATTGGCAAAAATGACCATTTGCCTTATTTGAATTGTTTTTGATTTTATCTTGATTAGTTTCTTCTTGGAAATGTTTTAGATGATGTTATTTTCACCCTTAAACCATTCCTTGCTATTTAGGTTAATCAGACAAGTCTATTCATGCATTCATTTGGTTTTATTTAATCAAAGTTTTTGATAACCCTAATTTTAGTGATTAGAGTTTGATGATCATTGTTTCATATTTTTGGGATGTTACAAACCTTCCCTCCTTAAACAAAATATCATCCCGAGATTTGAAAAAGAAGAAAAAAGATTACCTAGGATTTAAAGAGATCGGGAAACTCCGTCCTGATGTGATCTTCTCGCTCCCAGGTAGCTTCTTCTTCAGTCTTGTTGCTCCACTGAATCTTGAGAAAGCTTCCTATTTTGCTCCCAGGTAGCTTCTACTTCGGGTCCTAGTGGTTCTGAAAGCTTCCTCCAAAATATGGATGGGTACTTTGGGATACGTCAGATCATCGTTGATCTCTATGGTCCGGTGATCAATGTTCTTGAAAACTTCAGTCTTCTCCGAAACTTCAAGGCATTTTCGAAGTAACGATATATGGAACACATTGTGCACTGCTGACATTTCCTCTGGCAGTTCCAATTGATACGATACTTCTCCTCGATGATTCAGAATCTTGAAGGGTCCGATATATCTGGGGGCTAACTTTCCTTTGAGTTGGAAACACTGCATTCCCTTCAAAGCCGACACTTTGAGATACACAAAATTTCTGATATTGAAAGCGAGGTCTCGACGTATCTTGTCGGCGTAACTCTTCTGTCTTGACTGGGCGGTCTTGAGGTGCTCATGAATCTTGTGAACTTTCTCTTCTGCTTCTCGGAGAATGTCGGGTCCGAAAATCTGACTCTCTCCTACTTCCGACCAATTCAAAGGGGTGCGACACTTCCTTCCATACATGAACTCAAATGGGGCCATTTGCAAACTAGCTTCATAACTGTTGTTGTATGAAATTTCTGTGAAAGGCAGACAGTCTTCCCATTTAGATCCATACTCTAACACACATGCTCTCAACATATCTTCGAGTATTTGATTTACTCGCTCCGTTTGTCCATCGGTCTGAGGGTGACAAGCCGTGCTAAAATCTAGTCGGGTTCCTAAACCTTCTTGGACCTTCTTCTAGAATCTCGAGGTAAACTGGGTTCCTCGATCTGATACGATGTTCTTGGGGACTCTGTGCAAACTGACGATTCTAGCAATGTACAACTCTGCTAGCTTCGAACTTTGGTATTTGGTCTTGACTAGTATGAAATGGGCGACTTTGGACAATCTGTCAACTATGACCCATATAGAGTCATTTCCCCTACTAGAAGTAGGAAATCCGGTGATAAAGTCCATTCCAACTGAATCCCATTTCCATTCCGTAATCTGTAGTGGTTGCAACAGTCCTGTGGGTCTTTGATATCCCGCCTTGACTGTCTGACATATATCACACTTGGCGATATAGCTTCCGATTTCTCTCTTCATCTTATGCCACCAAAATTGCTCCTTCAATCCTGATACATCTTTGTTCCTCCGGGGTGGATAGAATAAAGAGTATCATGCGCATCTTTCAAAATAACTTCTTTCAACTCCAAATTTGCTGGTACACAGAGACGTCATTTGTACCATAGAACTCATTCTTCGTCTTCGGTGAATCCGGGTACTTTGCCTGTACCGATACGATGTTTGATTCCATCAATACTAGCAAGTCCTTTTTGCGCCTCCTTGATCTGACTGATAAACGTGGGTTGAAGTTCTATGCTAGCCAAAAATCCTTCACTCACTAATTCCATACGGAAATATTCCATCTCTTTGTGCAAACTTGGTTGCTCCTTCAAAATCATGGATTTCAAGCGGCACGACAATCTGCTAAGGGAATCTACTACCACTTTGGCTTTATCGGGGTGATAGTGAATGTCCAGATCATAGTCCTTGATTAGCTCAATCCATCTTCTCTGCCTCATATTCAGCTCCCTCTAAGTGAATATACTTCAGGATCTTGTGATCTGAATAAATCTCACAACGGTTTCCCATCAGATAATG
Organism: Avena sativa; assembly: GCA_916181665.1. Taxonomy (NCBI): domain Eukaryota; kingdom Viridiplantae; phylum Streptophyta; class Magnoliopsida; order Poales; family Poaceae; genus Avena; species Avena sativa. The sequence continues at coordinate 242,391,462 of OV702283.1, read as the reverse complement.
CCTCCATGTCTTCAGGGCTAGAACTACGGCTACGAGTTCAAGGTCATGGGTTGGATAATTCTGTTCATGCTGCTTCAGTTGTCGAGATAGATAAGATATAACTTTGCCTTCTTGCATTAGCACACATCCGAGACCAATCTTGGATGCGTCACAATACACAGCAAAGGGCTTCGTGATATCCGGCATGATCAAGATTGGGGCTGAAATAAATCTCCTCTTGAGTTCTTGAAAACTCGCTTCACATTTGTCCGTCCATTCAAACTTATTGTCCTTCTTCAACAATTGGGTCATGGGTCTAGAGATACTCGAGAATGCTTCTACCAACTTGCGGTAGTATGCCTCTAATCCGAGAAATGCACGAACTTGGGTTTGAGTGGTTGGGCCTTGCTAATCTTCAACATCTTTCACCTTCGTAGGGTCAATGGCAATTCCTCCGGCTGATACAATATGTCCGAGAAATCCTACCTCTTGTAACCAGAATTCACATTTGCTAAACTTGGCATATAGCTGATGCTCTCTAAGGGTTCCAAGAATGGTCCTTAGGTGTAGCTCATGTTATTCTTCTGATTTGGAATAAATCAGAATGTCATCGATGAAAACAACGACAAACTTATCCAGGAAGTCCATAAAAATATTATTCATGAGGTTCATGAAATAAGCGGGGGAATTGGTTAATCCAAAAGACATGACGGTAGACTCGTATAATCCATATCGGGTGGTAAAGGCAGTCTTTGGAATATCCTCTGCGCGAATCTTGAGTTGATGATAGTCAGTTCTAAGATCAATCTTAGAAAACACTTTGGCACCAGTCAACTGGTCAAAAAGATCTTCTATCTTCGGTAGTGGGTACTTGTTCTTGATGGTAACGTCATTCAACTTCCGATAATCCGTACACAGACGGTTACCTCCATCTTTCTTGTCCACAAACAAAATAGGTGATCTCCATGGTGACGCACTTGGTTGAATCATTAGCATAACATCCAGTTGCTTCTTCAGTTCCACTAGTTCAGACGGGTTCATACTATATGGTCTCTGGGCTATGGGTCCGGTTCCAAGGATTAGTTCAATGATAAACTCGATATCTCGATCTGGGGGCATACCGGGCAAAACATCTGGAAATACATCGGGGTATTCACATACTATTCGGACTTGGTCAATGGTTGGCTGGGCCCCTTGTTGCACTTGAATTAAATGGGCAAGGTTTTAGATACATGCTCGACTGATATTCTGGCTGTACTTGTCATGTTTATGGCTTTCTTGGCACAGTCAATTAATCCTTTATGTTTGGGCATCCAGTCCATTCCTATAACTACTTCCAAACCTTTAGTTCCGAGTACTATTAGATAAGCATAAAAATCTATGCAATGGATTCAGATGGGGACGGCTTTGCAAATTTTCCTAGCTTTGGTGGTTGAACCAGGTATTTGAACAATCATAATATGCTTCAATTTGGTTGGTTGAATCTTACTAGTGTATGCAAATTCTTAAGTAACAAATGAGTGCGATGCTCCAGAATCAAACAACACTCTTGCAAGTACTGAGTTAACAAAAAAAACATACCCAGCACGACATCTGGAGCTTCTTGGGCTTCTTCAGCATGCATGAGAAAGAGACGGCTGTTGCGGTTGAGCGAATTCCCTGGGGCAAACGTTCTTCCGGGTTGAACACGACGCTGCTGCTGAGCTGGGGAATTTGCATTGGGGGCTATGGCAATCTTCTTGGGGCACTTATTGGAATAGTGACCTTTGATTCCACATTCATAACAATTCACTTGGGACTTGTCCTTTGCTGCAACCGGCACAACATTGCTTCTAGTCCTGGGGGCAGTGTTGGTGTTGGTGGCAGCATTGTTGTTGTTGAACTTAGGTGGTGCACGGTTGAAATTGCTGGAATTGCGGGGTTGTTGTGATTTCCTCTGGGCCTTGGGTTTCCACGGTTGGGATAGGTGGGACGGTTCATCGGGGGTCTGTTGTTTCTTGGGGCAAATCCTAGAGATGGGTTGGGGCGATACTTTGGTGTATGGTGGGTTCCTGGTTGATGCATCATGCGACGTTTGTGGTTCTCATTAGCTTGGTTGATCTCTCCTTCCATCTGAATGGCAGAGTCAACTAAGGGGATATTGACTAACACTGTCTGCATCTCATCGTGTAGACCATTCAGGAATCTCTCCTTCTTCTTGGCTTCAGTGTCTATCTCATCCGGTGCATACCTAGCCAATGACAATAATTTTTCACGGTATTCCACTACTGTCATCCTTCCTTGCTTCAGTTCCCTGAATTCATCTCTCATCCTCTTGATCAAACCTGGTGGCACATGGGTTCTGCTGAACTTGACTTTGAACTCTTCCCAAGTCATCAGCTGACCTCCTGTCATTGCGTGAACGTTGTTCCACCATGCTCTTGCATCTCCGTCCAGATAGTGGATAGCAAACAACACTTTCTCGTTCGCTTCTACTCCTGCAACTTCCAGATTGTTCTCCATGGTTTGTAACCAATCATCTGCATCTAGGGGCTCTTCTGACTTAGTGAAAACAGGTGGATTAGTGTTCTGAAAATTCTTGAGCTTAGATCCATGGTTGTCCTGATTTCCATGGCCTTGATTGTTGTTGGCCATCTGAGCTATCTGTTGAAGGGTGGATAAGTTGGCTTGAAGTTTGGCTCTTTCGGCTTCCCGGTCAGAAACCAACATTTGCAAGAGTTGCAACATTGGGTCCGGGGCTGAGTTGCTTCCTCCGTGAGGCATCTGAAGATGGAGATAGATCATGAGAAAAGAGGGAAATTTCTAAGGTTCAGGTTTTTTTTAAAAAAGTTTTCAAGTTTTGAATCAGATTTTTCTAGCAACTTGCTTTTCATTCATTCATAGCACACGATACAAACACACACCACAACAAAGGAAAACAGATGGTTTTAAGAACCATTCTGGGAAACTACGATACAGTGGGACCGAATACAATTCACTAACGCTAGTGCTCAAGTGATACTACTCCTCGGAGTCAGTGTCTTCATCATCCTCATCATCATCATTAATGAAGGCGAAGTCATCCTCATCGGTGAAGAAGTCCACAGCCTGATCCTCCAGAAAGTCATCATCATCGCTGAGATAGGAGTAGGGGTCTCCATGAAGGTCCTCCCCTGCATTCTCCCTCTCGTCCAACTGCATATCTCTCTCATGGATAGTCTCCTCCAACTCCGTGATCCGGTGGCGAAGACGGGCGATGATGTGCTCCTTCTTGTCGAGTTGACAGCAACGAGACTTGCGATCCTTCACTAGCATGGCGATGGTCTGATCCTTCTTCGCGGCGATGGCGTACTTTGGTTGGCGTAGGAACAGACATTTTCCAACTCCTTCTGACGGTCATACATCATGAAGCTAAGATGGTCCAACTGAGTCTTCAGCTCATGGTTATATGGGGCCTCGAATGGCTGTCTCATAGCATAATGCCTTGGGTAGAACTCAAAGCGGGTACCCTTGATTTGATTGATACTCTACCCACACAGACGGGCAAGAGCTTCCTACATGGCCCTGGCAAGTCCATCAAACCAGTTGTTCTCTCTTAAGGTTAACTGAATTCCCTCTGCAGTGGGAGGTTCAATATTTCCTCGGAGACTTGCAACAACTAACCACTACAGATCATCTCCTTCCTGATCATTGAGCTGAGCTCCAAAGAACTCGAGGTGTGGACACTCCAGCATTTCTGCCAGCTTGTCCAAGTCACGCTCAAAGATGAGGTCTCCTCCATTCCCCAACTGATAAAACATGTTGTACTTCACGTCCATCTATAAGAAGATAGGATGAGTAAGTTAGTAGAGTGATCAAGTGTGTCAAATTTTATGTAAGTTTGCAAGAATTTTTGAGGAACATGAATTTTCATGAAAGAGTCTAAGTGATAAGAATAAGAATAAGTTTTTGTAAATACTCACTTCCTTTGGTTTTGAAACTAATTTTTCGATTCAAACGTCCATTCTAACTAGGGTCTCCTATTGTTAGGATGGCTCTGATACCAACTTGTCAACACCCGAATTTTTAATCACTGATGCATGTTATGCCATACATCGCAATCCCAGGATTACCATTCTTGCGAGACATAACAGATTGGATATCATAGTACATCATCCATTACAAACCATACATAAGGTCTTACACAAATAAGGATCTCATGAACTAGTTCTTAATACAAATCAAGCAGCAGAATAACGTAAAGATAATGATAGCGTAGGTGAAGCTCCATCTTTAGGGTCACAGGCAATGCTAACGATGGAAGATGATCCTAGTCATCCTGATACTCCTTTTCATAGTCTGGCCACGGTAATAGCCAGGGACAAAGCCATGAGTACTCTTTAAGTACTCGCAAACTAATACTAACAAGTGAAGTGGTTTTGAGTAGGATATGCTAAGCTCTAGGGTTGTTTTGCAAAAAGCTAGATTTACCTCTACTAAGTTCAAAAGCAAAGAAAGCTAGTTGAAAGTTTTATAAGTGGGAACTTAAATTTCAGATCACAACTCTGTTGTGGTCAAGTCAAAGTCATAAATCATTTCAAAAGTCATTTTGAAAACATCTGACGACGGAACTGTATGGCCACTCCAACTGTCCATAACCGCGGATGCGGCTGTTCGAATAGTTTGACACTCTGCAAAGATTGTACACTTTCACCACAACATTCGATACATCCGTCAGGAATAATCCTGAATTCACCATACTCAGGATGCGGATAATCAATCCTAACCTTTCAATTACACGCCTTATTATAGGCACCTCTCCTGTGAATTTGGCCTCCCAAGCATGACCGACTGTCATCTTGGGCACTGCACAGGTGGACAATCTTCACAAGGTAGCCTCAGCTCAGACCTTGGCCCAAGGTAACCCATACTAAGGTATATAAATTTCCAGTCAAGCCCTACCCAATTTTCGGGTATTGTGGTTGTACGATAAAATTGGACTGGTATCGCATCCAGACAACCACCAGTTTTATAAAGGGCTAAGGCTCATGCCTTAACATTTTCATCATAAAAAATCATCGGGTGTTCGAGAACACATGTCAAAACATTTCAGTAGAACGACTCATCATTCTAAGGTTTTCATAACCATTTTCACCAAGTATTCTCATCTAAAGTTGATCAAGTTTTATGCTTAGAACTAGCATCTACAAGTGGGGGTAAATACTAATGATGGGTAATATACCAGTGGGGATTAGCGAAGTTCAATCTCATGCCTTAGGATGACATCAAGATTATCCAACTTAGGCCAAATTTTATACTCTTTATGCTACCTTCAATTATCTTCCTAGCATCTACAAGTCACTAAGTCAACTTTAAGAAAAAGCTTTGATAAAGAAAATAAAGTATTAATCTTGCAAGTAAAACTAGGATTGGGTATCAAGTGGCGTAAGCTTGCAAGTAAAACTTGCATGGTTTAGCTTGCTAAGATAGTAGTATAATCTTGCTAAGTTGCAAGGGTTAGCTTGCCTTAGGCAGAGCAGTGGTTGAAGTTCTCCTCGGCTTCTTCCTTGTAGTGTCCTCCTTCCTCCTTGTATCCTTGGTCGGTACTAGCGTCTATCAATAAATAAGAGGTACACAATCACCAAACAATACTTAACTATTTCTAATCATCACACAAAGTTTCATACTAGATGATCTAGCATCATCACTAACATTACAAGATTAAAGCACTTGTCCCATTTATTTTATTTGAGAAAAGTAATTTCTACTCATTGAAAAACTACTTAAGATTTAGCATTCTCCAACTCAAACATGGGATCATGTTGACACATGTCATCACCACATATTTCAATACATGGGAATGTGATTTAAATTGGTGTCACAATTTAATAAGGTTTAACCTTTCTATTTTATTTAATTAAGGTGACTAGAAATGCCTATGTGGCATTCTTTTATTACTTGATCATTATTTCTGTAAGTAAACCTATATATTTTTATATATTCTGAAAGGTATGGTTAAATGTGATTTTTGAGAGTTGGAATCAACTCAAAATCTCTTATGGTTGAATTTTGAAAAAATTTGAATGCAGAAAAGCTTCTGCCTTGTTATTTTTACCATGGATGATCTACAAATCTAAATGGTTTGAATCCAACGGGCTTGGATTAATCTTTCCAGTACCTTTCTAACAAAATTGGTTTCATGCGTTTCGGTTTAGTTAATCGAGCTAGGCTGATTTTTGAATCTAGGTACAAAACTGGGTTTGAAATTAAATGAATAAAACTAAATTTGAATTAGTGGGTTACGCAGGATGATTAACTGGGCCGGCCCACTACGCACAGCGCATGCACGGGCTGGTTAAGTGAGCGATCCCACTCGTCAGTGAGACAATGAGGGGCGAAGCTTTATGGGGCAATTAGGACCGTAGGATCTAACTCTAATCGAACGGCTCTAGTTCAACATCCACGTCGGGCAGCGCCGGCGAGACAGAACCCTGGCGCGGCCGTTGGGGGTCGTGGGAGGCTCACTGGGGCTCAGGCGAGGGTCGGCGACGGGGGCGAACGACGAAGTCGATGACGGCGATTCTCCTGGTACCGGCAGCTTCTCCTGGGGCGGCTCCAATCGACGACGCCTCTCCTCCTCTACAGCTGTGATCTCCGGTGAAATTTCGGCCACCTGGTGCTCGCCTTGCTCCGGGAGTGAGTGGGTGTGATCAGTGAGAGGTGGGGAGTGAACTGGTGTGAAGAAAACGAGCGGGGGAGGCCTCCTTTTATAGTGGCTGAAGGGGACCGAATGACGTAGGTGGAGCTCATCGGTGTCGACGGCACAAAGGGCTAATAGCATGGGCGACGATAGGGGCGGTGCTGTGCTCCCTAGCGAAGCTCAACGGCGTAGTGGCGAGGCGTAGGGCGGTGCGAGATGCTCAGAACATCGCGTTTCTTTGGGCGGGTCCAACGGCCATTTTAATGGTGCACAGCGTGCGTGGTCTGCGCGGCGGTGAACGAGCATGTCGAGCACGGCGCTCTGGCGAAGGCGGGGCGCGGTTTGTGCGAGCGTGTTGAGCACGGCGCTCTGGCGCACTCTCGGCATGGCCGCAGAGAGAATGGTCTCGCGCGTTCTGGGTGGTCCAGCGGCTGGCTGCGCTCGGGGCTTGCACAGGGATTGGCGGTGGACGGTGGAGTGCCTGCTAGACAAGGTTGGCGAGGCTAGTTAGGCTTGTAGCTTGCTGTCGACATTGGGGTTGGCAATTGGGCTCGGCCATGGTCACCATTGATGGCATTGTCGAGTTTACAGTGAGCTAGAGCTGGTTAAACTAGTTAGATGATCTACTGAGAGTGTAGTGAGAGCTAGGGAGGGGACAAGGTTGGCACAACACTGCTCACTATAGTGTTTGTTGTTTAATTTAATTTGTGCCCAGAAGGTGTTTGATGAAATGGCCAAAAGAAATTCAAATTTGAATTTTGGATTCAAACTTGGTGGGATTGCTAGGCACATACTAGGGAAGCTCTGGTTAGTTGGATTAGTCAAGGGGCACTGGTTTGGTTGGGTTTTGAAAATGTGTGATCTTCACATATATTAAAGATCCAATTTTGAATTGTCATTTGAAAGGGGTTGCTAAATGTTTCTGCAAGTTTGAAAGGTGGGATTTGATTCACTCTACTTGGTCTAGCAAGGGGTGAAAAGAATTGGAAATGTTTCTGTTTGAAATCTTGGACTAGAAACACTCAAAGTGACCTAGTGAGCAAGATTGGCAAAAATGACCATTTGCCTTATTTGAATTTTTTTTTCTCTTGATTAGTTTCTGCTTGGAAATGTTTTAGATGATGTTATTTTCACCCTTAAACAATTCCTTTCTATTTAGGTTAATAACACAAGTCTATTCATGCATTCATTTGGTTTTATTTAATCAAAGTTTTTGATAACCCTAATTTTAGTGATTAGAGTTTGATGATCATTGTTTCATATTTTTGGGATGTTACAAACCTTCCCTCCTTAAACAAAATATCATCCCGAGATTTGAAAAAGAAGAAAAAAGATTACCTAGGATTTAAAGAGATCGGGAAACTCCGTCCTGATTTGAAAAAGAAGAAAAAAGATTACCTAGGATTTAAAGAGATTGGGAAAAAGAAGTTTTTTAACCCTAATTTTAGTTATTAGAGTTTGATGATCATTGTGTCATATTTTTGGGATGTTACATGGTGATGGAGCCAACCATTGGCCCCATCCACCGGCCTCACCAACTGGTGCTAGAGGAGGGGGTGGAGGGGGCACCTGAGGGCCCAAATTAGGCAAAGGGTGTGGGTCCACATTGTCATCAGGCAAAGGATCCTCATCAGGTGGGCCACCACCAATCAAGTTACTATGCAACAGTTCCACAGAGAAAGTCCAGGATTCAGTTTACACCAAATCACCAATAGTGAACCTAACACTTTTGGGAATTTCTACTAGATCAGTGACCCTAACTTTTGCCAGAATTCTGCCTTTGTGATCAGGGTCCCTTTCCCACAGAAGAACCTTCCCAATATCAGCAAAAATGGAGTTCAGGTCATCATTGTGCCAGTGGTCCAGAGGTGTCCCAACTAGCATGACCCAACACTCATTGTTAAATTGAGTCCTCCTCCAGTTCACACCCTCACTGTGCTCGACAAAAGAGATATTAACATCTTGAAAAGGGATGGGGCTGGCCGCAATGAGCCGCTCCTTGTCACTGACGTTGTTAAACTGAACATAAGCAGCACTAAAGGGACAGGCTTGGATGTCTCTAAAGTCCACACGGACATCATTGTTTAGGAAATCTAACAGGACATCCCAAATATTTGCAAAAGGAACCTGACCAAGGGGAAGAGGATGAAAAGAAGAAATTACATACTATTCATGCAACCTGCAAAATCTGAAGCCCCTCGGGCAGAAACGACGCAGGATTGATCGAAATATTCGCCATTGTCAAGGACTCCACCGGTGACGAGCGGCGGAGAAGTTGGGGTTTCTACAGGCGAGGGAGTTGAGGAGGCAGAGTGCTCAACAGTTATTTTTTGGTGAGAAATGGAGAAATCTCGGAAGCAGTTGTAGACAACAAGCTATAGTTTTGGCGCACCAAAGTGGGCCTTGAACCAACCAAGGAAAGATTTATCTAGCCAAGCATGTTTTGGGAAGGTCGGGAATTTCAGAAATGGAATTAGACCAGGCAACTTAATTGTCGCGCGATTGTCGTGCCCACTGGGCCTAATAGGCGTTAGCACAAAATTATGTCCGCCATCAGCGAGAGCCTCAGTGTAAGGCTGTCCTTAATTAGGCACCTTAATGGCATTTTTAATTTGTCCAGCCATGCAGGGCGAAGCATCCGCAGATGCAATAGGAAACTCACGTCGTTGGAAGACAGACTAAACCTTCTTCACGTGTTTGACCAAATGAGATTTTTTTGGAATGACACTTTTCCTTTTGTATGTGACAAACTTCCAATATTTAGCTAATTCCTTGTAAAATTCCCTTTCTTCAAAATTCCAATTTGGGCCACCATTTTCCCAATGATTAATATGCATGACAAAAGAGTCACAAGAAAATTTTGAAATATTGTAAATTTCAAAACCCACTTCCCTTGAATCCAGCGAGAATCAAAAGTTCTATTTTGAAGAGATCTCACTTGGTATCTTGATGCCAATCCTCCAAAACAAGCTTGAAGGGCTATTCCAATAGTATGAATATCCAGTTTGAAATTTGCTCTTCCAAAGGAACAAACAAAAAAGAAAGCTTTTCTTCCGAAACCACCTAAGAAGTTGACTTGATGACTGAACTTCTTGAGAAGATTTTTCTCAAATTATTGCCCTATAGAAATATCCAGAGAAGGGTGCGTAACCGACTAATCATAACTAGGGGCGGTGATCAGAGGAGGGACATCAACCTTGGAGAGAACATTGGAGAAATCCAGAGCTTTTGGCTTGATCACAACAGCCTTGGGCTGCTTATCCAATCCAGAAGAGCTAGGCAAGATTTGAGTCCCCACTAAGACCATTTTAACGTTTAGATCAATAGTCATGACAGAGACAACCAATTCATCTTGAAGGAAATACCAAGCATCGATGACCACCTCATTGTGATTAAGAAGAACCAATCTTTTTGCACTAGAGAAATGCATCAAAAACCCTTTAGACTGTCCCAAATCATCCACTAGCAGAGAGGAACAAATAGCATGCCATTTAAAACCAGTGTGTTCATCCGATCCAGAGATGGTAGGGGATCTACCAAGAAATCCAGAGGAAGGCACCTTTTGATCATTGACACGAGAAAGGTGAGAGGGGAACCTCAAAACAGATCCAATAGATATTTTCTCCCCATTTTCCAAACATCTTCCCTCAAGAGGAGAACCTTTCGCATTAAGAAGAACCAGCGAGCCCTCAAGGAACTTACCACCCGTGGTTACACCAGAGTAGGTGATCTTCTAACACCCACCTGATGAATCCATGCAGCACCCACGCCAGAGGGAAGCCGGTGAAGGCCGGGGGCTAACCAACAGTCACCTCAGAGGAGCCTCATGCCTCGGAAATCGTACAGGTGCGAGCTCTCATCCTTAATAGTTTGGTTCTTTGCTCAGTTCCACGGTCTATAAATAACTATCTAAGGTGCTCATACCACGTGTGTGGGGCTTGTTTAAGCCCATAGAGCACTTTATCAAGCTTGTATACATGGTTTGGAAAGTTGGGATCCTCAAACCCCAGGGGTTTCTTTACATATACCAACACATGCAATGGACCATTTAGGAATGCACTTTCTATATCCATTTGTTGCAATTTAAAGTTATGATGTGCGGCATAAGCAAGAAGGATATGTATGGACTCAAGGCAATCCACGAGAGCATATGTCTCTCCATAATCAATGCCTTCAATTTGGGAGAACCCTTGAGCTACCAATCTTGCCTTGTTCCTTACAACAATACCATGTTCATCTTGCTTGTTCTTGAATATCCACTTAGTGCCAATAACATTGCGGCAATCTTTTGTCTTTTCAACTAACTTCCTTACTTTGTTTCTCTCAAAGTTGTTGAGCTCTTTATGCATTGCTTCAAGCCAATCTGAATCTTCAAGAGATTCCCAAACTTTCTTTGGCTCCACCATGGATATTATGTGCTTGATTCTCACAAAAATGCTTCAATTGAGCTCGAGTGGACATTCCTCTCCTTAGATAACCAAGCACATTCTCAAGAGAGTGATCTCTTATTTCCAACATCCTATCCACTCTAGCTCTATGACGAGTTTCGATCTCCTTGTTTTCTCTTGTGGGGATATCTTCATCATTTTGGTCCTCGTCTTAACCATCATCTTAACCTAGATCTTGACTGGAATCATTCTCATCATCATGAGGCATAGATTGACCTTGGTATTGATCAGGCACACTTCTAGACAGGCGTTGAGATGATCTTCTAGATGATTCTATATCTGCCTTGAACAATAGACTGAGCAGTGATGGACAATCCGATAAGTGGAGAATCTTGTTCCTCCTAGATAGAGGTTTCTGCCTGAACAACTTGTTGAGGGTTCTTAGTTTGTATTTATCTTGGGTCATTATTCTCCTCAATAGTAGGAGCATGTAGATGCTGTGAAGATGAGGGCTCTACTTGAGTAGAGCATAGTTCTTCTCGATCCGCCACAAGGGGTTCCTCAACGGGGCGTATGAATCCCGCACCCATTCTTTTTATGGAATATTGAGGTATTTCATCATCTACATCACAAATATCAACACGCCCCCCTTGGGGACCATCATATTCTTCGAAAACCACACTACAAGTTTCTACAACAACTCCAGAGAGTTTATCATAGATTCTATAAGTGTGGGACTCGAGACCATAGATAACAAAAATACCTTTTAAAGCTTTGGAATCAAATTTGGACAAATGAACACCTTTTGTGAAATAGAAACACTTACAACCAAACACCCGGAAGTATGAAATGTTGGGCTTGTTATCGGTAAGTATTTCATATGGAGTCTTGATCAATTCTTTGTGGAGGTAGAGCCGGTTTGAAGCATGACATGCAGTAGAGATTTCTTCAGCCCAAAAGTTGTAAGGGGATTTAAACTTCATCAACATGGACCTAGCCATATCAATTAGAGTCTGATTCTTCCTCTTAGCTACACCATTTTTTTGAGGGGTATATGCAGCGGAATATTGGTGTTTTATCCACTCATCACTAAGAAATCCATTCAAGGTGTAGTTCTTGAACTCGGTGTCGTTTTCACTCCTTATTACCAACATAGGGACTTTGTATTGATGTTGAACCATGTTGATAAAGTCGATGAAGTTTTCACGAGTCTCACTTTTTAACTTGAAGAAGTATGCCCATGTGTATCTTGAATAGTCATCAATAATCACCAAACAATACTTCTTCCCACCAATACTTGCATGAGATGGAGGACCAAAGATATCCACATGAAGGAGCTCCAAGATCCTTTTGGACTTGATGAAGTTATTTGGCTTGTGGAGAGAATCATGCATCTTTCCTTCAACACACGCCTTGCACACACGATATTTGACAAAACAAACATTTTCTTTTAGTCCAATAATATGGCCACCCTTGTGGAGTCTTTGCAAAGTTCTCATGTTGACATGGGCTAGATGGCGATGTTATACCCAACTCGCATCGGCCTTACCAAATAAGGACATCGCACTTGTAGTGGTTTTCCCCAAAAAGTTCACCACATACAAGTCATTTTTTATGTACCCAACGAATGCAACCTTTAGAGACTTTCTCCATAAGACGACCACAATATCATTGTCAATAAAGACGGCAAAGCCCATCTTTCCAAGAGAACGGAATGAAAGGAAATTATATCGGGTCTCAAAAAGCATGACGTCCATGAGTGTAATATCACGAGCAACAACAACCTTGCCAAAACCCAATACCTTAGACTTTGACTTGTCAGCATATGTCACGGTTATTTGATCATCATTGGGTCTCATATCCTTGAAAATATTTTTGCTTCCGGTCATATGACTTGTGCATACACTATCAAGCACCAACTTTTACCCTCTGGAAGCATAGTTTTACAAGAGATCAAAATAGATTTTAGGTACACATTTTTCAATGGGTCCTCTTTTGTTAGCAACAAGGATCTTGGGAACCCAAATGGACCAAACAATATAACCATCCAACGGGCCAACATATTGTGCATAAACATCACCATAATAATCATGCATTAATACATTGTAAGGGTTAGAACTTCCCGCAAAGTCATCATGTGACATAGTTTTCCCACTTGTGGTCTTACTACCCACAATGGCCTTGTCTTTTGCTTCTATGGGCATGGCCTTCTTGTTTTTGTTCTTCTTATTAGGTTTGGATGCAAAGAAAATTCCCCCTTTCTCATTATTTGACCTTTGCTTACTCAAAAGATCGTCAATATACTTGTTTCCTTTGGGAAAGGTGGCATTAGCAAGCTCCCCCTTCAACCTAGCATTTTCTTCAATGGTGTTTGTACTACTAGAGGGAATTAAAATACTTGGTGATGAAATATTAGTCAACTGAGTTTGAAGTTTTTCACGAGACCTTGTGACCAACAAGAGTCACCCTCCAAGGCCTTGTGAGCCTTGTCAAGCTTCCTAAAGTCCTCGGCAAGTTTGTCATGAACAACACCAAACTCAACCTTATCCTTTTTAGCCTTTTTATACTTAGCAATGGAATGATCACGTTCCTTGATGAGTTTATTAATAATTTGATCATTTGCCTCATTGAGGCCTTCAAGTTTTATTTCAAGAGACATCCTAGTCTCTCGCTCTTCTTCTAGAGCATTATTTAGTGCCTCCCCCTCAATCATATGCTCTCTCCCTAGTTTGCATCTCTCATCAAGAAGCTCTTGTGTGTGAGAGACTCAAGAGGTTCACAAAATGCTTCTTGTGCTCCCCTTGAAAGTTTCATAAACACATCAAAATAAACTAATTCCTCTTTGACCTTAAGAGATATATCATCATGAAGTTCATCATCAATCATAGAGGAGGGGTGGGAGGATGATAATACCTCCAATCCTCTTGCCATTAGGCAACTGATGTTCTTGTTGGATATATTATCATTTGGAGAGTCGAAGAGTGAGAAGTGGAGGTAGAAGTAGTGGAAAGAGCAGCCACCCCATTTGGGCTCGTTCTTGGGCTCAAAATTGAGAACTTGCTTCAACTGTGGTGACCGCTATCACTTTGTTGCCAGCTATCCCTATGAGAAAAGAGAAGATCATGGGGGTAAACTAGTGTTAAAGAAAAACTCCAAGGCTCCCTTCGTTATTGGGCTGCAGAACGACTTATCCTTGCTTCAAAGCTTCATCACGGGCCTCTGCCGTCCATTAATTGGTAAACTTTCTGCCTCTGCCTGTAGTAGATGAATTATGTAATCGTCATTATACTCATTGTCGTCCTCTGTCCGCAGGCCGGATTATCGACAGCTCGGAGGAGGCGCAGTCGTATGACGCGCGGCAATGTGTGACTACTCTGGTCGACTTGGCCACGTTGTCTGCGGCTTGCATTCGGGCGTATCTTCAGGAGATATCGCCTATGGAAGTGATTCCCAGCGATCTCGTCGAAGTATGGCGGTATCTGGAGAAGGCGCCGTCAGTCGTCGAGTTCATGACGCGGTCGGCGTTCCGGCGCGGGGCGGCGACAGCTCTCAGCCTTGGGCTTGCCCACTTCCTGGAGGACTTCGATCTTGACGACGTGACGAGTGGCTACCCCTCGTCGACGGGCTCGGTGGAGATTGGCGAGGTGCTGAAGCTGACGGACCGGGCCGCGGTGTACTCCGATCGCGTCTGGGCGATGGGCAACATCCTCCCCTATCAGGAGACGACTGTTGCCACCGACGATCCTGAGCCGCCGCATCGGGACTTCAAGGTCGAGCAGCCCTTCCGTGCGGCGATGGCGGATGAGTTCACGACTTACCCGTCGAACCCGTACACGCCCTTCATTCGCAACCGCAGGGGCGGCGGCGAGTCGCCGTCGAAGCCTGTGGAATAGAAACATTGTGCCCTGGGGCGTTAGCAGCGATTAGCCATTGGGCTCAACTTGTATTTTGGAACGATGTTGTTCTGCTGTAATGAAACTTCGCATTATTTTGTGAATTGTTTCGTAATTTTGATTGCTTATTGGACGAGTCCCCGAGCGCGTCCGCCCTTTTTATGGGGTTTGCCTCATTTGTTACGTGTTTGTGGTTTTGAATGTTTTGTCAGTTGTTATGTTATTGAGGTCGACTCGCCCTAGCTCGGACAGCCAGTCGCAGGGAGACTCCCGTGAGTGCTCTTTACTTGACCATTTTCCCTTGCGCGAACGAGGTCGGGTGGCCGAGTCCCCGAGCGTGGTACTTGGTGGTTCTAGTCGCAACTCCAGGGTGGGTGAGGACTTAGCGCGTTAGAGTAAGCGCGTCACTCCTGCCTGACCCGTGGGGTCAGTCGCATGGCGAGTCCATGGCATGCTCTCATACTTGGCGTTTTTCCCTAGTCGCTCGTGCTCGACTGGTCGTCAGTCCCCGAGCGTGGTACTTGGCCGTTCAAGTCGCTGTGCCGAGGATGCGGAGGACCTTGGTCGTTGTGAGGAACGAGGGCAGTTGTCTTGGCTCGTTGAGCCAGTCGAGCTAGGCGACCCCACTGGGGCTCCGAGTTGGCGTTTTTCGTGGACGTTACGAGTCCTGGGGTAACCCAGTGCCCTCGGAACGCACTACTTGGCCGTGCCGGTCGCTGAACCAGAGGTTGACTTCTGCGGTTAGCTTGACGATGTTATTACGAGTGCGAGTGGCACAAGGTACGGAGAGTAGACGCAATTTGCGGTAACTGATCTATTTTATTTCATGGCAGGTAGAGAGTACATGTATGGAGTTCTAGGAGTAAAATTTCCGTAGTAAGTTTTCGTTCCACGATCGCTTGACGTCGAGTTTCCCGTGGCCTCGGACGTCAATGAGGTAGTAGGCGTCGTTGCCGAGGACTCGCCCGATGGCGAATGGTCCCTCCCAAGGGGGGATAGCTTGTGCATGCCCTGCTTGTCCTGGATGAGGCGTAGCACCAGATCGCCTTCCTGGAACGTGCGAGTCCTTACTCGCCGGCTATGGTAGCGGCGGAGCCCTTGTTGGTAGATGGCGGTGCGGGAGCAGGCCAGGTCGCGTGCCTCGTTGAGTTGGTCGACTCCATCCTGGCGTGCAAGTTCGTTTGCGGCCTCCGTGTAGTGGACAACCCTGGGCGAGTCTTGTTCTAGGTCGGTGGGCATGACTGCCTCGGCACCGTATACCATGAAGAAGGGGGTGAATCATGTCGACCTGTTGATGGAGGTGCGGATGCCCTAGATGACGGAGGGTAGCTCCTCGACCCAGCACCCGGCGGTGCGCTCGAGTGGTACTTGAAGTCATGGCTTCAGGCCGTGGAGGATGCTCTGGTTGGCCCGTTCCGCCTGGCCATTGGACTCCGGGTGAGCGACTGAGGCGAGGTCGAGGCGGATGTGATGTTCTTCGCAGAACTCGGCCATGTCTCCTTTGGGGAAGTTGGTGCCGTTGTCCGTGATGATGCTGTTTGGGAACCCGTAGCGATAGATGAGCTCGCGTAGAAACTTGGTGGCGGTCTTCCCGTCGCATTTCCGGACTGCCTTGGCCTCCACCCATTTTGTGAACTTGTCGACTGCGACCAGGAGGTGGGTGAAGCCGGAGGGGGCCTTTTTGAAAGGGCCTACCATGTCCATACCCCACACGGCGAACGACTAGGTGATGGGGATTGTCTTGAGCGCCGAGCTCGGTACGTGGGTCTAGTTGGCGTACTTCTGGCACCCGGCGCACCGCTGGACGATGTCGACAGTGTCTGCGTGTGCGGTTGGCCAGTAGAAACCATGTCGCATGGGCTTTGCCACCAGAGAGCGGGCGCCGGCGTGGTGGCCGCAGTCGCCGGAGTGGATGTCGTGGAGGATTTTGCGTCCTTCAGCGGGTTGGACGCAGCGTTGGAACACGCTAGTCACGCTGCGCTTGTGGATCTCGCCGTCGATGAGAACAAAGGATTTGCAGCGGCGTGCTATCATCCGGGCGTCTGTTTCGTTTGCTGGCAAGGTGCCTCCTTCCAGGTAGGCGATGTACGATTTAGTCCAGTCCTCTGGCTCGGCGATGAGTGCGACCAGGGCTGCCTCTGGTTGCAGCGGGACTCCGATGTCGATCTCCCTTGGGGGAGAGACGGAAGGCTTGGTGATGGTGTCGAGGAAGACGCCGGTGGGTGGTGCGAGTCAAGCCGAGCCGATACGAGAGAGTGCGTCGGCCTCCTCGTTCTTCCGCCTGTCGATCCACTCGATGGAATAGCCTAAAAAGTGTCCGCCCAGCTTTTCCATTGCTTGGCGGTATGCCGCCATGGTGGGGGAAACGGCGTCGCAGGTGCAAGCGACTTGCCCAGCGACGAGGTCGGAGTCTCCGTAGCAGCGTAGGCGGTTGACATTCATCTCCTTGGCGGCTCGCATGTCGTGGAGTAGTGCCTCGTACTCGGCCATGTTGTTGGTGCAGGGGGTGAAGTCGAGGCAGAGGACGTAGCGTAGCTTGTCGCCCTTCGGAGAGGATAGCACGATCCCTCCTCCTGCACCATCCGCATTCTTGGAGTCATCGAAGTGTAAACTCTAGTAGTGGAGGTATGGCAGCTTTTCTGGCTGCTGGGCCTCTTCCCAGTCGCCGATGAAGTCCGCGAGAGCCTGCGACTTGATCGCTTTGCACGGCTCATACTTGATGTTGTGGACGCCGATTTCGACGGCCCACTTGGCGACTCGTCCGGTCGCCTCACGGTTACGGATGATGTCCTGCAACGGTGCTAAGGAGACGACCGTTATCGGGTGCTCCTAGAAGTAGTGCGGCAGTCGCCGCTGCGCTCTGAAGACCGTGTATACCAGTTTCTGGTATTGCGGGTATCGCTGGCACGACTCGGTGAGGACCTCGCTGATATACTACACTGGTCGCTGTACTGGGTGTTCCTTTCCTTCCTCTGGTCCCTCGACGACCATGACGACGCTGACGACGCGCTCGGAAGACACAACGTAGACCACCATGGGTTCCTTGTCGACGGGGGCGGCGAGTAGCGGTGTTGCGAGTAGCACCTTCTTGAGGTCGCGGAGCACGTCGTCCGCCTCCTTGTCCCACTGGAAGGTGGGGTTCTTGCGCATCAGGCGGTATAGGGGCATCGCCTTTGCACCCAATCGGGGGATGAAGCGACTGAGAGCCGCGACTCGCCCGGCCAGCTTCTGGACGTCGTGCAGGCACTCGGGTTTGCCGAGTCGAGCGATCATGTCGATCTTGGTGGGATTCGCCTCGATCCCGCGCTTGGAGACGACGTATCCCAGTAGCTGCCCTGTTGGTACACCGAAGGTGCATTTGCCTGGGTTGAGCTTTATCTTGTATTTCCGTAGGTTGGCGAATGTTTCTGCCAGGTCGGCGAGTAGGTCGCCCTGGCGAGCGGACTTTACTAGCACGTCGTCGATGTAGACGTGGATATTGCGGCCAATTTGGCTCGCAAGGCACTCCTGCATACATCGCTGGTAGGTCGCCCCGGCGTTCTTGAGGCCGAAGGTCATGGCGGTGTAGCAGAAGGCTCCAAATGGCGTGATGAACGCCATCTTCTCTTCGTCCTCAACGGCCATTTTGATCTGGTTGTACCCAGAGTAGGCGTCGAGGAAGCATAGCGACTCCGAGCCCGCGGTGGAGTCGATTATTCGGTCGATCCGCGGGAGGACGAATTGCTCCTTCGGGCAGGCGATGTTTAAGTTTGTGTAATCGATACACATCCTCCAGGTCCCATTTTTCTTCTCGACCAGGAATGGGTTTGCCAGCCACTTGGAGTATTTGATTGGCCAGATGAAGCCTGCAGCGAGTAGACGCTGCACCTCCTCGGCGATGGCTCGGCGGCGCTCTTCATTGAAGGGCCGCAGTGACTGCTTGACGGGTCGCACTATGGGGTCGGCGTGGAGTTTGTGCTCAGCGAGTTCCCTAGGGACACCAGGCATGTCAGAGGGCTTCCATGCAAAGATGTCCCTGTTGTCACGGAGGAACTCGATGAGCGCGCCTTCCTATGCTGGGCTCATGCCCGTCCCGATCGTCACCGTCTGGCTGGAGTCACCTAGGACCAGCTCGACGGTGCGGGTATGCATTGTTGCTTCGAAGGCTGAGGTGTTGCCGCCCTCCGCGTTGGGCTTCTTGAGTATAGTGGGGTCGTCGTTGTTGACCCCGCTTGCGTATTTGGCGAGCTCGTCGGCGTGGTTGGCCTCTGCCGCGATGACGGCGTCGGCGAGTTCGGCTCCTTTGGCTTCGCACTCGGCGGCCATGTCGGGGTCGCCGTGGATGGTGATTACGCCACGCGGTCCGGGGAGCTACATCGCGTTGTACGCGTAGTGGGGCGCCGCCATGAACTTCGCGTTGTCGAAGGGCACTAGCTCGAAGATGATCCGCTCGGTGCGGAAGTTTGCCGGTGTGCCGAAGGTGACTGGCAGTGTGACCTTGACGATCGGGTACGCCTTCCGACCGGGGACGATGTCGTGGAACGTGGTGTAGGTTGTCTCGACCATCGACTGCGGGAGCCGCAGTTGCCTGAAGGTGTCCAGGTACAGGATGTTGATGGAGCTGCCACCGTCCATCAATGTCATGGGGAGCCAGTAGTCTCCCACCTTGGGCTTGACCACTAGGGCGACTCGGCCTGGGTACTCGATGCGTGGAGAGTGGTCCTGGCGGCTCCAGGTGATGGGTTTCTCCGACCAGTTGAGGAACTGGGGAACGTCCACCTGGGCCACCGCGTTGACGGCAACGGCGCGGGCGATGACCTTCTTCTCGCACTTCGTGTTGAAGCCTGTGAAGGTGTGGAGCGAGCCAGCCACGCTGCCGAATTTTCCGCCGTTTGGCGGGTTGTTGTCAGGGTCTTCCGGCCCTCGCCGTGCCTTCTCGATCTCCTTGAGAGAGTGGCAGTCGGCGATCGTGTGCGTGGCGGGCTTTCCTTCCCTTCTGTGAAATGCACAATGTTGGTTAAGTAGGGCCGCGGGGTCGAACCTTGGTTTCTCCTTGTAGTTGCTGCCGTTGAGGCGTTGCCCCCCGTCGCGGCGGAAACTCTTGGGCTCGCGCTGAGCGTGCCCAGCATTGGCGACGAAGTCGACTCGCCCGTCACTGCGGCGCTTGCCAGTGAGGCGAGTGTTGCTGTAGCATAGATCGGATCGTCGTCCGTTGTCGTTGCCGCTCGTGCAACGCTGTCCTCCCGACTCGTCGTCGGTTTCTTGATTTGGGTCTTCCTCCGCGTATCTTTTGGCGATCTCAAGGAGGTCCGGTATGTTGTCGAGTGTGCGGTATGCTCGTTTGAGCTTGGCGACCAAGGGCTCGTAATGGCACGAGGTCTTGAAGCAGTGGATTGCGGTGTCTGGATGGATACCGATCGCGTTGTACCATAGTTCTTGCCATCGTTGCACCTAGTTGCGGGTCGACTCGCGAGTTCCCTGGACGCATCGTTCCAGGTCCTCGATGGTGGTGGCGCGGGTGTATGAACCCTCGAAGTGCCTGACGAAGGCCTCGCGCATCTCTTCCCAGGAGTCGATGCTATCCGCGGGGAGAGTGTTGATCCACTGCCTGCACGCCCCCTCCATCATTAGGGGGAGGTAGCAGGCTGCGAGTAGATCAGAGTGGCTGGAGATCCCCATTGTCATGAGGTAAGTATCCAGCCATACGGAGGGATCGTACGTGGGGTCGTACTTCTCTACTTCCTTCGGCGCTTTGAAGTTCGCCGGGTATCTTTTGCCTCGGATCATTGGTTCGAAGCACCGGGGCCCGAGTCGACTTAGCAACCCCCTCGGCTCGCCGTCGCGGCAGTTGGTTAGGGTATGCCACAGGTCGTCAGGATGGCGTGCGCACCAGCTCTGGTTGTTGATGATGTGGCTGCGGGCGTCGACGGGCTGACCGTTAGCGGCGACGAAGTTGGTCGCCAGCCGGGGGTCGTTGGTGGAGAGTGTCGCGTTCGCGGGTCGGTGTTGGAGCTGCAGTGGTTCGGGTGGCGGGCAGTTGATGGTGTTTGCCGCCAAGGGACGGCCGCTTGAGGTCGCTCTGCTGCCCGATGAACGCGAGTACATCCGACCCTGTGAGTCGACGCCTGCGTTTTGTTGCTCGACCGCCTTTGCGAGCAAGACCTTGACGTACTGGATCTGTAGGGCGCCGTCGCCGGTGGCCGTGATGTTGTCGGCCGCTGCTCGCCCCGCCACGAGGTTGTCCATCGGGGTGGATAACAGTGGTAGGCCATTCGCGTCTCGCTCCCGTGAGGAGACCACGATCCGCGGCTGGTCCCTAGGGGGTGCGCGGTTGGGTGGAGGTGGGGAGCCATTCGCCGTCGACCCTGGTGGGGGCCGGGCGCTTCCTCCTGGTGGCGCGTTCTCGCAGATCGCACGCTAGGCCGCGCGGGCCGGGTCGTTCTCGTCGTCGAAGTTCAGGGCGCGCCCCTGGACGGTGGGGTCCAGGTGCGACCGATTCGTTGCTGGTGGTAGCGCGACAGCTCCTGCGTCGTCACCTTCTCGAGGCGAAATTTTTCGCGCTCGGCTTGCTCCTTACGGACTGCTTCCGCCAGCTTCAGGCGGAGTTCCTCGACCTCCGTTGCTGTTGCGTTGGGAGGGATCGGGGTGGAGAAGGGATCCTCCGGTGGGTCGGCGCCAGTTGACATGTAGGTCGCGGTGTGGCGGCCAGTCCCGTCGTGGAGATCGGCAGAGTTTTCCGACCCGGAATCGAAGTCGAAGATCCCAAGGATGGAAGGATCCTCGAAATCTCCGACGTTGGAGACCTGGGTGGTGGAGCCCGCGGGCGACGCGACGACGATGGATCCGGCGAGTGACGCCAGGGTGGCCGAGTCGGCGTCGTCGTTCAGGGCCGCGTCTTCCGCGGCCGCGGTGGTTTCAGCCACATCACTGTGGGCTAATTCGTACTCGGAGGCGAGGCGGTGGATCGTGCGGACCTGACTCTCGGAGAGCCGGTCGCGCGGCGGCGACTCGCGGATGCGAGATGAGTCCTCCAAGATGATGACTCGGTGAGGCCGACGAAGAGACTGATCGTGCCAACCGTCAAGATCATGCTGTGTGTGACAGGTCGCGCCGCCGGGACGTAGCTGCTCGGCAAGATTTGGAGCATCTCCCCGATCGCTATCATGCGGCCGGTGGCGATCGACTCGTTGATGGGCAGATTGGATCTCGCAGCAGAACACCGGCCAGGCCCCACGGTGGGCGCCACTATCGTGGGAATGACCACGGCAGATGCTGCAATCGGCAGCGAGTAGTAGAACATGGGGCAAGGGCGGCCAGCCATCTGCGGTGCTAGATGAGGGCGGAGACACAAGGATTTACCCAGGTTCGGCCCCCCGGAGTGTAAAGACCTACTCCTGCTGGATTGTATTATGGTGGAAGTACAATGGGGAGAGCTCGGTGGCTAGGCAGCGAGTCGCTTGGGTGGATGATGGAACGTGTCCTCTAGTCGCTCTTTAGGGAGGTTTATATAGACTCACCCCCCTAGGGTTTACAGATCTCAACCGAGTCAGTTAAAGTTTTAGTAATTGTCTAACCTAATCCGACTGGGCCTATCTACGCTTCTGGGCCTTCAGCTTCTAGTCGCTTGAGTCCACGCCAAGTCGTGATCCAGTCGCCGTTACTGCAGGCCCACTCGCAGGTACCTGGGCCAGTCGGAATCGTCCTGCTGGGTATACCCCGGTAGGCATATCCCCATCAATTTAAGAACAACCAAGATGTGTATGTCGAATGGAAAGCCCAAACTATGTGACTCATGGAATCTACTAGGCAAGTTAGTTGGTCGAGGGGGTTTCCAGGCCCCCGTGTGGTTTTACGCTCGTCTTGGTTCAAGAGGTGAGAACATCAGGTCCTAAGGGTGGCAAGTATGGGACTACAAAAACCACAACCCACGTGGCCTCCCATACAAACCTTAGCATGTTTATTATCCATATCTGATCACATCACCACATACTACCATACTAGATTCGTTCGCATCTTAGGTGCATCACATGAATGATCAGCATCAGACCACTAAGCATGGCTAAGCTTGACTGAACTGTGGCACTAGCGATGCTCATAAGCCAAACCCTAGTTATGCTAGGAGCGGTGGATCGGGTAATATAGTTCGCAAAGGAAAACATGCATCAGATAGGATTACTCTGTCTACTGATAAAAGACTGTTTGAACCGAATGCATATGACGAGATTGAAATACTTTGTAATCATAGGATTCATATGTATGAGTGGGGCTTCGCTTTCCTTGTCCGTTGTTGGACTGATACTGCTCTTCGGTGGCATTGACTTCAGCTTCGGGTTCGGTTCCTATTTGTGAGAACCAATCACCGAAAAAGAGAAAACAACACTCAACACATGGCATGTGCAATGCTCATAAAATATGGATGATATGACAAGTTAAATAGTGTTGAATTGAACCCTAAAACATGCTTGGTCACTTTAAAGGGGGTTCCGAAAGTCCAAACCCTAAAACAGGGGGATCATCGAAATCACCTATGGGGTTCAATTGGTTCTTCTAATTAAACTTGCTATCAAAGTTGATTAACAATGTATGATTATAGCTTAGTTAGATAGGTTTCATTTTTCTGAACATTTTGGTATATTATTTGTATTTTTATGATTTAAAATGAATTAGTTATGAATTTATCAAATTTTAATTCATTTTTGGAATATTTGAAATAATTTCCAAACTTGGGCCCACATGTCAGACTTTTAATCATTTCAGAAAATATTTATAGAAATTAATAAAATCCTGACAGGTATGGCCCACCTGTCATTCATCTTCCATTTCAGAAATAGTTACAGAAAAAGAAAAGGAGAAATGACATCAGCATGACATCATGCTGATGTCATCTGGGCTTGATCCTCAAATCGATGCTCGATCTGTCGATCGAGCGCGCGCGAGGATGCGGGGCTGAGTGCACTGGACTCAGCGCATCGTGCTGAGCCAGAAAGTGGCGGCGCGGCGTGTAGGGGGTTGCCGGAGGGCCGGGAGCGACGGTGGCCGATGGCGGCGGCTGCAGGTGGTCAATGGGGAGGGGGTTAGAGGGCGAGAGAGAGGAAATGGAGTGGTCTTCAAGGACCAGAGGCTCACCCTGAGCACGATGGAGGTGGTGGCAAGGCGAGGTGAGCACGGGAGACGCCGGAATCGAAGAAGAACGCGGCGGCCGGAGCTCGGAGAGGTGAGGTCGAGGGCGACGATTTTGACTGCCCGCGTTCGATTCCTTCGGGGAGAAGCACCAGGGAAACGAGGCGGAGCTCAAGGCGGGTTCGATGGGGGCACGGGGAGGCTTCAAACGATGGTGGCGCGAAGCTCTGGCCGGACTAGGGTTCGTCCATGGAACGGATAGCTAGGGAGAGGAGAAAGTGGCGGTTAAGGGTTAGTCGTCGGCGTCCAGCAGATCTTGTAGAATCTTGGGGGAGGCGGCACGAATCGCGGCGCCGGCGAGCATCGCAACACCGGCGAGTGGCGGAGGCAGCGACACCGAGCTACTTCTGTCGCGAGGAAGACGACAGGCGAAGGTGGATGGGGCTGGCTGGGCCGGCTTGGGCCCCGGGTGGGCTGGCTGCTGGCGCTACTGGCGGCAGCGAGAGAGGAGAGGGAAGATGGGCTCGGCCCAGAGAGGGTTAGGTTTATATTTTTTCCAGGGAATCCTTTTCTATTTATGTTTTTCTGGTTTCTTTTTATATTTGGAATTCAAACCTGTTTTGAATGATTTCAATTTATAGAAACTTTTGTATAATATCTGAAAACACTAAGGGGCACTTATGAAAACCATTTGAATTGATTCAAAGAGAGAGGGGAAGCTATTAGGGTTTAGGGTTTTGTTTGTTCTGCTTTGGTTGAATCAAAGTGCAAATGTTATGCATGCATGCAATGCTCAAACATATCTTATTTATATTACACAAAAGGATGGTATGTTACAGCTCTACCCCACTTACAAGAATCTTGACCCGAGATTCCTAGGTTTTAGAAAAGAAGGCAGGGTACTCAGATCGAAGACGATCTACGCGTTACCAGGTTGCTTCTGACTGAGAGTGATGAGACCATTGAACTTTCAGGAACTTGATTGTTTGACGACGAGTCTTGCGCTCGGTTTCATCAAGAATACGAACAGGGTATTCTCGGTAGGTTATATCATCTTGGAGATCCAAAGTTTCATGATCCACACCGCGAATGGGATCTTTGAAGCAGCGCTTGAGTTGAGACAATGGAAAACATCATGTACCTCTAGAAAAGTTGAAGGTAGATCCAATTGGTAGGCAAGCTCACCCCACTTGGAGATAATGCGAAAGGGACCAACATAGCGAGGTGCCAATTTTCCTTTGATACTGAATCGATGGACACCCTTCAGAGGAGTGACCCGGAGGTAAACTTGATCACCAACTTCATAATGAACATCAAGATGATGACAATCATAGTTAGTCTTCTGACGAGATTGAGCGGCCTTCAGACGCTCTCGAATTATGCGAACTTGATCTTCTGCTTCTTGGATCATGTCTGGACCAAAGAATTGTCTTTCGCCGGTTTCTGTCCAGTTCAGCGGTGTTCGACATGTTCTCCCATACAGGAATTGGAAAGGTTGCATGCCCAAACTAGATTGAAAACTGTTGTTATAAGAGAACTCCGCAAAAGGAAGACATTTCTCCCAGTTCTTTCCAAAGGATATGACACATGCTCGGAGCATGTCTTCAAGAATTTGATTCACTCTTTCGGTCTGACCAACGGTTTTAGGATGATAGGCTGTACTGAAGGAAACTTGAGTTCCCATTTCTTGATGGATACTAGCCCAGAATTTGGAAGTGAACAAGCTTCCACGATCAGATATGATCTTCTTGGGTACACCATGGAGGATGACTATCCGGGATATGTATAGCTCTGCCAACTGGCTTGCAGTAATGCTTTCCCGAACAGCAATTAAGTGAGCAACTTTGGATAGTCGATCAATAACTACCCATATGGCATCATGTACAGATTGTGTTCTTGGAAGTCCAGTGATAAAATCCATACCAATTTCATCCCATTTCCACTTAGGAATTTTCAACGGCTGCAGAAGTACAGCAGGCCTTTGGTGTTAAGCCTTCACATGACGGCAAACGTCGCACTCTGCAACAAAGCGAGCGATTTCTGGTTTCATTCCACTCCACCAGAATCTTTGACGGAGATCTCGGTACATCTTGGTACCACCAGGATGGATAGACAGAGGGGATTCGTGAGCTTCCAAAAGAATTAGATCTTTAGTTTTCAGACTGTTTGGAACCACTAGCCGGTTACTGAAGTATAGAATACCTTGATCATTGACAGAGAAGAATTTAGCTTCACCGCTTGCAACACGTTCTTTGATCTTGGTAACTTCATCATTTTGCTTTTGAGCGTCCTTGATTTGGTCCTCGAGAGAAGATTTTATTTCAAGGTTAGCAAGGAATCCACAAGGAACTACTTCAAAATTAAGACGCTTGATTTCCTCGTAGAGAACAGGTTGGGCTTGTGAAATCATTAGATTGTTGCAATAAGACTTCCGACTTAGCGCATCAGCTACGACATTGGCTTTGCCGGGTTGATAGTTGAGACCCAAATCATAATCTTTGATGAGTTCCAACCATCGTCTTTGCATGAGATCCAGATCTGGCTGGGTGAAGAGATACTTAAGACTTTGATGATCCGAATAAAGTTCACAACGGTTACCGATGAGGTAATGTCGCCATTGCTTAAGAGCATGAACGACATCAGCGAGCTCGAGATCATGGGTTGGATAATTGTTCTCATGTGGCCTCAACTGCCGAGAAGCATAGGCCACTACATGACCATCTTGCATCAACACACAACCGAGCCCTTGGAGAGAAGCATCACAATAGATGACAAAGTCCTTGCTTGTATCCGGAAGGACAAGCACAGGGGCGGTGGTTATCTTAGTTTTCAAAGCTTGGAAACTTTCTTCTGCCTTTTGTGACCATTCAAATTTCTTATCTTTCTTAAGAAGATCAGTCATAGGCTTGGCTATCTTGGAGAAGTTCTCGATGAATCGGCGGTAATATCCATCCATTCCGAGAAAACTTTGGACTTCCTTGATTGAAGTAGGTGACTTCCATTCCAGAATGGTCTGAACCTTATCCGGTATGACAGCGACACCAATTGCAGACACAACATGACCAAGGAAGACGATCTCTTGTAACCAGAACTCACATTTGGAAAACTTAGCATAGGGACGATGTTCATGAAGTTTAGTCAATACCAAACGTAGATATTCGGCATGCTCTTCTTCGGTCTTGGAGTAGATTAGAATGTCATCAATGTATACCACGACAAACTTGTCGAGATAATCCATGAAGATGGAGTTCATGAGCCTCATAAATGTGGCAGGGGCATTGGTTAACCCGAAGGACATCACTGTATACTCGTAAAGACCATAACGAGTTGTGAATGTTGTCTTTCGGATATCTTCCTTTCTGATCTTGATTTTATGATACCCTGATCTTAAGTCCATTTTGGAGAAGACAGTGGCACCACTTAATTGATCAAAGAGGTCATTTATCCGGGGAAGTGGGTACTTATTCTTGATTGTCACCGCGTTGAGTGGACGGTAATCAACCACCAATCTTGGAATATTTGTATCCCGCTTCTTGACAAACATGGTAGGGAACCCCAAGAGGATGTTCTAGGTTGGATGTATCCTAGACCCTCTAACTCTTCAAGTTGCTTCTTCAACTCAACCAACTCATGAGGAGGCATGCGGTAAGGTCTTTTGTAAATAGGAGCAGTTCCAGGAACTAGCTCTATGACAAACTCCACACTTCGATCAGGTGGCATGCCAGGCAACTCTTCAGGAAAGCCATCCGGGAAATCACAGACCACTAGGACATCTTGGACCTCGAGAGTAGGTAGGACATCCATGGCATACAACTCCGAGAAAGGTTTAAGAACTGCTGACGGAGACTTTGAACCATCAGTCCAATACTTGACAGTTATGCCAGCAGGAGAGGTCACAGAAACTGTTCTAAGTGCACAGTCAATGACGGCTTGATACTTGGTTAAACAGTCCATGCCCAGAATGACATCTATGTCAGTTGACATGAGTGCAATGAGAGAAGTGGGAAACTTCTGATATGCTATATCTATCTCAACCCCATGAGTAACCCAGATGGTCTGCCAACGAGACCCAGGAGTACTAATATCTATAGGGGAAGACATTGCTTCAAAAGGTATACCATGCTCCCGTGCAAACTCTTGTGATATGAATGTATGCGATGCTCCAGAATCAAAAAAAACTGTTGCGAGAATTGAATTGACACGGAGCGTACCCAGAATGACACGTGGATCTTCCTGAGCTTCCTCAACAGTGACATGGGTCAGACGACCACGTCCAGCACCTTGAGATTTATCATTCTTCTTTGCCTGATGATCATTGCGTCCGGAAGCCCTTTGAGAACACTCCCTTGAGTAGTGACCAGGCTGACCACAGGAGTAACAGGTAACCCCAGTGTGAGACCCAGCAAGAGGTTGATAGTTTGATCCACCAGTATTTGACTATGGCTGACGAGAATTATTGCCAGAAGACTTGGGTGCATAAGGAGCACGAGGCACAGCACTGTATGGAACAAAGACACGGCGCTTCTTGTTACCAGAGGAAGAAGCACGAGAATTTCCTTCTTCACGCTTCTGAGGGACTTCCATGTCCTTCCTTCCATGCTCCAGTGTAAGAGCCTGATTATGCAGGTCCTAGAAAGACTGGAACTTGAAGGGCAATAACTCATAGCGAAGTGCAGGGTTAAGTCCCTTACGGAACAACTCTTGCTTATCTTCATCATTGGTCACATCCCTGGTTGCATAACGAGACAGGCGAGTAAACTCACGCCCATAGGTTTCAATATCCTTGCGCCCCTAAGTCAGATCTAGAAACTCCCTCCTTTTGAGATCCATGATGGGCTCAGGGATATATGAGGCACGAAATGCTGCAACAAACTCCTCCCAGGTAACGACATGTCCTTGAGCTTGCAGATTCTGAAAACCTTCCCACCAAACACCAGCCTCACCTTCTAGTTGATAGGTGGCAAAGTTAACACGATCAGCGGGACAGACACGAAGAGCACTGAACTTGCGCTCTTAGTGCGGAGCCAGTCATCAGCTTCAAGAGGCTCCTTGGAGTGGGTGAAGATTGGAGGAAAAGAGCGGATGAAATCTCCAAGTGTGACACAGTTGTCAGGACGATGTTCAGTGTTCTGAGCCACACGCTCCAGAAGGCGTTCATTCCTCAGACGGTTGGTCTCAATGTTGTTGAGAACCTCGGCCATTGTGGGAGGTGGCGGAAGTTCCTGATAAGCATTATTGTTTCCTCGACGGCCAACAGAACCATAAGTACCAGTCAGCATCCTGAGGAGAAAACAGAAACCATGAGAATGGATTCACCAAAAAGGTTACAACAAAGGATGGCAACACCATATCAAAAGACCATGGTAGAGGTGAACATGTGGATGAAAACTATATCAATGCATTAAGTATGGCAGTAGAACAAGCATACGAAATGTATATGCTACCAACTTAGATACAAACCATAACAATGGAATGCACGCATGACATGATACCAACAAGTCACAAAAGAGAAAAGAGAGCGGGATTAGAGGCATCCTTAGAAAAATTGAAAAACAATGCTTCAGTTGCTCAGATATATCTTGAAAACTCCGAGCATTGCAACCAAGTACGGAGTACTTAGGAAAAAAACCCAAACCCATATAGCCTAAGAGTTTGAAATGATAGACAAGAAGTGGAAACTTTGAAAATCAAACGAGGTGAGATAACTCAGCAATAGAACAACCTTGGATAAGGAGTAAAGAGAGTCCTATTCAGAGTTTTGCAAATAGTTTTTAGCTTTCAAATAGTTTTCTCAAACTCTAGACTCAACATCAACCAGCTAGAATGGTTTCCTACAGGCAGTCCGGCTCTGATACCAAAATATGTCACGACCTGGGATCAGGGCTAGACAAATACCAGATCCTCGACTGATATAAGCCTAACCTCAATTCCGAAACACACAGGGAAGATCGGTAACATTACAGAACATACAAACCATACATTAATAAGGTAAACTCTTAAGAGAGTTACAAACCAGTCATACAAGCCAGGGTTCATAGACCCATCATTACATCAAACAACGGAAGCAAACAAGTTGTTCTAAACAACAAACTTAGCAAAGGGCCTAAGAGGCCTTAACAGAAGTAGCGACCCTTCCATAGATCCTAGGCTGCTGCCCGGGAACCCCGACTACTCGTCGACTTCGACGTAGAAACCACCTTCAGTTGGGGTAGCATCATCTGTAGGAAAACATCAACGAAGCAAATCTGAGTACAAGGTGTACTCCGCAAGACTTATGGCTGGTGGAGTTATTTTGTGTAAAGACGTCTTTTTTTTTCAAAACAAGAGGGAGAAGAAACTCGTCTAGTCAGGTCATTTTCAAAAGGGAATAAGAAGACTTCAACCATAGCTCTTAAATTCATCCTTGATATCCACCAAGCATCATCATCAACTGAACCACTCTTCCCGGACTACCCCCTCAACAACCCCAAGGAAGTATTCCGGATCTCACTTTAGTTGGAAAGTTTTATCATTCGGTTATAGTTCTCTATGATCACATAATCCGTTCCCAAGTCGTCCATAACCGTGGACACGGCTTTTCGAAAAGATTAATAACCCTGCAGGGGTGCACAACTTTACCCACACGTACCAACCAATTCTTAATGCCAAATTATTAGCCCTCTTCCTTGGAAGGCCGGCAGAGAGTGGTTGACCATGACCTTTACCTTGATTTCTCCGAGACCATGACTCACGCACTAGGGATATGCTGCCATAACGGGTCAAGTACCAAAGCCGGTCCTTAATGATGTGTGCTGGGTTCAAGATTATGGATGCCGGGCATCTCTTGTTCCCGTCCATGCTTACCTACCTGTTATGAATGCACCTCCTTCTCCTCCATTCAAGAACAACCAAGATGTGTATGTCGAATGGAAGCCCAAACTATGTGACTCATGGAATCTACTAGGCAAGTTAGTTGGTCGAGGGGGTTTCTAGGCCCCCGTGTGGTTGTACGCTCGTCTTGGTTCCAGAGGCGAGAACATCAGGTCCTAAGGGTGGCAAGTATGGGATTACAAAACCACAACCCATGTGGCCTCCCATACAAACCTTAGCATGTTTATTATCCATATCTGATCACATCACAACATCCTACCATACTAGATTCGTTCGCATCCCAGGTGCATCACATGAATGATCAGCATCAGACCACTAAGCATGGCTAAGCTTGATTGAACTGTGGCACTAGCGATGCTCATAACCCAAACCCTAGTTATGATAGGAGCGATGGATCAGGGAATATAGTTCACAAAGGAAAACATGCATCAAACAGGATTACTCTGTCTCCTGATAAAAGACTGTTTGAACCGAATGCATATGACGAGATTGAAATACTTTGTAATCATAGAATTCATATGTATGAGTGTGGTTCGCTTGCCTTGTCCGTTGTTGGACCGATACTGATCTTCGGTGGTGTTGACTTCAGCTTCAGGTTCGGTTCCTATTCGCGAGAACCAATCACCGAAAAAGAGAAAACAACACTCAACACATGGCATGTGCAATGCTCATACAATATGGATGATATGACAAGTTAAATAGTTTTTAATTGAACCCTAAAACATGCTTGGTCACTTTAAAGGGGGTTCCGAAAGTCCAAACCCTAAAACAGGGGGATCATCGGAATCACCTATGGGGTTCAATTGGTTCTTCTAATTAAACTTGCTATCAAAGTTTACTAACAATGTATGATTGTAGCTTAGTTAGATAGGTTTCATTTTTCTAAACATTTTGGTATATTATTTGTATTTTTCTGATTTACAATGAATTAGTTATGAATTTCTGAAATTTTAATTCATTTTTGGAATATTTGAAATAATTTCCAAACTTGGGCCCACATGTCAGACTTTTAATAATTTCAGGAAATATTTATAGAAATTAATAAAATCCTGACAGGTATGGCCCACCTGTCATTCATCTTCCATTTCAGAAATAATTACAGAAAAAGAAAAGAAGAAATGACATCAGCATGACATCATGCTGATGTCATCTAGGGCTTGATCCTCAGATCGATGCTCGATCTGTCGATCGTGCGCGCGCGAGGATGCGGGGCTGAGTGCACTGGACTTAGCGCATCGTGCTGAGCCAGAAAGTGGCGGCGCGGCGTGTAGGGGGTTGCCGGAGTGGCGGGAGCGACGGTGGCCGATGGCGGCGGCTGCAGGTGGTCAACGGGGAGGGGGTTAGAGGGCGAGAGAGAGGAAATGGAGTGGTCTGCAAGGACCAGAGGCTCACCCTGAGCACGATGGAGGTGGTGGCGAGGCGAGGTGAGCACGGGAGACGCTGGAATCGAAGAATAACGCGGTGGCCGGAGCTCGGAGAGGTGAGGTCGAGGGCGACGATTCCTAGCGCCCGTGTCCGATTCCTTCGGGGAGAAGCACCAGGGCAACGAGGCGGAGCTCAAGGAGGGTTCGACGGGGCACGGGGAGGCTTCAAACGGTGGAGGCGCGAAGTTCTGGCCGGAATAGGGTTCGTCCATGGAGCGGGAGAGCTAGGGAGAGGAGAAAGTGGCGGTTTAGGGTTAGTCGTCGGCGTCCAGCATATCTTGTAGACGCTCGAGGACGGCGGCACGAATCGCGGCACCGGCGAGCATCGCAACCCCGGCGAGCGGCGGAGGCAGCGACACCGAGTTGCTTCTGTCGCGAGGAAGATGACAGGCGAAGGGATATGGGCCTGGCTGGGCCGGCTTGGGCCTCGGGTGGGCTGGCTGCTGGCGCTGCTGGCGGCAGGGAGAGAGGAGAGGGAAGATGGGCTCGGCCCAGAGAGGGTTAGGTTTAGATTTTTTTCTAGGAAATCCTTTTCTATTTCTGTTTTTCTGGTTTCTTTTTATATTTGGAATTCAAACCTGTTTTGAATGATTTCAATTTAAAGAAACTTTTGTATAACATCTAAAGACACTAAGGGGCACTTATAACTATTTGAGCTCCTTGCATTTTGAGAATTTTCAAAATATAAAAACCATTTGAATTGATTCAAAGAGAGAGGGGAAGCTATTAGAGTTTAGGGTTTTGTTTGTTCTTCTTTGGTTGAATCAAAGTGCAAATGTTATGCATGCATGCAATGCTCAAACATATCTTATTTATATTACACAAAAGGATGGTATGTTACATTTTCTTTTCGTCCAAGAATCATCCACATGTGAGGCACCAACATTCCTAAAGGCGGTGGTAGTGGATTTGATCCTTCGATAAATGCCTTCATGATCTTCACCATCCTTCATATAGGAGCCTTAGGCTTCATTGCTCAGTGCATCATAACAGTTTTCCTGATGCTCTCATTTCCAACAAGTAAATCTATGAGAGCAACTCAAGCTTCCTTGGCGGTGTTGAGGTGTTCTATGTGAGGGAAAACTTTTATCCCCAAACCTTGTTGAATCATGTGTAAAACAGTGGCATTGAGTTGACTGTTGACAACTTCTCTTCTTTTCAAGTTGGTTGGATCCATAATTCTGAGACCTTCCTCAATAATATTCCACAATTCAATGCAAGAGTTGCACACATGAGATTTCATTAATGATTGCCATTAAGCAAAGGTATGTTCAGCTAGCTTAGGTGGGTCACCCCTATTGTTTATATGTGGGTGAGGGATTGGAGGGTCGGGAGAGTACCAACTGGGAACCTTATGGTGCTCTTTATTCCCATCATCCCTTTTGGTGGAGGGATTAGTGTTGTCAGGATCATCCCCCACCACCACAACCGTCGGTGATGCCGACGCATTCACCTTTGGAAGTGTGGAGGGTTCCTCTCGAGAAGGTGAGGCTATTTTCTCCTTAACAAGTTGTTCAACCAAGTCACGCAACTGTTTGATTTTGTTGCCTAGGGAGGAACTCAAGCTTGATTCCACTTTCTTGAGATACTCCATGGACACCATATTACTAGCCTCACTCCCACCTTCTCCATCTTGGCTACCCATATACTCTTAGGGGGTAAAGCCCGAATAAAGAGCCGAGGCTCTGATACCAATTGAAAGGATCGTATGGGCACCTAGAGAGGGGTGAATAGGTGCCACTTCAAATTTTACTCTTTTTCAAGTTAGGGTTTGACACAAAAGGTGAATTCTCTAGATTATGCAACTATGGTGAATTTACCTATATGTCAACCTAGCACAAACATTAAGCAAGAACAAGATAAAGTGCGGTAAAGGATATAATTAACCAAAGTGGAGCACGCGGAGGCACAAGGATTTGTTTCATGCGGTTCCTTCCTTCTAAAGGGAAGAATGTCTGCGTTTGGAGAGGGGTGGTTTCAAACCACCAACGCCATGAGAGGCCTCCATTATTCTCCGATTAACCTCACCCAAAGGGTTCGATTCACCTCCTCGACTATATCAGTAACCTTCGAGGTAGAAGCTGCCACCTTTACAACAAGTTCGAGGCACACATCCACAACTAAATTGGAGGCTCCTGAATGCAAGCAAGTTTTCACACAATCAAAGACAAGCTTATAAGAACCAAATCAAGAACTAGGGTTTCCAATGAAACATTATAGCAATGGAACCTCAAGTGAATGGGGGCGAAATGAAGATCTCTCTTGGTGAAGCTATAGATTAACGCCTCCTCCTTCGATTCTCCAAATATCAACGACTTTGGATGGTTGGATGAAGAGATCTTGGTGATTTGGTGGCTCAAATGGTGGGACTTCTATTCTGGAACGAGCAGCTGGAGGAAGGGGATGAAGTCCCCTATTTATAGCCCCACAACTTGTGAATCATTTTCTGACTGTTGGTGAAAGTTCCACACCGGAGACTCTGGTCTACACCAGAGACTCTGGTCTACACCGGAGACGCCGACCAATCTCCAGTCCATCTCCGGACCACCATACAGAATGTCCTAGCTGAGATAGATAAGTCCACTCCAGAGATTCTTCAGAGACTCCAGACTCGAGCACACCAAAGAATCCAATGTTTCCACACTAGAGACTCAAGTCTAGGAGGATGCACTATAGAATCTGGTCTAGCTCTGGTCCATCTCCGGACCCCCTTACAGAATGTCCCAAGCATGTTTTTGAAGGCCCCTTCGAGGACTTTGGGGGAAACTCCGGACCACATCGGAGACTCCGGTGTCTGCACACCGGAGACTCCGTTCTAGAATATCCTGAAACTTGTAGTTGCTTGTAGGGACATTTCCACAAGGCACAAGACTTTTTACTTTTCATTATATCATCATGTAGACATTAGCACACTGTAAAATGATCTACAAGTTTTTAACAAACACCAAACTAATTAGACAATAAATGTCCTTTCAGCAGGCATGATGAAAAATCCCGAAGGACGCATTGTGAACATAACTTAAAACACTGGAATTCGACTCTTGTAAGACCTTCATGCCCTGAGTCGAATTACCCCAGCAATTTTTTGGATTCGAGTCCAGGGACTCGATTCTGAGTAGATAGTGTTGTTTTTCCCAAAGGCAGCTAACTGACCCTGATCCGTCGGGAAAGTCAGGCACGTGTATCAATTATCCCTATGAGCCAATATCCTGACCCCAAAACATATTCGGATGAACTCACTTGAAGACTTAAGAGTTTCTAGTCATATCTACAATTCGACTGAATACTCGCGGGCTACTGACGTGGGTATGCCCTACGGGTACTTAATATTGGTCTATCCGGTTTGGCCTAGCAGAAGCCCACGTTAGAATGCACCCGTGATGAAGAAGCCCAAGATGAATTCGGGTGGCCCAATCCCAGGAGGGATTCGACTCCTTTGAGGACAAGTTTTCTTTAGATAGAAATTCAAAAGGGAAAAACCCTAAACTTGTAACTAACTCGGCCTATACCCGAGACCTGGCCTATCTATATAATGGCCAGGAGGGCATGGCGAGGAGGACACATCATAACCCTAGCACACACACCGCCAGATATCATCTGCGTACCCCTAGTAACTTTCGACTTCGCCATTAATAAAGAGTTGACAAGTAGGAGTAGGGTTTTCCCTCCAACGTCTTGAACATGGGTAAACATTTTGTCCTATGTTGTTTGTCTGTTAGCCGTTTCGCGATCTCTAGCATCACCTCCTTCTCCAAAACCCAATCCCATAACAATGGGCATTGACGAGTCGAACCCTCGTTAGAATAGTTGTATCTTCTCTTGTCATAGCATTACACTTTAAATAGAATAAACTTGCCACCATTGTACGGGAAAACAAAACATACTGAATTGGAAGACTCGAGCACCACTACAAGAATATGGACCATACATGAAGATCTGATATCATCGTGGATCAAGGGAAGAACGTCATAGATCACCATTCGTGACAAAAAAGCCGTGAACCTAACGCCATAATATGATCTGTGATGTTTTTTCCTTCTGAAAATGTTACGACTGCCTATGACGTTCCTTGATTTTCTTTGTGTCCAACAGGACCGGCCCAGCCCAGCCCAGGCCCAATCAATCATGCTGTTTTTCTTTCATCATGGTCGACGCCACGTGGCAAACAACATCGCGGGTGGCCGTTAGCGACTTCATCTGATGTCATGCTAGTCGTTAGTGACATCATCATTGTACTGATATTTTTTTGTCACGGCTTGATTAATTTCGGTTTCTTATTAATGAGTGGAATTTATGTACACTTTTATAGAAGTATTTTATGCATATCAACCACCCATCTTATGCTTTGTCTAGTTGTAGTTATGCCAAATATGCATGGTTTCTGTTTTCATTCATTTTCATATCATTTAGTAGTTTAGGTAGAATTTTATCCCTCTTCCTTGTCTTTGACATGTTTGTAGGTTTTGATGATGATTATGGATAAAACAAAGGAAAAGGGAACAAAGAGAGCATAGTATGGAGGAGCTGTAGGGACCAGACTTAGCCATTTGAGGTGTTGGAAAAAGTGAGTTTTTTCAACTTCTCAAAATAAAGATCCAGGATCACTGGGTTTTAGCCCTCGTCGATAAAAATCCAATGACTCAAAATAGACCCAAATTGGATTTTGTATGAAGAAACAGCAGCCAAAACACTGCGACACTCGAAAGTTTAACAACCAACTATAAGACCGGAGCCATTTTTCCGGCCGTATAGTTAGGAAAAAGGTCGAAAAGGACTCTTTTTACCCTGGACTACTCCAGAACCTTCCCTAAGCCATATGACGGTATTGGGGGTGATCTAGGGCACTTCTAAGGCCTATATAAAGGTGGGAGGTGTCAAGAAACAAGGGAGGAACATCATAGCCCTTCAGGGGTGAAGCCCTGCGGCCGCCACCCATCCGATCTCCACGGTGGTGGAGCTCTTCCTTAACCAAACCTCCGATATCTAGATCTCCATCAACATCATCACCATCAAGGCATCTAAGCAAGAAGAAGAGGAGAAAGAAGACATCACCATCATCATCATCATCATCATCATCTAGGCATCCAAGCAAGAAGAAGAGGAGGAGAAGGAAGATATCACCACCACCACGCATCCATCTCCACCTCCATCCCCCTCTCTCTCTTGTGTTTAGTAATTGTAAGATTGAACAGGTTGTGACATCATTATATATTTATATATGTTTTGTTGTTCATCCATGTGTGAGTGATTGATTTAATTATAGATTGAGGTATGATCTAGTGCACTAGGTTAGAATTTATTGTGATATAAGATGAGTTTATTTGATCCTTTGGTCCGGAAGTGCCTTGCGGTGACACGCGAGACTCATGCATAGTGCACACAGAGTGACAGCCCGGAAATCAAATGGGGAACGTTTATTTGTCTAAGGAATCTCTTATAGATCACACATATATTTTCCCATCTACTACTAGTGAGACCGAAGCCTAGAAGCCATCTCTCATTCCATTCAATCCTACAACAACAATCTGTTTAATTCAGTTCATATTCCTGTTTACTTTCCGTCTTAGTTTATTTTGTTCTTGTTAAAAATTATATGTTATTAGATACTTTAAACCTCTCTCATTTATCGTTGTTCTAGTAACTTATAGGATAGTCTATTTCCAAACCACGATTTGGGTACGAAACGTGGCCACATTGACAACGTGGCTGTGGGGTCATGTTGTTTCCATTTGTTGATCACCCATCGGGACAAACTCTTAACTATTTCCTGCTACAAGGACTACAATAACTCCTTGTTAGTGCAGGAAACCAGTCATCAAATTGCACCGTTGTCGGGGAGCTAAGAGTCCGGTTATTACCTTCATACTCGCACATAGTTTATTTCCATTTGTTTCTATTTCTCTTACTGCTCTTGATTATTTGAACATAACAAAAAAATTAGTTTACCTTTTGTTAGTAGTCTTTTTATTTATTTTAGTTATAAGAAATTCAAAAACATAGGAACTACGAAAAGTAAAAGTCTCGTGGAGTATGGTGCTCCGAGTGTTGATCATTTACATGCTCCTATTATTCAGCCCGCTATTGATGTGGATGGATATGAGATTAATCCTATGTGGATAAATATGATCATGGACATATCTTTTGCAGGAGATCCGGACAATTATCCATATGAGCATATTGATAAATTTACTTCACTGTGTTCTATGATGAAGGGAAATGGATGGACAAATGATAACCTGAAGTCATATCTGTTCCGTTTCTCGCTAAAAGGAAAAGCTAAAGATTAGCTAAAATCGCATCCCGCGGGACACTTTAATTCATGGAAAGGTATCTCCGAAGCTTTTCTCGGTAAGTATTTCTCACAAAAGCAAACTTATGAGCGTAGGATTCATATCCTGAATTTCAAGCAAAGCAATGATGACGACTTAATACAAGCTTATAGTAGGTTCTCAAAATTGATGCATGATTGGCCACATCATAATTTACCTGATTTGTTACTGTTGAATCACTTTTATGGAGGCTTAAATCACTCTTTTAAGGATAAGCTAGACATGACGTGTGAGGGTGCATTCCTTGAAAAAACTTTGAAAGAATCTTGGCAACTCTTAATAGATAGATATACATAATAATTTTCATCAATGGCAATGTGAAATTGTGCATGAAGAAAAACCTCTCCCTACTAATCTAGAGAACTTGGTAAATGAGTTTCTTAAATATGAAAATAGAAGAGGAAAAATTCCTTATTATGATGCCTTAGTTAGAGATGTTCTTTCTAAAGCAATGCCTTTCATAGCTGATTATTTTAATCATATTAGAACCGCTTCTACTAACAATGGAGAACAGCCCTCTACTGTCACTCCCATATCTTCCGATTGTTGCATCATTGAAGCGGGAAAGAAGGGTAAATCCATGAAGCCTAAAACCCAGAAAAATAAATATAAGAAGTCTCGACTTGAATATCCCACACATCTGACATCTGCAGATGAAGTGAAACAGCTTTATTAAGAGTATCGGAAAAATGAAATACGCATCAATAAGAAAGAATAAAATAAATCAAGGAATGGAATAAATTGAAAGCACCTCTCAAACCTTATCCCCCACATATTCTTGATCTTTATTTTTCTTCTGACTCTAGTGATGATGTGGACTTAAATTATTTTAGAATGCCTCATAATCGACGTGAAGAACTTTTTGATGATTCTAGTAGTGTTTGTTTAAATACTCTTTTCAGAGAAATCAATTATGATGAGCTAAAGACGGAACCCTGTGTGCCTTCCATATCTTTTTGCTATGACTTTTTTTTACTAATGAGGTGCAGGAAAGTCCGGTGGCGAAGACCAAGCTACTGGATCCAAAAGGACATTATGAGTTGTACCCTCAAAATAGTAATCAAGGTAAATACTCAAAGTTTGATAATAAATCTTTAATACCCTCTATGCAGGAAGGAAATAATACATATTTACCGCGCTTGGTGCATCCATCCTCTCGTGGCAACGAGAACACTTACAAGATACCGATGCACCTCAAGCGAGTACGTCTTAGATCAAACTATGATATAATTCCTGCAAACACTCGTTGGAGGTAAGCAAAAGTACTCCTATAGCTGCCTCCATTGCTAAATAAATGTGGAGTATAAAAGCCTGGCTACTTGGTTATAAGAAAGCGCTTCCCAGGAGGCAACCCGGAAGTCATTAGGCGTCTTTCTTAGTTTTGTATCTTGAATCTAGTTGCATTAATGTTACATTGGCACTTTTATTCTTCACATGTCTTTCTATTAGAGTTATCTTGTTGTACTTTTTCAAAAGGTAGAATTTATTGTTACTACGTGTTGCATAACTCAGTTGTACTCAAATCATGTTTTATACATGCTAATGTTGGTCTAAAATTAAAGTTGTTATTTTACTATCAAAACCTGGTGTTTTATTATGTTTTAGGCTGATAAAGAATTATTGAATAAATAGTTGGAGTTTGGCGATTCCAAAAGGTTTAATGACCAACTATACGGGGAGAATAAAAATTCCGGCCGTATAGTTCCGGTGGTATAGTTGTTTCGCCATCTCCCCTTCAGTTTGCAACATTACTGTAAGTTTAATGGCCAAATATACGACGGGACCAATTTGGTCCGGTCGTATATATATTGTTGCCTTTGTCGAAATTACTTTTCAGGCTACTACACGTTTAACGACCAACTATATGGCGGGAATAAAAATCCCGGTCGTATAGTTCCGGTCGTATAGTTGCTTCAAACATGATTCCAAGGTCGGGGTAGGTAACAAAAGGTCATAAATTCTTCTATTTTTATTTTTTCTTCCTCTAAAACCTCGAAATGCCACTTAGGAGCTTCTCCCATGTTCTAGAGAAGCCGAGCAT
This sequence comes from Avena sativa, assembly GCA_916181665.1. NCBI lineage: Eukaryota > Viridiplantae > Streptophyta > Magnoliopsida > Poales > Poaceae > Avena > Avena sativa. The sequence goes on along the minus strand of OV702283.1, from coordinate 242,350,781 downwards.
ATGTAAGCAATAAATTTCTCCCTCAAAAATTTCCTAGACTGTAATTATCTATAGAAGTTCATGTTTTATTTTTACTTTCTTTTTGTCGGTTGGGTGAACGAACTTCGTTCGTACACCAAACTGATGTCTTTTATTTTGTGTGCTATTTTTGTAGGAACTTGAACCTTGTGTGACAACATGTACGTTAGTGCCAACCGTGCAAACACTCGCATGCGCTTGGTTGCTTCAATTCATTGTTTCAATAATCAGTGTCTAGTAAAACCTTCCAACTTGAACCTCTTTTAGATAAGCACATAGGGGATGCACACTCGTGTCTCGTATCCTATTTCACTTGTACCTCATCACAATCTAGGATAGGACACTTCTAGAACAAATTTGTTGACTTAGATGTGGTGCTTACGTTGATGAACTGTCCCAATGGGACTTGTATTTCATCACTTTTGAGCTAAACCCGTGTCTTCATAAACACAACAATATTTCTTTTTATTTTTAGTTTCCAAGCAGGTCTCAAGAAAGGCAGCAACTAGGCTATATCAAGAAATATACGTTAAAGCAAAGGTTTTGTGTCCATCGAGAGACAGGTTACTTGTACATCAACGGTAAAGTGTGTCACCCTTGTTTTCACTAATCTTGGGGAGGTAACCACTTATCACACTCTCTTTTGAAAATTGTGTTTTCTCTTTTCTTTTGGTGATATAATCAAGTTTGGTTCTTGCAAAGTTCTAATCTTGGGGAGGTTATTTCTACATGTGTAGAGTCTTCTGCAATGTTGATATTCGATGAAGGTTTAATGCAATCATGTATCCCGATGTTTTTGAATGCTTGCTTAAATGAGTTTAGTTTTGTATTTATATAGGGATACACTTGCTCATGATAGGCACCATAGGAGTTGACTTAGATCTTGTATGCATCTTTCCAAATTGGTTATCAAGCATGTGACAATATTTGTGATCCTCTAAAAAACATTGCCAAAATCTCTACACTTGGAAAGAATGAATATTTGATCAAGATCTTTTGAAATTTTTTGGTTGTCACCTAATAGATTTGTCTAAAATAAATAGTTATGCTCGACCCCATAATGCCAAAATGATATACTTGATAGATTGTTAAGGAGATGTCAATTGGAAATGATATTTCAAATTTTTGAGTTATATGCCAAATAAGGTGTTAGTTAATTATCTTAAGAGTTTGGCCCTAAAAATACTCAACACCATAGATGTGATGATCGACTTGATATTAATTTTTGAAAGGATTTGTTTAAAGAAACTAATGTTTAGCGGTAATTGAGATGCATGCCAAATCTTGACCTGTTGATTAAAGTATGATATTGCTTTATGCGTGTCTGCACCACTGTCGCACAACATGAGATGCTATCAACTCCGCTAGCCTTTGAACAATCCAAAAAGAGGAAACTCTTGGATTTTGGCTATGAGTTTGCCAACATATGAAGAAGAAATGCTATATTTGGGTATGCTTTGGTATTCTCGTGGGCCTGCATTCAAAGCAAAAGAGGGAATACTCCTCTGATAATTATGAGAAATCATTATACCAAAAAGGGAAACCTTGGTAATGGTCACGAGTATCCATTCTTAGCCTGTACAGTTTGATTAAACATACTAAGTTTTGGCATGTTCTCATTACTAATGAACTAAAGTTTTAGAAATACAAATAATAGAAAACGAGTGTTTTATAGCCATGATTCATTGATGTGGATGACCAAATGAGACACTCTAATGCTATGCTTATTTTGACATGTTCTGGCATTTCCTTTTGGAATAAATCTTGTTACTAAGAGATAAACTTTCTGAAAGCTCAATAACTGATGTTTGCAGTTGAGAGCCTTAACAAGATGACATGATTGGGTACAATGGATAAACTTTATTCCTATTTATGCTTGACATATATTTATTACTACGTTTTTCCTCGTAAAAATAATTATATGAAGAGTTATACAAAAGGTGCAATAAGAGGATCACAAGTTTGCTTGCAAGTTAGATTCATAGTTGACATGGAGCATATAAGTTTTGATGAATCTTTGGTGGTCTCAATAACTGAGCTCGTATTGCCTTGTTTGAGTACGCGTTTACTCTCTTTGAGATTGCAAGAAAAATAAGGATAAAGGGAAAAAGGTCGAAAACGACTTGTTTTTTACCGTGGACTGCTCCAGAACCTTCCCTAAGCCATATGTCAGTATTGGGGGCGATCTAGGACACTTCTAAGGACTATATAAAGGTGGGAGGAGTCAAGAAAAAAGGGAGGAACACCATATCCCTTAAGGGGCGGAGTCCTTCCGCCGCCGCCACCCATCCGATCTCCACGGCGGTGGACCTCTTCCTCAACCATAGCTCCAAGATCTAGATCTCCATCAACACCATCACCATCAAGTCATCCAATCAAGAAGAAGATGATGAGAAGGAAGACAACAACATCATCACCATCAAGGCATCCAAGCAATAAGAATAGGAGGATAAGGAAGATATCGCCACCACCACGCATCGATCTCCATCTCCCAATCTCTCTTGTGTTTAGTAATTGTAAGATTGAACACGATTGTGATATCATTATATATTTATATATGTTTTGTTGTTCATCCATGCATGAATGATTTATTCAATTCTAGGTTGTGGTATGATCTAGTGCACTAAGTTAGAATTTATTGTGATCTAAGATGAGTTTATGTGATCCTTTGGCCAGAAGTGCCTTTTTTCCTTGCGGTGACACATAAGAATCATGCATACTACACACATAGTGACATCCAGCTAATCAAATGGGGAATGTTTATTTGTATGAGGAATCTCTTATAGATCGCACATATATTTTCCCATCTAGTACTAGTGAGACCGAAGCCTAGAAGCCCTCTCTCATTCCATTCAATCCTATAACTACAATCTCTTTAATTTAGTTCATATTCATGTTTAATTTCTGTCTTAGTTTATTTTGTTCTTGTAAAAAGTTCTTTGATATTAGATACTTTAAACCTCTCTTAATTATCGCTGTTTTAGTAACTTATAATAGGCTATTTCCAAACCACGGTTTGGGCACGAAACATGGCTGCATTGACAACGTGGCTAAGGGTTCATGTTGTTTCCATTTGTCGATCTCCCATCGGGACAAGCTCTTAAATATTTACTGCTACAATTACTGCAATGTCAACACCCGGATTTTTCAATCCTAGATGCCTGTTATGCCATACATCGCAATCCCAGGATTACCATTTTTGCGAGACATAACATAATTGGATACCATAGTACTTCATCCATTACAAACGATACATAAGTTCTTACACAAATAGGGATCTCATGATCCAGTTCTTAATACAACATCAAGCAGCGGAATACGTAATAATAACGGTAGCGTAGGCGAAGCTCCATCTTCGGGGTCACAGGAAATGCTGACGATGGGAGATGATCCTAGTTGTCGTAACCTTCCTGGGGGCCATATTCCAGGTACTCCTCTTCATAGTCTGGCCATGGGAATATCCAGGGACAAAGCCATGAGTACTATTTAAGTACTCGCAAACTCATACTAACAAGTAAAGGGGGTTTTTGGATAATAGGACACTAGGCTCTAGGGTTGTTTTGCAAAAGCCAGATTTATCTCTACTAGGTTCTGAAGCTAGTCATAATTTTATAAATCCTAAGTGGGAACTTGTATTTCATGTCACAACTCTGTTGTGGTCAAGTCAAAGTCTCAATTCATTTCACAAGTCATTTTGAAAAGTCTGACGGGGAACAGTATGGCCACTCCAACTGTCCATAACCGCGGACGCGGCTATTCGAATAGTTTGACACTCTGCAGAGATTGTACACTTTCACCACAACATTCGATACATCCGTCAGGAATAAATCCTGAATTCACCATACTCAGTATGCGGATAATCAATCCTAACCTTTCAATTACACGCCCTAGTATAAGCACCTCTCCTATGAGTTTGGCCTCCCAACCATGACCAGCTGTCATCTTGGGTACTGCACAGGTGGACAATCTTCACAAGGTAGCCTCAGCTCAGACCTTGGCCGTGAGGTAACTAATACTAAGGTATATAAGTTTCCAGTCAGGCGCTACCCAATATTCGGGTATTGTGGTTGTACGCTAAAATTGGAATGGTATCGCATCCAGACAACCATCAGTTTTATAAAGGGCTAAGGCTCATGCCTCAACATTTTTATCACCCGAATCATCAAGTGTTTGGAAACACATGTCCAAAACAGTTCAATAGAATGATCCATCATTCCAAGGTTTTCATAACCATTTTTCCACCAAGTATTCCCATCTAAAAGTTGATCCAGTTTTATGCTTAGCACTAGCATCTACAGGTGGGGGTAGTACTAAAGAGGGGTGGTAACTAGTGGAGTTTCACTAAGGCCAACCTTATATCTTAGGCTGATATCAAGGTTTCTAGCTTAGGCCAAATTTTATGCTCTTTATGCAACCTTCAGCATCTTTCCAAAATCTACCAGTCACTTAAGTAAACTCTAAGTAAGCTTTGATAATGAAATAAAGTGAGAAGCTTGCACATAAAACTAGGATTGGTTTATCAAATGGGTAATCTTGCAAGGGTTAGCTTGCATAGGTCAACTTGATTAGTAAGGCTTGCCTTGTGCAGAGCAGTGGTTGAAGTTCTCCTCAGCTTCTTCTTCGTAGTATCCTCCTTCCTCCTCGTAGCCTTGGTCGGTACTAGCGTCTATGAATAAATACGAGGTACACAATCACCAAACAATACTTAACTACTTGCAATCATAACACACAAGGGTCTTATAGATGATCTAACATCATCTCTAACCTTACAAGGTTAAGGCTTGATTTGATTCTTTTTATTTTTAGAAAAGTAATTTCTACTCATTGAAAAACTACTTAAGATTTAATATTCTCCAAACCAAATATGGGATCATGTTGACACATGTCATCACCACATATTGTAGTCCATGGGAATGTGATTTAAAGTGGTGTCACAATTTAATAAGGTTTTACCCTTTTATTTTAATTAATTAAAGTGGCTAGAAATGCTTATGTAGCATTCTTTTATTACTTGAATATTATTTCTGCAAGTAAACCTATATATTTTTATATATTCTGAAAGGTATGGTTAAATGTGATTTTTGAGAGTGGTGCTCCAACCGCTGGCCCCCTTCTTCTCCAGAGGCGGCGGGCTCCGGTGAAATTCCGGCGAGGTGGTGCTCGCCTTGCTCTGAGAACGGTGTGGCACGGTCAGTGAGGGGAGGGGAGTGAGATGGTGTGAATAAATCGTGCGGGGGTGGCCTCTATTTATAGTCGAGCGAGGGGACCATCGGGGTGCACGGTGAGCTTGTCGGGGGCGAGGTTACAGCCGGCTAAAGGCATGGGAAAGGGTAGGGGACGGTGCGGTGTCTCCTGGCGATGCTCAACGACATGGTCTCGAGGCATGGGGCGGTGCGGCTTGGTCCGGAACGGGCGGTGCTCTGCGCGGCAGAGGCGGCGTCTTCGACGGCGGGCGGTGGCTGTATGGCACGGGGCGGCAAACGGGGATGTCTGGCGGTCTCCTGGTTCGGTGGTGATCGTGTGTGCACGCGGTGAGGGCGGCGCGCGGTCTGTGGCCGCTGGTCGAGGGTGGCGCTCTGGCGCATGCTCGACATGGTCTGGGCGCGGCTTGTGCGCGTGGTCTAGGGCTTGGCAACGCTCGCGGCTGGGACAGGTAGTGGCGGTGGACGGTGGGCTGCCTCCCAGACATGCTGGTTAGGCTTGCTGCTGCTCCTAGCTTGCTGTCGACTATGGGGTGGCAAGGTTGGCTTCGGCTGTTCACCATTGATGGCAATGGCAAGCTCACAGGGGTGCTAGTCCTTAGTTAAACTTCCTAGATGATCTACTGAGCTGTGTGTGAGCTAACTAGGGAACAAGTTAGGCCAATTTTACTGCACACTATAGTGTTTGATGTTTGTTTGATTGTGTCTGCAACCTGTTTGATGAAATGGCCGCATGAAATCAAGTTTTGAATTTTGAAATGAATTTTGGTGGGTTTGCTAGATTGGTGCTGGTGAGTCTGCAGATGCTTGGGTTTTGAAAGTTGAGCTTGTTTGAGTGGTTTTTGAAAAAGTGGGATCTTCCCATATGATAAAGATTCAATTTTGAATTGTCATTTAAACTATGCATTTGAAAGTTTCTGGATGATCACAAAGTGGGCCTTGATACCTTGTTATGAGTACATTCAAGGGGTGCAAATATCCAGAAAAGTTTCTGTTAAGTTTTGAAAGTTTGAGACAGCCAAAGTAGGCATGGGAGTTAAATTGGCCAAAATGACCATTCATTTCATATATGTGTTTTAATTTACTTGTCTTTAGGAAAAGTGTGGGAAATGTTTTAGATGATGTTTATTTCACCTAAGAAACATTTTACAAGCAATGAAACAAACAAACAAGGTGGGTTTAAAAGAATTCAAAATCAATGCATACACATATGCATGCATTTATAATTTTATTTAGAAAAGTTTTTGTTAACCCTAAATGTGAGGATTAGAATTTGATGATCCAAGTTTAGTATTTTTGGGATGTTACAAATCTTCCCCCCTTAAACAAAATCTCGTCCCGAGATTTGAAAAGGACGAAAAGATTACCTAGGATTTGAAGAGATCTAGAAACTCCGTCCTGATGTGATCTTCGCGCTCCCAGCTAGCTTCCTCTTCTGTGTGGTTGCTCCACTGAATCTTGAGAAACTTGATGCTTCGGGTTCGGGTAGTTTGAAAGGCTTCTTCCAAAATACGGATGGGTACTTCGGGATAGGTCAGGTCATCATTGATCTCTATGGTCCGGTGATCGATATTCTTGAACACTTCGGTCTTCTCGGGGACTTCGAGACACTTGCGAAGTAACGAGATATGGAACACATTGTGCACATCTGACATCTCTTCTGGTAGTTCCAATTGATACGATACTTCTCCGTGACGGTTCAGAATTTTGAAAGGTCCAATATATCTGGGGGCTAACTTTCCCTTGAGTTGGAAACGCTGCATTCCCTTCAATGGCGACACTTTCAGATAAACAAAATCTCCTATGTTGAAGGCGAGGTCTCCACGTCTCTTGTCGGCGTAACTCTTCTGTCGGGATTGGGATGTCTTGAGGTGCTCACGAATCTTGTGAACCTTCTCTTCTGCTTCTCGTAGGATGTCGGGTCCGAAAATCTGACTTTCTCCTACTTCTGACCAGTTCAAGGGGGTGCGACACTTCCTTCCGTACATAAATTCAAATGGGGCCATTTGCAAACTGGCTTGGTAACTGTTGTTGTATGAAAAATCTGCAAACGGCAGACAGTCTTCCCATTTGGATCCATATTCTAGCACACATCCTCTCAGCATATCTTCGAGTATTTGATTTACTCGCTCCGTTTGTCCATCTGTCTGAGGGTGATACGCGGTACTGAAATCTAGGCGGGTTCCTAAACCTTCTTGGACTTTCTTCCAGAATCTTGAGGTAAACTGAGTTCCTCGATCCGATACGATGTTCTTGGGGACTCCATGCAAACTAACGATTCTAGCGATCTACAACTCTGCTAGCTTCGAACTCTGATAGGTGGTTTTGACGGGCAAGAAATGGGCGACTTTGGACAATCTGTCCACTATGACCCAAATAGAGTCATTTCCCCTACTAGAAGTAGGTAGTCGAATGATAAAGTCCATTCCTACAAAATCCCATTTCCATTCCGGAATTTGCAAAGGTTGCAACAATCCAGCGGGTCTTTGATGTCCGGCCTTGACTCGCTGACATATATCACACTTGGTGATATAGCTTCCGATTTCTCTCTTCATCTAATGCCACCCAAATTGCTCTTTCAAACCTTGATACATCTTAGTTCCTCCGGGATGGATAGAATAAAGAGTATCATGAGCCTCCTTCAAGATAACTTCTTTTAACTCAGAATCTGATGGTACACAAAGGCGTCCTTTGTACCACAAAACTCCTTCTTCGTCCTCGGTGAATCCGGGTACTTTGCCTGTACCGATACGACGCTTGATTCCGTCGATACTGGCATTTCCCTTCTGCGCCTCTTTAATCTGACTGATCAAAGTGGGCTGAAGATCTATGCTAGCCAAAAATCCTTCACTTACTAATTCCATTCAAAAATCTTCCATCTCCTTGTGCAAACTTGGTTGCACCTTAAAAAATCATGGAGTTCAAGCGGCACGGTAATCTGCTAAGGGCATCGGCTACCACGTTGGCTTTACCAGGGTGATAGTGAATGTCCAGGTCGTAATCCTTGATTAGCTCAATCGATCTTCTCTGCCTCATATTCAGCTCCTTCGGAGTGAATATATACTTTAGGCTCTTGTGATCCGAATAAATCTCACAACGGTTTCCCATCAGGTAATGTCTCCATGTCTTCAGGGCTAGAACTACGGCTGCGAGTTCGAGGTCATGGGTTGGGTAATTTTGTTCATGTTGCTTCAATTGTCGCGATAGATAAAATATAACTTTGCCTTCTTGCATTAGCACACATCCGAGACCAATCTTGGATGCGTCACAATACACATCGAAGGGCTTCGTGATATCCGGCATGATCAAGATTGGGGCTGAAATCAATCTCCTTTTGAGTTCTTGAAAACTCGCTTCACATTTGTCGGTCCATTCAAACTTCTTGTCCTTCTTCAGCAATTGGGTCATGGGTCTGGCGATACTAGAGAATCTTCTACAAATTTGCGGTAATATCCCGCCAATCCGAGAAAAGCACGAACTTTGGTTTGAGTGGTTGGGGCTTGCCAGTCTTCTACATCTTTCACTTTGGCAGGGTCAACGGCAATTCCTCCGGCTGATACAATGTGACCGAGGAATCCTACTTCCTATAACCAGAATTCACATTTGCTAAACTTTGCATACAGCTGATGCTCTCTAAGGGTTCCAAGAATGGTCCTTAGGTGTAGCTCATGTTCTTCTTCTAATTTGGAATAAATCAGAATGTCATCGATGAAAACAACGACAAACTTATCCAGGAAGTCCATAAAAATCTTATTCATGAGGTTCATGAAATAAGCGGGGGCATTGGTTAATCCAAAAGACATGACTGTATACTCATACAATCCATATCTGGTGGTAAAGGCAGTCTTTGGAATATCCTCTGCACGAATTTTGAGTTGATGATAGCCAGTTCTAAGATCAATCTTAGAAAACACTTTGGCACCGGTCAACTGATCAAACAAATCTTCTATCTTGGGCAAGGGGTACTTGTTCTTGATGGTGACATCATTCAACTTCCGATAATCCGTACACAAACGGTTACCTCCATCCTTCTTGTCCACAAACAAGACAGGTGATCTCCATGGGGACGCACTTGGTTGAATCAATCCGATTTCCAGCATGGAATCCAGTTGCTTCTTCAGTTCCTCTAGTACTGACAGGTTCATACTATAGGGTCTCTGGGCTATGGGTCCTGTTCCGGGGATTAGTTCGATGATAAACTCGATATCCCGATCTGGGGGCATACCGGGCAAAACATTTGGAAATACATCGGGGTATTCGCAGACTATCCGGACTTGGTCAATGGTAGGTTGGGCTATACTCTTGTTACACTTGAATTGGCGAGGTAAGGTTTCAGATATATGCTCGACTGATATTCCGGTGGTACTGGTCATGGTGATGGCTTTCTTGGCACAGTCAATCAATCCCTTATGTTTGGACATCCAATCCATTCCTAGTACTACTTCCAAACCTTTAGTTCCGAGTACTATTAGATTAGCATAAAAATCTATGCCATGGATTCGGATAGGGACGGCTTTGCAAATTTGCCTAGCCTTGGTGGTTGATCCGGGAATTTGTACAATCATCACATGCTTCAATTTGGTTGGTTGAATTTTACTAGTGCAGGCAAATTCTTCGGTGACAAATGAATGCGATGCACCATAGTCAAACAACACTCTTGCAAGTACTGAATTAACAGAAAACATACCCAGCACGACGTCTGGTGCTTCCTGAGCTTCTTTAGCATGCATGAGAAAAAGACGGCCATTACGGTTGAGTGAATTCCCTGGGGCAAATCTTCTCCCTGGCTGGACACGACACTGCTGCTGAGCTGGGACATTGGCGTTGGGGGCTGTAGCATTCTTCTTGTTGGGGCACTCTTTGGAATAGTGGCCTTTATTTCCACAGTCATAACAGGTCACTTGTGACTTGTCCTTGGCTGCGACAGGCACAGCATTGCTTCCAGTCCTCGGGGCAGTGTTGGGGTTGGCGGTAGCATTGTTGTTGTTGAACTTGGGTGGGGCACGGGTGAAATTGCTAGAGTTGCCGGGGTTGTTGTGATTTCCTCCGGGTCTAGGGTTTCCACGGTTGGGGTAGGTCGGACGGGTCATAGGGGGTCTGTTGGTTCTTGGGGCAAATCCTGGAGATGGGTTGGGGCGATACTTTGGGGTCTGATGGGTTCCTGGTTGATGCATCATGCGACGCTTGCGGTTCTCATTGGCCTGGTTGATCTTTCCTTCCATCTGGATAGTAGAGTCGACAAGGGCTTCAATATCAACAAAGGGGATATTAACTAACACTGTCTGCATCTCGTCATGCAGACCATTCAGGAACCTTTCTTTCTTCTTGGCTTCGGTGTCTATCTCGTCCGGGGCATACCTAGATAATGACAAAAATTTGTCACGGTATTCCACTACAGTCATCCTTCCTTGCTTCAGCACTCTGAACTCGTCTCTCATTCTCTTGATCAAACCTGGTGGTACATGGGTTCTGCTGAACTTGACCTTGAATTCCTCCCAGGTCATCATTTGGCCTCCGGTCATTGCGCGAACACTGTTCCACCATGCCCTGGCATCTCCGGCTAGATAATGGGTGGCGAATAGGACTTTCTTGTTGGCTTCCACTCCGGCGACTTCTAGGTTGTTTTCCATGGTTTGCAGCCAATCATCAGCATCTAGGGGTTCTTCTGACTTGGTGAAAACGGGTGGGTTGGTATTCTGGAAATTCTTGAGATTAGATCCGTGGTTGTCCTGATTTCCGTGGCCTTGGTTGTTGTGGGCTAGCTGGGCTATCTGTTGCAGAGTGGCTAGGTTGGCTTGACGTTCCGCTCTTTCAGCTTCGCGGTCAGAAGTCAACATTTGCAGGATCTGCAACATCGGGTCCGGGGCTGAACCACTTCCTCCACGTGGCATCTGAAGATTGATATAGATCATGAGAAAAGAGGAAAATTTCTAAGGTTTTGGGTCTTTGAAAAGTGTTAAATGTTTGATTCAGATTTTTCTAGCAACTTGCTTTTTCATTCATTCATTCACTCGATACAACGAACACCACAGCAAGGAAAAACAGATGGTTTTAAGAACCATTCTGGAATCTACGATACAGTGGGACCGACTACTACTCACTACGCTAGTGCTTAAGTGCTACTACTCCTCGAAATCTGTGGCTTCATCATCATCGATGAAGGCGAAATCATCCTCATCGGTGAAGAAGTCCATGGCCTGATCCTCCAGAAAATCATCGTCATCGCTGAGATAGGAGTAAGGGTCTCCACGAAGATCCTCTCTGGCATTCTCCCTTTCCTCTAACTGCATGTCTCTCTCGTGGATGGTCTCCTCCAGAGATGAGATGCGATGGCGAAGACGGGCAATAATGCGCTCCTTCTTGTCGAGCTGACGGCAGCGAGACTTGCGATCCTTTGCTAGCATGGCGATGGTCTGGTCCTTTGTCTTGATGATGGCAGACTTGTGGTTGCAATAGTCACGGCAGTTGTCCAATTCCTGCTGACGATCATACATCATGAAGCTAAGGTGGTCCAATTGAGTCTTCAGCTCGGGGTGGTATGGGGCTTCCAATGGTTGTCCATTTGCATCACGCCTTGGGCAAAACTCAAAGCGAGTACCCTTGATCTGATTGATGCTCTGCCCACACAGACGGGAAAGAGCTTCCTGCATTGCTCTGGCAAGTCCATCGAGCCAGTTGTTTTCCCTCAAGGTAAACTGAATTCCCTCCGCAGTGGGAGGTTCAATCTTTCCTCGGAGACTTGCAACAATTAGCCACTGCAGATCTTCTCCTCCTTGATCATTGAGCTGAGCTCCGAAGAACTCGGGGTGCGGACGCTCCAGAAGTTCCGAAAGCTGATCCAGATCCCTCTCAAAGATAAGGTCTCCTCCATTCCCAAGTTGGTAAAACTTGTTGTACTTCACGTCCATCTATAAAAATAGAGGATGAGTAGATTAGCAGAGTGATCAAGTGTGTCAAAATTTTATCTATTTTGCAAGAGTTTTTGAGGAACATGAAGTTTTATGAAAGAATTAAAGAGGTAAGAATGAGAATAAGTTTTCGTAAATATTTGTGTTCTTTGGTTTTGAAACTAAGTTTTTGGTTCAACGTCCAATCTAACTAGGGTCTCCTATGGTCAGGATGGCTCCGATACCAACTTGTCAACACCCGGATTTTTCAATCCTAGATGCCTGTTATGCCATACATTGCAATCCCAGGATTACCATTTTTGCGAGACATAACAGAATTGGATACCATAGTACTTCATCCATTACAAACGATACATAAGTTCTTACACAAATAGGGATCTCATGATCCAGTTCTTAATACAACATCAAGCAGCGGAATACGTAATAATAACGGTAGCGTAGGCGAAGCTCCATCTTCGGGGTCACAGGCAATGCTGACGATGGGAGATGATCCTAGTTGTCGTAACCTTCCTGGGGTCCATCTTCCAGGTACTCCTCTTCATAGTCTGGCCATGGGCATAGCCAGGGACAAAGCCATGAGTACTCTTTAAGTACTCGCAAACTCATACTAACAAGTAAAGGGGGTTTTTGGATAATAGGACACTAGGCTCTAGGGTTGTTTTGCAAAAGCCAGATTTATCTCTACTAGGTTCTGAAGCTAGTCATAATTTTATAAATCCTAAGTGGGAACTTGTATTTCATGTCACAACTCTGTTGTGGTCAAGTCAAAGTCTCAATTCATTTCACAAGTCATTTTGAAAAGTCTGACGGGGAACAGTATGGCCACTCCAACTGTCCATAACCGCGGACGCGGCTATTCGAATAGTTTGACACTCTGCAGAGATTGTACACTTTCACCACAACATTCGATACATCCGTCAGGAATAAATCCTGAATTCACCATACTCAGTATGCGGATAATCAATCCTAACCTTTCAATTACACACCCTAGTATAAGCACCTCTCCTGTGAGTTTGGCCTCCCAACCATGACCAGCTGTCATCTTGGGTACTGCACAGGTGGACAATCTTCACAAGGTAGCCTCATCTCAGACCTTGGCCGTGAGGTAACTAATACTAAGGTATATAAGTTTCCAGTCAAGCCCTACCCAATATTCTGGTATTGTGGTTGTACGCTAAAATTGGAATGGTATCGCATCCAGACAACCATCAGTTTTATAAAGGTCTAAGGCTCATGCCTCAACATTTTTATCACCAGAATCATCAAGTGTTTGGAAAAACATGTCCAAAACATTTCAATAGAATGATCCATCATTCCAAGGTTTTCATAACCATTTTTCCACCAAGTATTCCCATCTAAAAGTTGATCCAGTTTTATGCTTAGCACTAGCATCTACAGGTGGGGGTAGTACTAAAGAGGGGTGGTAACTAGTGGAGTTTCACTAAGTCCAACCTTATATCTTAGGCTGATATCAAGGTTTCTAGCTTAGGCCAAATTTTATGCTCTTTATGCAACCTTCAGCATCTTTCCAAAATCTACCAGTCACTTAAGTAAACTGTAAGTAAGCTTTAATAAAGAAATAAAGTGAGAAGCTTGCACATAAAACTAGGATTGGTTTATCAAATGGGTAATCTTGCAAGGGTTAGCTTGCATAGGTCAACTTGATTAGTAAGTCTTGTCTTGTGCAGAGCAGTGGTTGAAGTTCTCCTCGGCTTCTTCTTCGTAGTATCCTCCTTCCTCCTCGTAGCCTTGGTCGGTACTAGCGTCTATGAATAAATATGAGGTACACAATCACCAAACAATACTTAACTACTTGAAATCATCACACACAAGGGTCTTATAGATGATCTAACATCATCTCTAACCTTACAAGGTTAAGGCTTGATTTGATTCTTTTTATTTTTAGAAAAGTAATTTCTACTCATTGAAAAACTACTAAAGATTTAATATTCTCCAAACCAAATATGGGATCATGTTGACACATGTCATCACCACATATTGTAGTCCATGGGAATGTGATTTAAAGTGGTGTCACAATTTAATAAGGTTTTACCCTTTTATTTTAGTTAATTAAAGTGGCTAGAAATGCTTATGTTGCATTCTTTTATTACTTGAACATTATTTCTGCAAGTAAACCTATATATTTTTATATATTCTGAAAGGTATGGTTAAATGTGATTTTTGAGAGTTGGAAACAACTCAAAAGCTTTTATGTTTTAAATTTGAAAAATGTTTGAATGCAGAAAAGCTCCTGCCTTGTAATTTTTACTATGGGTGATCTACAGATCCAAATGACTTGAATCCAACGGGCTTGGATTCAGCATTCACAAACCTTTCCAACAAAATTGGTGTCATCCAATTTGGTGCACTGAATCGATCTGGGTTGATTTTTGAAGTTGGATACAGAAGTGTGTTTGAATTTAAAAATAAAAAGGTTTAATTTGAATCGCTGGGCTGCGCGGGAAAAAGTACTGGGCCGGCCTGCTAAGCGCAGTGCTCCCGTGGGCTGCTTAACTGGGTGTCCCCACTCGTCAGTGACACGGGGCTGGGCGAAGCAGTATGGGGCAACGTGGATCGTTCGATCTAGTTCTAATCCAACGGCTGGGGGTCATCGTCGACGCGAGACAACTCCGGCGAGAACGAAACCTAGCGCGGCCAGTGAGGGGTGCTGGGGGCTCACCGAGGTACGGGCGAGGGTCGGCGAGGGGGGCGAACGACGAAGTCGACGACGGCGAATCTCCTGGTACTGGTGGCTTCTCCTGGGGCGGCTCCAATCGCTGGCCCCCTTCTTCTCCAGAGGCGGCGGGCTCCGGCGAAATTCCGGCGAGGTGGTGCTCTCCTTGCTCTGAGAACGGTGTGGCACGGTCAGTGAGGGGAGGGGAGTGAGATGGTGTGAAGAAATCGTGCGTGGGTGGCCTCTATTTATAGTCGAGCGAGGGTACCGTCAGGGCGCACGGTGAGCTCGTCGGGGGCGAGGTTACAGGCGGCTAAAGGCAGGGGCAAGGGTAGGAGACGGTGCGGTGTCTCCTGGTGATGCTCAACGACATGGTCTCGAGGCATGGGGCGGTGCGGCTTGGTCTAGAACGGGCGGTGCTCTGCGCGGCAGAGGCGGCGTCTTCGACGGTGGGTGGTGGCTGTTTGGCACAGGGCGGCAAATGGGGATGTCTCGCGGTCTCCTGGTTCGGTGGTGATCGTGTGTGCACGCGGTGAGGGCGGCGCGTGGTCTATGGACACTGGTCGAGGGTGGCGCTCTGGCGCATGCTCGACATAGTCTAGGCGCGGCTTGTGCGCGTGGTCCAGGGCTTGGCAACGCTCGCGGCTGGGACAGGTAGTGGCGGTGGACGGTGGGCTGCCTCCCAGACATGCTGGTTAGGCTTGCTGCTGCTCCTAGATTGCTGTCGACTATGGGGTGGCAAGGTTGGCTTCGGCTGTTCATCATTGATGGCAATGGCAAGCTCACAAGGGTGCTAGTCCTTAGTTAAACTTCCTAGATGATCTACTGAGTTGTGTGTGAGCTAACTAGGGAACAAGTTAGGCCAATTTTACTACACACTATAGTGTTTGATGTTTGTTTGATTTGTATCTGCAACCTATTTGATGAAATGGCCGCATGAAATCAAGTTTTGAATTTTGAAATGAATTTTGGTGGGTTTGCTAGATTGGTGCTGGTGAGTCTGCAGATGCTTGGGTTTTGAAAGTTGAGCTTGTTTGAGTGGTTTTTGAAAAAGTGGGATCTTCCCATATGATAAAGATTCAATTTTGAATTGTCATTTAAACTATGCATTTGAAAGTTTCTGGATGATCACAAAGTGGGCCTTGATACCTTGTTATGAGTACATTCAAGGGGTGCAAAGATCCATAAAAGTTTCTGTTAAGTTTTGAAAGTTTGAGACAGCCAAAGTAGGCATGGGAGTTAAATTGGCCAAAATGACCATTCATTTCATATATGTGTTTTGATTTACTTGTATTTAGGAAAAGTTTGGGAAATGTTTTAGATGATGTTTATTTCACCTAAGAAACATTTTACAAGCAATGAAACAAACAAACAAGGTGGGTTTAAAAGAATTCAAAATCAATGCATACACATATGCATGCATTTATAATTTTGTTTAGAAAAGTTTTTGTTAACCTTAAATGTGAGGATTAGAATTTAATGATCCAAGTTTAGTATTTTTGGGATGTTACATGCAATAACTCTATTGTTGGTCCAGCAATCAAGTCATCACTTATGTCATCATGATGTCTAATATGTCTTCCCCAGCCTTGACAAATTTCCTTTGTCACAGCCTGCCGTTGACAGGCAGACACATGGTCCATTAAAATGATAAGACATGGGTTACTGGTCGGGTAACACGGGGAATAATCACAGCGAGACACGTGTACTAACTTTTCATGATGTTACTATTATGTCATGACAGTTGGAGAGCCTCCGCGCGCCATGTTGACGACTATGCATGACGGAATTATTTCGTAAATAAACAATCACTACTTTTATGCTTACATAAATTTCAGTACAAATGTTTAACTTCACATAAATGAATACCAGCTTCAACTAAACTCACATAAAAGTTTCAACACCATAATACTACTGATCATCATAAATGTTTCTTGGCCAAAATGTCTGACAAATTTCCACAGATTCAACACAAGATCAACACCACCAGTTCACTTACCAAATTTCCTCTTCTAGTTCCGACAGCTGAGCCAACACATGTTGAACTAATGCATCTGACTCTTCTTGTTTCTTCCTCAGGTCTTCTTGCTTATTCCGCATTGCTCGTAGGTCTTCCAAATACTTCAGCCTATCTGCCTCGCCAGATTCGTTCACCTTCTCCAACTCCTCAATGGTAGATCCTTGAGTTGCACTTCTAGCTGAGACTTGGTTGGTCTTGAAGTACTTGCATGGATGACCATGTTCTTCAGGAAAGTTGGCGTTCTCTTTTCCTATGATAGCACAAAGTGCATAGCATCGTTGGAAGGAATTGGTTCATCGTCTATGCCATCTTCTGAAGAAGATGGCACCATGTTGCTTTCCATGACTACCTACCAGTTTTACGAATAAAATAGAATATGAGAAACATAGCGAGCAAATTATAAACACATCGTATACGTTTGAGGGAAGAAAATGGCACTAAATTTTACAAAGATGGATAGTATTATGGAGCACTTACCGTTACTTCTTTCACATTGCCATTTGGAAGAAGAAGTTCATTGGAATGCTCCTCCATGTCACACAAAACCTCATAGATGAAAGCACCAGTGGCACGAGGGTACTTGACTAACTATCTTCTAGTCTTATTTTTTTTATAGACAGAGACTACACAATCAGGGTGCATACAATTAGTCCTACTTAAACAATTCAAATAGGAGGGAAGTTGAATAAACAAGACATGACCTGGTTCTTGGGGTCAGACCAAAAATCGATAATCCCGCACCATTCCTCATCACTCATGTATTCCACATGAGATACCCTTGTAATTTCATTATTTTGGATATTTTTGTTCCGTGGGCATCTTCTCAACCACAAACTGGTGATCATCATGCATAATAGTGTGTTCATAATGATTATGGCCAAATTCATCTACAAGAATATAATGGGTATGAGTTGGTGTTATACAATAGAAAAAATGCAATAAGTGTGAGAAAGCAATCAGTTTAATACGTTACCTTCTTGATCCTAGTAAAAATGGTCAAAGAACCATCCATCACGATAAGAACCTGACCCCTCTCCTAGGGGAGCTAAACCCTCAGGTGCAAGGTGGCCTTGGAGAGGCGCTAGTGCATGGCTGGGTGGGGGCTGCTGCTGGCCTTGGGTAGGTGCTCGTGGAAGGCAAGGAGCGGGCTAATTTTGTTGGGGAGGTTCCGGTGAAAGGCGGGGACCTGGCTACTGGCCTTGTGGAGGTGCCCGCAGAACACATGGACCTAGATGCTATACTTGGGGAGGTGTCGGTGGACGGTAGGGACCTGTCCGCTGCCCTTGGTGAGATGCCCGTGGAAGGCAGGGACCTGACTGATGGACTTGGGGAGGTGCCGGCAGGTGGCAGGGACCTGGCTGCTGGCCTTGTGGACTTTCCCGTGGAAAGCATGGACCTGGCTGCTAGACTTGGGGAGGTGTGGGCGGACGGGAGGGACCTGGCTGTTGGCCTTGGGGAGGTGCCCACGGAAGGCAGGGACCTGGATGCTAGACTTGGGGAGATGCCGGTGGACGGAAGGACCTGGCTGCTAGCCTTGGGGAGGTGCCCGCGGAATGCATGGACCTGGCTTCTAGACTTGGGGAGGTGTCTGCGGACAATAGGGACCTGGTTGCTGGCCTTGGGGAGGTGCCCACGGAAGGCAGGGACCTGGCTGATGGACTTGGGGAGGTGTGTGCTTAGCTTGGGGAGCTACCTGAGCGCCTTGGACAACTGGTTGCTTAACCTTGGACTTGGTTTTTCTTTAAGTTTCTATGCCGGCACCTAGGCCTAACAAGACGCTCTTCCGAGTAGTTGCTACACCAAGAGGAGCTTCACGCCCAGGTTCAAGGAGAGGGTGAAGACCTTGTTGGTGAGTTGGCAGACCTCGCCGGTGAGGCTGACGGTGAGATGGTGGTCCTCCACGGCGAGTTAGCAGATCTGTGAGCTTGATGGCATGGCGGGAAACTAGAAATGTGAGGATGGGATAGGCTGACTGCTAGATGACTACTCCCTGGACGGATGGCGACGAGGGTTGGAATCTACGAAGGGCAGCGGTGGGGTGGATGGGTGGTGTCGTGATGGGGGGATTGAATCTGTCTCCTCTAGGTGAGGCAATAAAAGAGGTTTTTGCATAGATTACGTACATGCCCTCTGCACGAACCCTTAGGTTGCCCTATGTGGGAGGGCTGAACGGTAATATCTGCGCACAAAAGATTCATTTCTCTTTGTGGCACCAGAATTTGCATGCCCAGTCGCAAAAATTTGGTAGGAGAATTCGCTCTATGGCGCGAGGCGAGGACCAAACCCCAAATTTTTTGGCCGATGGATGCATGATGTGTGGCTGAAATTAATTTTGAGGCCGGTTTCGAAATTCGGTCTTGCTAATCATCTATCGGATCTCTCGAGAGATACCATATATTTTACCTTGGAATGATTTTTGGAAAATTCCCGAGATAGCTATGAGGTATCTCCAGGCTAAATTTGGGCCCCCTCCAGCTAGACCGACAGAAACTTGTTTATATCACATGGGTTGCGCCGATAGGTTCTAGCTGAAGACAATTGGTGATTTGGTCACTAAATGCTCTCAAATGGGGTGATGCATTTTCACATCACATCCTTGGTGGCTTCTTCTCAAAATAAGCCCTTTTCGGCCCAGGGAAAATGGAAAATCGATTTTCCGTGCAGAGAATGTGAAAAGTACATGAAGCAACATTGTTTGCCATCACAAGATATATGCATGTGTGGAATATGGTCGCGTTAAAGAAAACTAAGCCATGGTTGTGGTCATGAATTAGGTCATTTTCCTTGAAAGCCAACAATCCTCGAAGGCGGTAGGTGATTTCTGTGAACACTTTATTAGAATAGTCCTCATATTCCATGTTTGTTATTTATGCATGCAACTAGGCAACATAAAATGGCAATGTGCGAAGCTTTCACTTTTCTGATTTTTTTTAATTTTTAGGCTAGTTTCGAAATTCGACTGATACCACGGCAGTTAGGGTTCCTGGCTATGTGTCGGTTCTTGCTAATATCTTGTTGTATCTCTTAAGAAATGCCATGTTTTGTAGCTAGAAATGATTTTTTGGAAAATTCCCGAGATAGCTACGAGGTAGCTCCAGGCTAAATTTGGGCCCCCTCCAACTAGACCGGCGGAAACTTGTTTATATCGTGGAGGTTGTGCCGAGAGGTTTTAGCTGAAGCCAATTGGTGATTTGGCCACTAAATGCTCTCTAGTATTTATTAAAAATGGGATGAAGCATTTTCACATCACATCCTTGGTGGCTGCTTCACAAAATAAGGCCTTTACGGCACCTGGAAAATGGAAAATTGATTTTCCGTGCAGATAATGTGGAAACTTTATGAAGCAACATTTTTTGCCATCACAAGATAAATGCATGTGCGGAATATGTGTGCATTAAAGAAAACTATGCCATGGTTGTGTTCATGACTTAACTCATTTGCCTTGAAACCCATGAATCCTTGAAGGCGGTATGTGATTTCTATGAACACTTTTTTAGAATAATCCCCATATTCCATGTTTGTTATTTTTGTATGCAACTAGGAAACATACAATGGCAATGTGCGAAGGTTTCACATTTTTCGATTTTTTTAACTTTTTAGGATAGTTTCAAAATTCGATTGTTACCACGGCAGTTAGGTTTCCTGGCTATGAGTCAGTTCTTCCTAATCTCTTGTTGGGTCTCTGAAGAAATGCCATGTTTTGTAGCTGGAAATGATTTTTTGGAAAATTCCCGAGATAGCTACGAGGTAGCTCCAGGCTAAATTTGGGCCCCCTCCATCGAGACCACCAAAAACTTGTTTATATCGCGGGGGTTGTGCCGCGAGGTTCTAGCTGAAGCAAATTGGTGACTTGGCCACTAAATTCTCTCTAGTATTTATTAAAAATTGGGTGATGCAATTTCGCATCACATCCTTGGTGGCTGCTTCACATTTTTTTGAAGTTTTTTTGAATTTTTAGGCCGGTTTTGAAATTCCGGCGAGACTGCTGACCATTGTACTAAAATCCGATCCTGCACGGGACCCACTCTTAATGGTGCTTCTTGCTTAACCATCCCTAGTCCCCACCACTTCGCTCTCCCCGACGACCACCAAATCCGGGACCAAATCCGGTCCCCTCCAAGGCAACGAGCAAATCCGCTCCCCTGCCTAGCAACCACAATATCCTCTCCCCTACCCAGTGACGACGGCGGTGATGGTGGCTGCAGGATCACGGGTAAGTGCCCTTCGACCTATCTCAACACATCTCCTCCATGTTCCATGACTATGCGTTTGTGCTCGATCAAGGTCACCGCATCAGCAATGCTGCCTAGCTCTAGGTCATCGGCGATGGGTCTATGTCCCCACAATCTATCTAGGTCTAGGTCCCCGGTAAACACTCGATCTAGGTCGAGGTCCCATGAAATAGTAAACACTCCATATAGGTCTAGCCATCGCGTACAACATCAAGTGCTCCCACGATGCCTTGTTTTAGTCACTTGATGGTTGTGCTTCTAATTTAATTTTTGTATATACTCTTTGCGGCAGGTAGGATGAACTGTGAGAATTGTAGGTTCTAACGTATGAAGGCGAGGGAGATACACGAGTTGGTTCTAAATTGTTTCTACTAGAACTAACTGTCTCGACGCATCGCCTCCTCGTACTATCATAGTAATACTCACAGATTCTCATAGTAATTCTTAATTTTCTTAATGAATTTTAGATGAGCTACTCAGTGTTGAATGGCACAAATTTGTAAGCCATTGCGCAAAACATCGTGGCAAAAGCGCCGAGAAATTTCTCCATCCCGCAAAACATCATAAGATGTAAGGATTGCAAGCTTTGCCACATTAAGGCTAGCGACATACATGAGTAGGTTCTAAAAATTTTTCTACCAGCACTAACATAGTAGTGAAACCTACTGTATAGCTGTTGGAGATATGCCCAAGAGGCAATAATAAAATGGTTATTATCATATCTTCATACTTATGATAAATGTTTACATACCATGCTATAATTGTATTAACAGGAAACATTAATACTTGTGTGATTTGTAAACATAAAAGAGTCCCTAGTAAAGCGTCTTGTTAAACTAGCTTGTTGGTTAATATATGATCATGGTTTCCTGATCATGAACATAGAGATGTTATTAAAAACAGGGTCATATCATTAGGAGAATGATGTGATGGACATACTCCTATAGTTAAGCATAGCATAAAGATCAAGTCATTTAATATAGTTCATTTGCTATAAGCTTTCTGATACATAGTAACCTAATTCCTTCGACCATGAGATCATGTTAATCACCATCACAAGGATTCTTTGATGACATCAAACACCACACCGTAACTGGGTGGCTATAAAGGTGGCATTGAGTGTTCGGAAAGTATGGGTTGAGGCACATGGATCAAGAGTGGGACTTGTCCATCCATATGACGGATAGATATACTATGGGCCCTCTCGGTGGAATGTCATCCAATTAGCTTGCAAGCATGTGACTGGCTCACAAGGGATCACATATCACGGGAACGAGAAAAGAGTACTTATCGGTAACGAGGTTGAACTAGGTATGCAGAGATACCGACGATCAAAACCTCGGATAAGTAAACTATCATGAGACAAAGGGAAATTGGTATCGTATGTAAGTGGTTCATTCGATCGCAAAGTAATCGTAGAAATATGTGGGAGCCATATGAATTTCCAGATTCCTCTATTGGTTATTGATCGGAGAAGTGTCTCGGTCATGTCCGCATAATTCACAAACCATAGGGAGACACACTTAAGGATTCGATGTTGTTGAGTAGTTATGGAATGATGAGTAAGAGACCGAATGTTGTTCAGAGTCTCGGATGGGATCCGGGATATCACGAGGAGATCCGGAATGGTCCGGAGAATAAGATTCATATAAGGAAAGTCCTTTTTCGGAGTTGGAGAATGATTCCGGTGTTTTCATCGGGAATATTCTAGAAGGGTCCGAAAGGTCCGGCACTCCGGAGGGGAAGGGTGCATGAATGTGTCATAATAAGTTGGAATGGTTGCATCATGTACTAGGTGTCATCGCTGAGCAAAATAAAGGGATAAATCAAATAATAGTTTGAAAAGTCAAACGCCAATTTTAAAAGTCAAACGACAAGTTTGCTTGGTGAAGGGAGGGTAGGAAACCTACTTGGGGAGGAAGTCCCACTCCCTCCACCCGCCGGCCAAGGAGGAGGAGTTGGAGGAGGACTCCCTCCTCCTAGGAGCCTCCCTCCCACCTATAAAAGAAGGGGCAGGGGTGCCCCCTCTACCTACACCTCTCTCCTCTAAACCCTAGCCCTAGCCGCCGGCCTCCACCAAGTCGCCGCTGCCCCTAGGGTTTGCCTAGCCACCGAGTTGGGGCCCTCCCCTTGCCCTAGCCTCCGGCCTAGCTCTCTCTCCTTGGTGCCTCTAAACCCTAGATCGCCAAGGCCTCTCTAATAGTCCACCATAATCGCTCCGGCTTAAGGCGAAGCCATGCGAGATCTCCCCTCTACTTCCGGTACCACGCCGTCGTGCTGCCGGAATCGCGAGGAGAGTGCTACAACCTCCGCTGCCTGCTGGAACAAGGGAGAGGAAGGTCTTCATCGAGTACCGAATGTGTGCCCGACTACGGAAGCGCTGCCGGAACGCAGCGCCGGAAGGATCGTCTACGCGATCTTGCGATCGGATGTGTACGACTACATCATCCACGAGAATTTGCTCTCGTTGACCGCTTTGGATCTTCGAGGGTTAGTACTCTATTGACTCTTTGCTACAATCTAGTAGATAGATCTTGGCTTGATCATAGATTAGATCTTGATTGTGTGTTCATGCGGTAGAAATTTTTTGTTTTCCATGCTACGAACCCCTACAGTGGTATCAGAGCCGTGTCTATATGTAGATCTGTTGCAAGAGTAGAACACAATGGTCATTGTGGGCGTTGATGCTTTTGTTGTCGATTGCTTCTTGTGTACTTTGCATCTTGCGGGATGGTGGGATGAAGCGGCCCGGGCTAACCTTACATGACATCGTTCATGAGACTTGCTCCACACTTGACATGCAACTTGTATTGCATAAGTGGCTTTGTGGGTGCCTGTTTCTCCCAACATAGTTAAGATTCAATTTACAACGGGTGATTGACAATACTAGTATCAATGTTGTGGTTCTTGTTCTTAAGTTAGAACGAAACTTATTGAAATCCCCAAACCACGTAAAACATGCAAAGAAAATAGAGGCGTCTAACTTTGTTTTGCAGGGGTGTGCTGTGATGTGATATGGCCATGATTGTGATTATATATGATGTACGCAGTGTCCCTTATTGTAAGTTGGCAACCGGCAGGAGCCATATGGTTGTATTTTAAATTCCATTAAGACCTGCATGTCTATTCAAAGAAATTGTAATAGTTGATGCTAGTGGATGACAACCATGAAGCGGCGCCATTGACCTTGACGCCACACCGGTAATGATGGAGATCATGTTCGTGCTTGAAGATGGAGATCGAAAGCAAAAGAAGAAAGGCCATATCATATCACATATTATGAATTGCATGTGATGTTAATCCTTTTATGCATCTTGTATTGCTTAGTTCACGACGGTAGAATTATAAGATGATCCCTCTAGCACACAATTTCAAGTTTTAAAGTGTTCATCCTTAGTAAGCACCGTTGCTAAAGCTCGTTGTTTTGAAGCACCACGTGATGATCGGTTGTGTTAGATTCTGCGAGTGTATACAACGTGAGCAAGCCATATTTGCTCATGCGGAAGCTAAGGTTGATCTTGACGAGCCTAGCATGTACAGACATGGTCTCGGAACACGGATCACCGAAAGGTAAAGCATGAGTCATATGGTAGATATGATGAACATGTTGATTGTTCGCCATTGAAGCTGCATCAACTCTCGTGATGATCGGTTTTGATGTGGTGGATTTGGTTCGTGTAATCACTAAAACAATGTGAGGGATATTGTTTTGCGTGGGAGTTCAACGGCAATATAATTAAAAGTTGAACACTATTTATCATAAATTAAATCAAGTGAATTTGCATAATTGTTGTAGTCATTGGCATCCGTTTACCACCTTGCGCTTAGTTATAATTGAGATGATAGAACTACAGAATTCTGGTTAGTTACTTTACGAACTGGCATCATATTGTTTTGAAGTGTTAATCTAAAGTTTAAAAGTCCTATTGCAAAATTTCAGTAAGTTCCGGTTACTCCATGAAGTTTAATAATTGGTATTAAATCAAGAGTGACAATTCTAAGTGTTAGTGTATAAGTATCATGTTTGTCTCCATGATTCTTGATATTCAAAGGATTGTCTTAATACCAAGGTTATCTAGGATCTGAAAGAGTTGTTTCAGAAACCATGATGTGTGGAAGATATTATGATATCTAAAACAAAGTTTTGGTTGCAACATGATAGAGTATAATATGGCAAAAGTCATGTTTTCATATTTCATGAGAATTTGCAAAAGGTTGGAGACACTAGTTGTCCTAATCCTCCAAAATGTTTTGGAAAGCAACATTATACTCACGATTCATCGTTATAAGCTAAAAGTAGCTTGATCATGGATAATTCCATGATAAGGGTGAATATTTGATGTCGGTAAAATATTTACTACACCAAGAGATTACTAAAAAGGAATTTGAAAGAACACAAAACATTTGATGATGGTGATCTACTTCAAAGTGCAAGTCCAAAGACATTGGTATTTTACTATACATGCTTTGGACTATGTGTCATGTATATGGCTCCACTATTGATGTTGATAGATTCTTTCATACAGAAAAGGAAATACTTAAAGAGAATCTCATAAATATATGTTAGAAAAGAAAAGACTAGAATTGTTCAGCTTAAGTATATAGATGATATACATGTTATGGCTATATTCTTTGCTTATTAAACAATGTGGTTCTTAAGTATTTGATACTGAATTTGTTGGTATGAATCGTCATACGAAACAACACAATTCATGAACTACAATGGCCTAAGTAACTAGCAAAAGAATATGTGATGATGTTCATCGAGAACAAATAAAGGGTTATTGTGCTGCTTGTTAAACATCAAAGCTTGCCTTCAAGATTTGTCTTATCAGGTATTATGAGAACAAAATGGTTGTTCAAATAATTGCCGTAATCCATAAAAGATGGATGATTCACAAATCTCGTTGGAGAAATCACATCCATAAAACTAGTGCTAAAAATGTCGAAAGACAAATTGATTGAAAGATCACTTAGGAAGTGACATCGCCGTTTAAATTATATTGGAAAGAAAACATGAAGAAACTCCATGTGGATAGAATTTTGGAGTCTTTTGATTTTTGATCAAATGACGCTTGTGAAACTTTCCTAGAGATAATTAAAACTTCGTTCATAGGCCAAAAGGGAACGAATGACTAGCTTATTGGAACTTGTACATATTTTTGTATGAAGTCTATTATGTGTAGTCAAGTGCGATGGATTTCAACTTCATATGCTTTCTCCGAAAATTTGAGTGAATATATGAATATTTACTTAATAAGGATGAAGTATGAAACATTTGAAAAGTTCAAAGATTTTTAAGATGAAGTGCAAAATCATTGTAACAAGAATATAAATAGTTTATGATAAGATCATAAAGGAAGATATTTGAGTTACAAGTTTAGCATAATACCTAAGATTTAAGGAATCGTTCCGTGGATTTGCATTTTCCGAAACACCATAAGAGTATGGAGCGTTCGAGATATGTGATTAAACCTTGTTTGACATGGTAAGATCAAAGGTGTAATTCATAAAACTGTCATTATATTTTAAAGATTAAAAGCTTTAGAGACTACCGGTTTTCCACTGAAAAGAGCTCCATCATAATCCGTTGAATTGACACCATATAAAGTTATGGTTTGGGATAAAACCCAAGTTGTCCTTTCTTAAATATTGGTATGCTATGCATAAGAAAGATGTTTGCAACCAAAATCAGATGAACATGTCTTTGTATGTTATTTCGAATAACTGTTAAGAACTCCTCCATAAACACCAAAGACAAAAATGTTTGTCACTTAGAACGTCAAGTTTCTTTGAGAAGGAATTTTCCGTGAAAAGTTAAGTGGGAGGACAATAGAACTTTGACAAGGTTAAAAGAACCTTAGCTATATATGATCAAAGTTGCGCAGCGCCGAAAAGTGTTCCGGAGGAAGCAACAATGCTCATGGCTCACGTGCCTCAAAGGTTGTGTTCACGGAGGTCTAAGTTCCTATTGAAACAAGTAGGTCGGGTAAACAATCAAATACCAAGATTTGAGGGTTGAATCATTATTTGAGAATAATGAACCGACTACATGCAAAGAAGCGATGATGGGCCCTGACTCCGTCAAATGGCTTGAAGCCATAAAATCCGTGATAGTTCCATATACAAGAAATCAAGCTTTGAGCTTGAAAGACCCTCTGGAAAGGTACAAGACCTTACAGTCGTATTTGGATCTATAAAGAAATAGTGATGGGGGAATACCAATCGGGGTATACCCACGAAGCGGATTCGCCAGCTGGATCGAGCCGACTGAAGCCAAGCCTAGAGCGGGTCGACTCGCTGGATATGACGACTAGCGCATGCTGGACCCAAACGACTGGCGCCGACTGGAGGCCCAAGACGACGACTCCAATAGAAAGCCCACTAAAGCACTTGTAAACCCTAACTGGCTGCATATATAAAGCCACCAAGGGCACCCCCAAGGGGCACGTCATATTAGATCTAGTCTCTCCCACCGCCTACGACGGCTCCCATGTAAACCAATCTATGATCATATACTGGATTGACAGCAGGACGTAGCGATCCTCCACCGAGGGGACGTGAACCTGGGTACATCGTGTGCCAATCTCGCTCCCGGATTCTCCTACGTCGCCTTGCTCCCTCTACGTAAGCTACCCCCAGTAGCATCTGCCGTGCAATACCACGACAGTTGGCGCCCACCGTGGGGCAAGCGGTGCTTGGAGGGTGATAATCCGGGCGAGATCCCTTAACATCACCGGCGGCCGGATCGCATCTGGCGCGACGTCGAAAAACTGCCACCAGGGACTTGGGGTTGGAACTGATCGATCATGTCAGGTTGCTAACAATAGCAACAGGCGCCTGTACAGATGATGACTCGATAAGTCAGGGGCACGTAACCAACCATGATCGGCTTGCTTGAGCTTTGCCCATTACACCAAGTTGGTTTCACATGCCGCAAGTTCAATTACCTCAACACGATTCGGAGATCCGGTCGGACACGCTGCCGTGGCCACTTCGGAAGACTCCATCGATTGTGCTACCATAAGCTGCTTCACCGTCGTAGCTGTCTACAATTCCGCCATCGACGACTCGGCTATGGCCGAATAATTTTCTCCCAGTTGATCTTATTTTAAATATTTTATTTGTATACTAATAATCTTTTTACTAAATGTGTGTTGATGCATATGTGCGGAGAAGAAGCAAATTGCACTCTCGCGGCCCGGATGCGTGCGGCACGCCTACCCGCCGCGTACTCGCCACGTCCGGCGACTCGTCCATCGCGGACTTGACGTGTTCCGGACCTCGCCTAAACGCGGACACGCTTAAACGCGGACTCGCTAGGCTCGGGGACTTGTCCGTTGCAGACTCGCCTGCCGCGTCGACTTCGCCATAGCGCGATCTCTGTCCGCCGCGTCGACTTCGCCATAGCGCGACCTCCGTCCGCCGCGTCGACCCCGTGTCCGCCGTGTTGACTTCGCCATAGCACGACCCCCGTCCGCCGCGTCGACTTCGCCATAGCGCGACCTCCGTCCGCTGCGTCGACCCCGTGTCCGCCGCGTCGACTTCGCCATAGCGCGACCTCCGTCCGCCGCGCCGACCCCGTGTCCGCTGCGTCGACTTCGCCATAGCGCGACCTCCGTCCGCCGCGTCGACCCCGTGTCCGCCGCGTCGACTTCGCCATAGCGCGACCTCCGTCCGCCGCGCCGACCCCGTGTCCGCCGCGTCGACTTCGCCATAGCGCGACCTACGTCCGCCGCGCCGACCCCGTGTCCGCCGCGTCGACATCGCCATAGCGCGACCTCCGTCCGCCGCGTCGACCCCGTGTCCGCCGCGTCGACATCGCCATAGCGCGACCTCCGTCCGCCGCGTCGACCCCGTGTCCGCCGCGTCGACTTCGCCATAGCGCGACCTCCGTCCGCCGCGTCGACCCCGTGTCCGCCGCGTCGACTTCGCCATAGCGCGACCTCCGTCCGCTGCGTCGACCCTGTGTCCGCCGCGTCGACTTCGCCATAGCGCGACCTCCGTCCGCTGCGTCGACCCCGTGTCCGCCGCGTCGACTTTGCCATAGCGCGACCTCCGTCCGCCGTGCCGACCCCGTGTCCGCCGCATCGACATCGCCATAGCGCGACCTCCGTCCGCCGCGTCGACCCCGTGTCCGCCGCGTCGACTTCGCCATAGCGCGACCTCTGTCCGCCGTGTCGACCCCGTGTCCGCCGTGTCGACTCTGTGTCCGCCGCGACAAATGCGTACGCCGCGCTTGCTAAGGGACATTCATCGTCCGAGTCGCCAGAGAGGGTCTCTTGCCACGCTGCACGGACTCACCATTGGGCGTCTCTTCCCCTCGGGAAAAATCTATTCGCCTTTGTCAACCTTTGAAAGAGCGACTCGCAATGGCCAAGTAGTGCGGACGAGGACTCGCAAACCGAGCCTCGGTTCGTCCACGAAAAACGCTAACCGAGAGCCATCATTGGAGTCACCTTGCTCGACTGGCCTTCCGGGCCAAGACAAATGGTAGTGCTACACAAACAGCACCATGTCCTCCTCAACCTTAGACAGTGCGACTCGCACGGCCAAGTACTGCGGACGAGGACTCGCAAACCGAGCCTCGGATCGTCCAGGAAAAACTCCCAGCCGAGAGCCGTCTTTGGAGTCGCCATGCGACTGCCCCCCCGGGCCAAGACGAGAGACTCGCTAACAAAAACAGCGCAAATCAACATCATCGCGGACTCGCCACACTCGGGGACTCTCCCCTCGCGGACTCGCAATCATCACGGACTCGCCACACTCGGGGACTCTCCCCTCGCGGACTCGCAATCATCGCAGACTCGCCACACTCGGGGACTCTCCCCTTTCCACTCGCCACGCTCGGCAACAACCACTACTATTTTCAAAATATGAGCCTCGAGTCGCCTCTACAAGCCAACTCGAGCCTCGGGGACTACTCCTAGGCATGCTGCATGTACGCGTGGTTGCACGACCGCGGCTCTCCCTCTTCGATTCGTCACCACGGACTATCCCTCGCGTACTCAACACGCTCGGGGACTCGTCGCCGAGGACTCGCCCTCGCGTACTCGACGCGCTCGGGGACTCGGCGCGCTACAGACAGCGGCACTCGCCGGTCGATCGACCTCGCCGCTCTCCGTGCTCGGGGACTCGGCGCCCGTCGGTCGATCGACCTCGCCGCTCGCCGCACTCGGGGACTCGGCGCCCGTCGGTTGCTCGGCCTCGCTGCTCTCCGCGCTCGGAGACTCGTCGCCGAGGACTCGCCCTCGCGTACTCGACGCGCTCGGGGACTCGGCGCGCTACAGACAGCGGCACTCCCCGGTCGATCGACCTCGCCGCTCTCCGTGCTCGGGGACTCGGCGCCCGTCGGTCGATTGACCTCGCCGCTCGCCGCACTCGGGGACTCGGCGCCCGTCGGTTGCTCGGCCTCGCTGCTCTCCGCGCTCGGAGACTCGTCGCCGAGGACTCGCCCTCGCGTACTCGACGCGCTCGGGGACTCGGCACGCTACAGATAGCGGCACTCACCGGTCGATCGACCTCGCCGCTCTCCGTGCTCAGGGACTCGGCGCCCGTCGGTTGCTCGTCCTCGATGCTCGCCGGTCGCTCGACCTAGTCGCTCTCCATGCTCGGGGTCTCGACGCTTGTCGGTCGCTCGAACTCGCCCCTCGCCGCGCTCGGGGACTCGGCGCCCGCCGGTCGCTCGACCTCGCCGCTCGTCGCGCTTGGGAACTCGGCACTCTACGGTCACTCGACCTCGCCCCTCGCCGCGCTCGGGGACTCGGCATGCTCCATGTTCGGAGAATCGCCGCAACTGGCGGCTTCACCGACACCCTACGTCTTTCGCCAACTGGTCATCACAGACTGGCTCACGCCGACTGCCTCCCGCTTCATGATTCTTTTCTATGTTCAGGAGCTCGTCGCCGATTCGCCACGACCCATCGTGAAGACTCTCCGCGCCCTGCCTCAAGCCCGAGTCGAATCGACAACGCGCTCGGGGACTACTGATGGGGGAATACCAATCGGGGTATACCCACGAAGCGGATTCGCCAGCTGGATCGAGCCGACTGAAGCCAAGCCTAGAGCGGGTCGACTCGCTGGATATGACGACTGGCGCATGCTGGACCCAAACGACTGGCGCCGACTGGAGGCCCAAGACGACGACTCCAATAGAAAGCCCACTAAAGCACTTGTAAACCCTAACTGGCTGCATATATAAAGCCACCAAGGGCACCCCCAAGGGGCACGTCATATTAGATCTAGTCTCTCCCACCGCCTACGACGGCTCCCATGTAAACCAATCTATGATCATATACTGGATTGACAGCAGGACGTAGCGATCCTCCACCGAGGGGACGTGAACCTGGGTACATCGTGTGCCAATCTCGCTCCTGGATTCTCCTACGTCGCCTTGCTCCCTCTACGTAAGCTACCCCCAGTAGCATCTGCCGTGCAATACCACGACAAATAGACATGGATGTTTCACATCTATGAAATTATCGACATGTCGAGAAAGAATTCACGACAATGTTCAAAGAGTTGACTATGACAAGATCTGATCTTTCATTAAGAGATATTTAGTATAGACGGATTAATGTAGCAACCACGACATATAATTTTGTTATGTGTTGAATAAACAAAACAAGTTCTTCTAATAGAATGGTTACCTTGGACGTGTGCATGACACGGTCCAAAGGGTTTTGTTAATTCAAAGGATGCTAAAAGCATATGCAAACTTCAATGGTTGAAGTAAGCATCGCAGAGTTGGAATCTTTACTATGATGAAACTGTTAAAAGAGTTTAATTTCATCGGAGACGATGAAGATTCTTGCATTTGCAAGAAATTAAGTGGGAGCGCTAAGACATGTTTCTAATACATTATGTGGAAGACATGTTGTTGATTGGAAATTATGTATCTTTTTATTAACACAAGATAAGAATTTCATCTCGATGAAAAGCTTAGGCAGAACCCGAATATTTGGCATCAATGTCTATATGGATAAATTGTGACGCCAATATGGTTGTGCCAGAAGTACATATATGAGATATTGAATGAGTTCAATACAGAAACTAGAAGAAAAGTTCTTGTTGCACAGGAAGGATTGAATAAATATTTAAGTATTTTGATAATTAATAGATAAAATCACAAAGAGTATTTTATCAATCTTGCTGTGATGTGTACAAATCCAGATATGTCCTATGTTCTAAATGTTATGAGCGTATACCAGAATGATTCATAAGATGATTACTGGACAATAGTAAAGATATTCTTATGATCTTGTAAAAGAACTAAGAATATATTATTTTGTAGAAGTGGCAAATAGATGGTTAGTTCATTGTAAAAATACTACATTGATACTAGTTTTTTCACAAAGTACAAATTAAGTTTATCTCAATCAAAACTAAGGGTGGCACAATATAATGGAAAGTAAGTTCCATAATGGATTTGGATGGGTTCCAAAGTTAAGACATTGTGACAGATACTACAACAAAAGGCTAAGTTCCATGATGGTTGTGCTTATAATTTAATTTTTGTATATACTCTCTGCGGAAGGTAGGATGAACTGTGAGAATTTTAGGTTCTAACGTATGAAGGCGAGGGAGATACACGAGTTGGTTCTAAATTGTTTCTACTAGAACTAACTGTCTCGACGCATCGCCTCCTCGTACTATCATAGTAATACTTACAGATTCTCATAGTAATTCTCAATTTTCTTAATGAATTTTAGATGAGCTACTCAGTGTTGAACGGCACAAATTTGTAAGCCATTGCGCAAAACATCATGGCAAAAGCGCCGAGAAATTTCTCCATCCCGCAAAACATCATAAGATGTAAGTATTGCAAGCTTTGCCACATTAAGGCTAGCGACATATATGAGTAGGTTCTAAAAAATTTTCTACCAGCACTAACATAGTAGTGAAACCTACCGTATAGCTGTTGGAGATATGCCCAAGAGGCAATAATAAAATGGTTATTATCATATCTTCATACTTATGATAAATGTTTACATACCATGCTATAATTGTATTAACAGGAAACATTAATACTTGTGTGATTTGTAAACATAAAAGAGTCCCTAGTAAAGCCTCTTGTTAAACTAGCTTGTTGGTTAATATATGTCATGGTTTCCTGATCATGAACATAGATATGTTATTAACAACAGGGTCATATCATTAGGAGAATGATGTGATGGACATACTCCTATAGTTAAGCATAGCATAAAGATCAAGTCATTTAATATAGTTCATTTGCTATAAGCTTTCTGATACATAGTAACCTAATTCCTTCGACCATGAGATCATGTTAATCACCATCACAAGGATGCTTTGATGACATCAAACACCACACCGTAACTGGGTGGCTATAAAGGTG
Source organism: Avena sativa (assembly GCA_916181665.1). Taxonomy (NCBI): domain Eukaryota; kingdom Viridiplantae; phylum Streptophyta; class Magnoliopsida; order Poales; family Poaceae; genus Avena; species Avena sativa. The sequence continues at coordinate 242,317,373 of OV702283.1, read as the reverse complement.
GCATTGAGTGTTCGGAAAGTATGGGTTGAGGCACATGGATCAAGAGTGGGATTTGTCCATCCATATGACGGATAGATATACTCTGGGCCCTCTCAGTGGAATGTCATCCAATTAGCTTGCAAGCATGTGACTGGCTCACAAGGGATCACATATCACGGGAACGAGAAAAGAGTACTTATCGGTAACGAGGTTGAACTAGGTATGCAGAGATACCGACGATCAAAACCTCGGATAAGTAAACTATCGTGAGACAAAGGGAAATTGGTATCGTATGTAAGTGGTTCATTCGATCGCAAAGTAATCATAGAAATATGTGGGAGCCATATGAATTTCCAGATTCCTCTATTGGTTATTGATCGGAGAAGTGTCTCGGTCATGTCTACATAATTCACGAACCGTAGGGAGACACACTTAAGGATTCGATGTTGTTGAGTAGTTATGGAATGATGAGTAAGAGAACGAATGTTCTTCGGAGTCTCGGATGGGATTCGGGATATCACGAGGAGATCCAGAATGGTCCGGAGAATAAGATTCATATAAGGAAAGTCATGTTTCGGAGTTGGAGAATGATTCCGGTGTTTTCATCGGGAATATTCTAGAAGGGTCCAGAAGGTCCGGCACTCCGGAGGGGAAAGGTGCATGAATGTGTCATAACAAGTTGGAATGGTTGCATCATGTACTAGGTGTCATCGCTGAGCAAAATAAAGGGATAAATCTAATCCTACTTTGAAAAGTCAAACGCCAATTTGAAAAGTCAAATGGCAAGTTTGCTTGGTGGAGGGAGAGTAGGAAACCTACTTGGGGAGGAAGTCCCACTCCCTCCACCCGCCAGCCAAGGAGGAGGAGTTGGAGGAGGACTCCCTCCTCCTAGGCGCCTTCCTCCCACCTATAAAAGAAGGGGCAGGGGTGCCCCCTCTACCTACACCTCTCTCCTCTAAACCCTAGCCCTAGCCGCCCGCCTCCACCAAGTCGCCGCCGCCCCTAGGGTTTGCCTAGACGCCGAGTTGGGGCCCTCCCCTTGCCCTAGCCGCCGGCCTAGATCTCTCTCCTTGGTGCCTCTAAACCCTAGATCGCCAAGGCCTCTCTCATAGTCCACCATACTCGCTCCGGCTTAAGGCGAAGCCATGCGAGATCTCCACTCTACTTCCGGTACAACGTCGTCGTGCTACTGGAATCGCGAGGAGAGTGCTACAACCTCCGATGCCTGCTAGAACAAGGGAGAGGAAGGTCTTCATCGAGTACCGAACGTGTGACCAACTACGGAAGCGCTGCCGGAACGCAGCGCCGGAAGGATCGTCTACGCGATCTTGAGATCGGAAGTGTACGACTACATCATCCACGAGAATCTGCTCTCGTTAACCGCTTTTGATCTTCGAGGGTTAGTACTCTATTGACTCATTTCTACAATCTAGTAGATAGATCTTGGCTTGATCATAGATTAGATCTTGATTGTGTGTTCATGCAGTAGAAATTTTTTATTTTCCATGCTACGAACCCCTACAATAGCATCAATACAAAACATTCTAATTATCTCAATATATATTTTAGACTAAAAAGCAAGGCTACAATGTTCCATCTGATGAAAAGGTGAAGCAACCTACAGCCAAGAAAGCTAAGAAACCATGGGACCTTACTATAGGTTAGAGTCATATACATTGGCTTGGTGTTATAGTCATTATTATGCCGCTATAGATTGCTTTCAAATATTTTATATCTACATCCCTTTATGAAGGGCATCGAGGACTTCGAAGATTACTGCGTGTTTGGAAACGATATGGAATTGACTTCAAATTAAGCTGTGTATCTCAGAGTTATTTCACAACACCAGCCATCTATACCACTCTGTGTGCAAGATAAAAAATTCAAATGTCATCCCTGGTAAGGCCAAGATGGTAAACTTTTGTGATTTTACTCTATGAATCTACTTATGCACGTTGAACTATAGTCAGCAAATAACTTTATTCTCCACCTCCAGTACTTTTTAGCTAGGTACAGCAATGCATACCTCAACCAATATCTGCCTCTGTAGATCCCTGTCATAATTGCAGACCGCGTAAGTCATGAGCATGTTTAGTTCATCAAAGGAAAGAATGATGTTGCCCAGATGACAACCGACTGGTCAAACATGGTCGAGGCTGCTCAAATCAAAAAAGGCGATTTGTTCATCTTCACCTTGATTGATGAGCCCATATCTGGCTTCATGTGTGATATTAGTCGCTTGAAATGAGGGCACATGGTACTGGTTGTGTGCTGGTTGGATATGTTATTAGTATACTCATAGTCGGTTTGGAACTATATGTGAACCTGGTAGTCTACATGGTTTCTAGCTCTAAGTGAATCTGGTAGTCTAGTTGGTTTGGAACTGTCTATGAACCATGTTCTCTATATATTTGTAGGATTCTATTCTATCTCCATGTTGATATATGGTGTGTGTTAATTATTGCTGCAGTTTCCTATACTTTAAGTTTTTCTTCTTATTGTGATTTAGAAATGAGTGTAAGAAATATGAAGTAGTGCTATGTTTGAAACATAGTTGTATTCTCCAGCTGTTGGGATGTTAGTGAAAACTTGTGTAAAATATGGAAAGACGGCAGATTTTTAACATGTGTATAAGAAAAGCAAAGTAGTAGAACCATCAGAAATAGAGTCCTCTGGACCAGCGGTTCGAGCATCTCGAGCAACACGAGTGGTCACGAGCTCGAATCCTAGTCAGAGTACTCTATTTTTTTTCTTTTTTTCGAGTGAAAACTGCAAAGACGACTGAATTAATATAAGTTTATAAGAAGGTTGAAGTAGTATAAATATCACAATAGAGTGCGCTAATCCAGCGTTTGGAAATTGCAGCCAAATATCACGCATGGTCATGAGTTCGATCTCTATTTAGGGTAGTTTTTTATGCCATTTATATTCTATCAGACTGACTGACACCTGGGCCCAATGAACTTGACTAATTCAAATATTTACTTCCGATGCGAGATCATTTAGTTACTTCAATATGAATTTTACACCAACTTAAAATCTATTTGATGTATTCCTTGACATTTATAATATATTCAAGCACTAGAAATATTTGGTAGTGTCCATAAGCATGCATGATTAGTAATATAATTGAACACTATAAATTTTAAGAAACTCCATATAAAGGAGTAGATTAATATATATAGAAGAGTTCATAGTTTAGCAACCACCACCAGAGACACCACGGAAGAGTGAAATTGTCTTACATGCAACCAGGTAATAATTAACTTATACAAAATAAGTAGGGGAAGCAGCAAGAGGGACATGGAGAAGGCCTACCAGGGGCAGCAGCAGGAGCATGCAGCAGCCTACTCCAGGGGATACAGACCAGTCCTGACATATTCCTGGAGGAATTTTTCGTAGGCTGCGTGCCTTGCCAAGGTCTTCGGCTGGTGCTTTCGTCCTAGACTTTTGCCAACGTCCATCGCATACTGGATCATGTTATCGATGTCTGAGTCGATGACTCTATCACAGAATGGGAAAATTAGTGTCCCCCTATGGTAGAAAGGTATCTGCCCATACCGTAACTTTATTAGCACGTAGCGGCTCTTGTTATCCCTAGAATAATTGCTAGAGTCCACGTTATCAGAATCCTCCTATTAATTTTTAATAACATAGCCTAGAACTCATACATATGTTTGACGACATATGTAAGACAATATTAAATTGATATCAAAGAGAATGCATCTCAGCAATAGTATGATCATTTCATATATTATTTCTTGTATCCAAACAAAATGAAAATTAATTGTGTTAGAACAAAGTCTGCGGCCTCATAAGTTTCTTCAGGGATTGCATAAGTGAACTAAGTACCAATTTCACAACCTATTGCTCTTCTACATTACCCCGGGTTCGCTAACTCATCCCTGAAAAAATCTAACACCAATGTGTTTACCTCTCGTTTGGGGCAAATTTTAATCATTGGCCACAATAAGAAATTGAAATGTAATCATATAAAACAATATTCAGGGATATACTTATTTAGGTATAAAAACAATCCTAAAATATTGTAATTATAAATAACAAAAAAACAAACAATATTCATGTACATGCATGTAGAAACAACTTATGATCAACACCATGCATATACATATGCATCATACGAATCATTCAAAGATCATATAGCATAAACAATTCAAACATCATATAGTTCCATATGAGAATAAATCAGGGGCCTCATAATTTTTATACACTATGAATGCATGCAATAACAATTAAAATATCATAGTTCATATGAATGTACAAAAAATCTGGGGTCCTCAAAAGTTTTTTCAGAGACGTCGTAAGCGAACCAAATTACCAACATCACAACCTATATTATTGTGTACATTGCCTCAGGTTCACTTACTCATCCCTAAAAAACCGACACCAACAAAATGTGTGTCACACTTCAATCTTTTGGGGCAAATTTCAATCATCGGCCTAAGTGAGAAATTGAAATGTAATTATTATACACTATAATGAATGCAATAACAATTCAAAGATCATAGTTCATAAGAATGTAAAATAAATCTGGGGGCCTCATAAGTTTTTTTAGAGATGTCGTAAGTGAAGCAAAGTACCAACATCACAACCTATATTGTATTTTATACATTGCCTCAGGTTCACTTACCCGTCCCAAAAAAACAACACCAACAAAATGTTTGTCACCCCTACAAACTTTTGGGGCAAATTTCAATCATCAAACTAAATGAGAAATTGAAATGTAATTCTTATACACTATAATGAATGCAATAACAAAGTATGATCACAGTTTGTTGTGTGCCTACGTAGACGTAGTAGTAGAAACAGTTCAAAGATGATGGTTCATATGTGTAGAATAAATCTAGGGCCTTATAAGTTTTTTAGAGATGGTGTTCGCGAACCAAAGTACCAATTGCACAACTTATATTGTTGTAGATTTCCTCAGGTTCACTAACACTATCCCTAAAAAAATCTAACACCATATGTGTGTATCCCTTGAACTCTTTTGGGGCAACATTGAACCATTGGCCTTAGTAAGGAATAGAAATATAATGGTATATGCATGTTGTGTATCGAAGTCAACACTTAGCTAGCAATCCCTAAAACCCCTAAAATCTAATGTTACATATCGATTAAAAAAACAAGAATACAAGCAAATGTAAATTTACTAGATGGAAGATGTGAAGATCTAATAAAATCTCCAAAACAATCGATCGTTCAAACGATATATATTCCATACATCAAGAGCAAAAGCATCTATAGACGATTGAGAAAATCCTACGTATAAACAGTGAAATATGCGATTACAACTAGATAAGCTAGCTAGAAAAGTGGTACCTCGGGCGCCTCATCGGAGACCTCCTCCTCGAACTCGTCGTTGATGCAGCTCAGTTGACTGTAGAGCCTTGTTGGGAAACCCCAAGAGCAAGGTGTGATGAACAAAGTAGCAAGTATTCCCTTATTTATGAAACCAAGGTTATCAAACCAGTAGGAGCAAGGAAACAACTTCGATATGTTGCTAACAACTTGGAACCTGCACAACACAAACTCAAAACTTTGCCCCAACTTACAGGGTTGTCAATCTCACTAGTTTGCGGAAAACAAAGGATTAAACGTATAATGTGGAAGATAGTGATTGCTTACAGTAATAGTAGATGATGTATCAATGATAAAGATTGGATCGGGGTCCAAAGTTCACTAGAGGTGTTCTCCTTAAGATAGATAGCATGTTGGGTGAACAAATTAGAGCGGGGTAAATCATAACAATGCATATACTAGAAATCTTGACTCCTACGAGATTCAATTGGGCGTTACAGCAAAATACATAGACCGTAATCCAACTTCATCTATGACTAATAATCCACCTTCAGGTTATCATCCGAACCCCTTCCAGTATTAAGTTGCAAGCAACAGATAATTGCATTAAACATAAATGCATAGGACACCTTCAAAGTTCATAAGGATGACTAGATACAAATAGTTCAAGAACAAGCAATATCAACATTATGAATCAATCAATAAGTTTTGGGAAAATGCACATAGAACTAAGAATGACAACTATGCTCTCTTAATTGTTGCATAAAGATAGAGGGAAGCAGGGAAGCAGGGATTTCAAGTTTCATAAAGAGCTTCCAAAAATTATGGTACTTATTAGCTTTTAGCTCTCATTTCCCCTATCATAAGCATCTTGAAGTGATTAAGCTTAAAGTGAAACAAATATGGAGTATATTCTTGACAAATCATAAGTTCAACCTGCTACTCAACTTTAGTCACAAGCAAGTTCTTGTCATTGTAAGTATATGTGTATCATAGAGAACCGCCAACGGGATACCCCTTGTCCCATGACACAAGAGCTATCCCATATCAAAATGAAAAGACAACAGACAATGAGCATCTCAGCGATCTTTTTATTTACCATGAGAATGGTGCTTCTTTTTTTCTATATTTTTTTCTGTATTTTTTCTGAAGATGCTTCATTGATTTCTCACTACGGTGATGCTGCAAGTTTCCACCATGATTACGCATGGCTCAGGACAGCCGCCCAGGCGTTTCTCTAACACATATCTAATACTCCATGAACTTACAAGCTCCCCTTTTATTTCACACCGCCGACATCCATAAACAAAAGATCATGATATCAACTGGGTAATATGTACAGGTGTTGAAAGCTTTCCCCATGACAGCATGGTTCTGCTAATTACCAACTTATAAGTGGAAGCATATACAACATAGATGACACAATGGTTCATGTTTATTAGGTGCAAGAAATAAAGTGTGCCATCAAGTTTGTGTGATATTTAATCACTAATTTTATCATAACAAGTTTAATTTGGAAGATAGATGAAACATAAATATATTTGGAATGGTGTAACACACCATGCATAGGAATTTATAGTGGTCTTTTTGGAATAACTTGGTTTCTTAGGAGTTGGATGCACGAGTAGAACTCATACTCAGTATAAGTGGAGGCTAGCAAAAGACTCGGAGCGACCAACTAAGAGACAAATAATGGACATAATGATGCAGAGCGACAAAACATTATCAATCAAATCATAAAGTGGTACCACAAGTCAAAAACTAAATGATCATAGAGGCTACAGTGACTGGTTCATAGTCATAACATGGTGTAAGCATGTGCCAAGTCAACCCAAATAAAGCATCAAAGGAGAATACCACAATATTATGCTTTTGTATGCTAAAACAACGCATGATTCTTTCAAGGCACATTAAGCAATCCCAATTGTTTGGAAAAAGTAATGCTACAACAATAATCACTAAGCATAAGGTCAAAGCAACATCGAGCATTACATGATAAAGTCTAAGCCATAGTCAAAACAATGCTCCTTTTCTACCACTTAAGCATGAAACTGTCTACTCCTTTCCAACACCAATCAACTTATTTGAAACAACATACAAACGCGGGGTACAATTAATTTATTCAAGCAAAACAATCAAAAGAAAACCAAAAAATAAAACTAAGACGCTCCAAGAACAAAACAACAATGCATGAAATAATAAAAATGAAGTGTTTTGAAAGAAACCTGAGATTTTTATTAATGAACAAGGGGATGCGTTGGGCATCCCCAAGATTTGGCGCTTGTACCTCTTGAATATTTCTTGGGGTGACACGGGGTGGCACTCCAAGCTTGATATTTTGTCCATTCTTCATCTCATTATATCATTCTTCCCCTACACTTGAAAATTTCCTTCATACAAAACCTCACACAATCTTCATTAGCAACATTAGTGTATTCAAGGTAATAAGCCTTTGGACTTAGTTTCAACACAAGTAAAACTTTCATTAGAACACAAGCTACTGTAGAAATTCCTTTTAAAAGCTCAAGTGATCAAAGAGAACTCAAAAAGAAACCAATTAAGAGGCAAATGAAAATAATGGCAGAAATCTGTCAAACAGAACAGCAGGTAAAAACCGAATTTTTTGAAGATCTTATGTTGCTCAAATAGAAAATTGTTGAACTAACGCAAGTTTTATAATAACCTAGGGCATAATCTCAGAAAATTACAGCTCAATCCGACATACAGGGATTTTTCACGAATTTTTACAGTGAATCATAAAAATCTGTTTCGGGACAGCAACTTCCCCAAATCTTACTTCTATCTCTTTAGAGGTTATTATTGGCACAAAAACCACACAAAAAGGATAAGGAGAGTTTATTACAGAAGAAATAACTTCCAAGACTCAACAAAAAGAAAAACCTAACGAAATTTGGGTTATCTCCCAATTAGTACTTTTCTTTAACGCCTTTAAGTTAGGCATAGAAAGCAAGAATCAAGTATTTTCAAATGAAGAAGCATTAACACCAAGTTTCTTGCCCCTACCATTACTCTTATCTTTAGGGAACGTATGATTGCTTTGTGGAGAAGAAAAATGCATGATGCCTTTTCCTATATCTATTATTGCTCCAAGGAGTTTCAGTACGGATCTTCCAAGTATAATTTGTCCTTTTCCTACACATTCAACAACAAGATAATCAGTAGACCCCACTTTCTCTAAGATCTTTGTAAACACTCCTTCAACTTTTCCAATGGGTAATATAGTGGCATTATTGGTAAGAGATATTTCTTCTCCTCCTTCAGAAGGTCCCCAAAGATTCAAAGATTCATAGATATTTTTAGGCATAAGACAAAATTCAGACATGATATCACAACGAGCGTCAAAAGTTTCATTTTTTATCAATGGTAAGGAAATCGGTAATCGTTAACTGCTCGGTTGTCATGGTAGTAGCGAATAATCGGAATTCAGACGATTAACTAATTTAATCGGTCGGCTATTAATCGGTGCAACCTACAAAAATTATCATCTAAAACACATATGACTCCTCTTGCACCTCAACCGCCTACCCTATTAAAGGCAGCCTTGAGCTCCCAGATGAGATCCTCAAGGTGCTCGAGCTCTCGTATCTGAGGTCTGATCGACAACTACGAGGAACTGGTTAACAACGACAAGGAACTGGATGGTGATGGTAGAAATCGAGCTCCTGGAGGCAGGGACCGAGCGAGAGCTTCGAAAAACCTACTTCATTAGGGTGGGCTAGCAGATGGATGGGCGATATATGTTGATAAATTTGCAACTTTTTTGACCAAGTGTAGTAGTTAATCGGGAATATACCTAGTAATCGGAGTGTTAGAGCTATTAATCGGGCCAAACGATTAACACAAACGATTAGTGGTAATCGACACGGTCAGGTCCCTAGTAGCGATTAATCGGCCTATTAATCGCTGATTCGGCCTATTTTTTGAATAGTGTTATTTATAACAACTTTTATTGTGGTAAACCATTTTGAAGGTTCAGAATTTATTGGAACATAATCATGATGCTATCTAGGCATGTTATAACAATCTTTTAAACTAGCAGTATTGGTCTCAAGAGTGTTTAACCTAGCATAGATGTTTATAAAAGATGAATCAGACTTGCTAGGCAAATTATATGTTGCAATCAATTTTTTATTGCATTCAAAGGTTCATCCTCATTACAATGGAGAAAATTTCCTCCTACTACAGGATCCAAAGCATATCTATAACAAAGAGCAAGACCATAATAGAAACTGCTAAGAAATAAGCCTAAAGTCATTTTAGGCTCAGTTTTTCATGTGAATCAGAAATTTTAGACCGAGTTTCTTTGAAACCCCCTTCACTTCCTTGTTTGAAAGTAAAGATCATTTCCGAAGGTGACACAGTGATTGTAGCAACACTAGATATTGGAGTAACTTGAAGTAGGAACTATTTTTTTGTTTTTTTAAAGAAAAAGCAAGCCAAACAAAAATAATTTTTTTGTATTTTTGATAGAAAGAAAAAAGCAAAACAAAGCAAAAGAAACTAATCAAAACAAAAACAAAGTAAAGAGATTGGTTGTGAGAGACTCCCCTTGTGAGAATCTTCTTTCTCCCTGAAATGTGAATGACGAGGAGGAAGAGATTGAAGTTGTCCTTAACTCCCTGACAACGGCGCCAGGAAATCTTGATGCGGCTCAGTTGACTGTAGAGCCTCATTGGGAAAGCCCAAGAGCAAGGTGTGATGAACACAGCAGCAAGTTTTCCCTCAGTTATGAAACCAAGGTTATCGAACCAGCAGGAGCAAGGAAACAACTCCAAGATGTTGCTAATAACTTGGAACCTGCAAAACACAAACTCAAATATTTGCCCCAACTTACATTGAGGTTTGTTAATCTCATTGGTTTGCTGGAAACAAAGGATTAAACATATAGTGTGGAAGATAATGATTGCTTGCAGAAAATAAATAGTAATAGTAGATGATGTATCAATGATAAAGATTATACCGGGGTCCACAGTTCACTAGAGGTGTTCTCCTTAAGATATATAGCATGTTGGGTGAACAAATTACATCGGGGCAATTGACAGATTGAGAAAGCATAACAATGCATATACTAGACATCTTGACTCCTACGAGATTCGATTGGGCATTATAACAAAATATATAGATCGTAATCCAACTGCATCTTTGACTAATAAGCCACCTTCAGGTTATCATTTGAACCTCTTCCAGTATTAAGTCGCAAGCAACAGATAATTGCATTAAGCAATGTGTGTAAAGTAAAAAATACAATTTTTCCATGAACAAAGGATTGTTGTTTCCTCCCTAGCAGCAACAGCACATCTACAATCTTAGAGATTTCTGTCACTTCCCCAGATTACTAGAGGTATGAACCTACTATCGAGCATAAATACTCCCTCTTGGAGTTGCAAGCATCTACTTGGCCAAGATAGCTACTAACAACGAAGAGAATGCAAGATCACAAATAACATAGACATGAAAGAATCAAGAATAAGTCTGACATAGTATCTCAATATCCATCGGATCCTCGCAAACACAACACGTATGACTACAAATAGATGATCTTAACCATGAACGGAGCTCACGAGATCTAAACATGACATCACAAAGGAGGAGAAACGACCATCTAGCTACTGTATGGACCCATAGTCCAAGGGTGAACTACTCACGCATCACTCTGGAGGCTGGCATGGTGATGAAGAAGGCCTCCGGGATAATCTCTCCCCTCTGGCAGGGTGTCAGGAAGAGCTTCAGATCCCCCCCGGATATAAGGATGATGGTGGCCGTGGCTACGGACTGTTTCATGGAGATTTGATCAGGTACATAGGGTTTCTGCATCGGGGTGACTTTATTGGCAAAAAGGGCAAGGTCGGTGGGCTCCCGAGGGTCCTGCACCAGGTGGCGCCCCCCCCCCCCTAGGCCGAGTGGCCCAGGGTGTTTCCACCTCGTGGCCCTCCTTTGGCACCCCTTCGGACTCCGTGTTACTTCTAGTAAAATATTGACTTTGGATTTTGTCCCGTCCAATTCCGAGAATATTTCGTTACTAGCTTTTTTGAAACCAAAAATAGCAGAAAACAGGCAACTGGCACTGCGGCATCTTGTTAATAGGTTAGTCCAAAAAATGTATAAAAATACATCAAAGTGTAGACAAAAGCATAACAACATTGATACTAAAGAAGCATGGAGCATCAAAAATTACAGATACGTTTACGACGTATCAGTCGTTCTCCGTGATTCCTTCGAGGATTTGTTCGTGGAGGATGGCTTCGTTGATGTGGAGCACTGGGTTGCCTATGCCTACCGCCGCGTGCCCCTACTCGAGATCTACCACTGTCACCACAATGTTGTCGGCCACCTACTGCTCGATAGCGATGGCGAATGCTGGCTGCACAGATCCCAAAGCCTCGATAGCATGGTGACGGGCATCATGCATGTCGGGACCCGCCTCTGTCTACTCAGCGACAACCGAGCCATCTGCTGTGCGCCTCCAACTGGCTTCACCTCTAGCTCGTCTCCACGTGTACGCTTCATGGAGTAGCTAGGGAGGGCGGTGCTGCAAGCGAAGGAGCTTCGACGCGCGCATAAGGTGCGGATTGGGGTTTTGCGACTAGAAAGATTGGGTAGAATGACATGATCTCGTGGAAGAAGAAGGTCAAGCGGATTTATATCCACGTGTCTATTTGTATTCCTCGAGTGTACACATGTGGGTGTCGACGTGTTTGGGTGGGGACGTTGGACCGTTTGTAGCTAGTGCATAATCTCCACTTTCTAATTGCATTAACAACACATGCACTCAAAGCTAGGGCCGGCCAAAAACATCAGAAAGCACCATGAAACCCAACGACACTGTGAGAGACCACCATGCAGACCGATCTGACATGTGGGCTTTACGCACAGATGACACGGTCGATATGAAAAAATCGACCATGGGCCGCGAAGTAATCCATGACGAATGAAGCATGAGAAGAAACGGCGAACTAGGCTTCAAGGACCGAGACGAAAACTGCGATCAAATCTGCCACGACGAACCAAGAATAGTCATAGAAAAATAGGTTGGAGGGCCTTCCAAGGAGTTGTGACAAAACGGACAAGAATGCCAGGCATCCATGATGTTTTACTATGCATCATAAAATAAACGTCATCAACTGCCCCGACTCTTGTAGTGCACTATGATTATTCTGCTTGGACCTCACGTTATATTCAGACTTTGTTACTCCCAATCTTACAACAATATAACCCATCCAAGGATCTATGGATCCTTACCAGCACACATTGTATTTCCCCTTCAAATTATTTGTGTCCTATGCTCTTTGAATGATAAAGGGCCAAGGATTGTCTACGAGATCATAGTAGATATTTTGGGTATAGTGTATATCATAATAGATTAATTGCAATCCTAGATATTTTTCCTACCAAACACAAAGCAAGTAAGGTAATTTTTCTTTTCTTGTAAAAAACAAGAGAGTGTCATGGATGAATAAAAGAACAATATGAATTATCATTCCATGGTTCATCATTCTAGACTATACCATCTAGAATGAAATTAACACATAATTTATATGAGACAACGGATCCCCATTTACCCCCATTTATCTGATTTAAGGATACATCAAGCAGTTTTTTTACTTTACAAGACTTTTGAACTTAGAACACTAAGAGGTAAAATTATTTATTTTATTCAAAATTTTAATTTTAAAATAAGAAAAAGAAGTCGGTTAATACATTTAAGGTTATGTTTATGCAATGTATCAATGGCCAACTCTCAGTAGAAGAGAAGGTTCCTTCGAAACAATTATTATTTATTTCAAGTCAGGTCTTTCTTAATCTTCCAAAATAATAAAATTTTGTAATGGAATGGTAGGATGAAAAACAATAAAAAGGAAGTTTGGAAAAAATGACAAGAAGATATTGGACCATTAATTTGAAAGAGATAATAGAAACAGGAGTTCACACCCCTTTGTCCTGTAGTGCAAGACCATGCCATTTTGAACACACCCCGGGTTCAATAAATACCATCATCCCTGGATCCAGAAAGAATGCAAGAAGATCGAGTACAAAAGAGAACAGAGGTCGCGGTCATGGGCGCAGTCGGGGGTTGCTTCTCATCTTTTTTTTTTGAGTGTCTCCATCCTACCTGGTGTGTTAGCTTCAGCTTCTAGCATAGCGTAGATGTAGAAAGACATTTTTTCCTTCAGGAAAAATACAGGATAGTTGCACATAGGAACTATAGCAGTAGGAAAAATACAGGATGCATACAACTCCTTCTTGTGTAGATAACATACATGGAATCTGAGCTTGATGGGATTTGATTAGGGCTGGGAGCTCGTGTGTTACCTCTCTGGTATGGTTAAAGTGAATGAAGATGATATCGGCGGAGCGAAGGGTGCGGTCGAGGTTCTTGTGCATGGTGGGGACGACGTGCGTTTGTAGATGGATGGGCGCATGTCGGCGTCGAGCACAGAGAGGCAACTTTCGAAGTATCCTAGGATGGAGGCGGCGTCCGTCGCTGCCTGGCTCTTCCTAGCGACTCCCACGGTAGGACCACAAACTATGCTAGGATCTCCATACTGCAGCCAACTGATGCTGATGCTACCTCCTCCCGGCGCTGGCCTGGAAGCTAGCAGTTGGGGATCTAGGTCAGGGATCCAGGGTTGTGGGTTTGGCTGCGGGGAGGAGAATCCCACGGCAGGAGCGATGCAGGGCTTCCTATGAGCGGCGGAACGCGTATTCGACGGTGGAGAGGAGGGAAGTGATGAGCGAGAGGAGGAGGCTAAGTAGCTAGCAGTTGGGTATCTGGGGCAGGGATCCCGGGTGGTGGGTTTGATTGTGGGGAGGGGACCCCACCATGGTGGTGATGTGGGGATTCCCACGAGTAGTGGCATGCGGAGTCAACGACGGAGAGGAGGGAAGTGACGAGCGAGAGGATAAGGAGCTCGTGAGGAGTGATGGCGGCACAGAGGGCAACCAATGAGCTCGCGAGAGGTCAATCTAGGGTTTCGCGAGAGGTTGGGTGAGTGATGGCTCGATGTTTGCATTTGCATCGGGTGTGTACGTATGGTGTGAGACAGTGGAGTGGGTCCGTGTGTGGATTGGGTGGGGTGGCGCACATCATTGATCCGCACCAACTCCCCTAGATCATGATCTATTCCGTCCATTTCGATTCGATCCAATATCTCCCATCACATCTATTTTCTATTTTTTAAGCACAAAAAGTTGATTTTTATGAAGCATCCCCTAAGAATATGTTATAAAGTTATACCAACGCATTTTTTTAAATACTATAACACATTTTAAGTACAAATCACTAATGAGGCTCATCCCCGAGCTAATAATCTTCATGCTTGTCATTTTGACCTGTAGAGGTCCCAACCTTTAATAAGGTAAAGATCCCTGTGTTTACAATGCTAGTCCCTGGATCAATAGCTAGCATCCACAGTTAAGATGTTATCAAGAAAAAAAGTTGACAATACAACTTTATAACCAGGTATAAAATAATTCCTTACATCTTACATAGCTCATTTGGCTATCTCATTACAATGCAGCAGAAATAACTATAGCATGGGGTCCTTCATCTTCAAAGTGCCACAGGCAATCATGTTGGTTGTAGACTTGTAATCCTAATCAATACTCTTCACTAACATCAAACAAACCTGCAACATAATAAGTTACAGCCACAAGGGTCAATACATTTGAATTGTATTAGCAAGTGATACTATGGTAGTATAGTGGAGTCTGTCATCAATATGCATTTTGCTAGGTGGAGCTTAGGCTTTCTTTGCCCAAAATAGATTTTCCTTATCATTTGAAAACACTAAGTTTTTGCTTGTCAAAAACACCCAAGGAACCACCAATAGAAATTGGTGAACCTTCACGCTTGTTCAACCACAAGTTTTAACTTAGAAAATTGGGATGAGGAGATTCTTGATAGCTTCCATGTCTTGATGCTCAAATTGTCCTTTGCCAGGGACATGGCTAAGTACTTAGATTTTGCACTCTGCAGAGGTGGTGCACTTTCCTCACAAGACTTGGTTTCACCAAGACAAGATCTTTCAGAAGCCTTCCCTTAGAACAGAATGGACGCGCTCCAACCTATCATTCCCCTACCACCAACTGTCCATTTGGCTAAGTTATTGCAACCTATATGATCCAGGCAGAGCCCATAATTCCAAGTGGCTACACTTGAAGCTTCTCAACATTTGACATCTCAAATCTCTTTGTTCCTGGGTGGCATTCCACAAGTGAGATACACAAGGTAAACCATAGAAATGGGCCTTGTGTAACCACTCAACCAAAAACCACCAAGAAAGTCCCTTTCCACCCAGGTGATTCATTCACTTAGTTGTTTTATTAAACAAAACACAAGTCCTTGACTTAGAAATATTCCATAGCATGAATATAATCCACCCTTGTTTTCTACTAGCTAAGCTAAGCATGATAGTAGTAGGAATCTTAACTTAGGATAATTCTACTAAAGTTTCATCTACTAGGATTTCCCATGGCATAGTATATACTTAGCAAAATTCCATGCAAGTCCTATTAGAAATATCACTAATGCATAGTGAAAATAATGGGACAAAATTATGAAGCATCACTTGCCTTTTTGGTAGAGAATTATAAGTTCACTCCTTGATCTTGCAATAGTCACACTCTTCAAATTCCACTACAATTCAATCAAGCAAGCAAATATTCAATCTACCATTCGAGCAATCATCACATAAAATAATAAAAACAAAGCAATGCATGCAAGCATTCCAAAGATTGTTTTGTTTGAAAAAGTGGTTTCTAATAGGTTATAAACATTTTTAAAACACATATTGGTCATTTGTAAAAGTGGCAAAACCATAGGATATCAAGTTAGTGAAAAGGCCACTTTAAGTCATTTTTGTTTTGCTAGAAAGGATTTAAATCCAAAGAATATTTCTAGTGTTTACCAAATATATTTTAACACAAATGTTAGTGTTTTGTGGTCAAGTGTTTAATATTATAATCATTTGCAAAAGGTTTTACCCATAAACCATTTTTATACCAAAACAATATTTTATGTTGTTGGAAATGCCTTTAGCAAAGTAATAATTTTTATAGGGTTCACCAAATATATTTTTAAATCATAAAACTTTGTGTTTAGGGTCAGAGAGTTTTATTCAAATCATTTCCCAAAGGTTTTTCTCCAAAAGTATTTTTAACATATAAACAACATTTTTATTTGACTAGAAATGTTCCAATTCAAAGATTTATTCTTTAACTTCACAAAACATGTTTTTGAATCCACAAGTTGGTTTGTATGGTCAGTAGGTTCATAACAATCCAATTGCCAAATATTTTACCTTAAAAACATTTCTAGAATAAATTTTATATTCAAATTATGCTTACACAAGTTTCTGCAAAAACAACCAATTTAACAGAAACAATTCATTAAACAAAGTGCATGGTTGGATAGAGTTTGTTTTGCTGATTCTATTGATATACAATTTGCAAAATTTGGATGTGTGGATTAAAAGTTATGCAAGTTGCAAGTTTGAACATCTATTAGAATAGTTTTTGTTTTTAAAACAAAAGGCTGGCCACGTGGCTGAATACTATTCGCTAGTACCGTTTCGTTTGGATTGAGCGATACAGTACGTAGGATTAAAAGAGATCTGTGTGGTTCAGATCATCGCATACCCCTTCGAGTTATGTTCTATCGTAGCCGATGGATCAAGATCCTACGGCCGTTGATCAAACGACCAACAACTGGCGGTGCGCGGCGACGGTGAGCGGCGGCGCGCTCGGTCTACGGCGTTGCGATGGCTACTGGAAGCGGGAGAGAGAATGGGGAGGCTCACCAGGTTCGCCGAGACGTGCTGAAGCTCAACGTGTCCACCTTTGGCCGAGGGGCGCTCGACGATGTTCGTAATTGCTCACCGGAATTGTCGCGGCGTTGGTATGTACTGTTTGTTGACGGGGACAAGCTCCAGGGGTGCAAGAAGGCAAGGCAGCAGGTCATAGAGGTGCGCACAGTCTCGCGGTTTGCAGGAATGCTCACCAAAACAAGAGGGGCGTTCGGGGTCGACGTCAGTAGGTCACTGGAGTGGAGGCAGACGGTGGCAGGGTATTGTCGAAGTCGAAGTCGAGGCTACGATGCTCGCGCGGGCAAGCTGGTGCTATGGAGAGGTTTGCCAGGTGATGGGGAATGCGCTCGTGTGGTCGAGGGGGCGAGGGGCGACGGTATCTGGCCGGAATTGGAGAAGAGGCTCGTCGGAGTTCGCGGTGGTGCGAGCCAGAATGGGATCAGCCTGGGGGCTCTGATGGATTGAGGTTTGAGGAAATGGAGGAAAGAGGGAGGGTTTTAATCCTGCGTGGTTGCGGGGAGGAATTATAGGCGCTATCAAACGAATTGAAGTCGCGGATTAAAGGCAGAAATGACGACAGAATTTGGGGGAAGAACGGGTCTGCGAGTAGGGACGACGAGCTGACAGGTGGGGTCGGCTCGTCAGCGAGAGAGAGAAAGGAAACGTGGGGTCCAGTGGTTAGCGACTCTGCGGGTGTGTTTTCTGGTGAAAAACAATTCAGGGGAGGAAAAGAAGATGGGCTGCGCTGCTGGGCTGGACTGGGCCTGCTAGTGGGTTGGGTTCGGTTCATTTTTTTTGTACAGAATGTTTTTCTTTTTCCTTTTATATTTATCTGATTTGGTTTTATTCGAACAATTCAAACACTATTTGAATTCAAACTTCTACCAAACTTTGTGTAGATTTTAATATTGTTATTTAACATATTCTAAAGTCAAATTTAGATTAATTCTTTTATTCTTTTTAGGGTCTATTATTTATTTTTAAAATAGACATTTGTCTTTATTTCAAATAGGATTTAAATATGTTTTAAAACTCTATTTGAAATCTAAATTTTACTAAACCATTTTCAGTAGGATTTATTTATACAAAAATACTTCACTTTTAATTATTATTTAAAATATTTTAATATGTTTTAATGTTCATTTTAAATTGGGAAAATGTCTTTACTTAAATAAAAATTAATAAATCCTTATGATTTTTTTATTTTAATAATCCTTCACTCTTTTTATTAAACAATAAATATTTTATTTCATTTGTTTGGTCAAGATTTAACTTGGCTTTTAAAATAGTCCTTATTTATTATTTCTTTCTTTATCTTATAAAATCCATATCTTTTTATTTAAAGATCCAAACTTGGTGATTCCAATTTGTAAAATCGTATTTGATATTTATTTATCCTTTTAAATCTCTTTAGGATTATTTGTTCACCATTTGGTATGGATTTTTAGATAGGTGCTTTATTAGCTTTGGAAATTTAATTTCCTTATTTACTAAATTCATAAGATTTTATCTATGGCTCCAAATTAAGTGAAACCAATTTCTATGGTTTTGTAATATCTCTATTTGTCATTCTTGATCATTTATAAATGTTTGTTGACAAATTTTATATGGATCAAATCCATGGTCTTAGAGATATCTTGGAAATGATTTCCTTCCATTAGGGTTTTAGGGATTTGGTTTATTTTCCAAGTGTTTAAATTTCAAGATGCATTTATGAAGAATGCATTTCACTTGATTTGAATTTTTTGTTGGATTCAAATCTTATTCAAAGTTTGTTCAAGATGGATTTTAATGTTTCCATTTGGAAATCAAAAAAATTCTTTTCACCCTAAATTTCAACAATTATTTATTTTGTTTATTTATTTTTCACATTTCAAAATTTGGAAAATTTTGGGATGTGACAGGCTACCACCCTTAAAATAAATCTCGTCCCGAGATTTGGGGAGGCTAGACGTTACAAGTTGGCTTCAAAACAACTAGGGTACTACCACCCTTAAAAAGTTCTCAACTAGATTACATCTTGGCTTGCTTGGGATCTTGATGAGACTTCTCTGGACACTTGTTTGCTTAATGGCCTAGCTCTTTGCATTTGAAACACATCACTTGGCTACTATCCTTCTTCTTCTTTGGTATCAATTCCTCTTGTTTATTTCCTTGGTTCTTTTTCTTTTCTGGGAAATCACTGGCATAGTGTCCCATCTCTTTGCAATTGTAACATTGCAACTGGCTTATGTCCTTCTTCTTCTTTTTGGGTCTCTCCAAAGCTAGGAGTTCTTCTAGTTCATGCTCTTCATACCTCACCTCAAAGGTGGGAAATATTTCTCTATTCTTGGGGCAGTTACTAGAGATATGACCTTCTTCTTCACAAGAGTAGCAACACTTTGTGGTCACTTTGGATTTGGCCTTATGATGCATGGTTCTGACTTTGCCTTCATCCTTCTTGGTAGAAGTTGTTCCCTTATGGAGGTTTCCAAACATTTGATGCATTCCATCTTTCTACATTTGTTGGACTATAGAATAGATGGGGCATTGGATAGGGACATGATTATTTCCTTCACATAGGAAACAAGTAGCTTGAGATGTGGGGCACTGATTAGTTGGATGTTTCTCTTCACAATTTGGGCATTGATCTTCATGCTCTTTGGAAGTGTGATCCAGGTCTCCACAAATATTGCAAGCTTGAGTTCCATCTATAATAACATCCTTGACATCATTGTTGTCATAAACTCCTTGGGAAGGGTAGTCTCCCATGTTGATCATTTGATTTGTCACCCTTTGCAACAATTGGGTTTGGGTTTCCATAAACCTTTGTATGGTTGGGTCTAACTCATTGTTGTTGGCTAAAATCTGAGTTGTCACTTGGTTCAACTGGGTTTTGGTCACTATGAGTTCTCTCATGTGCATCTCTTGGTTGTCGTTGTCACCATCCTAGATGTTGGAGTTTCTTGGAGTAGTCATCTGCTTGGGTTGGATTGGGATTAGAATAGGCAAAAGATTTCTAAGGAAATAGTTCTAATCACACACAACAAATCACACAAGAAATGTGCAAGCAATCACAGACAAACATTCCACTCAAACAACAAGTTTCAAACACAGTTTTTTGGCAACAAAATATTTTTTCTACACCACATAAGTTGGTGTGTTTGATTTAAACTAAACATGGTAGTCCAACTACATGGTTCACTTGAGATCATTCCATCCTTCTTAGTTGACTCCTCATGAACAAGATCATTGTATCTTTGGAGAAATTCTTGTATCTTGGTCACAAAACTTCAAAGGTGATGATGGTTCCTTCTAAGTTGTGTTTTCCTTAGTCTTCAGGTCTTGAGTAATATTTTTTGTCTCACTTGTAGTCCTTAGTGATATCCAAGTTGAAGTCCTTGGTGAAAATAAAGTTGAAGTCTTTGATGATGTTGAATTTGAAGTCATTTGAGTTGGTGAAGTCCTTTGCTCATGGTTGAGGATTTGTCCATCAAGTTGAAAAAGAAGAGATGTAGAATCAAAACCCAAAAAGGTTGAGAAAAGAGTTTACAAGATTGTTTGTAAATAAGTTTTTGGAACAAACACAACTCCTATTTTTCTAAGGGGTTTTGTCCAATCCTAGGGTTACAATCCTACAGGCAACACAGTGCTCTGATACCATCTGTAGAGGTCCCAACCTTTAATAAGGTAGAGATCCCTGTGTTTACAATGATAGTCCCTAGATCAATAGCTAGCATCCACAGTTAAGATGTAATATCAAGAAACAAAGGTCATAATGCAACTTTATAACCAGGCATAAAATAATTCTTTACATCTTACATAGCTCATTTGGCTATCTCATTACAATACAGCAGAAATAACTATAGCATGGGGTCCTTCATCTTCAAAGTGCCACAGGCAATCATGTTGGTTGTAGACTTGTAATCCTAATCAATACTCTTCACTAACATCAAACAAACCTGCAACATAATAAGTTACAGCCACAAGGGTCAATACATTTGAATTGTATTGGCAAGTGATACTATGGTAGTATAGTGGAGTCTGTCATCTATATGCATTTGGCTAGGTGGAGCTTAGGCATGCTTTGCCCAAAATAGATTTTCCTTATCATTTGAAACCACTAAGTTTTTTCTTGTCAAAAACACCCAAGGAACCACTAATAGAAATTGGTGAACCTTCACCCTTGTTCAACCACAAGTTTTAACTTAGAAAATTGGGTTGTGGAGATTCTTGATAGCTTCCATGTCTTGATGCTCAAATTGTCCTTTGTCAGGGACATGGCTAAGTACTTAGATTTTACACTTTGCAGAGGTGGTTCACTTTCCCCACAAGACATGGTTTCACCAAGACAAGATCTTTCAGAAGCCTTCCCTTAGACCAGAATGGACGCACTCCAACCTATCATTCCCCTACCACCAACTGTCCATTTGGCTAAGCTATTGCAACCTATATGATCCAGGCAGAGCCCATAATGCCAAGTGGTTGCACTTGAAGCTTCTCAACATTTGATATATCAAATCTCTTTGTTCCTGGGTGGCATTCCACAAGTGAGATACACAAGGTAAACCATAGAAATGGGCCTTGTGCAACCACTCAACCAAAAACCACCAAGCAAGTCCCTTTCCACCCAGGTGATTCATTCACTTAGTTGTTTTATTAAACAAAACACAAGTCCTTGACTTATAAATATTCCATAGCATGAATAGAATCCACCCTTGGTTTCTACTAGCTAAGATAAACATGATAGTAGTAGGAATCTTAACTTAGGAAAATTCTACTAAAGTTTCATCTACTAGGATTTCCCATGGCATAGTTTATACTTAGCAAAATTCCATGCAAGTCCTACTTAGAAATATCACTAATGCATAGTGAAAATAATGGGACAAAAGTATGAAGCATCACTTGACTTTTTGGTAGAGAATTATAAGATCACTCCTTGATCTTCCAATAGTCACACTCTTCAAATTCCACTACAATTCAATCAAGCAAGCAAATATTCAATCTACCATTCGAGCAATCATCACATAAAATAATAAAAACAAAGCAATGCATGCAAGCATTCCAAAGATTGTTTTGTTTGGAAAAGTGGTTTATAATAGGTTATAAACATTTTTAAAACACATATTGGTCATTTGTAAAAGTGGCAAAACCATAGGATATCAAGTTAGTGAAAAAGGCCACTTTAAGTCATTTTTGTTTTGCTAGAAAGGATTTAAATCCAAATAATATTTCTAGTGTTTACCAAATATATTTTTAACACAAATTTTAGTGTTTTGTGGTCAAGTGTTTAATATTATAATCATTTGCAAAAGGTTTTACCTATAAACCATTTTTATACCAAAACAATATTTTATGTTGTTGGAAATGCCTTTACCAAAGTATAAATTTTTATACGGTTCACCAAATATATTTTTAAATCATAAAACTTTGTGTTTAGGGTCAGAGAGTTTTATTCAAATCATTTCCCAAAGGTTTTTCTCCAAAAGCATTTTTAACATATAAACAACATTTTTTTGACTAGAAATGTTCCAATTCAAAGATTTATTCTTTAACTTCATAAAACATGTTTTTGAATCCACAAGTTGGTTTCTATGGTCAATAGGTTCATAACAATCCAATTGCCAAAGATTTTACCTTAAAAACATTTCTAGAATAAATTTTATATTCAAATTATGCTTACACAAGTTTCTTCAAAAACAACCAATTTAACAGAAGCAATTCATTAAAAAAAAGTGCATAGTTGGATAGAGTGTGTTTTGCTGATTCCATTGATATAAAATTTGCAAAATTTGGACGTGTGGATTAAAATTTATGCAATTTGCAAGTTTGAATATCTATTAGAATAGTTTTTGTTTTTAAAACAAAAGGCTGGCCACGTGGCTAAATCTTATTGGCTGGTACCATTTCGTTTGGATCGAGTGATATAGTCCATAGGATTAAAAGAGATCTGTGCGGTTCAGATCATCGCATGCCCCTTCGAGTTATGTTCTATCGTAGCCGATGGATCAAGATCCTACGGCAGTTGATCAAACGACCAACAACTGGCGGCGCGCAGCGACGGTGAGCGGCGGCGCGCTCGGTCTACGGCGCTGCGATGGCTACTAGAATGGTTAGGCTCACCAGGTTCGCCGAGACGTGCTGAAGCTCAACGTGTCCACCTTTGGCCCAGGGGCGCTCGAGGATGTTCGTAATTGCTCGCCGGAGTTGTTGCGGCGTTGGGTACGTACTATTTGTTGACGGGGACGAGCTCCTGGGGCACAAGAAGTCAAGGTAGCAAGTCAGAGAGGTGCACACAGTCTCGCGGTTTGCAGGAATGCTCACTAGAACAAGAGGGGCGTTCGGGGTCCACGTCAGTAGCTCACCGGAGTGGAGGCAGACGGCGGCAGGGTATTGTCGAAGTCGAAGTCGAGGCTACGGTGGCCGGGAAAGTTCGTGCTACGGAGAGGTTCACCAGGTGATGGGGAATGCGCTCGTGTGGTCGAGGGGGCGAGGGGCGACGGTATCTGGCCGGAATTGGAGAAGAGGCTCGTCGGAGTTCGCGGTGGTGCGAGCCAGAATGGGAGCAGCCTGGGGGCTCTGATGGATTGTGGTTTGAGGAAAAGGGAGGAAAGAGGGAGGGTTTTAATCCTGTGTGGTTGCGGGGAGGAATTATAGGCGCTATCAAACCAATTGAAGTCACGGATTAAAGGCAGAAACGGCAATAGAATTTGGTGGAAGAACGGGTCCGTGGGTAGGAACGACGAGCTGACAGGTGGGGTCGGCTAGTCAGCGAGAGAGAGAGAAAGGAAACGTGGGGTCCAGTGGTCAGCGACTCTGCGGGTGTGTTTTCTGGTGAAAAACGATTCGGGGGAGGAAAAGAAGATGGGCTGCACTGCTGGGATGGACTGGGCCTACTAGTGGGTTGGGTTCGGTTCATTTTTTTTTGTACAGAATGTTTTTCTTTTTCCTTTTCTATTTATCTGATTTGGTTTTTATTCAAACAATTCAAACACTATTTGAATTCAAACTTCTACCAAACTTTGTGCAGATTTTAATATTGTTATTTAACATATTCTAAAGTCAAATTTAGATTAATTCTTTTATTCTTTTTAGGGTCTATTATTTATTTTTAACAATAGACATTTGTCTTTATTTCAAATAGGATTTAAAAATGTTTTAAAACTCTATTTGAAATCTAAATTTTACTAAACCATTTTCAGTAGGATTTATTTATACAAAAATAATTCACTTTGAATTATTATTTAAAATATTTTAATATGTTTTAATGTTCATTTTAAATTGGGAAAATGTCTTTACTTAAATAAAATTTAATAAATCCTTATGATTTTTTTATTTAAATAATCCTTCACTCTTTTTATTAAACAAAAAATATTTTATTTCATTTGTTTGGTCAAGATTTAACTTGGCTTTTAAAATAGTCCTTATTTATTATTTCTTTCTTTATCTTATAAAATCCATATCTTTTTATTTAAAGATCCAAACTTGGTGATTCCAATTTGTAAAATCGTATTTGATATTTATTTATCCTTTTAAATCTCTTTAGGATTATTTGTTCACCATTTGGTATGGATTTTTAGATAGGTGCTTTATTAGCTTTGGAAATTCAATTTCCTTATCTTAAAAAATTCATAAGATTTTATCTATGGCTCCATATTAAGTGAAACCAATTTATATGGTTTTGTAATATTTCTATTTGTCATTCTTGATAATTTATAAATGTTTGTTGAAAAATTTTATATGGATCAAATCCATGGTCTTAGAGATATCTTGGAAATGATTTCCTTCCATTAGGGTTTTAGGGATTTGGTTTATTTTCCAAGTGTTTAAATTTCAAGTTGCATGTCGATGATGAAGCCCTCGAGTCCAGCGACGGGCATTCTCTGAAGAGAACCCGAAGCGAAGCCTCAAATTCTTCAATACCACCAACCCCGATGGGGCATGCCTTCTTGAAGCAGCACTCTCCGGATGGGGGCGCTTCTTCCCTGATTCTGGTAGTGCCTCTTCGTGCCATAGCTCCGTAGCCGCCGGCCAAGAAGCAGAAGCATGCGCTATTCCTTTACCTCTCTGACATCCCTTCATGAGTGTTTGACACCTTTACTTTTGAATGTGCTACGCTTAGTTTCTTGGATGCCACTTTTATGTATTCACTTTCTGTACTATATCAAGGGGTCTTTTCCAGGTGAATCTGTGAAGGACGAGACCGAAGAGATGGTCATGGAGTCGAAGGTAGCAAGCGTTGAAGCTGTGGCGCCTTCCCCGAAGACAGTCACCAACTCTGGTGATGGCACATCGAGTTCCCCCAAGAGGAGGACTCATGCAGCTGTCACCCGGAAGGCACAAGCTAATCCCTCAGAGTCTTTGGGTGGACATGTGAGTACCATTGCATTATGACTGGTGAGCCCCCGAGCCTCTTATCCAACTAACTGATGCTTTCCTGGTGCAGCCCTTCATTCGTGACCTACAGCGTCTTGGGAAGCAGCACCTTTCCTTGGAGGCAAGTTTTCAGCAGCTCCAGGGTAAGTGTCTTGCTGTCTATGTTCTTCAGATGCATGTGTTGAGGTTCATACTTGGCATTCTTGTTTGGTTTATTGCAGAAGAGAATAACGAGGCTCTCCATAAGATGGACTCACTCGGAAAGAGTCGCAGCTAGACCAAGGCCAAGTATGTTATGGAAGCCCTCGAGCGCTTCAAGCGGGAAACGAAGGACATGAGCAAAAGCTTGCAGCTGATGCTACCATCCGGGAGAAGGCGATGGTGGAGCAGCCGATGACCACCGCCCATGTGTTGTCTGGTAAGTTACTAGAAATTCTTGAGTTGCTTCTCTCCAAGCTTTGACATTTTTCTGAATTATAATTGTTGGTGCGCATCTGCAGATGCTACTAGTGTTGCGTTCGATCGCCATGTCCTAGACCATGGGGACCTTGTTGCGGACGCGGTTTCTATGGTCGAAGACTATTGCATCTCCACCGTCGATGCTTTGGCCAAGGCCAAAGAGGTCCTCCGCCGCTTCTATCGGGATATCTATGAGATCCAGCACATGGCTTAATAGGGTTGATAGGATACTCATACCAACAAGTTGCAACTTCTTTTCCGGAAGCTCATTCGAAAAGAACTCCAAGGTTAAGCGTGCTTGGCCTAGAGCAATTCTGGGATGGGTGACCGACCGGGAAGTGGGTAACCGGGTACGCATGAGTAAGGACAAAGTGCGCAGAAAAGACTATTGTTGGTCTGTGGGGTCAGTCTAGATATCCTATTAAGCTATCAGGAGTGACACCCCCGGGCCTAGTGGACGCGGTCTTACAAAGTGGTATCAGAGGCGATCCTCGCGGTTAAAACGGGTGTGTGCGGGTCAGTGGAGGGACATGTGGAGCATGGCACGTGTGGTCCAGAGTGGACATGGCATGGCACATGTGTTGCAACTTCTTTTCTGAAAGCTCATTCGAAAAGAACACTAAGGTTAAGCGTGCTTGGCCTAGAGCAATTCTAGGATGGGTGACCGACCGGGAAGTGGGTAAACGGGTACGCGTGAGTGAGGACAAAGTGCGCAGAAAAGACTAGTGTTGGTCTATGGGGTCAGTCTAGATATCTTATTAATCTATCAGGAGTGACACCCCCCGGGCCCAGTGGACGGGTGTTACAATTTCTTCCCAAAGGACGCGGCCCTTGACGACATCGATTCCCTGGCGAAGGACCAGGCAGGAGATGCATCCGCAGATTACAAGAAGACCCAAAAAGGTGCACGTGCCACCCTTGGCTTGGCGATGGCGCTAGCGTCTGGTGCATAGCTGGACTTGAGCCAAGCAACCTCCAAGATTCCAGTGGTAGCAGATGGCACTGAGGTAGCCTTCGCCCCCTTCGCCTCACGCTGCAAGCGCTATGGTCCGCGTCTGATTGAGCTGTTGGCCAATTACGCACTAGAGCACCAGGGGGTGGCCGCGGCCCAAGCCATGGAGCCTGGAACTGCTTCGGATGCAAGGAATCCTCAGGGCCCTTCTGCTGCTTAGTATCCCGCATAGAATTGTTATGCTTTGGCTGTAGGTCATGTAATATTTTATACTGGATAAATTTCTAGGCTACCACATAGTGGTTCCTTATGTGAATAAATGGTTTATTCTTTTGTTGTTGTAAATTTTTTTGTCCTTATACTTTGTTACTGTGCGCCTCATAGGACCCTTCAAATGTTTCTCCGATGACTTTAACAATTCCCTTGGCCATTGCCTAGACGACGACAGGTGAGGCGTCACAGTTGCCATTGCTACATGACCGCATTCGAAGTTTGGAGAAAGATATCCTCATCATCCATGGCCACGCTGATGTTTGGAAATCTAGAACGGAGCGGGTTGTCGCAAGGGAGAAGTATGTTCTCGAAGAGTTTCAGAAGCTTGGCGAACAACTTCAATGTAAGCGGCAGTCGGGTGCCTTGCTTTGGCTTTGTAGTTGTGTTTATTCTTTTTGGCTTCTGAGCTGCTGCTCTTTGCAGTTGTCAACCTTCTTCCATAGGAAGAGAAGGAGCGTGTGGCTATTCGACTCAACTGCCTCACCCAACAGGAGTTGGAGGCTGGAGGGTTCTTGTGGATGCACCACAATCGAGCAGTCGTGGTGGCAACGGTGCAGCACTGTGTCCATCAGGTGCTTCAAGTCTTGAATCGTGCAAGGTCTTCATTCTCATCCATCTGGGCTGCCATGTTTCCCTTGGATAAAGCCCCCTCAAGTTTCTTGGCATTGCTGGGGAAGTTTCGGAGCGTGAATGCCGTGAAGGAGCTTGTGCAGCAGCAGCTTGTTGCAAGTGCTAAGGCAGCACTGACCCTCATTCAGTTGCACCGTCGGGACGTTGATATGGCAAAGATAGCAGCAGGGCTGCATGTCCCTCCGGATGACATGGTGTGGAACATATGCTCGCACTATGAGGCGGTTGCCCGTCATGCCAAATACATAGTGCATGTCTTCGACAAGCGAACAAACATTTTGCTTCAGTGTGGGTGATTGGTCATCTTTCCTGCAAGTATTGTATAGGACCATGTAAAATTTGTATAGTTTCGGTTAGGCTATTGTTGCCCTTGTAAAAAAATGCATTGCATGTAATGATCATTCTTGTAAATTTACATGTCCTTTTCGTTAGCCTAACACGACTGTCGATCTCTGCTCCTTGCCAACCTATCAGTTGGGCTGCAACTAGGTTGGAGTTTTCAAGGGTTTGATGACATGGGCAGCTACTCAGGTGAATGCGGTAATGTGGGAGTCGACAAATTTGTTAGGTGAGGCACAGTCCCCAAGTGCATTTTATGAATGTAAATTTACATAAGGAAAATACATATCGGCCAAGGAACATAGCATTTATTCACCACATAGTAGGGAGTACAAGGTTCGGCTGAATAGCCTGGCAGAAAAGCCTTATTGCAAGTAAAAAAGCTAAGGGTAGAAGCGTCGCAGTTGTGCGACGTTCCAAGGATTGGAGTATGATACTCCAGACTCGACATCCTTGAGGCGGTAGGAGTCACCTGGAATTACTTTGGTGACCACATAGGGGCCTTCCCGGGGTGACTCGAGCTTCAGGTGCCCATTTTGCTTGAGTCGCAGGACGAGGTCTCCTTCAACGAAGGAATGTGGCCACAACCGTCAGATGTGGTAGTTGCGGAGGCTTTGCTGATACACTATTGAACGGGCAGCAACAATGTCACGTGCCTCGTCCAGCAGATCAACGGAGTCTTTGAGTGTGGACGTTGATTCGGCTTTGCTGTAAGAAATGACTCGTGGGGCCTTGTAGCATACCTCAGAAGGTAGCATATCTTCTGCTCCGTGCACCATGAAGAAAGGCCTGTAGCTGGTGGCGCTATTTGGCATTGTGCATAGACTCCAGAGGACGGAGGGTAGTTCGCCTGCCCAGGATCCCGCCTCTTGTTCGAGAGGGTGCAAGAGTCATTTCTTGATCCCATTGTAGACGAGGTTGTTGGCCTTTTTGACTTGGCCATTGGTCTATGGGTGCGGGACCAAGGCGTATGTGATGTTGATGTCGAGGCCTTCGCAGAAGTCTTGGAACTCTTTCGAGGTGAAGTTCGTGCCATTGTCGGTGATGATGCTATGCGGCACCCCGAACCTGTAGACAATGGACTAGAAGAACTTGACGGTGGTCGCACTAGTTTGGTTGATGATGGGTGTAGCCTCGATCAACTTGGTGAACTTGTCTACTGCCACCAGGAGAAAAACGTATCCTCCAGGCGAGGACTTTGCAGATTGTCAACCATGTCGAGTCTCTACTACGCAAAGGGCCATGACAGCAGTATTGGTCGCAGTTCTGCACCTGGTGCGTGTGGCTTATCTGTGAACCGTTGGCAGACGTTGCACTTTTTGACTATGTCCTTGGCATCACGCATCGCTGTTGTCCAGTAGAATATAGTCTGTAACGCTTGGAGACCAAGGCACGATAGCCAGTGTGGTGTCCACGGATGCCTTCATGTATGTCGAGGAATATGCTTCTTTCATCACCATTGGTGATGCATCGCTGGTGGACGCCGGTGATGCTTCGCTTGTAAAGCTCGTCGTTCATGATGGTGCAGGACTTGGAACGGCGAGCGATGTGCCGTGATCTGCCGGGTCGCCTGGAAATTGCTTGCTCAACATGTACTTGACATACGGTTGTGTCCATGTTTGCTCGATTGCCAAGACTTGCATGAAGTTCACCAGTTTGACGTCAGTCTCTAGTTCTGCAGGTGTCTCCATTTTCTTGGGTGGTGCATCCCCCGAGTGCTCTGCAGCATCTGGTGTGCCTTTAGGTCTTTTGCGCTTGATCGAGCGCTCGCAGATTTGTTCGAGGAACACGACTGGTGAAACTGGTTCACAGGTGGATCCAATATTGGCGAGTTTATCGGCCTCTTCATTGCTTTCTCGGCCGACATGCCGGAGTTCGCAGCCGTCAAAGTCTCCTTTCAGTGCGTTGTAGAGGTCACGGTAGGCGATCATGTTGTCGTTGATGGCTTCGCATTGGCTCATCGTCTGCTGGACAACAAGGTTGGAGTCACCGTAGATGACTAGTCGAGTAGCGCCATGGACTTTAGCCATCTGCATGACATGGATCAGCGCCTCATACTCAGCCTCGTTGTTTGATGCGCGAAATCTCATCTGCAGCACATATCTCATCTTGTCCCCTTGAGGGGATGTCAATATTACTCCGGCTCCAGCTCCTTCCACGCGTTTGGATCTGTCAAAGTGCATTGTCCAGAGCTAGGACATGTCCGGGGTATCCGGGAGCTGCAGCTCCATCTAGTGGACAAGGAAGTCAGGGAGCGCTTGTGATTTTATGGTGGTGCTCCACTCGTAGATGATGTCTCACAGGGACAGCTCGATGCCCCAGAGGGCCACTCGCCCTGTTGCCTCGGGGTTGTTGAGGATGTGTGATAGTGGTCCGTCGTTGAAGACCACTATCTGGTGCTCCTGGAAGTAGTGGGGCAGTCGATGTGCAGTCATGAATACGCCATAGGATAGATGTTGATAGTGAGGGTACCTCTACTTTTTTGGTGTCAGTACCTCGCTGGGGTAGTACACTTGGCGCTGCACCCTGTGGGTTTTGCCTTCCTTGGGTCGTTCGACCACCAGTGTCGTGCTGATCACCTAGTGTGTTGCGGTGATATACAGCAACATGGGATCCCTCTCCTTTGGTGTCACTAGTACGGGAGATGTGGAGAGCGGACGCTTGAGGTCTTCAAATGATTCATCGGCTTAGGCCGTCCACTCAAATTTTTCCAACTTGCGGAGCAGCTGGTAGAAGGGGAGAGCATTTTCGCCCATGTGGCTGATGAACCTACTAAGCGCTGCGATTCGCCCAGCTAGTTGTTGGACTCCTTTGAAGTTCTTCGGCTTCTCCATGGCTACTATAGCCTTGATTTTCTTTGGTTTGGCCTCGATACCTCATGCGGAGATGAAGTACCCGAGCAATTCCCTAGATGGGAAGCCGAAGGCGCACTTTTCTGGATTCCGTTTGATCCTATATTGATCAAGGATGTTGAAAGTCTTGCAGAGATCGTCGATCAATGTTCGGCTCTTCTTGGTCTTTACCATGATATCATCGACATAGACTTGGACGTTTTGACCAATTTAGGCAGGCCTGCATGCACCTTTGATAAGTTGTGCCTGCATTCTTGAGCCCAAAAGACTTGTAGCAAAAGACCCCAAATGGCGTAATGAACGCCGTCTTTTCTTGATCCTCTACCTTTAGCCGAATCTGATTGTAGCCTGAGTAGGCGTCGAGAAACGATTGGCGCTCGCATCCCGTGGTGGAGTCAATGATTTGGTCGATCCGTTGTAGAGGGAAGTGGTCCTTTGGGCAGTGCTTGTTAAGGGCCATAAAATCCACGCACATCTGTAGGATGTTTGTGTCCTTCTTGGGGACCAGCACGGGGTTAGCTACCTAGGTGCTCTCGTTGATCCCCCTTATGAAATTAGCATCGAGGAGTCTGTTGACTTTGATGCCAATCGCTTAAGATCTTCGTTCGGACAGTCGATGCATCGACTGCTTGACTGGCCGCGCATCCAGATACACATTGAGTGCATGCTCGGCGAATTCCCTAGGAACTCCTGTCATGTCCGTAGGGCACCAGGGGAAAATTTCCCAATGCTCACGGAGGAATTCGATGAGCATGAGTTCCTATGCAGAACTCAGGTCGTTGGTGATGAGAGCCGTCTTGGTGGGGTCCGTTGGGTGGACCTACACCGCCTTGGTATTAACAGTGGAATTGAAGGATAGGTCAGGTGCATTCTGCTTGGTCACGGGAGGCAGGCTGGTGCCTGTTGACTCCTTCAACCTTGTGATTTCCTCTTGCATGCCAAAGGACTGGGAGATTCTGTTGAAGTCTCTATCATAGCTTTCGGACTTTGTGAAACTTCCCGAGATGGTGATAACGTCGTTAGGTCCTGGAATCTTTATCAGGAGATACGCGTAGTGCGGTACTGCCAGGAATCGTGCGAATGCCATTAAAAGTAAAATGTCTTGTTACAATGGACGATTTTCTTGGTTGAAGGTCTGTTTTTCATGGTTGAAAAGCCTTCTATGATGGATGCCTTTTGTGGTAGAAGCACTGTCAAAAATGAATCTACCACGTGTTTTTTTACCATGGCGGATCGCACCCTTCAGCCATGAAAAGTCATTCCGTCGTAGATCTGTTCACCCGTCGTGTTGACTGCTGACGTCATGCAAACTGCCATGTGGGGAACGCTGTTAACGACCAGTTAGCACCGTTAACTATCAATAAAACCGTGGTAGAAGCCATGCCTAGCCAAGGCTTGATAATTATTAAGTGGGCCGGCCCATTAAGAGATCCCAATAGTATCATGGCCTGTTACTGTTTTGTCCTGCACTGTTAAAAATGGGGCCACTTGTGTTGCCCGATGTGGCCCATAAACTTTCGGGCCCGATACTGTTTCGACCTACACTGTTTGAAACTGGCCCAAATGTAAGGCCCGCAAAAATTTGGTCCCATTACTATTCTGTCATGTATTGTTTGAACTGGGCCCGTTCGGCCAGCCCATTTTGGCCCATAACCCTCTTGGCCTGTTACTGTATAGTCCTATACTATTTGAAATGGGACATTTATGTAAGCCGCTATGGCCCATAATCTTTCGGGCCTATTACTGTTTGGGCCCATAAACTACCTGCTCATATTTTCGGCCAGTTATAGTTCCGGTCTGGTGCAAATTCGGCTTGTAACTATTCTAGCCTACTGCGATCCTGGCCTTCTTTTTGGCTGGGCCTGCTACTATTTTGGTCCATTACTGTTTTGGCCATTTAAGGTGCTGGCCCTTTACTGCTCTGGTCCATTACAGTTTTTGGCATGTTATTGTTTCGACCTTTTACTGCTTCGACCTCGTACTGTTTCGGCATGTTACTATTTTGGCATGTCAATGTTGTAGGGCCGTTACTGTTATTGAGTGCGCATGTGGGTTGGACCCGTTACTTTTACAATATTTTACAGATTCTGTATTTCTGGATCCCATTATCATAAAAGGTGTACAACTTGTGACCATTTTTACTGTTCATCATCGGCCTAATACAAGACAGGCAAGTACAAAGCACGATATTGTACCCTAATCGACTTGGCTAGCGCAGAGGTATGGTACTGCGTACCGCTATGTGTGGACGGCATCAACTAAATGCCTATGGCTCACACGATTAATCTAGATATTACATCAAATGCAAACTGCTTAAAATTATTACATATTATCAACTCAAGGGAAAGAAAAATCAAAATTGCAGTTGACAATCGAGTTGATAGCAGTCCTAAATTTGCTTTCTCCATCTATCACCTGCATCTCCCTTTTGAGTGTGACATCTATATTCGAACACAACCTTGAGACATGATCTTGCAGCCCCCTCTTTGGTGGAGATAACAATAAGTGCAGTCTAAAACTAAGCACTAACAAGTTAATACATCAAACAAGGCAAACTACTCATTTAACTGATACGATAGGAGCTATGAACTGTAGTTTACTACTGGTCAAATGGTGCAAATATATTGACCATCACGTCAAACAGACAGGACATGCAAGCATTAAACAAGTCTACCTATCGTGAAACAAGAAATATAACAATGTCTGTGGCTTAGAATTTCAGCAAATATAAACTAGCCAGGTCATTTCAACAAATATATATAAAAGCAGTTGTATATCCTGGAATGCAAGAGATGTTAGGTGACTTGGTATTTATGGTGAGCTACACAATGGCATGCAGTTACTGTCGTAGCTAATAATGAACCAAACAAAAATTGTAACAACATCATGCGAGAACTTGTAGAGCGGGAATGCAAACCACAAATAAACCATATGATAGAGGATAGTTACGTTGTTGCTTAGGATGAACCAAAACAAGATAGGAAATATAATGGCGTCGCTTGTGAACCTATAGAACAGGACAAGCAAACATTAGACAAGTGTGCCTACAATGAAATGATCAATTAATCAAAGTTTTTCTCAGAATTTCTGCAAATATAAAGTAGCCAGGTGATTTCAACAAATATATAGGGAAGAAGTTCTTTAACCTAAAATGCAAGAGACATTGGGTAACTCGAAATTTGCGGTGATCTACACAATGGCTTGCAGTTACTTTTGTAGCTATAAGAATGAAACAGATAGAAATTATAATGGCATCATACCAAAACTTGTAGAGAAGGAATGGAAACCACGAATGAACTATATATACAGTAGAGGATAGTTATTTAGTTGCTTATGATGAACCATTAGATACGAATATAATGAAATCAATTGTGAACCTGTAAATCAGGACAAGCAAGTATTACAGAAGTGTGCTAACAAATGCATTGAGCAATCAAACAGTGTTTCTGAGAATTTTAGCAAATATAAACTAGCCAGGTCATTTTAACAAATATATATATGGAAGCGGTTGTGTATCTTAGACTGCAAGAGACGTTGGGTGACTCAAAATTTGCGGTGAGCTACACAATGGCATGCAGTTACTGTCGTATCTAAGAATGAACCAGACAGAAATTATAACGGCATCATACGAGAACTTCTAGAACAGGGAGGCAAACCACGAATGAACTATATAAACGATAGAGGGTACTTATGTCATTGCTTAGGACGAACTAGCACTAGATAAGGAAACAATGGCATCGCTTGTGAACCCGTAGAAGAGGCTATGCAAACCAGCATGTTCAGATTTCCCTTTTGGAGCTCTAAGGAAAGACAAATAAAATAGTAAGTGTTGCAGCTTTTGAAGAACTAGATGGTAACAAATAAAATTATAATCAAATTAGTACAAATAGTTTGAACGCGTACTATATGTTAGCAGAATGATGCCTGGGAGAAAATAATAGCAGGAACATAGCTCAGGATAAACTAGATAAATTTAGTAATAGTGGAGCAGTAAGAACTAAACAATTACTGTTGTACGGAGTAGATAAGAACATGTGCATGACTTTAAAATTTGTAGAGCAGCGAATGCAAGCCAACATGTCTAGTGACCTTGATGTAGCATAAAGAACAGGCATGCGCACTGACTTGAAGTGTAGCACGATTAGAAAAATGCAGTTCATTGCGACAGGCTTGAACCTTCTATGTTGCTGACAAAACAAAAAAGAGTTGGGAGATTTGGTTACCATGGTCGGAGAGGATTCTAACCAACATCTGTACCAGCGGGGGTGTCGTCCAGGTCACCGAGGGTGCTGCGGTTGCAGTGGCTATTCGCTAAGGAAGAATTGGTTCACTGCATGGTGGATCCAGTATGGTAAGGTTGGAGTGGATGCCGGTGGCGCAGAAGCAAATCTCGGCCAGTTGTTGATTCGGCACCATGCACAGGAAAGTGGGGAAAGGAAGCCAGGTGCGGTGACTTGGATCACGTGTGCTAGACATCGGTGAAGAAGAAATGGTGTGTTGGATGAGACCGCAGCTGATGCGGCTCCGACATATTAGTGGGTGAGGAGTGTATGGCGAGTTTCGGTAGGCAAAGCCAGCATGAGAAGTTCTGTGGGAGGTTCTGCCGCCGGAGCTAGTGGTCGAAGATGCAATATAGTGTGAGTAGGGCCTAGGTTTTTCTGAGGATTCTTCTTTGTGTGGGGGAGGGGAGAATCATTTTTTAAAATATATTTGTACTACTATTGTACCGACCCAAGAGGAAATATTATTAGTTACTACTGTTTGTTTGAAACGAAGGGCCGCAAGAAATTTCACAATGTTTGAAACGGAGGGGTGAGAGAAATTTCGTAGTGTCTGAAATGGAGGGGCGCGAGAAATTTCACAGTGTTTGAAATGGAGGGGCGCAAGGGAGTGAGGACCATGTGATTTTGGCCGTCTAGCAATCTTGTCCGTCCATTCAAAATCAACGGGCTAGAGCCGATACCTTCCATGTGAAGGCTCTGGCGCAGACTTCTATGCAAGCAATCACTGGGTGTCCCAGAGTAGAATATAGAGGGTAGATATGTAGGACAAAATATAGTAGTACCACACCATTAATCGGGCTAGCTGGGGGCTAAGTTATTTTGGCGCTCCACGAGTTCAAAGTTTTCGTGTACTCCATTTTCAGGAGTGAATGCATGCAGCTCAAAAAACGTACTAACTTATATTATTGCTATTATGTCAACACATCGTGATTACGTGCATGATAGTAGTTGGTTACTCCATTTTCAGGATTGAATGCATGGAGCACAAAAAAACATACTATGTAACTAGCATGCATCGTGATTACATGCATGATAGTAGTTGGTTACTGAGTTGCATGCATCGTGTATTAACTGGATTCTATTGGGTTGATCATATTACTCGTACTCTCCATATATTTTTTGATCTCATCACAGTCTAGTTACTGAGTTGCATGCATGTGCGTACAAGATCCATTTCTTTTGTTGATTGAGTGTCAGGCCCATTTTTTGCATCGTCCACTGATGAATCACACTATCAATGCAGTAATTTTCCTGTGAGGAATAAAAAATAATTTTCCCTCTATCCCCTATCTTGCATGAACCAATATGATGATAAGCTATGTGCAATGTTTATAGGAAAAAGTGGAGTCTAGTCAAAACCAAATGGATACAACGGTTAGACTCAACACAGGTTAGACTCAACACGTGGGACCCATTAAACAGAGCATGCAACAATTCTCAGCTAACCACCTCATCCTCCCATGAATACAGCAAGAATGGAATATAATAATTTTGTGGGCTACTATACAACCAATTACCCAGTAACTAGTACTATCATTAACAAAAATCTCCATAGAGCGCATTCGATTGATAATAAGAGTGGAATATAATTATGCGAAGACGGATGAGAAACAAAAAAATAGGGTCAGTGGAAGGATTCTCCATTACTACCAATTCCTATTCCAAAGCCAAACATTTCACTGTCTCAGATTCGGCGATTGCAACACTCTGGCCGCTCTTCAGAGGCACGACCTCCACAATGGTCCTGAGCTCAACAGCCAACATGATAAGGCTTATCCCTTCCTTACTTAGCGGGGCATGACCTCGACGGCCTCCGCAATGGTAGAAGATGGTTGTGGAGCTTGTTGACTTCCTCCTTCAAATTACTACACTCAGCGCGAAGGGTTGACGAGTAATGCTCATAAGATCGTGTGAGCCTCTTTTGAAAAGCCAGATCGGCTCAGAGGCGATCACACTCAAGGTTGAGCTCGACGTTTGTCTAAAGAATTGTCATGTTATGGTTGTGGATTTCATCTACTTTGGCCGAGATTATCGCCATGACTTCCTGCATGGAAAATCCATAATCAGTAAGAGAGCATGCATGGAGTGCATTTAGAGAAGAACATAAAAATGCCACGACATGTATAGTCCCTACCTCTATTTTTTGACAGAGAGCGAGCATGATGTCATCATACAAGTCAGAGATATCCTTCGTGATATCGACCCATGAGGTCGAAAATTCAATGCTCGAGCCATCTGGCCTGGAAGATGTAGAAAGAAGGTTCAATAGTAGGAGCAGATAGTCTAGGAATCAACGGAAGTACAGACACCTACCCGGACTCTTGGTCCTGGTGATAGCCTCTCTTCGGATACATGCGCGAGGAGGAGTCATCGCCCCATTGTTGGTACTGTTTCTCGGTTCGAGACTGCAGGTACCCCTGCCGGCGGGGTTTCTCCACAGCCATCTTGCTATTCTTCCGACGAGACAGGTTATTTTGTAACATCGCTGTATGAAGAAGAATCAAGGGAGGAGCAGTGGGGAAGGAAATGGTTTCTGCAAAGAAAATAGTACTAGTAGGAAGAGAGTGAATAGTGGAAGCAAGATGTCAAGGTCTGGGTCTCGTTGCCGCCCTTTGAGCAATCTCGTCGGTTCATCCAAAGACCCAACGGGCAGGATGAATGCTCTTCCATAGTAGGAAGGAAAACATAGGTCTCTCGGAGTAGACTATGGGTAGGCCACCATGCTAGCGATCAAGCAAGTAGTTGTAAATATTTTTACAAACCAACAAAGGTCTATGGTAATGTCTCATCAAAGTAGTGGACAAGATTACATTCGAGCGATGAAAAACTAGAGTGGAATTACGTAACCCGGAGGCTTCTACAGTCTTTTTTTTGCGCTTAGTAGTAGTAGTAGAAGTAGTAGTAGTAGTAGTAGTAGTAGTAGTAGTAGCAGCAGTAGCAGTAGCAGTAGCAGTAGGAGTAGCAGTTACTTTTAAACGCAAACAAAAATAGAAATTTCCTAATTAAATTTGGCTAGTATTTTTCACCAGTACCTATGTCCACCCTCTAACATGCAGACCAAGTTTTTTCCTAAATAGATGAATAAAATAAATATGACAAATAATCTCCCCGTATCTGTCCAAAACACTAATTAAACCCTCTAGAGAGTTTGGCATATCTAAATGGAGTAATTCCAAACGGTGATGAAAGGTACTAACCATACCTTTCCTTTCACACAGGTCCCATAGTCATTTGTTTCCTATTTCACCCTTGAACAAAATGAAAAAAACAGAACATTTCTTCCTTTATAAATCCCCTATGCAAAACCAAAAATGGTTTTGACCTAACCCCAAATCCCAGTAAACCTAAACACCCATATGTATCAAAACCTAGGAGCTCATATTTTTATGAGTCTCTGTTTTATTTTAGTGAATTAAACCCAGGTTGATTCCAATTTCTACAGGAAGGTATTCTCAGTACCTAACATGTGTCCTTGGAATCAACTGAAAAGCTTCTGTAAAAAATCTGATGAAAAAGACAAATCCCAGCCAGTACTGCCTTTGGGAATTTCTCAAGGGCATTCTGGTAATTTTTTTGAGGATACTCCAACTCCTATTGATTCAGTCCACCAAATACTACTTATCCACCCAAGGAAATAATTTTTGGAACTCCATAGAAGTTCTGGTGAATTATTTCCTAAAACTATAGTTTTAATCACTATAAAATCCATTATAAATCAGGGGAAATTGATAAAATAGTGAAACCATTTTTGTTGGCTTCATTTTATCAATACCTATCTGATGGTATCATTTTTATACCATGAGATCATACAGATCAAGCCCTTGGTCAAAAACCCCTCCCTTAGGTAGTTCCTAGACTCCAAATCCAAAGGGACCTTTTCCCTAATGCCTCCAAATCTTCTTCCAATACAATCCCATCAAACCTCCAATATCTTACTAATGTATATCATGTATTTATCTTTAGCTTATTGTATGGTTTGATGTTTATATGCTTGTATTGATTGTAGTATTGTTTGTTTGCATGTATGCTCGATAACGGCGATAGTTGCGATTGTGTGACACCGAGAAGAAGGAAGCATCGGGGTTATATTTATTATTGATATTACTGGTATTCTGGTTATTTAGAACGGTCAAGGGATATCCCACTGGTCACAGGCAAGCCACCATTCCTAAACTCCTCGATTTACCTATTTCTGTCTATCAACTGTTTTACATCTCGTTTATGAAATGCATGATCAAAGGCATGTTTTATTCCAAATAAAAGTGCGTAAGTAACTTGGATCCTCCAGGTTATGAATGAGTGTCCCTTGGACACCTACCCTATTTACACCTATCTTTACCCCTTTAGAACGAGGCTAAGATGATTAGCATCTTCCCTCTTGGAACCCACGGATTTTCAATGATAAAACTATTTTGGTTTTTTACCCTACTACAAAGTTTTCAAAATAAAACCCTTGGAAAGAGGCATCCTTTCTGAGTGGAAGTTTTACCAAACAAAAGACGAGGTGGATGAAGAGAAATTCAAGGAAGAGAAAGGAAGGGATGTTCTAAGCAAATGTCCAGGACAATTTTATCTGTGCAACCACATTACCTCAATCGTCGGGGCTTAGCTCGTAGTTTGTGTTCATTAGCCGGGGCTGCTCTTACTCGCTAAAGGGGAGAAATGCCCTGAAATCCGGGCTACCTGTAGGGTAAGGTACTGGTGCAACAATTGGGTCTCTCTACGGATGGAAAATTGTCACTATTGCTACCAGTCAGGCTTCGGTATGGAGGTAGGGGTCAGTACGGAAGGAAGGACCAGGGTCGAGGTACCCCATACTCGTACCGGAGAGATAAGCCCAAAAGGAAAAGCCACCATTGCTCGGGATCGACAAATGAAAAGTTCAAGTTTGATTATCCGAACCCCTGTCTACTTTGTGTAGCAGGTCGTGGTTGTATCCCGGCGGATGTATTGATTCTTGTGGGCAAAGTGCACAACCTCTGCAAAGTGTAATCTATTCGAATAGCTGTGTCCACGGACAAGGACGGTTGGAATGGAAAGAGCTAGGAGTACCCTTCGGTTAAGTTGAGATAAGATAAAGGATGTAACTTGGTCGCGAGGAAATATAAGTATAATATGTGTTTTAACCAGAGATGGTCGATAAGGTTTTCAAAAGGGTTTTACAACAAAACTTTTTCAAAATCTTTTTAACAAGGGTGTGGAGATGTCCAGATTTTCAAAAAGGAGACATATTTCCAAAAACTCTTTTTCAACAAAGATATAGAGATGCCATTGTTAGGTCCTTCAGAAACAATTGTAGGATAGAGCTATCTCGCCACTGCCCAATATGCATGTTTCTTCTTATCTTTGTCACGGTGGTTTGCGAGTACATTCAAAGTACTCACCGGCATTGTCGCTGGCTATTTACTCGGCCAGATTGCAGATTTTCAAAAGCGACGAAGGTGTTGATGTCTATGCGAGCTAGGCCGTCTTCCCAGTCAGTTGCCTGTAGGTTAAGGAACGGGCTCTGCACTGAAGACTTCTGCTATTTGGGGTGTAATCGCCATAAAGGCCTCCTTGTAAGTTGATGTATTCGTTAATGTAAGGATGATGTAATGATACTTATCGATTATGCTCATGGCTCACTGATCATGGGAACATGAATTTTTTGCATAACAGGTATTATCGGACCGTAAATCTGGGGTGCCACAGACTTGGTATCAGAGCCATCCTAACTGTAGGAGACCTTAGTTAGCATGGACGTTAGACAGGACTACCCCTATTTATGAAAACACCGGCTTTCACAAACTATTTTCTCAAAAGCTTTTCGAAAGACTTCTTATCTCATCCTCTCTGAGTTTTACATTTCTAAGATGAATTATTCTTTATCTCGTCTACTTCAAATGTTCCGTTTTCACAAAACAAGGTCCGAATTAGAGACTCTGGAGATGGAGACCCCGGAACAAAGAAACACCGAGACAAGCAAGACCAAGGAGCTACCAACGACGACAGACCCTACAAGATCGCCCCACCAAAGGAGTCCTTCACCATCCCCAAATAAATCAAGTACGTCACCGACGACAAAAGACAGCAAGACAAAAGTTAAGACCCACGTAACATCCGTATTAGGATTATCATCCCTAAAGTAGGATTCCCCTTATGGCGTGTAGTCACCCCCTCAGTACCTATGGTAGGACTTGTTTGCTTGTCATGTGTGTGTTTGATGCTTGGAATGTGTTGCTTGTCTGCCTCGGATCACTTGATCCTAAAACTCTAACCACCTTGCTGACATGTCCCGATGCTAACCCTCGAAACCTCCTAACCGAAAAACTTCTCCTCAGCAGAATAGCCACCTAAGAAAATCTCGACAACCCCAAGCAAAAGTCTTTAATGTGGAAACATGGTGTCTTTCCACTCAACATCCATAATCCCTCTCTACCGCAGTTATTGACGAGTATCGCCGCACCCAGATGAAGCTTCATCGCGTGCAAGCTATCGTGGATCGCAAGGAAGCTCTAGAGGTCCAGCAAAAGAATCAAGCCTTAATCAAGGACCCGGAAGAAGCCTCTGGAAGCCGCATCCTCCAGGGAAGAAAGAAGTGCGTCACCGCTCGGCAGTACCTCAAGAATTTCAAGACAATCCAAGACCCCCAAGGATCTTCCACCCATCTCCCTAAAGGCGAAGATGAAGACAAAGAGGATTCCCGTAGATCATCCACCAGCGACAACTAGACTAACAAAGTATCAATGTATCATAGAGCCATGTATCGCCCCAGAAACTTGTTTTGTAAAACTCTAAGTGCCTTGTCGCCCTGCGACACAGACCTGTTTTGGTAACCCCTTAAGTACCTCTGCCACAGATCGGCCGAACCTGCTAAATCTATGTATGTTATGGAAACATTATATCCTTCTTTGCATGTTTTACCCACAACGTTGCATTAGACACAAACCCCGTAGTTCTGCTCTAAGGGGGAAAGACTACGTCTTTCCCTTCCTAAACTCGATAGACCCAATGAGTCAACCCCTAGTAACACTAAGCAAGGAACAGTCCTCCAGAACCCAAATCATCGACCCTGCAAGAAGAACAACAATCGGCGCATCTCCAAAATCAGAAGATTCTTCAGGAAGATTCTTCGCTCCCAGTTTGACCGTCAAACCAACAACCGGTGTACCAAGATCATGAAGAAAGAAGGTCGACCGCAACACGAAATGAGAGAAGACTCAACTCTCCATCCCTAGAAGGAAGTACCCCATCGATGCAAAACCTACCTAGACTTGTCCTAAGGGGAAAAGACTGTGTCTTTTCCATTTGTTTAAAACTAAACCGCCCGACGCAAAGCCACTCAGCTCCGATCTATAACCAACCACGTGGGTATTTTTAAAAACTTGTTATCGCCCATTTTATTCTACTGCTGAAATTATTAAGCGGATGTTATTACCCCAACCCTACTCCTCCCTAATCTCGGGACGAGATTATTTTAAGGGGGAAAGGTCTATAACATCCCTCTGGATGGTTTCCAACTCAGTGGAGACCCAATCTGAGCATGAATCCTATCTACCTAGTTATTCCCTCAACATCATCTCCTGATCATGAGCTTGGAACCTGGCCTCCTCTCAGAAGCTTCTACACTTGCACTCTAGTCCAAAACCCTAAGTCTGCCAAAATGGCTAAGTCTGGATTTCTTATCTAGATTCAATCTTTAGAGCTCTACCTCTTCCAACCTATGTGAAGTCTTGAGATTGTACTTGAACCATCTTGTAGTACATATTTAGTACTACCAAGTCACACTCTTTATCTGGCTAAGCCATTCTAATTCCCACTGCTCCATGATGGTTTTGTAGTCAACATAATAATCTTTTCTGCAAATCTTATCATCTTGCCTACTTTAGCAAAAGCTCACCTCTATATGCCACCTCCCCTTGACCAACTATTTGCATGATTAGGATCTACTAATCATGGCCTATCAATCCACACTTAACTTGTTTCCATTATAGCCTTGTGCTTCTTAAACATACATGGTTTAGGAGGCTAATTGATGTATCTGTTATGGTAGCCTTATTTTCAACCAAGTTTGCCATCACTCCAAAACCACCTCAAATGCAACCAAGCTCAAATCTTGCTTCCATAATGATCTATATAACTAGGACTATCCATCCATATACCCCATGTACCAAGGTGAGCTCTGAGCTCCCTATCCCAACCTTGTTTAGATGCCATTAGAATAACCAAACCCTAAATCCTCCAAGAATGTAGTTTCCACCCTTTTCATCACTTTTCTTCAAAACGAAGGTTGACCTTGATTCCTACATCAAGCTCACATCATCTACCCTGTATATAAGCATCCCCAAATAATTCACACAATTATTTGGATTATTAAACTATTTTATTTCCTTCTCTTGCAAATTCCTCATAATCCTTGTTTATGAAGGCAAGTTTGTTTTTCTCCAAATCACCTTGCCAAATTAAGGCACATTTGAGGCCTACTCATCATATCCCATATTCACAACTAAAAAATAAATATTTTTGAGATGCTTTATTATTTCTTTTTGCCCTTTTTCTTAAATGGCCGGAACAAGAAATAATTCTCTAAAAATACTTTTCCACTTCAATAAATCCCAATAAAATTCCCCAATGTGTGTTATGGTATTTAGGACCATATCACATCAAAAACCAAGCTTGCCCAATGTAAAATTTTCATCTTTGCTTCCATAATCTATTTCTGCACTTTTTTAATAAGTGCCTTTAAATGGGATTATAGTCATCAGAAAAATCCCATTTAAATCATGAAGAGATTGTGTGACCCCATCTATCTACCAGTACAATTTCCACCCATTTCTCAATGCAAATTTTCAAACTTCCTTCACAAACCTCACAATGATCAACTTTGCCAAAACAATCAAAACATGACTCAAACCCTAATCAAACTAGCTCCAATCTTCCTCAGCACTTCTCCCTAGCAGCACACACCCCTCTGGTCGACCTAGCACTATAGCAGCACTTGACCATTTGTCCTTTGTGTTTGTTCTTGAGAGAGAGACAAGGGTCTTGTCCCATCAAGTCCCTTTAAAACACTTGCAGCAGCCTCTCTGTCTCTCTCCACCCTCTCTACTCGACCATAGGCTACCCCACACCTCCCCACCGCCCTTATGGCCCCATTGGCTGAGCCTCTCCCTCCGTCAAGCTTTCCATGGACCAAGTCCACCACACACCCTCCCCTCTCGGGGTTATAATGCCCAAAGCCACTCCACACTCCCCTCTCTGCCTCATTTTCTCCCAAGCACTCCCACACGCACCCCAGAGCTCCCACTCCTCTCCCCTGCTCGGCTCTGCTCGAAGGTGAAGAAGAAAGGATCTTCGGCTCACTTCCAAAAATTGAGCCCAGCTCTTTTCCTCGAAC
Organism: Avena sativa; assembly: GCA_916181665.1. Classification (NCBI taxonomy): domain Eukaryota; kingdom Viridiplantae; phylum Streptophyta; class Magnoliopsida; order Poales; family Poaceae; genus Avena; species Avena sativa. Next base: position 242,272,731 of record OV702283.1, on the reverse strand, counting down.
CTCCCCCTCGGCATGTCACCCACCTGGCTTCCCCTCATCCCTCTGGTACTAATGGTGGTCTTTTTCCTCCGTGCCTGCAGCCTCTGGAGTAGAGCCAGCGCGACCCCGAGTAAGCACCGTCGGGTTCCTCTTGCGCGACCACACCCCCGACGCCAAAACCTTCATGTCGTCCATCAACGGCCGCAGCGTGGTGCACCGCTTCTCCTCCGCCACCTCCCGGCCGCTCCCGAGCCCCGGTTTGACTCCCCTCCACCATTTTCCTCTCTGCTAGGGTTACGTCCCGCCAGGCAGCGCTAGAGGAGGGAGATGACCAACCACCGTCGATCCCCTTCCAGATCCAACGGCCGCCGTCGCTCCATACCGCTTCGATGATGAGCCCCGGGCCGATGGGCCTCGCCCCGACTCCCTCCTGCACCCTCCCGCACGGGCAAGCGCCGCGATCTGGGCCTAGATTCACCTCTATGGTCCAGTTTCCTCTCAGATCCGGCCCTTGACCAAATTCCCCCTTTTATTATTTTGTCGAGATCCAGAAACTAGTCTAGTTACTTTTAAATGCAAACAAAAATATAAATTGCCTAAATAAATTTGGCTAGTATTTTTCTCCAGTACCTATGTCCACCCTCTAACATGCAGACCAAGTTTTGTCCTAAAGAGATGTATAAAATAAATATGACAAATAATCTCCCCAGATCTGTCCAGAATACTAATTAAACCCTCCAGGGAGTTTGGCATCTCCAAATGGAGTAATTACAAACGGTGATCAAAGGTACTAACCATACCTTTCCTTTCCCATAGATCCCATACTCATTTGTTTCCTATTTCACCCTTGACCAAAATGACAAAAACAAAACATTTCTACCTTTAGAAATCCCCTAGGCAAAACAAAAAATGGTTTTGACCTAACCCCAACTCCCAGTAAACCTAAACACCCATATGTATCAAACCACAGGAGCTCATATTTTTATGAGTCTCTGTTAAATTTTAGTGAATTAAATCCTTTTGTGCATGGTTTATTCACTAACAAATTCACCACAGTAACCTGGTAACTCCAAAAAGGTTGATTCCAATTTCTGCAGAAAGGTATTCTCAGTACCTAACATGTGTACTTGGAATCAACTGAAAATCTTCTGTAAAATAAATCTGATGAAAAAGACAAATCCCATCCAGTACTGCCTTTGGGAATTTCTCAAGGGCATTCTGTTAATTTTTTTGAGGAGACTCCAAGTCCTATTGATTCAGTCCACCAAATACTACTTTCCACCCAAGGAAATAATTTTTGGAAATCCAGAGAAGTTCTGGTGAATTATTTCCTAAAACTATAGTTTTAATCACTATAAAATCCATTATAAATCAAGGGAAATTGATAAAATAGTGAAACCATTTTTGTTGGCTTCATTTTATCAATACCTATCTGATGGTATCATTTTTATACCATGGTATCATACAGATCAAGCCCTTGGTCCAAAACCCCTCCCTTAGGTAGTTCCTAGACTCCAAATCCAAAGGCACCTTTTCCCTAATGCCTCCAAATCTTCTTCCAATACAATCCCATCAAACCTACAATATCTTACTGATGTATATCATGTATTTATCTTTAGCTTACTATATGGTTTGATGTTTGTATGCTTGTATTGATTGTAGTATTGTTTGTTTGCATGTATGCTCGATAACGGCGATAGTTGCGATTGTGTGATGCCGAGAAGAAGGAAGCATCGGGGTTATCTTTATTATTGATATTACTGGTATTCTGGTTATTTAGCTCCGTCAAGGGACATCTCGCTGGTCACAGGCAAGCCACCATTCCTAAACTCCTAGATTTACCGATTTCTGTCTATCAACTATTTTACATCTCGTTTATGAAATGCATGATCAAAGGCATGTTTTATTCCAAATAAAAGTGCGTAAGTAACTTGGCTCCTCCAGGTTATGAATGAGTGTCCCTTGGACACCTACCCTATTTACACCTATCTTTTCCCCTTTAGAACGAGGCTAAGATGATTAGCATCTTCCCACTTGGAACCCACAGATTTTCAATGATAAATATATTTCGGGTTTTTACCCTACTACAAAGTTTTCAAAATAAAACCCTTGGAAAGAGGCATCCTTTCCAAGTGGAAGTTCTACCAAACAAAAGACGAGGTGGATGAAGATAAATTCAAGCAAGAGAAAGGAAGGGATGTTCTAAGCCAATGTCCGGAACAATTTTATCCGTGCAACCACATTACCTCAGTCCCTAGGGCTTAGCTCGTAGTTTGTGGTCATTAGCCGGGGCTGCTCTTACTCGCTAAAGGGGAGAAATCCCCTGAAATCCGGGCTACCTTTAGGGTAAGGTACTGGTGCAACAATTGTGTCTCTCACGGACGGTATGCTCTTAGGTAGTACGGATGGAAGATTGTCACTATTGCTACCGGTCAGGCTTCGGTCTGGAGGTAGGGGTCAGTACGGAAGGAAGGACCAGGGTCGAGGTACCCCATATTCGTACCGGAGAGATAAACCCAAAAGGAAAAGCCGCCGTTGCTAGGGATCAACAAATGAAAAGTTCATGTTTTATTATCCGAACCCCTGTCTACTTTGTGTAGAAGGCCGTGGTTGTATCCCGGCGGATGTATTGATTCTTGTGGGTAAAGTGCACAACCTCTGTAGAGTGTAATCTATTCGAGTAGCCGTGTTCACGGACAAGGACGGTTGGAATGGCAAGAGCTAGGAGTACCCTTCGGTTAAGTTGAGATAAGATAAAGGATGTGACTTGGTCACGAGGAAAGAAAAGTATAATATGTGTTTTGACCAGAGATGGTCGATAAGGTTTTTAGAAGGGTTTTACAAAAAAATGGTTTGAAAATCTTTTTAACAAGGATGTGGAGATGTCCGGATTTTCAAAAAGGAGACATATTTCCAAAAACACTTTTTCAACAAAGATATAGAGATGCCATTTTTAAGTCCTTCAGAAACAACTGTAGGATAGAGCTATCTTGCCACAGCCCAATATGCATGTTTCTTCTTATCTTTCTCATGGTGGTTCACGAGTACATTCAAAGTACTCACCGGCATTGTCCCTGGCTATTTACTCGGCCAGATTGCAGATTTTTAGAAGCGACGAAGGTGCTGACGTCTATGCGAGCTAGGCCGTCTTCCCAGTCAGTTGCCTGTAGGTTAAGGCACGGGCTCTGCACTAAAGACTACCTCTATTTGGGGTGTAATTGCCATAAAGGCCTCCTTGTAAGTTGATGTATTCGTTAATGTAAGGATGATGTAATGATACTTGTCGGTTATGCTCACGGCTCACTGATCATGGGAACGTGAATTGTATGCATAACGGGTATTCTCGGACCGTAAATCCGGGGTGCCACAGACTTGGTATCAGAGCCATCCTGACTGTAGGAGACCTTAGTTAGCATGGACGTTAGACAGGACTACCCCTATTTATGAAAACACCGGCTTTCACAATCTATTTTCTCAAAAGCTTTTCGAAAGACTTCTTATCTCATCCTCTCTGAGTTTACATTTCGAAGATGAATTACTCTTTATCTTGTCTACTTCAAATGTTCCGTTTTCACAAAACAAGGTCCGACTTAGAGACTATGAAGATGGAGACCCCGGAACAAAGAAACACTGAGACAAGCAAGACCAAGGAGCTACCAACGACGAAAGACCCTACAAGATCGCCCCACCAAAGGAGTCCTTCACCATCCCCAAATAAATCAAGTACGGCATCGACGACAAAAGACAGCAAGACAAAATTTAAGACCCACGTAACGTCCGTATTAGGATTATCATCCCTAAAGTAGGATTCCCCTTATGGCGTGTAGTCACCCCCTCAGTACCTATGGTAGGACTTGTTTGCTTGTCATGTGCGTGTTTGATGCTTGGAATGTGTTGCTTGTCTGCCTCGGATCACTTGATCCTAAAACTCTAACCACCTTGCTGACATTGCCTGATGCTAACCCTCGAAACCTCCTAACCGGAAAACTTCTCCTCAGCAGAATAGACACCTAAGAAAAACTCGACAACCCCAAGCAAAAGTCTTTAATGTGGAAAGACGATGTCTTTCCACTCAACTCCCATAATCCCTCTCTACCTTCATTATCGTTGTTTAAATGTCTAACTGTAAACCCTGTTAGATATACCCCTACCTGTTTTATCTCACCCTTACAACCCCAAACCCTCCTCTATGCAGATGGAGCCCGTTGACCAAACTTGGCTAAGCGCAGGATTTCCCGTGCTCCTCTGGGACTCCCTACAGCTTTGCGGATACACCTAACCTCCCACCTACAACCTCCATAGAGGACTGGAAACCGGATTATTTCTGGGTCAGGTGACCATTCAACCAAAGTATGGAGTACCCGGAGAACCCATTCGCGCCACAGGATTCCGTATGCTAACCCCAGTGCTGGCCCTGCAAATGGCAGCAAGAGAAGCCTTGTTCCGCATCCAGGATGTCCTTCCAGAAATGAGGCAGCCCACAACTTTCTTTCTACCCATCAAAGGCTCTATGGATTCTTCCGGACAATCCCAAGATCCTCGCTTGACCTACCCCGCCCTGTAGCTGCAAGCCCGCTACAGCGATGCTAGAAATGAGATTCTCACCGCAGTTATTGACGAGTATCGCTGCACCCAGATGGAGCTTCATCGCGTGCAAGCTATCCTGGATCGCAAGGAATCTCTAGAGGTCCAGCAAAAGAATCAAGCCTTAATCAAGGACCCGGAAGAAGCCTCTGGAAGCCGCATCCTCCAGGGAAGAAAGAAGTGCGTCACCGCTCGGCAGTACCTCAAGAAGTTTAAGACAATCCAAGACCCCCAAGGATCTTCCACCCATCTCCCTAAAGGCGAATATGAAGCCAAAGAGGATTCCCGTAGATCATAAACCAGCGACAACTAGACTAACATAGTATCAATGTATCGTAGAGCCATGTATCGCCCCAGAAACTTGTTTTGTAAAACTCTAATTGCCTTGTCGCCCTGCGGCACAGACCTGTTTTGGTAACCCCTTAAGTACCTCCGCCACCGATCGGCCGAACCTGCTAAATCTATGGATGTTATGGAAACGTGACATCCTTCTTTGCATGTTTTACCCACGACGTTGCATCAGACACAAACCCTGTAGTTCTTCTCTAAGGGGGAAAGACTACGTCTTTCCCGTGCCAAACTCGATAGACCCAAGGAGTCGACCCCTAGTAACACTAAGCAAGGACTAGTCCTCCAAACCCAAATCGTCGACCCTGCAAGAAGAACAACAATCGGCGCATCTCCAAAATCAGAAGATTCTTCAGGAAGATTCTTTGCTCCAAGTTCGACCGTTAAACCAACAACCGGTGTACCAACATCATGAAGAAAGAAGGTCGACCGCAACACGAAACGATAGAAGAATCAACTCGCCATCCCTAGAAGGATGTACCCCATAGACACAAAACCTACCTAGACTTGTCCTAAGGGGAAAAACTGTGTCTTTTCCATTTGTTTAAAACTAAACCGCCCGACCCAAAGCCACTCATCTTCGATCTGTAACCAACCACGTCGGGTATTTTTAAAAACTTGTTATCGCTCATTTTAAGGGGGAAAGGTCTGTAACATCCCAATTTCAGCAACCCTGATTTAATGTCCAAAAGGCAAAAATCAGGGGAACAAAAACTTTTTCTTGCAATGTGTGCTTACTTGTTTGCTTGTGCTCAAGCAACTGCTTGTGTACCAATTATGTGCTCCTCATCTCAACCCTAGTTTACAAAAGCTATTTTACAAAAGAGATGTCTTGGCTGATCCTTCATATTCTCAAATGTTCTGGAATTTCAAAAACCTGAGCCAAGATGACTTTAACACAACCAACTACTTTACTAGCTTCTATTGCCAGAACTATGGAGACATATGTATATAATCTCCTTATGTTTTCAAGATAGAACCTTCAACTACTATTATCCCTAGGTTTTCCCAAAAACTTTTTAAAACCTTTTCATCTCCATCTTAGTAGAGATACCAAGATGGTACTTATCTTACTTCAAGCAAAACCCCTTTCAACCTACCCATCCTTACCTCGAGCTAGGGTTGATGGTAACCCTAGTACTAGTTGGATAAGTAATATGATGAATTGCCTTGATCTGCTGGTTGATGAATTGCCTTGATCTGTTGTCTGATGAATTGCCTTGATCTGCTGATTGCCTTGTTTGCTTAGGAACTAGAGTGATCTAATCTAGTAGCTCATCCCTTAGGAATCAATCCTTGTTTTTGATCATCAATCTCAAGCAAGAACCCAAGTCTGGATCTATCCTAAGCCACTCAAGTGCCCCTCTCATCTCCTGCTCAGATCAATCCTAGGATAATCCCTCTGGATGGTTTCCAACTCAGTGGAGACCCAATTTGAGCATGAATCCTATCTACCTAGTTATTACCTCAACATCATCTCCTTGATCATGAGCTTGGAACCTGGCCTCCTCTCAGAAGCTTCTACACTTGCACTCTAGTCCAAAACCCTAAGTCTGGATTTCTTATCTAGATTCAATCTTTAGAGATCTACCTCTTCCAACCTATGTCCAGTCTTGAGATTGTACTTGAACCATCTTATAGTACATCTTTAGTACTACCAAGTCCGACTCTTGCCCTTGGCTAAGCCATTCTAATTCCCACTCCTCCATGATGGTTTTGTAGTCAAGATAATAATCTTTTCTGCAAATCTTATCATCTTGCCTACTTTGGCAAAAGCTCACCTCTATATGCCACCTCCCCTTGACCAACTGTTTGCATGCTTAGGATATACTAATCATGGCCTATCAATATCCACTTAACTTGTTTCCATTATAGCCTTGTGCTTCTTAAACCCACATGGTTTAGGAGGCTAATTGATGTATCTGTTATGGCAGCCTTATTTTCAACCAAGTTTGCCATCACTCCCAAACCACCTCAAATGCAACCAAGCTCAACTATTTCTTCCATAACTATATATATAACTAGAACTATCCATCCATATACCCCATGTACCAAGGTGAGCTCTGAGCTCCCTAACCCAACCTTGTTTAGATGGCATCAGAATAACCAAACCCTAAATCCTCCAAGAATGTAGTTTCCACCCTTTTCATCACTTTTCTTCAAAACCAAGGTTGACCTTGATGCCGACATAAAGTTCAAATAATATATCCTTTATATAAGCATCCCTAAATAATTTCCACAATTATTTTGATTATTAAACTATTTTATTTCCTTTTCTTGCAAATTCCTCAAAATCCTTGTCTTTGAAGGAAAGTTTGTTTTTATCCAAATCACCTTGCCAAATTAAGGCACATTTGAGGCCTAATCATCATATCCCATATTCCCAACTCAAAAATAAATATTTTTGAGATTCTTTATTATTTCGTTTTGTCCTTTTTCTTAAATGGCTGGAACAAGAAATAATTCTCCAAAAATACTTTTCCACTTCAATAAATCCCAATAAAATTCCCCAATGTATGTTATAGTATTTAGGACCATATCACATCAAAAACCAAGCTTGCACAATGTAAAATTTTCATCTTTGCTTCCATAATCTATTTCTGCACTTTTTGAATAAGTGCCTTTAAATGGGATTATAATCATCATAAAAATCCCATTTAAATCATGAAGAGATTGTGTGACTCCATATATCTACCAGTACAATTTCAACCCATTGCTCAATGCAAATTTTCAAACTTCCTTCACAAACCTCACAATGATCAACTTTGCCAAAATAATCAAAACTTGACTCAAACCCCAATCAAACTAGCTCCAATCTTCCTCAGCACTTCTCCCTAGCATCACACACCCCTCTGGTCTACCTAGCACTATAGCAGCACTTGACCATTTGTCGTTTGTGTGTGTTCTTGAGAGAGAGATACAAGGGTCTTGTCCCATCAAGTCCCTTTAAAACACTTGCAGCAGCCTCTCTGTCTCTCTCCACCCTCTCTACTCGACCATAGGCTACCCCACACCTCCCCACCGCCCTTATGGCCCCATTGGCTGAGCCTCTCCCTCCGTCAAGCTTTCCATGGACCAAGTCCACCACACACCCTCCCCTCTCGGGTTTATAATTCCCAAAGCCACTCCACACTCCCCTCTCTGCCTCATTTTCTCCCAAGCACTCCCACACGCACCCCAGAGCTCCCACTCCTCTCCCCTGCTCGGCTCTGCTCGAAGGTGAAGAAGAAAGGAGCTTCGGCTCACTTCCAAAAATCGAGCCCAACTCTTCTCCTCGAACTTCCCCTCCTCTACATGTCACCCACCTACCTTCCCCTCATCCCTCTGGAGTAGAGACAGCGCGACCTCGAGTCAGCACCGTCGGGTTCCTCTCGCGCGACCAAACCCCGACGCCAAAACCTACGTGTCGCCCATCCACGGCCGCGGCGTGGTGCACCGCTTCTCCTCCGCCACCTCCCGGCCACTCCCGATCCCTGGTAAGCCTCCCCTCCGCCGTTTTTCCTCTCCGCTAAGGTTACGTCCCGCCAGGCAGCACCAGAGGAGGCAGACGACCAACCACCGTCGATCCCCGTCCAGATCCAACGGCCGCCGTTGCTCCATACCGCTTCAATGACGACCCCGGGTCGATGGACCTCGCCCCGACTCCCTCCTGCACCCTCCCGCGCGGACAAGCGCCGCGAGTTGGGCCTAGATTCACCTCTGCGGCCCAGTTTCCCCTCAGATCCGGCCCTTGACCAAATGCCCCCTTTTATTATTTGTCTAGATCCAGAAACTAGTCTAGTTACTTTTAAATGCAAACAAAAATAGAAATTGCCTAAATAAATTTGGCTAGTATTTTTCACCAGTACCTATGTCCACCCTCTAACATGCAGACCAAGTTTTGTCCTTGTCGTGGTGGTGGCACGGCAGATGCCATGGGTACGCTAAAGTATGGGGCTAATGGATGCTAGAGGGATCCGGGGAGGGAAGATGTTGTGATTTCTACACTCAAATGACTAACATGCAGATCTTTATTTCTCCCCTTGAGGACTACAAGTGCTCCTTGAGCTGTTTGCAGGGAGAAGAGAGTTACTACACGAGCCTTACGGCCTAGAATGAATCGATCCCCTCTCAGGAGCCTGCGTCTCCCCTTGTAAAGGGGTGCCTTGGTTCCTCCTAGGGCTGACGTGGTAAGCATATTCGAGGAATATGCTTGTCCCAATATGGTAACTCGGCGACCTCCTTTCCGTGTCCCCCTTCTATCGATGGCAATGTTCCAGAGAGCCCCACATGCGCGCCTCAGGCTCCCTGACTGTCACCTCTGTGACCTTCTTCTGCCCTTCTGCTGCTCTGCTCCTTGTCCTTTATGCTTGGCTCTATTCAGATTCCCCTAGCTAGTGACTAGGGTTTGACTATAGGCACCTCCTTCTCCTGCAAGCTTCACGTTACTCAGCCTTGTCTCGCATAACTCGGCTCGGCCTTCACCTGCATTCCAGTTAGTCAGACTCGCTCGGCCGACTTAACTCATATGTCGGCCGGATAAGGTGTTACTCCTTCTGTAGCTGTCATGGCCTTGCTTATCTTGGCCGACTCTTACATGACTCGGCCGATATAAACAGTAACTCGGCTCATGACAATGGAGACTCCTTTCGTCTTTCCCCTGTCTTGACCCTATCCGGGGTCACCTCCCCAACATTAGTCCCCGAAGCTGGTGTGGTCCTGCCTGTAACCTCGGCCGGGCCACATCAGTTTCCCAATATATGTCTCTCCTTATTTCCGAGTTACTTTTTTCTGTTCGAGGTATCCCCGTAGATTCCTAAGCACACCTCATCCTACGTGTACCACTCATCATTATTCTTCTAGTTTTTTGTTCCTCTATAGTGCCCACTGACAAGCTATAGTGATTATTGCGCCCGTCGTGTCGGCGCAGTGACGCCTCGTGTACCGCATCGGTCAGGAGGCCCGATCCTCTCCTGCGTCGTGTGGCCTTTGGTGTGGCTCCACTCAGATGCGAGCGGTTTCGCCGCACACGTGATTTACACGGTTAGCATGCGCACCCACGATCCCACTACCGCCAGGACTGCGCGGTTATAAGAAGGGGTGCGGGGCTAGAGGATTTACTTTACCCCTTCGCTCATTGTTCTCCTTCTTCCTTCTCGCGCTCGTGCCTCAATTCGTGCGCTGGTGGTTGCGCCATTGTCAATCTCCTCGACGGCGACGTTGTTGTTCTTCTGCTCCGACGACCTCACCTCCGTGCGCTTCTTCGCCACCTCCGCGGGTGAGTTATTCTACAGCATTGCTGCTAGATTTGCGCCCTAGGCCATCCTTCGGTTTCCTAGATTCCTCGCGGTGGTTCTCCTTCGTTGCGCCGCCGCGTTCGTTAGAATCACGACAGGGCCCTGCGCTTCTAGGCCTCCCTCCGCCGCTAGTTTCTCCTCCGTTGATTACTCCGGCGAGCCCATGTCTAGTTCTGTCAGTGGAGCGCTCGTCGAAGACGATGACCTTGCGTCCGGTCCAGAACGGGGCTCTTGGCAGGGCTCCTCCGTCACTTGCCGTGAGATTGAGTGGCTGATTAGGACACGTCGGATTCCTGTCGAGGTAAGCTGTCGCTTGCCCGGCAACGAATCCTCTCCCGTACTCAACGAAGGAGAGTACGTTGTTTTCATGTCCCACTTTGATCGTGGGTTCGGCCTCCCCCTTAGCGATTTTGCTAGGGAATTCCTTGATTACTTTGGCCTCCAGCCGCATCACCTTCCGACTAATGCTATCCCCTCCTTGTCTGCTTATATCTCGGCCTCGGAGGGGTACTTCGGCCTCTGGCCCTCCGTGTCCGTCTGGTCTAAATTTTTCCAGATCCGATCTAATGTCGTTCCGGACAAATATCTTCACCCCTCCGAGAAATCCCTTACCCAGTGTGGAGCCGCGTCCATTACACCTCGGAGAAAATCCGAGTTCCCTCGTGTCGCCGGCCTCGAGTCTTGCAAGAAATGGCATAGATCATTTTTCTATGTCAAGAATAGTGGAAAAGAAGACAACATTCGACTCCCTGCCTTTTCTATTGGCACCCCTTCCAAGAAGAATTGGAACTACAATACCAGGAAGAGCCATGCTTTGGCCGAGGCATTCGAGATTCTGCTCAAGGAGTTGATCCGCACCGGGCTCCGTGGTGAGGATCTGATGACCAAATTTGTCAGCAGCCGAATCTGCCCTTTCCAGCTTCGCTCTCACAAGCTTTGTTACTTGAGTGGTCCTCTCGATCCCAACCGAGTTTCGACGGTTGAGCTCGACGACTATCTTATTTACAAGCGTGTCCAAGCTATCTTCAAGACTGCTATGCCGGAGGACTAGACATGGGGACTGAAGCCGTTCACTCACGGGAATCCCCCTCCTGAGGTAAATTTACGCATTTGTGTTTGTTTCCGAGTTGCGTTTGTGTCTATTCTTTTGCTAACTCTACTTTGTTTCTTTTCTCGTAGAGGTTTGCGGAGCAAAAGATCGAGGATGCCGAGGTTCTAGCTCTTCCGTGGACCGCAGATCGGAATACCCCGGACAGCAGGGAACCTGACTCGGAAGAGTTTGTCCCTAAGTCGGATGTTTCTCCGGCTCGCGCCCGTGGCAAGACCCCGGCCCACAGGGATGAAGGTGACTCGGACGACGTCCAAATTCTTGAGGTAGTTGCCGCGATGCCTATCTCTTACGCATTTCCGGCTCCTACTTTCCCAGCTAATCTAGCCGGTCAGGTGCACGACACCGAGTCTCTTGCTTCTCGAGCTCCTGCTGCCTCAAAGAAGCGCACCGCTCCAGCAGGTCCCTCTGACGCTGCTCCCAAGAAGCGAGTGCAGAAGTCTGCCCAGCATATTCCGAGGTGTAAGACCATGCCTGGGGTTACTGGGTGAGTTTATTTTCATTCATATTTCTTGTTTCTCTTTTTCTGTCTTTTGATTCGACCTTTTGTCCTTTGCAGAGCTCATCTCTCTGCCAAGCCAAGTGATCCGAGTATGACAAGCCATACAACTTGGCTACCTTCTTCTCCGCCCCCCTAAAGACACTCGGGCTCCTAGTCCATCTCGTGTTGACTCTCCTCCTGTGCCGACTCAGACATCGCCTCGGCGAGATATACCCACAGCTCCCACCATTACCGCCGACATAACTCCGCCAGTAGATCACCCTGTTGAACCTATTGCCCCTGCTATGATCACTAAGGTTTCCCCCGTTATTCCTTTGACCACCATAGTTCCAGCTGCTACTCCAACTCCAGCCGAGGATATCGCCATCTTGGCCCCCTTGGAAACCATAGTTCCTCCTGCATCCAAAGATGCCACTCCTAGTGCCGAGGTTGCTGCCCCTGCCGAAACCTCTTCTAAGACTAGAAAGGTTGTTGTCACCAAACCTTCAGCATCTCAGAAGGGGCCGGCTAGCTCTTCTCAACCCACCATAGCTGATGCACTCCGCAAGGGGGCTTCCTCTGCTAAGCCTGTTGTCACCCCGGCCGCTGATACTCATCTTACTCTCCACAAGAGTCCCGCGGCGGTGGTAGTTACCCAACGGGTCCGAGGTAAAGTGCTGACTCGTACTTAGAGTGGGAACAGCCTCGGCTCTTTGGTGGAATACGCCAACAATTGGAACGACGCCGATCATCTTGAGGGCGATCCGAGTAACCAGCCATTTCAACTTTCCGACATCAGCAGTCGTTTGCATATGGCTGCTAAGATTGTTCTTGACAGTGATAAGATGAACGAGGTAAACACTTCTGTTGATATTTTGTCTATTATTCAAATGATAGTATATATACACTAGTCCCCGAAGCTTGCAACCGAATAACTTGTTGTTCATTTGGAAGCTTTGTTAGGCTTCAAATGCGTTATTTGCTAAGTTAATTTCTTGTATGACTTGGATTGATCGTGGTTCATCCATATTCCGAATTAAACGTTGCTTAATCCGGATCTATTTCGGCTTTGATTATCCAGCCACTAAGATCCGAGTTAAGTTTTACTTGATTCGGCTCTTTTCTAGTTCTGAATATCCAACCACCTAGATTCAAGTTAAGTTTTGCTTGATTCGGATATGTCTTAGCTTTGAATATCCATCCACCTAGATCCGAGTTAAGTTTTGCTTGATTCGGATCTGTCTTAGCTCTGAGTATCCAGCCACCTATATCCGAGTTAAGTTTTGCTTGATTCGGATCTGTCTTATCTTTGAATATCCAGTTGTGTAATTCATTTTGGTACTTAGGTTGCCCATGATCGGCGGACAGCCGAATTTCAAAGGTTGCTCTTTGCACACAAGAAATTGGAAGAGAAAAATGAGAAAGTTCTCCCCGTGGTGAAGAAAACTGGTAATTTAATAAACCTTTGTATTGTTCCTTAAGTTCTTAATATTTTTGACTTGATGTGCTAATTCATACTTTGCTGGTATGCAGCTAATATCAATAATCTTATTATCCACCTTACCAAGAAGGTTAAAGCTCTGGAAGGTTAGTTATTCTTCTCGTCTATTGATTTTCGTTCGAGACTAATCCTGGGTTTCTTATAACCTTCTGGCTTTGGTATAGCCGAGTTACAAACACTTGCAACATCACATCAAGAATGCATATCCTTGCCTGATATGATGTTGCATTTTTTAGAACAGGCCGCCACTCATTCGACGCAGCTTAAAGAAAAGGAAGATGAGATAACCCGGTTACGTGCCGAGGTTGAGTCTCTCAAGCTCTCGCAGAAATCCGAATTGGAAAAAGTTGATCAGGAGTTCTCTGAAGAAAAGAATCGATTAAGCCTGCAATTGCAGAAAGACAAGGAACTCCTCGATGATGCCGAGCTAAAGAACCGGATGATGGGCGAGGAAATCACTCGCTTTGAGAAGAATAAGGCCGATTGGACCCAGGATCTCTAGAAAATGTTGAGTTATATTCATCGTAAGTTTCCGACCATGGCCGAGTTATCTTCTTCTCTTTCTTATTTTTAACTGATATGTTTTCCTTTCGCGTAGATCATTTTCCGAAAGCTAGACCAGTGAGCTCTAAGGCAGTGATTTCCGCTCGTCAGCGCCGAGGAGTCCCCACAGATTCGACTCTAGAATACTCAATGGAAGACTTCTTGATTTCCGTCGGCGCTGCTATTGGACCAATGAAGATTATGGGCAGGGATCTGGTGCAAGCAGCCATTCGGGCCTACCATGTTCTTTGGTCGAATACTTCTGGAACTCCGGATATTGACGAGGTCAAAATACTTGTGGAGATATTAATGTCATCTCATACCCAGCTAAATCTCTGGAGGGAATCTGCTGGGAGGGTTGGTGCTGATATGACACTTACAGTCGTTCTGTCTTGGTACGAGGACATCTCCCTCGACACTTTGATGAATTTGCGCACTGGCTCTCATTGGGTTGAGGATCCAGAGTTCGTCGCTCGCCGCCAAGCTCGTGCCTTCCAGCTTGTTGAGTACGCTGACATACATAATTGGATTGAAGGGTCGAGTTTTCTTCCCAATCCAACGGATGATGTCGAAGTTGAAGATGCCTCTAATGATGATTCGGCCGATCAGGATGAGGCAGAGGGTGACTCGGATAACTCCCGTGACTCCAATGCAAGCTCGGATGATGATGGCGACGCACGATCTTTGTCTAAAGGGACTGAGCATTCTTGAGCTCAAGCTAATGTTTCTCAGCAACCGAGGCTTTCCCCCGAGGCTACTATTGCATCTGTTGAAGGCGAAGTAACTTCGGCTGAGGTGATGTCTACCTCGGAGCGCCCAGTTCCTGAAAATACCCCTTTTCACTGTCTAGGTTCAAAAACTCTTAAGATATTTTCAGTCCCCGGTATGCCGGGCGTATGTCTGTGGAACAATTGTCCGGGTTTTGGTGTGGTGCGAACCTTTTTGCCTTTTTCCGCTGAGGCATGGGTGATGGTAATTATTATTACTTGTTTGAACAAGTCTCATTGCTTTATATCTTTTCTTTGGCGAACTTTGATTTCGTAGGTTCGGATTGTATTTTTCCATGTGGCTGACCTTAGTTTGGCATTTATCTTTCATGCCCTTTATAAACTCGATAGCGTAGCTATTGTGTTTTCAACTTCTATCTGAAGTACAAATCCCGAAGCCCATATCTGGTCAAATGATACAATAGGTTGCATCCCTTATCATACTTCGGTTTGTTGGGTTTGTTATTCTTTTTTGCATTATCCTTAGAAATCTTTGTTTGTTTTCGCTTTGCTATTCCTCTGATTATTGAGACAAGTTTATATCATATCTTGCAAATTATGATCATCAATTTTGGGGAGTCCCCAAGTCTGTAGCTGAGATATGGAGCTTTTATGTGTCTGGCGACAAACAGTAAGTAATACAAGTTAGTCCCCGAGTTATCACTCGGGTTATCGAGTTCTTCCGTGTGCTCAAAGAATTATCTCGGATCATGCGGCAGTCCCCGAGTTACGAACTGGGTTGCCAAAATATAATTCATGGGTTAACGCAGAGAATGCTACGGGGTAGTCCCCGAGTCATCGCTCAAGGTGCCGAAGTTTAATATGCATTTTCAGAACAAGAAACCATCATGGGGCAGTCCCCGAGTTAATGCTCAAGGTATCGAGGTTTTAATGCATAATCTGAAATAAGGGATAATACGATGCAGTTCTCGAGTCACTGCTCGAGGTACTAAAACTTAACACATAACTTAGGAATAAGAAATAACACGGTACAGTCCCCGAGTCACTGCTCGAGGTGCCGAGGTTTAACACATAATTCAAAATAAGAAATAACACAGTACAGTCCCCGAGTCACTGCTCGAGATGCCGAGGTTCAATGCAAGCTCGGATGATGATGGCGACGCACGATCTTTGTCTAAAGGGACTGAGCATTCTCGAGCTCAAGCTAATGTTTCTCAGCAGCCGAGGCTTTCCCCCGAGGCTACTATTGCTTCTGTTGAAGGCGAAGTAACTTCGGCTGAGGTGTTGTCTACCTCGGAGCGCCCAGTTCCTGAAAATACCCCTGTAATCATTACGTCCATTATTTCCGGGGTTTGCCCTTCCATCCTAACCTTGATTTATCACTTGATGCACTGCGTCTCTCTGGTCCGAATTATCATACCTCGGAGGAGGTGGGGGTAACATTAACTAATGCGCATTTGCTCCAGTTAACTATGGCTGCTGCTGTTGATGCGCTTGATGAGGAGGCGCTTGCATGCTCGCCGGGTTCCCCATTACATTTTTCATCCAAGCACATTGCCGAATCGTATGATTAGCCGGCTTGGCCGGATTTGGAGTATGGAATTTACACGGTTGATCCAAAATGGACTCAAATGTGTATTTCGGCCTTTCCTGCCACTGCTTCTTCTGTTCTGGTGTCCACTGTCTCTTCCCTTCGTTCCTCGGTGTCCACTGCTAAGGACCATTTTTCTGCCACTGACTGTTTCCGTGACTCGGCTGATCTTGCACTACCGATGCCACTTGATTGGATGCTTATCTGTAATCCGGTCTTTCCTCTCTTCTTCTACCTCTGAACTCTTTGCGCCTCGATGATCCCGATGCATCTCTTGCATATTGATCTTGATGCTCCCGATGCTCTGCCGACATTAGTTATGGTTGTGTCAGATCCCCCAATGCATACAAATCTGCTATCCTAATGGTTTCTGCCAAGGTGGTCGGCATATCTCTTTGCAGCCCCTGCCACAATACACTGGCGTATCGGAAGCCTTGAGCAAACCAAGCTATCGCTTGAGATTCTATAACCCCTTCACATGAGTTTCTAAGGTTACACCACCGAGTCAAGAATTCTCTATCTGTTTCATTCGGCCTCTGCTTGCACATAGCGAGCTGTTGTGTCTTGTTTGGCCTTTTGTAGGTACTGGTGAAGTTGCTGACAAACATCTCTTCAAAATCTAGCCAACAGTTGATACTGCCTGCTGGAAGATTGTCTAGCCATACTCTGGCTGGTCCTTCCAGCATTTGCGGGACATATCTTACCGCCCATCGCAAGTTTCCACTAGCTATTTTTACTGCAGTGGCATAGTCAATCAACCAATCCTGTGGTTTTGTGCTCCCATTGTATGTTTTCGTGCCCCTTGCGAGTTGAAAGTTTGGCACTGGTGGCTCGCCCATGATCCGAGGTCCGAAGCACGCCGGACCAGGCGGACCCTGTTCCTCTAACAACTCGGACCGATACAACCTGTCCAGTTTTAATCTTGCATCGTTTGATGGCAAGTTTCTATACATGATTCTCTCCTGCATTCCATAATGGTTATTTCCACCATGCCCTGCATAGTCCATATGTGAGTAACCATCATTGTACCTCTCGTTTGCCTGATTATGGTGAGCTGGTCTCACTTATCGCTCTTGCCGAGGTTCATACCTCGGCTGAGGATCGGGCAGTGGATCTCTCCTTCCTTCCGCCGGGTTATTGTTCTCATGATTCCCTCTTCCAAGGTCTCCATTACCTCGGTTTCCGTTGCCTTTGTTGGAACGGCCGGGGTTTCTTTCGCCACTGTTACCTCGGCTTCCATTTCCTGTGTTTTCATTGACCTTTCTGGCTACTGCCGGATCATACGGAACAATTTGCTTATTTCTTTTTCCTGAAGTTACTGCTCTATCTTTTCGCGCGTTGTTTCCGGGTGAGGATGCTGCTGGCACTGATAGTGCGGGCGCTGCTCCGGCCGAATGAACCATACGCGAGGCTCCCGGTCTTGTTGGGTCAGCCCTAAGCATTTCTTCATTCTGCTGGTTCGCAATGCGTACCAGCTCATTCACTCTTTCTTGCTGTTTCTGCCGGGCTTCGCCGGTTAATCCTTCTAGCTCCAATGCAGCGGTATTTGCCGCCCTTAGGTTCTTTGTCGGGGAGCTATACCTCGGCAAGCCTAGATCAACTGAGTCTGCCTTATGAGTCTCATGCTCTTTGTTGATATCATTCATGAGGTTTTTTCCTCTCAATCTTAGTTCATCTACCCGCTCGGGGGCAACATCTAGTTTATTTGCCTTAGCATACTCTCGCAGGGTCCTGTTCAAGGACTCCCGCAAGGCCGACACCTTTTTTGCCTCTACCAGTACTTTCTGCCTAGTCTCTTCTAACTCTGCATGAGCATTAGCCGAATCAAGTATCGGAGCCACAGGCGTAGTTAGATTATCTGTAGTTGCCTAGAGAATATTCTCTGGTCTTTCCAGAGGTGGCCATCTTACCCTTGCTGCCTTTGGGGTTGTCTCCTGCACCTCAGTTGACTTTGCTGCCGACGGATCTATCTCGGTGGGCTGTGGAGCTGCTTTCTTCGTGGTCACCTGTCCTCCTGCCGTCGGGTCCTTGCTTGATCTGGCGCCTGCTCCTGCCTCTTGTACTACGGCTGCGACCATCACCTCGACGCTGCCGACGGGGCGTGCTCCACGCGGACCGTTAGCGGCACTGAGGGGAGGTTCTCCTGCATACACAACTTGGTGAGGATAAACGCAGGAGGTGTCGATGCCGACGTAGACCTTGTGCGTGCCCAACTTGATGAAGGCGCCGTTGCGTAGAGGCGCTTTCCTCCTGAAGCTGCCTGCGTTATCGCTGACATAGTCCCAGAGATCGAATCTCTGGACTAAGCCAGAGACAACGCGCTCGCCAGTGTGGATGAAGTTTCCCGTCCAGATCTTGACTCCAGCTAGCACGGCTGCTGGCCCCACGGTGGGCGCCAACTGTCGTGGTGGTGGCATGGCAGATGCCATGGGTAGGCTAAAGTATGGGGCCAATGGATGCTAGACGGATCCGGGGAGGGAATATGTAGTGATTTCTACACTCAAATGACTAACATGCAGATCTTTATTTCTCCCCTTGAGGACTACAAGTGCTCCTTGAGCTATTTTCAGGGAGAAGAGAGTTACTACACGAGCCTTACGGCCTATAATGAATCAATCCCCTCTCAGGAGCCTGTGTCTCCCCTTATAAAGGGGTGCCTTGGTTCCTCCTAGGGCTGACGTGGTAAGCATATTCGAGGAATATGCTTGTCCCAATATGGTAACTTGGCGACCTCCTTTCCGTGCCCCCCTTCTATCGACGGCAATATTCCAGAGAGCCACATATGCGTGCCTCGGGCTCCCTGACTGTCACCTCCGTGACCTTCTTCTGCCCTTCTGCTGCTCTGCTCCTTGTCCTTTATGCTTGGCTCTGTTCAGATTCCCCCTAGCTAGTGACTAGGGTTTGAATATAGGCACCTCCTTCTCCTATAAGCTTCGTGTTACTCGGTCTTGTCTCGCATAACTCGGCTCGGCCTTCACCTGCATTCAAGTTAGTCAGACTCGCTCGGCCAACTTAACTCATATGTCGGCCGGATAAGGTGTTACTCCTTTTGTAGCTGTCATGGCCTTGCTTATCTCGACCAACTCTTACATGACTCGGCCAATATAAACAGTAACTCGGCTCATGACAAGGGATACTCCTTTCGTCTTTCCCCTGTCTTGACCCTATCCGGGGTCACCTCCCCAACAGTCCTAAATAGATGAATAAAATAAATATCACAAATAATCTCCCCAGATCTGTCCAGAACACTAAATAAACCCTCCAGAGAGTTTTGCATCCCCAAATGGAGTAATTCCAAACGGTGATCAAAGGTACTAACCATACGTTTCCTTTCCCACAGTTCCCATAGTCATTTGTTTCCTATTTCACCCTTGACCAAAATGACAAAAACAAAACATTTCTACCTTTAGAAATCCCCTAGGAAAAATCAAAAATGGTTTTGACCTAACCCCAACTCCCAGTAATCCTAAACACCCATATGTATCAAAACCCAGGAGCTCATATTTTTATGAGTCTCTGTTAAATTGTAGTGAATTTAGTCCTTCTATGCATGGTTTATTCACTAACAAATTCACCACGGTAACCTTGTAACTCCAAAAAGGTTGATTCCGATTTCTGCAGAAAGGTATTCTCAGTACCTAACACGTGTCATTGGAATCAACTGAAAAGCTTCTGTAAAATAAATCTAATGAAAAAGACAAATCCCAGCCAGTACTGCCTTTGGGAATTTCTCAAGGGTATTCTAGTAATTGTTTTGAGGGGATTACAACTCCTATTGATTCAGTCCACCAAATACTACTTATACACCCAAGGAAATAATTTTTGGAAATCCAAAGAAGTTCTGGTGAATTATTACCTAAAACTATAGTTTTAATCACTATAAAATCCATTATAAATCAAGGGAAATTGATAAAATAGTGAAACCATTTTTGTTGGCTTCATTTTATCAATACCTATCTGATGGTATCACTTTTATACCATGGTATCATACAGATCAAGCCCTTGGTCAAAAACCCCTCCCTTAGGTAGTTCCTGAAGGGAATATGCCCGAGAGGCAATAATAAAGTGGTTATTATCATATTCCTTGTTTATGATAAATGTTTATTTTGCATGCTATAATTGTATTAATACGGGAACGTTAATACATGTGTGTTTAATAAACAAACAGAAAGTTCCTAGTTATGCCTCTCTCATAAACTAGCTCGTTGATTAACAAGATGATCAAGGTTTCCTGATCATGGACATTGGATGTTGTTAATAACGGGGTCACAACATTAGTGTAATGGTGTGATGAACATTCATCCGAAGTATAGCATTACGATCAAAGTCATTGAGTTTATATTGCTATAACAACTTACGAAGTGATCCTAATCCTTAGACCATGAGATCATGTCAATCACTAACACCGGAAGAGTTTCTTGATAACATCAAACATCACACCATAACAGGGTGATTATAAAGATGGATTCAGAACTAATAAAGTGTTATGTTGAGGCTCATGGATCGAGAGTGGAATTTGTTCATCCCGATGACGGATAGATATACTCTGGGCCCTCTCGGTGATATCACATTGATTAGCTTGCAAGCAAGTGATTTGATCACTAGAATGTTATATCACGGGAACGAGAAAAGAGTGCATGTCAGTAACGAGATCAAACTAGGTATGGAGATACTGATGATCGAATCTCGGACATGTAATATATCGCGAAACAAAGGGATTAAGATACTAGCGTAAAAGGTTCCGACGATCACAAGAAAGTCATCGTTGAATGTGTGGGAGTCAGTATGGGTCTCCAGATCCCGCTTCTGATTATTGATCCGAGAGGGGTCTCGATCATGTCCGCATTATTCGCGAACCATAGGGTGACACACTTAATAGACCCCGACATCCATTTGGAGCAAAAGTTTCATGCCGAAAAGAATAACAAGCGCAGGAATTTATTTCACTAGATACCGAAACGGGATTTCGGGTGAAATTACAGAAAGTGTTTCTGCATGTGAAATGAAATACTAGCAAGGGGTTATATGTGAATGTTTGTCATTAAAGTAATTGACAAAATTCTGAATAAATAAAAGGAGTTTTATTTAATGAGAGTTTGCATTAAATTTGGTGGAAATTTAATGGGAATTTGAGTGGGTTTTTGAGTGGAGGGAATTGAAAGGCTTTTGTGTGAGTGGAGTGTCCACCCACATGAATGAAAGGAGGGGAGGGGGCAGCCCCATGGCTGGGCGCATGTCCCCTTGGGTGCCCCCCTCTCCCTATAAAAGGAGCCCCCCTCCCTCTCAATCACACACACCTCCTCGTGAAGGATCTCTCTCCCCCTCTAGAATTTATTCCCCATGGTCTCGGACTAGCGAGATACATGTTCCCGGTGGCTATTCGGCAAGAAAGAGTTGTGCTTCTGCTGCATCGCTGGAGCGAGGAGGCGGAGGTTGCTCGGTGCGTCGAACGTGTGTGCGAGCACGGATGCGCTGCTGTTTTGCGGCGCTAGGACTTCCTCTCGATCTTGAGATTGGCAAGAGATCGTCTACATCAACCACGAGTTTGGACTCGTTAAGCTTTGTCGGTCTTCAAGGGTATGTTCTCTACAGATATACATCCGCCCGTTGTTTGTATCTAGTAGATAGATCTTGGTACATAGTTGTTCCCATCGTAGGAAAATTTTTGTTTTCTATGCTGTGAACCCTACAGTGGTATCAGAGCCGGATCTATGCGTAGATGTTTTGCACGGGTAGTACACATATGATTATGTGGGCGATGATGATCATTTTATTGCTTCTTAGTTGTACTTTGGATATTGGTGGCATAGTGGGATGAAGCGGCCCGGACAAACTTTACATGTCCTCGCACATGAGACCTGTTCCACGCTTGACATGCAACTAGTTTTGCATAATTGGCTAGCGGGTGTCTGTCTCTCCTACTATAGTCAATATCTAATTTGCAACGAGTTGTCAACAATTTGATTATCCTCGGTGTGGTTCATGTTCGTAGGTAAGAACGGTTCTATCTTCGAAAGCCCTAAGCCACGTAAAATTTGCAATGGATAAATTAGAGGCGTCTAGTTTAGATTGTTGCTGGGCTAGTGTTATGATATGGTGATGTTGTAAGTAGAAGTATGAGATTTACACATAAAGGTATGATAGTGATCATACCACGGTGCACATGATAGAGATCATATGCGAGAACCATATCATTCCACTAATAAACATGTGATGTTTGATAGCATCTTATATTGCTTGTTTGGCATTTTATTAGCATAATAAGATGATCCCTCATTTAGATATCAAGATAAAAATGTGTTCTTCCTTAAGTATGCACCGACAATGTTTCGTCGCTTCAAGACATCACGTGATGATCGGGTGTACTTGAATCCACGAGCATATCTCGGGTGTAAGACAGTTACACACGTGAATACTAAGGTTCTTACTTGGCGAGCCTAGCATGTACAGACATGGCCTCGGAACACGGACCGAAAGGTTAAGCATGAGTCATATGTTTTGATATGATGACCATATGGATGCTCGCCTTTGAAGCTACGCTGACTCACGTGATGATCGGACTTGGTGTAGTGGATTTGGTTCATGTAATCACCAAAAGGACACGAGGGATGTCGTTTTTGAGTGGGAGTTCATTTCTAATTTGGATTAGTAGAACTCAATTTATCATAAATTAAGTGAATTTGAATAATTTGTTGTAGTCATTGGCATTCGTTCACCACCTTATGCATAGTTGTAATTGAGATAATAGAACTATAGAATTCTGGATATTTACTTTACGAACTGGTATCGTATTGTGTTGAGTGTCAATCAAAGTTTAAAGTCCTATTGCAAACTTTCAGCAAACTCTATTTACTTCGTGAAATTTAATAATTGGTATTAAATCGAGAGTAACAATTCCAGTGTTAGTATCTTAAGTATCATGTTTGCCTCCACGATTCTTGATTGTTTTAATATCAAGTTTATCTAGGAGCTGAAAGAATTGTTTCAGAAACCATCATGTGTGGCAGATATAACGATATCTGAAACAATGTTTTGGTTGCAATATGATAGAGTATAATATATGTTCTCATATTGGATGAGAATTTACGAAGGTTGGAGATGCTAGACATCCTAATCATCCAAAAGGGTTTTGGAAAGTAATGTTATACTCACGATTCTCCTTTATAATCTAAATTGGCTTGATCATGAAAGTTGTCATGATAAGGATGAATAGAAGATGTATGTAAAGTGTTTACTACACTAAAAGATTACTAAAGAATGGATTTTGAAAGAATACCGATCATTTTGATGATGGTGATCTACTTCAAAGTGCAAGTCCAAAGGTATTATTATTTGAATATACACGCTTTGGACTATGTGTCATGTATATGGCGCCACTTTTGATGTTGATAGATTCTTTTAAAAGGAAAAGGAAATGCTGAAAGAGAATCTATAAAATATATTTGGCAGAAAAGAAAAGATTAGAAATATCCAATTTAGGTATATGGATGATATACATGTTATGGTTGTATTCTTTGCTTGTTAAACAATGTGGTTCTTGGGTATTGGATACCGAATTGGTTGGTATGAAATTTCATACGGAATGACGCAATTCATGAACCACAATGGCCTAAGTAACTAGCAAGAGAATATGTGATGATGTTCATCGAAAACAAACAAACCGTTGTTTGTATTTCTTGTTGACATCAAAGCTTGACTTCAAGATTTGTTTTAATAATTGTTATTTGAATCAGGTATTATAAGAACAAAGGTTGTTCAAATAATTACCGTATTCCATATAAGATGGATGATTTACAAATCTAGTTGGAGAAATCACATCCATAAAACCTAATGCTAAAATGTCGCAAGACAAATGATTGAAAGATCACTTACGAAGTGACATCGCCGTTTAAATTATCTTGGAAAGAAAACATGAAGAATCTCCATTTTCATGGATTTTTGGAGTCTTTGATTTGATCAAGTGACGCCTGTGAGACTTTCCTCGGGATAATTAAAACTTCGTTCAAAGGCCAAAGAAGAACGAACGACTAAAATATTGGAATTTATACATATCGATGTATGTAGTCCATTATGTGTAGTCGTAAGCGATGGGTTTCAACTTCATATACTTTCTCCGGAAATTGAGTGAATAATTCACTTAATGAGAAAGAAGTGTGAAATATTTGAAAATGTTCAAAGACTTTCAAGATGAAGTGAAAATCATTGTGACAAGAAAAATAAATGAATTATGATTTGATCATAAAGGGATTTATTTGAGTTACAAGTGTAACAAGAAAAATAAATAAATTATGATTTTATCATAAAAGGGATTTATTTGAGTTACAATTTTAGCAAAACACCTAGATTTACATCTCCTGAAACACCATAGGAATATGGAATGTTTTGAGATTTGTAAGGAAACCTTGTTTGACATGGTTGGATCAAAGGTGTTATTTATAAAACTGCCATTATGTTTTAAAAGATTAAAGCTTTAGAGACTACCGCTTTTACACTGAAAAGAGCTCCATCTTGATCCGGTGAAATGACACCATGGAAGTTATGGTTTGGGGTAAAACCCAAGTTGTCATTTCTTAAATTTTGGTATGGTAAACATAAGTAAGATGTTTACAACCGAAGTCGGATGAGCATGTCTTTGTAGGTTATTTCGAATAACAGTTGGTTATTCCTCCATAACACCAAGGACAAAAGGGTTTGTCGCTTGAAACGTGAAGTTTCTTGAAAAAGGAATTTTTTCGTAAAAGTTAAGTGGGAGGACAATAGAACTTTGATAAGGTTAACGAACCTTAGCTAAATATGCTGAGTTGCGCAGCGCCGGAAAATGTTCCGGAGGCAGCCAGAATGCTCATGGATTACGTGCCTCAAATGTTGCGGTCACGAAGATCTAAGTTCCTATTGAATCAAGTCGGTCGAATAAACAATCAAATACTAAGATTTGAGAGTAAATCATTATTGTTTGACAATGATGAACCGACTATATGCAAAGAAGCGATGATGGGCCCTGACTCCGTCAAATGGCTTGAAGCCATAAAATCCGTGATAGTTCCATACACGAGAAATCAAGTTTTGAACTTGGAAGACCCTCCGGAAAGGTGTAAAAACCTATCGGTCGTATTTGGATGTATAAAGAAACAGACATGGATGTTTCACATCTATGAAATAGTCGACATGTCGTAAAATATTTTACGACAATGTTCAAGGAGTTGACTATGACAAGATTTGATCTTTCATAGCGATATTTAGACTGGACGGATTAAAGTAGCAACCACTACATATAATTTGGTATATGGTAGATGAATAAACAAAACAAAGTTCTTCTAATAGAATGGTTACCTAGGACGTGTACATGACACGATCCAAAGGGTTTTGTTAATTCAAAGGATGCTAAAAAGGGCATGCAAACTTCAATGGTTGAAGTAAGCATCGCGGAGTTGGAATCTTCACCGTGATGAAAAAGAGTTTTCATCAGGAGACGATGAAGATGCTTGCATTTGCAAGAAATTAAGTGGGAGCGCTAAGACATATTTCTAATACATTATGTGGAGGACATCTTGTTGATTAGAAATGATGTATATTTTATTGACAAAGGTTAAGAATTTCATTTCGATGAAATACTTAGGCAAAACCCGAATATTTAGCGTGAATGTCTATAGGGGATAGACTGTAACGCCAATATGGTTGTGCCAAACGTACATATATGAGATATTGAAGGAGTTCAATATACAATCAACAAGAAACGGTTCTTGTCGCATGGAAAGGAATTGAATCAAGATTCAAGTGTATCGACACTTGATAAGTGAAACAAGATTCAAGTGCTTTGACACTTGATGAGTAAAATCACAAGAATGTCTTGATCAATCATACCATGATATGTACAGATCCAGATATGTCCTATGCTCTAAGTGTTATGAGCATATACCAGAATGAATCATAAAATGATCATTGGACGATAGTGAGGATATTCTTATTATCTTTTGGAAGAACTAAGAATATATTTGTGTAGAGGTGACAAACAATTACAAATAGTTCATTGTAAGACGTTACATTGATACTAGTTTTGTCACAGTATACAAATTAAGTTTATCTCAATTTAAACTATGGGTGGCACAATGTAATGGAAAGGAGATTCCATGATGGATTTGGATGAAATCCATAGTTAAGACATTGTGACGAATACTACAACAAAAAGGCTAAGTATATGACTGCTATAGTAGCAGCAAAGGAGGGAATTTGTGTCAAGAAATCTGTTATCAAACTAAGGTGTGGTTCGCAACGGGCTAACACTAAAGATATATTGTATGACAATAGTATTGAAATGATTTAACCCCAAGGAACTAAAGGTCTCACCGAAAGACCAAATTTATACAATGCCATCTCATTGGAGAATGAGTGATGCGTGAAGACGCAAATACATGCAAATACACACGGACCTGAAGCGTCAGATCCGTAGATTATGTTAACCACTTGCAATTGCGTATATGGAACACCAGAAAGCCATAGGTGTTCAATACGCAGAGTTTTCAAACTAGATTATTGTCTCTAGTGCAAGTGGGAGACTGAAGGGAATATGCCCGAGAGGCAATAATAAAGTGGTTATTATCATATTCCTTGTTTATGATAAATGTTTATTTTGCATGCTATAATTGTATTAATACGGGAACGTTAATACATGTGTGTTTAATAAACAAACAGAAAGTTCCTAGTTATGCCTCTCTCATAAACTAGCTCGTTGATTAACAAGATGATCAAGGTTTCCTGATCGTGGACATTGGATGTTGTTAATAACGGGGTCACAACATTAGTGTAATGGTGTGATGAACATTCATCCGAAGTATAGCATTACGATCAAAGTCATTGAGTTTATATTGCTATAACAACTTACGAAGTGATCCTAATCCTTAGACCATGAGATCATGTCAATCACTAACACCGGAAGAGTTTCTTGATAACATCAAACGTCACACCGTAACAGGGTGATTATAAAGATGGATTCAGAACTAATAAAGTGTTATGTTGAGGCTCATGTATCGAGAGTGGAATTTGTTCATCCCGATGACGGATAGATATACTCTGGGCCCTCTCGGTGATATCACATTGATTAGCTTGCAAGCAAGTGATTTGATCACTAGAATGTTATATCACGGGAACGAGAAAAGAGTGCATGTCAGTAACGAGATCAAACTAGGTATGGAGATACCGATGATCGAATCTCGGACATGTAATATATCGCGAAACAAAGGGATTAAGATACTAGCATAAAAGGTTCCGACGATCACAAGAAAGTCATCGTTGAATGTGTGGGAGTCAGTATGGGTCTCCAGATCCCGCTTCTGATTATTGATCCGAGAGGGGTCTCGATCATGTCCGCATTATTCGCGAACCCTAGGGTGACACACTTAAGAGACACCGACATCCATTTGGAGAAAAAGTTTCATGCCGAAAAGAATAACAAGCGCAGGAATTTATTTCACTAGATACCGAAACGGGTTTTCGGGTGAAATTACAGAAAGTGTTTCTGCATGTGAAATGAAATACTAGCAAGGGGTTATATGTGAATGTTTGTCATTAAAGTAATTGACAAAATTCTGAATAAATAAAAGGAGTTTTATTTAATGAGAGTTTGCATTAAATTTGGTGGAAATTTAATGGGAATTTGAGTGGGTTTTTGAGTGGAGGGAATTGAAAGGCTTTTGTGTGAGTGGAGTGTCCACCCACATGAATGAAAGGAGGGGAGGGGGCAGCCCCATGGCTGGGCACATGGCCCCTTGGGTGCCCCCCTCTCCCTATAAAAGGAGCCCCCTCCCTCTCTCTCACACACACCTCCTCGTGAAGGATCTCTCTCCCCCTCTAGAATTTATTCCCCATGGTCTCGGACTAGCGAGATACATGTTCCCGGTGGCTATTCGGCAAGAAAGAGTTGTGCTTCCGCTGCATCGCTGCAGCGAGGAGGCGGAGGTTGCTCGGTGCCTCGAACGTGTGTGCGAGCACGGATGCGCTGCTGTTTTGCGGCGCTAGGACTTCCTTTCGATCTTGAGATCGGCAAGAGATCGTCTACATCAACCACAAGTTTGGACTCGTTAAGCTTTGTCGGTCTTCAAGGGTATGTTCTCTACGGATATAGATCCGCCCGTTGTTTGTATCTAGTAGATAGATCTTGGTACATAATTGTTCCCATCGTAGGAAAAATTTTGTTTTCTATGCTGTGAACCCTACAGTTCCTAGACTCCAAATCCAAAGGCACCTTTTCCCTAATGCCTCCAAATCTTCTTCCAATACAATCCCATCAAACCTCCAATATCTTACTGATGTGTATCATGTATTTATCTTTAGCTTATTGTATGGTTTGATCCTGGTATGCTTGTATTGATTGTAGTATTGTTTGTTTGCATGTATGCTCGATAACGCCAAAGGAAGGGGTGTTCTTGAAGGAAATATGCCCTAGAGGCAATCATAGAGATGATTATATTTCATATATATCCATGAGTTATTGTAATGTTCCTTGAATATCCATATCAGGCAACTTGTATTGATTGGCAATTATGTGAATTGTTTGTGAAACTCTTTACTTGTATGGTTATTTAAGAGTTGTCCGTAGTCGAAGTTCATGTGAGGACACACGTGAATATTATACTAGCACGTTCGATTGGTTGATGACTATGTTTTGCAATTCATAGACATGGAGATGTCAAACCAATGATGTGGGCACATGTTATGAACATGGGGTTGGACTGACCCAACTTGAGACTGGCAATTAGTTGCAGCTCTCTCTCTCTACATATCGTGTACGTTTTGTCCTTAGACCTGAGATTGTCGCATGTACTTGAGATGTGGATCGACCTACTTTGGGGCTATCAAACGTTGCACCGTAACAGGGTAGTTATAAAGGTAGATTTCGGGTTTGTCCTGAAACATGCTGCAAGGCATGGTCAATCAAGATGGGATTTGCCCCTCTCTACTTGAGAGAGATATCTCTAGGCCCCTCGAGTGATCGGATCAAAAAATGCATGGTCGTGCTACATAAGGTTAAGAGTTAACCTAGTAAAGGGACTCCGAATCACGGTATCGAGAAAGAGAGGTCAGCTTGGAGCTAGACCAAATATCATGAGGCAAAGGGAAAGACATGTACTAAACTTTGTGATGGTTCGTCCGATATGATCTTTGTATGCGTTTAGGAGTCGGCACGTCTTGCTAGAGGCCGCTACCAACTATTGACAGAATAAGTGTATTCGTGTCATGTCTACACGTATATGAACCTATAGGGTCACACACTTAAGGGGCTGGAAGCCTAATGAGGATTGTATACGAATTAGACCAGGCTTAGGCTACTAATGGGCTTCTAATGTAAAAGCCCACTAGGGACGCCTATATAAGAGAGGGTGGGGTGATCTGGCCAGGGTTAGACCTTAGACCATTTCCCAGCTGCCACTCCTCACGGCTATGTCGCACACGCGGATCTAGCAGTCCGGCGTCTGACGCTTCCACCCTGCACGTGTGGATACCTCGGAGGTGCTGCATCTGTGGCACTTGGACGAGCCGCGCAAGGGGACTTGCTCGTGGGACGAGAACAAGGAGGAGACGTGGATCGTCTGCACTTCCTCGACGCGCTTCATCAAGTTCTGCAACTGCGCGTCTAGTGGTAATCCCGTGATCTATGACAACAATAATCCTGGTTTATGCGGTAGAATTTTTTTGATTTGCGCTAGTGTAGCCTACCCGTATCCCTTCAGTGGTATCAGAGCCGATGCTGTTCAGTTATAGGTTCGGGATGTTTGCATATGGTGATATGCCGATTGATATGAATGATGTGATCGTTTATATGGCGGTGGTTCAGGATTGATCTATGATCTTGCTTTCCATGATCGTGATTCTGAGGTTGTCGAACGACTTACCCCTACCGGTCGGTTTCTGCCATCGGGGTAGACAGTGACACATAAATCTTGTTGAATCACGCGAAGATCAATATGATTGATCGAATCGGAACCTAGATCTAAAATCGATGTACCGCGATCAAAGGAGTTTGATTGAATCGGGACAGGAGTCGGTTTATGGTAAATTTGATTTGCCGATCAAAATCCTTAAAGAAAATTGTGAAGATACCGCGAGGGGCGCTGCCCCTTCGAACCCCGCAGGGGGAGACCCCCTAGACCCCCCTTAATCGTAGCCCCTTTTGTATCTCGTTAAGGTAACTAGGTGCTGCGATGTCACATGATCCGGTAGAATGTGATTCTATGCATAACTTGTTTTTGTAGGATGTATGTGATCAGTATGGCCCATATATGTATGTGATGCATGTATGATATTTTGCATGACCTGCGTGTCGTGAGTAGGGCAACACGGCTGGAGCCATATGTGTTGTCATTTATTGTAATGGCCTGCGTGCCAACTTGTGATGATCCCAATACTATGTAATTTTGATTACTAGCTGTTAGGAGTAATATCTTGTATTAGTTCTTGGAGGACTCATCACTTGGAAGATGGCTCACATGGAACATGAAGATGGAGATCATCATGGTGGACAGGTTCTATGGCGATGGAGATCACCATGAGAAAATGGGCCATACTGTGTCACATCTATGTGAATGGTATTCTTATGTGTTTTACTACTATGCATGCTTAGATGATAGAAGTAGAAAGATCCCTCACAAAGTTTAAGTTAAACCATTCCCTCCCAACCAAACCTTGCACCATCCTATGCCATGTACAATTGTTGGTGGGCCTATGAAATTAGGGTGCCGCGGTTTTCCTTGGCTGGATTGGTTTGTATCGGATACCTACACGCATAAGGGTTGGTGAGCTTGACAAGGTCATCTTAACAGTTAAGGACCTTGGGGCATAAAGGTTGGGTGCCTAGTTTTGACATAGAGATGTCACCCAACAACAAGACTCATATGTATATGATTAGCAAGTGTTGCTTACCGATTTACCTTGTCTTGTAGCAGTGATGCTAAAGCTCACTAGTCGACTTGTTAATTGTGGATCTTGAATCACTTAGTATCAATAGAGGGATATTGATTTAAGTGGGAGTATATGCTATTAAATTGTTTAATATGTGTAACATCCCAAAAATACTAAACTTGGATCATCAAACTCTAATCATCAAATTTAGGGATAACAAAAACTTTGCTAAATAAAAATATGAAAGCATGCATGTGAGTATGCATTTTATTTTGAATCCTTTTGAACCAACTTGTTTGTGTGTTCCTTTGCTTGTAAATGGATGCTCAGGTGAAATAAACATCATCTAAACAATTCCCAAACTTTTCTCAAAGACAAATAAATCAAAACAAAGATAAATGAGTGAATGGTCATTTTGACCAATTTAACTCCCATGCCTACTTTGGTTGTCTCAAACTTTCAGAACTTAACAAAAACTTTTCTGGATATTTGCACCCCTTGATTGTACTCATAACAAGGTATCAAGGCCCACTTTGTGATCATCCAGATTCAAATGCATAGTTTAAAGGACAGTTCAAAATTGAATCTTTATCATATGGGAAGATCCCACTTTTTCAAAAACCACTCAAACAAGCTCAACTTTCAAAACCCAAGCATCTGCAGACTCACCAGCACCAACCTAGCACACCCACCAAAAATCTTTTCAAAATTCAAAACTTGAATTCTTGCGGCCATTTCATCAAACACTTGGCAGAAACAAATCAAACTGGCCTAACTTCACTGTTTGGAGCAGTAATTTGGCTAAGCAATGTTCACCATTGATCACCCTTGTCTCCCCAGTGCCAACCAGTGCTTGGACAAAACCTAGCCCCTACCCTTTGCCCCATGCCATGCCAACCCGAGCATCCCCTTGCCAGCCGACAATGGCTAGCTAGCCATAGCAAGCACCAAGCCTGAACAACATGTCTAGGAGGCAGCCAACACCCCACCGCCACTCCCTGTCCAGCGCTCGAACCCTGCCAGCCACTGGACCACACGCATGAACCATGCCAAGCTCGCCAGCAACCATGCCGAGAGCACGCCCAGAGCGCCACACTCGACCGACGCCCACAGACTGCGTGCCGCCTTCGCCGTGTGCATACGTGATCACGACCGTCCCAGCAACCCCACAGACACGCTCGTTCGCCGTCGCGCGGACCACGCGTGCTGTGCGCCATTAAATCTTCCGTCGGGCACGCGCAGAGCACCATCGCGTTCCAACCAAACCGCACCGCCCCACTTCTCTCCACCATGTCGTTGAGCATCGCCAGGGATGTAACACCCTCGCCTGATAAGGCTGAGTTCATGTGTATAGTGCCAACCCCTGGATCGGTTCACTGGCACACACATTAAAAAATGATACCAAATATAACTGTGCATCATAAATACAACGAATATGATCCAGAATTTACATTATTTATTCAAGTACACAGCGGAAAACGAATACAAGGTAGATCTCCATCCTCCAAATGTGCCACACGCGAATAATTGTTGAGTGGAGTCTCGCGACCTATGAACGATCACTCGGATACGATATAACCTGCAACATGAAACGTTGCAGCCACGAATGGTCAAACATTGAATGTATGGCAAGTAGGCTAAAGTGGTTAACAACAGATCTATCAACTACATGCTTATTTGGACACTCTAGTTCACTCCCAGGTGCTCCTACCCAATTATGTTCACCCAACAAGTTTTACGTAATTAAGAAATAAGGATGAGCGAGAAATATCATAGCATCAGTATCAGGTCGCTCAAATTGTCCATAATCGGGGACACGACTAAGCACTTAGTTTATACACCCTGCAGGGGTTAGTACACTTTACCCATGTGACTTGGCCAGCCCAGCTCGTACCACCACTCTCATATTGGGTGATGATAGGGAGAAGTCCAAGAAGGAATCGTTCGGGAAGTAGCTCCCCAATCCCGACGCGCACCGGTCCAACCTACACTATCTACATCTCTGGATACGCGGGTTCGAGTTACCACAACCTACTGAGTTCAACCAACCGCCCATTTAATTATTGGCACATGGTTGCACACGAAAGCTTCCAAACAAAGAAACCAATCCCATCACACCTAGGAGATTCATTGATTAAGTTGTTTTAGTTTTTGCAAACCAACACATTTAGAATCAACATCAGTGATGTAACCCAACCCTCGTTCATCATAGCATGGCTAAGCACATCTACCAACGGTGGCTCATAAACAAGGAATGCTAGGGAATAATATGGGACATAGCATAGCATATACACATCAATTCCTACATATGCATTTCTACAAAAATATCTACAATGCATAGGAAAAACAGTAGGACATTTACGACCAAGATAGCACCACTTGCCTTTGTTGTATATGTAGTCGATTATATAATCCTCATAATCCTCATAGATATAATGGTTGCACTCGTCATAACCACAATACTTGCAATCATAGTAGTTGCAATCACACACGTTGCACTCCTCGCAATCTATCGATCAAACAATTGCATACAACATAAACAATAGCACATAGAGATCAAACAAATGCAACAAATGCATGCATGATAATTTAATAAGTCACAATGGTTGTATTTAGTGTTCTGAACATAGTTAGATTACATGATGCATGTGGAAAGTCATTTAATGCACTAAAGCTTTTATTACTAAAGTTGTATCCATTTAATATGGTGTATACCACTTTAATTGAACTAAATATGTTTATGTCATATTAAATTGTGAACTAGATGCTACTGGATATAGGTAATGCAATTTAGAGACAGTGGCAATTTGAATCACCTAAAAAGGAGTTATAGATATTTTCCTATGATTAAAACACTATTTCAATGGGTTTAAATATTTCTGTATTAATTTATGTTTTAACAGTACGAAATAATTTGCCATGTAATTTCTCTGTATATATATTGTCAATACAAAATCTTAGCACTTGGATTCACCCTAATCAGAGTTATAGATCTTTTTGTATGATTTAAATAGTGTTTAATGGGTTTTAAACGATTCATATAGTTTCTGTTGTCTAAAAATCAAACTAAAATTATATCTGCAATCTCCACGGAATTGTGATTTCAGGGACATATTATTTGTAATTTTCTGAATAGCATTTATTTTCTTATGAATATATTACTCTAAATAAGCCATTAAACTATTTAAATCTTCACGGCAAAACCTTACAGTCAAAGTCTGAACTAATTGCACATTGATGATCTACATGGAACTAGCTTTCCATCGGTATATCATTTATATTTTTGTGACAAGCAATTAATTTACTATGAATTTAATGATTTTTAAAGCCATTAAAACTAATTAAATTGCTAAGGGTTAAATAGTCGGCAAAGGCTGGATCCAACCAGATATTATTAATGTACATTACAGTAGCTTCAATTTGATATATTGTTCATATTTTTCGGAGTTACAGATAATTTCTTATGAATTTATTAACCTAAAAGACCATTAAAACTAATTAAATTACTGCAGTAACCACGTACAGTAAAATTTGGATCTATTCTGATAAGATGATTCTACGTAAAATTATCTTCAATTTGATATATTATACGCAATTTTTGGACGTGGTATGAATTTTACAAGTTAGATCTATAATATGCAATTTTAAATTCGAACTGAATATTCCAGGGAATATTCCGCTGACTGGACAGGTTGACTTTGCATGCTGACTGGGACTAGATGTTGACCTGACGTGGACGTGGCGTTGATGAGGAAGCTGACCGGGTTGACGACATGGCACGCACCGCTTTGATTGGATCTCGACCGTCTGGATAGGATCCGGTGGCTAGAAGAAGAGATTGACCCGATTTTGGCTCAGAATAGACAAGAAACAGATCTATGTTAGAGAGACAAATCCGTAGGTCAAATTGAAAAACTTAGAATATGAAAGTTGTGCGGAATCATTATTCCTACCTTCTCACCAAAGGAATTTGGATTTGAAGAAACGAGCGCGAGTACATCTTGGATTTACACCGTATGATCTGAAATATTGCGATACGAAATTCTTCGGCTGTGGTGGATGAAAAGAGGCGAGATTTGTCGGGATTGAAATATTTCGACAATTCCTACAACTTTTGTTTTTTGACCGAAGGCAAACGACGAAGTCTAGATGGGTTAAAAAGCGAAATAAGATTCGGGCATGTGTAGATTTGGGATTTCAAGAAGGGAAACTCGTACAATTGTGGCTCCACGAGATTATATGGAGGTTTAGGACGGTGTAGAGATAGGCCTTGAAGTAGGAACAAGTAGAAACAAACGGAAGTCGATCCGGAGTTGTAGATAAAAAGTTATAAGAGTTTGAGTAGAGATAGGTCTAGAAAACAGATTTTTGCACGAAT
Source organism: Avena sativa (assembly GCA_916181665.1). Lineage (NCBI taxonomy): Eukaryota > Viridiplantae > Streptophyta > Magnoliopsida > Poales > Poaceae > Avena > Avena sativa. Next base: position 242,237,322 of record OV702283.1, on the reverse strand, counting down.
TTTAAAGCAAAGTTGGGCACGTATGTACGTTCCTGGCTGGTCGGTCGGGTCGGTCCGGGTGGGCCGGCCCGGTTAGTTTTTTTTCTTTTTCTATTTACTTGTTTCCCTTATATCTTTTGCATACGAACTCCAAATGACGCGATTCTTGTTTCTAAATTTTTCTAAAATCGAATAGATCATTGTAGGATCAAATTTGTAATCTTTTTACTAGTTTGCAAATAGTGGGTTTATAAATCCTTGTATATTCCATTTTATTTATATCTTTATTTGTTTGTATTTATTCCATAACTTTTTCATAATAGCTCCAAATAGGCTCAATTTTGTTTCTAAAATTTTGTAATATTAATTGGATCTCTTTAGGCTATAATTATCAATAATTTATGCCTTAGAAACAGTGGGTTTTAATAAGTCAATTTAATTACCCTTAGAAACATTTGGGCGAATCAACTATAGGATTTAGATACCAGGATTTGGATATAGTTTGTGAGAACTTTGCATGGATGTAATGAAATGCTTATGAATGCTTCATGATTTTCATTTTGAAATATTGCACACCAATTCTACAATCCATAATCAATCCATGTCCTTTTGCCTATATGGCTACTTAGGTCATAACAAAAGAATATAAGATTTTGAATTCAAGGTTGAGAGGATTTTCTATTCAAAAAGTTTCTTCTCATTGAGAATTTTCAACATAGTCAAACAATCAATCAAACTTATTTGTTTATTTCACATTCCAAAATTAGGAGAATTTTGGGATGTGACAGACTACCACCCTTAAAAGAAATCTCGTCTTGAGATTTGGGAAGGCTAGAAAGAAAGAAAGGTTCGGGATCCATTAGGATGCTACCGCCCTTAAAATAAAATTGACTAGGTCATTTCTCGAGGATTCACTTAGCTCAGATTGGTTCTCCTTTAGACTTTTATTGGCACAATGTCTCTAGCACATTTTAAACATCATGATTGATAGTTTCCGAGAAAGCACTTCTTAAACTAGAAAAACTCTCATGGTGGGCAAATAGGGAACGTTTACTTCACGGTGCCCATAATTCACGGTTGGGATTCATCCTTACCGTACATTCCTATGCTTAGCAATGGATGCTTTTAGAAGGGTGTAACAATATACCATTCTAGGGTTTAGGCTCAACGTCAACTCTCTTCTAAGGTTGAAAAGGGCACTCAAGATTCACAAAGCCAATAGTACAAGAGCGAATAATAAGAGTAGTAGGAATGGTGATCAATCCATCCTGCACCCAAATCATAGCCTATATGAGGATAGCTGAATCACGTTTTTCTATCACTCGGGAATTCTCACTTGCCTTGAAGAATGTTTCCATGGACACGAACTAATGCTCTATGTATACTCCCATGTATTCAATCAACAAAGCTACTACTAAAACTAAACAATCGATACTTCAACTTTCAGGTTGCGTAATCTACTACATAACATCATTTCAACACTTCATACTCCCACATCTCTTTTTTCCATTAGATAAAGCATTCTCCTTCCTAAATGCATTGTGTTGTCAAACCTTCCACTTAACACATCATTATATCTCCAAGGGTTCAGGATAGGGAAGAATAGATTCTATAGGAAAGAAACGACTAAGAAAATAATCCTACACATAACTATATGAAGCAATCAATGTCACAAACAAGGAAACAATCATAAGAAATCAACACACAAGTAAGCACTTGCATAATAACATTACAGGGGTCCAAATATAGCTGTATATTACCACAAAATAGTTTGAAAGCGTTGGGAACAATACTAGAGTAAAACATAGCAACATATAAGCACTAAACTAAATCTGTCAAAACGGTATAGCAGACTTCACGAATTTTTCTGACTGACCTAAACTCGTCATGAATTTTATCCAATTTTTGTGCATGTACTACAGGGAATTACGCTCCAGATCCTATTTTTTTAGATTTTTCTGAGTTACCAATAAAATATGAATAATCGCGCGGTACAATAGGTCAGGCAGAAAACTGCAGCAGTAATCCCACGAATTTCAATCAATTCACACCATTAAAATAATTTTAAAACCACACGAAAACTCCAAAAACTTTAGAGTTTCAAAACAACAGATCCTAAACAAGGCATCACACGATATGGTATAGTACAAACAAGCAATCAACCTATATTGTCATACCACATAAGTTGGGAAGAACAATATGCTAACACGATAGCGATGATCTCCTAAAGAGATAAAATATGGTGGTCCAGACCTACCAAAACTTGGTGAGATGTTCATTTATATCATGTTATTTGTTCTTTACTTAGCTAACTCTCATATAGATATCATGAGAATGGACAACTATAAATATTTGAATAGGAAGAGGTTCTAGAAAAGATAGATAAGGAATATAAGAACTCTAGAAAGTAGAAAATATGATAGTTCCCCTAATAGAGGTCTTTTATTGCTAATCCATTTCTAAGATCACGATCCTACAGTCAACACACAGCTCTGATACCATCTTGTAACACCCTCGCCTGATAAGGCTGAGTTCATGTGTATAGTGCCAATCCCTGGATCGGTTCACTGGCACACACAGTACAAAATGATACCAAATATAACTGTGCATCATAAATACAACGAATATGATCCAGAATTTACATTATTTATTCAAATACACAGCGGAAAACGAATACAAGGTAGATCTCCATCCTCCAAATGTGCCACAGGCGAATAATTGTTGAGTGGAGTCTCGCGACCTATGAACGATCACTCGGATACGATATAACCTGCAACATGAAACGTTGCAGCCACGAATGGTCAAACATTGAATGTATGGCAAGTAGGCTAAACTGGTTAACAACAGATCTATCAACTACATGCTTATTTGGCCAAGTGGAGTTCAGGCTCATTTGCATAAAGCAACAGTTTTATCCTATCATTTGTAACAAAGTAGTTTTCCAATACGATAAATAGGACACTCTGGTTCACTCCCAGGTGCTCCTACCCAATTATGTTCACCCAACAAGTTTTTAGTAATTAAGAAATAAGGATGAGCGATAAATATCATAGCATAATTATCAGGTCGCTCAAATTGTCCATAACCGGGGACACAGCTAAGCACTTAGTTTATACACCCTGCACGGGTTAGTACACTTTACCCATGTGACTTGGCCAGCCCAGCTCGTACCACCACTCTCATATTGGGTGATGATAGGGAGAAGTCCAAGAAGGAACCGTTCGGGAAGTAGCTCCCCAATCCCGACACGCACCGGTCCAACCTACACTATCTACATATCTGGATACGCGGATTCGAGTTACCACAACCTACTGAGTTCAACCAACCGTCCATTTCATTATTGGCACATGGTTGCACACGAAAGCTTCCAAACAAAGAAACCAATCATTTATCAGTGTCCTGGGTGCCTTTCCGCAATGATACCACCAAAAATTATCAATCCCATCACACCCAGGAGATTCATTGATTAAGTTGTTTTAGTTTTCGCAAACCAACACATTTAGAATCAACATCAGGGATGTAACCCAACCCTCATTCATCATAGCATGGCTAAGCACATCTACCAACGGTGGATCATAAACAAGGAATGCTAGGGAATAATATGGGACATAGCATAGCATATACACATCAATTCCTACATATGCAATTCTACAAAAATATCTACAATGCATAGGAAAAACAGTAGGACATTTACGACCAAGATAGCACCACTTGCCTTTGTTGTATATGTAGTCGATTATATAATCCTCACAATCCTCATAGATATAATGGTTGCACTCGTCATAACCACAATACTTGCAATCATAGTAGTTGCAATCACACACGTTGCACTCCTCGCAATCTATCGATCAAACAATTGCATACAACATAAACAATAGCACATAGAGATCAAACAAATGCAACAAATGCATGCATGATAATTTAATAAGTCACAATGGTTGTATTTAGTGTTCTGAACATAGTTAGATTACATGATGCATGTGGAAAGTCATTTAATGCACTAAAGCTTTTATTACTAAAGTTGTATCCATTTAATATGGTGTATACCACTTTAATTGAACTAAATATGTTTATGTCATATTAAATTGTGAACTAGATGCTACTGGATAGAGGTAATGAAATTTAGAGACAGTGGCAATTTGAATCACCTAAAAAGGAGTTATAGATATTTTCCTATGATTAAAACACTATTTCAATGGGTTTAAATATTTCTGTATGAAGTTCTGTTTTAACAGTACCAAATAATTTGCCATGCAATTTCTCTGTATAGATATTGTCAATACAAAATCTTAGCACTTGGATTCACCCTAATCGGAGTTATAGATCTTTTTGTATGATTTAAATAGTGTTTAATGGGTTTTAAATGATTCATATAGTTTCTGTTTTCTAAAAATCAAACTAAAATTATATCTGTAATCTCCACGGAATTGTGATTTCAGGGACATATTATTTGTAATTTTCTGAATAGTATTTATTTTCTTATGAATTTATTACTCTAAATAAGCCATTAAACTATTTAAATCTTCACGGCAAAACCTTACAGTCAAAGGCTGAACTAATTGCATATTGATGATCTACATGGAACCAGCTCTCCATCGGTATATCATTTATATTTTTGTGACAAGCAATTAATTTACTATGAATTTAATGATTTATAAAGCCATTAAAACTAAATAAATTGCTACGGGTTAAATAGTCGGCAAAGGCTAGATCCAACCAGATATTCTTAATGTACATTACAGTAGCTTCAATTTGATATATTGTTCATATTTTTCGGAGTTACAGATAATTTCTTATGAATTTATTAACCTAAAAGACCATTAAAACTAATTAAATTACTGCAGTAACCACATACACTAAAGTTTGGATGTATTCTGATAAGATAATTCTACGTAAAATTATGTTCAATTTGATATATTATACGCAATTTTTGGACGTGGTATGAATTTCTAATGAATTTTACAAGTTTGATCTATAATATGCAATTTTAAATTCGAATGGAATATTCCAGGGAATATTCCGCTGACTGGACAGGTTGACTTTGCATGCTGACTGGGACTAGATGTTGACCTGACGTTGACGTGGCATTGATGAGGAAGCTGACCGGGTTAACGACATGGCATGCACCGGTTTGATTGGATCTCGACCGTCTGGATAGGATCCGGTGGCTATAAGAAGAGATTGATCCGATTTTGGCTCAGAATAGACAAGAAACAGATCTGTGTTAGAGAGACAAATCCGTAGGTCAAATTGAAAAACTTAGAACACGAAAGTTATGGGGAATCATTATTCCTACCTTCTCACCAAAGGAATTTGGATTTGAAGAAACGAGCGCGAGTACATCTTGGATTTACACCGTAAGATCTGAAATATTGCGATACGAAATTCTCTAGCTATGGTGGATGAAAAGAGGTGAGGTTTGTCGGGATTAAAAGATTTTGACGATTCCTACAACCTTCATTTTTTGACCGAAAGCAAACGACGAAGTCTAGATGGGTTAAAAAGCGAAATAAGATTCGGGCATGTGTAGATTCGGGATTTCGAGAAGGGAAACTTGTACAACTGTGGCTCCACGAGATTATATGGAGGTTTGGGACGGTGTAGAGATAGGCCTTGGAGTAGAGAACAAGTAGAAACAAACGGAAGTCGATTCGGAGTTGTAGATAAAAAGTTATAAGAGTTTGAGTAGAGATAGGTCTAGAAAACAGATTTTTGCACGAATTTTAAAGCAAACTTGGGCACGTACGTACGTTCCTGGCTGGTCGGTCGGGTCGGTCCGGGTGGGCCGGCCCGGTTAGGTTTTTTTTCTATTTACTTGTTTCACTTATATCTTTTGCATACGAACTCCAAATGACGCGATTCTTGTTTCTAAATTTTTCTAAAATCGAATAGATTATTGTAGGATCAAATTTGTAATCTTTTTACTAGTTTGCAAATAGTGGGTTTATAAATCCTTGTATATTCTATTTTATTTATATCTTTATTTGTTTGTATTTATTCCATAACTTTTTCATAATAGCTCCAAATAGGCTCAATTTTGTTTCTAAAATTTTGTAATATTAATTGGATCTCTTTAGGCTATATTATAAATAATTTATGCCTTAGCAACAATTGGTTTTAATAAGTCAATTTAATTACCCTTAGAAACATTTGGGCGAATCAACTATAGGATTTAGATACCAGGATTTGGATTTAGTTTGTGAGAACTTTGCATGGATGTAATGAAATGCTTATGAATGCTTCATGATTTTCATTTTGAAATCTTGCACACCAATTCTACAATCCATAATCAATCCATGCCCTTTTGCATATATGGCTACTTAGGTCATAACAAAAGAATATAAGATTTTGAATTCAAGGTTGAGAGGATTTTCTATTCAAAAAGTTTCTTCTCATTGAGAATTTTCAACATAGTCAAACAATCAATCAAACTTATTTATTTATTTCACATTCCAAAATTAGGAGAATTTTGGGATGTGACAAGGGAGCACCGCACCGCCCCCTACCGTCGCCCACGCCGATAGCCGTCTGTACCGTCGACCACGACAAGCTCACCTTGCGCCCCGTCGGTCCCCTCTCGCTACTATAAATAGAGGCCACCCCCAGCCGAATTGAGCACACCATCTCACTCATCTCTCCTCACTGATCGTGCCACCCCGTTCCCGAAGCAAGGCGAGCAGCACTTCGCCGGAATTTCACCGGAGTCTGCCGCTGCTGGAGAAGAAGGGAGCCAGCGATTGGAGCCTCCCCAGGAGAAGCTGCCGGTACCAGGAGGTTTGCGGCGACTTCGTCGTTCCCCCGCCTCGCCGACCCTCGCCTGAACCTCGGTGAGCCCCCAACGACCCCCACTGATCGCGCTAGGTTTCTGTCTCGCCGGCGTTGTCCAACGTCGACGATGACCCTCAGCCGTTGGATTAGAACCAGATCGAACGCACCACATCACCCCATACCGCTTCGCACCCCCTGTCTCACTGACGCGTGGGGACAGCGACTTAACCAGCCCGCGTAAGCGCTGTGCTTAGCAGGCCGGCCCAGTATCGCGTCCCGCGCAGCCTAGTTATTTGAATTTAACCTTTTCCATTTTATTTCAAACACACTTCTGTACCCGGTTTCAAAAATCAACCCAGGTCAATTCATTGAACCAAATTGAATGAAACCAATTTTGTTAGAAATTTCTAGGAATGCTGAATCCAAGCCCATTGGATTCAAGTCATTTAGATCTGTAGATCATCCTTGGTAAAAATAAAAAGGCAGAAGCTTTTCTGTATTCAAACATTTTTCAAATTTAAACCATAATAGCTTTTGAGTTGATTCCAACTCTCAAAAATCACATTTAACCATACCTTTCAGAATATATAAAAATATATAGGTTTCCTTACAGAAATAATGTTCAAGTAATAAAAGAATGCTACATAGGCATTTCTAGTCACTTTATTTAATTAAAATGAAAGGGTAAAACCATATTAAATTGTGACACCACCTTAAATCACATTCCCATGGACTAAAATATGTGGTGATGACATTTGTCAACATGATCCCATGTTTGGTTTGGAGAATATTAAATCTTAAGTAGTTTTTCAATGAGTAGAAATTACTTTTCTAAAAATAAAAGGAATTAAACCAAGCTTTAATCTTGTAATGTCAGTGATAAGGCTAGATCATCTATAGGACCCTTGTGTGTGATGAATGCAAGTAGTTAAGTATTGTTTGGTGATTGTGTACCTCGTATTTATTCATAGACGCTAGTACCGACCAAGGATACAAGGAGGAAGGAGAATACTACGAAGAAGAAGCCGAGGAGAACTTCAACCACTGCTCTGCACAAGGCAAGCTTTACTAACTAAGTGGACCAATGCAAGCTAATACTATACCTATGCAAGCTAACACTTGCAATTATGAGAGTTAACTGACCTATGCAATGCACTAAGCATGCTTGGTTAGATACATTTGATGACATCCAATCCTATTTTTACTTGCAAGCTTATTACTTTATTTCTTTATCAAAGCTCTTACTTAGAGTTACTGGAATAAATGGTAGATGCTAGAAGGATAATTGAAGGTTGCATAAAGAGCATAAAATTTGGCCTAAGATAGATAATCTTGATGTCATCCTAAGACATGAGATTAAACTTAGTTAAACCCCACTAGTTTACCACCCCTCATTAGTGCTTACCCTCACTTGTAGATGCTAGTGCTAAGCATAAAACTTGATCAACATTAGATGGGAATACTTGGTGAAAATGGTTATGAAAACCTTAGAATGATGGATCATTCTACTGAGATGTTTTGACATGTGTTTCTGAACACCGATGATTATGGTGATAAAAATGTTGAGGCATGAGCCTTAGCCCTTTATAAAACTGATGGTTGTCTAGATGCGACCATAATACCAGAGAATTGGGTAGGGCTTGACTGGAAACTTATATACCTTGGTATTAGTTCCCTCACGGCCAAGGTCTGAGATGAGGCTACCTTGTGAAGATTGTCCACCTGTGCAGTACCCAACATGACAGTTGCTCATGGTTGGGAGGCCAAAATCACAGGAGAGGTGCTTATACTAGGGCGTGTAATTGAAAGGTTAGAATTTATTATCCGCATATTGAGTATGGTGAATTCAGGATTTGTTCCTGACGGATGTATCGAATGTTGTGGTGAAAGTGTACAATCTCTGCAGAGTGTCAAACTATTCGAATAGCCGCGTCCGCGGTTATGGACAGTTGGAGTGGCCATACTGTTCCCCCGTCAGACTTTTCCAAAATGACTTGGGAAATGAATTGAGACTTTGACTTGACCACAACAGGGTTGTGGCATGAGATACAAGTTCCCACTTAGGTGTTATAAAATCTTAACTAGCATTTGTTGTTTCCAAACTTAGTTGAGATAAATCTGGATTTTGCAAAACAACCCTAGAGCCTAGTGTCCTATTATCAAAAACCCCTTTTCACTTGTTAGTATTAGTTTGCGATTACTTAAAGAGTACTCATGGCTTTGTCCCTGGCTATTCCCGTGGCCAGACTATGAAGAGGAGTACCTGGGGGATGGAATCCAGGAAGGTTACGACAACTAGGATCATCTCCCATCGTCAGCATTGCCTGTGACCCCGAAGATGGAGCTTCGCCTACGCTACCATTATTATTACGTATTCCGCTGCTTGAAGTTGTATTAAGAACTGGATCGTGAGATCCCTATTTGTGTAAGAACTTATGTATGGTTTGTAATGGATGATGTACTATGGTATCCAATTCTGTTATGTCTCGCAAAAATGGTAATCCTGGGATTGCGATGTATGGCATAACAGGCATCTGGGATTAAAAATCCGGGTGTTGACAAGTTGGTATCAGAGCCATCCTGACCATAGGAGACCCTAGTTAGAGTAAACGTTTGAATCAAAAACTTAGTTTCAAAACCAAAGAAAACAAATATTTACAGAAACTTATTGTCATTCTTATCCCTTTGATTCTTTCACGAAAATTCATGTTCCTCAAAAACTCTTGCAAAATACATAAAATTTTGACACCCTTGATCACTCTAATAACTTACTCATCCTATATTCTTATAGATGGACATGAAGTACAGCAAGTGTTATCAGTTGGGGAATGGAGGAGACCTTATCTTTGAGAGGGATTTGGACCAGCTTTCGAAACTTCTAGAGCGTCCGCACCCCGAGTACTTCGGACCTCAGCTCAATGATAAAGGAGGAGAAGATCTGCAGTGGCTAATTGTTGCAAGTCTTCGAGGAAAGATTGAACCTCCCACTGCTGAGGGAATTCAGTTTACCTTAAGAGAGAAAAACTGGCTCGATGGACTTGCCAGGGCCATGCAGGAAGATCTTTCCCGTCTGTGTGGGCAGAGCATCAATCAGATCAAGGGAACCCGCTTTGAGTTTTGCCCAAGGCGTGATGCAAATGGACAACCACTGGAAGCCCCATACCACCACGAGCTGAAGACTCAATGGGACCACCTTAGCTTCATGATGTACGATCATCAGCAGGAGTTGGATAACTGCCGTGACTACTCCAACCACAAGTCTGCCATCATCAAGACGAAGGATCAGACCATCTCCATGCTAGCAAAGGATCGCAAGTCTCGCTGCTGTTAGCTCGACAAGAAGGAGCGCATCATTGCCCATCTTCGCCATCGTATCTCATCTTTGGAGGAGACCATCCACGAGAGAGACATGCAGTTGGAAGAAAGGGAGAATGCAGGAGAGGATCTTCGTGGAGACCCCTACTCCTATCTCAGCGATGATGATGATTTTCTGGAGGATAAGGCTATGGACTTCTTCACCGATGAGGATGATTTTGCCTTCATCGATGATGATGAGGATGATGAAGCCACATATTCCAAGGAGTAGTACCACTTGAGCACTAGGGTAGTGAGTAGTAGTCAGTCCCACTGTATCGTAGTTTCCAGAATGGTTCTTAAAACCATTTGTTTTTCTTTGTTATGGTGTGTGTTGTATCGTGTGCTATGAATGAATGAATGAATGAAAAGCGAGTTGCTAGAAAAATCTGAGTCAAACTTTAAAAACTTTTCAAAATCCCAGAACCTTAGAAATTTCCCTCTTTCCTCATGATCTATCTCAGTCTCCAGATGCCACGCGGAGGAAGTGGTTCATCCCCGGACCCGATGTTGCAGATTCTGCAAATGTTGACTTCTGACCGCGAAGCTGAAAGAGCGGAACGTCAAGCCAACCTAGCCACCCTTCAGCAGATAGCCCAGCTAGCCCACAACAACCAAGGCCACGGAAATCAGGACAACCATGGATCTAAGCTCAAGAATTTCCAGAACACCAACCCTCCTGTTTTCACTAAGTCAGAAGAACCCCTAGACGCGGATGATTGGCTGCAAACCATGGAAAATAACCTAGAAGTCGCCGGAGTGGAATCCAACAAGAAAGTTCTGTTCGCACCCATTATCTAGTCGGATATGCCAGGGCATGGTGGAACAGTGTTCGTGCAATGACCGAAGGACAGATGATGACCTGAGAGGAATTCAAGGTCAAGTTTAGCAGAACCCATGTGCCACCGGGTTTGATCAAGAGAATGAGAGACGAGTTCAGAGAATTGAAGCAAGGAAGGATGACCGTAGTGAAATACCATGACAAACTTTTGTCATTAGCTAGGTATGCCCCTGATGAGATCGACACCGAAGCCAAGAAGAAAGAAAGATTCCTGAATGGTCTGCACGATGAGATGTAGACAGTGTTAGTCAATATCCCCTTTGCTGATATTGAAGCCCTTGTCGACTCTGCTATCCAGATGGAAGGAAAGATCAACCAAGCCAATGAGAACCGCAAGCGTCGCATGATGCATCAGCCAGGAACCCATCAGACCCCAAAGTATCGCCCTAACCCATCTTCAGGATTTGCCCCAAGAACCAATAGACCCCCGATGAACCGTCCGACCTATCCCAACCGTGGAAACCCTAGGCCCGGAGAAAATCACCACAACCCCGGCAACGCTAGCAATTTCAACCGTGCCCCACCCAAGTTCAACAACAACAATGCTACCGCCAACGCCAACACTGCCCCGAGGACTGGAAGCAATGCTGTGCCTGTAGCAGCAAAGGACAAGTCGCAAGTGACTTGTTATGACTGTGGAAATAAGGGTCACTACTCCAAAGAGTGCCCCAACAAGTATAATGCCGCAGCACCCAATGCCAATGTCCCAGCTCAGCAACAGCGTCGTGTTCAGCCAGGAAGAAGGTTTGCCCCAGGGAATTCGCTCAACCGCAATGGCCGTCTTTTTCTCATGCATACTGAAGAAGCTCAGGAAACACCAGACGTCGTGTTGGGTATGTTTTCTGTTAATTCAGTACTTTCACGAGTGTTGTTTGATTCTGGTGCATCGCACTCATTTGTCACCGAAGAATTTGCATGCACTAGTAAAATTCAACCAACCAAACTGAAGCATGTTATGATTATTCAAATTCCCGGATCAACCACCAAGGCTAGGCAAATTTGCAAAGCCGTCCCTATCCGCATCCATGGCATAGATTTTTATGCAAATCTGATAGTACTCGGAACTAAAGGTTTGGAAGTAGTACTAGGAATGGATTGGATGTCCAAACATAAAGGATTGATTGACTGTGCCAAGAAAGCCATAACCATGACCAGTACAGCCAGAATATCAGTCGAGCATATATCTGAAACCTTACCTCATCAATTCAAGTGCAACAAGATTATAGCCCAACCTACCATTGACCAAGTCCGGATAGTCTGTGAATACGCCGATGTATTTCTAGATGTTTTGCCCGGTATTCCCCTAGATCGGGATATCGAGTTTATCATTGAACTAATCCCCGGAACCGGACCCATAGCCCAGAGACCATATAGTATGAACCCGTCTGAGCTAGCAGAACTGAAGAAGCAACTGGATTACATGTTAGAAATTGGATTGATTCAACCAAGTGCGTCACCATGGAGGTCACCTGTCTTGTTTGTGGACAAGAAGGATGGAGGTAACTGTTTGTGTACGGATTATCGGAAGTTGAATGATGTCACCATCAAGAACAAATACCCCTTGCCCAAGATAGAAGATCTGTTTGATCAGTTGACCGGTAGCAAAGTGTTTTCTAAGATTGATCTTAGAACAGGCTATCATCAACTCAAGATTCGTGCAGAGGATATCCCAAAGACTGCCTTTACCACCAGATATGGATTGTATGAGTATATAGTCATGTCTTTTGGATTAACCAATGCCCCCGCTTACTTCATGAATCTCATGAATAAGATTTTTATGGACTTCCTGGATAAGTTTGTCGGTGTTTTCGTTGATGACATTCTGATTTATTCCAAATCAGAAGAAGAACATGAGCTACACCTAAGGACCATTCTTGATACCCTTAGGGAGCATCAGCTGTATGCAAAGTTTAGCAAATGTGAATTCTGGTTACAGGAGGTAGGATTCCTCGGTTACATTGTATCAGCCGGAGGAATTGCCGTTGACCCTACAAAGGTAAAAGATGTCGAGGATTGGCAAGCCCCAACCACTCAAACCCAAGTTCGTGCATTTCTCGGATTGGCAGGATACTACCGCAAGTTTGTAGAAGGATTCTAGAGTATCGCCAGACCCATGACCCAATTACTAAAGAAGGACAAGAAGTTTGAATGGACCGACAAATGTGAATCGAGTTTTCAAGAACTCAAGAGGAGATTCATTTCAGCCCCAATCTTGATCATGCCGGATATCACGAAGCCCTTCGATGTGTATTGTGATGCATCCAAGATCGGTCTCGGATGTGTGCTAATGCAAGAAGGCAAGGTTATATCTTATCTATCCCGACAATTGAAACAACATGAGCAAAATTACCCAACCCATGACCTCGAACTCGCAGCCGTAGTTCTAGCCCTGGAGATATGGAGGCATTACCTGATGGGAAACCGTTGTGAGATTTATTCGGATCACAAGAGTCTGAAGTATATATTCACTCAGAAGGAGCTGAATAAGAGACAGAGAAGGTGGATTGAGCTAATCAAGGATTACGATCTGGACATTCACTATCACCCTGGTAAAGCCAATGTGGTAGCCGATGCCCTTAGCAGATTGCCGTGCCGCTTGAACTCCATGATCTTGAAGGAGAAACCAAGCTTGCACAAAGAGATGGAAGATTTTCGAATGGAATTAGTGAGTGAAGGATTTTTGGCTAGCATAGAACTCCAGCCCACTTTGATCAGTCAGATTAAAGAGGCGCAGAGGGGAAATGCTAGTATTGACGGAATCAAGCATCGTATCGGTACAGGCAAAGTACCTGGATTCACCGAAGACGAAGGAGTTTTGTGGTACAAAGGACGCCTTTGTGTACTAGCAGATTCTGAGTTGAAAGAAGTGATTCTGAAGGAGGCTCATGATACTCTTTATTCTATCCATCCCGGAGGAACTAAGATGTATCAAGATTTAAAAGAGCAATTTTGGTGGCATAAGATGAAGAGAGAAATCGGAAGCTATATCGCCAAGTGTGATATATGTCAGCGAGTCAAGGCAGGACATCAAAGACCCGCTGGATTGTTGCAACCCTTGCAGATTCCGGAATGGAAATGGGATTCCGTTGGAATGGACTTTATCACTGGACTGCCTACTTCTAGTAGGGGAAATGACTCTATCTGGGTCATAGTGGACCGATTGTCCAAAGTCGCCCATTTCTTGCCCGTCAAGACCACATATCAGAGTTCGAAGCTAGCAGAGTTGTACATCGCTAGAATAGTTAGTTTGCATGGAGTCCCCAAGAACATCGTATCGGATCGAGGAACTCAGTTTACCTCGAGATTCTGGAAGAAAGTCCAAGAAGGTTTAGGAACCCGCCTAGATTTCAGTACCGCATATCACCCTCAGACCGGTGGACAAACGGAGCGAGTAAACTAAATACTCGAAGATATGCTGAGAGCATGTGTGCTAGAATATGGATCCAAGTGGGAAGACTATCTGCCGTTTGCAGAATTTTCATACAATAACAGTTATCAAGCCAGTTTGCAAATGGCCCCATTTGAATTCATGTACGGAAGGAAGTGTCGCATCCCTTTGAACTGGTCGGAAGTAGGAGAGAGTCAGATTTTCGGACCCGACATCCTACGAGAAGAAAAAGAGAAGGTTCACAAGATTCGTGAGCACCTCAAGACAGCCCAGTCCAGACAGAAGAGTTACACCGACAAGAGACGTAGAGACCTCGCCTTCAACATAGGAGATTTTGTATATCTGAAAGTGTCGCCGTTGAAGGGAATGCAGCGTTTCCAACTCAAGGGAAAGTTAGCCCCCAGATATATTGGACCCTTCAAGATTCTAAACCGTCGAGGAGAAGTGTCGTATCAATTGGAACTACCCGAAGAGATGTCAGTTGTGCATAATGTGTTCCATATCTCATTACTTCGCAAGTGTCTCGAAGTCCCCGAGAAGACCGAAGTGTTCAAAAATATCGATCACCGGACCATAGAGATCAACGATGACCTGACCTATCCCGAAGTACCCATCCGTATTTTGGAAGAAGCTTTCAGAACTACCCGAACCCGAAGCATCAAGTTTCTCAAAATTCAGTGGAGCAACCACACAGAAGAGGAAGCTACCTGGGAGCGCGAAGATCACATCAGGACAGAGTTTCCCGATCTCTTCAAATCCTAGGTAATCTTTTTCGTCCTTTTTCAAATCACGGGACGAGATTTTGTTTAAGGGGGGAAGGTTCGTAACATCCCAAAAATACTAAAATTGGATCATCAAACTCTAATCATCAAATTTAGGGTTAACAAAAACTTTGCTAAATAAAAATATGAAAGCATGCATGTGAGTATGCATTTTATTTTGAATCCTTTTGAACCAACTTGTCTGTGTGTTCCTTTGCTTGTAAATGGATGCTTAGGTGAAATAAACATCATCTAAAAAATTCCCAAAATTTTCTCAAAGACAAATAAATCAAAACAAAGATAAATGAGTGAATGGTCATTTTGACCAATTTAACTCCCATGCCTACTTTGGCTGTCTCAAACTTTCAGAACTTAACAGAAACTTTTCTGGATCTTTGCACCCTTGATTGTACTCATAACAAGGTATCAAGCCCCACTTTGTGATCATCTAGAAACATTCAAATGCATAGTTTAAAGGACAGTTCAAAATTGAATCTTTATCATATGGGAAGATCCCACTTTTTCAAAAACCACTCAAACAAGCTCAACTTTCAAAACCCAAGCATCTGCAGACTCACCAGCACCAACCTAGCACACCCACCAAAAATCTTTTCAAAATTCAAAACTTGAATTCTTGCGGCCATTTCATCAAACACTTGGCAGAAACAAATCAAACTGGCCTAACTTCACTGTTTGGAGCAGTAATTTGGCTAAGCAATGTTCACCATTGATCACCCTTGTCTCCCCCAGTGCCAACCAGTGCTTGGACAAACCCTAGCCCCTACCCTTTGCCCCATGCCATGCCAACCCGAGCATCCCCTTGCCAGTCGACAATGCCTAGCTAGCCAGAGCAAGCACCAAGCCTGAACAACATGTCTAGGAGGCAGCCAACACCCCACCACCACTCCCTGTCCAGCGCTCGAACCCTGCTAGCCACTGGACCACACGCACGAACCATGCCAAGCTCGCCAGCAACCATGCCGAGAGCACGCCCAGAGCGCCACACTCGACCGACGCCCACAGACTGCGCGCCGCCTTGGCCGCATGCATACGTGATCACCACCGTCCCAGCAACCCCGCGGACACGCTCGTTCGCCGCCGCGCGGACCACGCGTGCTGTGCACCATTAAATCTTCCGTCGGGCACGCGCAGAGCACCGTCGCGTTCCGACCAAACCGCACCGCCCCACGTCTCGCCACCGTGTCGTTGAGCATCGCCAGGGAGCACCGCACCTCCCCCTACCGTCGCCCACGCCGATAGCCGTCAGTACCGTCGACCACGATGAGCTCACCTTGCGCCCCGTCGGTCCCCTCTCGCCACTATAAATAGAGGCCACCCCCAGCGAAATTGAGCACACCATCTCACTCCCCTCTCCTCACTGATCGTGCCGCCCCGTTCCCGAAGCAAGGCGAGCAGCACTTCGCCGGAATTTCACCAAAGTCTGCCGCTGCTAGAGAAGAAGGGGGCTAGCGATTGGAGCCGCCCCAGGAGAAGCTGCCGGTACCAGGAGGTTCGTCGTCGTCGACTTCGTCGTTCGCCCGCCTTGCCGACCCTCGCCTGAACCCCGGTGAGCCCCCAACGACCCCCACTGGCCGCGCTAGGTTTCTGTCTCGCCGGCGTTGTCCAACGTCGACGATGACCCTCAGCCGTTGGATTAGAACCAGATCGAACGCACCACATCGCCCCATACCGCTTCGCACCCCCTATCTCACTGACGCGTGGGGACAGCGACTTAACCAGCCCGCGTAAGCGCTGTGCTTAGCAGGCCGGCCCAGAATCGCTTCCCGCGCAGCCCAATTATTTGAATTTAACCTTTTCCATTTTATTTCAAACACACTTATGTACCTAGTTTCAAAAATCAACTCAGGTCGATTCAGTGAACCAAATTGAATGAAACAAATTTTGTTAGAAAGGTCTGGGAATGCTGAATCCAAGACTGTTGGATTCAAGTCATTTGGATCTGTAGATCGTCCTTGGTAAAAATAACAAGGCAGAAGCTTTTCTACATTCAAACATTTTTCAAATTTAAACCATAATAGCTTTTGAGTTGATTCCAACTCTCAAAAATCACATTTAGCCATACCTTTCAGAATATATAAAAATATATAGGTTTACTTACAGAAATAATGTCGAAGTAATAAAAGAATGCTACATAGGCATTTCTAGTCACTTTATTTAATTAAAATAAAAGGGTAAAACCATATTAAATTGTGACACCACCTTAAATCACATTCCCATGGACTAAAATATGTGGTGATGACATGTGTCAACATGATCCCATGTTTGGTTTGGATAATATTAAATCTTAAGTAGTTTTTCAATGAGTAGAAATTACTTTTCTAAAAATCAAAAGAATTAAACCAAGCTTTAATCTTGTAATATTAGTGATGAGGATAGATCATCTATAGGACCCTTGTGTGTGATGAATGCAAGTATTTAAGTATTGTTTGGTGATTGTGTACCTCGTATTTATTCATAGACGCTAGTACCAACCAAGGATACGAGGAGGAAGGAGAATACTATGAAGAAGAAGCCGAGGAGAACTTCAACCACTGCTCTGCACAAGGCAAGCTTTACTAACTAAGTGGACCAATGCAAGCTAATACTATACCTATGCAAGCTAACACTTGCAATTATGAGAGTTAACTGACCTATGCAATGCACTAAGCATGCTTGGTTAGATACATTTGATGACATCCAATCCTAGTTTTACTTGCAAGCTTATTACTTTATTTCTTTATCAAAGCTCTTACTTAGAGTTACTGGAATAAATGGTAGATACTACAAGGATAATTGAAGGTTTCATAAAGAGCATAAAATTTGGCCTAAGCTAGATAATCTTGATGTCATCCTAAGACATGAGAATAAACTTAGTTAAACCCCACTAGTTTACCACCCCTCATTAGTGCTTACCCCCACTTGTAGATGCTAGTGCTAAGCATAAAACTTGATCAACATTAGATGGGAATACTTGGTGAAAATGGTTATGAAAACCTTAGAATGATGGATCATTCTACTGAGATGTTTTGACATGTGTTTCTGAACACCGATGATTATGGTGATAAAAATGTTGAGGCATGAGCCTTAGCCCTTTATAAAACTGATGGTTGTCTGGATGCGATACCATTCCAATTTTATCGTACAACCATAATACCCAAGAATTGGATAGGGCTTGACTGGAAACTTATATACCTTAGTATTAGTTCCCTCACGGCCAAGGTCTGAGCTGAGGCTACCTTGTGAAGATTGTCCACCTGTGTAGTACCCAAGATGACAGTTGGTCATGGTTGGGAGGCCAAACTCACAGGAGAGGTGCTTATACTAGGGCGTGCAATTGAAAGGTTAGGATTGATTATCCGCATACTGAGTATGGTGAATTCAGGATTTGTTCCTGACGGATGTATCGAATGTTGTGGTGAAAGTGTACAATCTCTGCAGAGTGTCAAACTATTCGAATAGCCGTGTCCGTGGTTATGGACAGTTGGAGTGGCCATACTGTTCCCCCGTTAGACTTTTCCAAAATGACTTGGGAAATGAATTGAGACTTTGACTTGACCACAACAGGGTTGTGGCATGAGATACAAGTTCCGACTTAGGTGTTATAAAATCTTAACTAGCATTCGTTGTTTCCAAACTTAGTAGAGATAAATCTGGCTTTTGCAAAACAACCCTAGAGCCTAGTGTCCTATTATAAAAAACCCCTTTTCACTTGTTAGTATTAGTTTGCGAGTACTTAAAGAGTACTCATGGCTTTGTCCCTGGCTATTCCCGTGGCCAGACTATGAAGAGGAGTACCTGGGGGATGGAATCCAGGAAGGTTACGACAACTAGGATCATCTCCCATCGTCAGCATTGCATGTGACCCCGAAGATGGAGCTTCGCCTACGCTACCATTATTATTACGTATTCCGCTGCTTGAAGTTGTATTAAGAACTGGATCATGAGATCCCTACACATGTAAGAACTTATGTACGGTTTGTAATGGATGATGTACTATGGTATCCAATTCCGTTATGTCTTGCAAAAATGGTAATCCTGGGATTGCGATGTATGGCATAACAGGCATCTGGGATTAAAAATCCGGGTGTTGACAATATGTTTTACTCTTTCATGGTTGCATGGCTTAGTATTTTTCATGTTTTCTATTGTAGATCAATGGCACCGAACATTGCACCACCTTTTTCTATGCGTTTGATTCTTGACAAA
This sequence comes from Avena sativa, assembly GCA_916181665.1. Classification (NCBI taxonomy): domain Eukaryota; kingdom Viridiplantae; phylum Streptophyta; class Magnoliopsida; order Poales; family Poaceae; genus Avena; species Avena sativa. The sequence goes on along the minus strand of OV702283.1, from coordinate 242,218,025 downwards.
GATAAACTTAATGGAACAAACTATACGGACTGGGTCCGTAACCTGAGAATTATTCTCAGGTCTAATAAAAAGGAAACGGTTCTGGATACCCTAATCCCCGATGAACCTGCTGATAATGCATCTGCTGCCCTAAAGAATGCCTACAAGAGAGCATGTGATGATTCTCTTGAGGTTAGCTGACTTATGCTTGCATGCATGGAACCTGAACTCCAAAAGAAGTTTGAGGATCAGGATGCGTACAATATGATCGTTGCGCTTAAGGACATGTTCCAAGATCAGGCAAGGACTGAGAGGTACAATGTTGCCAAGTCCTTTGTCGAATGCAAGCTAGCAGAGGGAGCAGTTGTAGGCCCCCATGTGATCAAAATGGTTGGTTATAGTCAGACTTTGGAAAAGCTTGGTTTTCCACTAGGCCAAGAGTTGGCCAATGACTTCATTTTGGCATCTCTTCCATCCAGCTATGGGTAGTTCTTTTCGAACTACCATATGCATGGGGTGGAGAAGGGCCTAGGCATGTGATGGCTGTGCAGAACAAGCCTAGCTTCAATAAAAAGGGTACTTCTTGGAAGAAGGAGGGCAAGGCTAAGGATACGATCCCTAAGCCTGCACCCAAGCAAAAGGCTGGACCTGTAGAAGACACTGAGTGCTTCTTTTGTCATGAACATGGCCACTCGAGGAGAAACTGCAGCAAGTACCAGGCTTCTTTGAAGAAGAGTGGAAGTAAGAGTACTTCCCACTCAGGTACACTTGTTGTAAATGTTGTGGACATTCTTCTCGCTGATTCCTATGTTAACTCTTGGGTATTTGATACCGGATCGGTTGCTCATATTTGCAATTCGATGCAGGGGCTAATAAGGACTAGAGAAGTGCAGAAAGGCAAAGTGGATTTTCGTGTCAGAAATAAAGCAAGGGTTGCTGCATTGTTCGTCGGCGTCATGCAACTTCACCTTCCGTCAGGATTTATTATGGAGTTGAATAATTGTTATTACATTCCTAGTATGGGTCAAAACATTTTATCACCTTCATGTTTGATGAGGGATGGTTATTCATTCGCTAGTGCAAACAATGGTTGTGTAATCTCTAAGAATGATATATTTATGGCTAATGCTCCCATTGTGAATGGGTTATTTATTTTAAATCTTGATGATGCATCTTTTTACAATGTTAGTGCTAAAAGGCTTCGGCCTAATGATTTGAGTCCTACCTATTTATGGCATTATCGTTTGGGGCATATTAGTGAAAAGCGCATGAAGAAGCTCCATGGTGATGGTCTTGTAACTTCGTTTGATTTTGAATCATACGAGACATGTCAAGCTTGTTTACTTGGAAAGATGACCAAGTCGCCTTTTTCGGGTTTACCCAAGAGAGCGACAGACTTGTTGGAACTCATACATACTGATGTATGTGGACCAATGAGCACGACAGCCAGAGGAGGATATCACTACTTCATTACTTTTACTGATGATTTCAGTAGATATGGTTATGTCTACTTAATGAGGCATAAGTCTGAAACTTTTGAAAAATTCAAGGAGTTTCAGAGTGAAGTAGAGAATCAACGTGGCAAGAAAATAAAGGCCTTGCGATCTGATCGTGGAGGTGAATATTTGAGTCACGAGTTTAGCGATCATCTTAAGAGTTGCGGAATTGTTCCACAACTTACGATGCCCGGAACACCTCAAAGGAACGGGGTCTTCGAACGGCGTAATTGAACTTTGTTGGACATGGTTCGATCGATGATGAGCCAGTCTGATTTGCCATTGTCATTTTGGGGTTACACTCTAGAAACGGCAGCTTCCACACTTAATAGGGTACCATCTAAATCCGTAGTTAAGACACCATATGAGATGTGGACTGGAAAGAATCCCAGTTTGTCTTTTATAAAGATTTGGGGTTGTGATGTATTTGTCAACCGGCTTCAGTCGGACAAGATAACACCCAAATCCGTATAAGTGCATCTTCGTGGGATATCCGAGGGAAACCTTGGGGTATTACTTCTACAACCAAGAAGAGGGCAAAGTGTTTTTCGCTCGTAGTGGTGTTTTCCTAGAAAAAGAGTTTCTCACAAAGGGAACAAGTGGAAGGTCGGTGCGACTTGAAGAAGTTCAAGATGAGCCAGTTGGGGATGCTTCTACGAGTGATGCTATTGTAGCAGAACAAGTTGAGGAACCCGTGGCAACAGAAGCACCACAACCACAAAGGTCGGCGAGGCTCCGTGAAGCGCGGGAATTATTATTGTTAGACAATGATGAGCCTGCGACCTACGCAGAAGCGATGGTGGACCCAGACTCTGAGAAATGGTTGATCGCCATGAGATCCGAGATAGAGTCCATGGGTGACAATCAAGTTTGGAACTTGGTTGACCTGCCTGATGGTTTTAAAGTCATCGAGTGCAAATGGATCTATAAGAAGATTGATATGGATGGAAATGTTCACATCCATAAAGCTCGACTTGTTGCAAAAGGTTTTCAACAAGTTGAAGGAGTTGACTACAACGAGACTTTCTCGCCCGTAGCGATGCCTAAATCTATACGGATAATTCTAGCCGTTGCTGCACATTTCGACTATGAAATATGGTACAGTACTACAGCAGTAGCAGTAGCAGCAGTAGTAGCAGCAGGCAGGAGCAGCAGTAGCAGCAGAAGCAGTAGCAGCAGCAGCAGTAGCAGCAGCAGGAGCAGCAGGAGCAGCAGCAGCAACAGTAGTAGTAGTAGTAGTAGTAGTAGTAGTAGTAGTAGTAGTAGTAGTAGTAGTTGTTGTTGTTGTAGTTGTTGTTGTGGTTGTTGTTGTAATAGTAGTAGTAGTAGTAGTAGTAGTAGTAGTAGTAGTAGTAGTAGTAGTAGTAGTAGTAGTAGTAGTAGTAGCAGTAGCAGTAGCAGCAGCAGTAGCAGCAGCAGCAGTAGCAGCAGAAGCAGTAGCAGCAGGTAGTAGTAGTAGCAGCAGGTAGTAGTAGTAGTAGTAGTAGTAGTAGTAGTAGTAGTAGTAGTAGTAGTAGTAGTAGTAGTAGTAGTAGTAGCAGTAGCAGCAGCAGCAGTAGTAGGAGTAGTAGCAGTAGTAGGAGTAGGAGCAGCAGTAGCAGCAGTAGTAGCAGTAGTAGAAGTAGTAGTAGCAGCAGTAGCAGCAGTAGTAGCAGTAGCAGCAGTAGCAGTAGCAGCAGTAGTAGCAGTAGTAGTAGCAGCAGTAGTAGCAGTAGTAGTAGCAGTAGTAGGAGTAGTAGAAGCAGTAGCAGCAGTAGCAGCAGCAGGAGCAGCAGCAGCAGCAGCAGTAGCAGGAGCAGCAGTAGCAGCAGTAGGAGCAGCAGTAGCAGTGTAGGAGCAGCAGTAGCAGCAGCAGCAGCAGCAGCCGCAGCAGCAGCAGTAGCAGCAGCAGTAGGAGCAGTAGCAGTAGAAGTAGAAGTAGCAGGAGCAGGAGCAGCAGCAACAGTAGTAGCAGCAGTAGTATAGTTGTCACATTAAATTAAATATACTTAGGGCTTGACGCATAATTATCACAAACTCTCACCAAAAGATCAAACGGCAAATTTAAAGAAAAGTTAGGGCTTCTTGAGATCATAGGATTTCAAAACACATGAATTTAACAGGGTCGCGTGTAAGAAACAGAGGATTGCAAAACAGAGAAAATCTACAGGCTTGAAACACACGGAACACACAAGAAAAGTTCCTCAATCCTATGAAAAAATAGTGTAAAAAACTGGTTGTTGATATTCCTATGGGATTGGGGTGTAGGAATGCAATCCATATGAATATTGGAGGTATCATTTCTTTCATCCAAATGGCTTCCTTATGGAAAAAATCCTATGGGTTCAATTCCTCCAAAATTCCTTCGAAAATCATTCGATCCAAAGAGGCCCTTAATTAAGATGAGCGTGCTCACGACAGACGAACACCTTCCGGCAGGAGGTGATGCGGTCATAGATTTTCATCTTGAACCCGTCTATAGTAACCTTGAACATAAGGCAGTCACCCTCCTTCAACTCATGGAAAGCAGCAAAGGTAGCCCACCCTTTGTCTAGGCCAATATGGTCTTTGTTGCGGTTGGAATGGACAACCCACTAGCATTCCTCGCACGCTTGGACCACTACTAGATGCGGGTAGGGGCATCCCTTCACGTAAGGCTTGAAGTAAGTCGGGATCATTAGCATATAGAAGTCATTCTGGACAAATTGGATGTAGAAACTCCTAGGACGATGCATGCTGGTATGGTGTCTGACCGACCTAGGGCATCCTCTTAGTTTGGCAGAACTAGCGACCGACCTTGCAGAGCTCGCCCTTACCAAGGCCTCCAATCTCCTGCCCGTCAGCTTCAAATCCCTTGGTATGATGGGGAGAGTTTCTTCATAGCCACCTGGAGCAGAAGCAGTCCAATCAAGATTGTAGTCTAATTTTGGCATTACAGCTGGGTCGTCCTACATGAAAATTACCATTGCGTCAGACCTTTTTAATTACCAAAACACCACAATGCATCATATAAATTGACTAAAGATCACAACGCGTCATTGCACCATCAAAATTACCTAAACAACACAAGGTATCGGGTAAATTAAATTGCTTAAAAAGCATGATGCATCATCAGAATCACCTAACCCGGTGGGTCCTCAAAATTAGATTGATTAAACATCTAGAAGGCATACCAATTATTTAGATTGATTAAGCAGTACAATGAATAATCTGTATGGATAAAACAACACAATGAATTATCTTGATAGACAAAATAGCATATATGCAATGCATCATCAAAAATACCAAAACAGCACAAGGCATCGTGTAATTAAATTTAATAAACAGTTTCAGCATAATCAAAATTACCTAAACTGATGGGTCATTGAAATAATGTGAACAACTAGAAGGCATATCATTTAATCTTAAACAACATAATGAGGATCAAAATGGACTAAACGACACAATGAGGAGACAGGACACAATGCATCATAAAATATACAAAAATAGCACAACGTGTCATGGAAAATTCCTAAACAGCATAAAGCATCATCTAAGTACCGAAATAGAACCCTACATCATAATCATCAAGAATATGTCATAACAAAGCAGAACAGCACAAAAGACGATTATCAAGAATAGGACATATAAAGAACATCACAAAAGACAATTATCAAGAATATGACATATAACTAAGAAGTTCAACAAGGGACCCATAGTAGATGTTGCCAAAATCTGACTAGATGCACGTTGGATTTTGGTTAAAACCCCAATCCTCAAAATCTAACCTTGTTGCAGTGGGGGTGATATGTCAGAAACGTATCTATAATTTTCGATGTTCCATTCTTGTTTAGTATCTGCTTTGCTTTGCTTTGTCTACACTTTGAGGTGTGTTTATATGTTTTCTGGTACTAACCTATTAACAAGATGCCACAGTGTCAGTTGCCTGTTTTCTTCTATTTTTGGTTCTAGAAAGGAACAAAATCAATATTCTCGAAATTAGATGGGACAAAAGCCAAAGTCAATATTTTACCATGGGGAACATGAAGTCGGAATACGAGACGGAGGAGAGTCACCAAGGGGACACACCCCCTGGCCGTGCGGGTGGGCCCAACCCGCGCCTGGGGGTGCAGCCGCCCTGGCAACACCCCTGCCTTGCCTCTTCGCCTATAAAGACCCCCTGATTACTAAACCTTAAGTACCAGATTAATATTCCATGAAACCGTTTGTAGCCGACGCCACCATCGTCCCTAGATTAGGGGGGTCTGAAGCTCTTCCTGGGACCCTGTCGGAGGGGAGATCATACCGAAGGCCTTCTTCTTCATCATGCCAGCCTTCGGTATGAAGCGTGAGTAGTTCCACCTTGGACTACGGGTCCATGTAGTAGATAGATGGTTGTATCTCCTACTTTCTGCTTTCATGTCTAGATCTTATGAGCTCCATTCATGATCAAGATCTCATATATTTGTAATCATGCATGTTGTGTTTGCGGGGATCCGATGGATATTGAGATTACTATGTCTGATTGATTAATGGTTTTGTCTTATTGATTCTATCATGTATGTGTTATTTGTGATCTTGCATGCTCTCCGTTGTTAGTAGCTATCTTGGCCAAGTAGTTGCTAGTAACTCCAAGAGGGGGTATTTATGCTCGATAGTGGGTTCATGCCTCTATTTAATCTAAGGGAAGTGACAGAAATATCTATCCTTGTAGATGTGTTGTTGCCACTAGGGAGAAAACAACGGTCTCTTGTTCATGGAAGAAGTGGATTGTTTACCTTACACATTTTGCTTAAAGCAGTTATCTATTGCTTGCAACTTAATACTGGAGGGGGTTCAGATGATAACCTGAAGGTGGATTTCTACTCATAGATGCAGTTGGATGGCGGTCTATGTATCTTGTTGTATTGCCCAATCGAATCTCATAGGATCATGATGATTAGTATTGTGTTGTTATGCCTTGATGTCCTGTCAATTGCCCTGCTGTAATTTGTTTACCCAGCATGCCATGTTTGTTTATCTAAGGAGAACACCTCTAGTGAACTATGGACCCCGATCCAATCTTTAGCATTGATACATCTTTCACTGTTACCTGTTGCAAACCACCATTACCTTCCACACCATACAATTAATCCTTTGTTACAGCAAACCAGTGGGATTGACAACCTCGCTGTTCATTGGGGCAAAGTCTTGAGTTTGTGTTGTGCAGGTCTCCAAGTTGCTAGAAACACCTTTGAGTCGTTTCCTTCCTCCTACTGGTTCGATAACCTCGGTTTCTTACTAAGGGAAAACTTGTTGATGTGCTCATCATACCTTGCTCTTGGGGTCTCCCAACGAGGCATTGACAACACGCCATCAAGCTATTTCTGGCGCTGTTGCCGAGGAGGCTAAGGACGTCTTCACAAGGGGAGTCCTCCACAACCTTTCTCTTTTCTTTTCTTTTTGTTTTGCTTAGTTTCTGTTGTTTGGTTTTGTTTGCCTCTTTTTATGAAAAACTACAAAATAAATTAGTTTAGTTTGGTTTGGTTTCTCCTATCAAAAATACAAAAAAAAATAGTTCCTACTCTAGTTGCTGGTCTGTTATTGCCTTGCTTGGTCATGCTTTCTATCAATGGATGGTTACTTTGAATCTAGTTCTTATTGGCAAGGTGGGTTCACGGAAGAACAAAAGTACCGTTATAAGGAACACCATTTTTCACAAAAAGGGAAACACTTATGGGCACAAATTGATAAATTAAATACTATTGCTAGAGAGGTGTGCTCTACTTATAATGTTACTTATTTCCTTGATAAAGCTTGTTGATGTAGGAGGTATAAACACCTCCCTTTTCAATGTGAGTATAATGATAATGTTACCATATCCTCTTATGTTACAATAAATTATGACCTTTATGATGTGTAACAAATTGAAGAATTTATTGCTTTCAAGGGTGCATTTGAACTTGCCAGTTTGCTTGAAAATACTGATGATGCACCTTATGAATATGAGGTTTAGGAGATACTTAAATGGTTCTTTGATAATTACAAGGAAGAAAATGGCTATATTCTTGAATATTTTAATAGGTGCTTTCCACAAACAGAAGAGACTAATGCCTTGCAGGAGCCTATGGAAGAAGAAATTGCTGAAACGGGAAGCTCATTAGATGAAAAAGAGGAGGATGAATGTTATGCTCATGTGGATTCTTTTGAAATGTCTACTATGGGTAAAACTTGTGATGATGTTCCTATGTCTGTTACCTATAGTAGTGATCATGATTGGGAAAAGCACACTACTTTTGATATTGAAAATCTCTTTGGTACCAATTCTGAAAATTATATTGCCTATGATGATACTTTACCTCCAATTTATGATGATTACAATGATGATTATTATATTTTCAGTCCACCTACTATTGAGAAGAAAATTAATTGTGATTACAATATGCCTCCTATATTGGATGATTATGGTGATGAGAATAATAATGATATCTATTTTGTTGAATTTGCTCCCACTACAATTAATAAGAATGACTATGCTTATGTGGAGAGTAATAATCATTATATGCATGTGGCTCATGATAGTAATTATATTGTTAACTTTATTCATGATGCTACTGAAAGTTATTATGAGAGAGGGAAACATGGTTTTATGCATCTCAATAATATTAAGTTTCCTCTCTTTATGTCGAAAGTTTTGAAGTTGCACTGGTTTTGCTCTCTTATGCTTGTTGCTTTGTGCTTTAATGACTTGTTTCTTTACAAGATTCCTTTTCATAGAAAGTGGGCTAGAATTAAATGTGTTTTTAATTTGCTTCTTGATGCTCTCTTTTACTTCAATTCATATTTATTATATGAGCATCTTCTCAAACTATCATGCCTAACTTAAAGGCGTTAAAGAAAAGTACTTATTGGGAGATAACCCAAAAGTTTTTTTTGAGTCTTGGAAGTTATTACTTCAGTAATGACCTATCCTTATCCTTTTTATTGCTTTTTGTGATAAGAATGACCTCTAATGAGAGGGAAGTAAGATTTGGGGAGTTGCTGTTCCGAAACAGATTTTTGTGCGCCACCGTAAAACTTATTGAGGAATCTCTGTAAGTTGGATTGAGCTAATATTTTGCGAATACATCCCCCAGTATGTTATCTAACTTTCGTTAGTTCAACACTTTTTGATTTGAGAAACACAAGGTCTTCGAAAAAATCGGTTTCTACCTGCTGGTATGTTTTGATAGATTGCTGCCATTATTTTCATTTGCTTCTTATTGATTACTTTTTGGTTTCTTTTTGGGAAATTGAACTTTTTGAGGGAATTGATACAGTAGATTGTGTTTTGGTGAAAATTTTGCTGTTCTTAAGCTAAATCCAAAGGTCTATTATCTTTTGAATACACTAATGTTGCTAATGAAGATTGTGTGAAGTTTTGTATGAAGGAAAAAAATTCAGGTGTAGAGAGAGAATGATGTAATGAGATGAAGAATGGACAAAAGCTCAAGCTTGGGGATGCCACCCCGGTGGCACCCTAAGAAAATCCAAGAGGTACAAGCATCAAAGCTTGGGGATGCCCAAGGCATCCCCTTCTTCATTAATAAAAAGCCCAGGTCTTTCTAGACACTTCGTTTTTATTGTTTCATGCACAGTTGTGTTGTTCTTGGAGCATCTTAGTTTTCGTTTTAGTTTGCTTGAATAAAGTAGTTTGGAACCCTGTTCACTCTATGTTGTTTCAAATAAGTTGATTGGTGTTGGAAAGGAGTAGAAAGTTCTTGCTTGAGTAGTACAAGAGGAGCTTGCTTTGATAGTGACTTACATGCTAGGTGTTGTTTTGACCTTATGCTTAGTGATTATTGATGTATCATGACTTGTTCCAAACAATTGAGATTTCCTAGTGTGCCTTGAAGGAATCATGCGTTGTTTTAGCATACAAAAGCATAGTATTATGGTATTCTCCTTTGATGCTTTATTTGGGTTGACTTGGCACATGCTCACACCATGTTATGACTATGAACAAGTCACCATAGCCTCTATGATCATTTAGTCCTTGACTTGTAGTACCACTTTATGCTTTGATTAGTAATGTTTTGTCGATCTGCATGAATATGGCCATTATTGCTCTCTTAGTTGGTCGCTCCCAGCCTTTTGCTAGCCTCCACTTGTATTAGTAAGCTCTACTCATGCATCCAACTCCCAAGAAACCAAGTTATTCCAAAGTGTCCACTATAAATTACTATGCATGGTGTGTTACACCATTCCAAGTATATTCTTGTTTTCATATATCTTTCAATTAAAAATTATTTTGTTATGTTAAAACTTAGTGATTAAAGCTCTCACAAACTTGATGGCACACTTTATTTCTTGCCCCTAATAAACTTGAACCATTCTGTCATCTATGTTGTATATGCTTGCACTTATACGTTGGAATTAGCAGAACCGTGCTGTCATGGGGAACGCTTTCAACATTGCACTTGTACTTTGTACATAGTTGATATCATGCTCTTTGTCTATGGATGTCGCCGTCTGAAATAAAAGGGGAGCTTGTATGTCCATAGAGTTATGTATGTGTGTTAGAGAAACGCCTGCGCCGCTACCCTAAGCCATGCCTAATCATGGTGGAAACTTGCAGCATCACCATAATGACATCCATGAAGCTTTCTTCTTATAAAAAAATATACATATTGAAAAGAGGAAAGAGAGAAAAAAGCACCATATTCCCATGGTAAATAAGAAGATTGCTGAGATGCTCATTGTTTGCTTGCCTTGTCATTTTGATTATGGGATAGCTCTTGTATCATGTGCAAGGGGTACCCCATTGACGGTTCTCTATGATACACATGTACTTACTATGACAAGAACTTGAAAGAACCTAAAGTTGAGTAGCATGATGAGCGGCCCTCGTATTCAAGGGACATGATATTGCCAACTTATACTTTGTCAAGCATATACTCCATGGTTTGCTCACGTTAACCTTAATCACTTCAAGATGCTTATGATAGGGGAAATGAGAGCTGAAAGCTAACAAGTACCATAATTTTTGGAAGCTCTTTTTGAAACTTGAAATCCCTGCTTCCCTTTATGAAGGGCCTTTCTTCCACCATTATATTGAGTCTCCACCTTCTACCTTTAGGCACCAGTTAAGAGAGCATAGTTTACATTCTTAGTTCTATGTGCATTGTCCCAAAACTTATTGATTGATGCATATTGTTGATATTATTTGTTCTTGTGCTATTTGTATCTAGTCACTCTTATGAACTTTGAAGGTGTCCTATACATATATTTGCTACTCTATGAGGGACAAGCTGAATGCCACTATGCTATGTTTTCTGTATGTGAAACAAACAAATGTTTTTCAATGCATGTTATTCATGATCTTTGTTTGTAACATTTCATGTTGCATGCATAGTTACTTTGTCTCACTGTTAGAACTCCATCTTTCATGCTCATGTTTAGAGTTCTTTGATTCCAGCTTTCAATGCTTGCAAATGGTTTGACCTTGATTTTGATGGTGCACGTCACCTCAAAAATTATTCTTTTTATCACTTACCTACTCGAGGACGAGCAGGAGTTAAGCTTGGGGATGCTTGATACGTTGGAAACGTATTTATAATTTTTGATGTTCCATGCTTGTTTAGTATATACTTTGCTTTGTCTACACTTTGAGGTGTTTTTATATGTTTTATGGTACTAAACTATTAACAAGATGCATGTTTTCTTCTGTTTTTGGTTCCAGAAAGGCAGAAAATCAATATTCTCGGAATTGGACGGGACAAAAGCCAATGTCAATATTTTACCGTGGGGAACACGAAGCCAGAATACGAGACGTAGGAGAATCACCAGGGGTCCACAACCCTTGGCCGCGTGGGTGGGCCCACCCTGCGCCTGGGGGGTGCAGTCGCCCTAGAGACCCCCTGCCTCGCCTCTTCGCCTATAAAGACCCCCCGATGCCTAAAGCCTAAGTACCCGATCAATACTCCACGAAACCGTCTGTAGCCGCCTCCACCATCGTCCCTAGATCGGGGGATCTGAACTCTTCCCGGCACCCTGCCGGAAGGGAGATCATCCCAGAGGCCTTCTTCTTCATCATGCCAGCCTCCGGTATGAAGTGTGAGTAGTTCCACCTTGGACTACGGGTCCATGTAGTAGCTAGATGGTTGTGTCTCCTCCTTTGTGCTTTCATGTCTAGATCTTGTGAGCTCCGTTCATGATCAAGATATCATCTATTTGTAATTATGCATGGTGTGTTTGCGGGGATCCAATGGATATTGAGATTACTATGTCAGATTGATTAATGGTTTTGTCTTATTGATTCTATCATGTCTGTGTTGTTTGTGATCTTGCATGCTCTCCGTTGTTAGTAGCTATCTTGGCCAAGTAGTTGCTAGTAACTCCAAGAGGGGGTATTTATGCTCGATAGTGGGTTCATGCCTCTATTTAATCTAAGGGAAGTGACAGAAATCTCTAAGGTTGTAGATGTGATGTTGCCACTAGGGAGAAAAAAGGTCTCTTGTTCATGAAACAAGTGGATTGTTTACCTTACACACTTTGCTTAAAGCATTTATCTGTTGCTTGCAACTTAATACTGGAAGGGGTTTGGATGATAACCTGAAGGTGGATTTCTAGTCATAGATGCAGTTGGATGGTGGTCTATGTATATTGTTGTATTACCCAATCGAATCTCATAGGATCATGATGATTAGTATTTCATTGTTATGCCTTGCTCAGTCATGTCAATTTCCCTACTGTAATTTGTTTACCCAGCATGCCATGTTTGTTTATCTAAGGAGAACACCTCTAGTGAACTATGGACCCTAGTCCAATCTTTACCATTGATACATATTTCATTGTTACCTGTTGCAAACCACCATTGTCTTCCACACCATACAGTTAATCCTTTGTTATAGCAAACCAGTGAGATTGACAACATCGCTGTTTGTTGGGGCAAAGTCCATAGTTTGTGTTGTGTAGGTCTCCAAGTTGCTAGCAACACCTTTGAGTCGTTTCCTTGCTCCTACTGGTTCGATAACCTCAGTTTCTTACTGAGGGAAAACTTATTGTTGTGCTCATCACACCTTGCTCTTGGGGTCTCCCAATGAGGCGTTGACAACACGCCATTAGGGGGCGTGAACTTGCTGCATAGGGGTTCATGGGTTGAGCAGATGAATAGGGTGTCACTGAAGAAGAACCAGCCGCATACACCGAAGAAGCACGGACAATCGTGGATGGAGGGTGAGCCACCGATAGGGGTTTCGCCGCATACACTGAAATTTGGCATATTGGGAATGAGAGTCCAACCTGTAGACGATAAGAACGCATCCGCCACCGCACGAGCATTCGGGCTCGACACAGTCGGCACCGTAATCTTGGACGATCGCTCAGCGGGCAATGAGGGTTCCGACGCATCCGACCGAAACCCTAAGGGTGACGGACACCTCACCTTGAGCGCGACCCGCACACACGCAAAAGGTGAAGGATGCTTCAGAAAAGGCGCTGCAGCCAAAGGAATTGAACAAGCCACCTGGAGCTACGAAGCAGAACTTGATGTGGCCCCCAGCTCCACCACAGAAAAAGTTTTTGGCATTGGTTTCATCGTAGAAACTTGGTTTAACGACTCAGAGTTGAGAGGTGAGTGTGGGAATGTGATAAAGGGGACGGTGGGAGGAGAGGGGATGATAGAACGACTCGGTCCCAAAGCTTAAGGCCTTTTTTGAAAAGTCAAGCTATGAAGAGTTTGACCAAATTTTTAGTGCCCTTTGTATTAAATGTATGGACCTTGATGCAATTTTACCTTTTGTAGGTCATTGATGTAAAATGTACTCCCACCACCCGTGTAAAATTTTAACCTAAAAGTAAGTGGTAAAATCTAAACCAATTTAATCTTAGTTGTCAACGAGTATGAACATTTTTGGATTTCGAGTCGAAAGACCGAGCTCATGGCCATATGTACATCATACTTTATATCTATGATGATGCCATATCCAAGAATTTCAAGACGCCAACTTGAGCCATATGTTGAAAATAATCGAAGAGGAAGTAGTATGACGAGTATGGCTCGATGAGGTGCTTTTTTCAAGAAGGAGCCGAACCATATGTTTTTCTTTCTTAATTTTATGGTGCTTCATGCTAGATGTATGGACGTCGATGCAATTTCCCTTTTTAGGCCATTGATGTAAAATTTACTCACCCGGTATGTGTAAAATTTTAACCTAAAAGTGAGTGGTAAAATTTAAACGAATTTAATCTTAGTTGTCAACGAGTATGAACATTTTAGGATTTCAAGCCGAACGACCAAGGTCATGGCCATATGTAAATCATATTATATCGATGATGATACCATATCTAAGAATTTTCATGTCACCTAATTTGGCCATATTTTAAAAACAATCGAAGAGAAAGTAGTATGAAGAGTATGGCTCAATGAGGTGCTTTCTCGAGAAGGAGATGACCTGAATGTTTTCCTTGGATAATTTTATGGTTTTTCGTGCTTGATGTATATGGACCTTGATGTAATTTTCCCCTTTTTACGGCATTATGTGTAAATGTATGGGCCTCGATTTAATTTTCAGCTTTTTTAGGTCCTCGGTGTAAAATGTACTCCCACCGCCCGTATAAAATTTGGCCATATTTTGAATATAATCAAAGAGGAAGTAGTATGAAGAGTATGCCTAGATGAGGTGCTTTCTCGAGAAGGACCCGACTGTTTTCCTTGCTTAATTGTATGGTGCCTCGTGCTAGATGTATATGGACCACAATGTAATTTTCCCTCTTTTGGGGCCCTTTTTGGTAGATGTATGGACCATGATGTAATTTTCCCTTTTTTAGGTCCTTGGTGTAAAATGTACTCCCACCGCCCATGTAAAATTTTAACCTAAAATGTAAGTAGTAAAATCTAAAAGAATTGAAGCTTAGTTCTGAACAAGTATTACCATTTTTGGATTTCGAGCCAAACGACCGAGGTCATGGCCATATGTACATCACACTTTCTGTCAATGATGATCTTTTATCCAAGAATTGCATGATGCCAAATTGACACATATTTTGAAAAAAATCAAGGAGGAAGTAAGATGACGAGTATGGCTCGATGAGGTGCTTTTTCGAGAAGGAGTTGACCCGTCTGTTTTTCTTGCTTAATTTTATGGTGCTTCGTGCTAGATGTATGGACCTCGATGAAATTTTCCCTTTTTTCAGGTCCTTGATGTAAAATGTACTAACCCAGTCCGTGTAAAAATTTAACCTAAAACTGAGTGTTAAAATCTAAATGAATTTAATATTAGTTATCAACCAGTATGAATATTGTAGGATTTCAAGACGAACGACCAAGGTCATGGCCTTATGTAAATCATATTTTCTATCAATGATGATCCCATATCCAAGAATTTGCATGCCACCGAATTTTTCATATTTCGAAAGCAATTAAAGAGGAAGTAGTATGAAGAGTATGGCTCGATGAGGTGCTTTCCCAAGAAGGAGCCGACCCGACTGTTTTCCTCGGTTAATTTTATGGTGCTTCGTTCTAGATGTATATGGACTTGGATATAATTTTCCCTTTTTAGGGACCTATGTGTAAATGTATGTACCTTGATTTAAGTTTCCCTTGTTTTAGGTCCTCGGCGTAAAATGTACTCCCACCGTCCGTGTAAAATTTGGTCATAGTTTGGAAACAATCAAAGAGGAAGTAGTATGAAGAGTATGGCTTGATGAGGTGCTTTCTAAGGAAGGAGCCGACTCGACTATTTTCCTTGCTTAATTTTATGGTGCCTGATGATAGATGTATATGGACTTGGATGTAATTTTCCCTTTTAGGGTCGTTTTTGGTAGATGTATGGACCTTGATGTAAGTTTACCATTTTTTAGGTCCATGATGTAAAATGTACTCCCACCGCCCGTGTAAGATTTTAATCTAGAACTAAGTGGTAAAATCTAAATGAATTTAAGCTTAGTTGTCAACGAGTATGAACATTTTGGATTTCGAGCCAGACGACCGAGGTCATGGCCATATGTACATCATACTTTATGTCGACGACGATCCCATATCCAAGAATTGCATGACTCCAAATTGAGCCATATTTTGAAAATAATCAAAGAGGAAGTAGTATGACGAGTATGGCTCGATGAGGTGCTTTTTTGATAACGAGCCGACCCATCTGTTTTCTTTGCTTATTAATTTTATGGTGCTTCGTGCTAGATGTATGGACGTCGATGCAATTTTCCCTTTTTAGGTCCTTGATATAAAATGTACTCACCTGGTCCATATAAAACTTTAACCTTAAAGTGAGTGGTAAAATATAAACATTTTTAATATTAGTTATCAATGAGTATGAATATTTTAGGATTTCAAGCCGAATAACCAAGGTTATGGCCATATGTAAATTATATTTTCTGTCGATGATGATCTCATATCCAAGAATTTGCATGCCGCCGAGTTTGGCCATATTTTGTATACAAACGAAGAGTTAGTAGCATGAAGAGTATAGCTCGATGATGTGCTTTCCCGAGAAGGAGCCGACCAGACTGTTTTTCTTGGTTAATTTTATGGTGCTTAATTCTAGATGTATATGGACAACAATGTAATTTTCCCTTTTTAGGGCCCTACGTGTAAATGTATGGACCTCGATTTAAGTTTCCCCTTTTTTGGGTCCTCATTGTAAAATGTACTCCCACTGCTGGTGTAAAATTTGGCCATATTTTGAAAACAATCGAAGAGGAAGTAGTATGAAGACTATGACTTAATGAGGTGCTTTCTAGAGGAGCCGCCCCAACTATTTTCCTTGCTTAATTTTATGGTGCCTCGTGCTCGATGCATAAGGACCTCGATGTAAGTTTCCCTTTTTAGGGACCTTTTTGGTAGAAGTATGGACCTCGATGTAATTTTACCTTTTTTAAGTCCTTGGTGTAAAATGTACTCCCACCTCCCGTGTAAGATTTTAACCTAAAAGTAAGTGGTAAAATCTAAACGGATTTAAGCTTAGTTGTGAGTGAGTATGAACATTTTTGGATTTCAAGCCGAACGACCAAGGTCATTGTCATATGTACATAATACTTTATGTCAATGATAATCCAATATACAAGAATTTGCATGACGCCAAATTTGGCCATATTTTGAAAACAATCGAAGAGGAAGTAGTATGACAAGTATGGCTCGATGAGGTGTTTTTAGAGAAGGAGCCGACCACTCTGTTTTCCTTGCTTAATTTTATGGTGCTTCATTCCAGATGTATGGACCTCGATGCAATTTTCCCTTTTTAGGTCCTTGATGTAAAATGTACTAACACAATCCGAGTAAAATTTTAACCTAAAAGTTAATCTTAAAATCTAAATGAATTTAGTATTATTTTTCAACGAGTATGAACATTTTTGGATTTCAGGCCGAACGACCAAGGTCATTGCCATATGTAAATCATATTTTCTGTAAATGAAGATCCCATATCCAAGAATTTGCATGCCACCGAATTTGGCCATATCATGAAAACAATCGAAGAGGAAGTAGTATGAAGAGTATCACTCCATGAGGTGATTTCCCGAGAAGGATCTGACCCGACTGTTTTCCTTGGTTAATTTTATGGTCCTTCGTGCTATATGTATATGGCCCTCGATGTAATTTTCCCTCTTTTAGGGCCCTATGTGTAAATGTATATCTCCTTGGTGTAAAATGTACTCCGACACCCCGTGTAAAATTTCGCCATATTTTGAAAACATTAGAAGAGGAAGTAGTATGAATACTATGGATTGATGAGGTGCTTTCTTGAGAAGGATCCAACCCGACTGTTTTCCTTACTTAATTTTATGGTGCCTCGTGCTAGATGTATATGGACCTCGATGTAATTTTACCTTTTTAGGGACCTTTTTGGTAGATGTATGGATCTCGATGTAATTTTCCCTTTTTTAGGTCCTTGGTGTAAACTGTACTCCCATCGCCCATGTAAGATTTTAATCTTAAAGTAAGTGGTGGTAAAATCTTGTCATGGTAAACAATATTGCCATTAGGAGTTTCCATTGTTGAAAAAAACTAGGAGGGAGAAGGACCGAGATCATAGAGGAGGCGATGAAGAGGACGATTTGAAGTCGGTGCAATTTTAGAGCAAAGCTGCGATGAGTTTCTGACACAAGGTACAGGGTACAGTGAGTAGTAGTAAATTTTAGGGGGAAGGATATTATCCAAAAGATCACCATTCGTGGTACCAGTACTACTCCTACTTTTAATAAGTGGTGGACAAGGGATGAGTTGATCCTTCTACGTCCCATCGCATTGGATGCAAACTATTTACGTTCCTTTTTTGCAGGGGACCAGTTCTGGCCAGCCTTCCTAGTCCCAACTTCTCCACCTCCATTTCTTCCCATACAGATGAAGATGAAGCACAAAGCACGCGCGGGCCGCAGCAAGCTGGTTCAAAAGTGAGGAGTGCCCTTTTTTGCGAAGAAAATAGTACTCCCTCCTTCCCAAATAATTTAAGCCGATTTGTCATTATTATGTAAAATTTGAACTAAAAGTAAGTGGTAGATTGCTCGTAAATTTCTACAAGTATATTTTGATGGTAGCCACCGGGCAATCAATGTGCCGAAAACCAATGAGATTTTTGAAAGATTTAATTTTCCCTTTTTTATGCCCTTGATGTAAAATGTACTCCCACCACCCGTGTAAAATTTTAACCTAAAAGTAAGTGGTAAAATCTAAACGAATTTAACCTTAGTTGTGAACGAGTGAACATTTTTGGATTTCGAGCAGAACGACCAAGGTCATGGCCATATGTACATCATAATTTATGTCGATGACGATCCCATTTCAAAATATTTGGGTGCCGCCAAATTTTTCCATATTTTGAAAACAATCAAAGAGGAAGTAGTATGAAGACTATGGCTTGATGAGGTGCTTTATCAAGAAGGAGCCGATCCGACTATTTTACTTGCTTAATTTTATGGTTCCTCATGCTAGATGTATATGTACCTCGATGTAATTTTCCCTTTTTAGGGCCCTTTTTGGTAGATATATGGACCTCGATGTATTTTCTATTTTTTAGTTCCTTGGTGTAAAATGTACTCCCACCGCCCGTGTAAGATTTTAATCTTAAAGTAAGTGGTGGTAAAATCTTGTCATGGTAAACAATATTGCCACTAGCAGTTTCCCTTATTGAAAAAAAACTAGAAGAGAGAAGGGACCGCGAGCATAGAGGAGGCGGCGAAGAGGACGATTTGAAGGAGGTGCGATGTTAGAGAAAATCTGCGATGAGTTTCTTACACAAGGTATAGGATACAGTGAGTAGTAGCAAATTTCAGGGGGGGAGGATAGTATCCAAAAGATCGCCATTCACGGTACTAGTACTACTCCTACTTTTAATAAGTGATGGACAAGGGATGGGTTGATCCTTCTACGTCCCATCGCATTGGATGCACACCATTTATGTTCTTTTTTCACGGGGTACCAGTTCTGGCCAGCATTCCTAGTCCCAACTTATCCACCTCTATTTGTTCCCTTTCACATGATGAGGAAGAACAAAGCACACCCGCAGGCCACACCAAGCTAGTTCCAAAGTGAGAAGTGCTCATTTTTTCATGAAGCAAGTGGTATTCCCTCCTTCCCAAAGAATTTAGGCTGATTTTTCATTATTATGTAAAATTTAAACTAAGAGTAAGTGGTAGATTGCTCTTGAAGTTATACAACTATATTTTGATGGTAGCCACTAGGAAATCAATGTACCAAAAACCAACGAGATTTTTGAAAGATTCAATTTTCACTTTTTAGGCCCTTGATGTAAAATGTACTCCCACCGCCCGTGTAAAATTTTAACCTAAAAGTAAGTGCTAAGAATATATATGAATTTAACCTTAGTTTTCAACGAGTATGAAATTTTTTGGATTTCGAGCAGAACGACCAAGGTCATGGCCATATGTACATCATACTTTTGTCAATGATGAACCCATTTCCAAAAATTTGCATGCCTCCAAATTTGTCCATATTCTGAAAGCAATTGAAGAGGAAGTAGTATGAAGACTATGGCTTGATGAGGTGACTTCTCGAGAAGGAGCCGACCCGACTATTTTCCTTGCTTAATTTTATGGTGCCTTGTGCTAGATGTATGGACCTCGATTTAATTTTCCCCTTTTATGTCCCTTTGTGGTAAATGTATGGACCTTGACGTAATTTTTTCCTTTTTAGGTCATTGGTGCAAAATGTACTCCCAGTGCCTGTGTAAAATTTTAACCTAAAATTAAGTGTTAAAATATAAACGAATTTAAGCTTAATTGTCAATGAGTATGGAAACTTTGGGATTTCGAGCCAAACGACCAAGGTCATGGACATATGTACATCATACTTTATGTTGATGTTGATCCCATATCCAAGAATTTGCATGCCCCCAAATTAATTTGTCCATATTTTTAAAACAATCAAAGAGGAATGAGTATGAAGAGTATGGCTCTATGAGGTGCTTTCTAGAGAAGGAGCTAACCTGATTGTTCTCCTTGCTTAATTTTATGGTGCTCCGTGCTATAGTCTTATGGACCTCAGTGTAATTTTCCCTTTTTTGGTCCCTTTGTGGTAAATGTGAGGACCTCGATGTAATTTTCCCTTTTAGGCCCTTGATGTAAAATGTACTCACAGCACCCATGTAAAATTTTAACCTAAAAGTAAGTGTTAAAATCTAAATGAATGTAAGCTTAGTTGCCAACGAGTACGAACATTTTTGGATTTCGAGCCGAACGACCAAGGTCATGGCCATATGTACATCATACTTTATGTCGATGATGATCCCATATCTAAGAATTTGCATGCCGCCAAATTTTTCCATATTTTGAAAACAATAGAAAGGGAAGTAGTAGTATGAAGAGTATGGCTCGATGAGCTACTCTCTCTCGAGAAGGTGCCGACCTGACTATTTTTCTTGCTTAATTTTATGGTGATTCGTGCTAGATGTACGAACCTTGATGTAATTTTACCCTTTTTAGGTCCCTCTGTGGTAAATGTATGGACCTCGATGTAATTTTCCTTTTTAGGGCCTTGATGTAAAATGTACTCCTACCTTCCATGTAAAATTTTAACCTAAAAGTAAGTGGTAAATCTAAACAAATTTAAACTTAGATGTCAACGAGTATGAACATTTTGGATTTCGAGCGGAACGACCAAAGTCATGGCCATATGTACAACATACTTTATGTCGATGAAGATCCCATTTCCAAAAATTTGCGTGTCGCCAAGTTTGTCCATATTTTGAAAACAATCGAAGTGGAAGTAGTATGAAGACTATGGCTTGATGAGGTGCTTTCTCGAGAAGGAGCCAACTCGACTTTTTTCCTTGCTTAATTTTCTGGTGCCTCATGCTAGATTTATGGACCTTGATGTAATTTTCCCTTTTTATGTCCCTTTGTGGCAAATGTATGGACCTCGACGTAATTTTACCTTTTTTAGGTCGTTGGTGCAAAATTTAGTCCAAGTGCCCATGTGAAATTTTAACCTAAAATTAAGTGGTAAAATCTAAACGAATTTAATCTTAGTTGTCAATGAGTATGGAAATTTTTGGATTTCGAGCCAAACGACCAAGGTCATGACCATATGTACATCATACTTTATGTAGATGTTGATCCCATATCCAAGAATTTGCTGCCGCCAAATTAATTTGTCCATATTTTGAAAACAATCGAAGAGGAATGAGTATGGAGAGTATGGCTCGATGAGGTGTTTTCTGGGGAAGGAGCTGACCCGATTGTTTTCCTTCTTAATTTTATGGTGCTCCGTGCTATAGTTTTATCGACCTTGGTGTAATTTTCCCTTTTTAGGTCCCTTTGTCGTAAATGTAAGGACCTCGATGTAATTTTACATTTTTTAGGCCCTTGATGTAAAATGTACTCACACCGCTCGTGTAAAATTTTAACCTAGAAGTAAGTGGTAAAATCTAAACAAATTTAAGCTTAGTTTTCAACGAGTATGAACATTTTTGTATTTCGAGTCGAACTACCAAGGTCATGGTCATATGTACATCATACTTTATGTCGATGATGATCCCATATCTAAGAATTTGCATGCCGCCAAATTTTTCCATATTTTGAAAACAATCGAATGGGAAGTAGTAGTATGAAGAGTATGGCTCGATGAGTTACTCTCTCTCGAGAAGGATCTGACCCAACTATTTTCCTTGCTTAATTTTATGGTGCTTCATGCTAGATGTATGAACCTCGATGTAATTTTCCCTTTTTTAGGTCCCTTTGTGGTAAATGTATGGACCTCAATGTAAAAACAATTTACGCCCTTGATATAAAATGTACCCCCACTGCTCATGTAAAACTTTAACCTAAAAGTCACTGGTAAAATCTAAACGAATTTAAGCTTAGTTGTTAATGAGTATGAACATTTTTGGATTTCGAGTCGAACGACCAAGGTCATGGCCATATGTGAATCATACTTTATGTCGATGATGATCCCACATACAAGAATTTTCATGCCGCCAAATTAATTTGTCCATATTTTGAAAACAATCGAAGGCGAAGTAGTATGAAGAGTATGGCTTGATGAGGTGATTCCTCCAGAAGAACCGACCCGACTGTTTTCCTTGCTTAATAATATGGTGCTTTGTGCTATAGTATTATGGACCTCGGTGTAATTTTCCCTTTTTTAGATCCCTTTGTGATAATTTGCATGCCACCAAATTTGTCCATATTTTGGAAACAATCGAAAGGGAAGTAGTATGAAGAGTATGGCTCGATGAGCTACTCTCTCTAGAAGGAACCGACCCGACTATTTTCCTTGCTTAATTTTATTGTTCTTCATGCGATATGTATGGACATTGGTGTAATTTTCCCTTTGTTAGGTCTTTCATGTAAAATGTACTTACCCGGTTCGTGATGTTCTCATATTTGGGAGTATATGGGTGAATCTTGGCATGGTAAACAGTGTTGCCCAACGAGTTTCCAACCATTAGGAAAAGAAAAAAATTAGGGGACAAGAGTGTATTTCCAGTAAAGCAAATAGGAAGAATATGTATCTGTATAAAAAAGGAGTGAGAAGAGAGACTATGAGCAAAGAGGAGGCAGCTCGAGAGAGCAGTGAAGAGGAGGAGTTTTTAAATGGGAAGAGAAGGAGTTAAAGGCGGTGTAGTAAGTATTAGAGAACAGTTGTGATGGCTTCTTGACACGGGGTACAGGGTACTGTGAACTACTACTACTAGTACGGACTAGTAGTACTAATATATATGTACGCAAAATAACTTGTGTTTTATCTCTCCTTCACTTCATCATCACCATCCCCATACCCGGTCGGCTCATCTCTCCCTCGTAAAAAACGTGGCGTTGCGCATGTGTGTGGACTTGCCTTGTGTTAGGGGCTCCGTGTGAGTGTCTGGATCATCTGCGTCCGCCATTGGTGTGCATAAGAAGGAATCATTTTGGGGCTTGGCAGCAAAAAGTAGTACTCCTACTACTGCTTAGCAGTTCAAAGTTTCCCGGTTTCAAAATTTTCAATTCCTTCCCAAACATCTAGAGGGATGATTATTCAAAAGATAGTGGTGCACAGGGGTCGCTTTAGGGAGTACAAGTAAATGAGATATATTCATCTTAAAATTTTCCAAAAATCTTTCTAAGCTAACTAGGAATTCAGTACATCAAAACCACCGAGAGTTTCTAAAAAATTCAAGTTCTTATCATGCAAGAACTTGGCATGGTGGGGTTACCATACTTGGTAGAAGTACATGGGTGTCTCTTGGCATGGTGAACAATATTGCCACTATTTTCCTCAAAAAACAATATTGCCACTAGGAGTTTCCCCCTGTTGAAAAAAATCTGGGAGCTAGAAGAGACGGAGAGCACGCAGGAGGCAGCACGAGAGCAGCGAAGAGGAGGATTTGAAGGTTGTGCGATGTCAGAGCAAATCTATGATGGGTTTCTGACACGAGGTATAGGGTACAGACGTACGATGATGAGTAAGTAAACAAATTATGTTTTGTCTCTCCTTCACTTTCTCATAACCATCCTCACACCCCAGCCGGCGGATCTCTCCCTCGTCCAATACGTGGCGCTGCGCATGTGCGCCGACTTTCCTTGTCATTCCATTTCACAGCCTGCGCGACCTACAACACGATGGTTCAAAAGTGAAGAGTGTTTTTTGTGTGAAGCAAGTATAGTAGTACGGTATGGCCCAGCTGCTCGCTGGAGAAGGAGCAGACGAAACTGCTTTTATTTGCTTAATTTTAGGAACCTTTGTGCTAAATATTTGGACCTCTATGTAATTTTCTATTATATGAGGTCTTCAATGTAAATTGTACTCCCACCGACCATGTCAATTTTCTAATAAAAGTAAGCTTGATATATTGCTCTTCAAATTTTTGAAAAAACTTTTTAAGCTAACCAGGAATTCAGTACATCGAAATCCAACGAAATTTCTGAAAAATTCAAGATCTTGTTTTGCATCCGCATCCCGACAAAGTTGACATGGGTTTGTTAACATTCAAATAAATAATAAAAATTACAATATTTTTTGTGTGGCGTTCTCTTATTAATTATTCTCTAGTTTCAACTCAAAATAAACGATGAATGTCATGCCCTTATCGAAATCATATGTTTATTTAGGATAGAGTTTCGACATCTGTATATTGGGTGCATCTTGTTGTACTAATCCATTTTGCTAGCAGTAGTTCCCAAATATCAAGAAAAAGTTTATGACAATTTTCCGTGTAACATGAGTGTTTTGTCTATAAAGAATGTATGAAGTCTATGACTCGAAATGCTACACTCTAGTTTCAGACAGAGTGGACGACCATGCTCTTAGTCGTGATTCCCAAGTTCCTTGAGTTTTAAAGCTTCTTATTATTAGTGAAACCCCGGACACTTAATTTACTCAATTTATTAAGATTACAATTTTCTAAGTGGCAAGAATGTTTTTCAATTTATAGGCACAGGAAAAAAATTCAATTTTACAAGTGAAAAACTTAGGCTTCAAAAAATAGAATGTAAGAAAAATCAATTTTCATCTTGAAAAATTTGACCTTGATTCGAAATCAATAAAAAAACATCGCACGACATCCTCTGACTTGTACTCCTTACCATGAAATATGATAATCATGAGAATTCACAACTTTCGAAAAAACGAACTCCTTCAAAATATGTCCTGCCATGTATGAATATTATCGGGTTTCAGGCCGAATTACAAGGGTAAATGGCCATACTCTATGGTAATGTTTGATCTCATACTTTGTAGGTGGGTGCATCTTGGCATGGTGAACAAAATGCTGCTAAATAATGGGAGTTTCCAAGTTTTATGAACAAAAAAAACCATTTTGGATTTTAGAAATGAAAATAAGTAATGTTTTTCTTTAAATTAAAGAAAGTCATATCTACATCATATAGTTTATCTTGATGATCTCATATCCAAGAATTTGCACGCCGCCAAATTTTTCCATATGTTAAAAACAGTCGAAGAGGAAGTAGTATGAAGACTATAGCTCGATTAGTTATGTGCTCTCTCGAGAAGGATCTGAACCTGACTATTTTCCCTGCTTAATTTTGGGGGTGCTTCATGCTAAATGTATGGACATCGATGTGATTTTCCCTTTTTTAGCTCTCTGATGAAAAACGTACTCACATCGTCCGTGTAAAATTCAAACCTAAAAGTAAGTGGTAAATTTTAATCGAATTTAAGCTTAGTTGTCACAATGAGTATGAATATTCTTGGATTTCAAGCCGAACGACCAAGGTCATAGCGTTATCTACATCATACTTTATGTTGATGATACCATATCCAAGAATTTGCATGCTACCAAATATGGCCATATTTTGAAAACTATCGAATAGGAAGTAGTATGAAGAGTATGGCTCGATCAGTTGCATGCTTCCTCGAGAATGAGCCGAACCCGAATTTTTGTCCTTCTTAATATTAGGATACTCTATGCTAAATGTATGAACCTCGATGTGATTTTCCCTTTTTAAAGGCCTTGATGTAAAACGTACAACCATCGTCCGTGTAAAATTTGAACTTAAAAGTAAGTGATAAATTTTAAACAAATTTAAGATTTAGTTGTCACAACGAGTGTGAATATTCTTGGATTTCAAGCCGAATGACAAAGGTCATGGCGTTATCTACATCATACTTTATGTGATGATCCCATATCCTAGAATATGCATGCTACCAAATTTGGCCATATTTTGAAAACTATCAAAGAGGAAGTAGTATAAAGAGTATGACTCGATCAGCTTCTCTCTCGAGAATGTGCCGAGCCCAACTGTTTCCGTTGCTTAATTTTAGGGTGCTTCATGCTAAAAGTATGGACCTTGATGTAATTTTCCATTTGTAGGTGTTTGATGTAAAATGTACTCCCACCATCCGTGTAACATTTGAACCAAAAAGTAAGTGGTTAATTTTAAACGAAATTAAGCTTAGTTATCAATCAGTATGAACATTGTTGGGTTTCAAGCGGAATGACCAAGTACATGACCATATCTACATCATATTTTATGTTGATGATCTCATATGCAAGAATATGCATGCCGCCAAATTTGGCCATAGTTTGAAAACAATCGAAGAGGAAGTAGTATGAAGAGTGTGGATCGATTAACTCCTATATCGGGAAGGAGTCGGTCCAACTATTTTCCTTTCTTAATTTTAGGGTGCTTCGTGCGAAATGTATGGACCTTGAAGTAATTTTCCTTTTTTGGAACTTGATGTAAAATGTACTCACACCGTCTAGTAAGTGGTAAAATTTAAACAAATTTAAGCATAATTGTCAATGATTATGAACATTCTTGGATTTCCATCCGAACGACCAAGGTCCTGGACATATCTACATCATAGTTTATGTTGATGACCCCATATCCAAGAATTTGCATGACGCCAAATTTAGCCATATTTTGGAAACAATTGAAGAGGAAGTAGTATGAAGAGTATGGCTCGATCAGATCCTCTCTCGAGAAGGAGTTGAACCCGACTGTTTTCCTTGCTTAATTGGAGGGTCCTTTGTGCTAAATGTATGGACCTCGATGTGATTTTACCTTGTTTATGTCCTTGCTATAAGATGTACTCCCACCGTTAGTGTAAACTTTTAACTAGATGAGTACAAGTAAATGCGATAGACTGATTTTAAAATTCTCCAAAAATCTTTTTAAGCTAACTAGAAATTTAGTACATCAAAACCATCGAGAGTTTGTGAAAAATTCAAGTTCTTAGCTATGCAAGAACTTGGCGTGGTGGAGTTACCATACTTGGTAGAAGTACATGGGTGCCTCTTGTCATGGTGAACAATATTGCCACTATTTTCCTCAAGAAAAAACAATATTGCCACTAGGAGTTTCCCCCTGATGACCCACAAGTATAGGGGGTGTATCGTAGTACTTTTGATAAATAGGAGTGTCGATCCCAACGAGGAGCAGAAGGTGATGAACAGTGGTGTGGAGCAGGAAATCCATGTGAATACTTAGCAAACGGATTTTTAGTGGTTTTTTGACAAGGCAATGAAATAAAGAGCAAGTAACAGAAGTAACAAACAAATGGAGCAAGTGGCCCAATCCTTTCTTAGCAAAGGACAAGTCGGTGGAAATACTTATAAGGACCAAATGTTCTCGAGGACACATGGGAATTCTGTCAAGTACTTTCGCTTCAAATAGCTGAGTACTCTTCTCTGTTGTTTGTTAGTGTTGTGTGGGTGAAGATGTGCTAACATAATGCCCTTCATAGGACTAATACATACTTGTGATTAAACCCCATGCAAACATCCGTAACTATAGGAAATTAATTAAGATATAAATCTAACCACAGCCTTAAACTCTGAGATCCTACACTCCCTTGTGCAAAGGTGCCCTAACGGGGGTTCAGGTTTCTGTCACTCCGGCAACCCCACGATTAGTAGCCAAATACACAATGCATTCCCCTAGGCCATAAATGGTGAAGTATCATGTAGTCGACATTCACATGACACAACTAGAAGAATAGCACCACAACTTAAATACTAAACCATTGAATAATAACTCATCACAGATTCACTACTAACAACATGACTTCTCCCATGTCCTCAAGAACTAAAAGAACTACTCATGAGACATCATATGGATCAAGATCAAAGGTTATATGATAATGGATAACAATCTGAACATAAAAAATTATCCAATGGTTCCACTCACAAGCATCAACTACAATAGTAATTAACACCGAGAAAGTTTCCCCTAATGAACTAAGCAATATCCAACACAACTGTTACAGCGGGACGGAGTGGTGGTGATGGTGCTGGTGGAGATGATGGTGTGGATGATGATGATGATCCCGATGAAGCCTAGATTGATGACGGTGTTGATGGTGATGGTCTCCCCTCTCCAGAAAGGAATATCCCCGGCAGAAATCTGTCTGCCAGAGAGATCTTTCTCTCTCGGTGTTTTCCGCCCCAGAGGCGGCGGAAATCTATCTGTGGTCGCTCCCCGAGGCTTAGGGTTCCATAGGGAAGATATAGGCGAAGGGGCGGAGTCGGAGGCTGGGCAGGTGGGCCACACCTGCCCTAGGCACGAGGTCAGGTGGTCCCGCGCCTAGGGGGTGTGGGCCCCCTGAGGCCCATCTCCATCCCTCCTTCTGGCTTCCTTCGTCTTCTGGTAAAATAATATGTTTCCATATTTTTCTGGTATTTTTCTAATCTTCGCGAAATTGCACTGAAACGCCTTCTTTTCCATCAGAATCCAGACTCTGGAAGTCCATCCTCCAGGAATCATCCAACATGCATAAACAGATGAAAATCCATAAGTAATACCTCATAATAAGAGAAATATCAAAGAATAGAGGTAAATTATGATATAGAATGGTGATGCAAATTGGGCGTATCTACTCCCCCAAGCTTAGACTTCGCTTGTCCCCAAGCGAAAACTGAGCTTAGTAAACTTGTCTATAGGTTTATGGAGTGAAGTGTCGATAAAAGAATACGAACAACAAGCATCACACTTACCATTGCACCACTCATAGAAGAAAGCAACTTACCATTATATAACTTATCTTGCAACCAAGCACAACAGTCACAATAGAGATGCATAAAGATAAATCATAATTGGAATTGGCAAACTTGTTCTTGGTCAGAGAACACCTGGAAAACAGTTTCACAAAAGCTTTTTGTAGAAGTTTCAAAATAGGAACACTCTTTGCTCAAAAAGGTTTTTCACAAGTGAAGGCTTTCAAAGTAATACTCAATAGATAAGAGTTTTGTGCAAACAAGGAAGACAAAGAACATGATTGAATAAATCACCATATGAATGCTTGAAACACAACAACTCGAAAGCTTGCTGGAGATAGAGAGGAAGTAGGTTTACTGACTCAACTTGGAAGTGGGAGAAAGGTCCCTTCTTAGAGGGTAGCAGGGATTACAAGTCATAAAGAGCTTCCAAAAGATTATGGTACTTACTAGCTTTGATCCCTCATTGCCCCTATCATAAGCATCTTGAGATGATTAAGGTTAAAGTGAACAAAGATGGAGTATATGCTTGACGAAATATAAGTTGGCAATCTCATGTCCCTTGAATATGAGGGCCACTCCTCATGCATACTCAACTTTGGGTCCAAGTAAGTTCTTGTCATTGTAAGTATTTGCATATCATTGAGAACCGCCAACGGGGTACCCCTTGCACATGGTACAGGAGCTTTCCCATAACCAATGACAAGGCAAGCAGACAATGATCATCTCAGCGATCTTTTTATTTACTATGTGTATAGATTTTTATTGAGGATGCTTGATAGATGACTCACTATGGTGATGCTGCAAGTTTCCACCATGATTAAGCATGGCTTAGGCTAGCGGCCCAGGCGTTTCTCTAACACAAAATACAAACTCCATGGACTTACAAGTTCTCTCTTTATTTCACACTATTGACATCCATAGACAAAAGAGCATGATATCAACTATGTACAGAGTACAAGTGCAATGTTGAAAACATTCCTCGTGACAGCACGGTTCTGCTAATCCCAATGTATAGATACAAGCATATACAACTTCGATGTCCACAATGGTTCAAGTCTATTAGGGGCAAGTAAATAAAGTGTGCCATCAAGTTCGTGAGAGCTTTACTAACTAGTTTTCACAAAACAAAATACTTTTTAATTTGGAAGGTAGATGAAGCTTGAGAATTTGCTAGGAATAGCAAAAGCTACTAGGTATATATGGTGGACACAAGTGGCAAAAGTTTTGGGTTCAAAGGATTTTGGAAACATGAGAAGTATGCCTTCTCAAAACAGGTTTTTGGCTAGCAAGGCTGGGTAGCAAGCAAGAGAGTTGAAAGAAACAAGCAAACATACAAGTAATAAAGCCAAACATGCAATCTTATTTGAAGACATAAAAGAATCTTAAATAAAGAATACTAAGCTTATGAGCCCACAAGAAAGAAAACAATTGATACCAAATACATGTAAGATTTTTCTTTCTTTCTTTTTCTTTCAAAGTAATGCCACTGACCAGAACTCGGTTTGCCAAAACCAATTTAGATCCCAAAGTGGTGCCAATACTGATCAACGAGATCCATCATATAATAGAGATTGCAAACTAAAAATAAGAAGTGCAAAAAGTAAAAGATGAGACTTCTCATTAATATTCCAATAGAGGCACTCACACCAAGGGATACATAGATAATAAACTAAAGGAGAGATACTTCCACATGCAAACCAAACTATAAGATAACCCCTCTACCACAGATATGAATCCACTAAAAAGTTAAAAGATAAAAGATAATGGTGGTGATACCGCGACACTCCCCCAAGCTTGGAACAAGCCAAGGGGATGCCAAACCTGATGACAAGTTACTCCTTCGGTGGTGGTGGTGTTCTCTTGTCATCATAAACTTCCAAGGTAATGGTTCCCCATCCAAAAAGGATGTCCTTGTCTCTGCAATCCTGAAACTAGCAGCAGAGCTTATGCGATCAAATCTAGCCTCATACTCACAGTTTTGATTCTGTATGTCATAGAGATGTGCTTGCAATTGATTGGTGGTTTGACGGAGTGAGAAGATCTCTTCTCGAAGCTCGGAAACTTATACCTCATGATTGGTGATGAGTTCTGAACTTATCTTGTGAATAACATCCACTTCGTGTTCTGCCATCTTCTTGTACCTGAAAACTTCTTGTTCCAACGCTTCCATCCGGTCCTCCGGACTGCCTTCTCCAAATCTGAGAATTTTCCTGACAAAAACAAATCGAAACGAAAAATCAATGAGAACACGATGCAAGAACATCGGGGAATCCGGGGGTTATATATTGCGAAGATTCAATGCATAAGGAAGGTTTTAACACGGAAACGAAGCGGAGACGGAGTTCGGGGGAGTCAAACCCCCTCCAGGCGCGGCCAGGCTAGGCCCACGCCTGGGGTGGGTTTGTGCACCCCGGGCTTCGTTTCCTCTTTAGTTTCGTCTCGTAACTTCCCTTATGTATTAAAAACATCAAAAATATAAAAAGATTGGGGTTTCACGAACCTTCTATTTTCACCACTTTTACCTATTCAAAGACGAACTCTGTAGATTCCTTCTCTCTTTCTCCTGTGAATTTCCTTCATACAAAACCCTTGCACAAACTCAATGAAAACATTAGTGTAATAAAAAACAATAACCTATGGGCACACACTTTAACTGAAAACCCATCAACACAAAAGCTTCAATAAGAGGCAGATGCAAAACATGGCAAAAATCTGTCAAAACAGACCAGCAGGTAAAGATTGATTTTTTCGAAGACCTTCTGTTGCTCAAATCAAAAAGTACAGAACCGATGAAAGTTGGGTAACAACCTAGAGAACAAGATCAGAAAAATCAGCTCAATCCGAATTACTGAACTTCCTCACGAATTTTTACAATGCAGCACAAAAAATTTGTCCCAGGACAGCCACTTTTCACAACTCCTCTACTTCACAAAAGTAGTTGAACTTGACACAAAAACCAAAACAAAAAGATAAGGAGAGGTTATTACAGAGGTAATAACTTCCAATACTCAACAAAACTCTTGGGTTATCTCCCAACAAGTACTTTTCTTTAATGCTTTTAAGTTAGGCCTGAAACATCCAAAGATGCTCACATAGGATATATATATCTGGAGTGAAAAAGAGCATCAAGGAGAAAATAACCAACACACTTGAGTCTAACCCACTTCCTATGCATGGGGGTATCATGAGAAAACGAATTGTTGAAACAAAAGGCCACAAGCATAGGAAGACAAAACAGATGCAACTTTAAAGCTTTCAACATAAAACGGGAAAACTTAACATCATTGAGATGCATAAAACCATGTTTACCTCTTCCAAAATAACTTTCAGTAGCACTTTGAATAAAGTTGACAATATAACTATCACTATAAACAACTTTATCATCATAATAAGCATACTTGCAGTCATCAAAAAGAGGTCCAAGGTCACAGACTAGATCAATAGAAGCAAGTTGCTCCATCCTGAAATCTTTATTAGGCAAGCTATTTTCACAAGGAGCTTTAGAAAATTTGGAAAAGTTAAACTCATAATAATCTCCATCAAACTTAGTTAAAACTTTTTCCTTCTTACAATCAATAATAGCTCCACAAGTGTTCAAGAAAGATCTACCAAAAATGATAGGACAAGTTTTGCTAGCTGTTGAATTAAGCACTAGAAAATCAGCAGGATATTTAATCTTACCACAGAGAACCTCCACATCTCTTACAATACCAATGGGGCAAATGGCTCCTTGTTATCAAGCTGAATAACCACATCAATGTCCTTAAGCTCACAAGGACCAATCTCATGCATAATTTCCCTGTAAAGCTCATAAGGAATAGCACTAGAACTAGCACCAATATCACATAAACCATAGTAGCAATGATCACCAATTTTAACAGAAAGCACAGGGACACTAGCTTTTCTAAATTTACTAGGACGAGAAATAATATTAGAAGCATCTTCACAGAAGACAATGTTCTCATCCTCTATATTTCTAGTGACAGTGTCTTTCACAATAGCTACCATAGGTTCATCACTCAAATGCTTACCAGGCTCCATAGTTTTCATCGTACCTTTGCTGTTTGCACTAATAATCATAGAATACTCCTTTACCTTAGATGGGAAAGGCATTTTCTCAACATGGGGTTCAGGCACAATATGATTAGTAGTACAAACTTGAGTACTTCTAACGGGAGCATGACTAACAACATCTTTATAAGGAGCATGGTACTTATTCCACTTCTTCTTGGGAATTTCAATGTAAGAGGCAAAGTCCTTAAATTAGCTGTCAATACTTTGAGAATCAAGACCAAACTCATTGCTGATATCACGAAAGCTATCAGTTCCCATAAAAGATTTAATGCATTCATAATCCTAGTTTATACCTGACTTTCTTCCTTTGTTATTCTCCCAAGCTTCAGTGTTCTCTTGAATATGGTCTAGAAGATCCCATTTAGCTTCTTCCTTCATACGTGTGAATGATCCAGCACAAGAAGCATCTAGTAAATCTTTATCATGAAGGGAAAGCCTAGCATAAAAGTTATTGAGAATAATATTGTTAGGGAGTTCATGAATAGGACATTTAAGCATTAGTAACTTCAATATCCCCCAAGCTTGAGTTGTACTCTCTCCATCAAGAGGCCAAAAGTTATATATAAGATTTCTATCCTTATGGATCTCACTGGGAGGATAAAATTTAGAGTAAAAGAGAGATGACATCTCCTCCCATCCAATGGATTGTCCATTCTTCAGCAGCTTATACCATTCTTCAGCTCTCCCTTTCAAGGATATGGAGAGTAACTTCTTCTTCACTTGTTCAGTTGTGATACCTACACACCTAAACAACCCGCATAATTCATGGATAAAAAGAAAGTGATCACCAGGATGGACAGTTCCATCCCCAAATTAATAATTATCCATAACACGATTAACAATACTAGTAGGTATCTTAAAAGGATCTATCTCAACAAGAGGTGATTCATCTACTACCCTAGCAGTGGTAGTAGTTTTCCCAAACAGAAAACCAGGTGGGTTATCCATATTGGAAACAAGGAGGAGGAGGAGGAGGAGGAGGGAGAAGAAGAAGAAGAAGAAGAAGAAGAAGAAGAAGAAGAAGAAGAAGAAGAAGAAGAAGAAGAAGAAGAAGAAGAAGAAGAAGAAGAAGAAGAAGAAGAAGAAGAAGAAGAAGAAGAAGAAGAAGAAGAAGAGGAGGAGGAGGAGGAGGAGGAGAAGAAGAAGAAGAAGAAGAAGAAGAAGAAGAAGAAGAAGAAGAAGAAGAACAACAACAACAACAACAACAACAACAACAACAACAACAACAACAACAACAACAACAACAACAACAACAACAACAACAACAACAACAACAACAACAACAACAACAACAACAACAATAACAACAACAACAACAACAACAACAACAACAACAACAACAATAACAACAACAACAAGAAGAAGAAGAAGAAGAATGTAACATCCCTAAAATCATGTTTCAAAAACTCTGCATATCATCCATGCATCCATGATCATTTAGGGTTCCTTTTCAAAACCATTTCAAAAATAGGAGCATCTGATGCTCATTATTTTATGTAAGCAAGCTATGGTTTATTGCCACCTTCTAATAAGAAAGATACTATTTTGATCAAAAATGTTGAGCTTGAGCTTGGGTGATGCTTCTAAAGTTTGGTCAAAGTTTCAAAAACAAATTATGATTTAAAAACCATTTCATAACTACTTATAAATATTTAACTATTGTTTAAATTCTTTTCCAAACCCTTTTTGTTTTTCCCTCAAGTATGAACAGTTGTGTTGCACCTCCTAGGAGACAAGGATCAGCAAACTCTTGTTTGGAGAAGGTTTCATTTAAAACAGATTTGAATTGAGCTTTCAAATTCAAACCAGAAATCCATTCAGAAAAAGGAAAAAGGATAAAGGAGGAAAAAAATAAAACAGACCAGCCAATCTGGCCCAACCCAGCCGGTTAGCCCGTTTAGCCCAGTAGCCACTCCCGCGAGGAAAACGTTTCGCACCCAGAAACCTACTCCCTCAGTCGCTGACTGCCTGGACCCACTCTCTCTCTCTCTCTCTCTCTCTCTCTCTCTCTCTCTCTCTCTCTCTCTCTCTCTCTCTCTCTCTCGCAACCGCGCCCCACTTGTCAGTCGTCTCTCCCACCCGCGCAATCAACTCCGGCTGTTTCCTCCCCAGTCACTGTCGATGAATTCGCCGGTTTAATTCCGTTGATTCGTTGAGTAACTCTCGCCCCCACTCCGGCTACTTAAACCCCCCCCCACTCGCGGCCATTTCCCCCAACAGAGCTAGCCAGAAGTGCCACCAGGCTTCCCGTATTTGCTCGCACTCCGCCGCTGCACAGTCGAACTCCGGCGGTGAATTTCGGCCAGCCACCGTCGCCCCTTGCCTCCCAGACACCACGAGCCAGTTCCCCATCTCCCTCTGCACCTGCCAGCATCACACACTATTCCACGCGCGCCCCCATTCGTCAGCAACATCACAACAAGTAAACGCCGCCGTCTGTCTCAACTCCGGCGACGCCTCCTGGTAAATTCTGATCGCCCCCGTCCTTCTTCTTGATGCTCACGTTTTTGCCAGACTCGTGCGCACCTAACCCAGTGTTTGTTTCACTATGGCATGGTCTACAACTCCGGCCACGACAACAAACAGCCGTACCCGACGTCTGCCTCTACTCCGACGAGAAATCCCCACCGTGTCCGTGCGCCCCTTGACAAGCCACTGCCGCGTTGAGCTCCAGCACACCTCTGCGAGTCTAGTAAGCCTCTCCGACGACCCTAGCCCCCTCTGTAGCCACCGCGACGCCGTAGACTGAGCGCGCCGCCGCTCACCGTCGCCGCGCGCCGCCAGACTTTGATCATTTGATCGGCCACCGTTGGATCTAGATCCAACATGTAGGATAGATCACTTAACGAAAGGGTATGGAACAGATCTAGCCGTGTGATTTAAGTTAGATCTAACGGCCCTCATTGATCGATCCACACGAAGCGGTATCGACGAATCAGAACGTGCCGCATGTTTGTAGGTTTGATTAAAAATCAGAATTTAGATCTATTAGATGTTTAAACTTGTAAAATTCATAACTTTTGATTCCCACGTCCAAATTAGACAAATTTTATATCATTGGAATCATGAGAGAAAATCCTTTCCATTTATGCAATGTGTTTAATGTTTTGCCTCTGTTAAAATGATTGTTTTTATAGAAACATTTGTAGGCATAATTTGTGTATAGTAATTATTTGAAAAATGTTTTGTTGTTCAAATAAAGTTTAATTGGCAAGTTTTGAACTTGTTTAAGATTCAGTACGGTGCACTTGTCTTGTTTGGTGTAGAAAATCATCACATGGCATTTTGCATGCATTCATATATTTTTGTTTGTATAAATTTTGTATGTGATTTGGTGCCATTATTTTATGTGTAGATTTTGGTGCAAATAGTGATTGTGATTGTGAAGATTGTTGCTACTCTCCAAATTACCAAGGAAAGTGGTGCTTCATGATTTTATTCCTATGTTTTTGAACTATGCACTAGAAATATTTTGCTAGACTTGCATGAATATTTTGATCTATATGCTATGCTTGGGACAACCTAGTAGTTGTAGAATTGCTAGAAATTTCTAAGTTAAGATGCTTATCAATGCCATGCTTAGCCTAGCTAGTAGCAACCAAGGGTGGTTATATATTCATGCTATGAGAAAATATTTCTAAGTCTTTGGACTTGTGTTTTTTCTTAATAAAACAACTAAGTGAATGAAACACCTGGGTGGAATGGAAAGAATGGTTTGTGTTGACTGGTTACACAAGGCCCATGTCTATGGTTTACCTTGTGTATCTCACTTGTGGAAAGCCACCCAGGAACAAAGGGATTTGAGATGCCATATGTTAAGAAGCGTCTAGTGCAGCCACATGGCAATATGGGCTCTGCCTGGATCACGTCGGTTGCAATAACTTAGCCATTTGGACAGTTGGTGGTAGTGGGATGATAGGTTGGAACACGTCCATTTGGTCTAAGGGAAGGCTTCTGAAAGGTCCTGTCTTGGTGAAAATCAAGTCTTGTGGGGAAAGTGCACAACCTCTGCAGATGGAAGAATCTAAGTACTTAGCCATGTCCCTGGTATTGGACAACTTGAGCATCAAGACATGGAAGCTATCAAGAATCTCCTCATCCCAATTTCTAAGTAAAAACTTGTGGTTGAACAAGGGTGAAGGTACACCAATTTCTATTGGTGTTTCCTTGGGAAAAGTTTTGTCAAAGAAAAACTTAGTGTTTTCAACTAATAGGTAAAACCTATTTTGAGCAAAGCAAGCCTAAGCTACACTTAGCCAAAATGCATATAGTATCTAGACTACTAATATTCTACTAAGGTATCACTTGCCAATATTATTCCAATGTATTGACCCACTGTGGCTGTAACTTGTGATGTTGCAGGATACTCTGATGATGATTAGGGGTTATGAGTCTACACTCAACATGCTTGCCTGTGGCACATGAAGATGAAGACTTATTTATCTTATTATATATTGAACTCTTGTATTAGGCATGTGGCCATGGAGTTTGTAAAAGACTATGTTTGTCTCTGGAATGATATGTAATAATGACCTTTGTTTCTGTGTACTTCATCTTAAACTGTGGATGCTAGCATTGATCCAGGGACTAGCATTGCAATCACAGGGATCCTTACCTTTATAAAGGGAGGGATCTTACAGATGGTATCAGAGCACTGTGTTGCCTGTAGGATTATGACCCTAGGATTGGAAACCACTAAGGAAAATTTTCAACAACTTCCACACTTGTATTTTCTTCTCGTAAACTTTTCTAATCTTCTTTCTCATCTCTATTTGTAGATGAACTCCATCAACGAAGCCGTGAGGAAGGGACCACTCATGACTATGACTTTGGAATGTGAGACAGAATTCCCCAAGGCTCTCAAGGACCTCATGGTTGCCATGAGAATACGTGGTGTAGCTGTGTACAAAGGTTTTCATGTGATGGATGAAGGAGTTGAGTACTGGTGGGTACAACTTCACTTGTATAAAAACAAGGAAGACAACCACAAGGACTCCGAATTATGCATGGTCACCAACTCAGTGATGCACACCACATTCTTTGATTCAGCAAGGGATGCAGCTTGGAAGGCCATCAAAGAGCTTGGTGATAGAATCAAGTGCAGAATGCTCAACACTTAGAATGACCTTAGGGAAGAAAAGAAGCATACCCAAGAGTTAGGGGCTACCAACCAACGTTTAAGAGAGGACATCATAGACTTAGCCATTGATTCATGTGATCAGGATCGACAGATTGCCTCTAGGGATGCCCTGTTAGCCAACTTGGCAAGTGAGATGGGATTGTAACGTACTTCGTTAGTTGGACCACTACACTTATCATTTTATTTCCCAAATGTTGTTTAAAATAACTTGAACCTTGGATATTTGTAATAGTTTTATGTATGCCATGACTTGAATGTTTTGATTGTCAAAGATATGCATGTGATGCCTTGTCTTGTGATTCATATCTATGTATGTTGATTCTAACTTTTTCTATCTTATAAAATAGATGCCTAATGTTACTATCAGCACGGCTGAAGAGTTCAAGGGAACTTGTTTTGGCACACGTATTATTGAGCTCACTAGTTTGCTCAATCTTCCACTACCTACCATCATGATGCTTCCCCTCACCAAGTTCGAGAGGAAGGACCTTTGGGGCTTCAAGGTTACTCAGCTAGGACGCCATACTGAGCCAGCCACGGAGGCCATCACCTTCAAGCTCATGCATGATGACAAGGAGAGAGGCCTAGAGGTAGTCATGCAGGATTTGCTTGGACGCTTGTTAGGGAGACACACTCAAGAGATTAGAGGTACTCACTTCCACGCCTTCAGTAGACGTGATGAGGATGGTGAGGCCATTGACTTCAAGGATACTTTGAGAGAGACAGCAGAGCCGATTCGTCTATACCTCCAGGATTTAGAGGTTCTTCTTAGGCACCTAGATACTGATAGGACCAACGTCATGCTCAACAATGACGAACTCCAGGTGCAGCTTTGTGAGAAGGACAAGCTCTTCGCGGATCAAGATGAGATAGTCAAAGAAATGGAGGCCAAGTTTGAGAGTCAGGATAGAAAGTTCAAGAGTCAAGAGAAGAGAGTCCAAGATAGGAACAAGAGGATTCGAGACATGACTGCAGAACTAGAAGCCAAGGACTTTGAGCTCGAGCATCAGCAGGTGGTGATTGAGAGATTTCGTTCACAGAAGAGGGCTCTCAAAGCCAAAATAGAGACCTTGACCACCAATGTCGAGGGGTACAAGACCGCTATGGAGAATGCAGGTCTTACACTTGTTGATGAGGAGGTTGATGCAGAGGAGTAGTGATGACTACTCATTTACCGTTATTTACCATTTCTTTGATTAATGAGTCGCAATGACCATCCAACATGTGGATGGCTTGCTATTGGTGTGTTTACTTTTCAAAACTTATTGTCTTTGTTGTTGAACTTTTACTACTATGATGCATGTTTGGTGATTTTTTATGTGATGTATTGTGCATGTTAGCATCTGTGGGTATCTCATTCGTATCTCTATTGAAACACCATAGATGCCTCCCCGACGTGCCAATCCCAACCCTAACAACAACAACAATATCACCCCCGAGATGCAGCAGATGATGACAGCTCAGACACAGCTGATGCAAATGATGACCACGTTCATACAGAATCAGAACAACAACAACAACAACAACAACAACAACAACAACAACAACAACAACAACAACAACAACAACAACAACAACAACAACAACAACAGCAACAGCAACAGCAACAACAACAGCAACAGCAACAGCAACAGCAACAGCAACATCAACAGCAACATCAATAGCAACAGCAACAGCAACAGCAACAACAACAACAACAACAACAACAACAACAACAACAACAACAACAACAACAACAACAACAACAACAACAACAACAACAACAACAACAACAACAACAACAACAACAACAAAAACAACAACAAAAACAACAACAAAAACAACAATAATAATAATTAGAATAACCCACCGGGTTTTTACATGCTTACCAGATTCTTAAGGCTGAGGCCAGCAAAGTTCTCAGGAACTACTGATCCTATGGTGGCCAATGATTGGCTACGCTCTGTGAACAAGGACTTGGTAACTGTTGGCTGTACTGATGAAGAGAAGTTCAAATTTGCAGCACACTTGTTGAAGGACCAGTAGCCACTTGGTGGGATAACTTCCAGATCACCACTCCCATTGCGGATGTGACATGGGCTATCTTTGAAGATGGTTTCCGTACTGCTCACATCTCATCCGGAGTGATGAGTTTGAAGAAGAAAGAGTTTCATAACTTGAAGCAGCGCCACCGCAGCGTGGCAGAGTATATTGAGGAGTTCAACAATCTGGCGCGTTATGCAACGGATGAAGTTGACACTGATGCTAAGAGGAAGGAGAAGTTCCTCGAAGGATTGAATGATGAACTGAACCTGCAGCTATCTGTGGCTTATGTTCCCACTTATCAGTCTCTTTGTGACAAGGCTGCTATTTTGGAGAGTGTAACTACCTCGGTGAATTACGCTCCTAGTTACAAGCCTGGATGAGCGGAAATGGTTAAAATAGTATGGTGGGGCCCAAATGCCACTCACAGGTAGACCTTTCGGCCATCCTAACCATTTCCAAACATCGGGACAAGAACGGGCGGCGTAATCGGCAGGCGAAGGGATCAACTACATACACAAATGAGTACGTATGCAAGCCACCATACAACAGTCCTCAGAGCCATTCCATCTAAAAGAAATAGAAATATTGCAACCCCATACGGCAAGATCCAAATGTCCTAGATAGATATAATAGTTTAGGATATCTCCTCATACATCAAACATCAGAGTATCAGGCGGAAGCGGCAAACAAGATCCGAGTACGGATAAGAAGCAAATCGGCATAAGATGCCCCATAATAAACACATCCGGCCCACAGATCTCACGGATCCCCGTTCTCGGAATCTCTACACCGAATGATCGTTGCCCTCATCGTCCGTCTCCTCCACCCAGTATCCATCTTGTGAGTGTACCTGTTCATCTGAATCAAATAATTTATCGTGTCAGACCCTAGGGGTACTCAGCAAGTCTTTATGCCTCTAAAGGGGACACAACCTGGGTGACGCAATTGCAGCAAAAGATAAAACCTAACAATTCTATAGATACTCGCTAACCATCCGCCTAACCAAAGATAGACGGATGTCCGTGAATTAATAACAACAGTTATAACAGTAATATTAACAGATCCATCCTCCTCCTCGCTTACCAACGAGGAAGCGGACGAACACCCCTCATCCATTGGCAGTTTTATTATCCATTCCATGAGTGTTGCACTATTTACTAGTCAGTTACTTAGTCAAATTAAAAGCGGTACTTTAGTTATACTTGTCTATGATCGAGAAACTGTGCTCCAAGTCGTCCATAACCGCGGACACGGCTTTCAGAAAGTTTTACCCTGCAGGGGTGCACAAATAGCAACACACACTCGATCAACCTCAGAAAAACCAAATCAAAACCCAACGAGGCATTCATGACAAAGCGATCACAGGATTCAGAAATATTTCAGGGGGCCACCCCATTAAGCTACCCGCAACGAAGTTGGCCGGCTCCGAGACAGACTCAAGGTTTGTGTGGACGGCTGTAAACGACTGGGAACCCGAAAGTGTGACTGGGCTTGTCGATACAGCGAAAACGTGTCATGATCCTAAATAGTACAGGTGCTCCTCGCACAATCGTAAATAAAGCAGTAAAGCATGGCATAAGTACAGGATAGTAATAAAGCCCCAAACTACTTTGTGGCCCCAAGAAATAAGAATGAATCAAGCTCTGGCTAAGGGGGGTCCATAAGCCTCCCGGATGTGGATAGCGCGAATATTCAAGGAACAGGAATCAAGTACTCGGGGTCCTACGGGACACAAGTGAGCATGAAAAACCAAATAGCAGATATTGCTCACCGGTGCCACTTTCATTAGTTATCCCATTACTACTCAGGTTAAGTTGTATAGGTACCTCGTTATCCATCAGACACTCACATACCCTACACATGCTGTTCTACGACCCGCATGGCTCAAACAACTCCTGTAGTAATGGCTCATGGGATGGAGGAACAAGCTTCGGTGGGGATTAAAAGTAAAGGATATGCAGTACTTGGGATTCAGTTTAATGCGATCGCGACTCAATGATGCAAGAATAAGATAGAGGCAATACGTACTATATGTATGCAAGCATGTGGTAGTGCTTGCCTGGCAGCTCAGTTGAAGCGAGAGAAGGATCTAGATAGTGCTCCTGGGTTTCTTGATATATCCCCTGCTCAGCGTCTATTCGAAGAAGAACCAAACAAACAAGGGCCAACATAAATAAAGTGCACAAGCATAAGAATAAAATGCGACAAGCAAACAATCATGCCATGATGAATGATGCACAATTTTCATGGCAATAAAGTAGCATGGCATGGGTGAGGTGTAGAATACAAGAAATAAACATTTTATTGAGTTTTGGTCACATTTTATTCTCGAATAAGTTGCTGTATACTTTATATTTATATTATGCATGCTGCAAAACAGAACATGGAATGCAAAACAGAAAGGTCTCATCGAGCTAATCATTTTAGACATATTATTTGTCAAATTTGGAGTTATAAAACAAAAGTTATTAATTAATTAAGGCAAAAGGGCATTTTATTGTAATTTAATCAACTTGAAATTTTAAGTGTTCAAAATATATTTTGGATGGAAGATTTGAATTCCTCACATTTTTCTGATTTCAAAACATATATTATTTGTATTATTTGGAATTATATTTCAAAAGTTAATTAAAAACATATTTGAATTTGAATTAAAACAAATTTGAAAAGTTTTAAATTTAAACAGAAAACAAAAAACCTTTTCGTACTTAGACAAACATAGCCATAGACACAGACAAGTGGGGCCGATGCTGACTAGGCGAACTGACGCGGCGAAAACTTTTCTCACCGCGGGGCTTCCTAGCCACAGAGTGTGACAGATCGGGCCGGCAACGGGAGGCCCACGTGCCAGCGAACGAGCGCGCAGGGACTGCCAGGCGGGTCCGAGCTGGAGCGCGGGTTACGGCCAGAGAAACAGAGGGACTTTTCTGCAAGAACGACGGGATGGCTGACAGGTGGGACTGGTGGACCGCGGTTTAGGAGTAAAAAGGTTGGGGGGGTAAGCGCAAAAGGGCGCCCGTACTGTTCCTCTTCTCGGCGTCGCTGGCGACCGATCGGTGCACGGCGCGGGGCGGGGGATCGAACCCAGGACCTGGGCGTGCGCGCGCGGAGGCGGCAGCCACTGCGGTGGCCTGGCGTTGTTGCTGGGGAACGGCTGCGCGGCCAGAAAACCCTACCGCGGCACTACGGCGAGGACGCGAACGCGAGCGCGCCAGCGCAGAGAGCGCTCGACAAAAAGACTAGCGCGTACAGAGGTGGATCGGCCAGAGGGGGTTGTCTAGGAGATGGGTTAGCTCACCGTGAGTTCAACGGAGAGTTTGGATCGACTCGGGGAGCAGCGGATCGACGATGACGCAGAGGCCGGCGGAGCTAGGGTTTGGCGTCGGGGCGGCGATGTTCTTTGGCTCCACCCTTCTCCTCCTCGACGGCGGGTACAGGGTGAAGCAGAGGAGCGTCCTCGAACTCCCAGGCCGCTCCACGGACGCGCTGCACGGCTGGTTCGACGGGATGCGGTGGAGGCCGACGGTGGCCGGCGAGGGAGGGTGGTCGTTGGTGGAGAGGAAGGAGAGGAGAGGGCAAGGCCGTGGGGTAGATCTAGCGGGACAGAGACGTGGGAGGTGGTGGCAGATAGCAGAGGGATAGGGGAGGAGCGTGTGGGCGCGGGGTAGATGGAAAAGGTGGTCTCGGGTGCCACCTTTCCCTCCTCCTCCTCACGTGGTCGGGCAGGCTCGGCCTGGGGCTGGTCCAGGTTAGGGCAGGTGGCCAGGAAGAGGAGAGGTAGGTCCGGGGTGGGGCTAGCTGGCAGGTAGAGAAGAGAGAGGGAGAGTGGCTCGGGTAGATGCTAGGGTTTTGGAGAGAGGGGGTAAGTAGCTAGGTTAGAGCTCGAGTTAGGTTTTGTTTAGAGAGAAGATTAGAGATTGAGGGACTAGGGAAAAGGTGGTGAGGGTTAGAGAGAGGTTGATGTGGTGATAAGGTTTAGGCAAGATCAAACAAGATCAAGCCAAAAGAAGGAAGAGAGAGAGATGAGAGATGAGCCACTCAAAAATTCAAATAAAAACAAAGGAGGACCAAAGTTGGAGAAGGTTGCATGGCCCATGCAAAAATGATAATTGCCATGATTAAAATATTGTGAAAACAATAATATTAACATGGCATTATTCTTATGCATTCCCCAAAATTGGAATAAAGCCAAGCAAAAGAATTTAAAGGAAAGTTCCAGATGGAGTAGATGGATATGATCACATTTGATTATAATTGGGACTTGCTAGTGTGTATATTCCACTAGATGTTTAATAGTCCCAAAAATATCCCAACATGAGCATAAATCCATGATAATCCATATGAAAGCTAGGAAAAAGGAGCACTACTCATAATGCATGCAAAGGTGGCTCCACATATCAATAATGTGAAAACAACATGATGCTAAGATGAGAGCATGTGGAAATAGAATTGGATCCATCCCAACCCACATGAGCTAGAGGTAAAACCCAATAAAGTGCAAAGCTCATATTTAGTTGGATGGTGGAATTATAAGGTGGTGGCAGAGAAAGGTGATGGAGTTGAATAAAAGATATGCCCCCAACTCAACTTGGGCATTTAAACAATATATAAATAACCAAATACAATATCAAGAGGCAAATACAATTAACAATGCATATGAGAGAAGAACCAAACCAAAAAGGGTTTTATATGATGCTCAAATGCAAGGTGGCATGATGACATGAGCATGATATAATTATGATGCAATAATTATATATAGGAAGTAGCATTTATATAGACTAGGCTAGTAGCATTGCAATTGTTAGACAATTGGGATGCTACAACTCTCCCCCACTAAACAAGAATCTTGCCCCGAGATTCCTAGGAAAAAGAAAACAACACAAGGAGAGGCGGGTGTTCGAACGAAGGTGACCCTCACGTTCCCAAGTTGATGAACAACGGAATGGTGCGACCACTACACCTTGCAAAACTTTCTAGACTTGTTGCGAGTCTTGCATTTTGCTTTAGAAACAACGGGTTAGAAGAGTTGAAGGATTGTCGTGAGACAAGAAGGATAGGATGGGCATAGCTCCGCTTTTCCCAAGAATCATGATAAAAGAATATAACCACTTGTGAAAGAAAAGGATAAGATGATGTATCATGGATAAAGAAAGACACACCATTAAGATTAAAGATTTACCGATACGAGAGAGGATGAATCTTTGTCTCGCCGGAAGAAAGGAGCTAGATTGGAGAGGTTTTGAACCACTATTACAATAGCATCGTATCTTCTCTCGGATTTGAGAAAAGAAGTTCGGAAA
Organism: Avena sativa; assembly: GCA_916181665.1. Classification (NCBI taxonomy): domain Eukaryota; kingdom Viridiplantae; phylum Streptophyta; class Magnoliopsida; order Poales; family Poaceae; genus Avena; species Avena sativa. Next base: position 242,173,189 of record OV702283.1, on the reverse strand, counting down.
CAATATTGCCTTCAAACAATAGAGTCCCTTGATAACAACAGAAAGATTTAGTTAGACATCGTCGGATTACATTCTTGTTGCGCCGGTAAGAACCAAGGATCACGCAATTTAGGTGCGCAGATATAACTTCCAGAGATGGATGTGAAGCCAGATCATGGTGGAATCCCGAGAAGCAAAGAATATGGAGGATCTGGAGTTTATTGTAGAGATACTTATTGCTTTCTTTAGCCTTGAGGCTAACGCAATAGATTTGCGGCTGATGGCATCAACCATAATTGGCTTTACCACAGAAAAAGAATTGATGAAACAAAGAGAGAGATAGTTTCCTTTAATCTTGTTTGGGGATATCGAGCATCGGTAGAAATACGAGGATAGAAAAAGCTTTGCGTTTGTTTCCACCAGATAATTGAGGATTTTGCTCCGTGTAGAAAGGGTGAGATCACCAACAAGAGATTATTGATTACTTTCTTCGTAAGAGCACTCCGGAAAAACAAGGACGGAAGTAAAAGTATCAAGGGATAAAGGCCACTTCTAACTTCCGTGGAATGAGTGAAATCACATTAATTCACCAATTCAATGTACAAGAGCGAATGATAAGAGTAGTGGTATGGTAGCTACTCCATCCCGCACTCAAAGCATTACTCCGCACATGAATAAGAAAATCATGCAACCCAACTACCGAAACAGACTGAAGGTGTTGGCAAAAACTCATAGAACTCCGTTAGAAAACAAGGATAGATGCAGACGATTCACCGGATTCAAAGATAGATAAAGATGATGATGTTGTCGTCATGTCAGAAGTACCAAGCCACCGGAAAGATATAAAGGAAGATCACGGAGACAACTGCAAAATTTCACAGATATAGAAAAAGATAGCACCACTTGAACAGAAGGAATACAAGATCTGGAAGGTCTTCATGGCCTCCGGTGGATTGAGCATAGACGATAGAGCGAGAGGGTTTCAAGAGATTACTTAACAAGATTGAGGTGAAAGAACTCCATGTTCTTCTTGAAATGATTGAGAGAGATTTAGCAGCCTTGAGGAAATCTTCAGCGGAACGACGATGATAACTTGCCAACAAGGAACAACTCTGGATTGGTTGAAGATGGAGGATGGAATTAACAATGGACTTGCTGATTCCAGAGTTGAAGTAATGTATTTAGCAGAAGGACGTGGTCGAGATATGTGACTTCAAAAAGTCAGAATTCTCACTTTGAGACTTTGCACACAGGCAGTGCTCACGAAGCTCGAGAGAAAGAGACACAGATGATCTTCCATGTCCTTCCATAGATATCGAATAGGCAAGCATATTATCAACATATACCACCATGGATTAACAAGATATTCCCAGAATACCAAGTTCAAGAGGCGGGAGAACGAACAAATGCTCGAAACACTTTCTGAGCTCAACGCTCTTTGAAAGATCAACGTTACGAGTAAGGATTCCTGTTGAAGAAGATGCGCTGACAGAATAGGTTAACTGGTCCTTCGGAAGAAAAAGATATGTCACCTGGTTCACATTGTCGATCGGATCACCGGTTACAAAGATAAAGAGATCTTGGATAAGAACCGATGATAGCTCATACCTTAAGCAAAGCTATCAGAGACGAAAAGATGCAATTCCCTCGTATCTAGGAGAATTGTGCAGATATGGGGTTCAAAAGGATGTGCAGCATGATGGACAGATGATAGACCGCCGTAGTGCTTGGAGAAACTCTGGATTGCCAAAGATGCTTGAATATGCATAGATATGATCGCGGTGTACTCAAAATCACAGGAGATAACCGTCACCATTTGGAGGATAGTGGTGATTGCATTTTCCATATTCCACTCAAGATAAGTGTCATATAGCTATGCCGAGAACCAAATTACAATCACCAGCATCGGATCGACACATGTTATGTAATTAGCCCAAGAGAATTGGAGATGAAATGAAACTCTAGGATTAAGCGCCGGTGACAAAAGAATGAGTTAGCATGGACATGCTGATAAAAGGGAGATAGATAATGTTTCACACACGACTGAAAAGGAGTGTGGAAGCACAGATGTATCAAAGAAATTTTTTCCACATTTTTCGGCATTAAAATACCAATAGATGCGCAAAAACACTTATCAGGTAGCGATTAGCAACTGATGGTTTCACAGAATGTGGAGTTGCTAGAAGGAAGGACACCCTTAAGAAGATGGCACCGGTTAACAAGGAGTCAGATAGATCGCGCCGGTATTCAAAAGCCTGTCAGTATGGAATGTACCAACAGTTGATAAGCAAAGTGAAGGGAATATGCCCGAGAGGCAATAATAAAGTGGTTATTATCGTATTCCTTGTTTATGATAAATGTTTATTTTGCATGCTATAATTGTATTAATACGGAAACGTTAATACATGTGTGTTTAATAAACAAACAGAAAGTTCCTAGTTATGCCTCTCTTATAAACTAGCTCGTTGATTAACAAGATGATCAAGGTTTCCTGATCATGGACATTGGATGTTGTTAATAACGGGATCACAACATTAGTGTAATGGTGTGATGAACATTCATCCAAAGTATAGCATTACGATCAAAGTCATTGAGTTTATATTGCTATAACAACTTACGAAGTGATCCTAATCCTTAGACCATGAGATCATGTCAATCACTAACACCGGAAGAGTTTCTTGATAACATCAAACGTCACACCGTAACAGGGTGATTATAAAGATGGGTTCAGAACTACTAAAGTGTTATGTTGAGGCCCATGGATCGAGAATGGAATTTGTTCATCCCGATGACGGATAGATATGCTCTGGGCCCTCTCGGTGATATCACATTGATTAGCTTGCAAGCAAGTGATTTGATCACTAGAATGTTATATCACGGGAACGAGAAAAGAGTGCATGTCAGTAACGAGATCAAACTAGGTATGGAGATACCGATGATCGAATCTCGGACATGTAATATATCGCGAAACAAAGGGATTAAGATACTAGCATAAAAGGTTCCGACGATCACAAGAAAGTCATCGTTGAATGTGTGGGAGTCAGTATGGGTCTCCAGATCCCGCTTCTGATTATTGATCCGAGAGGGGTCTCGATCATGTCTGCATTATTCGCGAACCGTAGGGTGACACACTTAAGAGACACCGACATCCATTTGGAGCAAAAGTTTCATGCCGAAAAGAAAAGGAAAGCGCAGGAATTTATTTCACTAGACACCGAAACTGTTTCGGTTGAAATTGCTGAAACTGGTTCTGCATGTGAAATGGAATACTAGCAAGGGGTTTTATGTGAATGTTTGTTAATTAAAGTAATTAACAAAATTCTGAATAAATAAATAAAAGAGTTTTATTTAAATGAGAGCTTGCATTAAATTTGGTGGAAATTTAATGCATGTGAGTGGATTTTTGAGTGGAGGCTTTTTAATGGGAGTGGAGGCTTTTCATTTTGAGTGGGAGCTCCACCCACATGAATGTGTAAGAGGTGGGGGCAGCCCCCATGGCTGGGCACCATGCCCCTTGGGTGCCCCCCCCTCTCCCCTATAAAAGGCCCCCCTCTCCTCCTCTCACATCACACCTCCTCGTGAAGGATCTCTCTCCCCCTCTAGAATTTATTCCCCATGGTCTCGGACTAGCGAGATACATGTTCCCGGTGGCTTTTCGGCAAGAAAGAGTTGTGCTTCCGCTGCATCGCTGGAGCGAGGAGGCGGAGGTTGCTCGGTTCCTCGAACGTGTGTGCGAGCACGGATGCGCTGCTGTTTTGCGGCGCTAGGACTTCCTCTCGATCTTGAGATCGGCAAGAGATCGTCTACATCAACCACGAGTTTGGACTCGTTAAGCTTTGTCGATCTTCAAGGGTATGTTCTCTACGGATATACATCCGCCCGTTGTTTGTATCTAGTAGATAGATCTTGGTACATAGTTGTTCCCATCGTAGGAAAATTTTTGTTTTCTATGCTGCGAACCCTATAGTGGTATCAGAGCCGGATCTATGCGTAGATGCTTTGCACGGGTAGTACACATATTATTATGTGGGCGATGATGATCATTTTATTGCTTCTTAGTTGTACTTTGGATATTGGTGGCATAGTGGGATGAAGCGGCCCGGACAAACTTTACATGTCCTCGCACATGAGACCTGTTCCACGCTTGACATGCAACTAGTTTTGCATAAGTGGCTAGCGGGTGTCTGTCTCTCCTACTATAGTCAATATCTAATTTGCAACGAGTTATCAACAATATGGTTATCCTCGTTGTGGTTCATGTTCGTAGGTAAGAACGGTTCTATCTTCGAAAGCCCTAAGCCACGTAAAACTTGCAATGGATAAATTAGAGGCGTCTAGTTTAGATTGTTGCTGGGCTAGTGTTATGATATGGTGATGTTGCAAGTAGAAGTATGAGATGATACTCTTACAACATACATAACGTGTAAACTCCATAGACCTTGGATTTACACATAAAGGTATGATAGTGATCATACCACGATGCACATGATAGAGATCATATGCGAGAACCATATCATTCCACTAATAAACATGTGATGTTTGATTGCATCTTATATTGCTTGTTTGGCGTTTTATTAGCATAATAAGATGATACCTCATTTAGATATCAAGATAAAAATGTGTTCTTCCTTAAGTATGCACCGACAATGTTTCGTCGCTTCAAGACATCACGTGATGATCGGGTGTACTTGAATCCACGAGCATATCTCGGGTGTAAGACAGTTACACACGCGAATACTAAGGTTCTTACTTGGCGAGCCTAGCATGTACAGACATGGCCTCGGAACACGGACCGAAAGGTTAAGCATGAGTCATATGTTTTGATATGATGACCATATGGATGCTCTCCTTTGAAGCTACGCCGACTCACGTGATGATCGGACTTGGTGTAGTGGATTTGGTTCATGTAATCACCAAAAAGACACGAGGGATGTCGTTTTTGAGTGGGAGTTCATTTCTAATTTGGATTAGTAGAACTCAATTTATCATAAATTAAATCAAAGTGAATTTGCATAATTTGTTGTAGTCATTGGCATTCGTTCACCACCTTATGCATAGTTGTAATTGAGATAATAGAACTATAGAATTCTGGATATTTACTTTACGAACTGGTATCGTATTGTGTTGAGTGTCAATCAAAGTTTAAAGTCCTATTGCAAACTTTCAGCAAACTCTATTTACTCCGTGAAATTTAATAATTGGTATTAAATCGAGAGTTAAAATTCCAGTGTTAGTATCTTAAGTATCATGTTTGCCTCCACGATTCTTGATTGTTTTAATATCAAGTTTATCTAGGAGCTGAAAGAATTGTTTCAGAAACCATCATGTGTGGCAGATATAACGATATCTGAAACAATGTTTTGGTTGCAATATGATAGAGTATAATATATGTTCTCATATTGGATGAGAATTTACGAAGGTTGGAGATGCTAGACATCCTAATCATCCAAAAGGGTTTTGGAAAGTAATGTTATACTCACGATTCTCCTTTATAAGCTAAATTGTCTTGATCATGAAAGTCGTCATGATAAGGATGAATAGAATATGTATGTAAAGTGTTTACTATACTAAAAGATTACTAAAGAATGGATTTTGAAAGAATACCGATCATTTTGATGATGGTGATCTACTTCAAAGTGCAAGTCCAAAGGTATTATTATTTGAATATACACGCTTTGGACTATGTGTCATGTATATGGCGCCACTTTTGATGTTGATAGATTCTTTTAAAAGGAAAAGGAAATGCTGAAAGAGAATCTATAAAATATATTTGGCAGAAAAGAAAAGATTGGAAATATCCAATTTAGGTATATGGATGATATACATGTTATGGTTGTATTGTTTGCTTGTTAAACAATGTGGTTCTTGGGTATTGGATACCGAATTGGTTGGTATGAAATTTCATACGGAATGACGCAATTCATGAACCACAATGGCCTAAGTAACTAGCAAGAGAATATGTGATGATGTTCATCGAAAACAAACAAACCGTTGTTTGTATTTCTCGTTGACATCAAAGCTTGACTTCAAGATTTGTTTTAATAATTGTTATTTGAATCAGGTATTATAAGAACAAAGGTTGTTCAAATAATTACCGTATTCCATATAAGATGTATGATTTACAAATCTAGTTGAAGAAATCACATCCATAAAACCTAATGCTAAAATGTCGCAAGACAAATGATTGAAAGATCACTTATGAAGTGACATCGCTGTTTAAATTATATTGGAAAGAAAACATGAAGAATCTCCATATTCATGGATTTTTGGAGTCTTTGATTTGATCAAGTGACGCTTGTGAGACTTTCCACGTGATAATTAAAACTTCGTTCAAAGGCCAAAGAAGAACGAACGACTAAATTATTGGAATTTATACATATCGATGTATGTAGTCCATTATGTGTACTCGTAAGCGATGGGTTTCAACTTCATATGCTTTCTCCGGAATTTTGAGTGAATGTTCACTTAATGAGAAAGAAGTATGAAATATTTGAAAATGTTTCAAAGACTTTCAAGATGAAGTGGAAAATCATTTTAACAAGAAAAATAAATAAATTATGATTTGATCATAAAGGGATTTATTTGAGTTAGAAGTGTAACAAGAAAATAAATGAATTATGATTTTATCATAAAGGGATTTATTTGAGTTGCAAGTTTAGCAAAACACCTAGATTTACATCTCCCGAAACACCATAGGAGTATGGAGTGTTTGAGATTTGTAATGAAACCTTGTGAGACATGGTTGGATCAAAGGTGTTATTTATAAAACTGCCATTATGTTTTAAAAGATTAAAGCTTTAGAGACTACCGCTTTTACACTGAAAAGAGCTCCATCTTGATCCGGTGAAATGACACCATGGAAGTTATGGTTTGGGGTAAAACCCAAGTTGTCATTTCTTAAATTTTGGTATGCTAAACATAAGTAAGATTTTTACAACCGAAGTCGGATGAGCATGTCTTTGTAGGTTATTTCGAATAACAATTGGTTATTCCTCCATAACACCGAGGACAAAAGGGTTTGTCGCTTGAAATGTGAAGTTTCTTGAAAAAGGAATCTTTCGCAAAAGTTAAGTGGGAGGACAATAGAACTTTGATAAGGTTAACGAACCTTAGCTAAATGTGCTGAGTTGCGCAGCGCCGGAAATCATTCTGGAGGCTGCCATAATGCTCATAGCTTATGTGCCTCAAAGGTTGTGGTCACGGAGGTCTAAAGTTCCTATTGAACCAAGAAGGTCGGTTAAACAATCAAATGCTAAGATTTGAGAGTAAATCATTATTGTTTGACAATGATGAACCGAATACATACAAAGAAGCGATGATGGGCCCTGACTCCGTCAAATGGCTTGAAGCCATAAAATCCGTGATAGTTCCATATACGAGAAATCAAGTTTTGAACTTGGAAGACCCTCCGGAAAGGTGTAAAAACCTATCGGTCGTATTTGGATCTATAAAGAAACAGACATGGATGTCTCACATCTATGAAATATTCGACATGTTGTAAAGTATTTTATGACAATGTTCAAAGAGTTGACTATGACAAGATTTGATCTTTCATAGCGATATTTAGTCTGAACGGATTAAAGTAGCAACCACTACATATAATTTGGTATATGGTAGATGAATAAACAAAACAAAGTTCTTTTAATAGGATGGTTACCTAGGACGTGTACATGACACGGTCCAAAGGGTTTTGTTAAATTCAAAGGATGCTAAAAGGGCATGCAAACTTCAATGGTTGAAGTAAGCATCGCGGAGTTGGAATCTTCACCATGATGAAAAATGAGTTTTTCATCTGGAGACGATGAAGATGCTTGCATTTGCAAGAAATTAAGTGGGAGCGCTGAGACATATTTCTAATACATTATGTGAAGGACATCTTGTTGATTAGAAATGATGTATCTTTTATTGACAAAGGTTAAGAATTTCATTTCGATGAAATACTTAGGCAAAACCCGAATATTTAGCGTGAATGTCTATAGTGGATAGACTGTAACGCTAATATGTTTATGCCAAACGTACATATATGAGATATTGAAGGAGTTCAATATAGAAACGACAAGAAACAGTTCTTGTTGCATGGAAAGGAATTGAATCAAGATTCAAGTGTATCGACACTTGATAAGTTAAACAAGATTCAAGTGCTTTGACACTTGATGAGTGCAATCACGAGAATGTTTTGATCAATCATACCATGATATGTACACATCCAGATATGTCCTATGCTCTAAGTGTTATGAGCATATACCAGAATGAATCATAAAATGATCATTGGACGATAGTGAGGATATTCTTATGATCTTTTGGAAGAACTAAGAATATATTTGTGTAGAGGTGACAAACAATTACAAATAGTTCATTGTAAAGCGTTACATTGATACTAGTTTTGTCACAAGATAAAAATTAAGTTTATCTCAATTTAAACTATGGGTGGCACAATGTGATGGAAAGGAGATTCCATGATGGATTTGGAAGAGTTCCAAAGTTAAGACATTGTGACGAATACTACAAAAAAAGGCTAAGTATATGACTGCTATAGTAGCAGCAAAGGAGGGAATTTGTGTCAAGTAGTTTGTTATCAAACTAAGGTGTGGTTCGCAACGGGCTAACACTAAAGATATATTGTATGACAATAGTATCAACGTGTTTTAACCCCAAGGAACTAAAGGTCTCACCGAAAGACCAAATTTATACAATGCCATCTCATTGGAGAATGAGTGATGCGTGAAGACGCAAAGACATGCAAATACACACGGACTTGAAGCGTCAGATCCGTAGATTATGTTAACCACTTGCAATTGCGTATATGGAACACCGGAAAGCCATAGGTGTTCAATACGCAGAGTTTTCAAACTAGATTATTGTCTCTAGTGCAAGTGGGAGACTGAAGGGAATATGCCCGAGAGGCAATAATAAAGTGGTTATTATCGTATTCCTTGTTTATGATAAATGTTTATTTTGCATGCTATAATTGTATTAATACGTAAACGTTAATACATGTGTGTTTAATAAACAAACAGAAAGTTCCTAGTTATGCCTCTCTTATAAACTAGCTCGTTGATTAACAAGATGATCAAGGTTTCCTGATCATGGACATTGGATGTTGTTAATAACGGGATCACAACATTAGTGTAATGGTGTGATGAACATTCATCCGAAGTATAGCATTACGATCAAAGTCATTGAGTTTATATTGCTATAACAACTTACGAAGTGATCCTAATCCTTAGACCATGAGATCATGTCAATCACTAACACCGGAAGAGTTTCTTGATAACATCAAACGTCACACCGTAACAGGGTGATTATAAAGATGGGTTCAGAACTACTAAAGTGTTATGTTGAGGCCCATGGATCGATAATGGAATTTGTTCATCCCGATGACGGATAGATATGCTCTGGGCCCTCTCGGTGATATCACATTGATTAGCTTGCAAGCAAGTGATTTGATCACTAGAATGTTATATCACGGGAACGAGAAAAGAGTGCATGTCAGTAACGAGATCAAACTAGGTATGGAGATACCGATGATCGAATCTCGGACATGTAATATATCGCGAAACAAAGGGATTAAGATACTAGCATAAAAGGTTCCGACGATCACAAGAAAGTCATCGTTGAATGTGTGGGAGTCAGTATGGGTCTCCAGATCCCGCTTCTGATTATTGATCCGAGAGGGGTCTCGATCATGTCTGCATTATTCGCGAACCGTAGGGTGACACACTTAAGAGACACCGACATCCATTTGGAGCAAAAGTTTCATGCCGAAAAGAAAAGGAAAGCGCAGGAATTTATTTCACTAGACACCGAAACTGTTTCGGTTGAAATTGCTGAAACTGGTTCTGCATGTGAAATGGAATACTAGCAAGGGGTTTTATGTGAATGTTTGTTAATTAAAGTAATTAACAAAATTCTGAATAAATAAATAAAAGAGTTTTATTTAAATGAGAGCTTGCATTAAATTTGGTGGAAATTTAATGCATGTGAGTGGATTTTTGAGTGGAGGCTTTTTAATGGGAGTGGAGGCTTTTCATTTTGAGTGGGAGCTCCACCCACATGAATGTGGAAGAGGTGGGGGCAGCCCCCATGGCTGGGCACCATGCCCCTTGGGTGCCCCCCCTCTCCCCTATAAAAGGCCCCCCTCTCCTCCTCTCACATCACACCTCCTCGTGAAGGATCTCTCTCCTCCTCTAGAATTTATTCCCTATGGTCTCGGACTAGCGAGATACATGTTCCCGGTGGCTTTTCGGCAAGAAAGAGTTGTGCTTCCGCTGCATCGCTGGAGCGAGGAGGCGGAGGTTGCTCGGTTCCTCGAACGTGTGTGCGAGCACGGATGCGCTGCTGTTTTGCGGCGCTAGGACTTCCTCTCGATCTTGAGATCGGCAAGAGATCGTCTACATCAACCACGAGTTTGGACTCGTTAAGCTTTGTCGTTCTTCAAGGGTATGTTCTCTACGGATATACATCCGCCCGTTGTTTGTATCTAGTAGATAGATCTTGGTACATAGTTGTTCCCATCGTAGGAAAATTTTTGTTTTCTATGCTGCGAACCCTACACAAAGGCAGATAAAGATAACATGTTGGATACAACAGATAGACAAGGAATTACACACACACACACACTCAACCTATGGTACTACGGAAACCCAGAACACGTGAATCCTAGTTTGAATTTAAGAAGAGGATAGAAAACGTTACACTTCCTTACCAGAAAAGGGTGGGTGGTTAAGAAGAAAAATGGAAGCAGTCCTACTCTCGCGTTTTGTTTTTCCCTAGTATACATAGCTACCAAAAATATTTGCTAGACTGACAACGACCATTTGGCTGAGACCCTGAAGGGCGGGATGGCTCTGATACCAATTGTAACTACCTCGGTGAATTACGCTCCTAGTTACAAGCCTGGATGAGCGGAAATGGTTAAAATAGTACGGTGGGGCTCAAATGCCACTCACAGGTAGACCTTTCGGCCGTCCTAACCATTTCCAAACATCGGGACAAGAACGGGCGGCGTAATCGGCAGGCGAAGGGATCAACTACATACACAAATGAGTATGTATGCAAGCCACCATACAACAGTCCTCAGAGCCATTCCATCTAAAAGAAATAGAAATATTGCAACGCCATACGGCAAGATCCAAATGTCCTAGATAGATATAATAGTTTAGGATATCTCCTCATACATCAAACATCAAAGTATCAGGCGGAAGCGGCAAACAAGATCCGAGTATGGATAAGAAGCAAATCGGCATAAGATGCCCCATAATAAACACATCCCGCCCACAGATCTCACGGATCCCCGTTCCCGGAATCTCTACACCGAATGATCGTTGCCCTCATCGTCCGTCTCCTCCACCCAGTATCCATCTTGTGAGTGTACCTGTTCATCTGAATCAAATAATTTATCGTGTGAGACCCTAGGGGTACTCAGCAAGTCTTTATGCCTCTAAAGGGGACACAACCTGGGTGACGCAATTGCAGCAAAAGATAATACCTAACAATTCTATAGATACTCGCTAACCATCCGCCTAACCAAAGATAGACGGATGTCCGTGAATTAATAACAACAGTTATAACAGTAATATTAATAGATCCATCCTCCTCCTCGCTTACCAACGAGGAAGCGGACGAACACCCCCCATCCATTGGCAGTTTTATTATCCATTCCATCAGTGTTGCACTATTTACTAGTCAGTTACTTAGTCAAATTAAAAGCGGTACTTTAGTTATACTTGTCTATGATTGAGAAACTGTGCTCCAAGTCGTCCATAACCGCGGACACGGCTTTCAGAAAGTTTTACCCTGCAGGGGTGCACAAATAGCAACACACACTCGATCAACCTCGGAAAAACCAAATCAAAACCCAACGAGGCATTCACGACAAAGCGATCACAGGATTCAGAAATATTTCAGGGGGCCGCCCCATTAAGCTACCCGCAACGAAGTTGGCCGGCTCCGAGACGGACTCAAGTTTTGTGTGGACGGCTGTAAACGACTGGGAACCCGAAAGTGTGACTGGGCTTGTCGATACAGCGAAAACGTGTCACGATCCTAAACAGTACAGGTGCTCCTCGCACAATCGTAAATAAAGCAGTAAAGCATGGCATAAGTACAGGATAGTAATAAAGCCCCAAACTACTTTGTGGCCCCAAGAAATAAGAATGAATCAAGCTCTGGATCAGGGGGGTCCATAAGCCTCCCGGATGTGGATAGCGCGAATATTCAAGGAACAGGAATCAAGTACTCGGGGTCCTACGGGACACAAGTGAGCATGAAAAACCAAATAGCAGATATTGCTCACCGGTGCCACTTTCATTAGTTATCCCATTACTACTCAGGTTAAGTTGTATAGGTACCTCGTTATCCATCAGACACTCACATACCCTACACATGTTGTTCTACGACCCGCATGGCTCAAACAACTCCTGTAGTAATGGCTCATGGGATGGAGGAACAAGCTTCGGTGGGGTTTAAAAGTAAAGCCTATGCAGTACTTGGGATTCAGTTTAATGCGATCGCGACTCAATGATGCAAGAATAAGATAGATGCAAGCATGTGGTAGTGCTTGCCTGGCAGCTCAGTTGAAGCGAGAGAAGGATCTGGGTAGTGCTCCTGGGTTTCTTGATATATCCCCTGCTCAGCGTCTATTCGAAGAAGAACCAAACAAACAAGGGCCAACATAAATAAAGTGCACAAGCATAAGAATAAAATGCGACAAGCAAACAATCATGCCATGATGAATGATGCACAATTTGCATGGCAATAAAGTAGCATGGCATGGGTGAGGTGTAGAATACAAGAAATAAACATTTTATTGAGTTTTGGTCACATTTTATTCTCGAATAAGTTGCTGTATACTTTATATTTATATTATGCATGCTGCAAAACAGAACATGGAATGCATAAACAGAAAGGTCTCGTCGAGCTAATCATTTTAGACATATTATTTGTCAAATTTGGAGTTATAAAACAAAAGTTATTAATTAATTAATTAAGGCAAAAGGGCATTTTATTGTAATTTTAATCAACTTGAACTTTTAAGTGTTCAAAATATATTTTGGATGGAAGATTTGAATTCCTCACATTTTTCCGATTTCAAAACATATATTATTTGTATTATTTGGAATTATATTTCAAAAGTTAATTAAAAACAGATTTGAATTTGAATTAAAACAAATTTGAAAAGTTTTAAATTTAAACAGAAAACAGAAAACCTTTTCGTACTCAGACAAACATAGCCATAGACACAGACAAGTGGGGCCGATGCTGACTGGGCGAACTGACGCGGCGAAAACTTTTCTCACCGCGGGGCTTCCTAGCCACAGAGTGTGACAGATGGGGCCGGCAACGGGAGGCCCACGTGCCAGCGAACGAGCGCGCAGGGACTGCCAGGCGGGGCCGAGCTAGAGCGCGGGTTACGGCCAGAGAAACAGAGGGACTTTTCTGCAAGAACGACGGGGTGGCTGACAGGTGGGACTAGTGGACCGCGGTTTAGGAGTAAAAAGGTTGGGGGGGTAAGCGCAAAAGGGCTCCCGTACTGTTCCTCTTCTCGGCGTCGCTGGCGACCGATCGGTGCGCGGCACGGGGCGGGGGATCGAACCCAGGACCTGGGCGTGCGCGCGCAGAGGCGGCAGCCACTGCGGTGGCCTGGCGTTGTTGCTGGGGAACGGCTGCGCGGCCAGAAAACCCTACCGCGGCACTACGGCGAGGACGCGAACGCGAGCGCGCCAGCGCAGAGAGCGCTCGACAAAAAGACTAGCGCGTACAGAGGTGGATCGGCCAGAGGGGGTTGTCTAGGAGATGGGTTAGCTCACCGTGAGTTCGACGGAGAGTTTGGATCGACTCGGGGAGCAGCGGATCGACGATGACGCAGAGGCCGGCGGAGCTAGGGTTTGGCGTCGGTGGCGGCGATGTTCTTCGGCTCCAGCCCTTCTCCTCCTCGACGGCGGGTACAGGGTGAAGCAGAGGAGCGTCCTCGAACTCCCAGGCCGCTCCACGGACGCGCTGCACGGCTGGTTCGACGGGATGCGGTGGAGGCCGACGGTGGCCGGCGAGGGAGGGTGGTCGTTGGTGGAGAGGAAGGAGAGGAGAGGGCAAGGCCGTGGGGTAGATCTAGCGGGACAGAGACGTGGGAGGTGGTGGCAGATAGCAGAGGGATAGGGGAGGAGCGTGTGGGCGCGGGGTAGATGGAAAAGGTGGTCTCGGGTGCCACCTTTCCCTCCTCCTCCTCACGTGGTCGGGCAGGCTCGGCCTGGGGCTGGTCTAGGTTAGGGCAGGTGGCCAGGAAGAGGAGAGGTAGGTCCGGGGTGGGTCTAGCTGGCAGGTAGAGAAGAGAGAGGGAGAGTGGCTCGGGTAGATGCTAGGGTTTTGGAGAGAGGGGGTAAGTAGCTAGGTTAGAGCTCGGGTTAGGTTTTGTTTAGAGAGAAGATTAGAGATTGAGGGACTAGGGAAAAGGTGGTGAGGGTTAGAGAGAGGTTGATGTGGTGATAAGGTTTAGGCAAGATCAAACAAGATCAAGCCAAAAGAAGGAAGAGAGAGAGATGAGAGATGAGCCACTCAAAAATTCAAATAAAAACAAAGGAGGACCAAAGTTGGAGAAGGTTGCATGGCCCATGCAAAAATGATAATTGCCATGATTAAAATTTTGTGAAAACAATAATATTAACATGGCATTATTCTTATGCATTCCCCAAAATTGGAATAAAGCCAAGAAAAAGAATTTAAAGGAAAGTTCCAGATGGAGTAGATGGATATGATCACATTTGATTATAATTGGGACTTGCTAGTGTGTATATTCCACTAGATGTTTAATAGTCCCAAAAATATCCCAACATGAGCATAAATCCATGATAATCCATATGAAAGCTAGGAAAAAGGAGCACTACTCATAATGCATGCAAAGGTGGCTCCACATATCAATAATGTGAAAACAACATGATGCTAAGATGAGAGCATGTGGAAATAGAATTGGATCCATCCCAACCCACATGAGCTAGAGGTAAAACCCAATAAAGTGCAAAGCTCATATTTAGTTGGATGGTGGAATTATAAGGTGGTGGCAGAGAAAGGTGATGGAGTTGAATAAAAGATATGCCCCCAACTCAACTTGGGCATTTAAACAATATATCAATAACCAAATACAATATCAAGAGGCAAATACAATTAACAATGCATATGAGAGAAGAACCAAACCAAAAAGGGTTTTATATGATGCTCAAATGCAAGGTGGCATGATGACATGAGCATGATATAATTATGATGCAACAATTATATATAGGAAGTAGCATTTATATAGACTAGGCTAGTAGCATTGCAATTGTTAGACAATTGGGATGCTACAGAGAGCAAAATAAAATAGGTTGAAAGCAGGAAGAGGAAGCACTCGGACAAGCATAGCTCGGGATCATCTCACAAGCGTTCCCATTATGATGACAGTGGGAATTCTGGATCCCACAAGCATGGAAAGTACAACAAGCACCACAACCACAACCGTCATCATGACAACAAGCACCACCGTAGTCATGACAATGACAAGTACAAGAATCACAAAAGTGGATATAAGAGCCACCACAATGGAAGTGGAAGTGGTAGTGGAAGCCAGCCTGTCAAGAAGGATCTTAGTCAGGTTGAATGTTTCAAGTGCAAGAAGATGGGGCATTATGCAAATGAATGCCCAAAAAAGAAAGTTGAAGGACCCAACAAGCCCAACCCTTTCCAAAAGGGACAGGTGAACCACATCAATGTGGAAGAGATCTATGAGGAACCTGATGCTGTTGCTGGTAAGTTCAAACTCAATTCTGTTCCAGCATTTGTTCTCTTTGATACTGGTGCATCTCATTCATTCATGTCAAGAGCATTTGTTGAAACAAATGAACTACCGGTAGAAACTATTGGGTGTCCTATAAAAGTAAGTTCTCCTGGCGGAGAAATGATAGTGAACTCAGGATGTCATGATCTAGTCATAGAGTTTGGGAAGTATAAGTTTCCCGTTAATCTGATAATCCTGAACTCCCAAGGATTGGATGTCATTTTGGGAATGGACTGGATGACTAAGCACAAGGGAGTGCTAGATTGTGCCAACCATACTGTCTCACTCACAACTCCAGAAAATAAAAGGATTAGATTCAAGACCAACTTTGAATCGAAAAGGAGTAAGCTAAATTCTCTTAAGGGGGTTAGCATAGACAGTGTGCCAATTGTGAGTGAATATCCGGATGTGTTTCCGGAAGAATTGCTGGGAATGCCACCGGATAGAGATGTGGAGTTTCTTATTGATTTGCTACCAGGATCTGGACCAATAGCAAAGAGACCGTATAAGATGTTAGTAGACGAATTGAAAGAACACAAGAAACAACTAGGAGAATAGTTGCAGAAAGGATTTATTCAACCAAGTTCTCCATCTTGGGGAGCACCGGTTTTGTTTGTGGAAAAGAAGGATATGAGTCAAAGGTTATGCATAGATTACCGCTCAGTCAATGAGGTGACTATCAAGAACAAATACCCTTTGCCTAGAATCAATGACTTGTTTGATCAGCTAGAAGGAGCATGTATGTTCTCAAAAATTGATCTCCGATCAGGATATTTCCAACTCAAAATAAGGGAACAAGACATACCTAAGACAGCTTTCACCACTAGATATGGATTGTATGAGTACACCGTGATGCCTTTTGGTTTGACCAATGCCCCATCTTATTTCATGAACATGATGAACAAGGTGTTCATGGATTTCCTTGACAAGTTTGTTGTCGTATTCATTGATGACATTTTGATCTACTGCAAGAGCAAAGAAGAGCATGAAGGACACTTGAGTTTGATACTTGAGAAGCTTAGAGAGCATAAGCTATATGCCAAATTCAGCAAGTGTGACTTTTGGTTGAATGAAGTTGGATTTCTTGGACACGTTGTGTCAGGGGATGGTGTAGCAGTTGATCCTGCTAAAGTTTCAGCTGTAACTGAATGGGAATCTCCTAAGTCAGTGAAAGAGGTTCGTAGTTTCCTTGGCTTGGCAGGATACTACAGAAGGTTCATTGAGAATTTCTCCAAGATAGCTAAGCCAATGATAGAATTGCTAAAGAAAGACAAGAAGTTTTGATAGGGCAAAGGTGTCCGATCTTTCGATGAGATGGTGATATTCGATTTGGTGGAGTTCGGGCTTGACGATCCGACTACACGTGCGAGCACAAGCGCCAATGCAATCGCTAGGCCAATCTCCTGGAGGTTACCGATCCTGCGTGAACACGATCAGCCTGACCAGCGAGGGTCTTAATTCCTACCTGAAATCGAGAACAAGTAAGAACCAATATTGCAATCAAGATATTGCGGATTAAGAGGAAAGCTTTATTGAAGAGGTGGGATCCTGAATAGGCGCGAAGTACAAGAGGCCTCTGCGACGCTCGAGCCTTGGCGAAGTTGCTATGATGGCTAACTTAATGTCTAAACAAAATCCGAGTCTATGGGGTCGGCTATGGGGAGTATTTAAGGGCGAAAAGGTGGGGTTTCGGCCAGCCATGGAAGTGGTGGCAGAATCCAACCCTAAAAGTCCTTTTCCCCTCAAATACGGACTCTAAAAAGTGGCTAATTAAAATCCTGCGAAAATTACGTGGGCCTGGCCCAAAATAAAGGTGTCGCAGCACCATATTAAGCTATGGACGAATTCGTAAAGTATTGATCTTGAATATTTCGTCCAAGCCTTCTTTCTTCATTATGGTGGCCTCAAAGTTCTGAAATCTTCATCTGTGGCCTTCTCTTGGATCATCACATGCTTGCTGCCATCTCCATGCATGGCCATGCTCCAATGCTTGTCCCTCTCATCCATGCTATGTCCATCATTCCTAAGAGTAATAAATATATCTGATTTAGGCAGCATCATATTCTCACGTATGTGAGGAATAGTTCCAAGAAACGAAAGTACCTGATAGTTAAGTTGTTTGGCACGAGATCTTGTGATGGGTCCTTGTATGTGTGTTGCTGTAGGTATAACGGTTGTATCAATAGTAGGGATGTCCACATCATGCTCCCCTTCTTGAATTGAAGTCGTCCTCGACGCAATCTCATCTTCCTCACCAAAGTAAGGCTTCAAATCTGCAATGTTAAATGTAGGACTAACCGCACCAAAGTCTGCAGGCAACTCAAGTTTATATGCATTATCATTGATTTTCTCTAACACCTTAAAGGGACCAGCAGCACGTGGCATTAACTTAGACTTGCGTAAATCAGGAAAACGATCTTTACGCAAATGTAACCAAACAAGATCGCCAACATCAAACACAACATGCTTTCTCCCTTTATCCCCAGCAAGTTTATACTTAGCATTCATGTGTTCAATGTTATCTTTAGTAGTCTTATGCAAGTTTAATATCATTTCAGCGCGTTGTGTAGCATCCAAATTATGTTGCACCGAAGAAGGTAAAGGCAATAAATCAATAGGTGCATGAGGAACAAAACCATACACAATCTCAAATGGGCACATCTTTGTGGTAGAATGCAATGAACGATTATAAGCAAATTATATATGAGGTAAACACTCTTCCCACAATTTTAAGTTCTTCTTTAAAACAGCCCGTAACATAGTAGATAAAGTTCTATTTACTACTTCAGTTTGACCATCAGTTTGGGGATGACATGTAGTACTAAAGAGCAATTTAGTCCCCAACTTAGCCCATAAACATCTCCAAAAGTGGCTAAGAAATTTAGTATCACGATCAGAGACAATAGTATTTGGCACACCATGCAAACGAACAATTTCACGAAAGAACAAATCAGCAATATGCGCAGCATCATCCGTTTTATGACAAGGAATAAAGTGTGCCATCTTAGAAAACCGATCCACAACAACAAAAATACTATCCCTCCCCTTCTGTGTTCGTGGCAATCCCAAAACAAAGTCCATAGAAATATCCTCCCAAGGAACACTAGGAACAGGAAGAGGCATATATAAACCATGTGGATTAAGGCGAGAATTAGCTTTTTGACAAGTAGTGCAGCGTGCCACAAATCTCTCAACATCTCGACGCATACGTGGCCAAAAGAAGTGTGCAGCAAGAACATCCTCCGTCTTCTTGACACCAAAGTGTCCCATCAATCCTCCTCCATGCGCCTCCTGTAACAACAAAAGACGAACAGAGCTATCTGGAATGCATAGTTTGTTAGCACGGAACACAAATCCATCATTGAAGACGAACTTGTTCCAAGTTCTACCATCTCTACAATTCTGCAACACATCTTTAAATTCAGCATCATGCACATATTGTTCCTTAATAGTTTCCAATCCAAATATTTTGAAGTCAAGTTGAGATAACAAAGCATAACGGCGTGACAAAGCATCAGCAATAACATTATCTTTACCCTTTTTGTGTTTGATAACATAAGGAAAAGACTCAATAAACTCAACCCACTTTGCATGACGACGATTCAACTTAGCTTGACTACGAATATGCTTCAAAGATTCATGATCAGAATGAATAACAAATTCCTTAGCACATAGATAATGTTGCCAAGTTTCTAATGTCCGAACCAACGCATATAATTCTTTATCATAAGTAGAATAGTTCAGACTAGCCCCACTCAATTTCTCACTAAAATATGCAACAGGTTTTCCCTCTTGTAATAACACCCCTCCCAAACCAATTCCACTAGCATCACATTCAAGCTCAAAAGTCTTAGTAAAATCAGGAAGTTGGATTAAGGGAGCATGTGTTAGCTTATCTTTCAATATGACGAAGGCCTGTTGTTGTGCATCGCCCCAAACAAAGGGCACATCCTTCTTGGTAAGCTCATTCAACGGCGCGGCAATTGATCCAAAGTCTTTGACAAAGCGCCTATAAAAACCAGCGAGGCCAAGAAAACTCCTCACTTGTGTGACCGTCTTGGGCTGCGGCCAATTCTCAATAGCTTCAATCTTGGCTGGATCCACTTCAATACCCTGTGATGTAACAACATAGCCAAGAAACGCAACTCGATTGGTGCAAAAGGTGCACTTCTCAAGGTTACCAAACAAACGTGCATCACGTAAAGCATTGAAAACAGCACGTAAATGGTACAAATGATCCTCTAAAGATTTGCTATAAATCATAATATCATCAAAGTAGACTACCACAAAACGTCCAATGAAAGCACGTAAAACTTCGTTCATTAATCTCATGAAAGTGCTAGGTGCATTAGTTAAACCAAACGGCATTACTAACCACTCATATAAACCGAACTTAGTTTTAAATGTTGTTTTCCATTCATCTCCTAATTTCATACGAATCTGGTGGTAACCACTACGCAAATCAACTTTAGAAAACATGGTAGAGCCACTCAATTCATCAAGCATGTCATCTAAACGTGGAATAGGATGACGATATCGAATAGTAATATTATTGATAGCTCTACAACAGTACACATGCGCGAAGAACCATCTTTCTTAGGTACCAAAATAATAGGAACAGCACAAGGGCTAAGGGACTCACGAATATGATCTTTGTCGAGTAGTTCCTGAATTTGGCGTTGTATCTCCTTTGTCTCCTCTGGATTGGTTCTATATGGCGCGCGGTTGGGCAACGTGGCACCAGGAATTAGATCAATTTGGTGCTCAATTCCTCTAATAGGAGGTAGTCCTGGTGGCAGCTCAGCGGGAAAGACGTCCTCATATTCCTGCAAAAGGTTAGCAATAGCGGGTGGCAAAGAAGGAGGCATATCCTCAAATGAAAACAGAACCTCTTTGCAGACAATTGCATAACATTGAGTATTGTTTACATCTAGTTCAGCAATATCAATTTTATTTGCAAGCATACATGGACTCTTCAAACGAATTTCAGTAGCATGTGTAGAATCAGATTTAGTGTTCTTTGGTGGTATAAAATCTGCAGCAACAATCTGATTCTCACTTTTATTTTTCTCCTCAGTTTTAGCTCTACTAGCTCTAGCAAGATCATCTTTTAAAATCTGTTCGGGAGTCATAGGTTTTAGACCAATTTTCTTTCCATCATGCATAAGAGAATAGTGATTAGTTTTGCCATTATGAACAGATTCTCTATCAAATTTCCATGGTCTACCAAGTAACAAAGAACAGGCTTGCATAGGTACAACATCACAATCAACAAAATCAGAATATGTACCAATAGTAAAATGCACGCGTACCGTTCTTGTTACCTTGATCTTGCGAGAACTCTCAAACCATTGGATGTAATATGAATGTGGGCGTTGTCTTGTTGGAAGTGCAAGCCTCTCTACCATGTCAACACTGGCCAGATTATTACAACTCCCTCCATCAATGATGATCCGTATAGCTCTATCCTTGACAACACCACGTGTTTGGAACAGGTTGTGGCGTTGATCTTGCTCAGATTTGCTCAATTGCACACTCAACACACGTTGTGTAATTAAGCTCCTGTATTGATCAGCAGCTTCAGCTCCCATTACCTCTATCTCTTCATCAGCATCAGAATTGTCTCCATCTCGAGCAGAAATAAGGGCTAGTGTATCTTCATCAAAGTCACTTGCTGAATCATACTGACCATCTTCTCGCACCATCATCACACGTTGTGTTGTGCACTGTCTCTCAATATGACCAAAACCCCAGCACTTGTGGCATTGTATATCCTTTGTCTTACCTGTGGAAGCCATAGAAGATGCACTACGAGCAGGAGCATTGGATGATGGTGAAGGAGCAGCTGGAAATCTTGTGGTAGCCTTGGATGTGGTAGTAGCTGGTGTCGAATCACGAGGAGGCGCTGATTGTCAGGATGTCCAAGTGGATGTGCGACCTGCCGAATTATTAGTCCTCCTCCATGGTGTTTGGCGATCCTGCACTTCACGTTCAGCTTTGCAAGCAAGATGAAACAAACGAGTGATAGAATTATATTCCTTACAATCTAAGATGTGCTGAATGTCCTTGTTTGTAACACCCTCAGAATCGACCCTATGCAAGTTTTAGCGAAACCCGCCAAACCCGCATAGAAACGATTCAAAGGTGCCCACCAGGCACTTTCGTGCGGGTGGAAAACGAAGTAACAACATTACACAGCAGTCCTCGATGGGACCCACAGAACAGATATATACAACAGCGACTCAAAGATTCAAGAATACAGATATAATATACAAAGATCCAAATCACCTTGAAAATGATAGAGCGTCCGACTATGGACAAGATGCAAATGGGGCGAAGAGCCCTGAAGAATAACCAATGGCGTCCATAACCCTGCCCAGGCCAAGCCGGAAGGGTAACCCTGCTAACGACGTCGATCTCAAAACCTGCTTAAAACAAAAGGGGTGCCGACAAAGGGCAAAGGAAAAAGAGGAGCGTCAGTACTGAGGCCAGTACACGGCGAGGCTAGAATTCGGCGGTCCTCGCCTACATAGGTATGGTGGAATGAAGCGGTAGCGGCAGCATGCACTAAACAACCTATAGAGACTCGATACTACTGGCGGCTATCAAAGAGGGGTAAGGAAGACCTATTCGGATCCAACCTGATACTATCATCAAACAAACCCATCCTGGCGTTTCCCCCTCGAGACCAAACAAGGAAGTCAACCGAGGAACTCACACAGTTGGCAGCTTTACTTATTCAGTTATAGTTGCGGCACTTTACTAGTCAGGTTTAGATAATCATCCTGATAAAGTAAGCAGTGGGTACTTTTAGTTAACCATTCCGTTATAGTGGCCACACTTACTAGTCAGATACAATTAGCATGAGATAACCCCAAAACCCAGCAGTTGTTGGTACTTTTACTTAGCCATTCCGTTGTAGTGAAGCTGATTACTAGTCATATCGGATACAAGTCAATTTATAACAATAAACTTTAGTTATAGTTGTCTATGATCAAGCACTGTGCTCCAAGTCGTCCATAACCGCGGACACGGCTTCTCGAAAAGATTTAACCCTGCAGGGGTGCACCAAAGTATCCACAGGCACTTCGACCCTTTTTGCCAGATCCGTTAACATACACCCATCGGTATGTCGGCGGGGCCTAAGTCACGACGTTCCCAGACCCAAAGCAAGTACATGGGGACCACCCCACCAAGTCGAACCCGCAACGAAGTCGGCCGGTCTCCGAGACGGACTTAGGGTTTGGGTAGACGGCTGTGAACGACAGCAAATCCCAAAACAGGGACTGTCGACACCGCGAAAACGTGTCCCGATCCTAAACAGTACAGTGTGCTCCTCGCACAAACGTAATAAAGCAGTAAAGCATGGCATAAGTACAGGATCGTAAATAAAACCTCAAACTAGTTTGTGTCCCCCAGTACAATACTTTGAAATCAGGTAATAATCAATGGGGGGCCCATATCTCCCCACCTGTGGTTAGCGCGCTCGATCTCGGAACAGGTGTCAAGAACTCGGGGTCCTACGGGACACAAGTGGGCGGTCGGAAACCAAATATTACCTATCACCCACCGATGCCTCTGCTTACTTACTTCAATTTTAGTTATTAAACAGTAATTAAAGTGAACAATAATTAAAGCCATGATCATCTCCAACATTGAACATGCGGCTTTTCTCCAACAACTGTGGTACTTGACGACACGCATCAACACTTGAGCAAGCGACTACGACGCGCAAGTCCAACTATCTACCAAACAACAGGTAATAGGGTGTGTCCGAGGCAATATAGGGCTGCAAGGGATATCACGGGTACGGAAACTAGAGCATCGCGACACAGATAGCAATAGATCAACAGGAGGGAATAAATACTAGAAAAGTAAGATAGGTAGAAAGAGGGAGATGCTCGCCTGAAAAGCATTGCCGAAGGGTTCATCCGAAGATCGGGCGAAGCTCACATCAACTCAACGGCCTTATCCGCGAAGAACCAAAACACTAGAAGGAACACCGGATGCACTATTTAATACAATGGCAGAAGATCGGGCATGATGTAGGTATGATGCATGACATGGCAAGGTGCGATGCAATTAGATCATATTAAGCGGAACCGGGGTCCCGACAATTAATTAGGTGGTTCACGTTGTTTAGATACCCCGCAATTTAAATGTTGTCTTAACATGGCAGAAGATAGAACCGGGTTTGCTACACAAATTTAAATGAGGCCAATATAAGGCTAGATTTGCCCGCATATGGGCCCCATATTTAATTATTAGGTGAATCGGCATAAGGCCCCCAAACCACATGATATGGATGCGAGATGAACAATTAATATGCAACAATTTTAATAGATAGCATTTAGAAAAATAGAGGATCGGGTCGGGGTCACACATTAGGGTTCGGCAGATCTTGGGTTCCGGGGTTCGGGGTCGGTCTCAGGGTTCAGGGTTCGACAGAACGTTCTCGGTTAGCGGACTAGATCTTGTCACGCGGCGTCAAGGCTTCCGGGAAGGAGAACTTGTCGTTCAGGGTTTCGGTGTCTGGGGTGAAGTACTCGGCGTCCTCGAGGGAGTACTTGGCGTCCGGCGGTAGATCTTGTCGATTCCATTCCATCGGCTTTGTTGTTCTACGGTGAAGATCATGGGGCCTCCGGGGTCCGAGGTCTCGGCGTCCGTGACGAAGATCATGACATCCGTGAGGGAGAACATGGCATGTCGAGGTCGGTTCTCGGGCCCAGGAAGGTGATCTTGGTGTCCTTGTCGAAGGCCTCCGGGAGATCTTGGACTTGGAAGAAACATCATGTGGAGCACCTATTAGGTACAGCAACTCGATCTGGAACCCCACTTGGTCGAGCAGTACAAAAACCTGCACGACAGGATCCGGTCACTGCTCTGCTACAGCCTCCAAGAGGTTACAAACAGAAAACAGGACGGCACCAACTTGGTACTACACGGGAACCCGACACGGGTGGAGGCAGATGGCTTCAGCGACAATGGCGGTCGGCGCTCGCCGGGCGCGCGGGCAGCGACTGGGGGGAACCACAGCGGGGCGAGGTTGGGCGCGGCGAGCTCGGGGACGCGGGAAGGTTGACGAGGCCGGCGAGGAGGTGGCGGCCGTGGGGGCGCTGCTGCGCCGGGGAGGCGGAGGCTCGGACTCGGGAGGGGCGCCGGCAGAGGGCGAGCGGGACGGCGCGCCGGCGAGGTTGGCCGGAGGCGGCGAAGCCTGCGAGGGGCGAGGTTGGAGGAGGCGGTGGCGCGCGGCCGGAGGGAGCTTGAGGGGGCGACGGGAGGCGGTCGAGGGCCGGGGCCGGCGGGAGGCGAGGCAAGGGCGGAGGCGGCGGGGTGGGCCGGAGAAGGGGAGGCGGGGCGAGGGTCACCGGGGCGGCGCGCGGCGGGAGCATGGCGGAGAGGAGGGGACCGGCGGCGAGGGGGCCGCGGCTCGGTGGCAGGAGGGCGATCGGCGGTGGCCGGCGCAGGGGCGGCGGTTGGTGGGCGCAGCGGAGAGGGAGGGTGCGGCCTGGGACCGGGGGTGGGCAGGTGAGCGCGGGGAGGGAGGAGAGAGGTTGGGGAGAGGGACACGCGGGGTGGCCGCGTGTGGTGGGGTCCAGGCGGGGTGGGGCCAGCGGGAGGCAGTGGGGTGGGGATCTGCTGTGTGGGGTAAGTGTTTGCTGGCTGTGTGGGCAGGTGGAGAGAGGAAGGAGAGAGGAGGTGAGCCAAGTGGCGGCGTCTGGTTGGGTGGGGATTGGGATGAGGGTGAGGTGGCGAGAGATGATAGGCTGGGGTGAGGTGGAGGGGGTGTGGGTAGACTAGGGCTGGTAGAAAAAGGTTTTTGGGTTGGGCCGTTTTGGAACTGGGGTGGTCGTTCGGGTCTATCCGGCCCGTTCGACTGCCCCACTAAAATAATATAATATTTTATTTGTTTAACACGGGGCTTTTACAACCCGATAGCGGACAAAACAAAAATAATCCGGGGACCCGGGTTTGCGTTTGAATAAGGACGGGGCGTTTAGAAAACACAACCAGGTTTTTCCGCAATTAATTTTATGCAAGCAATTGCAAGATGATGACGATGCTCAAATGCAATGTGGCATGATGACATGAGCATGCGGTCATGATGATGCAATGCACAAAAACAACGCAATTTTCTTGTAGTGGTTTTTGGCGGGATGCCACAATTCGACACCACTAACAATGGATCTCGCCCTCGAGATCCGCCTCATGGTACCGGAAGGAAGGTCGGCGATCTGCGTCTTCTCGCTTCGGGTAGATCTTCGCGACACCACTAACGAGAGGTCGTTGATCCTGTTCCTCAAGAGAACACTCCGGAAACAACGGACGAAGTTAAAGGTAAGGCCACCTCTAACTTCCATGGAAGGAGTAAAATTGCATCAATCCACTATTCAATATACAGAGCAAATGATAAGAGTAGTGGTATGGTCGCGACTCCATCCCGCACCCAAAGCATTACTATGTACACGAATAGATAGATTATGCAACCAACCCTCAGGATTCAGACTGAAGATCTCGACAAGCGAGGTTCGGAAACAAAGGAGTGATGCAGACTCTGCATCGGATCTGGCGGAGATGATGTCGTCGCGTCGGAAAACACCGGAAGGCACAAACAAGGAACAAAGAATGGTACCACAGACGAAGGATTCCCCGGATAACATGAAGACCAGATGAAGCAACACCGTTATCAAAGAAGCAAGCGAAACCCTGAAGGTACGACGGAAACCCGACCACGAGAAATCCTGGACTCGAAGAGAGCGAAGAGAGCGGATTCAAAACACGTAGAGGTAAGAGGATAATAGCAGAGGGGTAAGGAGTAAAAGCAGACCTAATCAGATCTATCCAACCGATTTTCAAAAATACTTCTGACACTCTACTTCGGCCGTTAGCTAGGTTATCCTACAGGCTGGACTTGTGGGGTATCGCAACTGCTGAGCTCTGATACCACTCTGTAACACCCTCAGAATCGACCCTATGCAAGTTTTAGCGAAACCCGCCAAACCCGAATAGAAACGATTCAAAGGTGCCCACCAGGCACTTTCGTGCGGGTGGAAAACGAAGTAATAACATTACACAGCAGTCCTCGATGGGACCCACAGAACAGATATATACAACAGCGACTCAAAGAGTCAAGAATACAGATATAATATACAAAGATCCAAATCACCTTGAAAATGATAGAGCGTCCGACTACGGACAAGATGCAAATGGGGCTAAGAGCCCTGAAGAATAACCAATGGCGTCCATAACCCTGCCCAGGCCAAGCCGGAAGGGTAACCCTGCTAACGACATCGATCTCAAAACCTGCTTAAAACAAAAGGGGTGCCGACAAAGGGCAAAGGAAAAAGAGGAGCGCCAGTACTGAGGCCAGTACACGGCGAGGCTAGAATTCGGCGGTCCTCGCCTACATAGGTATGGTGGAATGAAGCGGCAGTGGCAGCATGCACTAAACAACCTATAGAGACTCGATACTACTGGCGGCTATCAGAGAGGGGTAAGGAAGACCTATTCGGATCCAACCTGATACTATCATCAAACAAACCCATCCTGGCGTTTCCCCCTCAAGACCAAACGAGGAAGTCAACCGAGGAACTCACACAGTTGGCAGCTTTACTTATTCAGTTATAGTTGCGGCACTTTACTAGTCAGGTTTAGATAATCATCCTGATAAAGTAAGCAGTGGGTACTTTTAGTTAACCATTCCGTTATAGTGGCCACACTTACTAGTCAGATACAATTAGCATGAGATAACCCCAAAACCCAGCAGTTGTTGGTACTTTTACTTAGCCATTCCGTTGTAGTGAAGCTGATTACTAGTCATATCGGATACAAGTCAATTTATAACAATAAACTTTAGTTATAGTTGTCTATGATCAAGCACTGTGCTCCAAGTCGTCCATAACCGCGGACACGGCTTCTCGAAAAGATTTAACCCTGCAGGGGTGCACCAAAGTATCCACAGGCACTTCGACCCTTTTTGCCAGATCCGTTAACATACACCCATCGGTATGTCGGCGGGGCCTAAGTCACGACGTTCTCAGACCCAAAGCAAGTACATGGGGGCCACCCCACCAAGTCGAACCCGCAACGAAGTCGGCCGGTCTCCGAGACGGACTTAGGGTTTGGGTAGACGGCTGTGAACGACAGCAAATCCCAAAACTGGGACTGTCGACACCGCGAAAACGTGTCCCGATCCTAAACAGTACAGTGTGCTCCTTGCACAAACGTAATAAAGCAGTAAAGCATGGCATAAGTACAGGATCGTAAATAAAACCTCAAACTAGTTTGTGGCCCCCAGTACAATACTTTGAAATCAGGTAATAATCAATGGGGGGCCCATATCTCCCCACCTGTGGTTAGCGCGCTCGATCTCGGAACAGGTGTCAAGAACTCGGGGTCCTACGGGACACAAGTGGGCGGTCGGAAACCAAATATTACCTATCACCCACCGATGCCTCTGCTTACTTACTTCAATTTTAGTTATTAAACAGTAATTAAAGTGAACAATAATTAAAGCCATGATCATCTCCAACATTGAACATGCGGCTTTTCTCCAACAATTGTGGTACTTGACGACACGCATCAACACTTGAGCAAGCGACTACGACGCGCAAGTCCAACTATCTACCAAACAACAGGTAATAGGGTGTGTCCGAGGCAATATAGGGCTGCAAGGGATATCACGGGTACGGAAACTAGAGCATCGCGACACAGATAGCAATAGATCAACAGGAGGGAATAAATACTAGAAAAGTAAGATAGGTAGAAAGAGGGAGATGCTCGCCTGAAAAGCATTGCCGAAGGGTTCATCCGAAGATCGGGCGAAGCTCACATCAACTCAACGGCCTTATCCGCGAAGAACCAAAACACTAGAAGGAACACCGGATGCACTATTTAATACAACGGCAGAAGATCGGGCATGATGTAGGTATGATGCATGACATGGCAAGGTGCGATGCAATTAGATCATATTAAGCGGAACCGGGGTCCCGACAATTAATTAGGTGGTTCACGTTGTTTAGATACCCCGCAATTTAAATGTTGTCTTAACATGGCAGAAGATAGAACCGGGTTCGCTACACAAATTTAAATGAGGCCAATATAAGGCTAGATTTGCCTGCATATGGGCCCCATATTTAATTATTAGGTGAATCGGCATAAGGCCCCCAAACCACATGATATGGATGCGAGATGAACAATTAATATGCAACAATTTTAATAGATAGCATTTAGAAAAATAGAGGATCGGGTCGGGGTCACACATTAGGGTTCGGCAGATCTTGGGTTCCGGGGTTCGGGGTCGGTCTCAGGGTTCAGGGTTCGACAGAACGTTCTCGGTTAGCGGACTAGATCTTGTCGCGCGGCGTCAAGGCTTCCGGGAAGGAGAACTTGTCGTTCAGGGTTTCGGTGTCCGGGGTGAAGTACTCGGCGTCCTCGAGGGAGTACTTGGCGTCCGGCGGTAGATCTTGTCGATTCCATTCCATCGGCTTTGTTGTTCTGCGGCGAAGATCATGGGGCCTCCGGGGTCCGAGGTCTCGGCGTCCGTGACGAAGATCATGACATCCGTGAGGGAGAACATGGCATGTCGAGGTCGGTTCTCGGGCCCGGGAAGGCGATCTTGGTGTCCTTGTCGAAGGCCTCCGGGAGATCTTGGACTTGGAAGAAACATCATGTGGAGCACCTATTAGGTACAGCAACTCGATCTGGAACCCCACTTGGTCGAGCAGTACAAAAACCTGCACGACAGGATCCGGTCACTGCTCTGCTACAGCCTCCAAGAGGTTACAAACAGAAAACAGCACGGCACCAACTTGGTACTACACGGGAACCCGACACGGGTGGAGGCAGATGGCTTCGATGACGACGGCAGTCGGCGCTCGCCGGGCGCGCGGGCAGCGACTGGGGGGAACCACAGCGGGGCGAGGTTGGGCGCGGCGAGCTCGGGGACGCGGGGAGGTTGACGAGGCCGGCGAGGAGGTGGCGGCCGCGGGGGCGCTGCTGCGCCGGGGAGGCGGAGGCTCGGACTCGGGAGGGGCGCCGGCAGAGGGCGAGCGGGACGGCGCGCCGGAGAGGTTGGCCGGAGGCGGCGAAGCCTGCGAGGGGCGAGGTTGGAGGAGGCGGTGGCGCGCGGCCGGAGGGAGCTTGAGGGGGCGACGGGAGGCGGTCGAGGGCCGGGGCCGGCGGGAGGCGAGGCGAGGGCGGAGGCGGCGGGGTGGGCCGGAGAAGGGGAGGCGGGGCGAGGGTCGCCGGGGCGGCGCGCGGCGGGAGCATGGAGGAGAGGAGGGGACCGGCGGCGAGGGGTCCGCGGCTCGGTGGCAGGAGGGCGACCGGCGGTGGCCGGCGCAGGGGCGGCGGTTGGTGGGCGCAGCGGAGAGGGAGGGTGCGGCCTGGGGCCGGGGGTGGGCAGGTGAGCGCGGGGAGGGAGGAGAGAGGTTGGGGAGAGGGACACGCGGGGTGGCCGCGTGTGGTGGGGTACAGGCGGGGTGGGGCCAGCGGGAGGCAGTGGGGTGGGGATCTGCTGTGTGGGGTGAGTGTGTGCTGGCTGTGTGGGCAGGTGGAGAGAGGAAGGAGAGAGGAGGTGAGCCAAGTGGCGGCGTCTGGTTGGGTGGGGATTGGGATGAGGGTGAGGTGGCGAGAGATGATAGGCTGGGGTGAGGTGGAGGGGGTGTGGGTAGACTAGGGCTGGTAGAAAAAGGTTTTTGGGTTGGGCCGTTTTGGAACTGGGGTGGTCGTTCGGGTCTATCCGGCCCGTTCGACTGCCCCACTAAAATAATATAATATTTTATTTGTTTAACACGGGGCTTTTACAACCCGATAGCGGACAAAACAAAAATAATCCGGGGACCCGGGTTTGCGTTTGAATAAGGACGGGGCGTTTAGAAAACACAACCAGGTTTTTCCGCAATTAGTTTTATGCAAGCAATTGCAAGATGATGACGATGCTCAAATGCAATGTGGCATGATGACATGAGCATGCGGTCATGATGATGTAATGCACAAAAACAACGCGATTTTCTTGTAGTGGTTTTTGGCGGGATGCCACATTGTTTAATCCACCAAAGAAACGTGCAAGCATTTGTTCATTAGATTCAACAAGACCACACCGAACCATCCCCGTTTGCAATTCCTGATAATACTCTTCTACAGAATTTTTCCCTTGCTCTAAACGTGTCAGATTCTTTAGTAAATCACGTTGATAAGTAGGAGGTACAAAACGAACACGCATAGCAGTTTTTAAAGCAGTCCAAGTACTAGGAATAGTAGTAGGATTTAAGCGACAATACTCAGACCACCAAAGGGAAGCAAATTTAGTAAATTCACATGTAGCAGCACTAACTCGCATATTCTCAGGATATTTTAAGCATGCAAAACGTTGTTCTACTTCCATCTCCCATGTAAGATATGCATCAGGATTATATTTACCCTCAAAAGATGGAATATTTAGTTTAAGCTTTGCAACATGATCATCATCACGTACCGGTGGTCGAGCGTTGCGGTAGTAATGTCGAGGACGTCCAGCAGGTACCTGTGGAGGTTGTTCAACCTCCTCGTCAAACAGATCATCGTTGTCGGGGTCGTAGTAGTACCCGTCGTCTGTCCCCAATGTCGCAGCAGCAGCAGCGGCGGAAGTCTGAGGAGCGTCAGCCGCAGCGGTAGCCGCCGGGGGTGCGGCGGCAGCCGAACCAGCAGTCCGACCCGTGAGCGGAATGCGCCGTGCGCCATGTGTGGGTGCCGGTGCGGGTGCGGGCAATCGGTTCAAAAGCTCCTTGAACCGAACGTCAAGCTTGGCGTTGAAGGATTTCTCGAGTCCATCGATCTTGTCCACGGCGTTGGTGAGCTTGGTGTCAAACTCCCCGAGGCGCGTATCCACGTCTTCAGCGCGACTGACCAAGAGCGCGGAGAAGTGGGCATGTAGTTCTTCGTTCGTCATTGTGGCAGGGTTCCGCGAAGTATCTGTCATGGTTAGTCCTTAAAAAGCATAGGTATATAGTATGGAAATAGGGTGGAAGTCGCGCGTAATCCGTCAAGCAATATACGAAGCTCTTACAAGTTCTTACCAAACAGCAGGAAAAGGCGATGTGCAAACGCGAGGATCAGTGGGTCCAGAGATTGAACCAAGCGATTACCAGGAGTCGAGACACCGCACGTGGAGAATATCTGTGAATCTCTGGGAAGGCTTAGCAAGGGGGTTAGCAATTATAAAAACAGCAATGCAAAAGTTGAAAGAATGCTCAACGACGGTACTATGCTGGTCCTAGGCTAGACCGTACTAGAGACACGAGCCTAGATCACCAACGATGTCACGACGCGACACAACAAGCACTGTATGATGATATGGCACCCTGAAAAGCGAACCGAGATGCAGAAAATCACTATGATGGCGAGTGTCTAGAACTGATCTACGGGGTCTAAAAATAGGTTAGCCCCAAAAAAAAAAAGTTTTCGAAATTTTTTATTTTGCTCCGGAAAGCGCGCAGGCACCAAAAAAATATCGCTATAACGGCCGATGGAGAAAAGTGATCCCCGGGGTCGGAAACTAGTATAGCCAGAAAAAAATTTCGGAGGCGGTTCCAGACCTTTTTTTTTTTGCTCTCCTTCTGGACTTACGACCGGACTCTTAGCTCGACACGGACTTTAGTTGAACACGGACTTTAGCTAAAGTTTCAGCTGTAACTGAATGGGAATCTCCTAAGTCAGTGAAAGAGGTTCGTAGTTTCCTTGGCTTGGCAGGATACTACAGAAGGTTCATTGAGAATTTCTCCAAGATAGCTAAGCCAATGATAGAATTGCTAAAGAAATACAAGAAGTTTTGATAGGGCAAAGGTGTCCGATCTTTCGATGAGATGGCGATATTCGATTTGGTGGAGTTCGGGCTTGACGATCCGACTACACGTGCGAGCACGAGCGCCAATGCAATCGCTAGGCCAATCTCCTGGAGGTTACCGATCCTGCGTGAACACGATCAGCCTGACCAGCGAGGGTCTTAATTCCTACCTGAAATCGAGAACAAGTAAGAACCAATATTGCCATCAAGATATTGCGGATTAAGAGGAAAGCTTTATTGAAGAGGTGGGATCCTGAATAGGCGCGAAGTACAAGAGGCCTCTGCGACGCTCGAGCCTTGGTGAAGTTGCTATGATGGCTAACTTAATGTCTAAACAAAATCCGAGTCTATGGGGTCGGCTATGGGGAGTATTTAAGGGCGAAAAGGTGGGGTTTCGGCCAGCCATGGAAGTGGTGGCAGAATCCAACCCTAAAAGTCCTTTTCCCCTCAAATACGGACTCTAAAAAGTGGCTAATTAAAATCCTGCGAAAATTACGTGGGCCTGGCCCAAAATAAAGGTGTCGCAGCACCATATTAAGCTATGGACGAATTCTTAAAGTATTGATCTTGAATATTTCGTCCAAGCCTTCTTTCTTCATTATGGTGGCCTCAAAGTTCTGAAATCTTCATCCGTGGCCTTCTCTTGGATCATCACATGCTTGCTGCCATCTCCATGCATGGCCATGCTCCAATGCTTGTCCCTCTCATCCATGCTTGGTCCATCATTCCTAAAAGTAATAAATATATCTGATTTAGGCAGCATCATATTCTCATGTATGTGAGGAATAGTTCCAAGAAACGAAAGTACCTGATAGTTAAGTTGTTTGGCACGAGATCTTGTGATGGGTCCTTGTATGTGTGTTGCTTTAGGTATAACGGTTGTATCAATAGTAGGGATGTCCACATCAAGTTTGCTTGGTCTGAAGGATGTGAACTCAGTTTCCAAGAGTTGAAGAAGAGGCTAGTGACAGCACCAATCTTATGTCTGCCAGATTTGGAGAAGGATTTCCAAGTGTATCGTGATGCATCTCATCATGGATTAGGTGCAGTACTTATGCAAGAAGGGAAAGTTGTGGCTTATGCCTCGAGACAACTCAAAACTCATGAGGTAAATTACCCTACTCATGATTTAGAGTTAGCCTCTGTTGTCCATGCACTCAAAACATGGAGACACTATCTTTTGGGAAAGCGATGTGAAGTGTTCACAGATCACCAAAGTTTGAAGTATATCTTCACTCAGAAAGAAATTAACATGAGACAAAGAAGATGGCTAGAACTCATCAAGGACTATGACTTGAGTTTGCAATACCACCCCGGTAAAGCAAATGTTGTAGCGGACGCCCTAAGCTGTAAGGTTTTTGTGAATGGCCTTACTAAGGGAGAATTGCCAGATGATCTGTGTGCCCAATTTAGAGATCTCAAATTGGAGATTGTGCATGAAGGACATCTCATGTCATTGGATGTTCAACCCACCTTGTTGGAGAAAATCAAAGAAGCCCAAAAGACAGATAAGGAAATTGAAGAGATTAAGGAAAATATTGGCAAGGGAAAAGCCAAAGGATTCCATGAAGATGAACAGGGTACTTTATGGCATGGAAAACGTATATGTGTTCCACAAGATCCGGAACTTCGGAAACTGATTTTACAAGAAGCACATAACTCACCATATTCCATTCATCCGGGTAACACCAAAATGTACATGGATATGAAAGAAAGATTTTGGTGGAATAATCTCAAGAAGGACATCGCCGAACATATTGCTTTATGTGATGTATGTAGTAGAGTGAAAGCGGAACATCAGAAACCAGCAGGATTGTTACAACCACTACCTATTCCTAATTGGAAGTGGGACAAGATTGGCATGGATTTCATTACCGGATTGCCAAGGACCCGGTCAGGATATGATTCTATTTGGGTAGTAGTGGATCGCTTAACTAAAGTGGCTCATTTCATACCCGTGAAGACAACCTACACAAGTGCTAAGTTAGCCAAAATCTATATGAGTAGAATTGTATGTCTACATGGAGTACCCAAGAGTATTGTGTCAGATAGGGGAACTCAATTCACTTCTCTTTTTTGGAGGCAACTACATGAGTCATTGGGAACGAGGTTGGAATTCAGCACTGCTTTTCATCCTCAGACTGATGGACAAACAGAAAGAACCAACCAGATTCTTGAAGATATGTTGAGGGCATGCGCCTTAGACTATGGAACCAGTTGGGATGAAAGTCTGCCTTACGCAGAATTCTCTTACAATAACAGCTATCAAGCCAGTATTGATATGGCACCATTTGAGTTTCTCTATGGGAGAAAGTGTACCACCCCATTGTTATGGAATGGTGTGGGAGAAAGAAGTTTGTTCGGACCGGAACTAATCAAGGAGGCTGAAGTGAAAGTCAAGCTAGTTAAGGACAGATTAAAGATAGCACAGTCCCGACAGAAGAGCTACGCAGATCCTAAGCATAGAGAAGTCACCTATGAAGTGGGTGATAGAGCTTATCTTAGAGTGTCACCACTTCGTGGAGTGAAGAGATTTGGAGTCAAAGGAAAATTGGCCCCAAGATATGTTGGACCATTCAAGATTCTGAGTCGTAAAGGAGAAGTAGCTTATGAGATTAAATTGCCAGAATCATTGTCTGCCGTTCACAATGTGTTTCATGTGAGTCAGCTTAAGGAATGCCATCCAGAAATGGAAGAGACTTCTTTGAAATATACTATACCATTGGAGGAAGTCCAATTGGAAAGTGATCTCACTTATGAGGAAAAACCTATCAAGATTCTTGAGACTGCAGAAAGGGTTACTCAGACTAAGACATTCAAATTCTGCGAAGTTCAATGGAACCATCATTCCGAAGAAGAAGCAACATGGGAAAGATAAGATGATCTTCGGAAAGACTACCCTCACCTATTTGCTAGCCAATCTGAATCTCGAGGGCGAGATTCACCTTAAGGGGGTTAGATTTGTAACATCCCTAAAATCATGTTTCAAAAACTCTGCATATCATCCATGCATCCATGATCATTTAGGGTTCCTTTTCAAAACATTTCAAAAACAGGAGCATCTGATGCTCATTATTTTATGTAAGCAAGCTATGGTTTATTGCCACCTTCTAATAAGAAAGATACTATTTTGATCAAAAATGTTGATCTTGAGCTTGGGTGATGCTTCTAAAGTTTGGTCAAAGTTTCAAAAACAAATTATGATTTAAAAACCATTTCATCACTACTTATAAATATTTAACTATTGTTTAAATTCTTTTCCAAACCCTTTTTGTTTTTCCCTCAAGTATGAACAGTTGTGTTACACCTCCTAGGAGACAAGGATCGGCAAACTCTTGTTTGGAGAAGGTTTCATTTGAAACAGATTTGAATTGAGCTTTCAAATTCAAACCAGAAATCCATTCAGAAAAAGGAAAAAGAATAAAGGAGGAAAAAAATAGACCAGCCAATCTGGCCCAACCCAGCCGCTTAGCCCATTTAGCCCAGCAGCCACTCCCGCGAGGAAAACGTTTCGCACCCAGAAACCCACTCCCTCAGTCGCTGACTTACTGGACCCACTCGCCCTCTCTCTCTCTCTCTCTCTCTCTCTCTCTCTCTCTCTCTCTCTCTCTCTCTCTCTCTCTCTCGTTGGCAACCGCGCCCCACTTGTCAGTCGTCTCTTCCACCCGCGCAATCAACTACGGCCGTTTCCTCCCCAGTCACTGCCGATGAATTCGCCGGTTTAATTCCGTTGATTCATCGAGTAACTGTCGCCCCCGCTCCGGCTACTTAAACCCCTCCCCCTCGCGGCCATTTCACCCAACAGAGCTAGCCAGAAGCGCCACCAGGCTGTCCGTATTTGCTCGCACTCCGCCGCTGCACAGTCGAACTCCGGCGGTGAATTCCGGCCAGCCACCGTCGCCCCTTGCCTCCCAGACACCACGAGCCAGTTCCCCATCTCCCTCTGCACCTGCCAGCATCACCCACTAGTCCGCGCGCGCCCCCATTCGTCGGCAACTTCAACAACAAGTAAACGCCGCCGTCTGTCTCAACTCCGGCGACGCCTCCTGGTAAATTCCGATCGCCCCCGTCCTTCTTATTGATGCTCACGTTTTCGCCAGACTCATGCGCACCTAACCCAGTGTTTGTTTCGCTCTGGCATGGTCTACAACTCCGTCCACGACAACGAACAGCCGTACCCGACGTCTGCCTCTACTCCGACGAGAAATCCCCACCGTGTCCGTGCGCCCCTTGACAAGCCACTGCCGCGTTGAGCTCCTGCACACCTCTGCGAGTCTGGTAAGCCTCTCCGACGACCCCAGCCCCCTCTGTAGCCACCGCGACGCCGTAGACTGAGCGCGCCGCCGCTCACCGTCGCCGCGCGCCGCCAGACTTTGATCATTTGATCGGCCACCGTTGGATCTAGATCCAACATGTAGGATAGATCACTTAACGAAAGGGTATGGAACAGATCTGGCCGTGTGATTTAAGTTAGATCTAACGGCCCTCATTGATCGATCCACACGAAGCGGTATCGACGAATCAGAACGTGCCGCGTGTCTATAGGTTTGATTTAAAATCAGAATTTAGATCTATTAGATGTTTAAACTTGTAAAATTCATAACTTTTGATTCCCACGTCCAAATTTGACAAATTTTATATCATTGGAATCATGAGAGAAAATACTTTCCATTTATGCAATGTGTTTAATGTTTTGCCTCTGTTAAAATGATTGTTTTTACAGAAACATTTGTAGGCATAATTTGTGTATAGTAATTATTTGAAAAATGTTTTGTTGTTCAAATAAAGTTTAATTGGCAAGTTTTGAACTTTTTTAAGATTTAGTACTGTGCACTTGTCTTGTTTGGTGTAGAAAATCATCACATGGCATTTTGCATGCATTCATATATTTTTGTTTGTATAAATTTTGTATGTGATTTGGTGCCATTATTTTATGTGTAGGTTTTGGTGCAAATAGTGATTGTGATTGTCAAGATTGTTGCTACTCTCCAAATTACCAAGGAAAGTGGTGCTTCATGATTTTATTCCTATGTTTTTCAACTATGCACTAGAAATATTTTGCTAGACTTGCATGAATATTTTGATCTATATGCTATGCTTGGGACAACCTAGTAGTTGTAGAATTGCTAGAAATTTCTAAGTTAAGATTCTTATCAATGCCATGATTAGCCTAGCTAGTAGCAACCAAGGGTGGTTATATATTCATGCTATGAGAAAATATTTCTAAGTCTTTGGACTTGTGTTTTTGCTTAATAAAACAACTAAGTGAATGAAACACCTGGGTCGAATGGAAAGAATGGTTTGTGTTGAGTGGTTACAAAAGGCCCATGTCTATGGTTTACCTTGTGTATCTCACTTGTGGAAAGCCACCCAGGAACAAAGGGATTTGAGATGCCATATGTTAAGAAGATTCTAGTGCAGCCACATGGCAATATGGGCTCTGCCTGGATCACGTAGGTTGCAATAACTTAGCCATTTGGACAGTTGGTGGTAGTGGGATGATAGGTTGGAACACGTCCATTTGGTCTAAGGGAAGGCTTCTGAAAGGTCCTGTCTTGGTGAAAATCAAGTCTTGTGGGGAAAGTGCACAACCTCTGCAAATGGAAGAATCTAAGTACTTAGCCATGTCCCTGGTATTGGACAACTTGAGCATCAAGACATGGAAGCTATCAAGAATATCCTCATCCCAATTTCTAGGTAAAAACTTGTGGTTGAACAAGGGTGAAGGTACACCAATTTCTATTGGTGTTTCCTTGGGAAAAGTTTTGTCAAAGAAAAACTTAGTGTTTTAAACTAATAGGTAAAACCTATTTTGAGCAAAGCAAGCCTAAGCTACACTTAGCCAAAATGCATATAGTATCTAGACTACTAATATTCTACTAAGGTATCACTTGCCAATATTATTCCAATGTATTGACCCACTGTGGCTGTAACTTGTGATGTTGCAGGATACTCTGATGATGATTAGGGGTTATGAGTCTACACTCAACATGATTGCCTGTGGCACATGAAGATGAAGACTTATTTATCTTATTATATATTGAACTCTTGTATTAGGCATGTGGCCATGGAGTTTGTAAAAGACTATGTTTTTCTCTGGAATGATATGTAATAATGACCTTTGTTTCTGTGTACTTCATCTTAAACTGTGGATGCTAGCATTGATCCAGGGACTAGCATTGCAATCACAGGGATCCTTACCTTTATAAAGGGAGGGATCTTACAGATCGTATCAGAGCACTGTGTTGCTTGTAGGTTTATGACCCTAGGATTGGAAACCAGTAAGGAAAATTTTCAACAACTTCCACACTTGTCTTTTATTCTCGTTAACTTTTCTAAACTTCTTTCTCATCTCTATTTGTAGATGAACTCCATCACCGAAGCCGTGAGGAAGGGACCACTCATGACTATGACTTTGGAATGTGAGACAGAATTCCCCAATGCTCTCAAGGACCTCATGGTTGCCATGGGAATACATGGTGCAGCTGTGTACAAAGGTTTTCCTGTGATGGATGAAGGAGTTGAGTACTGGTGGGTACAACTTCACTTGTATAAAAGCAAGGAAGACAACCAGAAGGACTCCGGATTCTGCATGGTCACCAACTCAGTGATGCACACCACATTCTTTGATTCAGCAAGGGATGCAGCTTGGAAGGCCATCAAAGAGCTTGGTGATAGAATCAAGTGCAGAATGCTCAACACTGAAAATGACCTTAGGGAAGAAAATAAGCATACCCAAGAGTTAGAGGCTACCAACCAACGTTTAAGAGAGGACATCATAGACTTAGCCATTGATTCATGTGATCAGGATCGACAGATTGCCTCTAGGGATGCCCTGTTAGCCAACTTGGCAAGTGAGATGGGATTGTAACGTACTTCGTTAGTTGGACCACTACACTTATCATTTTATTTCCCAAATGTTGTTTAAAATAACTTGAACCTTGGATATTTGTAATAGTTTTATGTATGCCATGACTTGAATGTTTTGATTGTCAAAGATATGCATGTGATGCCTTGTCTT